>CM069139.1:46399099-49069099 GCA_035221665.1 Okamejei kenojei
CAGCAGGGCAGGGAGGGGGAGACTGGCAGGCCCTCAAATTTCCAACTCATTTCATAGCATTCAAACAGAGTGCAGCCACCAAATTGCAATTGAATTCATTCATTTCAAGCAGAGTGCAGGCACATCAAATTCAAAATTAATTTCATAGCATTTCTCTTTCTCTAGCAGTGTTCTGGCCATTAAATTCAATTTTTGTAGCATTTCAAGCTGAGTGCAGGCCACCATATTCATTCATACAATTTTCACGCAGGTGCCAGCCACCAAATTCAATTCAAAACATTTCAAGCAGAGTGCAGCCACCACTATACAATCTCAGACCATTTCAAGCAGACGTGCACCCACCACATTCAATATCGATACCATTTCAAACAGATGGATGCCACCAAATTCAATACAATTCATACCATTTTCCCAAACAAACTGCAGGTCACCAAATTCAATGCATATCCATTGTACACTAGTGCAGGCCCCTCAAATTCAAACTCATTTCATAGCATTTCAAGCAGAGTGTATCCCACCAAATTCAAATTCAATCTCATTCCATTTCATGCAGAGTGCAGGCTATCAAATTCAAATTCTTTCATAGCAATTCAAGTCGAGTGCAGGCCACTAAAATCAATTTTATAGCATTTCAAGCGAGTGCAGGCCACCAAATTCAAATTCAATTTCATTCCATTTCAAGCAGATTGCAGGCCATCAAATGCAAATACAATTTCATTCCATTTCAAGTACAGTACAGGCCACAAAATGCAAATTCAATTTCAGTCCATTTCAAGCAGAGTGCAGGACACCAAATTCAATTTCATACCATTTCAAACAGAGTGCAAGCCACCAAATTCAAATTCAATTTCATTCAATTTCAAGCAGAGTGCAGGCCATCAAATTCAAATTCATTTCAGTGTATTTCAAGCAGAGTGAAGGCCATTAAATTCAACTTCATAGCATTTCATGCAGATTGCAGGCTACCAAATTCAAATTCAATTCCATACCATTTCAAACAGAGTGCAGGCTACCAAATTCAATTTCATATCATTTCAAGCAGAGTGCAGGCCACAAAATTCAAATTCAATTTCATTCCATTTCAAGCAGAGTGCAGGCCATCAAATTCAAATTCATTTTGTAGTATTTCAAGCAGAGTGAAGGCCATTAAGTTCAATTTCATAGCATTTCAAGCAGAGTGCAGGCCACCAAATTCAATTTCATACATTTTTCAAGCTGAGTGGCATGCCACCAAATCAATGTTGATACCATTTCAAGCAATGCTTGGCCACCAATTCAAATGCATCTCCATACCATTTTCAAGCCGAGTGCAGCCCCAATTACAGTGCAGACCTAACCAAATTCTGATTCCAATTTCATTCCATTCACTCAGAGTGCAGCCACCATATTCACTTTCATACCATGTCAAGCAGCCTCGTGCAACCCCCAATTCAATTTCAAACCATTTCAAGCATAGTTCAGGCTAGCAAATTCAAATTCATTTCAGTTCCATTTCAAGCAGATTGCAGGCTACAGAATACAATTCAATTTCAAAGCATTTCAAAGCAGAGAGCAGGCCATCAAATTCAAATTCAATTTAATATTCCTCTTCAAGCATAGGTGCAGGCCACATATTCAAATTCATACCATTTCAAGCAAGTGCAGGCCACCAAATTCAATTTCATTCACCTTTCAAGCAGAGTGCAGGCCAACAAATTCAATGTCATAATGACCATTTTCAAGCAGAGTACAAGCCACCTACTACAAATTCAAAACCCATATCAAGCAGAGGTACAGGTCACAAATCAATTTCATACCATTTCAAGCGGAGTGCAAGCACACCTACATTCAATTTCATTCCATGTCAAGCAAGTGCTCAGGCCACCAACTTTCAATTCATACCATCTTCAATCAGAGTGCTGGCCACCAAATCAATGTCATACCATTTCAAAGCGATACAAGAAGCCACCTACTTCAAAGTCAAACCATTTCAAGCAGAGTGCAGGCTACCAAATTCAAATTCAATTTCATTCCATTTCAAGCCGAGTGCAGGCCACAGAATTCAAATTCACTTCATAGCATTTCAAGCAGAGTGCAGGCCATCAAATTCAAATTCAATTTAATTTCATTTCAAGCAGAGTGCAGGCCACCAAATTCAATTTCATCATGTCCATTTCAACAGAGTGCAGGCCATCTAATTCAAATTCATTTCATAGTATCTCAAGCAGACTGAAGGCCATTAAATTCAATTTGATAGCATTTCAAGCAGTCCACGACATCAAATTAAATTTCATACCATTTCAAGCAGAATGCGGGCCACCAAATTCAATTTTATACCATTTCAAGCAGAGTGCAGGCCACCAAATTCAAATTCATCTCATACCATTTCAAGTAGGGTGCAGGGCACCAAATGCAAATTAAATTTCCTTCCATTTCAAGCAGAGTGCAGGCCATGAAATGCAATTACAATTTCATTCCATTTCAAGCAGAGTGCAGGCCACCAAATTCAAATTCATTTCATACCATTTCAAGCAAAGTGCAGGCCACCAAATTCAATCTCATACCATTTCAAGTGGAATGCAGGCCACCAAATTCAAATTAAATGTTATTCCATTTCAAGCAGATTGCAGGCCACCAAATGCAAATTCAATTTCATTCCATTTCAAGCAGAGTGTAGGCCAACAAATTATAATTCAATTTAATTCCATTTCAAGCAGCACTGCAGGCGCAAACTGATTTCATAGCATTTCAAGCAGAGTGCAAGCCATCAAATTCAATATCATACCATTTCAACCAGAGTGCAGTCCACCAAATTTAGTTTCATATCAAATTCATTTCACAGCATTTCAAGCAGAGTGCAGGCCACCAAATTCAATTTCATTCCATTTCAAGCAGAGTGCAAGCCACCAAATGCAAATTCAATTTGAGTCCAGTTCAAGCAGTGCAGGCCACCAAATGCAAGTTCAATTTAATTCCATTGCAAGCAGAGTGCAGGCCACCAAATTCAATTTCATACCATTTCAAGCAGAGTGCTAGCCACCAAATTCAATTTCAATTTCATTCCATTTCAAGCAGAGTGCAGGCCATCAAATTCAAATTCATTTCATAGTATTTCAAGCAGAGTGAAGGCCATTAAATTCAATTTAATAGCATTTCAAGCAGAGTGCAGGCAACCAAATTCAATTTCATACCATTTCAAGAAGAGTGCAGGCCACCAAATTCAATATATTACCATTTCAAGCAGAGTGCAGGCCATCAAATTCAATTTCATACCAATTCAAGCAGAAAGCAGGCCACCAAATTCAATATTATACCATTTCAAGCAGAGTGCAGGCCACCAAATTCAATATACTTTTCATACCAGTTTCAACAAAGTGCAGGCCACCTAAATTCAACTTTCATAACCATTTTCAAGCAGAGTGCAGGTTACCAAATGCAAATTCAATTTAATTCCATTTTAAGCAGAGTGCAGGCCACCAAATTCAAATTCAATTTCATTCCATTTCAGGCAGAGTGCAGGCCACAGAATTCAAATTCATTTCATAGAATATCAAGCAGAGTGCAGGCTACCAAATTCAATTTCATACCAATTTGAAGCAGAGTGCAGGCCACCAAATTCAATTGCATACCATTTCAAGCAGAGTGGAGGCTACCAAATTCAATTTCATACCATTTCAAGCAAAGTGCAGGCCACCAAATTTGACAGTCAGTTTCATTCCATTCAAGCCGAGTACAGGCCACCAAATTTAAATTCAACTTCATTCCATTTCAAGTAGCATGCAGGCCGTCAAATTCAAATGCATTTCATAGAATTTCAAGCAGAATGCAGGTGACTAACTTCAATTTCATTGCACTTGAAGCAGAGTGCAGGCCACCAAATTTTAATTCAATTTCATTCAATTTCAAGCAATGCAGGCCACCAAATTCTGATTCAATTTCAGTTAATTTCCAGCAGAGTGTAGGCCACCAAATGCAAATTCAATTTCATTCCATTTCAAGCAGAGTGCATGCCACCAAATTCAAATTCAATTTCATTCCATTTCAAGCAGAGTGCAGGCCACAACATTTAAATTAATTTCATAGCATTTCAAGCAGAATGCAGGCCACTAAATTCAATTTCATACCAATTTAAAGCAAAGTGCAGGCCACCAATTTCAATTGCATACCATTTCAAGCAGAGTGCAGGCTACCAAATTCAATTTCAAGCAAAGTGCATGCCATCAAATTGAAATTCATTTTCATTCCATTTCAAGCAGAGTACAGGCCACCAAATGCAAATTCTATTTCATTCCATTTCAAGCAGAGTGCAGGACACCAATTCAATTTCATACCATTTCAAGCAGAGTGCATGCCACCAAACTTAATTTCATACCATTTCAAGCCACGCTTGAAGCCACTTAACTCAATTTCAATTTCATTACATTTCAAGCAGAGGGCAGACCATCAAATTCAAATTCATTTCATAGTATTTTAAGCTGAGTGAAGGCCATTAAATTCAATTTCATAGCATTTCAAGGAGACTGCAATCCACCAAATTCAATTTAATAGCATTCCAAGGAGAGTGCAGGCCACCAAATTCAATTTTATACCATTTCAAGGAGAGTGCAGGCCACCAAATTCAAATCCATTTCATACCATTTCAAGCAAAGTGCGGCCAACAAATTACATTTCATACCATTTCAAGCAGAGTGCTTCCTACCAAATTCAAATTCAATTTCATACCATTTCAAGCAGAATGCAGGCCACCAAATTCAAATTCAAGTTCATACCATTTCAAGCACAGTGCCGGCCACCAAATTTAAAATCAATTTCATTCCATTTCAAGTAGTGTGCAGGCCATCAAATTCAAATGCATTTCATAGCAGTTCAAGCACAGTGCAGGCCACTAATTTCAATTTCGTAGCATTTGAAGCAGAGTGCCGGCCACCAAATTTAAAATCAATTTCATTCCATTTCAAGCAGAGTGCAGGCCATCAATTCAAGATGCATTTTCAATTAGCAGTTCAATCAGAGTGTAGGGCACCAAATTCAATTTCATACCTTTTCAAGCAGAGTGCAGGCCACTAAATTCAATTTGATACCATTTCAAGCAGAATGCAGGCAACCAAATTCAATTTCATACCATTCCAAGCTGAGTGCAAGCTACCAAATTCAAATTCAATATCCTTACCATTTCAAACAGAGTGCAGGCTAACAAATTCAATTTCATATCATTTCAAGCAGAGTGCAGGCCACCAAATTCAAATTCAATTTCATTCCATTTCAAGCAGAGTGCAGGCCATCAAATTCAAATTCATTTTGTAGTATGTTCTACGCAGAGTGAAAGGCCATTTTAAGTTCATTTTCATAGCTTTCAGCAATAGTGCAGGCCACCAATTCATTTTCATACTTTTTTCAAGCAGAGTGGCATAGGCCACCAAATTCAGATGTTATACCATTTCAAGGCAGAGAGTGCTGGCCACCAAATTCAAATGCATCACATACCATTTCAAGCAGAGTGCAGGCCACCAATTCAAAATTTCAATTTAATTTCCATTTCATTTCCAAAAGCGGAGTCAAAAGCCAACAAAATCAAACGACATACCATTTCACTTCACCCGGAATGCATCCCACCAAATTTTTTCATTTCTTAACAAATTCATTTCATAACCACTTCAAGCAGAGTGCAGGGCACCAAATCAG
This sequence comes from Okamejei kenojei, assembly GCA_035221665.1. NCBI lineage: Eukaryota > Metazoa > Chordata > Chondrichthyes > Rajiformes > Rajidae > Okamejei > Okamejei kenojei. Next base: position 46,404,761 of record CM069139.1, read on the forward strand.
GCAGTCACCAAATTCTGATTCAATTTCAATTCCATTTCACTCAGGTGGCAGGCCACCAAATCAATTTCATAACCATGTCAAGCGAAGCCGTGCAAGCCACCAAATTCAATTTCAAACAAACATTTCAAGCAGAGTTTCACACAAATTCAAATTCAATCTCATTCAGTCCAGTACAAGCAGAGTTGCAGCCCACTAAATTCAAATGACATACCATTTCAAGCCTGCCGTGCAAGCCACCAAATTCAAATTCAAATCATTCCATTTCAAGTATACATGCCACAAAATGCAATTTAATTTCAGGTCCATTCAAGCAGAGATTGCAAGACACAAAATTCAATGTTCATCACATTTCAAACCAGAGTGCAAGCCACCATAATCAAATTCCAATTTTTCATTCAATGTCAGCAGAGTGCAGGCCATCAATATTCAAAATTCATTTCCAGTGTAATTTTCAAGCAGAGTGGAAGGCCATTAAATCAACCTTTCTTAGTTTTCAGGTCAGGCAGATGCAGGCTACCAAATTCAAATTCCAATTCCATTAACCAAAATTTCAAAAGAGGTGCAGCTACTACAAATTTCAATTTCATATCATATTCATTCAAGCAGAGGGAGGCCGGCCACCAAATTCAAATCAATTTCATTCCATTCAAGCAGAGGTGCAGGCCAAACAAATTCAAATTCATTTTGTAAGTATATCAAGCAGATGAAGGCCATTAAGAATTTCATAGCATCGCATTTCAAGCATGAGTGCAGGCACCAAATCATTTTCATTCCATTTCAAACAGAGTGCAGAGCAAGGAGCAGGGCCTCCACCAAACGCAAAATTCAATGGAATTCCATTTCAAGCAGAGTGCAGGCCAACAAATTTATAATACAATTTAATTTCCATTTCAAGCAATGACTGCACCTCAAATCTCCAACTCATTCATAGCATTTCAAGCAGAGTGCAGGCCACCAAATGCAAATTGAATGTCATTCCATTTCAAGCAGAGGCAGGCACCATCAAATTCAGAGTGCATAGCATTTCAAATTCAATATTAATTTCATAGCATTGTCTAGGTGTTTCAGGCCATGTTAATTCAATTTTAGCATTTCAAGCTGAGTGCAAGGCCACCATATCAATTTCATTACAAATTTCAAAACGCAGGTGCAGGCCACCCAAATTAAATTTCATACCATTTTTCAAGCAGAGTGCAACACAGGCCACCATATTCAATAGTTTCAATGTCATACCAATTTCCGCAGGTGCAGGCACCAAATTACCAAAAATGGGATTCATACATTCCCAGAGGCAGCCCACCACATTCAATAACATACCATTTCAAACAGATAGGAATTGCCACCTAAATTCAAATAACAATTTCATACCATTTTCAAACAAACCTGCAGGTCACCCAAAAAAAAAAAAAACCATTTCCATCAGAGGCAGTCCCTCTCAAAATTCAAACTCATTTCATAGCATTTCAAAGCAGATGTATCCCTACCACAAATCAAAATTCTAATCTCAGCCCAGTTTCAACAGAGTTGCAGGACACCCAAATTCAATTTTCATACCATTTCAAACAGATGGCAAGCCACTGCAAAGTCAAATGCAATTTCAGTCAATGGCAAGCATCAGTGCAGGCCAGCAAATTCAAATTCATTTCAGAGTAATATTTCAAGCAGAGTTAAGCCATTAATTTCAACCTTCATAGCATTTCCAGCAGATGTCAGTGGCTGAACTCGCTTAAATGCTATGGTATTAGTTGGAAAACTTGGATGGCCTGCACTCTGGCTGATAAAGAATGAAATTGAATTTTGCATTTGGTGGCCAGCAACGCTACTGGAAATGTATGACATTGAAATTGGGTGGCCTGTACTTGCCTGAATATGGAGATGAAATGAATTTGGTGGGCCTGCACTTGAAATAGTAGTATTTGGAAAACAAACTCTGGTGCATGGCCAACCAAAATTCAAATTCCATTTCCATGTTCAAGCAGAGTGCAGCCATACTCCAAAGCAGAGTGCAGGGCCATCAAATGTCCATTTCATTCCATTTCAGCAAAGTGGCAGCACCAAATTCAATGTTTACCCATACCATTCATTTCATACTAATTCAAAGTGCAGGCCACCAAATTCAATTTCATAACCATTTCCAGCAAAGTACACAGGCCACCAAAGTCAAGGGCTGATACCATTTCCAGTAATAGTGCAGCCACCAAATGCAAATTCAATTTCATACCATTTCAAGCAATACTGCAGACCACCATTCATTTCAAACAAGGTCCTGCAAGAGAGCTGGACCACCAAGCAATTCAATTTACTTCCAATTTCAAGCAGAGTGCAGGCCATGAAAATCAAATACAATTTCATTCCATTTCAAGCAGATTGCATGCCAACCAAATATCAAATTCATTTCATACCAAATCACGCCATAGGTGCAGGCCACCAAATCAATCTCATACCATTTCAAGTGAATGCTGGCCCACCAAAGCAAATTAAATGTTAATTCCCATTTCGAATCAGAGTGAGGCCATCCAAATTCCAATTCATTCATTTCCATTTTCAAGCAGAGTGCAGGCCATCAAAATCAAAGTTCCATTTCGTAGTAGTTCAAGCATGAGGAAGCCATTAATTCAATTTCAATGCATGTCAAACATATTGCCAGTCCACCAAAATTACAATTCATACATTTTTCCAAGCAGAGTGCAGGCCAACCACAAATTTCAATGTTATACCTTTTCAAGGAGAGTGGCAGCAACAAAATCAATTCATTTTCCATTCCCAGTTCAAGCAAAGTGCAGTCCACCAAATTCAATTTCCATTACAAATTCAATTTCATACTAATTCAAGTGTAGGCCAACAAATCAATTTCATACCATTTCAAGCAAAAGTACAGGCCACCAAATTGTCAAAGCATAAAAACCATTTCCAGTAGAGTGCACAAGGCCACCAAATGCAAATACAATATAATTCCAATTACAAGCAAGGGCAGGCCATCCAAGTTCAAACTAATTTTCATAAGCATTTCAAGCTGCGTTCAGGCCACCAATTTCAATTTCAACCAAGGTTTCAAGCAAACTGCAACCACCAAATGCAGGTTTTGCAGTACAATTTCCCTGCAGAGCGCGGGGCACCAAATCAAATTCAATTTCATTCCCATGTCAAGCAGAGTGCAGGCCACCAAATTGAATTCATACCATTTCCAAAGCAAGTGCAGGACATAAACAATACAATATCATTCCATTTCAAGCAGAGAGCAGTGCGACCCAACTTTCAAAGGCATTTCATACCATTTCACCAAAGTGCAGGCCACCAATTCAATCTCATACCATTTCAAGGTGGAATATCAGGACACCAAATTCAAATAAATGTTTATTCCATTTCAGGGCAGCAGAGTGCAGGCCAATCCAAATTCAAATTAAATTCATACATTTCTAGTAGTGTCACAATAAAATCAATTATGTAGCATTTCAAGCTGAGTGCATGGGCCCACCATAATGGCAATTTCATACAATTTTCAAGGCAGTCAGCGGTCCGCCGGCCACCAACTCAATTTCCATACATACAGTTCAAGCAAGTGCACAGAGCCACCAATAATTTCATTTCACCATAACAATTTTTCATTCTACTGCAGGTGCAGGCCACCAAATTCAAAGTCATACATATTAAAAAATATTTAAATAAAAAATTTTTGGGTACATCAGCAGAGTGCAGCCCACCACATTCAAGATCATAACGCATTTCCAAAAGGAGTGAATGCCACTAATTCAAATACAATTTCATATCATCATAACAAACTGCAGGCAGGTCACAACACCATTTCCAGCAGAGTGCAGGCCCTCAAAATTCAAACTCATTCATCGCATTCAAGCAGAGTGTAGCCCTCAATATCAAATTCAGCATCTTCATTCCAGTTTCAAAGCCAGAGTTGCAGGACAACCCAAATTTCAATTTCATACCATTTCAAAACAGAGTGGCAACACCAAATCAAATTTCAATTTCCATTCATATTTCAAGCAGAGTGCAGGGCCATCAAAATTCAAATTCATTTTCAGAGTATTCAAGCAGAGTGAAGGCCCATTAATTCATCTTCATAGAGCAGTTTTCCAAGCAGATTTTCAAGTGGGCCTAACTCTGCTTGAAATTCTATGTAATTAGTTTGAACTTGAATGGCCTGCACTCTGCTGAAATGGATGAATAATTTGCATCTTGGGGCCTGCACTCCTACTAGCCTGTATTTGGTGCCTGCACTCTTGAATTTGTTGGCCTGTACTTTTGCTTGAAATGGGTATGAAATTGAATTTGGGCCTGCACTTTGAAATATTATAGAACTCTAGTGGCAGCCACCAAATTCAAATTCAATTTCATTCCATTTCAAGCCTAGTGCAGGCCATCAATTCACATTCACAATTCATTTCAATCTCATTTCAAGCAAGCATTGCAGCCACCATTCAATGTTATACCATTTCATAAAATTTCAAACTATTATCAATTGCCAGGCCAACCAAATTCAATTTCATACCATTTCAAGCAAAGTACACAGGCTACCAAATTCAATGTCATACCATTTCTTTCCATAGAGTGCAAGGCCACCAAATGCCAAATTCAATTTTCGATACCATTTCAAGCAACTGCAGACCACCAAAGTCCATTTCAACACAATATCCTGCAGAGAGCGGGCCCCCATGCAAATTCATTTTACTTTCCATTTCAAGCAAGGCAGGCCATGAAAATGCCAAATACAATTTCATTCCCATTTCAAGCACGAATTGCAGTCACACAAATTCAATTTCAATTCATAACCATTCAACAGCAAAGTGGCAGGCCAACCAAATTCAATCTCCATACCATTTCAGTGTGGAATGCAGGCCCCAAATTCAAAGTAAAATGTTATCCATTTCATGCAGAGAGCAGGCCATCAAAATTCAATTATTCAATTTCATTTCAGGCAGGTTTCCAACACAGATGCAGCATCAAATTCAAATTCGTTTCGTATATTCTCAAGCAGAAGTGTCGCAAGGCATTAAATTCAATTTCATAGCATTATGTTAAAAGCAGAGTGCAGCCACCAAATGCAATTTTCATACTTTTTCAAAGGCAGATTGGCAGGCCCACCAAATTTCAATTGTTATACCATTACAAGCAGAGGTGCAGCGCCAACAAATTCATATTCATTTCATTCCACTTTCAAGCAAAGAGGCAGGCAGGCACACCAAATTCAATTCATACAAAATTTCATATTTCAATAATTATCAAGTGCTAGCCAACGAAATTCCACTTTCAGACCAGGTCAAGAAGCAAAGTACAGGCCACCAAAGTACAATGTCATACCATTTCCAGTAGAGTGCAGGCCACCAAATGCAAATTCAATTTATTCCATTTCCAAAGCAGAGGTGCAGGGCCATCAAGTTTCAAACAAAAAAAACTAATTCATAGCATTTTCAAGCTTGCGTTCAGGCCAACCAAATATCAATTTCATACCATTTTTCAAGCACACAGCAGACCACCAAAATTTCATTTCATCACAATTTCCTGCAGAGCGCGGCCACCAAAATGCAAAGTCAATTTTCATTCATTTCAAGCGAGTGCAGGCCACCAATTGAATTTCATTCCATTTCAAGCAAGTGCAGCCCCATGAAAATGCAAATACAATTTTCATTCCAGTTTCAAGCAGAGTGCAGCGACCAAATTCAAATCATTTCCATACCATTTCACGCAACAGGGCAGGCCACCAAAGGCCATCGCTCATACCACTTCTCAAGTGGTGCAGGGCCACCCAAAATCCAAATTAAATGTTAGTTCGTTTCAAGGCAGAAGTGCAGGGGGGCCATCAAATTCCAATGTCAAGGCACTTCGATGTCGAGCTGTGTGCTGGGCATAGTAGATTAAATTGGAACCAAGCCCTTTCAAGTAGACTCCAGCCCTTCAAATTCAAACCCATTGCATATAATTTCAAGCAAGTGCGCACCAAATTCATATTCAATTTTCACATTTCCATAATCAAAGCAGAGTGCAGGCCACAATCATTCAATTATTTTTCGGGGGTAGTAGTATTTTCAAGCAGTTTTGAAGGCCACATTAAATTCAATTCATTTGCATCGCATCAGTGCAGCCATCCAAATGCAATTTCAACTTTTGGCAAGCAGGAGTGGAGGCCACCAAAATTCGCAGTTATACCATTTTCAAAGGCAGAGTGCAGGCCAACCAAATTCATATGCATTCCAATTCATTCCAAGCATAATTCAACAAAGTGGCAAAGTGCAGGCCACCAAATTCCATTACAGACAAGCAAAGTTTTCAATTTTCATATCATCATTTCTTCAAGTGGCAGGCCACCAAAATTCAGTTTCATACCATTTCAAGCTAAGTACAGGGCCACTCCAAATTCAATTTCAATTAATTGAAGCAAGCAGAGTGCAGGCCATCAAGTTTCATAATTCTAATTTTCATATCATTTCAAGCTGAGTCTGAGTGGCAAGGCCAGGCCCAAATTCAATTCATACCATTTCAAGCCAAACTGCAGACCACCAAATTCATTTCATATAAACAATTTTTCCTGCAGAGAAGCGGGCCAACCAAATGCAAATTAAATTTACTTCCATTTCAAGCAGAGTGCAGGCCATGAAATGCGAATACAATTTCATTCCATTTCAAGCAGAGTGCAGGCCACCAAATTCAAATTCATTTCATACCATTTCACGCAAAGTGCAGGCCACCAAATTCAATCTCATACCATTTCAAGTGGAATGCAGGCCACCAAATTCAAATTAAATGTTATTCCATTTCAAGCAGAGTGCAGGCCATCAAATTCAAATTCAATTTCATTCCATTTCAAGCTGAGTGCAGGCCAAGAAATTATAATTGAACTTAATCCCCTTTCAAGTAGACTCCAGGCCTTCAAATTCAAACCCATTTCATAGCATTTCAAGCAGAGTGCAGGCCACCAAATACAAATTCAATTGCATTCCATTGCAATAGTGCAGGCACAAATTAATTTCATACCCATTGGCCACAAAATCATTTCAAGCAGAGTGCTGGCCACCAAATTCAAATTCAATTTAATTCCATTTCAATCAGAGTGTATCCAACCAAATTCAAATTCAATTTCATTCCACTTCATATAGGGTGCAGGCTATCAAATTAAAATTATTTCATAGCATTTCAAGCAGAGTGCAGGCCACTAAAATCAATTTTATAGCATTTCAAGCCGAGTGCAGGCCACCAAATTCAAATTGAATTTCAGACCATTTCAAGCAGAGTGCAGGCCACCGAATTCAAATCCAAATTCATTTTGAACCAAATTCAAATTAATTTCATTGCATTTCAACCAGTGTTCAGGGCACTAAATTCAAATTTGTTGCATTTCAAGCAGAGTGCAGGCCACCAAATTCAATTGCATACCATTTCAAGCAGAATGCAGGCCACCAAATTCAATTTCATACCATTTCAAGCGGAGTGCAGGCCAACAAATTCAATTTCATACCATTTCAAGCAGAGTGCAGGCCACCAAATTCAAATTCAATTTCAATCCATTTCACGGAGATTGCAGGCCAGCAAATTCAAATTCAATTTCATTCCATTTCAAACAGAGTGCAGGCCACCAAATGCGAATTCAATTTCATTCCATTTCAAGCAGCGTGCAGGCCACCAAATGCAAATTCAATTTAATTCCATTTCAAGCAGACTGCAGGCCATCAAATTAAAATTAATTTAATAGCATTTCCAGCCGAGAGCAGGCCACCAAATTCAATTTCATACAATTTCAAGCAGAGTGCAAGACACCAAATTCAATGTCATACCATTTCAAGCAGACTGCAGGCCACCAAATTCAATTTCATACCATTTCAAGCAGAGTGCAGGCCTCCAAATTCAAATTCAATTTCATACCATTTCAAGCAAACTGCAGGCCACCCAATTCATGTCATACCATTTCCAGCAGAGTGCAGGCCACCAAATTAAAATTCAATTTCATTCAATTTCAACCAGAGTGTATCCCACCAAATTCAAATTCAATTTCATTCCATTTCAAGCAGAGTTCAGGCCACCAAATTGAATTTCATTACTATTTCAAGCAGAGTGCAGGCCACCAAATTCAATTCAATTTCATTCCATTTCAAGCAGTGTGCAGGCCACAGAATTCAAATTCATTTCATACCATTTCAAGCAGTGTGCAGGCCACAGAATTCAAATTCATGCCATTTCAAGCAGAGTGAAGGCCACTAAATTCAATTTCATACAATTTCAAGCAGAGTGCAGGCCACCAAATTCAATTTCATACCATTTCAAGCAGAGTGAAGGCCACTAAATTCAATTTCATACCATTTCAAGCAGAGTGCAGGCCTCCAAATTCAAATTCAATTTCATACCATTTCAAGCAAACTGCAGGCCACCAAATTCATGTCATACAATTTCCAGCAGGGAGCTGGCCACCAAATTCAATTTCATACCATTTCAAACAGAGTGCAGGTCTCCTAAGACAGGCACCAAATTCAATTCATACCATTTCATTCAATTTCCTGCAGAGAGGGGGCCACCAAATGCAAATTAAATTTACTTCCATTCCAAGCAGAGTGCAGGCCATGAAATGCAAATACAATTTCATTCCATTTCAAGCTGAGTTCAGGCCACCAAATTCAATCTCATACCATTTCAAGTGGAATGCAGGCCACCAAATTCAAATTAAAGGTTATTCCATTTCAAGCAGATTGCAGGCCACCAAATGCAAATTCAATTTCATTCCATTTCAAGCAGAGTGCAGGCCAGCAAATTATAATTCATGTTAATCCCCTTTCAAGCAGACTGCAGGCCCTCAAATTCAAACTCATTTCATAGCATTTCAAGCAGAGTGCAGGCCACCAAATACAAGTTCAATTTCATTCCATTTCAAGCAGAGTGCAGGCCACCAAATTCAAATTAATTTCATAGCATTTCAAGCAGTTCAATTTCAACCAGAGTGTATCCCACCAAATTCAAATTAAATTTCATTCCATTTCATGCAGAGTGCAGGCTATCAAATTCAAATTCTTTCATAGCAATTCAATCCGAGTGCAGGCCACTAAAATCAATTTTATAGCATTTCAAGCCGAGTGCAGGCCACCAAATTCATTTCATATCATTTCAAGCAGAGTGCTGGCCACCAAATTCAAATTCAATTTAATTCAATTTCAAGCAGAGTGTATCCCACCAAATTCAAATTCAATTTCATTCCATTCCATACAGGGTGCAGGCTATCAAATTCAAATTATTTTAATAGCATTTCAAGCAGATAGCAAGCCGAGTGCCGGCCACCAAATTCAATTTCATACCATTTCAAGCAAACTGCAGGCCACCCAATTCATGTCATACCATTTCCAGCAGAGTGCAGACCACCAAATTAAAATCCAATTTCATTCAATTTCAACCAGAGTGTATCCCACCAAATTCAAATTCAATTTCATTCTATTTGAAGCAGAGTGCAGGCCACCCAAATTCCATTTCAACCAGAGTGTATCAAATTCCATTCATTATAGCATTTCAAGCAGAGTGCAGGCCACCAAATTCAAATTCAATTTAATTTCATTTCAAGAAGAGTGCAAGCCATCAAATTCAATGACATACCATTTCAACCAGAGTGCAGTCCACCAAATTTAGTTTCATATCAAATTCATTTCATAGCATTTCAAGCAGAGTGCAGCCCACCAAATTCAATTTCATACCATTTCAAGTAGAGTGCAGTCTACCAAATTCTGATTCAATTTCATTCCATTTCACTCAGAGTGCAGGCCACCAAATTCAATTCCATACCATGTCAAGCAGCGTGCAAGCCACCAAATTCAATTTCAAACCATTTCAAGCAGAGTTCAGGCTAGCAAATTCAAATTCAATTTCATTCCATTTCAAGCAGTGTGCAGGACACAGAATTCAAATTCATTTCATAGCATTTCAAGCAGAGTGCAGGCCACCAAATTCAATTTCATACCAATTTCAAGCAGAGTGCAGGCCACCAAATTCAATTTCATACCAATTTCAAGCAGAGTGAAGGCCACTAAATTCAATTTCATACAATTTCAAGCAGAGTGCAGGCCACCAAATTCAATTTCATACCATTTCAAGCAGAGTACAGGCCACCAAATTCAATTTCATACCATTTCAAGCAGAGTGCAGGCCTCCAAATTCAAATTCAATTTCATACCATTTCAAGCAAACTGCAGGCCACCCAATTCATGTCATACCATTTCCAGCAGAGTGCAGGCCACCAAATTAAAATTCAATTTCATTCAATTTCAACCAGAGTGTATCCCACCAAATTCAAATTCAATTTCATTCCATTTCAAGCAGAGTGCAGGCCACCAAATTGAATTTCATACCATTTCAAGCAGAGTGCAGGCCACCAAATTAAAATTCAGTTTCATTCCATTTCAAACAGAGTGCTGGGAACCAAATTCAAATTCAATGTTATACCATTTCAAGCAGAGTGCAGGCCACCAAATTCAAATGCATTTCATACCATTTCAAGCAGAGTGCAGGCCACCAAATTCAAATTCAATTTAATTTCATTTCAAGCAGAGTGCAAGCCATCAAATTCAATGACATACCATTTCAACCAGAGTGCAGTCCACCAAATTTAGTTTCATATCAAATTCATTTCATAGCATTTCAAGCAGAGTGCAGGCCACCAAATTCAATTTCATATCATTTCAAGTAGAGTGCAGTCTACCAAATTCTGATTCAATTTCATTCCATTTCACTCAGAGTGCAGGCCACCAAATTCAATTTCATACCATGTCAAGCAGCGTGCAAGCCACCAAATTCAATTTCAAACCATTTCAAGCAGAGTTCAGGCTACCAAATTCAAATTCAATTTCATTCCATTTCAAGCAGAGTGCAGGCTACAGAATTCAAATAAATTTCTCATTTCATAGCATTGCAATGCAGCAGAGTGCAGGCCACCAAATTCAATTTCATACCATTTCATGCAGAGTGCAGGCCACCAAATTCAATTTCAATTTTTCCATTTCAAAGCAGTGTGCAGGCCCATTTATACAAATTCAAATTCAATTTCATTGCATTTAGAGTGAGTGCAGGCCACCAAATTCAAATTCAATCTCATTCCATTTCAAGCAGATGCAGGCCACAAATTTCAATAGCATTTCAAGCAGGTGCAGGCCACACAATTTTATAGCAGATCAAGCTGAGTGCAGGCTACCAAATTCAATTGAATTTCATTCCATTTCATGAGTGCTGGCCACCAAATTCAAATTCAATTCATTCCATTTCCAAGCGAGTGCAGGCCACCAAATTCAATTTGCATAACCATTTCAAGCAGTGTTCAGGCCACTAAATTCAATTTTGCATTTCCAGCAGAGTGCAGGCCACCAAATTCAATTTCATACCATTTCATGCAGAGTGCTGGCCACCAAATGCAAATTCAATTTCATTCCATTTCAAACAGAGTGCAGGCCACCAAATTCAATTTCATACCATTTCGAGCAGAGTGCAGGCCAGCAAATTCAAATTCATTTCATACCATTTCAAGTAGTGTGTAGGCCACCAAATTCAAAATCATTTCATTGAATTTCAAGCAGTGGAGACCATCAAATTCAAATTCATGTCATAGCATTTCAAGCAGAGTGCAGGCCACCGAATTCAAATTCATTTCATACCATTTTAAGCAGTTTGCGGGCCACCAAATTCAAATTCCTTTCATTCCATTTAAAGCAGACTGCAGGCCACCAAATTCATTTCATTTCAAGCAGAGTTCAGTTCACTCACGGCATAGACTCACAGTTCTGGACTCAACTCTCACTCACATTCTTCCAGGGTGACTGGCTCACGCCCGGCCTCCGGGGCTTTATAATCCTGGCCCCGGTGTTACCTTCATCATGGTGATTGACACGTGAGAGGACCAATCAGCTGATCTCAAGATTTTTTAAACATTCATAACTTTTTTTTTTCATCGATGGGAAAAATCCTCAGGTTTGCCTCAGTGGAGGAGGACTATGAGTAAGATGGCCAAAAATCATTGTGATATATGGTAGCATTTTTTTCTAAAATCAATATACAGCGCAGATAGGAAGTGGTCAAGATGAGACTTTTAGTTATATAGATTGTTGGATTGAAGGAAGTGTTACCCCATTCCGGAGAGCTACACGGATGGGGTTGATGTTCATGCATCCCACCTGAGCTGTGTCTTCAGCCCACACTTGAGGGTCCACATACTCGTATACCTCACTCACCAGATGATGACATAAATGGGTAACAACTTTCCTTGGGGCCAGATAAAATTCAACAACATATTGATGAGACAAATTTTGCTTTTGATAATTATTCGGGTTAAGGTAATTATCTTTCTTACCATAGAAGGATAGAATCATAGAATCATAGAAAATAGGTGCAGGAGTAGGCCATTCGGTCCTTCGAGCCTGCACTGCCATTCAATATGATCATGGCTGATCATACAACTCAGTATCCTGTACCTGCTTTCTCTCCATACCCCCTTATCCCTTTAGCCACAAGGGCCACATCTAACTCCCTCTTAAATATAGCTAATGAACTGGCCTCAACTATCTTCTGTGGCAGAGAATTCCACAGACTCACCACTCTCTGTGTGAAAAGAAATCTTCTCATTTTGGTCCTAAAAGACTTCCCCCTTTTCCTTAAACTGTGACCCCATGTTCTGGAGTTCCCCAGCATTGGGAACATTCTTCCTGCATCTAGCCTGTCCAACCCCTTAAGAATTTTGTAAGTCTCAATAAGATCCCCCCTCAAGCTCCTAAATTCCAGCGAGTACAAGCCAAGTCTATCCAATCTTTCTTCATATGGAAGTCCTGCCATCCCAGGAATCAGTCTCGTACACCTTCTCTGTACTCCCTCAGATTAGGAGACCAAAACTGTACGCAATACTCCAGGTGTGGCCTCACCAAGATCCTGCACAACTGCAGTAGAACCTCCCTGCTATTGTACTCAGATCTTTTTGCTATGAATGCCAACATACCATTCCGCTTTCTTCACAGCCTGCTGCACCTGCATGCCTACTTTCAATGACTGGTGTACCATGACACCCAGGTCTCGTTGCATCTCCCCTTTTCCTAATCGGCCATCATTCAGATAATAATCTACCGTTTACTCCTACTCTTTGCTTCCTGTCTGCCAGCCAGTTATCTATCCACATTAATACTGAACCGTCAATACCATTTGCTTTAAGTTTGTATGCTAATCTCTTATGTGGGACCTTGTTGAAAGCCTTCTGAAAGTCCAGATATAACACATCTACAGGTTCTCCCTTATCCACTCTACTAGTTACATCATTCAGATAATAATCTACCCTCCTGTTTTTGCCGCCAAAGTGGATAATCTCACATTTATCCACATTATACTGCATCTGCCATGCATTTGCCCACTCACCCAACCTATTCAAGTCACCTTGCAGCCTCCTAGCATCCTCCCCACAGCTAACACTGCCCCCCAGCTTCCCGTCATCCGCAAACATGGAGATGTTGTATTCAATTCCCTCATCCAGATCATTAATATATATTGTAAATAGCTGGGGTCCCAGCACTGAGCCTTGTGGTACCCCACTAGTCACTGCCTGCCATTCTGAAAATGACCCGTTTACTCCTACTCTTTGCTTCCTGTCTGCCAGCCAGTTATCTATCCACATTAATACTGAACCCCCAATACCATGTGCTTTAAGTTTGTATGCTAATCTCTTATGTGGGACCTTGTCGAAAGCCTTCTGAAAGTCCAGATATAATACATCCACAGGTTCTCTCTTATCCACTCTACTAGTTACATCCTCAAACAATTCTATAAGATTCGTCAGACATGATTTACCTTTCATAAATCCATGCTGACTTTGTCCAATGATTTCACCGCTTTCCAAATGTGCTGCTATCCCATCTTTAATAACTGACTCTAGCATTTTCCCCTCTACCGATGTTAGACTAACTGGTCTGTAATTCCCCGTTTTATCTCTCGCTTTTTAAAAAGTGGGATTACATTAGCTACCCTCCAATCCTCAGGAACTACTACAGAATCTAAAGAGTTTTGAAAAATTATCACTAATGCATCCACTATTTCTGGGGCTACTTCCTTAAGTACTCTGGGATGCAGCCTATCTGGCCCCAGGGGATTTATCTGCCTTTAATCCATTCAATTTACCTAACACCACTTCCCGGCTAACCTGGATTTCACTCAGTTCCTCCATCTCATTTGACCCCCGGTCCCCTGCCTATTTCCGGCATTTTTATGTCTCCTTTGTGAAGACAGAACCAAAGTAGTTATTCAATTGGTCTGCCATGTCCTTGTTCCCCATGATCAATTCACCAGTTTCTGACTGCAAGGGACCTACATTTGTTTTAACTAACCTTTTTCTCTTCACATATCTATAAAAACTTTTGCAGTCCATTTTTATGATCCGTGCCAGTTTTCTTTCATAATCTATTTTCCCTTTCCTAATTAAGCACTTTGTCCTCCTCTGCTGGACTCTGAATTTCTCTCCAGTCCTCTGATAGGCTGCTAATTTGTATGCTTCATCTTTAGTTTGATACTATCCGTGATTTCCCTTGTGATTCATGGATGCACTACCTTCCCTGATTTATTCTTTGCCAAACTCAATTGTTGTAGTTCATCCATGCAGTCTTTTAAATGCCTTCCATTGCATATCCAGTGTCAACAATTTAAGAAACTTGCCAGTCATCTTTTGGCTCTCTGTTACCTTTCTTTAAGTCAGAACCCTTCTGAATAAGAATGTCCTCTCCATCCTAATGAAGAGCTCAACCATATTATGTTGGGGGCCACGCACAACAAGAATGCTAACCTAACTCTTCCTCATTACTCATGTCTAGAATAGCCTGCTCTCTTGTTGGTTCGTTGGTTTAGAAAACTATCCCGCATACATTCAAGAAATCCTCTTCCTCAGCACCCCTGCCAATTTGATTCACCCAATCTATATGTAGATTGAAGTCACCCATTATAACTGTTTTACCCTTGTAGCACGCATTTCTAATTTCATGTTTGATGCCATCCCCAACTCCACTACTGCTGTTAGGTGGCCTGTACACAACTCCCACTTTTCTAAGGGGCGTTTTCTGCCCTTAGTGTTTCGCAGCTCTACCATATCGATTCCACATCCTCCAAGCTAATGTCCTTCCTTTCTATTGCGTTAATCTCCTCTCTAACCAGCAAAGCTACTCCACCTCCTTTTCCTTTCTGTCTATCCCTCCTAAATATTGAATATCCCTGGATGTTCAGCTACCAGCCTTGGTCACCCTGGAGCCATGTCTCCGTGATCCCAACTATATCATATTCATTAATAACTATCTGCACATTCAACTCATCCACCTCATTACGAATGCTCCTTGCATTGAGAGACAAAGCCTTCAGGCTTGTTTTTACAACACTCTTACCCCTTATACAATTATGTTGAAAAGTGGCCCTTTTTGATTTTTGCCCTGGATTTTTCTGCCTGCCACTTTTACTTTTCACCTTGCTACCTATTGCTTCTACCCTCATTTTGCATCCCTCTGTCTCTCTGCTCATGCTCCCATCGTTCCTAGGTCTTTAGCTTTGGCCGGGAAATTCACCTTTCGGGTGATGTGAGGAGCAACTTCTTCAAATCTTTTCCATAACTGTGCTGGTATTGTAGCATACTCGCTAGCTCCCTCCTTCCCTTCCACTAGTGCCAATACTTCTATCTCCCAATCCTGTTCATCGTATGATTTAAAGAAGGTTTCCGGCTCTCTGTCCTTCCCACTCCTATCATAAGCCAGTGTAATGTGAAGTGAGCGTTCTTAGTCCAGATCTAAGGACCACCATTGAGGGGTCACTATGGAGTAACATTGCTGTACGGGGGCCCAGGGGTCACTATTATACCTTGGACACAATATTTTATTTTTAGTTGGAAAGCACAGAGCAAATCTCCACCATCAGGTTACAATCTAATCAGGGCTCGATATTAGCAGTTGCCCGGTTGCCAATGACCACCCAAAGTGTCGCCGGGCAACCTAAACGCGGATTCATTTTGCCCGGCTTGGCAAGCAAATACTGGTTTATACTGATAGACACAAAAAACTGTACACAAGTAACTCCGTTACTTGAAGGGGGCCTCTTCCTCCCTCCTCCCAGCCTCGGCGTGCGAGGGGGGTTGTTTTGAAAGGGCAGTTGGTGGATTTGCAGCAGTATCTTTTGATTTGCAGGCAGCGGCCGCTATCGCCCTGATAACGGCCGCTGCCTGCAAACCTGCTAACGGTGCTTTCAATACAACCCCTCTCGCATGCCGAGGACAGGAGGAGGGAGGGAGTGAGGGAGGGAGCGAGGGAGCGAGGGAGAGAGGGAGGGAGAGAGGGAGGGAGAGAGGGAGGGAGAGAGGGAGGGAGAGAGGGAGGGAGAGAGGGAGGGGGAGGCCTCCTTCCGCCAACAGAAGCAGCTGCACCAAAGATTATAGCTATAGGATCTTTCAGCTGCACCGCTTGTCCCCGCACCTTGCTGTCAGCTGGCTGAGGAGGGGAGGCAGTGGCGACGAGTTCCCAACCGTGTCCCCCTTTGGCGGTGGCACTTTGGCGTTGGACAGGGACGGCCAAGGCAGCGGGGCGATGTTGTCCGAGGAGCGCTAACCTTCCTTCCTCCCCACCTCCTCTCTTCCTCCCCCTCTCCCTCTCTCCCTCTCTCTCTCTCCCCCCTCCACCCCTCTTATCCTGGGACCCCTCCTCTCCATCCCGCACTGATCCCCATTCCCTCCTCTATTCAGGCCTCACTGACATCCCCTTTGCTCCCCTCCCCATCTAACCCCCCATTCATCACCCTACCCACCTCGCATTGATTCTCCTGCCACGCCCCCCCCCATCCTACACTGGTCCCCCCAATTCATCCTGTACTGACCCCCCTTCCCATCCATCCTGCACTTCTCCCCCCCATTCATACTGCATTGAACCTCCCATTCATCCCGTACTGACCCACCTTCCATTCACCCTGAACCAAAACCATCCATCCTGTAGTGATCTTCCCATTCATCTTTTACTGATCTCCCATTCATCCTGTACTGATTCCCTCATGTATCCTGTACTGATCCCCTCATGCATCCTGTACTGATCCCTTCATTCATCCCGTACTGATCCCCCATACATGCTATACTGATCCCCTCATTCATCCTGTAGTGATCCCCCATTCATCCTACACAGACCCTCCGATCCACACTGTCCTGTACCCCCCATTCATCCTGTACTGATCCCCCCCCCCCATTCATCCTGTACTGATCCCCCCCCCCCCCATCCTGTGCTGATCCATCCATTCAAGAAGAATGGGGGAACAGTCTGAAGAAGGGTCTTCAGGTTGCATATTTCCTTAGATCCATAGATGCTGCCTCACCCGCTGAATTTCTCCAGCATTGTTGTCTACTCCCATTCATCCTGTACTAAATTCCTCCCATTCATCCTGTACTGATCCCCCTTTCAACACCACTGACATCCCCCATGCTCTCCCCTTACAATTTTACATACTCCAACCAACACGTACTAATTCACCTGCCTCAATCCATCCATTCTGCACAGATTGCCTTCAAAATCCCCCCCCCCCCCCCCCCGCCATCTATCCACCCCGCACTGATTCACACACGCCCTGACCCTATTGTGATTCATGGTCTTCAGAGCGAACATTGACAATGTTTGATAACGGAATGCAATCAAATGTGTTTTAATTCCCAATGTTATTATTTGTTTTGACACCTTTAAACATATTACCAAAAGAATATTTGCTGCAGTTATGTCCTTTGGCCATCTCTTGTCAGTTAGTGTAATGTTTAACCTGTCAGATGGGTATAGTCGGTTTTAACAGCTATTATCATAAAATGCCTTTAGAAATTTCCTTGCAACCTGTATATTTTGTTATGGATAAATTATGTGGGAAGCCAGAGTATGTCTGTGCCAATAGCAATACCGCCCCATGCTATGGCCATGTCATGGTCATTTTTGGTCCTTCACAGAAAACATGCTTGCATCAATCTGTAGTGTGCATGGTCCAGGATTTATTGACACAGGTTGATCATTTGCTGAATAATCCAACCACATTTTTGTTTGGAAGTGGAAAGAACTAATATAAATTGCATTAATTGCAATATGTAAAAAGAGTTGAGATATTGTATTTTATTACCCATATCAGCCATCTGAGGTATGGTTTTACCAAATTATATTCCCTTCCTTTTTACTGCCAGCAGGGCTAACAGGGGAATATTTTCTTATATTCCCCTTTCTAGCCAACCCTATGGAGTTTACCTGTTTAAACAGCGGGGAATATAACCTTATATTCCCCTGGTCTCACATCCGGGAACGTGACGCTGCGTGGGAAATTTAAAATTTATTCTCAAAAAAAAAAAATGGCTGCCGTTTGCGAGAAAAGGTTCCCGTTTTAAAACTTCGACCTTCACATTGTCACATAAATGAATGACATAAATTACATAAATGAAACATAAATGTTACATTGTTTTAGTACCCTTATTTACAATGTTGCCATGGTTTTAGTACCCTTCTTTACAATGTTGCAATGCATATTGCAAAATGTATAGATACATTCATATCATATGAGATGTTCAGATTTTCCTAGATGTCTGATAATGGGTAATAATAACAATATTGACTGTCCTCTTTCGGGAGATACGACATATATTGCCCTCACTAGATTCCAATTGCCCTCGTCTTCGACTCGGGCAATATGAATCTACTTCAGGCAATATATGTCGTAAAGGCCAGTCAATATTCTATTAATTAATTTTGCTGCATGTCATTGTGGTATATATCATGTCTTGATTGGTGAATATGTTTAGTTTGTGAATTATTTGAAATAATATGTGAATGTAGACAAAAGTGCTGGAGAAACTCAGGGGATACAACAGCATCTATGGGGCGAAGGAAATAGGCAACGTTTCGGGCCGAAACCCTTCTTCAGACTGATGGGTTTCGGCCTGTTTCCAACGTTACCTATTTCCTTCGCTCCATAGATGCTGCTGCACCCGCTGAGTTTCTCCAGCGCTTTTGTCTACCTTCGATTTTCCAGCATCTGCAGTTCCTTCTTGAACATAATATGTGAATGCTTCATTGAGCATAATTCTGACTGGTAACTACGCACTCGTCTGAGCACATTATCGCACGAATCATGCAAACCGTCTTAAATGACCACCTAAACTGTCATTTGGTAACCTAAAAAGCTGTCAAGGTTGCCCGGCTGGCAACAGGAAAAAAAAGTTAAGCAAGAGCCCTGCTAATCCGGTGGTTATCACAAATCTATGTCTGAGTGCCTTTCCTCCATATACTACTTCGACTGGCTCAGCCATGGGATACTGGCAAACTTGTCCTTGAAACCCGGACAGGTTCTGAACTTCTCTTGATTCTGGTGAATTATAAATTGATTGAAAAGATGACATGGATGCGCCTGTGTCTACTAGGAAGGTGCAGATTTTACCTTCTACCTGTAGAGACAACATAGGTTCTTCATCAGACTTGCATCCAGTCACTACTAGGTTTGCTAATCATAGGTTTGTGAATGGGTTATTCTAGGAATAGGAGATTTGTCCCTTGGCTCTTGATTTTCCTGCAAGTTCCCTCTGTGCTCTCTAGGATCTTTTTGATCCCTCTATTCTCTGAGCTTGGAAATTACTTCTGGGACCCCCTCTTTCGTTCCTTTCTTTATTTGGGCACCCCCTACTCCAGTGACCGACCCCTCCACAACAATAACACTGGCCCACTCCTGATGGCCGGTAAGTGCCTTTACGAGATTCCTCCTCCGTCACTCCACGGAGGGATTCGGATATCTTCACACAGGTGTGGCCTCTAACCAACCTAGGTTTTACCTGCTCAAAAGGACTTCCGGTGGCGCCATGGAGGGCTAGGGAGCAACGCCAGCCATTTCCTTGAGAAAACGCTGAAAAAACCGTGGAGAAAACGACCTACCTGCTACTTCTGTACCGACTGCCGTAAGTGAAGTCATCAGGCGCGCGACTTGTAATGTCTATGCAGCGCAGCCCCCTCGCTGTAAAACCGAAAAGTCGAGTTACTAGGCAGAAACCGGCAGAACAAGAAAAAGGCCCGATGGAAGCCTCGGCTCAGGTAGGGCACTATCTCAAGAAGATGTATCGAAAAAAACAACGAAAAAATCGGAAAGTGAAGATCTCAGAATTTTTATTGCACGAGAAATTGCAAATTTAAAGGATGAAATAAAGCTGGAATTAAAGACTGAACTTGCAAAAACGAATGAAGAATTAAAGAAAATGAATTTCAAGGAAGAAATAAAAAAAAATCAAGGAGGAGATGATGGAGTTAAAGCTTGAAATTAATTCCATGGTTACGGATCTATCAGACAAACTGAGGAAGGAAAATGCAGAAACACTGACTGAACAAGCTGCAGTCATGACAAAAGCGACAAATGTTAAAATCAAAAAGGTGGTAACTGATCTTGAGGAAAAGCTGGATCCCGTGGAATAAGCACTGAATCAACAGACGACAGCCATAAAGAACCTTGAGGAGAGAGCCGAAACATGTGCTCGGACTGTGGAAAAACCCATCAGAGAAAATCAACGTCTAACTAAACTACTGGGCAAAATAACTGATAAATGCACTGAATTGGAAGGACGCCAGAGAAGACAGAACCTAAGAATTGTGGGTATTCAAGAAGGGAGAGAGGCGAATCAAGATCCCCGAGAATTTACTGCAAACTTACTGCAAAAAGTTTTATCTCTGGATCAAAAGCTTTTACTTGCTCGAGCACACAGAGTGATGAGACGTCAGACAAGACATGACGCCCCTCCAAGACAAATGATAATAAAAGTCCAGTATGACTATGTTCTGGAGGAGATGATGGAAAAAATTGTAAGAAGCAGAAATCTTATATATGGAGGAGATAAGGTCAGTATTTATCGAGAATATCCAGCAGAGGTCTCCAGGAAACGAAACACATTTAACGAGACCAAAAGAATTTTGAAGGAAGTGAAGAATTTGAAGTATGGTCTGAGGTATCCAGCTACCCTAAGAGTCACTTACAATCATATAACCATATAACCATATAACAATTACAGCACGGAAACAGGCCCTCTCGGCCCTTCCAGTCTTGAAATCAGAAACAACATTTTTACACCAACCCTGTGGAAGCACTGAACTTTGCCCAGAAGACTAATGATCAAGTGGAAGATTGAATAATATCTTTAAAATCGAACTACATCAAGGAATAAACTGACTTTGCAGGATTGGATGGAACTAAGGACGTCTAAGGAAGCTGGAGAAAGATGCGGATTGGAAACTCTCCCATGGATACTATTAATTAGAATAATAGCACTATTAATACAAATAACTAATAAATACTAAAACTATAGCGCGGTACCATTACTAATTAGAGTTAATAATTATCATTAATGACTAATACTTAATCATAACTGAATTATTTAGAATCAGATAAATAGCAATTATAATTGTGCTGAATATAAAGTTTGATTTCATTTGTCCTCCTTGGAACCTTTTTAAAAAATTTTTTTCCTCTCTTTTCTTTCTTTTTTTTATTATATTATTTAATATGTTTTAAATATATGTATCCTCACAATCCCGACTAATGGAACCCGAATACTCCAGAATTTAATATCCCTGGTAAAATACTGTTATGGAATAATAATTTTAAGAAACCATGGAGCTGGTTAAGTTTGTAACATCAACTACGGAAGTCGGTAGATAGTTAGCCATGTTAGTATGGCTATCACTCACTACACTAATACTAGTTGTAGTTTTTTCCTTCTTTGTGCACATCACTAACTTAATCTATCCCTTTTTTTCTTATATTATAATCTATCATTATTATTTTAAGTTTGAATGGTTATAAATTAGATCAAAGGAGATATATATGTGAGAGATCCAAGGGTCTTGAAATTCGTCTATTCGGAGTTCGGGTGTAAGGTCGGGCCTGTCAAACTGAACCATTTGCTCTATTATAAACCTCCCTAAACTAAAGATGCAAGATTTAAAAATGAATACGGGGAATGAAGGGATAGCGTTTTGTAGCTGGAACGTTAAAGGTATTAATGAACCAATTAAGAGAGGTAAAGTATTAGCACATTTAAAAGCACTTAAAGTAGATGTAATTTCTATCCAAGAAGCACACTTAAAAAAAGATGCAGAGCATAGATTAAAAGCTAAATGGATAGATAAATATCATTCTTTTTTTACACACAAATCCAGAGGTGTAGCAATATTATTTCGTAAAGGTACTTTATTTAAACACACATCAACTATAACTGACAGTGATGGTGGATATATTATTGTAACAGGAGAATTAAACGCACAAAAAATGATCTTTGTTTACGGACAAAACTCTGACAGCCCATTGTTCTTTAAGAATAATATTTAATACCATCCCGGAATTAGCACAACATAACCTAATAATTGGAGGAGATTTAAATTGTACCCTAGATTCTTATTATAACCATATAACCATATAACAATTACAGCACGGAAACAGGCCCTCTCGGCCCTTCCAGTCCGTGCCGACCATTTGTTTTCCCCTAGTCCCATCTACCTGCACTCAGACCATACCCCTCCATTCCCTTCACGTCCATATACCTATCCACTTTACTCTTAAATGTTAAAATCGATCCTTCCTCCACCACTTCTGCTGGAAGCTCATTCCACACAGCCACCACCCTCTGAGTGAAGAAGTTCCCCCTCACGTTACCCCAAAACTTCTGTCCCTTAATTCTCATGTCATGCCCTATTGTTTGAATCTTCCCTACCCTCAAAGGGAAAAAAAAAACGTATCCACGTTAACTCTGTCTATCCCTTTCATCATTTTAAAGACCTCAATCAAGTCCCCCCTTAACCTTCTGCGCTCCAAAGAATTAAGACCTAACTTGTTCAACCTTTCTCTGTAACATAGTTGCTGGAAAACCCTGGCAACATTCTAGTAAATCTCCTCTGTACTCTCTCTATTTTGTTGACACCCTTCCTATAACTAGGCGACCAAAATTGTACACCATACTCCAGAATTGGTCTTACCAATGCCTTGTACAATTTTAACATTACTTCCCTACTCCTATATTCAATGCTCTGATTTATAAAGGCCAGCACACCAAAGGCTTTCTTTACCACCCTATCTACATGCGATTCCACTGTCAGGGAACTATGCACAGTTATTCCTAGATCCCTCTGTTCCACAGCATTCCTCAATTCCCTACCATTTACCATGTACGTCCTATTTTGATTTGTCCTGCCAAGATGTAGCACTTCACACTTAACAGCATTAAATTCCATCTGCCACCTTTCAGCCCACTTTTCCAAATGGCCCAAATCTCTCTGTAGACTTTGAAAATCTACTTCATTATCCACAACACCACCTATCTTAGTATCATCTGCATACTTACTTAACCAATTTTCCACCCCATCATCCAGATCATTGATGTACATGACAAACAACAGTGGACCCAACACAGATCCCTGAGGCACCCCACTGGTCACCCCACTGGTCACCGGCTTCCAACCTGACAAACAGCCATCCACCATTACTCTCTGACATCTCCCATTCAGCCACTGTTGAATCCATCTTGCTACTCTGCCATTAACACCCAAAGATTGAACCTTCTTAACCAACCTTCCATGGGGAACCTTGTCAAAGGCCTTACTGAAATCCATATAGACAACATCCACTGCTTTACCCTCATCAATTTCCCTAGTTACCGCTTCAAAAAATTCAAGAAGGTTTGTCAAACATGACCTTCCAGGCACAAATCCATGTTGACTGTTCCTGTTCAGACCCTGTTTATCCAGATGCTTATATATATTATCTCTAAGTATCCTTTCCATTAATTTGCCCACCACTGACGTCAAACTAATAGGTCTATAATTGCTAGGTTTATCCTTTGAATCCCTGTTTAAACAATGGAACAACATGCGCAGTACGCCAATCCTCCGACACTATTCCCGTTTCTAATGACATTTGAAATATTTCTGTCATAGCTCCTGCTATTTCTACACTAACTTCCCTCAATGTCCTAGGGAATATCCTGTCAGGACCTGGAGACTTATCCACTTTTATATTTTTCAAAAGTGTCAGTACTTCCTCCTCTTTGAATCTCATAGTTTCCATAGCTACTCTACTTTTTCCCCTTAACTCACAGAGTTCAATATCCTTCTCCTTGGTGAATACCGAAGAAAAGATATTGTTCAATATCTCCCCCATCTCTTTTGGCTCTGCAGATAGCTGTCCATTCTGGTTCTCTAATGGTCCAATTTTATCCCTCGTTATCCTTTTGCTATTAATATAGCTGTAGAAACCCTTTGGGTTTACTTTCACCTTTCTTGCCAAAGCAACCTCATATCTTCTTTTAGCCTTCCTAATTTCTTTCTTAAGATTCTTTTTACATTCTTTATACTCCTCGAGTACCTCATTTACTCCATGCCTCCTATAATTATTGTAGATATCTCTCTTTTTTCGAAACAAGTGTCCAATTTCCCTTGAAAACCATGGCTCTTTCCAATTTTACTATTTCCTTTCAACCTAACAGGGACATAAAGATTCTGTACTCTTACAATTTCCCCTTTAAATGTCCTCCATTTCTCTTCTACATCCTTCCCATGAAACAAAGTGTCCCAATTCACTCCTTTAAAATCCTTACGCATTCCCTCAAAGTTAGCCTTTCTCCAATCAAAAATCTCCACCCTAGATCCAGTTCTGACTCTCTCCATAATTATATTGAAACTAATGGTATTGTGATCAGTGGTCCCGAAGTGCTCACCAACGCATACCTCTGTCACCTGACCTGCCTCATTTCCTAACAGGAGGTCCAGCACTGCCCCTTCTCTGGTCGATACCTCTATGTACTGCTGCAAAAAACTATCCTGCACACATTTTACAAACTCCAAACCATCCAGCCCATTTACAGAATGTGTTTCCCAGTCTATTTTTGGAAAATCTCCCACAATCACTACCTTGTGCTTACTACTAATATCTGCTATCTCCTTACATATTTGCTCTTCCAATTCTCGCTCCCCATTTGGCGGTCTATAATACACCCCTAAAAGTGTTGCTACACCGTTCCCACTTCTCAGTTCCACCCAAATAGCCTCCCTAGACGAGCCCTCTAATCTATCCTGCCAAAGCACTGCTGTAATATCTTCTCTGAAATCCTGGAATATTTAGTTTCCAATCACAGCCCTCCTGCAACCATGTCTCACTGATTGCCACAACATCATATTTTAGGTGTCAATCCAGGCTCGAAGTTCATCCACCTTACTTACAGTGCTCCTAGCATTAAAATATACACATTTTAGAAACCCACCATCCCTTATTCTCGGTCTATTATCTTTTTCATCTTTCTCGCCTACATTTTGGATCCAAGTGCTTCCCTTCTCTGCCTCTTGCCCCACACCCTGACCCCTAGCCCCCTCTACCCGAGTCCCTCCCCCCAGCCTTTCTAGTTTAAAGTCTCCCCAGTAGCCTTTGCAAATCTCCCTGCCACGATATTGGTCCCCCTCGGGTTCAAGTGCAACCCGTCCTTTGTGTACAAATCATGCCTTCCCCAAAAGAGGTCCCAGTGATCAAGGAACTTGAATCCCTGCCCACTGCACCAGTCCCTCAGCCATGCATTTATCCTCCACCTCATTTCATTCCTACTCTCACTGTCACGCGGCACAGGCAGTAATCCTGAAATTGTTACCCTTTTGGTCCTTCTCCTTAACTTTCCCCCCAACTCCCTAAATTCTCCCTTCAGGACCTCATCACTTTTTCTGCCTATGTCATTGGTACCTATGTGTACCACAACATCAGGCTCCTCTCCCTCCCTTATCAGAATCTTTTGGACATGTTCTGACACATGCGAGACCCTGGCACCAGGGAGGCAAACTACCATCCGGGTCTCCCGACTGCGTCCACAGAATCGCCTATCCGACCGCCTAACTATAGAGTCCCCTATTACAATTGCCCTCCTCTTTTTGCTACCCTTCTGAGCATCAGGGCCGGTCTCTGTGCCGGAGGCCCGGCCGCTGTTGCTGCCCCAGCTAGGCTGTCCCCTCCAATCGTACTCAAACCCGAGTACCTATTTTCCAGGTGCACGGTCACAGGGGTACTCTCTAGCCCCTGCCTCTGCCCCTTGCCCTTCCTAACTGTGACCCACTTGTCTGCCTCCTGTGGTTTGGGAGTGACTACCTCCCTGTAGCTCATCTCTATTACCTCCTCACTCTCCCTGACCAGACGGAGGTCATCGAGCTGCTGCTCCAGGTTCCTAACACAGTCCTTTAGGAGCCCCATCTCAACACACCTGGCGCAGATGTGGATGTCTGCAGGGCTATCAGATTCCCTGACCTCCCACATCTGACATCCAGAACAATACACTGCCCTTGCCTTCATACTCCCCCCTTACACAGGATACAATAGCAATACAATACAAAGTACACAACAAACTGCTGGAATCTGACTGCCAATCAGTTGCTTTCCCTAGTCCACTTCCCACCAATCAGCGGCTTCCTCAAAAAAAAAAAAAACACTTCTCCAAATGGAATGTTATGGATTTCGGCAAGCCTCTGAAAAAACAAGCCTCGCGCTTGATTTTAAACCTTACCGGTCGGGTGTCGCTCCTCCCCGTCCTCCTCTTCCAACGGCTCCTGTGGGTATTTAGACAGATCATCAAGACAACGGAAAATCAAATCGCATTCCAGTGACTTATTAAATGCATACATGGATACTAGTAATATTAAAGACGTTTGGAGAATAGAAAAACCAACTGGACGAGAATATTCATTTTAATCACCTGTACACAAAACGTTTCAAGAATAGATTATTTTTTGGTAGACTCTAAACTTATCTCACTCACTTACAATTCAAAATACCATAATATTACAATCTCAGATCATGCACCGTTAACATTTATGATCAAAATAAATAGTAAAACGGAAAAACAGGGACAATGGAGACTTAACCCACAAATTTTAAAGAACAAAGTAACTCAGGAATACATTACAGAACAGATCAAGATTTTCTTTGAAATAAACGATAAGCCGGAAATATCTTCTTCCCTATTATGGGAAACCTTTAAAGCATTTGCCCATGGAATTATGATTTCTTCTCAAGCATTTTATAATAAAGAGAATCGGAGGGAACAACAGACATTGGAAAAGAAGATTAAACAATTAGACACAGAGAACACTGCAAATCCAACCATGATAAAACATAATAAAATATAAATTAAATAAAATATACTCAGATCAAGTTGTAAAACTCTATCAATATACTAAACAATTACAATTTGAATTCGGAGATAAACCCCAAAAATTGTTGGCTCGTCAATTACGGAAATTGGAGGGAGAAAAAATAATCCATAGGATTAAATCACACAATGGTGAACCACAAGTACAACCTACAGATATTAATGAGAGATTTTTGCAATATTATAAAAATGTATACTCAGTCAAAACTACAGAAAACCAGATAGGAATAGAAGCAGTTTAAAAAATGTAATCTAAAAGGGTTGGATTTAGAAAATAGAGAATCACTAAACGCTGAAATAACAGCAAAAGAATTCGAATAATCTATCAGATCATTAAAAAATGGTAAAACTCCGGGACTAGATGGTATTGGTTCGGAATTTTACAAAACATTCTATGATCTAATTGGGGGTTACACAAAAAGCTGGAGAAACTCAGCGGGTGCAGCAGCATCTAATAGGGGAAGGAGATAGGCGACGTTTCGGGTCGAGACCCTTCTTCAGACTTGCACCACGTTTGAAGACACTCTATGAATACATTTATACTCAACAGAAACTACCAGAAACGTTAAATGAATCTATTATAACACTTATACCTAAAATAGACAAGGATCTGGATGATCCAGGATCATGTAGAGCTATAGCTCTTTTAAACACTTATCAAAAAATATTAACCAAAATACTAGCACAAAGACTAAGCACGGTTATCAATAAATTAATTCATCCGGATCAAACAGGATTTAGACCAAAATGATATTCCTCATATAACTTGAGACAATTATTCAATATTATATATTCAAAAAGAGGTATTAATAAAGACTAGGTAATCAACTCGTTAGATGCGGAGAAAGACTTTGACCAGGTGGAATGGTCTTATCTGTTTTCGGTCATGGAAACTTTTAAGTTGGGAGAGAAGTTTATTACATGGGTTAAATTATTATACACTAATCCAACAGCTAGAATACTAACAAATCAAATGTTTTCAACTAAATTTAATTTATTTCGATGCTGTAGACAAGGTTGTCCCTTATCCCCACTATTGTTTGCACTCGCAATTGAACCATTAGCGCAAAGCATGAGATTACATCCTGAAATATATGGGTATGAAACTAGAGAAACTGAAAATAAAATCTCCTTATATGCAGATGATGTATTACTTTATATTACAAAACCGGAAATTAGTATTTCAAATTTATTAAATTTAATAACTGAATTTGGCTCATTCTCAGGATATAGCATTAATTGGAATAAAAGTGAACTTATGTCAATAATGGTAAATAACCCACATATATTAAAACAATTTTCTTTTAAGATATCAAATGAAAAAATCAAATATCTTGGAATTTATGTAACAAAAAGATTTGATTCTTTATTTAAATCTAATTTCCCACTATTACTGAATAAATTACATAAGAATATCGTATATTGGAAAACATTACCTATTTCAATGCTAGGTAGAATTAATGCAATAAAAATGATTTTTTCCCCGCAATTACTATATCTTTTCCAATTGATTCCGATATACCTTCCAAAAAAGATTTTTAGGAAGGTTGACTCCATAGTCACCAACTTTATCTGGGATTATAAGAGCCATAGAATAAATAAAAATCATTTATGTATATCAAAAATAAATGGAGGTCTAGCACTGCCAAATTTTATGTTTTATTACTGGGTAGTTAATATTAAAAATATGAACTTTTGGTTGGAATAAATAGATAAACAACCAAATTGGTTAAAAATGGAAAAAGATTGTTCACCTTTTGAAATTAGCTCGATTTTATTTTGCCAATACTAAACTAGGTAAGAAAACCTATGGAGAAAACCCTATAATAGAAAATGGGATACGTATCTGGAAACATCTAAAGAAAACATTAACATTGGAATGTATACCACTAGCTCTCTCCATTGTAAACAATATTACATTTAAACCCTCAATGATGGACAAAGGTTTTTTACAATGGAAAACTATGGAATTAATAAGATGGGCGATCTCTACAGGGAAAACTCCTTTCTTTCATTTCAAGAACTACGACAAATTTATGGATTACATTCAAAAGATTACTTTAGATATTTACAAATCAGAGACTATGTAAAATCAAATACACAGGAATTTAGAAATAGAAAGACAGAAATTTTTGATGAATGTCCAAATAAACACCCGAACACAGAAAAATTGATATCATATATTTACAACATTTTATTGGAAAACGATGTACCAATGACAGAAATATATAGGCAATTATGGGAAAACGAATTAGGTCAAATAATCAGACCAGAAGTATGGGATGAAAGTTTACAACATATACACCACTGTTTGTTAAATGCTAGACACTCTTTGATACAATTTAAAGTATTACATAGATTGCATTATTCAAAATCCAAATTACATAGAATTTTTTCAAATGTATCTGCCATATGTGATAAATGTCAGCACTTAGAAACTAATTTAACGCACTCATTCACAAACTGTATAAAAATTACTAACTTTTGGACGGAAATATTTAAGATAATTTCTAATGTTGTTAATACGAATTTGGTTCCTGACTCAAAATTAATAATATTAGGAATATTAGAAACAGATCAATTAATAACAACGAATCAAAGAATTTTTATCGATTACAGTTTAACAATTGGGAAAAAATTAATTTAGAAATTTTGGAAAGGTCATACATCCCCCACAATCAAAATGTGGATTACAGGAATATCGGAGACACTTCACCTGGAAAGATTAAGACTTGTCCTACTGGACAAGCTGGATCATTTCAGAGGGTTATGGTCTCCATTTATTGAATATTTAAAGGGTCAAAATGGCTCAGTGCGAGAGCCTGACTGAAGCATGAATGAAAGAATAGACGAAGAATCACATATAATAAACCATAGATATATCTCCAATGATGTATAACCTGCTTAACACTTCATTCATCTTTTTGATTTTCTATTTTTACTTTATTTTTCTCTATTATTTCCTACCTGTATTAAAAATAAAAAAATGCATAGAAGTACAAAGAAGATATAATTGTTAATATTAATAATAATAAGAATGTATGTGACATGTATATTCTTCTTTTAATATGTACTTCTAATAAAAATAATTAACTAAAAAGGATTTCCTTCTCACCTGCTTGGCACCAGGTGTCAGTGCCTAGCCTCTTCACGCTGGTGATTTTCGGAACGCACCTTTCCAATCAATGCTCCTAGCAACGACAGCTCAAATACTTCAACGCTTAGCACATAAACCAGACTTGTTTTCAATATCCCACCAATTGGATACCAAATCTGGGGAGGAATTTTAACCCAAGTCTGAATTTATGGTTTTCGGCAGCATCTGCAGTCTGCCAACTACGACCCAGTTTCGGGCCTCTAACCCAGGAAAGGGCCTCTACCAACCCCAGCAGGGCCTCTAATCCCACCCTGGTTTTATGGGCCCCTAACCCAAAGGAGTGCTATGCCCCCCCCCCCGTGCTTGCCAGACTCTGTTCTACAATCTCGTTGTTCGCGAACGATCGATCTGCTCTGACTTGCGAAGTGCCGGAAATCAATGCAAAAACCGCACCGTGCCGCCGATTTCTGCACTCGCAATCAAGACAGCTCAACACCCTTAATCGCCAACTTGTGTTTGGGGGTCCATTGAGATCCTGGATGAGCCCCCAATGTAAACAGCTCGTTCTAAGCTCCCCCCAGTCTAGTGTCAGTCAATAAAATACTGAATTGCACAACTAAGCTATATTTTGGAAAACAGAACACAAATTTCCCTATACAACACCTAACCACCGTGGGTTCGATCCTTTTATCTGCTTGGCCAAGTCCTTCTAGCCTTGTGCAAGCAGAGACACTCCAAAAGGTCACGCAGTCCCAAGCGTTCTTCCAGAAGATTGACTTTGGACCTCATGGGAACTAATTTGTATAGGTCCCCGAACCTTGAGGGGCCGAACCACATGGGGGTGGTCTCTTTATAAACCAATTAAATATATTAATAATAATAGTATATAATTGACAGTTCCCTAACCCAATAATACAATCTTGAATATATTGTATTTGAAAGAAACGTCTTGAAGGAAACAAACAAGAATAAACATTGAAACATGTGCCCTGGGATTCAAACAGTTTCTCCAAGACTCAACAGTTCGACCAATCATCAATTAACAGGATGACCATCTCGCAACATTATTTATACTATTTACAATGCCCTTGCAGCGATCCAATCGAAATGATGCATTTAAGGTTTGTTTGCAAAACTGCTATACAGTTTATCAATTTAGGAGAAACAAGGAGAACATCTGGATCCCTCACCATCCTGCATACCAGTCTGAGCCTAGACTGGCTGGCGCCATCCAAAGCCTGCAAATTTCAGCTGACAAGAGTTAAGAAATTCTGACAAGTGCAGGGATCCTCCATTTTATGGTGTCTTTAATTTGGCCAGTATTAACAGGGCCATTGCTGTGCATCATCTATATCAATGATTATTAGGTAAGAATGTACAAGGTGTAATTAGTAATTTTGTAAATGTCTATAATAGGTGGTACAGTAGACACAGAAGATAATTATCAAGAATTACAACAAGATCTTGATCAGCTTGGCAAGTGGCCAATAAATGTCAAATGAAGTTTAATTCAGATAAGTGTGATGTGTTGCATTTTTGGGAAATCAAACGAGGACGAACTTTCACAGTAAATGGATGGACCCTGGGCAGTGTTGCAGCAGAGGAATGTAGGAGTACAAGTACATACGTAGTTACCTGAAAGTGGCATCACAGGTAGATAGGGTGGTGAAGAAAGCCTTTGGCATTGCTAGCCTGCATTAATCAGAGTATTAAGTTTAGAAGTTGGGACATTGTATTACAATTGTACAAGACATGGGCGAGGCCACATTTTGAATACTCTATTCAGTTTTGGTCACCTTGCTCCCGGAAAGATTTAAGTAAGCTGGAAAAAGTGCAGAGAAGATTTACGAGGGATGGTGCCAAGACTCGAGTGCCTGAAGTATTGGGAGAGGTTGGGCAGGCTAGGCGGAGTCAATGATTG
Organism: Okamejei kenojei; assembly: GCA_035221665.1. Classification (NCBI taxonomy): domain Eukaryota; kingdom Metazoa; phylum Chordata; class Chondrichthyes; order Rajiformes; family Rajidae; genus Okamejei; species Okamejei kenojei. The sequence continues at coordinate 46,436,960 of CM069139.1, forward strand.
TGACCCACCGGCGGCCAGAGTGCTGGTAGTAGTTGGCGGTTGTGTTGGCGGGGCAACTGTGGCTTGTAAGCAACCTGGGAGACGGTGCGCCCCGGGGATGGTGGGGGCAATTGGGGCTGAAGCGGTCGGGGAGGCAGTGTGGGCTGGGAGTAACATGGGGATCCGGGACTGCAAGCTGCTGGGGAGGCGATGTGAGGGTGGTGTGGGCAGCCTGGGCTGTAATCTTCCGGGGAGGCTGTGCGAGCCGAGGGTGGTGTGGACAGCCAGGGCTGTAGGCAGCATGGGAGGATTTTCAAGCCGGGTTGGCATGGGCAGCCAGGGCTGTAAGTTCAGGGGTTAGCGTGGACAGCCATCGGTAGGTCCATCTGCTATAACCAAAATTTGTTATAAAGAGGTCTGTTAAAACTAGAGTTTACGGTAATATCTTTTGGTTCAGCACCACTTTTTGTCCAACTTGCTCTCTGCCAAGGTTCGGACTCTTGCTGTAGAATCCCACCACTAGACTCCCGTGACAAGCCCTTCCACTTTCATCAGCCATCATCTGGTTTTGGAAGTTGCTAATTAATGTGCAGTATAAAATTCCACTCTGCACATCTGTGTGTCACCCATTAAATTCTCTTTACAGTTTAACATATTGCACAGACTACAGCAGTTCTATGAATCCTACCCATGCCCTCAACTCACTGACTATAATAAAAAACAAAGTGAGGGTCACTGTGCTCCATGGGTGTCCTGGACCACCAACTACCTGACTGGACGCCCACAATATATCAGGGTAAAGAACTGTGTCTCGGACATGATGGTGAACAACACAGGGGCCCCTCTTGCCCTTCCTGTTTTACCAACTACACCTCGGACTTCAGATATAAATCCATCTCCTGCCACCTGTAGAAGTTTTCAGATGACTGCAATTGTGGGCTGCATCAGTGAGAGGAAGGAAGTTGAATCAGTGCCATCTTCTTTGCTGCCGTGTGCTGGGGCAGCAGGGTGAAGGCTGCAGACGTCAAGGGAATCAACAAACCCATCAGGAAGGCTGGCTCCCTCCTGGCTCCCTCCAGGGGGCGGAATTGGATTCATGGGAGGTGGTCTTGGAGGGGAGGATGCTCCTCAAACTGCGGAGCATCCTCTACAATACAGCTCATACCCTCCATGACACATTGGTCAACCAGAGGAGTACCTTCAGCAAAAGACTGGTTCCACCAAGATGCAGGGCAGAATGCCACAGGAGATCCTTCTTCCCTATGGCTATCAAACTTTACAACTCATCCCCCTTCTGGCATGGGGTAGACTGAGACTGTGACTGACTCCCCTCCCCCCCCCTCCCCCCCACCTCCCCCCCACCTCCTCAATCTTTGCACATCCCCCAAGCCTTGCCACTCGTCACTTTAATTTCATATTTCATGTGTGTTTTTTGATGATTTGGTAGATCAATTTCCCTCCTGGGATAAATAAAGTTATATCGTATCGTATCTTTAACAAATCAGATTTTCATTTCATTAAAGTCACAGGTAATTATTCAGGTTGGAAGCCATTCTGTACATGAGATTATTACCATTATCTTCATGGATTTTAGGTCTGATATTTTCTTCTAATATACTTTTGAATTACTGCCTTAAGTGAAGCTGATAAAATAAATGTCACAGTGCCAGTGGAATAATATTTATTTTAATTTAGCATTTAAAATGGCAAAATAAATATGTAGTTATTTTGTCTGAAATTTCAAATTATCCTCTAAACTATATGTATTTAAAAGCATTATTTTTTACATATTAATCTGTCAAAACTATTTGCACCGACTTCCTAACAGCCACAACCTAGACAAGAAAAATTGTGTTCTCCATATTATGCAAGAAATAAGTTAATATATCCTGTTGCATTTGTGAATTTGGTCACCAATGCAAATCCATTCTTTAAAGAGTTAATGTTATAGTTGAAAAGCTGCTTTCTTTTCCTTTTGTTTTCTAGCCAATGTCAGCCAGCCAGTTATAGAGAATACGTGTTCATTTTTTCACATGAAAATTATTCGTTGTCTTTCCCACTGCATTCCCTCTCCAAATCCCATGTAAAAGTCGGGTTGAGAATATGGAAGTTTGACAGGTTACAATAAACTGTTTCTTTTTCAGGTATCCTGTGCTTTTTGGCTTTTATGTGTGAATGGGGAATGGCTGAAGGCACCTGTGTTTATTGCAAGTCCCATAGGCAGCTGCTCAACTAATGAATGGCTGATTATGTGCTAACATGCTTTGTCGGATATTGGCAGAGTCCATTCTGTTCTCTTTTTTGCCTTTTCAGTAAGGGGTGCCATTGACAGACGGGTTTTTTTACCATTTATAAAAATGTTGTCCATCAGGCTGTGGAAAGACAATGCTGTTTTCTGTGGCCAGTGACTGTGGGAAACTTTCTTTTGGCTATTCAAGCAATTTTAGTTGCTTACATTGGTTAAGGGTGAATGATGAGTACAAAAAAAAACTATAATTAGGAAAAACGTATACTGATAATTATAACCATGTCAGACTGCTGGCCTAATTTTACACAATTGCAGAAGGCTTATTTTATAAAGCAGCAGTAGAATTCAACAAGATCGTTAAAGCAATAGAGGTGATTTTAGTACCCAAATCTTATCATGCACACAATTTAAAAAAAAATACTTTGTTAAGCTGCACTGGGGGACAAATTTAACTTACACTGTTCACCGTGCACCTGAAAAACAGGAAGGCAGTAGTGAAAAATGGAGCTACTCCACAATTGACCAAGTATCATGTAATGCCATATTCAGGTGAATGTATTAATGGATGAACAGCTGGACTACCTAAAATGGAGCAAAAGCAAATCAAGATCCTGCAATAATTGTTGGACCATCTATACAATATCCTGGTACCAATGGTTGCCAGTTGCCTGGTTCATGGTTCGAGCAATCAAACACGTAGTTTTTACAATAACGGTTGGAAACCATTTTCTTTTGCTTAATTTTTCAGATTCTGGAGAGGAGGAGTTCTCTCCTGGCTCCTACAAATATTCTTGGGATGCCCAATGCCGTCCCAAATTTGACTAATGGGTTGATTTGGCATCAGAACCTGAGATTTATTACAATCCCTCACTGACCAATTCATGTTCATAGGTCATAGGAGCAGAATTAGGCCATTCAGCCCATCGTGCCTACTCCATCATTCAATCATGTATGGTATATCATTCCCTCCCAACCCCATTCTCCTGCCTTATCCCCATAATCATTGACACCCTTACAAATCTAGAACCTGGCAATCTCTGCTATAAAAATACCCATAGATTTAGCCTGCACAGCCATCTGTGACAATGAATTCCACAGATTCACCACCATTCACCAAATTCCTACTCATCTCCTTTCTAAAGGTGTGTCCCTTTTATTCTGAGACTGCCCTCTAGTCCTAGACTCTCTCACGTGGAAACTTCCTCTCCACGTACACTATACCCATGCCTTTCATTATTTGGTAGGTTTCAATAAGTTCCCCCCTCAACCTTCTAAACTCCAGTGAGTAAAGGCTCATCACATGTTAACCCAATAATCCCTGGGATCATTCTCGTAAACCTTCTCTGGATCCCCTCCAACCGCAGCACACCCGTCCTCAGATATCAGGTCCAAAACTGCTCACAATACTCCAGATGTGGTCTGACCTGAGCATTACATCCCTTCTTTTATATTCTAGTCCTCTCAAAATGAATGCTAGCATTGCATTTGCCTTCCTTACTACCTTGTCAACCTGCAAATTAACCTTTGGAAATCCTGCACCAGCACTCACAAGTCCCTTTGCACTTTTTGAATTTAGAAATAGTCTACGTCTCTATTCCTTCTACCAGCACACATGACCTCACATTTTGCTATGCTGTATTCCATCTGCAACCTCTTCGCCCACTCTCTCAACCTGTCCAAGTCCTTCTGCAGACTCCCTGCTCCCTCTGAACTATTCCTCCTATCTTTGGTGGTAGACTTGATGGGCCGAATGGCCTAATTCTGCCCCTATAATATATGCACCTATGAACAGCCATCAGATCAGCAGAAATTAAGTAAAATCCTGATCAATAGTTAGTCCTGGTCAGGTCAGTACAATGGTTTTGGTACAAATTGAATGGCTGAATTGTGTTCAAACTGACAAGCCACTGGTGTTCACCATCACTGGGTCAAAATCCTTGAACTCCCTCCCTAACAGCATTGTGAGTATACCTGGGTATCCTTGCATCTCAAGGACTGCAGTGGTTGAAGAGGTCAGCTCACCACCAGTTTCTTAAGAGCAAGTAGATGGGAATTAAATGCTGCCTTTGCCACTCAAGTCCACATCCTTTCAATGAAATTTAAAAAAAAAACACATGCTTATCATCTCCATTCCTTGGATTCTTCTCAAGCTTCCACTATCCTAGTACAAGTCAGACTATCTAATCAACCGGATCTTCACCTGGTGGTTATCTGTTTAATCAATAGGGGAAAGTTATCAATCAGATTTGTAATGATTTACACAATTCCTGATTCTGGGGATGAAATGGGTATTTTCTTCACCATCACTATATGCTCACAATCGTATTGGTTAATAATTGTATACATTTCCTGATACTTGGTTTGCTAATTTTTGAAGTGTACTAGCATCCAAAGACAAATTTCTTCTCCAATGTCTGTTAAATCTAACGTGTTTTAATTTGAAGATTCATTTTTGATTATTTTAACTTTTAGTGATACAAAACTAAGCACTAAATATGATTAAAATATATTTTTGTTTTCTGCAAGTTAGTCCTTTTGCTGGTGCAAAGTAATTTTCAAGATTTTGACACTAGGAAATGGCATTAACATGGAGAACAATTATACTGTGAACTGTTTTTAAAGACAATTGGACAAATGTATGGATGGGAAGGGTTTAGAGGCCCATGGGCCAATTCAGGCAAATGGGACTATCCTGATAAGCCATCTTGGTTGGCATGGACGAGATGGGCTGAAAGGACATTTTTATGCTGTACGACTTTATGATTCTATGACTATGTTGGGGATATAATAAAATAATGAAGTTATTAATGGAATACCTAAATTGACCACAAAATTAAAACTATTGTGTTAGATAATGTAAGTGTGCTATTAAGGTGAGGAAAGTCTCATTTTACTCATGCTGTCAGTGAGCTGAATTAATTTATTCAAACTGGGGAAAGAAAGACCAATACAGAGAGAATAAATCAGTGAACTAATTGTTCTAATATATTTCCTAATGAATAACTAGAGTGTCATTAGGGGAGCGTTAGACAGGAAAACAATCTCTGTTACATGGAGATCAAGGGAGACCAATTTATAATGATGCTTACCTACAACAACGATAGTTAATTGCAAAACAAAAGGACACAAGCACAATTTAAGACAGATGGTTGTTATGTCATAACAAAGGATGCCTATTCTAACAAATATTAACTGAAATTAAGGGATCCCTATTGTCAGGGTGATCTCCTCTATCCACCCACCTCTGTGTCTTGGGTGCCCATTTTTCTTCTCCCCCACCCCCCCTTCCCATTCCCTTCTATTCACCCCCCCCCCCCCCCCTCCCCCCCTCTGGTTCAACATTTCAATCCCCATTTTCCTGCTTTATTAGTTTCCACCATTTTGTCATCCTCACCTTCAAATTGAATGGCTGCTCAATCATAAAGGGTAGTGAAGAGTAATCCATCATGGTCCTTGCTTGTGCTTTGTGGATGGTGAAAAAACTTTGGAGTGTTGTGTCATTTGCTCTGACCTGCTATTGTAAATGCAGTTTTTATATGTTTGATCCAGCTGGGTTTCTGGTCAGTGGTGACTCCCAGGATGTTGATCATGGAGAACTATCATTGCATACAGAGTGAATTTGGCATCCGTGCTACTTCAAGGTGTTGAGAATGCACACTATCACGTAATTAATTAGATTAATAATGGTGTGACAATGGAATTATTGCTTCACTACCTCCCATTGTTATAATCCTGCTCTTATGTATTTCTCTTTTCCGACACCAGATACTGTACCTGCAAACCTTACCAGTGAGTGAAGGATGAACAGGTGGAAAATCAAGATGGATGTACATTATCTCTCAATTTGACACCCAGAGCCACTTGCTCTGACACAGCCTCTGAGTGCACCATAAGGGTGAGATTAAATATGGCATCTGCACAAAGCGAAAAACCAGAAATGAGTTTGACAGTAGAACGTGGGAAAAGCTTTACCGGATTGTCGGTTGCTTAGAAAACATGCTTTTACTTAAGGTCTAAGACATGAAGTATTTAAAGGGGTACCTTGCAGGAGATGATGGTATGAACATTGAAAAGTTAAGGACTTTGACATGTCCCTATGAAGGTGTCCAGCACTTTGAACAGAACTCGGAACCCATTCTTTACAATATGAAAGTGGTTGGCAATGTGATTCACAAATCTAAAGTCAGCCACAGAGATGTCAGTGCTGCCTCAGAGGTCCATGGACTCATGTTCAATCCCACTTTGCCTACTGCCTGTGTGTAGTTTTCGTATTCTCTGGGTTTCAATAGGGTACTCTCACATCCCAAATATATGCTGAGAGGGTTAATTGGCTCCTGTAAATCACTTCTAAGTGTAGGTCAGAATCAATGATAGGGGTCTGATGAACATGTGAGATTGAATAACTTGCAGGGTTACAAAGAAAAAAAGAGAGGGAAAACAAATGAATCTGAAAATGCTGCAATATGAAATATAAACAGATATTATGGAAGAAGCCTACCAGTAAAGCAGCATCTATGAAAAGAGAAACCAGTCAACATTTCAGCTCAGAGACACTTCCTCAGAAGGGAGAGAAATGGGATTGTTCTGTGAATGAATTTTCCATATATTCATGAAATGCGGAAGAGGAAAAAATAGTGGTTAGCCTTATCTCCATTGATGAAAAACTGAAATTCTATCATGATGGACGTGGTAATAATGGATACAGAAAATATTAATAAAACTACATAGCTTTCACATTGTAAGAGCAGATGTTTGGAAAATCTGTTTTTTAATGATATAATAACTTGGGTATGTAATGTGTTGTTACATAGAATAAGGGTATGGGGTTGGGAGATAACACACAAGCATAGATGGAGAATCTGAAACAAAGGGTGGTACAGTACACTGTGGTAGAGATGTTGCCTTACAGAGCCAGAGCCCCAGGTTCGATCCTGACTATGTGTGCTGTCTGTAGGAGTTTGTATGTTCTCTCTGTGACCACGTGGGGTTTCTCCGAGTGCTCCAGTTTGCTCCCATATTCCAAAGATCTGCTTGTTTGTAGGTCATTTGGCTTCTGTAAATTGCCCTTAGTGTGTAGGATGTGAAACTAGAATAACATAGAATTAGTGTACAGGTGTTCACTGGTCGACGTGGACCTGGTGGATCAAAGTTTCCACGCTGTATCTCTAAACTAAAACTAAAGAGAAGGAATCAATGGATAATTTCCAAATCAACAATCCTTACTACCAGGGACCACATAGATGAGTTTGGGAGCCCAGCTACAGTACCCATTAGATGTAAAATATCGATGTTTGCTGAGGATTTGAACCTAAAGTTGAAAATGAACAAGGAGGAAGATGCATAGTATCTGCAAAGGTATACAGTCAAATTAAATAAATAGACAAATGTTAAGGTTATGTGTCTTGATAGAATGAATTGAGAATAAGAATATTTTTAAAAAGTTGAAAAATGTAAGTTCATGTGTCACTAAATAAATAGAAGCTAAAGCAGATGCTTGCTTATGACCCTGTCTCATGGTGCGAGTTGACCCACGAGGAACCCCGAGTGAAAGACTCGTGGTTGCGTACGAGACTTCAAGTTTATGATCAAGTGTTTAACCGAGTTCCCAGGGTATGTCATTCCTGCGATGTTCCAACTTCCTCTCCCGAGTTACCAAGTCCTCTCCCGTTACTCGTGAATGAAGGTATGTTTTAATAAAGCAACAATGTTAAAGAAGACATCTCCATCCTATGGCTTTGAGTTATTTCAGCGCGGCCGCATCTATTGATATAACCTACAAAGGGAAAATGCGCACCGTCCAGTAACCAATAACGTGGTAAGTGCATTTCTTGGTGCTTTGTGCTTTTAAATACTGTATTTCCCGGGGTGGGGGAGAGCACCGTTCACAGGTGGGGTCTGCGTTTACCTTAGTGATTCGTCTGAGTCTACTGTGAACTCTTTTAACTCAGCGGGCAGGCAGCATCTCTGGAGAGAAGGAATGGGTGACAGATCGGTTCGAGACATTTCCAAATTCTTTCAGCCCCATGCTGTTCACTGGTTCAACAATGCACTAGAATATGGATGATGGCAGCCTGTCCCGCTGAGTGACTCCAGCATTTTGCGTCTATCTTCGGTTTAAAGCAGCATCTGCAGCTGCTTCCTACAGCCTGACACTAGGTTGGCCCGAGGATGGTGCCCTATCTATTGTGTATCAGATTAGAAACCCGACGTTCATGCTATATTGTGAGGGAAGGGAACTGCAGATGCTGGTTTACACCGAAGATAGACACAAAAAGCCGGAGTAACACAGCAGCTCAGGCAGCATCTCTGGAGAAAATAAATAGGTGAGGTTTCGGGTCGGTTCTTCAGACACTATACCATCTTATCCCTTTCATGTGTGTAGTTCACTATAAGTAGAATTTCGATTCAATTTTTTTAAAGAGCAAATCTCTCCCCGAGCACAACAGCCAGGCATTATCTCATGACTGCCTCCCATTGGGATCGGGATACCTTCCAGGCTGGGCATCATTATTGCCGTGGCTCAGCCGTGAGTTTTTGATGCTGGTCGAGATGGAACCTGCTCTTCCCCTCATTGCAAGGCTGCACCCTGGAACCGAACGAAACTCCGGGCGAGTTGGACAGGTGTCTTTCTAGGTCACTGGGAGAACGTGCAAACTCCATACAGACAGCACCAGTCGTCAGGATTAAACTCGGGTCTCTGGCGTTGTGAGGCAGCAACTCTACTGCTGCGCCGCCAATGTGACATTCCAATTTTTTGACTGAAGTTAGCCTCTTCACCAAGGAGCGGGTGCAATATAACGAGAATGAACGGATTTGCCAGCGGTGACATTGCAGCCGAGGTCTGGGGAAGACAGAGAGGGGAACAATGAGGACACGGAAATTTAGTGGGGAATCTCATTGGTTATTGTGTGGGAAGGAAGTCCAGATGCTGGTTTAAAGATAGACTAAATGCTGGAGTAACTCAGCGGGACAGGCAGCATCTGTGGGTAGTAGTCTAAGGAAGGGTCTCGACCCGATACAGCATCATGCCTTCTCTCCGGAGATGCGGCCTGTCCCGCTGAGTTACTCCAGCATTGTTCGTGTGTGTGTGTGAGTTACTCCAGCATTGTGTGTATGTGTGTGTGAGTTACCTTAGCATTGTGTGTGTGTGTGTGTGTGTGTGTGTGTGTGTGTGTGTGTGTGTGTGTGTGTGTGTGTGTGTGTGTCCAGCATTTTGTGTGTGTGTGTGTGTGTGTGTGTGTGTGTGTGTGTGTGTGTGTGTTACCTCAGCATTGTGTGTGTGCGTGTTACCCCTGCTTTGTGTGTCACCCCAGCATTATGTGTGTGTGCGAGTTACTCCAGCATTGTGTGTGTGCGTGTGTGCGAGTTACTCCAGCATTGTGTGTGTGTTTGCGAGTTACTTCAGCATTGCGTGTGTGTGTGTGTGTGTGAGTTACCCCAGCATTGTGTGTGTGTGTGAGAGAGTCACTCCAGCATTGTGTGTGTGAGTTACTCCAGCATTGTGTGTGTGTGTGTGTGTGTGTGTGTGTGTGTGTGTGTGTGTGTGTGTGTGTGTGTGTGTGTGTGTGTGTGTGTGTGTGTGTTACCCCAGCATTGTGTGTGTGTGTGAATCATGAATTGCCAAGACACAAGGCACTGTAGATACAAATAATATCATACACAAGAAAGGGCAGATGCTTGTTGAAAAGTGAACACATGGGGCTGGAAAAATTTGGAAATGTCATCCCGTCACCCATTCCTTCTCTCCAGAGATGCTGCCTGCCCGCTGAGTTAAAAGAGTTCACAGTAGACTCACGAATCACTAAGGTAAACGCACGGGCCACCACCTTATAAACGAGTTTAAAATGTTTCAATTTTTAACTTGAACTGTAAATTTGACTCGTGGAAAAAATCAAACATGTTTGATTTTTTTCACGAGTTACCAAGTTTCACGGGTACCTGCCGTTAGCGCCACGAGTCGCTAAGTTGCTCGCAAGAGTTCTGACGTTCCCGCTACGTTTAGTGTACGTGATTACCGTGAGTGACAACTCAGGGTCACTCGTGGGTCAACTTGCATCGTGGGACAGGGGTTTTAGTATAGTTTACTAATATTTAATGCAAGGGATTTAGAGTATCTTACTAAAGCATTAATGATATACCTAATTTTAGTCTCAAATGGATTTTGTCTCCTTGCCTCTAAAAGATGCCTGCCATGAACCAGTGCAAGGCAGTAGTTACATTAGATTGTTTTTTTAGATTAAAGAGTTTTTAGACGAGAAGACATTGTGTATGATTGGCCTATATTTCTTCCACTTTAGAAGGGTAAGATCTAATCACCTTGAAATGCACATTAAGAGGACTGCTGTTTTCTTCTGCTGGGGAATCCAGAACAAATTAACAGAATTGGAGATACTGTAAGACTTTAAGATTAAGACTGCAGCACTGAGGACATGTGTCACACTATCTCTTATAATGAATTAGCTGAATAATGGTGTAACGATGAATTATTGCTTCACTGCCTCCCACTGTTATAGTCCTGCTCTTATATATTTCTCTTTTCTGACAATAGACATCTGCGAACCCTGAGCAGGGAGTGAGGATGAGCAGTTGGAAAATTAAGATGCATGCACATTATATTCTGGAATCCGGTATTTTTCTCCGCACTTTTCTCATTGGCCCAATCTGAAGAGTTCCAATCCAAAACTACACCTATCCACGTCATCCAGAGATACAGCCTGACCTGCTGAATTACTCTAACACAGTTCTTTTTGTAATCCAGCATCTGCAGTTCCTTGTGTCTAAAGTTTTGTTCACTCTATCTGACTACATGTTATGAATTTAAACAAACTAAATACCAATACCAAAATAGCACCTGCAATAATGCAGTTTCAATTTAAATTATTCAGAGATTGCAGACAAATTGATCACTTTGAGGGACGAAAATGTCATGACAGCAAATCATAAATGTACCCAATTTTTATTGGATAGCCATAGAAAAAGTAACAGCATTGGAAGAAGCCTCAAATGATGCCTCTTTTTAAATCTCCTAGGTGTAGGGTATAAAAACTTAACAGAGGAAGGGAGGTGTCACAAAGATTGCTTCACATGTGGAGCCCACATTTTTCCATTCACTAGTTTTAGCAAGAGGAAAACCATGGGCTCTGTGTTTGCTCCTTGAGAAAGCAGTTCCCATTGGTATCATGGGGGTCTGGAATCAACATCAGAAAGACAAATAGTAATAGAATGGCAACTGTGAAATTATTTTAACGCATCAGATTAATCTGATTTTATTCAGTGGATAGTTAATTGCAATATATCTTTTTGTCATCTCATGTACTGTTTTCTACTGATCTTGGTAATGGTAGCACTGTTGTAAATTGATTTTCTCAGTTGAAGTGAAGGTCATCTGCTGCTATGAGAAACTGTTAATGGAACAGGCTGTGCACAGCAGGAAATCTTTGAAGGGCAGAAAGAGAATGTTTGCCCCACTATGTTAGCAGATTTAAGATCCAATTAGGGAGACCATTGTGAATCCAAATGCTATTTTCGTGCAATTATGTGATCAGAGAAGCATTAATTACTTTAGTAGGAAGAGTATATTGTGCCTTTGTTAAATCATCTTAACAAGCATATATTGATATAATTGAGTTCTCTCTGAAAACAAACGTTAGAATAATAATTGAACCTATGTAAGGAATTAATGAATTAGATGAAATGTTGTTTAGTCATGCAAAAAAAAAAATTTAGAAACACTGATTTGAAATAAATGTTTCAGTCAGGTTAAGTCCTGATACACTTATGCAGTTAACTACAAATGCATTCTAAATAGATTATATATGCAACCACATCATAATAGTAGAAATAAAAATAGAGCTAAATATTATTGTAAGTATTCTTAGCATCAACTTATAGATGTAGATGGAACTATAGATTGTAAATGATTTACTTTATGGTGGCTAATGCCAGAATCATGTTGCATAGTTATGTTTTGTACATATTTCAACAATCATATACTCATAGTCACTGTAATCAAATTCCATAAAAATAGCCGATATAATAAAAAAAGTGATATTAAATTGATGTAAAACACATCATTAGTGAAGTCTGATGTAAAATGTGTTGTAGCATTTCACTCATCTGTTTCACTGTCTGCTCTATTACCTTCACCAATTACTTCAATTGGAAATAAAGTATTTATGTACTCACAAGTGCGAAACTTGCCATGCATTTCTGCCTTTGTTCCATCCTCTACGATGTGACTGAGAACTTCTATCAGGCAGCCAAGATGGGAATTTTATTATGCAATGTTAATCCCATGAAATAAATAAAACCTCTGTGCAATTTTCACGTAGCAGCGTGTGAAATGCACATTCTTCATAAAATGGATCAAAATTGTGTTTTATAATTTTAGTGGAACAAAATAAGAATTAAAGCAAAAGTTGATGCATATAATCCTCAGTCTTCTGCAGCTCACCATTAAGATGCAGCATTAAACTAGAGCTGCTTCATTTTTGTGAAGCAGTTAGCCAAGCCGGACCATCAGCCAGCTGGCAGTCAGCATTCCAAAAAGTTTTGGTCAGATTACCATTAGGATTCTTTGTCTTCTTCCGTATGGCGTGCACAGCCTAAAGTTGTAGGTCAACTTGTTCTATTTGATCTATTTGTTTGTGCACACCACATTGATTGCATTAGTCAAAACAGGGTGGAACACGTGAAGGTTGCAATCTCCCACCCCACCATTAGGATTAAAATGAACTCATACAGATATTTCTCAATGTACATAATTCTTTTGTTCCTGAGAAGCATTTCATCAAGTAATTTTTTCTAAATCATAAAGGCTCGATGAAATGCACTATGGGGTTTTTGGTAAATTCTTTGCTCCGGGAAAAGAATGGTGCATTATTTCTTGTTACAAATAAATATATTTTTAAATGGAGAACACATATGATGTGTTCTCCATTTGATGTGTTCTCCATGATATTTTTAAATGGAGAACACATATGAACACATATACACAATTGTAATATGAGCTAGCACGGCACAGTGAAATTCTTGTTTGCTGCAGCTTTACAGGTCCATAAACATAATTGTGGTACCATTTTGTAGGTGTTCAACTTCTCCCATAATATCAGCTCAAGCATAACTACATATATTATTATCCAATAGTGAACTAACCCCAAATTCGGTTTAAATTTGTTTGGTTTTGGGATGTGAATAAAACTTTTGGAAATGTGAAAAGCTTTTGGAATGTGAATAAAACTTCTCAAACTATCTTTATTTATGATGGCTCGGTCAAAAACGTGTTAGCGTAGGAAAATTAAGCAAGGGCCTAGAGCCTGACTCATTGTCTTTAATGAGTATCCTTGTGAACATCCAGTAGAGAATAGAAAGTTCCTCCAATCAAAGTGCTGAAAAGAGTGAATGTATTCCAATCATATATCAATTGGAAACTTATCAAGGGCAATGTCAAGCTTACAGAGTTCAACCTCTCCAACTCCTATTTCCACTTCCATAATATTGCCTGACCCCACTTCTCCCACAATTCTCTACACTTAAAACTGTCTGTGTTATTCCTAAAACAAGTTTCTCACTGCACTTCTAGCTGGCCTTCTGTCTTCTATAAACTTAGAATATTGTGCACATTTCTGGCCGCACACGACAGAGTGCAGAAGGGATTTACCAGAATGCTACCTGGAATGGATGGCTGTAATTGTAAGGGGAGATTGGATAGGCTGTGTTTGTTCTCACTGGAAATGATGTGGCTGGGGAATAACCTGAGACAGATTTATATAGGCTTGAGGGGCATAGATACATTTCTCCAATGGCAGGGGAGTCCACCTCAATAGGGCATTGGTTTAAGATGAGATGGGAGAAATTTAAAGGAGATCAGGGGTAAATTTCACACAGGCTGGTGAACAAGAAGGGTCTCAACACAAAACGTCACCCAGAGATGCTGCCTGTCCAATGCAGCAACCAATCATTCTGAACCCAATTCCAGCAACAATGAATATTCTCCAGCGATGCTGCCTGTCCTGCTGATTTACTAGAGCATGCTGTGTCTACTTTCGAGTTAAACCAGCATCTGCAGTTCTTTCCTACACATTTGGAACAAACTGCCAGATGGTGAATTCAAATACAACTTTTTTTAATTGGTTATATATTAATGGACGTACTTAGATGGGAGAGGCATAGAGGGATAAGGGACTAATGAAATATCATAGATAGATATAGCAGTCACCTTGGCTCGGTAGGCAAAAGAGCCTTTTACTATGCAGTATAATTCTATGATTCTGTGATTGTGTAGCATACCTTTTCTATTGTTGTTGGGCTATCCTGCCCATATTGCCCTATATGCACTGGAGTGCAAGGCTGTCACAATTGCTGTGAAGATGTAGGAGTGGAGGAAATGCTCTCTGTCTGCTGGCGCCAGTTTTTCTTCACTGCCATGAGCAAACAAGAACAAGATGCTCCATATCTGGTGCTGGTGCTGGAGCCAGCCAGAGGGGAGGGAAGCAACTAATGATTCTGAACCCAATTCCAGCAACAATGAATATTAGTAGTTTATTAGTTCACTACCCTAACAGAACATGCAGTTCCATCTTTAAGTTGCAGTTTCTTCTCATAATCTGAGTTTGTTTAAATGATACCCCTTATTGGTATTATTTGTTTACTTCAATAAAGCACAGATATCAAGTATTATATAAATATTCAAATTTCTGCAAATGCAATCTGACAAAAATCTCTTGTGATCGTATCTCCAGGAATAGACCCAGCTAAACTTAGTAGCCAATAGAAAGATTTGTTCATAGGAATTTCCAGGGCTATGGAATCCCCATGGCTCTGTCAAAGAGCTCTCAAACAGCTGTATAAACAGTCACTGACAAAAGATGCAGCACAACTTCAAATAGCTATCAGGAAGACTCCAACAAGATTTAAGTAACTTCCTTTGTCCAACAAGACTAAAACAGTGCACACATTATCCGTTGCTAAGGGATAACATTAATAGCAATAATGTACCTTTAACAAAGAACTGACTAAAAGTTTTATGTAGGCATTAAGCTTACTGGATCCTGCTAAAGCCTAGTGTTTGCATGTCGCATTAAAATTGTAGGCAGTAATGAGCCATGTGCACTTTCTATATACAAGTCTGAGTTCTTAAAGCCTTCCAGGCATGTTGATGTGCTATGTGTTATGGACACATAGAGGAGGACCATGATAAGACCATGGGCGTCCATGATAAATAAGACCATGAGCCAGCATCTGACATATGACAGTATTTGGCCACTTTGAATTGCCCTGTCGTAGGACAAAGAAAAGTCTACAGTTAAGTGTAATTTCTTCTTATAATTTAGCCTGTTTTTTACTTCTTTTTTACAACATATTTATTTGGCAGATTGAAACTCAATCCCCAAATACATAACAATGACACAGATTAAGCAGAGCATTTCCATTCAGTAAAATTAATGAAATGCAGCTTTTTCTGGCACATTATGTTTAAATATGTTGCTAGGTCCTAGCTATCAGTCTTTAGTTTACCATCTAAGTTGTTGTTCCTACAAGTCAATTCTACATAAAGAAAGTCACAAAATGATGGAGTAACTCATAGAAACAAGCAGCATCTCAAGAGAGAAATAATGCATCATGTTTCGGGTCAAGACCCTACCTCAGACCCAAAATGTCACCCATTCCTTCTCTCCAGAGATGCTGCCTTTCCCGTTGAGTTACTCCAGCATTTAGTGTCTATCTTCAGTGCAAACCAGCATCTGCAGTTCATTCCTATAAATTATAAATAAAATTTTGTTTCAACCGAACAGCCAGAGGTTTACTTTTATCTGACTCTTACCATGTTGTGAAAATAAGTGCACAACTACATGGTTCTGAGATTTCTTTCAGGATAATTATTTGCCTTAATACTCATTAAGGTGAACAAGACAGATTTTAAAGGGATGCATTATTTCATTTATAAGCATAATGTAGGATATATGAAGTACTGAATCTGAAAAAGCAGCAGTGCAGCACTTGTCTCCAAACTCCCCTCCCTTATCCTCATATTTCCATGCTTTATTAAAATAGATCAAATTTTTCAAACCAATGTATCTCAGGTTACGTTCTGAAGATGGATTCAATGATTCTTCTTCCGGTGGTGTTTATTCCTTCAGTGATTGGTAACTCACCCACTGATGCAATGAATTAAGTACTTTCATACCTCTTAATGGCAGTGTTGGTCCCCAGGATTCTTCAATGGCACTATAGAAGTAATCAGGCAGGGTATATAGTGTCCTGCCAATAGCCTATAATTTCAGATTCACCAATATTGATTGAATAATTGAAAAATACAGAATGGAAACAGGCCCTTTAGCTCACATCCACTCACTAGGGGCAAGTTACAGAGGCCAATTAACCCACAAGCATGCACATCTTTGGGTTATGGAAGGTAACCAGAACACCCAGAGGAAACCTGTGGAGTTACATGGAGAACATGCAAACACAGACATCGCCATGATTATTGTTTCCGAACATTTCCCAATGCTAAAAATGATTGGTGAGTGGTTGCCAGGGATATGTTTACGTCCCCTTTTAACCAAAGGTGTTCCATTTGCTACTTTCCAGTCCACTGGCATATTCCTCTTGCCCAGGGATTATTGAAACCCCTTTTCGAACTGCAGTCTCACCTCCGTATGCAAACTAGGATGCATTCCATCTGAAACTGATGTCTTGTACAGCTACCCTTCATGTACCATCTCGTAAATCTTCAATAATCATCCACTATCCATACTATTTCTCTTTCTACACTGATTTGCCAGCATTCTCTGTTTTTGCCAGAAATCTGCTACAATCAGAATTACATCTTTTAGTGTATGGAAACATTGAGTGAAAAAGCATTCACAGCTCAGCAGTGATTCACTCCGTTCTTTCTCTCTGAAAAGCTAACACTTTATCTCTGTGTCATCATCCAACCACCAGAGGGAGTTGATAATACAGTCATAACAACTCTTCCTCCTCAGTGTGGATGAAAATATACATTACTAAAAAGCAAACAATAAAGTACCATAAAACAATAAAGCTATAAGACCATTATTCTCATTCATATTCTTATATTCAATATATTTAGTAGTTTCCTTTCTACTTCTGATTGATATGACTCAGTTTGTACTGGGACGAGACAAGTAAGTGGTAAACTTATTTTGAGTTGTGCCCTGCAACCCATCAGTGTGAATAACAGATGACCAGAGGTCTTCTTCCACCTGGTTCAGTTCATGGCTGTAACATACATTGTCTCATGTGGTTGTGATGATGCTTCATCATGTGACTACCATCCAGGCAAACACAAGTGAAACAGGTCCACTGCAATCAGCAAAGTGCAATGCTAACCAGATTCCTTATGTAATATCTTCTGTAAATATAGGATCATATACTTCAAAAGAGCAGTCACAAGCTCTGGCCCCATAATGTTCCTTATGCTTCCTTTGAGCTAGATAGGGCTCTTAAAGATAGCGGAGTCAGGGGATATGGGGAGAAGGCAGGAACAGGGTACTGATTGGGGATGATCAGCCATGATCACATTGAATAGGCTCAAGTGGAATACTCCTGCACCTATTGTCTATTGTTTGGAAGACAGTAGCATTAAGCACTGTTTTAACCAAATGCATTCTGAAACATCTACACATCAGTAATTCAGGTGTCTGCCCGACAGTTGTATATGATGTATTTCAGCAGTGGAATAATAATAATAATAGTATATTTTATTGTCATTACACATAAGTGCAACGTGATTTGGTTTGCAACTTCCATCCGATGTCATAACTTAAACGACTAATAAAATTTAGGTTTAGATAACCCAAGAACAAGGTTTGTAAAAAGAACATTAGAACAGTTACAGTCAAAAGAGACTAAAGTGGACCACATCTCACTTTTACCTACTTTGATCTTTTTTGATCTACCTTTAACAATCTGAACTGCCTTTTCTGCCCAACTATTTGAGGCTGGATGGTATTCCATTTCATTCCATTCCCTCTGAGGAATTTGGGAAGTTCAGCGTCAGTGAAGTCTGTCACTGAAGTACCTCTGAAAGACTACCTCTGGTTAACATGATTTTCAAACTTGAAATCGTCGCTTGAGATTGGAAAATGTCCATTGGAACAGCTTCTATTCACTTCAAATGTACCTCATCGATGAACATAGTTAATTTCCTATTAATGGTTTGCCCATGACAGAAAAGATCCATTGATGGACTCTTACAATATCCTTTACATTGTACACATTCCCATGCAGTGTCTTCCAAATGCTTCGAAACTCTCGGTCACTACATTAATTTTCTGGCATTTAGCAAGATACAGTTGTATATAGACCTTTCTGCATGAAATGTGTAGCTCTGTAGACATGAAGTTTACATTCAGGTACTATTTAATCAAACAAAGGATTCTGCTTCCACTACCCATTCAGGGAGAGCTTATTAACTATGATAAGACAAACATAGAACATACTCTTGAATGAAAAATACGTCTTCATCTGCCCACTAATCTTTCTACCATAAGGTCATAAGAAATAGGAGTAGAATTAGGCCATTCGGCCCATCAAGTCAACGCCGCCATTCATTCGTGGCTGATCTATCTCTCCCCCCTAACCCCAATATTTTGCCTTCTCTCCATAATCTCTGACTCCTGTACTAATCAAGAATCTATCCATCTCAGCCTTAAAAATATCCACTGACGGGCTCCACAGCCTTCTGTGGCAAAGAATTCCACAGATTCACCACCCTCTGACTATAGAAATTTCTCATTTCCTTCCTAAAAGAGCGTCCTTTAATTTTGAGTCTATGACCTCTAGTCCTAGACTCTCCTACTAGTGGAAACATCCTCTCCACATCCACTCTATCCAAGCCTTTCATTATTCTGTATTTTTCCAATTAGGTCCCCCCTCATTCTTCTAAACTCCAGCAAATATAGGCCCAGTGTCGACGAACGCTCATCATAGGTTAACCTACTCATTCCTTGGATAATTCCTGTAAACTTCCTCTGGATCCTCTCCAGATCCAGCACATCCTTCCTCAGATATGGTGCCCAAAATTGCTCACAATATTCCAAATGCGGCCTTACAGAGCCGCAACATGACATCCCTGTTTTTGTATACAAGCCCTCTTGAAATAAAAACTAACTTTAAGTTTGCTTACTTTACTACCGAAACTGCACCAGCACCAGCACTCCCAAGTCCCTTTGCACTTCCAATTTTTGGATTCTCACCCCATTTAGAAAATAGTCTACGCCTTTATTCCTACAACCAAAATGCATGACTCCACATTTTGCTGCACAGTATTCCACCTGTCACTTCTCTTCCCACTCTCCCAACCTGATCAAATCCTTCTGCAGAGTCCCTACTTTCTCCACACTACCAGCCCCTCCACCTATGTTCGTATCATCCGCAAACTTTGCCACAAATCCTTCCCTCGTCCAAATCATTAATAGACAATGTGAAGAGAAATGGTCCCAACACTGACCCTTGTGGAACTCATCTAGTCACTGGCAGCCAACCAGAAAAAGCCCCCCATTTTGCCACTCGTTGTCTTCTGCCTTCCAGCCAACCTGCTACAATTTACCAATTGTTTTAAACTAAGTTCCTCTGTCAAAGAAGTATAGATCTTTTCTGTATACACTGTCTAAGCCTCTCATAATTTAATAGACCTTTGTTATATCTTCTTTAGCACCTCTGTTCCTATAACCCCAACGTATCCAATTCTTCGCTGTACCTGTCAACATGCCTATTCTGATGAAAGTTGACCTGGAAGATTGTTTTTTCTCTATCTATAGACACTCCTCTACTTGGTGAATACTTAAAGCATTTTTGTTTTTATTTCTGCTTATGTCCAAACAACTCCTCAGAATAGGAAGCTGGAAATCATACTTTACTGCTCACACCTTGTAACACCCACTTAATATGTCGATTTCTTATCTTCACATTCTCTGCATAGCCACAATATTTTTAACTTCGTAACAAACTTGCAATATTCACAATCTATCTGTAAAATCTCCAATTGTTTTATCCAGATGCTGTTCCCTATGCACCATTGGACTGGGTAGTAGTGCATTCGCACAATTCAGTCAGTTCAAGCAACTGTATTGAGGCCTTGTCTTGTGGTTTGGCTGGTCAGCAATACTCTTTTAGAATCAATATGTATGTCATAGTACCAGCAGCTTGGGGAGAAGTGAATGATTTCTTCCCTTCCACAATATTATTTTCAGTGAAATTGTGTTCCGTCTTTCTCATTAAGTTCAATCCGTGACTTGGATTGAAAATCTAAAGTATAATTTGTGGTCACCTTGGCTTGTACATTTCCATGACCACCACTGAGGCAAACACATAAGGTAGAATTAGCTTTTTTTTTAAGCCAGCAGTTTCAGCAGACCCTGCTCTTCTGCGCATAAAAAAAACCTAAATCTCCAGAAAGGCAGCACTTGCTCCTGTATTCATCCTAGTTAATCTTCTTTTATCCACTGTAGCCAAATATGACAACACCTTGCAGTTATTTTGTATAAAATACTTGTAGTTGCATGTTTTGCTATTTGTACAAATTCAGATACTTAACCAGCTCCCTTTGAACACATCAATTAGAACATAAAACAGTACTGGGCAACAGACCCTTAGGTCCACAATATCTGTGCTAAGCATGATGCCAAGTTAAACTAATCCACTCTGCCTGCCTGTATGTGATCGATATCCCTCCATTCCATGAACATCCATGTGCTTATTTAAAAGCCTCTTAAATGCCACTATCGAATCTGTCACACCACTCTGATAGACAATTCCATGCACCCACTGTATCTAAAAATCTTGACTGGCACATCTTTCATATCTCTATCCAATCTCTGTCTCTCATAATTTCATATACTTCTATCAGGTCTCTCCTCATCTTTCAATGCTCCACAGAAAACAATCCAAATGTATCTATACTCGTCTTACAGCTAATCCTTTGTAATCCAAGCGACATTTTGGTAAACCTCCCTGCACCTTTGCCACATTCTTTGTGTAATGTGACAACCAGAACTGCACACAATACTCCAAAGACAATATTAACCAAGTTTTACAAAGCCGCACCATGCTTTCTGAATTGATTCTACTTCTGCTACTCCTGGCATTGTATTCCAGATCAATTACATTCTTAAGCCCCTGTCCCACTGTAAGAGGTAATTCAAGAGTTCTCCCGAGCATTCCCATGATTTGAACTCGGAGAATGTCCGTAGCGGATCTGTAGGAGTACGTGGATGTCTCATAGATGCTCGTACGAGTAAAAAGTAACCATTTTTTTCATCACGAGTATTTTTTTTACTTGTGCACATTTTTGCAGAGATGACAAAACGTCATGAGTTTACCGGATGTCCCGAGTACCTACCGTTAGCATTGTGAGCCGCTAAAAGACATTCACAAACTCCTATGGACCCGCTACGGACATTCTCTGAATTCGGAGCAGGGGAAACCTCGGGAGAACTCTCGAATTACCTCGTACAGTGGGACAGGGGCTTAAGTCCCACAGTCATTGATCTCTCTGGTAATTTACCAAGGCATAAAACATGAGTGGGAGGTTTGTGACAGTAGCATCTCTACTCTGTCTGACTCTATGATTATATTAAATACTAGATTAAGTGGGACCCGTTGCATCCCAGCTTCACACAGGAGGGCTGGTCCCCCAATGCAATATTCCACCTCTCCCCCAATTCCAATATTGGTGGCTAGTGGGGGGGGGGGGGGGGAGGGAGCGCTTTCTGGAGCGCTAGTATGGGTGTTGTGGGCTGAATGGACTGGTTTCCAGAGGCCTAGTATGGAAATCGTGGGCCGAATGGACTTTTGGGCAGGGTGTAGGGCCACCAAATTCGAGTGCAGTTTCCTACCATTTCAAGCAGGGTGCAAGGTCACCAAATTCAAATGCAGTTTCATACCATTTCAAGCAGGGTGCAAGGCCACTAAAGACAGAGAGTCGTGAACGTGACCTCCCCCTTCCCCCTCCCTTCCCCTCCCCTTCCCCCTCCCCTTCCCCCTCCCCTTCCCCCTCCCCCCCCCCTCCCCCTCCCCCCTCCCCCCTCCCCCTCCCCCCCCTCCCCCTCCCCCTCCCCCCTTCTTGCAGAGACTGAGCCACGCACACACTTCCAGGTTTTATAGTCCCTCCCACCAGAAGGGGCATGGCCTTCACGGTTGATTGACAGGAGAGAGAATCTCAACATTTTTAAAATACTAATAACTCTTTTATTATTCATCGATTGGAAAAATTCTCGGCACTTGATGAGTGGAGGAGGACTCTGAGTAAGATGGCCAAACATCACAGTCATATGTGGTAGCAATTTTCCTAAAATCAATATAGAGCAAACAGGAAGTGGTCAAGATTACACTTTTAATTATATAGATGGCAAGGCAACTTTTGCATTCTCAAACCAACTTTTCAATTAGGCAAGGCAACTTTAACATTCTCAAAACAACTTTTCAA
Organism: Okamejei kenojei; assembly: GCA_035221665.1. Lineage (NCBI taxonomy): Eukaryota > Metazoa > Chordata > Chondrichthyes > Rajiformes > Rajidae > Okamejei > Okamejei kenojei. The sequence continues at coordinate 46,459,636 of CM069139.1, forward strand.
TTAGGCAAGGCATTCTCAAACCAACGTTTCAATTAGGCAAGGCAACTTTAGCATTCTCAAACCAACTTTTCAATTAGGCAAGGCAACGTTAGCATTCTCAAACCAACTTTTCAATTAGGCAAGGCACTTTTAGCAAGCATTTTCCAACAAAAAAAAAACACTTTTAGCAAGCATTTTCTAACAAAAAAATACTTTTAGCAAGCATTTTCAAACAAAAAAAATACTTTTAGCAAGCATTTTTAAACCAAACAAATACTTTTAGCAAGCATTTTCAAACCAAAACAACACTTTTAGCAAGCATTTTCAAACCACATTAAGGGCGCTCACAATTTAGTAGACATGTGTTAAGTGTTAATCAAATGGCTTTTGAAAGTCCACATTAACAAAATTAACCTTATTCCTCTAGTGGACCCTTTCTTTTACTTCATCAAAACACTTAAAGTTAGCTAGACTCAATTTACCTTAAACATATCCACCTTGGCTTTCTCTAATTAATCCACATTTCATACATCATACAGCATGGAAATAGGCTATGCAGCCCAAGTTGTTCACAATAACCAGTGGGCATCCTTCCATGATAATTCCATCTTCCTGCACTTTTTGGACAATAATCCTTTCTGTCTAAATGATTCAAATGTTCATCTAAACACTTCTTAAGTATTGTCAGATGTCCAGATTCAACCATTCTCTTTGGCAATGCACTCCACGTACTTATCTATATGAAGAATGTTCCCCTCATAGCCCTCTAAATCTTTTCCTTTTTACCCTAAAGCTATGTCCTCTTGTTTTATCTACCTCTGACATGGAGAAAGGTTTCCCGCAATATACTCTGTATGTAGCCATCATAATTTTATATACCTCAATCATAACTTCCTCTGCTCCAGGAGGAACAGATCTCCAGTCATTCCTCAACACTAAACTGCTTCATCTGTGGCAACATCCTGGCATATGAATGCTACACTTTCTCCAGTGCTATCATGTCTTTCTTCTGCCTTGGTGACCAGCTCCCTATTTATGTCTTCAGTGTTTTGATTAATGGGGGCTGGTATGCCTTCCTGACCGTCTTATCTAACTTTCAAGGGCTCATACTCCAAGGTCTTAGAATTAAGTTAATATTTATTATTGCCACATGTACTGTGGTGAAAAGCTTTGTTTAGTGTGCTATCCAAACAGATCAGATACATCATACATATATACAATCAAGTCAGAATAGATAAGAGCGAAGGGGAGGATATAGAATACAAAATATAGTTGTCAGCTTTGTAGTGCCTTGTAATGCATCAGTTCCACAGACAAAGTCCATTGTCCACAATGGGGTAGAGGTGAATCGGACAGCTTCTGAGCTTCTGGAAGAGCTCATAACATAAGGGGATTAAGCTGTTCTTGGGTCAGGTGGCGCATACTTTCAAGCTTCAAGATGGTAGCGGAGAGAAGAAGGAATGACCAGGCTGGAACAACCTTCCCATTTTTACTCAATACTTCCCAGAATCCTCCCATTCATGCTGTATGGCCTAGCTTTAATACTACTCACAAAATGCATCACTGCGCATTTCTGGATTAAACCATTTTGGCAGTCACAAAATAATCTCTTACTTTTCAAGTAACCATTAATCCTCTCTCTAGAACTTGTTCCAGTGTCTTCTGTACCACTGACGTTAGGCTCAGATCTATAGTTAACAGATATTTCCCCGCTGCCTTTCTTGAAAAAAGGAGGACCATGTATAAAAATCTCAGCCAGAGTTCCAAACTCTTCCCTTACCTCCTGTAGCAGCCTGGGGTAAATCTCATCTGGTCCTGGAGATGTATCCAATTTAAAACACGCCAAGGCATTGCGTGTACCTCCTCTTTATTTATGGAGATCTGCACTGGAATTTCACCTTCCACCAAATTTAATTCTCCAGCAACAAAGTCTGTTTCATTTGTGAATAAAATTGAAAACTATTCATTAGATTCTCATCAATGTCTTCTCTCCCCACATACAGAGTGCTTCTATTGTCCCTAATGGGCCCTACCATTCCCCTAGTTATTTTTTGTCCTTACTATACCTATAGTTTGTCTACATATTTACCTGATTCTGTCAGCCAATTATTTATTTCTTCTCTTTATCCAACCCGCATCATTCCTCAACATCTAGGGTCCTCTATACCCGAAACGTCGCCTATCTCCTTCACTCCTTAGATGCTGCTGCACCCGCTGAGTTTCTCCAGCTTTTTGTGTATCCTCTATACTTGTTATCCATGGATTTTATCCTTACAGGAATATGTTGGCCTTGAACTATTGTGATTTCTCTTTTGAATCCTTTGCACTGTGCAGCTATAAATTTACCAACAGATAGATTTTACCAAGTTATTTTTGTCCTCTGTTAAGTCTTTGAAATTGGCCTTCCCTAAATGTAAGTCCTTTATTACTAGTCCATCCCTATCCTTTACATAAATGTATGGTCATGGTCACTATCTCCGAAATGATCGCCCACTGACATAAACTACGCTTCACCAACTCCATTACCCAAGATAACATCCAATTATGCTGCTACCCTCATTGGTGTATCTACATACAGCATCAAAATGTACTCTTGGACATATAATAATGATTTGGTCACCTCTGAGCCTTAAACACTAAGGAAATCCAAGTCAATATTTTTTAACATAGAAACATAGAAATTAGGTGCAGGAGTAGGCCATTCAGCCCTTCGAGCCTGCACCGCCATTCAACATGATCATGGCTGATCATCCAACTCAGTATCCCGTACCTGCCTTCTCTCCATACCCTCTGATCCCCTTAGCCACAAGGGCCACATCTAACTCCCTCTTAAATATAGATTTTAATTGAAACTCCCTCTTAAATATAAATTTTAATTGAAATTCCCCAATAAAATAACCCTGTTTTCACTGCATCTTTCTGATATATGCCTACATAACTGTTCCTCTATCCTGTTAACTGTTGGAAGGTCCATTATATAGCTCCAAAATGAAGAGGTATGAAGACATCCTTTTTATTTCTGATCTTGACCCATATACTCGTTAGAAGACCTTTCTAGAATATCCTCTTTCAGTACTGAGTACAGTTCTAGGATATTCTCCTCCCACAGTATTGTTTAGTTCAATTTAGCAGTAATGCGGGAGGATATCCTAGTGACTTCTAAATTGTCCATATAATTCTGTCTTTTAATGTAATTTCCCCAACATCAACGCCTTTGAATAAGAGATAATTATTTGCAATTTTTATGTCGTTAGACATCAGCCCTAAATCTGTAGTTGTTTGTGAGGTTCAAAACAAATTATCTCCAATTTGCTCACTGACTTCTCTGAGCAATTTAGAATGCATCCCAACTGGATTAGGATTATTTACTGTAACTGCCCCAATGAAATCCCAATTGCATCTTTCATTGCTGAAACGTAAGTGACATATTCTTCCATGGCAAAGACCGATCTCAAATAATCATTTAGTACCTCAGCCAAGCCTTCTTCTTCAATGAAAAGAAAAGTATCAGAGACCTGGATGGTCTCTCTTTCTCACTCTCTACTTGTAATCAGCTGTGATGGCAATATAATTAACTAGAGAGTGTTAATCAGATTTACAAAGATTGGTTCTATCCAAAATAAATACAGGATATTTTCTCTCACTGGCATTGCAATATTCTCTTGAATAAATACTGCCACTTCCTCTTCTTTCCCTTCTTCCCTATTTTTCTTGGAAAACTTGTATCTAGGAATATTTAGAATCTGTTTCTGCCCTAATATCCTATTATATCCAGATCCCTGTTAATATCAATATTCCACATGGCTAATTGTTCCTGCAACTCACTAACCACATTTACATGCAAAACTAAATCTCAGATTTATTTGTTCTCTTTCTTATTCTTGCCTTATCCACACATTTCATAGATTCCATATTATTTATCTTTTCAATCCTTTCTGTACATTTTTCTTCATATTCAATGTTACATTCCTATACCCAAACCCACCTCCTACCAAATCTGTCTTAGTTATATCGGCAAGTAATCCATCTGGCTTGTACAGGCCAATGTCCCAGAACTGGTCACAATTCCCCGGGATTCTAGCCCTCTCCTTTACATCTTACCTGCAGGGCTTCACCCCCTTTTCTACCTATGTAGTGATATTGATATGCACCACTAGTTCTTACTATTTACAAGCATAAAGAAGACTTTTGATTCCCTTTCATGTTAACTTCTATTGACACCTCATACTCTCTCCTTCCTCATTCATTTTCTCTTCCATTTTCCCTCTCAGTTAACTATATTCAGTATAATTCACTGATATAATTATTTCTTTCCATTTGTCACCTTTGCTATTTCTCGTTTCATCCATTGAGGTCCGTGTTCCTTTATCTTTCCCAATGCTCCCATTTATGGGAATGTACTGGGTGTGTATCTAACATACTGTATCTATTCTTTAAAGTCAAGTTGGAGTCTTTAGTTCCCAATGTTTGACTTCACTTTATCCTACAATGCATCATCTCACATTTGTCTTGAGTAACCTCTATTCACCATTTATTATCACATTTCACAAACACTGCAATATCTTTCTGCAGCTTAATACTACACTAAACATTATCAACAACTCCGGCAATATTCCGGTTATTTGTGAAAGTACAGATTTTGTCACCCACATCGCCATCCCATTCATGGGGAAAAAAGTAGGGTGTTTTTGCTTCCATTTAACAGGAGTACATAGTGTACAACAATTTAGGATTACATAGCTGTACACTTCTTTCGAATATGAATGAATTCTGTTACAGTATTTCAGGAAACGAAATAGGTTAGCGTTCCAGATGTCTACATTCAGGTTGCATATTTAGTTTATGGAGATACAGCATGGAAACAGGCCCTTCGGCCCATCAAGTCTAAGCTGACCATCGATCACCCGTTCACACTAGTTCAATGTTATCGCACTTTCTCACCCACGTCCTAAACACTAGAGGCAATTTACAAAGACTAAACACCTGGGCATCTTTGGACTGTGGGAGGAACCCCGTACACGTCGAGGAAACAGTCACAGGGAGAATATGCAAACTCCACGCATACAGCACCCAAGTTCCGGATTGAACCTGGGTCTCTGGTGATGTGATGCAGCAGCTCTAATAGTCCCCCTGCGCCACTGTGGCCCCCTAATCCACCTGTGCACTGTATTCTCTCTGATACTGAGAACAAAATTATGCATTCAGCTCAGCAAATGGTTGCTGCAGAAATTTCCAGAAACTGCTGGGGTAGATTCCTCATTTGGCAAAATGTTGTGGGACAGAAGCGTCTTTCATGTAGTGATGTCGAGCGAGGCAGCCAAATCAAACCTGCCAACACAAAGGAGAAACTAATTTCACAGACCTGCTAACTTAGCTGGAAATGTCAAAGACTTTCAAAGGCGAACGTTCTGAATATTTGAAATGTTTCAGACATTAAAAAAATACAAAGGTATTCTTAAAAAATATTTTTTAACTGAAATATATAAATATGAAATATTCATTTAAATGTGTAAAAAAATAAAATAAACTACATTTAAACACTGCATACAAAAAATCTAAATCACAATCCATTAATTTGATTGATTAAATTGTTTGATGTAACATGGAAACAGGCCCTTTGGCCTGCCAAGTCCAGGCCGACCCCTCACGTTCAAACTAGTTCTATGTTATCCTATTTTTTGTATCCAACCCCTACACACTTGGAGAAATTTACAGCAGTCAATTCACCCTCAAATCTGCATGTCATTGGGATGTGGGAAGAAACCAGAGCACCCAGAGAGTGGTCACAGAGAGAATGTACAAACTCCACGCAAACAGCACCTGAGGTCAGGATTGAAGTGGGGTCTCTGTCACTGTGAGACAGCAGCTCTACCAATTTTTTCACTGTGAAGCACAAATTTAGTAACTTTAACAATAAATTGAAAGATATAAGAGGTCTTTTAAATAAGAACGCACCTAAATATAATTTTACTGTAATGAACAGTTATCTGAGTCTTTCTCAACCATTCAAACCAGAGGGAAAAGATCAATTATTCCTCCTCTAACCTGTTGCAGGACAAATAACTGAGGCTTTAATGTACATGCAGGGCATTTTGTAGAGGAATGTTAGTGTATGCTAACAGGTTCAGCAAAGTTTTCTTGCAAATCCTGATCTATTATTCTTGAGAGATGATGACCAGAATAATTCAGGTGTAAGATGGTGCCTATCTCAGGAACAACAAATACATTTCATTACATTCACAGTCAAAACAACCTGTTTTTATGTATTTTTACTTTTTAGCAATTTATATATGTAAACATCCATTGTTATCTTCATAGGCGTAATAACAGCCTCTACAATTTAACAGTCCCTCCATTTCCAGCACTGCACAGAAGCTGAGATTTGCAAATAATAAATACTTGTGTGCTTTTTCAATAGGAAATCATAGGGTTAATCACAAACAACTTCCACTGTAATCCCTTGGTTCCAAAACGAGTTCCATTTCATATACAAAATTTAAAGAAATCGGAATCTCTAGTAAAAGGCTAGGCTGTTTTGGTAGGAATTGAAACAGTGATCTTGGGAGTGAGGTAGATAGAACATAGAACATAGAACATAGAACAGTACAGCAATATGATTCAGAGGGTGACAGTTGAAGGTCATTTTTGCATGGAAGCCTGTGACCATTGGTCTGCTGGAAGGTTTGGTAGTGGGTCCCTGACCATAGATTCATAGAGTTTCCGAGTGATACAGTGTGGAAACAGGCCCTTTGGCCCAACTTGCCCACACTGGCAAACATGTCCCAGCTACACTAGTCCCACCTGCCCGCGTTTGGTCCACATCCCTCCAAATCTGTCTTATCAATCTCAAACTGTTTCGTCAATGTTGGCATAGTCCCTGCCTCAACTACCTCTTCTGGCAACTTAAACCCACCACCCTTTGTGTGAAAAAGTTACCCCTCAGATTCCTATAAAATCTTTTCCCCTTCACCTAAACCTAAGTCCTCTGGCCATTGATTCACCTACTCTAGGCAAGAGACTCAGTGCATCTACCCGATCTACCATGTGCTATATGCATTGAGAATCTGGATATAAATGTAGGAAATGTACCAAATGTATAATTGGTACGTTTGCAGACGAGACAACAATTGGTAGTGTAATTGATAGCAATGGAGTTGTCTTCATCCACAGTTCAACATAGATGATTGGTAAAATGGACAAAAAAATGTCAATGTAATGCTGAAAGATGTGAAGTCATGCATTACAGGAGGACATGTAATGAGTGGTATTATCCTTAGATATGCTGAGGAACAGAAGCACCTTATTGTACATGAACAAGGATCATTGAAGACAGTTACATCGGTACACAAGATAGTTCTACAACACACAGTGTACATATCTAGCCACTATATAATAAGTGGGATATGATGCACATTAGAGGGTTTAGAGAAGGTTGCTTTGGGTGGAGCATTTCAGTTATGAGGAAAAACATGCAACAAAATAGCATGCAACAAAAGCTTTTCCCTGTACCTCGGTACATGTGACAATAAACTGAACTGTAACTAACTAATGGGATGGGTTTGTTTTTATTGTTATTCCTCATTTAGGTATCCACTTAATATTTGGCTCTCTACTTATCCACACTTGGAAGCACACTTTTCTTATGTTTAGAGCTGCATTTTTATACTGGACTGTTTGTGCATTTTCAAAGCCTATTTGCTAGAACTTTTAACATTATGAGAAGACAGGTGATCAAGAGTCAGCCACTCATGTGCACATATAGTCTTTCTTACTGAAACGGTGCAAAATGAGAAGCAGAAATCCATGCCACAGATTTCTGGTACTGAAAGATTTCACTGAATTAAAAATACCAAATCACACATGTGATTCATTTTAAATTTCATCCAGAAATGCCAACCAGCAATTAACTGATTCCTTCACAGCCTCATGATACAAAGTTAAAAGGGCTGTCCACTACTCCAAAATGCTGCACAACAGATTCTCCCAGTAGCACTAAATAACCATGGGTTGGCTGGTTGGTAAAATGGAATAAAATGGCAAAAGTTTTACTTTATAAACAGCACATTTTGGGAACAGAATATGTAACTGTATCAAGAGACTAAACACTGTCTGTCAAGTAATACAAATAGATAAATGATAAATAACACTCTGTTATCTTCAATGACTGGGAACATATTACTTCTGCTTACATGGAGCAAAAATCTCACGCATTGTTCTTAACATAGCAAAAGTGTGTAATACAGCCTCAGCTGATTGCTATACTGCCGATTCAACACTGTATAGATCGTACTCTCTTCACCAGCAGGATGCTAAAATGGGGATTGTAAAAATCAAATTTAACATAAAAATCTAAACTGAAAAATTACCCAAACTATAGATTGTAGTTAAATAAAATGTTTCTGATAAGTAAAATATTTACTTCACTGAGACAGAAACACTATGCGGTAAATAAGATCAAACACTCTGCCCTGTAAATATTGGCTCAGTCAAAGTCAATGTTTACCCAGATCTATGTTTATGTGAGAGCAACTACAACTTGCATTTGAGTGGGCTTCAACTTTTCAAATCCATCGCCAGAGATGATGCCTGTCCCGCTGTTTTACTCCAGCTTTTTTATGTCTATCTTCGATAGAAATTTAGTCTTGTGGCAAAGCTGAAACTGCTTTAGACATTATATAAATGGGGATAATAGGATGAATGGGTAAATTAGTTTAGTTTAGTTCAGAGATACAGCGTGCAAACAGGCCCTTCGGCCCACTGAGTCCACACCAACCAGCAAACCCCGCACACTGATACTATCCTTCGCACGCTAGGGACAACTTACAATGTTACCAAGCCAATTAACCTACAAATCTGTACATCTTTGGAGTGTGGGAGGAAACTGGAGCTCCCGGAGAACACCCACACAGGTCACGGAGAGAACGTACAAACTCCATACAGGCAGCACCCGAGGTAAGGATCGAACCTGGGTGTCTGCCGCTGCTAGGCCACCGTGCTGCCCTACTTCAAAGTCGTCCCATCTCAGTCATTCCTTCTTTATCCTGTTCCTGTCTAGCAGAAGGTACAGAAACTTGAAAACACGCACCAGTAGACTCAGGAACAGCTTCTTCCCCTCTGTTATCAAGCTTATGAATCATCCTTCCATTAGCCAGGGTACTGTTTGGCTCACCTCTGCCACATTGAGGAGATTGTCTATGGAACTGGTGTGCTCCAATGCTGAGAACTATATTCTGCATTCTATATCTTCCTCTTTGCTCTATTTATTGTACTTTATTTTGAACTGATTGTATCTACGCATGGTATATTTGATCTGTTTGGAAGTATGCAACACTGCAGTGAAAAAAGCGAATGGTATGTTAGCTTTCATAGCAAAAGGATTTGAGTACAGGAGCAGGGAGGTTCTACTTCAGTTGTACAGGGTCTTGGTGAGACCACACCTGGAGTATTGCGTACAGTTTTGGTCTCCAAATCTGAGGAAGGACATTATTGCCATAGAGGGAGTGCAGAGAAGGTTCACCAGACTGATTCCTGGGATGTCAGGACTGTCTTATGAAGAAAGACTGGATAGACTCGGTTTATACTCTCTGGAATTTAGGAGATTGAGAGGGGATCTTATAGAAACTTACAAAATTCTTAAGGGGTTGGACAGGCTAGATGCAGGAAGATTGTTCCCGATGTTGGGGAAGTCCAGGACAAGGGGTCACAGCTTAAGGATAAGGGGGAAATCCTTTAAGACCGAGATGAGAAAGACTTTTTTCACACAGAGAGTGGTGAGTCTCTGGAACTCTCTGCCACAGAGGGTAGTTGAGGTCAGTTCATTGGCTATATTTAAGAGTGAGTTGGATGTGGCCCTTGTGGCTAAGGGGATCAGAGGGTATGGAGAGAAGGCAGGTACGGGATACTGAGTTGGATGATCAGCCATGATCATATTGAATGGCGGTGCAGGCTCGAAGGGCTGAATGGCCTACTCCTGCACCTAATTTCTATGTTTCTATGTTTCTAAAACTTTTCACTGCAACACAGGTCATGTAACAATAATAACCTAAAGCTTGACCATTAAAAATAAGTTAAAACTGCTCTGTGAATCTGGAAATCACTTTTTTCATAAAACATTATGGAGGAGATATTAGACATTAGTGGAAAAGGCTAAGTTGAATTGTGATATGCAATTAACTTGCACCTCTGAGTCATTATATGCATGCTTAATCATGGTTGCACTGTCCAACCAGCACATTGAGTGTTTGTGCCTTAGTGTTTTTCTCCTAACTGCAAATCAAGGTAGCAGTGAGGTCTGACACCAAGTTATTCCTGCAGAATCTAAAACTATGTATTTTATGTTCTTGCACTGATTATTGGAGAGTAGATGCCACAAAGTGGCAACTTCCTTCACTTTTCTAATGACTGAGATTCTGAGTGTTTGCAGAGATATTGCTAAATCTGATATTGGCAACTGATAAATGAATTTGTTATTTATTTAATCCAAACAAAATCCATTCTTTTGTTAGACATTTTTCAAAAGGGATGTTGTTTGCTGTCAGAAAAATGTGCTGAAGGTACAAATAAATTAATTGGATTGACATCAAGTAACAGGCTCAAAGTCAACCACTGCAGCTATTAGTTTGCCCAAGCTAATCAAATTATTTTTCCAACAAAAATGAGGGGGACAATACAAGTTCATCAAGAGTTTTTCAACAATTTCCAATTAAAATATACCTACAAAGCTTGTTCTTGATGTTGATTTACATCAAAACAATTGCTTAAAGTTTTTTCCGGCACAGATATCATCTTTACAGAACTATTAATATAAATATTGGCAGAGAAAAGATAGGATTCAAAGTCAATATTTATTGGAAACAACAAAGTAACGACATGTAGTAATATCATAACAGGAAAATATAACTTAAATTTCAAAAGTTCTCTAACCTTAAAAAATAATGTGTGGCTAAAGTGATTTGTTAAATGTAGAATAACAGAATATACTTCCAGGGCAAATTTGTTTATTGCATTCACTACTGCAAAGTTCTTAAGTCAGTAATGTGGCAGTTAACTGATTTAGACTTTTGAGTTCTAAAGTATTATCATTAACTGGTAAAGTACTTGTTTATCTTCCATTACAATTTGTTCAGTTTTAAACCATTAAGAAGAGGAGCATAATTGCTTCAAGCCTGGACCACTGCAGAAATCACTTCCTTGTTGACAGAAATGTTTCTCCTCGACCTAAATGTCACAGATTTCTGATTTGTGCAGATCTGTTATGGACTCATCAGTTGATTTACTGCACCTGTCACCTGTGTGCTAGCATACTACTCAGGAGCAATTTACATAACCTCATTTAATGGTTCACAAATCATGCCCATTAAACTAGCTAACAGGAGCTGAGGGTTTTAATTTACTCTGCCTTTCACAGCAGGAAATTGGGAGGCTGGAGCCTGTGGATAAAGAAGCAGGTCTTGGCTTTGATTGTTGATTGTGATGATAAATGTATGGATGATTAGAACAGATTTTCACTTTATTGATTTCCTGCCAAAATACAGCATGTTATAATGCATAAGGGGTTCGTTTGCCAGCAATGTTAAAGTGACAGTCGTGTACTTGTTCCAACCCAAGATGATACTTGGAGCAATAAAAAAATGACAAACATTGAAAATACTAACAATGTCTTGGAAGTCTGCATGAAAGTATAATAAATCTGTGTTTTGTTAGGTTGATTAATTCTACGGTTGCAGTTATATTTTAATACTGATGACTTAATTAGTAAGCCCTCTTACTGCCATTACACAGCTCCATGTCGGCAAGCTTCCAGACATAAATGGTTCAGTAACCAAAGCAGATATCCTTGTTCCAGAGCATTTTGTAAAATGATTACTTGCGTTTTTTTGGCTAGTTGGCCCAACATAGATATGAATAGCTTTGTTCAATCCCGCTTCACCCAAATTGGAGCTCTATTCCGTACGATGCCAAACACAAGTAATAAGGAAAAGGTACCCCAATGGGATATCACATTGTTATGTATTGTGGAATTAGATAGGGGCCTGACATTAATTGATTGATTGAAAGATGCAGCAAGGAAACAGGCCCTTTGGCCCACCGAGTCCATGCCTGCCATTGATCACCTGGTTACACTAGTTCTATGTTATTCCACTTTTGCACCCACACCCTAACCACTAAGGGCAACATACAGAGGCCAATCAACCTACAAACTCACACACCTTTGGGATGTGGGAGGAAACCGGAACACCCAGAGGAAACCTACGTGGTCAAAGGGAGAATGTGCAAACTCCAAGCAGACAACACATGAGGTAAAGATCAAACCAATGTCTTTGGCTTGAGCTCTACCTGCTATACCACTGTCATTTATACATTGAGGTGTGGTCAAATAATTGCAACCAGTGTTTACATCATGTGACAGCATCTGTGTTTTCTGACTATGCTGCTGTGCAATTGATTTGCTGGAGTTAAATCATTTAACAATTAAGAGGAAGTTTGCCATTTCTAATATAAATTCAAGCTATCTACAATGGATGCTGATAAAGGGCAATTGTATGTGTGACAGTAACTAGCAGGAAAAATGCGTGGCATGCTATTTTTGCATCGGATCCTCAGATTATTAGATTTTTTTAATTTAGCATGTTCTCTATTATGTTTTAAAAATGGTTAAAGGAAGAAAGAAACTATCAGTAGTGAGAGGTGCTTTGTTGGTTTGACCACTGCTTCAGTTTGACTCAAAATTATAGAATTATATGAACTGCAATCATTAGACCTTTAAACTATTCACATACCTCTTATGTGATGATTGGATTTCCCTTTTGAATGAAATGCTTTTATTTGTAAATCCTTTAAACTTTCCTAGATATTAAGGTATTGTCACACATGATGAATTATTGTAAGCATGTCACCACATAGTGGAAGTCAAGTATAATTGAATGATACTCAGTCAGAATTAGATTTGGCATGATATTCTAAAAAAAGGCTCAATTCAGAGTTTCCACTTGCTTCTGCTAAACTTGTCACTTGTAGGTGCTAAAGTGCTTGTTGTGTTAGTTTAATTAGTCAACAAATTATTCGCCACTTGATTGCATGGTTGATCACATTCTGCATGGAGATATTAACGAGTGACAAGAGTCTCTTACACAGGGAGCTAAAAAGATAGGGCTCTTCTATATCGCTTCATTCGGCACTGCAAATGTTTATTAGATCATGTGCCCTGCATGTCTGAAAATGCGAGGCAAGAAAAAAAATGTGCAGACTTGCACTCATCTGAGCCTAAAAGGTCACCTCGCAATTGGTGTGTAAGGAGTGTAAATAAGATAAGTGTTTGCTCCTACAATGCCTTAGAAATTCATTATTTGCTCCAGTTGCTCCAGATATCCCTTTGAGTTATTTCACTTAAGGTGAATTTATGGCAAGACAGAGTGGTTCTCGAAAGTGCTATAGCAACTGGAGTTGAAGACTTATTCTACAGGCTCATGGATCGACAAGAATAGCCTGCAAATTGCTTGTATTTGTATTCAAAATAAAAAGATGCAGGCAAAAATGATTAAATATGCCATGAAACAGATGGGTTTTCTTCAGCATAAATGCCATAGTTAATTTACTGTCACTTTCTGTTTTGCCGGAACAAATTACTATGTTAATAAAACTCTGCAAAGCTGATGAATGAGAATCATCGAGTCAGCCATCACAAAAGGACTTCTCTATTCATGTTTTGGCAAGACTTAGCAACAAAAGGGAGTGGATCCTTTTCATGTTATAGTTTTTCAAAAGTATCTGTGAATGAGTTCACAGTATCTCTGCTAAGACATTGTTTTTTGTTTTTGGCATTTTTGTCCTAAATTAGATGAAAGGTCTTCACTAATGCCAATGGCTACTCTGGACAGAGTTTATGAATTAGTCTAAATCTGCTTTTAAAGTATTCTTTGAAGGTACTTTCAAGAATTCCAAATTTAAATGAAGGAACATTAAACATTATCCAACCGACAAATATTATTCAACCTACAAATTTATGAATGCATGTAGAAAATGTAATATATTAGTTAAGGATACCCATGAGATTGTGCATCCATTCACACCAGGACCTTGAGGAAGGATGTGAGACATTAGCTGGGTTTGTTTAGGAAAATATTGGCTGTAGCTTTCTTTTGACTCAAGCGTGCATGATTTTTGTTTTGTACCTAAACAGACCTTTTTTAAAAAAATCATTATATCACAGGTTTATAATTTGAGAATAGATGGGTCAATTTTGTTGACAATATATGTGAATAAAATGTAATCTGCAAAATAAACAATGTTATGATATGAAAGATTACTCTGGAGATTGTTCTTAAATTTGACTTTTATTTTTGAAAAAATCTGAAACTCCCTGCAAAGCAGCCTTAAAATCATCTCAAGATATAATAAACTCTCCATTTTGTTTTCTTTTTGGGAGTTGGCAATGGAAAAAATAAACTGTCATTCATTTTCCTAGTGCAGTTTGATAGCCAGACGCTGCCAGTTGTTGCTAGGGTAGTCATGCTGTTAAATTAGGTCTAATGAACAAGTAATTGCTTTATATATAGTGAACAGTTTCAAAGAAAACAAGGATTCTAATTGATTTGCAATTTGTTTGCCACATTGCATTGTCTAGTTTACTATTGATTAGTCGGCTGTATTTCACACTGCATGTGTTTCCCTTTATGAAGGGAATAACAGGTTACTGATTACTTTCCTCCTGGGTTTAATGTAGCAGTTAATGTCTACTTTGTTCCTGTGTCATGTTGCAGGGCAGGCAAGGATAATATGCAAGTGGGTGGCCCTTTGCTCATAAAGTTCTCCACTGGTGTGAGATGTGTATTCCATGGCATGTTGAAAGGAAGATCACTGAAAAGGGTTAGAATAGCAAGAGTCATAGTTTATGGCCTGTGCAAAACCAGCACAGGACTGCAAACTTAGCTTTTCACTTACGGTGTCAGTACAACATAGCATTAGCACGCATCTTTTTTAAAGATTCTATAATTTGTTGACATACATTGCAGGAAAGTATTAGAAAACAACAGAAGGAAACATTGCTCTGAATGGTTTGTCAAATTTAAAAATATTCTTTAAAACTTTAAAATTAATATTTAATAATCTTCGTAATTTCAATGCGGCATTATGAAATTAGACACTTTAACAAATAAATAAGTGCACACAAAAATATACTTTCTCTGGACTAAAGCAGGATTAAACTGCCTGTTGAATGCATGAAATTATTACTTTGTATTTCAAGTGCAGGAAATATCCAAATGAAAATAATTGTGCCGAACAATTACTACCAAAATACAATGATTATATAAAGTAAACTGTAGTCTGTGAACATTGAATTGCACGTTAGCTAATTGTTAATTTTAGCAAATGCCACGGCTAATTACTGTGGCACACATTCACGATTAGCATGATGCCCCACCACCTGCTTTTTTTTATGAGCAGATTTCTTCATTGCTGGCAGCAGTGCAAGTGGTACAATTATTGACTATCAGTGGGGCAATTTTTCAGCCATTCTTTTGTGTGAATTGAATAAAACATAATGGCATATTTTATGAAAGGGCAAATAGATGTTTGCCACAAACAGGACGTTCACATTTGAGGGATGCAATGAAGTTTTCCTTGGGAGTGTTGACTCAAAGTGAGGCAAAGTTAACACATTTATCATTCATTGCATGAATACAATAGACTACTGCAGTTCACCAACATGCTAATATTTATTATCTGAGATCCAAGAAAATAAACTCCTCAATTAAAATACATTTGAAAATATATTTTGAGGTAAAACATATTTATTTGAAAGTTAGCAACATCGACATAGGAAACATATTAATGAGGGCAGTGATTCTGACTGACCCTATCCCACATTTACTCAAAATACAACCAGAATTGATTTCTCAACAATCTAAAATCACAAGTATGCAACCCCTATAAAAGCCTACAATGTGGAAAAGCAGATTGAATTATCTTAACATCTGAAAATTAAATGATAAATTGAAGTAAAAAAATTTACATCTAAGTGTAAGCACAGAACGGGAATAGTTTGGCATATTGCAATGGATTTAGTCGGTTTAATTGACCAGAAAAAATCCAATAAGTCTACTCACGGGCATGTAATACACACCAGTCATTGCATTCATACAGAAAACTAGAGCAGTACAAGAGGAATGTCTGATTTGTCAAATGTTTTGACTGGATTAGAGGGTTTTAGCTACAGGGAGACGTTGGATAGACTTGGATTGTTTTCTCTGGAATGTCAGAGGTTGAGGGGAAACTGGATAAAGTATATAAAATTATGAGAGGCATGGATAGGGTAGACAGTCAGAAACATTTTCCCAGGGTGGAAATATTTAACACTCGAGGGGATAGCTATAAAGTGAGAGGGTTTAATGGAGATGTGCAAGGCAAGGGTTTTACACAGAGAGTGGTATGGGCCTGGAACGCATTGCAAGGAGTGGTGGTGAAGGCACATATGATAGTGGCATTTAAGAGGTTTTAGATAGGTACATGGAAGTGCAGGGAATAGAGGGATATGGATCATGTACAGGCAGATGAGATCAGTTTAACTAGACATCATGTTCGACATAAACATTGTGGGCCGAAGGATCTGTTGCTGTACTGTACTGTTCTATGTTCAGAGACAATGGAAAATTTGACAGGTTTGTGTGAAAGCAAACTCTTCTAAATAGAGGCAGGTACAAGTGATCAGCGTTTAACAGCTGTTCTAAACTAACATATTTTTGGCAGGTTAACACTCACTCTATGTCCCGCATCACAAATAGTAACCCCAAACTTTGTGAAATAAATGATATGTGGTCAGAGAGTGTAGAGACCGGCCCTTTGGCCTACATAGTCCATGCCAACCATCAACTATCCATTTACACTAATCGTGCATTAATTTTATGTTTATTTTTCTCCACAAATTCTCATAAATGTCCCCTAGATTCTACAACTGTCCTACAATTTACAAGAATCAATTAACCCACCAAATCACTCATCATTGGGATGAGGGAGAAAGCTGGAACATCCAAAGTAAATCCATGCGGTCCAAGGGAGAACATGCAAATTCTGCACCGACAGGACCGAACGTCGGATTTGAACCTGCGTCTCTGGAGCGGTGAGGCAATAGCCCTATTACCTTTGGCAGTATGCCACCCTGTTTGGAGACATAATCATTTTACAAATATTATTGGAGAGCAGACATCATTACTTCACGCATTATTGAACGTATTAAAAAAAATCCTAAAGGTATCCTCAATCCTGAGCCATTGAAAACTTGCGTTGAATTTCATAGCACACCTCACCCACTTCAGAAAAATACAATGTTTCTTGTCCAACATGGACAAGGATGGATCATCATCACATTACGAAAAATAATCAGTTGTAGAGTTTGTGGTTATTTAGCACTAGCGCGTCACACACCACATTCAGCCAAGGCAGCAATCTCTTTGTGATTGAGACCAAGACTAATCAATGAATAATTTACCTTGTAGTATCTGTCCTGTCAATATCACATTCATTCTTTTGTAAAATTGAATACAGAACTTTTGATTGAGTATCCGTGGTTCTTGAATGAAGTGATCTTCAGGTAATTGAGTATTTAACCAGCGGACCTTGATCAAGGATTATGGATAAAACATGTAGGAAGAATCTTCACTGGACTCCAAAACAATGGTACAGCTAAAAGAGCTCCTGCCCTATTGTTCCAGTGACTTATATCCTTTATCTGTGCACTGTGGATGGCATGGTTGTATTCATGTGTAGTCTTTGCTTAGACTGGATAGCATTCAAACAAAGGCTTGTCACTGTACATTGGTATATATGACAATAATAAATAAACTAAACTAAACTAAGGTGCCTGAGTGGATTTTACATAATCCCCCGGTACAGGTTTTCTCTGGGAGTTCCAGTTTCCTCCCACATCCTGTGGGTTGGTTCATTAATTGGCCAGTGTAAAATGCCCTTAGTATGTAGATGAGTGGTAGAATCTGGAGAGAATAAATTGAGTTAGGGTAGAATTTAATGCAAAAATGGGTGTTTGGTGGTTGGCCTGAACTTGGTGGGCTGAAAGGCCTGTTTCTATGCTGTATTTCTCAATTACTATATGGTGTCTGGCATATGAGTTTGTGGATCAAGCTGTGTAATGCAATTTGCTCACTATGCTTGAATGAAATAAAAATGGTGAATCAGACAACAGAAATTATTGAAAAGAAACTTTATGTGAATCACTCAGTCATCATTATCCAGGGTTCTAATGGCATTTAATTTAAGTATAACCTCATTTACTGCACTCAAAGTTCCCAATGTGATTTCCTCTTTACATTAGCAAGGTCAAGCATAGACTAGGTGACTATTTCACCAAACACTTGAATTTGGTTCATCAAAGCCTGCTGTATCTCCCAATTGTAAACCATTTTAACTCCCCTTACCATTCCCGTATTGACCTTTCTATCCTGGGCCTTCTCCATCTCCAGAGTGAGACACATGCAAACTGGAGGAGCAGCACCTCATATTCTGCTTGGATTGCTTACAACAATGGTATGAACATTGAATTCTCCAATTCTTGGTAATTAGCCTACAAACAACTCTTCTTCCCCCCCCCCCACCCCCCTTTCTTTTTCCCCCCTCTCTTCCCTGTCCCACCTGGATTTCCACCCATTTACCCCTTCCTCCTCCCATTGTCCCCCTCCACCTATATTCCTTCCTCTGGCTTCACAATACACACCTTGTCTCATTATCTTCTTATACTGTTTGCCTTTCATCTCTGGCCTTTGTAAAACCATCTGCCAAAAAAAAAACCTCTCTCACCTGTATCCACCTAGCACTTAACATGGACACAAAATGCTGGAGTAACTCACTGGGACTGGTAGCAACTCTGGATAGAAGGAATGGGTGATGTTTCAGGTTGAGACACTTCTTCGGCTAAGAGTCAGAGGAGAGGGCGACACAGAGATAAGGATAAGGTTTTGGCATTCTCCAGAATTTTGTGTCTATCTTCGATGTAAACCAGCATCTGCAGTGAATTCCACCTATCACTTGCTAGCTTTTCTGTCCCCACCTCTCTTCCAGCTCTCTCCCCCCGCCCCCCACCATAATCTGCCCAAAGCAGGGTCCCGACCCAAAAGGTCACCTTTCCTTGTTCTCCAGAAATGCTGCCGACCCGCTGAGTTACTCCAGCACTGTGTGCTTTATTTTAGAAACATAGAAACATAGAAAATAGCTGCAGGAGGAGGCCATTCGGCCCTTCAAGCCAGCACCGCCATTCATTGTGATCATGGCTGATCGTCCACAATCAATAACCCATGCCTGCCTTCTCGCCATATCCCTTGATGCCATTAGCCCCTAGAGTTCTATCTAACTCTCTCTTAAATCCATCCAGTGATTTGGCCTCCACTGCCCTTTGTAAAAAAGCAACTTTTTGTAAAAAAAACACCCACAATTCCTTGTAAATCCATATGCTGCCAGTAATCTTACTGTACCAAGCATATAATAACCATATAACAATTACAGCACGGAAACAGGCCCTCTGGGCCCTTCCATTCCGTGCCGACCATTTGTTTTCCCCTAGTCCCATCTACCTGCACTCAGACCATACCCCTCCATTCCCTTCACGTCCATATACCTATCCACTTTACTCTTATATGTTAAAATCGATCCTGCCTCCACCACTTCTGCTGGAAGCTCATTCCACACAGCCACCACCCTCTGAGTAAAGAAGTTCCCCCTCACGTTACCCCGAAACCTCTGTCCCTTAATTTTCATGTCATGCCCTCTTGTTTGAATCTTCCCTACCCTCAATGGGAAAAACGTATCCACGTCAACTCTGTCTATCCCTTTCATCATTTTAAAGACCTCAATCAAGTCCCCCCTTAACCTTCTGCGCTCCAAAGAATAAAGACCTAACTTGCTCAACCTTTCTCTGTAACATAGTTGCTGGAACCCTGGCAACATTCTAGTAAATCTCCTCTGTACTCTCTCTATTTTGTTGACATCCTTCCTATAACTAGGCGACCAAAATTGTACACCATACTCCAGAATTGGTCTTACCAATGCCTTGTACAATTTTAACATTACTTCCCTACTCCTATATTCAATGCTCTGATTTATAAAGGCCAGCACACCAAAGGCTTTCTTTACCACCCTATCTACATGCGATTCCACCTTCAGGGAACTATGCACATAGTTCTATGCACAAGCAATAATTGGAATACTGAAAGATATGCCTAGACACTTTCTGATACAGTAGCCATTCTATCTGAGATGAATGTTAAAATCATGTGGTTAAGTATGTAAATGAGAGCAATCATATTATGCCTATAATCACCTGAAAAGCTAAAAGTAAAAATCTGACTTCAATTTTCATAAAATTAAATTAGGCCTTCAGAAGATGAGGCTGGTGACTAAGTGATATTACCATTACATAATAAGAAAGAATTTGTATTTGAATCAAAGTTCAGTGGATGCCT
The DNA here is from genome assembly GCA_035221665.1 of Okamejei kenojei. NCBI lineage: Eukaryota > Metazoa > Chordata > Chondrichthyes > Rajiformes > Rajidae > Okamejei > Okamejei kenojei. Next base: position 46,480,080 of record CM069139.1, read on the forward strand.
TACTTTTGTTTATTTTTCTGCCTAGTTCAGTACGCTCTATGTCAAGCATTCCCAAATGTGTGCTATACGGGGAGGTTGGCAGTGCACAGAGACCAAGAGGAAGACCAAAGCTGCAAAAATAAGATTAAAACGGATATGACACATTTAACATTAGCTCTGACAACTGGAAAGCGGCTGCTGTTGACCGGGGCAGGTGGAGAAAGGGCCTCCAGGGGGGAATGACGTACCACAATAGCAATTGGTTCAAAACCCTGAAGGCCAGGTGCCCATGCCACAAAATGGTCAACAGCAAAGCACCTCCTAATCCGACAGTCAAAGACAACGTCACCTGTGGAAGATGTGGGATGATCTGCCTGTCAGAGAGTCATAACGTCATAAGCGTGGAAACAGGCCCTTTGGCCCAACTTGCCCACACAGACCAACATGCCTCATAGCCTCAACTAGTTCCAGCTGCTTGCATTTGGCCCATATCCCTCCAACCCTGTCCTATCCATGTGTCTGTCCAAATGGTTCTTAAATGTTGTGATAATACCTGCCTCAACTACCTTCTCCAGCAGCTCGTTACGTACACCTACAATATCTACATACACCTACACTTATCTACAATACAACCCACTTTAGTGGCAGCTGCAAACTTGCTAATCATGCCTGGTACATTCTCATCCAAAATAATGATATAGATAACAAACAGCAATGGGCCTGACACAAAACCCTGAGACATGCCATCAATCACAGGCCACCAATCCAAAAAACAACCTTCCACCATCAACCTCTGCTTCCTTCCATAAAGCCAATTTTCTATCCATTCAGCAATCTCTCCTTGGATCTCTCCTTGATCTGCCTTCTAAAGCAGCCTACCAGGCTGGACCTTGTCAAATGCCTTGCTGATATCCATACATATCTATATTACTAAAAGTCTGATCTTGACTGCTTTTGGCCCACTGTGCTGCAATTTCCGAGAGAATGCCGCCACCTACGGCCGTCACTTTTGGCCACCTCGCTCAGAGCCCCCCTCCGCCTTCTGGGACCACAGGATTTTTCCCATCGATGAAAAATGAGAGAGATATACATGTTTTTTAAAAATTCCCTGTTCTCTCTGTTGCCCCCGCTGGCGGCAGGGGGAGGGGGAGGGACTATAAAACCCGGAAGTGTCGGGCCTCACTCAGTCTCTGCCAGACCCAGAAAGCGAGAGGGTCACTGCTCTCTGAGCTGCGAATAACACTGAACACACGTCTACTCCACGGTGAGTCCCCTCGGTGTGGCTGCTGCCAAATTGTTTGCCTTGTCTTTTTTTTTTTAAGTTTGTGTTCACAAAATGAATTTTGGTTGTCAGGTGGCTGCTGCCCAATTGTTTGCCTCACCTTTTTGAAAGGTTTGTGTTCACAAAATGGATTTTGGTTGACAGGTGACTGCAGCCAAATTGTTTGCCTTGGCTTGGCATTTAAAATCATTGCAACAGTTGGCTGCCAGCCCAAGAATCCATTTGGCCCACAACGTCTATTCTAGCCCTCTGGAAACCAGTACCTCCGGCCCGCAACACCCATACTAGTGCTACAGAAAGCCCCCCCCCCCCCCCCCCCACTGGCAAGCAATATTGGAATTGATGGAGAGATGGAATATTGTGTTGGTGACCAGCGTCTAGTAATATCTACATCTCTGCCCACATTAAGCTTTTTGGTCACATCTTCTAAAAACTCAATCTGATTCGTGAGACACAATCTCCCATGTACAAAATCGTGCTGACTGTTCCTCTAAATGTATATATCTTATCCCTCAGGATACTCTTTAGTAACGTTTCAACCACAGATGTTAGGCTGACTGGCCTGTAGCTCCCAGTCTTTTCCCTGCATCCCTTCTTAAATAGAGGCGCAACATTTGCTACCCTCCAGCCTTACGGCACCTGAACCGTTTTTAATGATGACTTGTAAATCTCAGCTAGGGCACCTGCAATCTCCTCTCTAGCTTCCCACAATGTCCTTGGATATATCTGATCAGGCCTGGGAGATTTGTCTAACTTCATGTCCATTAGGACCTTCAGCATCTCCTCAACCATAATACTGGCTGCCCTCAAGACACTTCCATTGACTGCCCATCTCTCCCAGTCCTCAGCAGCCACTTCCCAGTTGTCAAGGATAGGCCTAGCCAGTCATGCCAGAAAATGTAATCGCAGATGAAACATTCCCCTTTCCAAGTAAGGCAAAGTCAAAACCACACTGTCATCTTTATGGGCCGAATGGCCTAACTATGCTCCTATCACTTATGAACTTATCTCTCGCAGATCGATGGATGCCAACGACAAAGTTCATTATGTAAATGAAAGCCAGACAATTACTATATCCAACAAAAGAAGATCCAGCAATCACCATCGACATTCAATGGTATTACCATCACTAAATCCCCCACTATTATTACCTTGGTGATTATCATTAGTCAGAAACTGAAAGGGATCCAGCCATCGCCCTCAACATACAATGGAATTACAATCACTAAATGATCCTGTCATTAATACCCTGATGATTATCCTGTGGCTACAAGAGCAGTTCAGAGATGAGGAATTGTGCAACAAGTAACTCAACATCCTAACTTCCCAAAGCCTGATCATCATCTACAAGGCTCACATCAGGAATGTGATGGAATACTCTCCAATTACCTGCATGAGTGCAGCTTCAACAACACTCAAAAATCTTAACACAATCCAGGACAGAGCAGCACATTTGATAGCCAACCCTGTCCACAACCATTGACACAAAGTTACAGTTCCAATTGCAGGGTGCACTTCAGCTACTCACCATGGCTCCTTAGACATCACCTTCCCAACCAATAACCTTTACCAGCTAGAAGAACAAAGGGAGCAAAAACTTGGCACACCACTAACTGTAAGTTGCCCTCCAAACCGCACCCCATCCTGAATTGGAATTATATTGTTGTTCCTTCACCATCACTGGGTCAAAATCCTGGTATGCCCATATATCAAGGATGGGTGTAGTTCAAGATGGCAGCTCATTACTACCTTCTCAAAGGTAATTAGGGATGGGCAATTAAATGCTGGCTCAACCTATGAATGCTCACATGAATGAATAAAAGAATAGGTATAATATTGAGCTATTTCATCCATCTTAAATTGGTCAGTGAAACTGGTAATTTAAAACAAAATAGATTTACTTTGTATAGCTATACTGTACAAGTAAATTGGATGGCATCTGCCTGAGTACAGGTCCAGAGCCATTGACTCAAGTACATCATTGATGGAGCTGAAGCTTAGAGGGCAAGCAAACCACATCTCAGCCATTCACTTAAGGAACTATACAATTGGAGCAGAAAGCATATCAACTGTTCAAAGCATGAAAGCAGAATAATGGTTTACCAGATCACTGAAATAGACAATAGGTGCAGCCCTTCGCGCCAGCACCACCATTCAATGTGATCATGCCTGATCATCCCCAATCAGTACCCCATTCCTGCCTTCTCCCCATATCCTCTGACTCCGCTTTTTTAAGAGTCCTATCTAGCTCTCTCTTGAAAGCATCTAGAGAACTTGCCTCCACCACCCTCTGAGGCAGAGAATTCCACAGACTCACCACTCTCTGTGAGAAAAAGTGTTTCTTCGTCTCCGTTCTAAATGGCTTACTCATTCTTAAACTGCGGCCCCTGGTTCTGGACTCCCCCAACATCGGGAACATGTTTCCTGCCTCTAGCGTGTCCAAGCCCTTAACAATCTTATATGTTTCAATGAGATTCCCTCTCATCCTTCTAAACTCCAGAGTGTACAAGTCCAGCTGCTCCATTCTCTCAGCATATGACAGTCTCGCCATCCCGGGAATTAACTTAGTAAACCTACGCTGCACTCCCTCAATAGCAAAAATGTCCTTCCTCAAATTAGGGGACCAAAACTGCACGCAAAACTCCAGGTGTGGTCCCACTAGGGCTCTGTACAACTGCAGAAGGACCTCTTTGCTCCTATATTCGATTCCTCTTATTGTAAATGACAGAATTCCGTGTTCATCACTAGAAATGCATGTTACTGCCCACAGTGCTGTTGTATGCAGCCATTGTTATCTTTGTAGTATGATATAAGTGTGCTAACAAGGCTGAAATAGCTTGATGATTATCTAATTCATAATTGAGAAATAGTTTTTTTTAAATCTTCACATATTGGGTTAAAAATTAAATAACTGGCCATGGAGGCACAAGGAACAGTAGATAATGGAATCTTGAGCAAGACACAAAGTGCTGGAGAAACTCAAGATAGACACAAAAGAATATGGGTAGGTCAGAACCCTTCTTCCGACTGATTTTAGGGAGCGAAAGAAAGCTAGAAGTGTGGATGGGCAGAACAAAGCATGGCACATCATGGGTGAGTGCAGGCAAAGGCAGTTTTTGCTGAGAGGATGGTTGGACAAATGTCAGATGAACACATAAACTGTGAGACAAAGGGATTAGAGAGTTGCAAATTGTGAAGTTAGAGGATTGACGAGATGAGAATTGTGTAGCTTGGGGGAAGGAATGTCCTCAATGACCCCAGCAATGAAGACAAGCTTACCATATAACTTCTTTACCATCATGTGTGCTGCTTCCTTTGCCATTGTAATAAAATTGGGATAATAAAAGGATTAAATGAGTGTTTGGGTAGTTCCAGTGCTTTTTTTATTAAGGTATGCACATGTACAGCGTAGGTAGCTCCAAAGGTGTAAACGCCATTTTTGTTTTCCAGGAAAGTTTATGTCCAGCATATGTTTTTAAATCATGCATACCAGCATCTTTTTGTGTGCAAAAACGACAATGGGTAGATCTATAGCATAAGTGCATACATTATGCTACATTTGCAACCCTCAATATAATGAGATAATCATTTGAGATTTACAGTAACGAACAGTAGCAAACCCTCATTATGGGGATTACACGTAGCATTAAAATTAGTGTGCTGGGGTCATCCATGCCTGGGTTTGCTATCCTGGTCTCCATGACTATTCTCCTGGCTAATCCAGCTGGTCCTTTCACTATGAAGAATCCAATAAGACATAGCAGGGAGAGCTTGAGTGGCCTAACTCCCAAGGCCCCACCCTGCAGTGACCTGACAACCTTTTATTTGCAGTGTGAAATGTCTGATTTTCCGAGGTATTTAAAACAATTCAATTTATTTTAGAAAAATATTAAAACAAAATTAGTCAAAATACTTTCAAACACTAATAGATATTAAAATATATTTGTAAAAAATAAATAATTTACTCTTTGCTCCTATATGTAATGTTGAATATCTCCCAGTCGAAGGAAGGATTTTGAACCCACGCCAGATCTGACTGACTCGGATTGTCGAGGCGCATTTTCCATTTAAAGCTGGGAAATACGTGCAAGAAAGATTTCTGTCATTGCACTCTTTGTGGAGCAAAGCAGCAAAACAAAGTGACAGCTTGCTGACATCTGTCCCACTTTGAATTCCACATTAAAAGCAGGTCCGTGTGAATCCAAGTAACTGACGGTTCATTTTGGAACTGTTAATCATTGCCAGTTTCATTTCAGACCAATTCCTTTCAACCGGTCATCTCAATGAACCATTTCAATGCTGGGCTAGATATCAAAATGTGACCGGAAGATGGGTTTAAAACAAAACCCACACACTAGATTTTAGCCATAGAGGTGTTAACCAATCTAGTGTCCTAGGACTCAGCGATTGATTTGGCTGCTCATGAAATGTTTCTGTGTTTTTTTAGAACTCAACATGGGTTAATTTCAGCCGTTCATAATTGTATCTGGCAAATATCGCCAACACTCTGCTTCTTGTAGCCCAGCTTACTTATCACTTATTACCAAGAAAGTTCAATGATTGGCTTTGTTTAATATATTATTTGAAGACTTTAGAAGCATTTTTATAGAAAATTGAAATAAAAGGCAAGTGGACAAGTTTGACAACTTGATAGCATGCATTTGCTGAAATGCAAACTGCAGTTCTTTTAATTCTTCAAATCTTATGATCTTCTTCTTCTTGCGTATGGCGTGCACAGCCTAAAGTTGTACGACAACTTGTTCTATTTGATCTTATTTGATTTTGCATGCTGGGTTGATTGCATTCGTCGTAACAGGGCGGACCACATGAACGTTGCAATCTTCCACCCCATCATATGATCAATGGATGTGTTTTGAAGCAAATCTCATTAAACATTTCATGATGTTGGGTGAGAGGGGAAAGATTTAATAGAAACCTGTGGAGCAACTTTTTCACACAGAGGGTGGTGGGTATATGGAACAAGCTGCCTGAGAAGGTAGTTGAGGCTGATACTGTAGCAACATTTTAATTACATCTGGACAGGTAAATGAATGGTGTTAAAGAAGGAACTGCAGATGCTGGAGAATCGAGGGTACACAAAAAGCTGGAGAAACTCAGCGGGTGCAGCAGCATCTAAGGAGCGAAGGAGATAGGCGACGTTTCGGGTTGAGACCCTTCTTCAGACTGGTCAGGGATCAGGGAAACGAGAGATATAGACGGTGATGTGGAGAGATAAGGAACAATGAATGAAAGATATGCAAAAAAGTATCGATGATAAAGGGAACAAGCCATTGTAAGCTGTTTGTGGTGTGAAAATGAGAAGCTGGTGCGACTGGGGTGGAGGAGGGAGATAGAGATAGAGGGAATGCAGGGCCCGAGGGCTGAGGGAGAGGTGGGAAGGGGAGGAGACAGCAAGGGTTAACAGAATTGAGAAAATTCAATGTTCAAGCCCAAAGGATGCAGACTCCCCAAGCGGAATATGAGGTGCTGTTCCTCCAGCTTGCGGTGTTGCTCACTCTGGCCGTGGAGGAGGCCCAGGACCGAGAGGTCAGATGCGGAATGGGAGGGGGAGTTGAAGTGCTGAGCCACCGGGAGGTCGGGTTGGTTATTGCGGACCGAGCGGAGGTGTTCGGCGAAGCGATCGCCAAGCCTCCGCTTGGTCTCACCGATATAGATCATCTGGCATCTGGAGCAGCGGATGCAGTAGATGAGGTTGGAGGAGGTGCAGGTGAACCTCTGTCGGACCTGGAAGGTAAATGAATAGAAAAGGTTTAGAGGGATCAGGGCCAAACGTGGGCAGGTGGGACTAGTGTAGAAGGGGCACTTTGGTCAGCTACGGTAAGTTGGCTGAAGGGCTTGTTTCCATGCTGTATGACATTTTGACGATTACTTTACGTTATCCAGAAACAATAATATCACAGCTTTTCTAACATATATTTTGAGTGCAAGTTTACCTCTCCACTACAGGTTTATTGTGACAGCTTACTTTATGGTAAAAAAACACTGTCGTCACTATTTGCTATGTGCAAAACAGCCAATCTCCTTTGATACAGAGCCCCTCGATTGCATTGTGATTAACATTGCAGCAATGCACTTTCATACCAGTTTGTCTTTGAATTTATTTCATTTGTTGCATTGATGACATCATAAAATACAATGTAATTTGATAATCATATTTAGCAGTCACAGCAAGTTGCCAAGCAACTGTTAAATTGAACAGTACTTATGACATCGGCAAAGTCACTTCACTCTCTTCACATTATATGAACTATTAAATTATAGCCTTATTACTCACTCCAATCATTCATAATTCCATACTTCTCAAAGTTCACTTTTGACTTTTAGTACCATTATGTAGCAAGCGCGCTGAGTGCATTAGAAGCAATGTGGAATGGTTTAAGCGTAATAAAGATGATAATGTTAAAGAACCTGATGGTGTGCAGTGTTGCCAAATGACATAAGTCTTCAGGTTCCATGCAGCAATTATAGTCATCATCCCTTGCAATCCTCTGTCTACTGTCTTGGTGCATTACTTGGAGGTATAGAATATGCAACATCACAAATATTAATATTCAGTTTAGATGTATTCATATTGGCACCCTTGATATTAAGCTTTTGCTTTATTGTGATTTTATTACAATATAAAAGTATGGAAAAGGATTCTAATCTCACACCTAATGATTGAATGAATTTTGTTTATTCTTTATCTCATTTACATATGCTGCGATGAACATTCCGACAAATGAAAATGACATCACAATGTGATCTCTGCTGTGAAAGTTGACAGAGTGGGGGATGGGAGGAGAAGAAATGTTATTTAAACTTTATCTTTAGAGGCGGAGTGCGAAAGGGGAGAGTTGAGGGAGGGAGTGACTGACGGTAGCGAAAAGGAGAGCGAGGGAGAGGTGACAGAGACAATGGGATCAGCACTTTCAAGGGGAATAAGGAGAGAGTGAGTTTTTATTCCCCCCCCCCCACCCACTTGGGAAGGATTGATTGGCTCAAGGGAGCACTGATGCTGATCCAAAAGTCGAGTCCATTCATTGGCTGCAGGAAGCGCCGACTGCCCCCCCCCCCCCCCACATGGGAAGGATTGATTGCATTGGGAGAACGGGTTGCGTTGTTGAAACGTGTGAGTGGTGGAATATTGCGTTAACTGGGGCCCAACGGGTCAGAGGGTAGGGAGGGGAGAGGGGTTATGGAGGGCGGGAGCGAGTAACTGATGGTAGGGAGTGACTGAGGGTAGGGGAGAGGGAGGGAGAGGTGAAGGAGGAGGGGGTGTTGGGGAATGAGGGAAAATGAGCCATGCCTGCACAGTTGGGGGCTATGGGTGAGTGGTGGAATATTGCGTTGGACGAACGGTTTACTTTTGGGGAATGGGTGATGGGGGTGATTGGCTCCAGGGGCGCCTGTCTCCGGGGTGAGCACCGACGTCGCATTTGGAGACCAGCCCTCCTGTGTGACACCACACCTAGAATATTCTAAAATTATATTCCTGATTGTTGCCTTAGATTTTTAGAAAATATGAGCAATTCACCAAGAAACACTAAAAATTACTAATGCCATCCATTCTCTTTGGGTTCTATCCAACCTCGGTAATTCCAATAGATAATTGTGAAAATCTCCAATAAATTAGAAAATTTATTGATAATGATATTTATCTCAATCTATCTTAATCACACTTTTTTAAGCTCTATATTTTTTTTACTATCTGAATGTTTTCTTTCTCGAATTGAGGCACATTGCAAGTTTTAGTCTCCATAATTAAGAAAGGGAGTCCTGTTTTCCCATCAAAGTCAAAGGGAAAACCTACCATGGGACTGGGAATGCTGGGAATATTGGTCTGTGCATGAGGAAAGAATCATTTGAAACTTTCCTCTCTTATCAAGAAAATGTAATAAAGATGTCCCTTATATTTTATATTTGAATGATGAAAGAGTGAATTTCTATTAGTAAAATCAAAATAATTAGTTACATAACTATAACAAGGGACCTTTGGGAGTCTGAAAGCGAATGAATATAGCTGTTATTATCTCATTATGAAAACATTAATACAGCATTCCATTACATATTTAAGGCATTGCTAACTGAGGATAAACGTACACAAAAGGAATAAAAAATATTTCAAAATATATTACTGTATGAAAGACAAAAATTGTAGCTTCCTTGTAAATGGCATTGAAAATAACGCATTATTATGTTTGCATGTATTTTTATAACAAAGTTGTAAAGCCTCTTTTTTGGAAAATAAATGGGAACTAAATTAAATCAATACCTGTTACAATCAATGATTGGCATTCTACAATATCTGAACATTTATTTCCCAGAACTTACAACCTGTATATGATAAGCAAAGAAATTGAAGGAAACCAGTTCAGATCTTGGTGACAAAAAGAATAGCAGATGCTGGAATCCTGCGGAGAGCACAAAGTAATACAATGGGTCAGGCAACATCTCTCAAGGACATGGATAGGAGTTGTTCAGGTCGAAACTTTCTTGGTGAGATTATGCGGCAAACAGCATGATAAAACTAATTACTAGCATCTTTATTTGACTCAGTGACTTGTTACTCAGGATGCAAATTATGATTTTTTTTTTAATATTTCTCATTATTTATCTTTATGACAAAAGATAAAATAGACCAGCTGTATCTAGATTATGCAAGTGGACCAATTTCAAGTCATTTCTAAATCTGGTTCAGCCGAGTGTTTCACGATTCCTACTTTATTTGGACCCATAGGTATGCCCAATCTCTAGGCCTCGGAGTCTGTAGGATAAGCACAGGAATGATGTCAGCTGCAATATTTCTTTAAATCAAAGATTTTCCCAGGTGGGTTCCCAGAATGAGCTTTGTGTGCCTGTAGAACTATGGCCAGCAATCTTAAATGATGGGAGGATAAGAGAGGAAATTGGTAAATAAAATATTTACTTCTATGTTAAGATTTATCCATGTGGTTAAGATATTTGAATCTGATCATCATCATTTCAAGCATCCGCCGTGCACAATTAATTGACTTTCTAGAACACAACTCCAAAGTCAAAACGATGAGCCAAACTGTATTAATTTTGTTTTATTTGGAGATGCATATTGGAAACAGCCCTTTGACCTACCAAGTCCCTATTGACCTTCGACCACCCATGCACACTAATTCTACGTTATCCCACTTTCGCATTCACTCCCTACACATTAGGGGCAATTTTACAAAGCCAATTAGTCTACAAATCCATGCATTTCCAGAATGTGGGAGTAAACCAGAGCAGTCAGTGCGAACCCACAGGGACACAGGGAGAATGTGCAAACTCCACACATACAGCGCCCAAAATAAGGAATAAACGCGGACCTCTGGTGTTGTGAGGGAGCAGCTCTACCAGCTGCACAACTGTGCCGCCTGTGTTGAATAATTCAATGTTCCAAAAATTGATGTTACCTTGAAATGTTCACTTCTAACCTTTACCAACTTCCCTTCAATTAACACAGGAGATAACCATTGCTAACATATCTGATTTATTTGACATGTACAAATTATTTAGCAAGCTGAGTTATAATAAGGCTGGTTAGCATTTCATACACAGAATTCTATACAAAACAAAAATGTCACCGACTGCACTTAAAGAACAGAGGTTTATTCTGTTCTGGAGGCATTTGATTCAATCCTTTATTTAGTTTGATATCAGTAAATAAGAAGGTTTAATACATCTCCATTGCTTTAATAGGCTGCCTCACCATCACCTGCAGTCTTTTTATTGGTAATAGTGCAATGGTCAACAATAAAATAAAAACAAGGGTCAAGTTAGCTGCCCCCTTAGAGGGAAATTAAAATAAAAAAATGTTGAAATAATAAAGAGAAATTAGCAAACTGTCTATATCAGCCATTGGCCAAGTCTGTTGCATAAAGCCAATGCATAATTAGTCATACACCTACAGTAATTTCCTGGTGCTATACAAAATCTCATCTAAAATCAGAAATTGCTATCTCTAAACATTTATTCCACCAAATGCCAGTTAATTGCTGAACAGTCATTACATAATGAATAATTTTCACTCAGAAAAAGAAAGAAGGGAACATTTTCCCTTTTTATTCAGTCGGGAAGCTCTATTCACTGAATGTTGAATGCACAGCGTTTCACTGAAACATTTTATTATGCTGAGAGGTCAAGTATTACACAGCATCTTGTATTTCGCTTTGCATGCTAAGTATTTCACTTCGCCAATTGACCCTTTGGCGTACTTGCTATAGAACCGGCTAAAATGCCGGACAATTAGCAATACTTTTGTTACCAGTTAACAATCAGAACTGTCAAGGCAAATGATTGCATTTACAGTACTTTCTTCACAAAATTGCTGATTGACACATTCAGCCAACTCAAGACTATATGGCACCAACAGGTATAAGGAGCTTCCTACGAACAATCTTTGAATGTTCATAAAACAGTATTCAGCCATGTTTGATTTTCAAGCTTAAAACCAACTGTACATTTTACCTAATTACACCATTTGAAGAAAAACAAAGTGCCATGCTTTGTCAGTAAATTGGCAGTTTTACTTGTAATTTTGATCAGTTGTGGCTTTAGTTCAAATTTTAGGTTAATGTTTTCTTGAAGAACAATCATATTTTTCTGGTGGGGTATGCTAAACTTGGCACTTCTGGAATGTACATTTATCATTCACAACAAAAACAGCTTGCAAATTCTGCAAGATCAATGTTAAAGATATTATACAAAGACGTTTGAAATGTTAAGATTGTTGAACTAATGAGTTGGCCATTATCTATACTTCTCCCACCCACTCATTGCTGAGGAAATTTATTTTATTGCAATACATTTGGATTTTAAAGGTGATGTATTTTAGCCTAATGTTTAACAAACGTTATTTCATCATGCTCTTTTTAAAAAACGAATTTAAATTGAAAGTGTTTACACAGTGCTCAAAGATAAAATATCAAGGATGTGGAAAATAGCTTGCAGACTGGTACAAGTTTCCTGCCAACTCATAAACGGCATAATTAGCTTTAACTAAATGTAATAAAACATGGTCACAAAATATAATGTGAATGTTTCAATTAAACAGTGAATTTACATGCGACAGATGAATAATAATAAGCTATTGTTACATGCAAATGTAAAGCTGTTTTCAATTGGAAAGATTTCAGGAATGGGCAGAAGACCTCAAAGCAAACACAACAGATTTTTTCCACATCAGACTTCATTTGAACAATGAAAGGGGGGCAGCATTGTATTGTACACTTGTGCAAGTGCAATTTGAATATAAATGAGTAATTCTGTTAATTGAAAATAATCCAAACCCAAATCACGTTAGACAATTATATCGTATGCATTATTTGTAATGTATTAACTTATACTATAAGTTTCCATTAAATAACATTTTACTTTCCAATTCTGCACTTCCTTACATAAAAAGTATTAGGTGTCACAATCAATCATCAAAGACTTGTCATTCAAAAATACACCATCAAATGCAAATCTGAAGAACAATTTGTTGCATCTGGCTCACCTTGCAACATAAAATAACAAAAGGATAAAATAGATAAAAAGATAAAATAGATAATAGTGGCGGCACATTATATGACATTCAAGAGTCTGATGGCTCGGGGAAAGAAGCTGTTGCAGAACCTGGCCGTTCTGCTCCTTATACTGCGATACCTTTTGCCCGAAGGCAGCAGAGTGAACAGTCCATGATGGAGATGTGTGGGGACTTTTATAATGCTGTTGGCCTTAGACAAGCAATGTTTGCACGATTGAAGGAAGAGAAGTCCCTATGATTTTTTCAGCCGGCCTCACCACTCTGTGCACGTACTTCCAGTCGGAGGCTTTGCAGTCCCCAAACCAGATGGAGATGCAGCTGGTCAAAATGCTCTCTATGGTGCCCCTGTAGAAAGTGGTGAGGATGGGATGGGGGAGGTGAGCTCTTCTCATCCAGCGCAGAAAGTGCTGCGCTCTCTTAACTAGTGATGCGATGTTTTGTGACCAGATAAGACTGTTCGTGACCTGCACCCCCAGGAACTTAGTGCTACTGACCAACTCCACATCTATGTCATTAATGTGTAGTGGTGTATGACTATGCCGATTTCTCGATGACCTTCTTTGTTTTGTCAACATTCAGGATCAGATTATTTATGTTGCACCAGTCTACCAGTTGTTTCACCTCCTCCCTGTAAACCAGTTAATTGTCATCCCAGATAAGGCCCACTCCTGTTGTGCCATCTGTGTACTTCATGATGTGGTTTGTACTAAACCTGGCACAACAGTTGTGGGTCATCAGGGTAAACAGCAGTGGACTCAGGACGCAGCCCTGAGGGGAACCGGTGCTCAGAAAAATGATGTTGGAGGTATTGCTTCCAACCTACACTGACTGGGGTCTGTCAGTGAGGAAGTCCAGTAACCAGTTACATAAGGGGGTGCTGAGGCCCAATGAACCCAATTTGCTTACCAGTACTTAGGGATGATTGTATTGAACGCTGAACTAAAGTCCACGAACAGCATTCGCACATGTGTGTTCTTCTCCTCTAGATGTTCCAGGCTCAGGTGGAGTACAGAGGATATGGCCTCCTCTGTGGAGCAGTTTAGCCTGTAAGCAAACTGGGACAGGTCAAGTGTGGAGGGGCGTCTGGAGGTAATATGGTCCCTGACCAGCCTCTCGAAGCACATCATCATTATGGGAATGAGTGCTACAGGGCGGTAATCGTTGAGACATGTTATTGCGGATTTTTTTTGGCACTGGTATGATGGTGGCAGTCTTGAAACATGATGGGACGACACCCTGGTTCAGCGAGGTGTTGAAGATGTCAGTAAGGACATGTGCCAGCTAATCAGCACATTCCCTGAGCACCCGCTCTGGTATGTTATTAGGGCCTGCCGCCTTCCGTGTGTTCACTCTTTTAGGGTCCTCTGGACATCCGCTGTATCAAGACGGAGTGCCTGTCCATCACAGTGAGGAATACCTTTTCTCACAGGTGTGTTATTGAATGCCTCGATCCGTCCAAAATATTTATTGAGTTCATTGAGGAAGTTTATGTTGTCTTCACAGGGCGGTGGAGCAGTCTTATAGTCCGTGATGGTTTTTATTCCCTGCCACATGCGCCTGGTGTTCATAGAAACATAGAAACATAGGGTGCCATGCCTGCACCGCCATTTAATATGATCATGGCTGATCATCCTACTCAGTATCCCGTACCTGCCTTCTCTCCATACCCTCTGATCCCCTTAGCCACAAGGGCCACATCCAACTCAATCTTAAAATATAAATGCCTCAACTACCCTCTGTGGCCAGAGAGTTCCAGAGACGGGCCATGAAGAAGCTCTGGATTTTCTGACCATTGGCGCGCTTTGCCAGCTGATGACTCGGTTCAGGTTGGCTCTTGCGGATCTGAGTGCCACCAAGTTACCGGATTTGAATGCGGCATTTCGTGCTCTCAGCATTCCATGTACCTCTGGGGTCATCCAGGGCTTCTGGTTGCCCCGTATAGTGATGGTCTTGGTGACACAGACATCCTCTATGCACGTTTCCAGACACGTAAGCAGACACAGACGCAGCACACTCCTCCAGATTGGTGTGTTGATTGTCAGTTGCAGCCTTCTTGAACATGTCCCATTCCGTGCACTCAAAGCAGTCCTGTAATGCTGTCATAGCTCCCTCTGGCCAGACCCTAACCTGCTTCACAGTAGGTTTTTCTCTGGTAAGCAGGAGCCCGTATGCAGGAATTAGCATCACAGAGATATGGTCTGAGGAGCCAAGGTGGGGGCGGGGGACTGCCTTAAATGCCTTCTTGATGTTTGTATAGGCTAAGTCCAGTGTGTTCACTCCCCTGGTTGCAAAGTCCACATGCTGGTAGTAATGTGGGAGAACTGTCTTCATATTGGCCTGGTTAAAATCCCCAACAACAATCAAAGCACCATCTGGATGTGTAGTTTGCAAGTCACTGATGGAGCGATAAAGAGCATTCAGGGCCTCCTTCGTGTTTGCACTGGGGGGATGTACACGGCTGTGATGGTTATGATAGTAAATTCCCTGGGCAGATAGAAGGGTCTGCACTTTATCGTCAAAAGCTCAATGTCTGGGGAGCAATGATTTGAGACCACTGTGGCATTATTACACCAGCTGTTATTAGTGTAAATGCACACACCACCACCCTGGGATCTCCCACCGAGAGCACAGCTCCTGTCCGACCGGAATGTTGTTAGCCCCTCCACGCTAATAGCGCCATCGGGAACAGCAGCAATCTCTCACCTCCCATTTGGTTACCAGATCCAGCCTCAGGTAGTCCAACTTACTCTCCAAGGAGCAGACGTTAGCGAGCAGAATAGATGGAAGCGGTGTTCTGCAGGGATTAGCCTTTAGTTTCACCATTAGCTCCCCCCCCCCACCCCCGAGTGCCGCACCTCTGCTTCCTGTCGCACCGTCTCCTCCGAGTGCGGCTAGTGCTGGTAGGAGACTCCGCAGCTTCGTAGGCCACTGGTTCCAGCCGACGCAGCAGTCCGAGACTCCGTAGAGTATCCAGAGTGGCCAGATCCACGACTGCTGAACTGCTGGATGCATGCAGTTCCAACACGGACTGACAGCCACACTGAACAGTGACCATCAAACACTCTGGACTAAGTACGTTTTTAACTTTCACTACTTACATCCTGCATTTTGTTGGATCTGGTTGTTCCGCCTGGTATTTGGCTATACATTAAATAGACCACAGGAGAATTAACAAATAGTGTAATAGAAAATGTTTTCATTAAAGTTGAATCATTTCTCTCTAACTGAAATCATACTGTACATTATAGCAATGACGTTAATATCATTTAATTACCATTACACCAATTACCATTACATCAACTTTCTTGAGAAATAATTAGATTACTGGTAAACCAGCACTCAATTAACATGAAGCAACTAAATTTAAACTGACAAAGTCATTAGGACCAGTGTATCTGTATAGCTGATAGTTAAATTTCTGAATCCTTCCTTATTAAAAGCACTTTGAACAAAAAATAAATGTTCACATTTATAAATCCCTCTCCTTTCCCCTTGTTTTTCTCTGAAAAAACATTTGCAGACGATTTCCTGCTTTTTCACATCCACATTTTATAACCAGAAAAATGTGTTTTTAATTTGAAATGTGACTTTAAATAGAAAACTGAAAATTTTGAAAGACGCTTAAAATATTTAAAATAATCACTTAATAATCACACCCAATCACATGTAAAATTGGAAATGCTATAAAGGTTTGATATACACTATTAACTGCAGCCTCACTAGCTTATCCTACAATGAACAATTTTTGTGTAATTTAAGTGACAACAGGAAAACTTCTTTCCCAAACAGAGCCAGACTTGAAATATGGTGGGGGTTACCTCACCATGGTTGTGGAATTTTGACTTTGCAAGTCATCTTCATGGATTTATCATTAATTCATCACATTCATAAATAAATTAAGATGAATAAATGTTATATACGTTATATATGTTACCATAATCAACTTAATATGGTGTTATATACATTCAAATTGTCAAGTCAAACATAATGAAAGGACAAATGCTAAATTAAAATCACAAGCGCACAATAGTAGGAAAAGAGCATATACCGTACAGGTGAAATGGACTTAAAAGGGGAGGAGTGCGGTGTATGTAATAGAAAAGGTATTACCTGCCTCCAAGTTAAAGGGGGAGGAGTGTTAGGTATGGGATAATTAGGATAAGTAATTGGTGCCTTGTGATGTCTGGGGCAAGTACGCATGAGCAGGAAGAGACTGGGTGTGGTGCCCTGCAGTAAAGAAGCTTGTATGATTCCTCCTGTTTCCGAGCCTTTATTCAAGACTGTTCAAAGCATCCGAATACACAATAATTGGCGACGAGGATAAAAGAACGAAGATAAGAACAAGGCCAGCAAGAAGAATCGAAAACAAAAGTTAAAAATAGAAGTAGTATTTGGAAACAAGTGGAACAGCACCAAGCCAAATGGTTTTGAATTGGCGCCAAAAACTAAAAAGGTAGGAACGGGAAGCAATAGCTCAGGGAAGGGCTAGGAAATCAAGCAGCGGCAAGGGTCACCAAGCACGGTGTCAGCTTACCTGGAATGTATCCAGGGCTGTGCTGCCCACAGCCAAGACCAAGCCCACAGCAGCCACAGACGTCGGGTGGGGGCCTAGTACCGTGAAGGCCACGGACAGGTCCAGAGAGCCACCGACAGAGGCTGAGTCTTCAGCCCAACTGGGAACAGTCAGGCCGGTGGGGGAGAAAACAAAGAAAGCCCAGTCGGGATCAGAGTCAGCCCAACGGTGAACAGAAAAGTGGACAGGCCCGCAAGAGAAGTTGACTTGTGGCTAAAACTTGAACAGTATAATCTAAGAGACTGTCCTAAAAACTGCCGCGATCGCAAGCAAAGGCATGCAGGATTGATTATCTACGGCACCCAATTAGCAGCCGGTTTTGCAGCTGCTAAAGGACTAAACTGTTAAATACCTTAAGACCTACAACATCCAAATGCCTTCAAAGTAATGGCTGAAGCAATAAATCAAGTGGAACTGTAAATTAATTGCTGAATCTGCCAAAATAAAAAGGGGGGAAAAAAATGGAAAAGAAGTGTTTGGTCATTGAGTGAAATCCAGTTCATCATTTTGGGGTGGATGAATCAGATCCCTTTCAAGCGGGGAATCTGCACAAAAACATTAGAAGACTTGACAGTGAAACACCGCTGTGACCAGGAGATCTGGAAACCTGCAAAAGAGACAGTTAAGTCAAGATAAATCATGGCTGATGAAGTTACTGGAAAGTGTAGAGAAGGTACACAGACACCTTAAAGTCTTCACTACTTTATTTAGCATACATTATATATAGCCCTGGCTGTACGTGGTCTGTCACGATCACTAGAGAGCGAGCTAGGGGCATGTGGATTACAATTATACTAACTGGTGGGGGAGTGGTTAGCATGGACATCGTTACTATCAATTAAAGGTGTACACACATATCATCTACATCCTTCCTCTACCAAAACAAACGGTGAGTGACAGGGCGACCACGTCTCATGCGCTAGGGTGAATGCAAACAGTAAAGCACAGGAATACAGGATCACACGTAATCGCCGTAATGGACTGGCGGCCTGATCAGGCGACCAGACCGGGTCCGCACCTCGCCATCACCTCCTTCCCCGACGGGAACAAGCGGGGATGCTGGGGCATGGTGGGGGCTACGGACGACTGGCATGATGTCGGGATTGAGGGCAATCCTGTAGCTGCAGGGCAACTTCCCCAGCTTCGAGTCAAACCGGTCCGGGAATTCGGCCAGCGGGTTCAGGGGTGCCTCCACCAGGTGGACATCACTGTGGAAGCTCACCAATCCGAGGTCCTGGCAGGCCTCCACGCCGAGCAGGGGGTCACATTTACCATCTAGCAGGAAGAAAGAGAGGGGCCGAGTGGTCTTCAGCACCTTGCAGTGGAGAGTGGCCCTCCCCACAGGAACAAGTACGCCACCCCCATAGGCACGCAAAACAGCACTGTCTGTGGAAACAGGCTCATTATTTCTCATCTTCCTGAACAGGCTTGTTGACATAACATTGGCAGCAGCCCCCGTATCGACCTTAGCAGAGAAGGCCATGCCATTCACCGTGACTCGGACGGTCGGGTCCGTTATCAGAGCAGCTGCACCAAGGAAAACACACTCAGCTCGCTCTGAGAAGAGTCAGGGTCAGACAGGGGAAGATCATCGTGCTGGAGATGGGAACCAGATGCTGAATCATCACGTGTCAGGTAGCGAGACTGTCTCTGCTGTGGCTGTGCAGGGTTCCCACGGGAACGGCATGCAGCCGAGAAGTGGTTGGGCTTGTTGCAGAAATTACACGTTTTCCCCAACGCCGGGCACACATTAAAACGGTGTGAGACAAAGTTACAATTTGGACATCGTTGAGGCGGTCTGAAGCCCTGCAGTGGTCTTACCCTCTGTCGCCGGGGAGCATTGTACTGGGGACCAGCGAGACTGGCTGTGTGGACCACAGGGTCAGGTACAGCGGAGGAGACAGCCTCAGCTAAACGAGAGGCATGCAGCGCCTCATCGAATGTCAGATCAGGCTTACGCAGCAGCTCAGAGTGCAGCTTATCATCCCGTAGACCAAAGTCCAAGATGTCACGGGTCAAAGTATCAGGGGTCAGAACATGCAGGTCGCATCGGCGAGCCAGTTGGCGCAGCGCGGCCACAAAATTGTCAATAGATTCCCCAGGGTTCTGGCGTCTGGAGAACAGTTTGAAATGCTCTAAGATGTGGTTAGTGGGAAGGTCACACATCACCGTAAATTTAGCAAGCAGGCAATCAGGGTCCTGGATACTATCACCCTGTCCATAGATGAACGACTCCGAACGCTCGAGCGCTTCGGGACCAGCCAGGTTAAGCAGCAGGGAAGCCTTGACAGTGGGGGCCACAGCAGGGTGGGCAATGGCAACATAATGCTCAAAGTCCCGTCGGAACACACTCCAGCGATGAGTGATGTCTGCATCAAAGACTAGGATGTCAGGTTTACGAAAGGCAGAAGCCATCACGGCACAGGGAGGGGGTACTGGGACTAAGAAAATAAAACGCGATAGACCGGAGAGACAGAAAGAAGCACTTCTGACGCCATGTAGAGAAGGTACACAGACACCTTAAAGTCTTCACTACTTTATTTAGCATACATTATATATAGCCCTGGCTGTACGTGGTCTGTCATGATCACTAGAGAGTGAGCTAGGGGCGTGTGGGTTACAATTATACTAACTGGTGGGGGAGTGGTTAGCATGGACATCGTTACTATCAATTAAAGGTGTACACACATATCATCTACAGAAAGTCAGCTGAGCAGCTCAAGGTGGGGAGGACAACAGCAAAACAGGCATTCTCTTGTCTTGTTAACAGCATCATTAGGAACCGTAAAGAAATGTCTGAAGAGGAGCTCAGGAACAATTTCAACAAACTCAGGCAGGAGGCCGAAAAAGTCATGGAAGCCAATGACGATGTGGAGGCTGGACTCATTGCAGAGCTGGAGGCGGAGCTGGACACAAATGAGTAAACTGTGTTAACTGAACAGCAAAAAGCCGACCTGGCAAAGACTGCAAAGGAGTGTGAGTCGAAACTAAAAAAGGTCAAAGGGCTCATCCAGGACACTCTATGGGCAAATTTTGGAATTGTTGAATTATCCACCTCACTACAGACAACAGATGGTGTATGTGAACTTGCTGCTGCCACCGTACCAACAAATAGCAACCAAGAAGCATATGAATTCATGCTTAACCACCTGCAGAAACTGGTAGAGACTGCAAAGGAGACGTACAGTCGGTGGAAATGTTGGGTCCCTCTGGATGAGCAAGCGAGCTTCCAGAAACACCTAAGAACACTCGAGCTTCTCATCCCCAAGCTGGTTTCCAGGAACTTCATACAGGCAAGAATAAAGAAGGACGCTGAAGGATTAGCACAAGCGGCGAATGCTTTCAATTATCCTTCACCAGCCATCAGACTGAGACCCATGGCCCTTCCTACGTTTACTGGAAACAAACGTGACTTTTATAGATGGAGGAAGGATTGGGAAGCACTGTAAAAGCAAGGTGAACCCACTAGATCAAATGAGGTGAAGAAGGTTCAATAGCTGGACAGTCTGGAGGACAAAATTACAAGAGACCTCCGCCTCACAAGTTATAACACAGCAAATGATATATTTCGTGTCCTAGAGATCCGGTTTGGAAATCAAACAGCTATTGCTATTGAGATAGTGGAGGAGCTTCAGAGAATCCCACCTGTCAGAAGACATCAGCCACGTAAAATAGTGGAATTAATTCAAGCTGTGGAAAAGGCGCTTAAGGACTTGAGCGATCTCGGAGACACAGGCACTCCACTGATGACAAAATCAATTGAAACCAAGCTTCCAGAAACCCTCAAAAAGGAATGGCTGGTTTATGTAGCTGACAAGAGGAATGCTGTGGCACCAGAGAAACGGTTTGATAGTCTCTTGTCATTTCTCAAAGAGCAGGAGAGCATATACGAACAGCTCGAGCAACTGAGGAATGAGGAGCCGAGTAGAAAGGAAATTCGGACAGAACCAAGACATGCCAGAACCAAGTCTACCAAGCCAGGAAATGACCACACAAGTTGTGTGGTCTGTGGTGAGGAAAAGCATAAAAGAAAGCTGTACTTCTGCAAGCAGTTTTGAGGGCTAAAGCTGACAGAGAAAAGAGCTGCAGTAAAGAAGTTGGGAGCAGGCAAAAAGTGTCTTGAAGTTCATGATGATGGTTCATACTGCAAACCTGCATATCTGTGTAAAAATCAAATCTGCAAGGATGAACAGACTCCTGAGCATCATTTTTATCTGTGCCCCAATTATGAGATGAGGAAAAGCAGTGTGGATCAGAGAAGGAGTAAATTTGGTCCAGTGGAAGATAAAGGCAAGACGAAATATACAGTGGACCAAGAGGAGTTTTTCAGCAAACTTCCACCAGAGTTGGCAAAACAATGCCGAGATGTGTTCTCCAACACTACATCAAGAGCCTTCAACACTGCAAAGCATCAGCCAAACCTCCTAAAGGAAGGTGGACTGCAAGAGCATCCAGTGATTATGATGCTTCTGGAGGTCGTAGCAAATGCTGGACAAAAGGTTGGGACATTAATTTGACTTGGCTTCAGACACCAACTACATAACTCACAAGGCTGTGCGTAGACTGAACCTTAGGAGTGAAGACATCACGCTTATCATCCACGTAGTTGGGGGGATGAAGGTCCATGTAGAGACGAGGCGCTACCTTCTAAAGATCCGAGTGAAGACTCCCAAGGGCACACTCAAGTCGCACCAGTTAGTTTGTTATGGATTGGACAGCATTGCAGATGTTCACAAACATGTGACACCACAGCAGCTGCAAAAGTTCTTTCCAGACGTCCCACTTGAGGAACTTGTGAGACCAAAAGAGATACATTTGCTCATAAGCCATAGAGAAGGTCAGCTAGTGCCTCAGAGGATTAGAACTGTTGGAGATCTCATTCTGTGGGATGGTCCACTGGGAAAGACTGTTGGAGGTTGTCATCCTGAGCTGTTTGAGGAGCTTACCATGTCAGCCCACATGTCCAAAACACACTTCGCAAGATCAATGAGAGCAGCTGCTTTAAAGTATGAGGAGCTCACTGACGCAGTCCCTGAGGAACTTTCACTAAACGGACAGGTCGCCATCAAAGTCCAGAAGTCACGTACATCGATGCAAATCGGGACTTCTTGGATTGGTGGAAGTGGGATAGCATTGGAGCAGCATGCGAGCCAAAGTGCGGGGGTTGCCGCTGTGGAAACTGCCAGCCAGGTGGAAAAGAAATGACTCTTGCTGAAGAGAGAGAGCTCGAAGTGGTAAGGGAAGGCCTCACCTACGTAACCGGAGACCGTCATAGTAAAGACCCACATTGGCATGCTAGCTATCCTTGGTTGGAAGACGCAGCTTCTCTACCAAATAATAAAAGGACAGTGGAAGCCACATTTCTCAGGACGGAGAGGCAGCTATCCAGAGAACCTGAATGGAAAAGTACCTACACAGCTCAGGTGCACGACATGGTGGACCGAAAGGCTGCAATCAAATTGTCCGAAGACATGATTGCAAACTGGAAGGGACCAGTGTGGTATGTGAGTCACCTTATTGCTCCAAACACCCACTCTGTCACGACCCCAGTGAGACTAGTGTGGAACAACAGCCAAATGTGCAATGGTGTCAGCTTAAATGATTTGCTGATGAAAGGTCCAGACGTCCTCAATCAACTTTGCGCCGTCCTCCTCAGATTCAGAGGCGGAATCTATGCTGCTCTGGGAGACATAAAGAAGATGTATAACTCAGTCTGGTTGGAGGACCGTGAAGTACACTTACACAGATTCCTCTGGCGAGATTCCGAGGATGAGGAGCAGGGAGAGTATGCTATCACATCTCTGTGAGCGAACGTCGGAGACAAACCTGCGGGGTGCATTGCACAGTTGGCAATGCGTGAGACTGCTAATCGTCCTTCTTTTACCCACCTCAAGGATTAGCAGCAAGTACTCCAGAAAGACAGCTATGTTGACGACAACCTCACATCTCACAACAGCCTCGACCAGTTGAGAATCATCACAGCAAATGTGGAACGAATCCTGAAAGCTGGTGGTTTGAGCTCAAGCCTTGGGTTCTAGTCTGGCCAAAGTGGGAGGAAGAAGGACAGTGATACTTTAAAGAAAAGCAAAAATCATGATCCTACCAAACCAAATGCATGATGATGATAACAAGGCACTTGGTCTGGGCTGCGTGGTTGAAGAGGATATGCTCCACGTTATGGTGCGAATCAATTTCTCCAAGAGAAAGAAAAAGATGCGGCTTGTTCAAGGCCTTCTACAAGAGCAAATCAAAACTCAGACGCCAAATCCCCTAACAAGAAGAGAGTTTCTCAGCCAGGTAGCAGGGCTATATGACCCCATCGGCATAGTGGCTCCTGTTAAGCAAAAGGGAGCGATTCTAGTACACAGATCTTTCCAAGAAGCAAAAGAGGGAAGCTGTTCGGTCAGAGACACATGGGACATGGCACTCTCGGACTCAGGGAGGATGCAATAAAGCTCTTTGAAGAGCATGTACAACGGAAAAGTCAAGTTCGTCAGGGCACTGACTCCCTCTTGCTCCGCAACT
Source organism: Okamejei kenojei (assembly GCA_035221665.1). Lineage (NCBI taxonomy): Eukaryota > Metazoa > Chordata > Chondrichthyes > Rajiformes > Rajidae > Okamejei > Okamejei kenojei. The sequence goes on from CM069139.1 coordinate 46,503,981, forward strand.
GAACCCTTGGGAATCACCTTTTCTGATGGAAGTGAGCACACCTACGATGATGTACCTCAGATGGGATTGAGACCATGGCCCAATTGTCAGACTTGTGGAATCCAAGGCCAAGTTAACTCCCTTGGACCACAGAGGAGACGCTGTTAAAGCAGAGATGTGCGGAGCAGTGTTCGCCTCACGTTTAAGGAAGTATTTTGAGCTACACAGTCGAATTCAAGTGGAGAAGTGGTATCATCTTGTGGATAGCCAAACAATCCTTGGTGCAATACAGTGAGAAAGCTACGGATTTCAGACATTCTTCGCCAATCGGATTGGAGAGATTCAAATAAACACCAACATTCAGGACTGGCGGTGGATTCCTGGCCCACAAAACATCGCTGATGTCATCACCAGAGGTGCCAGCCCTCAAGACTTTGATCAGTATTCAGAGTGGCAAAATGGACCGAAGTTCCTGGTGTTGCCTGTGAGTGAGTGGCCAATAAAATCAGCTAAAGAACTGGCTGCCACTGCCAGAGAGAACATCGACAAGTTACAGGAGAAAGCTTTTGTTGCAGCACTATCAAGAGCCAAAGTACAGAAACAAGAACCGGAACCAACAAACCCAAAGAGACCACCTGTAGGGTCAGCTTTTCAGAACCTTGTTGATGTCAAGCGGTTCAGCATTCTAACTCGACTGATCAAGACAGTCGCATGGATTTGGAGAGCAGCGAAGAGGTTTCTTGGCAAGAACAAAGCCCTAAACAATCCAAAGTGGGAGGCCACCTCTTTGACAGGAGTCATTACAGTAAGAGAACGAGAAGATGCTCTAAAAGACATCTTTTGTGCTGCGCAATTGGGCACAACTTTCCCAAGCACCACAACAGATCGACTGGTAGCCTATAAAGACCAAGATTCTGGGCTGATGGTTTGTGTGCAGAGTGCAGAGCTTTGAAGGGGATAAAGTTGCTGTTCCCATCCTGCCCGTTGATGCCTGGGTGTCCATGCTGCTAGCTCGGGAGGCTCACAGGGAGAGTCATGACGGAGTGGCTGGGACCTTGCTTCAAATGAGAAGAAAGGCTTGGGTCATAAAAGGAAGGAGAATTGCTCAAAAAGTCATTGATCACTGCATAATCTGCAAGAAAGTAAAGGCAAAGAAATGTCAACAAGTAATGAGTGATCTGCTGCCTGAAAGAACTGAACCTGCTGCTCCTTTTGAGTTTACAACAGTAGACCTCTTTGGACCCTACCACGTACACGATGACGTCAAGAATAGGGTAAAACTCAAAGTCTGGGGGCCAGCAGAGCCATCCACACAGAGTTAGTCAACACCTTATCAAGTGAAGGGTTTCTGATGGCTTATTAAAGATTCACAGCAATTTGTGGGCACCCCAAGAAGATCTGGTCAGATCCAGGCACCAAATTTATTGGCGCAAAACTTAGAGGAACTATATAGACTTTTGGACAACCTGGAGAGAGCAGCTTTGGAGAAGAACGCAGCTAAACATGGAACAGAGTGGATGTGGAAAATCCATCCTGCTGATTCTCCACACAGAAATGGCGCTGTGGAAGCTGCTGTGCGTGTTGTGAAGAGAGCGCTCCAAAGTTTTGGAAAAGAATCATCACTCAGTTATAGTGAGTTTCAAACAGCTCTTTACATGGCAGCCAACCTGTCAAATGAACATCCAATCAACGCCAGGATACAAAGCCGGGAAGACTGCGTTCAGTACATCACACCAAATACTCTTCTGCTTGGCCGAGCGTCTCAGTGCGGAGACATCAAGACTTCTGACTTTTCCAGCTACCCCTACAAAAGACTTAGAACAATGCAGTCAGAGGTGAACAAGTTTTGGAAGAGCTGGAGCCAACTCGCTGGTCCTAACTTGTTTATAAGGAGCAAGTGGCACACCACTCAGAGAAATGTCACTGCCGGAGACCTTGTCTGGTTAACTGACCAAAATGCACTGAGGGGGCAATTCAAGCTGGGCAGAGTCGCCAGCTCCAATCCAGACCGCAAAGACATCGTGAGAGATGTTAATGTACGGATCTTTCCAAGTTACTCCAGTCCTCTGACAAAGGCTTTTAAAGGAAGGGCAAGGCATTCCACTCAGGGGAAGGAGAGGATCCAAGCCACGATTGTTCACAGGGATGTTAGGCGGCTGGTTGTCTTACTTCCAGTAGAAGAACAAGACAGCAATGCATCAGGAGACCAAGTTTAACTTTAAAGCGTCGATCTCCCAAGTGGTTCCATTGGAAGATCGAGTGGGAGGTGTCAAGTCAAACTGTAATGAAAGGACAAATGCTAAATTAAAATCACAAGCGCAAAATAGTAGGAAAAGAGCATATACCGTGCAGGTGAAATGGACTTAAAAGGGGAGGAGTGCAGTATATGTAATAGAAAAGGTATTACCTGCCTCCAAGTTAAAGGGAGAGGAGTGTTAGGTATGGGATAATTAGGATAAGTAATTGGTGTCTTGTGATGTCTGGGGCAAGTACGCATGAGCAGGAAGAGACTGGGTGTGGTGCCCTGCAGTAAAGAAGCTTGTATGATTCCTCCTGTGTCCGAGCCTTTATTCAAGACTGTTCAAAGCATCCGAATACACAACAATTGGCAACAAGGATAAAAGAACGAAGAACAAGGCCAGCAAGAATAATCAAAAACAAAAGTTACAAATAGAAGTAGTATTTGGAAACAAGTGGAACAGCACCAAGCCAAATGGTTTTGAATTGGCGCCAAAAACGAAAAAGGTAGGAACGGGAAGCAATAGCTCAGGGAAGAGCTGGGAAAACAAATAGGGGCAGTAAGGGTCACCAAGCACGGTGTCAGCTTACCTGGAATGTATCCAGGGATGTGCTGCCCACAGCCAAGCCCAAGCCCACAGCAGCCACAGACGTCGGGTGGGGGCCTAATACCGTGAAGGCCACGGACAGGTCCAGAGAGCCACCTACAGAGGCTGAGTCTTCAGCCCAACTGGGAACAGTCAGGCCGGTGGGGGGAGAAAACAAAGAAAGCCCAGTCGGGATCAGAGTCAGCCCAACGGTGAACAGAAAAGTGGACAGGCCCGCAAGAGCAGTTGACTTGCGGCTAAAACTTGAACAGTATAATCTAAGAGACTGTCCTAAAAACTGCCACGATCGCCAGCAAAGGCATGCAGGACTGATTATCTACTGCACCTGATTAGCAGCCGGTTTTGCAGCTGCTGAAAGACTAAACTGTTAAATACCTTAAGACCTACAACATCCAAATGCCTTCAAAGTAATGGCTGAAGCAATAAATCAAGTGGAACTGTAAATTAATTGCTGAAACTGCCAAAATAAAAAGGGGTGTAAAAAAATGGAAAAGAAGTGTTTGGTCATTGAGTGAAATCCAGTTCATCATTTCGGGGTGGATGAATCAGATCCCTTTCAAGCGGGGAATCTGCACAAAAACATTAGAAGACTTGACACAAATAATTGTCAGGCTCATGAACACTACAAACACGAACTAAACTACGAAAGTCAAACTTTCTTGGTTGCACTAGGGACATTGCGCTTTTTTACACTAATATTGTGGAAGATTGCAACCTTCACGTGGTCCGCCCAGTTTCGACGAATGCAATCAACTCGGCGTGCACAATCAAATAAGATCAAATAGAACAAGTTGTCCTACAACTTTAGGCTCTGCAAGCCATATGCAAGAAGAAGAAGAAGTTGTGAATTTTATTATCAATTAACAACCTTTCTTAATTTGGAAATATAACAAATATAAACAAAACAATTAACATGATACAAACCTGAACCCTGAATATGTTTTAATGTGCTTTAACTACTATTAATTATTTTTGAGAGATAGCGCTTCTTGTAATATAGCTTTTACAGGAGCATTAGATTATTTCTCAGGAGAAACGGCAGTCTAATTTTAAATTGTATTTCTACATATAAAAATGTTTTTCCTTATGTTTAGAGCTTGCCATATACTTGACACATTCATAACTTTTTGACCCAATTGTAGATTGATGTTGCATGTTAACCAATCACACACCAGCCAGCATCTCTAACTCCACCCCACTGTAATACTTATACTAATACTATTTATCAGCACCGACAGTTTGAGCAGCCAGGATGTGTTGATAACTAACCATCCTTCATGCTGTTAAGTTTTAGTACTGATTAAAGATGTGATTGAATCATGTACTGAGTCTGGAAGTCATTTGCATGGTGTCAGAAGTGGGATTTGTCCTTGATCAGTGGCTCGTTAGTTCTTATCTTGTTGAAGAGGTTGATTGACATAGTATTTACTTTCGCTCCCATGTCTAATTTCGCGCCAAAATGAACGTTGTTTACAGTTACTGTCACGGTCGGATCATAATTCTTAGCAGCAGCAAGCTGTAATGAGTAAAAAGTCGGGCCCTCTTGTGAGTTAATTGGAGTCTGTTCGTGGGCAGGTTCGAGCTGGAATTGGGGAGCGAGATTGTTGCTGTCTCGTAGCAAGATGTTGAGATTAGACCTGGATCTAGGCGAATTCTTCCCATGGGCCCGACTTGCTGCCCGACATACAGAGGCCAAGTGATTTAACTTTTTACAGTAATTGCACGATTTACCAAAAGTGGGGCAAACTGATTGTCTGCTGTGTGAGTAGTTACAATTTGGGCATTTCTTCTGAGGATCACCAAGAGCCGCCTGACTGGCTTGGGTCATAAATCGCCTGTTATCTGTGTTGGTTCGCTGCCTAGTGAAGCCCATCAGATTGATGGTTTTTGTTTCATGCGAACTGTCTATAGGGTCAATGAATTCCGCTGTCCTGCATGCGTGTGCTGCTTCATCCAGAGTCGAATCTGGCCGTCTCAGAAGCTCACTGGACATTCCCGTCTGGGCACTGTGGTCAACCCGACAGACGAGCAATGGTCTTACCTGGTAGACTGTGAGGGAGTGGTGTACCGGAGAAATCGACAACACCTGCTTGCTGTGAGGGAGCCTCGACCACCGCCTGCTGGTCCCTATGCTCCACCGCTCCAGTTCCAGCCGCCTTTTGCAATGTCTCCCACCCATCCCCGCATGCCTTGCACCCCTCCACGTCCCGCGGTCTCCACTAACCACGGGGTCTCTCCCACCGCATGTTTCCCCTTTCGGTCACCACAGGCCTCCATCACGTCATTCTCGCCTCCAGGCTCTCCATCTCATCTTTCAAGTGAGGGAGGGGAGGGTTTGGTCTGCACGCGCTCGGGCCGTGTTAGTAGACCACCAGACAGATATGGTGAGTATGTTTAACCCCATGGCATGAGTGCCCTTTTACATTTAACCTTTGAGGGGAAAGATGTAGATTGATGTTGCATGTTAACCAATCACACAACAGCCAGCATCTCTAACTCCACCCCACTGTAATGCTTATACTAATACTATTTCTCAGCACCGACAGTTTGAGCAGCCAGGATGTGTTGATAACTAACCTTCCTTCATGCTGTTAAGTTTTAGTACTGATTAAAGATGTGTTTGAATCATGTACTGAGTCTGGAAGTCATTTACACCAATGATAAAGATTATCAAATTAGAATGTTTTCTTTTCCATAGACAATAGACAATAGGTGAAAGAGTAGGCCATTTGGCCCTTCGAGCCAGCACCACCATTCAATGTGATCACGGCTGATCATCCACAATCAGTACTCCGTTCCTGCCTTCTCCCCATATCCCCTGAATCGGCTATCTTTAAGAGCCCTATATAGCTCTCTCTTGAAAGTATCCAGAGAACCGGCCTCCGCCGCTCTCTGAGGCAGAGAATTCCACAAATGCTCCATGTGAAAAAGTGTTTCCTCATCTCCGTTCTAAATGGCTTACCCCTTATTCTTAAACTGGTTCTGGACTCCCCCAACATCGGGAACATGTTTCCTCCTTCTTGCATGTCCAAACCCTTAATAATATTATATAAGATCCTCTCTCATCCTTTTAAATTCCAAAGTATACAAGCCCAGCCGCTCCATTATCTCAGCATATGTCAGTCCCGCCATCCCGGGAATTAACCTTGTTCCATGCTGCACTCCCTCAATAGCAAAAATGTCCTTCCTCAAATTAGGGGACCAAAACTGCACATAATATTCCTGGTGTGGTCTCACTAGGACCCTGTACAACTGCAGAAGGACCTCTTTGCTCCTATACTCAACACCTCTTGTTATGAAGGCCAACATGCCATTAGCTTTCTTCACTGCCTGCTGTACCTGCATGCTTGCTTTCATAAGATGCTTCAGATTTGTTCAGCATTTCCATTTGTTGCATTCATTTTTATTTCATCTTACTGCAAAGCTGATGTAATATCCAAGGAACAGAAACTACATATTGAGATGTCTATATCAAGGCAACACTCTGCAGTTAGCAAGGTTTTCTCAGACTGATCAGTAGGCATCATTATTGTAGATAGTTCTACTCTGTTAAAAGCTATCCACTCAACATTCCTTCTCGGAATAATGCAGGAACTGTAGAATGCCGCACAATGAATGCATTATTGCTGTTTCCTAGATTAGAGCTACTTAGGTGTGCAATGATCTTCCTTTGATCAGATGCCACCCGAGGTAACAGGTTTTATTCCATTTGTGAACACTTTAGGATTAATATATAGAATCTTGATACCTGCATGGTGCTATCTACAGTTCATTGTACTTGACAAAACATTGTTGTTTAACTTTAAAGCTATGTATCCTGTGTACATGAGATTGCTTTTCTATAGGGAAGGTGAGGAAAGTAGTATCACTTATCTGATATGACCATGTGCTGTAGGCATGCCTATTGTATTGTTGGTCGTTCAGTGGTTTGAAATAGTACAATACCATAAAAGCTTCATGCTGTGGTAATCTTTATTTACATAAAAACAACTCACATTGATACTGATGTTATCTTCAAGTCATTGTGCAGCAGAGTGCAGTGAACAGTCTTATGAAACCAAGTTGATGTAAGAAGATCTTCCCCGATGTGTTAAGATGCACATGGAAAGATTTCCTAAAGTACATTATAGCATCTAATATTACACAGCCAAATCACAGTTATGGTGTCACAGAATCATACAGAGCAGAATCAGGTCCTTCAGGCCAACTTACTCATGAAACCCGAGATACCTCATCTACACTGGTCCCACCAGTCCATATTTGGCCCATATCCCTCTAAACCTTTCCTGTCAATGTACTTATCGAAATGTCTTTTAAATGTTGTATAGTACCTGCTTCAACTACCTCCCCTTGCAGCTCATTCTGTGAAATACCTCTGGCTCCCTCTCTCTAATACAGTTGCATCTTAGTTTCATATTAAACCTTTCTCCCCTCATGTAAAAAAAAAACATGTACCCTTGTTCTAGAGTCAGGGGATATGGGGAGCAGGCAGGAATGGGGTACTGATTGGAGATGATCTGCCATTATCATATTGAATGGCGGTGCTGGCTCGAAGGGCTGAATGGCCTACTCCTGCACCTATTGTCTATTGTCTATTCCCCTATGTGGGTAAAACAGTGGGCATTTACCCTCTCTATTCATCTCTTGATCTTGTACATTTCTGTAAGATCACCCCTCATCCTTCTGCACTAGAATGTCCAAAGCCTAAGCCTGCCCAAGCACTCGCTATAGCTCAGGCCCTCAAGTCCTAGCAACATCCACATAAATCCTCACTGCAATTTTTCCAGCTTAATAACATCTTTTCAGTAGCAGGCTAACCAAAACTGAAAACAATACTCCAAACATAGCCTCACCAATGTCTTATATAACTGACCTCCCAACTTCTATACTCAGTATTAACGAAGAAACTGCAGATGCTGGAGAATCGAGGGTTACACAAAAAAGCTGGAGAAACTCAGCGGGTGCAGCAGCATCTAAGAAGCGAAGGAGATAGGCGACGTTTCGGGTCGAGACCCTTACCGTCGCCTATCTCCTTCGCTCCTTAGATGCTGCTGCACCCGCTGAGTTTCTCCAGCTTTTTTGTGTAACCTTCTATACTCAGTACTCTGACTGATGTAGACCAATGTGTCAAACACCTTCTTGACCCCCCTATTTACCTATGACACCACTTTCAATGAACTATGTACCTGCCCTCCAAGATCCCTCCGCTCTAAAACACTTACCCAAGGCCCTGCGATTCACTGTGGAAGTCCTGCCCTGGTTTGACTTCCCAAAATGCCACACCTCACAATTAGCTGCATTAAACTCCATTAACTATTCCTCAGCCCACTTGCCCAAATGATCAAGATCCTGGTGTATTTTTTGATAACCATCTTCGCTATCTACAATACCTCCCACTTATTGATCATCCGCAAACTTATTAATCATGTCTTTTACATTCTCATCCAAATTGTTGATATAAACCACAAACAGCATTGGGCCCAGCCATAATCGCTGAGGTACACCACTATAAACAGGTTTCCAGTCCAAAATCAACCTTCATCCTCTGCTTCCTTCCATAAAGCCAATTCCCTATCCAGTTGGCTAGCTATCCCTGGATCCCATGCACTCTAACCTTTCAGAGCATCCTACCACACGGATCATTTATCAAATGTCCTCCTGAAGTCCATATAGACAGGGTCTACAGCTTTGACCTCATCAATCTTCTTGGTTATCTTCAAAAAAACTCAATCAGATTCGTAAGACATGATCTCCCTGCGATTCATGTGAAACCAACATGACGGCTGATGAACATTTACTGTAAAAATTGAACCGCAACGAACAATAAATCTAATGAATGTGCTCTACACCAGTTTAAAGTGTTAACCAATTATTATTAATTAATTATTGAAAAAGGACAATCCAAGCTATTCTCCAATAATTACCTTTGGTTATTGAGGATATAGAGTATCATTGCAAGCCTCATAGACAGATTCGAGTTTGAGGTGACAAAAATCACACAATCCTGCTATAATGGTCACCAAAATGGTATTGACTATCCATATTCAGCCTCTGTCTACATAAATGCATATATATCTTATTTCTTAGTATACTCTCCAGTAACTTTTGGTTACCTAAGCTTTTTATGAAGCACTTCTTATGTAGAAGCACAGCATTAAGGGCTGTCCCACTTGGACGACCTAATCTGCGAGTTTAGAAGAGTGTCTTCGACCTTCAAACTCGCAGCACGGTCGACACGTGGTCCTAGGAGGTCCAAACAGGTCGCTGGAACTCTCCTTCGTGCTCGGTGGAAGTTCCCGAATACTCGTGGCCTCAGCTAGGTCGCGGAAAGTTTTTCAGCATGTTGAAAAATTTTCCGCGAGTAAAATTTGGTCGGCATGGTTCTTTTTGACTCGTAGTGCAGTGGATTGGGGGCGCTATTTAGTTACAGGCAGTTGAGGGCAGCCGTAGGCAATCTCCTTCGCTGACCGGGCATTTTGATTGGCTCATTGGAGTTTTCAGGACCATGGAAAATCTACCTGTAGGTAAAATGCCCGCTAAACTTTATTATACTTCTTAAAAGTGTCTCCACTCCTTCTCCCCCCCCTTCTCCCCCCCCTTCTCTCCCCCTTCTCTCCCCCTTCTCTCCCCCTTCTCTCCCCCTTCTCTCACCCTTCTCTTCCATTCTACCCCCCTTCTCCACCCCCTTCTCTCCCCCTTCTCTCCCCCTTCTCTCCCCCTTCTCCACCCCTTCCCTCCCCCTGCCCCCCTGCACGCTCTCTAAAGGACTTACCATTGTTGTGTTTCGGCTGTTGTAAATAACTGAAGCCTTACACCAAGATAAAGGTCCAAAGACTTTATTAACTACATAGCAAATATTACTTCACACTTGCACGTCTCTTTAATTCTAAGGGAAGCAGGCAAGGAGGGGTACTGTAAAGCTAGTGGGCATAACTAGAAAAGCATGACATAACATGAGTGACACTGATCTACATCCTCCATCTCAAAGAATCAACAACAGTACAAACCCATTAACTAAGTAAGGCATGCATAGCAATTGATAATAAACTGGAGGAAAGTCAAACATAGTTCGGATACTTCACAACCGGCCTACCAACACGACCATCTCCGTTCTTTTCCCCCGGGGAGTGGGCGGGTGGTTTCACAGGCAAGGGAGACTGGACCAACATCCTTGGAGATGAAGCAGGAGACTGTGGCACGGGCGAAGACGGTACAAGCAGAGGAGCCGTTGCAGACATGGATTTTTGTGATGGTAGAAGCATGGGAGTGCCACTAGACGCAGAAGGAGGTGAACCTGTACGATCTGGATAATATGGAGGAGGAACTGACTCGTTCACAGGCAGGATATGTTGCCTGTTATGCCTGTAGGTGCCGCCATCGGCACTGACGATATATGAGCGTGGCCCTAAAACAATTCCAGAAATCACTCCAATATGGTTGTGGCCTTTGTCAGTCTGTAAACAGACCACCTGCCCCTTGGTCAGTGGTGGCAGTGGCCTACCTGTCTTGTCAAACCATTGTTTTTGAATACCACACTTCTGTTGCCACCTGGATTGAACCTCCTCAGGTGGAATCAATTGTGGGATCAATGCCTGATCCGCTAAAGGCACTGTGGCACGGGTCTGCCTTGACAATAAACTTTGAACGGGTGAGCCCAAGATGGGGTCACGGGAGATGTTGTGCAAGTTGAGCAGATCCAGAAATACATCGGATTTAGCTCTGTAAGAACGTTCCATGAGCTATTAGCACTTTTGACAGCTCGTTCAACCAGCCCATTAGACTGGGGATATTCAGGGCTGCTGGTGATGTGGTGAAAATTCCAGTGTCTAGCGAACTCCTTGAATTGTTGGCTGGTGAATTGACTGCCGTTGTCAGTTAGCAGTCTGCCCGGAGATCCATGGACTGAAAAGCGGAGAGATAACTTCAAAATCACTCCGCTGGAAGTGGGGCTGCTAAGAAAATCAATGTCAAACCATCCTGAATAAGAATCAATGAGCACCAGGCATTGCTTTCCATGCCAATCAAATATGTCAGCTGCGACTGTAGACCACGGGAAGTGAAAGAAGTGGTTGCTTTTGTTGGTGAGGTGCCAAACTGTTGCACATTGCACAGGATGCCGCATTCTCAGTGATGTATTCAGCCATGCCAGGTCAGTAAAACATGCTTCTTGCCCATAAGACAGTAGCTTCAGCGCCTGGGTGCCCTGCATGAACAGCGTTAAAATGCTGGTTGTGCAGTGAAGCAGGAACCACGGCCTTGTGTCCTTTTAAAATAATACCATCTTGGAGCAGTAGTCTCATCACGGACAGGAAAGAAAGGCCGGACTGGCGGAGAAACGTTGTAGTGCTTGTCTGGCCAGCCATGTTTAATGACAGAGGTAAGCGACCGTGGGGTACTGTCAGCAGCAGTGTGGGCAACCAAGTCCATACAGGATGAGGGAATAAAAGACACAGTCATTACAATAAAATCATCATCTGGCGAGGGCGGATCCTCGCAGGTCTTCCGGGGTACACGTGAAAGAGTGTCAGCCAGGTGCATGTCCTTACCACGTTTGTGGATCAGAACGATGTCATATTTCTGAAGTTGTAGTAACATCCACTGTAGGCGTGCTGGAGAGGTGTGGATAGGTTTGTTGAAAATGCTGATCAAAGGTTGGTGGTCAGTTTCAATTGTGAACGTGTGACCAAAGAGGTGAAAATGTACCATCTCTACTGGGTGCCGAAGCATACCTAGACAAGGGTTTGATTACTTTCAGCCTTCTGTCTGTCCTCTACTACAGACTGTGACTTTACCCACCTAACACAAATCCTAACACAATACAAGGATTAGTTTGACGATCAGCTGGGCAGGTTGCCTGTCAGATACACGATCACCATTGATCCTGAGGCAATTCCAGTTGTTTGTCCGGCTCAAGATTCCACATGCTATGAGGGACCTTGTTCAAAGTGAACTTAACAGAATGGTGCCTCTAGGTGTGATTACTCCCGTAACTGACTACTCGGACTGGGTCTCCACAATGGTCGTCGCTACTAAGAAGAACAGAGACGTGATACGGGCTTGTATCAACCCCAAGGACTTAAACACAGCCATTAAACGACCCCACTATCCGATGCGCACTGTGGATGAGTTTGCTGCGCAGATGGCTGAAGAAACTGTATTTACGGTGCTAGATGCCAAGAGTTCATTCTGGCAGATTTCGCTGGAACATAACTCCTCCAAGTTGACAACTTTCAGCACTCCATTTGGGCGCTATAAATTTCTTCGAATGCCCTTTGGAATAAGTTCTACTAGTGAAGTATTTCAACAAGCTATGGAACAATTATTTGCAGACTACCCATGCTCCATCGAAGTGGACGATATCCTCTTTGCTGGAAAAACGGTCGAAAAGGCACAATGCCAATCTGATGACACGGTATTGAATCATGCCAAGGCCATCCATCTCAAGCTAAATCCTCAAAAATGCAAATTCAGAGTGAATGAGGTAAAATAGTTAGGCCATATATTTACCAAAGTTGGTCTAAAAACAGATCCGGTGAAAACTAGTGCTATCAATGAGCTTCCAGCACCCACAGACGTGCTCAGTCTGCAGAGATTCCTTGGCATGGCTAACTATTTGAGCAAATTCATTCCGGATTTCAGCGACATATCAACCCCGTTGCGCCAACTTACAGACATAGACTCTGCTTGGACTTGGCATGAGCAACAACAGAAAGCGTTCGACACTCTTAAGCAGCAGATGTCTAATGTTCCTACTCTGGCTTACTTTGATCCTACTTCTGACACTATGTTGTGTTTCGGCTGTTGTAAATAACTGAAGCCTTACACTAAGATAAAGGTCCCAAAACTTTATTAATTACATAGCAAATATGACCTCACACTTGCACGTCTCTCTAATTCTAAGGGAACCAGGCAAGGAGGGTTACTGTAAAGCTAGTGGGCGTAACTACAAAAGCATGACTCATAACATGAGTGACACTGATCTACAACCGTACACTGTGGCAGCCATTTACCTTCCATTTCATCGCGCAGACAGCGCTCCCCCGCTTTCCCTGGCTCCCGCCTTCTCAATGTGTTTGTGTGTGTGTGTGTGTGTGTGTGTGTGTGTGTGTGTGTGTGTGTGTGTGTGTGTGTGTGTGTGTGTGTGTGTGTGTGCGGTCGGTCGATCCAGCTCGAGGCTTTCCAGGCGAGTGCCCTCGAGCTTGAAGGTTGAAGACACTCTTCCTAACGCGCGGATTTAGGTCGCCCAAGTGGGACAGCTCCTTTAGCTACCATCCAGTTTTCCAGCACCTCACCGGTGTCTAATGATGATGGATATACCTCAGCCCAGGCACCTGCCGTTTCTCCACAGTGTTCTCGGATATATCTGAGCAGTGCCGAGAGATTTATCTACCTTCACACAGGACGATCAGCACCTCTTCAACTGTTATACGGACTGTCCCAAGAAGAGTGACAGTTCCCAAGAGGAGTTGATGTAATTATCTCAATATTATGTCCATAAGATCCTAGTTGGTCTTTTGAAAGCTCTATTAAAAAAATGTACGTTTATTGGCAAATTTTCTAGAACTGAGGAAATATGGGGCACTGTACACAATACATATGGACTCAAAAGCAAATCATATTACAGTGATTCTTCAAGGCTGACGAACATTTACTATAAAAATTGAACAGCAATGAACAATAAATCTAATGAATGTGCTCTACGCCAGTTTAAAGTGTTAACCAATTAACTTAATTATTGAAAAAGGACAATCCAAGCTGTTCTCTAAATAATTACTTTTGGTTATTGAGGTTAGAGAGTATCATTGCAATCCTCACCGACAGATTTGAGGTGACTAAACTCACACAAACCGGCTGTACATGGTCACCAAAATGGTCATCATAGATGAGGCCCTCACTAGGGTCTCCTCGATATCCCACAGCTCTGCTCTTACTCCCCCTCCCCCCTGTCGCAACAGGGACAGTCCCCCTAGTCCTTACCTTTTACCCCATCAGCCATCGCATACAGCACATAATCGTACGGCATTTTCGCCACCTCCAACGAGATCCAACCACTAGCCACATATTCCCATCTCCACCCCTTTCCACAGAGACCATTCTCTCCACAAATCCCTGGTTATCTAGTCCTTTCCCACCCAAACCATCCCCTCCCCGGGTACTTTCCCCGGCAACCGCAGCACCTGTCCATATGCCTCCCTCCTTGACTGTCCAAAGACCCCAACAGTCTTTTCAAGTGAGGCAGAGGTTCATTTGTACCTACTGTATCCATCATTCCAGGTGTGGACTCCTTTATATATCTGCGAGAACAAGCGCAAGCTCGGCGATCGTTTCGCTGAACACATCCGCTCAGTCCGTCTAAACCTATCTGATCTCCCGATTGCTAAACACATTAACTCCCCCTCCCATTCCCACACTGACCTTTCTGTCCTGGGCCTCCTCCATTGTCAGAGTGAGGCCCAGAGCAAATTGGAGGAACAACACCTCAAATTTCACTTGGGCAGCATACAGGCGGTATAGAATATTGAGTCCTATTCAAGTAACTCTTGCCTTCCCTCTCTCTCTATCCCTCCCCCATTCCCAATTCTCTGACTAGTCTGACTGTCCTTGTTTACATTTTAATCTCTGTTTGCTTTATTGTTACCTTCTCGTAGCTAACAATGATTTATTCTGCATTTTCCTTGACCTCCATTCCCTTTGTCTCGTTTGCACACCTTACACTTCATTTCTGCATCCCCCTCTCCCCTGACTCAGTCTGAAGAAGGGTCTTGACCCGAAACGTCACCCATCCTTCTTTCCAGAGGAGCTGCCTGTCCCGCTGAGTTAGTTTGTGTCTATACATCGTTACCAGATCTCCACTAAGAATGATTGAACAATTTTAGGACGAGTGCATTCAGGAGTGAGAAATCGTAAATGGCATAACTACTAAACTACATCTATAGGTCTGAAAAATTAATTTAATGAGCATGCAGTCATCTTTCTACAGAAGAAAACTAATATGGATTTCATATTTTTTCCTTTCATCCGCTCTATTATCTCTTTTACTTAATTTTACTATCGATAATATTAAGTTTGATTTCTATCGTTGCTTATATTTATTGCCAATGCATGGTTGCCTTGGAGAAGGTAGTCATGATCCACCATCTTGAACTACTGCAATACCTATCATGATGATACCCCATGAAACAGTTGGGCAGAGAGTTCATGGTTCAAACTCAACAGTGTTGAAGACAAACCAATACAATTCCAATACATTCCACTCATCTTCATCCACCAGCAATGCAAGATCAGAGCCTCTGTCAAGAAAACATGTTGTTGGTGTACAATCACCAACCCTCCTTAAAATAAGTAATATGCTTCTACGCTACAGGATTCCAGGACTCATGGACAGGCCCAGCAATGGTAGACCTGAATGTCACCATGTTTTCATAGAGTGGTAAGTTGGATACTTTGACCGACATTGTTGCTATGAGCGAGAAACTGAGGTTGGGAGATATTCACTTTAAAGAAATATGCAATTAATCCACTCCATCCACCAGCCTAGAAAGAACAACTAGTGCACTGCAGCTACTCCGTGGTGGCATCTATAAAACGTCTTCCAGTTATTTGTCTCGACTACTACATCTGCATCTCCCAAATCAGTGACCTCCACCACCAGTAAAATAGTGGCAGCTGGCGCATTAGAACATCAACAGTGGTGCAGCTGGTAAAGCAGCTGCCTCACAGCGCTAGAAATCCCGGTTTGATCCTGATCTTGAGTGCTGTTTGTATGGAGTTTGCACATTCTCCCTGCGACTGCACGGGCTTTCACGGTGACTCCAACTTCCTCCCACATCACAAAGATGTATGGGTTTGTAGATTAATTGACCTCTGTAAATTGCACCTAATGTTTAGAGAGTGGATGCCAAAGTTAGAAAACATAGAACACCAGGCCTGCTCCTGACATTGAAACATCTTCCCCATCTTCTCGGCGACCAGGAACGAGAATGATTCGCTCTTATGATATTTAGAAAATCAATCATAGTTAGCGCGGGTTTATGAAAGGGAAATTGTGCTTGACCATTGGTGTATGGAATTCTTTGAGAATTTAACAGATAAGATGGATGGTGTATGGATTTCCATAAGTTTATCAAAAAGGTGCAACGTGAGAGATTAGTGAGGTCAAAAAAAGACCTTATGTAATGTCTTCCACTCCTCCTTCTTAGGTTCTTCCACTTTTGGGTTCTGAGATAAGTGATAAGGCCACTGTGGGAACTGTAAACTCTGCCACAGATGGGGTTGGAGATATAGGGCTGGGTGAGTGAACGGATATGCCCAGCCATTATTTGCACTGGACTCTTGCACTTGGAGTTCTCAAAGACACCCCAAATGCTCCTTCTTCACTCTGTTGATAACACGGACAAGGGTTGCATTTTGTTCAGAAAGGGTGTGAATCCTTTAAATCCCTTCCTCTGTCTGCCATGTAATCCTTTCCCGGAATAAATATTAATCTCAGAACTCCAGCGCTGGTCATAAAAATAATAGCCTCATAATCTGCCTCACCTGGAGTCGAGGGGGGAGGTAAAGTGACAGCTTCATCCAGATGTTCACCTGCACCTCATCCAACCTCATCCAGAGGTTCACCTGCACCACCTCCAACCTCATCTACTGCATCCGCTGTTCCAGGTGTCAACTTCTCTACATCGGTGAGACCAAGCGCAGGCTTGGCGATCGCTTCGCCCAACATATCCGCTCAGTTCGCAATAACCAACCTGATCTCCCGGTGGCTCAGCACTTCAACTCCCCCCTCCCAATCTGAAACCGACCTTTCTGTTCTGGGTCTTTGCCATTGCTAGAATCAGGGCCAGCGCAAATTGGAGGAACAGCACCTCATATTTCACTTGGGTAGTTTACAACCCAGTGGTATGAACATTGACTTCTCCAATTTCAGGTAGACCTTGCTTTCTCCCTCCTTCCCCTCCCCTTCCCCTCCCCTTCCCAGCTCTCCCACAAGCCTACTGTCTTCGCCTATTCCTTTCTTTTCCCCCCCCCCCCCACCCCGACATCAGTCTGAAGAAGGGTCTCGACCCAACACGTCGCATATTCCTTCACTCGATAGATGCTGTTTCACCCGCTGAATTTCTCCAGCATTTTTGTCTACCACATGATGGTAGTGCACACTGGTATGATGGTAGTGCACACAACATAATGTGGAGAGATTTGGACTTATACGCACTAGGTTTAGGTTTATTATTGTCATGTGTCACAGTAAAATCAGATAATACTATACATAGTACAATCAAGCCAAACTCAAGTAGAATAGTTTAGATTAGTTTAGTTTAGCTTAGAGATACAATGCGAAACAAGGCGCATTGGTGACCAATGATTGTGCATGCACTAGTTCTATTCTACACACTACTATAGGTATAATTTACAGAAGCCAATAAACCCTCAAACCTGCATGTTTTTGAAATATGGGAAGAAACTGGAGCACCCGGAGAAAACCAATGCGGTCACAGGGAGAAGGTACAAACTCCATACAGACAGCACCTGAGATCAAGATTGAGCCCATGTTTCTGCCGCTATATGGCAGCACCTCTACCGCTGCACCACTATGCCATCCATGATAGGTAGAACAATAGAAAGATACAGAGTACAGAATATAGTTCTCATCATTGTAGTGCACCACTTCCATAGATAATGATCAATATCCACAATGATGTAGAGGTGAATCAGACTGTACCTTAGTTTATTGAAGGAATATTAAAAACCTATAACAAAGGGAAAATGCTGTTCATGAGTCTGGTGGTGTGTGCTTTCAGGCTTTGGAACAACTTTTTCACCTCTGTTATAAAATACTTCAGAATGGTCACTCCCAGAATTATCAAAATAGTATCTGCCATTTGCTGATTAATGGAGCCACAAGGAACTGCAAATGCTGAGCAAACCACAAGTGCTGGAGTAACAGTTCCTCAGAGAACATCTGTGGAGGGAATAGATGGGCAAAGTTTCAGGTCGAGACGCTTCTTCAGACTTAAAACCCAAAACAAAGCCTATCCATTCCCTCCACAGATGCTGCCTGACCCACTGATGTACTCCTGGCTTATCTGCCATGTTGGTTCATTCACTACCTATCACAAAGCAGCCTGCCAGCTGAGCGCTTCAAAACTCAAACTGTTCAGTCAGTGGTGATGCAATCACAACATTCTTGTAATGGACAAAGATGTTCTCACCCAGAGTACATTCTCCACTATTGCTAATGTCTGTACTTATTTAACATAAACAATATTGAAGATCAATCAGAGGTAACAATCAGTAATAGATCTTCCTAACCATGTTTGGACCGATGCAATGACTATGAGAGTTATTATCGAGGACTCCAGAACCATTCTTTTCAAACTGTATACCACTGCTTCACCATTTCCTCTGGATCTGTCCTATGAATGGGTCAGGCCGGATGTGTCAGAGGTTAAGCAGCAGTTATTTACAGTTGGAAAGGTGTGGCCCAGGGAGGAATCTGCAAAGTGTGCTTCGATAAGGAGAACGCTAATGTGTCTGCTAGGGCCCCATAGCCCCCGTTGATATTGTAATCACAGTCACTGAGGCCGACGTTCAGGAGAGTGAATCCTCAGAAAATGTCTGGTCAAAACCTACATGGACAAACTGGGGGATACCTTGAACCTCTATTATGGAAGTCTGAAGTAACCACTTGCTTTAAATGCCATCAACAATACCCAATAATGCCCAGGTAAAGTCAGGTGATATGCCTCAATGACTCCCGAACTATGGCACTAACATCCATGGTGATGAGTCTGAAGAAGGGTCTCGACCCGAAACGTCGCCTATCTCCTTCGCTCCTTAGATGCTGCTGCACCCGCTGAGTTTCTCCAGCTTTTTGTGTAACCCTCCATGGTGATGAAGTGTTTTGACAGGTTGGTTGTGGCTCAGATCAACATTTACCTTAGCAAGTTCTGGACCAACTACAATCTGCCTACCACCACAATAGATCACCAGGAGATGCAATCTTGCTTGCTCTCCACTCTGCACTGGATGACTTATACAATAAAAAGGCTGTTGTTCATTAATTACAGCTTGGCATTCAAAACCATTATCCCCTACTAACTTGTTACCAAGCTCAAGGAACTGTGTCTCTGTGCAAGCCTTTGTAAATGGATCCTCAACTTCCTCAACGCAATCAGAAAGAATCGTTTACAACGCGTCCTCCTCAATAACCATTCGCACAGAGGCACGCCAAGACTATGTGCTCAGTTTCCTGCTCTACTTGCTCTATATGCATAACTGCATAGCAATATACAGTTCCAACTCTATCTTTAAATTCGATGAAGACACCACCATTGTTGGATGAATTATGGGTAATAATGACCCAGAGTATAGGGAGATCAATCGTTTGATTGAATGGTGCCAGAACAAAAAGCTTGCTCTCAATGTCAGTAAAACCAAGGAGCTGATTGTTGGCTTTAGAAGAGGAAGGACGAGGACCCACTAAGGCTGGCTTCATCGATGATGGAGTGAGTCAACAAATTGAAATTCCTGGGCATGCATATCTCTGAAGATCTATCCTGGGACGCCGCACATTGATGTAAACACAAAGTAAGCCCACAAATGCCTTTACCTTCTTAGAGGATTGAGGAGATTGTCGACGAATACTCTCTTAAACTTCTACAAGTACATGGTAGAGAGCACATTGACTGGTTGGTTCACAGCCTAGTTCGGCAACTCGAAAGCTCATGAATGAAGCAGATTACAAAAAATGGTGAACACTGCCCAGTTCATCACAGATACTGATCTTCCCACCATCGATAGGATCTATAGGAGGTGTGATCTTATAAAGGCAGCCTTCACCACTAAGGACCCACACCACCCTAGTCATGTTTCCATTTCACTCCTTCCATTGGAAAGAATGTATAGGAGTCTGAAAACCCTAACCTTCAGCTTCAGAAACAGCTTCTTCCCAACAACCAACAGGCTATTGAATATTACAAACTCCAACTATACTTTGAACTACAAACTGTCTTGGTTGCACTTGTTACTTTGAGCATTGTTTTGCTTTGCACTATATTGGATTTGCTATTTATTGAACCTTTTTGTCTGTTTATTATATTATCTATTGAGTACTGTGTTTGCAAACCTGGTGTGTGCTACCAGTAAGAATGTAATTATTCTGCTTCGGTATAGAGGATAATCAAACACTATTAAACTGTCTTAAATATGTGCACTGATGATTAGATGCTCAAGATTCAAGATGGGCAACACAGTGTTGTCAAGCTGCTGCCTCGTAGCACCAGAGACCCGGGTTCGATCATAATTACGGATACTGTCTGTGTGGAGTTTATCCATTTTCCCTGTGACCACGTGCGTTTTCTCCAGGTGCTCCCACATTCCAATGACATGCAGATTTGTAGGTTAATTGGCATCTGTAAATTGCCCTTAATGTGTAGGATGTGAAGATGGAATAAAATGGAACCATTGTGTGGCTGATCAATGGGTAGTGTGGACTAGGTGGACCAAAGGACCTGTTTCCATGCTGTATTTCTAAACTAAATTAAACAAATTTTAACTTGGTTGCAACTGAAATGGAATTATCAAGCTGAAGAAACAATAATGCCTCGTCAAGAATATATATATATAATATATTATAGAAAGCATTATACTGAACTGGAATTTGTGCAAAGCTCCGTGGAACAGACTTCTCTTTTGCCGCACTGCCAGAGAAAGACTATTCCCATCATGGAGAGGCAAGAGACTC
Source organism: Okamejei kenojei (assembly GCA_035221665.1). Taxonomy (NCBI): domain Eukaryota; kingdom Metazoa; phylum Chordata; class Chondrichthyes; order Rajiformes; family Rajidae; genus Okamejei; species Okamejei kenojei. Next base: position 46,524,546 of record CM069139.1, read on the forward strand.
CAGATGCTTGAATCTTGAGCAAAAAAAAACTGCTAGACGAACCCAGCGGATCAGGCAGCATTAGTGGAGGGATTGAACAAATGACATGTTAATACCAACGAAAAACATCTTCTATCCATTCCCGCCTACCTACTGAGTTCTTCCAGCACTGTGTTTTTGCTCACTATTACCATCATTATTGTTCATGAGTCTTATTGAGTTTAAATTGCTGTTTTGTTTGTCCATATAACACTGGAAACGTTTTCATTGGACTGCTTAAGCTTTGAAATGCATTGTAATATTTGATACCGTATAAATGATATACAGAACATAATGCTACTTGTAGGAAAATTGTGTTGAGGAAAAAGATCAGCCTTGGCTTGGTGAAAAAAATAACCAGCACTGACCTTCTGCTATTTAGAACATAGAACAGTGCGCACAGTAACAGGCCTTTTGGCCCACAATGTCTGTGTCGAACATTGTGATAAGACCAACTCCTTTCTGTCTGCACATAATCAATATCCCTCCATTCCCTGCATATCTATGTACCCATCTAAAAACCCCTCAAATTTCACTATTGTATCTGCCTCCACTACCACCTCAATTAGCGCATTTTAGGCACTCACTGCCTGTGTAAAAAACTTGCCCCCAACATCTCCATTAAATCATTTGATCGCAAAAACTATTAGGTTAACATGATTTTCTTTTACGGAATGTATGCCCGCTTTCTCTAACCAATACACACTTGCCCAACTGACTGCTATTCTGACCATGACAATTATTGTTTGCCACTGCTGAGATTAAACCAACTGTGGGTAGTTGGTTTATCCCTATATCCCTGAACAGAGTGCATTTAGTCAATGTGGGTAATCGGTTTATTCCTATATCCCTGAACAGAGTGCATTTAGTCAATGTTCCCTGAGCAGCTGGAATTGTAGCTGTTTTTGTAGCAGATTCCCAGCAAAGCAATTTGCAGTTAGTGCTCCAAAGCCAGGTATCAATCAGCATTATGAGTGCAGTACACATGCAGAGTAGAAATATTGAAAGGGGATGCATGATGAATTTAAATGTCAATTATGCCAGCATTACCTTGCCCATTAATTTTGCCACGTTGATTCAGTGCTTTAACTTCTGACCAGCCACTTCATTCAGGTATCACTTATATAATGATAAAGATCTGTAAAATGTGTCTGAACTACACTCCTGCATTAATGGGACCCACACATAAAAAGCACAGAGATTAATAATAAGGCCATCAGCAAATTCCAGATGAAAAATGTACTTACATCTAATCTAAAATGCAGATGTAGCTTAGTTTTGCTTTATCATGTTACAGAAAAATGTGATTAGAAAGGAAAAATCTGCAACAGATGGAAAACAAACAAGTGGGTTTATGAAAAATAAAACTCGTGCAATTTATCTCAGATGGAAGATCATATCCTAGAAGTTGGTGTGGCATAGCTTGTTAACATTAGCTGAGCATGTGGAAGCTGAACTCATGTGGGTGCAGGAAGAGAGGGAGGGAGAGAGAGAGAGACATTTGAGGTCGGGGCTCCTCATCAGAGAGTCTTCTTCAGAGAGTCTGAAGAAGGGATCTGACCCAAAACGTGGCCTATTCATGTTCTCCAGACCCGCAAATGTAATCAAATACTTACCTTTCTGAGTGATGGGTGGGGTACCAACAGTCTCTCTTTAGACTGCCCATCAAGTTGCGTGTAAACCACATTATCCTTAATTCAGCCAAGACTATGTGTATTAGGACACAAGAAACTGCAGATGCCGTTTTACAAAAATAGACACAAAGACACAGTTGCTGAGTTACTCCTGCACTTTTGGGTATTAGGATAAAACAACTTGGTAAGGTTTGAAATATTAAATCATAGTTCTGTTGCTCATTCTCACACTGGCCCAGGTGCTGATGTGCAAATATTGCTCTTCTCTCATGGAATATGCATGACTAGGCCACTCACCCTTACTAAGACTTTGATAACATTTCACGCCTGTTCCATCATTTCAGCCAACCTCATGGATCACAATAGCTCAAATCATGAGCTTGTGCTAAATTACTAAATTGCATAAGCATAGGTAGGAATACTTGAAGAATTAGGGTTAAACAATGGAATTTTGAGAACTCATAGTTCTCGGAAAACCAAAGAAAAACGACACCCACTGTAGAGTAATAATTGTGAAGGGGACTCAGAGATGCTGAGTGCACAGCAAGGTTTGTGGCAGATAATATCCCTTTCTATGGGATAATTGCTGTAATATGTTGCTTGGCCTGAACAGCTCCATGCCAAGGACAATATCATCAGGTGCAGAGCAACCTATGTGTATGAAGGAACTGCAGATGCTGGAGTAAACTGAAGATAGACACAAAAAGCTGGAGTAAACTTAGCGGGACACGCAGCATCTCTAGAGAGAGGGGATGGGTGATGTTTCGGGTCGAGACCGGTCTGAAGAAGGTTCTCGACGCAAAATGTCACCAATTCCTGCTCTCCAGAGATGTTGCCTGTCCAGCTGAGTTACTCCAAGTTACTCAACGTCTGCAGAGCAACCTAAAGGTACCCCTATGAGCCACACACAATCTTAAAGGTACCCCTATGAGCCACACACAATCATAGCAAAAGGATTTGAGTACAAGAGCAGGGAGGTTCTACTGCAGTTGTACAGGGTCTTGGTGAGGCCACACCTGGAGTATTGTGTACAGTTTTGGTCTCCTAATCTGAGGAAAGACATTCTTGTCATAGAGGGTGTACAGAGAAGGTTCACCAGACTGATTCCTGGGATGGCACGACTTCCATATGAAGAAAAACTGGATAGACTTGGCTTGTACTCGCTGGAATTTAGAAGATTGAGGTGTGATCTCATAGAGACTTACAAAATTCTTAAGGGGTTGGACAGGCTAGATGCAAGAAGATTGTTCCCGATGTTGGGGAAGTCCAGGACAAGGGGTCACAGTTTAAGGATAAGGGGGAAGTCTTTTAGGACCGAGATGAGAAAATCGTTTTTCACACAGAGAGTGGTGAATCTGTGGAATTCTCTGCCACAGAAGGTAGTTGAGGCCAGTTTGTTGGCCATATTTAAGAGGGCGTTGGATGTGGCCCTTGTGGCTGAAGGGATCAGGGGTCATGGAGAGAAGGCAGGTACAGGATACTGAGTTGGATGATCAGCCATGATCATATTGAATGGCGGTGCAGGCTCGAAGGGCCGAATGGCCTGCTCCTGCATCTAATTTCTATGTTTCTATGTTTGATCTGACATACATTGCTGTTTATGTCTACCTGCTAGTGCAAAGTTGAAGCGATCCTTAAGTAAAGCACCACTAATGTACTTTCTCAACATAGTCTGTTATGATTCAGGATGTAGGGTGTGATCAAAGCAAAACACTTTGTCTGCTTCCATTGAAGATACTTATCTAATAGAAGAAATTCAAATTCTGCAAACAGGTTGGTAACCAATGGACAGAAGGGACCTCAATGAAAGATGAAGATGCAACTTGAGAGAATTAAAATGGCAAGATTTTTGAAAATGTTCTGATGATGGTGTCATTGGCCAAAGTGTTAACTCTGTTTCTCTTCCCAAGGATGCGCCTGACCTGCTGAGTATTTCCAGTATCTGCCATTTTTCTGATTTGCAAGACTTGGACAAGCTCTTGCATCGTCAATTGTTCTTTTTCATTTATATACATTACATTATAGGGATGAAATTTTAAGGCGGCAATAAGGCTATAAAGAATGTATTAAGGGATGTAAACAATTTATGCTGGTACTGCTATTGGTTTATTATTGTCACATGTACCGAGGTACAGTGAAAAGCTTTTGTTTTTGGGTGTGGGAGGGAAAAGGGGGGGGGGGGTAGTTACTGGTTACTTCAAATTGGAGGATACATCATTCATACCATTGGGTTGTAAGCTACCCAAGTGGAATATGAGGTGCTGTTCCTCCAGTTTGCGTGTGGCCTACAGTCCTATTATGAGTCCGTTGGAATAATCGGGAAAATAACATAGGAATGGGTACGAAGTCTTTGGTCCACAATGTCTGTGCCTAACATTCAAAAACAACTCTTACCTGGCTCCACTTAATTCATATCCCTCCATTCCCTGCATAGCATGTGCCTATCCAACAGTCTCTTAAACGCCACAATTCGATCTGCCTCCACCACCAACCCGGTTAAGGAGGGCCAATTTTTCACAGAAGTTTAAAGAACCATATCTGATCCCATTGAGGCAGTGAGAATTCTGAAGGGGGTCTAGAAGAAAGAATAACTGAGGCTTCTTCTCCACCTACAAAATCTAGAACAAGAGAAGTAGGTCTTGCGAGAGGAAAAACTATCACTTTATTTTTGGATACGGGGAAATCGGAGGACGAGGATATCAAGAGAGACATTGGATCAGTCTCAACCATGTTGATCGGGCTGGAAGGGTCATGTGGTCACCCCCGTGACCTTAAAATGTAATACCACTAGCGTTCAAAATCTAGAAAAGAACCAATCGGACAACGAAACGGAGTCAACAGAAACTGTAGATGTTGGAATCTTAAGCAAAACAAAAAGTGCTGGTGGAACTCAGCGGGTCGGGCAACATCTGTGAAGGGAATGGACAGACGACGTTTTGGATCTTCTTTGGACAGATTGTAGAAGGGGGGGGCGCTGGAAACATCTCCTGTCCATTCCTTCCACAGATGCTGCCTGGCCCGCTAAGTTCCTCCAGCACTTTTTTTTTTCAATTCGACAACGATCCGTTTTTGAGATTAAAGGGGACAATTATTCGAACAATTTGTACAATTCGAAAAATTCGAACGTTTGCAGTCCATATCCAGGGTCAGTGCAAATCGATTGGACCGTCCCAAAGTCAGTAATGACTGAGTCCCGACTCAAGAGCTATGCTGATTCACGGCTGAGAGGACGGAGTTCAAATCCCCCAAAACAATGATTACGTCGCATGGGATGTTAATTCGTGTTAACACAAAACCTGCCCTGTGAAAAGTTGGACGAGCATTAGTCAGAAAAGTTGCACTCATCGGTTGATCATTTTTGACAGCAGAAAAAAACCTGCTGCACAGTTGCAGCCACGCCAGGAACTGATGCATTCGGTCTCAGTGCACCACAGTCTTAATGCAACCTGGTCCACGTGCATCTCTATTTCTGATCTAAGGTGGGTCATATGCCAAAAAACACTAGGGATTTGTTTCGTTGGAGAATGACCACGCTTTCTCACTCCAGGTACGACTGGCTGCTTTGTTTGGTGCCCTTTCCGAAATTCTCCCCGACTCAGTAACCTCCCACATGACCGCGAATTTGGCTTGAAAACAGCGGCCCGCGCCCGTTGGTTGTTTTGCCCGAGTGTCCGACAACGCTGCCCGCTGTTGCTGTGACTACCGCGTGGAACCAGCGAGCGAGTCGGCGAAGTGAGTGGGGCGCCTTGGTCCGCCCGTCTGCACTCTGTGCGGTGCATCAGCTAGGAGACACCGCACTGCACAAACACCGGAGGCAGATGCAGTGCAAGGCTATCGCACTTCAGCCATAACAGATACCAAGGTTTTCAAGATGTTTTCTTGTAATTTACTCGTTGATATTTATTTATTAGATATTCACCCCTTCCTCTTGTTTTACCAGGAATTGTCTCCATAACCACCCGATAGATAATTATCATCAATCTCGTCCACTCCCCAAAACACTCAAATTTTCCCTTACTTTGTTTTGCTCATCGATTTACTTCAGATACTGTATGTCTCCCCTATCCACACACATGCCAGCGAGTTACCTCTGGAACATACTTGAAATATAGTACCTAAAGTTCTACAAGTTTTTGACTTGGCAGTGTCATGACCTAAGTATGCTAGGGTTTCTAATTTCATAACTCGTCACGGGTATCATATATGACTACACACATTTGAGGCAATGATAAAAAAGATGACAGTCCGTGAATCCTTGCTTCTCTCCCTTACTTTCTATATTGCATTTAAACATACCATGCTAAATTGGTATCCCTGCGATGATAAAGTAGCGTGAAATTAAACGGAGCTGTACAGTTTTGTTCTGGATGTGAAATGGAAAAGGTCGCAATTATTTTGCGCGGCTGCTAGTCAATGCGACGCTGCGCCTTTCAAGAATAGGGTGGCTTTCATAACAAGCTACAATATATATATATTTAATATGTTTAGAAATAAATCACTATATCTGCAGTTCTAATGCACGCAATCCCGTTTATGTCTTAAAGTCGTTGCCACTTTTCCAACTGCCTTGCGCCATTATATATAAATTGCCTCTCGTAAAACTATTTCAAATTCAATTTGTTTCACTTCATAAATCCAAAATAGGCAATGGTCAGAAATTTTTGTAATATTTATCTCATATTTTTCTCAAACGTTACGACTTTAAATAAAAATAACAATATGTACATTCAATATCATCTAATTTTGCCCTCGCTGTTCTATAGTAGAATTGAATCCCAGAATCGGTCAATAGTTCATAGCCGTTAGATAACGGGCTATTTTTGTTACGTTGTCTCGATAAAGATGTGTATTAACCTAGAATTACGCCATCGCCTTGAAATTCTCAAAAAAAATCCAAATGCAATTTGTTGTTATGGAACAAGTATTTGTTGTTATGGAACAGAAACCAACGAACCCCTACATAATTCTCGCTGTTGTATGTGCTTTATTCACATTTTTTTGCTATTCTATTTCTTTTTTGGGAACCCGGTATTAAAATGAGTAATCGCTATAATAACCAGTGTCACTTTAACGTTCAAAATGTGCCCAAGGATAGTGGCAGCAATGTATTAAGCATCACAGCGAAATCCAAAACGAGTACATATTTAGTCGTTAATGGGCTGAATTTATTTATATCCCTCTGCTTTTATTTCGTTTAAGAGGTGGCAAGTCTGCGGGCGGTTTCAGAGATCATGAATTTGAGCGGTGAGGTTTAACTAAACCTGGTTGAAATCTAATTTATATTCCAAAAATAAACAGAAAGAGACACAGACGATAATACATGTCTAATCGACAGAGTGCGGCGATAACAAATGAACTGTGGCAATAAACAATAGGTATTTGGGACCGTCAGCTCATGAACTTAACACTTACTTTGGCCTTTTGATGACATCAGTATTATTTATTTTGGATGCGAAATTCAGTTCAAATATGAGTTACTGCAGTTTGCATACTTATTAGAATATGTCATTGAAAATACCAAATAGATCAAGTATTTATGTTTACTGTAAATTTTGTTTTTTTTTTAAACTTCAATTCTATGCAAGTGATAGATATGCTGTTCGTTAATAAGTGTGACTCGCACAATAATTTACCTACTGCACCTTTGGTAAAACAAAATGTTACCACGTTGCACATTGAAGACATGACCACATTCTTAGAATAATCAAATACAATTGGAAGAATAATGTAAAACACGTTGAGGCACATATTTCAATATTTACATCTTCGTGATCCATTATTTACCATACATTAAAGTCAGTAAATTACCAGCATCAAGCACGATTTTATTATTCGTTCATTCAAGGAGCCAGTGCGTTTTTGAGAAACTGATTGCATTCTTCGTTACGCTTATTGCAATTTTATACTGAAATAGAATTAGCACGTTGAACCGGTTAAATAATGTACTTGATATCTTAATTTGGTATTTTTTAAAGTTAATGTTAAAAATATATCTGTGTTCTTGTGGTGTGCCAGTATTATTAATGCTGACTATTTAAAATTTGTAGAACAATATTAACCTGGGTGGGTTTGTGCCTTTAATATGGCTTCCTTCCAACAGAGGCAAACAGTGCGCAATAATAGCTTTGCTTGCGCAGAGAAATTTATATAATTAATAGTTCCAAATACTGTTTGTGTTGTGGCCAATTCCGCAAAGAAGTTCATTACGAAAAGTTTACGCTCTTCGAGAAACGTTGTTTTGCATACTTTGGTAATTCATTAGAATCCACATGAACTACACAAATGCAACAAAATTAATCGTCGTTTTGAACAATTCAAACTCAATTTTAGTATATTCGACCAAATATCTTTGTTGCTCTAATAAATGATTATTAATAATCGTCCATATCTTTCACTCGCATGTATTTGATTTATATCAGTGAAAAATAATTCAGATTCCAAGGCAAGAATTTCCCCACTTTCCTTAATTTTATTAAACAGACAGAAGTCTTTATCCACTTGTCCACAGAATATAACATAACGTAATCTGTGAAGATCTCAGACAGATACTGTGCATTTCAGTGAAGTAATAACATTAGAAAGATGAAGCGAATATTTGCAATATTGTAAATATATATATATTGCAAATGTACGCTTCGTCTTTCTAATGGTGTTCCTTAGATCATCGGCTACGCCAGAGATGAAGTAAAATGAGTTCCAATTAAACTTCAATACATTTTATTATGCTATTAAGCTTTTTTGTACATTGACAGTTGTAAACAACTTGAGCAAATTGTAAATTGAATGCCTTTACGACGAGATTATCTTCTAATTGCTTTGATTTTTGATAAATTTGACGCTCAAAGCTATATGCGAAATATTTGCCCGCCATCTTGAGAATTACATTCTACTATTAAAGGGATAATGATGAGTGCACGCACGCTTCCCACAAGTAATTTTCAACAGTTACAAGCAATCCAAACAAGACCACACAGAGAGTCCAAAGAGATGCAAATATAATCCGTGGTCACTCTACAAAGCTTGAGCAAAACTCTGCCAACGCCTAATGGTAAAGCAATCATTTGTCAATCTAGGTTGCTGTTAGATCTTATTAGAAAATTACAGAAATTGGAAGTGTTTTGTATATATTAGTGCATGAAGAGGCAAAATCGCTGCTCGTTGTGAGTGGCAGTGGTTCATATTTACTGCATTTCGCCAAGGGGTGGGATGTGTGTCAACTGAAAAGATTGATCACTGAACGTTGAACGTATGTTGAATGTAACTATAAAGTAAAGTAACTGTTTAGAGTTACGTTTCTTTGAGTACAATCACATTAAAATATATTAAATACCATTAATTTTAATGTCATGGCTGTGTGGAGACAATATGATGTTTGTTTCAATCGACTTATTAAAACAGTCTCTTTAAGCAACCATGCAGGGTCGCTTGGCGGAAAATAGGAGCAATGCAGGTATGATGTATATGATTAAAAAAAAAATAAAGAAGTTCGCGTTCGTTTTATTTTTACGATATCAATTCCTTTAGAAACAGGAAAGCAACCGATGCGTTCAGTAATTCGGCAATTACTCATAAATATCATAATCACAGATATTTTTTTTTAAATACGTGGGGAAAGGCTACCTAAAATATATTAAAACCCGAGACAGGAGAACAGCTGTTTCATATGTACATTGTGTCGAAATAAATTATTATCATTACATGTAATGGGCAACATACTATCTGCGAGCCGAACAGCATCGCTGGGTGGAAGGAAATGGTGACGTTCCGGGTCGAACCCCTACATCATTTAATGGTCAATCATGCCACGAAGGCTAAAGTATATCAAATTGCCTGTTTTATTTTCATTTTGAAGCGCTCATTTGTGATACAACTTTGTTTTTAGATGATTGCAACTCAAAACGCAAACGATTCAAACAGCAAATCGTGGCAAGATATGAATCAGTTCATACTTCAGAGGAAAGATGATCATGTGCTGGACAAAGAGAATGGTGCCCAGATTGTAAAATGTGCTTGATTAAATAAAACACATTGTTTTAGTCCAGTCTTTTAAATAATCGGGAAAATAAATTACATCATCAACAACGTGTATTTTGTAGATTAACCAGCAGTGATCTGAAATAAACTAATAAACGCAGCATGGCTGCATTAAGTAGGTTAATCGGTTAAGAAGTAGTGGATCCTGGTAAACATAGCTTTAGATCGAAAACATTTTACTTTCCAAATGGAAGTAACCATTTGGAGACTAAAGTTAGAAAATAGCCACATCGATTGAGTGATGATGTTTCAAAAATATACGGTTTTCTTTCTAATACGCTGCATGATTAGATTTGGTAACTGTGAATTGGCAACTCTAATCTAAAAATGCGTGTTAGAGGTTAGAGTTCATTACAACGTTGGTTTGTATTCTTCTTTCAGGCAGGAGGTGAGTATATTTAGTTATAAAACCTTAAGTATATGTTCCCAACGCCTAACATGACTTTCTATTCTGCATTCATTCTGAATCATTCACTATCCCGAGCTTTCATGATTGCAAATGTGCCTGTTTTCAAATGGAAATAAGACACAAACTGATTATGTGTGCTGAATCCGAATCAGCCGTTGCAGTCTTCTGAAAACCCGCAGTGAAAGGAAGCTGGCCGCAGACCTGTGCAACCGGGCCTTATCTGAGTGGGGTCGATCTATTTTCCAACTTTTGCCATTTATGAGTGTCTCGGCTAGATAATTACGTTGCCATTGTAAATTGCCCAAACAGAACGCAGAGAATGGTGTTCTTCCTCGTCTGGGTCTTGCTACTGATTTTTCCAACAATAGCTTCAATGACTCGCATAGAAGCGCCTTATTGAAGTGAACAAATGGGGGCGACATGTCTCCGCGGGGAAAATGAGAAATCATGAGTTTTGAGTTGTTTGTCACTGCTGCAATCTTTATACAAATGTGCCTAGCATTGATTGTACCCGAACATTTTATCTGCTGATAGACTCGTAGTGCTTGATCAGAGAAATAACCCAGTGTTCCTTAGAAGGCCACATTTGTCAGCCACTGTTACTTAAAGTGGTAGCATTGAAATAAGCAATAATGACACTGCAGCTTACTACTTTGGCATTAATGAAACGCAGTAAATTCCTAAATTGGAACCCCAGCTTTCAACCCAATTAATATCCAATCCAACCTATGATGTTGCCTTAAAGACGATTGCCTATGCCTGATTACACAATATAAACATATACAAAGTAAGTTGTAGTCATTATTGTTACTGTATCTGAAGGAAACGTTTATTAATGAACATATTTCTTGACTATTGGGTTGCTTTCTATTATAAGAATTGTTGCATTTATAATCTTTGAACTGCTGTTTTGGTAGCTGCAAAATGTACTGACGTCCACTTTGCTATATTCTAACAATTAATTTGTCAACGTTATAGTAAATTTGAAATATAGTCAAATGAACATTATGGAATTGACCTGCACCTATCGCTTCAACTATAATAAGGTATATATTGCTGCGAGTCATTAGGGATTTTTTCAACTATATTTTTTAATGTAATAATGTTTTAAAACCTCCAGACGCCTCTTGCAATTTGTCTAAATGATAAGCGTAGCTGATATTTTGTGTTTAATGATTCAAATGAAATGGTAATTAATTATTTAATGCATATTTCGAAAAAAATGGTATCAGTCAATCATAAATAATATCAGCGGCGTCACAGTCTTCTAAGCCCTCTGATCGTTGGGCTTTGATCAGCGAAACCATATTCTACAGCTAATTTCATACACAAGCGCAACGTGCACCTGAAAATATGTCAACAGTTCACAAGTACCTGATAGCTAACAATATTTTCTCAGGTTAACGTTCGAATGTTCTCGTTGCCCCCCAGGTTTTAATCAATTGTTACTTTCCAGGTCACAAGGCGGTACTTGCGCATCAATACTCTGTAATCTGCGTTCATTAATTTCCTTATTAAAGCTTTTAACATTAATTCCTTCTTCGCGAAGATTTGAAAAGTAGCTATTTAATTTCGTTTGATTCAGAACATAGTCCAGAATAGAGCGTCACTTAAATTTGCGCACAAAAGTGATGCATTCACATAACTATCTTAATGTGAAGATTATCTTAACTATCATTGAATGTGAAGATCGTTCTTCAATTATTTTCACCCCACGCCTAACAAATCGTATCATTTTGCGTACTGTTTTTCAATATTTTATGCTAAGATAAAATCCCATCTCCTTCATAAAGCCGGATTTCCGTCAGAGTTCCGTGATCTCACCGCTCATATAAATAACTTATGTAAACAATATTTCAAAACGGAGTGATATTTTCTCTAACGTGAATATAACCAATAACTGTGAAAGGTATTATTAATGCACGAACATTATATGCATGAAGTTTATAATTGAACAATGCAAAAATGAAGATCAGATTAAACACGAAAATAATATACTTTTGGAGGATGCATCCTATCACAAGATAATGCAAATAATAGATGTATATCTATTAAAATGTGGTGTACCGCTTCAATTTTATGTTATACTGGAAAACCTCGATGATATTATACCGATAAGATATATTTGTTATCCACATTTTTAATTTGGGTTAGCATTCAATTTTGATTGGTCTTGCATTCAATTTTGATTGCGAAATGTGTGAAGTATTTAGGACATACTGCGAATATTACTTTAGAATATTAATGATTGCGAATCTTAATTTAGAATATTGATATAGATGCTCTTGCGATAAATGCATATAACAGTTTTGCGGTGTAAATATATCAATTATATCAATCTCCATAAAAGGAAAAGGAAACATATCGAGTTTCACACAGCCACGGTGGTTTTAATCATTTTCTTTCTGAATTTAAGATTATTAGCTCCAGTGACGGGTTTTGCACCCTTTCGACGAGAAAAGGAACATGACACTTTTTTAATTGTAACCAAATACTCGTGATGTAAAGTTGATGTTCATGCAATGTTCAAATTATTACTTATACTTAAATGGGAAGTGTTGGTATAAAATATATTCTTTAACTTAACATTTAAATCCGAAATGGATCATATCAAGGATGTGTATGGTTTGGCGGCTGTACCTTTTTATGTAATTTTCTACAAATAAGCTTAAAATAAAAACGTTACTTGTACTGTATAATGTTTTCCATAATTTTCCATTTGGTTTGTTTTCTTATCTTATCAATATCGTATTATATATTACCTCTTATTGTTCATCGCACTAGTATTCTTTATTATATTGCCTCCATTTGCGAATAGAGCATATTTTAACACAATTGGTGTAGATGTTCATTATGTAGAAAAATGGACATGTTCGGCGAGTTTTGCACAGCACCGGAAAAAATCGCGCGTTTACTAACGACGCATTTAGTTACTTATAGGTAGGACATTTCAGGATACTTTAAAAATACTGTTAGTGATACCTTAGTATTAATTCATATTTTGCTATGAAATAATCAAGCCCTTCCATTGGCAGTAACATCCTGTGACAAAGAATTACATGCAGCCGAGCGCATGGTTTATTAAATGCCTAGATTTTATTTTTCAAAAGCAACTTGCATTATTTGGATTCGGCTCCAGAAGATAGGATTTTTTAAATGCACAACATCAGTGATCATCTGGCATTCGTCTGACAGCTTAACTTTATTTTGTTTATCGACATGGGTTTAAGCCGTGAAAATGACACGCATAATTTAAGAAAAGAACGATAAAAAATTATTATTACTTCGTGGGGAATTATTCATATTACAAAATTAAAACATCGGGTTTAAAAACAATTATATGGCGCAAATCTCTTCCATAAACAACATATGATTTTGCATAAAGGGTTTAGCAACGTTTTTGTTTTTGTTTAAGAAACACCGATTCTGACTTACCTTAATGTTTACTAGTTAATTCCTCAATTGCCATACAACCGAAAATTTCTGAATTGGTAGAGAACTGAATTTAAACAGCCTCCTGGTCAGGCATCTCTTTCTGCAGGCATCAGCGGGGAATACTTCGGTTGAAACAAAATAACACATTTCATATTTGAAACAGTACAAGTCCACTTAACGATCATTTAAATATCTAACAAATGAAATATTGTGTAAACGCTCTCTTCCAGCTTTTCCTGGGGGAGGGAGAGTGGAGCCTTTTAGTGTTTACTCCTGCACGATTGTGAATGCTATTTTCTGAAGGGCCCCAGGCCTGAACCACCTCTCGAATAAGGAGCTTTCACTTGTTACTGACATGTATATGTGTCTCACAAAAATAATGACGTTGGTCTTTGAGACCTGATCGGTGCAAGTCACTAGACATGGGTCGGAAGAATATTAACTTGTTAATTTAAAAAAAAACATTGACACATCTCAACATTATAACTACGTAAATCGCAAGGGTCCCTTCAAAATTATATATTTTTCTACATCTATTCTATTTAAACAACTGAGGTTAATGCATAAATATTGTAGATTATGTTTGAACGACAATTTAGGCGACGATTATGTTTATTTCAGAAATATTCTATCATTAATAACATTAGGGCAGAGGCCAACGTTCCACAAATACGTACTCCGCTTCAAAAAGGACATTCTAAAATATTTGATCCTCTATTTAAAGGGAAGGTTTCAACTGCACTGCTAACATTGCTGCGAACATCGATCACCGCTGTCGAATGCAGTCAAAGATCAGGTCGCTTCCCACCAAAACTTCAAAAAATTGATTCTTGTTAATAATCAAACACAGCAGTCAGCGTCATAAACGGCGTGCAGCTGACCCTCAAAACTGAACAAATTCGACCTGGGCCTAGGCTGCAAAAACAAAATCAACCATTGCTTCCAATCCAATTCTTGAGTTATATTGGCTACTTTTTTTCCCACGGCCGCTGGGCCATATCACACATTCAATCAGGTCGTTATATTTCCAATCTCGATACACAAGATTGTCAGCAGCTCTTTAAACGGGACAGCTTTAGTCACAGCACGATTGGCTGACACGATCAGCCAGACACCAAACTCGTGTCAATGCTGAATCCAAGCACTGTTTGTAAAATTGAACAAGATATCAGTTAAACGGATTACTAGATCACATATTCTGCAATGTCAACTTAATTTGAAATCCGTGCATATAATCGCTGAACATTTACACGGGTTCTTGCGAGCTTAGTTTAAAATTGTCCGGTCTTGGAAGCGTAGCTCGTAAATCTTTCCCTTTGCTAACAGCAAACAACTGAGATTTTCTTAATGCCAGAACAAACAGAGTCTTCCATAGAGAAATCATACTTGATCGTCCTAATTGAAATACACTTTGGCCTCATTAACTACTTTAAGTTTGCGGAATTAATTCAAAATAAATCTAGGCGAAGCTCCCTGACTACTTATATCGTTGTTACATGTTCGCCTTTGGAGCTTACCATCGAGCAAAATTGAACTTTCGAACGTTTGACATCTGTGGACTTTGAACTGTTGGATATTAACAGCGCCAGTAACGGCACTGGTCATCCCGTCCGCATTTAGAATGTAAGCATTGAACTGCCTTACAATTCATTCACCTCCGAAGGTAGCTAAAGAAAATACTGATTTTCAACCAAATAATCGTCCCACTATAATTACAGGTCTTGCTGTCTACCTATCGCCAACAATAAAAGGGGGACAGAGGAATGCGAAATGTGTGGTTTGTCCATTTGTTTGCCCACAGATAGTAAATCCAACCACGAATTTAATCGCCTTTAGATATCCAACCGGTTTACCCGTGCATTAAAAAATAAATAAAGAGGGCACCGTGGCAGATCCTTCATTATTGTATAAATAGTCAAGAACCTATTAACAGTTTCCCTTTGCCTACTTTGTGTCGTTGGAACTCAAAAAATATGCAACATAAATACATTGCGCTGAAGTCCAGTTACGAAGAGCAATGATGATCATCACTGGAAATTAAGAATGGTATGCAATAAAATAGTTGGGGTTATTGAGGTTTAGATTTTCATAATTTATTAGAACTATATTTATACCAATTGTCTATTTTAAGTTACAGCAAAAACGTATTTATACGCCGGCATTAACGAACAAACTATCAAATACTGTACACGCTCAGTCGTTCATGAAAACATTTTTTTTCACAGCATATACAAATTGCTAAAAACTCTACATTCGGCCCAGACATGTGCATTTTACAGAAATATACACCTAAGTTTTATAGTAAAAACTAAGAAAATACCAAGTCGTGTTAAATAAACCTATCGTGTTTCTTATCTTTCCGAGGAAAGAATATTAATGGGTGTCACATCTTTATATTTCCAACGCATCATTCTATGCTATTCAACAGATACACGTTACATGTACAGATCTTAGATACAGTGATAGATCTGTCTCTTGTAAACTTCAGTCTCTATCTGCAAAATAAGTATTTTTTCACTGTGATATATGTCAGAAATATGTGCATTTCAAGTCTACAAAACAAAATAAATTCACAAGTATTTTCCTAGAATGCAGCGGGAGCCTCCTATATTGATTCATGTCTACGAAAACCAGTGTCCACAACACTCTACCAAACTGCAGCAGATATGAATCAATACAGTATGGTATTGAAACACAAGCAACGTGAATCATTCACCAGGTCCTACCATACAGTAAAGTAGAGCATGACATGGCTGTACCATAATCAGAACTAGAAGAGTTTAGGTGAGACAAACTAGTGACGTGGCTTTGGATAGGACTTCCTGGGGTTTGTCCTAATTCCGATGTCTGACCTGCGCTATTTCCTTGCTGACTTGGGCCGTGAGCTGCGCCATTGGTAGCCACGGTGATTGCTGCATTTGTAGATTGCTGTTGCTGAGTCTGCATGGTCGAGGCTGGGGCATTGGCACCTCCTTGGCATGGTATGCCATCTTTAACCAGGACAGGTACGGCCACTCTTCTCGGGGACTGTTGCTGCTGTTGGCAAGCGCCGCTGTCCTGCTGCATGTGTTGCTGAGCTGCTTTGTCTTTCGCTTGCCGCTTCATCTTATATCGGTGATTCTGAAACCAGATCTTCACCTGGGTGGGCGTGAGGTGGATCATGCTGGCCAAATGTTCCCTTTCAGGGGCCGAGAGGTATTTTTGCTGTTTGAAGCGCCTCTCTAACTCATAAACCTGGGCTTGAGAGAAAAGCACTCTGCGTTTTCTCCTTGGCGTACTCTGGAGAGGAGCCATGGATTTGCCAACGTCTCCAAGAGAACCCAGAGACCCCATTCCACCCATGTTCATTCCTGAAGACGGGGCCATGAAGCGGGAAACTAAAGAGAGTAAAAGAATAAACTCAGAAAATACTTTTGCAATTAAGTAAGTATACATTTAAAACACTGTAAATGTATTTACTGCAACATACATATATGCGTCAAATATCCAAAAGCTGATGGAGATGTGCTCGAACTCCAACCAATTAAATTAACATTTAGATTACTTCTTTCTGAAATGAGTTTATGTGAAACCGACTTATAAAATCTATCCATTAGCAAATGAATTAGGGTTTTGCCATCTTAAAATAGACCGGATAATAGAGAAAAGGTTCAAATCATGAACAAAGTATGTGTTAAGGTTTGTGGCATACTTTCGCGGAATAATTGTAGCATAATAATAATTTTTCAAGATGTTAGAAATGCTGGTGGTGTTTTCAAAGAATATGCCGTGCACTTCTACACCGGATGTATTAACATTTTGCCGAACATTAATCACTAAAGATAACAACTGGCTAATATCTATTTCAACTTATTATTATTAAAAATTACAAATCATGATTTAAAAAATTAAATTATTTAATCTGGTCACGATGGCACAGCATATAAAACATGCGTGAGCTGCCTTGTCGCCTACTAACTATGGGCAGGATAACTTGAGCTGTCCTAGATTCTCCATAGAATTACAAAGATTTACGATTGCCAGAAAAGTATGTGAATAAAACTAAACACAACTGAGCACAAATTCACCATGTAATAGACATCTTGTTGAAAATCAAAGGACGCTAAGGCGTTTGAAGATAGTAGATTTGGAACACAATGTCCATACAGTTAGCACATTTAGAAGACTTGAAATATCTTTTCCGATTTCGCCAGCTTACTGTTTGACCAACCCCGCTCACCCCAAAAAACAATGATTACACTTACTGGATGAAAAACGCGGGTCCGGATTCGTGCCGTACCAGCCTGTCGCACTTGCACCGTTTCTCATGGTATCTTGGTAAGCAGGGAGATCGCCCATGTTGCCAATATTGCTGTTGCAGTAGCCTCCCATAGCAGTGTGTGAAATCTGTGGCACCCCGTGTGACATGTGGTACGTGGCCGCAGGTACCGACGTGTTATGTCCGATCGGATGCTGTTGCATTCCCGGCTGTGAGACCTGTGGCTGGCGGTAAGTTGTCAAGTGAGCTCCGAGGTTACCCGCAGCGTCCATGCCAACTTTCTTGTAGCTCTCCTCGATGGGGCTCAAAATATCTGAAACTGAGAAGGGCGTAGTATGCTTGGGGCTCATCGACATGGTTCAGCAGCGAAGTAGGCAAATTTGCTGAACGGATAAACAGTGTTGTGTTAGCGCCGATCTTGTGGACGCACACGTAAGAGAGTGATTGAAGTCCGCCTTAATTGTATTAAGTCGAGGCTATAGACCTGCGAGCGCCTAGCTTTTGTTTGTTGTAGCCAGGCGCCAGGTTTTAGTCAGACGGGAGAGGCGGGGCATGAACGCAAACGAGCAAACAATAGAACTTCACATCTTGCTAAGATAATTAGGTAACATGCTGATGGCAAGGTAAATACTTTCGAGTTCACCTTGCCAATGCATTTTTACTGGATGTGAAATATTAAATAAAAGAACATTTGTATGTGTACATTGAATCAATGTGTTATCTATAAAGGATGCACAATAAGGTTTCATTTGGTACAATCAGCGGTTGTGTTTGCGTGAAGGTCAGTGTTTAACTCTGACTTTTAATATCATTGATAAAGAAAAGAGATAATTGCACTTTTAGGTTTTTTTCAGTACCGTTGAGTTATATTTAAGTCAGGTAAAAGTGCACTTGGTACATGGGAATAACTAAATATCTTTCGTCGGTGGCAATGTAAATGCTTGTTCGCTTTGTGAGTGCGCTCGATATTAATGCATAAGCATCGTTTTGCTTCAATTCAGGGGCTCTCATTCAATAGCCAAGAAGTCTTTCAGGAGAAAGAAGGCTCCTACATGAGTTAACGTCGTTGAAGTGTAAACCTCTGCCCTGATTACACTTCACATTTCTTGGAGAGGCAAGATTTGATGCTAGAATTTTATTCTTGGATCCACGTTAAAAGTCCCCTTTGAAGTGTGTAGTACCGCTACCTGAACATACCACATTTGCGGACCAGTGCAAAGTTCACGATTTCCGCAATTTTTATCTGATAGAGACATTTAACTGGATTACGTGAAGCATCTAATATGAACCTTTAAATATTTCACCTAGTATAACAACATCTGAATAAATTATATTCCGGTCTTGAAAGGGATTAAGAAATGTTTTGTATTTATCGCGCTCACCTAACTGATATCGTGTAAAGTGTTCTAGTAGTAGTATGAACGACTTCAGTTGTTTTCAATCTGTTTTGATATGTGTATTTACACGTGTCTTAAAGGTACATCTCTACGTTCGGTATCTTAAATTGATCCCAATGTCAATGGTATATTCCATCAATCTCCATCTCATGTTGTTGTATTTTATGATAGGCGCTACAAGAATATTTACCAAAATCACATTTTTGGAATTAATATTGATAACTGGGCTTTTCAATGTGCGCGGGTTCATGGATGTATTATTTAAAACCATGGCTTATTATGCCCTTTTTTATAAAGGTTTATTTATTTTAGAGCTCAGTGCTACCTGATAAGACGAAGGGGTTGTACACGGTGTTAAATAATAAATAATGCATATTTAAGACCACAAGTCATGTAGTCAGCAATAGAATTCTAGTTTTGCCGATATATTTACTTACCCTAAGCAAACCCCCGATTTAATAATACCGAGTCATTCCAATGCTGTATTTGATGTTTGGACATAATTGTACATTAGCTAATGATTATCTGATGTTTATATTAGGCCCAGACTATTTTTCAATTGCATAATTAATCCACACACATCCGTGTGAAAATGTGTTCTTCTTGGACAACAATACGTGTTGCGTTGGAATGATCATTTTCGAATGAAAAATACACCTGAACGTATCATTTTATTGAGTCCCATTCTCTCCCCAAAGGAGGATAATATGCCAAGTGGAGGTTCATCCAGCCTTATTTTGAGAACGGCGATCCTATCTGTGATTGTGTGCATTTCATTGCAGAGAACGAGGATATTTCTCAATGGCTTCTGACCTTGCACAATGCAGCTGATAACACTCGAAATATCATACAAATTGACAGTCAAACAATCTCATACCCAACGCGAATGGCCACGCCAACACCAAGGCGTTGTTACATCAGTGCGCCTAAAATATGTTAAACTGCACAGATTAAATGCCGCCAAATCTGATACGAAAAGTCAGTAAATATATATTGCTACATAAAATACACGACCAAAATTATAAATTTGGAATATAATTTTAGTTTGCTCCTAGCCTCGTGGTCTTAAGTATGCGAATAGTCAGTGTGAACCTCAAAACATAAAGTATTTAATATTAAAACAGTTTTAATATTTTGAACGCACCATCTTCTGCATTGTTCAAAGGCCCACCGATATACTACCCCAGAAGCTGTTGTGATATTAAAGAGATATAATATAATATTCGTATTAATAGAATGAGTCTGCATGTTATTTCACCTGACAGTAAGCGACCTGAATAACCGGTTGGCACATTGGTCAGCTATCCAGAACCGAAACTCTTGAAAGTCATTTTAACTGTAATTAATGTTATAACGAAAACCGTAATAACGATATTTCGTGTTAAGTTCAGTTAGCAGCGTGTTACGTTAATTTGTTGGGTTTTTTAGCTGAAACATACCTTGAGCTGCTCTTAATTGCTCAGATTTGTTTTGCCGCGCTCCGGTAAAATAATGCTCCTTTTTACATTTTTCTTTTGATGTTTTCCCTTCGCTGATGAATACTGTGTTCTTTCAATGTGCTTTAAAGATGCAAGTCACCTTCATAGGCCGTTAAGATATTAAATCATTTTAAGTAAACATTTTAAATTATTTTATGCGAACTTTTCGTTTCGAAGTTTTACAGAATTTATTTTGTAGGCTGCAACATCGGTTTAAAATGGATTAATGCGGGGTTAGTGTAGATGGTCGGCATGGAATCGATGGGGCGAAGGGCCAGTTTCCACGCTGTATGCGCCTCACTAATGAAAACGTTTACCACCAAATTATGTTTAAATATCTTACATGTATAATGTAAGAGGAAGTAACTGGCACAAACCATTATTGACATTCCTCGTGTTATCACGAGGTTTCCCACAGGAAGCCTATTTCACTTAGTTGGATTTCTCCAATACCTTGTGCTTTTGTTTTTAAACCAGCATTTTAGTCCGTTGTATCTAATTTCTGCATCAAAGTTAAATGATACAATTTCACTTCATGAATAATATTTGGAATATATGTATTCTCTTCTATCTGGAGAAGCTGTCTCGACCCGAAACGTCACCTATCCATCCATGTTCTCCAGAGATGCTGCCTGTCCTGCTGAGTTACTCCAGCACTGTCCTTTTGAGAAATATTCTGAAATTTGTCAAACCTCACGGATCGGGTTTATAACTGGGTACAGTCTAATAACGTCCGCGGTATAATATATGAACTTTCGTTCCGATGTTAGACCGACCATTATTCTAATAACCATTGTGCATATTTAACAAACTAAGTTAAATAGTGTGCGACGTTTAAAAACATGTACAGTAAGGCAATACTGTTTAATATTGCTATTTCACAATGGCTAGACAAATATTTTATCGGCGGGACATTATATTGTGTAAAACACAACGGGTCAGTTCTATTTCAATCGTACATTGGTTCTGAACACCTGTCTACGTCAGTTTCCCTAATGTTCAGAACAAAATACAGCAGATATACATGGGACGACAAGGGAAACTTGTTTTGATTGTAATACGTGCTTCCAATAATTATGCATTCTGTACTTGCTTGATGATTACTCCAGAAAGTAACATCAACAAACAGCTGAATTAATTAGCGGAAAGTGAAGCCAATAGCAAATATACACGACAGCGCAGAACTCGTCCAAATCACAACACGTTCGGCTTTGCGACGCTATAATTCCAAACCTACGCTGCAACAATTAGCAACACTGCAGTAGGTCGCCCGCAAGCGAACCGTGCCTTGGAGCAAACCCATTTGATGGGAAATGAACGCGAACAGCGGCCTCTGTTGATGGTTCCACTCACAAGTTATTCGCTGGGTGGGAGGTAGGGAAAGGCACTAACTAGTTTTGAGTCCAAATGTTTTCCTTTATCCACATCTCCAGATCTTACAGGTAATCCAAATTTCCTTTGATAATTTGGTATGTACGTGACCTTGTTCTCGATTGGGGTAAAGAAAAACATAGCTGCGATGTATCAACTGGATTAAAACCAAGATTATGTTCCCTAAATCCCATTCAATTTCAGAATCTCGAACAGTGAGAATTCGTCTTCATGCAGATTATGGATGCATGTCATTTGTTTATCAAAACTGCAAAATAATCACTGCACGTATATTGTATTTTAGCTGTAAATCATTTACAACTTGTAAACTCAAAGCAAGATTGTGGAAAGTGAAAGTTTGTTACTAATTGTAAATTAGTTTTAACATAAATTAGGTAATCCTCATAAGTAAATGAATCCGTCTGAAGAAGGGTTATCCATTCCTCCAAATATACTGCCTGTCCCGCTGAGTTACTCCAGTGTTTTGCGTCTATGTCATTGACATTTCTATCTCAAATTTACACCGTGACTTAAGTCACATATCTGACGCATCTTGAAGTCTTAATGTAATGTGAAATTACAATAAGCATCATAGTGCTATACAGCACGGAAACAGAGGCCTCGGCCCAATTCACCCACGTGGACTAAGATATTTCTATTTATCCGCATTTTGGCTCGTATCTGCACATTATGTGGTTAATTTAAGTTAGTTTATTTCCAACTACAATTTTAGAATATTTCCTTTAACGTACTGTCCAAGTAAAAATAGAATATCTTAAATATTTGCATGAGCAGAGCTCCGTCCTTACACGCACATAAGTCTTGCAACATGACAATACACACTGAACATGGTAAGGAAAACGGAATTAGAGGCACATGGTTCAAAAGCAGTGAAGTTTTATTGTATATTTATGAAGGGCCGGCCTTTAATTAGCTGGAGTATTGCATCCAATTCACGTCAGCACGCTGAAGGAAGGATGAAAAGGCCTTAAAGGTGATGAGGAAGAGATTTAATAAAAGTGGTTGGAGCGATGATGGATTTTCTCTTACTGGGTTAAAGAACAGCATCTCTGGGTTCAAGAACGCGACGGACCGAATGGCATTTTCCGTGCCGTAACCATTTTACAACATGCGTCTTAATGTTGGCCTTGCGTTAAAATCACTTGAATACTTCAGTTAACTTATTTCTGCAAGATCAGATGATCATTATTTGAGATGTTGTTTGCCAGAATTAGCATCTTCTCGGTTAACAAATCGCGCCAGTCTTACTCGAAAAAAAAACTCGAAGTAAAATAATCTGATGACCAAAGAAATTGCAAATCAAATATAATCGAGCCATTGCCATTAATAGATACGAAATTATTGTCGAAACCTTTTCAGTGGAACCTGTCATTAATACAATACAATATTGTTGGATTCAATCTATTGAGTTTACAATACTTTACAGAACAAATCCATAGTTTGATTAATAAAAGGCACTGACATGTACTGTTCTGGTAAATGCAACGCGCAAGATTTCTGCTCCAAACGCAGTCTCTCTACATTATGATAGATGTATATGGTTCACCGCCGCGAACAACCCAGTCGCTTGCTAAATTAAATGCTTTCTAAATTGTAGCAAAGTAGTTTCCCTTTAATTGAAGCTTCGTATTTCTTTTAATATAATGCCATACATGTTCCCTTCCTAATTTCATAGCAGTGGGAGAATGTATTAATTCGTCACCGTATAAACCGTCTTTGATTCTTTGAAAGCGTATCTTTTCATTTGGAGAACTTTACATGAAAAGATACAGTCCTTCATTTCAAGAAACAGTGAAAGATGCATTTGTTCCAAAGTGCGAACCCCCGTGAAAGGATTAAATCCTTTCCAACAAAGAATCAGAGTGATTTGTTCGGTTTTAAAAGATTCAAAGAAATACAATTGCACGTCAAAAATCGGCTGCTACCGGGGGATTACAGATTTATCACACGGTACATTTAGCACAGAATTACCTTAAATATTTAGAAACGATTTCACACATTGGTTTATTTATATTAAATGAATAGAAATTCCCCAGAAAACAAAAATTGGAATTGACTTGGTTGTGTGTTGCAAGCTTGGATTTAAAATTGCATTGAATATACAGTAGAGAAACTCGGCCCAAACTGCGAAGCAAGATATAACTCCATACGTTAATTGTTCTGTTTAAAAAGGCACTCCTGCCACACAATTCAAAAGCGGGATACTTTTACCACCAAATTAATGTACTTTTACGTCTACACCTTGGTATATTTGATGAATGCAAAATTCAAATTTAAGACGGTTCATTCTCCTGTTTGGTGATTTACTCTATGGATGCGAGATTGCCGATTCAGCAGAACAGTTTATTCTCTATTATTTGCAGTGTTTAGAATCATCTGAATCACTGCGTTCAGATTAACATTAAAAGGTCAAGCAATGTTACAGCATCCACTGAAAACAAACGATTAGTTCCGATGGCAATACTCTGTACATGGAACACGTGAACACAGCGCTAATTCAAATCGAATTTCAGAACATTCATGGGCATCTATAGCAAAATACATATATTTCTACAACCGTGTGGTATTTCATCAAGGAGCACATCTCTATTTCCGTAAAAGTCGGGGTACAGCAGAGCCAAAATCTTTACAGTATATGTGACATGTCCGTGGTAACCAGTGGTAAATTTAGTACTCAAGGGTCTCTCTCGACACTCTTCCTTTTGGTGTTTGTCTGCATCTCAACCCTTGATAAATAGACACATTGTGTTTGGGATTTAACGTGGTGCATTCTCTACCCTAGTATAATATTAATTCTAGCTCAATGAAGAATCATTCCCTTTTCCATATTGAAGGAATAAAGTTATGAGCCAAGAAGCCAAGGAATTACAGATGCTGCTTTTCGAAAGAAGACACGAAGTACTGCCTAACTCAGTGGGTCAGGCAGCATCTCTTGAGAATATGGATAGAGGAATTTCCTGTACCTCCTTTATCAGTCTGAAAAATCGTAAACCATTCCTTCCTTCCACGGATGCTGCCCGACCCGACGAATTTCTCCAGAAGTTTGTTTCTTACACAAGGTTCCAGCATATGCAGTTTCATGTGTCTTAATG
Source organism: Okamejei kenojei (assembly GCA_035221665.1). NCBI lineage: Eukaryota > Metazoa > Chordata > Chondrichthyes > Rajiformes > Rajidae > Okamejei > Okamejei kenojei. The sequence goes on from CM069139.1 coordinate 46,549,693, forward strand.
ATATGGCATAGAAACATAGAAACATAGAAAATAGGTGCAGGAGGAGGCCATTCGGCCATTCGAGCCAGCACCGCCATTCATTGCGATCATGGCTGATCGTCCCCTATCAATAACCTGTGCCTGCCTTCCCCCCATATCCCTTGACTTCACTAGTCCCTAGAGCTCTATCTAACTCTCTCTTAAATCCATCCAGTGATTTGGCCTCCACTGCCCTCTGTGGCAGGGAATTCCATAAATTCAAAACTCTCTGGGTGAAAACATTTTTTCTCACCTCAGTCTTAAATGACCTCCCCTTTATTCTAAGACTGTGGGCCCTGGTTCTGGACTTGCCCAACATTGGGAACCTTTTTCCTGCATCTAGCTTGTCCAGTCCTTTTATAATTTTATATGTTTCAATAAGTTCCCCCCTCATCCTTCTAAACTCCATTTAATGGCATATAACTTTGTTTATCATTTCTAGTCCTATGTGGATGCCATTTCATTGGTTCATGATATAAAAAGTTATACTGTGCTTCTCAAATAAATCCATGCATGAGCGTTATTTTACTTCGGAGTCACGTGAGTGACTACGTGAAGAAGCCCCGCCAGGCGCATGCTCGGCATTACGTCGACGCATGTCGGTAGGGAAGGGTTGCAGATCGCAGCTCCACCAGCTGTAAGTAACAGGCCCGCAGGTAAGTGAGTTGAAATTACTTCCTGGGTAGAAACTCCGTGACGCTGGCTGGAATAGCCAGGAGGAGTTTGGGGAAGTTTTTAAAATGGACATGGTAAAAATCGGCGCGGGGGGAAGCGCGCGTCCTGGGAGAACTTGGTTTAGATCGGGACCAGATAGTACGGAGCCGGTTCCGATACTGGTAGCTGTTGAAACTGCCGTAGTTCAGACTTTAGACGCTCCACAGCCACAGGCCACGGAGGAAATTCCAGTAAAGGGGAAAATAAAGGAAGTCTGCTAGGCCTGAAATATCAGGTGAATCTGATGAAGAAGACAGGACCAGGCAGACGAGCCCTGTGGCTCAGGATGAACCAAATTGAGAAAATGTTCCAAAAAATTATAAACCAAGGGTCAAAAGACCCAGAATATTCCCAGGCAGCCCCTGAGGGGGTTCCATATTATGATTATGGTGCCTTTACAATATGGGAATGTGAACCTCCAGAGACTTGTTTAGGTCTGGAGGAAGTCTCCTTGAGCAAGTCTCAGGAGTACCAGGGCAGCAAAGACTAACCATGAAGGTGGTGTTTTTGGTGTTGAATACCCACCACAGCACAAAAGTCAAAGTACAGGTGTACCGTATGTAGCACAATCCTTTGCTATACCAGAGGGAAGCAGTGAGGTCATGGAAGAAAAACTGGCGGCCAACATTAATTATTTGGTTTCTCACCAACTTCAGGACATGTTGGCATTGTTGTAACTCCTAATTTGGGATTAATTGTATGAGTAAAATCGGCATTCGTTTCATCCTACACCCAAGATTGCTGATTTGTGTAATCAAGCAATATTCAAGCTCCAGATTATTTGGAGAAACCTGCGTAAACAAATTAACGATATCAATGATGAGGCAAAAACGATCAGCCTCATGAAACCTTTTATATTTAGCCAAAGGAGACAATCTGGCTGGATGAGAAGGGGGTTTGATTCAGGAGCAGGAACAAGCAGAGGCGGGGGTATGGTAAGAAGTATTATCACCCATCACAGCCCAATGTCAATCCATATATTGGGAGAAGGAGACCATCAAGGTCATCTGATGAGGTACAAAACTGTATTCTATCACAGAGGAAACTGTTGTAGAACCTCCGATTGGTGGTAGATTGCAATTGTTTTATGATGAATGGTACTGTATAACATCTGATCGGTTTATATTAGATACTGTGTCAGGTGCTACTATTGAATTTGTGGAAGGAGTTGATCCACCTGTACAGGATAAACCTAATCGGGATTTGGTGTTTTCTGCATCTGAAAATTTTCAGGTAAAATAAGAAGTTAAAAATTTACTTAAAAAGGGGGTAATTGAAACTACGGGGTATCATCCGCAACAATTTGTGTCAAATATTTTCCCCAGGCCAAAGAAAGATGGGGGTTGTAGAGTCATTCTGGATCTCACAAAATTGAATTTATATGTCCAGTATAGACATTTCAATATGGACACCTTCAACACTGCAAAGGAGTTGTTGTCCATAGGATGTTACATGGCTACTATAGACTTACAAGATGCATATTATTCAGTGCCAATTTATCACCATTATCGTAGATACTTGAAGTTTAATTGGATGGGTCAGCTGTGGCAATATAAAGCATTACCTAATGGGTTAAATTCAGCTCCTACGCTGTTAACAAAATTATTGATACCAGCACTGGCATTGTTAAGGTCGCAACATGTTAATGCCACTCAGGAATCAGCTGAAGATTCAGTTTCAGCAACTATATGCCTGTTCAAAAGGCTAGGGTTTCTGATCCATCCAACAAAATGTAAGCTACAGTTGTTGCAGACAATTGAGTATTTGGGGTTTGTCATTAATTCAGTTGCTATGTCAGTAACTTTACCAACAGATAAAATTGTGGATATTACAAATGAGTGTGAATTCCTTGCTGACAAACATCCCTTCATCCAAGAAGTAGCTCGGGTTATTGGTAAGATAGTAGCAGCGTTTCCCACTACAAACTTAAATGTATTTTATTGGGATTTTATGTGATAGACCAACACAAAGTGGCGCGTAATTGTGAAGTGGAAGGAAAATGATACATGGTTTTCAAATTGTATTACAAATAAAAAACTGAAAAGTGTGGTGTGCAAAAGTATTCAGCCCCCTTTACTCTGATACCCCTAAATAAAATCCAGTGCAACCAATTGCCTTCAGAAGTCACCTAATTAGTAAATAGAGTCCGCTTGTGTGTAATCTAATCTCAGTATAAATATAGCTGTTTTGTGAAAGCCTCAGAGGTTTGTTAGAGAACATTGGTGAACAAACAGCATCATGAAACCCAAGGAACACACCAGACAGGTCAGGGATAAAGGTGTGGAGAAGTTTAAAGCAGGGTTAGGTTATAAAAAAATATCCCAAGCTTTGAACATCTCACGGAGCACTGTTCAATCCATCATCCGAAAATGGAAAGAGTATGGCACAACTGCAAACCTACCAAGACATGGCCGTCCACCTAAACTGACAGGCCAGGCAAGGAGAGCATTGATCAGAGAAGCAGCCAAGAGGCCCATGTTAACTCTGCAGGAGCTGCAGAGATCCACAGCTCAGGTGGGAGAATCTGTCCACAGGACAACGATTAGTCGTGCACTCCACAAATCGGGTCGTTATGGAAGAGTGGCACGAAGAAAGCCATTGTTGAAACAAAGCCATAAGAAGTCCCGTTTGCAATTTGCCACAAGCCATTTGGGGGACACAGCAAACATGTGGAGGAAGGTGCTCTGGTCTGATGAGACCAAAATTGAAGTTATTAGCCTAAATGCAAAATGCTATGTGTGTCGGAAAACTAACACTGCACATCACCCTGAACACACCGTCCCCACTGTGAAACATGGTGGTGGCAGCATCATGCTGTGGGGATGCTTTTCTTCAGCAGGGACAGGGAAGCTGGTCAGAGTTGATGGGAAGATGGCTGGAGCCACATACAGGGCAATCTTGGAAGAAAACCTGTTAGAGTCTGCAAAAGACTTGAGACTGGAGCAGAGGTTCACCTTCCAGCAGGACAATGACCCTAAACATACAGCCAGAGCTACAATGGAATGGTTTAGATCAAAACATATTCATGTGTTAAAATGGCCCAGTCAACGTCCAGACCTAAATCCAATTGAGAATCTCTGGCAAGACTTGAAAATTGCTGTTCACAGATGCTCTCCATCCAATCTGACTGAGCTTGAGCTATTTTGCAAAGAAGAATAGGCAAAAAAATGCAGTCTTTAGATGTGCAAAGCTGGCAGAGACATACCCCAAAAGACTTGCAGCTGTAATTGCAGTGAAAGGTGGTTCTACAAAGTATTGACTCAGGGGGGCTGAATACTTTTGCACGCCACACTTTTCAGTTTTTTATTTGTAATAAAATTTGGAAACTATGAATTATTTTCCTTCCACTTCACAATTATGTACCACTTTGTGTTGGTCTATCACATAAAATCCCAATAAAATATATTTACATTTGTGATTGTAATGTGACAAAATGTGCTGAAGTTCAAGGGGTATGAATACTTTTGCAAGCCACTGTATCTAGGAATATCTGGCTTTCAGCTATCTATCTCCCAGGGAAAGACAATGTTGTGGCAGACAACAGATCACGGGAGTTTAAAGACAATACAGAATGGATGTTAAATCCACAGATTTTCCAAAAAATTGTCAATCAGAATGGTGTACTAGACATTGATTGTTTGCATCCAGATTAAATCATCAATTGCCTAAATACGTGACATGGAAGCCTGACCCAGGAGCTGTAGCATTGGATGCATTCTCGCTACATTGGGGAAATATGTTTTTCTATGCTTTTCCCCCCATTTTGCCTGATTAGGCAATGTCTCAATAAAATAGAGCAAGACTCTGCTAAGGGTGTTTTGGTGGTTCCAAACTGGCCTACACAGGCATGGTTCCCATTGATGCTTAGAATGATAATTGAACTTTTTATGACGATCTCCAGCTCCAGGAATTTGTTGGTACAACCAGTGACAGAACAAGCTCATCCATTGCATGATCATATTAATTTGTTAATCTGCAGGTTCTGACCAGACCATTACAAGGGCTTGGACTGTTGGATAGGACCATGGAAGTCATAACGTCAGCCTGGAGAGATAGCACTAAGAAACAATATATGTCACATAAAGAAATGGGAAGCTTTTTGTATTCAGCCAGAGATATCTTATCATTCTATAAAAACATATCGGATGTATTGGAGTTCCTTGCCATATTGCATTTTGATCAGCACCTTAGTTATAGTACTATTAATAGTGCTCGTAGTGCTTTGTCTTCCTATTTAGGACAATTTTCAGAACACCTATCTATTGGGTCTCATCCATTAATATCCCAATTTATGAGAGGGATTTTTAATAAAAAATCCTCCCAAACCCAGATTTACAGAAAATTGGGATGTTAGTATAGTCCTCACATTACTTCAGCAATGAGCTCCAATTACGTCACTGTCTTTTCAGAAGTTAAACATTTAAGGTGGTAATGCTTATGGCATTAGTATTGGCACAAAGAGTACAAACATTGCAAATGTTATGTTTAGATTGTATGCATTTGTCTGCAGATAACATTACTTTTTATGTTTATGATCTAATCAAACAAAGCAGACCGGGGAAGTCTGGAACCAAGGTAATCTCTAGAGCATATCCTGTCGACCAAACATTGTGTGTGGTTAAGCATCTGATTCAATATATTGAAGTAACCAAGAGTCCGAGGTTGTGAGACAACAATGTTTATTGCTCATAAAAAACCATACAAAAAAGTGTCAGTACAAACTATTTCTACATGGTTAAAACAGGTTGGATTTAGCTGCAGGAGACACTGATGTGTTTAAATCTCACTCCACCAGGGCAGCGTCCACGTCCGCGGCAATGGCACAGGACGTGCCGCTCGACCAAATTTTAGAGGCTGCAGGATGGTGTAAAGAAGAAACTTTTTCCAAGTTCACAATTAACCTGTTATCATGGTGCCAGAATTGGACATGTTGTGTTGGGTTCTGTTTGGTATTTGGTTTCTTTTATGTAATGATTCATATCTTTTGTTGTAATTTCCCCTATTATAAAGGGGTATTACTTTCTTTCTATTATTATATTAAAATACTTATTGCATAATTCAAGCAATGTTCAATAATATAATTTACTCACTACTGTGTCAATTGAAGCAGAGTGTCGTATGGAATGAATCTATGGCATGAAAATCACAGAGCTTCAAAATCCTCACGTGACTCCGAAGTAAAATAGTAAGATTAAACGAGAACTTACCTGTTCGACTTTGATCTTTATTTTATGAGTAGTTATGATGAGGGATTACGTGCCCTCCGCTCCCGACCCTCATAATCTAAATGATCATCTGGTAGTTCTAGTCTTGTGTGAGCCTTACTATCTTACTTTGGATATTGGTTCTGTGATTTTCACGCCGCTGCTATGAAGTATGCCGAGCATGCGCCTGCGGGGCTTCTTCACGTAATCCCTCATTGTAACTACTCATAAAATAAAGATCAAACTTCAAACAGATAAGTTCTCATTTAATCTTACTTGTTGATGATGCTATTGCAGTGGATAAAAACTTGTAACCCACTCTGGACCAGTGCATGTATATTGACACATTGAAACAGGGTGACATGGCAAAGAAATGAGGCACAGCAAGTATGACAATGTGAGCCATATTTCACCATAGTAAGCAACCCCATATACTAATATATAATTAGACTGAATAGTTTATATTATTGGAAATTTTCAGCTAACTAAAATTTAAAAGTCAACCATTATAATTTGGAATATGAGTATATGAGTATATGATGAGAGAAGATGTGCATCAATGACTGCTATTGATGCCTCTGTGGGTGCTTCAGAGGTCCCATTGTAATCATTCCAATTGGTAAAAGTCTCATACCACTTCAGGAATTGAAACCAATCTGACATTGTGATGCTATTTCCATTGAATGTTGCAAATTGATGGAGCACATTTTATGTTACTTCAAATTTACTTTCATTTCTGTAATATAACCTTTTTGGTTAAATTCACATCACCATCTTTAGAACAAATATTGCCAAAGAAGACTAAATTATCCATTACATTTTGGGCCTCATGTGTTGTTCAGCACTGAACATAGAACATCAAACAATGCAGCAGAGGTACAGACCCTTCAGCCCACAATGTCTGCTTCAGACATGATGCCAAGATGAACTAATTTCCTCTGTCTGCGTGTTATCCATATCCTTCAATTGCCTACATATCCATGTGCATATTCATATGACTCTTAAATGCCTTTTATTTATTATATCTGCCTACACCACCATCCTTGGCAGTGAGTTCCTGGCACTCACCATTTTCTGTGTAAAATACTTTAACCATGAGTTCAACCATGGTACTGTTACTGTGTAAATTATAGCAAGGTCACCTATCATGACAATGTTATTACATTTCAGAGGATATGGTTCCCATGCAAGACTAAAAGTTCACTCTTATAGTTATTTAATTAATAACCAAAGATGTGATTATTTAACTGATAGTTTAATAGAAGAGTTATCTAACAATTTCTATTCTGCATTGGGTTCAATATTATACTGTATATGCTAGTTGGATAACAAGCATTGTGGTCATCAATAGGATTCTGAAATTCGGCCTGACAGCTCTGATTAATGCTGCTGCACCCGCTGAGTTTCTCCAGCTTTTTGTGTACCCCCAGCTCTGATCAATATCCTGGCTCTGCTGTTAAACTTGCGTAACATTAAATAATCCATTAACACCAGAGTCATGGAGTCATAAAGTCATACAGCATGGAAACAGGCCCTTCTTCCCAACTCAAACATGGCAACCAAGATGCCCCATCTAAGCTAGTCCCATTAGCCTGGATTTGGTCTATATTCCTCTAACTTATTCATATTCAAGTACTTGTCCAAGTATATTTTAAATACTGTTATCATACCTGCTTCATCTACTTCCTCAGGAGCTTATTCCATATAGGCAGCATCGTCTGAGTAAAGAAGTTACTCAAGTTCCGATTAAATCTTTCCCTTTTCACCTCTGTCTCTGGTTTTTGATTCCCCTCCCTTGGTTAAAAGACTCTAATAAATCCCTTTATAATTTCATACATCTCCATAAGATCAACCCTCAGCCTCCTGTGCACCAAGGAATAAGATCTTAGCTTACACAATCTCTCCCTATAGATCAGGCCTTTGAGGTCAGGCGACATCCTCGTAAATCTTCTCAGCACTCTTTCCAGCTTCATGATATCCTTCCCATGAAATAGTGGATGGTGAGATAATCATCAGAGGTTACACAAAAAGCTGGAGAAACTCAGCGGGTGCAGCAGCATCTAAGGAGCGAAGGAGATAGGCGACGTTTCGGGTCGAGACCCTTCTTTAGACTGGTCAGGGATCAGGGAAACGAGAGATATAGACGGTGATGTGGAGAGATAAGGAACAATGAGTGAAAGATATGCAAAAAAGTATCGGTGATAAAGGGAACAAGCCATTGTAAGCTGTTTGTGGTGTGAAAATGAGAAGCTGGTGCGACTGGGGTGGGGGAGGGAGATAGAGATAGAGGGAATGCCAGGGCCCGAGGGCTGAGGGAGAGGTGGGAAGGGGAGGAGACAGCAAGGGTTAACAGAATTGAGAAAATTCAATATTCAAGCCCAAAGGATGCAGACTCCCCAAGCGGAATATGAGGTGCTGTTCCTCCAGCTTGCGGTGTTGCTCACTCTGGCCGTGGAGGAGGCCCAGGACCGAGAGGTCGGATGTGGAATGGGAGGGGGAGAGCCACCGGGAGGTCGGGTTGGTTATTGCGGACCGAGCGGAGGTGTTCGGCGAAGCGATCGCCAAGCCTCCGCTTGGTCTCACCGATATAGATCATCTGGCATCTGGAGCAGCGGATGCAGTAGATGAGTTTGGAGGAGGTGCAGGTGAACCTCTGTCGGACCTGGAAGGACTGCTTTGGTCCCTGAAAGGAGTGGAGGGGGGAGGTGAAGGGACAAGTGTTGCATTTCTTGCGGTTGCAAGGAAAAGTGCCCGGGGAAGGGGTAGAGTGGGAGGGGAGGGAAGAATTGACAAGGGAGTTGCGGAAGGAGCGGTCTTTGCGGAAGGCAGACAGGGGGGGAGATGGGAAGATGTGGCGGGTGGAGGGGTCACGTTGGAGGTGGATCATCAGAGGTTTATGGGTAGACACAAAAAGCTGGAGTAACTCAGTGGGACAGGCAGCATCTTTGGAGAGAAGGAATGTTGTTGACCCGAAACATCTCCCATTGCTTCTCTCCAGAGATGCTGCCTGTCCCGCCGGTTTACTCTAGTTTTTTGTGTCTATCTTCAGTTTAAACCAGCATCTGCAGATCCTTCTTACACAGAGGTTTATGGGTGTAAGATCTCTGAAAGTATCCTTTCCAGCTGGTGGTGCACGCTGAATCATAAGAAATATTTAATAGAGATGGATAAATATTTGACATTTTGAGGAATAGAAGGTCTTTCATAAAGGTGCTGCACGTGAGGCTGCTAAACAGGATGAGACTCCATAGTATTAGAGGGAAGATACTAGCATGAATAGAAGGTTGGCTGAATGTAAGAAGGTAAGGAGTGGGATAAAAGGGGGCTTTTTCTGGTTGGCTGCCAGTGACTAGTGATATTCCACAGCAGTCGGTATTGGGCCTGCTGCTGTTCAATTGTAGATTAATGATTTGGATGATGGAATTGATAGCTTTGCGGCCATGTTTACAGATGATACAAAGACATGTGGAGGGGCAGGTAGTGCAGAGGAAGAAGGGAATCTGCAAGATGACTTGGACAGATTGTGGGAGAGGACAAAGAAGTGGCAGATGGAATACAGCATAGCAAAGTGTGCAGTCATGCACTTTGGTAATAAGAATAAAGACGTAGACTATTTTCTAAATGCGGAGAGGATTCAGCAATTGGAGGTGCAAATGGACTTGGTAGTGCTGGGACAGGATTCACAAAATGTTAACTTGCAAGTTTAATCAGTGGTAAGGAAGGCAAATGCAATGTTAGCATTCATTTCGGGAGGATTAGAATATACAAACAGGGATGTAATGCTGAAGATTTATCAGGCACTGGTCAGAACACATTTTGAATATTATGAGTAGTTTTGGATCCCATATCTGAGGATGGGTGTGATGGTATTGGAGAGGGTCTAGTGGAAGTTTATGAGAATCATCCTCAGGGATGATTGGGTTGATTTATGAGGAGCATATGATGCTCTTGGCCTGTAGTCACTGCGGTTTTAAAGAATGACGGGGGGCTCATTGAAACTTACCTAATACTGAAAATCCTGCATGAGTGGATGCGCAGCCTCAGAATAAAAGGACGTACCTTTAGACAGATGAGGAGAAATTTCTTTAGTAAAGGGGCTGTTCCACTGTGGCGACCTAATCTGCGAGTTTTGAAGAGTTTCCCATCGACTCAAACTCGCAGCATGGTCGACACGTGGTCCTAGGAGGTCCTATGACGTCACTGGAACTCTCCTTCATGCTCGAGGGAAGTTCCCGCATACTCGCAGCCTCAGCTAGGTTGCGGAAATTTTTTCAGCATGTTGAAAAGTATTCTGCGAGTAAAAATTGGTTGGCATGGTTCTTTTTAACTCATGGTGCAGTGGAGTGGGGTCGCTATGTAGTTACAGGCAGTCAAGGGCAGCCAAAGGCAATCTCCTTAGCTGACCGGGCATTTTAATTGGCTCATTGGAGTTTTCAGGACCAAGGAAAACTGACCGGTAAAATGCCCGCTAAACTCTATTAAACATTGTCTGACTTCTTAAAAGTGTCTCCACTCCTTCTCCCCCCCTTCCCCACTTCCCCCCCTTCTCCCCCGCTCTCCCCCTCCCCTCCCCCCCCACCCCTCCCTTCTCTGCGCTCTCTAAAGGACTTACTGTACACTGTGCAGCCATCGTTTACCTTCATCTTCATCGCTGGTGCGAATTTCAGACTGCGGTCCCCGGCTTTCCCTGGCCCCCGCCTTTGCGATGTGTTTGTGTGTGTCGGTCGGTCGATGCAGCTCGCGGTTTCATCGCTGACGAAAATAGATCTGCCATGAATGAAAGTAGTAGATTAAATTAGTTGAATGCCCTAATGACTTATGAAGATGAGTTACAATGCTAATATTGCTGATTTAATGCATTAGTTCTAATTGCATTTGCTAACTGCTTATTCACCATATCAGCATAAACCAGGGCAGTTTAGTGGTGCAGTTGGTAGAGCTGCCCCCTCACAATGCCAGAGACAGGGGTACAATACTGACCTCAGGTGCAGTCTGTGTGGAGTCTGCATGTTCTCCTTGTGATAGCTTTGGGTAGCTATCCTTTGGATGTGTGGGTTTGTAGGCTAAACGGTCTCTGTAAATTGTCCCTAGCCTTGAGGGACTGGATAAGAAAGTGGGATTACATCTGACATATGACAATCCCGTCATGTGTTCAATATTATCCCACTTTCACATCCGCTCATTACATCTCATTGATGGTCAGCATGGACTCAGTGCGAGACTGAAGGATGGTTCTGACGACAAAAAATCATCTGTCCATTCCTTCCATAGATACTGCCTGATCCGTACAGTTCCTGCAACATTTTTAAGGTTTCAAAATTGGATTGGAAATAGGCAGTGATGGAAATGGGTTTTAGGAACTAGGAGTACTCTAAGGTCCGTGAGGCTGAAGTTGGGAAGGAGGGGGGGGGAGGGGGGGGAGGGATTTTTTTATGTGCCGTCATACCCATATAAGAGTACAAGAATGCATAACTTGTTTAATATGTATTTATAATATCGTTTATTGTGTATTATATGCCATTTAATGCTTTCTTGCCCCTCTCTCTCTCTCTCTCTCTCTCTCTCTCTCTCTCTCTCTCTCTCTCTCTCTCTCTCTCTCTGTTGGCCGCCGAGTGACCTGCGCATTATGTGATTGGACACAATGCCCTTGAAGACAGCGGCTGATTGGACGGGAGGAGACTGATTTGTTGATTGGACGGGAATTTTAAGGGAAGCTGCTCGGTGATTGGACGCAACCCCCTAAGATACAGCGGTTGATGGACCGCCATATAATCGGGCACAAAAAGTTGACAAATAGGTAAACAATAAAATTGGAACTCCGATTAAAATCGGAAGAATATCATGCCTGATCTGCGGCAAAGATACTAGTATCCGCTCTAGTATCTTTGATCTGTAGTTCCTTCCTATTGAAGAAGAACCCTGGCCCGAAACAACTCTTAATCCATTCCCTCCACGGATGCCGCCTAGCCCGCTGAGTTCCGCCAGCACTCTGTTTTTTATTTAACTCCTGAAGTTGAAGTTAGACATAAAGCTGGAGTAACTCAGCAGAACAGGCAGCGACTCTGGAGAGAAGACCCTTCTTCAGACTGAACTGAACTCTTGTCGGTGAGAGTACTTGTGATTGTCTGCAGAAGGGTCTCAACCTGAAATGCCACCCACTCTGTAGATGATATGTGTATACACCTTTAATTGATAGTGACGATGTCCATGCTAACCACCCCCCCACCAGTTAGTATAATTGTAACCCACACGCCCCTAGCTCTCTCTCTGGTGATCGTGACAGACCACGTACAGCTAGGGCTATATGATGTATGATTAATAAAGTAATGAAGACCTTAAGGTGTCTGTGTACCTTCTCTACACACTCCCCAGAGCCACCGCCCATCCCACTGAGCCATCCCAGCCCCCCCCGTGTCCACCTTCAACTCCAGAGCCGAAGAAAAAGCAGAGTGCTGGAGGAACTCAGTGGGCCAGGTGGCACCCGCGGAGGGAATGGACCAGGAGTCGCCACGGGCCAGGGTTCCCCCCATACCCCCCATCCCCCCCTCCCCCCATCCCCCCCCCCCACCCCCCATCAAGAAGGAACTGCAGACGCAGCCCTCTCCTGCAAAACGGCAAATGATTTTGGGAATGCCGAGGAAAGAGGGGGAGAGAGATGGAGTGAGAGTGCGAGAGAGATCCAAAGGACGGATTCGGATCCCAACTATACCTCGCTGAGACCTCGGCAGAAGTTTCAAACCTACGCCCCCCTCCAGTTCGAGCCACGTGGACCAAGATACCATGTTGTAAACAACCACGTTCGCTACTTTGACTGGGAGTTTGCGTTCCGTCACAGTCCCGCCAGCGGTTTACAGCTGTTTGATATCTGCCTCAGGAAGGAGCCTGTGGTCTCCAAGTTGAGCATCCAGGAAGTGAACTCCGTTTACGGCGGAAAGACACCAGGTCTGATGAGGGCCAAGTTCTTAGACAGACATTATGGAATTGGGAAAACTTCCAATGAGCTGGTGAAAGACATGGACTGCCCTTACAGCGCCACTTTCCTCCACACTAACCATCTCATGGAGACTGGAAACCAAAGATCCTATAACGGAGCAAGATAGTCCACTCGACGAAAAAGCCGTAGTAGTGTCATGGGTAATCTTCAGCACCATTTCCGTAACCGGCTTCCGTCCCCGCTCTAGTATCTTTGCTTTGGTCATGGCTTCTTCATGCACAAATCAGCTTTTTGTTTCTCAGCTGCAGGTGATCATTTTGATATTCCTGCCTAGTCCTCCTTGTTAACTTTGAACATGCAAAATATTGCCATTTGGAAGGTGCTCCAGAAAATCCTGCACTCACTCAAGCCATCCTCCCCCTTCCCCAACCCCCCCCCCCCTTCCCTCCGACACATAGCGATTGCCAGCCCCCTTTTTATTTTGTTAAACATCTATTTCCTTCAGGTGGTTATTTTTAATTTCCCCCTTACCACTTTTCAATAGCTGCCATGACGCGTTTTATGTCATCATTTGTCTTGCTCCTGGTCTCGGCCCGCACTGATCTGCCGGACATGCTGTGTGCGTGTGTGCGTGTGTGTGTGTGTGTGTGTGTGTGTGTGTGTGTGTGTGTGTGTGTGTGTGTGTGTGTGTGTGTGTGTGTGTGTGTGTGTGTGTGTGTGTGTGTGTGTGTGTGTGTGTGTGCGTGTGTGTGTGTGTGTGTGTGTCAGAGTCTGAGGGGAGAAGCGCCGGCACCAAGAGCGAGCGAATGCGCAGACAGACGGACAAAACCAACGATCATAGAGCGGAATAGGTAACATTTCGGGTCGAGACCCTTCTTCAGACTGACAAGTTCAATTTCAAGTGACTTTATTGTCATGTGTCCCTGATAGGACAATGAAATTCTTGCTTTGCTTCAGCACAACAGAACATAGTAGGCATTGACTACAAAACAGATCAGTGTGTCCATATACCATTATATAAATATATACACACATGAATAAATAAACTGATGAAGTGCAAATTACAGATAATGGGTTTCTAATGTTCAGTGTTTTGTCTGAGCCAGGTTTAATAGCCTGATGGCTGTGGGGAAGTAGCTATTCCTGAACCTGGCCGTTGCAGTCTTCAGGCTCCTGTACCTTCTACCTGAAGGTAGCAGGGAGATGAGTGTGCGGCCACGATGGTGTTGGTATTTGATGATACTGGCAGTCATTTTGAGGCAGCGGCTGCGGTTAATCCCCTTGATGGAAGGAAGGTCAGAGCCGATGATGGACTGGGCAGTGCTTACTACTTTTTGCAGTCTTTTCCTCAAGTTGCCGATCCAAGCCACGATGCAACCAGTCAGCATGCTCTCTACTGTGCATCTGTAGAAGTTAGAGAGAGTACTGCTTGACAAGCCGACTCTCCGTAATCTTCTCAGGAAGTAGAGGCGCCGATGTGCTTTCTTGATAATTGCATCAGTGTTCTCGGACCAGGAAAGATCTTCAGAGATGTGCACGCCGAGGAATTTGTAGCTCTTGACCCTTTCAACCATCAACCCGTAGATATAAATGGGACTGTAGGTCCCAATCCTACTCCTTCCAAAGTCCACAATCAGTTTCTTGGCTTTGCTGGTGTTGAGGGCCAGGTTATTGTGCTGGCACCATGTGGACAGTTGCTCGTTCTCTCTTCTGTACTCCGACTCATCACCGTCAGTGATACGCCCCACAACAGTGGTGCCGTCAACAAACTTGATGATGGAGTTCGCACTATGACCGGCTATGCAGCCATGAGTATATACAGCAGGGGGCTGAGCATGCAGCCTTGATGTGCTCCTGTGCTGATTGTTATCGAGTCTGACACATTTCCACCAATACGAACAGACTGTGGTCTGTGAATGAGGAAGTCGAGGATCCAATTGCAGAGGGATGCACAGAGACCCAGTTCTGCGAGTTTGGTAACCAGCTTGGAGGGGATGATAGTATTAAATGCCGAGCTGTAATCAATGAATAACAGCCTGACATATGAGTTTTTGTTGTCCAAGTGGTCCAAAGCGGAGTGGAGAGCCAGCGAGATCGCATCCACCGTTGATCTGTTGTGGCGGTAAGCAAACTGCAGTGGGTCCAGGTTTTTGTCGATTTAGGAGTTGATTTGCGCCATGATAAACTCTCGAAGCACTTCATCACCACAGGCGCCACAGGTCGATAGTCATTGAGGCACGTCACCTTGCTCTTCTTGGGCACTGATATAATTGATGCCCTTTTGAAGCAGGTGGGAACCTCAGACCTCAGAAGTGAGAGGTTGAAAATGTCCGTAAAAACTCCAGCCAGTTGGTCTGCACAGGTTTTTAGAACACGACCTGGTATACCATCAGGTCCAGGCACTTTTCGACAGTCAAGGGAAACGGGAGATATAAGCATATCTTCCATTCATTTGTCCTTAGTACCGTCTATATCTCTTGTTCCTCTTTCCCATTGACTCAGTCTGAAGAAGGGTCTCGACCCGAAATGTCATCTATTCCGCTCTATGATCGTTGCTTTCGTCCGCCTGTCCACTCGTTCGCTCGCCCTTGGATTAGGTAACGCAGGATAAAGTTATGAATTCACGCCATTCCCCTCCAATTCCCAATCTGACCTTGCTGTTCTGGGCCTCCTCCATTGTCAGAGTGAGGCCCAACACAAATTGGAGGAACAGCACCTCATATTTCACTTGGGTAGCTTACACCCTAGCGGTATGAATATTGATTTCTTGAACTTCAAATTGCCCTTCCTTTCCCTCTCTCTCCATCCCCCCCCCCCCCCCCCCCCCCCCCCCCCCCCCCCCCCCCCTCATAGTTCTCCCACCAGTCTTACTGTCTCCGACTGCATTCTATCTCTGTCCCACTCACCCCTGACATCAGTATGAAAAAAGGGTCTCGACCCGAAACGTCACCCATTCCTTCTCTCCAGAGATGCTGCCTGTTCTGTTGTTATTTCCTTTGAGGACATTCATTATGTTGTTGAATACTCTCTTGAACTTCTACGCATCTGCAGTTGAGAGTATATTGACTGGTTCAGTAACTCAAATGCCCAGGAGATTACAAAAGTGGAGGACACTGGTCCATACATGTACTGACGTCTCCACCTTTGAAGGGATCGATAGGAGGCAAAGCTGGGTGGCAGTGTGAACTGTGAGGAGGATGTTATGAGGATGTAGGGTGACTTGGACAGGTTGGGTGAGTGGGCACAAGCATGGCAGATGTTGTTTAATGTGGATAAATGTGAGGTTGTCCACTATGGTGGCAAAAACAGAAGGCAGATTATTATCTAAATGATGTTGTTGGGAAAATGGGAAGTACAACGGGATCTGGGGGTCCATATTCATCAGTCACTGAAAGTAAGCATACAGGTACAGCGGGCAGTGAGGAAAGTAATGGCATGTTGGCCTTCATGACAAGAGGAGTTGAATATAGAAACATAGAAAATAGGTGCAGGAGTAGGCCATTCGGCCCTTCGAGCCTGCACCGCCATTCAATGAGATCATGGCTGATCATCCAGCTCAGTATCCTGTACCTGCCTTCTCTCCATACCCCCTGATCCCTTTAGCCACAAGTTAGCCACATCTTACCCCCCTCTTAAATATAGCCAATGAACTGGCCTCAACTTCCTTCTGTGGCAGAGAATTCCAGAGACTCACCACTCTCTGTGTGAAAAATGTTTTTCTCATCTAGGTCCTAAAGGAATTCCCCCTTATCCTTAGACTGTGACCCCTTGTTCTGGACCACCCAACATCGGGAACAATCTTCCTGCATCTAGCCTGTCCAACCCCTTAACAATTTTGTAAGTTTCTATAAGATCCCCCCTCAATCTTCTAAATTGCCAGCGAGTACAAGCTGAGTCTATCCAGTCTTTCCTCAAATCAGTCTGGTGAACCTTCTCTGTACAGGTGTGGCAAGAATGTATCTCCTCAGATTTGGAGACCAAAACTGTACGCAATACTTCAGTTGTGGTCTCACCAAAACCCTGTACAACTGCAGTAGATCCTCCCTGCTCCTATACTCAAATCCTTTCGCTGTGAATGCTAACATACCATTTGCTTTCTTCACTGCCTGCTGCACCTGCATGCATACTTTCAATGACCGGTGTACCATGACACCCAGGTCTCATTGTATCTCCCCTTTTACTAATCTGCCACCATTCAGATAATAGTCTACCCTCCTGTTTGTAGGAGCAAAGAGGTCCTTCTGCAGCTGTACAGGGCCCTAGTGAGATCACACCTGGAGTATTGTGTGCAGTTTTGGTCTCCAAATTTGTGGAAGGACATTCTTGCTATTGAAGGAGTGCAGCGTAGGTTCATGTGGTTCATTCCCTGGATGGTGGGACTGTCATATGTTGATAGAATGGAGCTGCTGGGCATGTATACTCAAGAATTTAGAAGAATGAGGGGGAATCTTATTGAAACATATAAGATTATTAAGGGTTTGGACACACTAGAGGCAGGAAACATGTTCCCGATGTTGGGGGAGCCCAGAACCAGGCGCCACAGTTTAAGAATAAGGGTTATGCAATTTAGACCGGAAATGAGGAAATAGTTTTGCACTCAGAGATTTGTGAGGCTGTGGAATTCTCTGCCTCAGAGGGCGGTGGGGGCCAGTTCTCTGGATGCTTTCAAGAGAGAGTTAGATAGAGCTCTTAAAGATAGTGGAGTCAAGGGATATGGGGAGAAGGCAAGAACGGGGTACTGATTGTGAATGATCAGCCGTGATCACATTGAATGGCGGTGCTGGCTTGAAGGGCCGAATGGCCTACTCCTGCACCTATTGTCTATTGTCTATTGAGGCAATACCTTGAAAAGCCAGCTGGCATCATCAAAGGTTTCATAGGTTTCAAATGTTGTTTATTATCAGGTGTACCAATTAAGGTGCAACAATCAAAGACCCAGACCACCCAGGCCATGATCTCCTTTCACCCCTGCCATTAGGAAAAAGATGTGGAAGTCTGAAAACCATGACCACCAAGTTAAAGAACAGTTTCTTCCCAACAATCATCAGGCTCTTGAAAACTACACAACACTAACTAAATTAATGCAACACAGATCTATGGACAGTCTGGGAGTTATTAATTTATTAAGTTTTTATTTATTACATGTCATTTACTGACCTGTTATGCTGCTGCAAGTGAGAATCTCATTGTTCTATTGTCAGTACATATGACAATTAAGTACTCTTTACTCAACTTGCATTGCCACATTCAAGGACTTGTGGATGTACTCAAAGCTTCCATTGTTTCCTCAATACTCCCCAAAACACCCACCCCTCAAGGTCCCTGTCCTACCCTCATTAGTACTCTCAAAATGCAACACCTCACATTTTTCTGGATGAAACTCCATCTGCCATTTATCAACCCATAACACTGCAATATATCTCTGCAGCCCAGCATTCCCCTCCACACTTATCAATGCCTGAACCAATCTTCCTGTCACCTGTGAACTGGCAGATCTCGCCTCCTACATCCACATCCAAATCATTCATGTACATTACAAACAACAAGGGTCCCAGCACCACTCCTTGTGGGATACCAATCCTTGTAGTCATCACAGGTATCCAATTGCAAATGCACAACACTGACACAAGCATGTGATTCTCCTATTAGAAACATAGAAACAAAGAAAATAGGTGCAGGAGGAAGCCATTTGGCCATTCGAGCCAGCACCGCCATTCATTGTGATCATGGTTGATCATCCACAATCAGCAACCCATGCCTGCCTTCTCCCCATACCCCTTGATTCTGCTGCCCCCTCTAGCTCTATCTAACTCCCTTTTAAATCCATCCAATGAATTGGCCTCTACTGCCTTCTTTGGCAGAGAATTCCACAAATTCACCACTCTCTGGGTGATTTGTTTTTTCTCATCTCAGTTTTAAATTGCTTATTCATAGACTGTGGCCCCTGGTTCTGGACTCCCCCATCATTGGGAGAATTTTTACAGCATCTAGCTTGTCCAGTCCTTTTAAAATTTTATACATTTGTATGATATCCTCTCATCCTTCTAAATTCCAGTGAATACAAGCCCAGTCTTTCGAATCTTTCCTCATATGACAGTCCCGCCATCCCAGGGATTAACCTCGTGAACATACACTACACTGCCTCAATAGCAAGGATGTCCTTTCTCAAATCAGGGCACCATAACTGCACACAATATCCAGATGTGGTCTCACCTGGGCCCTGTACAACTGCAGAAGGGCCTCTTTACTCCAATACTCAAATCTTATCGTTATGAAGGCCAACATGTCATTAGTTTTCTTCACTACCTGGTATACAAGGGCACCCAGGTCTCAATGCACTTCCTTTTTTCTTAACCTGACACCATTGAGATAATAATCTGCCCCCTTGTTCTTCCCGCCAAAGTGGATAACCTCACATTTATCTACATTATACTGCATCTGCCATGCATCTGCCCACTCACTCAACCTGTCCAAGTCACCCTGCACCTCCAAGCATCTTCTTCGCAGTTCACACTGCCACCCAGTTTTGTGTCATCTGCTAATTTGCTAGTGTGTCTTTTATTCCTATCATCCAAATCATTAATATAAATAGTTGCGGCCCCAGCACCAAGCCTTGCGGCACTGCACTCGCCACTGCCTGCCATTCTGACAGGGACCCGTTTATAAACAGATGTGGAAACATGGAAACAGGCCGTTTGGCCCACCAAGTCCATGTTGCCCATCTATCAGATATGTCTCTTTGAGATGCTCATACTAGTTCCATGTGTCCCATTTTCTCATCCACTCCCTACATACTAGGGGCAATTTACAAAGGACAATTAAACTGCATATCTTTGAGACGTGGAAAAGAAACAGTAGCAACACTGGTCGTGCATCCACGTGGACGCAGGAAGAATGTGCAAACCATACAGATAGCAACCGAGGACAGGATCAAACACAGGTCTCTGGTGTTGTGAGGCAGCAGCTGTACCAGCTAATCCCCTGTGCTGTGATGTATTTGCTTTTGATTGGATGTATAAATATTATCAGGAATAATGATTTAGTTGGAAATTTTCTTCATGAACTGTGGCCAAGCAGATGCTGAAATAATCAGGATAGAAGGTATGAATGGAATTCTGGTAGAATGAAGAATACTTGTTTTGGTTTATTCACACTAAATGTGAACATCACTGGCAAATCAGTTAGTAAATGATCCAGCACTTTGCGTTCCATGCAAGATTCAAGCATATGCAGATCCTCGTGTCTCCAAGTAAATTATCTTCTCTAATTGATCTTGAGTGAGGAGTAAGCCACCTCCATTAGCAGCTGCAGAGCACGTGGTGAGGAGAGACCCACAGTGCTGTTTGATAGAGATGCAGGAGCTTATTCTATCAGGGTAGTGTGTGAATTTGAGGGTGGAAGTTCTGTGATGCTGTTATTACACTTGACTTCTGAGTTGTTGAAGGTCATGGGTTTGGCAGGTTGCTGCCCTGCATTTTACAGTTGGTGCATACTCCAGACCCAGTGCCCCAGGGAATTAGATGTTTGATGTGGTGCCATTTAAAAATGCCATTTTGTCCTAATGATATCAAGCTTCTTAAGTGCACTTGGCCCAGTAAGTAAAAAATATTCTTAAGTGTTATTCAAGCGGCACTTATCCAGCAAGGCTAAAAACTTCTTAACTGTTGTTGGAGCTGTGCAGGCCAATGGAAAGTTCTTCAGTGTTGCTTGAGATGCACTTATCTAGTCAAGGGTACTTTTGGGTCTTATATGAGCATCATTGATAAAACCAAGTGGACAATATTCTTGAGAGCTGTTGGACCTGCATACATCCAAGCAACTTAAGAACATTCTTGAGTCTTATTGGAACAGCACTCAATCTGACAGGAAGGTAATATTTCATCACACCCGATATTGTAGATGATGAAAAAATGTTGTAGAAGGAGGATATATGTTCATCACAAAAGAATATACAGCCATTGATATGTTTTTTTACAGCTGCATTAATATAAAACTTGGCTCCAGGAAGCTGGATCTAAAGTTAGCATCTAAGATTTTTACTAAATCATGTTAAATTCTTAAGAGTGCTTGAAAAAGTGGATTATGTGAAGTTATTTACTCTGGCTGTAGAATCTGGAAGCAAGGACCAAAACCTAAGAATAAAAGATAGACTGTGATAAAACCAAATATTTTCAACCAATGAATTGCAAATATTTCCAATTCTCTGACTCAATCAAAGAGTATATTCAAGACTGATAGATTTGCAATTAACCTTTTCACCACATAGGGAATCAGAAAATATTAGGATAGCTTTTTAAATTAAGTGATTTGAAAATTCAGCCACAATTCTGAATTATTATCCTGGTGGAATAGGCTTGACCGGCCAAATGGCAAACTCCAGTAAAACACAAAGTGCTGGAGAAACTCAGTGGGTCAGACAGCATTTGGGGAGGGAATGGACAGATGATGTTTCGGGTCGGGACACTTCTTCAGGCATTATAAGTGTTGTAGTAAAACATTCTAGATGCTATAAATTTGGTAGCAATTTTGATATGGGCAGATATTCTTGTTTCCGAACTTACAGCTAATTTTTTTGGCAAATGCAATGTATATTATTTTCTGTTTAAGAAGGAACTGCAGATGCTGGAAAATCGAAGGTAGACAAAAATGCTGGAGAAACTCAGCATCTATGGAGCGAAGGAAATAGGCAACGTTTCGGGCCAGTAAAGGTATAATTAAATGCATTGCAGAAATGCGTTCATCACCGATTTGGAGCAGATCTACAAGATAACAGAGTAGATGGTGCCTCCACAAAGCATTTTATTGACCAGAAACAAAACTACGAACTGCAAACAATAGGTAAAACAAAGAGAGAAATTGAGACACAGAGACATACGGGAAATGTCGATGCCAGAATCTTGAGTTGTCAGCGGAATAGATCGGGGGTGGGAGGGGGGGGGGAGGGAGGAAGAAGAAAGGAAGAAGAGGAGCCGGTGGGCTGAGGGAGAGCTGAGAAGGGGAGGAGAAAGTAAGGACTACCTGAAATCTTGAACCCCTGAATATTGTATCATGAATATCCTATGCCTGGAATCGCAGAGTTGTTGAAATACAGAAGGAAGCTATTGCACATGTCACCTTTTTCGAAGACCAACTGTTTAGTTCCATTATCCTGTTCTTTCCCACAAGCCTGTTTTGTTTTATGGCTTCAACTATTTAGCTAATTTATTTTTTGAAAGACACGATTGAAATGGCTTCCACAAGCCTATTCAGGCATTGAATTGATGATTCTATGTGTTTCTTTTCATATTTATGTCATATCATCGCAATCTTCTCCACATTAAGGAAAGCAAATCTGCTATCTATCCATTAAGTCTCTCATTATCAGGGCCACTATAGTAAATAGTTTCTATGCCTTTGCCAAGCCTTCCACAACATTCCTAACATCCAAACGTTTTAGTAATCGTCTTAAAAGTTAAAATCGTCATGATATATATATTTAAATTGTAATACCAGCAACTTCCGGGAATATTACTGCACACCTTATCCATGCCATCACCATCCCCTTGTTCCCATGGGTTCCAATTTGTTTGCCTCTGATGCACTACATCAACCATCCGTTCTCCACAACCAAGTGTATTGGGTTCCATTGCCTATCTGTGGAATCATACCAGATTAATGCATTCCTAATACGAGCTCAAATAGTATGGGTAATCAAATTGGAGGGATATATTAAACAAAATGAAATCCAAAGTCGACCGGCGCAGTGGCACAGCTGATAGAGCTCCTGCCACACAGCTCCAAAGACACAGTTCGTAGTCACTGCACAACACAATGAAGTAAAGTTAACAGACGATGCAGAAGAGCAAAATAAAGTAACCAACAGAACCGATCAGTTTTCTGACCAATAAACCCAGACAGAATGGATTGATGAGTCAAACAAAACAAAGTGCCGGAGTAAATCAGCATCAGTGGGGGGAAATGGCAGACAACGTTTCGGGTCGGGACCCTTCCACAGATTGAAGCGGTTTGGTCCTTACTCAAGATTCCAGCATATGCGGTCTCCTGTGGCTCTGGGTGGAATGGTGTCTGTGTACACCGGGATGTGTTTTCATTCCAAAGAAAGTATTACAACTCCACATAAACCTTCCAGACGAGAATGCAAACTATAATTGTGTCATTTGCCATTGGGCGATGAAACAAAAATCTACACACAGAGAGAAAAATAAACGTTCGCGTTTGCAACATTAAAGTAGGCAAGGAAGTAATCATTCAAATAAGTCACTGGTGAGGCTCATGCCACAGAGCTTCATGAACAAATCATAAATTGCACATTCTTGGACGCCATTGATGGAATGTGCATGCTCTCCAACTCTCGCCGCTCTCCAACTGAAACCACATGCATATCTAATAAAACAGCGACGCCAGCTGCTTGCTGTGAAAAGTCGCCCAGACTCAATCGCAGTAAATCCAGTTTGTGAATGCCGGGTTTTCAAATTATTTTGATGCTGAAACAAAAACAGCCTCGAATCACAGCTGACAATAAAGAACAGAAGGTTACCCAGTAAAGGTATAATTAAATGCATTGCAGAAATGCGTTCATCACCGATTTAGAGCAGATCTACAAGATAACGGAGTGGATGGTGCCTTCACAACGCATTTTATTGGCCAGACACAAAACTACGAACTGCAAACAATAGGTAAAAACAAAGAGAGAAATTGAGACACAGAGACACACGGGAAATGCCGATGCCAGAATCTTGAGTTGTCAGCGGAATAGACAGCGTCTCTGGAGAGATGGATATGCGACGTTTCGGGTTTGGACCCTTCTTCAGACACAGAAGCCCTGCCAACTCGTTGTCGCCCTCTTCTGGACTGTGTCTTTATATGTTATTGGGTTTCGCGTTAAAGGAACAGTTGCAGAAGCGCTGGGTTACACAAAAAGCTGGAGAAACTCAGCGGGTGCAGCAGCATCTAAGGAGCGAAGGAGATAGGCGACGTTTCGGGTCGAGACCCTTCTTCAGACTGGTCAGGGATCAGGGAAACGAGAGATATAGATGGTGATGTGGAGAGATAAGGAACAATGAGTGAAAGATATGCAAAAAAGTATCGATGATAAAGGGAACAAGCCATTGTAAGCTGTTTGTGGTGTGAAAATGAGAAGCTGGTGCGACTGGGGTGGGGGAGGGAGATAGAGATAGAGGGAATGCCAGGGCCCGAGGGCTGAGGGAGAGGTGGGAAGGGGAGGAGGCAGCAAGTGTTAACAGAATTGAGAAAATTCAATGTTCAAGCCCAAAGGATGCAGACTCCCCAAGCGGAATATGAGGTGCTGTTCCTCCAGCTTGCGGTTTTGCTCACTCTGGCCGTGGAGGAGGCCCAGGACCGAGAGGTCGGATGCGGAATGGGAGGGGGAGTTGAAGTGCTGAGCCACCGGGAGGTCGGGTTGGTTATTGCGGACCGAGCGGAGGTGTTCGGCGAAGCGATCGCCAAGCCTCCGCTCGGTCTCACCGATATAGATCATCTGGCATCTGGAGCAGCGGATGCAGTAGTTGAGGTTGGAGGAGGTGCAGGTGAACCCTGTCGGACCTGGAAGGACTGTTTGGGTCCCTGAAAGGAGTGGAGGGGGGGAGGTGAAGGGACAAGTGTTGCATTTCTTGCGGTTGCAAGGGAAAGTGCCCAGGGAAGGGGTAGAGCAGGAGGGGAGGGAAGAATTGACAAGGGAGTTGCGGAGGGAGCGGTCTTTGCGGAAGGCAGACGGGGGGGGAAATGGGAAGATGTGGCGGGTGGAGGGGTCACGTTGGAGGTGGCGAAACTGGCGGAGGACTATATGTTGTATTTGCCGGCTGGTGGGGTGAAAGGTGAGGGCCAGGGGGACTCTGCCCTGTTTGCGAGTGGGGGAATGGGGAGCGAGGGCAGTGTTGCGGGGTATGGAGGAGACCCTGGTGCGAGCCTCATCAATAGTGGGGGAGGGGAATCCCCGTTCTCTGAAGAATGAGGCCATTTGTGATGACCTAGTGTGGAACACCTCATCCTGGGAGCAGATGCGGCGTAGACGGAGGAATTGGGAATAGGGGATGGAGTCCTTACAGGAAGCAGGGTGGGAGGAAGAGTAGTCCAGGTAGCTGTGGGAGTCAGTTGGTTTGTAGTGGATGTCGGTCAGGAGCGTATCACCTGCAATAGAGATGGTGAGGTCAAGGAATGGTAGGGAAATGTCGGAAATGGTCCAAGTGTATTTGAGTGCCGGATGAAAGTTGGTGGTGAAATGAATGAAGTCAGTCAGTTGTGTGTGGGTGCAGGAGGTGACACCAAAGCAGTCGTCGATGTAACGGAGGTAGAGGTCGGGGATGGGGGCCCTGGTACGCCGAGAACAAGGATTGTTCGACGTACCCAACAAAGAGGCAAGCGTAGCTGGGGCCCATGCGTGTGCCCATAGCTACGCCTTGTGTTTGAAATGGGAGGAATCAAAAGAGAAGTTATTGAGGGTGAGGACCAACTCTGCTAGGCGGAGGAGGGTGTCAGTGGACGGGTATGGGTTGCTCCTCTGGTCAAGGAAGAACCGGAGGGCTTTGAGACCGTCCTGGTGGGGGATGGAGGTGTAGAGTGACTGGACGTCCATGGTAAAGATGAGAGGATGGGGGCCTGGAGAATGGAATGCACGGAGCCGACGGAGAGTGTCTGAGGTGTCTTGAACATAGGTGGGGAGGGATTTAACAAAGGGGGATAGGATGGCGTCAAGGTATGTGGAAATGTGTTCGGTGGGGCACGAACAGGCAGAGACAATGGGTCTGCCAGGGCAGTCGGGTTTGTGGATTTTGGGGATAAGGTAAAATCGGGCCGTGCGGGGCTGGGAAACGATGAGGTCGGAGTCTCGGGGGCGTAGGGAGCCGGAGCTGATGAAGTCGGTTATGGTGCTCGAGATGGTGGCCTGGTGTTCGTCAGTGGGGTCATGGTCCAGGGGTAAGTAGGAGGAGGTGTCCGAGAGTTGGCGCGCGGCCAGTCCTCCGCCAGTTTCACCACCTCCAACGTGACCCCTCCACCCGCCACATCTTCCCACTTCCCCCCCTCTCTGCCTTCCGCAAAGACCGCTCCCTCCGCAACTCCCTTGTCAATTCTTCCCTCCCCTTCCGCTCTACCCCTTCCCCGGGCACTTTCCCTTGCAACCGCAAGACCTCCCACCCTGCTTCCTGTAAGGACTCCATCCCCTATTCCCAATTCCTCCGTCTACGCCACATCTGCTCCCAGGATGAGGTGTTCCACACCAGGTCATCACAAATGGCCTCATTCTTCAGAGAACGGGGATTCCCCTCCCCCACTATTGATGAGGCTCGCACCAGGGTCTCCTCCATACCCCGCAACACTGCCCTCGCTCCCCATTCCCCCACTCGCAAACAGGGCAGAGTCCCCCTGGTCCTCACCTTTCACCCCACCAGCCGGCACTTTCCCCGGGCACTTTCCCTTGCAACCGCAAGAAATGCAACACTTGTCCCTTCACCTCCCCCCTCCACTCCTTTCAGGGACCCAAGCAGTCCTTCCAGGTCCGACAGAGGTTCACCTGCACCTCCTCCAACCTCATCTACTGCATCCGCTGCTCCAGATGCCAGATGATCTATATCGGTGAGACCAAGCGGAGGCTTGGCGATCGCTTCGCCGAACACCTCCGCTCTGTCCGCAATAACCAACCCGACCTCCCGGTGGCTCAGCACTTCAACTCCCCCTCCCATTCCGCATCCGACTTCTCGGTCCTGGGCCTCCTCCACGGCCAGAGTGAGCAACACCGCAAGCTGGAGGAACAGCACCTCGTATTCCGCTTGGGGAGTCTGCAGCATTTGGGCTTGAACATTGAATTTTCTCAATTCTGTTAACCCTTGCTGCCTCCTCCCCTTCCCACCTCTCCCTCAGCCCTCGGGCCCTGGCATTCCCTCTATCTCTATCTCCCTCCCCCACCCCAGTCGCACCAGCTTCTCATTTTCACACCACAAACAGCTTACAATGGCTTGTTCCCTTTATCATCGATACTTTTTTGCATATCTTTCACTCATTGTTCCTTATCTCTCCACATCACCGTCTATATCTCTCGTTTCCCTGATCCCTGACCAGTCTGAAGAAGGGTCTCGACCCGAAACGTCGCCTATCTCCTTCGCTCCTTAGATGCTGCTGCACCCGCTGAGTTTCTCCAGCTTTTTGTGTAACCCTCGATTCTCCAGCATCTGCAGTTCCTTCTTTAACACAGTTGCAGAAGCGCTTACTGCTTCTCCAAATGCCTGCTGCTGCAGAAAATGATGAAGAGCCAATTCCTTTCTCGAGACAAGTGATCGCCTGCAGGGATTTAGCGTGACGACCGCTCCAGCAAAATTATTGTTTAGTAGGTCCCAGATTGCCAACAGCTCGCAAGATTAGAGACACAAGCGACTGCAGACGTTGGAATCTTGGGCAAAAGCACAAAGTAGCTCAGCGGTTCAGCTGCATCTGTGGAGGGAATGGACAGGCGGCGTTTCGGGTCGAAACCCTTCTTCAAACTGACATAATTAGTTATCTGCCCATCGTAGAAGACTGATCATAGTTTATGCATTCGGCAATAACCTATCCTTTGCCCTATGCAGGCATTTATTTTTTTCACCTCCGTTGTTCGTCCCCATATACATTTTATGAATTAATCAGTCTGTTTCAATTAGAGCTGCCGAACATTCGTTCTGAATGCGAATCTGTTTATTTCACTCGCTGTCACCGACAGCTGTCCAGAGAAGCTGTAGACACAAGGAACTGCAAATGCTGAATCTCGAGCAAATCCCAACATGCTAAACGAACTCAGCGGGTCAGACAGCATCTGTGGAGGGAATGGACAGATAGCGTTTCTTCAGGAGGGTCAATGGTGGCTACGAACAATCTGCTTGAAGAACTATGTCCGAAGAAGAGACCAGACCCGAAGTCGTCTGTGCATTCCCTCCACGGGTGCTATCTCACTTTTTAAAAAAGGCGGGAGAGAGAAAACAGGGAATTATAGACCAATTAGCCTGACATCGGTGGTGGGGAAGATGCTGGAGTCAATTATAAAAGATGAAATAGCAGCACGTTTGGATAGCAGTAACACGATAGGTCTGAATCAACATGGATTTACGATGGGGAATTCATGCTTGACTAATATATACTGGAATTTTTTGAGGAAAATGGACCGGGGAGAGCCAGTGTATGTAGTGTACATGGACTTTCAGAAAGCATTTGATCAGGCCCCACATAGGATATTAGTGGATTAGGAAATTAGTGCACATAGTATTGGGGGTAGGGTACTGACATGGATAGAAAAGTGGTTGGCAGACAGGAAACAAAGAGTAGGGATTAACGGGTCCTTTTCAGAATGACAGGCAGTGACTAGTGGGTTACCGCAAGGCTCAGTGCTGGGACTGCAGCTATTTGCAATATAGATTATTTATTTATATGAAGGGATTAAAAGGAACATTAACAAATTTGCAGATGACACAAAGTTGGGTGGCAGTGTGAAGCGTGAGGAGGATGCTATGATGATGCAGGGTGACTTGGACAGGTTGGGTGAGTGGGCAGATGCATAGCAGAAGAAGTTTAATGTGGATAAATGTGAGATTATCCACTTTGGTGGCAAGAACAGGAAGGCAGATTATTATCTAAATGGTGTAAAATTGGGAAAAGGGGAAGTACAATTAGATCTAGGGGTCCTTGTTCATCAGTCACTGAAAGTAAAATTTGAGGAAGGACATTCTTGCTATTGAGGGAGTGTAGTGGTTAATTCACATGGTTAATTCCCGGGATGGCGTGATAGTCATATGTTGATAGAATGGAGTGGCTGGGCTTGTATACTTTGAAATTTAAAAGGATGAGATCTTATTGAAACATAAGATTATTAAGGGATTGCACACGCTAGAGGCAGGAAACACGTTCCCCATGTTGGGGGAATCCGGAACCAGGAACCACAGTTTAAGAATAAGGGGAAGGCCATTTAGAACAGAGATGAGGAAAAACTTTTTCACCCAGAGAGATGTGAATCTGTGGAATTCTCTACCTCAGAAGGCAGTGGAGGCCATTTCTCTGAATGCTTTCGAGAGAGAGTTAAATAGAGCTCTTAAAGATAGCGGAGTCAGGGGACATGCCGATAAAGCAGGAACGGGATACTGATTGGGGATGATCAGCCATTATCATATTGAATGGCGCTGCTGGCTCAAAGGGCCGAATGGCCTACTCCTGCACCCATTGTCTATTGTGCTGGCTGACCTGCTGAGTTCCTTCAGCATTTTGTATTTTTATCAAGAAAAGCAGTATGGATAAAATGTGAGTACTTGTCCAGTTCTGATTTATGAGACACAAATGTGACTATAGTAATGGTGTCCAGCAGCCTGACATGTCTGTGCATTATTTGAAAAGATGAAGTGTGAAATAAATTTGAGAACCTACTGGGTGAAGACTACGATTTTTGTTGAGAGTTCCTTTGTGCGCCTGTGATAAATGCACCGACCATGTGGTGTCCAACCAATGCACATGTGGACGCCAACGCAAGGATTTGCATTCGCCATCTGCAGGCCATTCATGTGAGGAGCGGCTCTCAAAGAGCCGAAGAGCCCGCCAGCTTGGAATAGAACACCTGAATGCGTCTGCACCTCTTTAGTTAATCAGAATGCAGCATTTGGAAATGAACAGTACAAGACCGGAGCAAGGACAGGGCCAATTACAAGGATGGATTCAATATAGTGATTCAGATAAAGTGAAGTGAAAAAGACATGAAAGACAGGATTAAGTGCATGGGAGGAATGGTGCAAAGAAACACATTTTGTTTAAACCACCGTAGAACATAGAAAAATACTGCATGAGAACAGCCCCTTCGGCCACAATGACTCTGACGAATATGATGCTAAGTTAAACCAATCTATGCTACCTGTACATGATCCATCCATATCCCTCTATTTCCATTTATCATTCTGAAAGCCTTTGAAATGCCATTGTCATATTTACCTCCATCACCACCCCTGACAGCACGTTTCAGGCACCCACCACTCACTGTGTAAAAACAAAACCTCCCCTTCACATCTCTAAATTTTGCCCCTCTTATCTTAAAGCTATGCTCTCTATTATTTGAGATTTCTACCCTGGGGAAAAGGTGCTGACTGTCTACCCTATCTATGCCTCTCATCATTTTATATACTACTATTAGGTCTCCCCTCAACCAATGCTGCAAAGAAAACAATCCAAATTATAATTCAATATAAGTCTCCTTATAATTAACGTGTAAGAAGGAACAGTAGATGCTGGTTTAAACCGAAGAATAGACACAAAAAGCTGGAGTAACTCAGGGGGACAGTCAGCATCTCTGGAGAGAAGGAATGGGTGAT
Organism: Okamejei kenojei; assembly: GCA_035221665.1. Taxonomy (NCBI): domain Eukaryota; kingdom Metazoa; phylum Chordata; class Chondrichthyes; order Rajiformes; family Rajidae; genus Okamejei; species Okamejei kenojei. The sequence goes on from CM069139.1 coordinate 46,579,890, forward strand.
GTTTCGGGTTGTGACCCTTCTTCAGCACCACAGGACACTTTTACTAGTTTAAACTGAATATAGACACAAAAAGCTGGAGTAATTCAGTGGGACAGGCAGCATGTCTGGAGAGAAGGAATGGGTGAAGTTTCGGGTTGAGACCTTCAGAACCACAGGACACTTTTAATACCCTCTAAATTAATTAATGTATTAATTATAATTAATACCCTCCATTCATGCAACATTCTGGTTAACCTCTAATGTAAACAGGAAAGCAGACTATTATTTAAATGGTGGCCGATTAGGAAAAGGGGAGATGCAGCGAGACCTGGGTGTCATGGTACACCAGTCATTGAAAGTAGGCATGCAGGTGCAGCAGGCAGTGAAAAAAGCGAATGGTATGTTAGCTTTCATAGCAAAAGGATTTGAGTACAGGAGCAGGGAGGTTCTACTTCAGTTGTACAGGGTCTTGGTGAGACCACACCTGGAGTATTGCGTACAGTTTTGGTCTCCAAATCTGAGGAAGGACATTATTGCCATAGAGGGAGTGCAGAGAAGGTTCACCAGACTGATTCCTGGGATGTCAGGACTGTCTTATGAAGAAAGACTGGATAGACTCGGTTTATACTCTCTGGAATTTAGGAGATTGAGAGGGGATCTTATAGAAACTTACAAAATTCTTAAGGGGTTGGACAGGCTAGATGCAGGAAGATTGTTCCCGATGTTGGGGAAGTCCAGGACAAGGGGTCACAGCTTAAGGATGAGGGGGAAATCCTTTAAGACCGAGATGAGAAAGACTTTTTTCACACAGAGAGTGGTGAGTTTCTGGAACTCTCTGCCACAGAGGGTAGTTGAGGCCAGTTCATTGGCTATATTTAAGAGTGAGTTGGATGTGGCCCTTGTGGCTAAGGGGATCAGAGGGTATGGAGAGAAGGCAGGTACGGGATACTGAGTTGGATGATCAGCCATGATCATATTGAATGGCGGTGCAGGCTCGAAGGGCTGAATGGCCTACTCCTGCACCTAATTTCTATGTTTCTATGTTTCTATGTGATAAGGAATAAAACTCTACATCATCAGTGCCAGATATGAAGACTTGCAATAATTAATAGAAACACAGACTGATTGTAGTAGGGGAGGCTGCAATAGAGAGGTGGGGTAGGACAAAGCCTGCCAGGTGATAGGTTAATACAGGTGAGGGGAGGGGGTGTGTTGATTGGCAGATGTGTAGAGTAAATGACAAAGACTGAATGTGAAAAGACGATGAGAGGGTGCCACGTAAGGAGAGATGAGGAGTGAAATGTAAAGTCAGATGAATAGGAAGGGGGGTGGAAGACGAGGGGCGAGGATAGTGGAAGAAATAGGTGCACACCAGGATGGGGGGGAGGGGGGCGATACAGGAAAGAGAGAGGGATAACGAGGGCTACTTAGATGTACTTATTCAATGTTCATTAACTCCTCCACTGGATCATGCACTTCCCTGATCTGACCGAATATTGCATTTTTACATAATTACATAAGATTGAGTGCTATTGGACAATTTTGGACACATGATCAACATTACCATCATCATCGTTGAAAACATTGGTGCTGGTTTTGGATGGGAATGGAGACGGACGCACCACACATCTCTGCCCTCCAGTTCCTGCAGACATCTGCCGTTGGAAGTATAGGATTTTGGTGTGTGTGCTTTATCATCATTCCTTACAATGCTATGTACGACAGTGATCGCAACTTCTACTTAAATGTGGATGGCCGTTGACTTGCTAGAAGCTCATCCGCCCTTTGACAGGTCTTGTTTTTGGTCCTGCTGGGGGTCCACAGCCCTCTCCTCACATGGCAAACCAGGTGGGGGAGACGGTTTAGTCGCCGACTATCTGACCATGGAGCAGGTAGCACGGGATCACATGGTACCCGTGGTGGGGGGATCTTCCCCCGATGTTCAGAGGAAGTATAATGCATGGGGAAGTACAATATATTAACTAATTTTGCTCATCAGTGATGTGTATGGTGAGCAGTTGAAGTTCTGGGAATCCATCCACGCTCTCGCTCCAAACATTCTACTGACTCTGGTGAGAAACACAATGATTAAATTCAAATCAGGATCCAGCTCAATTAAATAGATTGAAATCTTATATTATTTTTCTCCAAGAGACACACCTTAAAAAAGATGCTTAGTATAGATTAACAGCAAAATGGATTTCCAAAGTATATCACTCTTCATTTACACATAAGTCTAGAGGGGTAGCAATAATTATTCGTAAAGGTATACCTTTTAAACAAAGCTCAATAATAGAAGATGTTGAGGGTAGATATATAATAATTACAGGTGAATTACTTTCTAAAAAAGTAATCCTTATGAATATATATGGTCCTAATTTTGATAACCCATTATTCTTCAAGAAAATATTTAACAAAATCTCTATATCCACTCAACATAATCTAATAATTGGAGGTGATTTTAATTGTACCTTAGATAATTATTTAGATAGATCATCAATGAAAAGGAAAACCACTTTTAAGTCAAGTACACTTATAAATTATTTTATTAACACAACAAATGATAAGGATATCTGGAGAACAGATAACCCATCTGGTCGAGAATATTCATTTTTTCCCCCTGTATTCGGAACCTATACAAGGATTGGCTATTTTTTAATAGATTCAAAACTAATCCCATTTACGTATGACTCAAAATATCTTAATGTTATTATCTCGGATCATGCTCCATTTAACATTTAAGATAAAATTAAAAGACATAACTATTAAAACCTCTAACTGGAGACTCAACCCCCAAATATTAAATGATAAGGCTTGTTATGATTACTTGGTAAAACAGATTAAATTATTTTTTGAAATTAATGACAAACCTGGAATTTCACCATCGCTGCTTTGGGATACATTTAAAGCATTTATGCGTGTTGCGATAATATCAGCACACGCATACTTTAATAAGGATAATTGAAAGACTCAACAAAAGTTGGAAAATGAAATAAAATAATTAGATATTGAAAATGCAATATCCCCTTCAAAGGGGCTAAGTAATAAAATTGCATCATTAAAATATAAGCTAAATAAAATATATTCAAATCAGATTATTAAACTTTTTCAACAGACTAAACAAGTACACTTTGAATTTGGGGATAAACAACAAAAAATTACTGGTGCACCAGCTTAGAAAATTAGATGGGGAGAAAATTATACATAAAATTAGATCTGAACAAGGAGAAATATTGACTTTACCAAAAGATATCAATGCTACATTTTTAGAATATTATCAAAATCTTTACTCATCTAAACTAGCAGGGCAATCAGATGAATGGAAACATTCCTACAAGAATGTCATATTAATAGTTTGGATCAGGAAGGTCGAGACTTGTTAAATGCTGATATATCATTAAAAGATATTGAAGAATCAATTGGATCATTAAATAACGGAAAAGCCGCAGGTCCTGATGGCATAAGTGTTGAATTTTATAAGTTTTATGATCTGATCTCTCCACGTTTACATATAATATATAAATATGCTTATGAACAAGGAAAGTTACCAGAATCATTAAATGAATCTACAATTACACTTATCCCTAAAACTGATAAAGATTTGGAAGACCCTGGGTCATACAGAGCAATAGCTCTTTTAAACACTGATCAAAAAATACGAACTAAAATTTTATCTCGGAGGCTAAGTTTAGTGATTAATAACTTAATACATCATGACCAAACAGGTTTTATCCCAAAACGCTATTCATCTTATAATCTGAGACTTCTATTCAATATCATATACTCAAAAAGAGTGAATGATATTGAACTAGCTGTCATATCCTTAGATGCTGAAAAAGCATTTGACCAGGTTGGATGACCATATTTATTTAAAATAATGCAGAAATTTCAACTGGGGGATAGATTTTCCAAATGGGTAAAAATCATATACTCAAATCCAACTGCAAGAATATTAACAAATCAAATGTTATCAGCAAAATGTAATTTCTTTAGGGGTTGTAGACAAGGATGCCCGTTATCACCATTACTATTTGCTCTGGTAATAGAACCATTAGCCGAAATGATTAGATCAGAACCAGAAATATATGGATATAATACCAAAACTGCAACGAATAAAATATCTCTATACGCAGATGACATCTTAATTTATATCACAAAACCGGAGATTAGTATTCCCAATCTACTTAATGTTATAAATAAGTTTGGCACATTTTCTGGGTATAGAATTAACTGGAATAAAAGTGAAATTATGCCTATAACTGGAATAAAATTAAATATACTAGAACAATTCAAACTTATAACAGTCACGGACAAATTTAAATATCTAGGAATTAGTGTATCTAAATCCTATAACTGTCTATTTAAATATAATTACCCTCAATTGTTAAATAAACTAAAAAAAAAAATTATATTGGAAAACACTACCTATTTCAATGATTGGTAGAATAAATGCAAAAAAAAAGATTTTTTTGCCACAATTGTTATATTTATTTCAAGCCATCCCTTTGTATCTCCCTGAAATGTTTTAAAAAAAAAGATACTTTCGTTAATAGTTTTATTTGGGACTATAAAAATCATCAAATAAGTAAAAAACATCTATGTAAATCTAAAATAAATGGTGGACTAGCACTAGCAAATTTCTTATATTATTTCTGGGCAGTTCAGATTAAGAATATGAATTTTTGGTTGGTAAATTTAGATTATGAGCCAAGCTGGCTAAAGATGGAAAAGGAAGACTGTTTGCCTTTTGATGTAGGTTTGATTCTTTTTGCACCAAGGGAAGTACAAAAAAAAAACGTATGGTGATAACCCTATAATTCATAGCAATAGACGTATTTGGAAACAAATAGTTAAGACCCTACATATGGATAATTTGTCACTTTGTTTGCCAATTATGACTTAATCCTTTGTTTAAGCCCTCTGTATTGGACAAGGAGTTTAGACACTGGAATGATTTAGGAATTAAAAGGATAGAACACCTTTACAAGAAAGGAAAATTTCTTTCATTTCAAGAGTTACAGGATATCTATGGATTGCAGTCAAATAACATATTTAGGTATTTACAAATTAGAAACTATATTAAGTCAAATACGCAAGACTATAAAAATAGAAAACCAGGATTATTAGATGAATTGTTTAATAAACACCCAAATACAGAAAAATTAATGGCGTATATATACAATACTATCTTGGATAGGGAAATCCCAACTTAGGAAATATATCGACAAACATGGGAAAATGAAATAGGTTTATCTATAACAAAGAAAACTTGGGAAGAAAGCTTACAACGTATACATTGTTGCTCATTAAATGCAATTCATATATTGATACAATTTAAGGTATTACACAGATTACATTACTCAAAAACTAAATTAAATAGAATTTATCCTAACATTTCTCCTATTTGTGATAAATGTCAGAACTTGGAAGCTAATTTAATGCATAGTTTTGTAACATGTATAAAACCCAATTATTATTGGACATAAATCTTTAGAGTTATCTCTGAAGTTCTTAAAATTAAACTGGACCCAGATCCAAAATTAATAATATTAGGAGATCCGGATTCAAATTTAATATTAACAATAAACCAAAGAAATTTCTTGGATTACTGTTTGATAATAGGGCAAAAATTAATGTTGAAATTTTGGAAGGGAACATTATCCCCCACAATTAACATGTGGACAGTGGAAATGTTGGAGACGTTGCATTTGGAAAGAATCAGATTTGTCCTAATGGACAAATACAAACTCTTTGAACAGATGTGGTCTCCATATACAGAATATTTGAAGGGGTAGCTGTTCTTGGCATCACAACTCAATGGGTGCCCGGCAAGATTAGATGAAATTAATTCCCTTTTTTTTATTTGTATACATGTCTCTATTGATATTGTTATTTGAAATTGTGTTATTCACTATTAAGATGTATACTATAATCTTTATATATATATATATATATATATATATATATATATATATATACTTTGTTTTAATTGAATATATATAACAATTTTTTTTTCCTCTTTCTTTTCTCTTTCTCTCTCTATATAATCAAAATTATTATTTAATCACTATTCTTATTGATTAAATCTATCCTTTTCTTTTTTCTATTTTCTAAAAAATAGGTTATACGAATTATTCATAATATCCGTATACTTATTGAAATAAGTTGGTTGTGTACTTGAAAAGTTGTTTTACCGTTGTAATGATGGATTACTTCTAATAAAAATATTATTTTAAAAAAAAGTATCCTACAATGTAATTTACCTCCAAGATGACTGACTGGTCTTGAGGAATATATACTCTTTTGCAGCTATTTAGGTTAATTTGATCTCTGCACCTTTTTCATCACAATAATGTCAAAGATTCATAAATGTTTGATTTATTTGCCCTCTCTCAAGTATTTTTTTTGCATTCTGAATTAATGCATTGCAGATAGCCCCAAAAAACAGAACCAACAGCGGCTAGGTTTGTATATGCACAGCGTGGACCGGGGAGAAGATGGGGTTAAGAGACTGCACACTATGAGCCACATGGCTTCTTGATTTCTGCTGGAAACCTCAGAGCACTACACCACAAGACTGAAATCTCAGTACACTTTATCAGCATAATAACATGGGATCACAAGAAACATCCTTGGCCTCATGAAGTCAGATCTGGGTCCTTCTGCAAGATAACACAACTAAAGAAGCTCATATCATGGAAGTTCTGACAATGAAACTAAGCTTGAAGATGGAGAAAAACTCAAAGTGCTAGAGGGATTCAGCAAGTCAGGCAGCATCTGTGGATGGAATGGACAGGCAGTGATTCAGGTTGGGGCCATTCTTCTTGTAGACGAAGAAGGCAGAGCTGCAGGAAGAGTCATAATCTGATGAAGAGGTCTAGCATAAAGCTCAAAGGAGAAGTAGGAGATGAAAGGCAGTGCAAGGTACAGCAGCCAGAGAAACCACAAAGCATTGATATCCCATCACTGACCTGCTTTCATGCATGCAGTTGAACAGTGAGGTATAGCTTCTCCTTTATAAACACATTTGCAGTTCCCCCCAGCGTGCCCTTCATTCCACTTGCAGAAGAATTTGGTATCAACAACATTCTGACTGTAATTTAAACTTGTTCAAATACACCAAAGGTGATAGAAAATAACCTATTTACAAACATAACATTAAAAAGTCTGGTACTGTAACAATTAACTTGATAAGGAGGGCTTGAACAAAATTTGATATCAAGCCAGAGAAGATCTTACAGCCCGTGTTTGTGGGAAAATATGTTTTTTTCTCATTACTGAACATCATTCATATCCTCCTTCCTGTATTCTGGAATGTCCTGCCACCAACATCTATTCCTATTTATTAGCACAATGTTTACCACCATGTGCAGACACCTCTGGCTGTCTCAGAACTGAGATACAGTGCCAATCTTTGTCTCTGGGGGAATGACGAAGTGCCTGCTGGCCTTCTCAGATGTCTCTTTTATTGTCTGCGGTTTCTTTATGAGAATAAATTTGATGCTGGGTGTGGGTACAGAAATAGTTAAGGCAGTTTAAGATATACCTGTACATCACCCAGAAGGTGTGTTTTTTTCATTGTTTCATGTTGCAGAAGAAGTAATAGTCAGGAAAATGTTGCCTACAGTTTCAGGAATTTCAGTTTTACTTACAGTCTCTTGTAGTAGTACAGTAGCAAAGGCTACTGCTTATCTTATTACCTTTATATTTAAAAGGATGTATCCTTGCCACTAGTTGATCTGATCCAATGAAACTTTAAGGGATTCAGAAACAAGATTCAGGACCTGATTGCCTACTATTTCTAAACTGACTAATAAATTGCTGCCTGTCTCGTAAATCTTCACTGTTGATAGGTCAGGACATATCCTGAGATTGCCTTGGAGAAAGTTGGTTGAAAGGTATAATCTTGTTGCTGTGACTACATCAAGTTCTTTCTTGTAGAGCACTCAGTTAGTAATGATCATCCCCACCTCCTTGCATTGACGACCAATCAATCCTAACCTTGCTTGATCTTTCCATTTGTTATTTTTCACACATTGAAGAGATTTTGATTCCCTCTATGGCACTCTCATATTCTTCCTTGGACTTTTTTCATGTCTTCTTTGGCCCGCCTTCATGTGCAATAAAAGTGATATTCCATAACCTATTCCTGCATCACACCACTATTTCATGCATCACAGGCAAGTCTGGCTTTTTCGCATTGTAGTAGTGCATGTCTCAGCCAATCCTTTGTGTATGTTATTTGCCTTTTCCAATAACATTTACTGAGCCTATAATCATACAAAAAATTAGACTAAAATACTCCCTTAAAGCCCTGTCTCACAGTGCGAGTTGTCCCACGAGTGACCCCGCGTTTTCACTCGCGGTAATCACGTACAATGAACGTAGCGGGAACGTCGAAACTTGCGCGAGCAACTTAGCGACTCGTGGCGCTAACGGCAGGTACCCGTGAAACTTGTTAACTCATGAAAAAATTCAAACATGTTTGAGGTTTTCCACGAGTCAAATTTACTGTTCAAGTTAAAAATGGAAACATTTAATCTCGTTGTAATAACGTAGTGGCCCGTGCGTTTACCTTAGTGACTCGTGAGTCTACCATGGGCACTATTTAACTCAGCGTGCAGGCAGCATCTCTGGAGAGAAGGAATTGGTGACGGGATGACATAGAGGGTATTGTGCTGTTTGATCGCTTCCTGCCATCCCAGGGACAGGGAAACACAGCGGCTTTTGAGACTGGTCGGCAATCACTACCAAAGTGTCTGCCCACAGTCAGTACACCTCTCCTACACTTGTACCTATTATCCATATTTTCCAGGGCTGCTGCCTGGCCCAAACATTTGGCCAAATGCTCCAATATCTCCTCACCGGATCTTCAGTTAGTTGAGGTACCATCAGGCATTTTTGTTGTTGTTTTATGACAGGAAGGAAGACACAAGGGCCACATCTAACTCCCTCTTAAATATAGCCAATGAACTGGCCTCAACTACCTTCTGTGGCAGCGAATTCCACAGATTCACCACTCTCTGTGTGAAAAAAGATCTTCTCATCTCGGTCGTAACAGACTTCCCCCTTATCCTTAAACTGTGACCCCTTGTTCTGGAGTTCCCCAACATCGGGAACAATCTTCCTGCATCTAGCCTGTCCAACCCCTTAAGAATTTTGTAAGCCTCTATAAGATCCCCCCTCAATCTCCTAAATTCCAGCGAGTACAAGCCGAGTCTATCCAGTCTTTCATCATATGGAAATTCTGCCATCCCAGGAATCAGTCTGGTGAACCTTCTCTGTTCTCCCTCTATGGCAAGAATGTCTTTCCTCAGATTAGGAGACCAAAACTGTACGCAATACTCCAGGTGTGGCCTCACCAAGACCCTGTACAACTGCAGTAGAACCTCCCTGCTCTTGTACTCAAATCCTTTTGCTATGAATGCCAACAAACCATTTGCTTCCTTCACAGCCTGCTGCACCTGCATGCCTACTTTCAATGACTGGTGTACCATGACACCCAGGTCTCGTTGCATCTCCCCTTTTCCTAATCGGCCACCATTCAGATAATAATCTACCCTCCTGTTTTTGCCGACAAAGTGGATAACCTCACATTTATCCACATTATACTGCATCTGCCATGCATTGGCCCACTCACCCAACCTATCCAAGTCACCGTGCAGCCTCCTAGCATCCTCCTCACAGCTAACACTGCCCCCCAGCTTCGTGTCATCCCCAAACTTGGAGATGTTGCATTCAATTCCCTCATCCAGATCATTAATATATATTGTAAATAGCTGGGGTCCCAGCACTGAGCCTTGCGGTACCCCACTAGTCAATGCCTGCCATTCTGAAAATGACCCCTTTACTCCTACTCTTTGCTTCCTGTCTGCCAGCCAGTTCTCTATCCATATCAATACTGAACCCCCCATACTGTGTGCTTTAAGTTTGTATGCTAATCTCTTATGTGGGACCTTGTCGAAAGCCTTCTGAAAGTCCAGGTATAACACATCCACAGGATCTCCCTTATCCACTCTGCTAGTTACATCCTCAAAAAATTCTATAAGATTTGTCAGACATGATTTACCTTTCATAAATCCATGCTGACTTTGTCCAATGATTTCACCGCTTTCCAAATGTGCTGCTATCCCATCTTTAATAACTGAATCTAGCATTTTCCCTACTACCGATGTTAGACTAATTGGTCTGTAATTCCCCATTTTCTCTCTCCCTCCCGTTTTAAAAAGTGGGGATACATTAGCTACCCTCCAATCCTCAGGAACTACTCCAGAATCTAAAGAGTTTTGAAAGATTATCACTAATGCATCCACTATTTCTGGGGCTACTTCCTTAAGTACTCTGAGTTGCAGTCTATCTGGCCCTGGGGATTTATCAGCCTTTAATCCATTCAATTTACCTAACACCACTTCCCCGCTAACCTAGATTTCACTCAGTTCCTCCATCTCATTTGACCCCCGATCCCCTGCTATTTCTGGCAGGTTATTTATGTTTTCCTTTGTGAAGACAGAACCAAAGTAGTTATTCAATTGGTCTGCCATGTCCTTGTTCCTCATGATCAATTCACCAGTTTCTGACTGCAAGGGACCTACATTTGTTTTAACTAACCTCTTTCTCTTCACATATCTATAAAAGTCCGTTTTTATGTTCCGTGCCAGTTTTCTTTCATAATTTATTTTCCTTTCCTAATTAAGCACTTTGTCCTCCTCTGCTGGACTCTGAATTTCTCCCAGTCCTCTGGTAGGCTGCTTTTTCTGGCTAATTTGTATGTTTCATCTTTAGTTTTGATACTATCCCTGATTTCCCTTGTTATCCACGGATGCACTACCTTCCCTGATTTATTCTTTTGCCAAACTGCGATGAACAATTGTTGTAGTTCATCCATGCAGGCTTTAAATGCCTTCCATTTGCATATCCACCGTCAACCCTTTAAGAATCACTTGCCAGTCTATGGTGGCCAATTCATGTCTCATACCCTCAAAGGTACCTTTCTTTAAGTTCAGAACTCTTGTTTCTAAATTAACAATGTCACTCTCCATCCTAATGAAGAACTCAATCATATTATGGTTACTCTTGCCCAAGGGGCCACATACAACAAGACTGCTAGCTAACCTTTCCTCATTACTCGGTACCCAGTCTAGGATAGCCTGCTCTCTCGTTGGTTCCTCTACATGTTGGTTTAGAAAACTATCCCGCATACATTCGAAGAAATCCTCTTCCTCAGCACCCCTGCCAATTTGATTCACTCAATCTATTTGTAGATTGAAGTCACCCATTATAACTGTTTTACCCTTGTTGTACGCATTTCTAATTTCATGTTTGACGCCATCCCCAACTCCACTACTACTGTTAGGTGGCCTGTACACAACTCCCCCTAGCGTTTTCTGCCCCTTAGTGTTTCGCAGCTCTACCCATATCGATTCCACATCCTCCAAGCTAATGTCCTTTCTTTCTATTGCGTTAATCTCCTCTCTAACCAGCAACGCTACTCCACTTTCTGTCTATCCCTCCTGAATAATGAATATCCCTGGATGTTCAGCTCCCAGCCTTGGTCCCCCTGGAGCCATGTCTCCGTGATCCCAACTATATCATATTTATTAATAACTATCTGCACATTCAACTCATCCACCTTACTACGAATGCTCCTTGCATTGAGACAAAGCCTTCAGGCTTGTTTTTACAACACTCTTACCCCTTATACAATTATGTTGAAAAGTGGCCCTTTTTGACTTTTGCCCTGGATTTTTCTGCCTGCCACTTTTACTTTTCACCTTGCTACCTATTGCTTCTACCCTCATTTTACATCCCTCTGTCTCTCTGCTCATGCTCCCATCCCCCTGCCACATTAGTTTAAATCCTCCCTGACAGCACTAGCAAACACTCCCCCAAGGACATTGGTTCCATTCAAGCCCAGGTGCAGACCGTCCTGTTTGTACTGGTCCCACCTCCTCCAGAACTGGTTCCAATGCCCGAGAAATTTGAATCCCTCCCCCTTGCACCATTTTTCAAGCCACATATTCATCTGCAATATCCTCCTATTTTACTCTGACTAGCACGTGACACCTGTCGGAGTCCAGAGATTATTACCTTTGAGATCCTACTTTTAAGTTTATTTTCTAGCTCCCTAAATTCGCCTTGTAGGACCTCATCCTGTTTTTTACCTATATCGTTGGTGCCAATGTGCACCACGACAGCTGGCTGTTCACCCTTCCCCTCCAGAATGTTCTGCAGCTGTTCTGTGACATTCCTGACCCTTGCTCCAGGGAGGCAACGTACCATCCTGGAGTCGTGTTCCCCTTATCCCTAACCAGTCCGAAGAAGGGTCTCGACCTGAAACATCACCCATTCCTTCTCTCCAGAGATGCTATCTGTCCAGCCGAGTTAACTCCAGCTTTTTGTGTCTATCTTCGGTTTAAACCAGCATCTGCAGGCAGTTCCTTTCCTACACTTTATTCCTTTCTTGGCGTCTTCTGGGCAAATGTTGCTTTCTGCACGAACAGTCTTGGATGATATTGTGTTTGTGTGTGTGTGTGTGCGAGAGAGAGAGAGAATTAATGAGTGTGTGAATGGTTTAGGCATCTTTTAGGAGATGCCGCAGGTTACATTGGCATTGCCCTATTGAGATCCCTTTGTGGGGGAGAGCGCTGACCGGTAACCCTGGGTCTTGCGGTCCTGCCAAGAGGAGGTGATGTGGACGCGGTTTCAGTTGTAGTTCTAGAGGAACATTGTTTCCGATCGATGTCTCTTATGCACTCCTCAGAAGAACTGGGCGTGCTCTTCACCATCATGGCTCCCAGCCTACAGGTTTCTGATCTGAACAACTAACTTCTTCCCTATTTCTCCTCCCCCCCCCCCCCCAATTCCCTTTCCTCCTCGGCTCTCTTGTTCACTCACACCTTCCCTCCCTCCCTCTCGCAGGGCTTGGTTCAAAGGGGGCAACGAGCCAAGCGGGGCGCGGTCTGAACCCGTTCTGAAAATGAGCACAAAGAGAAAAGAAAAGTATTGTCAAATGCTCCAATCTTCGTTTAAAATAAGTAAGTGCGACCTTGGCTAATGATTTAAAACGTAAACCTTATACAAAACCAACACCCTACAAACTCTCTGTCTCTCACGCTGCCTGTTGTCTTGTGGGGGAGGATGTGTCAGAGAGAGGGGGTGTAGGTGTGGAGGGGACCCGATGTGAATGTTACCACTATAGGATGGCAAGGTTGGGCTCTGAGCTGCAGTGAGAGAGAGCAGAGAGAGAGAGAGAGAGAGGGGAGAGAGAGGGAGAGAGAGTGTGTGTGCGCGTCAGCAGCAAAGTTAAATACAAAGGGCTTGTACGCGGTGGCAAGAGAGGTTTCCTTTGTTCTCGTCCGGGGCTTGAGAGAGATCGGAGAGAATTAACCCTCCCTCTCCCACCACTCCTAACCCAAGAGCCTTGTAACCCCAGATAAATTAATTACGCCCCCCCCCCCCCAACCTCCCTCCACCTCAACTCACGCCTGGGCACCAAAGCAGCTCAGGAGGCGAACCCTGAGCTCCGTATCCCAACAATGCACCTGATGTGAAGGAACAGCGGCTGCAGCCGGCCGGCACCCAACATGAACTTCTCACACCCTCACACATGAAAAGTGTGACATGAACTTCTCACACCCTCACACATAAACAAAAACAAGGAATAAAACCAAAGCTCGGCTTGAAAGGCAACTAAAAATATATTCCGCTTAGAACGAGCAGGCGCAGAGACATCCGTCCTCATTCAAAGATTTCATCTCCTGTCTCCCCGCAGTGTGTAGACCTGGCAGTAAATTCAATTAAAATATAACAAATCTCCGCCCGCTGGTCTTCTAACTACGTGATGTGTGTTTCAAACAAATCATAAGTATAACTGCTCTGGCACTGGACGGTGCACATTTTCCCTTTGTAGGTCATATCAATAGATGCAGCCGCGCTGAATTCTATCTTTAACTCAAAGCCACAGGATGGAGATGTCTTCTTTAACACTATTGCTTATTAAAATATACCTTCAATCACGGTTGGCTCAAGAGTAACGGGAGAGGAACTTGGTAACTCGGGAGAGGAACTTGGAACGTCGCAGAAATGACATACTCGTGGGAACTCGGTTAAACACTTGAACATAAACTTGAAATCTCGTACATAACCACGAGTCTGTTTTTTTTCTTTCACTTGGCATCAGTCATGGGTGGACTCACACCGTGAGACAGGGCTTTTAATATTGATTAATTCACCATCAAAAGCACTTGTCTCAGATCTGTTGAACTGCAATGGGTCTGGATTGTATAGGTAGAACTGCTGCATCGCAGCACCAAGACCCAGGTCCGATCCTGACCTTGGGTGGAGTCTGTCTGAAGTTTGCACATTCCACCTGTGACCAAAGATACTAGAGGAGCTAGTATCTTTCCCTGTGACTGCATGAGTTTCGTCCAGGTGCTCTGGATTCTTCACACATGCCAAAGATGTACAGTTTTGTAAGTAAATTGGCCCCTGGTAAATTGCCCCTAATGTGTAGAAAATAGATGAGGAAGTGATATAACATTGTGTAAATGGGTGATGGATGGTTGATATGGACCAGCTGGCCCAAAGGGTATGTTTCCTTGCTGTATCTCTAAAATTAAAAGTAGCACTTAAGGTGGTGCCATGGAAGGAGTTGACAGCAGGGAATGTTTTGAGCATCTTAAAAATCACATTCTGTTCAAAAACCCAAATTGGAAAATCCTAAAGAAAATCATACTAATGACAAGAGATGTACATTCAAAATTTACTGTGTTAGCTCTGGAATATAAATTCAGTTAATAAAGTTTAAATATAAATATAAATGACTTGCGCTTTCCGAGCCCCCACTCCCTTATCATTACTAAGGATGTCCAATCAATCTACACTTCCATCCCTCACCAGGGGAGCTGGTCCTCACCCTCAACAACTTCTCCTTTGACTCCTTCCACTTCCACCAAGTCCAAGGCATAGCTATGGGCACCCGCATGGGCCCCAGCTATGCCTGCCTCTTTGTAGGGTACGTTGAACAATCCCTGTTCCAGATGTACACTGGCCTGATCCCCAACGTATCTCTGTCACATTGATGACTTCATCGGTGCTACCTCCTTACACACGTGCAGAACTCATGGACCTCATCAAATTCAGCATTTTCATCCTGCTCTCAAATGTACTTGGACCATCTCCGATACCTCCCTCCCCTTTCTTGATCTCACAGTCTCCATCACAAGAAATAGATTATTGACTGTGGCCTCTTACAAACCCACTGACTCCCACAACTATCTCGACTACACTTCAACCACCCTGCTTCCTGCAAAGACTCTATCCCCTACTCCCAATTTCTCTGTCTATGACGCATCTGCGCCCAAGATGAGGTGTTCCATTCCAGAACATTCGAGATGTCCTCATTCTTTAGGGTACGGGGATTCCCCTCTCCCATCATAGATGAGGCCCTCACTCGTATCTCCTCTGTATTCCACAGCTCCGCCCTTGCTCCCCATTCCCCTAGTCGCAACAGAGACTGTCCCCCTAATCCTTACCTTCCACCCCATCAGCCATCGCATACAACACATAATAGTCTGAAATTTCCGCCACCTCCAACGGGATCCCACCACTAGCCACATTTTCCCATCTACACCCATTTCCGCCTTCCACAGAGACCATTCCCTCCGCATCCCCCTGGTTAACTCATCCCTTTCCACCCAAACTACCCCCTGCACAGGTACCTTCCCCTGCAACCACAGAAGAGGCAACACCTGTCACTATACCTCCTCCCTTGACTCTGTCCAGTGACCCTAACAATCCTTTCAGGTTAGGAAGAGGTTCGCTTGTACTTCCTCCAACCTTATCTACTGTATCCGCTGTTCAAGATGTGGACTCGTATACATCAGCGAGACCAAACATAGACTGGGCGATCGTTTCGCGGAACACCTTCACTCAGCTCGCGTGAGGCAACCTGATCTCCCAGTTGCTGGACAATTTAATTCTCCTTCCCATTCCTACACAGACCTTTCTGTCCTCACTCCTCCATTGTCAGAGTGAGGCTAAAGGCAAATTGGAGGAACAGCATTTCATAATTCGCTTGGGCAGCTTACAGCCCAGTGGTATGAATTTTGATTTATCTCACTTCAGGTAGCCCCAGCATTCCCTCTCTCTCAATCCATCCCCCACCCAAGTCGCACTAGCTTCTCATTTTCACCCAACAAACAGCTTACAACGGCCTGTTTCCTTTATCATCGTAATTTTTTGGTATATCTTTCATTCATTGTTCTTTATCTCCCCACATCACTGCATACTGTATATCTCTCGTTTCTATTATCCCTAACCAGTCTGATAAGGGTCTCGACCCGAAACATCACCCATTCCTTCTCTCCAGAGACGCTGACTGTCCCGCTGAGTTACTCCAGCTTTTTGTGTCTATCTCCAAAGTATAAATTACCTGAATGTAGGTGGATTGGTGCAAACAGCACCAAATTTGGAGGAATTGCAGATAGCGAGGAAGGCTGTTTGAAGACACAGTGTTATATTGATCAGATGCAGAAGTGGATGGAGAAATGGCAGATGGAGTTTAACCTGAGCAAGTGCGAAGTGTTGCACTTTGGGAGGATGAATGCAAGGGGAAAGTATACAGTTAATGGCAAGACTCTTAACAGCATTGATGTGTAAAGGGATCTTGGAGTCCAAGTTCATAGCTCACAAGTAGCTGAAGTGGTAAAGAAGGTGTATGCTATTCTTGCCCTCATTGCTAGGGTATTGAATATAAGAGTTAAGAAATCATGATGCAGATCTATGGAATTTGGTGTGGCCACATTTAGAGTATTGCGAGCAGTTCTGATCCTCCCATTATAGAAGATGTGGAGGCTTTAGAAAGGGTGCAGAGGAGGATTACCAGAAGTATGTAAAATTATGGGAGGCATAGATAGGGTTGACATCAGAATGTTTTTCCTAGCATGGAAATATTAAACACTAGTGTGCATAGCTATAAGGTAAGAGGAGGAAAGTTTAATGGCGATATGCAGGTCAAGTTTTCTACATAAAAAGTAGTGCAGCCCTGGAACAGATCGTTGGGGGTGGTAGTGGAGGCAGCTTTTAGAGGGCCACGTGGAAGTGCAGGGAATAGAGGGATATGGATCATGAACAGGCAGATGAGATCAATTTACTTGCCGTCATGTTTGGCACAAACATTGAGGGTTGAAGGGCCCTTTCCTGTGCTGTATTGTTCTATATTCTATGTTCAATTTTTCAAAACATAATCTCAGGAATGATCATCATAAAACGAATTGAATGCTGCAAAATACAACCTGGTACATTAATGCCCTTCAAAAGAGAAATTGGCACTTATGATGTAATTTAAATCCCCATGATTAAGTCTGCAACTTTACAAGTACCTACTCATCCCCCAGACTATTGGATTTATTTACATTCCAGTATTTCAGACATTTGTCACCCCACTGTACAGCTGGGCCGACCATGGTGCCACAAACTTAGACCTGGCCTTACCCACCAGAAGTGAGATATCCTTTAGAAGTCTTCAGTACTGAATATTGTCTTAAGATTAAGATGCACTCTGTTAACCCAAGCATTAGCTTCCTGAGCAAAACACTAACTTTGGAGAAACTCAGCAGGTCAGTCAGCATCTATGGAGGGAATGGATAAAAAGCTTTGCCCTCCAGCCTGAAGAAGAGTCCCAACCCAGAATATTATCTATCCATTCCTTCTACAGGTGCTGCCTGACATTCTGAGTTCCTCCACACTGTGTTTTGCACAAGATTTAGCTTTAAACTAGACTCTTGCTCCCCCAATGCAATATTCCACCACTCTTCTATTCCCCCAACACAATATTCCACCACTCATCCATAGCCTCCAACTGCGCAGGAGTGGCTCATTTCCCCTCAACCCCTAGCACTCCCTCCCCCTCCTCTTCACCCTCCCTCATCTGTCCCCTCTCCTACACCCCTCCACCAAACCCTCCCTCACCCTCACCTGGAAGAAGGGTCTTGACCCGAAACGTCGCCTATCTCCTTCGCTCCTTAGATGCTGCTGCACCCGCTGAGTTTCTCCAGCATTTTGTGTAACCCTCCCTCACCTCTCCCTCCCTCTCCTTTCCTCTACGCTCAGTCACTCCCTCGCTCCATAAAACACAGCATCTGCAGTTCCTTCCTCCACAGGTCATTCATTGTTAGCTGTGGTTTAGATCCCGTTGACTTGACGATTGGACTAGTTTGCATTGTGTGTGTGTGTGTGTGTGTGTGTGTGTGCGTGAGTCATTCAAACTCCGCGCAGTGGCGGAGGAGGCGGAGACGGATGGTTACAGCCATTCACCCGGGAGGATGGGTAGACGGGACCGCCATTGCCGCAGAGGGCGGGCGGGGGAGAGGGGTGAGTGAGGGAGAGAGGGAGAGAGAGACAGGACCAGGACTTCCACTGAACCTCCCCCCCCCCCCCCCCCCCCCCCCCCCCCCCCCCCCGTGAACATCAAACTATTTTTATGCATTCCTTGAGGATATCTTCATCATGTCACCAAATTATACAATGAATATTGGCATGAGGTCTTTCATACCCATCTGAGGGTTGACGTCTCAATGAGGCAGCATCTGTTGCTACTGTGAAAGGGTCAGACAGACTAGACTGTTGGGTAAGCTGTCAAACCCAGCCTTCTTCCAATCAATGAGCACGTTTTCAGTGAACAATGTTGCTTCCCAATCAGAACAGACAATACCATACCTAACTACAATCAAATCAAACTCAAGTACAATAAGTTCAGCAAAGGGAACTAAACAAATGGCGAAATGCCCCGAATTCCAACTCTCAAAACTCTCAAATGCCAGCATTTAAAACATAGAGAATATAGACGTATAATGCTGGAGTAACTCAGCGGGACAGGCAGCATCTCTGGAGAGAAGGAATGGGTGACGTTTCGGGTCAGACAAGTCTTCAGAGAATATAGAACAGTACAACACAAGGACAAACCCTTCAGCATATGATGTCTGTGCCAGACATGATGCCAAGATAATCTACGCTGCTTGCACATAATCCACATTCTTCTATTTCCTGCACCTCCATGTTCTTAGTTTAATTTAGAAATGCAACATGGAAACTTCAATCCACCAAGTACACACTGACCATCGATCACCTGTTCGCACACTAGATCTAAGCACTCCCTACACACTAGGGACAATTTGCAGAGGCCAAATCCCACGCCTTTGGGATGTGGGTAGAAACCGGAGCACCCGGAGGAAACCCCTGCATCACAGGGAGAATGTGCAGACTCCACACAGTCACCACTTGAGGTCAAGTTCCAACTCGGGTCTCCGGCGCTGTGAGGCAGCAGCTATACCAGCTATAAAAAAAAAACCTCTCAAATGCCTCTTAAATGCCACCATCGTAGTTCCCTCAACCACCACTGGCAGCGTGTTCCAGGCACCCGCCACTGTCTGTGTTATTAAAAAAAATATGTATTGGTTAATTTTTCAGTGACTTCGCCACTTTGGCAGTTGCTGATTTCCAATCACATTATCAGAGGGTCCAGGGCGTTTCCCATGCGGCTCTCTCAACAAAATGACACGTGCATTAGACGAAAGAGGTTCTAGCTTCCGCGCATTGCCGCTCGATGCCACAACATACAATCGCAGTCCGACTTCCCCACTTCCCCCGGCTCCGATATGATCGGATTTTGCCATTATCCAAATCATGTCTCGTTTGCATATCCGATGTTGAAATTAACAGGAATTGTTTTCTCATCTGTAAAATCTTGACTGAATATTTTTGAGAAACGCTTTTTCCTCGTTAAGTTCTTGACTGATCTACAAATAAAGAAATGTAATATCTTCCAGAGATGCTGCCTGATCCGATGAGTTACTCCAGCACTCATTGTCTTCTTTTTTAAATCAGCATCTGTAATTCGTTGTGTCTACAAACAAACGGCTGTACATAATTAATTCGCGATTACATTGTTTCTGAGCTTTTTCTAACCGGTGCATTTTCAATAACTTTCAAGGTAAATGTCTTAAATTCCATTGCTTTGTTAATTGTGTGAAGAGAACAATAATGATGAATAAATAGATGACCGACGTGCGGACGGATGTGTTAAGGGTTAATATACTTCAGTTAAATAAGGGTAACTTTTCAGGGGGAGAGAACTTTGTAGAGTTAACTTATGTAGTTTTGCAGGAGGACGCTGCACAGGGAATCGCTTCTTCGAAAACATATTATTCGCAAATAAAAGATAACCACAAAATGAACATTAATTATAATCTGTAGTGTTTCATGAAACTCAGAATTTGTTCTGTGCAAAAGGTATTGGCAATATCACAAGGCATCAAAATAATTACGCCAACAAACATATTAATTTTGCATCGGTGTCCTTAAATGCAATCGATTTAGCAAATAGTCCTAATGGATACGTTTAGTTCAGCCTCTTTAGGACCGCGGATTTCCAAAATAGTAATTGTCGTCTCATCAAAACCGCGCCTTTTGTCTTCATGAATGTTACAATGTTTTAAAAGATACCCTTGTGCCAACGGTAAACCATAAAATTGTCACCAGGGACTGATTAAAAAGTTCTGAATTGAAACACTGTGGAATTTGTCTGCATCCTATTCACAGCTGACAATGCTTCATTCAGCCGAGTACACAAAAAGAGTTTAAAGGGATTCTGTTGGAGATTCTCCAAGCCTAGCTGCATCCATATGGAATACTCGTCGGACATCAGTGTGGACAAAGGGCCCAGGTGACAGAGCCAGCCGCATCCTCTGCCCAACAGGCAGAACAGACAACACGGGGTCGAGATATTCAACAACTTTCATCAAAATGCACGCCTCTTACATTTCACTTTCTCATGCCAACAACTTTCCCTTGTACCGCTCTTTAATGGCCATTGTGCCGATATAAACTGTTCAACTTCCTCATACATCCCCAGTAAAACCTACGATTCCTAATGCCATGAACACAATGGATTACTTGACCGTATATTCGGCGGTCGTTGCAATAATATTAGCACCGCATCTTATCCCAGGCACTTGTTAAAAATCATATAACCATATAACAATTACAACACGGAAACAGGCCCTCTCGGCCCTTCCAGTCCGTGCCGACCATTTGTTTTCCCCTAGTCCCATCTACTTGCACTCAGACCATACCCCTCCATTCCATATATCTATCCACTTTACTTTTAAATGTTAAAATCGATCCTGCCTCCACCACTTCTGCTGGAAGCTCATTCCACACAGCCACCACCCTCTGTGTAAAGAAGTTCCCCCTCACGTTACCCCTAAACTTCCGTCCCTTAATTCGCATGTCATGCCCTCTTGTTTGAATCTTCCCTACCCTTAATGGGAAAAGCTTATCCACGTCAACTCTGTCTATCCCTTTCATCATTTTAAAGACCCCAATCAAGTCCCCCTTAACCTTCTGCGCTCCAAAGAATAAAGACCTAACTTGTTCAACCTTTCTCTGTAACATAGTTGCTGGATCCCAGGCAACATTCTAGTAAATCTCCTCTCTATTTTGTTGACATCCTTCCTATAATTAGGCGACCAAAATTGTACACCATACTCCAGAATTGGTCTCACCAATGCCTTGTACAATTTTAACATTACTTCCCTGCTCCTATAGTCAATGCTCTGATTTATAAAGGCCAGCACACCAAAGGCTTTATTTACCACCCCATCTACATGCGATTCCACCTTCAGGGAACTATGCACAGTTATTCCTAGATCTCTCTGTTCCACAACATTCCTCAATTCCCTACCATTTACCATGTAGTCCTATTTTGATTTGTCCTGCCAAGATGTAGCACTTCACACTTATCAGCATTAAACTCCATCTGCCATGAACAAAAACATGAACTGAAATCCGCTCTGTTGATTTTTTAGACACATAGAACTGCAGATGTTGGTTTACTAAGAAAGACACAAAGTGCTAGAGTAACCGAGAGGGCCAGGCAGCATCTCTGGAGAACATTGATAGATGACGTTTTCGGTCAAAGAAAGACTCCGACACGAAACATTCTCCATAGACGCTGCTTGACCCACTGAATTACTCCAGTATTTGGTGTCTTTTTTTAAATCCTTGAAATACATTCACTCTCAACGATCAAGCGGATATTTAAAAATCAAAATCAACATGAAGAAATAAACCTTTCCCCGCAGTTAACATGGGTTTAATTATCAAAACGGCTCCTCGTGTGTGCAAATGGTTATTTACGATTTTACAAAAATCATGCACGAACTTTGAATAGTTTGTTCAGTTAAAACCAATATGGATTGACGACCCGTTGAAAGAAATGTTATCATTCAGGTGCTAAAATGGGAAAAATAAATATTAAAATAAAACGGATTGCTGCAATAAATATGAGCCCTTCACCCCTAGAATTTAAACCATCAATGCACGCTTATTCGATAACATTTGGAATCCATCTTTTCCCTGGTGAATATGCAAAATCGTCTTAAACGTTTGACCATACTTTATAAAGGACTCCTTCCTTCCTCCCACCCCCCCAACCCCCCCCCCCCCCCTCTCCATCTATAACCTCCACCCACTTTGAGGGTTTACGTTACCCTCAAGCAGCTTTTTTATATACAGCTCTGAGTATATCTCAAACTCCCTGAAATGGTTGAACCATTTAGCGAGGAAATAGGCCATTCGGCCCAACGAGTTCTCGCCGGGTACACAAAAAGCTGGAGAAACTCAGCGGTGCAGCAGCATCTAAGGAGCGAAGGAGATAGGCGACGTTTCGGGCCGAGACCCTTCTTCTCGGCCCGAAACGTCGCCTATCTCCTTCGCTCCTTAGATGCTGCTGCACCCGCTGAGTTTCTCCAGCTTTTTGTGTACCCTCGATTCTCCAGCATCTGCAGTTCCTTCTTTAAAACTTAAGAGTTCTCGCCGACCACCCGTTCACATTAGCTCTCTGTTACGCCACTTTCTCACCCGCTCCTTACACACTAAAGGCAATTTACATGGGCCAATTAACATACAAACCAACCCGCACGTCTTTGGATCATGTGAAACGAATCTAGAGGACTCTGAGGAAACTCACATGGTCACAGGAGACGTGCAAACACCACACGGAGAACATCCCAAGTCGGGATCGAAGCCAGGTTTCAGGCGCTGTGAGGCAGCGGCTCCAAAGCTGCGACGTTGAAACAAAAGCACGATTAGTACTTATTTGTTATGTCCAATGGCCATCCAATTTGCTCATCATTCACTATTTTAGGTATGGTTGTAATGCAGTAAAAGCGGACGATGTTCCGGAATTGTGTCCCCTTTTTCTACGTCCGTTACTCTTTAAAAAAAAAATGCCACCTTTACTTCTGCGCCAACGAAGTTCTGCCAAGGATTGTGCGTCGATTTCCTCTCGGGGTATTCAGTACAAGGGGAAGGTAACTATATATTTTTTTAATCGGATTTTCCAAACATTTGCGTCATCCACTTAGTGTTTATCTCTGCCCCGGCTAAACAATAAAACGCCATTATCTGTGGTTACCATTATTGCATTTTCATTAATTTATGTTCGCGTGCCTGCAATTTTTTATCCTCATTAAAGTCTGCGGCTAAATAGTTGGGTTGTTTTAGTCATTTTAGCAATTTACGCCGAAGGTTATCATTTCCCGTCCCAAATTACTTTATGTCCAGATAATAGGCAAAAGAGGATTGCAGAAAAAAACCCTCTGCTGACCTCCATGACGCAGAATGCTGTTGCTGGGATCAGATTGCGTCAGAGTGCTGTGTAACTTAATCCTAACTATGTCATTAAAAATCGGGTTACGATATTGTTACACTAAATATCGGGCTTCTTGCCTTAAGATGAATAGTGTTCAAGCAATCACAAACTCGGCAGTTGAGCATGTTGGTTTTATTTTTACACTGACACCAAGTATTTTGTTGTCAGTCGTCGAGAATTGTCGCGTGATCACGCTGAAGTATTTCATTACCATGTAATGGAGCTACCAAAACCTTGATTAATTATATTCGCACTGCGTGAATCATGACGAGTATTTTACACTAAACATGGATTGTTTTTGTCATAGGACATTTACGATGACAACAAAGGCACAAATACGTCACGGTATCCAAACTCCAGAAAAGGAATTGTGCCTATTATACGATATTAATTGCCCATCGCCGTCAATAGATACAACCAATGTGTACGTAACGGAGATAATGCATTTGTTTATTTCTGTCATCTCTTTTCAGAATCAATGTTTTATATACACATGTGTTTAATGTCAAAAATATATTCGTTTTGTCAAAAGTTTTAACTAACTTTTGTTCAGTGGAAATGTTTAGCCACCGTTGAAAGATTGTGATAACATTCGACTGTCAACGTGCCCACGTGTATAAATGTATAAGGTTAATACATAGAGAACACTGGACTTTCAAATTCAAATTAGTTAAAATCAAAACAATGTAATTTCCATGTTGAACGTCTGAAGTATACAGTATTTAATCAACAATTTTCACCCACAAGAGACTCCAGTTCTAACTTCCAGAACGTCAGGTTTCTCAATCGAAATGCTGAAAAACTTCTGTTCCATTCTGGGATAATTTGAAAGGGTTTGTAAATTTTCACTTCGCATTAGTTAAATAACATTCGAGGAGGTTCAACTAACCTAAACATACATTTCATTACAATGAAAGGTTAAATGTTTATAATACTAATTAGCTGTTTTACTCTGAAACAATATTTGAAATTACCAATACCGAAACAACTGGTTGGTCATTAAATTCGATCTTATCAAAACTGAAAAATGTAATTTGACACACTTTCAAAAACTGTATTTATAACAATGCAAGTTGTATTTACTATTTCAGACCAAAGAAATTACCACGAATAAACTAACAACTTGTGCTGTTGGCATGTTCTATACCTTGTAGTCCTATAGTCGTTTTCATTTGTTTTGTTCCGGATTATATTACATCTATAAATTACTTTTTTTTAAATGGTCCTTTGGAAAACAAGATATGCACGTAACAGTTATATTCCTGGAAACGATCAAAAGAAAAGTTAGGCAGCCGTCTGGAAACGCAATGTGGAAGAACATAACAGAAAATATAATAATATGGGAAATGCCACTACTCACGAAGTTGCGGGACTATAACATTATTATTTTGTAATCAAATAGTAGCATAAGTTATTGGAGTTCAAAGTGCCTGCCATTCACCAGCTCCACTGGTCTCCGTATTACAGGATGCGTCAGGTGATGATAGCTCGGGAAGGCGCCCAGCGGCCCAGCGTGCTGCACCTGTTGGAAGCCACGGACTGCGAAAGCAGTGTAGGAATTACTGAGGTGAACAGTATGGCCGGGCTTGTCCCGGATCTGTATGGAAGTAATAGAGCAAGTGTGGCAAGGCTTGCCATCTTTGACCAGCACTGGCACTGCGACTCTGCGGACCAGTTGAGGTTGGTTTAAATCCACCTGCAAACTGCCCTCTACCTGGGCTCTCTTCATTTTATACCTGTGGTTTTGGAACCAGATCTTCACCTGAGTCGGAGTCAGGCTCAGGCGGTGGGCGAAGTGTTCGCGCTCGGGAGCGGACAGGTAACGTTGCTGCCGAAACCTTCGCTCGAGTTCGAACGTTTGTGCTTTGGAGAACAGGACCCGCCGTTTCTTCTTCTTCTTCTCGTTCTTCGTGATGGAGGTAGAGCCTTTTCTTTGGACACGACCCTCTGAAGCTCGGTCGATGCCTCTCTCGTCAGATGCTATAAGGAAACATGTGTCCCGTCAAAGATACTTCGCATGAAACCAAGACAGCAAATCAGCATCAGGCACCCAAATCTAATTTCGATACTTACACATCTTGTCAGAACCAAACCACGCAGAATAAGACAATTTAGAATAGTCTCGTTGCGGGCGTGTGCCCAGCTCGCTCCTCATGGTAGAAGATTGAGTAACTTTTCCACCTCCTTGATCCCAATCATTAAGATTGTCCATTGCACGTTGATCCGGCAAATCTAAAATACTGCGTACTGTAAAGTTGGTTCTCGTAATCGACATGTTCGCAATTATCAGACTCTCACCAAAATTCCGGAGAAGAATGTATTACTGGCACGTTAAAGGGAATAGAAACAGCTTTGTTTTGCTTACGAGGAATGTGGATTTCGCTGCAAATAATGGTGCAATAAGAGAGAACGTCTTGTGTTTACACAAGAAGTCCTCTTCACCGCCAACAGTGACAACGTGACAACGTTCAGATGGTTCCTGACCATAGGACCCCCAAGTACCTGCATCAGTCAAGTACCAAATCATTAATGAGAGTAGGTGCAACCCTACCAGAGAATAAACCGGCACTTCCCAAAGACAGCAGGAAACTGGATTCACCATTACATATTCTGCGTGATTAGCAAAGAAAGTAGCCAACAGATAATGGTAATTGTGTTAGTGAATTAGTGAATTACATCTTGGGTGGTTAGTGGAGCGACATCCCTTCCCCCTCCCCATTATTTGCATACAAAGTAAAGAAGCAGTGACAGGTTTCACTAGTTCATTTAATTACTTATTCATTTGCTAACAACCCCCCGTATATGTTTTTAAAGTGAACTGAACACGCTGAATTTAAACGTATAAGGTGAGCATTTTTGCTCAAGCCTATTTCTGTAAATTTATTCTTAATATGGATTTCCTTGGCAAAATGCAAAGGAAGTATATAATGATGAACAAAACTCACAGGCACAGCAAGACACATAAAGCTGATTCTGACGAACGGCACGCTAACAATTATTTAATTGTCTGCTTGCTTTAATTTTATTCAACGTCTTAATATTTTGTATACTATGTCAAGAACTATTCAACTTTATTTACATTCAAATACAACGCCAATTAGTTGATCAAAGGGTAGCTTGCGTAACATTCTTTTTTTTCTAAACATTCAGCAAAAAGGGCAGTTTAATCGTGCTAAAATGCTGAGCTTTTGGTGACGTAAGCAACTAGCATGGCACTAACCCAGTGTTGGCCATCGAGACAATTTCTGTAGGTAATCTTCGGGCAAATATTCCCATGCCATGCCTGTTTGTGCCACCTATCAAGCTGCTTCTGTGACACTGTCCATGCTCCACAAACTCCCTCACAACGTCCTGGGTGGTCGAAACCGGGAGAACACAAATACATGCCAACTGCTAGGCTGCAAACAATAGAGGAAATGTAGACCAACGTCCCAGACCTGTTGGAAGCATTTGTTCCAGTCAAGATTTTGCATTTGTTCAGTCATCAAATAATAGATGATTGACGCCTGAGCACAATGTGCTTTAACTTTTTGGGATAAGTCCGAGTTTGTTCCTTGTTGTCATGGTGTTCAATGGCATTAAAAGGGATTTGCTTGCTATCGACTTCGCTTCACGTCTAATGCAGCCAAGTGCATGAAAAGTTGTTACTGACGTCGTGCAGATTCAAACAGGATTTCTTAAAATGTAAAATCAGAGGATTATTCACTCTCGAGAGAAAGATGGACCATCTATCCCAAATGCAATTTCTTCCACAATTAACAGTTTACCATATCTAGTACAGATGTAATTTCTGGAATTTCAAAATACCAGAGCAAGATTTCGTTTCGAAATTTAGCATGGGCGTTAGCGACTAGACCGCCACCAATGTTTGCTTCAGTGATGGAACGGGACTGTTACCATAAATCTAATCTGTATTTTACACTAAATAGATACTTCAATTACTATTGTACTCCACATTCGTTATATCATAGATGATTATTGCATTGATTTTAAATAACAGAATAACGCAGAACGGGTATTTTCGTGTTTATGGAGCTTGCGTTAATATTGTAATCTTATTGCAATTAAAGGTTGTAAAGTCGAAACATATTTTGATATTTGTAGGATAAGATGATAACGAGAAACTCTGGTCGTTTTCACCGATAGAATTAATGTGTATATTCCAATTCTGTACAGAACTGCGAAATCCCGCTCTAAATACAGAAATACTTATCGATTTCCCTAAGCAATTAGGAGTCAAAGACACTGCCGTATACAGTCACCAATCATCGACAATGTAAATACCGGAAGAGGGTACACAAAGGGCTGGAGAAACTCAGCGGGTGCAGCAGCATCTGAGGAGCGAAGGAGATAGGCGTCGTTTCGGGTCGAGACCCTTCTTCAGACCGGTCAGGGATCGGGGAAACGAGAGATATAGACGGTGATGTGGAGAGATAAAGAACAATGAATGAAATATATGCAAAAAAGTATCGATGACAAAGGGAACAAGCCACTGTAAGCTGTTTGTGATGTCCCGAAACGTCGCCTATCTCCTTCGCTCCTTAGATGCTGCTGCACCCGCTGAGTTTCTCCAGCCTTTTGTGTACCCTCGATTCTCCAGCATCTGCAGTTCCTTCTTTAACACGAAATGCCAGAGGAGTCGTGCTTGGCTAAAACAAATTTATAACCTTAGTGACCTCTTGCAGCCTTTTAATCTATTTAACATCTGAAGACACCCAAGATATGCAAAAATAAGTAAACCGACGTAATTACACGCTTAAGGACTCTTCACTGTCAAATGTTTACTTTTGTTTCCGGAAGATTTGAGTCCGGTTGCATGAATATTTGAAGGCAAATAACATTTAAATATATATGGAACAGATATTATTTTTTATGTGCTGCCTCGTTCACTGTCCACAAACAAGAAAGCCTGAATGAATACTAAATGTTAAGCTTCATAATTCAATTGATTAAATATTGAATTCCAGTTTATTACAGGCTGCCGTTAAAACGCCAACATGTTAATATAAAAAGCACTTATATGTAATAATTTTGTCTCTACATCCACAATAATTATTAACATGCAAATATATACTCTTTTTTTCTGATAGATGTATTTTAGTATATCTTTCAAAACCATAATCTCGCTCGGTTTGGAAGGACACGCATGCGTTTTATAAATCAGACGCCACTGGGTTTAATCTGATAATCGAATACAACGAGAACACTCGCGAACGGAGCTCATTTTGAGAGAATGAATAAAATCGACAGTTTACGCTGGTAACAAGGCCGGGCATAATTTCAAACTAAATCGATGAGTTAGCAAGTGCAGCGAACATCATCGAACTTTACAGCAACAATCAAAGATGACGAACGGAGCCGAAGCAAATAAACATTATTATCCAAACGTTGGGAGTGATGAGCAGAATGCAATTGTTTTCTGGGGTTTGAGTGACCACAGAATAGTAAGATTAAACAAGAACTTACCAGTTCGAAGTTTGATCGTTATTTTATGAGGAGTTACGATGAGGGATTACGTGAAGAACCCGCCTCACGCTGGCAACGCAGCGGCATGAAAAACACAGAACACCAAAAGCCGGAGTAACATAGTAAGGCTTCATAAAAAGACTTAGAACTACCATTTGATCATTTATTTTATGAGGGCGGGAGTGGAGGGCACGTAATCCCTCATCGTAACTCCTCATAAAATAACGATCAAACTTCGAACTGGTAAGTTCTTGTTTAATCTTACTATTTTACTTCGGAGTCACGTGAGTGACTACGTGAAGATTTTAAAGCTTTCTGTGTTTTTTATGTCGTAGAATTAATCTGTACGACAGTCCGGCTAAGTAAACACATACATGAGAAAGCAGACTAATGTTAGATCATTTCACAATTAACTTTTTTAATGGTTTAAAGACCATATAATAACCCTCCTTATATCTGAGGGAAATGATTACAAGCGATAAAAGATAGAAGTGACTACACCACTGATTATAGCAATTAATAGTAAACAAAGCAGGTGATTATAGTGCTCCCAACACCGCGTGTCCAAAGCTTGTCATAGTGTGAACAGGTTTATTGTAGAACTTTGAAAAAGTTTCTTCTCTACTCCACCCTGCGACTTTTAAAATATGCTCGAGAGGTACGTCCCGCCCCTTCGCCGCGGACGTAGCTGCCGCCCTGGTGGAGTGAGATTTGAACACATCAGTGTCTACTCCCGCTAAAACCAACACCTGTTTCAACCATTTTGAGATAGTTTGAACTGAAGCTTTTGTGTGTGGTTTTTTGTGCGTAACCATTAACGTTTTTTCATTTCCTCGAAGGGTGTCAGTAACTTTAATATATTGGTTCAAATGTTTAACCACACACAAAGTAGGATCAATATGATAAGCTTGAAAGGTTACCTTTGTTCCAGATCTCCCTGGTCTGCTTTGTTTGATCAGATCGTAAACATAGAACACAACATTATCTGTAGTCACATGCATACAGTCTAAACGCAACATTTGTAAAGTTTGCACTCTTTGAGCTGAGACCAGTGACATTAACATAATTAATTTCAATGTCAATCTTTCCAATGTCAACCCTTCAGTTGGAGTCCATTGTCTAAGTAGCGTAAGTACAATGCTCACATCCCAAATCTCTGTGTATCTTGGTTTGGGTGGATTAATATTAAAGATTCCTTTCATGAATCTAGATATTAATGGATGCGACCCAATTGATCTCTGATCAGTCATAAGTCCTAAATAGGACGACAAGGCACTGCGTGCAGTGTTAATGGCACTGTAACTTAAATGTTGCTCAAAATGCAAATTGGCCAAGGAATTCCAAAACATTGGCAATATTTACAGTATCATAAGAAATATTTGACTGTGTGCAAAAGTCTTCCCATTTCTTAATATGTGTCATATATTGCTTTTGTGTGCTATCTCGCCATGATGCGACTATAACTTCCATAGTTTTGTCCGACAAACCCAGCTCCTGTAGTGGTCTGGTCAAAACCTGCAGATTAATAAATTCATATATGCATACAATGGGTAAATTCTTTAGTTACCGGATTAGTCAAGATATCACTACAGTTAGGAATCGACATATATGGTTCTTTAATCATATTCAGCATTACTGGGAACCAAGGTTGAGTTGGCCAATTTGGAACTACCAACAATCCAGAAGCAGAATCTTGTTCTATCTTCTTCAGGCATCTCTGAATCAAAGCAAATGGTGGAAAAGCATAAAAGAACATCTTTCCCCAGTGTAATGAAAAAGCATCTACTGCTACTGCATCTGGATCGTGTTCCCAAGACACATAAGTAGGCAATTGATGATTAAACCTAGATGCAAACAAATCAATTTCTGGCAACCCAAATCGGTTCACAATATTCTTAAATATTGCTGGCTTAAGCATCCATTCCGTATTATCTTTAAAAATCCTGGACCTTTCATCTGCTACCACATTGTCCTTACCTGGAATGTAGCTTGCTGAAATCCATATTTGGCGACCAATACACCATTGCCATATCTCATTGACCAGGCAATCACATGATACTGATCTAACTCCCCCCATGTGATTAATGTATGCAACATCCGTTTTATTGTCTAACTGTATTAACACATGTAGACCTTGTTTAGCACAACAATATGCTTTAAGTCCATAAAAAGCACCCAATAACTCCAAATAGTTAATACCATAAGCTTGAAGAAACGCTTCTTCTTGAGCTTTCCATCTACCTCCACAACTGGAGGACGAATCTGTAGCCCCCCATCCGAGAGCACTAGCATCCGTTTGTAAAACCATTTCAGGCTGTTCAATCATGATATTCTTAGCAGCTTGTGGGACATTTTCAACCCACCATTGTAATTCCAACACGGCTTCTTTTGTTAATTGCATAGGCCTGTCAAAGTGACCTGCCTTCTCTTTAAGAGCCCTTATTTTGTCCCTTTGAAGATTTTGATAATGTAATGGACCAAATTCTACTGCCGGAAATGCTGCTACCAGTTTACCAATGGTTTTCGCCACTTCTCGGATGGAGGGATAAGGTTTGTGAATGAGGTAATTACAAGTCATCAAAATGTCCATTGGCCTTCTCTGTTGGCAAAGTAACTAACATAGTCACTGAGTTAATTACAAACCTCAAAAACTTAATTGTTTGTGCTGGCTGCAGCTGGGACTTAATTGGATGAATCAAGAACCCTAGCTTTTCAAACAAAGCTTTAGTAACTGAAACTGAGTGCTCAGCTGACTCTTGAGTATCATTAATGATCAGAATATCATCCAGATAAGCCATAACAATGTGTTTCTGTGCTCTTAATTGGGCTAAAACTGGTTTCAACAGTTTTGTAAAGAGTCTAGGAGCCGAACTCAATCCATTTGGTAAAGCTTTAAACTGCCATAAATTGTCCCAGCCAATTAAATTTTAAGTACCTCCTGAAGAATTGATGAATTGCTACAGAATAATAGGCATCCTTCAAATCAATCTTAGCCATATAACACCCTGCTGAGATAAGATATTTTGCAGTACTGAATGTCTCCATCTTAAAATGTTTGTATTCTACAAACTTATTTAGATCTGTAAGGTCCAGAATAATTCTGCAACCACCATCTTTTTTATCTCTTCTAAATATATTAGAGACAAATTGATGCTTATGTTCATAAGTCTTTTCAATTACGCCTTTTTCCAGATAATTTGTCAATTTCCACATTAATCTCCATTCTTTCCTCTGCAGAAAACACATAAGCATAAGCAGGTTTATTCTGTACAGGAGGCTTAACCCCTTCTTTAAAAATAATAATGGCTCCCGAAACTGCTTGTAATACATATCGATCAGAAGTAATGTTAAGCCAGGCATTATAAAATTTTTGCAATCTCCCTCCAACTGGAGAGTCATCCACAGTTTCTTTAAGGATATAAGTCTTTTATACCTCTCCGTATGAGCGTGGTGGTCTCCTTCTTCCCGAATACAGGGAAGCACTCGCCTGCACAGCACGATAGTATTTTCGTGACAAATTTCTGCCTCTATAACGAAAATCGAAACCCCTTCGGGTCGAAAAACCCTTCTTTGTCCAAAGACAAAAGGTTTAACATTGCTAAAATATTTAGCTTCTTCATCTAACTCTTTCAGCTGTTTCGGCAGATTTTCTCCAAACAAATACCCAGGAGCTTGAACACCACTTTCTTGACACAGGCTTGCAAACCTAGGGTGAAATATGGGCCGAATCGCCATTTTCCTCATACAATTAATTTCATAGAACGAATTACACAATAAGCCCAAAATATCCTTTTGAATCTTTTCCATTTCCAGATTCTCCATTTGCCTGCCATAGGCCGTAATGGCAGCAGAAATTAATTTGAGCACCTTTTGAAACTTCACTTCTTGGGCTCTCATACTTGGAGTCATAGACGTCCATATCATCGGATTCACCGTAGGCACTTCCAATGAGGCACAATTTCTTGGAGCTTTATATAATTCTGATGTTTCATTCATCACAGAATTGTGAAGTTGGTGAGATACCATATAATTTATGTTGGCAGCTAGGTTTTCTTCCATAGCCTCACCACTTCCTTCAGGTATAGCAAAATCTTGTGCTATCCCAGGCACATTAGGCCTTTTCTTTTTACTTTGTGGTGTGCTTTCAAAAGCCATATAACCACCAGCAGGGTCTGCCTTCTGCAGCCCTAAATCAATTGGGATATCACCCCATGAGACTTCTTCCAGCCCAAATCCTGGGTCCGGAGTATCATATTCCCAACTTGGCCCACAGCCATATTCATCATATTCAAACCCCTCAGGGATTTTTTGGGATTCATCTGGGTACTGTGACCCTTGTCTCATAATTGTTTGGAGAACTTTCTCCATATGCTCCATTTTTAGCCACATAGTTTTATTGTCTGGAGGTCTTTCCGTATCAGAGTCATCAGAAACCACGGGCCTCTCAGATTTCTTTTTGCATTTTTTAGGAACATTTTCCTCCGTGGTTATTATTTCTGGAGAATCTGGAAACTCACTATCGGGTAAATCGGCGGCCAACGGTATCGGAACCGGGTCCGCACTAACTTCGCGTCCCGTATTTTTACTCTTCACCCCGGGAAGATCTTTTTACCCGCGAAAACTTCTTTCCCGATTTCTCCATTTTTCTTTAATAATCAGTGCTCAATCAGCACGTTAACGTGGCTCTAAATTTTACTTTTGGTTTCGTTTGCTGGAGCCACCCAGCGTAACCTAAAAAACGCCCCGATCTAACTGCACTTACCTGCGGGCCGTTCCGACCGCTGCGAGGAGCTGCTCCTTACTGCAGCTCCTCCTTCCGCCGTCAGCGTTGACGTCATGCCGTCCCCCCTCCCATTGGTACAGAACTTTCCCATTTTCAGCTTGAAATTGTGCAATATGGTGCATGATGTAGTGAGTCTTTTAGCTTACACTTGAATGCAATATATATGCTTTAAATTGGATTAGCTATGAATAAGGTTAGAGTAAATTACATTGCTAATAACATTCCACAGAAGAGCCCAGGCTCTGATCCATAGGTGCAGCACATGAATGATCTTAGTGTATTCATGTGTGGAAATCAGATTATAACCAAACACTTGGCCCATGTTGGCCAACCTGGGTCTCACTGCACACCTGGTACAGTGTATACAGTTGCTTACCTTCTCTCATTCCTGTCCCTTAGTCCAGCCTTACACCTGGCCCCTTATTCTACCCTGATCATAGCTGCTTACCAGCTTAGGTTCCCAGTGCTGAACACACCCCTGGTCCCAGCTTTGACTGCACACATAGTACCATTCCAGACCTTGACCCTGGATGCACACTTGGCCTTGCTCCTAGTCCCTTTGCACTGACAATATATCTGGTCCACACATAAAGCCCCGTATCTGACCCCCTGGACTTAACCTATTACGTTCAAGTCCACAGGCACTTAGCTAATGCAGTAATCCTTTATGGAGCACTTCACAGACCAAATTATGGATAACAAAATTTGCTACATTCATTGGCTTCCTTGTTATCTAACATGCTAGTCATTTTGTCAAAGAAGTCATCAATTGGTTGAACACAATTCCCATCCATAAAATTATACTCACTCAGCTGTATGTATACTTATACCATTTCTTTCATTTTCGTAACAAACTGTCCTGAAGTCATCAGGCTAATTACAAATCAATAACATTAGCCAACTCCGAAACATGAAGCGCTGAGCATTGGGATCCAAACATCATGGACAACTGGCCTCAGTTCCCTGCTCACATCTGGCAGTGTTCTCCATCTGAACCAGGGGCTGCGGAACGTTTTTGAAAGTGTGGAGGCTGAGCGATCACTGATCACTGGCCTTGGGGGTACCCGGTGAGGGAGTGGAGCAACTGAGTGGGGAGAAGGTGTGGAAGAAGGGTTTCCCCCTCCCAGGGTAGGAACTTTTTGAAATTTGATGTATTAAAATCATGTTTTAGTGCATTGCAGAAGTATGATTTCAATGTTTTTTGTATGAAGTATTTTTAAGAGGTAGCTTTTTAGGGGTAAACTTATCCACACAAAGGGTGGTGGGTGTTTGGAACAAGCTGCCAGAGGAGGTAGTTGAGGCAGGGACATCCCAACATTTAAGAAACTGTTAGACTGATACATGGATAGGAGAGGTTTGGAGGTATGGACCAAAAGCAGGTAGCGTAGCTGGGACATGTTGGCGGGTGTGGGCAAGTTGCGCTGAAGGGCCTGTTTTCACACTGTATCACTCTATGACTACATTATACCTTCACCATGCATGAATGCTTCAAAATCAAGTGATCAAGTTTTATTGCCATATACTCAAGCATAGAAACGTAGAAAATAGGTGCAGGAATAGGCCATCGGCCCTTCGAGCCAGCACAGCTATTCAATATGATCATGGCTATTCATCTAGAATCAGTACCTCTTTCCTGTTTTTTCCCCATACCCCTTGATTTCGTGAGCTAAATGTAACTCTCTCTTGAAAACATCCAGCGAATTGGCCTCCCTCTCCCCCTCACTTCCCCTTCTCCCCCTCTCTCTATCTCTTTCTCCCACCCTATCTCCCCCTCTCGCTCCCTCTCCACACACACTCTCTCTCTCTCTCTCTCCTTTCCCCTCTCTTTCCCCCTCCCTCTATCTTCTTCTCTCTCATCCTCTCTCTCCCTCTCCCTCTCCCCCATTTCTCCCTCCCACCTCACTCTCTGTGTGAAGAAAGTTCGTCCTCATCTCAGTCCTAACTGCACCCCCCCCTTTATTCTTAAACTGTGACCGCTGGTTCTGAACATCGGGAACATTTTTCCCGCAGTTACAGTAATGAAAATCGAGCAGGCAAGCAGGATGATTTTCTCCAACCACCTCCATTTGAAGCCCACTATCTTCCACTGTTTCTACCCAGTGCCTGGTTCTTACTTCCAGCAGCCACTGGTTGTCCTCCAGGATGCACTGAGCCGCAGCCTGATCCATGTCGGTCACCTGGGCGAATTTGGCACAGAGACTCTCACAGCAGCAGTGCAACGCTTCCGACGCCTTGCACTGAGGCTGCTCCGTGGCCGGAGCTGCAGTGAGCGACTCGCCAGCCCGGCAAACACTCGCCAGCCCGGCTCCCCGTCTGCATCTGTCCCCGTCGCTGCTTCTGCTTCCAACTCCCATGGCCTATGCAGTTGATTTGAAATTTTTGTTGATCACAGAATTTCTCACGACAGAGCGTGAGAAATTTGTGATCAGCGTGAGAATTTGGTGAAATGCGTGATTCTCACACTCAGTGCATGGGAGTTGGCAGCCCTGCCTCTCTATCCCCCTCTCTCCCCCTCTATCCCCCTCTCTCTTCTCCCCCACTCTCTTCTCCCCACTCTCTCTCCCCTCTCTCTCTCTCTCCACCCTCTCTCTCCCCCTCTCTCTCCCCATCTCTCCCCCCTCTCTCACCCACTCTCTCCTCTCTCAGTCCCCCTCTCTCTCTCTCCTCTCTCTACCCCTCTTCCCCTCTCTCCACCTCTCTTTCTCTTTCCCTCTCTCTCCCTCCCACCTCACTCTCATCCCTCTCTCTCTCCCCTCTCTCTCTCTCCCCCCTCTCTTCCACTCTCTCTCTCACCCCCTCTCTCCCCCTCTATCTCTCCCCTCCCTCTTTCCCTCCCCTCTCTCTCTCTCCCCCCTCTCCATCTGTCTCTCCCTCTCTCCTCTCACCCCCTCTCTCTCCCCCTCTCACTCTCTCCTCTTCCCTCTCCTCTCTCTCGCTCTCCTCTCTTCCCCTCTCTCCCCATCTCTCTCTCTCCCCCTCTCCCCCTCTCCCTCCCCTCTCTCTTCCCCCTCTCTCTCTCTTCCCCCTCTCTCCCACCTCACTCTGCCCCCTCTCTCTTGTCCCCTCTCTCCTATCTCTCCCCTTCCCGTCCCCCTCTCCACTCTCCCTCTCCCCCCTCTCTTTCCCCTAACTCTCCTCTCCCCCTCATTCCCTCCCTCTCGCTCCCCATTCTCTCCCTCTGGCTCTCCCCTCTCTCTCCCTCCCTCTCTGTCTCTCCCTCTTTCTTCTATCTCTCCCCCTCTTTCTCCTCTCACCCCTCTCCCCTCTCTCTCCCTCTCTCTCTCTCTCCCCTCTCTCTATCTCTTTCTCCCTCCCTATCGCTCCCTCTCCTCTCGCTCCCTCTCCATACTCACTCTCTCCTCTCTCTCCCTCTCTCTCTCTCCCCCTCCCTCTCTCTCCTCTCTCTCCTCTCTCTCTCCCCCTCTCCCCCATTTCTCCCTCCCACCTCACTCATCTTGCTCTCTCCCCTCTCTCTCTCTCTGTCTCTATCTCTCCCTCCCTCTCGTTCCCCGTTTTTCTCTTTCCCCCTTTCTCTCTCCCTCTCTCCTCCCTCTCTCTCTCCTCTCTCTCTCTCTCTCCACATCATCCCCCCTCTCTCTCCCCTCTCTCTCTCTCCCCCCCTCTCTCTCTCTCTCATTTTCCCCTCTGCCTCTCCCTCTCTCTGCCCCCTCTCTCTCTCCACTTCCCTTCCCTTTGAGAGTCTCTGTCCCATCGGCACAGAGACTCTCGCGGCAGCAGCGCAACGCTTCCGACGCCTCCAATCGGCCCGGGACTCTTGCACTGCTCCATGGCCGGAGCTGCAGCGAGCGACTCGCAGGCCCCGCAAACACTCGACAGCCCCGCAAACACGCGTCAGCCCCGGCTTTCCATCCGCATCTGTTCCCGCCGCTACACCTGCGTCCATCCCTCCCTCAGCCCCGGCTCTCCAACACCCGCGGACCATGCAGTTTATCTGAGTTATGACATTTTCGTCGATCACAGAATTTCTCACCACAGAGCGTGAGAAATTTCTGATCAGCGTGAGAGCGTGAGAAATTTCTGATCAGCGTGAGGGCGTGAGAGTTTATTCAAATGCCTGAGAGTTGGCAGCCCTGGGGATGGGACAAAGTATTGCAAGTGGGTACACAAAAGGCTGGAGAAACTCAGCTGCACCCACTTAGTTTCACCAGCTTTTGTGTACCCTCGATTTTCCAGATCTGCAGTTCCTTCTTTAACAACAAAGTATTGCAAGTACACAAAAAGCTGGAGAAACTCAGCGGGTGCAGCAGCATCTAAGGAGCGAAGGAGATAGGTGACGTTTCGGGTCGACACCCTTCTTCAGACTGGTCAGGGATCAGGGAAACGAGAGATATAGACGGTGATGTGGAGAGATAAGGAACAATGAGTGAAAGATATGCAAAAAAGTATCGGTGATAAAGGGAACAAGCCATTGTAAGCTGTTTGTGGTGTGAAAATGAGAAGCTGGTGTGACTGGGGTGGGGGAGGGAGATAGAGATAGAGGGAATGCCAGGGCCCGAGGGCTGAGGGAGAGGTGGGAAGGGGAGGAGACAGCAAGGGTTAACAGAATTGAGAAAATTCAATATTCAAGCCCAAAGGATGCAGACTCCCCAAGCGGAATATGAGGTGCTGTTCCTCCAGCTTGCGGTGTTGCTCACTCTGGCCGTGGAGGAGGCCCAGGACCGAGAGGTCGGATGTGGAATGGGACGGGGAGTTGAAGTGCTGAGCCGCTGAGCCACCGGGAGGTCGGGTTGGTTATTGCAAGTGCTAGGTGGATACAAGTAAGAGGAGCTTGATTGGCAGATGGTGAACAAAGGCTCAAGGTGAAAAGGGTGTCAGATAAGGATCAAAAACAGTGACATGTAAAGCCAGTGGGAGGGATATAGGTGGAAGGGGATGGGGGAATGTGAGTGAAAAGCTAGTGGGAGAAATGCGATTGGTGAAATTACACCGTTACACAATTGTCTTCATCGCAGAAACCATTAAAAGCAGAGATATTGGGAAATAAAAAGTGATGTACGTTAAGCACTTTATATTTCTTAATTAATATTCCTGGACAATTTAGGCACTAAAAACCAATAAATCCTCCAGACCTGATAAATACATCACATGATTCGAAAAGAGGGGACTGTAGGAATATTGGCGAGGAGTGAAATGTGAAGAGGCATGGAAATGTGAAGTCCGAGGCAGGGATGCAGGTGGGAGGGGATGGGGGACGGGTGGAAAGAGGGGTCAGATTTTGGGAGAAATTCAAGTGCATCCACGTGGGGCACAGGAAATTGAAGGGGAAAAAGGGGGGTGGGGGGGGGGTGTTTTTTGGTTAGTTATCTAAAATTGGAGAATTCAATGTTCATACTATTGGGTTGTAAGCTACCCAAGTGGAATATGAGATGCTGTTCCTCCAGTTTGCATGTGGTCTCATTTTGGCATTGGAGGAGGCCCAGGACAGATAGTTTGTTTAAGAAGGAACTACAGATGCTGGAAAATCGAAGGTAGACAAAAGTGCTGGAGAAACTCAGCGGGTGCAGCAGCATCTATGGAGCGAAGGAAATAGGCAATGTTTTGGGCCGAAACCCTTCTTCAGTCTGAGTTTCTCCAGCACTTTTGTCTACCCAGGACAGATAGCTCAGTTTTACCTCCAGTTTGCACATTTCAGGATCTGTGCACTGTTGGCAAGGCCGGCATTTATTTACCCTCCTTATTTGCCCCGTAGAAGGTGGGTGTGAGCTGCATTTTGGAACTGCTGCTGGAGACGGGAATTGGACAATGCTGCTGGATTGGGAACCCCGTGATGTAGGTCCAGTAACGATGGAGAGTTTTCAAGGCACCAAGCTGTGGTACCTGGAGGGCGAGGCACAGCGATGATGTACCTGCTTCTTTTATTCTCTTTATGCTGTCTGTGTTTGGAGGAGATAATGAAGGAACAGACT
Organism: Okamejei kenojei; assembly: GCA_035221665.1. Classification (NCBI taxonomy): domain Eukaryota; kingdom Metazoa; phylum Chordata; class Chondrichthyes; order Rajiformes; family Rajidae; genus Okamejei; species Okamejei kenojei. The sequence continues at coordinate 46,619,758 of CM069139.1, forward strand.
GGGTAAATAATTTCTATATATATTTTGTAGACATACACGCGGCAACCACTGTGCACCAGTTAAGGCTAGGTTCTATGTCTGGATTTTCAAGAGTCGTTCGATAAGCAGTCTGGAAATGGGCAGTGAAATTGAAAAAAAAACAGCTCAGAAGTTGGGGATAACATGTTTACACACATAGGGGGTGAATAAAGGATAGACAAGGTAATGCATCTGAGACTTCAAATTTTAACAGACATATTCAACAAATGGCAGGGAACTCAGGAATAGTGACGTACAAAGAGACCTTCGGGTGCAAATCTTTAGCTCCCTGAAAATAGCGACTTATCTGGATAGGGTAGTGAAGAAGGTTTAGGTTTAGATTCAGGTTTATTACTGTTACGTGTACTGAGGTACAGGGAAGAGATTGGTTTTCAAGCTTCCCAATCAAATTAAATAATACTGCAAATAAATGCTATCAAGCCAAACTCAAGCACAAAGGGAAAGATATATGGAGGGAAAGATCGAGAGTGCAGAGCTCTCAGCAATGTGGCACACCAATACCAGAGACAAAGTCCAAAGTCCAAAATGGGGTATGGGCGAAGTGATTGTACCCTAGCTTATAGAAGTAGTGGTGAATGTTGTGAAAGCTTATGGTTTGAAAACCTCACCCTACCATATCTCTAGTCTCCCCCTTCCCTGAATCTCAGTCTGAACAAAGGTCTCGACCTGAAACGTCACCCATTCCTTCTCTTCAGAGATGCTGCCTGTCCCGTTAAGTTACTCCAGCATTTTGTGTCTATCTTAGGTGTAAACTAGCATCTGCAGTTCCTTCCTACACATAAGAGTTGGGATATCACATTGCAGCTTTACAAAACATTTGCGTATTTTACCGCATTTGGAATATTGTGCACGGTTCTGGTCGCCACAATACAGAATGCATGTGGTGTCATTCGAACGAGTACAGAAGAGATTTGCCAGGGTGGTACCTGGAAGGGAGGGCAGTAGAGATTTGTCAGGTTAGGTGTATTCTCCCAGGAATGCAGAAAAATGAGGGGTGTCCTTTTTGAGGTTTATATAACTTGAGGGGCATAAATAGGCGAGATAATTTCCATTTCTAGAGGGTGGCAAAAACATGTATTTTTAAGCTCTCAAGCTGCTATTAATTGCTGGCCACAAAAATCAGTTTTCGAACCTAACTCTCTCACACTTGATATTTATGATTTAGATGAAATGGAATGTAATAGAGTGAAATGGACCCAGGTTTGCCAATGATATAATCACAGGAGGAGGGGAAGCTTTGTGGAGGTCACAAATAATCGAACAAACGATATATGCAGATAAATGTCATTTGCGAAAATGTAGGGTAATTTGTGTTGGGAGGAAAAAGTTTATGCAGTGGCCTGGGTTCAATCCTGACCTCTGGTTTGAAGGAGGGTCCCGACCAGAAACATGGCCTGTGCATTCTTTCCACAGATGCTGCCACAGATGTGTACGTAGTGGATGAAAATGTGAGATAACATAGAGCTAGTGTGGATCGGTGAATGGGGTCGATTTAGTGGGCAGAGGGCCTGTTGCCATGCTGTATCTCCTAACTCAATTAAACTAGAAAGTCATTCACAAGAGTACATGTGACAATTATCTTGCAAGTTCTTCAACACCCACCTACTGCTGAAGCCTTAAAGGTTTCAGAGAACATGCAAAATCTTTGTGCCTTGTTTTTAAATTCAGAAACTAATTGCTGTTAAGTTTCTTTCAATCAGCGATCAAATCGTGATTCACCTGCCTTTCCAGCTGGAGTTAGACACGAATGCAGGAATAACTCAGCGAGACAGGCAGTTCCTCTGGAGAGAAGGAATGGGTGATGTTTCAGGTCAAACGTCAAACGTCAAACAAACTTTATTGTCTTTTAGAAATACATCGATATATGCAATTCCAAACGAAATTCTGTTGCATTTAGCTCCCCATGCCACACGATAATAAACAGAAGGATAAAATGGATTAAAGGATAAAATGGATAAAAAAGATAAATAGACAATGGTGGCAGCCCATTGCATGGCATTCAGGAATCTGATGGCTCGTGGGAAGAAGTTGTTGCAGAACCTTGATGTTCTGTTCCTTATGCTACGATATCTTTTGCCCGAGGGCAGCAGAGTGAACAGTGCGTGATAGAGATGTGTGGGGACTTTTATAATACTGCTGGCCTTAGACACGCAATGTTTGGTCGCTATATCCCCGATTGTGGGGAGAGAAGTCCCAATGATTTTCATGTAACAAAGTAAATGTAACAAAGTCGAGACCCTTTGTTACATTTGCCATGCAGAATGATTTAAAGAGGGCTAAAATCATGTCATAAATTAATATACATGAATGTTACTTTAGATAAAAAGCCTTCAGCTTCCTTGTGATCAATGTCTACCCACACTGGAAGCATCTTATTTTTCCCAGTGTGGTCCCAGGTGTACTTTTCCACATCGAGACCTCATATCATACAGTGTGGGCACCAACACATTACACAGAGCTACTTGCACTCACCCAATGACTCTGATGGAAGGTTATGTCCTCCCAGTCAAGACTTAAGAATATTATATTGTCATATGTCCCAGATAGAACAATGAAATTCTTACTTGCAACAGCACAACAGAATACGTAAACATAGTACACTGTAAACAATATAATCCCAGGAGTGAGAGTATGGTGATCTTGTTTAAAGAGCATCAACTGCATCTTTAGCAGTACAACATAGGAACCTAGACTCCCTTACTTTCACCTCCAGGACCTCACCTGATCTGCCACAGTTACCGTATTTATTTTTACATTCACACATATTCAAGATCTCACAGGACCTATGAAAAATAAAGCTGATGTTAAAAAGGACAAAACACGCACATAAACACAGGCACACATAGACATAGACAAAAACAAACAAACACACATACACACACAGACACATGCAGACACATACACAGACAAACACACAGACACACACACATGCAGACACCTGCAGATGCACACACATAGACACAGACTTACGCACACGCATAGACACAGACTTATGCAGACACAAAGGCAATAACACACACAGATGCACACACTTAGACATAGTCACACACACACACACATGCAGACAAATGGACACTGACACACACATAGACACAAACACACACACACACAGGCACACAGATACACATACAAACACACACACACATACACACATACACATGCAGACATAAACACTGACGCACACAGATGCACACACTTAGACACAGACACACACACACACACACACGCTCATTGACACACACGTACACAGTCATAGACATAGACACAGTCATAGATACATAGAAATAGACATGTCAAGAATCTCTCTTTACCCTTCTCTCTGTAGCAATTCATTTCAGCTGGGCCATTGTATTTAAACTATTCTTCGCTAATGCCCAAGTGCTAGGAAATGTGTGGAAGTTAGTGGATTGCTTCTAGCGTCAATGAGGAGGCCACTGGGGCAGATCATGATCAGAATGTTGCTTTACAGTCCAGTCATGGGCTCAGCTGCCAGCACACCCAGGTGGAAGATCTCCTGGGAAATAGAAGTGTGGAAATCAGATGAGAGAATAGGAACAGCAGTGGGAGAGCACGGAATTTGAGCTGCTGTTTGCATCTCGTAATTCTTGCAAGCAAGGAGGTTTGCCACTGATATCTGAGATAGTGACAATAGCATTGCCAGCTGTGGTGGGTAAACTGAAGGAAGCACTTAAAGTGAAATCATATGTGGATGTTGGAGGAAACATGTACAATGAATGAATGAGCTACCTGATGCTGTTATTGTGAAGAATAGAAAGGTTACAGATTGCCCCAGGCTCTAGCTGCACAATTCCAGGAAATATTGTGCATGACTTTGGCGATGAATCACCCAGTTTAAAGAATCCCTGACTCCCTTTCTGGATTCACAAAGGCTGGTGTTTGTTTGAAGAAAACTATTGTGTTACGATGAGTGGAAAACACCACCTGTAGCCCAGTTTTGCAGTTAGTATTTTGCCTCGCCACAACCAAAAAGACTAAATGCTTTTCAAACATGTTTTGCCACTCTGATAAGAGTCATATTCATACAGCACAGAAGCAGGCCCTTTGGCCCAACTCGTCCATGCTGTTCCAGATCTAGACTAGTGCCATTTGCCGCCGTTTAGCCCATATCACTCGAAACCTTTCCGATCCATGTACCTATCCAAATGTTTTTTTTTTATGTTGTATTTGTATCAGCTTTAGTTCTTCTGGCAGCTTGTTTCCAAATACTCAGTACCCCCAGAATAAAACAATGCTCAATGCAGGTTCTGTAAGACCCTGTCTCACTGCTCCTCCTCAGTAATGCCTGCTACTCTCCTGCTCTTTGACCAAGTTTTTGACCTCCTTACCTTACAGCTTTATGTCTTCTTTCTTTTACAGTCTTTTTATTCGTTTTTTTTCAAAAACAAAAACAAAACAAAAATAAATAAAAATAATGATAAACATAACGATGATATTGATACATAGGGATCAGGATTACATTAATAACAGGTATAACCTAAATATGAGTCCAGTGTCAAAATACACATTGAGTATAGACCTCCCGGTCTCTATGTAGATATAGTTAAGTGTTTAAAAGATAACTTGTATATAAAAAAACAAAAAGATTAAAAGAAAATTTAAAAAAAGAGAAAAAAGAGAAAAACAAACCCCCCCTAAAATAGAAAAACAAAAGCAAAACTGAAACTGGGCTACAAAGAATTTCAACAATTTAAGTCCCTGTTTGTCATCAAGTGCGTTCCACCATATAAAGGTAAAAGAATTATGATAACAGTTGGAAAGGGGACAATTTATATCATGTGAAAAAGTTGAATAAAGCTTCCCCAAGTCCTATCAAATTTAAAAAAATATATATTTTATTTTATTAGAAGTAAGTACAGCAATATGGCACCAAGGTTCCTAATATATATTGACATATTACATTTTATGTACAGCTTCTTATTTTTTAATTTTTTTAATAATGAAAAAGAAAAAGAGAGAGTAGAAAATAAAAGATAGAGAAACATGTGATATATAGTGTGTGAGAAAGAAAAAAAGTGTGAAAAGAGAAAATTGAGAATGAAAAAGAAAAAAAAAGAGAAGTGTAGAAATTAAGAGATTAGGGAGATTGTTATCTATATTCTTGACCATCCCTCACCCAATCCTGAAACAGTTAGCTTCTACGGTTTTGTTGCACCATATGCTTCCAAAAAATCGACAAATGGAGACCAACTCATTAAAAATTGGTCTGATTTATTTATTAGGAGGAATCGCATTTCCTCAAGATGTGCAGTGCCCAACATGTTTGAAATCCACATTTTAAGTGTTGTATTTTTCCAAAAGTTAAGTATAATTTTTTTTCCCGTTATTAACCCATAATTTAAAAATAAATTTTGAGATGAGTTCAGTTTATTCCCATCTTCCATTACTCCAAATATAATCATTTCAATATTAGGTTCCATTTTAATCTTAAATAAATTTGTAAAGATTTCAAAAATATCACTCCAGAATTTATAAAGTTTTATGCAGGAGACAAAAGAGTGTGTTATAGTTGCATTTTGGGGTAGACATTTATCACAAATGGGGGAAGTATTTAGGTAGAATTTATTCAGTCTAGTTTTTGAGTAATATAATCTATGTAAAATTTTAAATTGAATCTTACATTAATCGAACATTTGTCTATATATATCAAATACTTTTCCCATGTTTCCTTCTTAATTTTTATCATTAATTCTCGTTCCCACTCTTCTCTAAGTGTCTCTGTCGATGGTAAATCTATATCTAAAAAACTATTATATAAATATGATATTAATTTCTGTGAGTCAGCCTTAATGTTCATTGTTTCTTCCAATGTCTCTGAAGTTATGTTTTGATATCTTTGTATGTATTTCTTCATGAAGTCACGCGTAATGAAGATATTTAAAATATTGGTTATTTTTCAGTTTAAATTTTAATTGTAGTTGTAACAGATTTCACATTTCATACATATCCCCGATCCTTTTAATTCCCATTCTTTCCCATTGATTATATGTTTTATCAATAAGAGATGGTTTAAATGAAGGATTATTCACTATTGGCATTAACAATGATAGGTTTCTTAATTTTAAGGATAATTTTATTTGTTTCTAAATTCTTATTGTATCATGTATAATTGGGTTATTCTTATAAATTGTGTTGTTCAGTTTAATTGATAGTTTCAATGGTGCATGATCAGAATAGCAATTGCATCATACTCACACGCAGTGACCGATGATAGCTGAGAATCTATTATAAAGTAGTCAATCCTAGAGTATACGATTTACATGAGAGAAAAAAGAAAATTCTTTGTCATTTGGGTGTAGGAATCTCCAGACTTCTAACATTCCAGAATCAAGTAAAAAAGAATTGATAAAACTAGATGATTTATTTGGAAGTACCTGATCAGATGCAGATCTGTCCATCGAGGGGTTCAAACAGCAGTTAAAATCTCCACCTATTATCAAAAGATGTTCATTTAAATTAGGAAAGGATGTGATTAACTGTTTAAAAACTCAGGGTGATTAATATTAGGTGCATAAACATTCGCCATAGCAACTGTAGGTTATGAAGAACACCAGTGATCATCATAAATCTGCCATATGGATCAGAAATTGTTTCATAATGAACAAACAAAATTGAGGATATATGGACTCCTTTCACCTTTGCCTGTGAATTTGAATGAAACTGCTGTCCTCTCCAAAACTTAAAGAATCGTTGATTGTCGTCTTTCCTTACATGAGTTTCCTGAACAAAGATAATCTGAGCATTTAGTCTATGAAGAACTTAAAAAACAAATTTCCTCTTAATGGGATAGTTCAGACCATTCACATTCCATGAAAAGAAGTTAATAGTTTTATCCATATTGTTTGTAAAAATCATGTGGAATGTAAAGGATTAATTTCGTAGCGCATAGCATTTCATGATACTGGAAGGAGAAGAATCTAAGGCGGAGCCAGAAGTGATGACATTTCAGACATTTTTCTAGTTCAAATTATGCCCAGATAGAAAAAATGAAACTAAGAGCAAAAGTCCCCCCTTCCACCAATGCAAAGCCCAAAACTGACCAGTAGACAGTGAGTACACTACCTAATCTCTTCCCTACCCCCATCTCTCCTAATGACGGCTCTCAACGTAAAAAGAAGGTATATTTACCACTCAATAGCCAAAACAAATTAATGTTATGGTTAAAAAGTGCATGTTAACTGTAAAAAACAAGAGTCAAGACCCAAGACAGTCCTCATCCACAGACCACAGTTTGTTCGTATTGGTGGAAATGTGTCAGACTCGATAACAATCAGCACGGAAGCACCTCAAGGCTGCATGTTCAGCCTCCTGCTGTACTCACTCTATACTCATGCCTGCGTAGCCGGTCATAGTGCGAACTCCATCATCAAGTTCACTGATGACACCACTGTTGTGGGACGTATAACTGATGTTGATGAGTCGGAGTACAGAAGAGAGATCGAGCGACTGTCCATATGGTGCCAGCACAATAACCTGGCCCTCAACACCAGCAAAACAAAGGAACTGATTGTGGACTTTGGAAGGAATAGGATGGGGACCAACAGTCCTGTTTATATCAACGGGTCAATGGTTGAAAGGGTCAAGAGCTTCAAATTCCTGGGCATGCGTATCTGTGAAGATCTTTCCTGGTCCGAGAACACAGATGCAATTATTAAGAAAGCTCATCAGTGCCTCTACTTCCTGAGAAGATTACGGAGAGTCGATCTGTCAAGGAGGACTCTCTCTAACTTCTACAGGTGCACAGTAGAGAGCTTGCTGACCAGTTGCATCGTGGCTTGGTTCGGCAACTTGAGTGCCCTGGAGAGGAAAAGACTACAAAGAGTAGAAAACACTGCCCAGTCTATATTTGCACTTTATTAATTTATTAATTAATGTGTGTATTTAAGTATATAATTGTAGTTAATGCCTACTATGTTCTGTTGTGCTATGCAAAGAAAGAATTTAATTGTCCTGTCAGGGACACATGACAATAGACTCTTTTGACTTTGAAGACAAGTCAAGTCAAGAGAGTTTATTGTCAAGTGTCACAGATAGGACAATGAAATTCTTGCTTTGCTTCAGCACAACAGAATATAGAAGGCTTGATTACAGAACAGATCAGTGTGTCCATATACCATTGTATAAATATATACGCACATGAATAAATAAAACAGATAAAGTGCTACTTCATATTATTTATCCAAGATCAAAATATGAAAAACAAGAACTGCTTCACTTTGTCTAAAGATAGGGGAAAAATCCTTTGATGGACATTTTAAAAGTAGAAGAGCTAACAAAAAGATATTAAAAGTTAATATATAATATCATTACATTAAATTAACAGTATCTTAGAGAACATAAAAGTTATGGTTTGATACCATCATACTAAAATTCTAAAATGTAATTAAAGAATAACTCATCCTATTAAATTCTTAATCATTTACAGAACGATATATTGTCAAAATAGGAAGAATAAATCTCCAATTGTAACTTAGTTGACTATCAAGAACTCCCCATCACAGCTTCAGCCCTATAAACCTCCAGAAAGCTGGAAGCTTCTTGCGGATTGTTAAGGAGTCGTATACGCAGTCTAGCTGGATTGAGCAAGGTGGGGCGCAGCTGTTTCTTAACCAACTCAGTCATTACATTATGGAAAGGCATTCTCAATCCCATAAGCTCACGGCTGTAATAGGGAACAAACTGAAACTTGCATCCTTCATATTCAACCATGCCCAACTTTTTTGCTGCTCGGAGGATATTCCCCTTCATCTGCATAAAGTGAAACTGGACGATCAAATGTCTCGGTTTATCTTGGAGGCCAAGTTTCTTCCCGATCCTGTGTGTGTTATCCAAAATTGGAAGATTTTAATAGTGCTCGGTTGAAAGTCTCCTTTATCATTTTAGAGGCATATTTTATAACATTATCCCCTTCTTGACCTTCAGGCAAACCAACAATTACCAGATTCAGTCAACGGCTTCTGTTTTCCAGATCCATGTTTTTAGTCTTGTATTGCTCGAGTGCCCGAGTATTTTCATTCATTTTCCGTTCCAGTATTTCAATCTTCAAATCTCTTTCCTGGCCCAAGGTTCGCAACTTATCAATTTGTTCCTTCTGTTCACGAGATTCATCTTGCAACATAATCAGCTTGTCTTGAACTTCCTTCAATTTGCTCGAAATTCCTTTCATCATTTCCAAACTGCAGAATCTTGTGTTCATTTCTCTGTTCATTTTCGATATTGCTTCTAAGGCACCAGTCGGAAGTTGCACCCTCCCCACGCTCCTTCCTTGACAATAATGTAAGTTATTGGAAAATGTTTTAATAAGAAAATAGTTCTGTATACTGCATCATTAATTGTAAACTGAACCCCCTGCTACACTGTTGTACGTTTTACTGCATTGTTGTATGTTTTGTTGTTATATTTGTGTTATTTGTGTATACATAAAAGCAATAAAGACTAAAGTGAAAAAAAAAACAAAGGGGCCTTTTCTGTGCTGTAAGCTTCTTAGATTCCATGTCCTGAGCTCCCTTCCACAGCAAGTAAACACAAAACATGTGGTGGCAAAGATTCTAGCGAGTATTCTATGCCTCTTTAAAAAGGTGTAACATCTCTACTAACTCTTGGCCGTCTCTGGCCCATGAGTGTTAAACAAATAAATGGAGAAAAAACAAGTGGGTGAGCTTTAGTGGCACCATATGGAAGAGCATAAGGAGGGTACCGCTTCCCCAATTACCATCTGACTCCTAGTCCACCAATGACAGAATCTTGTATGTACCACATTGCCCACTTCAGCCTGAACCCACTGAACAGTGTCCAGCCCAGTGATTCAGCCAAATGAGCTGTTGTAACATAGCTCCAGCAACTGATGCACAGAGTCAGGGATAACATCCTTGAGGGTTATTTGATTGGTAGAAGCATCCTAACAGAGGATTTTTATGTTAGGCGTAATAAAGAAACAAATCAAATTTTTCCAATTAAATTTTCTCCATTTTGTGAATTAGTGGATGTCTGTAGTGTTACACACATATGATGCCATTCTTCTTCTGAGATTGTGATGTTCAATTCCTTTTCCCACTTAAATTTTACATAAATGTAGTTTTTGCTTGACGTTCCATTAAACTATGATAAAGTTTAGAAATATTCCTTAATGTTTTTGAATGTACGCATTAACTATCACTTCTATCACAGGATTCTTTTCTTCTAGTGCCTCCCTTTTTTCTTTTGACCATGGCTATACTACCGCTTTAGTACAACAACGTAAGGCATACAAATATGTTAAAAGCATCCTAACAGAGGAAATAATCCGCTTTCAGACACCATTTACCAAGATATGTATTCACTGGGAAAGCGGACACAAAACCTACAACAACGCAAAGGAAGCCGTGTGAGAGCTACAACGGAGAGGCTACAAAGTGGAAGAGCTGTTGGGAGACATGGACATGCCGCCACTGCTTGAACAACTCTGCCAAACGGCGCGGTGGCAGCTCATCGAGAGACACGGAGAATCAGAGGCAGTCAGACAGGCATGGGAGCGCCTTCAAGAATTACAACGAAAGACTAATGCTTGAACTGAGATATGATTATGAAGGTACGCATAGACATGGTTAACACAGTGGCTTCCGCTATAATATGTTGGAATACTGAGTTCTTATGGAATCCTAAGTTTACAAATATGTGTATAAATATGTATATTCATAGACAAATCTATTTATAAGCCTGGCTCTAAAAATATCACCAAGCATCACAGACCTCATGTGAGTGTAATTAATGTTGATTTAATACAACTTTCTGTATTAGATAAATCCGACTGTTAGGGAGATTAGCGAAATATTAGAGCTGGAATGAATGGAGGGACCCATAGAGGGTTACCCCCCTTATCTAGGAGAGGGCCCTTTCTTAGTGTTAGGCTTCCCCCTCAATTTACAAAGGGATTTGGGATCTATGGAGGAGAGAGAATACCCTTTTTTTGGAGTCCATATATGTTTTCATGTTTTGCTTTGTTTTACCAGGTAAAACACCTTTGTTTGTTCATATGTTTTGGTTTGTTGTTCAGAATGGTTCTGGTGTTAATTTGAGGGGATACAGTGAAATCAATCACACTAAGTGTAATGATGCAATGTCAAGGACTTACATTGATGTCTCTAAATGTTAATGGTTTGGCTAACCCAATTAAGAGGGCTAAAGTCATAACTAAATTGAAAAAGGTGAAGATGCATATTATTTTCTTACAAGAAACCCATTTATCACGACAAGAACATGAGAAGCTGAAAAGATTTTGATATAAAAACACATATTATAGCTCACATACTTGTAGTCATAAAAGAGGAGTGGCAATCTTGATATCAAACTCATTCAAAATTTTAAAAGGATTAAAAGACAAAGAAGGGAGGTATATCATAGTAAAGGGCAAAGTTGATAATAATATCCTGACACTGGTGAATATCTATGCTCCCCCAGATAGTGATAAACATTTTTTCAAATCCCTATTTGATATTATTGCAATGGAAGCAGAAGGAATTTGTATATGCGGGGGGGATCTGAATGTTGTACTGAATCATAGGCTTGATACGACAAGTAAAAAGAAGAATAAGAACCAGTTAACAAAGCTACTAAACACTACCAGTGAAGAATTTGGTTTTCTTGATGTCTGGTCGAATTTTCACCCTCTAGAAAGAGACTATACGCATTACTCAATACCGCACTCAGTTTACTCCAGAATAGACTATTTCTTAATGAAGAAAGAAGACTGTTATAGGGTAACAGATTGCAGAATTGGTGTGGCAGATGTATCAGACCATAATGCCATATACTTAACAATTCAAATGGTCAGTAGAAGGAAAAACACAGTGTGGCGGTTAAATGTTGGCATGATAAAACAACTGTTAATGATATTAAATTGGAAATCAAAACTTATCTAGAGGAGAATGACAATGGGGAGGTGGACCCATCCATACTTTGGAACTCATTGAAGGCAGAAAAGGCCCCTTTGAACCCACCTCATCCATCCCGACCATAATATCTAGCTACAATAGAAGGAAATGGAGGAAGGGTGTTACTCTGGCTGGAGGTCTGTGACCAGTGGTTTTCAACAGGGATCTATGCTGGCAACTTTGTTATTCATGATATGTATATAAACAATTTGAATGTAAATGCAGATGGGTTTGGCAGACGACATCAAATTAGTGGAGTTGTAGATAGTAAGGAACATTGTCAAAGGTTACAGCAAGATTTAGATCAGTTACAGATGTGGGTAGAGAATTTGCAGTTGGAGTTTAATCTGAGCAAGTATGAAGTGTTGCTCTTTGGGAGGTTGGTTGTAAGGAGAAAATATGCAACTGATGGCAAGACCTTAAACTGCATTGATGTACAGAGGGAATCTTGGTGTTCAAGTTGATAGCTCCGTGAAAGTGTCAACAGAAGTAGGCAGAGTGATAAAGAAGGCACATGGTATGTTTGCTTTCATTGGTCGGGGCATTGCGTATAAAGGACAGAAAGTCATGATGCAGCTTTTTAGGTCTTTTTAGGCTGTATTTGAAATATTGTATGCAATTCTGCTAATGCCATTACAGTAAGGATGTGAAGGCTTTAGAAGGTTGCAGAAGAGGTTTACCAGAATGCTGCCTGATTTAGAGAGCATTAACTATAAGGAGAGGTTGGATAAACAAATTGTTTTCTCATGAGCGTTGAAGAGGAGCGGAGACCTGATAGATGTATATAACATTACTTATGTGGATTCATTAATGTAGACCTTTTACCCAGGTAGAAATCTCAAAGATTAGAGGGCATAGCTTTAAGGTCAGAATGAGAAAGTTTAAAGGAGTTGTGCAGGGCACATTTTTTAAACAGAATGGTTCGTGCCTGGAATGCACTGCCAGGGATGATGGCGGAAGAGGATATGATAGTGGGATTTAAGAGGCTTTTAGGTAAGCACATCGATATGCAGAGAATGGAGGGATATGGATCTTCTTGTGTATGGCGTACACAGCCTAAAGTTGAAAGACAACTTGTTCTGTTTGATCTTCTGTTTGTGCACACCAGGTTGATTGCATTCATCGAAACAGGGTGGACCGCGTGAAGGTTACAATCTCCCACTCCAGGGATATGGATAAAATGCAGTTAGAGGAGATCGGTTTGACAAAGAGAGAAGATGGATTTATTTTCTTGGAAGACTGCTGCTCAAGAAATGGCAGCAAGGTTGAGGAATTACACTTGTCCTCAAGATCTATCCGCAACTTAAGACATCTTCTTCAACCACTCCTTCAATGTCAGCAAAATGAGGTGGTATACATGCCCCAATCACCAAAAATGGTGGTGCAATGTAGATGGTCAAGGGCTTGAATTTCCTCTGCATAAATATCACCAACAATTTGTCTTCAATCAACCACATTGAAGCTACAGCGAAGAAAGCACACCAATGCCAGTACTTACTCAGAAGACTCAGGAAGTTCAGTATGTCTCCAAAGAACTTCTACAGATGTAGCATAAAAAACACAACCACAACTTTGGCAAAAACTCTTCTTCAAAATTGCAAGAAATTGCAGAGAGTTGTGGATATAGCCAAGTCCATCATCCGTATCAAAACTTCGGGTAAGCAACCAACACAATCAAGAGGCATTTCCCCTCTCCCATCAGACAGAACATACAAAAGCCTGAAATAGTGTACCATCAGATTCAGGAGCAAACTCCTCCCCACTGTTTTCAGATGACTGGATTTTCCTGTCAAAACCGATGCTGTAATTCCAGTCTCCCAACCTATCTCAATGTGGACGGCCTTGAACTTTTTAAAATCTGCACTTTGTCTGAAACTGTAATGCTATCAATTTATAACACTATTTTCAGCACACTGCTATTCTTCTCTTTGCTCAGCCTGCTCTACTAATGTATGGCTTGATTGTACTCATGTATAATATGATTTAATTGTTGAGTACCATATGACTTGATATGGTACCGTATGATTGGTATATACAAACAATATGTCCAGATATATCTCATTCACTCAAACCCCTAAAAGCCTAATTATATGCATCACAAAGTGATAGTTTTCTGTCACTTTGTGTTTTGTTTAGATTAGAGATACAGCACGGAAACAGGCCCTACAACAAGCGATCTCTACATATTAACACCACACCCACTAGGGACAAGTTTTTCATTTACCAAGCCAATTAATCTACAATTAATCTTGAATAATGATTTAGATGAAGGGATTCAAAGTAACATTAGCAAATTTACAGATGACACAAAGTTGGGTGGAGGTATGAACTGTCAGGAGGATGCTATGAGAATGCAAGATGACATGGACTGGTTGGGTGAGTGGGCAGATGCATGGCAGATGCAGTTTAATGTGGATAAATGTGAGGTTATCCACTTTGGTAGCAAAAACAGGAAGGCAGATTACTATCTAAATGGGAAAAGGGGAAGTACAACGGGATCTGGGGGTCCTTGTTCATCAGTCAATGAAAGTAAGCATGTAGGTACAGCAGGCAATGAAGAAAGTTAATGGCATGTTGCCCTTATAACAAGAGGAGTTGAGTATAGGAGCAAAGAGGTCCTTCTGCAGTTGTATGGGGCCCTAGTGAGACCACACCTGGAGTATTGTGTGCAGTTTTGGTCCCTTAATTTGAGGAAGAACATTCTTGCTATTGAGGGAGTGCAACGTAGGTTTACAAGGTTAATTCCCAGGATGGTGGGACTGTCATATGCTGAGAGAATGGAGTGGCTGGGCTTGTATACTCTGGAGTTGAGAAGGATGAGAGGGGATCTTATTGAAACATATAAGATTATTAAGTGTTTGGGCAGGCTTGAGGCAGGAAACATGTTCCCGATGTTGGGGGAGTCCAGAACCAGGGGCCACAGTTTAAGAATAAGGGGTAAGCCATTTAGAACGGAGACGAGGAAACACTTATTCTCACAGAGAGTTGTGAGTGTAGAATTTTCTGCCTCAGAGGGCAGTGGAGGACGGTTCTCTGGATACTTTCAAAAGAAAGCTAGATAGGGCTCTTAAAGATAGCAGAGTCAAGGGATATGGGGAGAAAGCAGGAACGGGGTACTGATTGGGGATGATCAGCCATGATCACATTGAATGGCGGTGCTGGCTCGAAGGGCCGAATGGCCTACTCTGGCACCTTTTGTCTATTGTCTAACACCCACGCAGGTCATGGGGATAATGTACAAACTCTGTACAGAGAGCACCCATAGTCGGGATCGAACCCGGGTCTCCGGCACTGCATTCGCTGAAAGGCAGCAACTCAACCGCTGCGCCACAGTGACCGCCCGTTTGTGTTCCACGCAAAATTCCTGCATCTGTCATTCCTCGTGCGTTGCGTAAACAGTGCTCTATTCTGAAGTCTTTGTTAACACTGACACCAATCTTCAGCTAATTCAGTTACCACAAAATTATATCAAGAAACGAGAAATGGTGTGGTTACAGCAACGATAATAGAATTTTTTCATAAGAAGCCAATCATCTTTTCTCAAAGATATTAGGTTCTTAAATATTATCTTTTATTCATACCCAATTTCTCATCAGCTCAACATTGAATGTTTTGGCTATCACAACTTTGTGATATAGAAATCGCTCTCCAAAGACTTCTGAATCTCTAGATGCTCCTTTAAATTCTTGTGAAAGAACAGATTTTGGATTCAGATTTCAAAATCTCTCCCACCTTTGCTTAGCATTCATTTACCTGCCTCATTTCTAATCCAAAGTGACATTACTTTTAAACACTAAATAATTGCAGACTCTGCTGTATAAATGGACAGTTTTTATAATACCAGCATGATATTGAATGTCAGAACATTTGTGAATTTAATCATCCTAAGAGCAACAAAGCCCTATTGGCGACTGATATTTTTTTTTTGTTAAAATATGTTTAATGTTTATAATCTACTTACACATTAAAATGGTCTTTATATTTTCAGCTTATCCATTGAAGATGTTTTCACAGCTGATATCTACTATTGAATAGATAGGCAGAGACTGACTGTCATTTATGTACTCAAATGAAGTTTAAATTTCACCGACAAAATAATAAATTGAAATCCCATAACATCTTTCTTCCAGCTTTTTCTACGAGTAATGCACGTGGAATGCATGAAGAGTGTCCTGCAGGGATCAGAAACTAAGTACAAGAACTTCCTCTTGGGCAATACTTAAATGAAAACATAGAACATACTACAGCACAGGAACGGGCCCTTCGATCCACAACGTTTGTGCTGAACATGATGTCAAGATAAACAAATCCTATCTGCCTGCATGTGATCCATACTCCTCCACTCCTTGCATATCCATGTGCCCATTGTAACGTTTCTTACTATATCAAAGACATAACCAACTTGAAGCTGTATTCATGACCTCCTGGATGCCACATATTGCCACTTAAAATCGCCACCAAAGGTAAAGGGCTAGGCATGGCTGAACCAGATTCCTTTTATAGGCACAGATTAGAATAGTTATCGCAGCTCCAATGATTTTGGTTCGATCTTGATATCAGGTGTTTACACATTCACCCTGCTCCCGACTGCTCTAATTTCTCTAATATGCTTGAAAATTAATTGGCCAGTACCAATTACCCCATAGTTTTTATTTTTAGAGATACAGCGTGGAAACAGTCCCTATCGCTCACCGAGTCCACACTGACCAACCATCACTAGTTCTATCCTACAATCTAGGACAATTTACAGAAGCCAATTAACCTATAAACCTAATGTGTTGGAAGAAACTCCAGATGCTAGTTTACACCAAAGATATAAAATGCTTCAGTAACACAGCGGGACAGGCAGCATCTCTGGAAATAAGGAATGGGTGATGTTTCGGGTCAAGACCCTTCTTCAGTTAGAGAAGAGAGAGACTAGAGATATAGAACGTAAGGTGTTAAAACAACAGATCAAAGCAGATAATGCTCAAGGAAATGTAGAATGGTTCATTGTTAGCTGAGGGAAAGGTGACAACAATGCATAAATCAGTAATGTTTATCAGGAGGACAGTAAAACTAGTTGGCGAACTAGGGTGGGGGAAGGACAGAAAAAGAGGGAAAGCAAGGGTTACTTCATTTAGAGAAATCAAATCCATACTGCTGGGTTGTAAGCTGCCCAAGCTATAAATCTACATGTTTAACCCTTTAAACCTTTGGGAGGAAACCAGAGCACCAAGAGAAACCGCACACTGTCACAGGGAGAACATGCAGACTGCCTACAGATAGCTGCCGAATCAGGATCGAACCCAGGTCTCTGGCACCATAAGCAGCAACTTTACCGCTGCACAACTATGCTGCTCTACAGTTTTTGGGCCTGTGGAACAGGATAGGTTACAGAGAACTAACAGAGGAATTGACACCGCTGGAAATGCTCTGAAAACCAGCAGAGACTCAATGGGCCAAAGGGCCTCCTTCAACGTCATAATAGAAATCAAAACAGTAGTTCTAAATTATCTCACTTTCTCATCCACTGCACTGTTGGCACTGTGGGCATAAATCCCACCCGTCTTTGGGATGTGGGAGGAACTAGAGCACCCGGAGGAAACCCATGTGGTCACAGGGAGAACATGCAAACTCCATGCAGCAAACACCCAAGGTTGGGATCGAACCCAGGCCGGCATGGACTAGGTGGGCTGACGGGTCTGTTTCAATGCTGCATCTTTCCATCAATCATTCAAACTATCATTAACAATGCCATAAAATTGTGCTAATTGCCACTGCCAGTGTGGCATTACCATGTCAGTAATCCACCAGGATGCCTTGACCCCAGACATTATTTGATCAACTTTGAATATGGCATTTTAGTAAAACAAAAGTCAATGAGATTCAAGCAGAAAACTCTCCACTGAATGGGAAACCTGTTCTCACCTGTTCTCCGTCGGCTCCGTGCATTCCATTCTCCAGGCCCCCATCCTCTCATCTTTACCATGGACGTCCAGTCACTCTACACCTCCATCCCCCACCAGGACGGTCTCAAAGCCCTCTGGTTCTTCCTCGACCAGAGGAGCAACCCATACCCGTCCACTGACACCCTCCTCCGCCTAGCGGAGTTGGTCCTTACCCTCAATAACTTCTCTTTTGATTCCTCCCATTTCCTCCAAACACAAGACGTAGCTATGGGCAAACGCATGGGCCTCAGCTACGCTTGCCTCTTTGTTGGGTACGTCGAACAATCCTTGTTCTCGGCGTACCAGGGCCCCATCCCCGACCTCTATATCTGTTACATCGACGACTGCTTTGGTGTCACCTCCTGCAACCACACACAACTGACTGACTTCATTCATGTCACCACCAGCTTCCATCCGGCACTCAAATACACTTGGACCATTTCCGACATTTCCCTACCATTCCTTGACCTCACCATCTCTATTGCAGGTGATACACTCCTGACCAACATCCATTACAAACCAACTGACTCCCACAGCTACCTGGACTACTCTTCCTCCCACCCTGCTTCCTGTAAGGACTCCATCCCCTATTCCCAATTCCTCCGTCTACGCCGCATCTGCTCCCAGGATGAGGTGTTCCACACCATGTCATCACAAATGGCCTCATTCTTCAGAGAACGGGGATTCCCCTCCCCCACGATTGATGAGGCTCGTACCAGGGTCTCCTCCATACCCCGCAACACTGCCCTCTCTCCCCATTCCCCCACTCGCAAACAGCGCAGAGTCCCCCTGGTCCTCACCTTTCACCCCACCAGCCGGCAAATACAACACATAGTCCTCCGCCAGTTTCGCCACCTCCAACGTGACCCCTCCACTCACCACATCTTCCCATCTCCCCCCCGTCTGCCTTCCGCAAAGACCGCTCCCTCCGCAACTCCCTTGTCAATTCTTCCCTTCCCTCCCGCTCTACCCCTTCCCCGGGCACTTTCCCTTGCAACGGCAAGAAATGCTACACTTCACCTTCCCCCCTCCACTCCTTTCAGGGACCCAAGCAGTCCTTCCAGGTCCGACAGAGGTTCACCTGCACCTCCTCCACCTCATCTACTGCATCCGCTGCTCCAGATGCCAGATGATCTATATCGGTGAGACCAAGCGGAGGCTTGGCGATCGTTTCGCCGAACACCTCCGCTCGGTCCGCAATAACCAACCCGACCTCCCGGTGGCTCAGCACTTCAACTCCCCCTCCCATTCCGTATCCGACCTCTCGGTCCTGGGCCTCCTCCATGGCCAGAGTGAGCAACACCGCAAGCTGGAGGAACAGCACCTCATATTATCCGCTTGGGGAGACTGCATCCTCTGGGATTGAACATTGAATTTTCTCAATTCTGTTAACCCTTTCTGTCTCCTCCCCTTCCCACCTCTCCCTCAGCCCTCGGGTCCTGGCATTTCCTCTATCTCTATCTGCCTCCCCCACCCTAGTCGCACTAGCTTCTCATTTTCACACCACAAACAGCTTATAATGGCTTGTTCCCTTTATCATTGATACTTTTTTGCATATCTTTCATTCATTGTTCTTTATCTCTCCACATCACCGTCTATATCTCTTGTTTCCCTGATCCCTGACCAGTCTGAAGAAGGGTCTCGACCCAAAACGTCGCCTATCTCCTTCGCTCTTTAGATGCTGCTGCACCCGCTGAGTTTCTCACAAGCAATGTTGGTTTACCTACAAACTTTTTCTTGAACAATAACTAATATGCGTTAGGAGAGAAGGTAGTTGCATCTTTATGCTGTACGCTGCCTTTGAAGTTCAGTGCTTTGAGTTCAATGAGTTGAATTCGAGATAAATGAGCCCTATTTATTTTCGGTTATGGAAATGGGCGAGAAGTTTAGTACATGGGTAAAATTTTATATACTAATCCAACAGCTAGAATATCAACAAATCAAATGTTATCAACTAAATGTAACTTATCTCGAGGCTGTAGACAAGGATGTCCGTTATCCCCGCTATTATTTGCACATGTAATAGAACCATTAGCACAAAGTGTGAGGTCCCATCCTGAAATATATGGGTATAAAACTAAAGACACTGAAAATAAAATCTCTTTATATGCAGATGATGTATTCATTTACATCACAAAACCTGAAGTTAGTATCCCTAACTTATTAAATTTATTAACTCAATAGTTTATTAACTCGATAGAATTAATTTATTAACTCAATACAGTCAATTATTAACTGAATTTATTAACTCAATAGAGAGGCCCGGGGACCCGTTGGTGCGAGAGGGTGGAGTTACCTGCGCTATTATATATAGACAGAGGCCCAGGAGCGGTTGCAGTGGGAGGAGCCCAAATCCGTAACGTTTCATTCGCAGCTCGCAGTTCAAAACTCCCAGCTCGCAGTTGAGGAAGCCGCTGATTGGTGGAAGACGACTCGAGGGAGCAGCTGATTGGCAGTCAGATCCCTGCTGATTTCTTTCAGCTAAAATCCTTGCATTGTATTGTACATTGTATTGTATTGTATCCAGGGTAAGGGGGAGGATGAGTGCCAGGGCAGTTTACTGTTCTGGATGTCGGATGTGGGAGGTCATGCAGTCAGATAGCTCTCCAGACGTCCCACATCTGCGCCAGGTGCGTCAAGATGGCGCTCCAAATGGACCGTATTTCGGTACCTGGAGCAGCAGCTCGATGACCTCCGTCTGGTCAGGGGAGAGTGAGGAAGCAATAGAGAGGAGCTACAGACAGGTGGTCACTCCAAAACCACAGAGGCAGAAAAGTGGGTCATGGTTAGGAGAGGCAAGGGGCAGAGCAGGGACTAGAGAGTACCCCAGTGGCTGTACAACCTTGGCAATAAGTACTCCTGTTTGAGTACTGTTGGGGGGCACAGCCTACCTGGGGTAGCAACAGCGACCGGGCCTCCGGTACAAAGACCGGCCCTGTTGCTCAGAAGGGTAAGGAAAAGAAGAGGAGGGCAGCAGTAATAGGGGACTCTATAGTTAGGAGGTCAGATAGGCGATTCTGTGGACGCAGTCAGGAGACCTGGATGGTAGTTTGCCTCCCTGGTGCCAGGGTCCGGGATGTGACTGAACGTGTCCAAGATATCTTGAAATGGGAGGAAGAGGAGCCAGAAGTCGTGGTACATATAGATACCAATGACATAGGTAGAAAAAGAGAGGAGGTCCTGAAAGGAGAATTTAGGGAGTTAGGAAGAGTATTGAGGAGAAGGATCGCAAAGGTAACAATCTCAGGATTACTGCCTGTGCCACGCGACAATGAGAGTAGGAATGAGAGGAGCAAGGTGGAGGATAAATGCGTGGCTAAGGGACTGGTGCAGAGCGCAGAGATTCAAGTTTCTGGATCATTGGGACCTCTTTTGGGGAAGGTGTGACATGTACAAAAAGGACGGGTTGCACTTGAACCCGAGGGGAACCAATATCCTGGCGGGGAGATTTGCAAAGGCTACTGGAGAGACTTTAAAATAGATCGGTTGGGGGGAGAGACCCAAATAGAGAAGGCAAGTAGTCCGTTTGTGAGGCAGGAGGCAGAGAAGAGAAGCAGTCAGACGCAACACGTAGGGAGGAAAGAAGAAAAAAATAACAAACGGAGAATAAGAAGTGGAGGGTTTCTTAAATGTGTGAGCATAGAGACAGAGGGGTGTAAAATTAGGATAGGAGCAATAGGTAGCGAGGTGAAAAGTGGCAGGAAAACGAATCCAGGGAAAAAGTCTAAAAGGGCCACTTTTCAACATAATAGTAAAAGGGCCAAGAGTGTTGTAAAAACAAGCCTGAAGGCTTTGTGTCTCAATGCAAGGAGCATTCGTAATAAGGCGGATGAGTTGAATGTGCAGATAGCTATTAATAATTATAATATAGTTGGGATCACGGAGACATGGCTCCAGGGTGACCAAGGCTGGGAGCTGAACATCCAGGGATATTCAATATTCAGGAAGGATAGACAGAGAGGAAAAGGAGGTGGGGTAGCGAGGCTGGTTAGAGAGGAGATTAACGCAATAGAAAGGAATGACATTAGCTTGGAGGATGTGGAATCGATATGGGTGGAGCTGCGAAACACTAAGGGGCAGAAAATGCTAGTGGGTGTTGTGTACAGGCCACCTAACAGTAGTAGTGGAGTTGGGGATGGCATCAGACAGGAAATTAGAAATGCGTGCAACGAAGGTAAAACCGTTATAATGGGTGACTTCAATCTACATATAGATTGGGTGAATCAAATTGGCAGGGGTGCTGAGGAAGAGGATTTCTTGGAATGTATGCGGGATAGTTTTCTAAACCAACATGTGGAGGTACCAACGAGAGAGCAAGCTATTCTAGACTGGATATTGAGTAATGAGGCAGGGTTAGTTAGCAGCCTTGTTGTACGTGGTACCTTGGGCAAGAGTGACCATAATATGGTTGAGTTCTTCATTAGGATGGAGAGTGACATTGTTAATTCAGAAACACGGGTCCTGAACTTAAAGAAAGGTAACTTTGAGGGTATGAGACGTGAATTGCCAAAGATTGACTGGCAGTTGATTCTTGAACGGTTGACGGTGGATATGCAATGAAAGGTATTTAAAGACTGCATGGATGAACTACAACAATTGCTCATCCCAGTATGGCAAAAGAATAAATCAGGGAAGGTGGCGCATCCGTGGATAACGAGGGAAATCAGGGATAGTATCAAAGAAAAAGATGAAGCGTACAAATTAGCCAGAAAAAGCAGCCTACCAGAGGACTGGGAGAAATTCAGAGACCAACAGAGGAGGACAAAGGGCTTAATTAGGAAAGGTTAAATGGAGTATGAAAGAAAACTGGCAGGAAACATAAAAACTGACTGCAAATGTTTTTATCGATATGTGAAGCGCAAAAGATTAGTTAAAACAAATGTAGGTCCCTTGCAGTCAGAAACGGGTGAATTGATCATGGGGATCAAGGACATGGCAGACCAATTGAATAACTACTTTGGTTGTGTCTTCACTAAGGAAGACATAAATAATTTGCCGGAAATAGCAGGGGATCGCGGGTCAAATGAGATGGAGGAAATGAGTGAAATCCAGGTTAGCCGGAAAGTGGTGTTAGGTAAATTGAATGGCCGATAAATCCCCAGGGCCAGATAGGCTGCATCCCAGGGTACTTAAGGAAGTAGCCTCAGAAATAGCAGATGCCTTAGTGATAATTTTTCAAAACTCTTTAGATTCTGGAGTAGTTCCTGAGGATTGGAGGGTAGCTAATGTAACCCCACTTTTTAAAAAGGGAGGGAGAGAGAAAGTGGGGAATTACAGACCAGTTAGTCTGACATCGGTAGTGGGGAAACTGCTAGAGTCAATTATTAAATATGGGATAGCAGCGCATTTGGAAAGTGGTGAAATCATTGGACAAAGTCAGCATGGATTTACGAAGGGTAAATCATGTCTGACG
Organism: Okamejei kenojei; assembly: GCA_035221665.1. Lineage (NCBI taxonomy): Eukaryota > Metazoa > Chordata > Chondrichthyes > Rajiformes > Rajidae > Okamejei > Okamejei kenojei. The sequence goes on from CM069139.1 coordinate 46,643,067, forward strand.
AATCTTATTGAATTTTTTGAGGATGTAACTAGTAGAGTGGATAAGGGAGAAGCAGTGGATGTGTCATATCTGGACTTTCAGAAGGCTTTCGACAAGGTCCCACATAAGAGATTGGTATACAAACTTCAAGCACATGGTATTGGTGGTTCAGTATTGATGTGGATAGAGAACTGGCTGGCAAACAGGAAGCAAAGAGTAGGAGTGAACGGGTCCTTTTCAGGATGGCAGACAGTGACTAGTGGGGTGCCGCAAGGCTCAGTGCTGGGACCCCAGCTATTTACAATATACATTAATGATTTGGACGAGGGAATTAAATGCAACATCTCGAAGTTTGCGGATGACACGAAGCTGGGGGGCAGTGTTAGCTGTGAGGAGGATGCTAGGAGGCTGCAGGATGACTTGGATAGACTGGGTGAGTGGGCAAATGCATGGCAGATGCAGTATAATGTGGATAACTGTGAGGTTATCCCCTTTGGTGGCAAAAACAGGAAGGTAGACTATTATTTGAATGGTGACCGATTAGGAAAAGTGGAGATGCAGCGAGACCTGGTGTCATGGTACACCAGTCATTGAAAGTAGGCATGCAGGTGCAGCAGGCTGTGAAGAAAGCGAATGGTATGTTGGCATTCATAGCAAAAGGATTTGAGTACAAGAGCAGGGAGGTTCTACTGCAGTTGTACAGGGTCTTGGTGAGGCCACACCTGGAGTATTGTGTACAGTTTTGGTCATCTAATCTGAGGAAAGATATTCTTGCCATAGAGGGAGTACAGAGAAGGTTCACCAGACTGATTCCTGGGATGGCACGACTTCCATATGAAGAAAGACTGGATAGACTTGGCTTGTACTCGCTGGAATTTAGAAGATTGAGGGGTGATCTCATAGAGACTTACAAAATTCTTAAGGGGTTGGACAGGCTAGATGCAGGAAGATTGTTCCCGATGTTGGGGAAGTCCAGGGCAAGGGGTCACAGTTTAAGCATAAGGGGGAAGTCTTTTAGGACCGAGATGAGAAAATCGTTTTTCACACAGAGAGTGGTGAATGTGTGGAATTCTCTGCCACAGAAGGTAGTTGAGGCCAGTTCATTGGCTATATTTAAGAGGGAGTTAGATGTGGCCCTTGTGGCTAAAGGGATCAGGGGGTATGGAGAGAAGGCAGGTACAGGATACTGAGTTGGATGATTACACCAATTCCCTTTTAAAATAGTAAATGAAAAACTCAAATATCTTGGAATTTATGTAACAAAGAGATATACTTCTTTATTTAAATCCAATATTCCGCCTTTATTGAACAAATTACATAAGAATATTTTATATTGGAAATCATTACCTATTTCAATGTTGGGTAGAATTAATGCGATAAAAATGATTTTTCTCCCGCAATTATTGTACCTCTTTCAATTAATCCCGATATATCTCTCAAAAAATGTTTTAAGAAGGTTGACTCTATGGTCACCAACTTTATCTGAGATTATAAGAACCACAGAATAAATAAAAAACACTTATGTATATCAAAAATAAATGGAGGTTTAGCACTACTGAATTTTATGTTTTATTATTGGGCAGTTAATATTAAAAATATGAATTTTTGGTTGGAAGAACTGGACAAACAACCAGATTGGTTAAAAATGGAAAAGGAAGGCAGTTTACCTTTTGAAATTGGGTCGATTCTATTTGCTATTACTAAATTAAGCAAAAAAACCTATAAAGAAAACCCTATAATAGACAGTGGAATATGCATTTGGAAACAATTAAAGAAGACACTAAAATAGTAAGATTAAACGAGAACTCACCTGTTCGAAGTTTGATCGTTATTTTACGAGGAGTTACGATGAGGGATTACGTGAAGAGCCCGCCTCACGCTGGTAACGGCATACTTCAAAGCAACGGCATGAAAAACACAGAACACCAAAGCCGGAGTAACATAGTAAGGCTCATAAAAAGACTTAGAACCACCATTTGATCATTTATTTTACGAGGGTGGGAGTGGAGGGCACGTAATCCCTCATCGTAACTCCTCGTAAAATAAACGATCAAACTTCGAACAGGTGAGTTCTCGTTTAATCTTACTATTTTACTTCGGAGTCACGTGAGTGACTACGTGAAGAGTTTTAAAGCTTTCTGTGTTTTTTATGTCGTAGAATTAATCCATACGACAGTCCGGCTAAGTAAACACATACATGAGAAAGCAGACAAAAGTTAGATCTTTTTCACAATTAAATTTTTTAATGGTTGAAAGACCATATAATACCCTCCTTATATTTGAGGAAAAATTGATTACAAGTGACAAAAGATATCAGTGACTACACAACTGATTATAGCAATTAATAGCAAACAAAGCAGGTGATTATAGTGCTCCCAACACCGCGTGTCCAAAGCTTGTCATAGTGTGAACAGGTTTGTTGTAGAACTTTGAAAAAGTTTCTTCTTTACTCCACCCTGCGATTTTTAAAATATGCTCGAGAGGTACGTCCCGCCCCTTCGCCGCGGACGTAGCTGCCGCCCTGGTGGAGTGAGATTTGAAGACATCAGTGTCTACTCCCGCTAAAACCAACACCTGTTTCAACCATTTGAGATAGTTTGAACTGAAGCTTTTGTGTGTGGCTTTTTGTGCGTAAGCAGCAATGTCTTTTCGTTTCCTCGAAAAGTGTCCGTAATTTTAATATATTGGTTCAAATGTCTAACCACACACAAAGCAGGCTCAATATGAAAAGCTTGAAAGGTTACCTTTGTTCCAGATCTCCCTGGTCTACTTTGTTTGATCAGATCGTAAACATAGAATACAACGTTTATCTGTAGTCACATGCATACAGTCTAAACGCAACATTTGTAAAGTTTGCACTCTTTGGGCTGAGACCAGTGCCATTAACATGACCAATTTTCAATGTTAACCTATCCAATGTCAACCCTTCAATTGGCGTCCATTCTCTAAGTAGAGCAAGAACTATGCTCACATCCCAAATCTCTGTATATCTAGGTTTTGGCGGATTCATGTGAAAAATTCCTTTCATGAATCGTGATATTAATGGATGCGACCCAATTGACTTCTCACCAATCATAAGTCCTAAATAGGACGACAAGGCACAGCGTGCAGTGTTAATGGCACTGTAACTTAAATGTTGCCCAAAGTGCAAATTGGCAAGGAATTCCAAAACATGAGTAACATTCACAGATTCATCAGAAATATTTGACTGTGTGCAAAATTCTTCCCATTTCTTAATATGTGTCATATATTGTTTCTGTGTGCTATGTCGCCATGATGCACCAATAACTGTCAAAGTTTGGTCCGACAATCCCAGTTCCTGTAGTGGTCTGGTCAAAACCTGCAGATTAACAAATTCATATATGCATATAATGGGTAACCTTCATTTGTTACTGGATTAGTCAAGATATCACTACAGTTAGGAATCTGCATATTGGTTCTTTAATCATATTTAGCATAACTGGGAACCAAGGTTGAGTTGGCCAATTTGGCACTACCAACAATCCGGAAGCTGAATCTTGCTCTATTTTCTTCAAGCATCTCTGGATCAGAGCAAATGGTGGAAAAGCATAAAAGAACATTTTTCCCCAGTGTAATGAAAAATGCATCTACTGCAACTGCGTCCGGATCGTGTTCCCAAGACACATAATGAGGCAATTGATGATTAAGCCTGGATGCAAACAAATCAATTTCTGGCAAGCCAAATCGTTTAACAATATTCTTAAATATTGCTGGCTTAAGCATCCATTCCGTATTATCTTTAAAAATCCTGGACCTTCCATCTGCTACCACATTGTCTTTACCTGGAATATAGCTTGCTGAAATCCATATCTGCCGATCATACACCATTGCCATATCTCATTGACCAGACAATCACATGATACTGATCTAACTCCCCCCATGTGATTAATGTAAACCACAGCCGTTTTATTGTCTAATTGTATTAATACATTGCAGACATTGTTTAGCAGAACAATATGCTTTAAGCCCATAAAAGGCCCCCAATAACTCCAAATAGTTAATACCATACTTTTGGAGCAACACTTGCTCTTCAGTTTCCATCTACCTCCACAACTGGTAGATAAATCTGTGGCCCCCCATCCGAGAGCACTCGCAATCTGTTTGCAAAACCATTTCAGGCTGTTTAATCATGATCTTCTTAGCAGCTTGTGGACATTTTCAACCCACCATTGCAATTCCAATACTGCTTCCTTTGTTAATTGCATAGGTCTGTCAAAGTGACCTGCCTTATCTTTAAGAGCCCTTACTTTGTCCCTTTGAAGATTTTGATAATGTAATGGCCCAAATTCCACTGCCGGAAAAAGCTGCCACTAATGTACCAATGACTTTTGCCACTTCTCGGATGGAGGGATAAGGTTTGTGAATGAGATAATTACACATTTGCAAAATATCATTTGTCTTCTTTGCTGGCAACGTAACTAACATAGTTACTGAGTTAATTACAAACCCCAGAAAATCAATTGATTGAACTGGCTTCAGCTGGGATTTAATTGGATGAATTAAGAATCCAAGCTCTTTAAACAAAGCTTTAGTAACTGAAATTGAGTGCTCAGCTGACTCTTGACTATCATTAACAATCAGAATATCATCCAGATAAGCCATTACAATGTGTTTCTGTGCTCTTAATTGAGCTAAAACTGGTTTCAACAGTTTTGTAAAGAGTCTAGGAGCTGAACTTAATCCATTTGGTAAAGCTTTGAACTGCCATAATTGCCCCTGCCAATAAAACTTTAAGTATCTCCGAAAAAGATGATGAATTGGTACAGAATAATAGGCGTCTTTTAAATCAATCTTAGCCATATAAGAACCTGCTGAAATCAAATATTTTGCAGTTTTAAATGTCTCCATCTTAAAACGTTTGTATTCTACAAACTTATTTAGATCTGTAAGGTCTAGAATAATTCTACAACCACCATCTTTCTTATCTCTGCGAAATATATTAGAGACAAATTGATGCTTATGTTCATAAGTTTTTTCAATTACCCCTTTTTCGGATAATTTGCCAATTTCCACATCAATCTCCATTCTTTCTTCTGGAGAAAACACATAAGCATAAGCAGGTTTATTCTGTACAGGAGGATTGACCCCTTCTTTAAAAATAATAATAGCTCCTGAAACTGCTTGTAATATAAACCGATCAGAAGTAATATTAAGCCAGGCATTATAAAATTTTTTGCAATCTCCTCCAACTGGAGATTCATCCACAGTTTCTTTAAGGATAGAAGTCTTTAATACCTCTCCATAGGAGCGTGATGGTCTCCTCTTTCCCGAATGCAGGGAAGCAGCGGCCTGTGTAGCACGATAATACCTTCGTGACAAATTTCTGCCTCTATAACGAAAATCAAAACTCTTTCGGGCCGAAAACCCTTTTCTTTGTCCAAAGACAAAAGGCTTAATAGTGCTAAAATATTTTAGCTTCTTCATCCAACTGCTTCAGTTGTTTCGGCAGATTTTCTCCAAACAAATATCCAGGAGCTTGAACTCCACTTTCTTGACACAGGCTTGCATATCTAGGGTGAAATATGGCCGAATCGCCATTTTCCTCATGCAATTGATCTCATAAAACGAATTGCACATTAAACCCAAAGTATCTTTTTGAATCTTGTCCATTTCCAGATTCTCCATTTGCCTGCCAAATGCCGTGATGGCAGCCGAAAATAATTTTAGCACCTTTTGAAATTTCATTTCTTGGGCTCTCAATACTTGGAGTCATAGATGCCCATACCATCGGATTCACCGTAGGCACTTCCAATGAGGCACAATTGCCTGGTGCTTTATATAATTCTGATAATTCATTCATCACAGTATTATGAAGCTGGTGAGATACCATATAATTTATATTGGTAGCCAGGCTTTCTTCCATATCCTCACCACTTCCTTCAGGTATAGCAAAACTTTGTGCTATCCTAGGCAGATCAAGCCTTTTCTTTTTACTTTGTGGCGTGCTTTCAAAAAACATTTCAAATTCAGCAGGGTCTGCCTTCTGCAGCCCTAATTCCATCGGGATATTATCCCATGAGACTTCTTCCAGCCCAAATCGTGGGTCTGGAGTAATCATATTCCCAACTTGGCCACAGCCATATTCATCATATTGAAACCCCTCAGGGATTTTCTGGATTCATGAGGGTACTGTGACCCTTGTCTCATAATAGTTTGGAGAACTTTCTCCATATGCTCCATTTTTAAGCCACATAGTTTTATTATCTGGAGGTCTTTCAAAATCAGAATCATCAGAATCCACGGGCCTCACAGTTTTCTTTTTTGCATTACTTAGAACATTTTCCTCCGTGGTTATAATTTCCGGAGAATCTGGAAATTCTATATCGGGTAAATCAGTGGCCAACGGTATCGGAACCGGGTCCACTCTAGCTTCGCTTCCCGTATATTTACTTTCACCCCGGGAGGCTCTTTTCACCCGCGAAGCCTTCCTTCCCGATTTCTCCATTTTGTTAAAATTTTATCTTGTGCTCATCAGCACGTTAACGTCTAAATTTTTACTTTTAGTTTCGCTGTTGGAACATCCAGCGTAACCTAAAACCCGCGCCGATGTAACTTCACTTACCTGCGGGCCGTTCCGACCGCTGCGAGGAGCTGCTCCTTACTGCAGCTCCACCTTCTGCCGTCAGCGTCGACGTCATGCCGTTACCAGCGTGAGGCGGGCTCTTCACGTAGTCACTCACGTGACTCCGAAGTAAAATTGGATTGTTTACCACTATCCCTTTCCATTGTAATCAATGCTACATTTAAACCCTCAATGATGGATAAAGGTTTTTTTACAATGGAAAAATCACGGAATTACTAAGATGGGCGATCTCTATAGGAAAAGTTCATTTCTCTCATTTCAGGAACTACAACAAATTTATGGGCTTCATTCAAAAGACTACTTTAGATATCTACAAATTAGAGACTATGTTAAGTCAAATACACAGGACTATAGAAATAGAAAGACAGAAATTCTTGATGAATGTTTGAATAAACACCCGAACACAGAAAATTTGATATCTTATATTTATAATATTCTATTAGATAATGATGCACTCATGACGGAAATATATAGGCAATCATGGGAAAACGAATTAGGTCAAATAATGCCAGAAATATGGGATGAAAGCCTACAACATGTACATCACTGTTCGTTAAATGCTAGACATTCCTTAATACAATTTAAAGTATTACATAGATTGCACTATTCAAAAACCAAATTAAATGGAATCTTCCCATGTGTATCCCCTATTTGTGATAAATGTCAACACTTAGAGGCTAATCTAACGCACACATTTGTAAGCTGTATAAAAATTAATAATTTTTGGACGGAAATTTTTAAGATAATTTCGGAAGTAGTCAATACCAAATTGTCCCTGATTCAAAATTAATAATATTAGGAACACTAGAACAAAATCAATTATTTACAACAAATCAAAGAACCTTTATCGATTATAGTTTAATAATTGGGAAAAAAATAAATATTAAAATTTTGGAAAGGCCCTATAACCCCCACAATTAAAATGTGGAATATGTAAATGTAGGAAACCCTACATTTGGAAAGATTAAGATTTGTCTTAACGGACAAACAAGAACTATTTACAAGAATATGGTCCCCATTCATTGAATATTTGAAGGGGCAAACTGGTGCGGCACGAGAACCTGACTGAAACCTGAATTAAGGAATAGATGAAGAATTACATTTTATAATCCGCGGAGATATCTCCAATGATGCATAATCAGTTGAATATTCCATTCTTCTTTTGGTTTTTATTTCTTCTTTCCCCCTCTCTATTATTTTCTATCTATATAAAAAATGTTAAAAAATATATAGAAGTACAATTACTATACAATTGTTAATATAAATAATATTAATAATGTATGACTATAACAAACAAAATGCTTTTTATTATGTATTTACTTCTAATAAAAAAAAATAAAAAATTAAAATAAAAAAAAAATAATTCTGAAGGCAGAGTGCAAATCATTTGTTGATAACCGAAAGGCAGGGAGGAAAGTAAATCATGTAAAGAACATAATCAGGTTTCCTTGGGGAAGTGAATGGGCAAAAACCTGGCAAGTACATAGGGGGGAAATATTAAGTTGCCCATTTCAGTAGGAAACATTAAAAAAAAGTATATGATTGAAATGGTGAGAGATTGCAGGAGGGTGCGATGCATACTAGCAAAGGGCTAGGATGCATTTTCTGCAAGTAATTAAGAAAGTTAATGGAATTAAATTGCCTATTGAGAGGGAAATTGAATAGACAGATTTGCTGGCAACAATGCATCGCTCCCTGACAAGCTACTGTAAGTGCATTCTGTTTGTTTTGAACAGAATGTTGGTGGAATGCCGTCATCATCCCTGGGAGAAATGGGGCCGCCAGTACCCTTGGTCGCCATCAAACACATCAGATCAGCTTTCCCGTGAGTGGATCCGCAGACAATGACTGGTCCTGATGGAGTCCACAGCCATGGCCTCAGAACCTGCGCAAACCAGCTGGCAGGAATATTCCTGGACACTTTAACCTCTCCCTACTACAAACTGAGGTTCCCACCTGTTTTAAGAAGATTACTATCACCCTGGTGCCAAAGAAAAACAAGGTAGAATGTCTTAATGATTACCATTCAGGTGGCTCTGAGATCCAGTGCTTCAAAAGACTGGCGATGGCACACATTAACTAAAGCCTCATAGACTGCCTTGATCTACTGAAGTTTGCCAAGAATGCATCCGGTCCACAGCGGGTGCCAACTCCTTGGTCCAACACTCATCCATGGAATATCTGGATAACAAGGACACCCACATCAGACTCTTATTTATTGACCATTGCTCTGCCTTAAAAACTATACTTCCAACCAAACTGATCTCAAAACCCCTCGAACTAGGAGTCAGCACTCCCACGGCAATTGGATCCTCGACTTCCTGACCCATAAACGGCAATCAGTAAGGATAAGTGACAATACATTCTCTGTGATAATTCTCAACACCAGTGCCCGGCAAGCAAGCATACTCATCCCCTTTCCATGCTCTCTACACACCAATGACTGTGCGGCCAAATTCTGCACTAACTCCATTTACAACATGACACCACCATATTAGGATTTTAAGCAATGACAAGACGGAGTCCAGGAAGGAAACAGAGAGGTTAGTAACATGACACCAAGACAACAACCTTGCTCACAATGACAGCAATTTTAAGGAGCTGGTCATCAACTTGAAGAGGCAGGGTTGTGTACCTGCCCCTGTCTGTATCAACGGTGCTGAGGTGGAGATGGTTAAATGCTTCAAGTTTCTGGGTGCAAATATCACCAACAATTTATCCTGCTCCAACCATACTGATACTATTGTAATTTGGTTCCTAATATCACCCCGTTAGTCTGATTCAGTAAAACACTGAGTCCAGCACTGGATCAACTAAACTTCTTTCTTCTCAAACACAAACACAATTCTGAAGAAGGGTTTTGGCCTGAAACGTTGCCTATTTCCTTTGCTCCATAGATGCTGCCTTACCCACTGAGTTTCTCCAGCATTTTTATCTACCCACACTTCCTATACGATACCTAACCAACACCACGGGTCCGAACCTTGTCTCTACTCGTCCAAGCTCTTCAGCCTCGTGCGAATAAACACCTCTGGATGGTCAGCATAGTGCCAAGTGCTAGTCCAAGGCTCAGCTCTTTCTGCAAAACCCTCATACATATTAACAATTGAGGGGACATCTGGACATCAACCTGTACTCAGCTTCCTCCCAGGACCCAGACATTCTGGAGCCAAGACCTTATGGCTTTGCAGCTTTATTTATAATAATACTTTATTATAATTATAAGTTTGAATGGAATTATAAGTTTTATCAAAGGAGATATGTACGGGAGAAAGACCAACGAGATTCAAAATGCATCTATCTGATGTTCGGGTGTAATGTCGGGCTTGTTGAGCTGAACCATGTGCTCTTTTATAGACCACCCTAAACAAAAGATGCAAGATTTGAATATGAAGATTGGGGGTGAAGGAATCACATTTTGCTGTTGGAACGTCAAGGGTATTAACGAACCAATCAAGAGAGGTAAAGTATTAGCACATTTAAGAGCACTCAAAACAGATATAATATTCCATCAGGAAACTCACCTTAAAAAGGAAGCAGAGCATAGATTGAAAGCTAAATGGATTGATAAAACGTATCATTCCTCATTTTCGCATAAATCCAGAGGTGTTGCAATACTAATCCGTAAAGGGATACCTTTTAAACACATATCAACTATAACGGACAATGATGGTAGATATATTGTATTAATAGGTGAATTATATGCAAAAAAAGTTACTCTTATTAATGTTTATGGACCAAATTTTGATAGTCCCTTGTTTTTAAAGAAAATATTTAATACAATTCCGGAACTTATACAACACAATTTAATAATTGGATGAGACTTAAATTGTACACTAGACCCCTATTTAGACAGCTCAACAAGACAACGGAAAATGAAATCGCAGTCAAGTGACTTATTAAATGCATATATAGATACTAGTAATATTAAGGATGTCTGGAGAATTGAAAACCCAACCGGATGAGAATATTCATTTTACTCATCGGTACATAAAACATATCCAAGAATAGATTATTTTCTAGTGGATTCCAAGCTTATCCCATTTACTTACAACTCGAAATATCACAACATCATAATCTCGGACCATGCACCCTTAACATTTATGATTAAACTAAATGCAAGAACGGAGAAACAGTCACAATGGAGACTTAACCCACAAATCTTAAAGGAAAAAGTATGTCAGGAATATCTTATTAAACAGATTAATATGTTCTTTGAGACCAATGATCACCCTGGGAAAACATTTAAAGCATTTGCTCGAGGAGTAACTAATGACCACTAGTACCATCTAAGGATATTAATGAGAGATTTTTGCAATATTATCAAAACCTCTACTCAGCTAAAACGATAGATCACTTGACAGGAATGGAAGCATTCTTACAAAAATGCAACCTTAAAGGGTTAGATTTGAAAGATAGAGAATTACTAGACGCTGAAATAACAGTAAAAGAAATTGAAGAGTATCAGATCTCTAAAAAACGGTAAGGCCCCGGGTCCTGACGGTATTAGCTCTGAATTCTATAAAACATTTTATGATCTGATCTCTCCACGTTTAAAGACACTGTATGAACACATCTATACCCAACAGAAACTACCAAAAATGCTAAATGAATCGATAATAACACTTATACCAAAAATAGACAAGGACCTGGAAGATCCAGGTTCATATAGAGCTATAGCTCTCTTAAACACTAATCAAAAAATATTAACTAAAATCCTAGCACAAAGATTAAGCACAGTGATTAATAAATTAATACACCCTGACCAAAGAGGATTTATACCAAAATGCTATTCTTCCTATAACCTGAGATGAATATTCAATATTATATACTCAAAGAGAAGTACTAACGAAGATCTAGCAATTATTTCATTAGATGCTGAGAAAGAATTTGACCAGGTGGTATGGCCCTATTTATTCTCGGACATGGAAATTTTTCAATTGGGCGAGAAGTTTAGTACATGGGTAAAACTTTTATATACTAATCCAACAGCTAGAATATTAACAAACCAAATGTTATCAGCTAAGTTTAATTTATCTAGAGGCTGTAGACAAGGATGCGCATTATCTCCGTTATTATTCGCACTCGCATTAGAGCCACTAGCAGAAAGTGTTAGGTCCCATCCTGAAATATGCGGGTATAATACTAAAGATACTGAGAATAAAATTTCTTTATTTGCAGACGATGTATTAATCTACATTGCAAAACCTGAATTTAGTATCCCAAGCCTATTTAATAACTCAATTTGGCTCATACTCGGGATACAGAATTAACTGGAATAAAAGTGAAATCATGCCAATAATGGAAAGCAATTCACAATTTCCCTTCAAAATAGTAAATGAAAAATTTAAATATCTTGGAATTTATGTAACAAAGACATATACTTCTTTATTTAAACTAAACTTTCCACCTTTATTGAACAAATTCCATAAGAATATTCTATATTGGAAAACACTACCTATCTCAATGTTTGGTAGAATTAATGCAATAAAAATGATTTTTCTTCCGCAATTACTGTACCTTTTCCAATCAATCCCGATATATCTTCCAAAAACTTTCTTTAAAAAGGTTGACTCTATAGTCACTAATTTTATCTGGGATTATAAGAATCATAGAATAAATAAAAAGCACTTATGTAAATCAAAAAATAAATGGAGGTTTAGCCCTACCGAATTTTATGCTCTATTTCTGGGCAGTAAACATAAAAAATATGAATTTTTGGTTGGAAGAACTGGACCAGCAACCAGATTGGTTAAAAATGGAATAGGAAGACTGTTTACCCTTTGAAATTGGCTCGATTGTGTTTGCCACTACTAAATTAAGCAAAAATACCTATAGTGAAAACCGCATAATAGACAGTGGAATACGCATTTGGAAACAATTTTAAAAATTTAAAAATTGGATAATCTATCACTACTCCTTCCCATTGTAAACAACCCTACATTTAAACCCTCAATTATGGATAAAGGTTTTCTACAATGGGAAAATCACGGAATTAAAAAGATGGGTCATCTCTATAGGAAAGTAACATTCCTCTCATTCCAGGAGTTACAACAAATTTATGGACTTCACTCAATTGACTATTTCAGATATCTACAACTTAGAGATTATGCTAAATCAAATACACAGGACTATAGAAATAGAAAGACAGAAATTCTTGATGAATGTTTGAATAAACACCCTAACACAGAAAAATTAATATCTTATATCTATAATATCCTATTAGACAGTGATGCACCCACGACGGAAATATATAGGCAATCATGGGAAAATGAACTAGGCCAACCAATAATGCAAGATATTTGGGACGAAAGCTTACAACATATACATCACTGTTCGTTAAATGCTAGACCTTCCTTAATACAATTTATTCAAAAACGAAATTAAATAGAATTTTCCCAAGTATATCTCCTATCTGTGAAAAATGTCAGCACTTAGAGGCTAACCTAACGCATACATTTGTAAATTGTATAAAAATTAATAATTTATGGACGGAAATTTTAAAGATAATTTCGGAAGTTGTCAACATCCAATTGGACCCCGACTCAAAACTAATAATATTAGGAATATTAGAACAAAATCAAATATTTACAACAAACCAAAGAAACTTTATCGACTACAGTATAATAATCGGGAAAAAAATTAATATTAAAATTTTGGAAAGGTCCTATAACCCCCACAATTAAAATGTGGATTATGGAAATGTCGGAGACCCTACATTTGGAAAGAATAAGATTTGTCCTAATTGACAAACAAAAACTTTTTATCAGAATATGGTCTCCATTTATTGACTAATTGAAGGGGCAAACTGGTTCAGCACGAGAACCTGACTGAAACCCGAATTAAGGATTAGATGAAGTGTTACATTTTATAATTCACGGACATTTCTCCAATGATGTATAATTAGTTAATTATTCCATTCGCTTTTATTATACCTGTTTTTTTTGTTTTTGTTTTATTTTCTCTCTCTCTCTTTATTATTTTCTATCTATATTAAAAAAATATATATATAGTACAACTATTAAATAATCAATAATATTGACAATATTAATAATGTATGACCACCACAAACAAAATGTTTTTTATTATGTACTTCTAATAAAAACATTTACAAAAAAAAAGAAAGATGCCAAGCAGATTTTGCAAAGGCAGAAATCCTCCATTTTGTTCCATACTAAATTGGCCAATGTTATCACTATGGCCAAGAGAACACACCAACGCTGCTATTTCCTCAGCAAGCTAAGGAACTTTGACATGTCTCCAGTGACTTTTACCAATTTCTACAGATGTACCACAGAAAACATCCTCGTGGGATGCATCACACCTTGGTTTGACAACAGCTCTGCCCAAGACTGCAAGAAATTGCTGAGGACTGTGAATGCAACTGAGTTCATCACGCAAACCAGCCTCTCCCCTATCCTCCCCTCCGTTTTATCTCTACATCATGCTGCCTCGGGTAAGCAGCCAACATAATCAAGGATCACTCACACCTAGGTTATTCTCTCTTCTTCCCTCTACTGTTGGGCAGATGATACAAAAGCTCGAAAGCATGTACCACCAGATTCAGGAATAGCCTTTTTTCCCTGCTGTATTAGACCCATGAACAGATCTCACATATATTATGCACTAATAGAAAGATTAAACGGAAACTTACCGTTTGAAGTTAGATCTTTATTTTATGAGAAGTTGAAGTGGGGGAATACGTGAAGAGCCCACCAGCCCGCATGAGGGTCAATCTTCAGAGCAACTGTATGAAACCACAGATTAGTTGCAGGACTTAAACTATAGAAAGAATAACGACCTTAGACTTACCGGATGATCTTTATGAGAATCAGGGTTGGGAGTGGAGGGCACGTATTCCCTCACTTCAACTTCTCATAAAATAAAGATCAAACTTCAAACAGTAAGTTTTCGTTTAATCTTTCTATTTTATAGTGAGTGACTACATGAAGCCTTCAAAGCTTTGTGGTTTCATGCAGTGAGCCAGTCTATATGAGGACACACTGCACCGATCAACCATACATGGTTGAAAGAAATAACATACTTCATTGAAATATGAAATTTGCATACATGTATATGCTTTTTAATAGAAGCAATCCTTACCTCAGGGATAAACAATTGTCTTAATCAACACAACGTAAAATTCTATTAGCAAATGAGCCAGGCCTGTTAATTGGTTTATTGTAAAACTAGTTATTGTAAAATGAGTTATTTTAACTAGTAGAGTGGATAAGGGAGAACCTGTGGATGTGTTATATCTGGACTTTCAGAAGGCTTTCGACAAGGTCCCACATAAGAGATTAGTATACAAACTTAAAGCACACGGTATTGGGGGTTCAGTATTGATGTGGATAGAGAACTGGCTGGCAGACAGGAAGCAAAGAGCAGGAATAAACGGGTCATTTTCAGAATGGCAGGCAGTGACTAGTGGGGTACCGCAAGGCTCAGTGCTGGGACCCCAGCTATTTACAATTTATATTACTGATCTGGATGAGGGAATTGAATGCAACATCTCCAAGTTTGCGGATGACACAAAGCTGGGGGGCAGTGTTAGCTGTGAGGAGGATGCTAGGAAGCTGCAAGGTGACTTGGATAGGTTGGGTGAGTTGGCAAATGCATGGCAGACGCAGTAAAATGTGGATAAATGTGAGGTTATCCACTTTGGTGGCAAAAATAGGAAGTAGACTATTATCTGAATGATGACCAATTTGGAAAAGGGGAGATGCAATGAGACCTGGGTGTCATGGTACACCGGTCATTGAAAGTAGGCATGCAGGTGCAGCAGGCAGTGAAGAAAGCAAATAGTTTGTTGGCATTCATAGCAAAAGGATTTGAGTACAAGAGCAGGGAGATTCTATTGCAGTTGTACAGGGTCTTGGTGAGGCCACACCTGGAGTATTGCATACAGTTTTGGTCTCCTAATCTGAGGAAAGACATTCTTGCCATAGAGGGAGTACAGAGAAGGTTCACCAGACTGATTCCTGGGATGGCAGGACTTCCATTTGAAGAAAGACTGGATAGACTCGGCTTGTACTCGATGGAATTTAGAAGATTGAGGGGGGATCTTATAGAGACTTACAAAATTTCTGAAAAGTATGCTCATCTGCCCATCCTGCTGTCGCAAGAATGTGATCCAGCGGAGCCTCCATTCTATTTGCTGCTGAGGTAGCTGCAGCCCTGGTAGAGTGAGATTTTAAAATATCAGTATCCACTCCGGCATCTGATAACATACATTTTATCCACCTAGAAATGGTTTGCACCGTTACCCTTTTGTGGGGCTATTTATAACTTATGAATACAGCTTGTTCGTTACCTCGAAGGTTTTTTGTAACCTCGATGTATCTCTTTACATAAGTAACTACACACAACCTCTGATCTGGATACGCCAACAGCTCTAATTTGTATCCCAATGTACCTGACCTGCTCTGCTTTATCAAATCATCTATGTAAAAGACCACTTTATGTCGGATATAACAGCGTAATTCAGTTTCTGCAAAGACTGAACTCTTTGTGCTGAGACAAGAGCCATAAGCATTACCATTTTGTGCGTGAGCTGGACCAAAGATAAAGAAGCGGCTGGTGCCAAATTGCGAAGCAGCTTTAACACTACCTTAACAGTCCATACCTCATGATATCTAGGCCTTGGAGGGTTCCTGTTAAACACACCTTTCATGAATGAACCGTCTTTTTTTTAAAGGGGCAGAAAGCAGTGTTTACGAATATTTATTGGACAGAGATAAATAGGTTATTGACAAGCACAGGGGCAGCTTGAAAGGTTACTATGGGTAGATGGGATGAAGACTTGAAGTTGTAAAATGATGTTATTAAATGGCGGGCACAAAAAACTGCAGATTTTGGAATCTACAAATAATAAAGCAGTTAAAGGAAAGCGAAACAGGTAGAAGTTGGGAAGGGAAATGGGTAATCAATCACTCTTCAACTAGACTGATTAAATGAATGAGGGGCTGAGTGGTCTATTTCTCTTCCACAGTCATATGCCTGTGTGTTGATGGGAAATGTTTTAACATTACAAAATGGAGATGTACCATATTTCCCAGCAATGAAGACGCTATTTTTTACCCGAAAATAAGGCCCCAAAATTTACCTATGTCTTGGAGGCCAAAGGTTAGATTGTTAGCCAAGAAAGATAGACTTGGCTATCCCTCAGTACAGCGGCTGTAAAAGGACAGCACCTCTGGGGGGGGGCGGGTGAGAATTCCTTCCACAGCATGTGGGGAATCTGGCCCGGATCAGCATGGCTGGGCCGCCAGGGGTCAAATTACGGGGAGGGCAGGAGCGTTGAGAAGGAGGGGGTCGGGGATCATGCCCACAACTCACTCAGTAGCTCGGGTGGCTGTGAGCGGTTGCCGGGTCCGGACAGCGCAACTGTAGCTAGACCTGGGGCTTGCAGGCGACATGGGAACTGCAGCTGGACCCTGGGGTCACAGGCAACCTGGGAAATGCAACTAGTCCCTGGGTCGCAGGTGGCCTCGGCGCTACAGGCCGTCCCAGGGCAGGCGCCCTGGGAACTGCAGCTAACGGGGCTCGATGGTGACCTGGCGCTACATCTGGTTCCGGGAACGTGAGGGATCTGGGAACTGGAAAAGGAGGTGGAGTAGCGTTGCTGGTTAGAGAGGAGATTAACGCAATAGAAATGAATGACATTAGCTTGGAGAATGTGGAATCGATATGGGTGGAGCTGCGAAACACTAAGGGGCAGAAAATGCTAGTGGGTGTTGTGTGCAGGCCACCTAACAGTAGTAGTGGAGTTGGGGATGGCATCAAACAGGAAATTAGAAATGCGTGCAAACGAAGGTAAAACCGTATAATGGGTGACTTCAATCTACATATAGATTGGGTGAATCAATTGGCAGTGTGCTGAGGAAGAGGATTTCTTGAATGTAATGCGGGATAGTTTTTCTAAACCAACATGTGGAGGAGGAACCAACGAGAGAGCAGGCTATTCTAGACTGGGTATTGAGTAATGAGGAAGGGTAGTTAGCAGCCTTGTTGTACGTGGCCCCTTGGGCAAGAATGACCATAATATGGTTGAGTTCTTCATTAGGATGGAGAGTGACATTGTTAATTCAGAAACACGGGGTCCTGAACTTAAAGAAAGGTAACTTTGAGGGTATGAGACGTGAATTGGCCAAGATCGACTGGCAATTGATTCTTGAAGGTTGACGGTGATAATGCAATGGAAGGCATTCAAAGACTGCACGGATGAACTACAACAATTGCTCATCCCAGTATGGCAAAAGAATAAATCAGGAAGGTGGCGCATCCGTGGACCAAATGTGGGATATCACAGGGATAGTATCAAAGAAAAAGATGAAGTGTAAACAAATTAGCCAGAAAAAGCAGCCTACCGGAGGACTGGGAGAGAATTCGGCAGGAGACCCAATCAGAGGGTGAGGGACCAACGGGCTTAATTAGGAAAGGGAAAATGGGGGAGGTATGAAAGAAAACAGGCAAGAACATAATAACTGGACTGCAAAAGATTTTATCGATATGTGAAGCGCAAAAGATTAGTTAAAACAAATGTTAGGTCCCTTGCAGTCAGAAATGAGTGAATTGGATCATGGGGACCAAGGACATGGCAGAACCAATTGGAATAACTACTTTGGTTCCTGTCTATCCACTAAGGAAAGACATAACTAAATTGACAGGAAAATAGTAGCAGGGGATTGCGGATCAAATGAGATGGAGGAACTTGATTTTGCTGAGTGAATCCAGGTTTAGACGGAAAAAGTTGGTGTTAGGAGTATAATAGAATGATGTAAAGGCTGATAAATCCCCAGGGCCAGATAGGCTGCATCCCAGGGTACTAAGGAAGTTAGCCCCAGAATATAGCAGATGCCTTAGTGATAATTTTTCAAAACTCTTTAGATTTCTGGAGTTAGTACCAGAGGATTGATGTAGCTAATGTAACCCCACTTTTCAAAAAGGGGGAGATAACGGAAGTTTAAGGACCAGTTTAGTCTACATCGTAGTTGGGGAAAAAACTGCTAGAGTCAATTATATTAAATTGGGATAAGCAGGCTAGCGTATTTGGAAAGTGGTGAAATCATTGACAAAGTCAGCATAGATTTTACGAAGGGTAAATCATGTCAGATGAAACTATATTGAATTTTTTGAGGATGTTAACTAGTAGAAGGATAAGGGGAGACGCAGTGAGATGGTGTTTATATCTTGACTTTCAGGAATGCTTTCGACAAGGTCGCACACAAGAAGAATGTATACAACTTAAAAAGCACACGGTATTGGTGATTCATATTGAGTGATAGAGAACTGGCCAGCAGACAGGAGAGAGTAGGAGTGAAAACGGGTCCTACAGATGGCAACAGTGGACTAGTGGGGTTGCCGCAAGGCTCAGCGCTGGGGACCCCAGCTATTTACAATATACATTTAAATGTATTTGGACCGAGAAATTTAAATGCAACATTTCGAAGTTTTGCGGATGACAACGAAAGCTGGGGCAGTGTTAGCTAGTGAGTATATGAGGGAGGATGCTAGGAGGCTGCAGGATGACCTTGCGACAGGACTGGGTGAGTGGGCAAAAGCTATGGCAGGATGCAGTATATAATGTGGGATTAAATGTGAGGTTAGTCCACTTTGGTGGCAGAAAAACAGGAAAGGGCGGGGGGGGGGTAATGACTATTATTTGAATGGTGACGATTAGAGAAATGGGGAGATGCAGCGAGGACCTGGGTGTCAGGTGTACACAGTTCATTGAAAGTAGGCAATGCAAGGTGCAGCAGGCTGTGAAGATAGCGAATGGTCATGTTGGCATTCATAGCAAAAGGATTTGAGTTCAAAGGGCAGGGAAGGTTCTACTGGCAAGTTGTGCAGGGTCTTGGTGAGGCCCATTCCTGGAGTATAGTGTACAGTTTCGGTCTCCTAATCTGAGGAAAGGCATTCTTGCCATAGGAGGAGTACAGAGCTAAGGTTTCACCAGACCGATGATTCCTGGATGGCACGACTTCCATATGAAAGAAAGACTGGATAGACCTCAGCTTGGTAATCGCTGGGAAATTTTAGAAGATTGAGGGGTGATCTCATAGAGACATACAAATTTTTCATAAGGGGTTGGACAGGTTAGATAGCAGGAAGATTGTTACCGATGTTGAGGGAAGTCACGACAAAGGGTCACAGTATTTAAGGATAAGGGGGAAGTCCTCTTGAAGACAGAGCTGGGGAACAATCTTTTTTTCACACATAGAGTGGTGGAATCTGTGGAATTTTTCTGCCGCTGAAGGTAGTTTGGGCCAGTTCGTTGGCCATATTTTAGAGGGAGTTTGGATGTGCTCTTGGGGCTGATTGGGATCAGGGATGGAGAGAAGAGCAGGTACAGGATACTGAGTTGGATTATCAGCCAGTGATCATAGTTGAATGGCGTGGTGCAAGGCGCGAAGGGCCGAATATGGCCCTTCTCTCTGTGCACCTAATTTCTTAATGTTCTCTATGTTTCTATGTTTATCTGCAGCCAAGTCCCAGGGTGCAAGGGATCTGGGAACTGCAGCCAGTTTTCCGGGGCAACCCATGCAATCTGGATAAACTGCAGAAAATCTAACTAAAAATTTATTATTAGTATGTGTATTTATTACTAATTTTACGTATTAGTTAGTATGTATTATTACTAATTTATTGTTAGTATTAATTAGTATGGATGTATATCACTAACTAAATATAAGTAAAGTTAGTAATAAGACATTACATACTATATAATACATAAAATTTTGATATATTACCTACTGGTTATATTTAACTATGGCGATAGATGTGACCCGCCATCCGCTCCAAAACATGGGTTCCTGGCCCCTATGCAAAAAAGGTTGCTGACACCTGGAACTAATTCCAACCCTTGATCCTCCGTAATATCATTTTTCAAATTTAGCAACTCCTAAAATTGTGGTTTGCTCTTTGAGCAGTGCATCTTCATTGCCGGAAAAAAGGCTCTATAGAACTTCTAAGATGTACGTCTCAGTGACTGGTTGTAATCGCGGCCTGGCTTCAGCACCTCAAATGCCCACAAAATGAAGGAGGATACAGAGAGCAGCGACATTGTCCTGACCACCAAGGCCACTGACCCTCCATGCTCCATTTGAAGGGACCTTAAGGGTGGCACTGCCTCAAAAGGAATGTATTAAAGACCTGACTCTATCTATGGCCCTGCTCATCATTTTCATCCCCACATCTGGAAGGAAAAGTACCAGAAGGACCAGAAAATAATGGACCATCAGGATGCATGAATACTTCTTCCACAGCAACCATCAGGCTCTTGAAACACTGACAACTATAGGTCACATCCCAAGACCTGAGTTCAATCCTGTCCGCATATTGCTGTCTCTGTTGACTTTTGCCAGTTCTTCCTCATGACCGAGTGGGTTTCCCTCCAGTGGATTTGCTCTGGTTTCCCTCCCACATCCCAAAGATGTATGGGTTTGTAGGTTAAATTGAATGCCGGTAAAATTTGTCTGTAGTCTGGGAAAACATAGAGAAGTGTCTAAATAGCGTGAATAGTGGGTCAGCATGGACTTGGTGGGTCGAAGGGGCTATTTCCATGCTATGCCTCTAAATTTTAAATGAACCTCAGCCACAGGGAAGAGCATGCACACTCCAAGCACAAGGAGCAAGGATCAAACTCTGGTCTCTGTCACTGGTGGAGGCAGGCAGCCTCTACCAGCATGGACAAGACCATCTAACTGAACATTCTTGATATGAAATCAGTTGTTTATAAAATGCGTTGCTGGTCTTATCATAGACTTGCTGGGGACAATGAGCAAATATAAAAACAACATACATAGTACATACAGACAGACAAGACCAGGCCATCTGACCACCAATGTTGTGCTGAAACATGATGCAGACCAACTCTTATTTGCTGCACATATTTCATTACTCCATTCCCTGCATTTTCACAATGGCGATATAAAAGTCTTTAGTGCATCTTATTGTCATCTGGTTAAAACTAATCAATAAGGTGTATTACAACAACTCTATGCTGTGTCTAAACAAGGTGGCACATGCAGATAATGGTCGAAATTTGAGTGACATATGAGAATACACTGGGTGAGCTTGTCTGAATGTGATCATTTTTTTTTATTAGGAGAGTTAATTTTCCTGTGCCACCAAAGGTTCATTACCTGTATAATTGTGTTTCTGAGATCAGGCTTTCTCTTGAGTAAATAAATATAGAGGCATTCAGCAGGAATTTTCATAGTTGGCTAAATGTTATGGCAATGCAATTGACTACATGTGACGTTGTTCATTACTGATCATGAACTTGGAATTTGATTTCTTTTAATATCAGAGCCTGCATTGCCTTTTCCTTTAGGCTTCAAATTACATCCAGAGCCAGTATAATTAGAATATGAGTGATATCCTTTTAAGCAAGAATTACCCTTTCCATCTGTGCAGAAACATCGTTTTTCTGTCCCCACTATTTACCCAGGGGAAGACATTAATATAGTTAACCACAATCAGAACGCGCACAGACTTCATCGTGCGAAGTTTGTTACATCATTGTAAGAAATAGTTTGGTGGCTTCATTCCTGTCTCGCTCCAAAAAGCAGACCACATGTTGTGGGCTGAGACGGAGGAAACACTAAATATTCATCCAATTTGGAAAAAGCCCCATGCTGCTGGCACAAATCTTGAAGCATCCACTCACTATAGGGATAAATAATCTGTAAAATGGACAAGTTGCCAGGAAATTTATTTGAGGGCATCCTGCCTATCTCGAAAATCTTAAACGCTTTCTCTAATGTTTGAAGACATGCTTCAGAACGTTTGTACTGGCACGGAATGATTGAACATCTCCCATCCATTTGACGAGAGGGGAAAAGAAAAGTTGCGCATATTTGTTAACTCCGACCGGGGCGTGATTATTCCTATTAACCCCGTATGACATCTGTAGTGGGGAACCTTATCCCATTTCGTAGCATCATATCAAAATTTAGGCACATGCTGCAAATCATTTCAGAAAATCCATGGGCCCAGTAAGTGTCTTTTAATAGGATCTGCTTGCGGGGCAATTTCCAGCCAGAAAGTCATTGTTGTAAAATGTACCCACTGTACTATAGGAATGTGCGAGCATACTATCGGATATTCCTTCTTGATCAAAACATTAAATCCAAGAATTTCTGAAATTGACAAACCACTGGAGATACAATCTCAGCACTACATCGTGAGTTCTAGCCAATTTGGATGCAATAATGCCTAGTGTGTCATGTACAGGTGAAATCACCGAGTATTTTACCACCAGTACTAATAGGTTTGTTCTTCTTTAAAAGCACAAGTGCTGGGGGAACTCAGGTTAGGGCAAATCTTTGAAATGGACAGGTCAAATTTTAAGTTGAGATCCTAACTTCAAGTTGTAGGGGGGAGACAGCTGGAAAAGGCAGGCTCTGTCCTGTTCCCAATCCTCTTGTTCTGTTTTCAACCCCCTACTTTGCTCCTGTGTGAGGAATAATGCCATAACACTTTGTATTGTACTGGGACGACATGTCCACTGGCAGATTACTCTCTCTCTCTCTCTGCTGTGCCCAGACTAGAGTTAAATGTGAGTTGAAAGTGCACAAAAATAATTTACAGAATTACTTACGTTAAGCCTCGATTTAATCAAGCACGGTTAAATCACTTTGGAAGTTCCCAAATCCCTGTTTCTAATTCAAATTTAGCTTTGTGTGTATGATTTTTTTCCCCACACAAACAAGAAAAAAATATGATCAATGCAAAGGGATTGCCTGCAAAATCAGCAGGTACATTGAGGACAGTTCTGGCCCGATTTCCAGAGCAGCCATTTGCCTTAAGGAACACGATTATTTTTAACTTTCTATATCACTAATATTTATGCTGAAAGTTTAAGAATGCTTTTGTTTGATTGAATGACTTTTGCATGGAAACAGTGCCTTCGCCCACCGAGTCCACACCAACCATTGCTCACCCACTCACATGAGTTCCATGTTATCCCACTTTTGCTTCCACTCCCAATACGGGGGGGGGGGGGCAATTTACAGAACCTACAAGTCCTTAGGATGTGGGAGGAAACCGGAACACTCAGAAGAAACCCACACGGTCACTGGGAGAACTTGCAAACTCCACACAGATGGCACCCGTGGTCAGGATTGAACCCAGGTCTCTGGAGCGGCAAGGCAGAGGTTCTACAATCTGTACAACTGTGCTGGTCGCAAGAGGCCAATTCTTCATGCATTGTGTTAGAAGCTAATAAAATAGAAGATTATGTTTTTATTCGTTGTGCAATTCTCCTCTGCAATGCATTAAGTTGGGATGGCCAGAGCATATAAAAACTTTAGGATTTAGTAAAGGAATTTGCATGGACCTCTCTAGAACCTCAAGCCCCTGTCCCTGCATCTTGGACAAAGACACAAAACCTTGCAGTAAGACATGCACCATTGGCTTATTCCAACACTTTTATTCTTCATCTATTATTTGGCATAAGAATATGACCGCATTGTTAGTCTCTTTGCACGACAGATAATAGACAAAACGATATGGTTCCTTGTTAGCTTGTGTTTGCCATTACACCACAAATATACTCAAAAGGTTTTATGAAAACATTAGTTTTCAAAACAATTGTGTCAAGTTGTAATTTATCTGAATACTAGTTAAAAAATGAAGATCTGTCTCCAAATTAGCTTCCACATCTAAATATCTCTGTCCTCTGATATTTTCACAGCCTTTAAGTCTCAGAGAGCTCCAGGATATCAATCCAAGATCATTAGTGCACCCGAGCTAGTTTCCAGGACTATCTGATGTTGTCTCCCTCAGTATTAATGAGGTCTAACAGGAAATCTTGGCCACGGATACAATGCATTGGCGATACTTGTCTCTTAGGGAACATTGGAACAATGTTCACCGGGGCAGATAGCCAGGAATTCACAGGCCTGTAAAATTATGATTTGCCAAATTGTCTTTCTTGTAAAAACCACTCCACTGCAAAGCACCCTATGAGGAATTAATCCTGTATGCAAAGTTTACAGGAACATATTATTTTACATTGCATGTGAGTGCAATTGCAGACATCAGTAGCTAAGAAGTTCCTTACAATTAGTGGTAAATGATACTTTCACACACGATTATTAGCTGTGACATGATTGCTATAAGAGGTAAGTCACCAGCAAATAGATGAGCTGCTATTTTGCAAAATCAGTTTGATTTCATAAACTATTCAAAGATTTTTCATGAAAAACTACATTAATATATTGCTAAACATAGCTCATTACAACATTACTTTCCATTGCAACAACCAAACCTAAAAGAGAATACTTATAAATGTCCAGTTTTCTGTTTTTTATTTAGTAATATGCCTGATTTTGCCATAACACTCACTAGATCACTAACACATTTTCATTTTTATTCAGATGTAAAATGCAAAACATGTGTGGGTAGAATCTCTTTCTTTGAACCAATTTCAGCCTTGTTGTGTAGTTATTGCTCCAATTATCCCACTGAAATATCATCTGAATTGCATTGAGTACTAAATAAGACAGAAAACATTTTAATAAAATAATGTTCCACAGATACTGTAGCTGCAATTGAGTACTTTCAATATAGATCGGCATCTGCAAGAAGCACCACTTGCAGAATTTTTTTGGTCTTCCAGACCAACAAAATCCAAACAACTTCCATAGCCAAATTGAGATGTTTGCTAAGAGGTTATGTTAAGAAAGTTTTACATCACACACAAACAATTAAATATTCAAAGTCCAGGAACTGTGAGTCAGCCACATAGTGCATTTCTACTTTCCCCACTGCCACTTTAAAGTTGTGCACAGCACCTTGAGTCTCATGCATGATGTAATATTGTTGCACTAAACTGTCCACTCTGCCACTTTAATGCCCAATCGAGGCAAGTAAACATTTTTTTAAATAGACACAAGGAACTGCAGATGCTTTTTACCAAAAAAACAATACATGGCCCCAAAGTAACTCAATGGGTCAGGCTATATCTCTGCAGATCACGGATAGGCAATGCTTCAAGTCAGGACCCTTCTTCAGATTGATTATTTCGAGAGGAGAAAGCTGGAAGAGAGGTGGGGGCAGAACAAAGCCAGGCAAATGATAGGTGGATACATGTGAGGTTGGATTTTGATTGGTAAGTGGTTGACAGAGATGAAAATACAGAAAGAGTGAGAAGAAGAGAAAGATAGAAGATGCATGAAATCTGAAGCCAGAGGAAAGAATATAGGTGGAAGAGGATAGGGGAAGGGGAAAGAGAGAAATGGGTGCACATTCAGATGTGGCACAGGGAAGTGAGGGGGAAGAAAGGAGATAAGTTGGAGGGATGTTTGTCTGTTAGTTATCTAACATTGGAGAATGTTATGTTCATAGCATTGGGTTGTATGCTACCCAAGCGGAAAATGTGGCGTTATTCCTCCAGATTGCATGTGGCCTCACTCAGGTAATGGAAGAGGCCCTGGACAGAAGGGTCAGCTTTGGAATGGGAAGGGGTGTTAAAAATGGTTAGCTATCAGGTGATCCAGCAGGCCTTGGCCTGTGTGAAATTGCACCCTGGCCATGGGTGAGACGAGGGTCCCGCATGTTGACATTCAGAAGGTTACTGTTACAGTCTCTCATATTTGTGTAAACTAGAGACTCACCACAGCAGCTATACATGCATTATTTCCAAATATTTCACCAGTACCACCAAGGGCGGCGAACGATTGGCAGCCCCACTGACAGTCTGTCTGTTTTTTCGTCTTTTTTAAATTTTAATGCATTTTATAAGTCCGGTAAATGTTCACCGGTTTGTTTTATGTGGGGGGAGGGGGTAAAGGGGGAAACTTTTTTTTGTCAGTTTCTTACCATGCCGGAGACATGATGTTTTCCGGGTCACATCTCCGGTCGCTCCGCGGCCTACCATCAATGGAGCTGGAGGCCTCCTCGGACTGACCTTGGGCCCCCCCCCCCCCCCCCGTGGGGTGGGGACTTAAACGACCGGAGACCGATCACTTGCACTGGGATCGCACCTCCCCCCAACCGTGCCGCCTGTCCCCGGGACATACCATCACAGTAAACGCTAGTCGGGGCTCCAACGACGGAGGATAGACCTAGCCCGTGTGGGACGACGACAGGGGTTCGATTTCACCAACGTCGGCATAGGGGGAGGCTGCGCATCCCCTCGCGTTCATTCATCGCAGGGCAGCTGGATTCGCCCCGACGGGGAGGTAGCAAAAACGCCACGGCTAGACGGCTAGAGTCAAGATCATCCATGTCAACAGAGAGCTGGCTTGAGGAGGCCCGCTAACGCGCGGGAGAGCAAAGGGAAGAGATTGAACTTATTTTCGCCTTCTATCACAGTGAGGAATATGGAGGAATCACTATGCTGGATGTTTAAGCTAAAATGTGTTTTGTGTGTTTTGTTGCTTTTTATTTGTATGACTGACTTGGCAAATGAAATTCCTCATATGTTGCAAAACATACTTGGCTAATAAAGTATTATTGTAATTGTGATCGTGATTGTAATGGAAGCTACAGAATAGAATTAATATTTGAATTTTCAGATAACATTTGGGTGGACCATCTGGATACCTGTCAGATGGACATTTGAGATAATCTTCTGTGGGATGTGGGTGTTATGATAAACATCTGCTACCAAGTTCGAAGTGGCCAAAGGAAGGATGATAATGAGTCAAGTTCGGACACCTTTACAGGCTACGCTTTAAAGATGCTCCCACGGTAATGTAGTTCCATGATTCTGACGCGGAGATAAATTGGCAGTGTCTCAGAACTGGGTTTAGTTCTGTGAGTAGCTGGCATTGATTAATGATAGTTTTATCACTTAAAGCAGCTTGCACCTGTGGACGAGCAGTGGTCTTGTGGACTGTGGTATATGCAGGCAACCTGGGAATCACTCAGGCTCAATGAAGAATGGCACAACCTGAGGCAGAGCAAGTCCCATTTTGTTAGTTATAGCCATTGACCTGGAGGACGTTGCTGGAGATGCAAGGTGGAGAAGGTAGCAGTTGCTAAAGATGCCTTCCCCCTCCATATTGCAGCCACTGCTAAGAAGTACAAGGACAGGCAAAATCAGAGGGAAGACATGTACTGGGAATGCACAAGAATGATCCAACGGTATAAGGGGATGGAAGTAGCTGAAGGAAGAAAAATGTTGAATCATTGGTAAATGGAGAACTGGACGTCTGTTGAATTGTATTGCAACGGGCTGAGCTGTGCCTGAGCGGACTGGCTAGAAACGGGCAATCAGAGCTGTTGCCTCCTTTACCTCATCCTCCTGGGTTAGGGCAAGATTGGGCAGTATACAACAATATCAAATCTTGAAGCCCACTCTACAATGGGGCGGCATAGTGGCACAACTCATAGGGCTGCTACCTAACTGCACCAGAAAAATCCTACATTCCAAAGTCGTACGAATTTTAAAGTTTATTTGCCTCTGTATTTTGCTCCTGAGGTGTGCGGAGTGGATATGGAAGTTAGATAAAATATAACTGGTGTGAATGGTTGATCAGTTTGGACTTAGTGGACTAAATGCCCTGTTTCTATGCTGTATGTCCAAACTAAACTAAACAATGCTCCAACACTGCAGTTCTGGCAGTAGTATTACTGTTTAAGCAGAATAATTGACTGCTAGACATTCATTGCAAGCATGATCATTGTGTGTTCAAATATTGGCCATTGAAGTCAAGAGCCACGTTGTCAGCAGACACTTCCCAATGACTACTACCAATGCACTGCAGACTGATTTGATGACAGGCTGAGAGTTATTTAACATGGAATATAGAACAGTACAGCATAGGAATGGGCCCTTTGGTCCACAAAGTTTGTGCTGAACATGATGCCAAGTTAAACTGATCGCAATAGCCTGTATATATTACATATCCTTCAATTCCCTGCACTTCCAAGGACCTATCCAAAAGCATATTTTACTTCGGAGTCACGTGAGTGACTACGTGAAGATGCCCCACCTGGCGCATGCTCGGCATTACGTCGACGCATGTGAAGCTCCGGCAGATTGGAGAGCGCAGCTCCCACCAGCGTAAGTTTAACCCGCAGGTAAGTCGCTGTTGAACTTTCTTGCTCGTGGGTTTAAACTCTGTAAGCCTGCAGAGCCAGCTAGAGTGCTGATGTATTTTGAAATTTTTTTAAAAACTCTGTAACTCTGGCTCGAAATATGGAGCCAGCTAGAGTCAATGTATTTTTAAACTGCGGTAATTGAATAGAACGCGCTGGAACCGCAGTTTCCGATTTAGATCGGATTGGAGATAACGGCTGCGCTAAATGCCGGCTCCAAATACCCAGTAATTGTTAAATAAAGTCTGCTCTGAGTATATGTTACCAGATGCAGTTTCTTTATGGAAATGTATATCACCCTGTGTGATACTGAGGTTAATACAAATATTCTGCAATTACAATTTTAAACATATATGGTTTATGCATAAATACAAAATAGTAAGAAGTAACTCTCCTCCAAGGGAGGACAAGAATGTGGGGGAGGCTGGAAATGGAGAAAATGCTCCACACTTGACCTAGTCAAGGGTTCTTGACCCAGGTATGTCTTCCTGTAGGGCAGACTCCAAAGGAGTTTCCATACTCTGAGTATGGTGCCTATGAAAATTGGATTCTGATTCTCCAGTACCTTGGTTAGGTCTGGATGAGATCCCTAGAGCAAGATAAAATGCTCCAAATTCTAAATCAGTCAAGGGTTCTAAAGACCCATGAGATTCTAAGGCAGGCTCCGAAAGGGTTTCCATACACTGAATATGGTGCCTATAAAGAATGAGAATCTCATTCACCAGTGCCTTACATAGGTCTGGATGAGGCATTTAGAGCAAGATAAAATGCTCAAAATTCTAAACAATTAAGGGTTTTAAGACCCATGAGATTCTAATGCAGGCTCCGAAAGGAGTTTCCATACACTGAGTATGGTGCCTATGAAAAATGGGAATCTCATTCACCAGTGCCTTGTTTAGGTCTGGATGGTCTCCTAGAACAAAGACTCGGGAGTACCAGGGCAGGATGGAACTGACCCTGAAGCTGGTGTCCCTACTTATGTGTATACACCAGAGCACAATAGAAACGCTCCGGGTGTTCCCGATGTAGCACCAAGTTTTGCTATATCGGTATGGACTGGTGAGGCTATGGATGAACCTGGCGGCCAACATTATTTGGTTTCTCACCTACTCCAAGAAACTGTTTTGACTGAAACAGTAAAAAATATATAAAACACCCGTCTATTGTGCCTCGCTCAGGGTGCTAACAGTAACTCAGTAATTGGGCACCCATGAGTGTAACAATGCGAGGACAGGAAATGTGTTCCAGCATGTTCTCTAGCTGATATTCAGTTGGCATCACTGCATTTGGGGAAGACATACATGGGTCGATAATGTCCAATACTTTTAAGACATGCTTGCATTACTCTGCAATGCATATTCAAACCCAATTGTATGATGAAAATTGCCATTTGGCTAACATTATACCCAAAAAATGCAGGATTATGTGGGCAAGCTATAACCAGATTTATGACTGATGAAAAACTGCCCAAACAATTAAGGATATTTGCCTTATAAAACTTCTCATCCCTGCTTTGAGAAAACAAACAGGTTGAATACGAACCAATATATTAAGAGAAGGAGATCTTCTGGTTCATTTACGGAAGTACGGAAAAGTCATTCCATCACACATGGAATTTTTGGGAAACAACCTCTGGTCGGTTGTAAGATTACAATTGTTTTGAAATTCTGCATTAAATCTGATCGGCTTGGTGTTTGAATGTACCAGGAACTCGTCAGGTAGAGATAATACATCCCAGACACAAGTATGGGGGTTGCAGAATCATTCTGGGACTCACAAACTTAAATTTATAGTTCAGTATAGGCAATTTAAAAAAAAGTACACTTCAACACTGTAACAAAGTTGTTATCACACGGCTGCTATATGGCTATTATTAGACCTAAAAAAGATGCCTTATTATTCAGGTACTAAAATTAATTGGATGGGTCAGCTGAAGGAATTACCTAATGGGTTAAATTCAGCCCTCAGATTACTCACACAGTTATTGAAACCAGCACTGGTGTTAATGAGGGCTCAGAATCACATTGTAATGACTTATCTAGAGGATATGTTAGTTGTAAATGGGAGACAGCTGAAGAACTGGGTTCAGCAACCATAAGCCTATTGAAAGGCTAAGGTTGTGTCCATCCAAACAACATGAAAGTTACAGGCATCGGAAACAATTGATTATTTGGGGGTTGTCATTAATACAGTTGATATGTCAGTAACTTTACCAACAATTAAGGTTGGGGATGTTACAAATGCCTGTACTTGAATTGGTAAAAAGCATTATCCAACCATCCAAGAAGTAGCTACGGTTACTGGTAAAGTGATAGTGGTAAAGTAAAGTGATCAAAGTCTGCAAAGACCAGAGAATAAGTGTAAAAAGCGTGCAGGTCATTGATTAGGTCCATGCAGTTACCAACTAAAAAGGTTGAGCTGAATTGCAATGATGGATTCTCAATGTTGCTCAAGTTACTAGAAGTAAAAATGTGCTTGTTCAGTAGTCTTCAGTGGTATTACAGACTGATGGGAGTGCTCTCAGATGGGGAGCCAAGGACAGCGACATCAGTTGTGGTGGTCGATGGACTGTCCAAGACGATTTAATTATCCAAACACATTGTATGAATTATTTGGAGTTATTGGGAGTAGACAATACCGCAGCTGTGGGAGAAGGCAATATTGTGGTAAGACAACAGATCACAAAAGTTCAATGACAATACAGAATGAATGTTAAAATTCAAAAAGTTTTAAAAAAATAAATAAAATTAAAAAAAAAGATTGTCAGACAGTATGAGTACCAAATGTTGATCTGTTGTGTCTGGATTAAATCTCCAGTGGTCTAAATGTGTCTCATGGGAGCATACTGTCAGGTTGCATCACAGCTTGGTTTGGAAACAGCTTTGGTCAAGACTCAAGAAAATGCAGTGAGTTATGGATGTAACCCAGTCTATCACACAGACCATATTTTTCACTAGTAACTCCATCTAAACTTCACACTGCCTCGGGAAAGAAGCCAACATAGTCAAAGACCATGATCATTACTGCTTCTCCCCATTCCCGTCGGGCAGAAGCTACAGAAGCTTGAAAGCGGCACCACCAGACTCAGAAACAGTTTCTTCCCCTCCGTTATCAGGGTTGTGAATGGTCCTTCCATTAGGTAGAGTACAATCTGTTTCTCCTGTACCTCATTGCGGACATTGGACCTTGTCTCTGGAACTGCTGCCCCCAATGCTGAGAACTATATTCTGTACTCTGTATCTTTCCCTCTGCTTTCACTTTTGTACTTGAGGTTGGCTTGATTCTATTTATGTATAGTCTTATCTAATTTTAATGAGAGTTTGCAAAACAAAACTTTTCACTGTAACTCAGAAAGATCAAGGAATCACTAAAAATTATGTTTAACTGTGCATGTACATTCTCCAGGTATTGTTATTGGATGCCAGCCAATGCAACTGTGAGCACTGATAACCTCTCTGTCATGCCTCAAATCAAATTCTGGACTAGTTTTCCAACCTACCTTTCCAGATCCCTTTTTAGCTTGACCCTCTTCCAGTTGAGTTTCTTCAACAATGATTGTTCAGGGTTCATTACCCTTGTCCTGTACACTGTGTTCCTCTGATCTAGTTCAAATCCTTCTGCCAATTTTGTTTAAGCTATATTTTTCAATATGCCTAATCTTGACATGTCACCAGTATCTATTTACAATAAGTGCAACAGTTGACCTTGTGCAAGTCACTTCTACATTAAAATTGATCCCAATACCTTTAAAAGACTCCTCTTACGTCAGAATCATTGCAGCTCGCTGTTTATATATTCCCTGGATGTATACTGCAACTAATTCAAAGATTATCACCCTGTAGACCCTGTGCTTCAGTGCCTTTGCTCATTGTTGAAACTCTGGCAGAGATAACTATTTCAACATAGCCATATACATTTTGAAGCAAACTTATGTTTTAAGTCATATGTAGAATAATCACATTGTAGGCACAAGAAACTGTGGATGCTGGAATCTTGTGTGGAACACAAAGTGCTGCAATAACAGCGAGTCAGGCAGCATCTCTGGAAGACACGGATCAGCAATGACTCGGGTTGGGACCTTTCTTCTGATGGATTGTCTTGAGGGAGAGGAAGCTGAATAAGAAGTGGGGGAGGGACAAAGCTTGGCAAGTGATAGGCGGATACTCAGGTATTCGTTGATGGAACAGCACAGATCATTATTTTTCTCTATACTTAAGGAGATGTTCCCAGATTCTCTGCAATAGGTAACATATGAAGAGAAAGATGATGATGGTTGGAAGAGGCTGGTTTGGGGCCAACCCACTTGGAGATTGTGCAGCAATCTTAAGATTATTCCTACTCTCCCCGAGCTCTTTTCCAGCTTTCTCTTCTCCACTACAATCAATCTGAAGAAGTTCCCGACTTGAAACATCACTTATTCATGTCTGCCAGTGGTTGCTACACCAGCTTTTACTATTTTAAAATGATGACATAAACCTACGGTGCACTTGCATATCAATGAACAAAGTATATAAAATATAGTCAAGTCAAGTCAACTTTATTTGTCACATACACATACAAGATGTGCAGTGAAATGAACATGGCAATGCCTGCGGATTGTGCAATAAAACAACAAAACAACAAAACAGAACATAACAGAACCAGTATTTACATTTTAGAAAAATAAAAAAGACACAACACAACAGTAAATTAGTCCCTGGTGAGATAAGAGTTTACAGTCCTGATGGCCTGTGGGAAGAAACTCAGTCTCATCTTCTCTGTTTCCTAGCGTGACAGCAGAGGCACTTGCCTGCCGTAGCAGCAGGAACAGTCCATTGCTGGGGTGGTAGGGGTCCTTCATATTCTTGCTGGCTCTGGATCTGTACCTCCTGGTGTATAGATCCTGCAGGGTGGGGGGGAGTGTAGTTCCCATAGTGCATGCAGCCGAACGCACTATGCTCTGCAGAGCCTTCTTGTCCTGGGCAGAGCTGTCCTCAAACCAGATCGTTACTGGACAAGTGTTTTCTTGAATCGATGGAATTCTTTGACACAGAAGGCTCTGGAGGCTGTCAATGGATATTTTTAAGGCAGATGTAGACAGATTCTTGATTAGTTTGGGTGTCAGGGGATATGGGGAGAAGGAGGTTAGGAGGGAGACATAGATCAGCTATGATTGAATTGCATAGACTTGATGGGTCGAATGGCTTAATTCTCTTCCGGTGGCGCCATGGAGCACTGAACAGGCGCAGCATTTAGCTTCCCTCCCGAAAAATGCGATAATTTGCAGAAAAAGTCAGTTGGAAGACGAGACTGATTTAAAAATACTTACCGGAGCTGCCTGACGTCGCGCTGGAGACGTCATCAGAAATCGGCATGAAAATAACAGTGGTTTAAGGCACTTTTAAATTAAAAAATCCATTTCTCCCCAAAGCCCTCTGTTAGGTACTTCCCCCCACCCCCCTCTGGTGAATGCTATGTACTTAACTCTTCTGTTTCTCTCCTGAGTGCAGGCCCCATGGCTGGGAGTCAGGAATCAAGGGGTTAAGGGCTCCTGTACCCGATTGGCCAAGCTGCGTCAGGTGACGGGTGATTCATCGGAAGCTTAAATGCCAGAATCTCCCAGAATTCTCTCTCTCTTCATCGACCCTGATTCGTGAGCAGGTTGCTGGTTTGAACAGCAGGAGGCCTGGCCACATGGCATAGAATGTTGTGTATTATTACCTACATTTGTTAATTAATATTGAATTGGGACAGATAATGGCTGACCTGAGAGTTTTCGTGTATTTTGTTTCAGGGTTATTTCCATTTAGGCAGGTTAGAGACTCTAGTTCGATGGCCCATTGCGAGGCTGGCTGGAGCACTGTTATCTTTGTTTATTAGTTTATTCTTGGCCTTGTCTGGGTTGTTTGAATCAGGTTTGGGTTTTAACTAAATAAAATACTATTTTCTTGAACTTGAGCCTGGTTTTTGACTATGTTACGTGGCTCTGAAGTACCTGCATTCGGGAGTCGTAACACCCTCAAAGACCCATTACAAGACTTCTTTTGAAAAATCAACAAGCATCTGAAGAATTAGCCTCTGAAATGGCTACAAAGGCTACAAAGGAGAAAGAGCTGGAAGAAATAAAGGAGTCGGTAAGAGAGTCATTAAAGAAAGAATATACTGTTATGTTACGTGGTGAGATTGCTGCAGGGAATGAAAGTATGATGGAGAACAATAATCGTGGGAATCAGAAAATTATTGACTCAATCGGTAATTTAAGTAAACGAATTGATGATATTGAAGAGGATTTAACTGTGAAAATTGATCGGGTGGAAAAAGATTGCAAGGAGAAGTTTGACTCTATTCTCCAAACTACTACAGCATATCAGACTGCTATGAAAGATATGGAAACAACGTTGATAGAAATGTCTGAAGATATGCAGAGAATGAAGAAAGATCAGGAGCGTGTCTTGGGGCAATTGGCTAAAATGACTGATAAATGCCTTGATTTGGAAGCACGTTCAAGACGGCAGAATTTAAGAATAGTTGGAGTGACAGAGGGAAAGGAGGGGAATGATCCTCACGAGTTCGCTGCCAACTTACTTAAACAAGATTTCAACCTGCCTGTCAAACCGAAAATAAATGTGGCACATCGGGTGCGAAGAGCTCAATCAATGCAAGGAACTCCAGCCCCCCCCCCCCCCCCCCCCCCAGGGCAGATCATAGTGAAATTTCATGACATTTCAGCCTTGTAAGATATTATGAAAAAAATCCTATATGGAAAGAATATGATGTTTGGGGAGGATACTCTCAGATTCTTTAGAGGTTATTCAATTGAAATCGCTAAAAAATGAGAATTGTTTTCAAAGACAAAGGAATTGAAAATGTAAGATATGGTATAATGTACCCTGCAAAAATGAGGAATACTTACAAGGATAATGAACTTGCGTTTACTGACCCAGAAGCAGCATACAAACATGCTCAAGACATCGTAAAAGAGATAAAGGGCTAAGTAAATCATCACAACTGTCAGGACACGGTTCTTTATTCTACAGATATCAGCAGAGGGGAAGCTGAGAAATATGACTTTTTAAAAGATTAAGATGGCGGAGCTTCTCCACGAGGCGATGTCTAGACATCTTATCTTCTTTGGAATGCTAACTCAAGGGCACTCTTTGTTCCACCTCGAATGAAACACTGAAAAACAAGGGTGCGGCTGAATGGAGAATTGAATACAAATGGACTTGAAAATAAACTTTATGAATCAAAGTCTTTTATAATTTTATTCCTACACTAACACAGAAACTACTGAATTAACATAGCAATAACAATTGAATTTAATGCGAATTGTTATAATGGTATAATGTAATAATGATTTATAATGATTAACTCCCCCTGGAAGGGGAAGGGGAGGGGGAGGTTTACTTTAATTGTTAATGAATGTCCAGATTTAGGACAATGAGCTAAATATAATGAAATAGATTATTAACATACCAAAAAACTAACTGATATAATATATTAGGTCCCAGTTATGCTTGGGAGGAGGGGAGAAGATTCAGACACTTGGCAAACTGCCAGGAGTCTGATTCTGGTTAACCCCTTCAAACCAGCAGCTTATTATTACAAGATACTTCTGAATGTGAAGTAAACGTAAAAATTGTTAGTATAAACTAAATGGTAGACAATCTGAAGACTTAATTAGATGAGATGTAATTAGATATACAAATTGTAAATTTGTTATACATAATTTGGTTTTGAATTGGCCCCTCCTCCATTTTGCAAGGTTTGTCGAGGGAGCAGAGCTAAATGTATATTAACAGCAACGGAAGTCATTAAATATGTAACTACCACCATTAGGTGGCTATTTTTTAGAGTGTCGTTATTTTTAGACACTGTAATATCACTTTTTAACATTTTTTGTCACATCATTTCACACTTTTTTGTCTTTTTGCTTAAGGGCAATTTTAAAAGGGATGTACCAGCAGAACCTAATAGCCGCAAATTCCCACCCAACACCCAGAGTCCTGAGGTATTTTGTTGCACCATATGACTTAAAGGTATTAAAGTAATTTAAATGCTAGACAATAAACAAAAGAAAATTGGAGGAATCACATTTTTCAGTTGGAACATAAGGGGTGCTAACGAACCAATTAAAAGGGTTAAGATTTTCGCACAATTGAAATCACTTAATTCAGACATATTTTTTTTTACAAGAAACACCTGAAACTGCAAGCCCAGACCAGATTGAAGGCAAATTGGATGGGTCAAACATATCATTCTTCATATATCTCTAAATCTAGAGGTACGGCAATTATTATTCGTAAAGGTATACAATTTAAATCAAAGAATATCATAACAGGTGAAGAGGGGAGATATCTCATAGTTACTGGAGAGCTTAATTATCAAAATGTGATAATTGGGGGAGACTTTAATTGCGTTTTAGATCCTTACCTGGACAAATTTGCACAACAAAAGAGGCATAACATAAAATCTAAAACTATTGTACTCCTAAATACATACATAAAAAACACAAATATAACAGATGTTTGGAGGATCGCTAACCCAGCTGGAAGGGAATACTCATTTTACTCAATGGTACACAAAACTTATTCACGTATTGACTACTTTTTAGTGGATACGAAATTAATTCCTCACACAATGAACCCAAAATATCACAACAGCATTATCTCTGATCACTCTCCGTTAACTTTTTTTTTAAACTAGAAGGAATGCCTAATAAAAACATCGTTGTTTAATCCTCAAATTCTAGATGATCCACAAGGTGGTATATATCTAAAACAACAGATGGACTTTTTTTTTAGACCAACGACACCGCAGATATTTCACCCGCTTTACGATGGGAATCTTTTATGGCATTTATTAGAGGATCTATAATTCATATCAAGCTCTTCAAAATAGAAAGAACAAGAATGAACAAATGCAGTTAGAAGAACTAATTAGACAATTGGACCTAGATAATGCTAAAGAGCCAACTATAGATAAACATAATAAAATAACAACATTGAAATTTAAATTAAATAGAATATTATCTGCAAAAGTTATAAGAATATTTCAAATTAACAAAACAGGAAATTTTTGAATTTGGTGATAAACCACATACACTTTAGGCACGTCAATTGAAAAATGGGAAAAAGATCATACGATTTTAAAGATTAAATCAGATAAAGGTGAATTGTTCACATTACCTAATGATATCAATAAAAGATTTGCTCAATTTTATCAAAATTTATATACATCAAAAACGTCAGCAGATAGTACTAAAGTTATAAAGTTTTTGGATAATTGTAATCCCCCAAAACTAAATCTGCTAGAACAAGAGGAATTAGGAGCTCAGGTCTCAATTAAGGAAATAGAAGGAACAATAAATTCTCTGAAGAATGGTAAAACACCAGGACCAGATGGATTTAGTAATGAATTTTATAAAAGATTTTATGAGATAATTTCACCATGTTTACATAAAATGTATACATATGCTTTCAAAGAACAAACATTACCAGAAACATTAGCGAAATCAACGATTACACTCATACCTAAAAAAGATAAAGATTTAGAAGACCCTGTCTCATTCAGAGCCATCGCACTGTTAAATACAGATCAAAAGGATTGGATTATTATGGAGAGAGAGGACTGCTCCCCTTGTAATATTGGAGCAATCCTCATCTCACCAATGAAGTTGAATAACACAAACTATAACAAAAATCCAATTATACATAGTACAATTAGAACTTGGAAACAAATAAAACATAATTTAAAATTAAGAACTCTATCTCTCTTATCTCCAATAGTTAATAACCCTTCGTTTAAACCCTCCATTATAGACAAATCATTTATACAATGGGAAAGAACAGGAATGAAAATGCTCGGAGACTTGTATGAAACTGGAAAATTACCATCATTCAAACAATTACAACTAAAATATAATCTGGGAAACAATCAATATTTTAAATATTTTCAAATATGTGATTATTTGAAAAAATATACACAAGATTATTACAACATGCCATTAGATTTACTGGATGAAGCAATGAAGACAAAGGTCGAATCAGCAAATTTAATATCATATTTATATAATATTATTTTAAATGTGGAAATACCAACAACCGAAGGTATTAGAGAGACTGGGAACAAGAGTTAGCTATTAAAATTTCAAAAGAGAGGTGTGATGAACATTTATTAAATGTGCACAAATGTTCAATTAATGTAAGACACACTTTAATCCAATTTAAAATTTTACACAGATTATACTATTCAAAAACCAAAATAAGTAAACTTTTTCCCAACGTATCACCTATCTGTAATAAATGCCACTCAAGAAGCTACTATAGTGCATTCATTTGTTTTTTGTATAAAAATTCAAAAATTTTGCACTGAAATCTTTGAAATCTTTACAAATTTATTTAAAATAAAACTGATACCCAAAGCAGAATGGATTATCTTTGGAA
Organism: Okamejei kenojei; assembly: GCA_035221665.1. Taxonomy (NCBI): domain Eukaryota; kingdom Metazoa; phylum Chordata; class Chondrichthyes; order Rajiformes; family Rajidae; genus Okamejei; species Okamejei kenojei. Next base: position 46,682,130 of record CM069139.1, read on the forward strand.
CAACGGAAGGTAGCCCTGAACTAAATGTGTTTCAAAATAATCTATTTGAATATGGGTTAATAACTGGGGAAAAAAGCTTATTTTAAAATTTTGGAAAAACGCTCCTATACCAACAATAAACATGTGGACTTCAACTATGTTTGAAACACTACACCTGGAAGATATGAGACTCCGCCTGGCAGGAAAATCAGATTGCTTTTATAGGACGTAGTCTTCATTTATAGACTTACTACAAGGATAAGGTGCAATAGTACTTTAAAAAGGCACCGGGGGATGAAAAGTGTCAAGTTGGTATATTCCTTTTGCGTGATGTTTATAATAGAGCAACTGTCTTTTTCTTTTTTCTTCTTTCTTTTTCTTCTTTTTTAGGGTCTATCTCTTAATTTATTTTCTCTAATTCCTTGACTAAAGGGTCTTTCTTCTTTCCTTTCGTCACGCTTCTACACTTTCACTATTCTCTCTCACTTTCTCTATTTTCTCAATTTCTGTCGTTTCTTAATAGCTTTAAAAAATGAAGGGGTACAATAAATGTAATAATATATACGTGACATGTATTGATGTAATTTACTGTACTAATAAATAAAAATTAAAAAATATATATATACTGATCAAAAAATAGCGAAAACTTTAGCAAGAAGATTAAGTAAATATATTAGCAAATTAATAAATGCGGATCAAATGGGGTTTATACCCAAGAGATACTCATGCAATAATTTGAGACGTCTGTTTAATATAATGCACTCATACAAAACTGAAGAGCAAGACTTATCAATTATTTCATTGGATGCAGAAAAAGCATTCGATCAAGTGAATTGGGATTACCTCGTTAAAGTATTGCAAACATTTTAAATGGGAGAGAATTTTATTTCATGGGTAAAACTATTATATGACAAGCCGACTGCTAGAATATTAACTAATAATATGCTGTCTCCGAAATGTCAACTATCCAGGGGCAATAGACAGGGATGTTCACTATCACCTCTGCTATTTGCTCTTGTAATAGAACCCCTAGCTGAAAGCATAAGAACACATCTGAATATCCATGGTTATAATACAAAATGCTCAAATAATAAAATATCATTATACGCAGATGATGTACTACTGTATATTACAAAATCGCATATCAGTATACCAAATATATTAAATCTAATAGAGGAATTTGGATCCTTCTCAGGATATAGAACAAATTGGAATTAAAGTTAAATTATGATGATAAAACCTCAAGACTCGACACACCTTTTAAAATTGCCTGCTAAAATTGCTACAGAAAAAGTTAAATACTTGGGAATCAAAAACACCAGAAAATATAAATCTTTATTCAATGCAAATTATATGCCCCTGATTAAATTTTGGAAAACTCTTCTGATGTCCTTAATAAATGCTATAAAAATGATCTTCCTACCACAAATTTTATATTTATTCCAATCAATACCAATATACTTATCTAAAAAGTTTTTCAAAAATTTGGATTCTGATACCACAAATTTTATATTGGACTATAAATCCCATAGAATTCAAAGAAGACACTTGTGTAAACCTAAAGAATTTGGTGGATTAACACTCCCTAATTTTTTGTATTATTATTGGGCAGCAAATGTCAAAAATATAATTCACCTGTTGGTCAATTCTGCCCAGCGGGTGGATTGGATAGTAATGGAGAGAGAGGATTGTTCCCCTTTTAATATAGGAGCGATCCTTCTCTCACCAATAAAACTGAATAATACATTATACAAGAAAAATCCAATTATTCATAGTCCTATTAGAATTTGGAAACAAATAAAATTAACCTTTAAATTAAGAAACCTATCGCTTCTCTCTCCCATAGTTAATAATCCGTCGTTTAAACCATCCATTATTGATAAATCACTTACACATTGGGAAAGAATAGGAATTAAAACGTTTGGAGACATGCATGAAACTGGAATTTTTTTATCATTCCAACTTAAATACAATCTGAGAAGTAATCAATATTTTAAATATTTTCAAATCTGTGATTATTTGAAAAAATATACACAATACCAAAATTTGACTCCAGACCTATTAGATGAAGCTATGAATAGAAAGGCAGACTCAACTAACTTAATATCATACTTGTAGAATATCATCCTAAATATAGAAATACCATCATCTGATAGAATTAGAAGAGATTGGGAACAAGAACTATCTATAAAAATCTCGAAAGAGAGTTGGGATAAACAATTGCTATATGTGCATAAATGTAAGACATATTCTAATCCAATTTTAAATCCTACACAGATTATATTATTCAAAAACTAAAATAAGTAAAATCTTTCCAAATGTTTCCCCCACTTGTGATAAATGTCTATCTCAAGATGCAACTATAGCAAGTTCCTTTGTTTTTTGCATAAAAATCCAAAAATTTGGGAATTAAATCTTTGGAATTTTTCCAAAATTATTTAAAATAAAATTGAAACCGAATGCAGAATTGATTATTTTTGGAACAATGGAAGTCGGCTTTGAGCTGATTTCGTTCCAAAAGAGTTTCCTTAATTATGGCCTAATAATTGCAAAAAAACTCATACTTAAATTCTGGAAAAATGCACCCACACCAACGGTAAAAATTTGGATTTCAAATATGTCCGAAATGTTACACCTCGAAGACATGAGATTCGTCCTCGCAGGCAAATCAGACCAATTCTTAAAGATTTGGTCTCCATTTGTCGACTTATTACAAGCATAGGGTGCAACATAACTTTGGAAATAAACAGTTTCAGGACCTGGTGAGGGGTGTGTAAAGATATGAAATAGGTACATCCCTTTTATTTTCTTATATTTTTCTTTTTCTATTTTTCTTTTTTTTAATTCTTTCTCGTGTTCTACGTCTTTACGGGCTCTTTCTTTTCACTTTCACATGCACTTACTATCTTATCTAACTTTCTCTATTTTTCTTTTTCTTCCTTCTGTTACTTTCCTATTACTAAAGTTTAAAACAAGAAGTGGTACATGAAATGTATTATGTTATTTTTGGCTTATACTACTGTACTGTACATTACTTCTAATAAAAAGGAAAAAAAATGGCTTAATTCTGCTCCTAGCACTTATGACCTTATAATATATCATTTACTAATTGTCCAGTCTGATTCTGCAAGCGTTTGTGTAGAATAGTGAAAGCTGACACAAAGTGCTGGAGTAACTGAGTGGGTTAGGCTGCACCTAATGAGTTACTCCAGGACTTTGTGTCTTTTTTTGTAAACTAACATCTACTGTTCCTCATGTCAGACAGCTGCTTTATTTGTAATCAGAAAATTACTGCATTTTGGGCTGGATGAGCTCAAAATATGTACACACCCTCCTCACTGCAATCAGAATCTATCCCAGAAGTAAAATCATGTGAATGAATAGGATACAAAGCCACTGGTCAGAATGGAAAGTACATGCATTTTATACTGCTGATTTTAAAGTAAGTGATTCTCAAGTGCGCATTGAGAATTGGAGCATACTGTTTTTTGTTTCAGCGTTGATAAATTCATGTTTTTTTAAACATAACGTTTCACGTGTGACTATTTCTGTGGGCCTCATGCACTGATCATAAATTATGTGTTCAGGAAAGAAAACTATGTATCATGGTATATACTGAAAGATGCAGGAAACTGTATTTGGATGATCTCAAAGGAATAACTAATTTTGGAATCTCTCACAATAAGAAAGCAATTATGAGGTCCTCAAAGGCTGTTGGGAGTTCTGGATTCCAAGCTGAATTGCAGTAAGATTTAGAACTGAACATTATCAGACTGATTCCTATATAATTCAAAGACTTTTAGATGATAATCTATTTTATCAAAGTTGTGGGAAAATATTAGTGGGCTGAAGTGGTGCCAATTGCATTTTTATGTTAGTACAGAGTAACCTTATGTAATTTCAGAAGTCCCAGACAAAACCAACCTTTGCTGTTACACGTGGACCTGGAAATTCCATCTTGCAGCAAAACTGCAGCAGGCGCTCCACACCCCCATCAGTCCCAACACCAATCTCTTTCAATTAACGTTTCTGCCTATCATTCAAGACCATTGCTCCTTGAAGGTAGCGGCACAAGTAGATAGAGTGCCTTACAGAATGTATACAGTATGCTTGCCTTCATCTGTTGGGGCATTGAATATAAGGGCCAGGAAGTCATGTTACACCTTTTTTTGAGTATTGTGTGCAGTTCTATTCACCCCATTATAAAAAGGAGGTGGACGCAATGAAGAGGGTGCAGAAGAGGTTTACCGTGCCTGGATTAGATTATTACCTATAAGGAAAGTTTTCTCTGGAACATAGATTGTTTTCTCGGGAACATTGGAGATTGAGGGGAGATCTGATGGGTATATAAAATTAGGAGAGGCTCCTAGGATAAATAGCTAGGACCCTTTGTCCAGGAGAAAATATCAAGGACAAATTAGGAGACCAAAACTGCACACAATACCCCAGATGTGGTCTCACTAGGGCCCTGTACCACTGCAGTAGGACCTGTTTGCTCCTATACTCAACTCCTCGTGTTATGAAGGCCATAACTCAACTCCTCATGTTATGAAGTTCTTTCAGTGACTGATGAACAAGGACACCCAGATTTTGTTGTACTTACCCTTTTCCTAACATGACACCATTCAGATAATAATCTGCCTTCCTGTTCTTGGATATAATGGGTATAATGCTGTGTTTTGACGTTTCAAAGAGAAAGAAAGTCATTGTTCATATGTCGAAAACAGAGAGAGAAATAGGAGGGTGGGTGGTGGTGGATGAAAAGGTTGGGTTGGTTCTGTTGGTTTATCCTCAAAATAATTTGCAACGCTTAATTGCACTTTGTAGCCCTCTACATAGGAACAGATGGATGTTTCAGACACATATCACAGGATTAATCCATGGTGGGGAGTTGGCAGAACTGGGATAGGAGTGACAGAACACCATTTAAAAATGTGTGCAGAGTTAAATTCCACCCCCATACATTTTTAATACAATTACATGTACAAGAGGTGGATGATATAGTTAGATGTGCAAATACATCCAATATTCCCATTGTAAATTGTAAACCATCATAGAGAATGACTCACTTGTTAATACTATCCATGTGTTCTGAAGGCCACCAGATAGCATAGTTCTCTGCAGGACAAGGAAGGTTCAAAGGAAAATAATTGAGAAGCGTCTGTTTGAAGTGAAATTGGAGAGACTCTTGTGGCTCTTTTTTCATTCCTGTGAAGTGGCTTGGGAACCTTTATTATGTTAAATATACCATATAACTACAAATTGTTTTTGACTTCTCCCTCACCTCATTTACGTGGTTGGGTATGCCTGTTTTGCTTAGGTTGGCTGTGATGTCCATGAGGCAGAGGCTACCATTCCACAATTAGGACATATGTAGAGTGCATCAGCCCACTGCAGGCTTCTTGCGAGAGCCTCATTAAGAGTTTAAAAATTATGATAATGATCCAAGTAACTCCACTTTCAAGGTTCAGCATGTATTTAAGTTAATGACTGGTCATTTAAAATCTGCACTGTGGTGAATGCAGCTGAGCTACTTTGTAGGTTTTTTTTTCCTCTGCATTGTTTTTGTTGCATTCCCTGCTGTTTTGGCCTAGTTTTGGTCTCTTCCCAGCCTCACTAATTTTCACATCTGGCTTGTTAGCAGCTGTAGTTTCCTTCAATCACTATTCTGAAGATAGACACCCCGCTGGGCACACCTCTCTAATTGTTGGTTTTCGAGTAAAAGCAGGACTTTAAACGTTCAGTCTGCAACTTTTTTTAGCCATGAGAAGTAAACTCTCAAGGGCTGCCAACGTGCTCACTTTCTCTGACCATCAACCTATCGATACGTAATAATGAAATAAATATGATCGTATTGCCCCACTTATGGAGTGTGCAGATGAGTAGTTCTGATGACAAAGTCAGCGCATAGCATCAATCCCATAAACTATTGTGCACAATTCCAAATATCTTGATTTAAACTGAAATTGAAAAAAATCTTAAGAATTGTAGCGAAATAAAAGCCTATTTAAATCTTGCTGGATCCATTTCAAAACTGCGCAAATAAGGTAAAAAAAAAAGACAGGTCAATGTAATACTACAAAGTAGTCATTTCCAGACAATCTTAAACTTTAGATTCCCATTCTCTTCACATAGAACTTAGAACAGTACAGGCCCTGTGGCCCACAAGATAAACTAATCTCTTTTGCTTGCAAGTGATCCATATCCCTCCATTCACTGCATACCCATGTGTCTATCTAAAAGCTTTAAATCATATGTTTCCACTGCCACCCCTGTCAGCACATTCCAGGTATCCACCACAATCTGTATAATATACTTGCCCTGCACATCTCATTTAAACTTTCTCACTTTGACCCTGAAGCTATGCTCTCAAGTATTTGACTTTTGGAGAAAAGCTTCTGACTATCTACCCTATCCATGCATCTTATAATTTATATACTCACATTTGCAATTGCATCTTGTGGATTTTTTTCAAGTCCTGAACATATGTGTAAATCTTACATGTTTTATCACACTTCACTGATTGCAACATGCTGAGGAGCCTTCAAGGCCATGGGTGTGTGCTGAACGATCATGCCATATATATATATATAAACACAATTTAGATCAAGCTCAACTTTCAAGAGACAATATGTTGGAGCTAGAAGGGAAACGTGCTTCAAATGTTTACCTGTCACCACTGATTTTGGAAACGGAGTCACAAGTAATGCCCACGTTCTCAAGTCCTCTTTTAACATCACTCATGGTTTCTGCACTTTGATAAGATTCACTTCATTGACTTACCAGTTTTGATCGGTCTGAATAAGGGTCTCGACCCGAAACGTCACCCATTCCTTCAAATACAGAGATGCTGCATGTTATGCTGAGTTACTCCAACATTTTATGTAAATATCAAGTTATTATCATGGTGTTCTGGGGCAACTCAAGGCTTTTTCAGCTTGATTGACCCTCTGTATCTAGAACAGGTTAGTGCCCACAGTGGGAATCGCAGGAGGAGATTTGGATGGCAGGTCAAATCTCAAACGTCTTGACCCTTGTGAATACTGAATAGCATCATCCAAAGCAGTGGGTAAAATAATTCCTTTTAGAGTTTAACGCTTCAAGATGTAGATAACTCGACACACAAATAAAATAACAATCATCATTCTGCCTATACCATCACTTGTCTGAATAATTCTTCTGTCAGTGGGAAAGGTGGAGGAGATTATAAAAAGGAATACCTTGTATCAATCTTCAAAGCAGATGACAAAACAAGGACCAAAGGTTTGGGGATACAATGCTCCAAAGTAAGTGAAGATTTGATTGAAAGGTAAAGCTTGGCAACAGGCCTATTGGACACTTAGACCACACTGATCATCGACCACCCATTCACTTGTTCTCCCACTTTTGTGTCTACTCACTACACGCTAGGGGCAATTTACAGAGGCCAGTGAACCTACAAACCCAAACGTCTTTGGGATGTGGGAGGAAACCGGACCACTCGGAGGAAACCCTCAGAATCTATAAATGAATCAGACACCACCCAAGGTAAGGATAGAACCCGAGTATCTGGTGCTGCAAGGCAGCAGATCTACCAGCTGATTCAGATAACTAAACACACAAATAAAATAACAATTGCTATTTTGCCTGTACCATCAGTTGTCTGAAATATATTCTTCTCTCATGTCAAAAACGGAGGATATTATAAATAGGAATATCAATATTCGGAAAAAGAACCAAAGGCTTGGGCAATCAATGGTTCAAATAAAGTGAGGAATTCATTGATTAAATTGATTAAATTGATAGAAAGATAAAGCCTGAAATAGGCCTTTCGACCCACTGAGTCCACGCTGAACGTCAATCACCCAAATACACTGGTTCTATGTTATCCTGCATTCGCGTCCACTCCCTACACATTAGGGGCAATTCACAAAGGCTGGTATACCTACAAATCCACATGACTTTGGGTTTTGGGAGGAAACGCCACATAGACAGCACTTGAGGTCAAGATTGAATCACTGACATGAATAATAGTGGATCTTTTAGCAAATAATGAACAATTGTTAGTCGGACAGTAGCAATTTCAATCCACTGTTCAAGAAAGTATAAAGGGGGAAAAAAAAATCAAAGAATCACTGGTTGGCCTGACATCAGTAGTGTTGAATAACATGATCTATTATTATTACTGTGATAATGACACATTATGAAAATCATAATATTATCCATCAGCATTAACATAAAGTGACAAAAAGGAGGTTGTATTGATAAACCATGTGAATTTTTGAAAATGTAATCAACAGGCTAAATATGAGGAAATTAATGAATACAGTATATATGAATATTCAAATAATACTTGCTAAGGTAACACACACAAAGATTGGTATACAACACTGGGGATCAAGGGATTCATCTACAATTACAGGATATTAGAGAGTTGTAGAGACATACAGCATTGAAAAAGGCTATTCGGCCCAATTCGTCAATGGCAACCAAGCTAATCAATCTACCTATATTTAGCCCATATCATTCTAAACGCAAGAAAGGTCTCAACCAGAAACGTCACCCATGCCTTCTCTACAGAGATGCTGCCTGTCCCGCTGAGTTACTCCAGCATTTTGTGTCTACCTTTGATTTAAACCAATATCTCCAGTTCCTTCCTACTCATTCTGACCCTTTCCTTGTATCTCTCCAAATATCTTTTAAATGTTGTTGTTGTTCTTCCTGTGGCAGCTTGTTCCATATACTCACCAACTTTGCAGTGAAAAGGTTCACCCATCTCTGTCTTTCCACATCAATGCATATCTCATCCATCAGAATCCTCTTCATTAACTTTCTTACCACAGATGTTAGGCTTACTGGTCTATTGTTTTTTTAATATCGTTTTGCTTTGCAACTCTTCTTGAATAGAGGCACAAGATTAGCCACCGTCCAGTCTTCTGGCAGCTGACTTGTGTATAATAATGATTCATATATTTCAGCCAGGACTCAGATATATCTCATCAGGCTTGGGAGCTTTAACAACTTTAATTCATCTTAGGACGACTAGCACCTCTTCAACTATTATACAGACTATCCTTAGGACATCGCCCTTACCTTTCCTGTTCTCTCGTCTTCATGTTGTAAAAAGCTATAATGGAAATGAGGTAACTATTCTGCCATAACAAATACATGAGGAAATATTTCAGAAAATATGTCTGCATATTTCTCTTCTAAATTCTCATTGACAACCTTGCCCATCTCCTGCGGCTTCACACAGAGATGACAATTTGCCTACAAAAATATGAACATATGAACTTGAAAAATTATTATATATTTCTAACTTCTTCATGCTTACCCATTTTTTACGTTTTAATTAGACAGCAATTTGGGAATAGAGAATAAATGTTCACTGTATCATTGCAGACATATTTTCTGAAATATTTCCTCATGTATTTGTTATGGCATAATAGTTACCTCATTTCCATGTGTAGTTAAAATGCACATTTTACATCTTTAATCCAGATGGGAAATATATTTTTTTCATGTCTCTTTACTGTTATAGAACATGCAAGAAAATATATCCTTAATTCATACATTTCTTCTTTGGCACAGTTAATGCTTCACATTTCTCAATGGAATTAACAAAATAAACACTGGATCTTGTTTTTTTTGTTCTCCTGTTCATTCCACATAGAGATCTTTCTTTCCTCCCTGACTATAATCTTATGTTACCTACTGGCTTCCAGCCACACGCATTCAAGTGGAATAATTAATGCAGTTTTCTTGAAAATGTATCAGTCTGGAGGAAAAAAAAGATTCTAAGGGGAGTAAGAGGTGACCGTGGCTGTCAAGGGAAGTCAAGGACATGTAAAAATAAAAGAGAAGTTGTATAACATAGCAGAGATGAGCAGGAAGGCAGAGGATTGGGAAACTTTTAAAGAGCAACAGAAGATAATTAAAAAGGCAAAAGGGGAGAAAAGATGAAGTACAAAGGTAAGCTAGTCAAGAATATAAGGGAGGATTGTAAAAGCTTCTTTAGGTATGTGAAGAGGAAAAAATTAGTTAAGACAAATGTGGGTCACTTGAAAACAGAAACAGGTGAATTTATTATGGGGAACAAGGAAATGGCAGATGAGTTGAACAGGTACTTTGGTTCTGTCTTCACTAAGGAAGACACAAACAATATCCCAGATGTACTAGGAGACAGAGGTCCAAGGGTGATGGAGGAACTGAAGGAAATTCACATTAGTCAGGAAATGGTGTTGGGTAGACTGATGGGACTGAAGGCTGATAAACCCCCAGGGCCTGATGGTCTGCATCCCAGGGTACTCAAGGAGGTGGCTCTAGATATCGAGGATCCATTGGTGATCGTTTTCCAATGTTCTATAGATTCTGGATCAGTTCCTGTGGATTGGAGGGTAGCTAATGTTATCCCACTTTTAAAGAAAGTAGGGAGAGAGAAAGCAGGGAATTATAGACCAGTTAGCCTGACATCAGTGGTGGGAAAGATGCTGGAGTCAAATATCAAAGATATAATAGCAGTATATTTGGATAGCGATAACAAGTCCAAGTCAGCATGGATTTACGAATGGGAAATCATGCTTGATAAATCTTCTGGAATCTTTTGAGGATGTAACGAGAAAAATGGACAAGGGAGTGCCATTGGATACACTACTGGATATAGTATACCTGGACTTTCAGAAAGCCTTTGATAAGGTCCCACACAGGGGATTAATGGGCAAAATTGAAGCACATTGCATTGGGGATAGGCTATCGACATGGATAGAAAATTGGTTGACAGACAGTAACCAAAGAGTATGGATTAACGGGTTCCTTTCAGAATGGCGGGCAGTGACTAGTGGGGTGCCGCAAGGCTCAGTGCTGGAACTGCAGCTATTTACAGTATACATGAATGAATTAGTTGAAGGAATTAAAAGTAACATTAGCAAATTTGCAGATGACTCAAAGCTGGGTGGTAGTGCGAACTGTGAAGAGGATGCTATGAGGATGCAGGGTGACTTGGACAGGTTGGGTGAGTGGGCAGATGCATGGCAGATGCAGTATAAAGTGGATCAATTTGAGGTTATCCACTTTGGTGGCAAGAATGGGAAAGCAGATTATTATCTGAATGGTGTAAGGTAAGGAAAAGGGGGGAACAACAACGAGACCTGGGTGTCCTAGTACATCAGTCACTGAAAGTAAGCATGCAGGTACAACAGGCAGTGAAGAAAGCAAATGGCACATGGCCTTCATAACAAGAGTTGAGTATAGGAACAAAGAGGTCCTTCTGCAGTTGTACAGGGCCCTGGTGAGACCAGGCCTGGAGTATTTAATGCAGTTTTGGTCTTCTAATTTGAGGAGGGACATTCTTGCTATTGAGGGAGTACAGCTTTGGTTCACGAGGTTAATTCAGGGGGAGGCGGGACTGTCATATGATGAAAGAATGGAGAGACTGGGTTTGTATTCACTGCAATTTAGAAGGATGAGAGGGGATCTTATAAAAACGTATTGAATTATTAAGGGATTGGACACGCTAGATGCAGGAAACGTGTTCCAAATGTTGGGGGAGTCCAGAACCAGGGGCCACAGTTTAAGAATAAGGAGTACGCCATTTAGAACTGAGATGAGGAAAAACTTTTTCACACAGAGAGTTGTGAATTTGTGGAATTTTCTGCCTCAGAAGGCAATGGAGGCTGATTCACTAGATTTATTAAAAAGAGAGTTAGATAGAGCTCTTAGGACTAGCGGAATCAAGGGGTATGGGGAGAAGGCAGGAACGGGATACTGATTGTGGATGATCAGCCATGATAACATTGAATAACAGTGCTGGTTCGAAGGGCCGAATGACCGACTCCTGCACCTATTGTCTATGTATCTATAAGTCTATGGATTATTATTTTTAACCACACGTCCAAAATAATCAAGCAACTGTGTTTCATGTGGTGTATGGATCATTTGAATCTCAAGAGTCAAAAGGTATTGCCAGATTCTCTGGAACGATTAAGACTTGTCCTAATGGACAGGTTAGATCAATTCAGAGGAATATGGTCTCCATTTATTGAATATTAAAGGGTTAAGGTGGTCCGGTTCGAGGCCATGACTGAAGCATGAATGAAGGAATAGATGAAGAATCATATACAATAGATCATGAATATATCTCCAATGAAGAATATCTTGTTTAATACTCCACTCATTTTATTTATCTCTTTTTTATTTCTCTTTCTCTTTATTACCTATCTCTATTTCCTACTGTTATAAAATTAAAAAAAATATAGAAGTATAAATAAGATTAAATTTATAAAAATATTAAGAATGTATGTCATGAATAATATTTTCTTTTTCTTTGATTTTATATTATTTCTTCTTAATATGTAATTACTTCTAATAAAAATATTTTACAAAAAACAAATAAAACATGATGCCTACAAAAAAAAAGGTATTGCCAGATTCTATCAGTGGGTTTGTTGGTTATCACTTTTACATTAGATAGGCACAAAAGGCTGGAGTAACTCAGTGGAACAGGCAGCAGCGCTGGAGCGAATGAATGGGTGATGTTTCGCGTCGAGACCCTTTTTAATGACTTTTATGACTTTTTAAAATCATACTTTATCATCCTCCAGCTGTACGGGAATAACCTGAACAGCAGGGCCAGCCATTCCCCTGGATTATTAACTAATTATACGTTTGTTTTTTAGTTGAATTGGTGGGATTAGTTTTTTAATGAATATTGAAAATGAACAAATAGTAAGCAGAAGCGTACTCTTTTTGACACATCATTAGTTCATCTGCCTCAAAATATATATTTACTTTCAACATACTTATTGAGATTTAACACAATTTCCCTAAATTTCCCTATATCACACCTAAATTTCCTCAATTAATGAAACAATGAATAATTCAAGTGATACAGATGATCACTACATAAGAAACCAAGGTTTCTTATTGAAAACAATCAAACTTCAAAAAAGGCATTTTCTGTAATCTCATCAGAAACACATTATTTCCATTTTACTTCGGAGTCACATGAGTGACTACGTGAAGAAGCCCCGCCTGGCGCTAGAACGGCATTACGTCGATGCTGACGGCAGAAGCAAGAGCTGCAGAGCGCAGCTCCTCGCAGCGGCCGGAACGGACCCGCAGGTAAGTGCAAGGAAAATAGGGGACGTTCTAAAAAAGACGTTACGCTGGTAGAACCAGCAAAAGTGAAAGTAAAATTCAAAATCAGAGTCATGCTGGCGTACTGATTTAGCCAGATAATAAAAATGAAAAATGGAGAAGTCTCAAAGGAAAATTTCGCGGGTAAAAAGATCGTCCCGGGGAGAAGCCAAAGAGTCGGGACAAGAGATTAGTGTGGAGCCGGTTCCGATTCACCCGTTAGTGAGACTATAATTTCTCCAGAAATGCAAACCACGGAGGAAAATGTTCCTAGAAAAAGTAAAAAGAAATCCGTGAGGCCCGTGGTTTCTGATGATGACTCTGATAATGAAAGTCCTCCGGATAATAAAGCTATATGGCTTAAAATGGAACATATGGAGAGAGTGCTCCAAAATATTATGAGACAAGGGTCACAGTACCCAGAAATTTCCCAAAATGACCCTGAGGGGTTTGAATATCCAGAATATGGCTATGTGCCAAATTGGGAATTTGAAACTCCAGACCCAGGATCAAGGGTGGAGGAAGTCTCATTGGATATAATTCCAGGTGTATCAGGGCTGCAAAAGTCAGACCCTGCAAGTGGTGATGTGGATTATGAGTGCACACCACAAATAAAAAAGAAGAGGCCAGATGTGCCTGATATGGCAAAAGATTTTGCTATACCTGAAGGAAGTGGTGAGGCTATGGAAGAAAACCTAGCTGCCAGTATTAATTATATGGTATCTCACCAACTTCAAGATTCTGTGATGGTTGAAACAGCAGAATTATATAAAACACCGGAAAATTGCACCTCATTGAAGGTACCTACGGTTAATCCGTCTATATGGACACCTATGACTCCAGGCATGAGAGGACAAGAAATAAGATTTCAAAGAATCCTCAAACTGATTTCAGCTGCCATTACTGCTTTTGGAAGGCAATGGAAGGGTCGGAAATGGTTAAAATCCAAAAAGATACTTTGGGCTTATTGTGCAATTCCTTTTATGAAATTAATTGTATGAGGAAAATTGCGATTCGGCCCATATTTCATCCAAGGTTTGCAGGTCTGTGTCGATCAAGTGGTGTTATCTATTTGGAGAGAACCTGCCTAAACAAATAAGAGAAATGGATGAAGAGGCTAAATCTATTAGCCACATGAGACCTTTCGTTTTTGGACAAAAAAGGTATTTTTCGTCAAGGAGGGGATTTGATTTTGGAAACAGAGGCAGGAATATGATAAGAAAATATTACCATCCGACACAGCCTAATGTTCACCCGTATACGGGGAGAAGGAGACCACCACGTTCATATGGAGAGGTACAAAAAATTTATTCTATTCTTGAAGAAACTGTGGACAAATCTCCAGTTGGAGGGAGATTACAAATGTTTTATGATGAATGGCTTGCCATCACATCTGATCGGTTTATTTACAAACAGTTTCAGGAGCTACTATAACATTTAAAGAAGGTGTTAATTCTCTGGTACAAAATAAACCTGCTTATGGTTTCATGTTTTCTGCTATTGAAGAAGCAGAAATTAATGTGGAAATTGACAAATTGTTTAAAAAAGGTGTTATTGAAAAAACTGTTGAACATAAACATCAATTTGTGTCAAATATCTTTCCAAGAAGTAAAAAAAGATGGTGGTTGCAGAATTATTCTGGACCTTACAAACTTTAATACATTTGTCGAGTATAAACATTTTAAGATGGAAACGTTCAACACTGCAAGACATTTGATATCAGCAGGTTGTTATATGGCTACAATTGATTTAAAGGATGCGTACTATTCAGTACCAATACATCAATTTTTTCGAAGGTATTTAAAATTTAATTGGCTGGGACAGCTGTGGCAATTTAAAGCTTTACCAAATGGGTTAAGTTCAGCTCTCAGGCTCTTCACAAAGCTGTTGAAACCAGCTTTAGCACAATTAAGAGCACAAAAACACATCATTATGGCTTATCTGGATGACATTTTAATTATCAGTAGTAATCAGGAATCAGCTGGAAAATCAGTTTCAGCAGCTAAAACTTTATTTGAGAAGTTAGGTTTCTTGATTCATCCAATTAAGTCCCAGCTGCAGCCAACAGTCAATTAACTATTTGGGGTTTGTGATTAACTCAGTTACTATGTTAGATAAGATTGATGATATTTTAATGGTCTGTAGGGGTCTCATTCACAAACCTTATCCCTCCATCCGGGAAGTAGCAAAGGTTATTGGTAAACTAGTAGCAGCATTTCCTGCAGTAGAATTTGGTCCATTACATTACCAAAACCTTCAAAGGGACAAAATAAGAGCTCTAAAAAAGAGAGCAGGCCATTTTGATAGGCCTATGCAATTAACAAAAGAAGCTTTATTGGAATTGCAATGGTGGATTGAAAATGTCCCACAAGCTACTAAAAACATTTTAATACAACATCCTGAAGTATTTTTACAAACAGATGCTAGTGCTCTCGGATGGGGGGCGACAGATACATTTATCAGTTGTGGGGGCAGATGGACTGTCCAAGAAGAAATGTTTCTCCAAACATATGGTATTAACTATTTAGAGTTATTGGGGGCGTTTTATGGATTAAAAGCCTATTGTTCTACAAAAAAGAATCTGCATGTACTGATACAATTAGACAATAAACAGCTGTGGCATATATTAATCACATGGGTGGAGTCAGATCGGTATCATGTGATTGTCTGGTCAATCAGATATGGCAGTGGTGTATTAAGCACCAAATTTGGATTTCGGCAAATTATATCCCAGGTAACGACAATGTGGTGGCAGACAATAGATCAAGGGTGTTTAAACACAACACAGAATGGATGTTGAACCCAGTAATTTTCAGTAAAATTGTGATTCAATATGGGTTACCAGACATTGATCTGTTTGCATCAAGATTAAATCATCAATTGCCTAAGTATGTGTCTTGGGAACCAGATCCAGATGCAGTAGCAGTAGATGCTTTTTCACTACATTGGGGGAATATGTTCTTTTATGCTTTCCCGCCAGTTGCTCTGGTTCAGCAATGTCTGAAGAAAATAGAACAAGATTCTGCCACAGGATTATTGGTGATTCCAAATCGGCCGACACAACCATGGTTCCCATTGATGTTAAACATGATTAAAGAGCCATATATGTCAATTCCTAGCAGAGGTGATTTGTTAATAAAACCGGTAACCAAAGAAATTCATCCATTACATGCTTATATGAATTTGTTAATCTGCAGGTTTTGACCAGACCACTACAAGAGCTTGGATTGTCGGATAGAACTATGGATGTTATAGTCGCATCATGGCGAGATAGCACTCAGAGACAATATATGACACATATAAAGAAATGGGAATTTTTTTGTAGACAATCAAATATATCTTATCATACTGTGAACATTTCAAACATATTGGAGTTCCTTGCCGAGTTGCATTTTGAACAGCACTTAAGTTATAGTGCCATTAATAGTGCACGTAGTGCCATTAATATCATCCTATTTAGGACAAATTTCTGACCAAAAATCAATTGGATCACATCCATTAATATCCAAATTTATGAAAGGAATCTTTAACAAAAATCCACCCAAACCAAGATATACAGAAATTTGGGATGTCAGCATTGTACTTACTTTACTTAGGCAATGGACTCCAATCGAAGTTTTATCATTGGAAAAGTTAACATTTAAATTAGTAATATTAATGGCATTGGTTTCAGCACAAAGGGTGCAAACATTACAAATGCTACGTTTAGACTGTATGCATGTGGCTGCAGATAACATTGTGTTTTATGTTTACGATCTGATCAAACAAAGCAGACCAGGGAGAACTGGAGCAAAGGTAATGTTTCAAGCTTACCCTATTGATCCAACGTTGTGTGTAGTTAAACATTTGAATCAATATATAAAAGTTACCAAAACTCTTCGAGGTGATGAAAAAGCATTAATGATTACGTATAAGAAACCACACACAAAAACTTCAGTACAAACAATTTCAAGGTGGTTAAAACAGGTGTTACTTTTAGCAGGAGTAGACACTGATGTGTTCAAATCTCACTCCACCAGGGCAGCAGCTACGTCCGCGGCGAAGTTACAGGACGTACCACTCGAACACATTTTAGAAACCGCAGGGTGGTGTAAAGAAGAAACTTTTTCAAAGTTCTACAATAAACCTGTTCACACAATGACAGGCTTTGGACACGCGGTGTTGGGTTCACTATAATCACCTGCTTTGTTTCACTATCGATTGATATTATCGATTATGTTATCACTTATATCTTTTATCACTTTGTAATGGTTTCCCCAGATGTAAAAAGGGGGTTATTATACGTTCTTTTATCATTAAAAGATTTATGAAAAGAACTAAAACTGATCTGGTAAAAGGTTATTTACTCATGTATGTGTTGACCTAGCCGGACTACCGTATGGAATGACTCTACGACATGAAAAACACAGAAGCTTCAAAATCTTCACGTAGTCACTCACGTGACTCCGAAGTAAAATAGTAAGATTAAACGAGAACTTACCAGTTCGAAGTTTGATTGTTATTTTATGAGGATTAACCATGAGGGATTACGTGCCCTCCACTCCCCACCCTCATAAAATAAATGATCATCTGGTAGTTCTAAATCTATGATGAGCCTTACTATCTTACTCCGGCTATTATGTTCTGTGTTTTTCATGCCGCTGCTTTGAAGTATGCCGTTCTAGCGCCAGGCGGGGCTTCTTCACGTAATCCCTCATCGTTACTCCTCATAAAATAACGATCAAACTTCGGACTGGTAAGTTCTCGTTTAATCTTACTATTAAACACTGCAGGAAATTTTAGATCAATCAGCCTAACATTTATTCTCATGAAATTACCGAAGCCCATAATTAACATTGGTGATCATTCATTTTGAAATTTTTCAACTGAACAGAGAGAATTGTGATGGATTTGTAAAATCCCCATTGTCCACAAACACATCATTTCCTATGGGCACCCATTCCTATATCATATCTGAACAACATCCAAAGGCCAGGATTGGAAGAGGTGAGAATTAAGCAAACCTCACCTCATATTAGCTTGCTCATGGAAGCCAGATCTTCCTTCCCATCTTCACTTGACGAGGAGAAAAAAACTTTAAATATTCTCACTGATCCAGAGACAGTTCGTACCTGACCTCGGGTGTTGTATGTGTGGAGTTTGTATGTTTTCCCTGTGTGGGTTTCTTCTGAGTGCTCTAGTTTCCCCTCGCATCCCAAAGATGCATGGATGTGCAGGTAAATTGGCCTCTGTAAATTGCCCCTGGTGTGCAAGGAGTGGATGCGAATGTGGGATAACATAGAACGAGCATGAAAGGGTCGGTGTGGACTCAGTGGACAAAAAGGCCTGTTTCCATGCTATATCTTTCAATCAATCAAGCCAGAGATAGCTGCACAACTTCTAGGTAGGTTGGCTCAAAGCCACCCACTTCCAACAGTCATCATCTTTCTCTTCCCGTATTACTACTTGCAGAGAATGTGTGAGCATCACACGTTTAAGCATAGAGAGAATGAATGACCTGTGGTGTTCCATCATAGGATACCAGAGTAAAAAGATACCCACACCCACCAAATTGGCAGGTTTTGTCCTGCTCCCACCTCTTTTCCAGTATTCTCTCCCCCACAATAGAAGAAGGGTCCTATCCCTAGAGGTCACCTAACCACGTTTTCTTAAGATGCTGCCTGACATGCTGAGTTACTCTAGCATTTTGTGTCCTATGCATTTACTTCCTATGCAAGAATCAAGCATCTGCAGTTCCTTGTGCCTATCAGAGAAATATGTTGAGGGTTTCATTTCTAACCAAGCAGAGAGGTTACGGGTAACTATTCCTTTCTAACATCATACCTATGGTAGGCAACGCAAAAAATAAAACCTTGATAACTGAAAAGTAAATAATATGTGACATGTGAGAGTTTAAATAAAAATGTGGCAATTAGTGGAGGAAGGTGTTTTCACATTGATAATTCAAGAGATTGTTCTGGAAAGTTGACTGTAAGAGCATAGGGAGTGATTGATAAGAGTGAAACCTAATCTGTGACCTATGAGACCTGCGCTGGTCAAAAAGGGTTATTTCTTGCAGCCCCAACTCTCAATCCTGGGGATAGAAAGTCAGAAATTATCGCCAGTGTCATTACTTTCCAGTGCATGATAAATTCTGGTTGGCAGTGGCATCTATTCTTTCGAATTGTTTTAGTGGTCCCTCGGGACGACTTAGAAACAAGACTGAATAAAAAACACAAGGTGCTGGAGTAACTCAGCAGGTCAAGCAGCATCTGGAGAACATGGGTCAGGTGACAATTCGGGTCAGGACCCTTCTTCAGCTGTCCAACCCATTGAGTTACTCCGGAATGTTTTGAATAAACCAGCATCGGTAGTTGCTTGTGTTTGACATAATACATTCTTCTCCTTTGACTTGCAACCACTTCTGAACATTGAAATTGTAACAGTGATCACAATGCTGCATTTTGTTCAGACATGTAGAGATATTATTTGAGAGTGCCTCGAACGGTACAGCACAGGAACATAATTTTGGCGCATAATGTCCATGACAAACGATTTAAACAATTTTTTCTGCCAGTGTTTGATCCATATCTCTCCATTCCCTGTATATCCATGTGCTTATTAAATACCACTATCATATCTGCCTCCACCACTACCCCTGACAGCATGTTCCAGGCACCCACCTGTGTAAAAAAATCTGCCCCTTAGATCTCCTTTAAATTTGCCCCTCTCAACATAAAGCTATACCCTCTAGTCATTGACATTCCCACTCTGGGGAAATGGTTCTGACTATATACTGTATCTACGTCTCTCATAACTTTATATATTTTAACAGGTCTCCCCTCAGTCTCTGACGCTCCAGAAAGTTTGTCCAAACTCTCCTTATAGCTAATACCCTCTAATCCAGGTAGCAATCTGGTAAACCTCTTCTGCACCCTCTCCAAAGCCTCCACATTATTCCTGTAATGGAGCGACCAGTAATGCACACAGCATTCCAAATACATCCCAATCGAAGTAGTATGAACCTGTAACATGACTTCCTGATTCTTGTACTTGATGCCCCGAGGCTTATACTCAGGGAATGTAATTTTCCACTTTCATTTGTTAATTTGTCTTTCACTGATCTATATTTAAAAGAAGGCTTGGCCAATGGTTTGGGAGGCCATATCTATTTTATCAATTCTTATGGCGGTCATTAATATGTAAATGAACAGACCCAGGAAATTTGTATGTATCTCCCTCTAGAGGTCACCAGTCGATATAACATTTTCTCTAAAGAACATCATTCCAAAACTCAATTAATGTTAGGAAGGAACTGCAGATACTAGTTTACACCAAAGATAGACACAACATGCTGGAGTAACTCAACGGGACAGGCAGTGTCTCTGGAGAGAAGGAATTGATGATGTTTTGGGTCGAGATGCTTCTTCAAACTGGAGTCTGAAGAAGGGTCTCGACCTCAAACGTTACCCATTCTTTCTATTGAGAGATGTTGCCTGTCCCGCTGAATTACTCCAGCATTTTGTGTCTATCTTCACTCTATTAATGTTAAACTGGTTAAACTTTTGAGAATTTTATCAAAGACTTTTCGAGCTATGTCTATTAAAAATATAATCAGCTTCATTTTTATGTCTTAAATGTAGAATAATTTCATAAGCAGGTTCGACCTGAAATATCACTGTTGTAGAAAAAAATTACAATTGGTATGGAAGTGCCAGAATAGCAATTGAGAATAGTCAATCTGCAATGTACATTAACAAGAAGAAAATCCTAGCCATTCTGAGTCTGAAGAAGGTCTCAACCTGGAACGTCACCCATTCCTCAGCTCCAGAGATGCTGCCTGTCCCGTTGAGTTACTCCAGCATTTTGTGTCTATCTTCTAAGCAATTCATTATTGTTAAAGAGCTGAGGAACTAGTATTGTTAAACTGTTTGCAATCTCATAAAATTCACAAAAACATTCAGTTACCCATCCACTTTGAGATGAAGCTATCTAATGCCAATGACTCCCATAGATGCTTCGATTAGACTTTTTTCTCAGCATGTTTCTTGTAATGATTATTGTCTTTTTTTAATAACCCAAGATCTATGTCATCCAGCCTATTATGCTATGGTAAATAGTCAGAACCTCTTTGCCAGGGTGGAAATGTCACAGATTAGAGGGCATAGCTTAAGGTGAAAGGGGCAAAATTTGATAGTATGCAGGGCAGTTTTTCACACAGAGAGTGGTAGTTGCCTGAAACGTTCTGTCAGGGGTAAAGATGGAGGAAGATACTATAGAGACATTTTAGAGGCATTTAAATAGGTACAGGGGTATGCATGCAATGGAGGGATATAGAGTAAGTGCAAACAATGGAGAATTGTTTAGTTCAGCATGGACATAATGGGCTGAAGGGCCTGATCCTATGTTGCAATATTCTATGTTCTATTCACCAAGATGTTGGCTGATCTTCTACGCCAGTGCCCCTTTCCTGCATTATCTACATTGATTCTCGGAATGTCCAGAAATCTGTTGATTTTTGTTTTGAATTAATTCAAGATTAAATCTCCACAACTGCTCTGTCAGTTAATTTCAGAGATTTACTGGGATTTCAGATATATCACTCCCCCTTACTTATAAGTGGCTTACCTCTTGTTCTACAATTGTGATCCTGATGCTGAACTCCCCCACCAAGAAAGGCAGTGTCCCAGCATTCACTTCATTCAATCCTGCAAGTCCTTTGTACTTTTCAATGAAGTCTTTACCCATTCTTCCAAACTCTGACGAATACAAATCCCAATTTACTCCATTGAAAACCAACCAATATCCCTCACACTACTCTGATAAATCTTCACTGCCAACCCTTTATGTCAGGCGCATCTTCTAAGATTTGGAGAACAAAATTGTAAACAGTACTATAGGTTCAATCTCATCAGGATCTGATATAATTGCAGTCACACCTATACTCAAATCACTGACTTCTTCTTCTTTCATGTGGCGTGCACAGCCTAAAGTTGTAGGACAACTTGTTCTATTTGATCTTCTGTTTGTGCACGTCGAGTTGATTGCATTAGTCGAAACAGGGCCGACCACGTGAAGGTTGCAATCTTCCACCCCAAATCACTGACAATAAAAGCAAACTTCTTTTATGTCCTCCTTAATGATTGCTGAACCAGTATCATGTTAGTAACTTGTATACAAGACATCTAGGTCCCTTTGAGCATCGATGATTCCCAATTGTCATTATCTACATACAGTAATCCTCAGCTCTTCTATTTTGCGCACCAAAATGGAACATCTCCTGTGTTTTCATATTATATTCATCTGACTTGCTCTTTCCCACACCCTTAGTGTGCGTATATCCTTTTATTGCCTCTTTGCATCTTCCTCACTGCTTGCAATTCTACCTATTTTTGTATCATCAGTTAACGTGGAAGTATTATGTCTGGTCTACTCAGTGAACTTGTTGATGTAGATAATGAACAGCTGCACCCCTAGCACCAGTCCCTGCTCCACTCAATTTATCACCACAGGTCAAGCTCCCCAAAACTCCTATATTCCCACTCTTTGTTTTTAATCTCCCAACCAGTTCTCAATCCAATCCCAAATAATCAGACTCAATACTTTAATCTTTTTGACTAACCTCAGGAAAGGATAGACATAAATGATTAATTTAATTCCTCTGCCATTTAATTACTTCCCATTTATGTCCCTTGCCAGTTTTCTCTCATATTTTGTCTTGCCTTTCTTTGTCAATTTTTTTCACTCTGTTTGCTGAGTTCTAAAATGATATCAATTTTCAGGCTTTCTGCATTTTCTGGCAACTATGCCTTTTCTTTTGATGTAACACTGCCTTTACAGCGAGAAGATTTGAGCGTAGGAGCAAGGAGGTCCTACTGCATTTGTACAGGGCTGTGGTGAGACCGCACCTGAGTATTGTGTGCAGTTTTGGTCTCTTAATTTGAGGAAGGACATTCTTGCTATTGAGGGAGTGCAGTGTAGGTTCATCAGGTTAATACCTGGGATGGTGGGACTGACATATGAGGAAAGAAAGGGTTGACTGGGCTTATATTCACTGGAATTTAGAAGGATGAGAGATCTTATAAAAACATATAAAATCCTCAAGGGATTGGACAGGCTAGATGCAGGAAAAAAACATCCAGTGTTGGGGGAGCCCAGAATCAGGGGGCACAGTTTAAGAATAAAGGGTGGGCCATTTAAGACTGAGATGAGGAAAAACTTTTTCAGTCAGAGAGTTGTGAATGGTGGAATTCTCTGCCACGGAAGGCAGTAAAGGCCAATTCACTGGATGTATTCAAGAGATTTAGATATAGCTCTTAGTGCTAATGGAATCAAGGGATATGGGGTAAAAGCAGGTACAGGGTATAGATTCTGGATGATCAGTCATGATCATATTGAATGGCAGCGCTGGTTTGAAGGGCCAAATGGCCTACTCCTGCACCTACTTTCTATGTTTCTAAATTTAATTTGCTCCTGTTAAAAAACATTAAAATTGTCTCGATAAACATGTGTGAAAAGAAAAAAAGCTAGCGATTGGAAATGGAGTGCATTTCAGACAGAGACTGTAGAATTTATAAGGGAGAATAATTACATGGCAGAGGAATTAAATGAATAATCCGTGTCTATCCTCACTAAAGGTTGTCAACAAGATTGTAAGCACAAAGTATAGGGGCCGATGTACAGGGATGGATTTAAAACAGCTAAGAGACTGAAACCTAAGAGTGGGAAAAAAATACACTTTAGGGGTTGGCAGGCTGTGACACGTGGGATGTTGCAGAGACTAGCTCTGACCAAGCTGTTCATTATCTACATCAGTGTTGGCTGAGATAGCCAATACGTTCAAGTTTGCTGATGATTTCACCAGATAAATTTACTTCAAGTTCAAGTGAGTTTATTGTCATGTGTCCCTGATAGGACAATGAAATTCTTGCTTCGCTTCGGCACACAGAACATAGTGGGCATTTACTACAAAACAGATCAATGTGTCCATATATCATTATATAAATACATACACACATGAATAGATAAACTGATAAAGTGCAAATAATAGATAACAGATAATGGGTTATTAATGATCATAGTATTTTCCGAGCCAGGTTTAATAGCCTGATGGCTGTGGGGAAATAAGTATTCCTGAACCTGGTCGTTGCCGTCTTCAGGCACCTGTTCTCAGATCAGGAAAGATCTTCAGAGATGTGCACTCCCAGGAATTTGAAGCTCTTGACCCTTTCAACCATTGACCCGTTGATATAAACGGGACTGTGGGTCCCCATCCTACTCCTTTCAAAGTCCACAATCAGTTCCTTGGTTTTGCTGGTGTTCAGGGCCAGGTTATTGTGCTGGCAGCATATGGACAGTTGCTCGATCTCTCTTCTATACTCTGACTCATCCCCATCAGTAATACGTCCCACAACAGTGGTGTCGTCAGCGAACTTGATGATGGAGTTCACTCTGTGACCGGCTACGCAGTCATGAGTATAGAGTGAATACAGCAGGGGGGCTGAGCACGCAGCCTTGCGGTGCTCCAGTGCTGATTGTTATCGAGGCTGACACATTTCCACCAATACGAACAGACTGTGGTCTGTGAATGAAGAAGTCGAGGATCCAATTGCAGAGGGATGCGCAAAGACCCAGTTCTGAGAGTTTGGTAACCAGCTTGGAGGGGATGATTGTGTTAAATGCCGAGCTGTAATTGATAAATAACAGCCTGACATATGAGTTTTTTGTTGTCCGAGTGGTCCAGAGCAGAGTGGAGGGCCACTGAGATCGCATCCACCGTTGATCTGTTGTGGCGGTAAGCGAACTGCAGTGGGTCCAGGTTTTTGTCGAGGTAGGAGTTGAATTGCTCCATGATCAACCTTTCAAAGCACTTCATCACCACAGGCCTTAGTGCCACTGGTCGATATTCATTGAGACACGTCACCTTACTCTTCTTGGGCACTGGTATAATTGATGCCCTTTTAAAGCAGGTGGGGACCTCAGACCTCAGAAGTGAGAGGTTGAAAATGTCCGTAAAAACTCCAGCCAGTTGGTCCGCACAGGTTTTTAGAACACGACTGGGTATTCCATCAGGTCCAGGCGCTTTTCGAGGGTTCACCCCTCTGAAGGATTTCCTGACGTCGGCCTCTGTGACTGAGACTGAAATACCATCACAGCGAATGGGGGCTTGGGAAGGCACATAAGTATTCTCCCTATCAAAGCGTGCGTAAAACGCATTGAGCTCGTCATGGAGTGATGTTTCGCCAACATTCGAGCTGCCTCCTGGTTTCGCCTTGTAGGAGGTGATTGCATTCAGGCCCCGCCACAGCTGCCGAACATCTGTCTCATCCTCCAGTTTGGAGCAGAAGTCCCTTTTGGCCTTTTTGATGGCCTTACCAAGGTCGTATCTGGACTTCTTATAGTCCACTGTATCATCAGACGTGAATGCTCAGTGTCTGGACTTCAGAAGAGTGCAGATCTCAAAGTTTATCCAAGGTTTCTGATTGGGAAACACTCGGAAGGTTTTTGTAGGGATGCAGTCCTCCACACATTTCTTTATAAAGTCTGTAACGACTGTGGCGTATCCGTTCAAGTCCGTTGCCGAGTCCTTGAACATTGCCCAGTCTACAGACTCCAAACAGTCCTGGAGTTGTTCCTCTGCCCCACAACCCCCCCCCCCCCCCCCCCCCCCCCCCCCCGACCAGCTCTGTCCTGTCCTCACCTTCATCCTTTTGTTTGAAGTATCCCATACTGTTTCTTTTGGTCGACTGTTTGATTTTTCAATCTTTGCATGCACATTATTGTGCATAACTCTTTAAACTTGGAGCCTACTTTAAATGACATCACATATTTTTCCTGAATACATATGGCAAAACGTTGGCCATTTGCAAAGCAGCTTTGTACTCCTTCCCCTCCCAGCTGTGGAGCAGATCTAAGCAGTGTAAAGGGCCTGTCCCATTTGGCCGTCATTCGCATGCCATTTACGTAACTTGCTAGCATTTGGGTAGCGTGTGGGTATGAGTAGTGTGAGTACCACGTGGGTAGCGTGGGATGGGCGCATGGAGTGGTGTGGAGGAGTGTGGAGTGGCTTGGAGGAGTGTGGACTTCGTCCTGCACTAAATCTTCGCGAGCCACCGCCTGTTGCATAACTGACAGCCAAAGTAGGACAGGCCCAAGACCCTGTTGCGGCGCAACTTCTCACCTCCAACAGCAGCAGAAGCAGGCAAATGATCGCCGAGCTCGGCCTGGGGCTCACGGCTGTTGCGGATCCGGATCCGCCCCCCTCCTACTCCCAGAACGGGGCCAAGATGAGTGAAAATAGACACAAAAAGAAGCAACGGGTGACGTTTTGGGTTGAGACCCTCCTTCAGACTGAAGAAGGGTCTCGACCCGAAACGTCGCCTATCTCCTTCGCTCCTTAGATGCTGCTGCACCCGCTGAGTTTCTCCAGCTTTTTGTGTACCCTTAACTATTTAGTTCAGTTCAGAGATGCAGTATGGAAACAGACTCTTTAGCCCACCGAGTCATGTCAACTATCAATCACCCATTCACACTTGTTCGATATAATCCCACTTTCTCATTCACTCCCTACACTTTAGGGGTAATTGTATTAGGTTGGCCATGTATATAATGTAAACAATTTAATGGTTGAAGTTCTGAGCACTGGTCTCACTTTTACAGGGAAAACAAATCTACATAGTTAGCAATAAAAACGTTGTTTTTCCCACAAACCTTGGCATAATACAGTGAAACAATTTACTTTGAGTTTTGTTGCAAGTTGCAGAAAATAAGAGAGCAATTACTTCTGTGAGCTGAACATAATGGACTGCTAATACTAGAAATCTGACCTTAAAATAAAATTGAAAATTTACATGCTATGCTTGAGCAACTAACATTTCTTTCACAAGCAAAAAAACTAAATTGGCAGCATAATGACAAAGCTTGTAGAGACGCTGCCTCATAGCGCCGGTGATCCAGGTGTGATCATGACTACAGGTGTGACCTCTGCGCTTGCACGTTCTCCTGTGACCAAATGGGGTTACTCTGTGTGCTCCATTTTCCGCTCAAATCCCAGAGATGCGCAGGTTGGTAGGTTAATTAGCCTCAACAAATTTCCCCCAGTAAGTAGGTGAGTGTTTATTTTATTTTAGTTTAGTTTAGAGACACAATATGAAAACATGCTCTTTAGCTAACCAAGCCCATCGATCAGCTGACACACTAGTTCTATGTTATCCCACTTTCTCACCCACACCCTACTGTCAGGATTGAACCTGGGTGTCTGGCCCTATTGGGCAGCCGCTCTACCAGCTGCTCCACTATGCTACCCTCAATGAGTGGCAAAATCAGGGGGGAATGGATGACAATATGGAGAGAATTAAGTTGCATTAGATTAGTGTTGGATTTGTATAAATGGTCAGTGTGGACTCATGCTTTCAACTGCTGGAGAAAGTAAGTTGGTCAGGCCACATCTGCGGAGGG
Organism: Okamejei kenojei; assembly: GCA_035221665.1. NCBI lineage: Eukaryota > Metazoa > Chordata > Chondrichthyes > Rajiformes > Rajidae > Okamejei > Okamejei kenojei. The sequence continues at coordinate 46,709,658 of CM069139.1, forward strand.
AAGGTAGCATTTTGGGTTGGGACCCTTCTTGAACATTTATTTCATCTATACACTTACAAATAGATTTGTTGTGGAGTTCCAACATGTAAATTGTTTATCTTTGTCTCTTGGTCCTCGCCTCTAATGAATACAGGATATCTCACCACCAAGATACAATGTCCAATTGGGAGATATTGGACAGGCTGCTAGAGTTGGGGGTTGGGAGTGTGGGGTGGGACAATTGGGGATGTGGGGTTTTGCCTTCAGATCCCAGCTCCCATTCCAGGAATACCCCTTTCATACTTTACATTCTTTCTTAAAACTTACCTTCTTGTCCAAATTTTCAGAATCTTTCTACCAGTTTTCTGCACACCGCTGTAAAGGAGAATATTTGTTAATGTATTTGCCAATGGATTTGGGGGTCCATGTCCATAACTCTCTGAAAGTGGCAACACAATTAGATAGAGTGGTAAAAAAACAAACATATTGTAACCTTGCCTTCCTTGGTCAGGGCATTGAGTACAAGTATCAGGAAGTCATGATGCAGCTTTGTTGGCCTTTGGTTAAGCTATATTTGGAGCATTGCATGCAGTTCTGGTTGTCTAGTTATAGGAAGGATGTGTAACAAGTAGATTTTAAATATATATTTTAAATTCAGATTACAGGGAGGATGTAGAGGCTTTGGGATGGGTATGGAGGAGGTTTGCCAGAAGGATGCCTGGATTAGGGGGCATAACCTCTAGCGAGAGGTTGGAGAAACTTGTATTGTTTACTCCAGAATACCAGAGGTTGAGGTGAGACCCGATAGAGTTGTATAAATCTATGAGAGCCATATAGAGGGTAGACAGTCAGAACCTTTTAACCAGAATGGAAATATCAAATACTGGAGGGCAGGGTGTTAAGGTAAAAGGGGCAATGTTTAGAGGATATGTGCAGGGCATTTTTTTTTTTCACAGAGAGTGGTGGGTGCCAGAAATATGGTGCTGGGGGTGGTGGTGGAGGCACGCACGATAGTGGCATTTCGGAAATTGTGGATAGGCACATGGATGTGCAAGATCTGGAGAGATATGGATTATGTTCAGGCAGATAAGAATTGGTCTTGGCATCATATTCAGTACAGACATTGTGGGCCAAAGGGCCTTTTCCTGTGGTCCAAGAATTCCTTCTATTTTCTTCATTGTTGTAAAAATTGTGTGTTTACTATCTAACATTCAAGCTTAATCATAAAAAAAAAAATGTAATTCTATTGTTCGCCCATTTCAATTTTGGATGCCAAAACTATTTTATAGAAGCTATGGCTCACAAGAATCTACATTACTTGCAACAAACTAATATTCATATACTGTTTTCATAACGCTTCTTTCATGTGAGATAGAAATAGGGGTTCTGTTTGGTAAATAACAAACTTCCAGTGGGAAAATTTATTTTTCATCAAACTTCCATGAGTGAAAATTACTTCCAGTCAAGAAATCTAACTTTTCATCAGTAGAAAATACACATGTGTGAAAAAATGCTAAAGCCTTAACCATAAACATGTGTAAAAGTAACAGGATGAAAATTACTCTCTGAAATTTGTGAAAATGAAGAACATGCTCAGAGCTGTTTTATGGAAACGTGACACTGCATGGTGGAGCTTTTCTTTTAAGCGGAAAGGATATCAATGCTAGTACATCCTGTTTTTGTTCATTGCACACAATATGACATTAAAACTAAAGAAAGTGTTGTACCTTTTCACGTGAAAAACTTCATTTTCCATAAATGCTTACTGAGAATTAAATTACATGCTTTTCTTATATATAATATTCAATATTTTTTTAAATAGCGAGAAAATGGACATTGAAACAAAATTGATTTATAAAGGTCAAATAATTTTTTTAAAGTATTTTTTCATTAAAATATCATTAAAACATCTTTAAAATCCACACAACTGGTCTTATTATCACACACTAACCTCCAGATGAACTATATTATCAATACAATACTGTGCATGCCACATTTCTTATGCTTAACCTGAAACAATCCCATATTAATATCCCATAATATAAAAAAGGACAATAAAAGCTAATTTAGATATGTTAAGGGAAAAAGAGTAGCAAAGTCAAATGTGAGTCCCTTGAAGGCAGACACGGGTGAAATTATTATGGGCAACAAGGAAATGGCAGAAGAGTTGAATAGGTACTTTGGATCTGTCTTCACTAAGGAAGACACAATCCCCCAGATGTACTGGAGGACAAAGGATCTAATGGGGTAGAGGAACTGAAAGACATTTTCATTAGGCGAGAAATAGTATTGGGTAGGTTAATGGGACTGAAGGATGATAAATCCCCTGGGCCTAATGGTCTGCATCCCAGGGTCCTCAGGGAGGTGGCTCTGGAAATAGTAGCCATTTGATGATCATTTTCCAATGTTCAATAGATTCAGGATCAGTTCCTGTGGATTGGAGGATAGCTAATGTTATCCCACTTTTCAAGAAAGGAGCGAGAGAGAAAACGGGGAATTACAGACCAGTTAGCCTGACTTCGGTGGTGGGAAAGATGCTGGAGTCAATTATTAAAGAGGTAATAATGGGGCATTTGGATAGCAGTAAAAGGATTAGTCCAAGTCAACATGGATTTATGAAAGGGAAATCATGCTTTACTAATCTTCTGGAATTTTTTGAGGATGTGACAAGTAAAATGGATGAAGGGGTGCCAGTGGATGTAGTGTATCTAGATTTTCAGAAAGCCTTTGATAAGGTCCCGCACGGGAGACTGGTGACTAAAATTAGAGCACATGGTATTGGAGGTAGGGTGTTCACATGGATAGAAAATTGCTTGGCAGACCGGAAGCAAAGAGTAGGAGTGAACGGGTCCTTTTCAGAATGGCAGGCAGTGGCGAGTGGAGTGCCGCAAGGTTCAGTGTTGGGGCCGCGACTGTTTACCATATATATTAATGATTTGGAAGAGGACATTAGGAGCAATACTAGCAAGTTTGCGGATGACACAAAACTGGGTGGTAGTGTGAACTGTGAAGAGGATGTTAGGAGGTTGCAGGGGGACCTGGACAGGTTGAGTGAGTGGGCAGATGCGTGGCAGATGCAGTATAATATAGATAATGTAAGGTTATCCAATTTGGCGGCAAAATCGAGCGGGCAGATTATTATCTCAATGGGGTTAGGTTAGGTAAGGGGGAGGTGCAGCGAGACCTGGGTGTCCTTGTACACCAGTCACTGAAAGTTGGCTTACAGGTACAGCAGGCAGTGAAGAAAGCTAATGGAATGTTGGCCTTCATAAAAAGAGAATTTCAGTATAGGAGTAAAAAGGTTCTTCTGCAGTTGTATAGGGCTCTGGTGAGACCACATCTGGAGTATTGTGTACAGTTTTGGTCTCCTAACTTGAAGAAGGACATCCTTGTCATTGAGGCAGTGCAGCGTAGGTTCCCGAGATTGATCCCTGGGATAGCGGGACTGTCATATGAGGAAAGATTGAAAAGACTAGGCTTGTATTCACTGGAGTTTAGAAGAATGAGAGGGGATCTTAAAGAAACATATAAAATTATAAAAGGGCTGGACAAGCTAGATGCAGGAAAAATGTTCCGAATGTTGGGCAAGTCCAGAACCAGGGGCCACAGTCTTCGAATAAAGGGGAGGTCATTTGAGACTCAGGTGAGTAAAAACCTTTTCACCCAGAGAGTTGTGAATTTATGGAATTCCCTGCCACAGAGGGCAGTGGAGGCCAAATCACTGGATGGATTTAAGAGAGAGTTAGATAGAGCTCTAGGGGCTAGTGGAATCAAAGGATATGGGGAGAAGGCAGGCACGCGTTATTGATAGGGGACGATCAGCCATGATCGCAATAAATGTCGGTGCTGGCTCGAAGAGCTGAATGGCCTCCTCCTGCACCTATTTCTATGCTTCTATGTTTCTAAATTCATTTTATTACACCTTATTTTATTTTACAGTATTAATTCTCTAATCATGATATGGGTTTTCAGCATTAAAAAAAATAACTTTTGAACTGCATAGTCAATTTTAAATACTATTCTAAACTCAGAATTTATAAATTCACAAAACACCCAGCACATTAATGAATATTGATAAACGTAAAAAAAATAGGATTAATATGCCTTTGTCTTCACCTAATATGCTAGCCAGTATTTTCCCAAGTCAGCAGAACACAGTGCTCTTTGAAAAAGCTTTGAGTCAGTAGACTGGTTCACATTTAGGGAATCTGTGACCAACCTGAATGAGTATGCCACTGCCGTAACTAACTTCATCAGCAAGTGCATAGATGAGTGCGTGCCACAGAACATAATCTGAGTGTTCCCGAACCAGAAACCATGGATGATCCGTGAAATCCATAATTCCCAGGTGAAGGCAAAGACTGTTAAGGTCGAGTCGAAGAATCCAGAAAGTCAGAAGCCAGATTGGCCTTCCTCAGGATTAATCTACAAAAAGCAACTGGCCTGGATTGAACTCCAGGCGGTATCCTTGAAAATGCATCAACTATCTACCAGGAGTGTTCACGGACATCTTTAATCTCTCCCTATCAGTTCTGAGGTATCCACTTGCTTCACGCAATACCTCTATCATCTTGGCGCCAAAGAAAAGCAAGATCTCATGCCTAAGGACTACCGTCCAGAGGCCTTGACATCCACCATCATGATATGCACAGAGAAGCTGGTTGTGGCACACATTAAATCTAGTCTACCAAACAAACATGATCCACTGCAGTTTGCCTACAGGTCCACAGTTGATGCCATCTCCCTACCCGTACACTCATTCCTGGAACACGTGAATAAAAAGGATACATGTGTCAGACTACAGCTTTGCTTTCAATAACATAATCCCAACCAAGCTCATCTCCAAGCATGGAACTTGGAGTCAGCACTCCCCTCTGCGACTGGATCCTTGACTTCCTGACCAACAGACCATAATCAGTGAGGATATGTGACAAAATATCCTCTACAATAATCCTCAACACTAGTGCCCTGCAAGGATTAGTTCTCAGTCCCCTACTATACTCCTTATACACTCATGACTGTGAATCCAAATGCCAATGCAACTCCATTTATAAGTTTACAGATGACACCACCATAGTGGGCTAGATATTAAATAATGATGAGATGGAGTACAAGATATTGAAAACCTCATAACCAGGTATCAAAACAACAACCTCCCCCTCAATTTCAGCAAGATAAAGGAGATTGTGATTAGGAGTAAATATCACCAGCAATTTGTCCTGGACCAGCCACATCAAAGAAATGGCCAAGGAAGCACGCTAATGCCTCTACTTCCTTAGAAGACATTGGAAGTTCGGCATGTTCCCAACAACTCTCAACAACTTTTGCAGATGCACCATAGAAAACATTTTATGGGGATGCATCACAGCATGGTTTGGGAACAGCTCCATCCATGATCGTAAGAAATTGCAGAGAATTGTGGACACAGCCCAAGTCATCACACAAACCAACTTCCCTTCCATTAACTCCATCTACACTTCATGCTGCCTTGGCAGGGCTACCAGCATAATCAGTCACACCTCGGTCATGTCCTCTTCTCCCTTCTCCCATAAGGCAAGAGGTACAGAAGTTTGAATATGCCTACCTCCAGTTTTAGGGGCAGTTTCCTCCCAGCTGTTATCAGGCAGCTGAACGATCCTCTCACCAGTTAGAGTGAGGTCCTGACCTACCATCTATCTCATTGGAGGCATGAGAAATATCTTTAATCCAAACTTTAATCAGACTTTATCTTGCACTGAATAATATACCATTCACCTGTATCTGTATACGGTGGACGGATTTATTGTAATCGTGTATAGTCTTTTGTTGAGTGTATAGTATGCAACAAAAAAGCGATTCACTGTACCTCGGTACACGACACGTGACAATAATAAATTAAACAAAACCAAATTGCATTTTTCCTCTCTCTGATTACTAATGGTCTGAAATGTTTGTTGAACTGTCGTGTTCGAGATTACTGTGACTATTAAGACAAAAGAGACTGTAGACGCTGGAATCGTGAACAAAATAAAAACTAAACTGTTGGAGGAACTCGGCGGGTCACGCCCCATCTGTGGAGGGAAATTGGCAGGCGACGTTTCGGGTCGGGACTCTTCCTCCAGCAATCTGTTTTTTTTTTACTGTGACCCTCTGCTTCCTAGCCTGCATCATTCCAGCCTGGTCTATTGAGGCGATTGCTCCAACTCCATACTCAAGGGCAACAAACTTCCTTTAGCTTCGGGAAGACTCAGTATATTTGGGCATTTGTCAGCAATCGGGATTTCTCCAGAACACAGCCGTGTCCGTATTCCTTTGAGGAACATCCTGGCAAATTCCTCCCGAAAGCATCTGACCGCAGTTTTATGTCAACACGAGGAACTCCAGACGCTGGAATCTTGAGCAAAACAAAGTGATGGAGGAACTCAGCGGGTCAGACTGCATCTGTGAAGGGAACGGACAGACAACGTTTCACGACGCGAATAAATGAATCTTTGACTTTCTAGTGGTGGCTATAACCTATTTTCTAAACAAAGATCAGACCAAAGAAATGCCCGGACCCGAAACGCCGTCCGCCCATTCCCTCCATAGATGCAGATTAATTCGATGTGTGCATCTTGCACTTCTATACGATTGCAATGGTCCCCGTGCACAAAGAACATTGCTGACTGTGAGCACTTCTTCGCCAGCCTATCCAGGTTACTACAACCATGGAAGCAGGGTCCCAACGTCTACCGGCGGGAACTTGCAAGACATCTTTGGTGACACATCTTTGGAGAAAAAGATTGGTCCTTCTTCATACTGGTATAATCCAGCATCTGCAAATCATTGTTTCTACATTTTAGCAAACCCAATTTCAATTCACGGTTACAAAGCGAACTGGACAACGCGGCTCTGTACGTAAACTTGGAGCTTAAAACATTTCGTTTTTTATGCGACTTTAACAAACAGCGTAAAGACACGCGGTTTCCATACCAAACAAAAAAGCGCGGAAGCCATTTCTTATTTGTAATGAGTATCCATTAGCAAAGAAGATTAAAATAATTGGGGTCACGGTACATCCTCACAATGACTGACAAAGTGATTATAATTAAGTTCAGCTTTGGCTAAATACACTTGTGGAAAACAATAGATTTGTTGGAGATACAAGAGACTGCAGAAGCAAGAAACGTAAAACACAAAGTACTGGAGAGCCAGGATCTGGAACATATCTGGTGAACCTGGACATAGAACATAAAACAGCACAAGATCAGGCCCTTCGAGCCATAATTTCTATGCCAAACATGATGCCAAGAACAACTCTTATCTGCCTGTAATCCACAACCCTCCATTTCCTGCACATCCACACGCCTATCCAAAAGTTTCTTGTACTACAGTACCTGCCACCGCCATCACCCGTGACAGCGCATCAGACACTCACCTGACATCAGACACTAACAGGTTTGCTTAAAGTAAACTTGTCTCGCATATCTCCAGTAAACTTTGCGTCTTGCAGCTTAAAGCCACATTCGCCTTTCACCTGTGGAGGGAATAGAGAGGCGACGTTTAGGGACCGGACCCTTTTACACACTGACCTTGGGAAGCCTCAGGACAAAGCATCCCCCGACCCATTGAATGGCCATTCTGTGCAGAGTGGTTACTATGGCACAAATTGGGAGCAGAGCAGTCAGGTGGAGTGGCGAAGGATGCAGAGGCGATTTACATAATTTGGCCAAGTAATCTCGTATAACTCCCATGGTAACCGCGCTGGCATGGCTGTGGTCGGAGCGGCAGGAAGGGGAGACTACCACTTGCATTCCACCCCCACCCATCACACGTGTGCCCTTTGGCTCCGACACGAGATCTGTAATTGACCCGAGATCTTTCCGCGGATCCTCCCTGATCCGATTAGCGTTTTCACCTTTTTATTTCCGATTACCAATTTCAGAATATTATGCTGTTGTTCGATTTTGATGCTGTTAACTACAATCATAAAATTACATTTGGAAACTGGAGGTATGTCTTAGTTTAGTTTAGTATAGTTTAGTTTCGTTTCATTGAGAGATACAGCATGGAAACAGGCTCTTCGGCCGACCATAGATTATTAGTTCGATGTAACCCACTCTTGCATCCACTTTCAACTCACTGGGAGGAGGTGTGGGGGGGGGGGGGGGGGCAGGTTTCGGAGGCCAATTAACCTACATTTCCGCACGTCTTTGGGAAGCGCGGAGGAAACATGAGCATCCGGTTGAAACCACTCGAACGCGCAATCTCCACATAGACAGCACACGGTCCAACTAGAGTCTCTGGCGCTGTGAGGCAGCGGCTCTACCAGCTGCGCCACTGTGCCGCTTTAATTTGGGATATTTATAAACATAACCTTCACCTGGTTAGAAGATTGGAGTAGAATTTTAACTCGCGCAAAGTAATTAAAATTACATTTCGGTTACAAGTTCTGGCTGCAATAAATCGTTTCGAAGGAATCAGTTCAGAGATCAGGAAGACCAGATGATAGTATTCTAGCCAGATGCAAAGTCATAATTCCCGGAATTCCGGAGGGCCTTTTGATGATTATATGAAAGTTTTTTTTATATCTTTTTAAGAGCAGCGGCGGTGTAATATAGGCTCTGGATAACGTTATAATAAAAGCCATTAGGAATGGAGCGCTAAATCGGAAGTGGAGAGCTTTGTTGTTGGTCCAATTTACATCTATGACTGTATGGTTGGGCACAGTTATAAACCCTTCTATCAATCCGGCAACCACACCAACGTTGATGTCCGAATCAGAGGTAGTGACGAATCACTAGTGACGAGGTAGTACAGACGAGAGGTGGAACACCTGGTTGAACAGTGGCACAACGACAACCTCTCGCTCAATGCCAACAATGCCAACATTGGCAAGACACTAATAGCTGACTTCAGAAAATGGAATTCAGGTGACTATGTGCCAGATTTCATTTCTGGGTCAGTGGCAGAGATAGTTACCAGCTTCAAATTCCTGGCTATTAACATCTCGGATCATTTGTCCTGGAACCAGCACAATGAGCACATAGATGTAATCACGAAGAAGGACTTTAGTGCCTAATTTTAAAGAGATATAGAAGATTTCTATCTTCCAACATAGAAGATAGAACTTAGAACAGTACAGCAGGGAACAGGCCTTTTGGCCAACAAGATCTGTGCCAGGTTAAAAAATCATCTCTGTCTGTGTGTGATCCATATCCACATATTCCCTGCATATTCACCTACCAATCTAACAGCCTCTTAAATGTCACTATAAATCTGCTTTCACCCCTGGCAGCATCTTCCAGACACCCACCACTCTGCGCAGAAGAACTTAGCTGCACAACTCCATTAAACGTTGTCCCACTCGCTTTAAAGCTATGCCCTGTAGTCTTTTAAATTTTTACCCAGGGGAAAAAAAGATTCGAAATGTCAATCCATAATTGTATTTACTTCTATCGGTTATCTCCTCAAACTACCACCACTCCAGAAAAAATAATCCAGGTTGTCCAACTATAATAGCGAACACCTTTTAATCCAAGCAGCATTGTAGTAAACATCATCTGCACTCTTTCCAAAGCCTTCACATCATTCCTGTAATGGAGCGCTCAGAACTGCACACAATACGCCAAATGAAGCAAAACCATTTAAAAAAATAAAGTCTTAATATGACTTCCTGCCTATGACTTCCTATGAACGCAAGCATCCCATATGCCGTCTTTACCACTCTATCAACTTGTGTTCCCATTTTCAGGGAGCTATGGATGTTTGCTGCACAATTTGAGTCATGTACCTGTGTGCTGTTATTCTGCCAGTTTCGTATTGGACAATGATAAATTTACTGGGAGTGTGGATGCAAAATGGGCAGTACGATTTATGAGTCAAACAAAGAGACTATCTAGGGACTTTTAAAATATGGCTTGGCATTCTGATGGAGACATTTTATGCACTGTTCAGAATCCAGCACTCTTAACAGTATGGTCCTCAGAGTTATGAACTTTACTGTGCTTGAGATTGGCTCCAGACTCCCAAATAATTAATTGTTTCAAATAATATGTATCATTGTAAAACCTTTCATGTAATGGCACTTCTATATTTTACCGTTCCACCAACATAAATGCTAATATTCAGTTCCAGAATTTGATTTTGATTGCTTTCCCATATTTTATCATTTGATGTGCTTAACATTATCCTCAGATATATTCTTGGCATGACCAAGTCAGGAATTATTGGGGTTATAGGCATCAGAAATATTCAGGGCTACTTCCATCAATAACGTAAGAAAATGCATTAAGAAACAAGCGCCTACTATATATTATATATTATTAACAAAGCAAATTGAATCGCAATGCTCAGATAACCTAAGGGAATATTGGCAGGGGTTGGGCTTAGGTTTGCTTGTACTTTAACCAGTCCAGCTTTTCAAACTCCTTGCATTAATTGAATTCATTTTTTCAAGAAAATGCTTGACATTGTAGCATCACATGGTGTATTATGTGTCTGGCCAGCTGTACAACGAATGTAATGTTTTGCAAGAATATTTTGGAATATGTTTCTGTTCATGATATTCACATTAATTTCTGTGATCAGCAAATTTGTTTGTCACCACAATACTGTAGGAGTTGCATTTTGCATTCTTATCAATTTTTTCATCAAAACTGTGACTAAATTGTGAAAGAATTATATTTTCATGTTTATTTGTTTTAAATGCTGAGAACAATATTCTGCACACCGTATCCACTTTGCGCTATCTATTGTGCTTGAATTTTTGATTGTATTTATGGACAGTATGGAAAGTAAACTGCGACGTCCAAAGCTTAATTGAAATATCAATTTAGAAAATGAACTTTTAGAAATGAACAATTTAGAAAATCAGCTTTGGCTCAGGGCAAACTCTTACAAATTTCGGCCAGAAAGTTGTGACTTCAAGTTGGTCGTAATATAGACTGATACTGACCGCAGCCTTGAGCCAGGAGCACCCCGTTTAAGGTATGATATTAAATTGAGACCACGCACAGTCTTTTGTCAAATGTGATACAGTTGTTGATCAATAGTTATCTCGTGTAGGATGCTGGTTTAAACCGAAGATAGACGCAAAAAGCTGGAGTATCTCAGCGAGTCAGCCAACATCTCTGGAGAGACCATTCTTCTCGACCCGAAACGTCACCTATTCCTTTTCTCCAGATATACTGTTTGACACGCTGAGTTACTCTAGCTTTTTGTATCTATCGATAGCTATCTCTTATTCAACATCACGAATGATATTAACTGGCCGTTTTAGTTCACCGCCCTTTTTGAATTATCTGCACAAATTAAATACTGAGGATGGCAGGAGAATACGAAATGCCCCAAATTCATTGAAATTATTCATTTATAAACAAATGTAGTAAGATGTTTATCTGAAAAATAGATCGGTTCCCGTGAGTAATTCTATTTCTGCGACCATTTCACAACGTTGCTTAATTTATAGAACTTTCCATACACATTAACAAAATGGCTATTGCATGCATTTTGTGTGCTAATTTTATTAATACATATTGCGATTTAGTTGTAAACTCTCGTGGAGTTTTAAAACATGAACAGGCAGGCACTTCTATCCGGTTTGAATACATGCACAATCGAACGTCGTTTGCAGAATTTTGCGCAGTCCCAAAGACAATGTCAGTCTCTTCGCAGTGAATCGAAATCCGACTGCGCGGTAAAATGGACCGCGCATTAAACGCTGGCCTTTGCAATGCAAACACATTTATTGTGATAAATTGTGTCCAGCCCAATCACAACGCAAAATAAAATGTTATAAATAACACCCTTAAAAGCTAAATTTGAGTACTCAGTCAAACAACCGTAAATAGAAGTACGATTTACAATTATCATAATACTGTCAAGACGGAGATTTTTTTTAACAGACATATGGAAAGACTTAAAACGTGTTTGAAATACTTCGCAGTCAGCGATAAATGTCTCTGTTGGCTGATTTAAAATCAAAAACACCAGGCATAATATTGCGAACTCATCACTTAAAAAAACAATATTTTTTCATTTTTCTAAATGTTGTCTAAAACAAGGAGAAAGTACAAATATCGCTGTGTATTTTTTTAACTGTGATGAGAACAAGTTTAAGTGTGCGCTCATTATCAATAACTTTTATAACCACACGTATATTGTATTTGCTGGCGATCGCATCTGAATATGAGAGGCGATTGGGCAGATACCATAATGCGAACGCTGAATCAGAAAAACTTCTAAAATAAACAGTGGTGCTATCGGTGCATAAACGTTAAAAAAAATAATGTAAAGAAAATGTTTCTATTGTGCTTCGGTGATATTTTCTCGGTCAGGTGATAACTACACGCAAAAGTCGTTTCCAGCCCTTAGAAATGTGCACTTTTAAAAAATGCACTAATAATTCAATTTAAAAATTTGCGCGTGTCTCCGTTAATCCATTGGCAGAGCACTGAGCGGAATATATTTCAACAGGAATAATCCATATAATTTAATTACGTCAGATGCAACCTGGCCCGCTACTCTTTGTTTTTTTTTGAATTTCTATTGGAATTTCATTTGTTGATGTTTGTATCTAGATTGCAACTAGTTCCACGTCTTCACTCTTCACTAGAATGCCCTAAAGCTGCTCCTATGATTTATGAACTTCACGTGAACTGACATTATTAAATCAAAATAATTTAATTGTACGTAAAGCGATGTGTACTATAAAACACAATTTCACACATATCCCCAACAAAGATGTGAATACACAAACTGCCGCATCGCTGAACTGTGGTGTGCTTGCATTTACACATCTGAATACCGTGTGGAAGTAGAAAGGATTTACCCTCCTTTGGTGAATATAAATCATGCGCTGCAGCTTTTCAAATTTAATTGTTAACAATAAGAAATCAAGTTTATTGGGAAGCATGCTACACTTCGATATTTAAGTAAACTTTGACAGACCGAGCTAAATAAACAACTAGAATTTTCAAAGTATGTAAAATATAATTTTAGATCTGCAGGTAATTTGCTTCAATAAATAAAATGCAAATTGTTGTTGAAAATGCAATACTAATTACAGTGTGTGATTCTTCGTTCCGTTAACCGGGTTCTGAACGGTCCTTTTACTTAGGACACTGTTCGATTCACCTCAATATCCCAATGTGGATATTGGACTTTGTCTATGGAATTGTGGTGCAGTACAATGCTGAAAACTTTATTCTGCACACTGTATCTCCGCTGCACACTGCACACTGTATCTCCAGAAGATGGACTCAAAAAGCTGGAGTAACTCAGCATCTCCGGCGAAAATGAATATGTGACGTTTCGGGTCGAGACCCTTCTGCGTGTTGTCCTTGAGTTTGACTTGATTGTATTTATGTATAGTTTTTTTCTGATCTGATTAGATTGCATTCAAAACGAAGATTGTCACTGTACCTCGGTACACGTGATAGCAATAAAACTGTCATTGAAGAGACTATGTAAACAATATCGACAGATAAGACATCAGAGAACTTGTCTCACGTGGAAATAAATATTCTTACTTTGGATGCAAACCATCTTTCATTCTTCTATTAAAATAATAACGTGTATTTTCAAGAAAATTAAGAATAGCTGATGTTTTGTTCATTGCTTTGCAAACAGTATCCATATAAACCATACTTGTTAATGATTAGCGATATAATTTTCATACTATGATTTTGCAGATTGATAAATGGCCCTGGTGGACGTTGTAAATCTTTTGACTAGATTGTGGGAAGACTTCAGTCGGAAGACTTCAGAACTCATTACGATGGATGCTCATAATATGAAATAGTTATTTCTCTTTTCTTACCTGCCAGCTGTAATCAGGAGGTGGCGCCAGATCCCAACAGGGGTTTCCTTCAATTCAAAAGTCGCGTTGGAAACAAGCCAGCTCTGCGGTTTTAGAACAAAATTAACGGGAGATATATTTTTCAATTAAAGAATGAGATCTTTAAGAAAAAAAAACGAGTCAAATAAGGGGGAAATAACAAATCAATTAACCCCCACAATGGCAGGAGCGAGCAACAGTTGAGCATATGACACAAGAATTTCAAAGACTTTATCATTGGTAAATTATTTACAAACATCTTTTGTTTACAAACGGCGATTACAAAATTAGCACCAAATGTCGGAAACTTATATGATAACACGGTGCCATTTAATAGCAGGACTTGGTTTTGAAAAGAGAAGCTTCCGGCAAATTCTGGAGTTTGCTGAAAATCGATTCTAGATCGCAATGGCTTAATAGTTCATACATTTAAAACGAAAGATAAAACAATCATTCGGGGGCAGTGGGAAATAGTTCCATAACGCTTTAAACAAGACATTTCGAATTATTGATGGGGCATTTCCCGGATATTTAATCATTAATTTGTACGTTGTTACGCTGAAGATTTCATGTAATTATAACATTTTCCGAAATCATATTCTCCAACTCTGACGTGGCATAATTATGATAATAAAGGTCACTCCTCGAATAATTTTTTACACTGGTAATTTTTAAAATCTATTTTGTACATTGTAATTTAGGGCAACAAATGTAAAAAGAAATCTCAACAAATTGGACAACTTTAGCAGTGAAATTCCTGATCCTCTCTTAGATATATATATTGAAATAATATTACTTCATTATCATCAAATTATCTCAATTTCGTTTTAGCAATGTAATTCTCAGTAATACAAGTTTTCTGTGGAAAATACGTTTAAAATAATGTATATATATTACAATGAGTTCCTGCCTTTCCTATCCCATTTTAGTATATAATAAAAATAAAACATTTGTTCTAAATGAATGGTGTATCATGAAAATTAATTTACTCCGTATGAAATTCCAAAACAAAACTTTCAGCTGCATAAATATTTCTGTATTTGTATATTTGCAATTAATACCTTTTTGTGCAAGAAGGAACTGCAGATGCTTGTATAAACCGAAGATAGACACAAAAGGCTGGAGTAACTCAGCGGGACAGGTAGCATCTCTGGAAAGAAGGAATGGATGACGTTTCGGGTCGAGACCGCTCTTAACACCTTTTTGTTCATGATTTGTGACCTTTTGGCTTTTTTTCGCTGATATATTTCCATGCGTATTTTTTTATCTGTCTGAACAAAACCAATGCAACTAACGTGTATTGTGAAAATTATATGTACGTTTAAGAACGAATTTTATTTCGATGCAATTTAATTTGAATATTTTAAATACACCTTTTGTAGAATTTGCCAGTGGGAACAGGTTGCAATTTTGTACGAGTGCAACACCGTAGAATAACGGTCATTTATTGAAGGTCGTTTTTTTCCTCAAATTCCCTAAAACCTACGTTCAGGAAACTTATTTCCTATCTTTGTTAGCAGAAACACAGCCTTAATTTAAGTCAGCGCTAGAGCCAGTAACAAACTGAAAGCATTTACTGAAAAATATGGCCGATACATTAATTAGATCAACAGATAGACTTAAAAAAAATGTCATTCAGAAAACTCAGAACAAAAATTAATGAGATCAATGTGATCTGTTGAGCACATGGAACTTTCGGATGGAAAGCATGACATGACCAGTTCATATCACATTCTTACAACAGAAATTATTAGAAAAGGAAAACGAAAGACTCAGTGACCCATACGGTAAGTAACACACATACACGCGCTATTAATACAAAATGGGCTTTGGCTGGGTTTGAAATATCATAGATCAATGTAACAATTTTAATGACAAATAATAGTATTTAGATTCTGGCCTTTTCCAATCTGTTCTCAGTAGCTGGCGATTTCAAGAAATTCGACTACCTTCGAAAGTGTATTGCAGGTTTAAAGACGCATGTCGAATTATAGTCCCTTTCTTAAAGGATATGTGGTCCAAATCGAGCGCTTCGAAATGTATTGTACTAATTCGGTGCAATCATGACAGGGAACCAGATGCACGAAGCTTCTGGTACTTGTAGTAATAATTAGGCCCATGATCTCTATTAACTTTAACACAACACAATTTCAACGTTAAGCACACAGAGAGCTTCGGAAACCAAGTCACGTTGTGTTAAAATTAAGTTTCCAAGAATAAAGATAAATGATGAACTCAAGAAATAAATTCTGAATTCTGGAAAATAATTCAGTTCCTGTCTGCATTTTAAATACCAGCTACTCTCCAAGTCGTATGCATGTCCGTGACTTTGAACTTGAGAAATAGCGTCATTGGCATTGGACATTTTACTCCCTACAATTGATAAATTGTATTTTCCCCGCCGCTTAGCAGTATTTTAATTATACGTGATACAGACAGAATCTCCCTGCGTTATGCATTATATGTATAGAATCGAGGGACTTTTTTTAACGCAAAGTAGTATATTTAGAGCTCTTGTTTATAACTAACCCACCTGGTTTATGAGAATATTTTTATGAATTGATCATAAGAATAATGATAATAACCTCTTAGTGGTCCCAGATTACATTCTTTGCAGTTTGCACCCACATACCGCGAAATACTGAGCACAATGAATGCCGTCATAATTAGTATGGTTTAGTCCTTTTATTTTTTCTCGAAAAACTTGATTGCGACGTGCTCTGACTTGTAATGTAAACAATATTCTCCTGGCTATTCTTATTCTGTCAAATGGCCACAGGTGGTGGAAATCGTAGTGTAGTTTGAACAATTTGTGCATTCAAAACAGAAAGTAAAGTTAATTCTGTTAATTCTCAAAGGGCCGAATGGCCTCCTCCTGCACCTATTTTCTATGTTTCTGTTCTTCCTCCGGTTCGTAAAGTTGTTGATTCGAAAAGACGAAGGAAATATTGCTTAATTCATATCCAATCTCCGGTACAAATATGTTAAAGAAGGAACTGCAGATACTGGAGAATCGAGGGTACACAAAAGGCTGGAGAAACTCAGCGGGTGCAGCAGCATCTAAGGAGCGAAGGAGATAGGCGACGTTTCGGGTCGAGGAAGGGTCTCGACCCGAAACGTCGCCTATCTCCTTCGCTCCTTAGATGCTGCTGCACCCGCTGAGTTTCTCCAGCCTTTTGTGTACCTCCGGTACAAATATGTTTTGATATGTCCAGCAGATCACACTCAGGGCCCCGACCCGAAACGTCGTCTGTCTATTTCCCTCTACAGATCCTACCTGACCCGCTAAGTTCCTCCAGCACTTTGTGTTTTACTCAAGATTCCACCATTTATTATCTCTTGTGTAACAATCTATTGATAACACATTTTGACTTTCTGGTGTTTCCCCTTTAAATGCGTGCTTTTATATTTCCGGATATCGATTTGTTTATATGCCGAACAACATTACACCTCCATATTTTAACAGCATTACATAAGTGATGTAGAAAAATCGCGATCGTAAATCTCATTCACACTGAACTAATTATTTGTGTACGTAAATGATTTATAAAACGTCTTAATCGTAATTTTTTTAATGACTTTATTTCAGAAATGCACTGCGTTCAGATCCTGATCCTTATTAAAAAAGAAATGCTTCGTGATAAAATTATACAGCTGTGATAATTGAAATATAAATCGATACCATCAACTTTCTATAAAGGCCACACGGATAGTACAAATTATTTTGTGTAGGAAAGAACTGCAGATGCTGGTTTAAATTATTTTGATTTGAGGTGTATTCCAAAAGTCAGACTGCATCTGCATTCAGTTTTTCCCCCACGGATTTCAAGAAAGGCATGCTGGCATTGGAAAGAGAAAATCTAAGAAGTAAAGGCCTCAGTTATGAGGAACAAATATTTGCGGTACATTTAAAATAATAAAGGGGTTCGGTTGAATAAATATGGATTTATAATTTGGCATTTAACTTGAACGAAAACTGCAAGTCACCAATGCCTGTTGAATTATTTCTACAGCATGTTAATCTAAAAAAAAAACCGATGTTAAACTAAATAAAAATTGATATCTTCATGATATCTCCTGCTGCCTCCATCTGCTAAAATCTACAATGTCCGTCTTTTGTCAACGCTACGGGACAAAAGAAGCAGAACGCTTTTGATTTGCGCCAAAGTATAGTCAGGTGTCGAGCTTCAATGTTTATGTTGAATGAGTGCGAAGTGAATTGATTTCAAAATTCTCACTTTTATTCGAGTCCTTTCGTGGCCTAGCCCTTACCTATCTACATGACATCCTCTCGCCCTACAACCCACTGACCACCACCACTCCCACCCCCCATGTCAAGTTAGAAGCACTGACAAAATAAAACCTGTTTGTTGCTGCTGCTGTTTAGAAGTGTAATGTAGAAACACCCTTTCATTACTATTTTTAAATAGACGATGCGTTGATTGAATTTTCAAAATCGTGATGGATAGATTTTTTGGGATTATGCAGTCAAATTAAACCGAGATACAAATGGCCCAAAAACTCAATAAAAGGCGAAACAAACTGGCGATAGACACAAAAAGCTGGATTAACGCAGCGGGACAGGCAGCATCTCTGGAGAGAAGGAATGGGTGACGTTCAGACTTCAGTCTGAAGATGGGGTCTCGACCCGAAACGCCACCCATTCCTTCTCTCCAGAGATGATGACTGTCCCGCAGTTACTCCAGCTTTGTGTGTCTATCTTCTGTTTCCGGCTGATTAAAGTGTCATGGTAAAACGCCATTCTGATATTAATGCATCCCAAATAAAACTGACATTTTGTAACGCTATTCATTTGATTTATCATGAATGCATCTTGAAAAAAATGCAATGGAGCCCAACTTTAGACGCTACTTACTTTCAGATCAATTGAACCTGTTTGGTTGGAGAACATGTTTTGCAAACAAGATTGGAATGTATCTACCTCTGAATGATCTAGCCGGCAACATTTAGTATAACTTGTTAATTTATTTGGTTCCCTCTCGCTCAATTTAAATGGGCGAAATTAGAAAACTGGCAATACTTTGCTGCAAAACTCTCTGGTTATTCTGCCTGCCTATTTTAGTGAGGGCCAGGTATAGATTTTAGGAGAAGGAGCCAGACGCCTTTGTGGGAATTTTCGCACCTTTTCGCGGAGGTTAG
The DNA here is from genome assembly GCA_035221665.1 of Okamejei kenojei. Classification (NCBI taxonomy): domain Eukaryota; kingdom Metazoa; phylum Chordata; class Chondrichthyes; order Rajiformes; family Rajidae; genus Okamejei; species Okamejei kenojei. The sequence continues at coordinate 46,728,595 of CM069139.1, forward strand.
AATACCAAAGAAATAAAGTCAACAATAAAGCATGACTTGCAAATATTTGCCCAAAGTTATCAACGCCGAAATTGGCATTAACTCGGCATTTTACTTTGATTCCCGGTAACCCAAATACATATTCACGAAACATTTATCAATTATAATTTTAAATCAAAAAATAATTTTATTAATGTGTTCGTTTTACCTTAGATAAATTTTTCATATCAAACTACCTATTAGAAAATATTCATAAATCATTTATCAGTGACCATTTTAATTCAAAAAGTAACTTTGTAAAATGTGACATTTGTTTGTTTCATTTTATGTCATATATTCTACATCAAGCTACATATTAGAAAATCAACGCATTGTGTCTTTTCAATAACGACGTCTTAATATTCTTCAAAAAATATTCATTTATTTTCAGTAAGACATGATATACAAAGCTGCTAGTCAGTAAAACAAATATATAAATAATTCTGTGTAATTCCGAATATTCACGCATGAGTTTGAAATTCATCGCTATAATTATGTTGGGTTTTCTTTTGTCTGATTGCATTAATTATAAATTAATATGAATGTTGATCCTGAAGGAACTTTTGAGAATCTTGAAGGGGAATCCAAAGGCAATAGAAACGCAGCAGGCGGTTTTGAAATAAGATATTTGATGCAGATGTCCACAGCAATGCAACAGACCAAAACAAGAAACATTCAAAATACATTTGTTTTGAAAATACGCCGTCTTGAATGAAATACAAGTTTCCGAAATCAATGCTTTGAAATCATTTTGCTTTAAACAATCTTGGTCTGATAGGAAACAGTCGGACCGAAAATGATTTAATGTTTGGTTTGCGGGAACAATTGCGGATTCATCCTCAGCTCTTTAAGCGGCCAAGGTATATCTGATCTTTGTTATTCTAGACCACACTCAGCACCAAAGCCTCAGCACCGCAGTGGAAACAAGTTAAGCACGTTCGGCTGTGGTAAACATTTATCCTTTCCACCAGAGACTAGCCCTGTGCAAATGGGCTCTTTCCACAGTCCCAGGCTTCAGCCTCACGTGGTACGCGAGAGGAGGACAAAGATCAGACAACGAAATGGCACCGAAGAAAAACAGGATCGAGGCCTATACAGACAAGATCCCCGTAAAAAGTGCAGAGATAACATCGTGTTCAAAAGCAATTGCGGAAATAATCAGAATGAAAAAAGAATCAAAGATGAAGGAAAAAAAATGAGGAAGCTAAAAGGATTCACCGGATTATAGTAATACTAATACACTGTCAAAGATAGACACGATAATAGCAATGCCACCTGATAACTTAATAAGATGCTGCATCTGAGATAGGTAGAGTGAATCGTCCGTTATTGTCATAAAACATGATATGTCTTTGACATGTTAGTGAACGCAGTAATTCAAAGAAAGGAGCGAACCCACCTCTTCGTCAAATCCATTTAAATAACCCAAAATAAACCTACAGAAACGCGACACTGTTTTCATGCTATATACTTTTATTGGCAGGAAACTATCCGATATCTTCAACAATAAAAAAATAAATAAATACTGAATTAAAATGAAACATTTGATTTCTACGTTCAAATAAACATTTTACTCTCGAATTTACTATTTAAAGGAAGTGCCCCAGCTCGGGGAACTCAGGCCACATCGACTTTTAACTTCTTGTAGTTTTGGAACGCACTACGAGAGAGGAACACTAGGGCAAATTATACCGCAAAGGTAAATAGATACTAGCTCAAAATTAAAGTCATACATTTCTTCCGTGTTTTGAAATGTTTTCTCAGAAATAAAACAGTATGAATCCAGAACTGGTGTCCGATCTTGTAACTAAGAGACGCCTTTAACCATTGTTTTTATTTAAGAAAGTAATTTACGAATCAAATGTCACAAGGGTCAAACTCACGAGTAAATTATTTGTTTACATTGATAAAATGGACCTGGCGTTTTCTAAAGTCAACTTACCGTCAACTCATTTATCAGGAGCACATTGTGTCGTATATTTTGATTTCAAACCACATCGTGAAGTAATCGCATTCTAATACCTAACCAATGTTATTGATACAGTGTCACCGCTGTGCTCATACAAATCAAGCTACAATTATTCATACAAATCACCTACTAAGTAAAAGTGAAATGTAAGTAGTGGTAAATTTGTTTGCGAATTCTATATTTTGACAGATATAAATATAAATAGCTTCAATTGTGACGGGAAAGGCACTGGTTCTGATTATTATTTTCCCATTGCAACACAATTGTATTATCTGCATTGGTTATTATATATCGCAACTTATTGTAAAACCAACCATCTCATACCTGGTACATCAATTCGGAGAGACATTACGTTATCGTTTATGCAGATTGTAATTCCATTTGTAGTTTTTTGTTAATGCTAGCAATATTTTTTGAGGGGGCGATTAGGTAACTTTGCAAATGGGAACTTACCGGCTGAATGACCTACATTGTCCGTTTAAAATAGCAATAGTTTGATGCAATGTATACTTTATTGAACAGTTGTAAAGCAACGATTCTTTCATTCACCAGTGCACAAGAAATCGCCAGATGTGGGTCAGCCCGACCCCAATTCGAGAGCCCTACCTCCAGGTAGTGTTGCCAGGTCACGTCCGTCCACCAATGAAGCAAAGAGCTTTTCCTCCTACCGCCCTCCGACGTCACCGCCACGGGCGCGTCCACGCTGATTGACAGCCTGAGCGTGTAAAATCCATTTCCCATGCTGTGCTTTGAAATGCAGATCCTAACCACCTCTCCCGAGGAAAAGGGAGGCACATATACTCTAAACAAGTACTTCTGCAACTTCGAAGGGTGAAATCAGTCATTAAGCAGCACTTACAAACGGATTCCGAATAACCTGTACCCAAGAGATTTTAATCCTGTTTCACATTCAGCAAGAGGTATTGCAAATCTTGAGCGTATCAGCAACCATCATGGGTAAGTGGTTTCATTTTGTACATTTTACATCGCTATGCAGCAGAGGCACAACTGACCGTGATCGAGCACTAACTTATTCTTCAGCCACATATTAGTTGTAAATACACGCTGTAAAACAAATTATTTACGTACATAGTTGGGTTACTTTGTGTTAAGATAGTTCTCCTGTTTGGAGCAAGTAGACCGAATTTGTGGTTGTGTATATATATATATATATATATATATATATATATATATACACACACACACACATATGTGTATATATATATACATATACATATATAAGTCTGTTTTCCGTACGAATATGTGTCGATGAATTTGCAAGCGACTTCTGCATGTTCATTTTTTAGCGCCTTAGTGAGCTAATGTGCACGTAGCTAATGTTCTGAGGAAAGAGAAAGGCAAAAACGGTCGACTTAACTCATGCCGCAAACAGAGAGGAATGGACACCGTTTAAACTTTACAGACAACATTCACGGAAATGTGTTTTTCCTTATAAAAAGGTAGACAAATACAACCCGAGAACAAATAAACGTCCAGCGTATCTTTAACGCGCGTTCATTAATACCACGGCTAACTTTTCTCCCATTGAAGTAAACTGAACAAAATTAACCGATTAAAATTGCAGTTCAAAAAACACCATGACAAATCTGGCTCTGCGGATTGCGCCTTGTAATAAAACGACAGAGAAGGATAGGGAACTAAAATATCTTACTTCAGGTTAATTCAGACGCAAACCTCGTGTTGTTTTCAAGACAATTACGTGAAACTAGCGAATTCCCACTATGATCACAACTTGTGCAACTGTGTCTGTTCTCGGTTGCCTTCAGTCGGAGAATGTCAGGGACTGCAATATTGGTCATTGGCAGGGCTCGAAGTGAATGTGAGCGATGTAACAGGCCCAGGCGACGTATATGTTCCACAAACGTAACAAAATAGAGCTTGTCAGATGTTGGTTTGCACAACACAAATACGCCCGCTGCTCGGTTAGACGCTGGCTTGTAAAATGTAACTGTAGTTGGCTTTTTTTTTGTGCTGAATATGTCCTCTTGTGTTTCATACCAGAGCCAGCGTTTGGGGAGGTGAACCAGTTGGGAGGTGTGTTTGTCAATGGCAGACCACTGCCTAATGCCATTAGACTGCGGATAGTTGAACTGGCCCAACTGGGAATTCGACCTTGTGATATCAGTCGACAGTTACGAGTTTCACATGGCTGTGTCAGTAAAATCCTCGCTCGGTACAACGAGACTGGTTCCATATTGCCCGGTGCGATCGGTGGGAGCAAGCCTAGAGTGACAACCCCCACGGTGGTCAAACACATCCGAGCGTATAAGCAGAGAGACCCTGGGATTTTTGCGTGGGAGATCCGTGACCGACTCTTAGCCGATGGTGTCTGTGACAAGTACAACGTTCCTTCGGTCAGCTCAATCAGCAGAATCCTGCGGAACAAGATCGGGAACATGTCTGAGCAGAGTCAATACGAGTCGAGCAAGGCTCCGGCGCATCCGCCCCCACAGTCGGCTCTCCAGTACAATGCAATTTATTCCTATTCCAATCCCATCACAACGGCCGGAGCTAAAATGCCATCGTCGCCCGGTGTGCCCGCCATCCCAGCACACATGGGAATTCACAGGACCTGGCCTTCCTCGCACTCTGTCTCCGATATCCTGGGCATCAGAACATTGTTTGAGCAGCAAGGTAAGCTGCAGCACTTCTGTGCTAGGACACAATGCGAAATAAAGGCCGGCCTAATGCTGCCACACCACGTCTTTTGTGGTGTGATAGCATTATAAACTAAAAAAAGTGGCCTGTCCATAAATAACACTTCTGCATTCGCTAAAACAAAACCCGACCTGACACGTCCGTTCTTTAGTCTTGCTATTTTTCTACATTCTCGAAATGGCCGCATATCATGTATTTCGTGCGGATCAAATGTAAAAAACGACAGTAAAAAAACAGAAATCAGAAACTACCTCTTTCCTTCTCATTAGTGACTCTTGCACCGAAGCTCGGCAAAACTAAAGCTTTATTCAAAACGCTTTGTTGCAGTTTTGCTGAAACAATTTCAAAACATTACCGAGTTGTATTTTAACTTCTCATTAGAGCGGATTGAACGCCCCATTCTATTCAATTACTTAAATATATGTTCGCTCCCTCCCGACGAAATCAGTTTTCCCACTCCGCTTAACAGTACAAAATAAAGCCACGTCACTTTTTATATAATTATTTCCTTTCCCACCGGTCGCCTGATTAGAATGGGCTGCTATTGCAGGTTTCGAAAGTATGACACCGATTGCAATTAATTTTGTTTGCGATAATTTACTTTAGTAGAACTTTTCCCCATTTATATATTCATGGTCAAATACAATTTTGTTGGTTCTGGAACAAAATGTACTATATCTGGCAAGTAATGTACGCGGCATTTTAGGTCCAGTTTACTTGAAACTGTTTAACTCTCCTAAATCTCAATATATTTAATTTCCGCGAAAAATGAAGGCAATAAAATCCTTTGTTATAAATTTGTATCCAAACATTGGTGTGGCAGCATCCGGAATTCCCCGGATTTTATTCAGAACAGATTTATAAGTTTGTCATTTTTCTTAAAAATAACCCCCAGAAAATATGCAATGTAACGTCTGAATAATCCACGCATCAAATAAAACAACGCAGAAAATAAGTGACTGCCATTAGCTACCAATGCCAGCATTTTTAAACCATCATGATAAAATATCTTGTCCTGGGTCAGAAAGGAAACACACAATTAAACCTCCAATTGCATTTCCTACATAATAATGTATCGCTTCGGGCTACAAACCAATACATGACTAGAAACAGCATAAACGAATTCTGCAGTTATGATTTGGGGGATTCTAGTGAAGTTTAAGTAGGAGGATTAGTAGCTCATTTCCAGTACAAACAATTATGAACACAAAGTTTAGGATTTGCTACAGACCAGATCAACTAGCGCACCCCGAACATTTATAGAAACATTAATTGTTAGTATGGTAACGTGTGATTTGATTTTTAAACATATAATTTGCTTAGCAAATTAAAATATACGAGGACGCTATTTACATGTATTTAAAAGATGGTGATGTTTACAAAATGCACCATTGGTAAGTATATCGAAAATCACAAAAAGTCTCCAAATTCTAATAGGAAAGCCATTTGTGGGAATATTTGATATGCTAGCTCAATCATAATGCGTGACGTGTTTGATTGAAATGTTGAGGTGCGTGGACAGGTCTCGGTCACATCGGATGGGGTTACTCCAAGGAGTAAATCCGTTGAACTATACTCCAAGAAAGTGCATCCGACCGCCTGTACTAAATTAAACAAAATATCGGAGTCACTGACCGGAAATAGAGAAGCAAATATCATGTCTGCTACAAGTATTCAGATACAAGTCATGTCATAAAAATATTTTTGTTGTTAGGTGCTATTCCCATTAGTGACAGTTCTTCTTATCCTACTAAAGTGGAAGAATGGAACAGTATAAACAGGAGTCACTTCCACTCCTCAAACCAGTCTACAGTGAATGGACTGGACAAGTCCCCACTGGAGCAGGAAGTCAAATATACTCAGGTAATTGTAGCTTGCCTTTCCTCTCAGCAAGACAGATTACAGCGTTTACAGAACTCCAAACTACAAAAATAAACACCTTTCAACAATTACATCCCATATGTAATTAGTATTCTAAATTGCAATGACTGTTACATGTGGGGACCTCTAATTAATTTGCAAAATCAAGATCGAGGTAAAATGTTGTAGACCTTTTCATAATATATATAAAGGTAATTATGAAATGCCCTTTCTAGTTGGTATTTTAACGCGTGTTATGACGAGAGCGGGGAAAATAGAATATCGCAGAATGGGAACAGAAACATACAATGGACTATATAAAAGTAGCCAGTGAGGTATTTATATATAATTCATTGATTCATTGCCCACTGTGGGATTGGTGTCCAATGTGACAGATGACAACAATAGTTTATTGCAATAAAGTAAATTGGCAATAAATACGCTGAATATGGGGAAATCTTATTCTTGTAAAGGTGAATTGGAACTGCATTTCAATGCATTGGTTAAATTTTTTTAATGGTATGATTGTACAAGATTGAAATACAGTAACATTTTCCCTATGTTTCTTGCACTAATCTCGATAATATTAGCACATCTTCAAAGCAGTTGGTCAATAATCCTGAGGAGACAAATGGTTTAGAAAAAAACATATATATGACTTCTCGCAGCCGATCTACGGGCAGGGAAAATAATTGTAAAATGACATATACAGATTAAATTAACAGGCATATTTAGTTTTTACTTATTTAATACAATCTGTACAATAAATTTGAGATAAGAATTGTTTAGACTAGTTTTCTTTTACATTTATCCCGTCAGCTCAGTAGGTCGTAGACATTTATCTTGATTAAAATGTAGCAATTAAAATATTTAGTTAATCGCTACACGTCACGCTAATGTATGTACCAAACAAAATACAAAGGCAGTGAGCATTTTACCAGAGGAACGCAATGGAATTGTTTTTATTGTCAGATGAGATACCAGCGAAGCATTCCAAAATATTTTCAAAGTAACAAAAAACTCGACACACACATTCTGTGGGCTTTATTCAGCGTTAGGGTTGCATCGAACAGGTTAACGCCAGAAGTGCTTTGCTTACTGTGATGCATTTAATAGATTTATTTGCTATTATAAATTAACTGAACTATTTAAAAAAATGCGCGGTGCACTTTCAGAATGTCAACAGGAATTCTTAAATTACTATCTGTAGGTGCAATTCAGATAAGGTTCTAGGTTTCTGCTAAGTTTGGAAAAATAAATATAATTCCAACATTTGCTATATTTGCAACTATCTTTTGCCACACCATATAATTACCAATTGTATTTGTGCGGCAACATTAATCATTCCTAAATCACAGCATAGCAACAATACGTGTTGGGTTCACGTTTTTCTTCGTAAACATTGCATTAGAACCATCGTTGTCGATCTATTATTGTGTTGGCTTTCACTGTCATTGTTTATATGTATATATATATCATTCTGAGTGTTAACTGCTTTGATTCACTGACGACGCTCAAACATTCATTACACATTAACACATGTAATGTGTAACATGTGTCAGTGGTTCCGCCACTTTTTAAGCTAACAATATTTGTGTTGGCTAATTCCAACAAATGATATCAACGCATAACCCCGCCACAACTTCCTTATATTTGCACTTATTTAATAACATTATATTTCACATTTAGCAACATAATTTCCTTTTTTGTAGAACACAAAACTCGCTGTAAAATATAAACTTTAATGTACATTTAAAAACAACAGACACTGCCACCAATTCATTGTGAATAATAGTCCCAATACTATATTGAGACATAGATTGCAATTTTAAACTTTTGTATCAGATATGCGAGCTTGTGCTAAGATGTGCGTTCAAATGCTGTACTTTATGAGTTTAGTCGATTGTATGTCAGCAATTTAACCTTTGTGGGCTAGGGTTTTATGCTGGTAAAATAATAAATACATAGGTATTTTAGTTAATCATGTTTAACTTTGTTAAATGATTTAACAGTTTTTTTTATCTTCCAGGGTTCCAATGGTCTACCTGCAGTTAGCAGCTTTGTCTCTGCCTCAAGTATGGCTCCTTATCCTCCACCTACACAAGTATCTCCCTACATGACATACAGTGCGGCTGCTTCCAGCTACATGGCAACTCACGGCTGGCAGCATGCAACTGGCAGCACACTGTCAGCTCACAGTTGTGACCTTCCCACACCACTGCCATTCAAAAGCATTCAAGCAGCTAGAGAATGTAGCCATTCCATTGCAGCCTCCGCACTGTAGTACACAATTAATTGCAGTTCAGTGTCTTCATCCCTGCATCAGGACAAATACAGAGCCAGCGCTGATAAATACAGTCATGAGGTGATGCCTATCAATAACTTCACTTAGTTTGCTCTTAATGAGTTATTAGATTCTGAATCTGCGTAAGACAAAACAAACCCCGCCCTCATTTTATGACTGTAATTATGTCTTCCAAGGGATGCAGATGGTAATATATTTGTCATCTCACATACAAAATAATGAGGATTGGATGATACATTGCCACCCAGAGATGATGAAACTGAGAGCTACTTGTCCCATGAGTATGCTACTGGGTGGAATTCAATGTTAAAGGACGCAATTTCATTTGAAGAGAGCACAGATTCTTCAACATTCCTCCTCTTACACCACTGGTTCCAAGCATTCAGATACAGAAAATATTTATTGTAGGTCCATTGTAGATAATTGTGTTTTGGACTATTCCAAATCTCTGGCTGAACAAGGAATTCTGGTGGCAAGTGATCCTGTTAGGAGAAGGTTGTTGCAATTATACAATTATAAAATGGAGTACAGGCACTATTTAGAAAAGTTACATTTCAGAGGAACAGATTTTGTAATATTCTTGTTGTCATGAATATCACTGTTGATTAATTAGTTTAATAATGTTCATATGCCATTATACATTTCACAACAGTTGTTATTTCCAAAATGAAATTCAGTTCCAGGATTTTTCTATTATTATCTTATTTAAAAAAATGTAAACTGGCAAATTAGTGGATAATTCTCTCATGTGATTATTTTTTATTTGAATAGAATGAGTCATTTGAATCACTTATATGACCACACTCAAAGTATCAAAGTAAACTCAATGTGTTGCTTTGATTAGTGTCCAAACATTTTGATAGTTACCAAACTTCAAAGCCTTGTGAACTTTTCCTTATAACTGAATTGAAAAATCATATCCTTGACATACCATTTTCAAAATCCAAAGTGATAGAGATGTGCTGTAAACCACCCACTTTTGACAAATGAATTACATTGAAATAAATGAGAGAATTGAGCAAATTATTGTAAGAGGCATTTGGTAAATAAGTAATTATTGCGAGGGAGGAATGGTTATGGAACAGAAACTCTTTTTGTAAATAAAAATAAAATGTCAAAGTTTATTTTCATATTACTGTGTAAAGCTTTTCTCCACAAATATTATGAATAACCCTCTCGAAAGCATACTCATCAACTAAGGATGCCTAGCCATTTGAAGAATAATACAGATATCAACTATTATGTACATACAGAAGAAAGTTTGGCTTTTTGTTTTATGAAGGACATACCATTTCTTCAGCAAAGGACACAAAATCAAACATCCCTCCAAATCTACAAGATCCAGTGCAACCTCAAAGGGTCATTGCATTGTGCAACAGCTATAGGATAATGTTAGCTTTTTGAAGACCTGAACAAAAAAATCTTTAAGAAGTTGATCAGAAGGTTATTGTGACATCTATATATAGACACATACCATGGATTTATAGCCACAACCACTGTGAAATGCAACTTCTTTATTTGATGGTTATAGCGCTAACACTACTTTCAGGTAAAATATTAATGCTTTCCTGATTGTTTCAAGAATGTTTTCGTTTGAAAAAACTGTTCATCAGCTCGCCGTGTAGTTTACATCCATGTAAATAATCAGTTTTATTTGTTGGTGTAATGGTGGTGGAAGAAGTTATAAAATCAAAATTCATTTAATGGTAATTAGTATGTTAGGTAGCATATATCCAGTATATCATGCTGTATCAGGCTGTAACTGTAAATGGGTGGCCACACAAACAATCTGTACTCCATGAAGATATAACCATATAACCATATAACAATTACAGCACGGAAACAGGCCCTCTCAGCCCTTCCAGTCCGTGCCGACCATTTGTTTTCCCCTAGTCCCATCTACCTGCACTCAGACCATACCCCTCCATTCCCTTCACGTCCATATACCTATCCACTTTACTTTTAAATGTTAAAATCGATCCTGCCTCCACCACTTCTGCTGGAAGCTCATTCCACACAGCCACCACCCTCTGAGTAAAGAAGTTCCGCCTCCCGTTACCCCGAAACTTCTGTCCCTTAATTCTCATGTCATGCCCTCTTGTTTGAATCTTCCCTACCCTCAATGGGAAAAACGTATCCACGTCAACTCTGTAAATGATGTTAAAAAAATACTCAGCATAATTTAAATCATAAATAATTTTTTAACGACATACATTTAGTCCACAAGCTTCAGTTGTGAGATTAGTTCATTGCTCTCACAGATCTGCTCGCTAAAGCTTTCTATTCAATCTGATACGTTTGGGATTGATGTAAAGAAATTTAAATCGTATAAAAAGGATGTAGGTCAATAGGTTGTACCTGTATATATCTGTAAGAAAACATTTTATTTTTATAAAATAGTTAAATTAAAAACATGAATTACAAAATATTTGTTTTACTCAGAAATGTAAAAATTGTTGTACGTGTTTGCTAATCGTTTTAGATTAATTTATTGACATGAGAGAATACTTTACAATTATTTCATTTTGCCTGCTTTGAATACAGATCTAGATGAATTTCCTCTGGAAAAAAAGATAATGTTCTTCATGTTTACACAATTTTATTGGGAGACAATGTAACATGATGTTTCTTAAGAAAATGCAAGTGTCTTAGTTTTTGTTTCTGCTTGACTCAGAAGTTTTCCTGAAGCCATGCAAATGCATATTCATAAACCAAGAGCATAACTGCACCACCTGCAGATAGAGAGGGATGAAAAGAGAGAAAATTATCAATGCAACTCAGCAATGGGTGTTAAAATGGCAAATTATTAAAGATAGTAAAATGTCTTTAAGCCAACATGTTTGGTTAGAGTATTTACATAAATTGGAATTACCTGGCCCTAGTCTCATGACCTTTGGAACCAAGCCTTTGTACAATGCAAAGAACCTATCAAATGGAATATAGATGTATTTGTTAATATAGGAAACAAAATATTCTAATGTTTGCTACAAAATTGTGTTAAGTAATAAAAGATCATATTCATCTATTTAACCACCCCCCAAAAAAACTTTTTATTTAATTCTCCTGAATATGCTATGAAAAAAAGCATAATTTATTAAATAAACATAAATGATACAATGAAGATGGAAATCAAGAGCCAGGTTATTTTTTAAAATTTATTTCTGTAATGCTTTACAATTTCTGAACAATGCACCGTGTGAGAATTTCCATACACTACGTGTATTTTGCAAAGAAAATTGAGTACATTCATAGATGGAAATTATATTTTTCAAAGATTTAATAGGGACTTACTTCACATAATTTTATTATCTTCAGCTCATAAATAACATTGAATTCTCCAATTTCCAGTAATATCCCCCTATCCTCCTCTAGCTGCCCTCATGACCCCACCCCAACACAAGCTAATTTCTCTCATCACTTGTCACCCTGTTATTTCCCCATACTCTTTATGCTCATCTCCCACCCCTTCCACCTCTGCCATCACCATTTCCCTTTTTTCTCCCCTCTTTCCCCTCCCCCGATTGTTTCCACCCTTATCCATTCTTCAGGCTTACTTTTCGTTCCATCTTTTCTTTCATTTTGAACACCCGTTTTGTCTCCTTTTCACCTCTGTCATTAATTCCACCCCTCTGGCAATCAACTCCTCTCCCCCCTTCACCTGGACCCATTTATCACTTGCCAGACTTTGCACCACCCCTGCCTTTATTTTCCAGCTTTCTCCCCCATCAGTCTATAGAACAGCTGTGACACAAAATATTATCCATCTATTTCCCTCCACATACACTGCTTGACCAACTGAGTTTCTCCAGCACTTTGTGTTTTGCTCAGGATTCCAGCATCTGCAGACTATTGTGTCTCTGTATGTGTTATGCTTGCCCCTGAAATAATTAGTGCTGCCCCTTCCTTGTCTCTGAACTTCCTTGTATGTGAGATGCATCTAAAATTAAAAGTAAAAGTAAAATTAAAATTAAAAGGCTAAATTTCTGCACATTTTGGACAAGGAACCATGGTCATATTTTTTACCATGTGGCAATGGGATGAAAACTTACTGAGAGTGTTAAGAGGATTCAGCTTTCAAACTAAAAAAATGACTCTTACCCTTCCTCCCTATAGATGGTCTTCATAGAGGTGAAACACGTTCTGTATTTAACTTCTCCTGGCTTGGGCTGTGGTCCCTGGATTCTGCTCTTTGCTACATCGAATGGGATGTTGACACATGAAGCAATTGTTCCAGACAAAAATCCAATCCCTAGTTTCCTCAAGAACTCAATTGATGGGTCCTAAAAAGAAAGACATTTTGTTTCAGGGGAAAAAAAAGAATTACAATTTATCGAAAATCTATATAGCACTATATTTAGTTATTCTACCTAAACACATTAAGGATTCCTATACCCATGCTCAGTTTCTTGACAATCATACAGTTTGTGTTTTTACACATGTTCCAAATTGTTGAAACGCACATTTCCTTCACACAGGATTTATAAACAAAGTTCATAAAAAAGACTGCTTTGGCATATGGGGATGATTTGTATAATTAGACCTTACAATGTACTTAGTATTACCGTATCAAAACATGAGAAATCCAAGCAACCGTATTAGCTAATTGACCAGAATACTTTACAAATGACAACAACTTCCACCATGAAATTGACCAAAACACTGATTTGTACATGACATCTCCATATGTTAAAAAAAAACAAATTCTATTGTCCTGTGTTTTTGTTCCCTTTCATGCATGTTTTTCTCTTCAGATTTTCTTTCATGTTTGAACTATCCAGTCTATCAAGAAGTAGAAGTTTCCTGTTATTAACAATCCACATTAGTTCAATTATAGCAGTGACTGAAGTCTCGTCTTTTTGCAAAACAACTAATTTAATTGAACTGAAGTATTTTTACAGTATGGCACTGCTTCAAAATGTTGCTTGCTCCAGACTTTTGCCTTGTACAGATTTGCATTCTTAGTCTTTAGGCAATTTGGTGATATGTTCATATATATTCAAATCTACACTTCCTTCTGTTTTGCATTAATAATTATTTATGCGGGCCTGCCATCTACTGCAGTTTGATGGATAATTAAATGTAATAGTGTAATGATTTACACTTGCAAAATGTTAATGTTCAATGTAAGATTAGTTATGGGCAACTTTTTGGAACATTAGCTAGTTAAATGATTGATAAAGAAAAGCCATGACAGATGGCCAAATGATATATTCTTCCTGAAGCCCAACTTAATTGGGGCATTGCGACATATGTATTGCCTTAGTTTGAATTAAAGATTTGCATGAGGAAATGAGCTGAACCAGAGTGAAAGGAACATGAAAATCCATTACATACACATACACTAACAGTTCCTGGTTTCTGCTTTCTGTTTCACTCTTTCAGATTGCCTGCTTATTTGGAATAAATTATTACCTTATTTGCTGGAATAATATTCTTCACGTTGAAGTAAAATCCAAAATAGATCATGTTAAATACACCATGCCGACCTAGTGTTGCTGTCAGACCCTTGTTCAGGCCCCGTAGTCCCAAACCCTGAGTTTTGATTATTTCACGTGCATAAGCAAACGAGGATGGTTGCTGTATTGAAAGAAATTACAAAGTTATTTTTAGATTAAGTAAAAAATCAAAAAATCAATTTCCTGATGATAAGCTTGAATCCCTCTAAAAGAACTGAACTGTTATAAGACAAAACTAATGCAAGTCAAGATCTAGCGTGAGATGCGATTGTTTTAATTTGGAAAGATTTCCTGCAATGCTGCCCATGCTGCCAGCCTGGAGTTGAAGGTAAGAGAAGCAGGAGTGGGCCACGTGCGTTCACATCTGATCTATCATACAACTCGCTTGTGACACATCTTCAATTTTTAGTCTGCTTCCCACATCTTTCGATACCCTTGCAGTTCAGAACTTCAGCCTTGAATGTATTCATGCCAAGGATTCACACTGAAAGTGAAATTAGCATGTCAGTCCTAAACAGCTGTGACTATGATTAGGACATCTCTGGCAGAGAGCTTTTGTTGTGCGAAAAATAGACCAATATATTTGTTTAGTTTAGAGATACAACATGAAAGCAGACCTTTCAGCCTACCAAATCCACACTGACCTCCAATCACCCTTTCACACTAGTTCCATGTTATGCCACTGTCTTATTCACTCCCCACACATTAGGAGCTATTTTGCAGAGGCTACAAACAGACCATCACACAAGCCAATTGACTCAATTTATACCTCATGCTGCCTCAGCAAGACCAGCAGCATAATCAAGGATGAGTAGCACCCTGACCACTCCTTCTCCTCTTTCCCTTCAGGCAAAATGTACAGAAGTGTGAAAACACACCTCCAGATTCAGGGGCAGTTTCTTCCCAGTTGTTATCAGGCAATGGAATCATCCTACCACAACCAGAGAGCAGTCCTGAACTACTATCTACCTCATTGGTGACCCTCAGACTATCCTTGATCGGACTTTGCTGGCTTTACTTTGCACTAACTGTTATTCCCTTATAGTGTATCTACACACTATAAATGGCTCGAATGTAATCATGTATTGTCTTTCCGCTGACTGGATAGCACGCAACAAAAGCTTTTCATTATACCTCAGTACATGTGACAATAAACTAAACTAAACTAAACCTGAGGTCAGTATCTCAGAGAACCGGGATGTCCGGCAGTGCGGGACAGCAGCTTTAACAGCTGCACCACTGTGCTGCCTATTTGTGGTGTATGAATGAGATTAAATAGTACAGATCAGACTGGATGGATATCCAGCTCTTTTGTGTATGTGATTAATTTGCATATATAGCATGTGGAGCAAGGATAAATGACTTCAACCCCATGCAATGTTCATTTACATTCTCCAGGCTGAAATTCTACGGCACATTTCCGATTAAGTCATCATGACTGCTGCCAGCAGGAAAGGCATTTTTAAAAGATTGGTAACATACACAACACCTGCGCTGTTTAATGGTGTAATGAACCATTTGTAGCATTCGTGGAAAGTCAAGATGCAAATCATCTTGGATCCTCCCATGAATCAGAAAATGCTGTTGTAAGTGTGTTGGTAGTCAGGATGAATGCAGAGCAGAATGCAGAATGAATTTCATAGGAGTCCTATTGGTTCTGCAGCACAACAAGGAGTTGGGGAAATTAAAGTGAATGCAAGCCAGAGTTGTCAGAGGTAGAAGCAGAAAGGGAAGGTGGGATTTTATCAGTGATCAATGTACTACCTGAGTGTGCAGAGGAGCCATGCCCACCTTTAACTGTCCAAGGAGCAAAGCAGACAGAAGTAAGGTTCATGAAAGCAATGGTGACAGGAATCTATCACTCTTCATGCAGAGCTCCATCTACACATCGGTGCCTGTAGATGTGAAGGCCAGGATTATTTTTACCTTAGCTCACTGACTGTTCCTGGGTGCGGTTGCTAATCAAAGATGTATTTCAAAGTTTGCAGTATATCTGTTTATCAAGGACAATCACCAAAGCTCTCTATTCAAAGAAATAAACTTTCATCTATATCTCTATGTATTAACACCACCAGGTTTGCTAGGACCATGAGATTCACAAAGGTTCAAGAAATTACAAATAACATTTCAGTCGCACTTGGGATACCCCATGTGATTCTGAACTCTACATTAAACCTGTGAAATCGGTGAAAAGGGTTCTGACAATCAGTCTAGCTCAGGAACAGGCCCATTAGCCCACCATGGTCATGTGACTATCATCTACCTATTGATATCAGTTCCATTGGTCTGCAGTCTTCTATACATTGGCGATTCAAGTGCTTGTCTAAATATTTTACATGCTGCAAGAATATCTATTTCCATGTAGGAGGTGCGTTCCAGATTCAAACCACCCTCCAAGAGAACTAAAGCTTTGTCAAATCTTTCCAAAAGCTTTAATCCTTCACCCTAAAACCAAGTCCTATGGATGTCGATACTTCTGCAATGGAGAAAAGGTTTGTGTGACCTACTCTTTCTATGCATCCCTAACAGGCCCCCCTGCAGCTTCCTCCACTCCATGGAAAACTAACTTTCGAGTTTTACCTCATAACTGAAATACTCCATCCCAAGCAACAA
This sequence comes from Okamejei kenojei, assembly GCA_035221665.1. NCBI lineage: Eukaryota > Metazoa > Chordata > Chondrichthyes > Rajiformes > Rajidae > Okamejei > Okamejei kenojei. The sequence continues at coordinate 46,745,495 of CM069139.1, forward strand.
TCAGTGGGTTGAGCAGCACATGTGAGGGGAGTAGAATTGTCAGTGTTACAGGTCAATAAGCAGTTTCAACTTAAAATGTTGAAATGTCAATACTTCTACTTGCTCAGATGCTGCTCGACTGGTCGTTCTTCCAGCAGATTGGTTGTTGCTCCAGTTCCCATGATTTGCCATCTCTTGTCTCTACAATTCTCCTGTACAATCACATCCTTCCTACAGAGTGGTGACCGGAACTGTACACAGTAGTCTATCTGTAACTTACCCAATGTTTTATAAAGGTGTCCCATAACCTCTTTAATCTGGTATTCTATGCCCCGGCTATTAAAGACAAATTACGCCCTCTTCACAACCTTATCTCTTTTGCTCTCACCTTCAGGAATTGTTGCACTTGTTTACCAATGTCCCTTTGTTCTTAATACACCCATTTGCCCCACCATCCATTGTGTATATTGACTTTCATTAGTCATCCCAAAGTGCATCAGCCTCCATTTATTAGAATTAAATTCCATCTGCCATGGTTCTGTCCACTTTCCCAACTTGGTTAATATCATCTTGTGATATCCTCATTATCGTGACAATCCTCATTATCAATAACACCATATGTAACACATGTAAACTTACTAATTACCCTTCCTACACTAACATCCAAGTCATGAATGTATGTGACAGACAGCAAGGGTCCCAACACTGACCTCTCTTTGGTACACCAATGGTCATAACCTTCCAATCACAAGAATAACCATTACCATATCCTTCTGCCTTGTATAACCAAGTCAATTTTGAATCCAATTTGCCAACTTGTCCTAAATCCCAAGTACTTTAATCTTATGTATGCTGCCATTGAAGTCCAAGTGTCCATAAAACAATAAGACAGAGGAGCAGAATTCGTCCATTCAGCCCATCGAGTCTACTCCGTCATTCAATCATTGCTGATTTATATTTTCCTCTCAACCCCATTCTCCTGCCTTCTCACCTTAACCTTTACTAATCAAGGATCTCTCAATGTGTAGGAAGGAACTGCAGGTGCTGGTTTCCACCGAATATAGACACAAAATACTGGAGTAACTCAGCAGGAGAAACAGCATCTCTGGATAGAAGGAATGGGTAATGTTTCAGATCGAGATCCTTCTTCAGACTGAGCTACGACCCGACTTGAAACGTCACCCATTCCTTCTATCCAGAGATGCTGCTTGTCCTGCATTTCGTGTCTATCAAGGATCTATCAATCTGCTTAAAAATACCAAAGGATTTGGCCTCCAGAGCCATCTGTGGCAATTAATTCTGCAGATTCACCATCCTCTGGCTAAACAAATTCCTCCTCATCTCCATTCTGAAGGTGTGTCATTTTACTCTGAGGCTGTGTCCTTTGGTTCTAGACTCTCCCATAACTGGAAACAATGAGATTCCCTCTCTTCTTTCTGAACTCCAGCAAGTACAGGCCCAGAGCCTTCAAAAGCTCCTCATATGTTAACCCAATCATCCCTTGAATCATTCTTGTAAACCTCCTCTGGACCTCTCCAATGTCAGCACATTCTTTTTCAGATCTGGGGCACAAAATTGCTCACCATATTCCAAACCTTGACTCACCAGCACCTGATAAAGTCTCCACATTATATCCGTGCTATTATATTCTAGTCCCCTTGAAATAAATATTAGCATTACATTTTCCTTCCTTACCTGCAAATGAAACCTTTTGGGAATCTTGCACCAGCACTCCCAAGTGTCTTTACTTCTCCAATTTTTGAATCCTCAACTGTTTCGAAAGAAGTGTGCTCTATTATTCCTTCTACTAAAATACATGACCGTACACTTTCCTATGCTGCATTCCTTTTGTCACTTCTTTGGCCACTCTCCCAACCTGGCTAAGACTTTCTGCAAACTCCCGTTTCCTCAGCAAAACTTGCCCCTCAACTTATCTTTGTATCATCTGCAAACCTAGCCATAAAGTAATTGAATATGAAAAGGAGTGGACCCAACCCCAACCCCTGTGGAACACCACTAGTCACCAGCAGCTAACCAGATAAGGCCCCCTTAAACCCCACTTTTTGCCTTCTGCCAGTTGGCTAATCTTCTATCCATGCTGGTACCTTGCCTCTAATACCATGGGCTTCTATGTTGTGTGGCAGCCACATGTGTGGCACTTTATCAAAGGTTTTCTTAAAATCCAAGTTAACAGCATGCACTGGCTCTCCTTTGTCTATCCTGCTAGTTACTTCCTCAACGAATTCCAACAGATTTGTCAGGCAAGATCTCCTCTTAACAAACCATGCTGACTTCGACCTCATTTATCATGCGCTTCCTAAGCACCATTTCCTCAGTAATAACGGCTGCACTCACTTGTGCCGTCTGACTCTCTTGAATTTCCGGCACATTTCCATAACCATATAACCATATAACAATTACAGCACGGAAACAGGCCCTCTCGGCCCTTCCAGTCCGTGCCGACCATTTGTTTTCCCCTAGTCTCATCTACCTGCACTTAGACCATACCCCTCCATTCCCTTCACATCCATATACCTATCCACTTTACTCTTAAATGTTAAAATCGATCCTGCCTCCACCACTTCTGCTGGAAGCTGATTCCACACAGCCACCACCCTCTGAGTAAAGAAGTTCCCCCTCACGTTACCCCGAAATCTCTGTCCCTTAATTCTCATGTCATGCCCTCTTGTTTGAAACTTCCCTACCCTCAATGGGAAAAACGTATCCACGTCAACTCTGTCTATCCCTTTCATAATTTTAAAGACCTCAATCAAGTCCCCCCTTAACCTTCTGCGCTCCAAAGAATAAAGACCTAACTTGCTCAACCTTTCTCTGTTCCGATGTCTTTCACTGTGGTTTTCTGGTTTACAAATGATATTTGCACCACTCTTTGCTCTATTTTTTTTACACCCTCCTACACATTTCTATATCCCTGATGGGCCTCACCAGTTTGAATTTATCTTTACCTACTATATACCATGTTACTTTATTCAAGACTTGCTACCCTTTGATTGAATGACTGATTGAAAGATAGAGCATGGAAACAGGTCCTCTACCCCCCCCCCCCCCCCCCCCCCCCCAAAAATCCACAATGACCATCAATCAACCGTTCACACTAGTTCTATGTTGGACGTGATTCTAGTAAAGATTCTGGAAAAGATCACTAGATCACTTCCAAATAAAACACAAATGCTGTCTCCCAGGGGTAAAGAATCAACATGTGAAGGTGAACAGTGCAGAGAAGCAAGTTCAATGCAGGTCAGATTCTGTGCAGGTAAGTTAAATATTGTGAACTGGAGTACAACAATGAAGTTGCTCAGGTACAGGAGAGTAAAAGTTAAAGTTTCTTTATTTTCTTGCAATTGTTCATTCTGCACTGCATGGATATGAATTTAGAATTATGCACCACAATGCCACCATCTTGTTTAAATATGAATATCTGAAAAAAATACAATGGACATACAATTTAATAAACAGTGCAACCTTGCACAGACTCGTACTTGAACTGAGCTATTCAGTACAGCCAAGAAACATAGATCTACCTTGTAAAGTGAAAAACAAACAACGTATGTCCTGTCCACAAAAAACAGGGCGAGACTAATCACCACCTCTCAGAGTGATGCAAGTTGTGGTTAACTCTGCAATTAAGCAACACAAGCTCAAATACATCATAGAAACATAGAAACATAGAAAATAGGTGCAGGAGCAGGCCATTCGGCCCTTCGAGCCTGCACCACCATTCAATATGATCATGGCTGATCATCCAACTCAGTATCCTGTACCTGCCTCCTCTCCATACCCCCTGATCCCTTCAGCCACAAGGGCCACATCTAACTCACTCTGTGTGAAAAATGATATTCTCATCTCGATCCTAAAAGACTTCCCCCTTATCCTTAAACTGTGACCCTTTGTTCTGGAGTTCCCCAACATCGGAACCAATCTTCCTGCATCTAGCCTGTCCAACCCTTTAAGAATTTTGTAAGTCTCCATAAGATCCCCCCTTAATCTTCTAAATTCCAGCGAGTACAAGCCGAGTCTATCCAGTCTTTCTTCATATGGAAGTCCTGCCATCCCAGGAATCAGTCTGGTGAACCTTCTCTGTACTCCCTCGATGGCAAGAATGTCTTTCCTCAGATTAGGAGACCAAAACTGTACGCAATACTCCAGGTGTGGCCTCACCAAGACCTTGTACAACTGCAGTAGAACCTCCCTGCTCTTGTACTCAAATCCTTTTGCTATGAATGCTAACATACCATTCGCTTTCTTGACAGCCTGCTGCACCTGCATACCTACTTTCAATGACTGGTGTACCATGACACCAAGGTCTCGTTGCATCTCCCCTTTTCTTAATCGGCCACCATTCAGATAATAGTCTACCCTCCTGTTTTTGCCACCAAAGTGGATAACCTCACATTTATCCACATAATACTGCATCTGCCATACATTTGCCCACTCACTCAACCTATCCAAGTCACCCTGCAGCCTCCTAGCATCCTCCTCACAGCTAACACTGCCCCCCAGCTTCGTGTCATCCGCAAACTTGGAGATGTTGCATTCAATTCCCTCATCCAGATCATTAATATATATTGTAAATAGCTGGGGTCCCAGCACTGAGCCTTGCAGTACCCCACTAGTCACTGCCTGCCATTATGAAATGGACCCGTTTACTCCTACTCCTTGCTTCCTGTCTGCCAGCCAGTCCTCTATCCACATCAATACTGAACCCGCAATACCGTGTGCTTTGAGTTTGTATACTAATCTCTTTTGTGGGACCTTGTCGAAAGCCTTCTGAAAGTCCAGATATAACACATCCACAGGTTCTCTCTTATCCACTCTACTAGTTACATCCTCGAAAAATTCTATACGATTCGTCAGACTTACCTTTCATAAATCCATGCTGACTTTGTCCAATGATTTCACCACTTTCCAAATGTGCTGCTATCCCATCTTTAATAACTGACTCTAGCAGTTTCCCCACTACCGATGTTAGACTAACTGGTCTGTAATTCCCTGTTTTCTCTCTCCCTCCCTTTTTAAAAAGTGGGGTTACATTAACTATCCTCCAATCCTCAGGAACTACTCCAGAATCTAAAGCGTTTTGAAAAGTTATCACTAATGCATCCACTATTTCTGGGACTACTTCTTTAAGTACTTTGGAATGCAGCCTATCTGGCCCTGGGGATCTATCGGCCATTAATCCATTCAATTTACCTAACACCACTTCCCGGCTAACCTGGATTTCACTCAGTCCCTCCATCTCATTTGACCCCCGGTCCCCTGCTATTTCCGGCAGATTATTTATGTCTTCCTTAGTGAAGACAGAACCAAAGTAGTTATTCAATTGGTCTGCCATGTCCATGATCAATTCACCAGTTTCTGACTGCAAGGGACCTACATTTGTTTTAATTAACCTTTTTCTCTTCACATATCTATAAAAACTTTTGCAGTCAGTTTTTATGTTCCCTGCCAGTTTTCTTTCATAATCTATTTCCCCTTTCCTAACTAAGCCCTTTGTCCTCCTCTGCTGGATTGAATTTCACCCAGTCCTCTGGTAGGCTGATTTTTCTGACTAATTTGTATGCTTCATCTTTAGTTTTGATCCTGATCATTGGTGCTCTGATGGGTTTTGACTGACTTCGAGCTTGGTTCTAAAATTGGACAAAAGAACTGAATTCAGATGGGAGGTGAGAGTGAATGGCTTTCTTTGGCAGGGACCATTTGCTGAATAGACAACTAGAATCCTTTTAAAAAACAAATCCAGAAGAGTGAGGCCAAGGAATGCACTGGTCCTCCAGCATATACACGAAGATGGTTGTGAGGCCAATTATCCCAGCCCCTGGTTAACTGCTGGTGCTCCTCAGAGCAACGTCTTGACCCCAATCGATCTTCAGCTGCTTCTTTTCTTCACTAAGTTCTATTTGCAACTCTTAAGGTAAAAGAAAATTCCACGTGCATATGCAACGGGTTCTGAATAACATTCCAAGAGGGGCTGCAATGACAAGAAACATTCATGCCACACACCGGCATGCACTAGCCTATTTAATATCATATAACCACAGCCCTTACCATTAACATTTAAAGAGTTTGCTAAACCGTGCCAGCCTTTTGGGTGTTGCAGCATATACTGAGGTTGCAACATATATGTTGCAACATATGCTGGATAAACATAGCTCAAAGGCTGGAAATACACAGCTCATGGCTGGATACACACAGCTCAGAGGTTGAATATATGCAGGTCAGAGGTTGGGTATACGCAGCCTAGAGACTGGGTACACCCAGCTCAAGAGGCTGGTTATACACAGTTCAGAGGATTGGTGCATACAGTTCAGAGGGTGGCTACACACAGCTCAGAGGTTGGGTATACACTGCTCACAGGATGGGTACATACAGTTCAGCGGCTGGGAACATGCAGTTCAGAGGCTGGGTCCACACAGAACAGAGGCTGTGTATACACTGCTCAAGGACTGGGTTCAGAGGCTGGGTACAGACAGGTCAGGGGCTGGGTATACATTGCTCAGAGGCTGGGTATACAAAGCAAATGATTTACCTTCTAATTCCACAATGATCGCTGGGATCAAATCCTAGACCTCCTTACTTCACAGCACCATGACACTGCTTTATAAAGAAGATGGCTCACCACATTTTAGAGTCATAGATTCATGGAAACAGGCCTTTCGGCCCAACTTGCCCATGTGCAGGCTATCTGAGTTAGATAGAACTCTAGGGGCTAGTGGAATCAAGGGATATGGGGAGAAGGCAGACACGGGTTATTGATTGGGACAATCAGCCATGACCACAATGAATGGTAGTGCTGGCTCGAAGAGCCGAATGGCCTCCTCCTGCAAAAACATATTTTCTATGTTTCTATGTCAAGCAAGATGCCCCAAATTTGACCTTTATTCCTCAAAACCTTTCCTATCCATGTGCCTGTCCAAATGTCTTTAAAATATTGTTGTAGTACCTGCCTCAATTTCCTCCTCTGGCAACTTCTAAAACATACCTACCAATCTTAGTGTAAAATAGTTGTCCCTCATGTTCCTACTAAATCGTTCCCCTCTCACTGTAAATCTATGTGCTCTGGTTCTTGATTCCCATATTCTGGGCAAAATAATTGTGCATCCACCCAACAATTCTCTTAATGATTTATACACCTGTGTAAAATCACCTCTAAGACTCCTGCATTACAACAAATAATGTCCTAAGCGGCCCAATCTCTCCCTATAGCTCAGGCCCTCAAGTGCTGGTAACATCCTGCTGAATCTTCTCTGCACTCTTTCCAACTTATCAACGTCCTTCCTATAGCAGGGTAACTAAAACTGAACACCAAAATCCAAATGCAGCCTCACCAATCTTGTACAAATCTATCATAACATCCCAACTTCTATACTCATTGACTGATGAAGGCCAAAGTACCAAAAGCCTTCTTGACCACCTTATCTCCATGTGACATCACTTTATTTATTATTATTTTTTTTTATATAGATAGAAAATAATAAAGAAAGAAAAAAAAGCATGATAAAGAAGAATGGAATAATTTACTAATAATACAACATTGGAGATAGGTTCGTAAATGATAAAGTATAACGCTTCATCTAATCCTTGATTCGAGCTTCAGTCAGGTTCTCGTGCCGAACCAGTTTGCCCCTTCAAATAGTCAATAAATGGAGACCATATTCTAATAAAAAGTTCTTGTTTGTCCATTAAGACAAGTCTAATTCATCCCAAATGTAGGGTCTCCGACATTTCCATAATCCACATTTTAATTGTGGGAGGTTACAGGACCTTTCCAACATTTTAATATTAATTTTTTCCCAATTATTATACTATAGTCGATAAAGTTTATTTGGTTTGTAGTAAGTGTTAAACTTTGTTCTGATAATCCTAATATTATTAGTTTTGAGTCGGGGTACAATTGGGTGTTGACAACTTCCGAAATTATCTTAAAAATTTCCGTCCAAAAGTTTTTAATTTTTATACAATTTACAAATGTGTGACAAGTTAGCCTCTAAATGCTGACATTTTTCGCAGATCGGAGATATATTGGGAAAGATTCTATTTAGTTTCGTTTTTGAGTAATGTAACCTATGTAATACTTTAAATTGTATTAAAGAGTGTCAGGCATTTAACGAGCATTGGTGTATATGTTGTAAGCTTCCGTCCAAAATATCTTGTGACATCACTTTCAAGGAACTATGTACCCACACTCCTAATGCCCCTGCTCTACAACACTCTCTAGTGCCCTGCCATTCACTGCAAAGTTTCTGTCCTGGTTTGACGCAACAAAATGCAGCACCTTGCATTTATCTACATAAAATCTTTGAAATAATTGATGATGGGCTAACATACACATTCCATGCCACCAATTCCCTCAATCTATGAATAAAGGAAATCTCTTCCAACTGCTCTAAAATATAACAGTTGAAGAGAGCAAAATAAAGAGTAAATTAAACCTGAATTCCATCAGATCCCATTAGTAAATGAAGCCATCTCCTGCACAATATGTTTTTCTACATTGGATTTTTAGAGAACTTAATTTAATTACTGTGAATTATTCCTTTGTAAGGTTTTCCTAATTTTTGGTTTGCTTTAACAAAGCAGAAATAATGAAATACTTGGATTTTATAACGATGTTGTTCAATCTCCACATGTTGTCAAAATTTAGAAAAACCTGTAATGATCAGAATCTGGACAGGATCTCTCTGGTGCACTGCTTGTGCCTGAATTGTTGATTGGACCCTGCCAGCAGTCCCCAGAGTACCAAGGGACAGCAAGATGGGCATTCCATATTCTATCCAAGTAGATAGCAACGTGTTGATACTGCAGGCAGCAATTCCAGGAGACAGGTCCAATCTACAATAATCTGGCAGTGGACGACAAGCTTTGCCTCATTGACTACTGGGTAGTTATCAGCTTTTGGCATGTGTAGGAAGGAACTGCAGATGATGGTTTAAACCGAAGATGGACACAAAAAGCTGGAATAACTCAGTGGGACAGGCAGCATCGCTGGAGAGAAGGAATGGGTGATGTTTTGGTCGGAACCCTTCTGTAGTGTATGGTGGGAATAATGCTAGAGATTTTGTTGATTTACCAGATATCTTTCTATACAGAATGTCTTACTCCTTTCTGCTGTATCAAATTATGAGACATGTCAAAGCCTTAGCCTGAAGATATAGTGTTCTTTATTTAAGGAATGCACTGGTGTATGTTCCACTGCATAACACCTTTTGAAAATAAATAATTCCTGGAATGTAAATTGATTCCTTGTTTATATATTTAATAAGCAAATCTTCTCCCACATTGCTTTAAATAAAGGCCAGTTCAATTAAGTACATTAAGATCTTTCTTTTTTTTTTAAACAAAAACACATATCATTTGTATGTGTCAGTTCATGCAATGAATTACATTTCTAATTCGATTCACTTGATTAAGAGATCTATGTGGAGTTATTACCCCTGAGCTATCCACAGACCTCTTTAATTAGTTTTCTTACTCAGGACTTGATACCATAAATTGACACAATACCACAAGTATAGATTTACAAACATTATGACAGAAACACAATGTACATCATTTATCACTTCATTGAACTAAAGTCACACAAAAAAGCATTTTACCATAATCGAGTTGCAAATATTTGTCCACATGTTACATCACATTGCATATGGACAAATATTTGCAACTCACAGTACCTCACGTCGATTTCGTGATCTGTTGCTTTTAATTAGCTTCAATGCATGGAAAAACCCAATGAATTGCTTGGCCCTTGGGCATAACACAGCACTTCATTACAGTAAATGCCATCGACCATTATATGAATTTGGCAATGTATAATCTCCTTATTGAGAACATGTTTGTTCCATTCACAACTTCATTACATGCCATGGGTGCCTCTTCAGAATCGCCAAAAACAATTCATGAATGTTCAAATTCTGAAATCTAATCTTCAGACTTCATTATAATTCATTTGTTGTTATTATCGGCCTGAAGAAGGGTTTTCACCCGAAACATCGCCTATTCCTTCGCTCCATAGATGCTGCCTCATCCGCTGAGTTTCTCCAGCTTTTTTGTCTACCTTTGATTTTTCCAGCATCAGCAGTTCTTTCTTAAACAAAGCTCTTGTTGTTATTAATCATTTTGTATAAGCACAAAAACTTCCAAACATTCTCCCGTGTCCCCACTGGCAATAAAGCATTTAAGACTTGTAAACCTCATCCATACAAAGCTTCTAAAACTCACCCTAACAAAACTTTACTAAATGCTGCCTGGAAATTCAAATTAGCGAAGCCCTTGGCAACCTCCTATCATTAGATTTGCTCACCTCTTGCCTGACCTGTGAATCCTGAAGCCCATTTGAGGGTTACAAACTAGTATGGTGCTAAACGTTCCGATACTACTGCAATTTGCTGTGTTTGTTCCATATCTCTCTAAACCTTTCCAATCAAACATTACCTACAGTTCAGTTACGTGGCACCTCATCTGCCCTCCAAACCTCAAGTTTATCTTAAATAAACTATGCTTCTATCACCCTAAAATACTGCAGACACCGAATATGCTCAAAACCCCAGGCTCTCCTGAGAATCAGTCTTGAATGTAAAATGTTAATGTTATTTCTCTCACCACAGTTCCTGCCTGACTTGCTGAGCATTTCCAATATTTTCTATTTTAGTTTATAATAAGGATATCTGACCTTTTTCAATAGATTGAATTTATCTTTTTTTTTGACAGAGTAAGGGAGAATGTTGCTGATTTGTAAATGAATGTTTAAAAGGCATTTGGCAAAGTATTGAATAATAAAAAAAACAAAATCAAAGTCCATGGCATTATATGGACAGGGACAGAGTTATGTATTTATTGCAAGGTATAAGGTTAGGAATGCTGTCAAATTTTAACTACTTCAATAAATGTAGAACACGAGATGCAGGAGAATATGTTGACCGGAATAGGGACAATCAAGACATGAAGTCAGTCGGGGTCATTGAACATGGTATTTCACTCACACCAAATCCTCATTCTTGCTTCCTCCACACTTCTTCCTCAATTATTTCCAATTTAAAAGTTGTAGATGGTGTAAGCTATTGGTCTCACTTTCAACTTCTCATCACAACCCCATCTAAGTACAATTTGCCTTTCTGGTATTAATGGTAGTCCAGCCTGGCACATGGTGGTTGACAGCAAGAGAGTAAATATGAAGGCACCCATCACTCACCGTGTAGAAAACTTGCCCTGCGCATCTCCTTTAAACTTTCCTCCTCTCACCTTAAAGCTATGCTCTCTAGTTTTTGACATTTCATATGGATAAAAGGGTCTGACTGTTTTCCATAGCTATGTCTCTCATAATTGTATATACTCTATCAGGTCTTCCCTCAGCTACTGACACTCTAGAGCAAACAATCCATGTTTGTCCAACCTCTCCTCACGCCTAATACCCTTTAATCCAGACAGTACTCCAAAAAACCTCTTCTGCACCCTCTCCAAACCTCCACATTCCTCCTGTAATGGGGTGACCAGAACTGCAAACAATATGGCAAGCGTGGCCTAACCAAAGTCCTATAAAGCTGCAATATGACTTCCTGACTCTTATGCTCAATGATGGCAAGTACACTATATACCTTCTTTACCACTGTACTTGCAATGCCACTTTCAGGGAGCTATAGACATTGACCCTAAGATCATTCTTATAGTAGAAAATGACCTTTTTGATAACATGTCAATCCTCTTTCTCTCTCCTCAGATGCTGCCTGATTTGTGTAAAATGCACAATGAAGTGTCTCATAGGTTGGGAAACCTGCTGGAAACCCTGTGCTAAACAGGAAGGAACATGCTGGAGTTCAGTAGTAAGATCTTACAGAGTTCAGAACCCATCTACTTCAGCACTGAAAAACTCAATTTCAACATTTATGACTCCAGCTAATATAGAGTTTGATATGTTCGAACGTTCAGTGCATCAGGTAATGTTGATGGAAATAGAAACATAGTTAATGTTTCAAAATGGTGCCAAATGAGAAACCAGCAGTAGTCTGTCCTGATGTCACACTTGATTTCTATGCTTGCACTTCATTCAAGTGGTGAGGTGATGCCAAGTATGCTATTTTCCTGATTAAGGCACATTAACTCTAAATGTTATTAGGGGTCTCGCATCTGCAAAAACATATCTGTGTTAGATGTCTGGACCTCAAAGGGGAGGTGAGAAATAATTACATAGGTTGGGGAGCAATGACATGAAGGTTGGCAACACAGTCCCAAGATCAGAGACCTATTTCAATGATATGAATTTGGGTATCCAAGATCAAGAGACAGAAAACCTGAACAGAGGGCCTAAACCCGAGGGAACTCAGGAAACCATTGTGAATCATAATGAGGATTCAATGGAAGGTAGGGAGTTAAATGCCAGTATTGATGTGGATAAAAAAATGGCTGTCAGACAGGAAGCAAAGAGTAGGAGTAAACAGGTCCTTTTCAGAATGGCAGTTAGTGACTAGTGGGGTACTGCAAGGCTCAGTGCTGGGACCCCAGCTATTTACAATATATATTAATGATTTGGACGAGGGAATTGAATGCAACATCTCCAAGTTTGCGGATGACACGAAGCTGGGGGGCAGTGTTAGCTGTGAGGAGGATGCTAGGAGGCTGCAGGGTGACTTGGATAGGCTGGGTGAGTGGGCAAATGCATGGCAGATGCAGTATAATGTGGATAAATGTGAGGTTATCCACTTTGGTGGCAAAAACAGGAAAGTAGACTATTATCTGAATGGTGGCCGATTAGGAAAAGGGGAGATGCAACGCAACCTGGGTGTCATGATACACCAGTCATTGAAAGTAGGTATGCAGGTGCAGCAGGCAGTGAAGAAAGCGAATGATATGTTAGCATTCATAGCAAAAGGATTTGAGTATAGGAGCAGGGAGGTTCTACTGCAGTTGTACAGGGTCTTGGTGAGACCACACCTGGAGTATTGCGTACAGTTTTGGTCTCCAAATCTGAGGAAAGACATTCTTGCCATAGAGGGAGTACAGAGAAGGTTCAGCAGACTGATTCCTGGGATGTCAGGACTTTCATATGAGGAAAGACTGGATAGACTCGGCTTGTACTCGCTAGAATTTAGAAGATTGAGGGGGGGTCTTATAGAAACTTAAGGGGTTGGACATGCTAGATGCAGGAAGATTGATCCTGATGTTGGGGAACTCCAGAACAAGGGGTCACAGTTTAAGGATAAGGGGGAATTCCTTTAGGACCGAGATGAGGAAAACATTTTTCACACAGCGAGTGGTGTCTCTGGAATTCTCTGCCACAGAAGGTAGTTGAGGCCAGTTCATTGGCTATATTTAAGAGGGAGTTAGATGTGGCCCTTGTGGCTAGAGGGATCAGGGGGTATGGAGAGAACGCAGGTACGGGATACTGAGTTGGATGATCAGCCATGATTATATTGAATGGCGGTGCAGGCTCGAAGGGCCGAATGGCCTACTTCTGCACCTATTTTCTATGTTTCTATGTTTCTATGATATTTTGCCTGTACATTGTAATATCAACATTTTGTAGGAGAAAGTGCCATTTAACTAATGCCTTCAGTAGACCATGTTGAGATCCTTGCCATGCCCACAATCTGAGTTATTTCGATGACAGAATCTTGTTCATTGGGCTCAGCTGCCATACAACCAGTGGGCAGTACAAGATTGGAGATTATAGAGATAAATACAGGATTCATACCCCTTGAACTTTTCCACATTTTGTCACATTACAATCACAAATGTAAATGTATTTTATTGGGATTTTATGTGATAGACCAACACAAAGTGGCACATAATTGTGAAGTGGAAGGAAAATGATACATGGTTTTCAAATTTTTTTACAAATAAAAAACTGAGAAGTGTGGCGTGTAAAAGTATTCAGCCCCCTTTACTCTGATACCCCTAAATATAATCCAGTGCAACCAATTGCCTTCAGAAGTCACCTAATTAGTAAATAGAGTCCACTTGAGTGTAATCTAATCTCAGTATAAATACAGCTGTTCTGTGAATGCCTCAGAGGTTTGTTAGAGTACATTTGTGAACAAACAGCATCATGAAGCCCAAGGAACACACCAGACAGGTCAGGGATAAAGTTGTGTAGAAGTTTATAGCAGGGTTAGATTATAAAAAAATATCCCATGCTTTGAACATCTCACGGAGCACTGTTCAATCCATCATCCGAAAATGGAGGTATGGCACAACTGCAAACCTACCAAGACATGGCCGTCCACCTAAACTGACAGGCTAGGCAAGGAGAGCATTGATCAGAGAAGCAGCCAAGAGGCCCATGATAACTCTGGAGGAGCTGCAGAGATCCACAGCTCAGGTGGGAGAATCTGTCCACAGGACAACTCTAAGTCGTGCACTCCACAAATCAAGGGCCTTTATGGAAGAGTGGCAAGAAGAAAGCCATTGTTGAAACAAAGCCATAAGAAGTCCCGTTTGCAGTTTGCCACAAGCCATGTGGGGGACACAGCAAACATGTGGAGGAAGGTGCTCTGGTCTGATGAGAATAAAATTGAAGTTTTTGGCCTAAATGCAAAAAGCTATGTGTGGCGGAAAACGAACACTGCACATCACCCTGAACACACCATCCCCACTGTGAAACATGGTGGTGGCAGCATCATGCTGTGGGGATGCTTTTCTTCAGCAGGGACAGAGAAGCTTGTCAGAGTTGATGGGAAGATGGATGGAGCCAAATACAGGGCAATCTTGGAAGAAAACCTGTTAGAGTCTGCAAAAGACTTGAGACTGGGGCAGAGGTTCACCTTCCAGCAGGACAACGACCCTAAACATGCAGCCAGAGCTACAATGGAATGGATTAGATCAAAGCATATTCATGTGTTAGAATGGCCTAGTCAAAGTCCAGACCTAAATCCAATTGAGAATCTCTGGCAAGACTTGAAAATTGCTGTTCACAGACGCTCTCCATCCAATCCGACTGAGCTTGAGCTATTTTGCAAAGAAGAATGGGCAAAAATTTCAGTCTCTAGATGTGCAAAGCTGGTAGAGACATAACCCAAAAGACTTGCAGCTGTAATTGCAGCGAAAGGTCGTTCTACAAAGTATTGACTCAGGGGGGCAGAATACTTTTGCACGCCACACGTTTCAGTTTTTTATTTGTAATAAAATTTGGAAACCATGTATCATTTTCCTTCCACTTCACAATTATGCACCACTTTTTGTTGGTCTATCACATAAAATCCCAATAAAAGACATTTATGTTTGTGGTTGTAACGTGACAAAATGTGGAAAAGTTCAAGGGGTATGAAAACTTTTGCAAGCCACTGTATATATTCATAACCGCTAATTTTCAAAATTTCACTTACCCCTCACCCAAAATCGCTTTCCCTTATATGACAGGTGATTTAAATGTACATCTCAATCATGATTAACAAGAAGGCATCAGAATGTAGCAACTCTCTGTTGAGGATCTATTGTATAATTTGACTGGATAACATACAGAACAAACATTTCACTGCATCCCATAGATATGACAATAAATAAAGCAAACCAAACTAGGTTGACATGCAGGGCCAGATTTAGATGAAGAGAGGCCCTAGGCTATTCCACTTGTGAGGCCCCTCCCAAACCCCCAACCCCACGACAAGAGAAAGATGGAAGAGTCCACCAGATTGACAACAATGTTCAGCCGAGCATGGCCAATGAGATAAGGGCTGGAAAGCTGCGCTTTTTATTTATTGCCAGTGCTAGTGTTGAGTTATCAGCTTAAAACACTATTATTCTGAAATGGAGGGCACGGAAAATTACTGAGATGTTGTTTAGAGGCTATAGTGCGTTGTGACAGCATAAGTAAGAAAGGCCTATGACAGCATCAAAAATATTATACACCAGGCACGTACGAAGCTTTTCAAAAAGGTGGATGGCATGGCAGGATTACAAAAATTTTACGTGAAATAAGTGCACGTAGCGCATATCACAAGCGCGAAGCTGAAAGACCCTTGCGGCCGTGGTCCAGGGCCAAATTTATGACCAATATTTCAGGAATAGTTTTGGTTGTCAAGAGTAATGAGTGGTTGTAATGGGATGATTGGGATAATTGTTGCATAGATTTTTAAAGATCAAGAATTGAAGCTGTCCTTGTTTTAATAATCAAGTTGTACTGTAAAATGTTATGTAAAATGTTATAACGGAGCATGCAAACACTGCAAATAAAATACTGTAAGTTTTGCAGTAAATAAAACCTTTTTTTATAAAATGTTTTACGTGTTGATTTGATTGCCTGTTACTGTTCCACTGTGTTAGTGTGTGCACATTAAAAATATGATGCAAAATGAAAGTCGCAAACTATGGAATTCATATTTTTCAGTATTATTATCAAGGAAAAGAAAATAGTTCCAATTGTTTGATATTATACATACGGAGGAGAAAATATAATTGCTCTAAAATCTACCTTAATTTTCACTATGCAATCTCACTAAAGATAATCCCCCTTTCCCTCTCCCCCTCTTCCTTCCCCCTCCCTCCACCTCTCTCTCCCTCCCCATTTCTCTCTCCCCCTCTCCCCTTCACCTCTCTCTCTTCCCCGCCCCCTCTCTCCATCCCCTCCCTCTCTCTCCCCCTCTGTCTCAATCCCCCCTTTCCCCTCTCACATCCCCCCTCGCTCTCCCTCCCTCCCCCTCTCTCTCCCTCACACGCAGGGAGGCTCCGACTCCGTGCCACAGATACATGCCCCCCCCCGCGGCACAGAGAAACGGGCACTCCCGCAACGCAATATTCCACTACTTTCCTGGAGTAGACACGAGGCATCGAGGTGATTGTGTGGAGTGCAAATGGAGATCTGAACCCGCCCGGGCCCACTGTGTGGAGAGACAGCGTCATTTTGCGTCGCTACTGCGTCACCAGCTTCCCCCAACTGCGCAGGCGCGGATGGTCGCAATTTTTTTCCCCAAAACTTCCAGCGGCCGGAACCAGAATTTCGGGTAATTTCCATCAAAGTGGACACGCTGATAGCGCTCCAATTTTTTTTCTCAGGATTTTTTTTACTTTGGGAAAAAAACACCTTGGCTGGAGGCCGCCAAGATTTTGAGGCCCTAGGCTTCAACCTATGAGGCCTGTTGATAAATTCGGCCCTGCCGAGGTCCCCCTAGATCTCGAGCCCTAAGCTTAAGCTTGTGAAGCTTATACGTAAATCCGTCCCTGTTGACATGTGGAGGCTGGATTTCTTCATGGGTGCAATCTATTACTTCTTGAAACTTCAGGGAATCCATTAAATGGAAAGGTTTGTGTGTAAGATTCTCTCTAACCAAGAAAGAGTACGAGAAGATGAATTTTCCACTTCATTCACTGAAAGGATCATCAAGGCATTAAAGATGACAGGACTGGACCAAACACCAAATCAGCAATGATTCCATTATATAACAGTGAGAAAATACAACAAGTCCGACTATGACTTCTGACGTACTTAGCAATGTATATCGTAAGTTGTAACATGGATGGACGTCAGCTTCCACTGCCTTTACTGTGTCCGGGTGTAAGAAGCTTTGGATGACAGACACAATTTCATCCGATAGTGTAACAGAGGCCTGACTGGAGCCATATGCTGCCAACTCAAAATCTCAGTGCCCAGAAAAGGCCACAGAAACAGATCCTCTGGACCAAGGTTCTCTCCATCTCCTTCTTACAGGGAGGATTTGTGTTCCCTCTCATGATCGTGCTTGTGAGAAAGCAGAACCACAAATAAGGTATCTACATGTAAAGCCAAGAAAAAAGGCTTTACCCAAAAGTTATTCCCAAAACTTCTATCAAATTGTAGCTGCAAAGTTCACTGTGGCTAAATCCAAATGTTTCTGCCCCAACTTCTATCTAAAAAAAACTGTGAGTAATAAATGGTCCCTATAAATAATGTAGTTCCAATAAGCAAGTTCGGTATTCTGAATGCGCATGCCCAGATCATAGGTCACACACGATAAACATTCTTGGCAGCTGTGCTGCTGCATGAATGCAGACCTGCATTTCATCCGTACTCAAGATCGAACCTGGGTCTCCGGTCCTGCAAGCGCTGTTGAATTGCTTTTGGACTGTCCCATCCCCTCCAGAGTGTCCAATCCCTGTCCGGGGGTGGCCAAAGATGTCCGCGGTAACCCAGCTCAACTCTGCCTGTCCCGCCAGGTTAACCGACAGCCCTGGACTGACGGGACACAGGCCCGGAGCAGTGGAGTTAGCACTTCTTCTCCAAGCTGGCTGTAAGCCTGGGCCGCCACTGCAACGGGCCGGTGTTCCGTCAGTCCAGGTCACCCCGGACGCCCCCAGATAGGGATGGGACACTCAGGCGGGGACGGGGACGGGGACGGTCCAGTAGCAATTCAACAGCAACGCCGGAGACCATGGTTCGATCCTGATTATGGATGAAACACAGATCTGTATACATGCAGCAGCACAGTTGCCGAGAATGTTTATCGCGAGTGACCTTTGACAAATCCCACGATTCCTTGCGTTTTTCGGAATACCGAACTCGCTTATTGTCTGTGCAGGGTGTATACTACTTGATATATTTAGGGGGTAAGCATTTTTGGATGTTGCACATGGACTGATATCCTCCTTACTTCATGCACAAACATGTCAGATGCGCAATAGCCACGCAATCAATCTCATGACATACTGCATTATAAAATAATTCATGCTATAATTTAATTCTGTAGCAGTAATTTTTGAATTGTTATCTTTCCTTCCTAATTTTTAGTTTTTGTTCTGATAATCATCCAATAATATTTCTCAACAACTCATGAGTGAGTGGATAAACACAGAGAATTAGTCCTCTCAATAAAACAAAACAACACCGCCATGATAATATTTCAAATGTTGATTTCTACAAACCTGGTGCAACATCATTAAGAATGAAAAAGAAAAATATTATAAAATTAATATCACATTTAACTTACCTGTGAAAAAGAATTCCTTTGAGCTTGTAGGCTGACCTTGACTACTTCAAAAGGGTTGACAACAATTGCTTCAGTGAGTCCAGATCCAAGACCGGCCACTGTAAAAATCTAAAACATTGTCAATAAAATCATTAAGAAATACAATTGACATTATCAAAAAGATGAGGAAGACTACTCTTCCTTGCGGTTAGTACTACTTTTACTTCTGTGGTGGTCCTCTTGCCTCCAACTCTGATAGTTATAACTTCCAACCCTACTTCAGTTGCTTACTTGCATAATCCAAGCTAATACTTGAGTGTCACAGTGAACAGCACTGCAACACTCAAGGAGCCTATCCTCTTTGGTGGACAGAAAAGACCCTCACAATGTGATGAGTGGGGAACATACTACCAGAGAGATAGTTGTTTTAGAAAGAACTGCAGATGCTGGAAAAAATCGATGGTAGACAAAAATGCTGGAAAAAGTCAGCGGGTAGACAGTCAGCCTTCCGGTCTTGACCCAAAACGTCACCTATTCCTTCGCTCCATAGATGCTGCCTCACCTGCTGAGTTTCTCCAGCATTTTTGTCTACCAGGGAGATAAAAACAGATTGAACAGCAATGTCATAGTGGCAGTTGAATAAACACATGAACAGGCATGGCACAGAGGGAAAAAGATGCAAGTGGATGAGATTAGTTAGATTGGCATCTTGGTTGTCAATGGCACAGACATGGTGAGCTAATGGACCTGTTCCTATACTGTTTTATTTTCAATGTTTGGGAAGTTCTGCAAACTTCTTGGTCAACACCAATGTGCCAGTATGAATTGGGAGCTTGGATTTTATTCTGAAGGTAGAGAACCTTTCGAGTCTTGTCTCATGAAAACTAAACAAACGCATTCACTTGGTATCTTCTAACTTGGACAAACATATTGCTATAGAAGTCCCTTCTTGTACTTCGAAGTTCTGTAATTCCGTAGGAAGGAAATGTTGGTTGAAAAGTATTAAGTCTCTTGGCACTGAAGCTTGAAGAAGTGAGACACAAAACTGAGCCACTGTAATGGTACAAGTGGGAGGAGGATATAACTGCCACCTGCCAAGTTTATGGAGGTAATTCCCATTCAACAAGGACATCAGGAATTATGATTACATGACCAAAAGGAATAATAATGCAATAATCACAGTCTGTTAGTATTTTCACTGTAGAGATGAAAATCATGGGTCAACTTTTGGCAGTTTACAAGACACCAGATTATATTCCTCACATCAATGCACCAGATTATTTTCCTCACATTTGCTAGATGACTTGCATGCTGGTAAGAATATGGATACCAAAGGTGTAACTTTTCTATTAAAATTCAATGCTGTGGAAATAATGAGTGTAAATGGCGCAGATCACTAAAGAAGTCTGGAAATAATCAGATAAAGGCAGAAGCAAAATCAGTTGTAGACGCTATGCTTCCGACATGTCAGTTAACAATGGCAGCTGACTTGCCTGCCTCAAGCTCACTCAAAGAACAAAATAATATAGAACAAATAGCAATAACAAATAGTCGAATGCAGGATAATTATTGACAAGATCATCAAGGAAAATCTCCCTGTACTTCATTAAAATAGCCCTATAGACAATTTGCTTTCACATGAGACAGCTGACAGCTGTGTGAAAATAGCTCCTATATCAGTTAACAGTCTGGGCCCTAAATATTTGGACCATAATTCAGATAGTCTAACGATAGCAGCTTATTTAACAAAACACTAAGTACTGGAGTAACTCAGTGGGTTAGACAACATCTGCGGAGGCCATGGGTAGGCAACATTTTGGGTCAGGACCCTTCTTCAGTTTTGTGGTGTGGGCAAGGTACAGTGGTTACTGAGAACCTGAATCTGAAATCAAAGCAGTAAGTGGTGGAAATGCTTATTATTCTCATTATCAGCAACATCTATGCAATTACAACCCTCGAGGTCAGATAGCCAGCTGGAATATATATATTTGGACCAGAGTTTGAATAGTTCTACAGTGGCAACTTCCTTATGCTGTGTCATCTTTCATATTTGGCTGTTATATCTACATTAATGCTCTTCCACTACCTATGGGAGTAGTAATAATTTAGGAGCCGCTGCAGTTTGCTGCTTAAGAGTACTTCTCTTAAGCAGCAAACCGCAGCGGCTCCTCACAGCTACTACAGAAGTCTCTGATTTTTCTTTAAAATTATTATTATTATAGCAAAACAAGTAGATAGAATGGCAAGGAGGGCATTTGGCATGCTTGCCTTCATTGGTGGAAGGATTGAGTATAAGAATCAGGCAGTCATTATGTTGTTTTTGAAGTAATGTGTGCAGTTCTGGTCCGGTCATTACAGGAAGGATGTGGAGGCTTTGGAAAGGATGCAAAAGAGGCTTACCAGAATGCTGCCTGGATTCAAAGGTATGAGCTATAAGGAGAAATTGGTCAAATTTTGATTGCTTTCTATGGAGCACGGAAACTGAGGGGAGACTTATCAAGTATATGAAATCATGAGAGGCCAGATAAGGAAAATGGTCAGAAACCTTTTTCCCAGGATGAAAATATCAAATACCAGAGGGCAAAGCTTTAAGGTGGGAGTGAAAAAGTTTAAAGGAGATGTGCAGGGCAAATGTTTTTATACAGAGAGTGCTGGGTTCCAGGGTTCCAACTGCCAGGGTTGATGGTGGATGCTGATCTGATCATGGCATTTAAGCTCTTAAATAGGTAAATTGATATGCAGGGAATGAAGGAATATGGATCACATGCAGGCAGAGGAGATCAGTTTGACTTGGATTCAAGGCCTGTTCCTGTGCTGCACTGTTCTACGTTTGATGTTCAATGTTCCAAGCACAGCCATGACCTTCGATAGCCACTGACAAGATACAAAATTAGTTGTGGCATTGGAAACTTTTTTATTTACTTTTCATACATACCCACATGCTAAAATTGTGACTCAAATTGTGACTTGTAGGGCAGCATGGTGGGGCAGCAATATAGTTGCTGCCTTACAGCGTTTACAGCGCCAGTGACTCGGGTTTGTTCCCGACTACGGGTGCTGTCTGTACGGAGTTTGTACATTCTCCCCATGACCTGCGCGGGTTTCCTCCCACAATCCAAAGACTACAGGTTTGAAGGTTAATTGGCACGGTATAAATGTAAAGTGTCCCAAGTGCGTATAGGGTAGAGTTGGTGTGTGGGAATCGCTGGGCAGGTGCAGACTCAGTGGGCCAAAAGGCCTGTTTCCACACTATATCTCTAAATTTAAAAAAAATCACTTAAGGCCTACTACTTTTTTTAATAAAACATTAGATTATCAAAATTTGGATCAATATCAGGAAGTACAGAATTGGCTTTGCAGAATAGGAATCTTTCAATTCCTTACTTTCCTAACGTTGACAACGTTGCTTGATATGAACATATCTGTAGAGGGAGTTGGGATGTTATATTGAAATAAATGAAAAAAGATGTTCTAGATTTCTGATATGAAACCACTTATTTTATGTTTTATATGTAAATTTTTAAAACTTCTGCAGCAACATGCCTTTAGTCCCTTCCAAATATTCATGAATCATGCTCTGAATTTTCATAAAGTATAAAGTGGAATACTTTCCTTACAGACTGGCAAGCTGCCAGTCAGCAACAATCTTAATACTAAACACTTGGGTTTGTGTCACAGTTTAGCTCCTGAGAAGGTTTCCCTGTTAAATTCATCCTTACCTAACCCTGCTCAAACCTAAATACACACCCACAGGTAAACAGGAAGATGAAAGCAGGAATGTAAGAAGACAAAAGCACTAATCCCTGCGCTGATTGATAGCTGACGAGCAAACTTACAGTGAATTAAACTTAACACACAACATTTTTATTAGGGTTTTATAAAACTTAATAGTATATTGAGATTTGGTTGACCATAACATATAACTTCAATTGAAGCCATTTTTTTAATGTTATTTAAGTCTTTATAAGGGAAATGACAATTAGCTAATATTAGCAAAAAGGTATTGTGAGGCCATGTGTTGCATGAAGGAACCATTTATTGCTAAACACTGCAACATTAAATTGTTCACATTTGTATCAACATCTTTAGAAAAGTGCCAAGTACAGAGGGTATATCACCACTTTGACTGTATGTAATGCCAATGAAAGGAGCTGTAATTTGTACTTACCACACCAGTAGGCAGTGAAGTATAGCTTAATATCTTCTTGTATTGCTCAAAAGTCAAAAACTAGAAACCAAACCAGAAGGATGTAATCATCAGTTCAAGACATTTCAATGAGATAAACAAATCTGTTGGCTTCTTCAACAAATGCCAATATGCTATTTGATTTATTTTCAGTTAAAAGCAGAAATGAATATATTAAATGAATGTTCACTCAATAAAACATCTTCTGTGAAAAACTCCTAATAATACATGTTACATTTTCAAAAACACAAATCAGATATCAATGTACTCTTTGATTGATTCATTCTTTTATTGATTGAGAGATACAGCATGGAAACAGGCCCTTCGACCCACCGAATCAACTTCGACCATTAATGACTCGTTCACACTAGTTTTATGTTACCCACTTTCTCATCCATTCCCTACGCAGATGGGGCAAATTACAGAGGCCAATGAACCTACAAATCTGTACATCTTTGGAATGTGGGAGGAAACCAGAGCACCCAAAGGAAACCCACAAAGTCACCGGGAGAACAGTACAAACTCCACACAGACAGCACCCGAGGTCAGGATCGAACCCAGGTATCTGGCGGTGTGGAGCAGCAGTTCTACTAGTTCCGCCAACGTGTCGCTCCTATGGTTATACAAAAATAAATACCAGTAGCTAAATTAATCACTGAGCAGGAACGAAAGATAGTAGATGGGGAAAGCGTGCTAGTATTTATCTAAACAAAAGCAATTGCTGAGGCATCAGTATACAATGTGAATGTTCTATTATACAAAATGTAACTGAGCCACATTTTTCAACTAATGTATTTTTAAAATAAACATTTCAATCTAATGGAGATACAAGGGATTGCAATTGCTGGAATCCTCAGCAAAATAAAACAATCTACTGGGGGAACTCAGTGAGTTGAGCAGCATCTGCAGGGGACGAATTGTCAAAGTTTTAGAGCAAAATCGTGCATTCTGACCAAATGCATCATGTCCCAATGCAGGCTTTCAACCCTAAACACCAACAATTCCTCCCGCTGCTACCCTACCTTGTACAGTTGTTTTTCAGTTCAACATAATTAATTATAACCATATAACCATATAACAATTACAGCACGGAAACAGGCCCTCTCAGCCCTTCCAGTCCGTGCCGACCATTTGTTTTCCCCTAGTCCCATCTACCTGCACTCAGACCATACCCCTCCATTCCCTTCACGTCCATATACCTATCCACTTTACTCTTAAATGTTAAAATCGATCCTGCCTCCACCACTTCTGCTGGAAGCTCATTCCACACAGCCACCACCCTCTGAGTAAAGAAGTTCCCCCTCACGTTACCCCGAAACTTCTGTCCCTTAATTCTCATGTCATGCCCTCTTGTTTGAATCTTCCCTACCCTCAATGGGAAAAACGTATCCACGTCAACTCTGTCTATCCCTTTCATCATTTTAAAGACCTCAATCAAGTCCCCCCTTAACCTTCTGCGCTCCAAAGAATAAAGACCTAACTTGTTCAACCTTTCTCTGTAACATAGTTGCTGGAACCCTGGCAACATTCTAGTAAATCTCCTCTGTACTCTCTCTATTTTGTTGACATCCTTCCTATAACTAGGCGACCAAAATTGTACACCATACTCCAGAATTGGTCTTACCAATGCCTTGTACAATTTTAAAATTTTTTTAAAATTTTTTTTTATTATAGAAACAAAGTTTACTACACTCTTATACGACGATAAAAAATATATAATATAATAATAAATTGATACCAATTATACATATCAAGGTAATTATATTACATTTGATTTCAAAATACAAGTCCCCCATGTTATAATTGTATAATACACAATATTAACCGAACTTCTATAATATTCATTATATTTTATAATAATAAGAGTGTTTGTATTATTATTGACTTTATGTATATAGTTGAAGTAATTAAAAATACAAGACATCAATAATATTTTCATACAAGTACCCAGCACACCAAAGGCTTTCTTTACCACCCTATCTACATGCGATTTCACCTTCAGGGAACTATGCACAGTTATTCCTAGATCCCTCTGTTCCACAGCATTCCTCAATTCCCTACCATTTACCATGTACTTCCTATTTTGATTTGTCCTGCCAAGATGTAGCACTTCACACTTAACAGCATTAAACTCTATCTGCCATCTTTCAGCCCACTTTTACAAATGGCCCAAATCTATCTGTAGACTTTTAAAATCTACTTCATTATCCACAACACCACCTATCTTAGTATCATCTGCATACTTACTTATCCAATTTTCCACCCCATCATCCAGATCATTGATGTACATGACAAACAACAGTGGACCCAACACAGATCCCTGAGGCACCCCACTGGTCACCGGCTTCCAACCTGACAAACAGCCATCCACCATTACTCTCTGACATCTCCCATTCAGCCACTGTTGAATCCATCTTGCTACTCCGCCATTAACACCCAAAGATTGAACCTTCTTAACCAACCTTCCATGGGGAACCTTGTCAAAGGCCTTACTGAAATCCATATAGACAACATCCACTGCTTTACCCTCATCAATTTCCCTAGTTACCGCTTCAAAAAATTCAAGAAGGTTTGTCAAACATGACCTTCCAGGCACAAATCCATGTTGACTGTTCCTGATCAGACCCTGTTTATCCAGATGCTTATATATATTATCTCTAAGTATCCTTTCCATTAATTTGCCCACCACTGACGTCAAACTAATAGGTCTATAATTGCTAGGTTTATTCTTTGAACCTTTTTTAAACAATGGAACAACATGCGCAGTACGCCAATCCTCCGGCACTATTCCCGTTTCCAATGACATTTGAAATATTTCTAGCTCCTGCTATTTCTACACTAACTTCCCTCAATGTCCTAGGGAATATCCTGTCAGGACCTGGAGACTTATCCACTTTTATATTTTTCAAAAGTGTCAGTACTTCCTCCTCTTTGAATCTCATAGTTTCCATAGCTACTCTACTTTTTCCCCTTAACTCACAGAGTTCAATATCCTTCTCCTTGGTGAATACCCAAGAAAATAAATTGTTCAATATCTCCCCCATCTCTTTTGGCTCTGCAGATAGCTGTCCATTCTGGTTCTCTAATGGTCCAATTTTATCCCTCGTTATCCTTTTGCTATTAATAAAAGCTGTAGAAACCCTTTGGGTTTACTTTCACCTTTCTTGCCAAAGCAACCTCATATCTTCTTTTAGCCTTCCTAATTTCTTTCTTAAGATTCTTTTTACATTCTTTATACTCCTCTAGCACCTCATTTACTCCATGCCTCCTATAATTATTGTAGATATCTCTCTTTTTTCGAAACGTGTCCAATTTCCCTTGAAAACCATGGCTCTTTCCAATTTTTACTATTTCCTTTCACCTAACAGGGACATAAAGATTCTGTACTCTTACAATTTCCCCTTTAAATGTCCTCCATTTCTCTTCTACATCCTTCCCATGAAACAAAGTGTCCCAATTCACTCCTTTAAAATCCTTACGCATTCCCTCAAAGTTAGCCTTTCTCCAATCAAAAATCTCCACCCTAGGTCCAGTTCTGACTCTCTCCATAATTATATTGAAACTAATGGTATTGTGATCACTGGTCCCGAAGTGCTCACCAACGAATACCTCCGTCACCTGACCTGCCTCATTTCTTAACAGGAGGTCCAGCACTGCCCCTTCTCTGGTCGATACCTCTATGTTCTGCTGCAAAAAACTATCCTGCACACATTTAACAAACTCCAAACTATCCAGCCCATTTACAGAATGTGTTTCCCAGTCTATTTTTGGAAAATTGAAATCTCCCACAATCACTACCTTGTGCTTACTACTAATATATGCTATCTCCTTACATATTTGCTCTTCCAATTCTCGCTCCCCATTTGGCGGTCTATAATACACCCCTAAAAGTGTTGCTACACCGTTCCCACTTCTCAGTTCCACCCAAATAGCCTCCCTAGACGAGCCCTCTAATCTATCCTGCCAAAGCACTCTTGTAATACCTTCTCTGACAAGCAATGCAACACCTCCCCCTCTGGACCCTCCAATTCTATCACACCTGAAGCAACAAAATCCTGGAATATTTAGTTTCCAATCACAGCCCTCCTGCAACCATGTTTCACTGATTGCCACAACATCATATTTCCAGGTGTCAATCCAGGCTCTAAGTTCATCCACCTTACTTACAATGCTCCTAGCATTAAAATATACACATTTTAGAAACCCACCATCCCTTATTCTCTGTCTATTATCTTTTTCATCTTTCTCGCCTACATTTTCGATCCGAGTGCTTCCCTTCTCTGCCTCTTGCCCCACACCCTGACCCCTAGCCCCCTCTACCCGAGTCCCTCCCCCCAGCCTTTCTAGTTTAAAGTCTCCCCAGTAGCCTTTGCAAATCTCCCTGCCAGGATATTGGTCCCCCTCGGGTTCAAGTGCAACCCGTCCTTTGTGTACAGATCATGCCTTCCCCAAAAGAGGTCCCAGTGATCAAGAAACCTGAATCCCTGCCTGCTGCACCAGTCCCTCAGCCACGCATTTATCCTCCACCTCATTTCATTCCTACTATCACTGTCACGCGGCACAGGCAGTAATCCTGAAATCGTTACCCTTTTGGTCTTTCTCCTTAACTTTCCCCCCAACTCCCTAAATTCTCCCTTCAGGACCTCGTCACGTTCTGACACATGCGAGACCCTGGCACCAGGGAGGCAAACTACCATCCGGGTCTCCTGACTGCGTCTACAGAATCGCCTATCCGATCCCCTAACTATAGAGTCCCCTATTACAATTGCCCTCCTCTTTTTGCTACCCTTCTGAGCATCAGGGCCGGTCTCTGTGCTGGAGGCCCGGCCGCTGTTGCTGCCCCCAGCTAGGCTGTCCCCTCCAATCGTACTCAAACCTGAGTACCTATTTTCCAGGTGTACGGTCACAGGGGTACTCTCTAGCCCCTGCCTCTGCCCCTTGCCCTTCCTAACTGTGACCCACTTGTCTGCCTCCTGTGGTTTGGGAGTGACTACCTCCCTGTAGCTCCTCTCTATGACCTCCTCACTCTCCCTGACCAGACGGAGGTCATCGAGCTGCTGCTCCAGGTTCCTAACACAGTCCTTTAGGAGCCCCATCTCGACACACCTGGCGCAGATGTGGATGTCTGGCGGGCTATCAGATTCCCTGACCTCCCACATCTGACATCCAGAACAGTACACTGCCCTGGCCTTCATACTGCCCCCCTTACACAGGATACAATATAAAGTACACAACAAACTGCTGGGATCTGACTGCCAATCAGCTGCTTACCCTGGTCCACTTCCCACCAATCAGCGGCTTCCTCAAAAAAACCCACTTCTCCAAATGGAATGTTATGGATTTCGGCAAGCTCCTGTGGGCCTCTGAAAAAACAAGCCCCACGCTTGATTTTAAACCTTACCGGTCGGGTGTCGCTCCTCCCCTCCTTCTCTTCCAACGGCTCCTGTGGGCCTCTGAAAAAACAAGCCCCACGCTTGATTTTAAACCTTACCGGTCGGGTGTCGCTCCTCCCCCTCCTTCTCTTCCAACGGCTCCTGTGGGCCTCTGAAAAAACAAGCCCCGCGCTTGATTTTAAACCTTACCGGTCGGGTGTCGCTCCTCCCCCTCCTTCTCTTCCAACGGCTCCTGTGGGCCTCTGAAAAAACAAGCCCCGCGCTTGATTTTAAACCTTACCGGTCGGGTGTCGCTCCTCCCCCTCCTTCTCTTCCAACTGCTCCTGTGGGCCTCAATTCTGTTACATCCTTGGCCAAACAATAATTTTCAGACAACCCAGCACAAAGCCACTTTTTCCAGTTAACATGAAATAATTAGCTCCAAATGTTCTACCCTTACACACTGAATGTGCAGACAAGCTTGTTCATGAACTCCAGTCAGCAACAAAAAAAACATTTGTCCCCTTAAACCCTGTCATTCCATCAGGGCTTGTTCCTCCCACTCCATCCTTTCTACACCAGTATTGCTTTTCCAAGCAACTATGTGACATCCTCTTCTCAATAGGTAGACAAAGATGATGGAGAAACACAGCGGGTGAGGCAGCATCTATGGAGTGAAGGAAATAGGCAACGTTTCAGGTCGAGACCCTTCTTCAACTCTCAATAGGTTATTGATTCAACTGTGTTTTCAACATGTCAATCATTAATCATTAAAAAGGGAACTAACCTAAGATTATGGAATATTTCATAGGTTGATGAAGGGACAGGCTGCTGTGATATGATATGATCAATATCACTCATTCCATTAGACTTTGTGAACAACACAATCTTTCTGTAATATGAAAGCCACAGATAACAGAATGGAATCTATTAAGTTTGGTCATACTGATAGTATTTCAACAGTGAATACACTTCAAAATAACTTAATGGGCTGAAAAGCTCTTTGGATTCTCCTGAGAAGAAAAAGGTGCTAATTTACTATATTACCTACAACCAACCAAATGTTCCTATTATGAAAAAGATTTACCTGCAGCATGGAAGTCCAGTCGATCTTGCACAATACTATGCTGGACAGTCAGGCAATAAGTTGTTAAGGACGGGACTAATGGCAGGGTTTATACCATGAGTCCCGTTATAGCAATCATGTTAAGTCTCAAATGCACTTCATCGTGTGCGTAGGAAAGATAACCAGGAATTACACAATGGATCAAGTCATGCAGACTATGACTATTGTTTTCAAAGCATTTCAAGGATCCCAGTTCCGGGCTGGAAGATCTGTTCTGCGGCCAAAGCATTCAGCATAAATGTGCTGCTAAATATATATGATATCAGATATGCTCGGTGTGAAGACTGCATTTTTTCTCCAAAAAGATTGCCTCATGGCCACTTCCACCATTGCTAACCTAGGCAGATGCATCTGCCAGGTAGGTGAGCACCAGCTCAAGTAGGATTATTGCTGAAGTTGGCCACAGACTGGTTCTGGAATCCATGACCTTTTGGAGTTGGCCAACTTGGTCTGTGCTACCAAATTAATCGTGAACACTAGAGTATATTTTGGTCCCTAACTACTTTCAATGCTTCTTCTAGTGGAGGGGCACTGATTCATCAACTGAGGGAGCAATGGTGGTGGAAATAAGGTTAACTTGCCCATGTGTGATGTGATGCAATGAGACTTCACAGGATCGAAAGTCAATGGTGAGTACTTCCAGGACAACTTTTTCCCATCTGTACACCAGTGTCCTGCCACCTCTGCTGGGTCTGTCCTGCCGGTTGAACAGGATATATCGAAGAATTGTGATGGAGGTGTATGGCACATTGTGTGTAAGGTACGATTCTGAGAATACAACTGTATTAGGCTGTTTGCTGCGGAACTGTTCTCAAAATTTGGATACCAACTGTTTACCAGAAGTAGTGGTAGGTGGGTTTGCTGGTGCTATGCAGGAGACTTTAAACTTCAGAGGCAGGTGAGACCTGGAATGACAGTGCATCAAGAAGGGAGGCTGATTCATATGCAAAAAAAATAGGACAGGCAAGTACATATAACATAGAACAGTACAGCACAGGAACAGTCCCTTCTGTCCACAATTTCCATGCTGAACATGATGCCAAGTTGAACTAATCTCCTCTGGCTGCACCTGATCCTTATCACTCCATTCCCTGCTTTCAAGACAGATGAGCTACACATGGGATTATGTTATTGTTGCAATCACAGAAACATGACAGAGGGAAGGGCATAATTGGCAGCTCTATATTCCAAGGTTTAGAAGTTTCAAGCAGGACAGAATGGTTGCAAAAGAGGAGGAGGTGTTGCATTGTTGATCAGGGAGATCATTAGGATAGTACTCAGAAATTATACTCAGGCCAGTACTCAGGAAGGTTACCCTACACCAGGCACGTGCCGTCAGGGTAGGCAAGGTAGGCACTGCCTACCCTGACTAAAATTATAACATAGTCATTACTAAATATAAATAGTAAAGGCATGGGAGAATTATGCCTATGTAAGAGACCGATCTCTTAGGTAGGCATAACTCTCCGTGCCTTTCATCCACAGTGCTTGTAACACGCA
This sequence comes from Okamejei kenojei, assembly GCA_035221665.1. Taxonomy (NCBI): domain Eukaryota; kingdom Metazoa; phylum Chordata; class Chondrichthyes; order Rajiformes; family Rajidae; genus Okamejei; species Okamejei kenojei. The sequence goes on from CM069139.1 coordinate 46,776,542, forward strand.
AAGCTATGTGCACCCCACGTGCCGTCAGCGCTGCCTGAAGCCGTCACTTTCAATCGGAGCTGAAGGCAGCTGAAATTCTGCCTTTGCAGCGCATCAGTCTACTGCGCATGCGTAGCGCAAGTTTCTTGACGGGGTTTTCAAATATGGTTTGTCAATATTTTAAGTGTATGTTAGGTAACAAAGAGAGAAGAATGGAGCTCGCGTACCAAAGATGTGGTAAGTACATTTCTTGGTGATGTTTTTATACCGTATTTCCCGGGGGGTGGGGGTGGGGGGAGAGCTCCTTTCCAAGCATTTGGGGAGTCTGGCCCGGGGTAAAGTTGCGGGGAGGGCACGAATGTTATGATGAGGGGATTGGGATAATGCCAGTTGCGACGCATTGAGGCCATGGGGGGGGGGGGGGTGGGGGGGGGAGAAGTAGCTCGGGTGGCTGAGTGGCCGCCGGGCCGGACAGCGTAACCAGCCGCCACCTTAGCTCATTCTGCCGGTCCCCGCTCACCTCGGCAGACCACTCTCCTGCCGCTCGCTGGCCTCACTCATGTCCTTAAATTCCAACAGCGAATTACTCAGCTGTGGGAATTTAAGGATTTGCAGGAAGCCGCTGACATGAGCGAAGTCGGCGAATGGCAGGTGACAGGTGTTCCGACGGAGAGCACTGCCAAAGGTGAGCGGGCCGGTAGAAGGCGCTGAAGTGGCGGCCAGTTCTGCTGTCGGGTCCCGGTGGCCGCTTGCAGCTCCCCGAGCTGCTTTTATCCCCAGCTACAGTGAGTGGCTTCGCGCCCGGAGAGCTGCGGTAGCGGTGAGTGAGTGAGTTACTGGCAGTATCCCCGAAACCCTCCTTCTCAACACACGTGCCCTTCCTACAACTTTACCCCTGGCACAGACTCTCCACACGCTGTGAAAGGAACTCTCCCCCCAATTGGTCCCTTGAACAAGTGTTGTCATTCAATAAGATGACAACTGATTCAACTATTCCCTGTACTCCCGTTTTTCTCACCATCTCTCCATCTGCTATCACCACCCCCCCCCCCCACCCATTCAGTAATTCAGAATAAAGGAGACTAGGAAGCCTTGGGCAAATTGAATTGTCACTGTTTTTATTTTTTTATTTATTTAACGGGGTGAACAATCTGCGCATGCGCGGTTTAATTTTTTTTAAGCGGACTGAGTGCCTACCCTGAGTAATTACTCACGGCACGTGCCTGCCCTACATGGATCAGCCAATGAGGCTATCTATATAGGTTGTATTTAGAAGAAACGGGTGATTACTTTGATGAGGTTATACTCAGAATCACAATGGTCAGTGGGAATTAAAAGAGCAGATATATAGGCAGATCACAGAAAGGTGTAGAAGCAATAAGGTTGTAAGGAGTAAGAAATTTGAACATTTCCATTGTTAACTGGCCGTGTGTTAATGCAAGTACGTTAAATGGGAGGCATTTGTGAAATGCATTCAATAGGTTTTTCATAGAGTGTGGAGATCTTTATCAGGCAAAGACAGTATAGAATCATGGCGACTTTTGTGTGCTGCCGAGGTGAGGTGTGCTGTACGATTTTATCGGGTTGTATGCAAAATAAAGCATTTCACTGTACCTAGGTACATATGACAATAAAGTATTATTGAATCATTGAATCATTGGGAGGGGATTGTTGGGCATGTGATGATGATACATCTTTGTCAGCCACAGATTAGATACGAGAAGACTGGAAGATGGCTGAGGTTGTCCTCTTGTTCAAAAACGGTAGTGGGGATAAGCTGGGTAACTACAGCCCTGTGTGCCTTACATCAGTGGTTGGAGAGTGGTTGCGAAGATTCAGAGGAATACCTGGATAAAGAAGAACTGATTAGGAGTTAGTGTAATTTTGAGAAGGAGAGATCATGTCTCTCAAATCTGATATGAGTTTTTGAGGAGGTTAACTGAGAAAATTGATGAAACCGGAGCAGTGGATCTGCTTTACATGGATTTCAGTTGATAAGATCCCATCTAATGGCTCTGATATCCATCATCACAAAGTGTTTCAAGAGATGGTGAAGGAGCACATTACTTCTAGCTTTACAGACAGTCTTGATCAACAGTCAAGAGTCAAGTGTGTTTTATTGCCATATGTACCGATACGGAACAATGACATTCTTACTTGCAGCAGATTAGGAGACCAAAACTGTACGCAATACTCCAGGTGTGGCCTCACCAAAACCCTGTACAACTTCAGTAGAACCTCCCTGCTCTTGTACTCAAATCCTTTTGCTATGAATACCAACAAACCATTCGCTTTCTTCACAGCCTGCTGCACCTGCATGCCTACTTTCAATGATTGGTGTACCATGACACCCAGGTTTCATTGCATCTTCCCTTTTCCTAATCGGCCACCATTCAGATAATAGTCTACCCTCCTGTTTTGCCGCCAAAGTGGACAACCTCACATTTATCCATATTATACTGCATCTGCCATGCATTTGCCCACTCACCCAACCTATCCAAGTCACCTTGCAGCCGCCTAGCATCCTCCTCGCAGCTAACACTGCCCCCCAGCTTCGTGTCATCCGCAAACTTCACGATGTTGCATTCAATTCCCTCATCCAGATCATTAATATACATTGTAAACAGCTGGGGACCCAGCACTGAGCCTTGCGGTACCCCACTAGTCACTGCCTGCCATTCTGAAAATGACCCCTTTACTCCTACTCTTTGCTTCCTATCTGCCAGCCAGTTCTCTATCCACATCAATACTGAACCCGCAATACCGTGTGCTTTGAGTTTGTATACTAATCTCCTATGTGGGACCTTGTTGAAAGCCTTCTGAAAGTCCAGATATAACACATCCATAGGTTCTCCCTTATCCACTCTACTAGTTACATCCTCGAAAAATTCTATAAGATTCGTCAGACATGATTTACCTTTCATAAATCCATGCTGACTTTGTCCAATGATTTCACCGCTTTCCAAATGTGCTGCTATCCCATCTTTAATAACTGACTCTAGCATTTTCCCCACTACCGATGTTAAACTAACTGGTCTGTAATTCCCCGTTTTCTCTCTCCCTCCCTTTTTAAAAAGTGGGGTTACATTAGTTACCCTCCAATCCTCAGGAACTACTCCAGAACCTAAAGAGTTTTGAAAAATTATCACTAATGCATCCACTATTTCTGGGGCTACTTCCTTAAGTACTCTTGGATGCAGCCAATCTGTCCCTGGGGATTTATCGGCCTTTAATCCATTCAATTTACCTAACACCACTTCCCGGCTAACCTGGATTTCACTCAGTTCCTCCATCTCATTTGACCCCCGGTCCCCTGCTACTTCTGGCAGATTATTTATGTCTTCCTTAGTGAAGACAGAACCAAAGTAGTTATTCAATTGGTCTGCCATGTCCTTGTTCCCCATGATCAATTCACCAGTTTCTGACTGCAAGGGACCTACTTTTGTTTTAACTAACCTTTTTCTCTTCATATATCTATAAAAACTTTTGCAGTCTGTTTTTATGTTCCGTGCCAGTTTTCTTTCATAATTTATTTTCCCTTTCCTAATTAAGCACTTTGTCCTCCTCTGCTGGGCTGAATTTCTCCCAGTCCTCTGGTAGGCTGCTTTTTCTGGCTAATTTGTATGCTTCATCTTTAGTTTTGATACTATCCCTGATTTCCCTTGTTATCCACGGATGCACTACCTTCCCTGATTTATTCTTTTGCCAAACTGGGATGAAGAATTGTTGTAGTTCATCCATGCAGTCTTTAAATGCATTCCATTGCATATCCACCGTCAACCCTTTAAGATTCACTTGCCAGTCTCATATCCTCAAAGTTACCTTTCTTTAAGTTCAGAACCCTTGTTTCTGAATTAATAATGTCACTCTCCATCCTAATGAAGAACTCAACCATATTATGGTCACTCTTGCCCAAGGGGCCACGCACAACAAGACTGCTAACTAACCCTTCCTCGTTACTCAGTACCCAGTCTAGAATAGCCTGCTCTCTCGTTGGTTCCTCTACATGTTGGTTTAGAAAACTATCCTGCATACATTCCAAGAAATCCTCTTCCTCAGCACCCCTGCCAATTTGATTCACCCAATCTATATATGGATTGAAGTCACCCATTATAACTGTTTTACCTTTGTTGCACGCATTTCTAATTTCATGTTTGATGCCATCCCCAACTCCACTACTACGGTTAGGTGGCCTGTACCCAACTCCCACTAGCGTTTTCTGCCCCTTAGTGTTTTGCAGCTCTACCCATATCGATTCCACATCCTCCAAGCTAATGTCCTTCCTTTCTATTGCATTAATCTCCTCTCTAACCAGCAATGCTACTCCACCTCCTTTTCCTTTCTCTCTATCCCTCCTGAATGTTGAATATCCCTGGATGTTCAGCTCCCAGCCTTGGTCACCCTGGAGCCATATCTCCGTGATCACAACTATATCATATTCATTAATAACTATCAGCACATTCAACTCATCCACCTTATTACAAATGCTCCTTGCATTATAATAATAATAATAATAATAATAATAATAATAATAATAATAATAATAATAATAATAAATTTATTACGGACTCAAGGTACAGACAAGGGGCAAATTGAGACACAAAGGGCATTGAGACACAAAGCCTTCAGGCTTGTTTTTACAACACTCTTACCCCTTATGCAATTATGTTGAAAAGTGGCCCTTTTTGATTTTTGCCCTGGATTTTACTGCCTGCCACTTTTACTTTTCACCTTGCTACCTATTGCTTCTACCCTCATTTTACATCCCTCTGTCTCTCTGCTCATGCTCCCATCCCCCTGCCACATTAGTTTAAATCCTCCCTGACAGCACTAACAAACACTCCCCCAAGGACATTGGTTCCCTTCAAGCCCAGGTGCAGACCGTCCTGTTTGTACTGGTCCCACCTCCCCCAGAACTGGTTCCAATGCCTGAGAAATTTGAATCCCACCCCCTTGCACCATTTATCAAGCCACGTATTCATCTGCAATATCCTCCTATTTCTACTCTGGCTAGCACGTGGCACTGGTAGGAGTCCAGAGATTATTACCTTTGAGGTCCTACTTTTAAGTTTATCTCCTAGCTCCCTTTCAAATGAGCCCTTTCACCCCATCTTGTCCATGCTGTCCATGATGTCTATTTATGCTGTTCCCAGTTGCCTGCATTCACCTTATATCCATCTATTCAAATACCAACACTAATGTTTTGTTGATGTTGTAGTGGTATGTGCCTCCAACATCCTCTCTGTGAAAAATTATCTTTCCTGTCACCATAAAACTGTGCATTCTAGTTGCACAGTCCCGTGCCCTAGGAATAGAGAGTGTGACTATCTATTCTATCTCTGCCCCTCATTATTCTAAAAACCTCTGTAAGAGCTTCCAGCCTCCTACTTTCTAAAGAGAATAAGCCCGGCCTATCCAATATCTTCTTATAACTGCAGTCCACCGTTCTAGGCCACAAACTGGTGAATCTCTTTGGCACTGTCTCTATCATTACCACCTTCCTCCTGCAGTGTGGCAACCAGACCTGTACACAATATGTCTAACCAACGTTTTGTACAACGGCAACATGACTCCCCAACTTATATTTGTTGCTTTGGCTGATGAAGGTATGCATACTACATACGTTTTTCACCTTGCTATCCATCTGTGTGGCCACTTTCAGGGATCTATGGACTTGCTTCCCAAGGTGCTCTGTACATGAATGCCGCTAATGTCCCAGTCTTTCATGATGCAGGTTTATAGGACATAGACTTCATAAGACTTTTGGATCTAGTTTGCCAACATGCCTTGATCCCTTAACCTTCCGGCCCGGTCTCCTCGAGTTTTATTATTGTCTGGGAATAATCCGGAAGACGGAGGATCATTTCATTCCAAAAAGGAAGAAAGATTCTAAGGGGAGTAGGAGGCAACCGTGGCTGACAAGAGAAGTTAGGGATAGAATAAAACTGAAAGAAAAGATGTATAACACAGCAAAGAGTAGCCAGAAAACAGAGGATTGGGAAACTTTCATAGGACAACAGAAGGTAACAAAACGGGCAATACGGGCTGAAAATATGAGGTACGTGGGGAAGCTGGCCAGGAATATAAAGAAGGACAGTAAAAGCTTCTTTAGATATGTTAAGATAATGCTAAAGATCCATCCATGGATAAACATAATAAAATATTAATACTAAAATTTAAATTAAATAAATTACTATCAGAGAAAGTTATAACATTATTCCAAATTACAAGACAGGAACAGTTTGAATTTGGGAATAAGCCCCATAAACTGCTCGCACGCCAGTTAAAAAAACGAGAAAAGGAACACACGATTTCAAAGATTAAATCAGATAGAGGGGAAGTATTAACATTACCAAATGAAATTAATAAAAGATTTGTGCAATTTTATGAGAATTTGTATACATCCAAAACGACAACGGACACCAACAAAGTCACTGAGTTTCTGGATAATTGCAATCTTCCCAAACTAGAATTGCAGGAACAAGAGGAATTGGGAGCACAAATCTCAAATCAGGAAATCGAAGAAACAATATTCTCATTAAAAAATGGAAAAACACCAGGTCCCGACGGATTCAGTAATGAATTCTATAAAAGTTTTTACGATATATTTAGTCCTCGTCTACAGAAAATGTACACACATGCTTTCAGAGAACAAATATTACCTGATACATTAGCAGAATCTACGATTACATTAATACTTAAGAAAGATAAAGATGAGGAAGAACCTGGATCTTACAGAACTATTGCGTTGTTAAATACAGATCAAAAAATATTAGCAAAAATATTAGCAAGAAGATTAAGTAAGTATGCCATTAAACTAATACATCCGGATTAAACTAATACATCCGGATCAAACGGGGTTTATCCCTAAGAGACATTCATTTAATAATTTGAGACGTCTGCTTAACATAATGCACTCATACCAAACTAAAGATCCAAATCTCGCAATTGTTTCGCTGGATGCAGAGAAAGCATTCGATCAGGTTGAATGGAAGTATATGGTTAAGGTATTGCAAAAATTTCAACTGGGAGAGAATTTCATTCAATGGATTAAATTAATATATAATAAGCCAACGGCCAGAATATTAACTAATAATATTTTATCCATGAAATTTCAACTGTCAAGGGGTAACAGACAAGGTTGTTCATTATCACCATTGTTATTTGACCTCATAATTGAACTATTAACGGAAAGATTTAGAACTCATCCGAATATCCATGGATATAAGACAAAATATTCAAACAATAAAATATCATTATATGCTGATGATGTACTTTTGTACATCACAAAGCCTCATATCACTATACCCAACATTTTAAATTTAATTGAGGATTTCGGTTCATTTTCAGGTTATAGAATAAACTGGAATAAAAGTGAAATCATGTCAATAAAACCGAAAGATAGCTTTTAAAATAGCTGTGGAAAAATGTAAATATTTGGGTATTGAAATTACTAGAAGATATCAAGACATGTTTAAAGCAAACTATAACCCTGTACTTAAGAAACTACATAATTTAATTAAATTCTGGAAAACGCTTCCGATGTCCTTAATAGGTTGAATAAATGCCATAAAAATGATTTTTCTACCACAAATTCTATACTTGTTCCAATCAATCACATTATATCTACTCAAAATTTTTTTTTTTTAATTGGACTCAGGTATTACAAATTTTATTTGGGATTATAAGTCCCATAGAATACAAAGACCACACCTGAATAAATCGAAAGTGGTTGGGGGATTAGCACTCCCTAATTTTATGTATTATCATTGATCGGTAAATATTAGAAATATGATTCAATTGTTGGATAATTCTCTTCATCAACCAGAATAGATCATTATTGAGAAAGGGGACTGCTCCCCTTTTAATATTGGTGTGATCCTTCTTTCACCAATGATGGTGAATAATACAAACTACGACAAAAACCAATTATACATAGTACAATCAGAATTCGGAAACAAATAAAATACAAATTAAATTAAGAAACTTATCTCTCCTATCTCCTATTGCTAAAAACCCTCTGTTTAAACCCTCAATTATACACAAAGCATTTATACAATGGGAAAGAGCAGGAATTAAAACTTTGGGAGATTTGTATGATACGGGAAAACTATTATCATTTAAATAATTACAACTAAAATACAATCTGGGTAACAATCAGTATTTTAAATATTTCCAAATATGTGATTATCTGAAAAAACATGCACAAGAATTTCACAAAATGCCATTAGACTTACTAGATGAAGTAATGAATACAAAGGCGGAATTAGCAAATTTAATTTCATATATATATAATATTATACTAAATGCTGTGATACCAACAACGGAAGGTATCAGAGGTGAGAGGGAAAACGAACTAAGCATAAAAATTTCCAATGAAAGGTGGCAAGAGTACTTATTAAATGTGCACAAATGCTCAATTAACGTAAGACACACTTTAATACAATTTAAAATTTTACACAGATTATACTACTCAAAAACTAAATTAAATAAATGTTTCCCTAACGTTTCACCAATTTGTGACAAATGCCAGTGTCAAGAAGCAACTATAGCGCACTCATTCATCTTTTGTACAAATATTCAAAGGTTTTGGATTGAAATCTTTGAAATTTTCACAAAACCGTTTAAAATAAAAATGACACCAAAGCCAGAATGGATTATTTTCGAAATGACAGAAGGTAGTTCGGAATTAAATGTGTATCGAAATAATCTATTTGATTATGGCTTAATAATAGGAAAAAAGCTAATCTTAAAATTCTGGAAAATGCTCCTATCCAACATTAAATATGTGGATTTCAACTATGTTTGAAACATTACATCTGGAAGATATGAGACTCCGCCTGGAAGGAAAATCAGAACGCTTCTATCAGACGTGGTCTGCATTTATAGAATTGCTAGAAAGATAGGGTACAGGAGTACCTCGGGCCTTGGTAGGGGGGGGGGATGAAAAACTATCGAGTTGGTGGATTCCTTTTGTGTGATATATATAATATAGTAACTGACTTTTTTATTCTCTTTTCTCTCTTTGTCTCTCTTTCTTCTTTCCTTTTCTTTTCTAGGGTCTATCTCTTAACCCCCTTTCTCTAATTCTTTGACCAAGGGTTTAGTCTCCCCTTTGGCACGCTCTTTCACTTTCACAATTCTTTTCACCTACTTCACTCTCTTTCTTTCTATTCTTTTCTTTAAAAGCCATAAAATTATGGGGTACAATGATTGTAACAATATATATGTGATGTACACTGATGTATTTACCTCTAATAAATAAAAATATTTTAAAAAAAAGATATGTTAATGGAATAAGAGTAGCAAAGTCAAATGTGGGTCCCTTGAAGGCAGACACGGGTGAAATAATTATGGGCAACAAGGAAATGGCAGAAGAGTTGAATAGGTACTTCGGATCTGTCTTCACTAAGGAGGACACAAACAATCTCCAAGATGTACTGGAGGACAGAAGATCTAAGGGGGTAGAAAAACTGAAATAAATTTTCATTATGCGAGAAATAGTATTAGGTAGGCTAATGGGACTGAAGGATGATAAATCCCCTGCTTGACTAATCTTCTGGAATTTTTTGAGGATGTGACAAGTAAAATGGATGAAGTGGTGCCAGTGGATGTAGTGTATCTAGACTTTCCGAAAGCCTTTGATAAGGTCCCGCATGGGAGACTGGTGACTAAAATTAGAGCACATGGTATTGGAGGTAGGGTGTTGACATGGATAGAAAATTGTTTGGCAGACCAGAAGCAAAGAGTAGGAGTGAATGGGTCCTTTTCAGAATGGCAGGCAGTGGCGAGTGGAGTGCCGCATGGCTCGGTGTTGGGGCCGCAACTGTTTACCATATATATTAATGATTTGGAAGAGGGAATTAGGAGCAACACTAGCAAGTTTGCAGATGTCACAAAGCTGGGTGGCAGTGTGAACTGTGAAGAGGATGTTAGGAGGTTGCAGGGGGACCTGGACAGGTTGGGTGAGTGGGCAGATGCATGGCAGATGCAGTATAATATAGATAAATGTGAGGTTATCCACTTTGGCGGCAAAAACAAGGGGGCAGATTATTATCTCAATGGGGTGAGGTTAGGTAAGGGGGAGGTACAGTGAGACCTGGGTGTCCTAGTACACCAGTCACTGAAAGTTGGCGTGCAGTTACAGCAGGCAGTGAAGAAAGCTAATGGAATGTTGGCCTTCATAACAAGAGGATTTCAGTAAAGGAGTAAAGAGGTTCTTCTGCAGTTGTATAGGGCTCTGGTGAGACCACATCTGGAGAATTGTGTACAGTTTTGGTCTCCTAATTTGAGGAAGGACATCCTTGTGATTGAGGCAATGCAGCGTGGGTTCACGAGTTTGATCCCTGGGATGGCGGGACTGTCATGTGAGGAAAGATTGAAAAGACTAGGCTTGTATTCACTAGAGTTTAGAAGGATGAGGGGGGATCTTATAGAAACATATACAATTATAAAAGGACTGGCCAAGCTAGATGCAGGAAAAATGTTCCCAATGTTCGGTGACTCCAGAACCAGGGGCCACAGTCTTAGAATAAAGGGGAGCTAATTTAAGACTGAGCTGAGAAAAAACTTTTTTACCCAGAGAGTTGTGAATTTATGGAAATCCCTGCCACAAGGGCAGTGGAGGCCAAATCACTGGATGGATTTAAGAGAGAGTTGGATAGAGCTCTAGGGGCTAGTGGAATCAAGGTATATGGGGAGAAGGTAGGCACGAGTTATTGATAGGGGACGATCAGCCATGATCACAATGAATGGCGGCGCTGGCTCGAAGGGCCGAATGGTCTCTCCTGCACCTATTATGTCTCTATGTTTCTATGTGGGATTTCAATTTGGGTCTCTGGATTGTTATTCCAGACATTTAGATTTATATGCTGGTAATTTAACCATAGTGCCACCACTGTACCTTGTTATCCATTATGTAGTGGGTTCCAGATACCTGTAAGCACTTTGAATGTTCCAGTTGAGCATCACTACTTTGAGAGCTACTACACTTGGAAAGCTGTATAGGAGGATAGTATTGGAGAATGCCATCAGCCTTCAGAAAATTGGAATCTACTGTCCCCTCAATTCTGGGATTCCTTCCAGTACACACCCAGTGGGTGTAAACATTCCTGTGTACTTGAAAAACTGGAGATGCAACTCAGCAAAGCAAAGAGTCAGCAAATGAACGGACGTCACGAGGAGGACCAGGAACTGAAGAAGGAAGAGCTTTTCTTCAGCATTTACACATTGGTCCCTGCAATCAATTAGAAGGAAGACAATATTGGATTGTCCACCAGGTGAAGAGCTGCCAAATGGGCTGACTAGACAAGATAGAACAGTAGAGATAAAATCAAGTTCATTGTGACAGTCCTTGTTCCAGGTCCCCCTCCTCCCCCTCCTCAAATAATGACTGCAATTGTGCTGAGAATGAAACTGAGGATGTATCCCAAACCTGGCAAAGACATAGACACAAGAAGCTGCAGATGCTGGTTTACAGCAAAATACACAAAGTGCTGGAGCCACTTAGCAGGTCGGGCAGTGTCTGTAGAGAATATGGATAGGCGATATTTCAATTTAAAGAAGGGTCCTGACCTGAAATGTCACCTATTCATGTCCTCCAGACATGCTGCCTGGCATTGAGTTACTCCAGCACTTTGTGTATTTTTAAGCTGTAATCAAGCCTTTGCTGGACATGTTAATAAAGCTTGTGTTTAATTAGCTATGTTACAAAATGTACCTTCAGCAGCGCTGTAGTTCTGCCACTGGCCGTGTACGTGACTTTGGCGCCTTTGAGGGGGAGGGTGGGGTTAAAATGCGGTGTTTCTCCTACCTGTCCTAAATATATTTTCTCGGAGTGCAAGCTTTTGCTGAAGAATTGTTCCGACTGCTGTTCTGTGAATTATTTTTTTAATCGCCCAACAAATTCAGCACTGGAGTAATTAAAAAATCAGTTTCTAAAGCCGTCAACGCCGACAACGGGGACGGATTTCAGGTACGGGACAGGTAAAGGAAAGCTGTTTATTTATGTATAAAAGTGTTTCTTAAAATGCCTTTAATCCACATTTTACACTGCGAAACGGTGATTTATTCCCCATACAATCCGGCAGTATTTTTCCTGCCGATATGGGGTTTAAATTCACCGCAACCACAACGTTCCAATTGATCGCGTTCCACAAAATCCCACTCGCAAGATGATTTAAATGCCCATTAATGTATGAGAATTAAACATTAAATTCCTTCCATTTGGCCTATATATGCATGACAATGAGATTTAAAAATCATGTTCTATTGTGAATTCTTGTGTGAATGTTATTTGAACTCTTAAGCCATTTAAAAATGTTATTTTTTTCTTAAGAAATAGACAGATGTTTAGATCTAGTAATTGAATTTTGTAATTAGTTACAATTGGGTAACTAACTAATTATATGCTTTAATTTCAGGTCATCCAAGCAAGATTATTTCATAATTGTTTCTTTCAGTTCTCTTAATTTTTAAGAAAGCTATGGGCTTTTGACTGTCCTTGATCACAGCTTTTGTGTTAAGTCAATGGAAAAGCAATAGGGAACAAGATGCTAAATTCTGAGTATGTAAATGGCCATAACTTCTTTAATACTGAAGATATGAAAGTGAATTAGGTGTCAAATTATACTTCTTTTTATGCTTTAGCTGATGGGATAAATTGCAGACTTGATTTTTTAAATCTCAAAATTTTGTAACATTGCTAGTTTAATCGATTACGGGGATGGGCCAATGTTTGTTGGGCACATGGGGCAGATTTCAGGCAAACTGCTCCCTTGAATGTGCCTCCTTCTTCCAGTTAGAAATGATCATTGCCATCAGCCTGGTGAAGTGCTGTAATGTGATGACATCCTACAGTTTGTCCGTGACCAAGTTATAAGCAGTCTGCATAACATTAGCATTACAGCATCTGAGAGTAAGTGTGTTAGTGGGGATGTAAATAACCTTGATGTGCTTGTTGGTGCTTGTGTGCATGATATAATGATTGTAGGAATGTGTATGTGATTGCAAGAGACAGAGAGAGAGACAAAGAGGGAGACAGAGAGAGAGAGAGACAGAAAAAGAGACAGAGAGACAGAGTGAGAGAGACAGAGAGAGAGACAAAGAGAGAGAGAGAGGGGGAGAGAGAGAGAGAGAGAGAGAGAGAGAACATGCAAATGTACAATTACACGTGTGAGTGTAGTGATGTGTGTTTTAGAAAGAGAGAACGTCAAGTAGACAGAGGATGATGTTTCTGTAAGTGAGTGAGTGCATTGTGTGCATACATGTGAGAGCATGTATTCTTGTGCTTGTTTTTCTGTTTGTGTGACACATGGAGATTATGTATGTAAGAGAGTGAGAATGTAGGGACCTGTGCACAACTGTGTGAGCAACAGGTCTGTATGTGTCCAAGAGAATGACACAATGAATGAATGAAAGGGGAGGTGTTTGCATATATGATGGGCAGTAACAGTATAAACATTATTAATTGTGTTGCAGAACACACTGTGACATTCTGATGAAGATATTCGTATTTGCAATTCTGCACAGGATATCACTCCAAGTTGACCATCTTGTGCCCTGGTGAGTCTCCTGGCCCAATCTGCGAGGGCTGCATCCCTCCTGGCACTTATCACCTCCTTCAATATCTTCAAATCTTTCTCAGCGAACCTCTCGTTCCTTTGTGCGTGCTCTATGGCAGCCATTCTGTAATTTGCTGCTTTATGACTGTGATGTGGAGTCAGACTTTGCTTTGATTACCGGACAGTGAATTGCCAGAATGCACCCACTGGGACTACTCTGGCTTCTGAACATTGAAACTCTTGGCACAAAGCATAGTACACACAAAATGAATTAATAGTGCCATCTTTTCAGATTTGGCAATGATATTTTAGTACTCTTTCAGAAAATATTAAAAGAATGCACATTTAATTAAATTCTGCAATGTATATTGACATAATGAACTATAAAGGCAGACACCTCAATAAATGGCCCAGATTGCTGTGATTACTATTGATAGCAGCAGTAAAAATTCCTGCTGGCTGTAAAATTTTTCAAATATTGTTATGAAATCTATCTGTAATCACTGATCATGAGTGCGTGTTCTAACAGATACAATGCGTCGTAGGGAACAGGGATGGAATTGAGCAATGGGTTCACCACTGAACTGCTCAAAGCCTTTACATAGACTTGCTCTTTTTCTCAAACATAAGTGGCAACATTCATCAGCTGATTTCAGGATGTTTGGTTGAACATGTTCATTCTGAATTGGACATTTAATTCATTAAATCTAGTTAGCGCATAGCAGTTGAAATTAACTATCTTTAATCAGAGTTTATTTTAAACTAAATGTACTCTTTATCCTTTATCATTGCACTGTGGACAGCTTGATTGTAATCACGTGTAGTCTTTTCTTTGACTGGATACCATGCAAACAAAAGCTTTTTACTGTACCTCGGTACACATGACAATAATAAACTAAACTTAATTGCAATAACACTACACCTAAGTTCTAATTGTTTTCCAGTTAAAAATGTCAGCTTTTTACTTATTCATCCAGATAAACAATTTCTTATTGTGAGATCTAGTGAATTTTTCAGCTGTTCCATTCATTTTACCTTTTAGGCGCTACCTATCAGGAGAAATATATTAAGCAACACGATCTTTCTGATACCTGATGGCCTTCAATCAATTTCATAATTGACTCCCGTCCACTTTACAGTGTGACACGTAGAATGAAAAGTATACTGATTCAAAAGTGACTGTTCAATTGGAATTAATCTGCAAAAAAGGTTTAAAACTGGGTAAAATTTAACAAAATGAAAGATCAACTGGAACTAATCTTTTGTTAGAGGGCATCAAATATTGTGTGCTTCTAAAACCACTCAGAAACTTGCTTGGAGAAACAGAAATATGTTCTACGTATGTCCTAATTAATTGTAGATGTTTTCAAGACTTGCCTTTTAATTTTAGTTCTACAAATTAGAACTAGCCACAGAACTATATTCTCTAGTCAGCAATAATCCAGCCTATCTTCCAATCACCCTCCTCCCCCAAGTGATCCGCTATGCTCAACCACACTATTTTGGCCTGCTGGACCTAAGGAAGTATAAGCTTATTGTTTGTCTCTTTGCCCCTCTTCCCTGTTGCTTCTTGAAGATTGAGCTTTCGAGAGTCTCTCTTCAAAAATGTCTTTACTGATATACAATGGCAGTTTATTTATTGATTTTGTCCAAAACAGCAAAAACATAAAGCACCACGTGAGCTAAATTTGGTAGCTTCTCAAATCAAACACGAGGATCGCAGTGTTCAATTAACACAATTCAGACAGTTCTGACTCTGTGGTTGATGGGTTGGGAGTATCAGCAGAATGCTAGCTGAGCAGTCAGCCCCATTTAAGATTAAAATAAAAGCAACATTTTAAGCGTACTTGAAATCTAAAACATATATATTTTAAATTAGTGGAATTATACAACTAGTATATAGCTTTTACAGTATAATATATAGTAACAAGTTCAATATACAGCAACGTGTGTTGGTGCACCTGACATTTTCATTCAGTCTCGAGACACAACACAAATGTACTGAATTGAGGTATTTGATTGTCTTATGAGGAATTGTATCATTCACCTGATTGGATATACTGATCTGGATGGAAAAGCATAGCACAAGTACAAACATTTTATTTTAGTTATACATTAATTTTAAACATTTTCATATCCAAATTTCCTTAGGACATAGCACATGGCCATTTACCCTGTCAAATCTATACGGGCTCCCAGACAAGTTCCATTCCTTACTTATTTCCCTGTAATCTATTAGCTAACACACGGTCATCAATAAATCCAAATCTTCTACCTCCCACTACTTGCTCAGGGCAATTCAGTTGCTGAATAACCAGCAACCAGCATGTCTTTAGGGTGTTGGAGCAACTGGTGCCTCAGCACGTTCATTGGGAGAACATAGAGGCTGTAAAGTGTGTCTGGAGGATTAGTGCAAGCAGCGGGATCAACCAATGGCATGTCGTGCTGCCTAGTGAAGCATGATTTATAGCAAGTAATTGTTAGTTTTCCACTGAATCCATTGTATCATAATAATCATAATAGTAATTTATTAGCCAAGTATGTTTTGCAACATAAGGAATTTGGTTTGTCAGGCATACCAAAAAAGCAACAAGACAGCAACTACATAAAAATTTGATATAACCATCCACCACAGCGGCTCCTCCACATTCCCCACTGTGATGGAAGGCAATAAAGCCTTATCTTCTTTCCTCCTCTCCTCCTGCGGTTGGGGGAGTCGAACCATCCGCAGCCAGCAATCGAGCTTCCATGTCGGAGCGGTCTAAGTTCCCGCATTGGGATGGTCGAACCTCCTGCGGCTAGGAGTTCCCGAAATCGGTCCCTAACCAGGGACCGTGAGCTTCACGATGTTAATGTCCGTAGCTCCCGCAGGTTGGAGCACCAAATGCTGTCCCCTGGCAAAGGAATCGCCCTCTCCAAGATGTTAAAGTCCGCAGGCTCAGCGGTTTTGGAGCTCAGGAAGTCCCAAACAAGGGGCCGCCAACTCCACGATGTTATGTGCGGACGGAGATATGACATGGAAAAAGTTGCATCTCCGTCGAGGAAAGGGATTAAATGAAGTTCCCCCCAAACCCTCCCCCCCACCACCACCCCCCCCCCCCCCCCCACCACCCCCCACAAATACAAAAACTAAAGATAAGCTAAAACATACATTTTACAACAGACTAAAAACACAAAGAATGAAAAAGACGAAGACAGACCGTTGGCAAAGCAGCCATTGTGCGGTGCACCCTGGTTGTTTACTGGCATAAATACTGGTGGACTAGGGCCAATATGTTTTAAGTAAGAATATTCTTTACCATTTTCTGCCCGCCACTGTCCGTTTCTGGGATTGGTAGAGTGCCGGGTGTGGGAATGGGGGTGAGAGCTTGCTCTTCCTTTTCAAAACATTGAAGCAGTAACATGAAACATTGCCTATCTATGTCCTCCAGAGATGCCTGACCCATTGAGGTAATCTTTGTGTTCTGTGCAAGATTCCAGCATCCACAGTTCCTTATGTCTAGGTGCCTTCTCTTGGTAATTACACTCCAAGTGAATACAACTTCCCTTAATCTGCAGGCCAGTGTATCTGCTGCCCCTGAGCCCATCAACGTCCCCTGGAGTCTGCTACCGTTCTGCTGGATTGATGACAGGAACTGCAGTCTCAGAGTTAGGGCACTGCAGTACAAATTATTGTCAGAACACATTGCACTTACCTTCACAGCCCTTTTAGGTGTCTCAACCAGGATGGGAGGTAAGATTCCTTTGTAAAAGCCAAGAATCCTATTGCAGATAGAAAAAAATATCTTACACATTCAAAAAAACGATTAAATTATTTAGTAAATTGACAATTTGACTTTATGAAAACAATCCTAATATTGTTGCCTCAAGTAATAATGGTCACAATTTCCAAGATCAGCATGGTGAAAAACAATGAACATTATAGATTATTAAGGCAGGAGTCTAAATTTGCCCTGTGTTCAAGGAATGTGATGGTTCCCTAAACTGTTCTCATTGACAGAGATACAGAATGTGAAATAAGTTGTTTGAATGGGGCATCAGAAACTGGTAAAAATTGCACAATATACAAAATTGTTGCAAATATATGTGGGAAGAGACTGAAAAATGGGTGAAAATACAAGAAGAAATGAGTTCCATGGAATGGTGGGTCGACTGTCAAGAATATAAAAAGCACAGCACAAGAACAGGTTCTTCTGCTCACATTGTCTATGCCAAAGATGATGTCAAGTTAAATAAATCTTATTTGCCTATTAAACACCACGATTGTTTCTGTTTCCTTATTACCCCTGGCAGTGTGTTCCAAGTGCCCACCAACCTCAGTGTAAATAACATGCTCCGCATATCTCCTTTAAAATATAGCCGCTCTGATATAGCAGTTGTGCCCTCTATCTTTTGTTATTTCCACCTTGGGATAAAGGTTCTACCTGTCGACCCTATCCACGTCTCTCATAATTTTATATATTTCCATCAGGTCTCCCCTCAGCTTCCATTCTATGTTGCACATTGCAAAAGACAAGTAAACTGGGTTTGTGATATTATTTATTAAGAAAAAATTGCCTGTGGGATTAAGTTTCCATTGGCTACAGTTAATTTCATCAGAGCACTGGAGAAACTACGGATATTTTAGTCAATTCTAATATCAGATTGTTCAAATCCAGTAGATTGGATATTCTTAATAAAAATATTAGACAAACCCACTTTCAATTATATTAGTAAAGCTATCTTAAAAAAATGTTTTTTTTTAATAAAAAAGGTAAAACTATGATTATGTTCTATTAAACGTCTAAATTTTACTGTTTCATGGAAAAATTAATGTTTGTGATCTAGTTAAGAGAGTTTAATTGTCATATGCAGCGGGACCAGAGCAATGAAAATCTTACTTGCTGCAGCTTTACAGACACGTTAAACACAACATTGTCAAATACATAAACAACAAATAACCAGATATTCTAGGTAGACCAGACCATGACAATAAAAGCCAAACTATATTGTGCAACCTAAGTAGTGAAGAGCTCACAGTAGTTCATGCTGAGGTAGAGATGTGGTTCAGATTTTGCAGTGTGAACTGTGAAGAGGATGCTATGAGGATGCAGGGTGACTTGGATAGGTTGGGTGAGTGGGCAGATGCAGTATAATGTGGATAAATGTGAGGTTATCCACTCTGGTGGCAAGGACAGGAAGGCAGATTATTATCTGAATGGTGTCAGGTTAGGAAAAGGGAAAGTACAACGTGACCTCGGTGTCCTTGTACATCAGACACTGAAAGTAAGCATGCAGGTACAGCAGACAGTGAAGAAAGCTAATGGCATGATGGCCTTCATAACGAGATGAGTTGAGTATAGGAGCAAAGAGGTCCCTCTGCAGTTGTACAGGGCCCTGGTGGACCACACCTGGAGTATTTTGTGCAGTTTTGTTCTCCTAATTTGAGGAAGGACATTCTTGCTATTGAGGGAGTGCAGTGTAGGTTCACAAGGTAAATTCTTGGTCTGGCGGGACTGTCATATGACAGAAGAATGGTGCGACTGGGCTTATATTCACTGAAATTGAATGAATGAATGAATGAATCAGTTTCTTGGCCAAGTATGTACACATACAAGGAATTTGCCTTGGTGCTCCGCTCACAAGAAGCAACACGACGTACAGTAACAATTAAGAATGACACATAAAACATTAAACATTAATAATAAAACATTATAGTTTAAAAATGTGAATGAAATAAAATACCAGAGCAAAAGGAGGCTACAGACTTTTGGTTACTGAGTAGAGCTACTACTCGTGGAAAAAGGCTGTTTTTATGTCTGGCTGTGGCAGCTTTGACAATCTGGAGTCGCCTTCCAGAAGGAAGTGCATCAAAGAGTTTGTAGCCAGGGTGAGAGGGCTCAAAGATGATCTTACCCACTCGCTTCCTGGTCCTTGCAGTGTACAGTTCGTCAATGGCGAAAAGATCAGACGATTCGCTGCAGCCTCTGGATGTCGTGCTTGGTGGCTGAGTCAAACCAGACTATGATGGAGAAGGTAAGGACAGACTCTACGATGGCAGTATAGAATTGGACCATCATTGCCTGTAGCAGATTGTGGTTTTCTCAGCTGCCGCAGGAAGTACATCTTCTGTTGGGCCTTTTTGACTGTGGAGTCGATGGTGGTCCCCCATTTCAGGTCTTTGGAGATGATGGTTCCAAGGAACATTAAAGACTCCACAGATATGACTGTGGTGTTGTTGATGGTGAATGGGGGGAGAGGAGGAGGAGCTCTCCTAAAGTCTACTATCAATTCTACTGTCTTAAGAGCATTGAACTCCAGGTTGTTACGAGGAATTCTCTGCCACAGATGCCAGCTGTGTCATTTCCTGTTTGTAGGCAGATACCTACCCATCCTGGATCAGTCCAATCAGGGTTGTGTCGTCAGCAAACTTGATAGAGGAGTCTGTAGAGGTGCAGGTACAGGGAGAGTAAAGTAGAGAAGAGAGCCCGCAACCTTGCGGTGCTCCTATGCTGAGGGTCTGTGTGTCCAAGATGTGCTTTCCCAGCCTCACATGCTGCTTCTTGTCTGTCAGGAAGTTGGTGATCCATTGAAAGGGTTCAGGCACAGTCAACTTGGAGAGTTTGAAGTTTAGTAGCTCTGGCACAATGGCACCATTTAGAAGGATGACAGGAGATCTTATAGAAACATATAAAATTATGAAGGGGTTGGACACGCTAGATGCAGGAAACATGTTCCCGATGTTGGTGGAGTCTTGGTGAACCAGGGGCCACAATTTAAGAATAAAGGGAGGCCATTTAGAACGGAGATGAGGAAAAACTTTTTCACGTGGAATTCTCTGCCACAGAAGGCAGTGGGGGCCGATTCACTGGATGAATCAAGAGTTAGATTAGAGAGTTAGATAGTTCTTAGGGGGCGGGATTAAAATGCAGGTTTGTATCGCTTGTCGGAGAGGGATTTCCTCGGGCTGCTAGTCGATGAAGAAAAATCGATCGGACTTCCTTTCCCGTTTGTTTTTATTTAAAAATCGCTGGACAATTTAATAGTTGGATTAAAGTAAAGGGCGCCTTTCAACACCCTCAACGCCTACAACGTGACGGATCGTAATATCAGGACAAAACAAACGTTGTTTATTTCACATATAATCTTGCTTCCTGGAGTGGCTTTAATCTAATTTTACGACGTTGAAATGTTATTTGGGCCGCAGTAACGGCACACATTCCAATCGATCGCATTCCAAAAATACCCACTCGCAAGATGATTTAAATCCTCTTTTTTTTGGATGATCATGTCATAAGAGGATCTAAATCATCTATATTTTGTGTATTGTCTATCCATAATCAATATTTTTATACTAAATATCCACAAAAGTTTTAGCCACATGTATTGTGCAAAAAATAATAATTTTGATTATATTGAGAGTGGATGTTTCTAGATTAATTTATGGGAATTAAGCATTAAATTCCTTCCATCTGGCATATAAGTTCATGACAGTGAGATTTAAAAATCATGTTATATTGTGAATTATTGTGTGAATGGGATTAGTTTGTTATTTGGATACTTAAGCTATTAAAAATATATATCCTTTCCTTAAGAAATGGATAGATGTTTAGATCCAGTAATTGAATTTAGTTGAATTTAATTGATTAGATGAATTTAATTGATTTGATGAAACTGATGAATATGAATTTTTTATTGGGTATTTACTATTTGTATTAGCGTTTAACTTCATAATTTCTACCTTTTTTCTAAAACTGCAAATAATACCTTGTTTCTGTTAATGCTGTTCAGTGTTTTTTCCTTTACATTTTAAATTGATGTCTCCGAAGAAGAAATGCAAAATTTTCAATCCAAATGCCCAGCAAAAGAGACTGATTTAGACAGCATTCGCAGAGATTATCCGAATTTGGACTTCTCCAAATGTGATAATCGACAGGACATTCTTAATGGGGAAAGTGGTGGGCAGAAAGGCATGTCATGCGAGCAAAAACCTGTAGTTTACTATGCCAAAATTGTAAAGTTGAGGAAAAACAAGGTGCTTATTGGTTACAATCTGAGGAGTATGATGGATCTTCTGATTATGATATGCCAATATACCAGCTAGCAACTGATCTTCTCCAAAAAGACTTGGTCTATTGCTAGAAATTGTAATTTATTTACCTATCTGTTACGGACTTACAGCATATAATACAATAATATTAAAGTTCTAATCTTGAGAATATCACATTTTTGAACTTTCAAGGCAGTCTGGGTGTTTATTACTATTTCCGTCACAACGGTCAATTTTGTAATTAGCTACAATTAGGTAACTAACTAATTATATGCTTTAATTTCAGGTCATCCAAGTAAGATATTTTATATTTGTTTCAGAATGCTTCAATCTATAATAACTGAAAATGTCGTTCAGTTCTCTCAATTTTTAAGAAAGCTATGGGCTTTTGACTGTCCTCGATCACAGCTTTTGTGTTAAGTCCATGGAAAAGCAATAGAGAACAAGATGCTAATTTCTGAGTATGAAAATGGCCATAACTTTTTTAATACTGAAAATATGAAAGTGAATTAGGTGTCAAATTAAACGTCTTTTTATGCTTTATCTGATGGGATAAATCGCAGACTTGATTTTTAAAATCAATTTTGTAACATTGCTACCGAAAGGTAAAACATTCTCAGGCTCCTGTACCTTCTTCCTAATGGAAGCAGGGGGACTAGCATATAGCCAGGGTGGTGTGGATCTTTAATGATATTAGTTACCTTCTTGATGCAGCCCTACTTGAAGATCTCTTTGACGGTGGAGAAATCAATACACATAAAGGACTGGGCAATGTCCACCACTTTCTGAGCCTTCCACATTCTTGAAAATTCGAAGTACTGAACCAGGCCAAGGTGCAACTGGTCAGCGTGCTCTCCATCGTACACTTATAGAGTGTGTAAGAAGGAACTGCAGATGCTGGTTTAAACCGAAGATAGGCACAAAAAGCTGGAGTAACTCAGCAGGACAGGCAGCATATCTGGAGAGATGGAATGGGTGACGTTTCGGGTCGAGACCCTTCTTCAGACGTGAACCTCTGCCTATTCTGAAAAAACTGTTGGGGTCACTGGACGGAGCCGAGGGAGGCGGTATAGAGACAGGTGTTGCATCTTCTGCGGATGCAGGGGAAGGTACCTGGGAGGGGGTGATTTTGGAGTGAAGGGATGAGTTAACCAGGTGAGCTTAGATTGGGTATTCAGCAACATGGTAAATCTCCTCAAACTTCTGAGAACATTTCAGTTTCAGTTCAGTTTATTGTCACGTGTACCGTGGTACCATGAAAATCGTTTGCTGCGTACAAAGCAGCCAGTGGAAAGACAATACAGCACTTGATTACAATTGAGCCATTCACAGTGTACAGATACATGATGTAGGAGCCATTAAGCTTAAGTCAGTATATTATAGTCATGTCTAATATTTTTAGTTTTTATCTGTCTGTACTTTTGCAGCTGGGTTTTGATACGTAGAGGGGTGTGTCTACTTTGGAGGAGACTAGCGCAGACTCATAGATTTGAGTTTTAGTTTGTCTCGAGGGATGTGAAGTCTAACAGTTTTTATCACGATCTCACGATCACACGAGACACAAGACGCCACACTCTTATAAGAAGAGTCAAGAATCAAGGATGCTTTATTGTCATATGTCCTGGACGGGACAATTAAATTCATACTTGCTGCAGCACAACTGAATATGTGAATATGTAAACATTGTAAATAACGGGGAAAAAAAGAAAAAGTTCAATAAATAACAAATATAGTTCAAATAACAAATAATAATAGTCTTTTGCAGTTCAGAGCTCATAGCTTATTCGTTGTGTTTAATAGCCTGATGGCTGTGGGGTAGCAGCTGTTCCTGAACCTGGACATTAAGTCTTCAGGCTCCTGTACCTTCTTCCTGATGGCAGTGGTGAGATATACTGTATGTGTGGCCAGGATGGTGTGGGTCTTTGATGATTTTGGCTGCCTTTTTGAGGCAGCGACTATGATAGATCCCTTCGACAGTGGGGAGGTCAAAGCTGGTGATGGACTGGGCAGTGGTCACAACTTTTTGTAGTATTTTTCGCTCCTGGACGTTCAAGTTACCGAACCAGGCCACGATGCAACCAGTCAGAATGCTCTCTACTGTGCACCTGTAGAAGTTTGGGAGAATCCTCTTCGACATGCCAAATCTCCGTAATCTTCTCAGGATGTAGAGTCGTTGATGTGCCTTTTTTATAATTGCATCGGTGTGCTGGGTCCAGGAAAGATCTTCTGATATATGCACACCCAGGAATTTGAGGTTTTTGACCCTCCCCACCATTGTCCCGTTGATATAACAGGATTATGGGTCCTCTTATACAATTTATATGCCACAAATGGAATAGTTATTGAGAACGGAAAGTTATGAGTTCTTTGCTATGTATTACTTAAAAAAAGACCAATTAATCAAGAAGCAACGTCTGGAGGATTTGTTTTTGCTATCATAGGCATACGGGTGAGTGCATAAACTATAGCTCCATCACATTCCAGAGAAGTAATGGCTAGCGAAGTTGGACTTTGAGAAGGTATAGAAACTGCCATTATAAAAGTAAAAACTGCTCTACGAGTGGAGTGAACGAAAGAAGAAAGCTGAATGTCTACGGGTGAGATTAGAGCTTGAATCGTGGAACAAAGAATCTGCCGGTCGTAAGCAAATTGACACGGTCAGGACCTCGGTCATCAGAAGAAAGAAGATTGAAGACTTCATTGACAAGGTACTGTGAATAAGACGGCTTTGGCATATTTGAAAAACAACTTTCTTTAAAGACTGAGAATTTTTAAAGCTAAAGTCTGCAGTAATAGCCTGCAAAATTATTGAAAACAGCCACGAGAAGATTGTTTATGGTAAACTTGAATATAGCTACTAGCGCTGACTATATGACCTTGGAAATAATGATATTATGAATTTCTACAAGATAAGGTGTGCTCAGCCAATGATTGTTTTCCATAGTTAGTGGCTAAAGAAGACATAGCAGAAGCATTCACGTCGCGGGGCTGGAAACTGGAAGCATCCTGAGCTAATTCTGCCACCACCATCATCTATTGTGACAAGAGATGGCTTCCACTGATTGTCGCCAAAGCTTGCGTCCTTTTCAAGATGGACGATGACAGCGACGTCAACATTTGTAACAAGATGGACACGAAAAGAAGAAGAAGAAAGACCAGTTCTGTTTTAAATTCTTACAGGTGTTTATAGAACACTGAGGTAAGCAGTAATTTATCATGGCTATAATATACTGACTTTAGCTTAATGGCTCCCACATACCGGCCCCTATTTGTTCTACGTATATAACAACGCAATTACCAATAAACAATCAAACAAAAAGGAGTTATAAAAGCTTAACATACATCAAAAACAAAAGTAATATGCATTATATGTTAGCATTCAGACTTCTTTAGCGATTATTTTATCTTCACCTTCGCCTTCTAGAAGCAGACATATCTTGGTTATCGGTCTAACCAAGATGTTGTTCTTAGTCTGAAGTCGTACCATATGCACCAAACCTTTAATGTCTGGCATGATTCATTTTTGCTGTCATAAGAGTACGGGTGAGTGCATAAACTATAACTCCATCACATTCCCCAGAAGTATTGGCTATCGAAGTTGGACTTTGAGAAGGTATAGAAACTGCCATTATACATGATATGAGAATAATATTTAATGCAAGGTAAAGCCATTAAAGTCCGATCAAAGATAGTGTGATAGTAGTTCAGGACTGCTCTCCTTGGCATGCTAATTACGCGACCTCGTGGTCGCGTTGAGGCGAGATGGTCCCGCTAAGGTCACGCGCGACTTCACGCGCCCGCAAGCCGTCTGGAGCATGTGACGTAATTTGAAGATAGACACAAAATGCAGGAGTAATGCAGCGGGACCAGCAGCATCTCTGGCGAGAAGGAATGGGTGATGTTTCGAGTCGAGACTCTTCTTCAGTCTGAAAGAAGGGTCTTGACCCAAAACGTCATCCATTCCTTCTCTCCAGAGATGCTGAGTTACTCCTGCAATTTGTGTCTATCTTCAATTTTAAAAGTAAAAACTGCCCTGCGAGTGGAGTGAACGAAAGAAGAAAGCTGAATGTCTATGGGTGAGATTAGAGCTTGAATCTTGGAACAGAGAATCTGCCGGTCATAAGCAAATTGACACAGATAGCCCTTGCATTCTCTCTCCATCACCTTCCCGTTCCCAGTTCTCCCACTAGTCTTACTGTCTCTGCCTACATTCTATCTTTGTCCCGCCTCCTCCCCTGACATCAGTTTGAAGAAGGGTCTCGACCCAAAATGTCGCCCATTCCTTCCCTCCAGAGATGCTGCCTCACCTGCTGAGTTACTCCAGCATTTGTGTCTAAGAACAAAAGTACTTTGTTTTTAATTTTAGATTTCAGGCAGTAGAACTCACACCTTTGGCAAAAGTAAGAAAATGTATTCAAAATATGTTTCAAATTACACATTGGTTTATGCTTCATGTTTACACTACAATCCATTCATCTGATCGGTCCTGGTATCAGCATATAAATGCAATTACAAAGAAAGCTCACCACCACCTGCACGGTGCTCCTCACAGATGTGTCCTCAGCCCCCTTCTTTACTCCTTATACATTCACGACAGTGCAACCTTGTACAAATCTAAGTCGATTTACAAATTCATAGATGACACCACCATTGTGGGCCGGATATCAAATATTGATGAGTCGGTGTGTAGGAAGGAGATTGAGAACCTCGTGTCCTGGTGTCAAGGCAACCACCTTTTACTCAATATCGGCATGACAAAGGAGATAGTGATGAACGTCAGGGAACGTGGTGGTAGACAAACCCCAGTTTGCGTTGATGGCTCCAAAGTAGAGATGCTTGAAAACTTCAAATACCTAGGAGTAAATATCACCAACGACTTCTCCTGGACCACCGACATTGAAGCAACAATCAAGAAAGAACACCACGCCTCTACTTCCTAATGGGCCTGTCCCACTTATGCGGCTTTTTCGGCGACTGTCAGCACTCATCATAGGTCGTTGCAGGTCGGCCAAAATATTCAACATTTTGAAAATTCAGCGGCAACCAGAAAGACGCTACGACTCTTTGTGCGACTGAGGAGACTACTCATGACCATACAGGCGTGTTGTAATCGCTCAAAGAGTTGCACCTTGTTCTGGTCGGCACAGAATTTTCAACATGTTGATAAATTTTCGCCGACCTGTAATACCTACGAGTGCCGGCAGTCGCCGAAAAAGTCGCGTAAGTGGGACAGGCCCAAAAGAAGCCTTCCTAAGAAGACATTGGAAGTTCGGCATGTCTCCAACAACCCTCATTAACTTATACAGATGCGCCATAGAAAGCATTTTATCAAGATGCATCACAGCTTGGTTTTGGAACAACTCCATCCAAGACCGAAGGAAATTCTAGCGAATTGTGGACATAGTCCAGTCCATCACACAAATCAACCTCTCATCCATTGACTCAATTTATACCCCCGCTGCCTCGGCAAGGCCAACGGCATAATCAAGGACGAGTTGCACCCTGGCCACTCCCTCTTCACCCCTCTCCCTTCGGGCAAAAGGTATAGGTGTGAAAACTAACACCTCCAGATTCTGGAACAGTTTCTTACCAGCTGTTATCAGGTAACTGAATCATCCTCAAGGCCCTGTCCCACTTACGTGTCCTTATGACGCAAAATACGCGACCTCGTTGTGGCGGTGAGGCGCACGAGCATTGTGTGGCCGTGCGGAACCGGTCCCACTGAGAAGCACAGAGAGGTATAGAGTTGTGCGCGGTATCACGTGACGCTCCGAAATTTTGCAGCGAACAAAATCTTTGCACGCCACCGGCCTGTCGCATAACTGACAGCCAAAGTGGGACAGGCCCAAGACCCTGGCGCGACGCAACGTCTCGCCTTCAACAGCAGCAGAAGGAGAAAAACGATCGCCGAGCTCGGACTGGGGCTCTCAGCCGTTGAGGTAATGATCCGCCCCCACTTCTACTCCCAGAGCGGGGCTAAGAAAATTGAAGATAGACACAAATTGCAGGAGTAACTCAGGTTGATTGAACATTGATTTCTTTAACTTCAGATAACAATGAAAGCTGGTGAGGATTGAATAAACAGTTAATTTATGACACCTGGATGTTACATTGACTTCAAATTGTAATTTCAAATTGGCATTTTGCAATGAAGTGTGCTCCACCCATTGGTATTTGCGAAGGTGTTAAGAGAAATGAGGTGCAGTCCCAACAAGTTCTCATTAGATTCTGGCTCAGTGAACAAACTTCTTCTTTTGTGTGGCGTGCACAGCCTAAAGTTGTTGGACAACTTGTTCTATTTGATCTTCCATTTGTGCACGTCGAGTTGATTGCATTAGTTGAAACAGGGCGGATCAAGTGAAGGTTGAAATCTTCCACCCCAGTGAATAAACTAGAGACAAGAGACAAGATATTGTCACCTGCACCAATTGATACAGTGAGATTTAAGTTAGCATACAGCCATACGAATTAAAAGAACACAATACACGATAGAATTTAACGTGAACATCCCCACACAGCAGAATCAACGTTTCGCACTGTGAGGGAAGGCAATAAAGTTCAGTCCTCTTCCTCTTTTCACCTGTGGTCGGGCCCTTTGGGCCCTCCGCATTTGCAGCAATGGTAGCCCGATGTTCTCATCAGGATGATCGGGACTCCGACGTCGGAACGGAGAACACGCTCATTGAATTTCCGAATCGGACACTTTCTACCGGAGACCGCGGCTCCCGAAGTCCACAGGCTGAGCTGGGTGGAGATTCAACGCTGGCGACCCTGGCAAGGATCCCAGGCTCCACGATGTTAGTCAACACCGCCCGCGGCTGGAAGCTCCGCAGACCACAGCTCCACGATGTTAAAGTCAGCTGGCCCAACACTCCGGAGCTCCACACGGCAATCCTCGGCAAGAAATCGCCCACTCCGCGATGGTAACTCAGTGCTGCGCAGCCGCTGAAGCTCTGGCCGGTCTCCGGCAGGAAAGGCCACGCCAATCCAGATGGTAGGCCGCGAGGGGGGGCGAATATGCGGCTCAGAGAAAGACGCATCCTCAACCAGGTCGTGACTGAGAAAAACAGTTCCCCACCCCCCCATCCACCCGCCACATAAAAAAGACTACAAGACCTCCAAAAACAAACTTTTAGACTACCAAAGCAAACTACCAATAATTTAAAACAATATTGTCTAATGTTAATCAAAAGTAGCTAAGTAACTAACATTTCTGTAGTTTAGTTTAGTTTAGTTTAGAGATGCAGTGCAGAAACAGGCCCTTCAGCGCACCGACCAGTAATCCCCACATATTAGCACTATCCAACACACGCTGGGGACAATTTATATTTATTCCAAGCCAATTAACCTAATGTATGTCTTTAGAGTGTGGGTGGAAACTGAAGATCTCGGAGAAAATCCACGCAGTCACGGACAGCACCCGTAGTCAGGATCGAACCCGGGTCTCTGGCGCTGTAAAGCAACAAATCTACTTACGCCATTGTTAGAAAACAAATAATTCTAATTGTTCTAATTTGTAATAAATAGAAGTTCATAATTAATAAATAGTAAGATAAATACATTAGGAAGAATTAATGGAAATTATATAAGTTTTACTAACTTTTTGTATCAATAATATAATACCTTATACCTAAAAAATTAGAGATAAAATAAAATTACTAATAGCTAGTTGGATAATCCGCTACGCATCGTGAACTGCTGGGAGCAGTGTCGTGTTTTCACGCGGTTTTCAGGGTTCTGCCCTTCAGTCGTTGTGAAACCACCATTGTGGTTAGTTGTGTAGCGGCAATTGTTAAGACACACGTTAGCGGTGAATCACATTGTGAATAAACCTGATTCAAATCAACCGTCTGTTGTCTTCATCCGCTAAATTGGTGACACCGACGCGTCCAACTGGAGTTAGATGGAGAGACCCATGCAGGAGAATTACCTTTCCGCTGGCACTGCGGGCCCCCAGCAGGAAATGGTCAGCCTCAGACTGCCCCCATTTTGTCCTGATCAGCCCCAGGTATGGTTTGCGCACGTGGAGGCGCAGTTCTACCTGCACCACGTCGTCGTGGATGAGAAGAGGTATTTCCACATGGTGGGAGCCATGCCGCAAGAGTCTGCCTCCCGTTTGCTGCCCTACCAGCGAGACCCATCTGCAATGGCCAAGTATGGCGGCCTCAAGGCCCTGTTACTGCATACGTTCGGGCTCAGTCATTGCGACCGTGCCGCAAGGATCCTTCACATGGACGGTATGGACGATCGAAGACCCTCCGCCCTGATGGCCTTGATGCTGGCTTTGATGGATGGGCACCTACCTGGTCGGAGATGTGGCTTTTCTCAGTACTTACCTGGTCGGAGATGCGGCTTTTCTCCGGGCCGTATCTTCGCCCCTTCCTCGCGGCCTACCGGCAGTCTGGAGCGGCGTTTATTGCCGGGACCGGCTGGGACTTCACCTTCGGCGGCGGCACAGCGCAGGGGCACCATCATGGAGCAGGCGATGCCTTGCCCGGGTCGCCGTGTGGTGGGCTCCGGGGGGCTGGGACCGCCGACTCCAACATCGCGGAGCGGTCTGCTGTCTGTGGAGCTTCCAGCCACGGGCGGGCGGCGCTGAGCTTTAAACACCGCATTTAAACACCACCCACATTTCATGGGCAAGATTTTTTTTACCCTCTAAGTGTCAGCAGATAGATGTCCAAGGTCCCGAAGTAGTTCAGGGCTTTCATAACACGGCTCAGTCCTGCATTTTACAATGGTAAATCCAGGGTAATGTGCTTCCTTATCAACCTCCTGCTGGCTGAAATTTCTGACAAATTATTCATGATTTTATAAAAGCTCCCAATGTCCATCAAACCCTCTGAAAATTTAATTTTCAGGTACTGGCAAGTTGTTTGGCAGTAACTAAGACAAAGTATTGTGTGGAAAATAGCATTAAGTCTGAATGGGAAGACTACTAATTTTCTGTGGTGACTTTATTCTTTATTTAACTTGCTGTTCCATATACCTGATGATGAGATGGAGGGAATGAAGGCATTTGTGCACAGCTTATAGAGGAGAGCTCAACTCACAAAGCAGCTTGCATAGTTTAATGTTAAAGTATGCCTCTGTGCTTGACTTAAGCTGTCTGATTTGGGCCTGAGTGACTCTGAGTGTTGTAACCACATTGTTATTTTACAGTAAACTTTGCCCCCATGTCTCATCGCTGTGGTATAAAAACGGCTTTTGAGCATTGGTAAAGCATGTGTGTCCCGAAATGCTATAAGCCTCATAGATTTCTGGGTGAAAGGTATGATATCTGTGTGTTCATCTGAATACAACAATTATTTGCATCTGGAAAAACAGCAAAGCTATTTCATTTTCAGTTCTCTTTGTAATGTTATGGGCCATTTACAGCAAAGCAAAAATGCTCAAGCTGTCACTGAAGACAAACTGCTTGCTGCAACGTCCAGAAGCTTGAGCAATGCATAAACACTATTCTAACTCTGAAGAAGAGTCCCGACCTGAAATATCACCTACCCAAGTTCTCCATAGCTGCTGCCTTATCCGCTGAGTTACTACAGTACAATAGTTCAATAATTCTTGATTGTCACATTTACACTAAGGTACAGTGGCATTTTATTTTACCATACAGTCATACAAAAAAAAGCAAAAAGATACAAAATTACATAAACATTAAACATAAACAGCCACCACAACAGCGTGTGAGAATCCCTAGGCACACAGCAGACCCGCTTTATTTACCTTAGGCCACCAGAGTAGTCAGAGCCGGAAATACAAATCCCACACCTCAACTCTCTAATTTCCTTTTTGTCCACCCTCTCTCCCCATCTCCTTTGGTCAGCATGGATTTGGTGGGCCGATCGGCCTGATTTCATTCTGTATCTTTAAGTTAAGCTATGCTAACTTAATCTTAAACTGAAGTTTGAGCAGTTGAACTGCCTCTATCTCACGAGTCTACTTATCTGCAGGTATACCATTACCCACATTAACTTTAGATCCTGCAAGTGTTAAACATGAGTTAACGATTTCCCGCACCTATTCTAACTACGTTGTTAGGTGTTGGACCTTGGAGGAGCCCCTTCTTATCTATTATAGGTATTGCTTCTTGGCCACCCTTTCTGCGAACCAGAGGTGATAGTATGTATACATGCACGTTTGTGCACATGCATCAGGTGAGTGTGTATGCTAGTTTTGTCAAACAGAAAATCACAACACTGACCCAGACCACACAAATTCCTTCTATCCCGAGATGCTGCCTGTTAATGGCCTGTCCCACTTAGGCTTTTTTTTAGGCGACTACAAGCGACTAGGCTGTCACCACATGGTCGCCGGCGTGTCGCCTGTACGGTCGTGAGTAGTCTGCTCAGTCGCCCAAAGAGTCGTAGCATCTTTCTGGTCGCTGCTGGATTTTCAACATGTTAAAACATTTTCGGAGAAAGTCAGTGGCAGTGAGTTTGATGCCAATGAGCATAGCTTGACTTCTCCTGATGTAGATGCTGTCGTAGTTGTTTCCAGGTTAACGTAGGTTGTTGCCAGGTTAATGTAGTTTGTCGCCCAGGTGATGTAAGTTGTCGCCGGTGTTGACTTTGGGTTTTTTTTGTTGTTAAAGTAATGATTCTATTTCAAATTTTGTGTCGAAGGGGGGTCCAGTCGCCGATATTTCACCGACCTGCTACGACTATGACAGTCACCAGCAGTCGCCTAAAAATAGCCGAAGTGGGACAGGCCCTTTACTCCAACATTTTGTGTCTATCCACGCAAATGAATGTTTGGAATCTATATTGCACTGCCTCCTGGAAGGTGGGAACTCACTGCTGATACGGATTTCTCTGGCCGACACCATGTGTTCCATGTACTCCAGAGATGTTACCTGACCCGCTGTCACTCCAGAATTTTATGTATTTTTTTAAAAACCAGCATTTGCAGTGTTTTCAAGGGCTATAAATGCCATCGTGAAAAATGAATCTAAAACAGCACTTTATAGAAAATGAAGAATTATTAGAGTTTGGTCATCAACATAATATTGTTAAGAAACAAACTATTTAGCGAATATTATCCAGGGTGGAGCAAATCATTACACATTACTTTTTGACACACACTAATTTACACCTGTGCACAATAAACTTTCATATCAAGCTGCACCTCACAAAAAAATAAGAACCGCTCTCTTTGTTCTGAATTCATGAAGGCTAAAGTACTTATAAAATGAATGTACACGAATAATGCATGAATCTTGCAGATATCTGTATTATACCAAGCGAGAGCAAAACTAAATTCTACATACTACAAGAGCAGATTTAGCATTAGATGTGTAGTGTAAAGAGCGAAAAGGTTGTAACTGGAAGTTCAGTCAGACAAAAAATGGAGATACAATTTTGATGTTGATTACAAGATTTTATAAAAATCTGCACCCCTAAATATATTAAATTTAGCAATTGAGAGAAAAGTAAATTGCAGCACATGTATTGTCGAGGCATTCGCATCTGTGCACATGTAAAAAATGCTGGTAAACAGCACAATTCATTGACTGAATATTCTCAACAATTCTACACAGGATCAATCTCAAGGCATTTTTATTGCTTTCTTATTGCATTTGTGGTGTAAACTATGCACATTACTATAGAAGTAATAGAGTGGTGCTGAGAAACATCAGTGTGCAATTCCAGAACAGCTCCAAAAAGGAATGGCCTATAGTCGACTGAAGAGAATATACACTGCTTGCGCCCAACAGCACATCCAATTTAATTCGTGCATTGTAAACATGGTTTAAAAAGTGTTTTAGTGATCTGCTGAAATTCCTGGAAGCCCTGTAATCTTTTTAAAATGCAAGTATGGGTGTGAGTTCTCCCTTCAATAGCAGAATTCTAATGAGAGCTTAGCAGAAGCTACAATATAAACAATGAATTGTTCAACGCCCTTATAGGTCAAAGTACATATTTCTTAGTATTTGATTGCAAATATTCAAATATGTATTTTTAAGAATTTCACCTAATGAAATATTTAATAAATGCAATTTGTGTTTTGTTGGTCACCAGGCAACATTCAAATATTTTAATTTTTGGTTATTTCAGAATGTTTTTTAAAAAAAGGCAGAACAATGGCTCCATCAGAGCTGCTGGCTCACTGTGCCGCAGACCTGGGTTCAATCCGGACCTTGGGTGCTGTCTGTGTGGAGGTTCCTCCGGGTGCTCCAGTTTATTCACACGTCCCAAAGACGTGTGGATTTGTCAGATAATTGTCCTCTGTGGATGAAAATGTGTGAATACATAGAACCTGCGTCAATAGATGATCGATGGTTGATGTGGAATCGGTGGGCTGAAGGACAAGTTGCCATGTTGTATCTCTAAAATAAGGTACGTGTAGGAAGGAACTGCAGATGTTAGTTTACACCGAAGAGAGACACAAAAAGCTGGAGTAAAAAGCTGAGTACGTGTTCTGTCAAAGAGTCTCGTGTGTCACCTGATTGCCTGTGTGTGTGAGTGTTTTTGTGTGTGTGTGTGGTGAACGACAATGTGTGTTAGTATACCTTACCTGTGTCTGTGATCTATCTATCTATCTATCTATTTATCTATATACTTTTAAAACTCTGTGTGTGTGTGTGTGTGTGTGTGTGTGTGTGTGTGTGTGTGTGTGTGTGTGTGTGTGTGTGTGTGTGTGTGTGTGTGTGTGTGTGTGTCTGCCGGCCGGCTGTGTGTGTGTTTTGTGGGCGTATGTCACATTCCATTTTTTTTTCAGATAAGATCTTTGGCCTTTGATTCCATGGTCCGCCAAAACCAGACCCTCAAACGCCGCCATTTTTTCCATTTTGCTAGACATTACGCTTTACATTCACAAATGCACTCCTCATTACATAGACATTTTTATGTACACCATTTTTAATAAAATCCTTCTCCCACCCCCCCCCCCCCCCAATATTTCAAAATGTAAAAAAAAATCAAACTGCTCTCACCCATAGAATGTTGGTGAATGTTCCATTGTGTGTTGTCACAATGCCGTCCCTCACAGATGTCCAATCGGAATGGATCTCATTCTGCCTTTCCCCAGCCCCAGCCCCCCCCCCCCCGCAGCCTGTGTCGAAGCGCGTGATCACTTGTGTAGGAATAGAGAAAGAGGATTGGGGTGATAGGGAGTTGGGAATAGAATGGACTGCCCCTACCCCTCCCCCTCCCTCTCTACCTCCCACTCTTTCCCCTCTCGCCCCCACCCCTCTCCCACTCCCTCCACACTCTTCCCCTCCTCCCCTACCCCATCTCCTTCCTCCCCTGCCTACCCCATCACCCTTCTCCTCCCCCCCAAACCTCTCTCCCCTTCCCCCATCATCTCACCCCTCTCCCCTCCCCCCCCCTCCTTCCCTCGATCTCCTCCCACTACTCCCTCTCTTCCACCCCCAAATCCTCTCTTCTCCACCCCTCCTCTCCCTTCTCCCACCCAATCCTCTCTCTCCCCACCTTCTTCTTACCCTCTCTCCCTGCGGGGACGGTGGGGTAGGTTGTCAGGTGTGATCTCTCTCTCTTCTCTCCCCTTCATCCTCTTTGCTCTCACCATCTCTTAACCAATCCACCGTAATAGTTGGGTGCCCCCAAGGGGGGTAGTTAGCGTGTGTGTGCCCGCCCCCTCCCCCGTGCCACGGCCGCACCGAGACATGCGGGATACAGATTCCCAACGGTCCTGCACTTGGTACCAGTATAACTTTTAAAGCTCTGGCGTGTGTGTAGGTTCTCACGCCGTGTGTGTGGGTTATGTCACATTCATTTTTTTTTCAGATAAGATTTTTGGCTTTGATTCCATGGTACGTCCAAAACCAGACCTCAAACGTCGCGATTTTTTTCCCTTTTGCTAAGACATTACTCTTTTACATTCACAAATGCACTCCACATTACATTTAGGACATTTTTTATGTAGCACAATTTTTCTAATATAACAAACCTTCCCACCCCCCCCCACCCCCCCCCCCCACCCCCCCCAATATTATCAAAATAGTTAAAAAAATCAAACTGCTCTCAACCCATAAGAATGTTGGTGAAACATTCCATCGTAGCGGATGGTCACACATGCCCAATGCTCACAGATGTCTCAATCGGAATGGATCTCATTTACTATCTGCCTTTGCTCAGCCCCATCCATCCCCTCTTCCCGCCTGTTGTCACACAGGCAGGGACGTGTCCATTGGTGGTGATGTCACAATGCCATCCCTCACAGATGTCCAATCAGAATGGAAAGGATCTCAATTACATCTGCCTAGCCCCAGCCCCCCCCACCCCCCTCCCCCCGCAACCTGTCAAAAGCGTGTGATCACATGTTGTAGGAGAATAGAGAAAAAAGGATTGGGGGAGATAGGGAAAGACTGAGGCGAATGTAAAAGTGGGATTGGCCCCTACCCCTCCCCACTCTTTTCCCCCCTCACTCCCCCCACCCCACACTCTCCCTCCCCACCACTCTATTACTCAATTACCCAATTCCCCCCTCCTCCCCTCACCATACCACACTCCCTCCTAACACCCCCCCCACGTCTTACCCCCCCCATCCCCTCCCCCACTCTCTCTCTCCCTCTCCCCATCCCTCTCATCCTGAATCACCCCACCCTTCTCTCCTCCCCCACCCCCTTCTCTCTCCCCCACCCTTCTCTCTCCTTCATCTCAGTATCGTCCAATCTCAATTCAATTAATCTTTAATTGTCATTGTGTCAGTGTACAATACAGAGTACAACGAAATGCAGTTGGTATCTCATCGAAGTGCGAACTTACGAAAATAAAACAAGTAAGAATACAATAATACATTGCCAGTGTGGTATCCGAGCTAAATTTGCTGGTGATTGGGGGAGAGGGCGGTGAGGGGTGTGGAGACCGGCAATCACATTGAGGTGCAGCGTTGAGAAGTAAGACTGCCACAGGGAAAGAAGCTGTTTCTTGAGTCTGCCTGGTCTGGTAGCGGAGGGGACCTGTAGTGCCTCCCAGATGGGAGGGAGGGTAAACAGTTTATGGTTGGTGGTGTGTGAGCTTCGTCCTGACGATGGGTGTGCGCCCTGTGCAGGGTATCGTTTACTATGTGACAGACTCAATGGAGGGGAGGTGAGGAGCCTGTGATGCTTAGGGGCGCGTCGATCTTTCACCACCCTCTGCCAGAGCTATCCGGTCGGCAACAAGAGCAGTTACCATACCCAACTGTTGATGCAGTAGGTAAAGATTGCTCTACGATGGTTGCAGCAGTAGAAGTTCACCAGAGCCTGGGGAGACAGGTGGACCCTTCCTTAAGTCTCCTCAGGAAGAAGAGATTGCCTGGTGTGCCTACTTGAACAGCGAGGATGTGTTGTGGGTCCAGGACGAGGTCATCGGAGATTGTTGAACCCCCAGGAACCTGAAGCTGGGAACACGTTCCACCTCCGCCACGTTGGATATGGATGGGGTTGTTGCGTACAGCAGCCTCTCGAATCACCTGAAGTCAACAATCAGACTCATTGGTCTTCTTGGAGTTTGAGGGCCAGGTTTATTGGTCGGCACATGGTCCATGATGTTGTTAGGAGCTGAACCTCCTCCTTGTAGAGCCGACTCATCGTTGTAGCTGATGAGGCCATCACCGCATCGTGTCATCTGCATACTTAATGATGGTTGTTGGTCACCATGTAACTGGTATGCAGTAGAGGTGTGAAGAGGGAGTAGAGGGAGGGGGCTCAGCACGCAGACCAAAACAAATCACCACATATACCCGACATCAGAAGCCATGGATGAACAAGCGAGGGGTCTAGGGACCTGCGAGAAGCGACCGGTAATTTTCGTGTCAAGGCGGATGACTTGTGCCTATAGATTCAAAACTCGAGGCCAATCTAGAAGAGGGGCATCAAGAACGCCAAACAAGATACAAGCTGCGCGAAATCGAGGAGCACTCCTCGACAGCACACTCCGACCCCCCCGAGCATGTAGGGGGCATGGACATCCAGGCCCATCACTGACTACAGAGCCACCAACCTTCCACCCCACCATTCCCGCGACGGCATCCTTTACCTCGAGGACTCAAACATTTTATTGGCCTGCTTCAGCCAGGTTTCAGCCAGTTCAGCCCAATGTTTCAGTTGAGGAACAAGATGCTGAACTCCCTCATCTCTCACCCCTCTCCGCCCCTGCCATCTCCCATCACCTTCCCACACTCCCCCTCCCCACTCTTTCCCAC
This sequence comes from Okamejei kenojei, assembly GCA_035221665.1. Taxonomy (NCBI): domain Eukaryota; kingdom Metazoa; phylum Chordata; class Chondrichthyes; order Rajiformes; family Rajidae; genus Okamejei; species Okamejei kenojei. The sequence continues at coordinate 46,814,261 of CM069139.1, forward strand.
TCCCCCTCACACCTTCTCTTCTTCCCCCTATCCTCAACCTCCCTCCCCCTCCTCTATCCCCCCTCCCCCACAACCTACCTTCTCCCCCTCCCCTCTCTGCTCTCCCTCCTTCCCTATGCACATCCTCTCTCCTCCTCTGCCCCCACACCTCTCCTTTCCCCTCCCCCTCATCTTTTCCCCCTCTCCCTCCCCCCCCCCCCCTCAAACACTCCCCTTTTCCCCCCCCTCCCAACCCCGCACGCCCCCCTTTCCCATCTGCTCCCGCCCCTTCCCTTCCCACCGCGCCCCCTACCTCCTTCCCCTACAATTACTTCCATCTTCTTCACCACCCGCCCCCTTCACCCCTACCCATCAGTCCCCTCTTCCACCACCACTCCCCCTTCCCCTTCACTACCCCTACTCCCCACACTGCTCTCCTCCCTTCCAATCTCCCTACCCACTCAACCTCCCCCCCTTCCCGCTCCCCGATCCTCTTCCTCGCCCACCCCTTCCTCCTTCCCCCACATCCCTCCTCCCCACCCCTTTTTCCTTTACCCCCTCTTACTCCACCCCTCTCCTCTCGCTCCCCCACCCTCTCTCCCCCTCCTCCCTATTCCCCCATCCCTTTCCGCTACCCCTCCCTCTTCCACCCCCCCTCCCCCTCTCCTCTCCCTCTCTCCCACTTCCACCACTCCCCTACACCTCTCCCTCTCCCCACTCTTCCTCTCTCTCCCCCATCCCCACCTCTCCCCATCCTCTCCCACCCCTCTCTCCCCCCCCTTCCCTCTTCCCTCCCACTCTTCCCCCTCCTCTCCGCTCTCCCCTCTCTCCCCACTTTTCCCCCTCCCCCAAACCACTCCCCCCTTCCCTCCACACTCTCCCTCTCTCTCCCCCTACCCCTCTATCCTTCCCTCCACACTCTTCCCCTCTTCCCCTTCCCCTCCCTCCCCTCCCCCTCCCTTACCCCCCCCAACCTCCCCCCCCTCTCTCTCACCCCCTCCATGAACTCGCTCAACACCTCACCCACCCCCCTCTGCTCTTCCCATTCCCCCCTCTCATCTGTCTCTCTCCACACCCCTCTCCCTCCTCCCCTCCCACCCCCCCTCTCCCACCTCCCCCCCGTCTTCACCCCCATATCCCCCCACCCCTTCCCCTCTTGCACCACTCCCTGCTATCCCCTCTCCCCCTCACTTCCCACTCTTCCCCTCCCTCCCCCTCTCTCTCCCTCCCCTTTCTCTCCCTCCCCTTTCTCTCCCCTCCCCCTCATCTCTCTCCCCCTCTCTCCCCACTCTCTCCCTCTCCTTTCTCTTTCTCTCTCTCCCTCCGCTCTCCCCCTCCTCTCTCTCCCCTCCACTCTCTCACCCCACCTCTCCCCTATCCCTCTTCCTCCCCGTCCCCTTTCCTCCCCACTCTCTCCCCATCTCCCTCTCCCCTCCTCCCCACCTCCCCCCTCTCTTCCCCCACCCCTCTCTAGTCCCCTCACCCACTCTCCCCCATCTCCCCTCTACCACCCTCTTCCCCTATCCCTGTCTCCTCCTTTACCCTCCCCGCTCTCCTCCTCTCCCCCATCCTCATCCCCCTCTCTCTCCCTTTCCCCCCCCCTTCTCTTCCCTCCCCACTCTCTCCCCATCTCCACTGCCCACTCTCTTCCCATCTCCCCCTCCCCACTCTCTCTCCCCCATCTCCCTCTCCCCTTCTCCCACCCTCCCCCCTCACTCACTCATATTCTCCTCCTCCCCTCCACCCCCCTCCCTCTCTGCCCTTCTGTCTCTGCCCCTCTCTCTCTGTCTCTCCACACTCTCTCTCTGCCCTCACTCTCTAACCCTCCCCCCTCTCGACGCGCCTGCGAGTTGGGAGCTATGTGTCAGTGGATAGGGCGATTATGGGGTAAAAGGATCAAATTAATATAATATCAAGAAGGGCAGTTAGGGTGTGTGCGGGGTGGTAGTGTGTGTGACGCCACATGCTCCCCCCGCCCCCCACAACAGCGTGTTGGGGGAACAGACCCAACGGGTCTGCACTTGGTCGAGTATCACTTTAAAAACTTGGGGTGTGTGTGTGTATGTGTGTGTGTGTGTGTGTGTGTGTAGTGTGGTGTGTGTGTGTGTGTGTGTGTGTGGGGGTTGTGTGGTGTCTGTGTGATGATTTCGCCTTTGAAAACGCATCTCTTCGCGAAAACATGGTGCCGAGAAACGAGGGAACTTTTTTTACTGAATTTTCAATATGAGATTTTCCTTATGGGTTTTCTAGAAATCTACATCCTCTGTAAATTTGTTCAATTTATTTCCATGGACCTTTTTAATTTAAAATTGATGACCAATCTGAACAATAAACATTCTGACCGCTGACCCTGGCTGCTGGACTCGACGTGACAATAACGGTGCAACTTTTTACATAATCTGGTTAGGAAAATTTACCTTATATTTCAAAAAATCCACTTCCTCTGTTTAATTTGGTTAATTATTTCACGCGAATTTATTTACTAATATCTTCATCACCAAGACATGTGACATTTTCAAAAATATAATGGGCTGCCCCCCAGCCTTTTTTTTTTGCTGACCCTCTTGAACAATGAAGCCTGTTTCTCGTGGCCCACCCCTCGCTCATGGCATGTGGCAGTTTTCTCCATAGTTACATTTACACCACACCACACCCGTTTTACCTCAAAATGGCGCAGAAAGATCGAGAAAGGTTCTGCAGATCACAAAAGTCACCGGCGCTCCACAGCGCTGAAGATGTATTTCCCCCACGACGGCCGGCGCAGTTTTGTTGAAGCCCTTGCCCCTCGCCCGTCCCACTCACTCCAGTCTGCCGGGTTTCTCCAGGAGTCAGGCCGGTTTTCTCTCTCTCCCGCTTTTCTCACTGCCCCACTCACTAGCCGCCTTGGGCTCCCCTCCACCTCCCCCCCACCTCTCTTCTTACCTCCCCTCTCTCTCTCTCCCCCTCTCTCCACCTCTCATCTCTACCCATCACAGGGACGACCTCCTCTCCATCTCCCTGGCCCATCATCTGTAATCGCGGGGTGGGTGGGCTTCCTTCCCCCCTCGTGGGAGCCACAATCGGCATGGTCAACTCGCTGCTTTTGCAGTCCTCAGCAATGAGCCTATAGTCTCGCTTAGGATCTTTGCTGATCCTCAGCTCACATCCGGGCCTCGCACGGGCACCCTGCGAGCTGCCGGCCCGCCCTGCCCCATTCATTTTTTTATTTTTTTTTTTTATCTTTTTTTTTTTTATATTTTTTTTATTTGTTTTTTTTATTCTTTTTATTCATTTTTTTTTTTTACTTATTTTGTTTTTTATTTTTTTATTGTTTATTTTTTTTTTTTTTTATTTATATTTTCTTTTATTTTGTTTTTATTAAATATTTTTTTTTTTTATTTTTTTATTTCTTCCCATTTTTTTTCCCTTTTTTTTTTTTTCCTTCTTCTCTTATCTCTTTTCTCTCACTCCCGGCCCCCTCCCTCTCCTCTCTCTCTCCCCCTCTTCTTCTCCCAGTTCTCTCCCCCCTGGGTTCCTCGCTCTCCCCCTTATCATCGCCCTCGCGCTCCCCTCCTCCCCCATCACTCTCTCCCTTTTCTCTCTCTCTCTCCCCCCCCCCTTCCCCTCAGCCCTCCTCCCTCCACCACCCGAACCCCCACCTCTGTACACTCTCTCTTCTGTCCCCCCCCTCTCACTGCCTCACATCTCTAACTCCCCACTCATAAAACGCGCCTGTGAGTTGGGGGCTATGCGTCAGTGGATAGGGCGAAACATGGGGTAAAAGGAGCAAAATGAATAATATAATGATAATATCAAGGGGTGTAGTTAGCGTGTGTGCGGGGGGGGTAGTTAGAGTGTGTGTGTGTAGGGTGGTTTGTGTTTGTGTGTGGGGGTGTTAGTTGTGTTGTGGTGCGTGTGTGTGTGTTTTTACTTTTGTGTTGTTTGTTTGCCTGATGATACACATCTCCAAAAACAAGACGTCCTAAATGGTGGACAATTTTTACTTATATTTCCAATAGACATTTACGCCAATGATGTCAAAGATCGCCTTAATCTGAAAATATTTGATTAATTATTTCTTGTTAGTTATTTATTAAACATTGTTCACAAATCTGTAAATCTTAAAAAGTTAACGAGTTTGATGACGTCACAATGGTTCGTGCTCCTCCGTTTTTTCCCCCCACACGCTGACGAATTACGTTCACCTCCCCACCCACCCCCACGTCCCCCCTACTTCACAGTCCATTTGTTTCCGCCCACACTCGATGCAGTCGGCATTCATTCGCACAGTCGGCCGGCGGCCGGCCTGCCCCGCCTGCAGCCCTTCTCCCCCAGTGCTCTGGATTGCTGCTGAACATGCAGTCATTTGGTTGGGCTTCCGAGGGTTTAAGAGGTCCCGCGAGGTCCCAAGCGATCGAACTTGGCCCCGCCCACTCAGTATCCGCGCCGCCCGCTCAGTATCCGTGCCGCCCGCTCGCCGAGTTCAAGTCCGACCTCTTCCTCTTCCCCTCCTCTCCCCCCCCCTCCCATCCTCCCCCTCCCCCACACTCCCCCCCTCTGCCCCCCCCTTCTCCCCTTTCCCTCTCCCCCCCCTCCCTCCTCCCCAACTCCATCATCCCCTCTCCTCCCTCCCTCCAACCCCCCTCTCTTTCCCCGCCTCCCTTCCACCAATATCCCTCTCTCTCTTTCTCTGCCCCGCACCTATCTATGCCCTTTCTGCTCTGTTCTCTGCCCCTCTGTCTCTGCACCCCTCTCTCTCTGGCCGGCACTCTCTCGCTCTCTACAAACCCCCCTCTCGTCTCTCTACATGCGCCCCTGCAAGGTGAGGGCTATGTTGTCAGTGGATAAGGCGGGGATTGGGTAAAGAGCCAATTGAATAATAATTAAATAATATATAATCAAGGAGGGATGGTGTTTAATGTGTGTGGGGGGGTGGTTAGTGTGGGTGACGCCGCATTATAGGCCACCTGCAAACTTGTCTTTCTGTAGTTTGACCATAGTTTAATATCATGTTCCACTCCATACACAGAACATATAGTAAGGAGCTACTGGAGACCAGTGCTAGATGGATTAAAGACCACAAGATCATCTGCATACATAATATGGTTCACTAAAATATTACCAATCATGCCCCCAGTATTACAGGCTTTCAATTGTTTGGACTGATTATCAATATAAAGATTAAAAAGGACTGGGGACAAAATTCCCCCTTGTCTAACACCATTGCTAACCTCAAATGGGGCTGAGACCCTATTGCCCCATTTTACTTGCATAGTCTGGTCGGCATGCCAGTAAGCCATAATTCTCACAATGTTATTTAAGGGCACCCCTCTTTGACTCATTTTGACAAACAACCTCCTTTTATTAACACGATCAAAGGCTTTGGAAGCATCAATAAAGCACATAACAATTGATGAGTTTTTACCTCTATATTTATACTATCTCCTTTAGGGCATAATTTAATTATTTAATTAAAATGGGAGTCATTTTGTTTTTAATCAGTATTTTAATCAGAGATGCTCGCGCGAGTAGTGAGAACAGATATATATATACTGACTTGGAAAACGTGATTAATGCAATTTAACACTATTTGCCCTTGTAGAAAGCAGAAACAGTATGGAATGGTCTAATTAAATAATTCTGTCAGAAAAATAAACTGGTTTATCTATTGCAATTTTCTAGCTGAAGCACTTCTATGAACATATTCTCCAGTAACAGAAAAATATTAATACAAATAAGCTTTAAAGTTTGGTAAATAAAAATATGAAGTGCTGGAATAATTTAGCAGGTCAGAAAGCATCTCTAGAAAAAGATCCCGATCCAAATGTCACCTATCAATGTCTTCCAGAGGTGCTGCCTGACCTGCTGAATTACACAAGCACTTTGTGATTTTTTTTGTAATCAGCATCTGGAATTCCTCGTGTTTAAATTTTAATATTTGATAAACTGACCTCAACTACGATTTCCCAAAGAATGTTATATGTAATATTAAAGCCCCACATTCAACAAAATATAATTTATTGCTTGCTGCACATTAACCTAATATGACCAGAAAGGAAGGCAACTGTTTCAGCTCATTTTACCGCTACTTCAACTTTCATAATGAAGTCCATGGGGTCAAGGAAAGAGCGTTAACGTTGCGGCCCTGTTTTCATCAATCTTTCCACGACCACGCACAAGAAGCACAAGACAGGCACCATTGTATGCATATGCGGAGAAGTGTGTTCAGCTCTGGCTGAACAACATTTAATCTTGTGTGTGGACTCGATAAGAAGAAGATGAAGTCTGTATATTGAATGGAAGTCAATTTCTTGTGCATACAATACTTGGTAACTATTTTCACTTCAGAGACTCCAAGATTTCGTACATTCGCAGTTTTGTACAATTCTGTTTTCTTTAGTGCATTATGTTTCACGTTTAAGAAGAGTTTGCCTTAAAATGATTGTCAGCATTTCTCATCAGAACAGGTATTTCCAGTAGTCAGGAGGCAAAGGTCACTTTTCAAACAAGGTTTCACCTGAACATCTCTTTTCAGTGAAAGAATGTTAGCTGTTAAGAAGTGAATAACAGTTGCAAAGAAAATCTGACACAGGCGGCTTTGATCCATGAATCCATTAGCTATTTAAACAGGCAGTGTTGCTATTCTTCTGGAGTATCTTGCAGTACTTTTCCAAGACCCTTATACATTAAAAAAAAATCAGCACATTGCCTAAATATAATACAAGTAAAGAAAAAAAAATTGCAAAGTGGATGAATATGGATGCAACTATTAAAAAGGTAATTAAATCCTACATTTGTTGACAACATCAAGATGTGTGTGCTACATTTAAGCCTTGCTTTAGGTTCATTGTGTATGGATTATTTTGGCGAGGTAATTGTGTAAGAGATAAGCCTCCAAAGAAAGAAAAAGATAAATGAGGCTCAGGAAAGCAGATAAAGAGGTCTATATTATACTGCAAATTTCCTCTGATTAGTGGCTGAAATAAATTCGGTGGTATAAGTCTGGGGAGCAGAAAGGCAAACAGAGGCAGGTGACATTAAAATGAAATAAGACAGAATAGAATGGTTAACTCTAATACATTGTCTTGTCATATTACTCTTAAGCACAAGAAGTGAAATATATAATTTCCAAGATTCAAGTGTTTTTGATATACGACGACTTTCACCACAAAAGGACATTACATTTCTAAATTACTTTTCATGCATTTATGGAATATTGATAAAATAGGGTCCTGACCTGAAACCTTACCTATCCACTCCATTATGCTGCCTGACCTGCTGGGTTACTCCTGCACATTATGTTTTACTCAAGATTATAGCATCTGCAGTACTTTGTGTCACCAAAATACTTCAGATGTTGATTGTTGAACAAACAGAATCTAATTTGTGAACAATATGCTCACAAATACAGCAAAGTGGTAGTGACTTTAAAATCTGTTTTTTCAGAATGTTCACTCAGAGACAAACATTGGTCATAATGATAATCATGTTCCTACTCTTCATCAAAACTATGACTTCAAAGCTTTTCTAGCTACCTAAAAGAGCAGGTAACATCTCATCTCAAAAGATGGATCCTCTGCCAATGCAGTAATGCCTCAGCATAGCATTACAAAGAGACATTTGAGCTCAATTATATGGAGTAAGATTTGAATGTAGTTCCCCCATCACAAGAGACATAAATCTCACCAACTGAGACAAAACTGACTGTATCAATAACAAGATAGATTATTGGGCGAGACAGGTTCGCAGCTGGTAGAGCTGCTACCCCACAGCTCCAGAGACCCAGGTACAATCCTGACATCAGGTGCGGTCAGTCTGGAGTTTGCAAGTTTTCCCTGTGACCGTGTGAGTTTCCTCCGGGTGCTCCGGATTCTTTCCACATCCCGAAGATGTGTGGGTTTGGAGGTTAATTGGCCTCCATAAATTGACCCGAGTGTTAGTGGGGAGCAGATGAGAGAGTGGGATAACATAGAACTAAAGTGAACCGGTAATCGATGGTCGGCATGGACGATCAGGGCCGAAGGGTCTATTTCCATGCTGTATCTTTCAATCAATCATTCAAGCAACTAATCAATCAATTTCAGTATGTTGTAACTGTTGCTCATAGCCAACACGATTCAATGGAAAGGAAGTAGTATCTATTGATAAAATTATCAAGTTTGACATAAATTCTATAATGAACTATAACAATACGAGTCTTGATTTGTTACAAAATATTTTCAGGTTAAAAAAAAAATCACTTTGAAAAATCTGGTTTCCAGCTGCTGATTGAATAGTGAGATTTCAAGAATTAGTGAAACAAAAACAGTAAATGTAAGAAATTGGACTATGTTCCTAAGGGTAATGCATTACTTTTAACTGATATCACTGCAGTTGATGAAGCATGATTATCACTTTACTTAAAACTAGTAGTAAAAACTTAAATTATCATAAAAACAGAAATCTTAACAGGAACGATATTTTAATTAACAAGCTCTGGGTAGCTTCATATGCATGCCCGTGTTATAATTCAAAAATAGTTATTCAAATTAATTATAATTTATTATCCCTATTTGTTAATTCAATTACCATTAGATGACAGTGAGTGACAAATAATTGATATTTACATCTTTCCCAATTTTTATTTCCATTAACTTAATTGCAAATAAAACGTTTTGACAATCACAATTACCATCACATAAAACAATATTATTCAATTCATAGTAAAGACTATCAAGATCAAGAGAAAATAAGCCACAACTATTTTTTTTCTCAAGGTTAAGATAACAATGAACTGAATATTATGAACTTGTTATACAAATGAAGTATTAACAGATTATAATTTCTAACGAATAATATGTTCTGTATTTTAAATCATTTAATCTTTCACTTTTAGTTCCATAGATCTTTCAAATACATTTCAGTGTAAAAATTACACAATATCCAAATTAGCTTTAAAAGAGAAAATTATCTCTTCCATGGCTCATACGGTTCAAAAAGTATATTCCCTATTTTTAAACCTTCAATTTAAAAATAAAGTGCACACTGGCATCCACCTATCGTCTAAAGTTAACAAGCCAGTAATTTGATACGTGACAATTACTACAACCTAAAAGCCTAATGCTTATTATTGATGGAGTTTTCTCGCTATTGATATGAGACTGTCATTGAATGATTGCTATGCAAACAGAGTTGCTGGAAATATGCAGGCAACAATCTGTCACCGTGTATGAAAGGAGGCATTACCTGAGAAAACTAGCTGCTATCTCAAAGCATAAGCTACTGCCTGAGCTTTTAATGCACAACAAAAACTTGTTATGCCATCTTGACATGTCCTGATAACTTAATTGTTGTTTACCCTCCCTGTACCTCATGTCCCTTTTTGGATCAGCTGAGGCCAAGCAGAATACCTTGCTTTTGAAACTATGATGCAGGTTCTTTATAACAAGCTTGCAACACCGAAAATTAATCTGTTCTGTATTTTATGTTTAAAAAATGCTGAATAATTTAATATCCAGACACGTAAGGCATTACAGCCAGTGGAACATTTGATAAACTGTTAAAACTAACCATTCTAAACTTATTTCAAGGTAAGCCTAGATTAAATTATTTTGTTTAATATTTTAAGTTTTTCTCCATCCTGTGTTCTAAATGTTAATTGTTTCGCTTAGTTTAAAGATACAGCATGGAAACAGGCCCGATGGCCGACCTAGTCCATGAAGACCATCGATCTCACTTTAATTTTCACTTCTTACACATTAGGGGCAATTTACAGAGGCCAATAAACCTACAAAACCACACGCCTTTGAGATGTGGGAAAACACTGGAGCACATGGAGGAAATGGTGGGGGAGGGGGCATGTGGGGGGGTGGGTGTATGGGGGAGGGTGTGTGTTGGAGAGGGGAGGTGTGGCGGAGTGGGGATGTGGTGAGGGAGGGGTGTGGGGAAGGGGGGTGGGTGGGGGGGAGGGGGTGGGTGTGGGATGGGGTGTGGGGGGTGTGGGGGGGAGGAGGAATGTGAGGGAGGGGGTGTGTGGGGGAGGGGGGATGTGAGGAGGTGGGGGAGGGTGGGTTGGGGGAGGGGGGATATGGGGAGGGGTGTGGGGGAGGGGGGTGTGGGGGAGGGGGATGTGGGGGAGGGGTGTTGGGGGAGGGGTGTGTGTGGGAGGGGAGATGTGGGGGAGGGGTTGTGAGGAAGGGGGTTTGGGGGAGGGGGAACCCTCAAAACCGTCATAACGTTTGTGCGATTTCACCGATTGGAACAAAACTTATTTGACTTGCAGCGGAGGAGAATGGTGAGTAAGGTGGCGAAAAACCAGTAGCGCTAATTTGCGCAAATGTTATTACAACGCAGACAGGACGTGGTCAAGATGAGAGTTTTAATAATATACTAGACTAAGTGGGTGTTGTGCGCTGAAGGGACTGGTTTCCAGAGGGATAACGTGGACATTGTAGGCCGAATGGATTCTTGGGCTGGCGGCTCAGTCACTCAAGCTTGTTGTGCTGGCAGCTCACTCACTCACGGCTGGCGGGCTCACTGTTGACTCACGGCTATTCCTTGAAATTCCATTTCAAGCATGGTGCAAGGGCACCAAATTCAAGTGCAGTTTCATACAATTTCAAGCAGGTTGCAAGGCCATTAAAGACAACGATTCATGACCTCTCCCTTCCCCATCTTGCAGAGAATGAGCTACGCCCACACAGCCGGGTTTTATAGTCCCTCCCCCCCTCCCACCAGAAGGGGCATGGCCTTCATGGCGTGATTGACAGGTGAGAGAAACACAACATTTTTTAAACACTAATAACTCTTTTATTTTTCATCGATAGGAGAAATCCTCGGCACCTGATGAACGGAGGGGGACTCTTTGAGTAGGATGGCCAAAAATCAGCCGTACATGGTCGCATTTTTATTAAAATCAATATAATGCGCAAACAGGAAGTGGTCTTAGCCTTTTAATTATATAGAAGGCAAGGCAGCTCTCAGTAGGCAAAGCAGCTCTAATTAGGCAAGGCAGCTCTAATTAGGCAAGGCAGCTCTAATTATGCAAGGCAGCTCTAATTAGGCAAGGCAGCTTGCTTTAGCACTTTCAAAACCAAAGGCATGACAGCTTGCTTTAGCACTTTCAAAACCAACGGCATGGCAGCTTGCTTTAGCACTTTCAAAACCAAAGGCAAGGCAGCTTGCTTTAGCAGTTTCAAAACCAAAGGCAACACAGCTTGCTTTAGCACTTTCAAAACCATAGGCAACACAACTTGATTTAACACTTTCAAAACTGTAGATTGATGTTGCATGTTAACCAATCACACACAAGCCAGCGGCTCTAACTCTACCCCACTGTAATACTTATACTAACACTTGTTTCCAGAACGGGCAGTTGGTGCAGCCAGGATGTACTGACAACTAATCATCCTCTATGCGGTTAAGTTTCAGTGCTGATTAAAAATGTATTTGAATCACGTACTGAGTCTGGAGTCTGTTTACATGGTGTCAGAAGTGGGATCCGAACCCACGCCTCCAGTCGGAGTTGGATGGGGTTGTCGTCAAAGGTCACAAGGTGGTGATACCCTCATTGCTACGAGACGCATACTTCAAAGAGGCACACAGCGGTCACCCAGGAGCCGACGCCACACAGGTACGCGCCCGTAGTCTTTTCTACTGGCCGGGAATGGCCAGTTACATCCATGACCGCGTTGTCTCCAGCCCCACTTGCAACAGCCTTGCACCTCATCAGCAGCGGCAGCCCCTTCCGCAACAACCTCCACCAGCTCTGCCCTGGACATCGCTGGCGGCAGACGTTTTTGAATGGCGCGGAAAGCACTACCTCGTTCTAGTCGACTCCTTTTCTAACTGGTTTGAACTAGACCAACTGACTTCCCTCACATCTGAGATGGTCATCCAGAAGCTGAAAAGACACTTCTCTGCTTTTGGCGCTCCCGCAACATGAGAACCGACAACGGTCGGCAGTTCACCAGCCACATGTTCAAGCTTTTCGCAGACCGATGGAACTTCCAGCTCGTCACGAGCAGTTGCGAGTATCCACAGAGTAATGGACTCACTAAACGCGCTGTCAGAAGTGCCAAACACTTGCTGGAGCGAGCACAGATTTCAAAGTCAGACGTTTATCTTGATCTCCTGAATTACAGAAACGTTGCCAGGGATGCAACTCGTCCCTCGGGTGCCGAAACCTGGTCATCCAGGTCATCGACGTCTTACGGGCAATCTTCAACTGGACATTCCTGTCTGGGCACGGTTGTCAACCGGCTGACGAGCCACGGTCTTGCCTGGTAGACTGTGAGGGAGCGGTATACCGGAGAAGTCGACAACGCCTGCTTGCTGTGAGGGAGCCTCGACCACCGCCTGCTGGTCCCTATGCTCCACCGCTCCAGTTCCAGCCGCCTTTTGCAATGTCTACCACCCGTCCCCACATGCCTTGCACCCCTCCACGTCCCGCGTTCTCCACTAATCACAGGGCCTCACCCACCGCATGTTTCTCCTTTTGGTCACCACAAGCCTCCACTGCGTCATTCTCGCCTCCAGGTTTTCCGTCTCATCTTTCAGGTGGGGGGGGAGGGTTTGGTCCGCACGCGCTCGGGCCGTGTTAGTAGACCACCAGACATATATGGTGAGTATGTTTAACTCCATGGTATGGGTGCTCTTCCACAATTTAGTGGGAAGGATGTAGATTGATATTGCATGTTAACCAATCACATACAAGCCAGCATCTTTAACTCCACCCCACTATAATACTTATACTAACGTTTGTTTCCAGCACGGGCAGTTGGAGCAGCCAGGATGTACTGACAACTAATCATCCTCTATGCTGTTAAGTTTCAGTGCTGACTAAAGATGTATTTGAATCACGTACTGAGTCTGGAGTCTGTTACAAAAACCAAAGGCAACACAGCTTGCTTCAGCACTTTCAAAACCAAAGGCAACACAGCTTTAGCACTTTCAAACCAAAACACACTTTTGCATTATAAAACTACATTTTCAAACCACATTAAGGGCACTGACTGGTCAGTAAAACCACTCACAGTTTAGTAGACATGTGTTCAGTGTTATTCGCAGCTCAGACTGGGAATTGTGACCTCTCGCTCCCCCATCCTGCAGAGAACTGAGGGACCTACACACATCCGGGTTTTATAGTCCCTCTGGAAGGGGCGTGGCTTTCAGCAGAGAGAATCTCAACATTTTTTAAACACTAAAAGCCCTTTTATTTTTCATCGATGGGAAAAATCCTCTTGTCCTGCGCAGCGGAGGGGGACTCTAAGTAATATGGCCATAAATCACAGCGGTAAGTTCTTTCTAAAATCAATATACAGAACAACAGGAAGTGGTCAAAATCAGACCTTTTGAAATATAGATAGATGACATGATCTATTTTGTAACTACCCTTACTGGCAAACCAGGTTCTTCCTCAAAACCAATTTTACAAATACTTTGTTGTGATTTTTTTTGGATTAACTAAATATATTAAATTGCTGGTCAGCTTTTGTAATCTGTATTCAACAGGAAGCACACAGTGGCTCAGCACTTCAACTCCCCCTCCCATTCCCAATCTGACCTTTCTGTCCTGGGCCTCCTCCATTGTCAGAGTGAGGCCCAGTGCAAATTGGAGGAACAGCACCTCATATTTTGCTTGGGTAGTTTACACCCCAGCGGCATGAACATTGACTTCTCTAACTTCAGATAGCCATTGCTTTCTCTCTCCATCCCCTTCACCTTTGCAGTTCTCCTACTGGTCTTACTGTCTCCGCCTACATTCTATCTTTGTCCCACCCCCTCTCCTGACATCAGTCTGAAGAAGGGTCTCGATCTGAAACGTCACCCATTCCATCTCTCCAGAGATGCTGCCTCACCCGCTGAGTTACTCCAGCATTTTGTGTCTACCATCGGTTTAAACCTGCATCTGCAGTTCTTTCTTAAACTCCTGTCTCACAGTGCGAGTTGGCCCAGGAGTGACCCCGAGTTTTCACTCGTGGTGATCACGTACGATGAACGTAGCGGCAACGTCGGAACTCGCGCGTTCAACTTGTCCACTCGTGGCACTAACGGCAGGTAATTGGGAAACTTGTTAACTCGTGAAAAAAATCAAACATGTTTGATTTTTTCCACGAGTCAAATTAACTGTTCAAGTTAAAAATGGAAACATTTAAACTCGTTGCAATAACGTAATGGCCCGTGCGTTTGCCTTAGTGTCTCGTGAGTCTATCGTGGGAACTTTTTTATAATCTTAAAGGGACTGAACCAAAGATAGTCACAAAATGCTGGAGTAATTACATGTGGTTAAGTTACATGTGGCTCCGGGAGGTAAAGAGGCTTGAGAAATATAAATGCTGAAATACGCGCGGATCAACGCGGGGTATCCAGAGCTGAAAGTTGCAATGAAATGAGATTGAACAAGACGACTTTGACACAAAAAGCAGGAGTAACTCAGCGGGACAGGCGGCAGGAGAGAAGGAAAAATGCAAAAAAAGTGAAACTATCCCCAGGGAAAATCGAGAACTTCTTGGCTCCGTCCTCCTCAGACCTAAACGCAGCGATCCCCCCTTCTCTGTGTTATGTGTGTCAACATGCATTCATTCCTGAATTCAGAGAAAAAGGCGAATGTATTCCCCCCCTCGCCCCCCGAAAACAAACCTAATCCACGTTTCCCAAACACCAGTCCGAAGACGGGTCTCAACCCGAAACGTCACCCATCCCTTCTCTCCAGAGATGCTGCCTGTCTCGTGAGTTACTCCAGCTTTTTGTGTCTATTTTTCCCAAACACTCGTTAGAATCAAGAAGCCATCTCTTGGGCTTTATGTATGAGAACCATCTCCACTTCCAGGTTTTTTCTGGAGGGATTAAAACTAATTAAATGTGTGGAACAAACTAAAAATGCAAAACTGGAAATAAAATTGTCTAAATATCAAACGCGTATGCATTGCAACTTGCACACCTGGACAACACACACAACATATGTCCTACTTCCCGCAGTTAAGTTACTTAAGTTATATATATATATATATATATATATATATATATATATATATATATATACGCATACACATGTCCATGTGCTGTATATATACATTTGCGTGATTCCTGGGTTGCCTACTATATATAACTATATTGCCTACTATATTGCCTATATATAAAATGAGAGAGAGAGAGAGAGTATATATATATAGAAACTTAGAAGCATAGACAATAGGTGCAGGGGTAGGCCATTCAGCCCTTCGAGCCTGCACCGCCATTCAATATGATCATCGCTAATCATCCAACTCAGTATCCTGTACCTGCCTTCTCTCCATACCCCCTGATCCCTTTAGCCACAACGGTCACATCTAACTCCCTCTTAAACATAGCCAATGAACTGGCTTCAACTACCTTCTGTGGCAGATAATTCCACAGATTCACCACTCTCACAGTATATATAATATATATATGTATTTGTAGTACAATATGTATATACATATTATATATATTATATATATTTCAATTCCAACCCCGAAGCAATTGAGAGGCGATTTCTTGGGGCCATGTAATTTAACGTGTGTCTTTGCTTTTAAAAGTGAAGCTGTTTAATTGTTTACGCTGCGCTGTGTTTCGTGTTGGGGAGAGTGCTGCTGTTACAATGCTTTCGATTCTATACTGCCCTCCCCCTTCCACAGAAAAAATGCCTAAATTTGTCTTTGTGGCCGCTCTCCTGGGAGCAATCCAAACCATGGGAACAATGAACCCTCAGAGGCTTCGCGTTCCTTGCTTCAATATATGGACCTCGCTCGCTCGCACCTGTATGAGCGCTCGATCAACCAGACATCGTCCAACACGGAGGCCTGATTACTGAAAAACAAAGTCAACTTGTACCAGACCTCATCATCTTCCTTCCGCCCACCCGTAACCATGGCACCACACTTTCAACAGAAACCTTAATATTTAAAGAATATATTATGGGACATTGGATTGTCTGAAGAAGGGTCCCGAGCAGAAACGCCACGTGTGTGTGTGTGTGTGTGTGTGTGTGTGTGTGTGTGTGTGTGTGTGTGTGTGTGTGTGTGTGTGTGTCTGTGTGTGTGTGTCTGTGTGTCTGTGTGTGTGTGTGTGTGTGTGTGTGTGTGTGTGTGTGTGTGTGTGTGTGTCTGCTGTCGGGTCCCGGCGGCCGCTCAATGTCAGTCACCCGAGCTGCTTCCTTCCTCTGAAGTGGCGGCCAGTCCTGCTGTCTGTGTGCATCTGTGTGTGTGTGTGTGTGTGTGTGTGTGTGTGTGTGTGTGTGTGTGTGTGTGTGTGTGTGTATCTGTGTGTGCATCTGTGTGTATCTGTGTGTGTGTCTGCTGTCGGGTCCCGGCGGCCGCTCAATGTCAGTCACCCGAGCTGCTTCCTTCCTCTGAAGTGGCGGCCAGTCCTGCTGTCTGTGTGCATGTGTGTGTGTGTGTGTGTGTGTGTGTGTGTGTGTGTGTGTGTGTGTGTGTGTGTGTGTGTGTGTGTGTGTGTGTGTGTGTGTGTGTGTGTGTCTCTGCTGTCGGGTCCCGGCGGCCGCACAAAGTCAGTCACCCGAGCTGCTTCCTTCCTCGGAAGTGGCGGCCAGTTCTGCTGTCTGTGTGTGTCTGTGTGTATTTGTGTGTATGTGTGTGTGTGTGTGTGTGTCTCTCTCTGTCTGTGTGTATCTGTGTGTGTGTGTGTGTGTGTGTGTGTGTGTGTGTGTGTGTGTGTGTCTGCTGTCGGGTCCTGGCGGCCGCTCAAAGTCAGTCACCCGAGCTGCTTCCTTCCTCGGAAGTGGCGGCCAGTTCTGCTGTCCGTGCCCGGAGCGCTGCGGCTGCCACCCAAGCAAATTCACTCCCCAGGCCACCATAAAACCATATAGCAATGACAGCACGGAAACAGGCCATCTCTGCCTTTTACTCCGTGCCGTTTACTGTCACCTAGTCCCATCTACCTGCACTCAGACCGGAGCGTGGCAAGTGGGTTACTGACCCCAATCCCCTCCTTCACAACGCCAGACTCCCCAAATATTATGAACTGAGCTCTCCCCCCACCCCGGGAAATACAGTATTTAAAAACATAAAGCACCAAGAAATGCACTTACCACGTTATTGGTTGGTGGAGGGTGCGCATTTTTCCTTTGTGGGTCATATCAATAGATGCGGCCTCGCTGAAATAACTCAAAGCCACAGGATGGAGATGTATTTTAACATTGTTGCTTTATTAAAACATACCTTCATTCACGGTTGGCTCAAGAGTAACGGGAGAGAACTTGGTAACTCGGCAGAGGAAGTTGGAGCATCGCAGCAATGACATAACCGTGGGAACTCGGTTACACACTTGATCATAAACGTGAAGTCTCGTACACAGCCACGAGTCTTTCACTCGGGGTACCTCGTGGGTCAACTCCCGCCGTGAGACAGGGCCATTACACCGATAGAAACAAAGTTGATTCTTACCAGTGCTCCGAAATTGTCTAATACATCATTAATTTATATCATAAAGGTGGCTGGCACTCACACAGGGACAAATTACATAGAACAGAACAGCACAAAAACAAGCCCTTCAGCCCACAATATCTATGTCGAACATGATCACTTGTCTGCTTGCACATAATTCATATACCTGATTTCATTGTATATCCATATGCCTATCTAAAAATCTCTACAACGTGACTATTATATCTGCCTCAAACACCACCCCGGCAGCGCGTTCCAGGTACTCACCACCCTCTACATAAAAAACTTTGCCTCGCACATCTCATTTAAACTTTGCCCATACTTCCATGAAGCTTTGCCCTCAAGTATTTGATTTTTCCATCCTGGGAAAAAGGTTCTGACTGTATACCCTATCTATGTCCTTCATACTTTTATTTACTTCTATCAGGTCTCAGCAATCTTCAGCATTCCAGAGAAAATAATTCAAGTCTGTCCAACCTCCCACTGTAGCTGATATTCCCCAATAGAATTGACACTGACATTGATATGGGTCAAATAAAAGAACAACATTACCTATTCTCCATCCCCCCACGATCTTGCCCATGGCTGGAGAAGATGCAAAGATCTTCCATCCTCTTAATCCTCTAATTACATTTTCCATTACAGTAAAAGTTAACCATTCCAAACTTGTCCAGACAAGATTAAACCTAGATTGCTGGAGCTGTGGGACAGCAGTCCTATAAACTATGCCGCTCCACTGGCCAGGGTGTTGGGCATGTGCACATGGGGTATCTCACTAATGGAAAAACATATTGCCAAGCCACAAAGATTGACCACAAAACACCTTTCCCTATTTTTGAATTAAGCAGCAATAGTTGTAAAGTTCAATTTCGTTATTTATCCCTCTCCAACCTGTCAAAATAATCACTTAGCAAAAAAGTTTTAAAACGTTAATAGACGACAATTATTGTATAATTAATTCCTATTAATCACTAATGCAATCTATCTTAATCTCTGTTACATGGGTTGATAAATGGCAGTAAGATATTTCCTACAGAGATAATAAAATGACCCTCTAATCGTTTTTATGTTGCCACATGCAAATATTTATCTTTGCTCCTAGTACAAGATCAAGCTAAGGCAAGATATAAAACTGTCCGCCCTCAAAACAGGTGAATTACTAGTGTGTTAATATTTGTATCTGAAAACTAACTATGGTATATTGTCACTATTTATCATCTGAAATGTCTCTGCAGTGTATTATTACCAGTTATCAAGGCTAAAATTAATAAGATTTTACTATAACAAGATACCTAAATGCTACATTTGTGCTTTAAAATATTGCCTACAATGAAGGGGAAAGGAGTTTTCCCATCAAAATCACGTTGGCACCAAAGGCAGATAATAACTTTCATAATGTTGAATTTTCTCATTTCAACTAATTCTGCGCAAATTTTAAAGAATCAATTTTAATGTATATTTACACAGGGAAAATACCTTTCGTTTGGTTTTGACAAAACACGCAGTAGGATAATACTGGAAAATGGAAAATTGTCTCAGGTACTTCAATCACCTTAAATGCATAACTACACATTGTAAGCAGGAAGGAAAACATTTAACCTTTTATAACTGCAACTTTCAATGGTATTCTTGCATTTTACTCTTCTTCTTAGCCTAAAGAAGGGTCCCCACCTGAAAGGTTTCCGTGGGAGCTTATATGTTACCCCTCGCCAAAATGGTTGACGGTAACACAATCTCTAGCTGCTCCCTCTCCATACTGTGCTAGTGATTTAAGGAAAAGATGGAAACTTAGGCATATACCATTCAATTCATTGTTTGTCTGAACAAAAACTTGATTAGTGACACAGCAAAAAAGCTGTTGAAATTGACAAAATGTCATTAATCTCAATGTAACATCTCCTAAGGGCGAGCATGGATTGGGAGCATTTTCCTGTCAGTGAACAATAATTACAAATAATTAATTAGTATAGGTTATTAACTTTGAAGGTAAACGTGTGGTGATTCATTGGAGATACAAGAGAATGCAGATGCCGGTATCTGGAGCAAAAATGAGATGCTGGAGTAACGCAGTGTGTCAGGCAGCATCTATGGAGGACATATTTAGGCAACTCTTTGGACATGGACCATCTTCAGATGACCCAAACCTTTGACTATCCATTTCCTCCAGAGATGCTACCAGACCCATTGAGTTACTATGGCACTTTAGGAAAAAAACAAAGTATTTCTCGAATACTACAAGCTTCAGAACAATTAATGTACAAATTAATCAATGTTTTATTCAGTGGTAATTGAAATAAAAAAACTTACCCTTCTTGATGGAAGATTGTCTTAAAGCAGTGGCCAAGACCCCTGTAACTGTTGGCATCACCTTTCCCTCTCTGAATCTGGAACCTAGGTAGAAACAAAAAGTAATTCAATAACTCCAACAAGTTTAAGTTAGATGTATTCATCATCGCTATGATGAAACTAAAATGTACCAATAATAAATATAATTGCATAGATAATTGTATACCAACAAACAACTCACAGCCTCACACTGCCAGAAACCTTGGTTTGATCCTGATCTCGAGGGCTATCTACAGTGGCTTGCAAAAGTATTCATACCCCTTGAACTTTTCCACATTTTGTCACGTTACAACCACAAACGTAAATGTATTTTATTGGGATTTTATGTGATAGACCAACACAAAGTGGCACATAATTGTGAAGTGGAAGGAAAATGATACATGGTTTTCAAATTTTTTTACAAATAAAAAACTGAAAAGTGTGGCATGCAAAAGTATTCAGCCCCCTTTACTCTGATACCCCTAAAAAAAATCCAGTGCAACCAATTGCCTTTAGAAGTCACCTAATTAGTAAATAGAGTCCACGTGTGTAATATTATCTCAGTATAAATATAGCTGTTCTGTGAAAGCCTCAGAGGTTTGTTAGAGAACATTAGTGAACAAACAATGTTCCCTGGGCATCATGAATCCCAAGAAACACAACAGACAGGTCAGGGATAAAGTTGTGGAGAAGTTTAAAGCAGGGTTAGGTTATAAAAAAAATCCCAAGCTTTGAACATCTCACAGAGCACTGTTCAATCCATCATCCGAAAATGGAAAGAGTATGGCACAACTGCAAACCTACCAAGACATGGCCGTCCACCTAAACTGACAAGCCGGGCAAGGAGAGCATTGATCAGAGAAGCAGCCAAGAGGCCCATGGTCACTCTGGAGGAGCTGCAGAGATCCACAGCTCAGATGGGAGAATCTGTCCACAGGACAACTATTAGTCGTGCACTCCACTCCACAAATCGAGCCTTTATGGAAGAGTGGCAAGAAGAAAGCCATTGTTGAAACAAAGCCATAAGAAGTCCCGTTTGCAGTTTGCCACAAGCTATGTGGGGGACACAGCAAACATGTGGAGGAATGTGCTCTGGTCTGATGAGACCAAAATTGAAGTTTGTGGCCTAAATGCAAAACACTATGTGTGGCGGAAAACTAACACTGCACATTACCCTGAACACACCATCCCCACTGTGAAACATGGTGGTGGCAACATCATGCTGTGGGGATGCTTTTCTTCAGCAGGGACAGGGAAGCTGGTCAGAGTTGATGGGAAGATGGATGGAGCCAAATACAGGGCAATCTTGGAAGAAAACCTGTTAGAGTCTGCAAAAGACTTGAGACTGGGGCGGAGGTTCACCTTCCAGCAGGACAACGACCCTAAACATACAGCCAGAGCTACAATGGAATGGTTTAGATCAAAGCATATTCATGTGTTAGAATGACCCAGTTAAAGTCCAGACCTAAATCCAAATGAGAATCTGTGGCAAGACTTGAAAATTGCTGTTCACAGACGTTCTCCATCCAATCTGACTGAGCTTGAGCTATTTTGCAAAGAAGAATGGGCAACAATTTCAGTCTCTAGATGTGCAAAGCTGGTAGAGACATACCCCAAAAGACTTGCAGCTGTAATTGCAGCAAAAGGTGGTTCTACAAAGTATTGACTCAGGGGGGCTGAATACTTTTGCACGCCACACTTTTCAGTTTTTTATTTGTAATAAAATTTGGACACCATGTATCATTTTCCTTCCACTTCACAATTATGCACCACTTTGTGTTGGTCTATCACATAAAATCCCAATAAAATACATTTACATTTGTGATTGTAACGCGACAATATGTGGAAAGGTTCAAGGGGTATGAATACTTTTGCAAGCCACTGTATGTGGAGTTTACAAGCTATGAACTAAAACAACACTTCACACCCATTTGTTACCAACCTATTCCATTTACAAACATGGCCCACTTCAACCTGTTCATTTGCATTTCCACCTTCACAAAATCCTGAAGACTAGCTACAGAGACCACATCACAAACGATGAGATCTACCGAGAAACGGCAACAAAGCCTCTCAGCCAGGACATCGAGGTACGCAGGATGAAATTTGCAGGACATGTACTCAGAATGTCACCAGAACATGGATGAACTTTAGATTTCAGGGAGATATGAATGATCAGCTGGGCAGAAAAGTAGCAAGTAGAACATAATCCACAGGTAATAGGAGGCGCAACAAGGCAATGAAGTACACAAATAATATTTAGATATTAAGTCGAGACCCTGCTTCCGAGAGAGTCGGGGAGAGGGAAACTAGAAATATGGAAGGGCAAAGTGTGAAAACAAAAGTTCAAAGCAGACAATGCTCACGAAAATGTAGAATGGTTCATTGTTGGCTGAGGGTAAGGTGACACGAGGCATACAAATAATAAAATGGATCACGTGGACAGTGAAACTGGTTGGAGAACTAGGGTGGGGGATGGACCGAGTGAGAGGGAAAGCAAGGGTTACTTGAAGTTAGAGAAATCAATATTTATACTGCTGGGTTGTAAGCTGCCCAACGTGAAATATGAGGTGCTGTTCCTCCAATTTGCGTTTGGTCTTACTCTGACAATGGATGAGGCCCAGGATAGAAAGGTCAGTATGGAGGGGGAGTTAGTGTTTAGCAACTGGGAGATCGCATAGGCCCAGGCGGACACAGCAAATTGTGTTCAGTATAACAATTGCACAGTCTACACTTGGTCTCGCCGATATATAGGAGTCCACACCTGGAACAGCGGATAATGTATATAAGGTTGGAGGAGATGCAAGTGAACCTCTGCCTCACCCAAAAGTCATTGGAGTGGGCTCCTATATCTCAGCAGTGAATTAATCAGGATGTTTGCCGGAGTGTGAAACTTATAACTTTATAAAAAATTGGAGAAAATAGGATTGCTTTATTTGGAAAGGAGAAGGCTGAAGGGGGACTTGATTGATATGTGTAAAATTGCAAAGGGTCTGAAGAGAGTAAATATGTCCTTACTGTATTTTCTTTCCAAATACAACTGGTCAAAATCCAGGAGGAATGGAATTAAAATAATTAGTATTAGGGTTAGGGGAGAATTTTTATTTCACCGAGAGTAACCGTTCTGGAGCTCTCTATCTGAAAAAGTGGTGGAGCAACCTTTAAGCAGCAGTCTGTGTAATTTAAGGTGTAAAGGGCTAGTCCCACTTGGGCGTCAATTGCGCGTCACGCAGGTGGCGAGCGAGGTTTTCAAGAACCATAAAATCCTGGGACGTCGCATGCTACCGCGCGTCACTGCCTACGCCACCATGTCTCACCACGCACCATGTGCGCGTAATGCATGCCATGCACGCATCGTGACACATAAATTATGTTGTGTAAATGACGCGCAAATAACGCCCAAGTGGGACAAGCCCTTAAGATGGGTTGAATGCTTTCTTTCCATATTGAAGAACCAAATCCGATCCGTCACCCATTCCTTCTCTCCAGTGATGCTGCCTGTCCCGCTGAATAACTCCAGCTTTTTGTGTCTATCTTCGGTTTAAACCAGCTTCTGCAGTTCCTTCTTACACTTTAAATTTTCTTTGCAGCTCTTAAATTACTGGTCAAAGATTTTTAGACCATTGATCCAAACACATGAAGGTTAAATCTCACCATAGCAACCTGGGAACATAATTTAAGATAAAATAAATGTATTTTGCATTAATGCACATCTCAACAACAGTAGCCATAAAACTACCAGATTGTTGTAAAAACCCATTTGGTTCACTCACATCTTCTAAGAACCAACCTCGCCATCAAGTGATTCAAAATCCTCCAAATTCCAAAAGAAAAATGAATGCTGGATGATTGATCCAATGAATGACATCCAGATGCCTCATATGAATAAATCAAGTTTATTGTTCATATTATTTTTATTTTATTTTTATTTATTGTTTAGTTCATTATTATATGCACAAACATGGTGAGATAAGGGTTCAACAAAAAAACATGCTTGCAGCAGCATCCCAGCACTTTGCACAAAAATATAAATTATAGATAAGTTATTCAAAAGAAAAGGGTTGTGCAAAAAACAAAGAAATTAGTGCAAAAATGCAATTAGTGCCTGAGGTGGTCCATATTGTTACGTTGCCAAGGTGGGATTAGGACTACAGGTTTGTTCAAAAAACTGATAGTTGTAGGAAACTAGCTGTTCCTGAACCTGATGATGTTGGACCTCTGGCTCCTGTATCTTCTGGCCGAGAGTAGCAGTGAGAAGAGGACATGGTCCGAATGGTTGGGATCCTTGATGATAGATGCTGTCTTCTTTAAGCAGTGCCTCATGCAGATACTTCTAATAGTGGGGAGGGCTGTGTCTATGATGGACCAGGGTAAGTCCACTACTTGCTGCAGCCTCTTGTGCTGTTGTGTGCTGGAATTGCCATGATCAGGCCACGATCCAACCAGTCAGGATACTTTCTACAGCGCATCTATAGACGTTTGGTCAGTGCACATGGTGACATGCTAAATCTCATTAAACTTCTAAGTCAAGGGTGTGCCTTATTTGTGATTACATCTATGTGCTGTGCCCAAGACATCATCTGAGAGGTTAAGGTCCAGGAATCTGAAGTGCTAGCTCTCCCCACTGCCAACCCACCAATGAAATTATCATGTGGTTTTCCGACTCCCCCTTTCTGAAGTTAACGATTAGTTGCTTGATTTTTGTTGACATTGAATGAGAGGTTGTTTTTGTGGCAGCACTCAACCAGATGCTCTGTCTCTTGCTTGTATACTGACTCATCACACACCCCATGATTCGGCTGAAACAGTGCCTGGCTTATCTGTTCCTGTTATTCAGATGGCCCAGAGCAGGGTGAAGAGCTGGTGAGATGGCATCTGTTGTTCTGGTGATAAGTCAAATTGAAGTAGATCCAGGTCATTTTTTAGGCAGGAGTTGATTCGCAACATAACCAACCTCTCGAAGCAATTCATTTATTGGTAGAGGTAAGTGCTACTGGAATGTGGTAATTCAGGTAGGTAACTGTGCTCTTCTTGAGAATCGGTACATTAGATGTCTTTTTGAAGCAGGTAGGAACCTCAGACCGCAGATGTGAAATGTTGAAGATGTCCTTGAATACTTCAGACTTTGGTCTGCACAGGTCTTTAACACTGGGCCAGATACGTCGTTTCGGCCAGATATTTGAAGTAAATCAACAAGTATTGAAAAATACAATTCTTTAATTCCTTTATAGATTGCTTATATATTATATGTGTTTTGTCAATTATAATTATTTTTTGCATTCCTCAGTCAATGATTCAGCAACATTTTTTTTGACATGCCAAATAGACTGGATTCAAAATATGAGTGATACAGCATGGAAACAGGCTCTTTAGTCCAACTTGCCCACACCAGCCAACATGTCCCAGCTACACTAGTCCCACCTGCCCGCTTTTGGCCCATATCCGTCCAAACCTGTCCTATCCATGTACCTTCTAAATGTTTCTTAAATGTTGGGATAGTCACTGCCTCAACTACATCCTCTGGCAGCTTCTTCCATATACCCACCACCTTCTGTGTAAACAAATTACCCCGTCAGATTCCTATTAAATACTTTCCCCTTCAACTTAAACCTATGTCCTCTGGTCCTCCAGGTCTGAAGAGGGATTCCAACCTGAAACGTTGTTTGTCCACTCCCTCCACAGATGCTGCCTGACCCGATGAGTTCCTCCAGCTTTGTTCTTTGCTCAACATCTACCCTGTTCAATTTAGCAGTCCTGCCAGGGAATCATATAGGAGTTGTTAAGTGAAAAGGGGCTGTGAGCTCCATATTCTCTGCATACATCTACTACTGCAATCGACCTTCAGCAGCAGTTGCTCACACAAAGTTACATCTTAACAATCCTTTTTGCCCAAATAGAATTCCAAGCCCAAGGCATCTCCCTACTTTGTTGCTGAATTCTTCCAGCAGCTGTTATTCATCATTTCCCCTTTGTTTTGCTTTTGATAATTGTGTTCTTTATCAATTTTGTGTTTTAAATCTCTTCAAATCATAATCCTGTTTTAAGATTACTGTACTTTATTACTGTCATGTATACCGAGGTATAGTGACAAACTTTTTTGTTACAAGCTATCCAGTCAGCGAAAAGATTATATTTTATTACACTCAAGTCATCCACAGTTTGCAGATACAGTGTACAGGCCACCATATGTCAGTTTGCACATTCAAATTGCGACTGCATGGGTTACATTGTCATAGTCACTCAGCGTGGATACAGACCCTTCAGCCCAATACGCCCCATCTACCTGCCTGCGTTTGGCCCATCTCGGTCCAAACCTTTTCCTGTCAATGTACCCATCCCAAAGATGTGTGGGTTTGTAGGTTAACCAGCCTCTGTAATTTGTCCTTAGTATGTAGGGAGTGAATGAGAAAGTGGGGTGACATACAACTAGTGTGAATGAGTGATCGATATTTGGTGTTGACTTGGTGGACCAAATGGGCTGTTTCTATGCCGTATGTCTGAACTAGATTGCTTGCTTACCTTGAGCAAGGAAAGATCTGTGAAATTTGTATCCAGAAACAGAGAAGAACTCAGAAAGATTTGTAATCACAATATTGATCTGTATTATGCAACGGAATTTATTATCTCCTGAATCTCTGGCCTATATATCTGTCCAGATCCACACGTAGCTCATGCAAAAGATCCTGTCTTCAAAATGGTCCTAGCCATTGCACCAAGATCTTGCTCTGTCATAAGTGTGTGGTTGCTGGTGTGCAACAGAAACCAATGCTGAAAAAATTCACATACAGGCATTTTCCACTCTTCATAAATGCAGTGGAAGCAAATCATCTTCAATCCCAAGGAATTGCCTAGGTTGATGAAGAGTGACCTTCGACAGTTGGCAGAGCAGAGATTTGCCAGACATGACATTTTGATTTTTGTTTCCAATTTTTAAATCTATGATATTAATTTTGAACTAAATTATGAGAAATACATTGTTAAGAAAATTAAACCACATGTAAATATTTACACATTCATAAAAGGTAAAAGTCTAAAAGTATGAAGTCACAGGAAAATAATTATGGCTTACTTTCCCTTTTGCCTTCTGACTTTTTGCCCTAAAATTCCAATTGAAAGTAACTCCCAATTCTGTCCCATTGTAATGCTGCAAATCCTGGGTAACTCCCATTGGACCCCATAGAGAGTCCAGCAGCCATATGAACAAACGGATCCATCTTTCTGAACTTTAATGTTTAGAAGTTTAACTTTCAATTGCTGAGTGTTGCCAGTTCCAATCAGAATTATCAACAACAATCAGCATATTCCAGCTAGCATATTGTTTTAGGTTTTGAAAAAGATAGCGTTAACTTTTCCATGTCTTAATTATATGAAAAGTTATCTTAGTAACCGAGTATGTCCTATTGTGACTTCATTATTTCAGCTGAAACTATTCCAACATTCAAGCCTTGTAGGATAAAGTTTAAAATGTCTCGGTGTTTTATAAATCATCTTTAATGTTTGTGCAGTGCAGGATAAAGCAGCATGCACTTTAGGCGTCCCGAATGAAACCAATAACTTTAAAACATTAAAACTTTAAAAGGGTCTCGACCCGAATACGTCGCCTATCTCCTTCGCTCCTTAGATGCTGCTGCACCCGCTGAGTTTCTCCAGCTTTTTGTGTACCCTCGATTCTCCAGCATCTGCAGTTCCTTCTTTAAAACTTTAAAACATTGATTGTAGAAAGTACTTATTCCAAACATCTAAAATAAACAGAAAGTGCTGAAGTATAAAATATTCCTTGGGGTTTTCAATTGCAGTCTTGGTTATGATTAGTCTTGACTCATTCAGTAGATTGGCTTTAACTTAACATGAGCATATAAATTCAGCGGGAACCCATTGTTTACAAGAGATCACACAAGAACATAAAGGATTTATGATAATCAGTTTGTGACACATCTGCACAACTAGTGTTGTTTTACTACTTCTGAGGAAAACTTTACTGTATTGTTTTCTTGCCAAGGGCCGTTTCTTTCATTCATCCAGTCTACTTTGCTCCGTCACTGTATATGTATGAACAGGGGACATGAATTTTGCCTGTCGTAGGCAAGAGCCATTTTTATTGCACCCCCGTGGCACCAATTGATGATGCAGGGCTATTAATTTTACTTCGGAGTCACGTGAGTGATTCCGTGAAGAAGCCCCGCCAGTGCGCATGCACGTCATTACGTCAGACGCATGGCGCACCGATGGGCTGGAGAGCGCAGCTCCACCAGCGGTAAGTTATAAACCAGCAGGTAAGTGGTTTAAAACTTTCTGCGGTTTACTTGGCTTCTGTAAAGCTGGTTACAGGAACCAGCAGGAGTGACCTAGAAATGGAAAAATTAACAACAAAGGCTGCTTGCTGCCGTTAAAAGTAAAAAACTTACCCGCGGGACCGCGGTTAGTGAGCGTATGCCGGCTTCAGAAACGCCGGCTTCAGAGATGCCGGCTCCAAAGATGCCGACTGCAGAGCCGCTGGCAGTTCAGCAAATAGCAGCAACTCCGGTGCTTCAGAGCACTGTGGCCACTCCTGTCGGGAGGAAGGCCAAGAGAAAAACTGCCAGGCCTGTCGACTCTGATGAGTCAGGCCAGGAAGACTCCCCTCCTTCAAATAAAAAGGTTTGGGGACGTCTTGACAAAATGGAACAGCTCATAGAACAAATGCTCCACCATGAGGTGTTCCAGTTGGGGTTGCATACCCCCAGGGTTCCCCAACAGCTCTCAGGAGCAACCTCAAGCACAGATCCGTATGGCGAGGAGAAGTACATGCACAACAACAATATGCCTATGAGTATGAATGGGAACCCATAACAGCAGCACCTTTTCAAGGGCTGCATGATACCTCCCTTGAGCATAACTCGGGAGAGCCAGGGCAGTATGAATCTGACCCTAAAGTTGGTGTCACTGCAGAAGAGCATGCACCAAAGCACATGAGCTATGCTCCAGGTGTGCTGGATGTGGCCAGCAATTTTGCCATACCGGCAGGAACTGGTGAAGCGATGGATGAAAATCTGGCCAGCAATATTAACTATATGGCCTCCAGCTCCAGGCCACCAGCTCCAGGACTCCATAATGGAGGAAACATCCCTACAATATCAAACACCTGTTCAATGTGCGTCGCTCAAAGTGCCCACCGTGAACTCGGCCATCTGGGGGCAAATGAGCGCATCCATGCGGGGGTAAGAGTTGAGGTTTCAGAAAGTCCTCAATTTGGTGAGTGAAGGAATAACGGCGTTTGGGCGAATGGTCCAAGTGGCACCGCTATCATGTACACAGCAGGACATGCTAGCTCTGCTGTGCAATGCTCATTTTTAGCTTAATTGTATACGGAAGATAGCCATCAAACCAACCCTCAACCCACGCTCTGCGGCATTGTGCAGATCTTCTAATGTCCAGACACCCAACTTGCTATTTGGGGAGGATCTGGCGAAGCAAGTAAAAGAACAGAATGAAACTTATCCCGGGGGCAGGATGCCGCCTTGCAAGCCACACCCCTTCAGGCGAGCTACAGATGCTGGAGCAGGTCAACGACCGAGCTGGGGGTTTCCAGCTACACGCCACTGGCACGAACCACTGCACACCCCCAACATGGCCAGGAGACTGAGGAATCCAAGAGCAACCATGGAGGTACAAGTAACTGGTTTAGTCCAGGATATATCCTCTGGGGACCAGCCACCGGTTGGGGGTAGGTTGCAATTGTTCTATGATGAATGGTGCTGCATAACATCAGATCTATTCATACTGGACAGTATCCGGGGGTCTCAAATCGAGTTTATTTCAGAAGTACATCCACCTGCACAAAATACACCTAGTCGGGTATTGGTTTTTCAAGACCAGAAACTCTACAGGTGAATGGTGAGATTGGAATTTTATTCCAAAAAGGGGTAACTTTTCCACATTTGTCACATTTACAACCACAAACGTAAATGTATTTTATTGGGATTTATGTGATAGACCAACACAAAGTGGTGCATAATTGTGAAGTGGAAGGAAAATGATACATGGTTTCCAATTTTTTTTACAAATAAAAAACTGAAAAGTGTGGCGTGCAAAAGTATTCAGCCCCCTTTACTCTGATACCCCTAAATAAAATCCAGTGCAATCAATTGCCTTCAGAAGTCACCTAATTAGTAAATAGAGTCCACTTGTGTGTAATCTAATCTCAGTATGAATACAGCTGTTCTATGAAGGCCTCAGAGGTTTGTTAGAGAACATTAGTGAACAAACAGCATCATGAAGCCCAAGGAACACACCAGCCAGGTCAGGGATAAAGTTGTGGAGAAGTTTAAAGCAGGGTTAAGTTATAAAATAAATATCCCAAGCTTTGAACATCTCACGGAGCACTGTTCAATCCATCATCCGAAAATGGAAAGAGTATGGCACAACTGCAAACCTACCAAGACATGGCCGTCCACCTAAACTGACAGGCCGGGCGTGGAGAGCATTGATCAGAGAAGCAGCCAAGAGGCCCATGGTAACTCTGGAGGAGCTGCAGAGATCCACAGCTCAGGTGGGAGAATCTGTCCACAGGACAACTATTAGTCGTGCACTCCACAAATCGAGCCTTTTTGGAAGAGTGGCAACAAGAAAGCCATTGTTGAAACAAAGCTATAAGAAGTCCCATTTGCAGTTTGCCACAAGCCATGTGGGGGACACAGCAATGTGGGGGACACATGTGGAGGAAGGTGCTCTGGTCTGATGAGACCAAAATTGAAGTTTTTGGCCTAAATGCAAAACGTTATGTGTGGCGGAAAACTAACACTGCACATCACCCTGAACACACCATCCCCACTGTGAAACATGGTGGTGGCAGCATCATGCTGTGGGGATGCTTTTCTTCAGCAGGGACAGGGAAGCTGGTCAGAGTTCATGGGAAGATGGATGGAGCCAAATACAGGGCAATCTTGGAAGAAAACCTGTTAGAGTCTGCAAAAGACTTGAGACTGGGGCAGAGGTTCACCTTCCAGCACGACAATGACCCTAAACATACAGTCAGAGCTACAATGGAATGGTTTAGATCAAAGCATATTCATGTGTTAGAATGGCCCAGTCAAAGTCCAGACCTAAATCCAATTGAGAATCTCTGGCAAGACTTGAAAATTGCTGTGCACAGACGCTCTCCATCCAATCTGACTGAGCTGGTGCTATTTTACAAAAAAAGAATGGGCAAAAATCTCAGTCTCTAGATGTGCAAAGCTGGTAGAGACATACCCCAAAAGACTTGCAGCTGTAATTGCAGAGGAAGGTGGTTCTACAAAGTATTGACTCAGGAGGGCTGAATACTTTTGCAAGCCACACTTTTCAGTTTTTTATTTGTAATAAAATTTGGAAACCATGTATCATTTTCCCTTCCACTTCACAATTATGCACCACTTTGTGTTGGTCTATCACATAAATCCCAATAAAATACATTTACGTTTGTGGTTGTAAATGTGACAAATGTGGAAAAGTTCAAGAGGTATGAAAACTTTTGCAAGCCACTGTAGATCTGTTTACACCCAGGTTAAATCACCAGTTACCTAAATACGCCTCATGGGATCCGGATCCAGGAGCAGTAGTGGTAGATGCATTCTCGCTACATTGGGGACGTACGTTCTTTTACGCTTTTCCCCCATTGTGCCTCATCAGTCAATGTCTCACCAAAGTAGAGCAGGACTCCGCTTCAGGCGTTTTCGTAGTTCCTGACTGGCCCACACAGCCATGGCTCCCATTGGTCCTGAGACTGATGACACAGCCATTCATGACTAGCTCCAAAGGCAGCAACTTTTGGTTCACCCTGTGACAGGGGAGAGTCACCCTTTACATGATCGTATTAATCTGTTGATCTGCAGATTCTGACCAGACCATTCCAGGGGCTCGGACTATCGAGTAGGACCGTGGATGTGATTACTGCGGCCTGGAGAGATAGCACTAAAAAGCAATATGTATCTCATATTAAGAAATGGGAGATGTTTTGTTTACAGTCAGATATATCTTATCATACTGTAGGCATACCGGATGTATTGGAGTTCCTTGCTACATTGCATTTTGACGAGCAATTGAGCTATAGTGCCATTAATAGTGCTTGGATTGCCTTGTCCTCCTATTTAGGGAAGGGTCGGGACAACATTCAGTCGGATCTCATCCATTAGTGTCCCAATTCATGAGAGGTATTTTTAACAAAAACCCTTCCAGGCCTAGATATACGGAAATCTGGGATGTTAGCATAGTTCTCACACTGCTTCGGCAATGGGCTCCAATTACATCTCTGACTTTTCAGTAGTTAACATTCAAAATGGTCATGCTCATGTCGCTAGTGTCAGCGCAACGGGTCCAGACATTGCAAAAGCTACGACTGGACAGCATGCATTCTTCTGTAGATAATATTACGTTTTATGTATATGATTTAATCAAACAAAGCAGACCAGGGATGGCTGGAACCAAAATAAGCTTTAAGGCATACCCCGTTGACCTGAGGCTATGTGTAGTTACGCACCTGAGTCAATATATCGAGGTAACCAAGAGTCTCAGAGGCTCTGAAACAGCGATGCTCATCAGCCACAAAAAACCTCATAAAAAGGTGTCAGTACAAACTATTTCTAGGTGGCTGAAACAGGATTTGGATTTTGCTGAAGTAGACACTGATGTGTTTAAATCTCACTCCACCAGGGCAGCGTCAACATCCGCAGCGAAGGCGCAGGACGTGCCTTTAGACCAAATCCTCGGGGCCGCAGGATGGTCTAGTGAAGGAACATTTTCATGATTCTATGATAAACCTGTCCTCGCAGTGGAAGGATTTGGACATGCTGTTTTGGGTTCTGTTTGAGTTTCCATTTGTAATTTCCCCCTGGACTCCGAAGTAAAATAGTAAGATTAAACGAGAACTTACCAGTTTGAAGTTTGTTCTTTATTTTATGAGGAGTTACGGTGAGCGATTACGTGCCCTCCGCTCCCGGCCCTCATAATCGCAAAGATCATCTGGTAGTTCTAGTATTCTGGGTCTTACTATATTACTTCGACTGTAGTTACTGTGATTTCACACCGCTGCTTTGAAGATTGACGCGCATGCGCACTGGTGGGGCTTCTTCACGTAATCGCTCACCGTAACTCCTCGTAAAATAAAGATCAAACTTCAAACTG
Organism: Okamejei kenojei; assembly: GCA_035221665.1. NCBI lineage: Eukaryota > Metazoa > Chordata > Chondrichthyes > Rajiformes > Rajidae > Okamejei > Okamejei kenojei. Next base: position 46,847,083 of record CM069139.1, read on the forward strand.
GTAAGTTCTCGTTTAATTTTACTATTTTCTTTCATATGTTTAGCTGCTGAACTAAGGTCCATTCAGGCCCAGTTTTATCACAATGAATTTCTCAACATGCAGATCTTTCATTTTTTTATCTTATATTCTTTGAACTGCATTATTTTAAATAGTATTCCTTTGGAAAAGTTTAGAGTTTTACTAAAGTCCCTTACGGAAGGATATAAGCAGGATAGGCCATTTGTCCCCTATGTCTCCCATGACTCTAACAAGACTATGTCATATCTCAGTACCACTTATCCAAGTTAAAATCATTGTTCTGTTACCGTAAATATGACAATATTTGCCTTGACTCTCTTGACTTTCCATGTTAAAATCCACATCTCTCACCTCTCTAATATCCCAAAATCCATTCATCTCTATCCTGAAAATACTTAGCAACTGAACCAATGTCTGTTGAGGTATACAATTCTATAGATTGAATCACCTCTGACATAATCACTAAATTTGAAACTGTTACTCTTGGTTCAAAGAACTGCAGCACAGGGAACCACCATCAATGTGTTTCAATGTGATCACCTTTCATTCTTCTAAATTCAAGATAGTATATGAAGAGTCTGCTTAACCTCTCCTTACACAACAACCTCTCGATTCCAGAATCAACCTGATGAATATTTAGAGACAGAAGGACTACAGATGTTGGGATCTTGAGCAAAACGCAAAGTACTGGAGGAACTCAGTGGGTCAGGCAGCATCTGTGGAGGAAATGGCCAATCGACATTTTGGGTTGGGACCCTTCTTGAAACTGATTGTAGGAGGGGGATAAAACCTGAAAAATTGAGGTGGGAGCATGACAAAGCATGACAAAGCCTGGCAAGTGATAAGTAAGGGTGGTTTGTTTTATTATGGATGGAAGGGGGACAATGGAGAGGGGCGATAAATGGGAAATTTGGGACTTAGTGATGGGAGATGAATGAACAAAGGAGGGGGAAGGAGTGGAGTGCATGGAGAGGGGGTGGGAGAATGGATGTGTTCTGGGGTGGGGGGAATGCAGGAAATAGAGACAGTGGGGTGGTATTTGTTTCACTCCTTTCATCACAAGCATATATTCCCTACGGTAGGACAACCAGACTCCGAAATAATATTCCAACATGATGCCTTATCAGGGGCTTATATATTTATAGCAAGAGGTCTTTCTCCTTATACACAAATCCTCTTGCAACAAAGGCCAACGTATCACTTGCCTTCCAAATTATTTGCTTCCCTTACCCTGTCTGTCTTTAATGCAACTCCATACCGACCAATGTGGTTGAATCTTAACTGTCTCCTTAATTCAGCAGAACTGGGGATGGACAACAAATGCTAACATTCTCAGCACCACATCCCTTTAATGAATATATTTAAAATAACTAAGAATAAGTTATTTGGTGCTTTGTAGATACACTGGGACTTTGAAAAGCAATTCAAATAAATCACACTACTGCTCTCTCCTCAAGTCAAGATGGTATCTCACTTCAATGTAAAGTAGAAAAATAACAAAGAATTTTGATTGTAAAGCGGTATGTTGAATATGAAGGTAGAAGTGGTCAATGGAGGGAAAGGTAGTTACTTTAATTTGATTTTTAGTCTGAAACATTTCCAAAGTGTGCATTGTCAAGTAAAATGGAAGATACACCACAGTTGAATATGTCCTTAATTCAGCCACAAAGACTTCATCCTATCAAACCTGCAAATATTCCAACCCATATCAGCATCTTCATTGGCTTATTGTCAGTGTCATATTTGATGTTACTATACTCTGGATTTTGCCTCTCAATACCCTACATTCATCTGACATAGTCATAACTATCTAATCCTAGTCCTTACCTTCCACCCCATCAGCCATCGCATGCAACACATAATTATCTGAAATTTCCCCCACTTCCAATGGGATCCCACCACTAGCCACATTTTCCCATCTCCACCCCTTTCCGCCTTCTGTAGAAACCATTCCCTCCGCAACTGATTAACTCATCCTTTCCCACCCAAACTACCCCCTCCCCAGGTGCCTTCCCTTGCAACCACAGAAAATGCAACACCTGTCGCTATACCACCTCCCTCGACTCTATACATATGCGTGACCAAAAGCAGACTGGGCGATCATTTTGAAGAACACCTTCGCTCAGCCCGCCTGAACCTACCTGATCTTCCAGTTACTGGACACTTTAATTCTCCTTCCCATTCCTACACTGACCTTTCTGTCCTTAGTCTCCTCCATTGTCAGAGTAAGGCTAAATGCAAGTTGGGGGAACAGCATCTCATATTACAGCTAACAATGGCCTGTTTCCTTTATCATTGTTATCTTTTTGCATATCTTTCATTCATTCTTCTCTATCTCTCCACATCACTGTCTATATCTCTCATTTCCCTTATCCCTAACCAGTCTGAAGAAAGGTCTCGACCTGAAACATCAACCATTCCTTCTCTCCAGTAATGCTGCCTGTCCCGCTGAGTTACTCCAGCTTTTTGTGTCTATCTTCGGTTTAAACCAGCATCTGCAGTTCTTTGTTGCGCTCTAACTAATAAATAACTAACAAATTACTTTCATCCAGACCTTTAATAGATTAATTTTACAACATTAAAACTCCTAATGAATCTTTATTTTCTGGAACTTTGCTCAAGCCTTCTGAGGAATGTTGTAAAATATATAATCCTTATATGTAATACCGATCCTGTACATTATTTGCATGTATGCGCTGAATATTGAAGCAACTCCATATGAAAGAAATACTCTGGCCATATGTATATTAATTTTGGTGAAGGCATTCTAAAAGATTTTAAGTATGTCTTTTTAGGTACAAGTATTCCTAATATTCTTATCTGTATATTTCACTGTAGATAACATTGCTACCAATAATGTACTGTTTCTAACCCTTTTAAAAGTTGCAAGTCTTCATTGCAGCTATAAAAGCAGATGAGACCAGATAGCTGCAGTTACAATGTAAGTGATACAAAATTATATCATGCCTATTCATCAGGCAGCCTTAAAAAACTTAAAACAAATGCGTACAGCTACCTACTGCAGTATTACCACTTCAATAATTACAATTATGTAAGAAACACATGTGATCCTATAACCGGATTTATATTATATCTGTGCTGCCATGAGTTTGGCAAGAGAACATTGCATGCATTTGGTTACATGTAAAACAACTTTGAAATATTCTTGATTTGTATATAAAAGATTATGCCTTAAACTCCCAGTCATTCTCATAATAGCTATAATAACAAAAAGAACACATAAACTGGTCTCATGTACATGGTTGAGGTTGCCGTGTTAGGTTTTGAATTTCTGTGTCTTTAAAATAACAAAATGATTCTTTCATGGAAACTATCATCTTAAATTTTGCTCACTGATTATGTTTATTTTGAAATAGAAACATAGAAACATAGAAATATAGAAAATAGGTGCAGGAGGAGGCCATTTGGCCCCGAGTCTTCATTGTGATCATGGCTGATCATCCACAATCAGTAACCCGTGCCTGCCTTCTCTCCATATCCCTTGATTCCGCTAGAGCTCTATCTAACTCTCTTTTAAATTCATCCAGTGAATTGGCCTCTACTACCTTCTGCGGCAGAGAATTCCACAAATTCACAACTCTCTGGCTGAAAAAGTGTTTTCTCATCTCAGTTTTAAATGGCCTCCCCTTTATTCTTGGACTGTAGTCCTTGGTTCTGGACTCCCCCATCATTGGGAACATTTTTCCTGCATCGAGCTTGTCCAGTCCTTTTATAATTTTATACGTTTCTATAGGATTCCCTCTCATCCTTCTAAATTCCAGTGAATACAAGCCCAGTCTTTCCAATCTTTCTTCATAGACCAGTCTCGCCATCCCGGGGATTAACCTCGTGAACCTACGCTGCACTGCCTCAATAGCAAGGATGTCCTTCCTCAAATTAGGAGACCAAAACTGCACACAATACTCCAGATGTGGTCTCACCAGGGCCCTGTACAACTGCAGAAGGACCTCTTTACCCCTGTCCTTAAATCCTCCCGTTATGAAGGCCAACATGCCATTTGCTTTCTTCACTGCCTGCTGTACCTGCATGATTACTTTCAGTGACTGGTGTACAAGGACAGCCAGGTCTCATTGCACTTCCCTTTTCCTAATCTGACAAAGTTCCCTTTTCCTAATCTTGAGAAAATAATCTTGTTCTTGCCGCCAAAGTGGATAACCTCATATTTATCTACATTATACGGCATCTGCCATGCATCTGCCCACTCATTCAACCGGTCCAAGTCACTCTGCAAGCTCCTAGCATCCTCTTTGGAGTTCACACTGCCACCCAGCTTTGTGTCATCTGCAAATTGGCTAATGTTACTTTTAATCCCATCATTTAAATCATTAATATATATTGTAAATGGTTGTGGCCTCAGCACCGAGCCTTACGGCACTCCACTGGAAATGTAGTACTCATTGACATAATTTAGTTCTAAAATATCATAATTTCTTTTCAGTCAAAATTTCTTAGATGTTTTCAAGATAAGGTGTATTTTTATGGAAAACGAGTGAATATCGAGTCGATGCTAAAATATGTTAAGCATAATGCTCAATGATAACCTACAGGGATGGTTTCGTAGATTTGTTGTAGTAAGCCCACATAAATAATTTATTTCAAAGTCTACCCTATATTGCTGGCACTTGGATATGGTGTAAGTAGGAAGGGGTATATAACAGAACTTGGTGCTGTCTTCATAGATGTATGTATAGATCTACATTAATTTAACAGCATGACTCGGTTTTGTACAATCTTTGGTGCTTCAAGGAACCTCTCACATGACTGACAGACTTAAGAAATACAATTTTGCAAACTTGAGTGATAACCGGTGTACAAAAATGGCATCTTTTCTTTATTCATTTAAACGGAATGTCTTTAAAGAGTCACTGTAACATGGCCATTTATTATTTAAGGTGAGAGGGGAAAAGTTTAAAGGAGATGTGCGGGGCAATTTTTTATACAGGGAGTGTTGAATGCCTGGAACAGGCTGCTGGGGTTGATGGTTGAGGCAGATATATTAGTGGCATTTAAGAGACTTTTGGAAAGGCACATGGATATGCAGGAGAATGGAGGGATATGGATTACGTGTAGGCAGATAAGAGTTGGTCTTGCCATAATGTTTGGCACAGACATTGTGGCACAAAGGAAATGTACCTGTGCAGTACTGTTCTATGTTCTATGAAATTTGCTGGTAAAAGGAATTCTGTCAATCCAGTCACTTGCAGTTGCCTTTCGAAACTAGATAGAAGTACGTTTGAATACCCATATGGATAAATCTTATGATTATCTTCCTTGTTATAGTGTCCCAACTAAAGTTGAGGATCCCATCATTTGACAAATCTGTGTGCCTGCAGTTCCCCTCTCATCAACCAGAAGGTAGACATGAAGATAAAAGAATCGTAACTCTTTCCCTTATTAAATAATATATGGCTGTATAGGTACTGGTGGGAAAATCTTGAAAAGAGCTGACTGATAATGTTATTCATATAACCTGTAAATTTCTTTGCAAATAGTGAAGTACCACAAGGTAGGGTGTCGCTATATAAATTAACATAAACCTTTATCCTAACCAGCAATGGCCATTTTATTCCTGGTTTATTACTGGTGTTTGTTGTTGGTTTAGTAAAGATTACATTGAATAGTAATGTTTGGTTACACATGTGTTGTTTTATGTGAAATAGTCTTTAACAAAGCTATATTACACTATCTTTATTGGACGCCTTGGTCTGTAAAAGAGCAGTTCATATCATTTACAATAGTGGCTAAAGCACTGGCTTGCCTCATTCTTTTCACGTGTCACTTGAAATGGTGCCACTGTAAACTATATGGGATGGTGACCCAGAAAACCTATTAAATGGAGGGGGGGGGGGGGGGGGGGGGGGGGGGGGAGGGGGGGGCGTTCAGTACTAAAAACATTACTTCAACATCTGCTAACTTATATTTGTAGATAAAGATGCCTTTTTCAAGAAAATGAAAATATTATTCAGCAAACCTGCCTAAGAAAGTATAATCATGAACTTATCAAATCTCGTAAGTATAAACTAATCATGTCACACTTTGCATAGACTTGAAATCATTATTATCACTTTTTCATTTTAAATTATCCTAATCAGATGCAACTTGATGGTTACAATATTCCAAATTATTTAATGAAAAACAAAAGCATTTAATGTATATGTAATATAAATAAAATCAAATTAGTTTCAAAATGGGCAGTATCAATATTAATATCAAGCATGCAAAAAACCACAATTCCTGGCATCATCCTGCTCAATATTTATGATTAACTCAACAAGGTTTTCATATTCTTTCTATGAGCGTGTAAAATTGCACTTAAGGCAAATACTTCATTTAAATTTATTTTAATTTCCTGACTCTCATCACATTTTACAATACTTAAAATGTTACTACTACATTGTGCAATTGCATTCACACTTTCAAGAAATTATGTATTTTAATTCTTATACTTCATTTATTCTTCAGAGTCTAATAAATGTTCATTTTAATTTGTTGTATATATTTCTTCAAAAACATGATCTCAAACATGATTCAGATCAGATAGCGGCCGCCTGCCTATTTTAGGAGCAGCACACTATTCCGCTTGGGGGAGTCTCCTCCTTTGGCTTGAACTGCCCCTCGGGCCCTGGCCATTTCGCTCTATCTCCCTCCCCCACCCCAGCTTCTCATTTTCACACACAAACAGCCCTTGTTCCCTTTATCAACCGATACTTTTGCATATCTTTTCACTCATTGATTCTTTCTTCTCATCACCGTCTATATCTCTCGTCACCGTTCCCTGATCCTGACCAGTCTCCTCGTCGCGCTCCTTAGATGCTGCTGCAGAGTTCTCCAGCTTTTTGTGTACCCCCTTTTCTACCAACATGTCTGCTTTCCTGAAGTCTTTTACAGCTGTGTGCCAACCATCACTCTCTGACAACAAATTTTGAGAGAATGATCTCTATATCCAAATCTTGATTTATCTAATTGTACAGAGAAGAAAGATGGATATAGAATTTAGAAGTCAGCACAGGAACAGGCCCTTCAGCTTAAGATGTCCTAGCCAAACATGATGCCAAATTAAACAAATCTCTTCTGCCTACATTAATTTCCACTTACCTCAACTCCATCCTATCATTCATGGTCCAATCCCTCCCTACCTATATCCAAGACACCTCACGCACTCTTCGTCTTCTCAATGACTTCCGTTTTCCAGGCCCCCATTCCCTCATCTTTATTATCCATGTCCAGTCACTCTACACATCCATCCCCCACCAGGAATGTCTTAAAGCCCTCCATTTCTTCCTTGACCGCAAAACCAGCCAATTTCTGTCCACCAATACTCTCCACTGCCGAGCAGAGCAAATCCTTACCGTCAACAACTTCTCCTTTGACTCCTCCCACTTCCTCCAAATCCAAGGCGTAGCTATGGGCACTCGCATGGGCCCGAGCTATGCCTGCCTCTTTGTAGGGTACATCAAACAATCCCTGTTCCAGGCGTACACTGGCTCTATCCCCAAACTCTGCGTCCGCTACATTTACGACTGCATTGGTGCTACCTACTGCACCCATGCAGAACTTAAGGACTTCATCAACTTCACCACTAAGTTCCATCTGGCACTCAAATTCACTTGGACCATCTCCGACATCTCCCTATCGTTTCTAGATCTCACCATCTCCATCACAGGAAACTATTGACCGACCACTACTACAAAATTAACTGACTCCCATAGCTGTTAAAGAAGGAACTGCAGATGCTGGAGAATTGAGGGTACACAAAAGGCTGGAGAAACTCAGCGGGTGCAGCAGCATCTAAGGAGCGGAGGAGACTGATCAGTCTGAAGAAGGGTCTCGACCCGAAACGTCGCCTATCTCCTTCGCTCCTTAGATGCTGCTGCACCCGCTGAGTTTCTCCAGCCTTTTGTGTACCCTTGACTCCCATAGCTACCTTGACTACACTTCTTCCCACGCTGCTACCTGTAAAGCCTCCATCACCTACTCCCAATTCCTCAGTCTACGCCGCATCTGGGCTCAGGATGAGGTGTTCCATACCAGGGCATCGAAGATGTTGTCATTCTTTAGGAAACGGGGGTTCCCCTCTTCGATTATAGGTGAGGCTCTCACTTGGGTCTCTATATCCCACAGCTCCCCTCTTACTCCCCCTCCCCCCATTCATAACAAGGACAGAGTCCCCCTTGTCCTCACCTTCCACCCCATCAGCCGTCGCATACAGCATATAATCCTCCAACATTTTCGCCACCTCCAACGGTGGCGAAGACTGCTTGACTAATCTTCTGGAATGTTTTGAAGATGTAACTAGGAAAATGGACAAGGGAGAGCCAGTGGATGTAGTGTACCAGGACCTTCAGAAAGCATTTGATAAGGTCCCACATAGGAGATTAGTGGGCAAATGTAGGGCACGTGGTATTGGGGATAGATTGCTGACATGGATAGAGAAGTGGTTGGCAGACAGGAAACAATGAATAGGGATTAACAGGTCTCTTTCAGAATGGCAGGCAGTGACAAGTGGGGTATCGCAAGGCTCGGTGCTGGGACCGCAGCTATTTACAATATACATCAATGATTAAGATGAAGGGATTCAAAGTAACATTAGCAAATTTGCAGGTGACACAAAGCTGGGTGGCAGTGTGAACTGTGAGGGGGATGCTATGAGAATGCAGGGTGACTTGGACAGGTTGGGGAAGTGGGCAGATGCATGGCAGGTGAAGTTTAATGCGGATAAATGTGAGGTTACCCACTTTGGTAGCAAAAACAGGAAGGCAGATTACTATTTAAATGGCGTCAAGTTGGTAAAAGGGGAAGTACAATGGGATCTGGGGATCCTTGTACATCAGTCTATGAAAGTAAGCATGCAGGTACAGCAGGCAGTGAAGAAGCGAATGGCATGTTGGCCTTTATAACAAGAGGAATCAAATATAGGAGCAAAGAGGTCCTTCTGCAGCTGTACAGTGCCCTAGTGAGACCACACCTGGTGTATTGTGTGCAGTTTTGGTCCCCTAATTTGAGGAAGGACATTCTTGCTATTGAGGGAATGCAGCGTAGGTTTACAAGGTTAATTTCCGGGATGGCGGGACTGTCATATGCTGAGAGAATGGAGCAGCTGGGCTTGTACACTCTGGAGTTTAGACGGATGAGAGGGGATCTCATTGAAACATATAAGATTGTTAAGGGCTTGGACACACTAGAGGCGGGAAACATGTTCCCGATGTTGGGGGAGTCCAGAACCAGGGGCCACGGTTTAAAAATAAGGAGTAAGCCATTCAGAACGGAGACGAGGAAACACTTTTTCTCACAGAGAGAGGTGAGTCTGTGGAATTCTCTGCCTCAGAGGGCGGTGGAGGCAGGTTCTCTGGATGCTTTCAATAGAGAGCTAGATAGGGCTCTTAAAAATAGCGGAGTCAGGGGATATGGGGAGAAGGCAGGAATGGGGTACTGATTGGGGATGATCAGCCATGATCACATTGAATGGCAGTGCTGGCTCGAAGGGCCAAATGGCCTACTCCTGCACCTATTGTCTATTGGTGTAGATTAGTGGCTCATGCTATGAGTCATGCATTTGTAGTTATGCCCACTAGCTTGTTAGCGTCGCGGTCTGCTGCATTCCGTTAATCTTAAAGTGAACTCTTAAGTGAGAAGTTGTATTGCTCGTACCTAATAAACTCTATATAATCTGACATGGTGTGAGGCCACTGTTATTATAAGGACGACAAATTGGCATGGTGTCAGAGTGTATGGACTCACTCCTCAATTGATTATATTGTTTTTATCTTGGTGTTTGATGCAGACCTTGCACAGCGATGGCATGTATTCAAGGAAGATTTCTCAATCTACATTGATGCAGCGTATCCAGCTGCTGCCCCTGCTCTCCGTGCATCAATCCTACTTAACCTGGCAAGCACTGAAGCTGCCCGACGTGCCAGAAGATTTCACTATGCACCGGCTGGAGTCGACGCTAATGGTATACAGATTCCAGCAGAGTCTGACCGAGATCCTGAATGTCTCCTACGTAATTCTGACAACTATGTGAGTTACAAATTAATGTGAGCATTGAATGACATACATTTTTCTCAATGTGTCAAAACCAAGGAGAACCTGTCAATGAAATCGCTAGTCAATGCGATTTTAGAGAAATTAAAAATAGTATGATACGAGATCGCTTAATACATGGCATATTGAATAATAAACTACTCGATGCATTGTTACGAGAAAAGCTGTTGAAAACCACTGTCGTGTAGCTGAATTAACCAATGCCCACATTAAAACGCTAACATGTTCTGCTGCTCGTGAAGTCAATGCAGCCAGCGTGTCTAATCAAACTACTGCTCTCCCATTCCAGGGGCCGGTTTACAGCCCAAGATGGATTGCTAATTGCTTTAATTGTGGTGGTTCACACACTGCACCGGTGCCCTGTGTATGGAAAACTCTGTTGATTTTGCAATAAAATCATTTTGCAAAATGCTGCAGGTCACGAAACAACAGATTTCAAAATGAGACAGCCTGTCAACTCGTTAAACCAGGATGAATATCCAAGCTCCGAGTTCGCACAAACAGACGGTGACAGCACAGAGATTAATGTGCATGCTTTGACAGGTTCAGCATCGTAACTGGATCCCAAGGTCCGATTGCTCATTAACGGCAAAACTTCTTTATCCTAAATTTGATGGCTCGCTGCAACACAATTTCGCTGGCTGTCTTCCAACATCTGCAAAACACAGAAACTCTAACTCAGCCGACTGCATCACTTATCGCGTTTAACGGTGCTCCACCACACCCTATCGGACAAGTAAAGTTACAAGTAAAGTACCGCCTCAACGCGTGTGACCACAACCTGGATTTCTACGAGGTACGCGAGAAGGTACCATCCATTCTGGGTGCCAATGCATGCCACGGCATGGGTTTGATTTCCTTCAGCCCTTCAGTCTGTCCACTGATTATAGGTTGTGATTTTACACATCACATTTTAACACAATACAAGGATTTGTTTAATAACAAGCTGGGCAGGTTGCCTGTGAGATACACGATTACTATTGACCCTGAGGCAATCCCAGTTGTCCGTCCGACTCACAGGATTCCCCATGCTATGCGAGGTCGTGTACAAAGTGAACTTAACAGAATGGTGGCTCTTGGCGGGCTTTATCTTGACTTTACCTTATCTGCACATCTGGACGCCCACAGCGGCAGCTGTGGAAGGTTGAGGTCCCGACCACGGGGGAAAATGGAGGAGGACTGGCCAAATTTTGTGCCTTCCACCACAGTGATGAATGCTGTGGTGAATGTTTGTGTTAAATTTTTATTGTGTTTTTCTGTGTTCTTTTTTTCATTGTACTGCTGCTGGCAAATTCATTTCACTTGCACTTTATGTGCAAGTGGCGAATCAAACTGATATTGATATTGATATTCTGCCACATCCTGTACCTGTGCTCCCATGGTCTACAATGGCAGCTAATTTATTTGAATGGCACGGCAAGCAGTACCTGGTGCTCGTGGATTCGTATTCAGGATGGTTCGACATAGATTTTCTCAGCAGCTCCACTTCCAGCGGTGTGATTTCGAAATTATCTCATCATTTTTCCTCCACGGATCTCCAGGCAAGCTGTTGACTGACAATGGCAGCCAGTTCACCAGCCAACAATTCAGAGAGTTTGCCAGATACTGGAATTTTCACCACACAACCAGCAGCCCTGAATATCCACAGTATAACGGGCTAGCTGAACGGGCTATCAGAAGTGCAAAACAACTAATGGAGCACTCTCACAGGGCTAAATCTGACGTGTTTCTGGATTCGCTCAACTTACGCAACATTACCCGTGCCCCTGCCTTGGGTTCACCTGCTCAACAATTATTGTCAAGGCAGACCCGTACCATGCTGCCCATAGCAGAGCAAATGTTAATACCTCATGTCTTTCTGCCCAAGGAAGTTCAAGCCAGGTTGCATCAGAAGCGTGATGTTCAAAAGAAATGGTGCGACATGATGAGTAGGCCACTGCTGCCATTGACCAAAGGACAGGTGGTCCGCTTACAGACTGACAAAGGCCATGACTGTATTGGGGTGGTTTCTAGTCCTGCTTCAGAGCCACGCTCATACATTGTTAGAGCCGATGGCGGCACCTACCGACGCAACAGACACATCTTCTGCCTGTGAACGAGCCAATCCCTCATCCTTATTATCTGGATCGTACAAGTTCATTTCAATCTGCATCTTGTGACCCTCGCATGCTTTTGCCAGCACAACAATCCATGCCTGCGACAGTTCCTCTATCTGTTCAATCTTCGCCTGCACCACAGTCGCCTTCTTCGACTCCAAAGGCATTGGTCCACTCCCCCCTGGCGGTGAAATCACCTGCTCTTTCCCCGGAGAAAAAGAATGGAGATGGCCTCTATCGAACACGTGCTGGTCATGTTTGCAGGCCGGTCGTGAAGTATCCGGACTGTGTTTGACTTTCCACCAGTCTGTCATCGGTTGTGATATTTGCTTTGCTTAGTTATGGGTATACATCATCATTGATTCTTTAAGAGGGGGGATGTAGATTAGTGGCTCATGCTATGAGTCATGCACTTGTAGTTACGCCCCTAGCTTCTTAGCGTCACGGTCTGCTGCACTCCGTTAGTCTTAAAGTGAACTCTGAGAATTTGTATTGCTCGTACCTAATAAACACTATATAACCAGACATGGTGTGAGGCCACTGTAATTATAAGGACTACAAATCGACAAACGGGATCCCACTACTGGCCACATCTTCCCATCTCCACCCCTTTCTGCTTTCCACAGAAATAATTCCCTCTGAAACTCCCTAGTCAACTCATCCCTTCCCACCCAAACCACCCCCCGGGTATTTTCCCCTGCAACTGCAGGAGATGCAACACCTGTCCCTTTACCTCCCCCCTCGACTCCATCCAAGGACATTCCAGGTGAGACAGAGGTTCACTTGCACCTCCTCCAACCTCATCTACTTTATCCGCTGTTCCAGGTCAACTTCCCTACGTTGGCGAGACCAACCGCAGGCTCGGTGATCGTTTCACTGAACACCTCCACTCAGTCCATCTCAACCTACCGGATCTCCCGGTGGCTCAGCACTTCAACTCCTCCCATTCCCAATCTGACCTTTCTGTCCTGGGCCTCTCCATTGTCAGACTGAGGCCCAGCGCAAATTGGAGGAACAGCACCTCATATTTTACACCACAGCGGTATGAACATTGACCTCTCTAACTTCAGATAGCCCTTGCTTCATCCCCTTCCCCTTCCCAGTTCTCCCATAGTCTTATTGTCTCCATCTACATTCTATCTTTGTTCCGCTACCATCCCCTGACATCAGTCTGAAGAAGGGTCTCGACCTGAAACGTCGAAACACATTCCTTCTCTCCAGAGATGCTGCCTCAACCGCTGAGTTACTCCAGCATTTTGTGTCCACCTTCGATTTAAACCAGCATCGGCAGTTCTTTCTAACACTCTATTGACCCTGGCCTCCTAATTCTTGTCTATCAACTAATATATTAGCTATGCTTTTTCCCCTCGAGGCTATCATTTTTATACATTAGATATCTGCTTATTAACTTTCTTGAAACCATTGGCTTCCTCTAATAAATTTACATAAAACGTGAAATGATGTAGTGATTTAAAAAAAATATATCAATCCCCCTTTTAAATGTTATAGTCTCTTCCTCAATTGCGTTTGGTGCTGTAGCAATTCACATTTTTTTAATTCTCAAATTTAAAATAATGTAATTTACCAATATAACAGGTGCCATTTGATAATCAACCTCTTTTATATTTTCTTATTGTTTTTCTGAGAATATACTTAATTTAGCTCCAATGAACTTCACCTGACACAACAAGCTGCATCCTAACAATCTATGTACACACACAAACACATTGATTTTCAATCTTGCATTCTAACAATTCCAGTTCTTTTCTGCCCTGAGTCTGCCTCCAAAATTCACCTTCCATCAATGTTTGCTGACTTGTTGGTTGCACATCATACTGGCCACACTCTTTGCACACCTACCGCCAGAAAGATGGAATATGAGTCTGAAAACCATGAGCAACAAGTTCAAGAATTGCTTCTTCCCACCAACCATCAGGCTCTTGAACATTGCACAACATCATCCTTAACTCTGTTCTTTGGACTGTCATTCATTTCACCAAGGACTTTAGGTTTTTTTTTGCACAAGTATTGTGGTTATTAATTTAATGCATTTTTGTTTATTATATAATTATCCTCATGTATTGTGTTTACAGGCCTGTTATACTGTTGTAAGAAAGAAATTCATTGCTCAGTTCCGTATCCCATTATGTGTTTCCCTTCCCCATCTTCTTCAGTAGACATCCCATTCACATGTTTGTAATTTTTTTTGTTTTACCTTTCCAGGGAGTGACTGCCGCTGTCCTGATCCTTACTGGAAAAGACCTCCTCTACCTATTTACATCTCAACTCCTTTAAGATGTTCCTTACCGTGTGCGGACGTGGTGTCGAAGGACGAGAAGCCGAAGCAAAGAAGTGGAAGCCAAATAACCGAACGGAAACGAAGCCGAAACGCCAAATAATTGAAAGGGTGGGACGCCTAAATGCAAACTAACCAAAATGGCGGGACACCTAAAAGCCAACTAACCGAAAGGCTGCGACGCCTCAAAGCAAACTCATTGAAAGGCCACTCTGCAGAAACGCCGACTAACCAAAAGGCTGCGTCGCCTACAAGCCAACTAACCGAATGGCCGCTCAGCCGAAAAGTCAAATAACAGACCCCCACGTCCATCACATCACTGGCCAATGGATACGGGAGGGTGGGGGTCATTTTCCCACACAAGCCATAGGTGACTGGGCACTCTGAACTCAAGCACCAAGTTGTAAGCAGTCCATGTGAAAGGACAGCACCTACCAACAATGAAGGCACTATGAAACCAGCTGCCGCAAGCCCTTCCCACAGGACGGGGTTTTAACTCGGCATTAAAAATCAAAAAAGAGTTACATTGATTTAAAAACAAAAATGTTACGTGTATAAATAGTTCTTACATTCGGGAACCTGGTTAATTAAGTGGTGGGATTATTTCCCTGTCCTAACTATGCCTTTGGTTTAGCTGGTGGTTATATCCATTCCATCCCTCCCTCACAAAGATGTGAGATTTCACTAAGAGCACACTTGGATGAATAGATGAAAGCGGCATGTAAAGCGTATTCTTGCTATCGAGGGAGTGCAGCGTAGGTTTACAAGGTTAATTCCCGGAATGGCGGGACTGTTATATGCTGAAAGAATGGAGCGGTTGGGCTTGTACACTCTGGAGTTTAGAAGGATGAGAGGATATATCAATGAAACATATAAGATTGTTAAGGGTTTGGACATGTTCCCGATGTTGAGGGCGTCCAGAACCAGGGGCCACAGTTTAGAATGAGGAGTAAGCCATTTAGAACGGAGGCGAGGAAACACTTTTTCTCACAGAGAGTGGTGAGTCTGTGGAATTCTCTGCCTCAGAGGGCAGTGGAGGCGGGTTACAAAAAACGTGCTTCTTGTTGTCAAGGGGAGGGGGGAGCTGAGGAGATAAAATTGTTCGTTGTCATGCACACTTGTCATCGGCCTGCCAGGGAATTTGTGTGTGCCCCCCCCCCCATGTTTTAAACGCGAGCCGGGGTGGGGGTGAATCACTCAGTGTGGGTGTCAAGGGGTAAATCACCCTGGTGTGGGGGTTGGGGTCCGATGGCGGTGTATCGCGGTCAGTGACTCTGGGTGGGTGGAGGAACCAGCCTGTTCCACACCTCTGCTCCACCCGCCGCTGCCGACACAGAGCCCATCACAGTGCGGCACACGGGGGAGACAAGGCAGCGGGCGGCCGTGGTCGTGGGAGAGTGCGGGCTGTCCCGAAGGATGCGCTCCTTCAGCCGCTTACAACTTGGTGCTCGGGTTCAGAGTGCCCAGTCACCTATTGCTTGTGTGGGAAAATGACCCCCACCCTCCCGTCTCCACCAGCCAGTGATGTGATGGACGTGGGGGCCTGGACGAATCGCTGACAAATCCTGCCCCCCCCCCCCCCCCCCCCCCCGGCGACGTCATGTCCGTTATTTGCCTTATCGGCTGAGCGGACATTCGGTTAGTTGGCTTGTAGGCGATGCAGCCTTTCGGTTAGTTGGCGTTTCAACAGAGCGGCCTTTCAGTGGGTTTGCTTTTAGGCGATGCAGCCTTTTAGTTAGTTGGCTTTTAGGCATCCAGCCCTTTTGGTTAGTTTGCATTTAGGCATCCCACCCTTTCGGTTAGTTGGCATTTAATTAGTTTGCTACGTACGTTTTCGGTTATTTGCCGTTTCAGCTTCATTTCCGTTCGGTTATTTGGCTTCCACTTCTTTGCTTCGGCTTCTCATCCTTCAACGACACGTCCGGGTACCGCTCCTTACATGAAGGATCATTGGTAGCCGGTGACAGATTTGTTACCTCTTCTTGGAGAGTTTCTTGAAATTGAGAATGACTTGTTTTGACCTGGTTCCATGGCTTCTGAAGTGCTTGGTGGGGCCAATGTGGGAGTTGAAACTCTTCCACAGATGGGGTAGATGTCAGATGGAATGAGCTGGTGAAAACAGTTTGCAAGGCTGTGCTCCTTCTGCTATTTACACTAGATATTGTGTGCCCCTGAGCGGGGACCTGAGATTGTCACTGCCATCCCACATGCTCACTTTGAGTGAAGAAGAGCGAGGGATTCCTCGAAATCTGTGAGTATTTTGCATTTTCTTTCAAGGAGGCTCTGAGAACATTTTTCAATATTTTGCTTCTGCCAACTCGTAATGTCATACCATGACACAGCTGCAAAGAGAGTGTCTGCTTCAAGAATCTGTGGTCAGCTATTAGAATGATATGGTCAGCCCAATAGGGCTGACTGAATATAATTAGGTCCTCAATGCCAGGAATATGTCTTGCAGTTGGATACTGATGGTGGTTTGCTTGTCCTTCCAGACGATTCTGCAGAGATAGCATTGGTGGTATCTGTCCAGTGCCCTAAGGAGCCTACTGCATGTTCTTCAGGTCTCTGAAGCACAAAGGAAGTCAGGGATCACTGCTATCCAGTAGACATTGAGTTTTGTACAGGTTTGAAGTCTGGATCTTCAAACCCCTTTTCCTCAATCATCTAAAGGCTCTGCTGGTGTAATGAATAAAATGGTGAATTTCTTCAATAAAGAAATTCTTTATTCTTTGAGGGGTGCTAAACAATGCAGGGGAAGTGGTGCAGACTTCTCTGAACTGTTGAAATTAGAAACAAGGAACTGCAGATGCTGGGTCCATGTTCTCCAGAGATGCTGCCTGACAAACTAAGATACTACAGCATTTTGTGTCTTATCTCTAACTGTCATTGTCAGCGGGAGGTGATGTACACCAGGGGCAGGTTGATACAGAACCTTTGTTTTGCAGAGGTGCAAGCCCATCGTCTTGGATATTCCAGTGAACAAGATGACAATGATCTCAAACTTGATATTCAAATTACGCAAATGGAAGCATGGTTTGGGGACTGCAAATTGGCTACTGAGGTTGGGGCAAACCCAGTTCTAAATTTGAGGCACTGAAAGTTGAATAGTTTTCCATCTGTTGCATAGATTAATTCCATTCCAACAAAAAGCTTGTTTGAGGTAGGGTGCAGCATGTGGCAATAAGAAATGAAATATCAGGGCAATGAATTGAGATTAATTGAAATTCTCTCTGCACTGGGATTATTCTCTCTTCAAAATGCAGCATGGAGCATTTCCAAACGAGAAGCATTGGATTTCTACGGTAAATATTCAGTCTCAGTTTTCTTGGCATCCCCTTGTGCCTTTTGCCTTCTACTTTGTATCTGTGCCCCCTAATGCTCAATCATTCGTGATTGGGAACACTCTCTCTATCTATCTATTTTATCTAACACCGCATGGTAATCTGGTGTTTTATCTGAGCTTCTCTCGACCATCTTTGCTCCAATGAGAACAACCCAGGTTTCACCAGCTTAATTATGCAGCTGAAATCACTCACCCCTGGAACCATTCTAGTGAATCTCTACTATGTATATCAGACCTTCACCCTATTCCTAAATTGTGGTGACTAAAGTTGGATGGAATTAGTTTCCATGAAGCCCAGAATTCTACATGACATTACAAGCTGGTCAATCAATATTTCCTGTCATTTTCAAAGATTTATTCACATACATACTTAGACAACATAGTTCAGCCACACTGCCTATATTGCCTCTATTGTCTGTTTTTCTGTGCAAAATATTCAAATTATAGCAAAAATAACTTTATATATTTGGAACATAGAATACATCAAAGTATTCTATGTTCCAAATATATAAAGCTTTTTGCTATAGTTGGAAGGGTGAGGTGAGACCATTGCATCTTTCACAGTAAGCATGTAAAGACCGGGATTGTCAATTAGTTCTGAATGGTCAGAAGTGGTGGAAGAGGGATCAAAGTATTAAACGTAAAAATTATAGAATGACCATATATGTTAGAAAAAATGTATGTTTTTTTTAACCTCGACATAATAAATTTACCTCCACAAAGATTTGTCTCAATACCTATTTGGACACAAATTACGAGACAGAATTTTTTGAAAAAACTTTTAATTTTAACTTTTTGGAAGGAAAAGGAAATATTCATTTAATTCAAAATCAAAACATTAGTACACACTGGAAAGAGAAGCATTGCCATTCTGGAATTTCTTTCCAAATGCACACAGTTCAAAGGTCAAGCAAAGCAGCAGGGATGGCTCCTTTTGCATTTTATAGCTGTGGTGATGTTTGTAGGAGTTAAAACCATTGTCTGTAACTTCATAGTTATGAGAGTCCTAATTAGAACCTTAAATATAATGATGGGGATATAATGCAAATACACATTAAACATTTTCTTCTTTTTTACACTAAAAATAATACATCTGCTAAATATCTAATCGATAGAATAGTTTTATTAATAGCATAACATTTCTGAATACTGCAGATATTACAGCATTCTGTAGACCAGATTAGTAACAGATTTTATAGCCTGTTTGGAGTTATGGAACATTACTTGTGCTATGCACAACATAAATTGCAAATTTCCAGTTCTTATGGTATTGTACAGTCCAGCAGTATTTGGACATTGTGTCATTAAATACATTTTTAGAGAACTAGTCATCAGAATTTTTTAATTCAAAGCTATTGTGTGAAAAGTGCTTCCTCAATGTTCTTATATCTCACTTTTATTTCTGGAACCTGCCACCATCCTTCCCTGTTGCCATTACATGCAGAAGTTGATTATCTGAACCTAAAATTACATCATAGACTTCTATTTGTAGTATTTGTACAAATGGCCCCATAGTGTGCGGCACAGTGGCAAAGCTGATATATTTGCTGCCTCACAGTGCGAGAGACGCGGGTTTGATCCTGACCTTGATGCTTTCTGTGTGCAGTTTGCATTTTCTCCCTGTACACCACCGCAGGGCATGGGCTTAACAGTGGAGCCGATCCCTTGCCTGCGGCATGTGGACTTTATCATCAAAGGCTCGCAGTCTCGGAAGAGGCTAGTCAGGAGCTCCAACGAAGCAGGTTAGACCAGCCCCGACGAGGGGTCCGATCGCCGGCGCGGGGGAGTTGACATCCCACTGATGCGGGAGCTGATCGCCCCGATGCGGAGGGCCCGACTGCTGGCTACGGGAGTCAAGATTGTCCCTTCAACGGAGGGCTCGAGGCCCCCGACCACGGGAGAGCAAAAAGGGAAGAGATATGAACTTTTTTTTCGCCTTCCACCATTGTGAGGAATGTGGAGGAGTCATTGTGGTGGATGTTTATATTAAAATGTATTTTGTGTGTTCCGTTGCTTGTATGACTGACCCTTGTACCTTGTACCTTGTACCTTCCGAAGAGTCCACCAGGGACTATACTGGAAGCTGGACAATTTTTACATTTATCAAGCCAATCAATCAAGCTAATTAACCTACAAACCTGTACGTCTTTGGAATATGGGAGGAAACCGAAGATCTCGGAGAAAACCCACACAGGTCACGGGGAGAACGTACAAACTCCGTACAGACAGTGCCCTTAGTCGGGATCGAACCCGGGTCTCCGGTGCTGCATTTTGCTGTAAGGCAGCAACTCTACCACTGCGCCACTGTGCCTCCTCGAGTATGTAGGGAGTGGATGTAAAAGTGGGACAACATAGAATTATTGGGAACAGGTGATCGATAGTTACTGTGGGCTCAGAGGATGAAGGTCTTGCTTCCTTGCTGTGTCTTTCAATCAATTAAACCCTTTAAAGCCTGACATTGTTCTACGGTGAATCTTTACTATGCCTTGCCTGAGATGAACAGCGCAAAATTGAATTCAAATCTGAATTGTTTGCTTTGTATATAATGTAATCAAAAACAATTTTGAATTGAGTTTTTAAACGACATGTAGGTCAGTGAGAAAACGCAGTCTGAAACTCTAAAATGTTATTTTGGAGAAGGCACCACAAATCCCCTATTGTTCTTGTTACAGATTTCATCTTGGACATTTGCAGTTATAAACAGTGAAGCATAATAAGTATTCATCTTCCTCTTTACCCCATCTCATCCAGATAAAAATCTTTATCTCTTTCAAAAGGAAATTACAGGAAATTTGGCTACTTATGGGAATCATTAATTTCTTCAATTTAATTTGCAAATACTTGGGTTTAAAAGTATTGCAAATAATCTAGTAGACTGCAAACACCAAATATTCATTGTGTACACCAATGAATACATATAATAATGGTTGTCAACAGTCTTGTAGTCATAAAGAGCAATTTTGGGACGTTGGGGAAAGTTTCATTCTTCACAGTAGATCCAGTTGTGCCTTAGGCACTTCAGATAATGAACTGTTTGGGGATCAGCAAGGAATCACTTTTGTTTTTAAAAACGTTTGCGCACTTCCTTTCCGAGCCAAGTTAATTGTACACACAACAGTACAAACAATTGCACTCTCTCTCTATCCACTTTTGACATAGCATAAATGTTACCCTGAATCAATGTGACATCAGTTGACATCCCCTGATGTGTCAATGGCCATAAAAGCTGTCAGAGATACAGCGAATTCCACCAAGCAACGTGATGTTTTTTTTGGGGGGGGGGGGGGTTTAAACAAAGGAATAGAGTAATGAGAAGTAAATGTTCTTGCATTAGAATGTAAAACCTGAGAGCATTCTCCCTCAATTTAACAGTAGATTGTATACCATCTTAAACTATTTTAAGGGACAGATGCAAAGCACTACTTACATGCTGAGTTACTATCCCTCATCAGTATTAAGACTCTGCTCTAGACTGACATAAGCCCCAGTAGAAGAGCTGCCCCAGTGATTGACGTATTTTATTATTAACTTTTTTTAGTTACTTTAATGCTTTCTTTGTATCTAACAAACACAGGTTTATCGGGGGGGGGGGGGGGGGGGGGGGGGGGGGGGGAAAGAGTCAAATACGCATTCATGACTAAAAGGAGAAACAGCAAGGCATCCGCAAAAAAATAATCAGCTACCTAATGTCTGGAACAAGCTTAAGCTCTCTGTAATGTGATCCTTACATGAACCATAATCTCCTGTTTATTCCCCCTAATGAGGCAGGAGTTAAAACAGTTGACCTGATCAGATTCAGATGGCAGCCCTAAAGGAGTGAGCCCCCTGCTGTATCTTGGGCCCGACACCCTTTGTTACCTCCAAGTGAGCTGAGACCAGGCTGTGAACCATGTAAATAGGAGGTTTCCAGGTTAATGAAAAGCCATAACTTTGTCCCAGTGCCGCTATGGAGCACTCTTTGCTTGAGCCATAGAATCACATTCTTGCCACAATCAACTCATAAAGCTTAGCAAACGTGTTAAGTTTCCAGGGGAAACAAATGAGTTTTGCTGAAAACAGATAGGAAAGTAAATCTTGGATGAATTAGAATACTTAAGCTGGATATATTTCTTCCGAAAAATGTATTTAGTTTAAGATTCAATTCAAACAAATTGACATGCATAAATGATTTGTGATCTCAAAGTTCACCATGATATTTTTTTCTGATTATTGATTTAGTTGCTTTTGCTAACTTTGAAAAGGTGGTGCTTTTTGGAAATAATTACACAAAACAAATTTGCTTGAGTCTCTGAACTTAATTTTCAGTGCAAATTAATCATCATTTGCGCCATTAGACAATAGACAATAGACAATAAACAATAGACAATAGACAATAGGTGCAGGAGTAGGCCATTCGGCCCTTCGAGCCAGCACCACCATTCAATGTGATCATGGCTGATCATCCCCAATCAGTACCCCGTTCCTGCCTTCTACCCATGTCCCCTGACTGCTATTATAAGAGTCCTTTCCAGCTCTCTCTTGAAAGCATCCAGAAAACCTGCCTCCGCCGCCTTCTGAGGCAGAGAATTCCACAGACTCATCACTCTCTGTGAGAAAAAGTGTTTCCTCGTCCCCATTCTAAATGGCTTACTCCTTATTCTAAAACTGTAGTCCCTGGTTCTGGAATCCCTCAACATTGGGAACCTGTTTCCTGCCTCTAGCGTATCCAAACCCTTAACAATCTTATATGTTTCAATGAGATTCCCTCTCCCCTACAAGCCCAGCTGCTCCATTCTCTCAGCATATGACAGTCCCGCCATCCCAGGAATTAACCTTGTAAACCTACGCTGCCCTCCCTCAATAGCAAGAATGTCCTTCCTCAAATTAGGGGACCAAAACTGCACACAATACTCCAGGTGTGGTCTCACTAGGGCTCTGTACAACTGCAGAAGAACCCTTTTGCTCCTATATTTGATTCCTCTTGTTATAAAGGCCAACATGCCATTCGCTGTCTTCACTGCCTGCTGTACCTGCATGCTTATTTTAATAGATTGAAGTACAAGGACGCCCAGAACCCGTTGTACTTCCCCTTTTCCCAACTTGATGCCATTTAGATAGTAATCTGCCTTCCTGTTTTTGCTATCATAGTGGGTAACCTCACATTTATCCGCATTAAACTT
The DNA here is from genome assembly GCA_035221665.1 of Okamejei kenojei. NCBI lineage: Eukaryota > Metazoa > Chordata > Chondrichthyes > Rajiformes > Rajidae > Okamejei > Okamejei kenojei. The sequence continues at coordinate 46,870,060 of CM069139.1, forward strand.
CATCTGCCATGCATCTGCCCACTCCCCCAACCTGTCCAAGTCACCCTGCATTTTCATAGCATCCTCCTCACAGTTCACACTGCCACGCAGCTTTGTGTCATCTGCAAATTTGCTAATGTTACTTTGAATCCCTTCATCCAAATCATTGATGTATATTGTAAATAGCTGAGGTCGCAGCACCGAGCCTTGCGGTACCCCACTAGTCACTGCCTGCCATTGTGAAAGGAACCCGTTAATCCCTACTCTTTGTTTCCTGTTTGCCAACCACTTCTCTATCCATGTCAGCACTCTATCCCCAATACCATGTGCCCTAATTTTGCCCACTAATCTCCTATGTGGGATCTTATCAAATGCTTTCTGAAGGTCCAGGTACACTACATCCACTGGCTCTCCCTTGTCCATTTTCCTAGTTACATCTTCAAAAAGTTCCAGAAGATTAGTCAAGCATGATTTCCCCTTCATAAATCCATGCTGACTCGGACCAATCCTGTTACTGCTATCCAAATGTTTAGCTATCTCATCTTTTATAATTGACTCCAGCATCTTCACCACCACTGATGTCAGGCTAACTGGTCTATAATTCCCTGTTTTCTCTCTCCCGCCTTTCTTAAAAAGTGGGATAACATTAGCTACCCTCCAATCCACATGAACTGACCCTGAGTCTATAGAACATTGGAAAATTATCACCAATGCACCCACAATTTCTAGAGCCACTTCCTTAAGTACCCTGGGATGCAGACCATCAGGCCCTGGGGATTTATCAGCCTTCAGTCCCATCAGTCTATCCAACACCATTTCCTGCCTAATATGGATTTCCTTCAGTTCCTCCGTCTCCCCAGATCCTCTGGCCACTACTAAATCAGGAAGATTGTATGTGTCCTCCTTAGTGAAGACAGATCCAAAGTACCTGTTCAACTCATCTGCCATTTCCTTGTTCCCCATAATAAATTCACCTTTTTCAGTCTTCAAGGTCTTCTTTGGTCTTAACATTTTTTTTTCCTCTTCACATACCTAAAGAAGCTTTTACTATCTTGCTTTATATTCTTGGCTAGCTTACCTTCGTACCTCATCTTTTCTCTCCGTATTGTCATTTTGGTTATCTTCTGTTGTTCTTTAAACATTACCCAATCCTCTTGCTTCCCGCTCATCTTTGCTACGTTGTACTTATTCTCTTTAATTTTTATACTGTCCCTGACGTCCCTTGTCAGCCACGGTCGTCCCTTTCTCCCCTTGGAATCGTTCTTTCTCCTAGGAATGAACTGATCCTGCACCTTCTGTATTATTCCTAGAAATACCTGCCATTTTTCTTGCACTGTCATCCCTGCTAGTGTATCTTTCCAGTCAACTTTGGCCAGTTCCCCCCTCATGGCCCCATAGTCCCCTTTATTGAACTGCAACACTGACACCTCTGATCTACTCTTCTCCCTCTCCAATTGTAGATTAAACCTGACCATGTTATGGTCACTGCCTCCTAATGGCTGATTAAACTCGAGGTCCTTTATCAAATCCGGTTCATTACATAACACTAAATCCAGAATTGCCTTCTCCCTGGTAGGCTCAAATACAAGCTGTTCTAAGAATCCATCACAAAGGTACTCTACAAAGTCCCTTTCTTGGGGTCCAGTACCAACCTGATTTTCCCAGTCTACCTGCATGTTGAAATCTCCCATAACAACCACAGCATTATTTTTACTCCATGCCAATTTTAACTCCTGATTCAACTTGCGCCCTATGTCCAGGCTACTGTAGATTAGTCCCATTAGGGTATTTTCACCCTTACAATTCCTTAGTTCTATCCATTCTGACATCTTCTGTTTTAATGTCACCCCTTGCAAGGGACTGAATTTCATTCCTCACCCTTGAATATTCAGTTCCCAGCCCTGGCCCCCTTGCAGCCATGTCTCAGTAATTCCCACAACATCATACTTGCCTGTTTGAAACTGAGCCTCAAGCTCGTCCACTTTATTCCTTATACTTCGCACATTCATTTACAGCACTTTGACCTCCGTATTCACTTTCCCCCCTCACACAGCTCGCAATTGGCCCTGAACTTACTCTGTTGTCCATTCTCGAGCTTTCCTTCCCATTAATTCGAGAATCGTTTGTAATTTTTCCTGTAGCCACTTCCCCTTCAACTCCATCTTTATACTCCCAATTAGTCAACCCCTCCTCCCCACCATTTAGTTTAAACCCACACGTGTAATTGGTGATAGTCTTCATATTCTTCATTCATTTATAATAGCACAAAATTGCCAGAACCATATATTTTGAATCTGCTTTGAGGTAACCCAAATGTTGGATATAAAGGAGCATGCAGTGGAAATGTAAACATTGTCTTTCAGCATCATAGTTAGTTAAGTTTAGCTTAGAGATACAGCGTGGAAACAGGCCCTTCGGCCAACCAGCAATCCCCGCACATTAACACTATCCTTCACACAGTAGGGACAATTTTTACATTTACCAAGCCAATTAACCTATATGCCTGTACATCTTTAGAGTGTGGGTGGAAACCGAAGATCTCGGAGAAAGCCCACGCAGGTCACGGGGAGAATGTACAAACTCCGTACAGACAGCATCCGTAGTCAGGATTGAACCCGGATCTCCGGCCCTGCATTCGCTGAAAGGCAGCAACTCTACCGCTGTGCCACCGTGTCGCTTTCTCATCCACTCCCTGCACATTACGGACAATTTACAGAGGCCAATTAACCTATAAACTTGCACATCGTTGGGATGTGGGAGGAACCGGAGCACCTGGAGGAAACCCACGTGGTTACAGGGAGAACATTAAAACTCTACACAGAGAGCACGCGAGGTCAGGATCAAACTTGGCTCTCTGGCATTGTGGACAGCACTCTACCAGCTTTGCAATTACAAAATCTTTTTCAGCAACTCTGAAAAAATGTATGAATTCATGAACAGCAATCTGAATGTTTTCATATTTCAGTGCCTTTCATGCAACTACTATTTTATACCGTATTCAGTATGTTAAGAGTAAAAATTATACGAATGAAGTTCTGCTCAAACATAAGCTGCATTAGTCTGTAAACAGTAATCGATATCTATTTAAAGCAAGTCAAGAAGTTGGAATGAAACAAGTTCATATCCATACGATGTTGCAGCATTTCAACTTATTGTCGAAACAGATTTAAATGGTTTATTGTATATGATGATATGCAGCTAAGTTCCCATTTTGTTTTAAAACCTCTGATCGGAAAATGGGATGTAATTTAGTTCATGCTTAACATAATCCATCAACAATCAAATCACAACCCCACTCTCGACACAATGTTGGCACTGATACGAAGGGAAAATTTGGTCTGATTAAAGTCTGATGCTCGCACAACATGGTTGATCTAAATCACACACAGTTCCACATCACTTTGAGCCTAACCTTGGGTTTCTCTATGGGAATAGTTAAACAATATTTATGGCAGGATTTTGTCATGGTGAATTTTAAAGTTAGATGAAAAAATATATCAGAATTTAAAAAGGTAAACACATTGCCAATGGACGTTTAGCACACTGTAAACTGTAAATCATGTAAACTGAAAGAGCAAAAGCATACTAATTGTGTTGATGACGTAATTCCTGAGAAGATGTTGGTGGTATTATTGAAAGAAAGCAGCGGCAAAGCAGCTCAAGAAAAGCACAAATCTCTTGTTTTCTGACAAAACTAAACAAAAAACAATTTTCCAACTGACTCCTTTACAGAATAAAATTGGAACACCAATTATTCAGGCAAGTCCTAGCATTAAAAAACAGCAGCATGACAGCTTACACTCTGGATTACTTCCAATAACAATAAGACTTGCCCAAGCAAAGTCTTACCTGGTTTTCACCACATCGAGGGGATGCATCAGGCAAATTTCCACAAGACCTGGATAGATGACATAGCAGAAAGAGCCAATAAATATTAGCACAAACAAAAGTTTATACTTCACAGCTTATTATTGTGTGAAGGTCAAAAATAAAAAATGAAGCACATTGAAGCATTTTTGTTGAATTTATTCATCCATGAGGTGTATATACTGTGGTCAATGCCAGCATTTATTATGTATGCCTACATACCCCGAACTACGGAGGCAGTTAAGTCAGCCTAATAAGTGAGTCCCATATAGGCTTGACTAGGTAGTTGTCTTTTTTTGAAAGACAACAGTGAACCAGATACGTAGGTTAAACTAATAATAACTAATAACTAATCTATTCTTAAGTGTACAGTGTACATTTTAAGATCTAAATGAACAACAAATAATAACTAATAACTAATCTATTCTTAAGTGTACAGTGTACATTTTAAGATCTAAATGAACAACAATTGAGCTGAGCAGATTTGGAGATCAAATTTGGGACCATTTAAAACATTGGCATTATTATAAAAACATTCCCATCAAGTATCTTCAAGCCCCAATTACATTTCTAAAGTAACATTTTGACTCTGTGTGACCTCCTCTGAGAATAGAAATTCTTTTTTTTTTTGCAGCTACAATCCACGCTCCTACTAATATCAAGGGTCCAATCAAAATATGCTGAGAGTTGTGAGTCTGTGGAATTCTCTGCCTCAGAGGGAAGTGGAGGTCAGTTCTCTGGATACTTTCAAGAGAGAGCTGGATAGGGCTCTTAAAGATAGCGGAGTCAGGGGATATGGGGAGAAGGTAGGAACGGGGTACTAATTGGGGATGATCAGCCATGATCACATTGAATGGCTGTGCTCGTTCGAAGGGCCGAATGGCCTTCTCCTGCACCTATTGTCTATTGTCGATTGTCAAATTTAGGATTGTTTTATATAACTATTTTATAAAACCTTCATTTTGGACCTGAATGCTAAATATCTAATCTTGTGATTTCATGTATTAGCATGCTTGGAATTGATTCAGGTGGTATTATGCAATTTTTACAAATCAACAACTTGCATACTTACAGCATGCTTACTATAGAGTATAATATCATCAGATGCTTCACTGGTAGACAAGAGAGAATTGACATTTTAGTTTTGAAGGAGAGATTAGCTGAGTGAATCGAAATTGTTTCAGAGAGGTCAGGAAGTACAGGGATACAGCTGAATGCGATAGATCATTTAAAAGACACTAAAACATAACTGCAATACTGAAAAACTATGATCCAGGCTAATCAAATAGTTCAATAATTATTGTATTGTCACATGTAACTAAGATTGAAATGCTTTGTTTTACATACAATCCAATAAAATCATACTATATATAAGCACAATCATACTTAAGTAAAAGAGTGCAACGATTGGAGCGTTAAAAAATTAGATTTTGTCTGAGGCAGCACAAAAAGAGTTAGTGTATTTCTGGCACCACGTACTTTTCAAGTATCAAGTCCTTAAAAATAGTGAGTATTATCCTGACCTGGTAGTGACACTGTGTCAATAATGTAGGGGTCAGCCTGGGCTGGAGATGCTGTTGGTACCTTCAACTGCCGCTCCGTACAGCTGCTGCAAGCCACGCTAGATCTGCATGCTCGTCAGTCTTCTGAGGAGCCTCCGTCATTATTACAGTATGCACACAAAATAATCCAGCGCACACACAAACAACACTGGCATCTCTACTGTAACCTGTGCTCAAAGGTTACGACAAATTCAATCAGGCCAGATACTGCATTATGTTCCAACCTTCAGTCATCAGCAAAGTGATGGAGAGGGTCACACACTAATACCAAGAGACACTTGCTTTCCAATGCTCAAATCATGTTATGTTAGATATGCATAGTTTCAGACTTCAGTACAATCTCCAGTCTAACAGGAACTAAACAGCTGAAAAGCTGAGGGAATTGGTCTGCACATTAAAAACAATATTTATGTGGCAATGAGAAAGTTAAATAAAAATGTAGTCAATAAGAATTTTTGAGTGACACTGTGGCATAGCTGGCAGAGCTGCTGCCTCACAGACCTAGGTTCAATCCTGACCTTGGGTGCTGTCTGGTTGGAATATGCACATCCTCCATACCCCGCAACACTGCCCTCTCTCCCCATTCCCCCACTCGCAAACAGGGCAGAGTCCCCCTGGTCCTCACCTTTCACACCACCAGCCGGCAAATACAACACATAGTCCTCCGCCAGTTTCGCCACCTCCAACGTGACCCCTCCACTCGCCACATCTTCCCATCTCCTCCCCTGTCTGCCTTCTGCAAAGACCGCTCCCTCCACAACTCCCTTGTCATTTCTTCCCTTCCCTACCCCTACCCCTTCCCCGGGCACTTTCCCTTGCAACCGCAAGAAATGCTACACTTGTCCCTTCACCTCCCCCCTCCACTCCTTTCAGGGACCCAAGCAGTCCTTCCAGGTCCGACAGAGGTTCACCTGCACCTCCTCCAACCTCATCTACTGCATCCGCTGCTCCAGATGCAAGATGATCTATATCGGTGAGACCAAGCGGAGGCTTGGCGATCGTTTCGCCGAACACTTCCGCTCGGTCCGCAAAAACCAACCCGACCACCCGGTGGCTCAGCACTTCAACTCCCCCTCCCATTCCGTACAATGGCTTGTTCCCTTTATCATCGATACTTTTTTGCATATCTTTCATTCATTGTTCTTTATCTCTCCACATCACCGTCTTTATCTCTTGTTTCCCTGATCCCTGACCAGTCTGAAGAAGGGTCTCGACCCGAAACATCGCCTATCTCCTTCGCTCCTTAGATGCTGCTGCACCCCGCTGAGTTTCTCCAGCCTTTTGTGTAACCCTCCCTGTGACCACGTGGGTTTCCTCCAAGTACTCCGATTTCCTCTCACATCCCAAAATGTGCAGGTTTGTAGGGTAATTGGTCTTTGTAAATTGCTCCTAGTGTGTAGGCAATGGATGAGAATGTGGGAATAGCATAGAACTTGTATGACCAGCCTAATCAATGGTCAGCGTGGACTTGGTGGGCTGAATTGCCTGTTTCCATGTATCCTTCAATTTAATTCAACTAAGAATTTGGAGGGAAAATCACAATTGCTGGCTTCATATCAAGTACAAAAGAGATGATGGCTATTTGTGGCTAAATTCTTAGCCCAACTATTTTTCTTAGAAGACAGTTATCTTCTGCTGCTCCAGTGGGGGAAAGGAATGGTCGACATTTTGGGTCAAAACTTTGCATAATTTCTCTCCACCCCCTCTTGCTGCTCGACTCCAGATGATCATTTGTTGCTCAGGATTCCAGTTTCTGCAGTCTCTTGCATCTATATTCATATTTAATATTGTTTATCATGCCGAATGAGGCCATTCTCAGAGACATCTCATCAATCACATCCCCCTTTTTATTTCTATGTAATGCATTCTTATATGCGCATCTGTGAGTCATATAGTATGGAGATCCTTTGGTCAACCATGTCCATCAGCAACTATCTGGCACATATCTACGCTTATCACAGATTTCCTCATGCATCTCCATCAACCCCATTCACACCCAGATAGCTCCCAGCCTAATCCTGATTCATTTCCTACCAAAGCACACCAGAATCAATTCACAGTAACCAGGAACCGAGTGAACCAGTGTGCCTTTGCAGAGGTGCATGCCTCAATCAGCATCAATGGTGCCAAAGTGGAAATAGTTGAGAGCATCCATGGTGTTAACATTCCCAATGATCTGTCATAGAACAACCACATTGATGTGATAGCCAAGAAGGCACACGAATGCCTCTACTTCCTGAGGAGATTGAGGAAATTCAGCATCTCCAATGACTTCCACAAATGTATCATAAAAGCATACTGTCAGGTTGCATCACAACATGGTTTGGGAACAGCTCTGCCCAAGACTGCAGGAAATTGCAGAGGTGTATATCTACCTCAGTCCACACACAGACCAGACTTCCCACCATTGACTCCGTCTATATTTTATGCTGCCTCGGAAAAGCAGCCAACATAAGCCCAATACTTGTCCCACCTTGTTCATTCCTTCTTCTCCCTGCTCCTGTCTGGCAAAGAGTACAGAAGCTTGAAACTGCACATAACGAGACTCATGAAAAGGTTCTTCCCCTCTCCGAACAGACTTCAGAACAAATCTTCCACAAGCTACAATACTGTCTGATTCACTTCTAACCGATAGAGCATGTTGGACTAAATTTATGGAATTGCTGAGCTACCATGAACTATAATGCTGTGACCTATATTCCACACTCTGTATCTTTCCCATTGCTCTCTCTATTGTGCTTGAGTTTGACTTGATTATATTTATGTATGACATATCTGATCTGTTAGGACAGCACAAAAAACAAAGTTTCTCACTGTACCACAGTATATGTAACAATAATACACAAACCTAAACCTTTGGCACGTAGAAGAGCATCCAGGAGAAACCTGATAGTACAGATTTGGAGGGTTGAGGGGCCTTTTCCCATGATATTTGACACCCAGGATCACTTGAGTTGTGAGGAGTGACGACAGGAGAGCATAGGTGGAAAGAAAAGGGTGTTAGAAGAACTGGAGATGAGATCAGAAGAAAAGGCAGCAGGGTCGATGGGAGAATGGATACAGAATCAGATGTTGAGGCAGGGGAAGGAAGGAAGGAAGACTAGGCAGAGGTGGGCCAAGATATCAGATAGGATGAAGGTTATTATTGACTGATCACTATGGTGGTGACAAGACCATGTATCCATGCAGGGGAAAGGTGATGAGGAGGGTGACAGAGTATCTTAAGGAGTAAGATCAGGGGAATGGAGAGGGGAGAGAACTGATGATCAAAGAACAGAGAGCAAATTAGTTAAGGAGAAAGGGTACAGAATCATTGGAAGGTCCTAAGGACAGCGGACTAAACGGGGAATGGAGTATCAGAGTTGGTGATTATAGATCTGCTTTGCAGTCTGATAACATATCAGCACAAACAACACTTCTGGCTAGATTCCTCAAATTGTACGCCTCAACCAGCATACACACTCCCTACATCTGATTCGTGTCTGAACAATGTCATTGTATGGATTATAAATAGTCCCCCTATCAGTAATTATTTCTTTGAAATTTGTCATTTTATATATGCAATGATTAAAATATATACAACCAATAAATTTTGTCTTACTACAGTGTACAGCCTATATTTTCGTTACAAATCTCCTACTCAATGTCCTTGATATAGTGCAGCCATCTGTATCTCTGGGATTTCATATCTCTTAGAGATAATATATATAAGCATCTGGATAAACAGGGTCTGATCAGGAACAGCCAACATGGATTTGTGCCTGGAAGGTCATGTTTGACAAACCTTCTTGAATTTTTTGAAGCGTTTACTAGGGAAATTGATGAGGGTAAAGCAGTGGATGTTGTATATATGGATTTCAGTAAGGCCTTTGACAAGGTTCCCCATGGAAGGTTGGTTAAGAAGGTTCAATCTTTGGGTGTTAATGGTGGAGTAGCAAGATGGATTCAACAGTGGCTGAATGGGAGATGTCAGAGAGTAATGGTGGATGGCTGTTTGTCAGGTTGGAAGCCGGTGACCAGTGGGGTGCCTCAAGGATCTGTGTTGGGTCCACTGTTGTTTGTCATGTACATCAATGATCTGGATGATGGGGTGGAAAATTGGATAAGTAAGTATGCAGATGATACTAAGATAGGTGGTTTTGTGGATAATGAAGTAGATTTTCAAAGTCTACAGAGAGATCTGGGCCACATGGAAAAGTGGGCTGAAAGATGGCAGATGGAGTTTAATGCTGATACGTGTGAAGTGCTACATCTTGGCAGGACAAATCAAAATAGGACGTACATGGTAAATGGTAGGGAATTGAGGAATGTTGTGGAACAGAGAGATCTAGGAATAACTGTGCATAGTTCCCTGAAGGTGGAATCGCATGTAGATGGGGTGGTAAAGAAAGCCTTTGGTGTGCTGGCCTTTATAAATCAGAGCATTGAATATAGGAGCAAGGAAGTAATGTTAAAATTGTACAAGGCATTGGTGAGACCAATTCTGGTGTATGGTGTACAATTTTGGTCGCCTAATTATAGGAAGGATGTCAACAAAATAGAGAGAGTACAGAGGAGATTTACTAGAATGTTGCCTGGGATCCAGCAACTATGTTACAGAGAAAGGTTGAACAAGTTAGGTCTTTATTCTTTGGAGCGCAGAAGGTTAAGGGGGGACTTGATTGAGGTCTTTAAAATGATGAAAGGGATAGACAGAGTTGACGTGGATAAGCTTTTCCCATTAAGGGTAGGGAAGATTCAAACAAGAGGGCATGACATGCGAATTAAGGGATGGAAGTTTAGGGGTAACGTGAGGGGGATCTTCTTTACTCAGAGGGTGGTGGCTGTGTGAAATGAGCTTCCAGCAGAAGTGGTGGAGGCAGGATCGATTTTAACATTTAAAAGTAAAGTGGATAGGTATATGGACGGGAAGGGAATGGACGGGTAGGTCTGAGTGCAGGTAGATGGGACTAAGGGAAAACAAATGTTCGGCACGGACTGGAAGGGCCAAGAGGGCCTGTTTCCGTGCTGTAATTGTTATATGGTTATATGGTTATACGTGAACAGCGATCTGACTGGATATCAAAGAATCTACTATTGGCCTGGTGCTCCCAAGTATGATAGCATACAACAACATGACCAAAAAATAGGCTGCAAAAATCCAGGTAATACTGAAGAAGTGCAGCAATGCCGCAGTATCAATATCTCAATATTTCAAAACTCATAAAAGCATTTGTAGAATATTAGTGAGACAATAACAGTATTTTGAAAATCCATTAATTACGAGTATTTACTTGAAGCAAAATAGAGAGAAATTACCCATATTGTTTTCAGGATTTGATGAATATTGAAGGGTAATATATTTTTCTTTCTTTGCATATAGTGCCCATTCTGAAAATGTATTGTTTTACATAGAATCACAGCCCAAAAATATTTAAATTTGCCAACAGGACTAGTACGGATGTCAGAGGTTATGGGGAGAAGGCAGGAGAATAGAGTTCAGAGGGAGAGATAGATCAGCCGTGATTGAATGGCGGAAAGTAGGTTTGATGGGCTGAATGGCCTAATTCTGCTCCTATTACTTATGATCTCATGACCTTGATGACTGTTCAAGTTATTGAAGCCAAAATGTAATTACTGGAGTGAAAGACATGTAATGCACACTCTATGCACACGAAAAAGACTGTAATTAGGATAATAGACAATAGGTGCAGGAGTAGGCTATTCGGCCCTTCGAGCCAGCACTGCCATTCAATATGATAATGGCTGATCATCCACAATCAGTACCTTGTTCCTGCCTTCTCCCCATATCCTCTGACTCCGCTACCTTTAAGAGCCCTATCTAGCTCTCTCTTGAAAGCATCCAGAGAACCGGCCTCCACCGCCCTCTGAGGCAGAGAATTCCACGGACTCATAACTCTCAGCTGCTTTAATGCCGTCAGATCTATGACATTTTACCCAGAGTGTGCACTTTTTTGAGGGCTACCTGATTGGTAGACAGATCTACGCATGGAACAACACTACCACCAAAAGAAATATGCAGAGCAGGCAGATTCTAATATCAATCAGTGTGTAACCAAATCAACCTGTACTCCTTATAGGCCTGTCTCACTTAGGCGATTTTTCAGGGGTTAGCCTGAAAAACTGGGAACTGGAGCGGTGACTGTCAGAGTGGAACACACACACATACACACAAACATATCGCAGGGCAGGGGCCAGGGCAAGCAGGGGGAGCGCTCTCGGAAATTCACACGGGGTGCAAAGCCAAGGTGATACAAATGCACACCTCGATGAACAGGAAGTTTGGATTAAGACGGCTAGCACAGTGTACAGTAAGTCCTTTAAAAGAGGGGGGAGAAGGAGGGAGAAGGAGTGGAAACAACTTTTAGGACGCCAGACAACTTTTAATAAGTCAGAGATACACAGCTGTGAAGTTCGGCGGACATTTAACGTTACCGGTCGGTTATCCTTGGTTCTGAAAACTACTGCTTACGTTTTTTTTCCCCAATGAGCCAATGAAATTCACCAGTCAGCACCGGCTACAACCTACGAGAACCTAAGAGAACCTTCGACCTCCTGGCAACCCACTAGGACCTCCTTGCGACCCACCTACGGCTCGAGAATTCTCGCTATTTTCCATGGCAGCTTAATTCTATTCGCAGCTAATTTTTCAACAACATGTTGAAAAATTCTCGGTGACCACAATGAGGCCGCGACTAGTTCCCAGAATGTGGGAATTCCTCACGACCATATCCCCGGCAACCACCTGCGAACATGAGGCGACCATGTGGCGACTGCATAGTCTCCTGCAGTCACCTAAAAAGTCGCCTAAGTGGGACTGGCCCATAACTGGTACTATCAATCAAATCTGGTAAGTTGCTGGTTGATTTCATTTGGTATAATTCTGTAAAGCTTCAGTGATTTCTATAGTTGTTTCACACTCCAAAGGTCACCAGGAAGTGTCATGACAATAAATTAAGACTGTATTCTGACTTTAAGGATGCCTCACAAACTAATGTCTCCCAGACATGGGTAAATTGTAATCCTTCCCATTATACATTATGACTGGAAGAATTGCATAAAATTGCATTGGTTGAATAAAAGAAAAGTGAGAAAAGGATTTACATTCACATGTGAAATACAACCTAGATGCCAAGAGTAATTGTCCTGTATGAACCTAAGTAAGGAATAATCTGTAATATGTCCGTAGTTCATTAAGCGTGTCTTTCTAATTGATATCTTCTACATGTTGCAGCTACATCCGTCACCTTATCACAGGGTAGGGACAAATTGCTATTAGCTACAGAGCTGACTGCAGAGTGTTGTAAGCAGAGAGCAGTTTAGAGTCACAGAGTCATACAGCATGGAAACAGGCCCTTCAGCACAACTTGTCCATGTCGACCAAAATGCCTTTTTATCTAGACTCACTTGTCTGCGATTGGCCCATGTCTCTCTAAACCTTTCCTGGCCAGGTACCTGCCCAAATACTTTTAAATGTTGCAACGAGAACTGCAGAGTCTGGTTTACAAGACAAATGTATGAGTAGGTGTCCAAGAGGTGTTTCCAATCTCATCACCTCTGGCCATCTCCCCTCCAGTCTGCAACCTTATCGTTCTCCTGCCCCGCACTGCCGCTTCAATCTCCTTCCCAAAATCCACAAACAGGACTGCCCTGGCAGACCCATTGTTTCTGTCTGTCCTGCCCCACAGAACTCATCTCTAAATACCTTAGTTCCATCCAATCCTCCCTTGTCCAAGTCACGGCTTCTGACCTACAACCAAGCCACCTCACATACCCCTCAACTCTTCAATAACTTTCAATTTCTAGGCCCCCATTACCTCATCTTTACCATGGATGTCTGGTCCCTTTACACCTCCATCCCCCACCATGGAGGTCTCAAGGATCTCCGGTTCTTCCTTGAACAGAGATACAATTTCCCTCTACTAACATTTTCTTCCGCCTGGCGGATCTTGTCCTCAACCTCAACAATTCTCCTTTGACTCCTCTCACTTTCTCCAACTTATAGATGTGCCATGGGTACTCGCATAGGCCCCAGTTATGCCTGCCATTTTGTCAGTTACATCGAACACTTCTTGTTCCAAATATACACTGGCACCATCCACCAACTGTTTGTTCTCTACATTGACAAGTGCATTGGGGCTTCCTGCTGCACCCTCAAATTCACTTGAACTATCTCTGACACCTCTTTCCCATTTCTTAATCTCTCTGTCTCCAGCATAAGGGACAGTCCATCGACTGACATCTACTACAAACCTACCAACTCTGAACAACATTCCTCCCACCTTGTCTCATGCAAAGCCACTATCCCCTATTGTCATTTTTTCTGTCTCCACTGTATCTGCTCCGAAGATTAGGCTTTCCATTCTAGGGCATTCAGTACACATGGTTTCCTCTCTGCTGTCAAAGGTAGATCCCTCACCCACGTTTCCTCTGTATCCTGTAGTTTTGCTCTTGCTCTCTCTCACCCCAGATGGAACAAGCACAGAGCTCCCCTGGTTCTTACCTTTCACTCCACCAGCCAGCCCCATCATCCTTTGACCTTTTTTCATACCCACCCCTTTCTGCCTTCCACAGTGACTGCTCCCTCCACATCTCCTTTGTTTACTTATCCCTTCCTATCCAACCACCCTCACCCCAAGTACTTTCCCCTGCAACAGCTGGAGATGCAGCAGCTGTATCCATACCTCCTCCCACACCTCCATCCAGGGATCCCAGCAGTCCTTCCAGATGAGACAGAGGTTCACGTGCACCTCTTCTAGCCTCATCCACTGCATCTAGTGTTCCTGATGTGGGCTCCTGTACGTCGGCAAGGCCAAGCACAGACTCGGCGACTGTTTCGCCGAACACTTGCACTCGGTCTGCCAAAGCCTTCAACATCTGTCAGTTGCTAAACATTTTAACTCCTCTTCACATTCCCATACTGATCTTTCTATCTTGGGCTTCCTCCATTGCCAGTCTCTATTTCCTCCACTTGAATAACTTACAATCCATCAATATGAACATTGAATTCTCCAATTTCAGGTAACTACAAATCCCCACCCCCCTTGCACTTACCCCACATCCCCTGCTTCTTTGCCACCTCCCCCACACCGCCCCCCCCCCCCTCCACCTGGACTCGGACCTATTTATACCAAAACCCTCCATGAACCTCCTTTAAACTTTTCCCCTTTCACCATAGAGCTCTGCCCTCTATTCTTTGACATTTCCACCCTGGAAAAAAGGCTCTAACTGCTATGCAAATATGCTTTATGCACCTGGAGCATAAGTAATTACCTCAATCATTGTACTCTTTGGGTTAAATTGTTCCATGTCTACAAAAACAACACTACATGCTTGCCACTCATAGGACTAAAGCCCTGCACCTGTACTACTTGAAATGAAAAAAACAGTGAGCATGCAAGTTTGTTTGATAGACAGACTAACAGAGTTAATTGTCCGCCATAGTAAATGAAGCTGCAATTAATTGCTGGTATTCTAGACAATAGACAATAGATAATAGGTGCAGGAGTACGCCATTCGGCCCTTTGAGCCAGCACCACCGTTCAATATGACCATGGCTGATCATCCACAATCAGTACCCCGCTCCTGCATTCTCACCATTTCTCCTGACTCCGCTTTCTTTAAGTGCCCTATCTAACTCTCTTGAAAGCATCCAGAGACTTGGCCTCCACTGCCTTCTGAGACAGAGAATACAGATTCACAACCCTCTGTATGAAAAAGTTTTTCCTCATCTCCGTTCTAAATGGCTTACCCCTTATTCTTAAACTGTTGACCCTGGTTCTGGACTCCCCCAACAAAAAGATCCCCTCTAATCCTTCTAAATTCCAGAGTATATAAGCCCAGCCACTCCATTCTATCAACATATGACAGTCCCGTCATCCCGGGAATAATCCTCATGAACCTACGCTGCACTCCCTCAGTAGCAAGAGTGTCCTTCTTCAAATTTGGAGACCAAAACTGCACACAATACTCCAGGTGTGGTCTCACTAGGGCCCTGTACAACTGCAGAAGGACCTCTTTGCTCCTATATTCAACTCCTCTTGTCATGAAGGCCAACATGCCATTAGCTTTCTTCACTGCCTGCTGTACCTGCATGCTCACTTTCAGTGACTGATGAACAAGGACACCAAGATCTCGTTGTACTTCCCCTTTTCCCAACTTGACACCATTCATATAATAATCTGCCTTCCAGTTTTTGCCATAACCTCACATTTATCCACATTAAACATTAAACTGCATCTGCCATGAATCTGCCCACTCACCCAATCTATCCAAGTCATGCTGCATCCTCATAGCATCCTCCTCACAGTTCGCACTGCCACCCAGGTTTGTGTCATCTGCAAATTTGCTAATGTTACTTTTAATCCCTTCATCGAAATTATTAATGTATATTGTAAATAGCTGCGGTGCCAGCTCCAAATTTTGCGGTACCCCACTCTGCCATTCTGAAAGGGACCCGTTTACTCCTATTCTTTGTTTCCTGTCTGCCAACCAATTTTCTATCCATGTCAGTACCCTACCCCCAATATCATATGCTCTAATATTGCCCACTAATCTCCTTAGTGGGACCTTATCAAATGCTTTCTGAAAGTTCAGATACACTATACCCACTGGCTCTCCCTTGTCCATTTTCCTAGTTACATCCTCAACAAATTCCTGAAGATTAGTTTAGCATGATTGCCTCTTCGTAAATTCATACTGACTCGGACCGATCCTGTTACTGCTATCCAAATGTGCCGCTATTTCATCTTTTATAATTGACTCCAGCATCTTTCCCACCACCGATGTCAGGCTAACTGGCCTATAATTCCCTGTTTTCTCTCTCACACCTTTCTTAAAAAGTGAGATAACATTAGCTACCCTCCAATCCACAAGAACTGATCCTGAATCTATAGAACATCGGAAAATGATCACCAATGCATCCACGATTTCTAGAGCCACTTCCTTAAGTACCCTGGGATGCAGACCATCAGGCTCTGGGAACTCATTAGCCCTCAGTCTCATCAGTCTACTCAACACCATTTCCTGCCTAATGTGGGTTTCCTTCTGTTCCTCCGTCACCCTAGATCCTCTGGCCACTAGTACATTAGGGAGATTGTTTGTGTCTTCTTCAGTGAAGACAGATCCAAAGTACCTGTTCAACTCATCTGCCATTTTCTTGTTCCCCATAATAAATTCACCTGTTTCAGTATTCAAGGGTCCAACTTTGGTTTTCACTCATTTTTTACAGTGGTAAGAAAGTCCTGGACCACATGGGGGCACTGCCCCTCGCCATCAGGGCACATGTGGTGATCTCGGGGTTGCCCCAGCTATTCAGTCTTGGCTTCTCCATACAGTTCACCCTTGCTGGTGGTCTCAGGTTTATCCTGGCAATCTCAGGTATATCCTACAATATGAGCATTTCTATGAAGCCTTCAAAACATAAAGTGGATATTTTGGTGACACTTTCGCTGGGCATCTAGCACAACCAGGAGTAGATGAAAGGCAGAAGGTCAGACCTTCTGCGCTGAAGAAATCTAAAATCTAAAGTCCTACCTAACTTCAGTGAAATTATGAATGGATGAAAGATTCCTAGAAGCAATGGAATTGAGCATAAAGATGCACAGTGGTCATTTTCTATACACATTCAGAAAAATAATTCTGAATTGACATGTAGAGCACAGAAGCAACTTGCGGTTAAGATTTCCAAAGACAGTCATGACACAGATTGTCACACCACTGGGCAGAGTTCCAGCCATATATCCATGCCTGGATGTTCTACCAAGAATTGAAGGTCTTTGTCACCATGAACTTTGGATCGGTTCAGTTGACATTAACCAAATCTCAGTTTGCCGCCCACTGTTGCCAACATAAATTAGTTGCGGACAGGGTAATTCATTTCACCCCTCCTTAAAAAAAGAGCATCAGGCGCATGGACGTAACCAGATTGTATCCGTCATTCTGAGCTCTACATGTCAATTTAGAATTCTTTGTCAAGTACAAGGGCAACATGTATTGTAAATGACCACTTAAATGTTTGTTATGGTCAAAACCATGCATCAGAAAGCTTTGGTGCCTCTTTCGTTGCATTGAGGATATTGCTGAGTTCGGCAGTGATCAAACTGACACTGGCAGTAGGATGAATTCACGTGATATATTTTATTTACAGTGGTAAGAAAGTCCAGGACCATGTGGGAGCATTGCCCCTCGCCATCAAGGCACATGTGCGGGGGCACAGGTGATCTTGGGGTTGTCCCAGCTGTTCAGTCCTGGCTTCTCTCTACAGTTCACCCTTGCCTCGAAAGGCACGCTGGTGGTCTCAGGTTTATCCTGGCAATCTCAGGTATATCCTGTGATATGTCAGGTACACTATGATTGTAGTGTAAAAAAATAGATTTCGACTAAGGCCATATACAAAGAGTCACCATATTTCTAGTGTAGACAAAAATGCTGGAGAAACTCAGCGGGTGAGGCAGCATCTATGGAGCGAAGAAATAGGCAACGTTTCGGGACTTTCAAATATCTAGTTCTACTCACAAGGAATGACTTGATATTCATTACAGTAAAATCTAGACCCAAATAACCCAAAACGTTAATGAGAATAAAATCTAAATATTAATCTTTCTAAACAGAGGAATTATTATATTCTGACATTTATCAGCAGCAAACTTACACCGACCAAATCTGTGCCAAATTGCAGCAAGACCTTGCCTCCATTTGGACTTGAACTCTGCAAATAAGCATTTGCATTTAGTGGAAGTATCAGCATCTTCTTGTGAGAAATAGTGATTAAACCCCCACTGTTGTGAAGGCCCTGTGAGAAAGGGGTTAACAGACATAGTTGTTTTAAACTAGGAATAGAAAAATATAGCTTAGAAAGAAAGGTGTCAGCAGACACCAAGACTGTTAGTAGAATAGAAAGTAATGATATATAGAACAGAGAGAAATTTGAGATAAAAAGTAACACACTCAACAGATACTAGCTTTTCAATTAAAATACAAGAAACTAAGCCAGGTCAACTGCAATTGAGCATGCTTAATGAAATAAATGAATATTACTTACACGCCCCTGGTTGAGAAACTGCTCATTATCATGCACATGTATGAACATGCGATGTATGATGTGGGAGGTACTGGGGGACGTACCTATAGACTGTGCACCTCAGTGCTCTGATTGGGAAGAGTCAGAGGGGAGGTTAAGTCAGCAGAATTGTGTGTATAAAAGGGCCTTACTTTCTGGACTTCGGTGTGCCTCTAGGGGACAGCAAAGGAGAGGCACCTATTCTGCAGAATATTATCTTAATAAAAGCTTCTTTGCTGACTTTGTCTCAAACAGCGTTTGTGATTTTTTATATATCTCACAATCTTTTCAAATTCAACTATATTCCTATGGCATGTTCCCTGTCAGCAAATCTTTTGAGCTAACACAGACTGAAAATGTTCACAGAATCATAGGGTCATACAGCATGGAAACAGACCCTTCGGCTCAACTTGCGCATGTTGACCAAAGAAGGACACAAAATGCGGGAGTAACTCAGCAGATCAGGCAGCATCTCTGGAGAAGATGGATAGGTGGCACTTCAGGTCGGGATCCAGACCAAGATTCCTCATCTACTCCAGTCTCACCTGCCCGCATTTGGCCCAAGTGTCATGTTATTGTACCTGCCTCTGGCAGCTCATTCCATAAACCCACCACGCTCTGCGTGAAAAATCTGCCCCTCAGGTTGTTATTAAATCTTTCCTCTCTCACCTTAAACTTATGTCCCCAGGTTCTTGATTCCCCTACTCTGAGTAAAATACTCTGCGCGCTCACCCTATGTATTCCCCTCATGATTTTATGATTTTAAGATCACTACTCAACCTCCTGCACTCCAAGAACAAAGTTGTAGCCTTCCCCACTTCTCCCTATAGCCCCTTACGTCCTAGCAACATCATCATAAATCTTCTCTGCACGCTTTCCAGCAACAATGTCCTTCCTATGGTAGGAAAAGCAAAACTCAACACAATATTCCAAACGTGGCCTCACTATTATCTCGACAACTGTAACATAACATCCCAACTTCTATACTCAATATGTGCAAAAAGAAACTGCAGATGCTGGTTTAAACCAAAGATATACACACAAAGCTAGAGTAAAGACGGGATAAACAATCAGAACATTTTTTCCACAGTGAAAATGTCGAAGACAAGAAGGCATAGTTTTAGATGAGTGGAGCAAAATTTAAAGGAGACTAGATAAGTGGGACCCATCGGGACTGTCCCCCAATGCGGGGGGGGTGCATCACAGGGAAGAGCTGATTCCTGAATGCAATATTCCACCCTGCATGAAATGGTATGAAACTGCACTTGAATTTGGTGGCCTTGCACCCTGCTTGAATGAAGAAAGACTGGATAGACTCGGCTTGTACTCGCTAGAATTTAGAAGATTGAGGGGGGATCTTATAGAAACGTACAAAATTCTTAAAGGGTTGGACAGGCTAGATTCAGGAAGATTGTTCCCGATGTTGGGGAACTCCAGGACAAGGGGTCACAGTTTAAGGATAAGGGGGAAATCTTTTAGGACCGAGATGAGAAAAACATTTTTCACACAGAGAGTGGTGAATCTCTGGAATTCTCTGCCGCAGAAGGTAGTTGAGGCCAGTTCATTGGCTATATTTAAGAGGGAGTTAGATGTGGCCCTTGTGGCTAAAGGGATCAGGGGGTATGGAGAGAAGGCAGGTATGGGATACTGAGTTGGATGATCAGCCATGATCATATTGAATGGCGGTGCAGGCTCGAAGGGCCGAATGGCCTACTCCTGCACCTATTTTCTATGTTTCTAAATGGTATGAAACTGCACTTGAATTTGGTTGTCTTGCACCCTGCTCGAAGTGGTATGAAACTGCACTTGAATTTGGTTGTCTTGCACCCTGCTCGAAGTGGTATGAATGAGCTGCCAGCACATCAGGCTTGAGTGACTGAGTTGTCACCCCAAGATCCATTTGGCCCACAATGTCCATACTAGCCCTCTGGAAACCAGTCCCTTCAACCCACAATACCCCCCCCCCCCCCCCACTGGCCACCAATATTGGAATTGGTGGAGAGGTGGAATATTACATTGGGGGACCAGCCCTCCCATGTGAAAATGGGACCCAATGGGTCTCACTTAGTCTAGTACCATTATATAAATATATACGCACATGAATAAATAAGCAGATAAAGTGAAAATAAACAGATAATGGTCTATTAATGTTCAGAGTTTTGTTTCAGTTGGGTTTAATAGCCTGATGGCTGTGAGGAAGTAGCTATTCCTGAACCTGGACATTGCAGTCCTCAGGCTCATGTACCTTCTACCTGAAGGTAGCAGGGAGATAAGTGTTTGGCCAGGATGGTGTGGGTCCTCGATGATGCTGCCAGCCTTTTTGAGGCAGCGACTGCGATAGACCCCCTCGATGGTAGGGAGGTCAGAGCAGATGATGGACTGGGCAGTGTTTACTACTTTTTTTAGTCTTTTCTGCTCCTGGGTGCTCAAGTTAACGAAATGAGCATGCTCGCTATTGTGCACCTGTAGAAGTTACAGAGAGTCCTCCTCGACATACCGACTCTCCGTAATCTTCTCAGGAAGTAGAGGCGCTGATGTGCTTTCTTTATAATTGCACCAGTGTTCACGGACCAGGAGAGATCTTCAGAAATATGCACGCCCAGGAATATTACGTTCTTGACCCTCTCCACCATTGACCCGTTAATATAAACGGGACTGTGAGTCCCCATCCTACCCCTTCCAAAGTCCACAATCAGTTCCTTGGTTTTGCTGGTGTTGAGGCCAGGTTATTGTGCTGGCACCATTTGGTCAGTCGGTCGATCTCTCTTCTATACTCTGACTCGTCCCCATCAGTGATACGTCCCACAACAGTGGTGTCGTCAGCGAACTTGATGATGGAGTTTGCACTATGACCAGCTACGCAGTCATGAGTATAGAGTGAGTACAGCAGGGGGCTGAGCAGCAGCCTTGAGGTGCTCCCGTGCTGATTGTTATCGAGGCTGACACATTTCCACCAATATGAACAGTCTATGGTCTGTGGATGAGGAAGTCGAGGATCCAATTGCAGATCTGAGAGCTTGGTAACCAGCTTGGAGGGGATGATTGCATTAAATGCCGAGCTGTAATCAATGAATAACAGCTGAACATGTGAGTTTTTGTTGTCCAAGTGGTCCAGAGCGGAGTGGAGAGCCAGTGAGATCCCATCCACCATTGATCTGTTGTGGCGGTAGGCAAACTGCACTGGGTCCAGGTTTTGTCAAGGTAGGAGTTGATTTGCGCCATGATCAACCTCTCAAAGCACTTCATCACCACAGACGTTTGAGCCACTGGTCGATAGTCGTTGAGGCACATCACCTTGCTCTTCTTTGGCACTGGAATAATTGATGCCCTTTCAAAAGGTGGGAACCTCAGACTTTAGAAGTGAGAGGTTGAAAGTGTTCGTAAAAACTCCAGCCAGTTGGTCCGCACAGGTTTTTAGAACACGACCGGGTATACCATCAGGTCCAGGTGCTTTTCGAGGGTTCGAGAGTTTTGGTCTCCAAATCTGAGAAAAGACATTCTTGCCATAGAGGGGATACAGAGAAGGTTCACCAGACTGATTCCTGGGATGTCAGGACTTTCATATGAGGAAAGACTGGATAGACTTGGCTTGTACTCGCTAGAATTTAGAAGACTGAGGGGGGATCTTAAGGGGTTGGATAGGCTAGATGCAGGAATATTGTTCCCGATGTTAGGGAGGTCCAGAACAAAGGGTCACAGTCTAAGGATAAGGGGGAATTCCTTTAGGACCGAGATGAGGAAAACATTTTTCACACATAGAGTGGTGAGTCTCTGGAATTCTCTGCCACAGAAGGTAGTTGAGGCCAATTCATTGGCTATATTTAAGAGGGAGTTAGATGTGGCCCTTGTGGCTAAAGGGACCAGGGGGTATGGAGAGAAGGCAGGTACAGAATACTGAGTTGGATGATCAGCCATGATCATATTGAATGGCGGTGCAGGCTCGAAGAGCCTAATGGCCTACTCCTGCACCTATTTTCTATATTCCTATGTTTCTATGAAGGATTTTCTGATGTTGGCCTCTTGTGACTGAAACTGAAATACCATCACAGAGAATGGGAGCTCGAGAAACGTGCGTAAAACGCATTGAGCTCGTCAGGGAGCTATGTTTCGCCGACATTCGAGCTACGTCCTGATTTCGCCTTGTAGGAGGTGATTGCATTCAGGCCCCACCACAGCTGCCAAACATCTGTCTCATCCTCCAGATTGGAGCAGAAGTCCCTTTTGGCCTTTTTGATGGCCTTATCCGGATCATATCTGGACTTCTTGTAGACCACAGTATCATCCGACATGTATGCCCGGTGTCTGGTCTTCAGAAGAGTACAGATCTCAGAGTTCATCCAAGGTTAGTAACTTGTGAAATATAGGTTGAAATGCGACGGGAAGATATTCATCCGGTCTGCAGAAAAAATGTGAGTAGCAAGTGTGAAAATGGGAAGGCTGTGGCCTAGCATTTGGAAGAAGATAGAAATTAACGAGATTAAAAGAAAGCTAACACAACCCTGGCACACACAGGCACAAGAACAAAGGGAAGAGTTTTAGCATAATATAGATAGATGGGCGGGGCAAGTTATTTACTCACAGGGTGGGTGCCTGGAATGTGCTGCTGGCGGTGGTGATGGAGGCAGATGGTGGCATTTAAGTGACTTTTAAATAGGCACATGGAAGTGAAGGGAATGGAGGGATTTGTATTATGTGCAGGCAGATAAGAGTTGGTCTTGGTATCATGTTCAGCATAGACCTTGTGGGCCAAAGGGCCTGTACATGTGCTGCACTGTTACATAGAAACATAGAAAATAGATGCAGGAGGAGGCCATTCGGCCCTTCGAGCCAGCACCGCCATTCAATATGATCATGGCTGATCATCCACTATCAATAACCCGTGCCTGCCTTCTCCCCATATCCCTTGACTCCACTAGCCCTGAGAACTCTATCCAACTCTCTCTTAAATCCATAACCGAGAATCTCCTGATGTGATCTGAAAGTGTATTTGTATATTTGAAATCTAAATGCAAATGTAAATGCAAATGTAACAACTTTCCAGTCAAATGTACACACAATTGAACATTGTTCTATATTCAATGTTCTAATAATGGGCTCCTAATCGCACAATATCCACAACCTGGCAAAATATTTTCATTTTCTTGTGTGTTTGCTCATTTGCTTATTGAATCTATTCCCATTATTGCAAAGATGCTTCACTCCAGATGGAAAATAGCCAGGGTGGCAAATCTTTACCACCTTCTGTGCCAATTAGGGATACGCAATAAATGCTCACCTACTAACCATGAATGAGCTGAAATAATGAGAAACTTGAAACCCGTTTTTAAAAGTGCAACTTATTTAGGAATGAAACAAATAAGTGCTGAAGAGCTGAGAAATGTTTCTACACAATGGGAAGTAATGTAATGATTTACAAGGATTTTTTTCCAGCAGTATTTAGATTTCGTGAGTGTGTGTACATTTGACTGGAAAATTGTTACATTTGCATTTGCATTTACATTTAGATTTCAAATATACAAATACACTTTCAGATCACATCAGGAGATTCTCAGTTAAAGATATTTCTTGTGTTGGCTCTCTGGTAGTTACACAAAGATTACCATGCCAAGATGAATACTGAAACATGAAACGCTGAATTGCCACCAAATATTATTGTCCTGGAACTGAGCTAAGTTTCAGACAGGCCAAAGAACGTACTTCACTGAATTGATGCCCTGGAAAAGTACTAAGTTTCAGACAGGCCAAATAACGTACTTCAATGAATTGATGACTTACTAGCAGCAGACATTTATTATCTTTATGTGGCCTGGGAATAGGCCATAGGGCATGCATTTCCATGTTTTGCATTCAAAGACACAATGTTGACACAAACTACTGGATTTCTCTTCAGACTTTCTTGCAAATGTATACTTTGAGATGATTTGCTCAACAGTTCCTTCATTACTGCAGCTGTCTGAAGACACTAGTTGTGCAGGATATATCTAACCGGATGTTTCTCATTAAAGCTGAGGCATACATTGGTGTTTGTTCAACAGATCTTGTTGATGAGGCATTCTGTCAAATGCTTTATACTTGTCTGTTAAGAACATTTTCAAAAATAATTCACCACCTTCTCCCTTTGAGAAAGTATCAGGGATTCCCCAACACTGACATTAAAGGTGCATTTCTCAAATTCTTTCTCCAGAGTAATTGATTTTAATGAATGAAATAGTTGGTAGCAATATCAACACAGCAAAGAGAATCTCAGATTTACAGAAGTTGTGATCCAATAGTTAAAAATCTGTTGTTCCTCGGCCAACTTTGATTACTACACCCAACTTAAAATTTTGCCAAGGAGCAAGAACTTGACACTCCATTATCATTGCAAACACTATAAATAAACAACTGTCTGAATCAGTAGCAAAACTGCAGAGCTCCTTGAAATGATACATGGTTAAAAAATGAATGAAATTTCAAAACAACTAGACACGTGCCTTGAAAGTTTAACATGTACTTTCATTTTAATTTCTGTGTTGCTTAAATTAGATGCCTTCACTTCATGGCAATGACAACAATATAAAAGAATTATAAGAAATAGGCAGCGAATCTCATTAGTTTTAATGAGGGCACAACATTTTGTATTTGTTTCATTCAACACACTTCGTACATTGAGGAAGAAATTCAGAGGAAAAAAACAAAAATAAATAACAATGAAAATAAAGAGTTCCAGAGTAAGATTTCAGTTCCAAAATGTTTAAAATACGTTTTTTATAACCTGAAAAATTGAGATAAACAAAAATAATAATTAAAGTATAAGTAATAAAGTGATATAATGCATAACATTTGTGGTAGACGATAGTATAATTAATTTGCTAGCTCACCTCATTACCAACCTGGTCACTACTGACTCTCT
Organism: Okamejei kenojei; assembly: GCA_035221665.1. NCBI lineage: Eukaryota > Metazoa > Chordata > Chondrichthyes > Rajiformes > Rajidae > Okamejei > Okamejei kenojei. The sequence continues at coordinate 46,895,420 of CM069139.1, forward strand.
ATTGTAGCCTTCAGGGCTCAATTTCCCAACATGAAATGATCAATTCACTTGGTAAAGGCTCCATGTTGTAAGAAATCTCATTTAGATCAGAACTAAAGATTGATTGACTGCATGAGATTTGAATTCAATTACATGGTTTAATTGAGAGTGCCACAATTTCTAACAAGAGAAATCTTAAGGTAAAGTTAGTTCATGTCTGTAACATAAGGGGTTTCCCCAACCTAATCACTCCTTCCTGAATGCAACACTCAGTTCAGTGATGGATGATTGAGATCCACATCATTATAGCATATTATTAAATACCCTGATAAAGAAGCTGACATGATCAAAATACGATGGGTGAAAATGTGCAGAAAGTAAATACTATAAAACTGTACGAATTGTTCTAAAAGTTTGAATACCGTCAAGATGTACAAAAAGATCATCTGAACAAGATTGTAGATGACATCTAATAACTACAGTTCATACATTTGAGAATACAACAAAATAAATGTTTAGTTTTAATTTAGCAGTTTTGAAAGTTTTCCTAAAATTGCCGTGTAAGTAACTAAGTAAATTTTATTTATATAGCATGTTTAAATCAACTCACCTTGAAACCAAAGTGCTTTACATAGAAAAAAATAATTACATTTCCCAACATCAATAGAAAAATTTAAAAAGAGAAAAATGACACAACACATTACAGAATTCAAAATGAACGTCTCCCCACAACAGAAGAAATCAGTAAGTTTGAAGTTTGTCAAACTTCAAACTTACTGATGGACCTTAGTATGTGCTGACAGAAGAGGTAGATGAGCGAGGGATTATAAAACACTTATAAAATGCTTGGATAGATACATGGATAGGAAAGATTTAGAGGGATATGGGCCAAAGGCGATCCAATGGGACTACTTGGATATGACATTTTGGTCGGCATGGATGAGTCAAGTCAAGTCAAGTCAAGTCAAGTCAAGTCAAGAGAGTTTATTGTCATGTGTCCCTGATAGGACAATGACATTCTTGCTTTGCTTCAGCACAACAGAACATAGTAGGCATGACTACAGAACAGATCAGTGTGTCCGACAGATGAATTGGGCCGATGGGTCTATTTCCATGCCGTATGACTCTCTGTTAGCAGTTGAGTGAAAGTAAAATGCTGTGATGTATTTGAACTTGTTCATCTCTTTAAAATATGTTCTTCTAAATCTAAGAAGTACAAGCTCAAAAGATATATGATGTAAGATTGCCTGTCGAGCCATGATTTTGAGGAAAAACTGCATCAATATAGATTTAGCCATTATACAACCATCTGTGCAATGCATTTTGGCTGCATAGGCAGATTATTACTGTTGAGAAAACTACTTGACCATATATGGAATGGTTATAACACAAAATGGTGTAACTCAACAGGTCGGACAGCATCTCTGGAGGACATGGATTGATAACATTTCAGATTGGGATCCTTCTTAACACTGTAATTATATTATACATTACATAGGAAACATGACCCATCCCACTGAAGTAAATATGAAGAGTGAACAGTGGGGATGTCAAAAAAGGGAAAAATATCAAAGAATTAATTCGAAAAATAGGAAAGACTAAGATATATTATCTAATTGATGGCTTAATGTTGGATATGTGTTTTCCAGGTGAATCATGAGGAATATACAATCTTTGGCCAGTACCAGAAATACATTTTATTAGCAGGTTTTGATGCAGCATTGTTACAAATTGACATTCATCATTCTGGTGAAAATAAATTCAGAAGAATAAGCACCATATTAGGTAAAAGATATTGAAAACCAAGTTGGATCATTTTTAGGTGCAATGGCCACAGGAATAGGTCACGTCACTTGCTAGGCTTTGTCCTGCCCCCATCCCTTTTCCAGCTTTCTCTCCCCCACTACAAAGAGTCTGAAGAAGGGTCCCGATCAAATACGCACCTATCCATGTCCCCCAGAGGTGCTGCCTGACCCATTGAGTTTCTCCAGTACTTTGTGTTCTATACAAGATTCCAGCATCTCCAGTTCCATGTGTCTGTATCCAATACATCATGGCTGATCTGCTCCAGGCCTCATTTCTGCCATGGTGCAACCTTCCCACTGCCATTAATTCCCAAATCTTGCAAAAGAAGATTTAGCTCCTCTTTACATATCTCAAATGATCTTCTGTCCAGAGCACAGAATTAAGAGGTTCACACCTCCCTCTGTGAGAAGATTCTATAATCCTCAGTTTTACATGAGAATCGCTTTATCTTGCATCTATCTTCACTATCGAGTTTCAAGCAGAAGAATCTCAACATTCACCATCATGAATCTTAGGATCTTGTTTCAGCAAGATCATTTCTCACTCTTTTAAACTCCAAATTCATGCAAGAAGAACACATCTACCATCTAGCACAGCTGCACGATTTCATTTATTTGTATAAAAATTGATATTTTACCTTTTTATGTGCAAATAATTACGCAGAAGTTAATGTAACAATGCTGGATGTTTCTAAATATGTGGTCAGCAGGTTCGTCCTAGCTCTAGGTCTCTACTTTTAAATAAAACATATAGTTTATGGTACTATATCGTGTGCTGTTTCACTTACCCTTATTTTCAGAGTATAGGAACTAGGACACAACTACTTCATATTGAATGACTAAGAAAGAAAAAAATACACTAAACAAAATGACCCTCGTAGCCTTATAAATATTAAATAAGAAATCATCTTATTATTAGCACCAATTACTAGTAATACCACATACTGATTAATATCATAAATACTGTCAAAACTAAAATAACATCAGATTTCATAACAGATCAATGTACTTTGATAGCTGTGGCCTTAATTGGTTTACTGTAAAGTTCTAGCTAGAAACAAGCAGTAAATGTGTGCTAATATTGACTGAATTTAAATACAAATGAGATTAGAAAATCATCTTCACATTCCCTTGCAGAACTGTGCCAAGGGAATATTGTACTGTTAGAGGTTACATGTTTGGGATTAGGTGTTAAACATCTGCCATCTGCTCTTTTGGGAGAATGTACTATACCATCAAATGGAAAACTTCCAGGGCATTGATGCCCTTACCAATATTTATCATTTACTTATCATTACAAAAACATATTTACTGGTCATTGCTGTTTGTGGAGTCCATTGTGTGCAAATGCTGCTGTGTTTCATACAAAAGTGCTTTATTTTTTGCATAATACTTTCAGATATGCTGAAAGAGATACAAAAGACCATATTTAAATGCAAGTTTTTCTTTTTTATATGATGCAAATGTAGTTCTAACTAGTTCATTTAACCTAAATATCTACTGTGATATACATCTAAAATTGTACACAATGTTACCACACACTGAATGTCATCTGTCTATCAATTATACTAAAATCCTTGCAGAGAGAATCTTGTCGCTCCTCTTCCCCATACATATCATGCTCTCAAATAGAGTGAATAATATTGAATAATAATTCCTGTGGTGCCGATTACTCAACGAATATTATACCAAAGCAAAGCACTCTTCAAAAATAGGGGGTTCTAAACATTAATTTGGTGGCTAAATCTCAGAAACATTATACAATGCACTGCACTCGTTTACAAAAAACTATAATTAAACTCTGATCTCATCTGCACTAACTAAGCCACAATTGGTGAACTTAAAAAACACAGTTATTGTATGTAGGCAGAATAATCTATTGTGCAATATCTGGTATATAACTCCTCCCCTTAAAAAAAATAATTAATTTCCCTAATTGGAAAATTATATGTTTTTATAGTATATTCAAGCTTTGTTCAATTTTACAAATGATTCAATGCTTTTCAAATATTCGCTCAAATTCTTGGTTCCGTTGGTTGGCTAGAAAACACCCGTGGTCAGTTATTCTACTTTAATTCAACTATTTTTATTCAGGATTGTATCATGCGATATTGACTTCAATCAAACAGAATATTAACAGAATCAGCCTCTGAGAGAAACCTCACTGGACGAGCAATAAGATTGTGAATGAGGGACATAAGGAACTGTAGATGCTGGAATTGTGAACAAAACTCGAAGTGCTGGTAGAGCTTAGTGGATCAGGCAGTATCTGTGGAGGAATGGACAGACCCTTGTTGGGACCCTTCTTCACACTCATTGAAGGATACTAACCCGAAACATCGCCAGTCTATTCCCCCACAGATGCTACCTGATCCATCAGCACTTGGAAGATTGTAAAACATCACATTTGTTCCGTTATATACCAATTACATCCCACCACTTACCACTGGCAATGATAATTTCCAAGCAGCTTAGTAGGAACATGTTTGCATGTAATCGAATCTACATATAGCAGAAATGATAAAACATACAAAAATTAACTATTTAGGGTTATTACATTCCACTTCGGGTGAACATAATCAATGGAAAGTGAAATTATTATAGCTTTGGACCAAACTTGAAAGTTTTCATGTTTCCCCTCACACATTCTGTTATAGAGGTTTCTAACAAAATGATAATTGTTACCTTGATTGAAATCCTATAATCCTGAAAGGTTTGTGCACCCATGTTGGAACGACCATTAAAAATGCTTTTGCATCATTTTTCCAACAAATTATATTCTTTCAAATACAAGTAGCGGAGCCAATAATCATTTTACTGTATCATGCTACAGATCTTCCACGTTAAACCAAGTTTTTCAAGGATATAAAATACAACATTGCCATAGCCAAATGACATATCCCTTCTATCAATGAGTACTGAAGAGGACATTTCTAAATGTAATTGAAGAAACTGCAAAGGTCAACATTAGGTTACATAGTATTAGTGCCATCACAGCTGTGGTCGATTCCATCCATATTGAACCAATCTTCTTGCAATGAAAATGTGTAAGTAATATTTTTCTTCTGCATACTTAAAACGAGCTTGATAAAATCCTTTCCATGAAAAGGTGGACTAGTCATGTGTCCCTAAGCTGTTGTAATTCTTGTTGCTTGGTTGATCTGCATATGTGGATATCTTTCCTTCAAGTAGACATGTTTAAGGTTCTCTAATGAATAAAGCTAACAGCTTACGGCTGCTTCAATTGTCATCCCTTTTTCTTTCTGTCACTTATTTGCCCTTAAGGGCCCTAATGTCTTTAAAATAGGCCTCATGGCTGGTATTTAACTGCCTTGTCCAAAGGGGTCTGAAGGGTACAATAGATCAAAGGTGTGCTGGCGACATAAAAAAACAGCTGTCATTCATTTACCTTTAATTAAGTACATCTGACCACTGATATTTCAGGCCGCCTTTGTCGCGTTTTATCCATGTAATATTGTATACTTATCCTCGAATATAAATGCCTTCAATTTAATTTACTATTATGGTTACTTTTTAAACAGCACAAACCATATTGAGAATATAACTCTCCTCATAATGACAGTAGAAATGTATGTTTTCATCACCTGGAACTAATGACCACGTTAAATATTTGATGTAACAAACCATTAACTAAAATCACAACCGCTTGCCTTATTAAGAGATACCCAAGTTCACTAACAATATTCAGCAAATTTCAAAATTGCCATTAAAATCTGAATCAATATACATTTTTCACAATGACAGATAGGTAACACAACATTTCGTTACACCAAATGTTGCATCAGTAATTTTGTCCCGTTTTATGCATTTCAGTTAAAAACAAATCATATTTGCAGTGTGATCCATGAGAAACTCAAGAAAGAAAATATCAGTTTGTACCCATTCCAATACTTAACTACTTAACTGGATTCTGAAGTAAAAGACTTCTTGAGTTAAATTTTAAAGAGCCGGGCATGTTCATTTTTAGAGACTATTTGAAAGAAAATTAAGTTGTTAGCAGACCAAGATTGAATACATTGCTCATCAAACAGAGTAGTGGTTTATCGCATCAATTACATTGTCACAGTTAGTAAAAATAAAACAGTTATTGAAATGTTGAGAAGCCCAAGCATAAAGCTCTAAATTATAAGGAAATAAAGTATAGAATAATTTTTGAGTAGGTCATTAGCCTTCATTTTAATGTCTTGCTAAGTAATATCCTGGTTTAACACACCTGGTTTAATTTAGATCATTTTGTACTATGGCACAACTTCCAAAATGAGCATTTAGTACAAATTAATAAAGTAGTGGATACCATTTAATAATTGTAATACTTAGATTGCAAGCATGTTAAAACGGATACAGTGCCAAGACAGGTGGACAGAGGAGATCAACCATGATCTCAATGAATTATAGAACAGCTTTGAGGTTTGAATAGTCCAGTCTCGTCAACAATTACCAGTATATCCAAGACATTTCAATGACATGGAAGGAATATGCTTGGTTACTGGATTTGGATATTATATCCTATTCATTTAACAATATCTGGATTAAAGTAATGTCACACTATGTGACCGAACACCCAGACTGTATTTCAATTTGCTGCCTGGAGACAAAATTGACTTTTGTTATACTCATCACACAGACTCTGTCATTCAGTTAATTTTAAGAGAACTCAAAATCAGGCAAATATTATAACACCAGTTAATCCACAGACCATTTCGCATCTGCAGAACAAGTGGAAAATCTACTCTGATGAGCTCATCACTCGGTTTGGGGAGGGAGAGACTGAAAGAGGAAGATTCATGTAATGCCTATCTCACAAATTCACTGGTGAAGTAATAAAAATACCAACATCAAAAATGTTATTATTTCAATAACTTAAAATAATAAGAAGGTGGTGCTTTGTGAGAGTAAATTATAGACAATGGTAGCAATCATTTCTGATTGTCATTTGACATGGATCAAGATTTGAGGATTGCAAACCAAGCATTTTTAATCTCATAAATACTATGCCATGCCAATTGGTTAAATATTGCTAATTCTAGTTTTTTAATTGTGTTCCAATATAGGTTACATTTTTTGTTCTCAAACTAGTACAAGGCTATTTTAAAATACGTATTCTTGTCAAATGTTTGGTCTGGCTCCACCTATACTGCAGCTCTCCACATATAAAATTAATTATGGCAATTTACAAACATCATACAAACAAAAACAGACTAATACTCCTACGTTTTAATACTGGAAATTATATGACATGCTTTGAAAATGAGACACAAAATGATTCAAACACTCAACCAAGATCAAAGAATTTGCTCTCAAATAAGTAAAATGTTACATTTCATATCATATTAAAATATTAAATATTGCATTTAAGGTCACATTAAAATCTTAAACATTAAATATAACATATAAAATTCTGGAGTTACTTTTATTTGGTGTTCCTACCGTTTTAACCAGATGTATGTTTGATATATTATTCTTTCTAACTCAGGGTAGTAAATCACAATGACTTTCATCTGATATTAAGTCAAAGTTACACATACTGCAATATATTTAAAACATCCAAGTCAGGGATGCAATGTAAAATATAATTAATTATTAATATATCACATAGCTCAGCATCATGCTTTACTTTCCTGCTCAATTCCAGGAATAGGTAGGGAAAACGGTTTGGTGCATTGCATTTGTGCAATGCGTTTTAATCTCAGATTTTGGATTTTAATCCAGAAAGGTGTGATACGATGAAACTCATTTAATTGGTTTAGATGAATAATTTGACAGTAAACTATAAATGCTACAGAACTGCAATAGGAATAAATGCTTTGGAAAATACAGCACATTCTGCAATTAAGTTTAAGTTACTACACTGAAAAAACAGATAACTTTATATATTTGCAGGTGTTTAAGAGTGCATGATGCTGATAAAAGGTCATTTAAAAAAATCATGCCCTGGCTTGCAGCCTCAGCTGTCAGAGCAAATCTTTAGAAGCTAGCCCTCCTGCCTCATTGGGTTAGATCCTGCTGGGCTAATGCCAGTGATTCAGTTCAGAATCATAGGTGCTTTACAGTTCAAACAGCACATCCAGAACTGCGGCACATGCACTGTCACACACCTGACCCAGACTTATTGACAGATTTAAAACTGAATCTGACATAACACTCACCCACCTACTCCAATTTTGCTAACAGGCTCCAGCAAAATGCCTGATAATACCTCTCAGATCTTCACCAGCTTGGAATTTATTCAACTTTCAAGATTCAATTGAAGGTCTTTGGATTAGGTAAAATTATTAATATTAATTTGTTTTTGTTTGATGTTTTTAATTATCTATGTGTGTTTTTATGTAATCGTTTATGTTCATTTATCCAAATTATTTTAAAAATAATTTCAATGTTTAGTCTTTGCAAATATTTCTGAATGTCAGAAACTATAAACAAATGTCATGTCTTTACCACGTCTCTGGGAACCCACTCACTTCATAACCTAAGGCCTTCTCTATATTTCAAAAATAAACTGTATACATAATAAATATTGGCAAAACAAAAACCATGCAAAACTCTTAATGTATTCCGAGTGTGAGTCCACACTCAATATTGCAGTGTTATACCCAAATATGTTAACATCGCCCTTTTTCCTTACACATAGCATTATTGCCACTCATGTAGCCCTCTGGGGTGATGTTCCTTGATTGATGGCGGATACCCATCAGACTCAGCACCCCCATGTCCAGCACCAGTCGGATCCTAGACTGCACGCTTACATAAAACATACCACCAGAATCCAGGATGATTTGAGCCAGCTAACTAGGCCCTCCACTTTCAGGCCATGCAATATGAAAGGGTGACCACCAATGCCAATTCCTGGCATGGTGGAGGCATGGGTTAGATAGGTCAGCAAGTTCTGGACCAATTGCTGATGCAGTTAAATTCTGTAAAAGTGCTCAGTGGATATTATCTTAAATCGAACAATTCTTCAAAATATACATTTTACAAAGAGGGGTATTTCCAATGCACAAGCAAGCAACATGATGGCTTGAAGTAACTAGGCCTGTCACTTGCACACAAAATTATATTTTACATAATAATACCACTTCTGCCATAATGAAATATCGAGTAGCATGTGGAGAAAGGTAAGCCCAGCTGTGCTCAAGGCATACTTATTTCTAAAATCCTTTCCGGAAACAAAGAAAATGTTGTTGTCAAAGCGAATGAAAGAAACATACAAACAATATGCCAAATCATTGCTGCACATAAAAAAACTTTATTTCCAGAAGTGTGTGTTGTATAGTTGAGCAAATTTGCAGGATTGTTTATTTCATTAAAAAGTAAAAGATGTTCAGTCAAATCATTTTGCTACTGATAAATATGAAAACATCAGTTTAGTAAAGGGGTGACGCATTGACGTCCTGGATAGTCTGTATAATAAGATATTACAGGATACAATTCTCATCAAAAGAAAGGTCAACATATGTGGTATGAATCTAGAATATAAATAGCAGAAAATTGTATTCAGGTCATATTTCAAATGGGCAACTTGCAAAGAATGAAGTCTTGGTTCATCCTTTTATGTACTGATGATATGATATAATATGCATATATCGGGTCCCAGAAGTGATCAATGGAAATTTTAACACAATATTATACATTAGAAAAATAATGTTTTTCAGATTCTACAAGGTTAAGTGATTGTTTATGTTATTCTTCTTTAATTGTGGACCTCAGCCCTCGGCAGGTTAATGATGTCAATTGGCCTCTATATCATTTCAGACCATTTTAATTGGCTGGTCTGTAACCTAAGGAGCAAGCAGCTTCTTGTGCCTTGCTGTGTTGTACGTACTTAGAACTCTGCAGTAGCCATTTGAAGACGTGTTTAAAAGTAATATCTACATTCTCCAAATTTTTAACTTCTCTTCTAATGTTTTGGCTCTTTATAATTACAAGGTAACAATCATCCAAAAAACGTTATTTTGCATTCTTATGTGTGGATGCGGATGATACGCAGTGAGATTCTACTTAACCATAGACTCTAGAGGGCATTGGAAGCAATATTAATTGCATTTACCCGTGCAATTTCTGGCAAGGATCTCTGTTTAGTTCTTCAATTGAAGGTATTTAAACCAACTGCAGTGACGGTGATGTGATTAGCTCCCACAATACTGACTAAAAATGGGCTGGATTATGCTCAACCTAGCCTGTGCCTTGTGCTCAGTTCTCACAGCTGCACTAAAATCAAGCTCAGGATTCACTGGTGTGGCTATTCTTTAAAGCTGAATAGTATGTGATGACCATGTGCAGGACAACAAATCCGGAGCTTTCACACCAGACCGTCCTGATGGTCCCTTAGCAGCCTATGATATGAAAGGCCTTTTCAAAAAATCCCAAATATATCTGAAAACATAAATATTTAAACACAATTGAAAAAGAGTTAAAACATTTTAAGAAGTCAAAAATAATTTAGGACATTAAAATAAAATCCATTTAAAAACATAACTTATTAATCAATTAAAATATAAATTAAAAGTGAAGGAAAAAGCAAATCACTTGTGTGAGATTTCTTTGCTAGAATTGGCGGACAAATTTCCATCATAAGAAACAGTGATAATGTTTCAGAAAAGTATTTCAGTTGGTGCAAAATCTTTTGGAGCAACCCGACGCGGTGAAAGATGTGACCTAATTGTAAACAGTGCTGCGAACTGAACAATCAAAGGTAGTCAACGATTTGGAAGATTAGGGGGGGAAGGAAAGTTAGTTGAGGCAATACTATTCATAAGGGATCAGATCAATGCAGCACTGAAAAACGATCTTGGTTTGAAGAATTAGAATAATTTTGGGTGGTGTTAAGAAACAGCAAATGATGGGAAATATTAGTGTGAGTTATTTATACATGCAATTAATAGTGCAACATAAGGCAAATCGCAAACATTTATCATGGGGAACTTTCATTTATATATGGACTAGGAAAAATTAGCAGTAGAAGGAAATTTCATGCGGTGCATATGAGATGATTTTCTAGATCAATATATTAAAGAAGCAGGAAGGGAAAAAGCTATTTTAGACTTCCGGTGGCACTATGCAGGGCTAGAGACCAGCGCCAGCTAGCTCCAAGCCAAATCCGCTAAAAAACGTGGGTGAAAATGGGACTTACCTGCTGTGACCGCACCGGCTGCCTGCAAAGCGTGAGTGACGTCATCAGGCGCGCGACTCTGGTATGTCTATGCAACATACCCCCCCCCCCAAGCCGACGAAACGGCCCGCTAAGCCTAAACAAGCACCGAAAGAAGTAGGCCCGACTGAAGCCTCGGGCTCAGATACAATGTCGTCCCAAGAAGATGTTTCGATGAAACCAAAGACTAAAAAATCTGAGATAGAAGATCTTTGGAATTTTCTCTCAGGAAATTAAAAATATAAAGGAACAACTGAAGAATTGAGAAGTTGAACTTTAAAGAAGAACTTCAAACTTTTAAAGAAGAATTTAAGGAGGAAATGAAAGAAGAAATCAACTCCACCGTCCTTGAACTATTGGACACATGGAAGAACAAAACGGAAGAAAAGCTGGCTCAACAGATTGCGGAGAGGGATGTCAAAATCAACTCGATGGAGTCCAGCTTTAATGACAGGTTGGATCCCATTGATAAAGCACTGAGCCAAGAGAATATAGCAATAACCCATTTAGAGGAGATTGCTTCAACAAGTGCCGATACGACAAAACAACTTATCAGAGAGAATCAACGCCTATCAGAATTACTGAGTAAAATAACTGAAAAATGCACTGAATTGGAAGGACGTCAGAGGCGTCGAATTTAAGAATCGTCGGCATTCAAGAAGGAAGAGAGGGGAACCGAGACCCCCGCAAATTCGCTGCAGATTTATTGCAAAAAGTCTTAAATCTGGATCAAAAGCCTCTGCTAGGTCGTGCACATAGAGTGATGAGACGCCGCTCACAGGCAGACACCCCACCAAGACAAATGATAGTGAAGGTGCAATACGACCATGTACTGGAGGAGATGATGAAGAAAATTGTTCATACCAGGAATCTCATATACGATGGAGATAAGATCAGTATCTACCGAGATTATCCTGTGGAGGTCTCCAGGAAGAAAGTGCTGTTTAAAGAAACAAGAAGAATACTTAAGGATGTGAAAGGTCTGAGGTACGGCTTGATGTACCCGACAACATTAAGAGTCACCTACAGGCAGAATGAACACATCTTCACTAACCCTATGGATGCATTAGATTTCGCCCAGAACATCGAGAGTGTGCCCGACGACTGAACATTAATCACAAAATACCTGACGTCAACAAATAATGTGACTTTGTAAAGATCTGATGGAACTTAAGCTGTTATACTTAAGGACAAATGAAATTGGATAAGGATTGCTCAACAAGGCTTTCCCTCTGGATATGCCACACTCATATTTACTATTAACATTAACAACTGACAAATACTAATCATAACTCCTCTGTACTACTAATAATTATTACTAACGGTTACTAACTACTTATAATTGAATTACTTAGAATTAGTTAAAATGGCAAGTATAAGTACGGTTGAATTTAAAGCTTGATTTCACTTTTTTTCTTCTTCTGTTCTCTCTTTTTGATATAGATGAGACATACTGTATGTTGATAAAAGTTGCCTTTTTATTTTGTACTTTTTACTAATGGATTATGAATACTTTGGAACTTAAAGTGTTTTCCACCTCCCCGGTAAAATATTGTTACTGAAATTTTATCTTAAAGAGAGCATGGAGCTAGTTAAGTTTTTTTATTTTTCAAAGGCTACGGATGTCTGTAGATGGCTAGCCATGTTAGTATGGCTATCACTAACTGCACTAAATATAGATGTAGTTTTTTCTTTTTTTTTGCACTTTACTAACCACCTACTCTATCGTTCTTTCTATATAATACTTTATTATAACTTTAAGTTTGAATGGAATGATAAGTTTCATCAAAGGAGATATGTACGGGAGAAAGACCAACGAGATTCAAAATTCATCTATCTGATGTTCGGGTGTAATGTCAGGCTTGTTGAGCTGAACCATCTGCTCTTTTATAGACCACCCTAAACAAAAGATGCAAGATTTGAATATGAAGATTGGGGGTGAAGGAATCACATTTTGTAGTTGGAACATTAAGGGTATTAACAAACCAATCAGGCACGTGCCGTCAGGGTAGGTAAGGTAGACACTGCCTACCCTGACTAAAATTATAACATAGTAATTACTAAATATAAATAATAAAGCATGGGAGAATTATGCCTATCTAAGAGATCGATCTCTCAGGTAGCCATAATTCTCCGTGCCTTTCGTCCGCACCACTTGTAACACGCGAGGGTCTGTGCAGCCCACGTGCCGTCAGCGCTGCTTCAAGTGTCAATTTCAAGCTGGGCTGAAGGCAGCAGAAATTCTGCCTTTGCTGCACTACACATGCGCAGCAGTGTACTGCGCATGCGCAGCGCTGGTTTCTTGGCGGGATTTTCAAATATGGATTGTCATTATTTTAAGTGTATGTTAGGAAACAGAGAGAGAAGAATGGAGTTTGTGTACCAATAGTGTGGTAAGTACATTTTGTGTTTATGTTTTTAAATACCGTATTTCCCGGGGTGTGGAGGTGGGGGTGGGGGGAGCGCTCCTTTCACAGCGTTTGGCGAGTCTGGCCCGTGGTAAAGTTGCTGGGAGGGCACGAATGTTGTGAAGGAGGGCTCGGGAGCATGCCACTTGCGACGCTCCTTGCTGTGCTGGAGAGCGGACCAGCCGCCACCTTAGCTCTTTCTGCCAGCCCCTGCTCATCTCTGGCAGCTCTCCGTCTAAAAACCTCTCCTGCCGCTCGCTGGCCTCACTCATGTCAGGTTGAGGTTGAGGTTACTCGGCTGTGGGAATTTAAGGATTTGCAGGAAGCCACTGACATGAGCGAGCGGCAGATGAAAGGTGTCCAGACGGAGAGCACTGCCAGAGGTGAGCGGGCCGGCAGAAGGCGCTGAAGTGGCAGTCAGTTCTGCTGTCGGGTCCCGGCGGCCGCTCGCAGCTACCCGAGCTGCTTCTATCCCCGGCTACAGTGCTGTGGCGCCCGGAGCGCCGCGGCAGCGGTGAGTGAGTAAGTTACTGGCATTATCCCCGACCCAACACTCCTGCCCTCCCCGCAATTTTACCCCTGGCACAGACTCTCCACACGCTGTGAAAGGAACTCTCCCCCCAATTGGTCCCTTGAACAAGTGTTGTCATTCAATTAGATGACAACTGGTTCAACTTTTCCCTGTGCTCCTGTTTTCCCCACCATCTGTCCACCTGCCATCACCCTTCACCCCCCACCCATTCAGTAATTCAGAATAAAGGAAACTTGGAAGCCTTGGGTAAATTGAATTGTTACTGTCTCTATTTTTATTTTATTTTTTTACGAAGAGAACAATCTGCGCATGAGCAGTTTAATTCTTTTTTTAAAGCCGACTGACTGCCTACCCTGAGTAATTACTCACGGCACGTGCCTGGAACCAATCAAGAGAGGAAAAGTATTAGCACATTTAAAAGCATATATAATATTTCTTCAGGAAACTCACCTTAAAAAGGAAGCAGAGCATAGATTGAAAGCTAAATGGATTGATAAAACGTATCATTCCTCATTTTCGCATAAATCCAGAGGTTTTGCAATACGAATCTCCGTAAAGGGATACCTTTTAAAAACATATCAACTATAATGGAAAATGATGGTAGATATATTGTATTAATAGGTGAATTATATGCAATAAAAGTGACTCTTATTAATGTTTATGGACCAAATTTTGATAGTCCCTTGTTTTTTAAGAAAATATTTAATACAATTCCGGAACTTATACAACACAATTTAATAATTGGAGGAGACTTATATTGTACACTAGACCCCTATTTAGACAGCTCAACAAGACAACGGAAAATGAAATCGCAGTCAAGTGACTTATTAAATGCATATATAGATACTAGTAATATTAAGGATGTCTGGAGAATTGAAAACCCAACCGGACAAGAATATTCATTTTGCTCATCGGTACATAAAACATATTCAAGAATAGATTCTTTTTTAGTGGATTCCAAGCTTATCCCATTTACTTACAACTCGCAATATCACAACATTATAATCTCGGACCATGCACCCTTAACATTTATGATTAAACTAAATGGAAGGACGGAGAAACAGTCACAATGGAGACTTAACCCACGAATTTTAAAGAAAAAAGTATGTCAGGAATATCTTACTAAACAGATTAACATGTTCTTTGAAACCAATGATCACCCTGAAACGTCTGCTTCCCTACTCTGGAAAACATTTACTCGAGGCACAATGATCTCCTCCCAAGCATTTCACAATAAAGAGAATCGGGTTAAACAACAGGCATTGGAAAGGGAAATAAGACAATTAGACATAGAAAAATCGGCTGCACCAACTATGATAAAACACAATAAAATAGCAGCATTGAAATATAAATAAAATAAAATATATTCAGACCAAGTTAAAATTTTTTACCATTACACTAAACAATTACATTTTGAATTCAGCGACAAACCACAAAAATTATTGGCTCGCCAACTTTGGAAACTGGACGGAGAAAAAACAATTCACAAAATTAGATCAGAAACAGGAGAACCACTAGTGCAATCTAAGGATATTAATGAGAGATTTCTGCAATATTATTAAAACCTCTACTCAGCTAAAACGATAGATCACTTGACAGGAATGGAAGCATTTTTACAAAAATGCAACCTTAAAGGGTTAGATTTGAAAGATAGAGAATTACTAGAAGCTGAAATAACAGTAAAAGAAATTGAAGTCTATCAGATCTCTAAAAAACGGTAAGGCCCTGGGTCCTGACGGTATAAGCTTAGAATTATATTAAAAAAATTATGATCTGATCGCTCCACGTTTAAAGACACTGTATGAACATATTAATACCCAACAGAAACTACCAGAAACGCTAAATGAATCTATAATAACACTTATACCAAAAATAGATAAGGACCTGGAAGACCCAGATTCATATAGAGCTATAGCTCTCGTAAACACTGATCAAAAAATATTAACTAAAATACTAGCACAAAGATTAAGCACAGTGATTAATAAATGAATACACCCAGACCAAACAGGATTTATACCAAAACGCTATTCTTCATATAACCTGAGACGATTATTCAATATTATATGCTCAAAAAGAAGTACTAACGAAGATCTAGCAATTATTTCATTAGATGCTGAGAAAGCATTTGACCAGGTGGTATGGCCCTATTTATTTTCGGTCATGGAAAATTTTCAATTGGGCGAGAAGTTTAGTACATGGGTAAAACTTTTATATACTAATTTATATACTAGAATATCAATAAACCAAATGTTATCAGCTAAATTTAATTTATCTAGAGGCTGTAGACAAGGATGCCCGTTATCTCCGTTATTATTCGCACTCGCAATAGAGCCACTAGCAGAAAGTGTTAGGTCCCATCCTGAAATATATGGGTGTAATACTAAAGACACTGAGGATAACATTTCCTTATATGCAGATGATGTATTAATCTACATTACAAAACCTGAATTTAGTATCCCAAACCTATTAAATTTAATAACTCAATTTGGCTCGTTCTCGGGATACAGAATTAGCTGGAATAAAAGTGAAATCATGCCAATAATGGAAAGCAATCTACATATATTACAACAATTTCCTTTCAAAATAGTTAATGATAAATTTGAATATCTTGGAATTTATGTAACAAAGACATATACTTATTTATTTAAACTAAACTTTCCACCTTTATTGAACAAATTACATAAGAATATTCTATATTGGAAAACACTACCTATCTCAATGTTTGGTAGAATTAATGCAATAAAAATGATATTTCTCCCGCAATTACTGTACCTTTTTCAATCAATCCCGATATATCTTCCAAAAAGTTTTTTTTTAAAAAGGTTGACTCTATAGTCACTCATTTTATCTGGGATTATAAGAATCACAGAATAAATAAAAAGCACTTATGTAAATCAAAAATAAATGGAGGTTTAGCCCTACCGAATTTTATGTTCTATTTCTGGGCAGTTAACATTAAAAATATGAATTTTTGGTTGGAAGAACTGGACCAACAACCAGATTGGTTAAAAATGGAAAAGGAAGACTGTTTACCCTTTGAAATTGGGTCGATTTTGTTTACTACTAATAAATTAAGCAAAAAAACCTATAGTGAAAACCCCATAATATACATCACTATAGAAATAGAAAGACAGAAATTCTTGATGAATGTTTGAACAAACACGCTAACACAGAAAAATTAATATCTTATATCTATAATATCTCATTAGACAGTGATGCACCCATGACAGAAATATATAGGCAATCATGGGAAAATGAACTAGGCCAACCAATAGTGCAAGATATTTGGGACGAAAGCTTACAACATATACATCACTGTTCGTTAAATGCTAGACATTCCTTAATATAATTTAAGGTATTCCATAGATTACATTATTCAAAAATGAAATTAAATAGAATTTTCCTAAGTATATCTCCTATCTATGAAAAATGTCAGCACTTAGAGGCTAACCTAACGTATACGTTTGTAAATCGTATAAAAATTAATAATTTTTGGATGGAAATTTTAAAGATAATTGTGGAAGTTGTCAACATCCAATTGGACCCTGACTCAAACTAATAATATTAGGAATATTAGAACAAAATCAAATATTTACAACAAACCAAAGAAACTTTATCGACTACAGTATCAACTTTATCGACTATGGGAAAAAATTAATATTAAAATTTTGGAAAGGTCCTATAACCCCCACAATTAAAATGTGGACTATGGAAATGTCGGAGACCCTACACTTGGAAAGAATAAGATTTGTCTTAATGGACAAACAAGAACTTTTTATCAGAATATGGTCTCCATTTAATGACTATTTGAAGGGGCAAACCGGTTCGGCACGAGAACCTGACTGAAACCCGAATTAAGGATTAGATGAAGAGTTACATTTTATAATTCACGGACATATCTTTAATGATGTATAATTAGTTAATTATTCCATTCTCTTTTATTATACCTTCTGGTTTATTTTAAAAAAAAATTTTGGTTTCGTTTCTCTCTCTCTATTATTTTCTATCTATATAAAAATAAAAAATTAATATAAGTACAACTATTAATTAATTGATAATATTGACAATATTAATAACGTATGACCACCACAAACAAAAAGTTTTTTTATTATGTACTTCTAATACAAAAATTTTAAATAGAAAAAACTATTTTATTCAATGAAAACGGTTTAATTAATATTCTTGCTGCAAAAAGGTCTTTGGAGATGTGAGACAAGTTTATATTGAGTTTAAAAATTGTGTAGTCCAATTTAATTTTAAACCTTAAAAGTATGAGGGTGAGTTGTTGATTGGAAAATTACATTCAGAGGAATGACAGTGGATAGAGAATGTCTAGCATTTACGGAAATTATACTCTTTTTTTTTAAGACACATTTCTTGAAGGCACACAAATCCAACAGGAAATGTGGTTTGTTCATAGCCACCTGGAGAAATTCAAAAATACTATTTAACCAAAGGAAGTAGAATTGTGAGTAGGCAGGAAAGCAGCTTCAAGAGTATATAGACAAAATAAGTGAGATAAAATGACAGGTGGAATATAATATGAAAAATATATTTTTTTAAATTGGTGATAAGAAATGTTGGTGTTCAAATAGACTTGGTAGACTTTAGTAGAATTATGAGAGGCATACTGTAGATCAGGTAGACAGTTAGAACCTTTTTCCCAGGATGGAAAAATCAAATACGAGCAGGCATATCTTTAAGGTGAGAGGAAAAAAGTTTAACAGAGATGTTCAGGGCAAGTTCTTAACACAGAGAGCGGTCAGCTCTCAATGTAAGCAAGACAAAGGAGATAGTGATCGACTTTCAGGAAGCAAAGTGGTACACATACCCCAGTTTGCATTGACAGTGCCGAAGAAGAGATGGTTGAAAACGTCAAATTCCTAGGAGTCAATATCACCAACAACTTCTCCTGGAACACTCATATTGAAGCAAAGACCAAGAAATCACACCAACCTTAGAAGGCTTAGGTGGTCTGGCATGTCACCTACAACTCTCACCAACTTCTACAGATGCACCATAGAAAGCATTTTATCAGGATGCATCACAGCTTGGTTGAGGAGCAGCTCCATCCAAGACCGGAAGAAATTGCACCATCATACAAACCAACCTCCCTTCCATTGACTCTATTTATACCTCATGCTGCGTTGGCAAGGCCAGCAGCATAATCAAGCACAAGTTACACCCTGGCCACTCCCTCTTCTCCCTCTCCCATCAGGCAAAAGGTATAGAAGTGTGAAAATGCCAACCTGCAGATTCAAGTGTAGTTTCGTCTCAGCTGTTATCAGACAACTAAATCGTCCTACCATGACCGTATGACATATGAGATGACAGTGACATTTAAGAGAGTTTTGGATAGGCACGTGGATATATGCAAGAAATGGAGGAATATGGATTATGTGCAGGCAGATAAGATTGATCTTAGCATCATGTTCAGTGCAGAGATTGTGGGCAGAATGGCCTGTTCCTCTGCTCTACTGTTCTATGTTCTATGTTTATTCACATCACTGAAAGCTAGCATCTAGCATACAATTAGAATTATTGCAAAAAGGTACTTCGACAGCCTTCCGCACAGTACACAATGCCACCAATTTTGGAGTTATCTGCAAAGAACATAGAGTTCATTTAAAACAGAGAACAATAGATTTCTGGAAATTTGTGGAATCAAGGGATATGATAGTCTTGGAAAATGGAGATGAGATGGAAGATCAGACATTATCTGGGGTAGGTTTCAATGACCACAATTAGGTTTCAATTAGGTTTCCTGTTCCTAATTCGTATGCTCCTGATTCTAAAATCTGAGATCAAATAATTGTTTCCCCATTATTCAAGACTAGTATTATTTTTCTATGCTAACCAATGTGTAGCAGAAAAAGACACAAGGGAGAAACTCAGATATTCAGACATCTCTGGGGAACATGAATAGGTGTTTTTTTCTGGTTGGGCCCTTCAGACATTGTTGGCTGGGGGCGGGGGGGGACAAAGGCCAGAGATGATAAGACAGAAGGTGTGAGACAAAAGGATTGGTCATAAACTGTGAAACTAGAGGATTGAATGTAGGTGGAAGGGTGAGGGGGGGGGGGGGGGAGAGGAGAAAAAAGTGTGAGTCCAGGTAGATACAAGGAAGAGGGGGGGGGGAGGAGGGGTGGTGGAAGAAGGAAGGGTGTGGGGGGGGAGATTATTTGGTAGTTACCTAAAATTGGTGAATTCTACGTTCATGGTTGTAAGCTATCTAAGCAGAATATGAGGTGATGTTTCTCCAGTTTGTGTGTGACCTCACTCTGGCAATGGAGGAGGCCCAGGACTGAAAGGTCAGTATTGGAATGGGTAGAGGAGCTAAAATGGTTAGCAACCGGGAGATCTAGTGGGTCTTGGTGGAACAAGAGCAAGTGTTCGGCGAAACGGTCGCCGAGTCTACACATAGCCTCGCCGATGTACAAGAGGTTACATCAGGAATACTAGATGCACTAGATGAGGTTAGAGGAGTTGCACGTGAACCTCTGTCTCAATTGGAAAGACTGCCCAGATCCCTGGACAAAGTGAGGGAGGAAGTACAGGGATAGGTGTTACACTTCCTGTGGTCACCAGGGAAAGGCATGATGATTTCCACTGGTTATCTATATTGAAGATAGACACAAAAAGCTGGAGTAACTCAGCGGGACAGGCAGCAGCTCTGGAAAGAAGGAATGGGTGACTTTTCAGGTCGAAACCCTTCTTTGGACGTGTTTTCCTACAAATTGTACGGTATGAACTTATAATCGCAGCATGGTCGACATGAGGTCATAGGAGATCTTCGTAACTCTCCTTCATGCTCGAGAGTGTTCTCCGCATACTCGAGGCCTCAGCTAGGTCGCGGCGTTTTTTTCAACATCTTAAAAAATGCTCGCGAGCAATAAAAGGTCGCCATGGAAAAAATCTATACTTTTTTTACTCGTAGGTTTAGTCATAGTAGGTCGGCATGTTAGTCGCAGGTAATCGAGGGTAGTCGATGGTAGTTGAAGGTAGTCGTAGATAGTCTTCGTCATAGTCGAAGGGAGGTCGAAGGAGATCAAAGGAGGTCGTCTTCACTCTCTACTATTCGGTGTCCAATTTTCCCGATTAGTAGTAGCTAGTCATAGCTAGTCAAAGCTAGTCTTCAGCATAGTCGAAGGAGGTCGAAGGATGA
Source organism: Okamejei kenojei (assembly GCA_035221665.1). Lineage (NCBI taxonomy): Eukaryota > Metazoa > Chordata > Chondrichthyes > Rajiformes > Rajidae > Okamejei > Okamejei kenojei. The sequence continues at coordinate 46,916,475 of CM069139.1, forward strand.
CTTCTACATAGTCGGAGGTCTTCAACATGTCATTTTTTCAAACTCTTCTAAACTCGCCAATTAGGTCGCCCAAGTGGGACAGCCCCTTTACATAATATTTGCTGACATTAAAAAAAGACACAAAATGCAGGAGTAACTCAGAAGGTCAGGCAGCATCCCTGAGATCATGAATAGGTGACGTTCACATTGGGACCCTTCTTCAGACTGATTGTGGGGGTGGGGGAGGAGGGGGACGGGGGTGAAGTTGGAAGAGAAGAGGGGCATGACTAAGCAAGACAGGTAATAGGTGGACACAGGCAAGAGTTTTTTTGATAGCACATGCTTGGACAAAGGTAGAAGGAGTGATAATAAATGTGAACTTGAACTTGGAGAACAAACAGCTGCAACTCTAATTTGAACTTTTTACAATTTTGAATCAGTGGCCCAATGATGCAAGGTTTTAGGGTTGAAGAGCTGGTTTCAGATCAACATTGCCATGTTAAGATGCTTTACATGGAAACCATGCCAATAATAGTGTTGAATTTCTGGATCTACCAGTCAGAGTGTGTGTAAAATCTCCTTAGCAGAAATAAGGGTGCAGTTAATATCCCAAAGCTTGATTTTCTAAGGAGCATGTTGGCAAATTAAGTGCAATGAACCTGATTCAGCTTCTGAATTTTCGAGACTTTAATTCCAGACTGAATTACTGATTTTTTAAAAATATATATGAAAAGATTGCTTATTGAATTCAAGAATGAGATGGTGACCCTCGGGTGACATTCTATTCTCAGTACAGTTTTATTATGAATTTTAAGGATTAATAAAAAGGAATATGGTCATGATATTGGCAGTGACCACCCATCCATGCCCACTTAATTCTACGTTAATTGTAAAAGGAGACTGTCGCAAACTGGTTACAATCTCAGTTTGGTAATGCCCTGGGCACAGTAAAGAAACATTGGGCTCTTTGTGTTTTAAACAGGAAAAAGCGGTCCAAAACTTTGAGGCAACGTGTATTTTTTTTGTCATAAGTTTTCCCACAGACGTGCCTCATTCTCAAGTGTGTGTTGAGTCTACTCAGACTTTAGTTCAGAAATGCTGCTGGCTATCTGTAATTCCTTGTAATCTATAAATAGGAACTGTGTGGGATTGAGCACCAACCACTTTTGAAACAGGAATAACTATAAGGTTTTTTTTATATTTCAATGAAATATTTGAGATCAAATATTTTACATACATATGAACTTCTAACACATTTACTTACATTGGATATATATAAGATATATATTGTTTCGTCTTAACTTCTCGCTGATGTTACATTTAGCAACTCAGCATTCATGTTTTAGAGCTACCATCTGCACTACTGAAAATCTTTGCAAGCAGATTTTCTGATACACGTTCACTTTTCAGACTTGGTTGGTGACACAGCAGTGCAGCTGGTAGAGCTACAGCCTCATTGCTCCAGAGACCCAGGTTTAACCTGACCTCGGGTGCTGTCTGTGTGGGGCTTGCCCGTTCTTCCTGTAACCACGTGGGTTTCTGCTGGGTGCTCCAGTTTCCTCCCATATCCAAAGGACATGCAAATTTGTAGGTTTATTTGCCTTTGTAAATTGCCTCCTTTATTGTGGGGAATGGATGAGAAAGTGGGACAACTTTGTGGGTGATCAATGGACGACGTGGACTCATTGGGCCAAAGGCCCAGTTTCCATCCTGTAGTTCTAATCTAAATTAAACTAAACTATATCTGTGCTCACAGAATTTAGGTGCAGGTTAAAATTCAGCAGCTTTTCAGTGTGTGGGTTACATCTAGTGATTAAACCTGTTAATCGCAGTGTGGCTCAGCACAGGATACTGCTACATTTTTTTCTGTGACTGACCTATCTGTTCAGCAGAGGCAACAGGCTGATTAAGGCTCAAGTGTTTATCAATCTAGCCCTCAATGTTATGCCAATGAACTGGCCTGCCTGGTTAATAATCAACAGTACCCTGAAGCTTAAGGACCTGACAAACTCATATATCCAAATATAGAGACTGCCAAAAAGAATCAGCTTACTCCAATCTCCGTCCACCAAGGATGCTAACTTGGTGGCAACTTGATCTCAAAGTGAACCTAATTGCTTTCTCTCTCCTCCCTAGGGGATAGTTACAAAAGAGATTAATGTTTCTTTTCCACCAGTAGACTCTCGAACTCTTCCACATATGTGGCAGGCACTATTTTATATTTCCCAAGGGAGGTGCTTCCATATCAGCCCATCACAAGTCAACATTTTGCTGCACAATCCATAAAGTTAATCAGCTTCTGTTCATCGACTAACATGATGCACACTTTCAACTGCATTGGTAGTGAGTGTGCAGGAAGCAACCTGAATCAAGGAACTGCACTCTCAGTACCTCTAACTTACAGGTTGTTTTATTTTACCTAGATTTACTGAACAGGAACAGGTCAGCTAACAATAAATTAGCAACCTCACCTACTAATCTTTGGTTACACAAAAAGCTGGAGAAACTCAGCAGGTGCAGCAGCATCTAAGGAGCGAAGGAGATAGGCGACGTTTCGGGTCGAGACCCTTCTTCAGACTGGTCAGGGATCAGGGAAACGAGAGATATAGACGGTGATGTGGAGAGATAAAGAACAATGAATGAAAGATATGCAAAAAAGTATCAATGATAAAGGGAACTGGTCGTAGAGTTGGAGGGAAGGGGGTATCACAGAGGGGGAGCAGTTAGAGAGGAGGTTGTGAAACTGTCTCCGTAGGGAGGAGGAGAACTTCTTCAAAGTAGGCATACCTTGAGGTATACCATACCTACTAATCTTTGGTGATGTTTTGAAAATAGCCACGCAAGTGATGCACTACAATGCTAAGAACTATATTTTGCACTCTGGATCTTCCCCTTTGCTCTAACTAACGTATTTGAGTTTGACGAAAGTATAGTATCTGATCTGACACAAAAGGCTGGAGTAACTCAGCGGGTCAAGTAGCATCTCTGCAGAACATGGATAGATGAAGTTTTGGATTGGTACCCTTCTTCAGACCCAAAACGTTACCTATCTATGTTCTCCAGAGATGCTGCCTCTCCCGCTGAATTGCTACAGCACTTTGTGTCCTGTTTTATAAACCAGCATCTGCAATCTCTTGTTCTCTATTATCTGATCTGATTGGACAGCATGCAAAACAAAGCTTTTCACTATGCCTCAGTGCATATAACCGTAATAAACCTAAATCTAATTACATTATTGTCAGTAAACAGCCAACATAAGTTTAGGTTTAGGTTTATTATTGTCACAGGTACTGAAGTACAGTGAAAAGCTTATTTTTGCATGCTATCCAAAGAGAACAAATAATACTATACCTAAATACAATCGTCAAGCTCAAGCACAAGCTATTATATGCTAATCCAACTTGTGAAGAAGATGTAACTAAGCTTCACAAAAAATAAAAGCGTAGATGCTTGCAAGTGTGGTGCTCCTGTCTCTGGGTATAAACCTGGGAACTCCTGCACTGTTCCCTGTTCAAGTGTGACTGCGACCCTGAAATGGCAAGAACTATTAAAAATCAATTAAAATCACCATTAACCCTGAACTCGTCTGATTCAAAGTATTTTTCTTCACATCTGATATAATATCTTACTACTGCAACCTCTATAGCGCTACTTGTTTAAAGTTACGGGAAGAAGGTAGGAGAACCGGGTTGCGAGGGAAAAATAAATCAGCCGTAATTGAATGGGCCGAATGGCCTAATCCTTCTCCTATGTCTACTGAACAATATCTCACAAACTTTCTGAATATTCTTCTCCTCCTCCATCTCTGCATTCCCTCTTCCAGAACTGGAATTGTGTCGCTAACCTCATGCCTTAGTGCACATCCTCAACTTTTAAGGCCATTTCAGTATTGAAACCAGGAGTATCATAATTAATCTTTGATCAAGTATGGGATTCTACATTCCTAAGAACTAGAAGATTAAATGTAAATTTGAAATACAGTTACACCAATCAGATGTGCACACCATTTTACTTATGGGCTGAGGGTTGTACTATTAAGTAACCATTTACAAAAGCCCTCTCTACCCTATCTCTGCCTCTAATAATTTTATATACTTGTATCATGTCTCCCCTCAACCTCTGGTATTCCAGTGAAAATAATCCAAGTTTGTCCAACATCTTGTAACTACTATCCTGTAATCCAGGCAGATTCTGGTAAACCTCCATTGATTACTTTCCAAAACCCCCATATCCCTCCAGTGTTGGTGTGACCAGAACTGCATGCAATAGTGCAAATGTGGCACGAGTTGCTGAAGCAGTGAGGCAGCAGCTCTAATAGCTGTACCCCAGTTACCAGTTTCACTAGCATTGAGTAAGTGCTGGTGTCAGGGTATAAAAATGACCAATAATTAAGATTTGGGGGCCTACTGTTCTGGTAGGCCTGTTTGATTTAAGGCTGCAACCCAATCTCCCCACCCCTCTCCCAGCACCATCCATGAATACTGCTTTCTCAGCTGGAGTTAACATTAACTCTGGTATTTTCATATGTAAAGTGGGTCAACTCTCCAAATTCTTCCTCTACAAATCTGTTAACTCTCTGATCATGACATTCAGTGATAGTTAAACACTAGACCAAGGGGGACCCGTTGGGTCCCGTCTTGTTGCCGGGGGGGGGGGGGGGGGGGGGTTTGGGGCGGCATGCGGCATCACACACACATTAACCACCCCCCACACATACTCTAACTGCCCCCGCACACATGGGGGAGAGGTGGAGGGAAGGGAGGGGGGGAAAAGTGAGCGGGAGAGGTGAGGGGGAGAGGTGGGGGAAGGGAGGGATCGGGGGACAGGGGTGGAGGGAAGGGAGGGTGGAGGGGGGGTGGAGGAGGGGGTGGAGGAAGGGGTGGAGGAGGGGTGGGAGGAGGAGGGGGGGTGAGGGGGGTAGAGAGGGGTGGGGAAGGGGAGGGGAGAGGGGAGGTGAGAGGAGAGGGGTGGTGAAGAGGGGAGGAAAGGGAGAGGTGGCGGGGAGAGGAGAGGGGGAGGAAGAGGGGGAGGGGAGAGGTGGAGAGAGAGTGGAGGGGGAGAGAGAGGAGAGGGAGAGAGTGGGGAGAGAGGAGGGAGAGAGAGAGAGAAAGGGTAGGGAAGAGAGAGGGAAGAGGGGGAGTGAGCGGGAGTGGGGTAGCAGGGTGGTCCAAGAGAGAGGGGAAGGGGTGGGGGGGAGATGGGGGTGAAGATGTGGTGGGGGAGGGGTGGGGGAGGGGGGTGGGGGAGGGGTGGGGGAGGGGTGGGGGGAGGGGTGGGGAGGAGGGGTGGGGAAGGGGTGAGAGAGGGTTCGGGGAGGGGGTGTGAGAGAGGGGTGGAGGAGGTGGGAGAGGAGAGGGAGGAGGGAGAGGAGAGGGAGAGGGGGAAGGGAAGAGAGGGGAAGAGTGTGGAGAGGGGTAGGGAGAGGGATAGGGGAGATGAGGGAAGAGTGTGGAGGGAGGGGGAGAGTGGTAGGAGGGGGAGGGGAAAGAGTGGGGAGGGAGGGCGAAGGGAGGGGGGAGAGAGAGGGTGGGGAAGGGGTGGGGAATGGGAGGAGAGAAGTGGAAGAGTGGGGAGGGAGGGGTAGAGAGGTAGGGGAGAGTGGTGGAAATGGGAGAGAGGGGCGGAGGGGGGGTTAGGGGGGAGTGGTTAGAAGAGGGAGAGAGGGGTAGGGAAAAAGGGGTGGGGGAGAGGGAAGGGGGGTGGGGGAGAGAGGGATGGGGTGGGAGGAGGGAGGGGAGAGGGAGAGGGGTGAGGAGAGGGAGATGGAGAGGGGGAGAAGAGAGGTGTGAGAGAGGGAAGAAGCGGGAGGTGTGGGAGAGGGGGAGGGGGGTATGGGGTAGGGGAGAGAGGGGGAAGAGTGTGGAGGGAGGGGGAAGAGTGGGTGGGGGAGAGAGGGAATGGGGTGGGGGGAGAGGGAAGGGGGGTGTGTGGGAGAGAGGGATGGGGGTGGGAGGAGGAGGGGGAGGAGAGGGGTGAGGAGGAGATGGAGAGGGGGGAGGAGAGAGGGGTGGGGAGGAGAGAGGATGGGGATGGGCGAGAGAGGTGTGGGGGAGGGGGAGGGAGGGGAGGAGGGAGATGGGGTAGGGGAGGGAGGGAGAAGAGTGTGGAGGGAGGGGGAGAGGGGTGGGGGAGAGAGGGGAAAGAGTGGGGTGGTAGAGAGGGAGGGGGAGGGGTAGGGACAGTCCATCTATTCCCCACTCCCTATCACCCCCAATCCTCTTTCTCTATTCCCATACATGTGATCACGCGCTTCGACACAGGCTGCGGTGGGGGTGGGGTGGGGGGGGGGCTAGGGCTGGGGCAAAGGCAGATGTAAATGAGATCCATTCCGATTGGACATCTGTGAGAGATGGCGTGACATCATACAATGGAACGTGCTGGAACAGGCGGGGGGGGGGGGGGGGGGGGGCTGGTGCAAGGGCAGATGTAAATGAGATCCGTTCCAATTGGACATCTGTGAGCATTGGGCATTGTGACATCACACGATGGAACGTTCACCAACATTCTATGGGTGAGAGCAGTTTGATTGTTTTAAGATTTTGATAAATTGGGGGGGGGGGGAAGGATTTTATTAAAAATTGTATACGTAAAAACGTCTAAACGTAATGAGGAGCGCCTTTGTGAATGTACAAGCATAACGTCTGTCGAAATGGAAAAAATGGCAGCGTCTGAGGGTCCGGTCTTGGCGGAGCAAGGATAGAAAGGCCGAAAATCTTATCTGAAAAAAAAACGGAATGTGACAGCCAGCCGGCAGCCGGACGGCGTTCGGCAGACACAGTCACCGGCAGCCGGACGGCGGTCGGCAGACACACACAGAGTTTTAAAAGTATATAGATAGATTATATTTTCAATATAATTATGGAGCGAGTCAGAACAGGACCTAGAGTGGAGATTTTTGATTGGAGAAAGGCTAACTTTGAGGGAATGCGTGAGGATTTTAAAGGAGTGAATTGGGACACTTTGTTTCATGGGAAGGATGTAGAAGAGAAATGGAGGACATTTAAAGGGGAAATTGTAAGAGTACAGAATCTTTATGTCCCTGTTAGGTTGAAAGGAAATAGTAAAAATTGGAAAGAGCCATGGTTTTCAAGGGAAATTAGACACTTGTTTCGAAAAAAGAGAGATATCTACAATAATTATAGGAGGCATGGAGTAAATGAGGTGCTAGAGGAGTATAAAGAATGTAAAAAGAATCTTAAGAAAGAAATTAGGAAGGCTAAAAGAAGATATGAGGTTGCTTTGGCAAAGAAAGGTGAAAGTAAATCCAAAGGGTTTCTAGAGCTATATTAATAGCAAAAGGATAACGAGGGATAAAATTGGACCATTAGAGAACCAGAATGGACAACTATCTGCAGAGCCAAAAGAGATGGGGGAGATATTGAACAATTTCTTTTCTTCGGTATTCACCAAGGAGAAGGATATTGAACTCTGTGAGGTAAGGGAAAAAAGTAGAGTAGCTATGGAAACTATGAGATTCAAAGAGGAGGAAGTACTGACACTTTTGAAAAATATAAAGGTGGATAAGTCTCCAGGTCCTGACAGGATATTCCCTAGGACATTGAGGGAAGTTAGTGTAGAAATAGCAAGAGCTATGACAGAAATATTTCAAATGTCATTAGAAACGGGAATAGTGCCGGAGGATTGGCGTACTGCGCATGTTGTTCCATTGTTTAAAAAGGGTTCAAAGAATAAACCTAGCAATTATAGACCTATTAGTTTGACGTCAGTGGTGGGCAAATTAATGGAAAGGATACTTAGAGATAATATATATAAGCATCTGGATAAACAGGGTCTGATCAGGAACAGTCAACATGGATTTGTGCCTGGAAGGTCATGTTTGACAAACCTTCTTGAATTTTTGAAGCGGTAACTAGGGAAATTGATGAGGGTAAAGCAGTGGATGTTGTCTATATGGATTTCAGTAAGGCCTTTGACAAGGTTCCCCATGGAAGGTTGGTTAAGAAGGTTCAATCTTTGGGTGTTAATGGCGGAGTAGCAAGATGGATTCAACAGTGGCTGAATGGGAGATGTCAGAGAGTAATGGTGGATGGCTGTTTGTCAGGTTGGAAGCCGGGTGACCAGTGGGGTGCCTCAGGGATCTGTGTTGGGTCCACTGTTGTTTGTCATGTACATCAATGATCTGGATGATGGGGTGGAAAATTGGATAAGTAAGTATGCAGATGATACTAAGATAGGTGGTATTGTGGATAATGAAGTAGATTCTCAAAGTCTACAGAGAGATTTGGGCCATTTGGAAAAGTGGGCTGAAAGATGGCAGATGGAGTTTAATGCTGATAAGTGTGAAGTGCTACATCTTGGCAGGACAAATCAAAATAGGACGTACATGGTAAATGGTAGGGAATTGAGGAATGCTGTGGAACAGAGGGATCTAGGAATAACTGTGCATAGTTCCCTGAAGGTGGAATCGCATGTAGATAGGGTGGTAAAGAAAGCCTTTGGTGTGCTGGCCTTTATAAATCAGAGCATTGAATATAGGAGTAGGGAAGTAATGTTAAAATTGTACAAGGCATTGGTAAGACCAATTCTGGAGTATGGTGTACAATTTTGGTCGCCTAGTTATAGGAAGGATGTCAACAAAATAGAGAGAGTACAGAGGAGATTTACTAGAATGTTGCCAGGGTTCCAGCAACTATGTTACAGAGAAAGGTTGAACAAGTTAGGTCTTTATTCTTTGGAGCGCAGAAGGTTAAGGGGGGACTTGATTGAGGTCTTTAAAATGATGAAAGGGATAGACAGAGTTGACGTGGATAAGCTTTTCCCATTGAGGGTAGGGAAGATTCAAACAAGAGGGCATGACATGAGAATTAAAGGACAGAAGTTTAGGGGTAACGTGAGGGGGAACTTCTTTACTCAGAGGGTGGTGGCTGTGTGGAATGAGCTTCCAGCAGAGGTGGTGGAGGCAGGATCGATTTTAACATTTAAAAGTAAAGTGGATAGGTATATGGACGTGAAGGGAATGGAGGGGTATGGTCTGAGTGCAGGTAGATGGGACTAGGGGAAAACAAATGGTCGGCACGGACTGGAAGGGCCGAGAGGGCCTGTCTCCGTGCTGTAATTGTTATATGGTTATATGGTTATAATATAATTCAATACTTTTTACTGGGATTTAACTAAATCAGTTATACAAATACTTTGTATTGAATAGGGGATTTAAACATAATTGATGGTGCTTGGAGCTGAAAGACTGTTTCTTGCGGCAGATTTCAATGGAGTTATTTTAAAAACAAAATTCTCTTTAACAGTAAAATGAAAGCATTATATGGGCTTGAATGTTGCGAACAGCAGTAACTTAATAGTACTAACTCCAAATAAAGCTGCCCACAATGATTTTGTGATCTCTTCAAATGACTTTCCTTTCTGACATTAGTTGCCATCAAGTTCGACCAGATCTCTGATAACGGCTGTGTGCATCGTGGCCTGGGTCGGCAACATGAACATCCAGGAGCGGAAAAGACTGTAAAAAGTTGTGAACACTGCCCAGTCCATCACCGGCTCTGACCTCCCTACCATGAAAGGGATCTATCGGTCGCTGCCTCAAAAAGGCAACCAACATCATCAAAGACCTATACGATCCTGGCCACACACTCATTTCATCGTTGCCATCGGGAGGAAGGCACGGGAGCCTGAAAACTGTAACGTCCAGGCTCAGGAACAGCTTCTTCCCTCTAGCCATCAGGCTATTAAACACGACAACAAAAATAAGCTCTGAACTACAACAGACTATTATTATTGCACTTTATTTGTTTATTTATTGAGTATGTATGCATGTATATATATATACACACCAAAACTTTTTTTCTCCCGTTATGTACTATGTTTACATAGAAACATAGAAACATAGAAATTAGGTGCAGGAGTAGGCCATTCAGCCCTTCGAGCCTGCACCGCGATCATGGTCTGATCATCCAACTCAGTATCCGTACCTGCCTTCTCTCCATACCCTCTGATCCCCTTAGCCACAAGGGCCACATCCAACTCACTCTCCAATGAACTGGCCTCAACTACCCTCTGTGGCAGAGAGTTGTGTGAAGAAAGTCTTTCTCATCTCGGTCTTAAAGGATTTCCCCCTTATCCTTAAGCTGTGACCCCTTGTTCCTGGACTTGAACAATATAGCCTGTCCAATTAAGAATTTTGTAAGTTTCTATATAATCTCCTAAATTCCAGAGAGTATAAAACAAGGTCATCCAGTCTTTCTTTCATAAGACAGTCCTGACATCCCAGGAATCAGTCTGGAACTCCCTCTAAATAATGTTTCCTCAGATTTGGAGACCAAAACTGCACGCCAATAAGGTGTGGTCTCATGTACAACTGAAGTAGAACCTCCCTGCTCCTGTACTCAAATCCTTTTGCTATGGAAAGGCTTTTTTCACTGCCTGCTGCACGCTGTCGTATGCCTACTTTTGACTGGTGTACCATGAACACCCAGGTATCCACCATTTAAATAATATTCTGCTTTCCTGTATGGATATCACATTTATCCACATTATACTGCATCTGCCAAACATTTGCCCACTCACCAATCCAAGTCACCTTGCAGTCTCCTCATCCTCCTCACAGCGAACACTGTTAGTGTCATCCGCAAACTTGGAGATATTTGCTTCAAATTCCCTCATCCAGATCATTAATATATATTGTTAGCTGGGGTCCCAGCACTGAGCCCTGCGGTACCCACTAGTTACTGCCTGCCATTGCACTCCTACCTCTTTGCTTCGTTTGCCAGCCAGTTCTCTATCCACATCAATACTGAACCCCTAATACCGTATGCTTTAAGTTTGTATACTAATCTCTATGTGGGAAATGCCTTCTGGAAGTCCAGATATACCACATCCACTGGTTCATCCACGCTACTAGTTACATCCTCGAAAAATTCACAAGATTCGTCAGCCTTAGTAAATCCATGCTGGTCAATGATTTCACCACTTTCCAAATGTGCTCCCATCTTTAATAACTGACTCTAGCAGTTTCCCCACTGTTGGACTAGGTCTGTAATTCCCCGGAGGGGTTACATTTGGGGAATACTCCAGAATCTATTTTGAAAGATTATCACTAATGCATCCACTATTTCCTGAGGTACTCTGGGATGCAGCCTATCATTTAATCTATTCAATTTACCCAATTTACATATTCTGTTGTGCAGCAGTAAGCAAGAATTTCATTGTCCTATCAGGGACATATGACAATAAAATTGTATATCTAACATTTGGACATATCCTAAATAAAAAGTAAAAAATTAAAAAGAACAATATCTTAACATTTTTACCGGAGGGATTTACATCACATACACAAAGGGGCCAGGACAACAATGGCAGGTATTTCTGGGAACAATACAGAAGATGCAAGATCAGTTCATTCCAAAGATTGGGGTGTAAAGGGGTGACACAAGGGAAGTCAGGGACAGTATAAAAATAAAAGAGAAGTACAACATAGCAAAGATGAGCGGGAAGCAAGAGGATTGGGTAATGTTTAAAGAGCAACAGAAGACAACTAAAAAGGCAATATGGGGAGAAAAGATGAGGTCCGAAGGTAAGCTAGCCAAGAATATAAAGGAAGATACTGAAAGCTTTAGGTATGCGAAGAGGAAAAAATTAGTTCAGAGCAAAGTTGGACTTTGAAGACTGAAAAGGGTGAATTTATTATGGGGAACAAGGAAATGGTTAATGAGTTGAACAGGTACTTTGGATCCGTCTTCACTAAGGCAGTCACAAACAATCTTCCTGATGTACTAGTGGCCAGAGGATCTGGGGTAAAGGAAACCCACATTAGGCAGGAAATGGTATTGGGTAGTCTGAAGGGACTGAATTCTGATAAATTCCCAGGGCCTGATGGTCTGCATCCCAGGGTACTTAAGGAAATGGCTCTAGAAATCATGGACGTATTGGTGATCATTTTCCAACGTTCTATAGATTCAGGATCAGTTCCTGTGGATTGGAGGGTAGCTAATGTTATCCCACTTTTTAAGAAAGGCGGGAGAGAGAAAACAGTGAATTATAAACCAGTTAGCCGGACATCAGTGGTGGGGAATATGCTAGAGTCAATCATAAAAGATGTAGTGTACCTGGACTTTCAGAAAGCATTTGATAAGGTCCCACATAGGAGATTAGTGGGCAAAATTAGGGCACATGGTATGGGGGTAGAGTGCTGACATGGATAGAAAATTAGTTGGCAGAGAGGAAACAAAGAGTAGGAATTAATGGGTCCCTTTCAGAATGCAGTGATTAGTGGGGTACCGTAAGGCTCGGTGCTGGGACCGTAGCTATTTACAATAAACATCAATGATTTAGATGATTCAAAGTAACATTAGCAACTTTGCAGATGACACAGAGCTGGGTGGCAGTGTGAACTGTGATGAGGATGCTTAAGGGACAGAGGTTTCGGGGTAACGTGAGGGGGAACTTCTTTACTCAGAGGGTGGTGGCTGTGTGGAATCAGCTTCCAGCAGAAGTGGTGGAGGCAGGATCGATTTTAACATTTAAAAGTAAAGTGGATAGGTATATGGACGTGAAGGGAATGGAGGGGTATGGTCTGAGTGCAGGTAGATGGGACTAGGGGAAAACAAATGGTCGGCACGGACTGGAAGGGCCGAGAGGGCCTGTTTCCGTGCTGTAATTGTTATATGGTTATATGATGCAATGAGAATGAAGGGTGATTTGGACAGGTTAGGTGAGTGGGCAGATGCTTGGCAGTTTAATGTGGATAAATGTGAGGTTATCCACTTTGGTAGCAAAAACATGAAGACAGATTATTATCTAAATGGTGTCAAGTTGGGAAAAGTGGAAGTACAACGGGATCTGGGGGTCCTTGTTCATCAGTCAATGAAAGTAAGCATGCAGGTATAGCAGGCAGTGAAGAAATCGAATAGCATGTTGGCCTTCATAACAAGAGGAGTTGAGTATAGGAGCAAACAGGTCCTTCTGCAGTTGTACAGGGCCCAAGTGAGACCACACCTGGAGTATTGTGTGCAGTTTTGGTCCCCTAATTTGAGGAAGGACATTCTTGCTATTGAGGGAGTGCAGCGTAGGTTCACAAGGGTAATTCCCGGGATGGCGGGACTGTCATATGCTGAGAGAATGGAGAGGCTGGGCTTATATACTCTGGAATTAGAAGGATGAGAGGGGATCTTATTGAATCATATAAGATAATTAAGGGTTTGGACACACTAGAGGCAGGAAACATGTTCCTGATGTTGGGGGGAGTCCAGAACCAGGGCCCACAGTTTAAGAATAAGGGGTAAGGCATTTCGAACAGAGACGAGGAAACACTTTTTCACACAGAGAGTTGTGAGTCGGTGGAATTCTCTGCCTCAGATGGCGGTGGAGGCCGGTTCTCTGGATACTTTCAATAGAGAGCTTGATAGGGCTTTTAAAGATAGCGGAGTCATGGGATATAGGGAGAAGGCAGGAACGGGGTACTGATTGTGGATGATCAGCCACGATCACAATGAATGGCGGTGCCGGCTCGAAGGGCCGAATGGCCTACTCCTGCACCTATAGTATATTGCCTATTGTCCGCTGAACAAAAATGATGTATTTGAATGGTATTTAAAATTCTGCTCACGCCAAATGGCAGACTTATTAAAATTATTTAAATCTAAATACCAAACTATCCTCCATTAAATTTGCTTCACCTCTCCCAATGCACCACCCCCGCCCCCTACATTCCTGACCAGGTGTAGAAGGTGGCAAAACTGTGCAATTTGTGAAGGACAGCTGATTCAGTGACAATAACATCAGGATTTCCACAATAAGCTTGCTACGTACATAGATCCCAATGTTGCTGTCAGTTTCATGGTACAACAATGGCAAGCAACAAAGGATTCTCTGTCATTTCATTCGCTAAATCTGGTCTTTCTGTTATATACAAGTTCAATTAACAGACTGAATACCAGGTTAACACACAAATGTGAACATTACCTGCCGATAATATGAGTAAGTGCATGAATATGCTACGGTTAGCAGTGATAGTTTGAGCAGTTTCAGTACCTTAGGTGTAATCTTAATCTAAAACAGGTTGTTAATTTGTTTGGAACGCACATTTGCTGCCTCACTGTAGAAGGGGAAGTAATGAAATGTCATCCTGTAAATAATTGTTAAGAGTATATTGATTGCCTGGCCTCTACATGGGACACCCTGGGTACAAAAGATTTATACTGTTTTTACAATAAGCTTTAACTTGCTGTAAGAACAACTGTGTTTCAAATATTTCATGTGCTTGTTTAATGTGCAACATCAACACTTCATTTATTGGGTTTTGTCCATGAATCAATCGCCCAAGAGAATTACGGGCTGCTGTTTTAATTTCTATTTACTTTATTTACAACAATTCTTAATAGAGTTTCTTTATTTACAACAAATCTTTCGAGAGTTGAATGCCGGATGGTTTTGGTATGGACAAGACCTAAATGCCCTCAGAATGAAGCCACTCATTATGCATGAAGGCAAATATTCTGTTCCAGTTCGTCATGCTAAATGCTAAAAACCTGCCAGCTTTCACTGCTGTGTGCCAGATGTTAATATATACATAAAAGTTATACATAGACAGATGATGTCATTATTACATACAGTTCTCAAAGTGAAAGCATGTATCAGTGGTAGACTGGAGGGAGTCCGCAGTTTTGCCAGAGCATACTCTGCTAATCGGACTGTTAATAATTCTGCATGTCCACAGTTGCTGTTTGCACAGTAGTATGTCATTAAAAAGAAAACAATGTTCAAAATGCTGAGGTCCTCTTCGTAAAAACAAAACATAAAACACAATTTTATCCATCACTTCCTGTATTAAATAAGTGAAAACTAATGGGATGCTTCTGTTTTAAATCTTACTATTCATGTAGATCCAAGGAAATCCCTTCCTCTGCACTGCAAAGCTATTCCCTTTGCCAGTGCTTGGTGCATTAAAACCTAACATTACAACATCGTACAATCGAATAAAAAAGACCGGCAATTATCAGGAACGGAGGAGCCCTGAATGCCTATCATTAAAGGACAAGTAATGGTAAGAGTGATGCAATTTAACAGTGGGAATCTATTAGTTGGACTCTCATAAAAGAGCTATACTGGTAGCAGTTGGTGAAGTATATGAAGTACGTCATTATAAAAAGTATTTTTCAACATGTATTCAAACAGATCCCTGACAATATTTGTCAGTAAAGGAGTACATTAACAAATGAAGAGAAATAGGGAAAAAAAAGTAAAATATTTCCCTTTTCCCAGATGATCAACAACCACACTCAAAACAATAGGGTCTTTCCTATATCATTTCTCCCTGGTGCAATGTTGAGGTTGAGATGGTCAATAGTAGATCCTCTCTTCAGGAAGTTTAAATAGTGGGGAAATCCAGAAGATTTTACTTTGGTGTTGCCAATGGCAGATTCACTGGCAGAATTCCTACCAGCAAGTTTAGGGTCTTCATGCCCAAGTGCTGAACTTCCCGCCAGCAGTTTGCCATAGAAGTACCAACCTTTATTGGAAGCTCTGGGCCATGTATGTTTAAATCCTGATCACTACCTTTAGAAAACATTTGGGAGATAGCCTTATTTAAATTTTCACTAAGGACAAATTAGCTTGAGGCATTAACATCAACGACACAAAGTTCTGAATTGAGGCTTATAAGTAATTGCTGTACGCCATCGGGGTAGGATGTCTCTCCACATAATTATGTTGTTTCTATGCAGTGACTGCTTTGTCGTGATTGTTTGCTTGATTTGTGATAATGGAGAGAGCACATGTTGAAAGCAGGCCTCAAAAATGACTGATCATTCACAGGGTGTAATCATATTCCCTTTTTATAATAATGCATAGAAAATGATTGTTCAATAGTGGTGAAATACACACTCTAAATTCAGAGGTAGATGCATTTTAATAGCAACTTGCAAATTTCCTATTCACATTTATAAATTTTACATGACCTGGGCAACACTTGCAAGGCCAGCATTTATTGCCATCCTTAATGGTGATGGTGAGTTACCTTCTTGAATCATTGCTATTCTTTATATGAAAGTGCTCCCGCAACACTGTTGGCTGTGGAATTCCAAGACTGAGATACATGTCGACACAAGGAACTGCAAGTCAAATGAAGGGCCTTGACTAAAATGTCACTGTTACTCCAGCACTTTGATCCCCTGAGTTACTCCAGTTACTCCAGTGTCTTTTTTGAGATACATGTCTATGTTTTAGAAATCTATAGCTACACTGACTGATTTGCTTTGTCATTCATGTAACAAAATATATACAAAGGTAGATTAAATGTCTATAACCTAATGTTGATTTATCTTCCTGTGTGTATTTTACTATTTTTCCATGCAAATAATTTAAACAGACTGGAGGCCAAATTCAACTGGAGGCTGCTTAACACCTGTGAAGGAAGTAATGGAAATTGAGCAGGTCTTACATGTAATCACACAGTTGACTGCACTGGCAGCAGATTGAACACACAACTTTACAATTGCAACATCAAAAGGAGAAGCAGCTATCAGGTTAATCAAATTGACATCTATATTCCTTGCTTTGGATAATCATTTGCACACACATTTCACCAAGAATGTATGCCCCTACCAGGACATCAACATGTATTGCTTAGAATTTGGACCATATTGAAATAGTTCAAATCCCTGGTTCCAGCACCAGGTAATTGTTAAACTCCTGCAAGTTAGAACGTCATTGTTTTTGTGTTGATACTTTGATACATAGAAACATAGAAAATATGTGCAGGAGTAGGCCATTCAGCCCTCCGAGCCAGCACAACCATTCAATGTGATCATGGCTGATCATCCACAATCAGTACCCCGTACACCCAGCTTTGTGTCATCCACAAACTTGGAGATGTTATATTTAATTCCTTCATCTAAATTGTCAATATAAGACAATGAAACACTTGTTAAAGTTCGAATACTTATCACGGACAAGTCAAACACCACTTAAGGCAAGATCATTTTATTCACTAGCGGGAGTGTGCAGGAAGCTATACATCTCAAAGTTCGGAGAGTTATAGTAATTTCTTATCAATAAACACACCTACCAAGTCTGATATAGCTTGATTGAAATATCAAGCTAAACCAATAACAAGTTATTAGTAAACTTTGCAATGTCAGCAGTATTCTCCAAACTTGGCTCAGGCATCTGTACATGTTTCTACTGTATGAATGCATTTTAGTTTCTTGACCAAGTTTTTAGGCAAAGAAAGACAGTCGACTTCATTTTGTGTCAAGGTTAGCATAGATTCATTATTATCTGGACTTATGTGCCCTGTCCTTGATTTTACTTCGGAGTCACGTGAGTGACTACGTGAAGAAGGCCGTCAGCCCGCATGCGCGTCATTACGTCTACCAATTGTGCAACGACTGACTGGCGGGCGCATTGCTCCTTTCAGCTGTAAGTTTAAACCTGAAGGTAAGTTTTCAACTTATTCCCAGGTTTTGTTTTTTTCTCTTTCTGCAGGAATCTCTGTTACAGAGATTTTCCTGCTGGACTAATTCGGGGCGCAGTCCGGACGGGCCGCGAAACCGGTTATGGACTGTGGGGAATCCCGGTCTCGGACCACGGATACCGGGACCAGTGGGAACCGGCTACAGAGACCGCGGAAGTGCAGGTAGCCGGCGGCCGTCGTGTTCGCCACCCAAGTCACTGACAACACAGTCAGTGGATTCCTGACCAGCTGTGGTACCCAGGAAGGGGTTAAAACCAACAACAAGCCGGCAATGTCTGTGCAGTCAGGCCAGGAGGGTCGTCCCCCCCCCCCCAGAAATACAGGGGTCAGCTGCTTCCAGACCGCTGTGGTTCCCCAGGAAGGGGGAAAAACCAACAGCAAGTCGGGTAGGCCTGTGGAAGTCAGGCCAGGATGGACCCCTCCAACATATAGCGGTCAGCCGCTTCCACACCGCTGTGGGTCCCCAGGAGGGGGTAAAACCAAACATTTTGGTCAGGCCTGTGGACTAGGGGACCCAGGCCAGGAGGGTTCCCCTCCTTCAATGGGTAGTGAACCATGCAGACGTCTAAACCCACATGGAGCACCTGATGGAGACGTTGCTCCACAATGATACTCCAAAGGAGGGAGTTATCAGGGCGGGCCTCCTTGGGGGCCCGCAGCAGCGGCACCTGTTTCAGGGCTGCACAATGTCTCCCTCTCTGAGGAGGGGAGCATTCGGGGTCAGTTCCTGTCTGACTCAGAGCAAAAATCCTGATATAGGTCCGTAGGAGGGGCCATGTCAGTGCAGGTATCCTCAGGGGCCTGCAGCAGCACCTGTTTTCCGGGCTGCCTACGAATCTCTTTCTCTGTGGAGGGGAGTGCGAGTGGTCAGTGTGAAACTGACTTCAAACTTGAAAGTATGTCCGTGGAACCTACTGGAGCACATGCATATGGCTTCAAGAGATACTCGCAAACGAAGGTGTTGCTGCAGGAGGAGTTGGTCCCAGCCGTTGGCAGAATACCCGGAAGGGACCAGAGTTCCCCTCATGCTACAAGTGCCGGCAGTGAACAGCGCTATCAGGGTGACATTGGAGGGGCATGAATCCAGGAAATGAAACCAGCCGCCGAATCCTCTCTTCAGGTAAGACTTATCCAACAGGTAAAACCTGAATGAGGAATCAAAAGCTGTCGGACTAATCAAGGTACCGACGACGAGCAAAGCTTCATCGGCAGGATACGACACACCCCACGCCTCCATCGGGGGTAAGCAGTGGCAGCTTGAAAGCTGGGCACGGAAATATGGCCAGAGTTGTCTTTCGAGGCAGGCTCAGAATTATGGCCAGAGTTGTCTTTCGAGGCAGGCTCAGTTTGATGAGGATTTTCAGACCAAGGCCCAAGCCGGTCTCAGAGAAAATATGGAATCCACGCACCCTACCAGTCCTACTCTCCAATCGAGGACGGTAAAAGAACCTGCATCAGGGGCCTTTGGGCTTACCATAAGACCACCGGTAGCCATGGAGGTAGGTGGGCCTGGTTCTTCCGAAACATGGGGTTGTGGACCATTTACAAGTTGGTAATATTTACACTTGGTTTTTTTTGTACAAGTGACAATGATACATGAGATTCAAATCTGTTTAAAAAAAACTGATGATAACATGTGATTAATTTATATTGCACAACATACAAAGGTTTCAAGCAGGTTTGGAATTAGGGCCAGAGTTGTCTTTCGAGGCAGGCCCAGTATTATGGCCAGGATTGCCTTTCAGGACAGGGTGAAAGATGGAGGAAGCAAAAGGATTTGAGTATAGGAGCAGGGAAGTTCTACTGCAGTTGTACAGGGTCTTGGTGAGACCACACCTGGAGTATTGCATACAGTTTTGGTCTCCAAATCTGAGGAAAGACATTCTTGCCATAGAGGGAGTACAGAGAAGGTTCACCAGACTGATTCCTGGGATGTCAGTACTTTCATATGAAGAAAGACTGGATAGACTTGGCTTGTACTCGCTAGAATTTAGAAGATTGAGGGGGGTTCTTATAGAAACTTATAAAATTCTTAAGGGGTTGGACAGGCTAGATGCAGGAAGATTGTTCCCGATGTTGGGGAAGTCCAGAACAAGAGGTCACAGTTTAAGGATAAGGGGGAAATCTTTTAGGACCGAGATGAAAAAAACATTTTTCACATAATGGTGAATCTCTGGAATTCTCTGCCACAGAAGGTAGTTGATGCCACTTAATTGGCTATATTTAAGAGGGAGTTAGATGTGGCCCTTGTGGCTAAAGGGATCAGGGGGTATGGAGAGAAGGCAGGTACAGGATACTGAGTTGGATGATCAGGCTATCAGGCTTGAAGGGCCGAATGGCCTACTCCTGCACCTATTTTCTATGGTTTCTATGTTTCTATGTCACTTCATCCAGATTGAACTCATATGTGCAGTATATACTTTCAGAATAGGAAACTTCATCACTGTCTAACAATTGATTTCCATAGGATCTTTATGGCAAGCATCGATCTCAAAGATGCATGCTATTCAGTTCCCATTCACAGGGATCACCGGAGATATTTGAAATTTATCTGGATGGGGCAATGATAACAGTTAAAGCGTTGCAAAATGGGCTAACTTCAGCTCCCAGGTTATTTATATAATTATAAAACCAGTGCTTGGGCTGCTCAGAGCACAAGAACATTTGTTAGCGCTTATCTGGATGATGTTTTAAATGCTATATTTTACTAAAATTATCTGTTGTAGCCCCAAACTATATTTGAGAAATTGGGGTTCCTCATCCATCCAGTTACATTTAAATTGATACCAATCAGAACTATTGATTATTGGGATTTACCTTTAACTATCAACTTAACAGTGACTCCGCACTGGGGCAAGAGATTTGAATTAACAGAAGCCTGTCACAACCTCGTTGTTATGAAGTAGCCTTCTATTCATCAAGTGTAATTGGCAATATAGTAGCTGTGTTTCAGCTGTGCAATTTGGGCCTATGCATTATCAGAACTTACAACGTGCAAAGAATTAACCTCTCAAGTACCATATAGGTCATTATTAATAGACCTATGCTATTACCAGCTGAAGCTAACAAAGTCACAATGGTGGCAGTATTCAGCATTGCCCCAGTAATTTTGGTCAGTAATCTTCAGTAATTTACAAACTGATGCTGGTGGCTCAAAGATGAAAATTATGAATATGCCATCTCATTTACGCAGGGCGGGGATGCATTTGCATGAGTTACCATTTTTCGTTATCTGGTATCAACTACTTATAAACCATTTGGTGCATTCTATAGGTTAAAGGTTATTGTAGCGGAATATGGCATAATCTGCAATACTCAACTACCCCGTTTGATACACGTAACACTATGGTGGTTGGGCAATATGTAGTCACATGGGTTGCATTCAAGTTAAAGTATTCCTGTTATTTACCTTCCCTCTGTGACGCCTATTGTATCATTCATGTGAATAGACTACGCAATGACAAACACAGAATGGTGTTGGATCACAAGAGTAAAAAAAACAAACAACAAAAAAAAAAAAAAAAACAAATAAAAAAAAAGTCATATGGCTCGATGGATAAAACCGAATATCGATCAATTGTTTACATCCAGGTCTCATCACCAATTGCTAAAACTATGTGCATACAGTGGTGAGTTACATTATCGCACACTGGGAGGAATGTTCTTTCATGTCTTTCCTCCTATTTAACTCTGCTATCAGTCGTGTCTTGCAATTAATTATCAGCAAGAATCCCCGGCATCAAGGCTTTTCGAAACTGCCTGATGGGCATACGCATCAATGGATACACTCAAAGTTGGTTTATGAACTTAAAAGGTTATTCTAACATAAATCTTTGCTAGTTCAGCTGTGGACTAGGGAAACCAGCAGCTCAATGATGATAAATCAATGATTTAATGTGACTTTGCGACTCTGGAGACGACTATTCTGCGGATCGGGTTCAGGACCAATCCATGTAATGCTCTGCTGCTCAGTGCAGGGATAGCACCAAAAAAAGTTTCTTATTCAAATGGGCTCACGCATTTGACAAATAATTAAGTTATTGTGCTCTGACTGTGCAATGTTGCTTTTCATCATATTTGCTGCGAAAGTGGGGGCCTCACAACTGTCGGTTCACCCTCTATATCCAGAATTATATAGGATATCTTTAACAACAAGTTCTCCCAGGCCCATATTTACACGGAAATTTGGGGCTTGGTATTTTAACATACGTCACCCAGGAGGCTCCAGCTTCATCTTATTTTTATTATCCGCTCTCATAAGGTAGTTCTCATGCACTGGTCACAATGCAGGGTTCAGTCTACTACATAAATTGCGACTGGGACAGGATGATTAATCTGATACTAAATATTTTATGTTTATGATTAATTAACAAGAACAAACCATACGAGCGTTAGGTCTCAAACTAGTTTCAATGGCATACCCCATGGACCTTCGATAATGTTGGTCACATATTTACTACATCGCTTAAAGTCTCCAAACTAGCTATATTGTTAGTTTAAAAAAACCATAAGAAAAATTAGAAATTTAGTGTTTTCTACCATCTCCAAGGTGGTTTTTTTTTTTTTAAAACAGGGTTTTGGCTAATGATGAGAGTTGATACTAATATATTTTCAACTCTCAACACTCCACTCCAGGGGCAACATGCTACTACATCAGCTACAAGGGTTTGTACATTCGCTGGACCACAACTAGCAGTGGCAGTACGACAATTGGTCAAATGAACCATACTTTCCAAACATTTTATATTAACCCATTGCCAACCGGGGGTATTTGCCACCCATTTTAGATTCTGTGTTTATAGTTTTCCCCCTGGATGACAGAGTGCACTAATTCTTTTCCTTTTAATTTGATGTTTAAAGCACAGCATTTTTATTTAAAACCGAAACTAAGTCATGTCTGTGCATTATTTTTTCACTCATTTGGTCACTCATGAATGTGGAACGCATGGATCTTGTTTCCGGATGAATCACAGGCTTTTGAAATCTTCACTAGTTTCACCTGCTACATGACTCCAGAGAAGTTAGAGATAGTAAGATAAAAGCGAAAATTACCAGTTTGAAAATTTGATCTTTATTTTATGAGGAGTACGAGACGATAATGTGCCCACCACTCCCACTCCAACCCTCGTATTCAGTTATTCAGTATTCAGTTTACTTTAACGTCATTTTAACTGCAGTACTTACTAACCCAGAATAAACGAAAATTGTTTCCAATCATTTCCCACAGTGCGTAATAATACCAAATAAATACATACAACTTTTCAAAAAATAAAAATGAACATATATCTAAAAGTTAGGCCTAGAAAATTTGAACTGAAAATCAGAGGACATAAATACTGCCCAGTACATATGCTTTGACAGGTGGCCTAGCTGTCTAAGTATGGGGAGGTTTTAGAATGATTTGGTGTGTGATGTATGTGAGGGGGACACAGTCCGTTAAAGCAGTCTTATTGCCTAGTGGAAAGGGATCATATAAGTCATCTGGTAGTTCTACCTTCTCTTATCTTACAATGTTCAGTTCAAACTATGTGTTATCTGTGATTTCACACCGCTGCTTGAGATTGACGCGCATTTGGGCTGACGGCCTTCTTCACGTAATCGTCATACGTAACTCTCATAAAATAAAGAATCAAACTTCAAAACTATAAGTTGTCGTTTAATCTTTACTATTCTAGGAAACGTGTTGCATAAAATGTCGTTATAACAGATTAGGCACTAAAAAAAAAAAAAAAACAAAAAAAAAAAAAAAAAAAAAAAGTGAAAGAACCTTTTTTTAACAAAACTTATCTCATAAAAAATAAACATTGCCTTAGACAACCCACACCACCACCACCCCCCCCCTAAAGAGCTATTGACTACGTACAAAACGTACCCCTTACACCCCCACCCACCCCTTATATTACCGCTTCCCCCCCACCCCTCCCCCCCCTCCACCTCCCCCCCCCCCCCCCCACCCCTCACCCCCTCCACCCCCAGCCCCACGCCCCCACCCCCTCCGCCCCACCACCACTTAGGCAAAACGAACTTCCATATATAGATAGTCATTTCTTCCCAACGTTTCTCACTTCTCAAATTCCCTTTTAGAACTCAACTTATTTCATCCAATACACTTGAGAATCTTTTCCAACAATCTAACATCCACTTACATACTCATCTTCCCATTATCAATTTGTTGCTTCGATTTGTCTTTTGCAAAATTAGAAACATGTTATGATTTCTGGCCACGACAACATAACAGGAGGCATAAGGGTTTTTCACTTTGGTTCCTCTCTTAATAGTAAAGACATTTCTTTCACAGCATTTTAGAAATGCATTATGCATAACATTTTCCTCAGTTGCACATTGATATTAGGTGGGCCAAACATGCTAAAACTGCAGCCTCCGTTTGAACAATCAGCAATGACTCGAGTCCATACTGTGAACGTGCCTCCAAAGGTTTTTGATGTATTTGAGGTCCGAAATAGCATGATGATCTACATGTGGCCTCACAGAATATTCATCCAGAAATGGTGGAAATATAATGTCTAAATCAAGTGAACCCATCATGTTACTTCTGTGCTCCACACTGCAATGATGACATCGAAAATTAAATGCATCTATTCAGTGTGTAAATCGTTATCCAACGATCCTTTAAATTAGTTTGCTTAACCTTTACCTAGTTAATTTAATTGATCCCACAAAAAGAGTTCAATGCAATTTCTATTTAAACACACATAAAAACTTCTTTTTAGTGTGGGCGCAGCAATGTGCTTGGGAGCTATCACACTGCCAATGCACTGTGAGGATGCAGTGAGATCCCAAAACTCAGGCTGAACAAAAGTGCACTCCTGAAACGGTCTGGGCAGACGACTCTTCACAATATATTTCTGGATCCCAGATCCTGAGCAGCTTGGCAAGAACCAAGAAAGAATTCCTCTAAAGGAGTAATATCAACCAATATTCCACACAACTAAAAGAGGAAGAGCAGAAAGATGACTTTCCATTTAAGTGTTTCCAGCTTTCTTCCTCCCTTATCAATTTCCATGGAGTCTTCCAAATACCAAATTTTCTTGACATCTGTCAATATTCATTTATACACAGAAAGTGAGTACTTACTGAAGGCAAATATATGAAATTGAAAACAAGAATTCAGTCGGTCATACTCCCCTGCACTCACGGCATGGAAGGCACCTTGCAGTCTTTTCATTTAAGTCAACTGCACTAACAAAACTCACAATGTAATTTCTAATGTAAAAAGTTACCTTCACACCATGTTTATGATGTCCTAACTCAGAAAAATATAATGAAAAAATTGATTTTCTTGATATATGGATTTTAAAATTTTTCCAATCAAGTCCTAATGACAAAAGTTAATGGGGCTTACATCTCACGTAAAAAAAAACAGGGAATCTGTCATAGCAGACTAGATTGGTGAGGTACATGTCTGCAGACTGCTAAAAGACGTCGGTGACAATAGCGATAAGATGAGCCAGTCCCACAGGCTATTGTTTTTAGGCAACTGCCGGCGACAGTCAAGTTGCTGGCAGTGGCCTGGAAAAATCTGGGTCAACTGGAACGGCGAACTTGTCAGACTGGAACACACACACTAAACAAACAGTCATCGGCATGTTGGGGGATCAGGGCAAGCAGAGTGGGAGCGCTCTCTGAAATTCAACACGGTTGCCAAAGCCGAAGAGTGTATCATCCACAGCGATGAACACGGAAAGGTTTGGCGCTGTGATTAAGAACGGCAAAAGTCATCAAAGTACGATAAGTCCATTTAAAAGGAGAGTGATGGTGAGAGAGGGAGTGAAGAGAAGCAAGAGCTACACTTTAAAGAAGCCAGAGATACTCGCTGTGAAGTTCGGCATCAGAACAGTTAACATTACGGTCAGTTAGTCAGTATCCTTGTTCTTTGAAAACTACTGCATATGTTTTTTTCCCCCAATGATGCCAAATGGAAATTCTCCTCGTCAGCAGCACCGGGCTCACTACCTACAGAACTACGGAGGAAACCTGCCCCCCCCCCACGCTTCCTCGGCAACCCAACTTAGGACTTGGCGACCCACCTACGGCACGATAATTGTCGTCAGTTACAACAGAGAGTTGTAACACCAACAGTTCACACACAGAGATGGTGAAATCTCTGGATGATTCCTCTCTGCCATCAGAAGGTATTGAAGCATTTCATTGGCTAATATAAGAAGGGGAGTTAGATGTCCCTTGTGGGCTAAAGGATCACAGGGATGGTACAGAGGAAGGCCGTATGGGATACTGAGTAGGAGGATGATCATCCAATGATCAATATTGAATTGGCGGTGCAGGCCTCGAAGGGCAGAATAGGCCTACTCCTGCACTATCCTATTTTCTAATGTTATTAGGGTTTCTATGTTACTTCTCCATGTGGACTTCTTCTTAGTCATGTTGAAAAACATTTCAATTCCATTCCATCAGTTGAAAAATTTCGTGGGTGGACCATATTGAGCCCTGCGACTAGTCTCCTAGAATGCTAGGAAGTCCTCACGACCATGGAATTAGGAATTAAACCACCAACCGCAGAACATGTGGCGTGCATAGTCTCCTGCATCGTCTAAGTGGTGATGGGGGCCGGTAGTGACACATCAGAATATTGTGATTTCAGTTCTGAGGGCACCATGTTTAGGAATAAAGATATTGTTCAGCAGCTGAAAGGGTTTCAGGAGAAGATTTACGAGGATGTATGCCATGACTAGAGAGGTGTGCGTTTATGGGAGAGGTTGAGATAGGCTTGGGGGGGGATTTTCTATTCTAAGTGCAGAGGGTGAGGGGTAATCTTATAGAGGTGTATAAAATCACGAAAGGAATAGATTGGGTAGATGCACAGATTCTCTTACCAAGAGTAGGGGAATCGAGGACCAGAGGATATGGGTTCAAGGTGAAGGGGAAAAGATTTAATAGGAATCTGAGGGGTAACTTTGTCACACAAAAGGTGGTGGGTATATGGGGCAAGCTGCCAGAAGAGGTAGTTGAGGCTGGGACTATCCCAACATTTAAGAAACAGGTATATGTGTATGATCCATCTTTACCATAGACCGTTTTCCAGGCCCCCACTCCCTCATCTTTACCATGGATGTCTAGTCACTCTACACCTCCATCTTAAAGCCCTCAGTTTCTTCTTCGACCACAGAACCAGCCAATTTCCATCTACTAATACTCTCCTCCGCCTAGCAGAGCTGGTCCTTACCCTCAAATACTTCACCTTTGACCTTCCACTTCCTCTAAGGGCACTCGCATGGGCCCCAGCTATGCCTGCTTCTTTGTAACATACATCGAACAATCACTGTTCCAGGTGAACACTGGCCCTATCCCCGAACTCTACCTTTGCTACATTGACGATTGCATCGGTGCTGCCTCCTGCACCCATGCAGAACTCACTGACTTAATCAACTTCACGACTAATTTCCATTCTGCACCCAAATTCACTTGGACCATCTCCGACATCTCTCTACCGTTTCTAGATTTCACCGTCTCCATCACAGGAGACAGACTATTGACCGACATCTACTACAGTCCTACTGACTCCCATAGCTATCTAGACTACACCTCTTCCCACCCTGCTTCCTGTTAAGACTATCCCCTACTCCCAATTCCTCCGTCTACGCCGCATCTGCGCCTAGGATGAGGTTTTCCATACTAGATCATTGGAGATGTCCTTATTCTTTAGGAAATGGGGGTTCCCCTCTTCCATTATAGATGAGGCTCTCACTAGAGTCGCCTTGATATCCCATAGCTCCGCTCTTGCTCCCCCTCCCCCTATTCGCAACAAGGATAGAGTCCCCCCTACCCTCACCCTTCCACCCCATCAGCTGGTTTGCATACATCAATATAATCCTGACCCTAATACACTATTCGCCACCTTCCAACGGGATCCCACTACTATGTCACATACTACCCATCTCACCCCTTTTCTGCTGTCCGCAGTGACCGTTCTCTCCGTAACTCCCTGGTCTACTCGTCCCTTTCCACCCAAACCACCCCCTCCTTAGGTATTTTCCCCTGCAACTGCAGGGGATGCAACACCTGTCCGTTTACCTACCCCCTCGACTCCATCCAAGAACCCCAACAGTCTTTTCAGGTGAGGCATCACTTGCATCTCCTCCAACCTCATCTACTGTATCCGCTGTTCCAGGTGTCAACTTCTGTACATCAGCGAGACCAAGCACAGGACTCTAGCACTTTAACTCCCCCTCCCATTCACAATCCTGGACCTTCCTTGTCCTGGGCCTCCTCCATTGTCAGAGTGAGGCCCAGCGCAAATTGGAGGAACAGCACCTCATATTTCACTTGGGTAGCTTATACCCCAGCGGTAATGAACATTGACTTCTCTTGAACATTCAAATAGCTCTTGCTTTTTATCCCTACTTCTCACCTCCATCCCCCTCCCCCCCCTACCCAGTTTGTCACACGAAGTGTCTTACATATCTCTGGCCCGCCCACTCCCCTCACGTCAGCTAGAAGGAAAGGTCTTCAACACGAAAAACATCACACAATTACTTCTCTACAGAGATGCTGCCCTGGGGTCTCGCTGAGTTACTCCAGCATTTTTGTGTCCAACTTAGACATTGAGGATGAAGATAGGATAGACAGGTTTTTGGAGGATATTATGGACCAAGTGCAGCTGCAGGTGGGACTATTGCAGCTGGGACATGTTTGCCGGTGGTGGACAATTTGGGCTGAAGGGCCTATTTTCACAGTGATATCACTCTGTGACTATAGCAATGTGACTCTACAATATTCATAATATTAATAGTGATCAGAATTGATTCATGATCAGAAAAGGTATTGACTAGGCAATGTATTTGTAAGTAACAATGTGGGGCAAAACCCAGAGGCCATCGTGTGGATAAAACCTGTAAACACTGATTTGGGGATGTAGTATTCAAACAATCCAGATATTCCTCGCAGAGTTCCATAAGGCAGGAATGCCTGAAACCCTGCAGCAGCCAGCACAATCTTTTCCACCCCACTCTCCTCCCAAACACCAAATTTCATATGTATTGCTGTAAAAATCAAATGTTCTTAAACCTGTGGGAAACGTGTAATGAATGATCAACGGCACTAAAATTCTTCTTGTTGAATCCTTTCCCAAGCGCTCATGATGATATCAAAAATAATACATTGTCATATTTCCAAAAGTGAGTTATCTTTCGTGAAATTAACAGTTAACTCAAATGGAGCCATGTGATATTATTTCAGAGGCAGGCAATCATGCACATGTGGACCATTTAGCTTTGAAACATTAGATTTAAAATGTGACCCATTATAAACTTCCTTTATTTATGTCAAAATAGTAATACCACTGCATGAATACTTTTACTCAAGAAAACCAGTACTGCCAAATGGCCCATCTTGGGTATTTGATACAATAAAGGTGGGAGTGGTCATATGATACTTAGATTATTGTGTGTCCTGCAAATAAATCTGTTTTGCATGGATAGACATTTGGCAGGCAAGTAAGTCAAAAATATCGATGTCATTCCAGGTCCTTCTATGTGAGAGAAAGGTGAGGGAATATCTATAAATAATGTTATTGCTAGCTACTATAGGTTGAACAAATATCCATGAATTAAGCTTCAAATTCAATGCTGGCTGATTGGGACAAAATGAATTAACTTCAAAAAATAAGTTTTAAAAACTACCTAAATGAAGATAGGCTTTAATGTGAGTGGCAGGAGATATATAGGGTCCTTATGGAATTTGATGCGATGTTTGGTACTGCTTATCAAGCATTTTTTCTGTCCCGTTAAAAAAAAGAGAATTACAGCTAACATGCCTCGAGTGATTTGCAAATTACAAATACGTGAAAGATAAATTATTACACAGACACGTTCCAGACACCCTCGACTCTCTGTATTAAAAAAAACTTAGCCTGCATTTCTCCTTTAAATTTTGCAGTAAAGTTATGGCATCTAGTCCTTGACATTCCCACAGGGAAAAAGGTATCTGACTGTCTACCTCTTTATGCCTCTCATAATTTTATATAGTTCTATCAGGGCTCCCCTCCACCCTCTTACGTTCCAAAGAAAACAATCCAAAGTTATCCAACCATTTCTTGGCATTAAACACAAAGTGCTGGATTAACTCAACGAGTCAGACAGCGTCTCTGGAGAAAAAGGATGGATGACGATTCAGGTCGGAACTCTTCTTCAGACTTAAAGCTTCTTCAGACTTAGGGTTTAGTTCCGAAACATCATCCATCCTTTTTCTCCAAAGATACTGCCTGACCTGCTGAGTTACACCAGTACTTTGTGTCTACCTACAGTTCCTTCCCACTCTCCTGGAGTTAATCACTTCAAATCCACGTATCATTCTGGTAAATCACTTTGGCACCTGCCCCAAAACCTCCACATCCTTCTTGTAATGAGGCAACTGAAACTGCACACAATACTTCAAATATTGCATAACGAAAGTGCTACAAAGCTGCAAACTGACTTCCTGACTCTGGTAGACACAAAGTACTAGAGTAGCTCAGCGGAACAGGCAGCATCTCTGATGAGAAGGAATGGGTGACGTCTCGACCAGAAAAAGCATTCCATACACTTTCTTTAACCACTCTATCTACCTGTGTTGCTGCTTTCTGAGCTCTGTGGACCTTCTGTACATCAATGCTGTGAAGAATCCTATCACTAACTGTATACTTTCACATTACATTCGACCTCCCAAAACACCTCACTGCACCCATAATCAGTAATTCAATTTCACACCACACTGGCTGACTTACATCATCAGTGACACATGGGTATCGGAGAGGCAAGATATTCACACAGAGGGTGGTGCTGCCAGAGGTTGTGGAGGCAGCTTCAATATAAATTTAAAAGGCATTTGGACTGGTACTTGGAAAAGGCATAGAAGAGTATGAACTTAGTGCAGGTAAATGGGATTCTGATAAATAGGCATTATGGTCGACATGGACGAGGTGGGCCAAACTTCCCATTTCTGTGCTGTATGTTTCTATGTTTCTATGATTTCTAGAAATAGTTAATTGGCTGTAAAATATTTTGGAACATCGGAAACTAGGAATGATGTTACATACGACTCTTTAGCCCATGAAAATTGGAACAATAGACGTGAAAAGTTAACCATGCAACCCCAATTTAAAGCTTAAAATGATTTCTTAAACCTCCGATATGGCAGCCATGAAATGCAACTACATTTTTGGCCAGATCCTAATTTAACTCTGCTTGCAGTGGAGCAACTCAGGTTGGTTCATGTTGACTCTAGATGACAGTCAACTGTAGATGACAGTGTCCCTCTGATATCTTACTGTTCCTGAGATGACGACTTCACACTTGACACTTGGCCAGCAAGTTCATGATTTGAGTGTTCATGGAAGTGCCCCAAAATTCCTGACTCTTGCAGGGAATAAATTATGTTAATGCAATGTCAAAATACTTTCCATGCAAGTTCTGGCCATATGATTTTAGCTCAGAAATAGTTATCCATATCAAGATGTTCTGTACATGGAGCTGTAAAAATATTGGCCCAATGCCAAATGGACAAGTCATGAGAAGCCTCGTATTGGGGAGGATGTGGCGTGGGGAAGTTGGTGATAGACATAACATTGCCTAAAAGCCTGCTTATTGCTGGATGCTCAGTGCCATCCATAGCATAGTTGCCGATGAGTTGGAAGGCTGAGGATTCAAGGCCTGCTCTATTGATTAGGGCACAAAATTCAGGATAACAGGTCAATTGCAAAGCAAAGGGAGGGCAAAACTGGCAGATTTTACTTCGGAGTCACGTGAGTGACTACGTGAAGACCCCGTCCAGCACGCATGCGCGACCTTTTAGCGTTCATGCAGTGCACCGCGACGAACGGAGTTCAAGGCGCTCCGCTACAATTGAAAAGTCGGGCCGACAGGTAAGTTTAACCGTGCCGTGTGTCTTTCTCTCTGTGGTCTTGTGTTCCAGGAAGAATGAGCAAGGCCCGAGGAAAGAAGTCTGCAGCTCGCCCCCGTTCGTCCTTCGTTGAGGAATGCTCTTTGGAGGGGGGGCAAGAGGCGGCGGTTATAACTACCGAGCCGAGCCCAGCACCGCTAGTGCTGCCTGAGCAGCGGGCTGGAGGTACCTGCAGCCGGAACCGGGCGGTAGTGTCCGACGTTTCGGATGAAGATGCCTTACCCGCTCGAGAGCACAGGCAGCCGCCTAAGCCGCATGGAACGGCTTATGGAGCAATTGCTCCAGCGAGATCTGCTGAGAGAGCAGCAGCAGCCTCGCCAAGGGAGTTCAGGCACTCCCGCAGTGCCTTTTACGGCACTGGCCATTGCTTCACCTTCTTTTGAAGGCAGCATTGGCGACCAGGTCTGGGCTGGTCAAGAAGAGGGGTCACTGGCTGAAGATTTCGGGAGTACGCAGGGTGTACAGGAACAGGAAGAGCTGCTGGTGTGGTCAACCGCTACGTGGCCATTCCACAAGCGGGTCGGCCATTAGAGCCGAAACTTGCAGCCAGCATTAACCACCTGTCCTCTAAACCCCTACAAGAACAAGTGGTCAATGAGGCTCTTCAACTATATACAGCCCCAGGAAATTGTACATCTTTGAATGTACCTGCTGTCAATAGCCAAATTTGGGGACATTTGGGGCAGAACATCAGAAACCTGGAGTTGAAGCTCCAGAAGATCCTTAAATTCCTGACTGCAGGAATAACATCTTATGCTCGGTCCATTGATGGTGCGGACATCTCCACAAATCAGCAAGACACATTAGCTCTGCTGTGCACAACTCAATATGAAGATAAATAATTTGCGAAAGGAGATTATCAAGCCTGCCCTCAACCCTAAATTTGCGGGACTCTGCAAAACACCGGGGTCAGAAACCTCCTATTCTGCTCTTTGGGAAAGACCTTCCAAAAAAGGTGAAAGACCTGGAAGAAGAATCCAAGACCTTTGGTCTCGTGAGGGCAGGTTTGGGACCGAGCAGACCCAACAAAAAACCCAGGCGGCAGTACCCCATGGCGTCCACCAGTCGTCGACCACACTATGGGACTGGTGAAAGCTCGGGGTCCGCAACCATTCCCCGTAAGCCTTTTTTAGGCCAGGGCCCAGAGCGGACCCCATGGAAAATGCGCCACCCTCAACAACATCGAGATCAACATCAACCCTCTACAGCCCAGCAGACGCCTCATCACCCAGCGAAGAGGCAGAAGAAGCACCAATAACCATGGAGGTAGGTGGGTCTGGTTCCTCTCAGCATATGTGCAGTAGGGGCTCTGTGCTAACAGGGGGGAGATTGCACTTGTTTTTGGATGCATGGGAATCCATCACTAATGACAAGTATATACTCAGCAGCGTTCATGGCTACAAAATTGACTTTGTCCATAAAAATTTTCCACCAGTTCAGCATATACCCAAAAGGGTATTCACCCTCTCAGTCAAGGAAAAACAAGAGGGTCAAGCTGAACTGATGAGGTTACAAGCTAAAGGTGTCATTGAAAGAACAAAACATGAACCTTTGGAATTTGTGTCTAATATTTTCACTAAAATCAAAAAAAGATGGTGGACGACGCATCATCATTGACTTAACTACTTTGAACAAGTCTGTCAGGTATATACATTTCAAGATGGATACTTTTGAAACAGCCAGGACTATTGGTTTCTAGGGGGTACTTTTCTAGCAAGCATTGATTTAAAGATGCCTACTACTCAGTACCCATACACAAGGACCATCGAAAATATTTAAAATTTATCTGGATGAAACAGCTATGGCAATATAAAGCCTTACCAAATGGGCTAACCTCAGCTCCAAGGTTGTTCACTAAAATCTTAAAACCTGCCTTGGCATTATTGAGGAAACAAAAGCATATAGTCATGGCGTATTTAGACGATATTTTAATAATAGGGAAAACCTTGGAGACAGCTATTTTAGGCACCAAACGTTTGTTTGAAACTTTGGGGTTTGTCATACATCCAGAAAAATCCAATCTTACACCGTCCACTGCCATGGACTATCTTGGATTTACGATAGATACTGTTCGCATGATTGTAACTCTGCCGAAGGGGAAAGCATCAGAATTGGCGCTATCATGCAACAAACTCATGAATAAAACATCAGCCAACCATACGGAAGTAGCTAGAGTTATTGGCAAAATGGTAGCAGCTTTCCAGCTGTACAATTTGGGCCTTTGCACTATCAAAATTTACAAAGAGTTAAAGTGCATGCACTAAAGCAAAACTCAGGTCACTTTGACCGAGCTATGAGTTTAACTGCTGAATCCATTCCAGAGTTACAATGGTGGGCGAGGAATGTAAGACTCAGCTCCAGTCCCATAATGATCACCAACCCAGTATTAACCATTCAAACGGATGCCAGTGCTTTGGGCTGGGGAGCAACTAACATGCAATCCAGCACAGGGGGCAGATGGAGTAAATTTGAATCATCTTGCCTACAGACACGGGGCATCAACTATTTAGAAATGTTGGGTGCGTTTTATGGGTTAAAAGCATATTCATGTAATACGCATCATGCACATGTCCGGTTGCAACTAGATAATACCACGGTGGTGGCTTATATCAATCACATGGGTGGTGTAAAGTCGATATCGTGTGACAATTTGGCCAACCTAATCTGGCAATGGTGTGTTGAAAGGCATATTTGGTTATCAGCAACTTACCTTCCAGGTAAGCAAAATACAGTGGCAGACACCAGGTCACGTAGATTTAATGATAACATCGAATGGATGTTAAATCCCAAAGTGTTTGCTGAAATTACAAAGCAATATGGCACACCAGATATCGATCTATTTGCATCCAGGCTGAATCACCAGGTACCAACGTATGTCGCTTGGGAACCAGACCCTGAGGCAGCAGCAGTTGATGCATTCTCGCTGCATTGGGGGAAAATGTTCTTTTATGCTTTTCCTCCCTTCTGCCTCATCAGTCGGGTATTACGCAAGATTCAATTGGATTCCGCTTCAGGAATCTTGATAATACCTGACTGGCCTACACAGCCATGGTTCCCAGTGGCTTTCGACATGGCTGTTGAAACACCGTTGGAATTCCCCAGCAGTCGACAGTTATTAATCCGCCCAGTGTCAGGCATTAGTCACCCGTGCCATGACAGAGTCAATCTCCTGGCTTGCAGATTCTAAAAAGACCTCTACTGGGCCTGGGACTGTCTGAGGACGCCATCAACATGATGACCGCATCTCACCGGGAGTCCACCAGGAGACAATACCTGACCAATATAAGAAAATGGGAACGGTATTGCTCCAAAACAGGAACTACCTACACCACAGCTACAGCCACCAGTGTTGTGGAGTTTCTGCTTGGATTACATCGGGAAGGACTCAGCTACAGCGCCATTAATACAGCCAGGATTGCGTTGTCAGCTTATTTGGTTCCAGCAGCAGGACAACTGACTTTGGGGTCCCATCCACTAGTGGCCAAAATCATGAGGGGCATTTTTAACACCAATCCCCCTAGGCCTAGGTACACTCAGATCTGGATGTCAGCATAGTACTGACGTACCTTAGGGGATGGCCACCACCCAGGTCACTTACTCTGGAACAACTTACACAGAAATCAGTCATGCTCATGGCTCTAGTCTCAGCTCAAAGGGTACAGTCCCTCCACCTTCTGAGGCTGGACAGCATGACAGAGTCATTGGACTGTATCACATTTCACATTCAGGGGCTGGTCAAACAATCTAGACCAGGTACCACGCCTCCAGTTATGGAGTTCCGGGCATATTCACCTGACCCACGGTTGTGTGCCAAGACCCATCTCGCCAACTACATAGACACAACATATAACTTAAGAGGGAGAGAAAAAAGCCTTATGGATAAGCCACAAGAAGCCTCATGGTCAGGTGACGAGCCAAACCATTTCAAGGTGGCTCAAGCAGGTGCTTAAGTCCGCGGGAATCGATACTAATGTGTACAAATCTCATTCCACCAGGGCTGCATCTACGTCGGCGGCTAGGCAAATGGATGTGCCTATGGACCATATTCTGGTCAGAGCAGGATGGTCCTCGGAAAGAACTTTCCAAAGGTTTTATAATAAGCCGCTGGCGGAGCCTGCTACATTTGCAGACAGAATTTTAGAGTCTGCAGATAATATTTAATTTAAGCCTGGGGGAGCTCTCTGTTTTTTGTTGTTATTAATAAACCTTTTTTGTTCACAAACAGGTTATTGTTGATTGTATAACATGCTTCCTCCCTCTAAGGTCTTCAGGCAGTGAGTGAAGCACGAGCTGGTACACGGTTCGGATTCACAGAGCTTTGAAGTCTTCACGTAGTCACTCACGTGACTCCGAAGTAAAATAGTAAGATTAAATGAGAACTTACCAGTTCGAAGTTTGATCTGTATTTTATGAGGAGTTACGATGAGGGATTACGTGCCCTCCGCTCCCACCCTCTATTATACAGATCAACTGGTAATTAAGTTCTTATTTTTTCTTTACTATATTTATTTCAATTGTTGTGTTTTCTGTGAATCCACACCGCTGCTTTGAAGAAATGTCGCGCATGCGTGCTGGACGGGGTCTTCACGTAATCCCTCATCGTAACTCCTCATAAAATACAGATCAAACTTCGAACTGGTAAGTTCTCATTTAATCTTACAGATTATGCAACCTCTCAATTGAAATAACCTACTGCAAGCCTTCAAGATACGAATAATTTCACTACTGACTCATTATTAATAGAATCCATCTCAATTTCTAGCTAACATTTTATTTTTTATTTGAAACCACAAGAAGCAGATCATCTAGTCATTATCACTTGTTCTTAGTGGGAGCTTGCTGTGTGAAAATTGGTCACTGTTTCCTACATTACAAGTGAAACAATTTTTCAGGAAGTATTTCACTAACTGTAAACTCAGGATTGGTCCTGGTCTTTTCTCATCTCCAGCTCGTCTGCCCCCCTCCATCCCCTACATTAAGAGTTCATCGAGTCACACAGCAGGGAAGTTGGCCCTTCAATCCTCGTCAAATATCAAACACCCATTTCCACTAATCTGACTGTATTTTGCACTCCCTCCGGCTCTGCCACTCATTCACAAGCCATGGTCAACTGAACTACCAAACACCATATATTTGCCATTTGGGAGGAAACTAGAGCATCTCAAGGAAAGACAAGGTGCAAATTCCAAACAGAAAGCACTGGGGTCAAAATTAAATTAAACACCAAACTGATTCAAAGGCTCTACTAACTGCATCACTGCAGCTCTTTCTCTAAAATAATCTCCATTTGGTTCCTCGTCATTTGGATCTGGAAAAACATCCCATATACATTCACTGAATTCATCTTCCATCTCTTTACAGCTGGCTAAAGTTTCTCATGATTACCTCTGACTCACACAAAAAATTTAATTCCTAATTTATGCCATGTCCAAGGTTACTACTTTTTGGTGGTTCCAATAACTTCCAATATTTCTGTCCGTGTGCGGACGTGGCACCGACGGACGAGAGGCCGAAGCAAAGAAGTCGAAGCCAAAGAACCGAATGGAAACGAGGCCTAAACGGCAATAAACCAAAAGATTACGAAGACTAAACGCCTATTAACCGAAAGGATGGGACGCCTAAAAGCCAATGAACCGAAAAGCTGCGTCGCCTAAAAGCAAACATACCGAATGGCCGCTCTGTCGAAACGCCACCTACCTGAAAGGCAGCGTCGCCTACACGCCAAAGGACCAACTGCTACTCAACAGAAAAGTCCAATAACGGACATGACGTTGCCGGGGGGCGGGACTTGTCAGCAATTGGTCCAGACCCCCGCTTCCATCACATCACTGTGAAGGCATGAACATCAAAGATCCTATAGCAAGCAAGATAGATCACTCGACGAAAAAGACGTGGTACGGTCATGGGCAGATTCATGGGTAGTTTTCGGCCCCATTTCTGTAACCGGCTTCCGTCCCCACACCAAAGATCCCATAGCGGAACAAAGATACTAGTGCAGAGACGGACGCCGGTTACAGAAACAATCTCGTTAAAATAAAAGTTATTTGGTAAAAATCTTCTCCTCATTTTCAGAATTATAATTTATTAACACAAACTGTTCCCCCACAACGTTGATTACACTGCGAGTCGGGTTGGGCCGGTTACTGAAATGGATGAAAAAAAGGCCCACCTTCCGCTCCATTGCGTACTACACATCAGCCCATTGCATTTCGGAGTGGTCTATCTTACTTGCTATAGGATCTTTGATGAACATTGTCCCAAACCTCTGCTCCACCCAACCCGCAGCCCACGGAGGGTGGCCGTGGGAGAGTGGGGCCTGCACACCTTCGGCCGCTTTCAACTTGGTGCTTGGGCTCAGATTGCTCAGTCACCTATGGCTTGTGTGGGAAAATGAACCCCCACGCTCCCGTCTCCCCCTTCTCTCTTCCCCTCCTCTCTCACCCCTATCTCTCCATTCTCTCTCCCTCCCTTCTCTCTCCCCTCCCCTTGTCTGAAATCTGTAAATGACCACAATAGGTTTTTAAACTGAACAGATTCAAAAGTATATAGGTTTCGTAATAAAACAATTAAATGAGCCCACTTTCACATCTATTCTGTTTGAAGAGCTCACACTCTAAAGAAAACACCTTATGGGGCAGCAGTCCTGAGTTCACCAGTTGCCTGCTTCTGGACCACAAGAAAATCAGGAGTAGGCTACTCGGCCCTTCAAGCCTGCTTCACCGTTCAATGAGATTATGGCTGATCTGTCCCAGGCCTCAATTCTTCTATGTGCCAGTTCCTCACACCCCTCAATTTTTGAATCTTTGAAATATTAGTCCATTAGCACCTTAAATATGCCTAATGATCTACCCACCACAATGTCAGGGGCAGAAAATGCCAGAAATTCACTACGCTCTGAGAGGAAAGCTTTAAAATTCTGTCTCGATCATTAATTTAACTTTTGGAGTATTTTTAGAGCCAAAGTGTCATGAAGCACAGAAAAAGACCCTTTGGCCCAACTCGTCCATGCCGACCAAGCTAGTCTCATTTGCCAGCTGTTGGCCCATATCCCTCTAAATCCTTCCTATTCATGTACCTGATCCAAATATATTTTAAATGCTGTTATAGTACCTGCCTCAACTACCTCCTCTGGCAGCTCGTTCCATATGCATGCTATTTTCCGAGTGAAAGTGCCTCAGAGGTTCCTATTTAAATCCTGCCCTCTCCACCTTCAACCTATGTCCGTTGGTTCTCGATATCCCTACTCTGTGGGTACCCTACTCGATTCCCCATGCTATCTATTCCCCTCATGGTTTTATACATCTCCATAAGATCACCCATGAGCCTTTTGCGCTCCAAGGAATAAAGTCCTAGCCTGCTCACCCTTTCTCTGAAGCTCAGGTGCTTGAGTCCTGGCATCCTCGCAAATCTTCTTGATTCTATTCCATATTCAATTTGTCATGACAGTCAAAGCCATGCAATAGCAAGGCTCCATCAACATTAAATTATGACCAATAACCTCTTTTTGTGACATTAATCTTTAATACTTCAAAAGATTGCCATGGAATCTTATACAAAATAATTTTACAAAGGTTGAATGTTAAAACCAATTTAATGTAATGATGTTTAAGCCACAACGTGTGAAGATTGTTGTTACCAATAGTTTTGAGATGCTACTATGCTACATGCTACTATGCTAAATGCAGATGCTACTAATCTGATATAAAGATAGAAAATCCAGTGATTTGATTTGTTGATCTGTGTCGTGAATCTGTGGTGATGAATCTGGAATCTGTGGAATTCTTTGCCACAAAAGGTTGTGGAGGCCGTGTCAATGGATATTTTTAAAGCAGAGTAATATAGATTCTGATTAGTACGGGTGTCAAGGGTTATGGGAAGAACGCAGGAAAATGGGGTTGGGGGGGAGAGATAGATTAGCCATGATTGAATCGTGGCGTTAACTTGAATGACCTAACTGCTCCTATCACATGAGCTGTTTCTTTCTCCACAGATGCTGCCTGATTTATGATAATTTCCAGCACCTTACATTTTTATCTCCATTGCTATTGTGGCAGGAAGTGGGTCTGAAGATTGAATTCACATGCTCTCACGGAGAACCAGCAAGTGAGAGGGGCATAAAAAAGGATAGAAAAAGAAACAAAAGCCCAATTAGCTCCTACTATTCTTCAAAAGCTAATAACAGCAATATACAGCATGATATTGGTAGGGACCTGGAACACTTTCCTATCCAATCCTCCACCTAGTACCTTACAACTAATAAGCTTTATGAACAACAGGTACAGTAATGCCCAATTTATATACAGCTCACCCTACTCAAACGACTTCGTAAGGATATCTGGTAAGAAGAATGTGTTAATTGCAATATAATTTTTCAAGATATCTTTGAAAGATAGACCAGCGCATATCAATTCAGCATTTGCAACAGCCATCAATGATCAATTTTTTAACGAGCCCTTGATCACATGGCATGTGACACTTGCACCAGCTCATTTTCTGTTAATAGGCGAACTTCATTTTTTGTAAATGTGTTCATCAATTTTATTAATTATCATAATAATTACTGCAAACATACTTAACCTTTGTGAACTTAAAACATTCTGAGAAAATAAAAGTTAGGCAAAAGCTCATGTCTATTTTGTCAATGTGGTAAACACCATCACCATCACCATCACAATCACGTGTACTGACTTTCCCACCATCGAAGGGATGTGAATTTATGGAATTCCCTGCCACAGAGGGCAGTGGAGGCCAAATCACTGGATGGATTTAAGAGAGAGTTCGATAGAGCTCTAGGGGCTAGTGGAATGAAGGGATATGGGGAGAAAGCAGGCACGGGTTATTGATAGCGGACGATTAGCCATAATCACAATGAAAGGCAGTGCTGGCTCGAAGGGCCGAATGGCCTCCTCCTGCACCTATTTTCTATGTTTCTATGCCCAAAATGCATTCTATGTTTCTATGTTTCTATGTATCAGAGGTGCTGCCTCAAAAGGGCAACCAGTATCATTAAAGATTCACACCACCCTAGCTATGCTCTCATTTCATTCCTCCCATTGGGAAAAAAGTTATGAGTCTGAAAACCATGACCTCTGGGTTCAAGAACAGTTTTTTTCACAACACACCATCATGCTACACTAAACACTACAACACTAACTAGTAATTTGTATTGAAATTGCACTAAGGACTTTGGGCATTTTTTTGCACTGGTATTGGGGTTATTGATTTTAATTGTTATTGTGCGTGTGTGTGTTTATAGGGATGTTACACTGCTGTAAATCAGAATTTCACAGTTGCATTGTTGGTATATATGACAATTAAACATTCTTAACTATTATCCATTGAATTCAGTTGCCACAACAGCATGAGTTATGATTATTTTCTCTATTATTTGTAAAAACCTAAACCTGTTATATTGATGCATCCAAAACTAGTTGAAACACAACAGAGGTGTTGGCAATGGCATAGGATGTGCACAATATCTACTAACACGATGGCATTCGTTTGTTAAGATGGACATTGTGATAATAACTTTTAATCTTCTTTTAAAATGTAAGAATATATTATTGTTAAATTATAGATTCTTGTGTTTTCAGAGATTAGTTTCACCATTAAAATTATTTTCTTTGCGAGGCGTTTTTCACTTGATTTCAGGTAAAATGTAAATGCATCTTCTTTATATAGTAACAAAAGGCAGAAGAGTTGTACTGTCACCTAGTGGGCAAACACTTCCCGACAATGAATCAGTACAGTGGCTGGAATTGCAAAAACTGCTTATGAAATTTAAAAGACACATTGGGGTGACGTTTGCCTCGTGATCACAAAATCTCAAAACTGGGGAAGCAGAGGAATACAAATTATGGAAATAACGACCCATCCTTTTCAGTTGCCCGGTTGTCCTTTCCAATTGTTTGCTAACTACAGTTATATCTGCCATACTAGTAAGATTAAACGAGAACTTACCAAGTTTGAAGGTTGATCTGTATTTTACGAGGAGTCGCGGTGAGGGATTTCGTGAAGACCCCGCCAGCACGCCTGCGCGGCATCCTTCAAAGCAGCGGTGTGGAATCACAGAACCAACCATGACTAAAAATAGTAAGATGAAAACCGTAGAACTACCTGATTGACCTTATGATAGAGGGTGGGAGCGGTGGGCACGAAATCCCTCACCGCGACTCCTCGTAAAATACAGATCAACCTTCAAACTTGGTAAGTTCTCGTTTAATCTTACTATTTTACTTCGAGTCATGTGAGTGACTTCGTGAAGATTTCAAAGCTCTGTGATTTCACGCCCTGGACAACGTCCATGCTTATCACACTGCCGCCATTCTGATGGAGGAAGACTGTTAATGGAGTTCAGTTGACACTGGCTGAAAAATCAACACAATTTATTAATCAAATAAACAACAAACCCCTAATTCGGGGACAAATATTTACTGAGCAATTCCCAGGATAGCTTCTGCGAATGTCGCAGGGGCGGCCAGAGGTTTGTTATAGAACTGCTGAAACGTTTTCTCACTGGCCCAGCCCGCAGTGGCGAGAATGTGGTCCATGGGCACCTCCATGGCTCTCGCTGCTGATGTGGATGCAGCTCTGGTGGAATGAGGCTTAAAAATGTCAGTAGCGACCCCTGCTGCATCCAACACTATCCTGAGCCACCTGACGATAGTCTGTGTAGTCACTCGACGATGCGGAGGTTTATGGCTGATGAGGAGTCCCTGTTCCTTCATCCTGATAACTCCAGTAACTCGGATGTAGTGGGGGAGATGGGTGACTATACAGAGTGTGGCATCCACAGGGTACGCCCGAAATTCCAGCTGCAGCCCATGCGCCCCTGGCCTGTGCTGTTTTATTAATTCTTTAACAAAAAATTTTATTTGACCAGGGGTGGCCACCATGCTGTCCAGACGCAGTTTTTGTAACGTCTGGACTCGTTGGGCTGTCGTCAGTGCCATGAGCATCACCACCTTAAGGGTGAGCTGTTTCAATGGTAGCTCATCTATTGGAGCCCAGCTCCTCAGTAGGGTCAGCACGATCCCCACATCCCACGTTACTGTATATCTGGGTCGTGGAGGGTTGGTATTGAATACTCCCCTCATTAATTTAGACACCAGGTGGTGGGAGCCAATACCTATATCCAGGTATGAAGACAGCGCACTCCTGGCGCTGTTGATGGCACTGTAGCTGAGGCCAGCATCAAAATGGAGGCCTGCTAGGAACTCCAACACATCCGGTATTGTTGCCGAGTTGGAGGACTTGCTGTTCCGGGCACAGAAATCCTCCCACTTTCTGATTTGAGTGAGGTATTGTTTCCGGGTGGATTCCCGGCATGATGCTGCAATAAGGTTCATGGCTCTTGACGAGATGCCTGCCCGGATGAGCGGTCTTTTCAGAACCTGCAAGCCAACAAGTTTAAATGACCATGGCAAGGATGACTGATCCCCGTAATAGGGTGCGTAATTAATTTGGGGTGTTTCCCAATCGCCATCCATGGTTGTTTTAAAATTTTTTCAACCATCGGGTACCATGGTTGTGTAGGCCAGTCGGGAATAATCAATATACCAGTTGCAGAATCCAGTTTAATTTTCTGCAGTACCCGACTGATGAGGCAGAATGGGGGAAATGCGTAGCAGAACCATTTCCCCCAATGGATCGAAAACGCATCCATCGCTATTGCCCCAGGGTCTGGTTCCCATGACACATACGTTGGTATCTGATGGTTCAACCTGGACGCAAATAGGTCAATATCTGGTGTCCCCAAAATGAGCTATAATATCTCCAAAAATTTGGGGATTTAACATCCACTCGATGTTGTCATTAAAGACTCGTGACCTGGTGTCTGCCACTGTATTAAGCTTCCCAGGCAAATAGGTCGCAGTAATCCAAATGTTTCTTTCAATGCACCAGTGCCAAATTGTATTAGCCAATTCATCACAAGATAGCAACCTGATACCACCCATATGATTGATGTAAGCCACCACTGTAGTATTATCTATTTGAAGGCGGACATGTAAATCCTGTGAATTAGTACAGTAAGCCCGCAGTCCATGAAATGCGCCCAACATTTCTATATAATTTATCCCATGTGCCTCCAGAAATGTAGCCTCATGAGAATTCCATCTGCCACCACAACTGGACATCGTATCAGTTGCTCCCCAACCTTGTGCGCTTGCGTCAGTTTGTAACACAACATCAGGTTGCCCACTATGATAGGTCTATGACATTCTTCAATATTGTCAACCCACCATTGTAGCTCATTTCTGGCTTCTGATGGTAACCGAATTGGCCGATCAAAGTGACCAGCATTTGTTTTTAACGCTGAGGTTTTTGATCTTTGTAAATTTCGGTAGTGTAGCGGTCCGAATCGTGCAGCTGGGAATGTAGCTACTAATTTTCCCTATAACTT
Organism: Okamejei kenojei; assembly: GCA_035221665.1. Taxonomy (NCBI): domain Eukaryota; kingdom Metazoa; phylum Chordata; class Chondrichthyes; order Rajiformes; family Rajidae; genus Okamejei; species Okamejei kenojei. The sequence continues at coordinate 46,960,214 of CM069139.1, forward strand.
TTGACGTTTGCCAAATAGTCGGTACCCTGGCGCAAGCAAGATTGTGGCACTCTTCTATAATAGTAGTAGCTTTATTAGTTGGGATGGTAATCTTCATTAAATTAGTGTCTAGGGTGAACCCCAAATAATCCATAACCCGTACCGGGTGCAATTTTGATTTGTCTGGATGAATTACAAATCCCAGCTTCTCAAACAGATCCTTGGTTGCAGCCACTCCTTGAATTGCCAATTGGAGGGTTGGACCCACTATAAGGATATCATCCAAATATGCCATTACTATATAATTTTGTTGTCGGAGAAGAGCCAATATAGGTTTTACCAGTTTGGTAAACAGCCTAGGAGCTGTGGTAATTCCATTGGGCAATGCTTTATACTCCCATAACTGACCCTTCCAGACAAATTTCAAAAATTTTCTATAAGCCTCTGCAATGGGTACCGTATAATATGCATCTTTCAAATCGATGCATGCCATAAAGTATCCTGGGTAAAGCATCTGCTTAGCTGTTTCAAACGTATCCATTTTGAAATGGGTGTATTGTACAAAATTGTTCAATTCAGTTAAGTCTATTATAATCCGACATCCCCCATCTTTCTTAATCCTAGTGAATATATTAGACACAAACTCAATTGGTTCATGCTTAGTTTTGCCAATTACCCCTTTTTCTTCTAACCGTATAATTTCAGCTTGTCCTGCCTCCATCTCTTTTTGGGATAGAGTAAATTTTCTACGAGGCGAATGCTGCGTAGGGGGATTTATACCTTCAATGAATTCTATAACATATCCTTGAACACTTTGTAAAATAAACTCATCCATGGTGACAGTTTTCCAAATGTCCAAAAACGCCCGCAACCGCCCACCTATTCGTGCAGGAGGAGATGCTACGGCGTGAGAAGAACCAGACCCCCTTACCTCCAAGTTAACGGCGGTTCCGTACATACTGTGTTTTGAGTGGGCGTTGTGGAGGTTGACGAGCCGGAGGCCGCATTTTCCATGCAGGCCTTTGTTGGCCTTGCCCTAAAAAAGGTTGTGGCACTTGTTGGTATGGAGGTGGGTTGGATCTCTGTACCCTTTCCGGCGGCCGATTTCTCCACGAGGAAGTAGGCTGTTGTCGGTAATATGGGTGAGGCCTGGTCTGTTGAGGCTTCATGAGGCCGACTGTTTTGGCCTCCTCATCCAGTTCCTTCACCTGTTTGGCTAGGTCTCCGAACAACTGATGCTGCGGTGGGCTTAATGGAGCTCTTACGCAGGCAGTTTATTTCGTATTGGGCGTTGCATAATAGTGCCAGTGCGTCTTGCTGATCGCTCGACACATTATCCCCATCCAGGGTTCTTGCAAACGCCGTTATGCCCGTCGAGAGAACTTTTAATATTCGCTGGAGGCGGACATCCTGCGTCTTGGTGGCCGTGCTCAAGTGTCCCCAGATCTGGGCGTTAACCAAGGGCACACTGAGGTTGACGCAGTTTTCGGGCGGTTTTATTTTCTCCAATGTATCATTGAGAACCTGACTCTGGAGTTGATGTGTAGTCAGGTAATCAATGGTGCCCGCCAATTTGTAGTGCAGAGGTTCACCTGTTTGGGTGGTAGCTGCAAACTTGCTCACCACTTCCAGCATATCCTCCTCATGCTCTGGCTCAGCGGTTACTGGCTGCCCCGGGTCATCTTCGAACACAGCAGCTGGGAAATCCCTCATGCTTCCTGCTGGAGACGACGAGATGCTGAGTGGGGTCCTCGCACGGCTGGTAGATGCCCGCGAATCCCGATCTTCACGTTCCCGGTCCCGCTGGAGGAGTTGCTCCACTAAGAGCTCCAACCGCTCAATGCGACCGTCCCTGCTATCTGCAGCGGACAAGCCGACTTCCCCAGGCCCTGCGAATTCACTGGGGCTTCCACCATCGGACCTCACCCCCTTAGACTGATGTCTAGGGTCCCATGGCAGGTCGTCGTGTCCTACAGCCCAAGTAGGATCATACGACTCCCACACGGACTCTCCGCTAGTCTGTCTTCTCCCAGACTGTGGCGGCCCACCTGGCTGATAAGAAGGCAGGTGAGTTGACTCGGCGCCGGCCCCCGGAACCTGGCTCCCCGGAGTCCGTGCAGGCTTACCTCCACACTTGCCCATTTTTTGGCGTGGAGGCGCATGGTCGGCCGCTCCCAGAGCTGAGCTGACCGACCGCTTCCTGCTGCCACCTCCGCCCTTGACCGCAGCCTGACGGTGTGTGTTGTCGGCGGTATCTGCTCCAGCAGGCCTACACGACGCAGCAGTGTTATGCCCGGGCTGCACGATGGCAGATATCCCTGGCTGTGGTACGTATTTGCACTTTTCAGGGCTCCCCTGTTGTGCGGCTGTCTCCCGGCCCAGCCCCCTCGGGTCTACTGGAGCTCGGGGAGAGGTGGCTTGTAACAAGCGAGACCCCTTGCCACGTACCTGCTTTCCCCCTCTTTTCTTGGGGGAAGGGGGCTCGAAGTCTGGATCTGATATTTCCAGCTCCGGTGCGGTAAACCATTCCGGTGAGTCGGCCCCTGAATCAGCGGGAGCACCCGACTTCCGCATTCCTGCCCCCACACGCCTCGAAGCTGCTGGTGTTGCTTGCAGCTCCGGAGACAAGGGCCGTTGGCTGGTCGAAGCTCGACTTTTCGACAGCGCCTTTCTCTTGCCCTTGTCCATCCTGTAGGATAAAAAACATACTCACCTACCGGCCTTTTATGAAGGAGCCCGAGGAGAGAGCGCACTCCCCCCCCAGCTGCCGCTGCAAATGCGCGCGACGATATGCCGCGCAGGCGTGCTGGCGGGGTCTTCACGAAGTCACTCACGTGACTCCGAAGTAAAATCAGATTTGTTATAACATTCAAATTAAGATGAAATTAGAGTATTTTTGATGACCAAACTGTCAATAAACTGTGTGGAGTGCAAAGATATATGGCAGAGAGCATATTTGCTGGCTGCATCACCGTCAGGTTCAGGACCTCAAACACCCAGGAATGAAGGAGTTTACAAAAAATGCCGAAGTACCTAGCACATCATTGATACCGACGTCTTCACCATCAAAGGGATCTATAGGAGGCGCTGCCGCAAAAAGGCAGTCAACATTATCAAGGACCCACAGCAATCTGGCCACGCTCTCATTTCACTGCTGTCATTGAGAAGAAGGTGTAGGAGTCTGCAAACTGTGTACTCCACATTCAAGAATAGTTTCTTCCCAACACCCTCTAAGCTCTTGAACAATACAAAACACTAACTAAACTATGAACTATGAACTGTTTTGGTTTCATTAAGGACTGAGCTTTTTATAATAAACCTGGGGGTTTTAATGTATTGATGTTTTTTGTTTAATATTACTTATGACTGAGCATTGCATTTACAGGCACTTTATGCTGCTGCAAATAAGAATTTAATTGTCCTATTTTCGATACAAATTACTATTAAATACTCCAACTCTCTTGGCTTCTCAAGAAGTTGATAAGTTTATTCAGTATCTAATCCTGTCTAATGCTGCCTGACCCGCTGAGTTGCCCGTGGCACAGTGCCGCTGTCTCATAGCGGCAGAGACCCAGGTTCGATCGTAACCTCAATTGCTCTCGGCGTGGAGTTTGCACGTTCTCCCTGTGACACTAGAATGTTGCCAGGGTTCCAGCAACTATGTTACAGAGAAAGGTTGAACAAGTTAGGTCTTTATTCTTTGGAGCGCAGAAGGTTAAGGGGGGACTTGATTGAGGTCTTTAAAATGATGAAAGGGATAGACAGAGTTGACGTGGATAAGCTTTTCCCATTGAGGGAAGGGAAGATTCAAACAAGAGGGCATGACATGAGAATTAAGGGACAGAAGTTTAGGGGTAACGTGAGGGGGAACTTCTTTACTCAGAGGGTGGTGGCTGTGTGGAATGAGCTTCCAGCAGAGGTGGTGGAGGCAGGATCGATTTTAACATTTAAAAGTAAAGTGGATAGGTATATGGACGTGAAGGGAATGGAGGGGTATGGTCTGAGTGCAGGTAGATGGGACTAGGGGAAAACAAATGGTCGGCACTGACTGGAAAGGCCGAGAGGGCCTGTCTCCGTGCTGTAATTGTTATATGGTTATATGGTTATATGGACAGCAAAGGTTTTCTCTGGGTGTCCCAAAAACACGCGAGTCGGTCGTTTAATTGGCCGCTGCAAATTGCCCCCAATGTGCAGGGAAAGTGGGATAACAAAGAACGGGTGTGGCCTCCGTACTCCAAAAGGCTTGTTTCCATGCTGTATCTCTTGAGCTAAAAACTAAAACTCAAGCACGTACCTTTTTTCACATGATCTGAGAAGTGGTTCTCCAGCAAGAATGCTGCAGTAACACAGCAGGACTGAATGAACGGACAGATTTGGTGTTCCTAATCTGTCAGTAAATCAGGATCTTCCACATTTAATAGAACTATCAGCGGAAGTCCCAGACTCAATGCCATTTAAATGGCTAAATGCCAGTGGTTCTGTTTGAAACGGCTTACATTAGTCAGTGAGATCCGGCCCAGTGTGTTAACAGCACACGGTTAATGATGTGCAAATTGGACAGCAAATTCAAAAGTTCAGATTATACATCATCTATTGGGAATCTCCAAAGCTTGGTTGCCATTTCACGATGTTTGCTATTTGCTTCCCACAAATAGCATTCCGCCCTGAACTTCACCATTATTTTGAAGAACTTGCTGGATGTGCACAATAATTGCCCATTAAACTTGCCACAGGAAATTGTCTGGTAATTAACAGCATAAATAACTTCTGAATAAAAATATAAATCAACTTCACTTGCATGGAACAGAACATAATAAAAACATTGGAGTCCAATACATTCAGGTGATAAATCATTTTTGGAAAATGAAAAATATAGCAAGATTAATTGATACTTTAGATATCAAGGGTGTCAAAGTATAAAGAGTAAATGCAGGAAAGTACCACTGTGATATTAGATCAGTTATGAATAGTGGGATGGGCATGAGAACTTAATGGTTTATTCCTGATTCTATTTCTTACATTCTAATGGAATATAGTTTAAAATGCAATGGGCCATTATTTGTGGGAAGGATTAATTAAGCGAATCAGCATTTAACAACTATCTTCCTAATTAAGACTTAGATACAGGAACTGTAGATGCTGTAATCTTGCATAAAACACAAAGTGCAGAAGCAACTCAGCACGTCAGGCAGCATCTGTGGAGGGAATAGAGAGGCAACGTTTTGGGTCTGGACCCTTTTTTAAACTGGATAAAAGCAAGTCCTTATTAAAACAGGAATTCTAATTAAACTCTTTCACCACATACTGGAGTTTAAAAATGACATCAGATTAGTTGATACTTTTAAATAATTCTTATAATTCCATATCAAATCCAAGAGTTTTATTTCAGTTATGGAATAAATTGTCCGACTTATTCAAACTTAACATGCGAGAACCTTTAGACTTCATTGAAAATGTATTGGTATTCTTGCAAAATTGCTTGTGAACTATAATTTACTAGTTAATATCACAAATGAAGAGAATTCAGTGTTTATGAGCAAGAAATTAACATCACAAAATGTAAGCTTTATGAATAAATAGACAAGTAGCTTCTGCCACTTTCCATTCTGTTTTAAACTGGAATTACGTTATAAATGAGCAACCACAAAACTTTTTAACCACCTGATGACAGTCAATTATTGGCACAGAAGAGCAATAAAATGTTTAGTGGACTTGTAAATATTTAATTAGTTGTAAAAGCTGTGCTAAGTACATCTTCTTACACATTTATGAAATATGTGTTGCAGTATAGCTTTGATATAAAGGAAATATGTAGAGCACATGCTTTATAAGAAGGAGTAACAAAACCAGGGCTATAAAATAAACTCTTCAATCAATAACAGATCTCACTAAGCTGTCTAACAATGGTGAGGTGGCATGAAATAATTACATTGAGAATTTAGATTAAATGGAAGTAAAATCTGAAGGATTTAACCAGGGAAATCCCAGCCACTTGAAAAATGAGAAGAGTGTTAAAAAGGCTTCAGACACTAGTCTTTATTTTTCATACAACTGGCCGGCTGGCATTAACAACAAGGGGTGACATCAGAAAGGCCCAGATAAATAAACAGTGGCCTAATGGCACTACATTGTTGAGGCGAGTTATGTGGCCTGACCTCCCTTTAGTACAAAGATCAATGGTTTCACAGGTTTTGTTCAGATCACAAAATTAGATAGTTCTGGAGATTTGATTCATTTAGCCTTAAATTAGTTTGAAATGCATAGCTTTGCAAAATACTAATATTTCATGGAAGAAAATGTGACTAAAGTTGATATCAAAGGAAACAATAATAAAGATTATCATGATTCAGTTTTGCTGGCAAATGGTGGGTATGAGGTAAGCAAATATATAATGTATGTGTACATGTGCAATGTGGTCAGAGACTTGAATAATAAAGTTATACATATTATAGCAGTTCTCCAAGACTCACCATATTTCTCAGTAGCACACACCCAATCTACAAATAACATAGGTACATGCGTAAACTAATGGCATTGAGGTGATAATGAACAGGCTTTTTGTGAAATGAGTACAATAGAAAATTGACATAGCAACCAATAAGACTTCCCTCCAAGTTGATAGCATTTGTGACCATACAAACAGTTTGAGACACCACTGGTATTGCTGAGCATGGGTACAGGTGAGAACATCAGCTGAATCTGCGCAGGAAGAATGAGAAGGGAATATTTTGGATATGACACTCATTAGAAGAGCAGGGTAGATAGAATAACATTGTGTTTGTGTTTACTTGACCTTTTTAGAGAAACATAGAAACCAGAAGCAGTAGTTGGATAATCGAGTCTTTGTGCTTGCCATTCAACAATATTATTGATCAATTTTTTTCTCGCACCACTCTCCTATACTAAACCCATTGTCTTTGATGCCCTTAATATCTAAAGGACTATCAAACTATCATGACTATACCTCACAACAAAACCCACACGGTCCACTAAAGTACAGAATTCCAAAGTTTTACAATCCACTGAGTGTAAAAACAACTTATCGTCTTAGTCTTTCTTTTCATAAGTTCATAAGTCATAGGAGCAGATGTAGGCCCATCGAGTCTCATCCGCCATTCAATCGGGCTAATCTATCTTTCCCTCTCAACCCCATTCTCCTGCCTTCTCCCCGTAACCTTTGGCACCTTACTGATCACAAATCCGTTAATCTCCGCCTTAAAAATAACCAATGACTTCCACAGATAACCAATGACTTCCACAGATTCACCATCCTCTGACTAAATAAATTCCTCCTCATCTCCTTTCAAAAGATGCCCTCTGGTCCTAGACTTACCCACTAGTGGAAACATCCTCTCTGCATACACTCTATCCAGGCCTTTTACAATTCGGTAAGTTTCAATGTGGTCCCTCTCATCCTTCTAATCTCCAGCCAGTACAGGCCCAGTGCCATTAAAGGCTGATCGTATGTTAACCCATTCATCCCCGGGATCATTCTTATATTTTGAGACAGTGAGCCCAGCCATATGCACCCGAATTAGGGGAAACAGCAAACCCCGTGTTTGGAGTATATCCCTAATGCTGGCCTCCTTCTGTCAAAGATAGTCCTTTCTTGTTCCATCCCTCCCTCAAATTCTCTACAACTGAAAACTAGTTTTCCCTCTTTTACAGTTCTGACGAGGGGTGTGCAACCCGAGAGGTTCTTCTTCTCTTTCCACCTGCTAAGTTTTTTCAGCATTTTCTATTTCTTTTTCCCACAAGAAAGTCTGTTTAATCTCTGCCCATGACTCAAATCCACCATCCCAGGAAATAATCTGGTGAGATTTTGTTGCATGTTCTCCAACACATTTTCTTCTAGCTGGGGGGGGGGGGGGTTATATCAATGGAAAACATACAAAATCTCCACTTTTGTATTAAAATCCCCCTTGCAATAAAGATCAACACATTATTTGCCATCCTAACGGCTTTGTGTTCTTCTGATCACAGTGTTCTTCTGATCACAGATATCTTTCAAACTTTATAAAATGGTCTACATTTCTACCAAAGTGGATGCCTTTAAAATGTTCTTACATCACTTAATCACTCCCGACGCCTTGTTGCATCTTCCACACAGTCCAGACAATTATCTACCTCAGTGTGAAATCATCAGCAAAATTGGAATTACTACACCTGATCCTCTTATCCAATTCTTTGACAAAGATTTTGAACAGATGAGGCCCTAACACTGATCCCTATGGAACTATGTTATGCTCGACCTCGCTGCAAGAAAATAACCTGTTTTATACCACTCTCTACTTCTGTCTAATCATTAATTCCCTATCCTTTGGATATGTTTTATCTTCTTACATATCTGCAGAAGCTTTTAGGTGAATGAGTTGACATATTCTAATGACACAGCAATATCAAACGGTGCTATTACATACAAATCTGTGTAGGTTATAAGACATTTGAAATGGTGCATTTTATAGGAAAAGTAGAGAGGGATATGGGCCAAATGTGGACAAATGGGAGTAACTTAAGTGGTGTATCTTGTTCGGCGTGGGCGAGTTCGGCTGAAGGGCCTGTTTCCATGCTGAATGATCCTATGACTCTAGTCTGTTTTTATATTTTTGACCAGATTACTATCATAATCTACAATCCCTTTCATCATCAATAATATGGAAAAGGCAAATTATTCTTTTGCTACATTCTGAAACTTTCCCACTCTGCAGGTTTACCATTTCTTTGGCAACATTGCAAGTCATTTTTTTATGCAAGGCCAGCATTTATTTCTCATTCCAAACTCCTATTGAAAAGGTACTTTCTGATAAAAGTACTTTATACATGGTGCTGACACAAAAAACGGCGGATGCTGAAATCTTGCGTGGAACACAAACACAAACTGCTGGAGTAACTCTGCAGGTCTGGCAGCATCTTTGGAGGACATAGATAGATGATGTTTTAGGTAAGGACCCTTCTTCAGACTTCTGCAGACAGAAGGGTCCTGGCCTGAAACAACACCTATCCATGTCCTCCAAAGATGCAGCCTGACCCGCCCAGTTACTCCCCCATTTTTTGTTCTTTACACACTGCTGGGTTGGTGTTCCAACAATTAGATCCAGTTCCAATGAATGAACAACAATATATTTCCTTGTCAAAATGATGTTTGACTAGGAGAGGAATCTGCAGGTGGTGGTGTTCCCATGTCATTGTCCTTCTGGTTTGTTGAGGTTGCAGGTTCGGGTGATGCTGTTGCAGTAGCCTATGTGAAAAATCAAGGTGTATTTTGATACGTGATACCCACTGCAGCCACTGTGCGGAAGTACTGGGGGAAATAAATGTTCAGCATGATGGGGACACTTGTCAGGTGGGCTGATTTATCCTGGACATTATATTGGTTTACTCGAACAATAGGAGGTATTCCATCATGCTTCTGCAGAGTGCTTTGTAGAATGTGAAAAGGCTTTGGGATGTTAGGAGTTAAATCACTGTTGAAGAATGTGCAGACTATATTTGCTCTTTTAGTTACAGCCTATATGTGGCTGGTCCCACAGAGTATCTTGTCTTTTGACTACCCCAGGATATAGAAGGTGTGGGACATAATAATGGCAATGTCATTGAATGCCAAGGATAGATGGTTGGACGTACTCTTTTTGGATATAATCATTGCCTGGCTACTTTACAATTATTGAGCCCTACCTACATGTAAATGAGGTCTTGCATCATTTACAGCAGAAAGTGAATATTATGCAATTGTCTCCAAACATCCATAGTTCTGGCTTTGCAGAATTTTACATTACTCTGTAACTTTAGAATACTGCCTCTGGCAACCCTTCCCCACGTTCCTCTGCCCCACAGATCCCTCCTAGACACTTGTTCACTCGTTAATTATTTAATTCTACCATAAAATATCCAGCCACCTGATCACTAAACTAGTTTTATCTCCAGAAACCTGTCTATCTATTACCACCATTAAAACTCTCATAACCCACAGCAGCTTGCCAACCAAAAACTGGGAACGTTAGGATAGATCGGAAGATGGGAGACATTGGCCTTGAAAACGGCTGTTTTCAGTCATATTGAATGAAAGCTTAACATTCTGATATCACCTTCATTTTCCACCAGTGTATATGCTGATTGCCTGACAATGAAGTCCATCTCACAGAGCTTTAAGAAATCAGGGCAAACCTAATGATTGACCAAACTTTATTGAAGTGTAATTTGATGTAATGCTTCATTACATAGTGAAGACAAGCGAGGAGTAGAGCGATCCATCCGAAATTCTAAATGTTATTACAATTTTAGATACAAAAATCTAAATCTAAGAAAAATAGATTGTATTCAAAAAAGACATCTAAAACTGAACTTTTGTTTTGTGGTTTTCCATACATAATAATTTGGTAATAATAACAGCTCAATTGTCACCGAACAAAGACAATATTTCCTACTACAAATGTTCCAAGTGAACTATGAAAAATTGAACATACCAAGTTTTGAACTCTCAGTCACATCCCTGTTTTCTGATATCACAATGCCTAGGATTTTAACATTCAAAGACATCAGTCTCCAAAATAAGTACCAAACCAAGACATGATATCCATTGTTTGTAAGTCACAAGACTTCAACTTTCATTTTGATTTTACAAGTTGCACTTCATCTCATAATGGAATGAAAAGAACATATGGGTGAAACAGCTGGAATTTTAGAGTCATACAGCACAGAAACTGGCCCTTCAGCCCAACTTGTCCAAGCTAACCACTATGCCCCATCTAAGTTTGTCCCATTTACCCATGTTTGGCCCATATCCTATGAAACCTTTCCTAACATTTTAAATGCAGTCATAATACCAATTAAAGTATACTCACAAAATGTTATTCAGTTACTCCCATACATTTAAAATAAGGAAAACGACGCATTAAATCAATTTATTGAACAATTTAAAAAGGTGGATCTTCTCTCCCATGTCAAACCCATTCCTGCCTTCAGTAAAAAAAATCTTCCATTTATGTCCATGTGGAAACAAATGGAAATTAGTACCTGGTGTGATTAGCTTTTGACACCTAACAAAGGCCTCACATATTTTCTGAAATTTAGCTTTTAAAATAGCTCTTTTGGGAACTTAATTATAATTAATCTTAAACATTCCAGTAAAATGGGTCTGAAAGGTATTGGAGGCCTCAGTCAGAGCAGCATGTATAACTCTGCCTTAAGTGAAAGGATTGTTTCATGCAAGGTCATATGCTAACCAGGAGCTGTACAGATGTCCACAGGCTACCTCGAATATGGAAGTGGCAGCATCTGTAAGATTTGAGATGAAATGTCCAACCTGGCGCTATGGCAGGTGAGATTTCATTCTGCACAAGCTCCAGAAATCCAGGCAATTAATTTCCCCAGGAATTTCGTGAACATCTGTCATTGCAGACTGGCATTTAGATTAATATATAGTTTTGAAACCGATTCAACTAAAATTTCAATTGAATTTGGAGCATGGCTAACAATTTGGTTTAGTTTTATTGTTTCATCTATTTACATTTTACAGCACCGGGAAAGGCCATTCAGCCCATGAAATCTGCCAGCACCCAGCAGTACAGCTGAATAGTCACATCCTGTGCTGTAATAAGTGAATTCCAATAGTCATATTCTGTGTACTCCTGCAACTTAATGTTTTTTACCTACCCCTCGATTCCCTTTTTTGCCACTTACTGTACCTAATTTAATGCTGGGTGCCTTTAGCACTTTGTACTCTGCTTTCTGATTTCCAGTGTCTACATCACTATATCACTACTGCAGCCAGTTAATTTACTAACATCCACATTGAATCTCACCAGAGTTTAATTATGCCACCCCATATCCTAAACCACAAGGGTTCTTCACCTGCACTGCTGGATTTCCACAAACAACTTGATTTACAAGCTTTATGAAAAGTGGCTAGTGTTAACATGTATTGAAGTCAAAATAATTAACTTGCAGCAAAGTTAAAAAATTCAAGGCACCTCCACTAAAACTTCAAATATCGCAGTGGTCCATGAGGTGCCCTTGAACACTTTGTGACTGTACTGCCTTCTTCCATTAGGAAAAGTATAATTTTCAATGGAAAACCCAACAAAGGCTTTCTTCTTCCACTATAGTCATTCAGTCGAGAGTAAAATGATATAAAATAAACATGTCATTTATTGTGCTTTTTCAAGGTGCTATTGGTTCAGAGTAGTACAAAGCCTCTATGCAATGGTGCCCTAATTTATTCCAATATACTAGCTTGTGTCTGTAAATATAAAGTCATAAACAAAATAATTACAGATCATGCTAAACGGAACATGATACAATTTGTTTTAGCGCTTGGTACTTTACGTAAACATCATAATAAGTGATAGCATACATCCGTGAACAGCATTTGAATGTCTCCCTAGTAAACTGTTGCCTTGAAGTTGAGTATGTTGAAAAATTGCTGTGCTTTAAAGTTACATATGCAGTCCAAAGCACAATATTTTCCAATTCTTTTTATCTATTTTGGCCATTTATCAAGCAGGCCATTCAGATATTGCACCACAATGACGATGGAGCTTAACACTTAACAACATTGCTATGAATCAGCTACTTTCCAGTCCAAAATAATTTTAGTAAGCTATGCCTTATAGTTTAATCCATAGATGTAACTACAACAGAGAATAGTTGTTGAAGGATGAGAGTGTTGAAGTGCTGAGGCAAGAGTGAAATTCCCTAAGTTACAATTCACCATTATTTTAACAATTCCATAGTTCTGCACCTCTCTACAAAAATAAAGTTTTTCGGTACTTTTTTCCTTCACAATCTTTCGTCAGATTATTTGCATCTGTTACAACCTTTTCTACTTGTGCGGCCAATGTTAAGGAGCTGCTTATATCTCATAATCAGGCCTCCCTAGCTCTTGTTTCCATCTGGAAGCTCATTATTCAAATTGAATTTCCTTCAATTCTTTCAAAATCTAATCCATCATATTATTTAATTCTGAACTGCACCTAGCATACATCTGTCATCATATCATTATATCTTAGTCCATCTACAATTTTTCATAATCAATCACAAATTGTCCACGTCCTTCATCACCCATTTAAAATGTCATGAGCAAACATCAACATCACTCCCTCAATGCCTGTCTTATTTATATATAGGAAATAGGAAGAAAACCCTGTTGAACATTCGTCAGGGCAACTCTACAGTCTCAGAAACTAGTACTCTGTCCGTGGCCCTTTCATTTCGTATGCCACTGGGCCAGATTTTGCTGGTAAACAGCATCTGTATCACAGGAAGCCACTGGAATTTATCAGCACAGGTGACGCGCATTTCAGAACTTTAAAACAACGTTTATGTTTAGGTTTATGTTTATTAATGTCTTGGGCACTGAGGCACAATGAAATGTTTTGTTTTGTATGCTATCTGATCAGATCACATAAACCATACATACAAACAATCATGTTAAACTCAGTGCAATAGGTAGAGGAAAGGGTAAGATACAGATAGCAGCATGCAGTTTTCAGCAATGTCAGACATCAGTTCCATAGACAGTCCAATATCCGCAATGGCCTATAGGTAATAGCTTATGGGCAGTGCCCTAAACATGTTTGGCCTCTCCCAGTTTCACTCTGCCAATAAACTCCCCACATCCTGCAGTGTGTTTGCGTTTTGCACTTTGCTCTTGGGTAGCTCAACAGGGCCAGGTAGCATCTTGGGAGAACATGGATGAGGTCCCCCATGGTAGGGAGGTCCAGAAGGTTAAGATGTGTAGGATTCACAATTACTTGGTTGTATGTCTTCTTTTGTAAACCAGCATCTGCAGTTCCTTGTTTTGAATTATCTTTTTTTAAATGGTTTTAATAATTCAATATTTTTGTAGTTTACTTAATTAGTTAATTTTTATTTCTGTAAATGGTTTAATTTTGGAAATTATTTAATTCATTATATAATTTCTATTGATTTTAATTCTTTATGAAATGTCATTGGCGAGTCGGATAAAGGAAAAATCCCAAGGCTTTTTATACGTATCAGTATGTTAAAAATAAGAGGGTGACCATGGAGAAGGTAGGACCACTCAAAGTCAAAGGAAGACAAAGTCAAAGGTAACAAGGAATTGGCAGAAGAGATGAACAGGTACTTCGGATCTGTCTTCACTAAGGAAGACACAAACAATCTCCCAGATGTACTGGAGGACAGAGGATATAAGGGGATAGAGGAACTGAAAGAAATTTTCATTAGGCAAGAAATAGTATTGGGCAGGCTAATGGGGCTGAAGGATGATAAATCTTCTGAATGGTGTGCAAATCTTCTGAATGGTCTACTCTTGTCACACCCTGAGCAATGGTGTGACAAGAGTAGACCAGGACTGAGAACTTGTTCTTTGTCTTTGACCCTATCAGAACCTCCCTCTCAGATATGTACTATGCTAAATGTGAAAGTGTTATTCATTGTTTTTGAATAAGCCTGATTTTCATAGAACATAGAACAGTAAAGCACAGGAACCGGCCCTACACCTTCTTTACCACACTATCTACTTGTGTTCCACTTTCAGTGAGCAATGAACTTGCACTCCAAAATTCCTCTAAACTTCAATGCTGTTATGGGTCTTGCCATTATTTGCTCTTTACATTCAACCTCCCAAAGTGCACTACCTCACACTTGCTTGGGTTAGACTTAATTTGCTATTTCTCCATCTATTTCTGTAGCTAATTTATATCCCACTGTTTCTTCTGACAGTATTCCTCACTGTCTGCAACTCCTCTAATTCTGGTCTCGTAGGCAAACTTACTCACCAACCCATCTACATTTATATCTAGGTTATTTATATATGTGTATCACAAACAGGAGAGGTCCCAGCACAGATCTCTGCAGAACTCCACTAGTCACAGACCTCCAGCCAGAATATCTACTTTCCATCACAACCCTCTGTCTTCTATGAATAAGCCAGTTCTGAATCCATATGAATAAGTCATTATGAATCCCTTACATCTTAGTCTTCTGGAACAGCCTACCACGAGGGACCTTATCAAAAGCCTTACTAAAATCAATGCATACAACATCCACCACCTTACCTTCATCAATCTCCTTTGTCACCTCCTCAAAAAACTCAATCATGTTAATGAGACAGAACCGACCATGTACAAAACTGTGCTGGCTATCCATAATATACTCGTTTTCTTCCAAACGGGAGTAAATCTTATCTCAAAGAATTCTCTCCAACCACTGATATGAGGTATCACCGGCCTATAGTTATCTGGATTCCTTTCTTAAACAATGGAACAAAATTGGCCACTCCCCAGTCATCTGGGACCTTGTCTGTGGCTAGAGAAGAAACAAAGATCCTCGTCAAGGCCCCCGTAATCTCCTCTCTTGCCTCCCTCAATAACCTGGCATAAATCCCCTCAGGCCCTAAGGGTTTATGCACCTTAATGTTCTTTAAGTGTGTCACCCACCAGCTCCTTCACAATCTCAAACTGCCCTAGTGTATTTGATTTCTCCACACTGATTTCCCTGTTCTCCAAGCCTTTCTCCTTGGTGAATACAGATGCAAAGTACTCATTTAGTACCTCACCTACATCTTCCCATTCCAAGCATAGAAACATAAAAACATAGAAAATAGGTGCAGGATGAGGCCACTCGGCCCTTCGAGCCAACACCGCCATTCATTGTGATCATGGGTGATCGTCCCCAATCAATAACCCGTGCCTTCACCCCATATCCCTTGATTCCACTAGCCCCTAGAGCTCTATCTAACTCTCTCTTAAATTCATCCAGTGACTTGGCCTCCACTGCCGGCAGGGAATTCCACAAATTCACAACTCTCTGGGTGAAAACGTTTTTTTCTCACCTCAGTCTTAAATGGCTTCCCCTCTATTCTAAGACTGTGGCCCCTGTTTATCGTCTCGCCCAACATTGGGAATTTTTTTCCTGCATCTAGCTTGTCCAGTCCTTTTATAAGTGTTTATGTTTCTATAAGATCCCCTCTCATACTTCTAAACTCCAGTGAATACAAGCCTAGTCTTTTCAATCTTTCCTCATATGACAGTCCCGCCATCCCAGGGATCAATCTCGTGAACCTACGCTGCACTGCCTCAATCTCAAGGATGACCTTCCGCAAATTAGGAGACCAAAACTGGACACAATACTCCAGATGTGGTCTCACCAGAGCCCTATACAACTGCAGAAGAACCTCTTTATTCCTATACTGAAACCTGTCCAGGTCATCCTGCAACCTCCTAACATCCTCTTTACAGTTCACACTGCCACCCAGCTTTGTGTCATCTGCAAACTTGCTAGAGTTGTTCCTAATTCCCTCTTCCAAATCATTAATATATATGGTAAACAGTTGCAGCCCCAACACCGAGCCATGCGGCACTCCACTCGCCACCGCCTGCCATTCTGTAAAGGACCCGTTCACTCCTACTCTTTGCTTCCTCTCTGCCAACCAATTTTCTATCCATGTCAACACCCTCCCCCCAATACCATGTGCTCTAATTTTAGTCACCAGTCTCCCGTGCGGGACCTTATCAAAGGCTTTCTGAAAGTCTAGATACACTACATCCACTGGCACCCCTTCATCCATTTTACTTGTCACATCCTCAAAAAATTCCAGAAGATTAGTCAAGCATGATTTCCCCTTCATAAATCCATGTTGACTTGGACTAATCCTTTTACTGCTATCCAAATGCCCCATTATTACTTCTTTAATAATTGACTCCTGCATCTTTCCCACCACCGAAGTCAGGCTAACTGGTCTGTAATTCCCCGTTTCTCTCTCGCTCCTTTCTTGAAAAGTGGGATAACGTTAGCTATTCTCCAATCTACAGGAACTGATCCTGAATTCTCAGTCCTGGTCTACTCTTGTCATACCATTGCTCAACATTTAACTTTGATCTAGACAGGCAAGCTTATCCTGTATATTCCACTAAAGCAAGTTTGTGCAAATGGTAAATGTGGGTGTTGTGTTTAGACAGAGAACTATGGCGAGAAATCTGCATCATATCCTCACGAGGATGCTTTTGATGGTGAAGCGAGGTGTACCCATGAAGAACTGGGCTGGGTCCACCACTCTGTTGCATCTTGAATTTTGTGCGTTATTATTGCTATACCATGCAATCAGGATACATTCTACAGTGCATCTGTAGAGGTTTGCTAGAATATTTGGTACCATGTTGAATCTCTTTGAACTTGTAAGAAAGTAGAGGCTCTGGCATTCCTTCTTTGTGATCAGTTGCTATGACCCAGGACAGGTCAACGGATATGCTGATGCCCAAAAATCTTAAGTTGCCAATTCTCTTCACTGCCGACCAACCAATGAAACTGCCATGTGGTCTCCTGACCTCTTCTATCTGAAGTCAGCAATTAGTTCCTTGGTTTTGTTGATGTTGAAAGAGGTTGTTATTGCTGTACCATTCAAACAGATGCTCTCTCTCCCTCCTGTGCTCTGATTCATAACCATTCATGATTCAGCCAAAACAATGGTGTTGTTAGCAGATTGTTATCCACACTAAAGATTATTTGTGAAAGCTGTTAGTTGTTGTTATGTCACGATTGAAAAAAATACGGCACAATACTTGATTTTATAAAATATCCTTATACAACAAAATATATATGGTAGATCGATGGGTTATAAAAGCTTCAAAGAACTTTATCTGTTTTGTTTGAAATGGGCAGCACAGTAGCACAGCTAGTAGAGCTGCTGCCTCACAATGCCAGAGATCCGGATTCGATCCTAATCTTGTGTCCTGTCTGTGTGGAGTCCATTCTCCCTGTGATTGCGTGGGTTTCCATCCACATCCCAAAGTCATGCAAGTTTGTAGGTTGCACTCTGTAAATTGCCCCTGGTGTGTAAGAAATGGATTAGAAAGTGGGATAATGTAGAGCTAGTGTGAATGGTGATCAATGGTCGGTGTGGATTCGGTGAACTGAACAGCCTGTATCTAGGCTGTATCTCTAAATTAAATTAAACTAAATTAAACTATGGAGCTGCTGCCTAGCAGATGGTAAAACTTTTTCTTTGTCATATAAAGTAAATTTTATTTTTAATGTCTGAATATTAGAAAGGAAAGCAATTACCTGTATCAATTCAAACGGTACCTTACATATATTGATTTAAGTGTAGAAGATCTCATTGCATATGGTCTTAAGTGGCTTAGAGGTGGCTAATTTTCCAAAAGGTGTCATCAAAAACTCCCAATGCTGTCATGGCTGGTTTCACAATTCCATAATGAAAAAGCATAGGACAGCTATCCCAATTAAAAACTGATCATAGACAACCATTTATGACTTTCTCATCATGCCGATCAGAAATAATACTACATACTATGACATCTGCAACAAGAACATTGGTTTAAAATGGCTCATTTTCTAACTCCACAATCAATAACTTCAATACACACTGTGTGTCTCATCGTGGCCTAATTTAAATCAGCTCAAATCTTTGGTGCAATTTTCAATAATAGGAGCCAAAATAAAGCAATCAAATTGTAAGCCATATGGACCATGTGAAAAATAATTGAAGTTGTACTGCCAGGTCTTTTTTGTACAACTCAAATAATTACAGCTGACCAAGAAGCAATAGGATTGAGAGAAGCAGATGACACTATCAGGGTGCCAGTTCAAATATTATTTAATATACAGCGCTTTTATTCATCTACTTCTAATGAAAGTGGATTTCAAAATGAGTGTACATTGCTTTCATGTGTGAAATAAGCTTTTCACATCCAATTTGTACAGAATAGTAGAGACCAGTACGTAATTGTAATCAGCATCACTGAAAACCAGTTTAAAACCTTTTAAATTGCCTAACAAAACCTGTTTTATTGTTTTCGTATATATATTTAGTCATCACAGAGCAAGCTACTATTTTTCTTAGTTTTTTCAGAACCTTGCATCAATTGATTTCAAATCAGCTAATTACAACGTTAGTTTTTCACAACAATAACCCATTGTCCAAGTTTAAACGGCTATATTATTTCTAAATAGGTAAACACAACCTGAGAAGGTTTATATTTATTTTAATATGTCTGCTTTTATCTTCCTTGCATTGTTCTTTTTGTTCTAAGAACATGGAATTTGTTTTACCTTTATTATTTTGCCAGCTAGGTTCTGATCGGGATGAAGCAAAACATGGGAATAACAACAACAAACTGGATCTTGGCCAATATTTATCAAAGCAGGCTCTCTGCACTATATCAAGAACATAGTATTTACACCTTTGTACAATAGATGTGTGCACAAGTTGGAGTGGATGCGCAGATAATAGAATGGTGGCAGTTTCCTGGCAATTTTGAATCACCTGGTTTCCGGTACTCAGTCCTTTAAATAAATAATTTGGATAGGGCTTTGTAAAATGTATATCTTTATTGAGAGCAACAATGCCTGCAGAGTATTATTTTTCATTTAAGCTTACCTTCACAAAATTATATATTATTTATTTTAACATGTTATGCTCTTATCTTCCTTTTTAAAGAGTTATGGGATTTTAGTTATTTTTTATAATCACCTCCCAGACCCTACTTGCCACTTGTAACTGTGCAGTGTTGCACTTTGGGAGGTTGAAAGTAAGGGGAAGGTAAATGGCAAGTTCCTTAACAGCACTAATATACAGAGGGTTCTTGGGGTCCAGCATAGGCATATGGTTACATACAGATAAATACAGATGAGCAGTATTATTTTCGGAACCTTGTGTGCATCCGCTGATTCCACCCATTGATTACCCCTTTGCAAGACCCTGGCTTATGCTCCTGATGCTCCTGATATAAATGTGCAAATATTAAAACCTTCACAATAGCTAAAATATTTCTAGTTGTTGGTTAATAATTGCCAACAAATCCCTGTTCACTTCCATCTTTAAAAGGCATGCATATGCAAAGATAGCAAATATCTGAATATCCAATAAAATTAAACCTACTGATTAGCACTCATCTACAATTTTTTTTGAATGCACAAAAATGTTAGTAGATTGAGTAGATACAAAGTACAACTTTTAAAATATTTACAGTCCCATAGGTCTTTGGGGAAAATATTTGACATTTAGATAAATACATTTCACAATCTCAGGAAAGTCATATCCAATTTTACGTTATAATTACAATACAATGGAGAGAATCCGATCAGAGAAGTTGTGTAGAGCGCAAGGGCATGCAAGGGCGTGGCGGGCCGAGCCACTTTGGCCTTGAACCGTTGTCCGTCGAGCGTGAGCTCTCGCTTGGACCTGGCATGATCTTGGCCGACCAATCAACGCCAACCTGTGTGAACACCAGGGTGGACGATGGAGCTAGTCTTCACTTCACAGTTAATACACCTAGGCCTTTTGTGCTAATTATTGAGCTGTATCGTTTAAATATTAAACTGAGTGTTTATACAACCCGTGAACCTCTTCAGTGGTGGCATCTGACAATCCAAAACGGCCTCTTTTGGATTTCATCATGCCTGGAGCAGATCCAGATCAGCAGAAAGCAGTGTCATTCAAACAGCCCACCTTCTGGACATCACAACCCCAACTGTAGTTTGAACAAGTCAAAACCCAATTCCACATCCACCAGATAACTGCCGACGTCACCAAGTACTACTACGTGGTCAATGTGCTGGACCAGGAAACCGCTAGGTGCCTCATCAATTACCTTCGCCAGCCACCAGCCGAATGTGCGAAGGGATCAAGATGCTCCTCAAGGACAAGTGCGAAGGGATCAAGATGCTCCTCAAGGACACATTCGGTCTCAGCCACCGCAACAGGGTGGCAAAACGCCTGCACATGGATGGCCTAGGCGACCGCAAACCGACTGCTTCCTTTACGAACAGGTCTTTCTCGAGCAGATGCCGGAGGACGTCCGCCTGTTCCTCGCAGATGACGATATCACTGAATCCCGACGGCTGGCAGCCCATGCAGATGAGCTGTGGCAGGCCAAACAGCAGGGTGGCGGCTTTGCTTCGGCAGGCCATACAGGCGGTCCCAGCCTCCAAGGACGGAGCGGCAGTGACGTCGGCCACAAACGGCGCCAGCAAAGACACGTGGTGCTACTACCACCAAAGGCGGGGCTCTGAGGCCCGCCGATGCCGACCGCCCTGCATGCTTCCAGGAAATGCCTCGGCCGGCCGGCTGTATTGGCAAATGCGGCAGGCCAAAAACATCACCTCCACTACACCTGGGATCGCCATTCGGGGCGGCGTTTCAGAGCGGATGTCAGTTTTGCCCCGTCGGGCATCGACACATTGTTCCGGAAGGAAGGGGCCTCCCCTGACCGCCACCAACAGCAGCAACATCAGAACATACGGGGTCTGCACGATGCCGCTCAACTTCAACTCTGGTCGCTTCAAGTGGACCTTTACCATCACCAACATCTCACAACCGCTGCTGGGCGCCAACTTCCTCAGGGCGCACTCCCTGCTGGTCGATGTGCAAGAACAACGTCTCGTTAATTCTGAGACGATCGAGTCAATCGCCTTGCGCCACACCGATTTGACTGCGCCCCACCTCGGCTCAGTGACCTTCTCCGACAATGAGTACACCATGATCTTGGCCGATTTCCCTGACATCATAACTCCAGAGTTCACAATGGCCAGCCCCAAGCATGGGGTGAAACATTATATCCCCAGCACCGGACCGCCACTCTATGACCCGCACGGGCTAGTCCATTGCTCAGACAGGCCATGGGCATCCCCGCTTCACATGGTTCCCAGAGCATCTAGGGGCTGGAGATGCTTTGAGGCCATCTCTACCTTCGTCTCACAAGGTCACAACAGCCGACCGGTACCCTGTCTCTCACATCCAGGACTTCATGGCAAACGTGGACGGTGACAAGGTATTTTCCTAGATTGACCTGGTACGTGGCTACCATCAGATTCCGGTCCACCCAGACAACATCGCCAAGACGGCCCTCATCACTCCTTTCGGGCTCTTTGAGTTCCTGCACATGCCTTTCGGCCTCAAGAATGCCGTCCAAACTTTCCAACGGCTCATGGACATGCTGGGCGATGGGCTCAACTTTGTGTTCGTCTACCTCAACGACATCCTCGTTGCCAGCCGCTCTCACCAGGAACACCGTGCACACCTCCAGCAGCTCTGCCAGAGTCTCAACGAGCATGGCCTGGCCATCAACCTTGCCAAGTGTCTGTTTGGCCTCACTTCCATCAACTTCCTCGGCCACCACATCAACCAGCACGGAGCAGTCCCGCACCCGACCAAGGTCGAGGCCAATTGCAAGTTTGCCAAACCCTCTATTGTGAAGTCAGCAAGGTCAACTTCTACCACCGCTTCGTGCCAGCAGCTGCCAGGATCATGCAACCGCTGTTCAAGGCCCTGGCCGACAAGCCGAAAGAGCTAGTTTGGGACGACGCAGCCACGACCACATTCGACAATGTCAAGGAAGTGCTGGCAAAGGCAACAATGCTGGTACATCCACGGGCCAACGCTCCAACAGCTCTCACAGTCAACGCATCTGGCACAGCCATGGGCGGAGTGCTGGAACAACTGATCAATGGTAGCTGGCAGCCCCTTGCCTTTTCCAGTTGTCACCTGAAACCCCCTCCGAGCAGAAATATCGCGCTTTCGTCCGGGAGCTCCTCGCTCTCGACCTGGTCATCCGATATTTCCATTACTTCCTCGAGGGCAGGGATTTCACAGCTTTCACCGACCACAAGCCACTCACATTTGCCTTTGCCAAAGTGTCTGATCCCTGGTCAGCCCAACAGCAGCGCCACCTGGCCTACATCTCAGAATACATGATTTTGCATCCAGCACATCGCGGGCAGGAGCACCCAGGTTGTAGATGCATTGTCCCACACCGCCATCAATGCCATCCATGCTCTGGCCCCACGCTCTGGCCCCTACATGGCCGCCCAGCGAGAGGATGAAGAGATGCTCCTCAGGCCTGCTGTTGGAGGATGTGCGATTCGGGCCCACCGACACCACATTCCTCTGTGACTTGTCTACGGGACAGCCAAGACCCATCATTCCCGTTGCCTGGCACCGCTGGATTTTCGACATGGATCAGGATTTGGCTCACTCACCCATCCGGACAACAAAGGCACTGAAGGCAGCCAAGTTCATGTGGCACGGGTTGCGCAAACAGGTCGGCATGTGGGCCAGGGTGTGCATCCCCTGTTAAACCTCCACGATTCAGCGATACATCAAGGCGCCGCTGCAGAACTTCGCTCTGACACACCGGCGTTTTGACCACATCCACGTCGACAACGTTGAACCGGTTCCCCCAACAGAGGTGTCACCCACCTCTTCACCATCGTGGACAAATTCACAAGATGGCCGGAAGACGTCCCGCTCTCGGATACCTCCACCGCGATGTGCACGTGCCCTCACTGCCCACTGGATTACCCGCTTTGGCGTGCCGGCGGACATCTCCTCCAACAGAGGTGCGCAGTTCACTTCCGAGCTGTGGTCAGCAATGGCCCGGCTGCTTGGCCCTAAGCTGCACCACACAACAGCCTACCACCCGCAAGCAAACGGCCTAGTGGAACGTTTTCACCGGCACATAAAGGCATCACTCAAGGCACGGCTCACAGACCCAGACTGGATGGATGAATTGCCGTGAGTCATGCTAGGTATACGCACTGCCCCAAAGGAGGACCTGGCAACTCCCTCGGCCGAGTTGGTGTACAGTGTCCCGTTTACGATCCCAGGAGACTTTATTCCGGCGGTGCGTGGACATCAAGAACCGCCCACGACCATGCTGACGCCGCTGTGAGAGGGTGGGCACGCTTTCCACCATCTCGACATGGTGTCTCAACCACGTACGTTCAACCCGATCTCCCGGACTGCCAGTACGTTTTCCTTCGCCGAAATTCCCACCGAATACACCACTGCAAAAGCATTACGAGGGACCCTTCAGTGTACTGCAAAAGGACACCATGGCTTTCATCATCGACACAGGCGGCAGACACGAGACTGTCTCCATGAACTGTCTTAGCCGGCGCACTTGGACATTGACCAACAAGTGCAGGTGGCTCAACCCCGCCACAGAGGGCGTCCACCATCACGACCAAGCCCGCCCTCACCTCAACCAGCTGCAACCCCGAACACAGGAGACACGTACACAAGATCAGGCCGCCTCACTCGGCAGCCTAACCATCTCCAATACTCCAGTTCTGGGGGGGAGGTCATGTGGCGGGACGAGCCACTTTGGTCTCAAACCGTCGTTCGTCGAGCTCGAGCTCTCGTGTGGACCTGAGCCGACCAATCAACGCCAACCTGAGTGAACACCAGGGGGTGCTGCGGATGACGGAGCTAGACCACTTCACAGTCAACACGTTAACACACCTAAGCCTTTTATACTAATTGTTGAGCTGTATCATTTAAATATTAAACTGAGTGTTAATACAACTTCTGTGAACTTCTTCACAGGCATATTATGCATGTTAGTGATATTAGTAGAGAATAATTTAGTACAAGACATTCCTTGTTCTGCTCTTAAGTTCATTAAAGATACAATGTCGGGACATAGTTTCCTGTCCTTTAAAATGTGGTCTCAGGAGTCTTTCCATGACACCTCCAGGATCTTTCTACAATTTTGGCAAATTTCATTGCTTCCAAGATCCAGAACCTCCCCAGCTTGGATTCCCATTCTGGGACGAGGATTTTCTCCAACATTTTCTGTTCCTTTATTCTCCCCAAAATGCTGAATCCGAGATGCTACAAATCTCAGGCATTGTCGAAAGAAGATTCTGCCAAGCATACAACTTCCTCTAGTAGACAAAAATGCTGGAGAAACTCAGCGAGTGAGGCAGCATCTATGGAGAGAAGGAATTGGCGATGTTTCGGGTCAAGACCCTTCTTCAGATCCTTCTTCCTCCTCTCCATAGATGCTGCCTCAGTTTCTCCAGCATTTCTTGTCTACCTTCAATTTTTTTCCAGCTTCTGCAGTTCTTTCTAAGACATACAACTTCCTCTGCCATTGTTTCCAAAACCCCAAAACTCTCCCTCCTCATTTGTGAACTTTAGAATCTACCATGTAGTTTGAATCAGCCTAGCAGTTTGATACAATTTGCATAATGTTTTAGAATGCATTTTGGGCATAGAAACATAGAAGCATAGAAAATAGGTGCAGGAGGAGGCCATTCGGCCCTTCGAGCCAGCACCGCCATTCATTGTGATCATGGCTGATCGTCCGCTATCAATAACCCGTGCCTGCCTTCTCCCCATATCCCTTGACTCCACTAGCCCCTAGAGCTCTATCCAACTCTCTCTTAAATCCATCCAGTGATTTGGTCTCCACTGCCAGGGAAGGGAATTCCATAAATTCACAACTGTCTGGATAAAAAAGTTTTTTCTTACCTCAGTCTTAAATGACCTCCCCTTTATTCTAAGACTGTGGCCCCTGGTTCTGAACTCACCCAACATTGGGAAATTTTTTCTGCATCCAGCTTGTCCAGTCCTTTTATAATTTTATATGTTTCTATAAGATCCAAGAACATTAATGACATTGAGAATTATATTTAAAAACAGGGCATAATAATAAAGGCACACCATACTGCCATGTTAATAAGGAGAAAAAAATAGCATGTCAGGCTGCAGCTGCAGACAACATTACACTGTTTCAGTTTAATTGAGTAGGATGGAACTGCAGATGTTGGTTGATACTGTAGATAGACACAAAATTCTGGAGTAACTCTGGGTCAAGCAACATCTCTGGAGAAAAAGAATAGGTCTGACCCAAAATATCATGTATTCTTTTTCGACAGAGATGCTGCCTGACTCGCTGAGTTACTCCAGAATTTTGTGTCTAGCTACAGTTTAAATGAAATGGCTGTGAAAAGTTAACATTTATGGTTGATAACCGTTCATCACAACTTTGCAGTGCTTTCCCTTATCTACACCATTTTGCTTTTGTTATAAAATGTAGTTTGGAGCAGTTAGAGTCATAGAGTCATACAGCATGGAAACAGCCCTTCGGCCCAACCCACCCATGCCAACCAAGATGCCTTATCTAAGTGCCATTTTCCTGCATTTGACCAATATTCCTCCACCGCTTGCGTAAAAGACTCTGTGCTTTCACCCTATTTCCATGATTTTATACCTCTATAAGATTATCCTTCAGACTCCTGCATGCCAACAATCTCCACAAATCAGCAGCATTTAAAAGGATTTTAGATAAGAACATGGATAAGCAGGGAATGGTGGGATATGGATCACATACAGGCAGATGTGATTAGTTTAGCTAGCCATCATGTTCGGCACAGACATTGTGGACCAAAGGACCCATTCCTTCCTGTAATTTTCTTGTTACATATTTAAAAAAATGCCCTGGGAGCCATCAAGAGCAATACCAAGAATAGATTACATATGAAATGGTTAAGGGCTTTCTTCACAACTATTTGACATAAAATTTCACACTTTATAATGGATACTAAAGAAACATTGATCTGTAGTTTGAAACCTATTAAGCATTTATTGACCCACATAGAGGTAGTTCCAATAACTAGTCACCCAAGGGTTAATACAGGGTTCCATTCCTGGAACTGTTTGTAACCAGAACAGTTTCCAAGTCAGAAACCCAGTCGCAATCTGAGTTCACACACAAAAGATGATGCATTCAGACATGGGTTGTTGCAAGGGGATAGATATTCTAGAGAAGCATTTTTAATGTCACTTTGTCATTCATAATAAAAATGATATGAACAAATTTAGTCCAAGTCTGGCTCTTTGTGGTATTCCTTTGAAAGATGTAAAAGGCGAGATTTTAAATGCTATTGACGGTTTTATAAAGGGTATTGCTACTGGTGCAGATGACTTATCTCCTAATGAGATTCACTTACTGGACATCAGGAAAAGATAAGGTAAATGCACAGAGTCCTTTTCCCACACTACGGCAATCAAGAACCAGAGGACATAGGTTTAAGATGAAAGGGGAAAGATTTAATACGAACCTAAGAGGCAACTTTTTCACACAGAAGGTGGTGGATGTGTGAAACAAGCTGTCAGAGGAGGTAGTGTGGCAGGTACTGTAGCAGCATTTAAAAGGCACTTGGTAAGGTACATGAATAGGAAATGTTTGGAGGGACATACGCTAAACATGGGCAAATGGGTTCAACTTAGATTGGGCATCATGGTCGGCATGGACAAGTTGGGCTGAAAGGCCTGTCCGTGTGCTGTATCACTCTATGACTCTAACAATGTAACTGAAATATATTCTTCCAAGAGGCGCCTGCAGCCCTGCAGCAGCCAGAATATCCATCTCATTGATCTTCAAACATTTACTCATATGTACAGGCTGACATTCACAAACTGGTGATGATCTGTGAGATCAGATCAAAATACCAGAATTTCCAAGGAGTGCTCATCCACTTGCCTACAAGGAATGAAACTAGAGATCAGTAATTTTGAGACCATACTTCAGCCCCAAATAACTTCTGAATGGCCATGTGATTATATTTACGGCCTGACATGCCTGAGGACTAGTAAGGATTGATGTTAAAAATAAAATATAACAAAAATTGGGAACCATTCCTTTATAATGTAATTTATTTTTCTGCTGTAGTATCAGAGAACTGCCACATCTGATCTCCACTCTAATCTCAACTTGTTCTGAAGACAAATTCAGTATTCAGTATTTACTTTAATGTCATTTTAACTGAGTACTTACATACACAGAAGAAACGAAAAATTGTTTCTCAATCAGTTCCCATCAGTGCAGTTAATATTCAAACATAGGCCATAGAACAAGCCCTTTGGCCCACTATGTCTGTGCTATTCATGATGCCAAGACCAATCTTTATATGCCAGCATATAATCCATATCTCTCCATCCCCTGCATAGCCATGAATCTTGATTCAAGACCATGTGGTTCCCAGTGCCTGCTACATGTTAATGAAGATTTTTCAGTCTTAAATGGCTCAGCCTTGAATGTCAATTAGCTGTGCATTATATTAGAGTAGAGAAGATCATCTTCCAGGTTTTTCTCAATGCCAGCCCCAGTATCTTTTTCATGAATAAAGGTCAGTCAATTTTCCTTCTTGATCCAAAACTGAGCCAGCTATTGCCCCCAATCCTTAGCGTTTCGAACTATTTTATGGCATTTAGTAACACATTGCATGACCACCAGAAGCATTGTTATCAAATGGCTGAATTCTTCATATAAATGCTCATGATCCTTTCTTGCATGTGGTAAACACATATGACTTGCCCAACAATGTTATGAAAAATAATGATGAAAGAGTTGTGCTGAAACAATGCGGCAATATGGGAAACTTGTATGTGAGTATACTTGGCCAATAAACTTATTCATTCATTCATAACACCACTTGAAGAATTGAAAAAATTGCAGTTCAGCTATCAGCAAGGGCCTCTGGTGCGCCACTGAACTACTAACACAAAACACTGGTAAGGGTCATATGGTCTGACCAGCATGTTATTTCTCACGCACTTGAAAAACTTTTACCTTGGAATCAAGTAATTCAGTAAAAACAAAACTTACAGTTCTACTTACAGTCCTAACCAGGAAATAGACAAAATGCTTCGTGCTGAGTATCAGTAATTTTTCACTCAGTCAACAGACAATTAGGACATATTTGCATATTTTACAAAATACAACCTTGTATTCATAAAGGAAATACTGTAATTCACCACCACTAATGAGACAACCTGACACAGTCAACATAAATAGAAACCATTTCCCTGGATAATTGCAATCAAAATGCTGTAAGGCAGTAAAAAGAGAAACATGTTCTATTTAGCAAGAAAAACACGTAAACCCCGAATTTCCATGAGGTGGTATGTTTTTGCACATTTAAAGGTGTTTTATATTGTGAACCCAAATTACTAGGAACTGATATATCAGAGCACATGCACAAAATATCGCCACCAACTACTACTGTTGTTCTCAGAGCTATTGTATTTATTCTACCCTCAGTAAAATCTGACGTCTTTGAAGACAGCAATTAAGTCATACCTTCTGTAAAATGGAATTCCAGCTATCTTTTTTTGTAATTAATGTGTGGGTAATCATTCAAAGTGTGTTACCTTTGTTACTTGGTTGGCATGCCACTAGCAAGCTGTCTTTCCTTTTCTTCCCCTTCACTCCAGAAAACATATTTAACGAAATTAATTCAGCTGAACATTACCGCAAAAATAAGATCACAGTACATGGTACTGCTGATAATTAGGAAAGAGCAATCATAAAGTTGGACAATTAATATACCTCCTACCGATAGATATTTGGTGTAGTTAGGTGGATTATTTCACTTCAACAGGAACAATACTTATGTACAGTCAAATACCCAACTTAGATGTAAATTCAAAATCAGAAGAAGTGAATTATCTGATTAGATAATTTGATACTTCAAGTCCTGAACAAATTATAAAATAGGAGATCAGGCTTGGAACATCAAGCCTCATGTATCGCTCAGTCCTTAAAACCTGTCCATTGAATATTAAAATCCTTGAGTATAGCAGTTGGAGAAAATTATAATCCACATCAAAGAGTGCAAGAGGCAGATCTAGAGTGACCAGCAGCAAAGAAACAAAACGCGATACCATAATGCAAGACAGCAATGAGGCAAACATCTGACAGGCAGCTGGTGCCATGATCTGAGTGGGAGCCCAAATCGTTTGGCAACAATGCAATGCATGTGTGCAGATCAAACACTAAATACATCAAAATGTACTGTTTATTCAAGCAATCAATGAACTTAAGCAGAGGAAAAGTTTCTATAACAAGCAATGTTTTTAAGCTTTTCAGATGACAAGGTTATGAAATATAAGCTTAGAAAGGCTTTTTTAGAGTTATTGAGTTTTGCCCCAGATACTGTATATGCACATTACACTGAACCAGAGATACAAACAATATGTTGAGTTAGAACCTCTGAGTTTAATCTCAATGCATAATCAAGAGAATGTTTTGAAAACTATTTTTCCACCAAATCAGTGCATTTACACAGTCTTCATGTGGATACAGGCTATATATAAATTGAAGTTATAAGGGTTTACCCAAATAACAAAATAAATTTTCCTTGAATTGCCAACATAGAATAATAAATGATTTCATGAGGGAGACTTCCATTTGGAGAAATAAATTACCTCACCCGGCTGAAAAGTGAGCACAAGCATGGAATACCATTAGAATAGACAACAAATGATCTCATGCATGCTCACTTAAAGAAAAATGTGAAACAGCAATTTTAGCCTTAATCCAGTCTTACGACCTGAGCTCTTGGCCTGTCAGCCAAAGATCTCTCCCAATGTTATAATGATCAGTGTGCTAAAAGACACGCAAGTGTTTTGAAAGAGAATCAGTTGAAGTAGTACTGATGGAAACATCAAAATGAAGCCTCCCCAAGACAGGAAGTCCTCTCACTTTTGAAACATCTTCCATCAAGGAGGGGAAGCTGCAAAAGTAAAAACTTTATCCACTTCATCATATTGCACGGAGTCTGGCTTTGAAGCAGCAGCTGCCCACCATAAATTTCATTGACCCTCACAGACATTCACTGTGCTTTCCAACTGTTCTCTCTGTGGAGCTGCAGCTCAGCATTACATCCAAGTCACAGCACCTGACAAAACTAAGCAGCCCTACAATGTGAGAATTTAAAGGCCTCATTGTTGTTGTTTTTCTCCTACTGCACAGGCAGAGAGGCATGAAGTCACACCACAAAGGAAAAAAAGAAGCTGTAAAAAGATCCAAATCCCTGGTGGGATCTTGAAAAGAGACAGCTTTTGTAGATTAAGCCCACGACTGTCCAAGCTGAGTAAGGATTTCATTAAAATAGCTTGTAAACTCGACGATTCAATAATCAGAATTTTTTGCACTTTCAAAGTCTAAATGGAAATTAACATTAACCATCATATTGCTTTTAAATGAATTGCCCCCACAGTAACAATAATCACGAACAAATGGAAATTATGATTTATTAATAGAAAATGCTTGCCAATTTGCACATTGGCCATTATTCCTGACGAATGATTATAATTCCACGTTTCATGAGACAATTCTTCAGCAAGAGAGTATTGCCGATAAATCACTGAAAATGGCCCGTCAGTTATAAAAGGCAACAAAAGAACACTGGGATGGACAGCTTAAAGTACATACATGTTGCATTTATTTCTGTGGGTATAAACTCCTCCTGAGCCCGCTTCCTCTCTAGTCATCCTCTCTACATATCAATTACAGTCTTATAATCGCTGCCTCCATGTAAATCATGAAGTTGAAAGGATGTGTTGAAAATTATTGTAATCTCTGACTCCAAACTTCAGGCAATTGGTTTTAGAAATAGCTAATATTTATCTATTGAAAACAAAGTTCTCCAAAAAGAGAAAAGGCAAATTATACTTTCCATTTGTGCTTTTAAACAGCAAATTTCCAACTTAAATTACACAGATTTTTATTACATCGATGTGTTCCATTTTAGTACATCGATGTAAACCACATTAAAAAGGTGCGTGTGGCCATTTGTGTGGCCGTTCAGCTGGTGGGGCACATGTATAAGGTCTGACCA
Source organism: Okamejei kenojei (assembly GCA_035221665.1). Taxonomy (NCBI): domain Eukaryota; kingdom Metazoa; phylum Chordata; class Chondrichthyes; order Rajiformes; family Rajidae; genus Okamejei; species Okamejei kenojei. The sequence continues at coordinate 46,991,603 of CM069139.1, forward strand.
TGAAGTTAATGGGACAAACCCTGTGGGGGGCAGCTGGCAGATAGTTCCGCAACTGTCAGTGTTAATGGACTTTTCCCATCGGAAGATAAACAACTAAGCCCGGGCATTTGTCGATTTTCATGCATGAACACTGAACTGAAAATCTCTCAGGGTTGCAGAAAGTGGATGGGTAGAGGACACCACTGCCAATAACCAGTGCCCTGTTTTATGACTATCCACATACCATCTAACTGGAGTCACTTGAAATTCATTTATACTACATTTTCACCCAGAATTGCATGACACTGATGTCCATCGAACTGTGATAAACATTTAATTGACGGGGAGAACGTACAAACACCATACAGACAGCACCAGTAGTGAGGATCAAACCCGGGTCTTTGGCGCTGTAAGGCAGCAACTCTACTGCTGCGCCACCATGCCGTTCTCTTAAATTCTTACCAGATCACTTGAATTTATTGTCTAAAACTTTCAAAGGAAATAAACTTGAAGTTCTATAGTGAAGCTAGTTATTTTAGACAAGTACTATACTATGGGAGGCCTGGTCCCCGAATACAACCCATTCCACAACGCAATATTCCACCACTCATCCATTCCCCCAACGCAACCCGTTCCCCTAACGCAATATTCCACCACTCACCCAAAGCCCCTAACTGCGCAGGCGCGGTTCATTTCCCGACATTCCCGAGTACTCCCTCCCCCTCCTCTTCATGTGTGGGAGGGGAGGGGGGAAGGGAAGTGTAATAAGTCAAGTCGTACACAGGTCAAAATACAACACATATTTATTAAAGTCCACATGCAGCATTGGTCTGCAGTACATTACAGTAACTAGCAGCTACTCAGACTGAATTGCGTAAGCAAGATCTTGGTAATATAAATCTTATATTAGGCGGAGCAACTACTAACAAGCACTACAATTGGTTAGTAGGAAATAACCAATCTACATCTTTCTTTGTAGAAACAAAATAAAGCATAGATACGTGGAAACTTGGTAGCTAAATAATATAGCAGCCAAAACGTTAATAACGCATATGGGGAAGTATAAACGGTATCACAAAATCGCTGTATCTAATGGGTGGCCTGCTGACATGTCCGGCATGTGTGCAGTACAAATCCGCATCTCCTCCTTTCACCAGTGAACTGACTGGGGAGGGGACAGGGGATGTGACCGGGGAGGGCACCGGAGACCCGCCGGGTAGAGGTGGTAAAGTAGGCGAGCTGGGCACTGAACGCCATGGAGAGGCCATGGGAGACACAGTCTCTGGTAGTAGAGCAGCCGGCCCGGTAGTAGGAGGGTATAGAAACTGGACTGCGGGTGGAGAACGGACCTGTGGCTGCAGAAGCTGCTGGGGTACAGGCAGGGTAGCACGGGTTTGACAAGACATAAGTCGTTGGGCTGGGGAACCCAGTATGGGATCTCTGGCAATGTTCCTTAAATTGTGCAGGTCCAGGTAGACGTCAGATTTAGCAAGGTAAGAACGCTCCATTAGTTGTTTTGCGCTTTGGACGGCCCGTTTGGCAAGTCCGTTGGACTGCGGAAACTCAGGGCTGCTGGTGATATGTCGGAAGTCCCATCATTGTGCAAAGGTTTTGAAAAGCTGGCTGGTGACCTGACTGCCGTTGCCGGATGGAAGGCGTGCAGGGGAACCGTGCACGGAGAAATGGGGTTGCAACTTCTGGATAACTGCTTCAGATGTGATGGTTTAGAGTAGATCAATGTCAAACCAGCCCAAATAAGTCGACAAGAACCAGATAATGTTTCCCATGCCATTTGAATATGTCGGTGGCTACCGTGGACCACGGTAGAGGAGGAACAGGGTGCAGCAGTAAGGGCTGCTTCTGCTGGTGTGGCATCAGGCTTTTGCAGATGACACAGACATCAGTTTTTTCACGTATATACTTGGTCATACCATGCTAGTAAAACATGCTCTGTGCCCGTTGTAAGGTTTCCTCCACACCGGGGTGGCCCCTGTGGACAGTGTCGAAGTACTTGTCCCAGAGGACGGCTGGGACAACTGCTTTGTAGCCCTTGACGATAATCCCGTCCTGTAACACCAGTTCGTCGCGAACCAGGAAGTATGGGCGGATCGCGAGTGGGGTGCTGTGTTGTTTATCCGGCCAGCCACGTCGGATGACTGTGGACAGCAATTGTAAAGTGTGCTCTGCCAGGCTACTTAGGCAATCAGTGGGAACATACAATACCTTCATTACTGAGAACTGGTCCTGTTCAGAGGGCTGTTGTTCGCAGGTTTTGCGTGGGGCCCTTGATATCGTGTCAGCTATGTGCATGTCCTTGCCTTTTTTGTAGACAATGTCTATGATGCAGTTTAAATCAGTTTGTCCAAGTGGGTGTAGAACATCACCCCCCATAGGCCCAAAGTGTGGCCGAGGTCTTTTCAACATGTTCAGCATTACGTATTTTTTTTAACTCAGATAACGAGATGACATCGCATTTCGCTCCGTTATCAATCTTTGCGATCACAGGCTTGTTATTCACAAACATGGTTACCTCAGGGTCAAGATGCTCGTTAGAGGAAGGGAGGAGGGAGTGGATGGCTGAACTATCATCTTCACTTGCAGAGAGCTGAGCGGGGGATGGCTCCTCAAGCTCCTGGCTTTTGTTATCAGAAAGCTCATGTTGTAACAGGTGCAAACCTGTCCTTGGGATGGATTGAGTCGCACGGGAATGGCAATATTTTGCAAAGTGGTTGAATTTCTTGCAGAACTCCCGACCCGGAGCAAGAGAATAGCTACAATTAAGAGCAGCTGACCTTCTCTGCTGCCAGGCAGGGGAAGGCTGCAGATGCTTGTTACAACAGGAGGTGCCTGTAAGGTTAACACTATACTGGGATGGCTGCCCAGAGATCACAGACTTAATGTGAGAAGCCGTTATCTCAGCAATCTGATAGGCGTGTTCGGCTTGATTTAGAATCAGTTCAGTGTTACGAAGTATTTCGTCTCTCACCTTGTCACTCAGCATACCTCCAACAAGTTTGTCGCGGATCAGTTCATCGCATAAATCTCGAAAATGACAGCGCGCAGCCATGTGTTTTAAGTCGCTGATAAAGCACTCTACTGGCTTGTCAACTTGTTGCTTACGAGCAAAAAACTTGTTACGTTCGATAATAGAGTTCGAGGGGAGATCACAACTTGTCTAAACTTTGTCACAACTGTCTAAACTTTGCAAGTACGACAGCAGGGTCATCAATCCTTTCTGCAGGCACTTGGATCTGACCATTTGCGTCTACATCAGCAGGCTCAAAAGTAAAACGGTCTGCATCTTTCTATGCCTCAGGACCAGCCAGGTTTAGTAACACAGAAGCATGTACATCTGGAGGATCGTTGCGATGAACGATGAGAATGTAGTCGCGCTCGAAAAGGCGCTAGCGTTCAGTAGTCAGTCAAAGATCAGAGGACTAGGACGGCAAGACGAGTTTGCCATGATAGAGATAACAGGCACATAAAACAAATATAAAAAGCAAAACCCGATAAACATGAATGGAGTAGGTAAGATTCACTTCTTGACACCTTGTAATAAGTCGAGTCGTACACATGTCAAGATACAACACATCATATTCATATAACTATTAAAACTTTCTTTGTTAGTTTGTTTGTCATTCACATCTCCTCCAAAACCCGACGCGGTAACAGAGAAATTTTTACAAATTCCGGTAGACATTTACCTCATGATTTCAAAATTCCCCTCATCTTAAAATTTGGTTCATTATTTCCCGAGTTTTTTTAACGAAAATTGTTTTAAAATATAACTGAATCTGCAGCGAGCTGTTGATGTCACAATGCCTTTGCTCCTCGCAACCAGCTGCGCAGACTTTTCAATGCGCAGACAGAGATGCCAGTTACGATCATCTGTTACGCTGGGGAGTGCGCTGCCGACCCTCCGCTGCTTTTTACAGTCCTCAAATCGCTCTGGTCCACGATGGCTGCAGCCTAGATCGAGCCTGGCGCCTGATGGAGAAGTATGTGTTCTACGACTTGGGTACGTGCTGCCTATACTCACTCCCTCCTGCTGCTAACTGCTCCTATCCCGCTCCTCCCCCGCTGCTACCCTCTCCCCCTCCCCCGCTCCCTCCCTTTGGGTTTTCCGAGAGATGCAGAGAGTCGGGCCCTCTACTCTCTGTCTCTCACTCCCAGGGCTCTCTCCACTTTTCGCAGCCCACTCACTCACTGGGCTCCCCTCCACCTCTCCCCCCCCTCTTCTCACCCCCTCCCCTCTCCTCCCTCCCCTCCCCTCCCATCCCCTCTTCCCCCCCACCTCTACCCCCTCTCTCCCCCCCCCCTCCCGCCACCCCTGCCCCCCTCTCTCCCCCATTCCCCTCCCCCCTCTCCTTTCCGCCTCTCCCTATCCTTCCCTTTTCCCACCCCCTCCCCCTCTCTCTCTCCCCTTTCCCCCTCTCTCCCCCTCTCTCTCCCCCCCCTACCCCCCTTATGCCCCCCTCCAGACGTCCCCCTCTCCCCTCCCCAATCTTCCCTCCCTCACCTCCTCTCCCCATCCTCCCTCTCATCCCCCTCCACCTTCCCCCCCGTGTGTTTGGGGGGTGACGCCGCAGGCCCCCGCAACCATGCGTTGAGGGGGCGGGACCCAATGTGTCCCTCTTGGTCTTGTATTTATTAAAGTCCATTTACAGCATTGGTCTGCAGGACATTACAGTAACTTGCAGCTACTCAGACTGAATAAATGTAATCTACCTAACTCACATTTCTTTAGATATTTACAAATTAGACATGTTTTGAAGGCTACTCTACCCTTTTTTCCGTTACCACATCAAACCGAAATCTTGGGAAAAAATTACATTTGAACCTTATCAGAAAGGTTTAATAACGACTATTTATGAGTTGATTTTAAAATTACAAATAGATAAATTTGATAAAATTAAGAATGACTGGGAAAGAGAACTCCAAATTTCTCTACCTATAGAGAAATGGGAGAGGATTCTTCAATTAGTTAATACTTCCTCAATATGTGCAAGACATGCTCTGATACAATCCAAGGTGGTTCACAGAGCTCATATGTCAAAAGATAAGTTAGCTCGTTTTTATGGTCATATAAATCCTACCTGTGACAGATGTAATTCTGAAGTGGCCTCATTGACTCATCTGTCCTGTTCCGCCCATTAGCTGATTGCGTTTACTACATTAATTGCCAGAAGATCTATTTTATTTAAATGGAAAGATTCTAATCCTCCGACCACACTCCATTGGTATTCTGAAACGAGCTCGGAGAAAAGAAGGGGAAGAGCCATGGGGGAGAGTGGGGCATCACGAGGGAGGGGGGGAGGAGTCAGCGAGGTGCACCAGAGGGGTAATGGCTGGACTTGGTGGTGCAATGGGGACTCACAGCGAGCGCTGGTCGCTGGTCGTTCTCCTCCGCCAGGATCAGAGTCTCCTCTTTCCATTTGGCGACATTGGCAACATTTCCGACACCGGGCTGGGCTGGGTCTCCAACTCTGGGCTGGGCTGGGTATCCAACTTAGGGTTAGGCTGGGCTGGGTCAGATCTCTGACGCTAGGCTGCTTGGGGCTGGGCTGCTGGGGCTGGGCTGGGCTGCTTGGGGCTGGGTTGCTTGGGACTGGGCTGCTTGGGGCTGGGCTGCTTCGGGTCGCTCCGTAAATTGTGTTAGGTTGGAAACCTCCGCCGGCCATCCTCAGCTCGAGTAAAGACGTGATGGCGGAGGAAGGGGCGGACCGTCCCAGGGAGTGACGGGAAGAGACTAATTTTGGCTGCATTGACTGGCAGGAGAAGAGATCGACCTGCGCATGCGTGGTTTTTAAGATTTTTAAACCTTGCTAACGTTTACGACATTCAACTGATTGGAACAAAACTTGGTGGACTCGCAGCACAGGAGAATGGTCAGTGAACTCGTGAAAAAATCTTTGCGCTATTGCAAACCGTTTTTGCGCAAATAGAAAGACCGCTAAACTGGAAGATAACAAGATCAGAGTTTTAGTTATGTATACATTGGCACTCATTAACAACATAGAACTTCCAATTTTCTATAAATGAATCTGGAGAAATCACGTCAGCTACCATCACCGAGCCTGCTTGAATTATTTTTCATTGGAATTGAGTATGTTATCATGAGTGACCATCCAAAATCATTAATTCTAGTCCCTGCCAAAGTAGGAAGGAAATCACTTCATTAACCGACAGTACACAGCCATCTATGCATTTGAGCAATATCTGTGCAATCTCCCTCACTCAGGTCATACGGTCATAAGGTCATAACTAATAAGAACAGAATTCAAGTCGGGAAATCAAGTCTACTCCCCCATTCAATCATGGCTGGTCTATCTCTCCCTCCTAACCCCATACATAGAAACATAGAAAATAGGTGCAGGAGTAGGCCATTCGGCCCCTCGAGCACCGCCATTCAATATGATCATGGCTGATCATCCAACTCAGTATCCCGTACCTGCCTTCCCTCCATACCCCTTGATCCCTTTAGCCACAAGGGCCACATCTAACTCCCTCTTAAATATAGCCAATGAACTGGCCTCAACTACTTTCGGCGGCAGAGAATTCCAAAGACTCACCACTCTCTGTGTGTAAAAGAAAAATATCATCTCGGTCCTGAAAGACTTCCCCCTTATCCTTACACTGTGACCCCTTGTTCTGGACTTCCCCAACATCGGGAACAATCTTCCTGCATCTAGCCTGTCCAACCCCGTTAAGAATTTTGTAATTTTCTATAAGATCCCCCCTCAATCTTCTAAATTCTAGCGTGTACAAGCCGAGTCTATCCAGTCTTTCTTCATATGAAAGTCCTGCCATGCCAGGAATCAGTCTGCTGAACCTTGTCTGTACTCCCTTTATGGCAAGAACGTCTTTCCTCAGATTAGGAGACCAAAACTGGAAGCAATACTCCAGGTGTGGTCTCACCAAGGCCCGACACAACTGCAGTAGAACCTCCTTGCTCCTATACTTAAATCCTTTTGCTATGACTGCTAACATACCATTCGCTTTCTTCACTGTCTGCTGCACCTGCATGCCTACTTTCTGAAGAAGGGTCTCGACCTGAAACGTCGCCTCCTTCGCTCCTTAGATGCTGCTGCACCCGCTGAGTTTTTCCAGCCTTTTGGGTATCCCCCCTGCCTACTTTCAATGACTGGTGTACCATGACAACCAGATCTCGTTGCATCCCCCCTTTTCCTAATCGGCCACCATTCAGATAATAATCTACTTTCCTGTTCTTGCCACCAAAGTGGATAACCTCACATGTATCCACATTATACTGCATCTGCCATGCATTTGCCCACTCACCCAACCTATCCAAGTCACCTTGCAGCCTCCTAGCATCCTCCTCACAGCTAACACTGTCCCCCCATCTTCGTGTCATCCGCAAACTTGGAGATGTTGCATTCAATTCCCTCATCCAAATCATTAATATAATGATAATTCACCTGCCTTCTCCCCATAACCCACTGATACCTGTACTAATCAAGAATCTATCTATCTCTGCTTTAAAAATATCCATTGACTTGGCCTCAGCCTTCTGTGGTAAAGAAGCACCGCCCTCTGACTAAAGAAATTCCTTCTTATCTCCTTCCTAAAGGAATGTCCTTCAATTCTGAGGCTATGACCTCTATTCCTAGACTCTCCCACGAGTGAAATCCTCTCCACATCCACTCTATCCCAACCTTTCACTATTTGGTACGTTTCAATGAGGTCGCCACTCATTCTTTTAAACTCCAGAGAGTACGACCCTAGTGCCGTCAAACGCTCATCATATGTTAACCCACTCATTCCTGGGATCATTCTTGTAAACCTCCTCTGGATCCTCTCCAGGGCCAGCACATCCTTCCTCAGATATGGTACCCAAAATTGCTCAAAATTTACATAAAGTAGCAATGTTACAAAACCTACCTTCAGTGGCGCTGCAGATCTGCCATGGGCTGTGTGCGTAACTTTGGCGCCTTTGGGGGGGGGCGGGATTAAAATGCAGGTTTGTATTGCTTGTCGGAGAGAGATTGCCTCGGGCTGCTGGTCGATGAAGAAAAATCGATCGAACTTCCGTTCCCGTTTTTTTTTTAAATCGCTGGACAATTTAATAGTTGGATTAAAGTAAAATGCAACTTCTAATGCTCTCAATGCCTACAACGTGACGGATCACAATATCAGGACAAAACAAAGGGTAAGTCGTATATTTCACATATATCCTTGCTACTTGGGGTGGCTTTAGTCTAGTTTTACGAAGCAAAAATGTGATTTAGTCCCGAAACAATTCAGCCATGTCTTTTCTGCCGATATGGGGTTAAAATTCACGGCAATGGGGTGGGAGATTGCAACCTTCACGTGGTCCGCCCTGTTTCGACGAATGCAATCAACCTGCCGTGCACAATCAAGTAAGATCAAATAGAACAAGTTGTCCTACAACTTTAGGCTGTGCAAACCATACGCAAGAAGAAGAAGATTCACGGAAATGGCAACGTTCCAACTGATCGCATTCCAGAAACACCCACTCGCAAGATGATTTAAATCCTCTTTTTGTTTGGACAATCAGGTCATAAGAGCATCTAAATCGTCTATATTTTGCTTAATTGTCTATCCATATTCAATATTTTTATACTAAATATTCACAACAGTTTTAGTCACATGTATTGTGCAAAAAATAATAACTTTGATTATATTGAGAGTGGGTGTTTCTAGATTAATTCATGGGAATTAAACATTAAATTCCTTCCATTTGGCATATAAATTCACGACAGTGAGATTTAAAAATCATGTTATATTGTGAATTCTTGTGTGAATGGGATTGGTTTGTTATTTGGATACTAAAGGCCTTTTCTTAAGAAATGGATAGATTAGATTAATTTAATTGATTTCATGAAACTGATTAATAAGATTTTTTTGTTGGGTATTTACCATTTATTTTATTTATTTATTTATCCATTTATTTTTTAATTTTTTTATATTTTATTAGAAGCAATTGTACAAAGATAAAACGTTCGGCATCTGGAATTATACAATTATTGTACAGCTTCATTTTTATAACTTTTTTATAAATGTTATAACCTAAATTGTGAAAATGAAAAAAAGGGAAAGAAAGGGAAAGCAAGAAAAGAAGAAAGGAAAAAGTGAAAGGATATAGAGAAGAACGAGAAAAAGTCCCCTAAACTACCAAAGCAGTTTAGCAGAAAGATAGCGGAATAAGAAAAAATGGAGATATACCTTCCCCCTCCCCCCCCCCCCCCACCCCCCACAACCTGCCTCACCCAACATAGCATCGGATTTAAATTTAAATTTGTGTTTCACCATACTTTTGTTGTAAAAATTCAGTAAAGGGTGTCCATATCTTAAGAAATGTATCTGTTTTTTGCGCCAAGACAAGCCTAATGCTTTCCAAATGTCTCGGACATATCTGTAATCCACATCTTCACTGTAGGGACTATTGTCTGTTTCCAAAATGTAAGTATTAATTTTTTCGCCGTTATTCGACCATTGTTGAGGAAACGTCTTTGAAATATCGTTAGCTTAGAACAGGCCTCTGACATACCTAATGTGATCAATTTTTTATCGGGGTCCAATTTAGTTTAAAGTATTTTGGAAAAAATATCAAAAAATCCCTTCCAGATGTTTTGTAACTTTATGCAGGAAGCCAAAGAGTGGGTTATAGTTGCTTCTTGGAGGAGACATTTATCACAAATAGGAGAGACATTTGGGAAGATCTTGTTCAATTTAGACTTTGAATAATAAAGTCTGTGCTGTATTTTAAATTGTATCAGGGAGTGCCTGACATTAGGAGAACAGTAATGTATGTAATAAAAGGCTTTCCACCCAACTATCCTTTGAAATTGATAAACCCAATTCATCTTCCCATGCTCGCCTAATTATTTCCGAAGATGGGATATGTGCAATTAAAAGGGTATTGTAAATATAGGATATTAACTTATTTGTATCCGCCTTTCTAGTCATGCATTCGTCTAATTTATCTGGGCCCATAGAGTGACAGTCTTGCGTGTGTGTTTTCACATAGTCTCAGATTTGAAGATATCTAAAAAAATTCCTAACTTTCAAATGATTTTTCACCTGTAATTCCTGAAACGAGAGGAAAATCCCCTTCTCATAAAGATCTCCCAGCGTTTTATTTCCTAGATTTTTCCATTGTGCGAACGCGTTATCTAAAGTAGATGGTTTAAACAAGGTTGGCGATTGTTAAAAGGAGAGAGAAAGTTCTCAATTTAAAAAGTTAAAAAAAGTAAGTTTATTGGCCAAGTATTCACACACAAGAAATTTGCCTTGGTGCTCCGCCCACAAGTAACAACATGACATACAGTGACAGTTACGAATGACTCAGAAAACACTAAACATTAATAATAATAAAACATTAATGATAAAACACCATTGATCAAGCATGTGAACCAACAAATTACCAGATCAAGGGGAGGCTACAGATTTTTGGCTGTTGAGTAGAGCAATTACTCGTGGATAAAAACTGTTTTTATGACTGGCTGTGGCAGCTTTGACAGTCCGGAGTCGCCTTAAGGGTTGATTTCAACTGTTTCCAAATTCGTAGGGTGCTATGAATTATCGGATTTTTCTCATACATTGATTTGTTCAGATGTATTGGAGAAAGAAGAATCGCACCTATATTGAAAGGCGAACAATCTTCCCTCTCCATTTTTAACCAGTTTACTTGTTGACATGTATCATCCATCCAGTAGACGACATTTTTTTTTGTTTTTTTTTTGTTTATTTTTGTTAGAAGTAAGTACAGTAGTCTGGTACTTAAGTACCTAATACATAAATACATATTCTCATTCTTGTACAACTTCATACTTTTAGTTCAATAATAAAAGAACAGTGAGAGAAAAAAAGAAATAAAGAGTGTCGGAATAGGTAGACAAGCGAATAGAAACAGAAATCAAAAAAAAAAAATAAAGGACAGAGGTGAGAAGTTAAAAGATTGAAAGAGAAAGAAAAAGTAAAAAGAAAAGAGAGATTAGGGGAGATCTACCTATCTCATATTTTTGCCCATCCGTCACCCAGTTCTAAACATTTAATTTCTAAGGTTATGTTATGTTGCACCATATGCTTGTATAAAGTTGATAAACGGAGACCAAATCTTTAAGAATTGGTCAACTTTGCCTAGTAAGAGGAATCTCATTTCTTCAAGATATAGCGTTTCAGACATGTTTGAGATCCACATTTTGAATGTTGGCGTAGGTGCGTTTTTCCAAAATTTAAGTATAAGTTTGTTCGCTGTTATTAGACCATAATTAAGAAAAGCTTCATGGAATATAGTTAGTTTACTTCCCTCTTCCATTGATCCAAAGATAATCAATTCAGTATTGGGGTTCAATTTTGTGTTAAATAGTTTTGTAAAAATTCCAAAAATTTAATTCCAAAATGTATACAGTTTCGTACAAGAGACAAAGGAATGTGCTATAGTGGCATTTTGAATTAGACATTTGTCGCAGATGGGGGAAACAATTGAAAATATTTTATTCAGTCTTGTTTTCGAATAATATAATCTATGTAAAATTTTAAATTGAATTAGGTTATGTCTTACATTCATTGAACATTTGTTTACATATAATACATTTTTATCCCATCTATCGTTCGGAATTTTTATCGATAACTCTTGTTCCCAGTCTCTTCTAATTGCTTCTGTCATTGGTGTTTCTATATTTAGAATTATATTATATAGGTAAGATATTAAATTGCTTGATTCTGCCTTTCTATTCATTCCTTCCTCCAGTAGATCTGGGGTTAAAGTTTGATATCCTTGTATATACTTTTTCAAATAATCTTGAATTTGAAGGTATTTAAAATATTGATTACTTTTCAAATTATATTTTAGTTGTAATTGTTGGAATGATAAAAGTTTTCCCATTTCATACATATCTCCCATCATTTTAATTCCTATTCTTTCCCAATGGGTAAACGTTTTATCAATAATGGATGGTTTGAATGAGGGTTTATTAGCTATTGGAGAAAGAAGCGATAATTTTCTTAATGTTAAAGTTAATTTTATTTGTTTCCAAATTCGTATTATACTATGAATAATTGGATTCTTCTTGTATCTTACATTGTTCAGTTTTAACGGAGAAAGAAGGATCACTCCTATATTATAAGGGGAACAATCCTCTTTCTCCATTCTTATCCAATCTACCTGTTGGGCAGAACTGTCCAACCAGTAGATTATATTTTTAATATTCACTGCCCAATAATAATACAATAAGTTAGGGAGTGTCAGTCCCCCTGATTCTTTAGATTTACACAAGTGTTTTTTTTTAAATTCTGTGTGATTTATAATCCCATATGAAGTTTATAATATCAGAATCTAATTTTTTGAAGAATTTTTTAGGTATGTATATTGGTATTGATTGAAATAGGTACAATATTTGTGGTAAGAAGATCATTTTTATCGCGTTTATTCTGCCTATTAATGACATCGGCAGTGTCTTCCAAAATTTAATCAGCCCATTTAATTTAGTTAATAAAGGCATATAGTTTGCATTGAGTAATGATTTATAGTTCCTAGTAATTTGGATGCCCAAATATTTAAATTTCTCTGTTGTAATTCTAAAAGGGAATTTCAACAGATGTGTCAACTCTTGAGGTTTTATCGTCATAATTTCGCTTTTGTTCCAATTTATTCTATATCCTGAAAAAGAACCAAATTCTTCTATTAGATTACATTTTTAATATTAGTTGCCCAGTTGAAAAGAAAATTGGGGAGAGCCAGTCCACCGATTTCTTTAGGTTTACATAAATGTCGCTTATGAATTCTATGAGTTTTATAATCCCAGATAAAGTTTGTTATCGCAGTCAAGTGTTTTTAAAAAGCTTTTAGGGAGGTAAATCGGTATTGATTGAAATATGTAAAGGAGTTGTGGAAGGAAAATCATCTTTATAGCATTTACTCTACCTATAAGGGAAATCGGAAGTGTTTTCCAAAATTGAATAAGGGCATTTAATTTAGTGATTAATGGTGGGACATTTGCTTGGAATAGATAGGTATATTTTCTAGTCACATAAACTCCAAGGTATTTAAATTTTTCAGTGGCAATTCTAAAGGGAAACTTTAGGAGATGTAATGGATCTTGAGGTTTGATTGGCATAATTTCACTTTTGTTCCAATTTATTCTATACCCTGAGAAGGAACTGAATTGTTCCATAAGGTTTAATATATTTGGGATACTGACTTGAGAGTTGGTAATATATAAAAGTACATCATCTGCATATAACAAAATCTTATTTTTAGTATGTTTAGTGTTATAGCCATGAATGCCCGGATGTACTCTTATATTTTCAGCTAAGGGTTCTATGATAAGGGCAAATAACATTGGTGATAAAGCACATCCTTGTCTATTGCCTCTGAATAATTGGAATTTAGGTGACAGAGTTTGATCAGTCAGTATTCTGGCAGTTGGATTATTATACAACAACTTTATCCATGAAATAAAATTTTCTCCTAGTTGGAATTTTTGCAATGCTGTAAAGAGATATTCCCATTCTACTTGGTCAAATGCTTTTTCTGCGTCTAAAGAAATAATTGATAAATCTACATTTATCGTTCTGTGTGAATACATTATATTAAACAAACATCTCAAATTATTAAACGAATGTCGTTTACTAATATACAAACTTAGTCTTCTTGCCAGAGTTTTCGCTAATATTTTCTGATCTGTATTTAGAAGAGCTATTGCTCTATATGATCCTGGCACTTCAAGATCTTTATCTTTTTTGGGTATCAATGTAATGGTTGATTCAGCTAAAGTTTGTGGTAGTGTCTGTCCTTTAAATGCGTGTATATAAAGGGCTCGTAAACGTGTGGAAATAAATTCATGAATTTTTTTATGGAATTCATTACTGAACCAGTCTGGACCTGGCGTTTTGCCATTATTCAATGATTTAATAGTCTCTTCAATATCTTTTACTGTAATCTCCGCTCCTAATTCTTCTCGTTCCACATTAAGTGATGGAAGGTTGCAATTGTCAAGGAAGTTTTTAATCTTTATGGTTTCGGCTGAAGTTTTAGATGCATATCAATTTTGATAGAATTTTAAGAATCTTTCATTGATATCTTTAGGGAGTGTAAGCAGCTCACCTTTTTTCTGATCTGATTTTTTGAATGATGTGATCTTTTTCCATTTTTCTCAGCTGGCATGCCAGAACTTTATGGGGTTTATCACCAAATTCAAAGTTTTTTTGATAGTATATTGAAATAACTTAGCAACTTTTGCAAAGAGAATTTGAATTAACTTAAATTTTAATGCTGCTATCTTATTGTGTTTAAGAGTAGATGGATCGATGGCATTTTCTCATTCAAGCTGTTTAATCAGTTTATATAATTCCAGTTGTTCCGACCTGTTTTTTTTTAAATTTTAATAAGCTTGATATGAAATAATAGAACCTCCAATAAAGTCCTGGGTCAGTTAATATTTGTGGATTAAATCTCCAAACGATTTTTATTATGCATTCCTTCTAGTTTTAAGGAGAATGTTAATGGACAGTGATCAGAAATAATGTTATTATGATATTTAGGATTGATTGTAAAAGGGATCAATTTTGCGCCCACCAGAATATAATCAATTTGTGTATACGTTTTGTGAACACCAGAATAAAAAGAATATTCTCTTCCGGATGGATTAGCAATCCTCCATATGTCGGTTATGTTTGTATTTTTTATGTAGGTGTTTAGACATTCACTGGATTTTGATTTTGTACAGTATCTCCTTTGCTGTGAAGATTTATCCAGATATGGGTCTAGTACACAATTGAAGTCTCCTCCAATTATCAGATTTTTCTGGGTGGAGACTGAGATTATGTTGATTATTTTATTAAAGAATTGTGGGTTATCAAAATTAGTGGCATAGATATTCACCATAGTAAGTGGGGTTGAGTATAGCTCCCCAGATACTATATTGTACCTACCCTCCTTATCGGCTATAGTGGCTTTGTGTTTGAATGGTATACCTTTACGAATTATGATTGCAGTACCTCTTGCTTTAGAAAGAAAACTAGAGTGGTTTAATTGACCAATCCAGTTAGCCTTCAGCCTGTTATGAGCTCCGTCTTTAAGATGTGTCTCCTGTAAAAATATTATATCAGTATTAATAGATTTGAGATGGGCTAAACCTTACCCCTTTTAATTGGCTCATTAACGCCCCTGACATTCCAACTACAAAAAGTAATTCCTCCAGTTTTCCTAGAGGGATTGTCTTGCATTAAAGCTTACATGGTTTCCCTTGTTTCAAATGGAGTAACACAATATTTAAAATAAAACTTTTACTTGCTGGGTGAGTGAGCCCTATTCCAATCCCCTGCAGGTATCCCAAGGATAAAATGCCTTAAGAAAGATGGAGAATCCAGTAGAAAAGCTAAGAAGTGAAAAAGAAAAACAACAGAAATTACAGCATATAGACATGCTGCTAGTGCATGCCACCACATGGTGGGATGGTCCTTGTAAACTTCCGTAGATGTTGATATCAATTAGCTCCGCTCCTTAAATAATTTTTAAAAAAGGGACTGAACAGAACAGAATAAAAAAAAGGTAGGAATATAAATTTGTCTGGAGAGCCAGATTTCCAAAAGATTAGATATCATTTTATACAGGGAATAACTAGGGTGAATATTTGGCATTTAGATTAATATATAACACATTAAATAGCTTACTGAAATTGATATGTCAAATAAATAGCCGATTCAAAGTCGGGAAACTTGAAGTAATTTGTTACTACCACCAGCAGTTGCGTAGACAGAGTGAGTACTTTCTCTCCTTCCCTCTCAGACACCCTTCAGCTCCCCAGCAGCTTACCATTTGTTTTAGCGTTTAACTTTATCATTTCTACCTTTTTTTAAAAACTGCAAATAATAACTTGTTTCTGTTAATGCTGTTCAGTGTTTTTTAAACAGACATTTTAAACAATGTCTCCGAAGACGAAATGCAAAATTGTCAATCCAAATGCCCAGCAAAAGAGACTGATTTAGACAGCATTCGCAGAGATTATCCGAATTTGGACTACTACAAATGTGATGATCTACAGGACATTCTTAATGGGAAGGTAGTGGGCAGAAAGGCATGTCATGCATGGTTTGAAGAGCAAAAAACCTGCAGTTTACAATGCCAAAATTGAAAAGTTGAGGAAAAACAAGGTGTACAGAGTTACTTATTGGTTACAGTCTGAGGAGTATGATGATGCTACTGATTATGATATGCCAATGTACCAGCTAGAAACTGATCTTCAACATAAAAACTTGGTCTATTGCTAAAAATTGTAATTTATTTACCTATCTGTTACGGACTTACAGCATATAATACAATAATATTAAAGTTCTGATCTTGAGAATATCACATTTTTGAATTTTCAAGGCAGTCTGGATGTTTATTACTATTTCTGTCACAACGGTCAATTGTGTAATTAGCTACAATTAGGTAACTACTTAATTATATGCTTTAATTTCAGGTCATCCAAGTAAGATGTTTCATATTTGTTTCAGAATGCTTCAATCTACAATAACTGAAAATTGCATTCAGTTCTCTTAATTTTTAAGAAAGTTATGTGCTTCACACCAGGTCCCCCTTTGTTCTCCCCATCCCCCTCCTCATGGTGGTCCCCCCACACCGGGTGCTCTATTGTTCATTGTTCTCCCGTCCATTTAAAGAAGAGTCCCAATCTGGAACATCATCAGTCCCTTCCCTCCACAGATGCTGCCTGGCCTACTGAGTTCCCTCAACACTTTGTTTAATGCTCAAGATTACAGCATTTACAGACTTGTGTGTGCCCATTTTACTCCAGTGTCACTTTGTGCAAACCAAATTGTCTGAATGTTTGTATCTGTGTTGGAAATCTGCGAGGATGCTGAGATTATCCATTGGTGAGGTTGTGCATTGGTTTTGTTACAAACTATAGAGAAAGGCCAAAGATATCCACAAATGAGTGTTTCTTTCAGAGTAAATCCATGCTGTCACAGGGAGAATGTGCAAACTCCACAAAGGCAGCACCTGAGGTCAGGATTGAACTCGGGTCTCTGATGTTGTGAGTCAGCAGCTCTACCAGCTGCGTCACTGTGCTGCCGTTGCGCCACTGTGCCAACCTTGACATGAGTATACGTGACTCCATCCCAGCTAATTCAGCCTAGCCTTGCCGCCATACCATATTAATAAAATCATACAGGCCACAACCGATAAACATGCAGACAGTATTCCCACTGGAAATTTTAAATATTATTGGTGATGAGCTTCAGTCACAAATCCATAATTTTTTCAGCAAAAGGTGAATATACCGTGGGAGTTGAAAGATGCCATAATTATGACCACCTTCAATAAAGGAGACAAGTGCAACAGCAAACTACCGAAACATCACCTGGCTGTCACAGACAAAATCATAGTAAGTTCCCATCAAGTGGGAAGCATAGTGGATTACACTCCTCGCAGAAATTCACTTCCATCTTAGCTTTGCCTCATGCTGATGTACAACCTATCACCCTGATCAAAAGATCTACAATGCAGCCATTGGCATTAAAGTCAGACATTGAACAATTGGCATTGGAAAAGGTCTAGTGGAAGTTTATGAAATGAACTCAAGGATGATTGGGTGAACATATGATGAGAGTTTGATGGCACTGGACCTGTACTCACTGGAGATAAGAAGGATGAGGTGTGACGTCATTTAAACTTATCAAATAGTGAAAGGCCTGGATAGAGTGGATGTGGAAAGGATGTTCCCACTGGTGGGAAAGTCTAGGACCAGTGACCATAGCCTCGGATAAAAGGGTTTACCTTTAGAAAGGAGATGAGGAAAAATTTCTAGTCAGAGGGTGGTGAATCTGTGGAATTAAATCCAGATGGCTGTGGAGGCCGTCATTGGGTATTTTTAAGGCGCAGATTTACATTTTCTTGATTAGTAAGAGTGTCAGAGGTTATGGGGTGAAGGCAGGAGAATAGGGTTGAGAGGGAAATACAGATCAGCCATGATTGAATGTCGGAGTAGACATGATGGGCCAAATGGAACATGAACGAAACTGCAACTTTGCTCTTAAACTTTATCAATCTTTCTTGTTCCAATGCAGCGTCTCGCTTCCACAAATTTGTCATATATGTTGGGCTAATCTTCAGAATGAATTGGAAATCTGTTCAATCTATAAGAAACACACTTGAGAACTAAGGTCACCCAGCCTCAGTAACCAAGCAGCAGTATGTGTATGACGCTTGCGTTTGCATGAGCAGAGAGACCAAATTCCAAGCCATTGTCGGCTCATTCACAAAAGCATAGGCTTTACATTCAACTGCTACAAGCACTTGAATGGGTCTATTAACAGTTAGCAAGCTTTTTTCCTGGTGAGTCAAACAAAGTATAGTGGCTACAGCCAATTATAGAAATGTTGTTCAGAACCATCATGTAAAGTGTGTAAGAGAGCTCCTGACTGTCCAAGTTCTTCCTCCTGTGGAGTGATTAAGCAGATAGCCAAAGCAGTACCTGACATGCAGATACAGGCCAATTGGCCCAAATGGTCCATGCTAATTGTTATAGTCTATCCAAGGGCTCCTTTCTCACAAATTATACATGTTTGCTTCTATTTCCGATGTTCTCAGGTATGTGTCAAACTATTCTTCAAATGTGGCAATGCAAATAGCTAGAAGTACAAAGCATCTGGAGTACGGCAAAGGAATGAGAATGATTGGATTATTGTGTGGAAAACTAACATGGGCTCAATGGAGATACAAGGAACTGCAGATGCTAGAAACGTTTGCAAAACACAAAGTGTTGGAGGAACTTAGTGGATCAGGTAGCATCCGTGAAGAGAATGAGTAGGTGATGTTTCGGGTCGGGACCGATTCAGTCTGAAGAAGGCTCTTGAAATGTTGCTTGTCCATTCCCCACACAGCTGCTACCTGACCTAAGGTGAGTGGGGAAACGTAAGGTGAGAGGGGAAAAATTTATTAGGAACCTGAGGAGCAACTTTTTCACACAGAACTGTTTCCGTGCTGTATGACTCGATGACCTGCTGGGTTACTCCAGCACTTTGTGTTTTGTGCATGGGCTCAGTAGCTTCCTTTAGTGACTCAATGATAACCTGACAATGCATCAATGAGGGAGAAGGAAAAGAGAACGTAATTAAAACATCAGTGATCTCTTGAAAATACTTTGAGATACCATCCTAATTTTTCATTGCCATCTTTGTGATGGTCATTGAGAAATTTGACATTTCAACATCATTCCTAGCTATTCAGCTTAACGACATTTTTTTCTTATCATTCTCTCAGAATTTAAATATCTTGATGAGACCCATTGAGGTCAACGACCTAGCTATTTGTCGGCACCCACAGAGGTCGGTTAATCAGAGGCATTATGCTTTAACAGAACTTGCAGACGTGGGCCCAGTACTTACCAATTCAATGACTCCCAAGAGGTGTCATACATTGTGAACTGACCTTCTACTAGAATACGATATACCACAATGTAGGGCATGCAATGGATAACTGCAAAGTCCAGGGTCGGGCTCGGGGATTGGAGATCAGAAGTGAGAATGGGATGGCACAAATCAATAGAGTGTGGGTGGTGTGGTAGGGGGATTTATAATCAGTAGCTTGAGGAAACATGAATCATGAGTTGGAAGCTGTAAGTCATTGGTGCATGAGGCGAGGAATGAGAAACATACAAATGGTGGGTTGGCAGTCTGTGAGGGTATCATTTTGGGCTAGTGAGCTCTTTGGCTCTGTAGGTTGGGGTTTAAAGTCAGCAGACTCGTGGGAGGTAGGTCATGCATTGATTGTGAGGTTGTTGGTGGAAGAAGATTGAGTTGAGACATCGAATAATGGGGGAGAGGTATGAAGATGAGGAGGCTCAAAAAGGACCACCTGTCCCCCCAGATCCTGACCAACTTTTACCACTGTACCATCAAAAGCATCCTGACCATCTGCTTTACGGTATGGTACAGCAGTTGCACCGCAGCAGATAGGAAGGCACTACAACGGGAGGTGAAACCCGCCCAGTACATCATCGGTGCCCCGCTCCCTGCCATGGATGCCCTTCACCGAAAACGGTGTCTGAGACAGGCCGGGAAGATCATCAAAGACCCCTCCCACCCTAACCATGGACTGTTAGCCGTCCTACCATCAGGGAGGCGGTACAGGAGCCTCAGGTCCCACACTAGTAGGATGAGGAACAGCTTCTAGAACAACACCATCACACTGCTGAACTCGGAGTCCCGCCGATAGATTTCTCCAGTCTCTCCGTCCACATTGTCTGCATTCTGTATCTATTTATATATTGCTATTACTACGAACTGACACTAAACTGCATTTCGTTGTACCCATACTTGTATCTGTGCAATGACATTAAAGTTGAATTGAATTGAATTGAATTGAATTGAATTGAATTGAATTGAAAGATGAGAAGATGGTTCTCAGGTGAGCTGGTAAGCAAATTGGGCTGCTACAGAGTATGCAAGTGCAGTGAAAACACTTGAGTTGGCCTGAGAGTGTCAAATCACAAGCTCATGTAGGAAAAAGATGACCCAATTTCCTCTGGCGCCAATGTGGGCTGGATGCAACCTTTGCTCCATCTTCAACATCAAGGGGAAAAACATCAGGAACTCAGTTGAACCAGCTACACAAGTCCTGTGGTTACAAGAGAAGTTGCACACCATCCTGACTTGGAAATATATCCTGAATTCCCTATTCAGCATCACAGTGAGAATATCTTCACTGAAGGACTGCAGGGGTTTCAGGAAAGTAATTAGGAATCAAACAATAAATGTTGGCCTTATTAGCCAGATCCTATAAATTAAGTTTATAAACTGAATGTTGCATAAGGAAAAGTATCATTATGAACACTTCCAACTCGGAAACCAGCTGTTGCACGCAAATGTGATTCATGAGGGGAAGTACCCAGTCAAATTTCCAGAAAATGTATACACAAATCAAATTCCAGTTTGGAAAATGCAAAATTTTACATTCTAAAACCAGGGGGGAAAAAAAGCTACACAATCAAATTTCTAAACTACCCTTTAATCCAAACCAGGATTAACATTTAGTTGTACAGATAGGCCACCCAAGAGTAATGTTAAGCTGCGTTTCATCAAATAAATTTTAACTTTTGATGTCATGTATTTTTGTTTTAGGAACTGCAACTTCATTTAAAACAAGTGAACTGCATGTAGCATTGAGGAAATCCTCGAAACATCAATGGAAGCATTCTCCAATTTCATAACTTAATCGACTTGAAATGTTTTTATATGTTACCTCGTGTCACCCTTAGATACGTAAATTATTCAAAGTTAATCAATTTGCTACGAAACAGTAAAACATCAAAAAATGCAGCAGAATTTTTACTGGATAAATATACAGGCAGGTTATTTTACTATTATTTAATTTTACAGGAAAGGAAAATTGAGAAATCTCATTGAAACTTATAAAATTCATAAATGGTTTGGCAGATGGCTGCAAGGAAGGGGTTTCCCCAGACCAGAGGCACAGTTTGACAAGTAGACCATATAGGACTGAGATAAGAAGAAACTCAGAGGATGGTGAATCTTTGGAACCTCTACCCTGGAGGACTGAGAATAGTCCAAGGAACTAATGCAGTCCCCAAAAATGAGGAATGAAGATGGGAGCAACTGGACCGATTGTAAGGAATATACCATCTACATCCCAGCGACAGACTGCAGGTCTTGACGGTTACGGTGCCTGGAAAGGACTCTCGGAGACCCAAAACATTGGTACAACGAGGGCTGGGAAGAAAGGAGCAGAACCTGAATAAAGCATGGAACAACATGAAGACGTGGCTTAAGACCACGCAGGTGGGATGGCAGCCAAGACAACCCGGTACAATGGATACGACAGACAGGTGACCCGCAAAAATGTAATTATTGAAGAAAACAGGGGCTTTGGGCCAAGATGTGCCAGTTGAACCAAAAGGACAAGGATCTCTTCAGCAGAACCCCTGCTAGAAAGTTCCCCTGTCTTACTTCCTCCTGCCAAATTGAGGAATGGAAAAGATTCATGCAACTCAACCCCAAGCAAATAGCTCCTGGACACCGCAATAACTAATGGAGCCCACCCTTGCACTCCCTGTTCCCCTCCCTGCACTTGTTAAACAACTTGGGATGAGTATATGTAACAGAGAGGGTGAGAGGCCAACTCATAGACTTTCTCCTGGATACTGGCGTGCTCTAAAGTTTGGAGATTCTCTTCTGCTGGATGGACAGGCAATGACAGCCCATGGGGCTGGGGGACACGGCCTCTTAATAAAGAAAACAAAGCCAGTATCGGTGAGGTTGGAGAGAATTGCTGAAGTGAGTCCATTAGAAATTGCTGATTCTTTCAAAAGAACAGCTTAGAACTTGTTAGAACTATCAGACCTGTGAACAACAATCCCTTATTTGGACATAGGTATTGAGGCAAAGTCAAAAGACCCCCCTGGACCAGGACCAATAAGAAATAAGCACGATCCAAGTAAGTGTGCGTGATTAAAATAAGCTTGTACACTAGCGTAGTCTAGGATCCATCTCCACTTTTCTGAATATGTAACAATATAAACTGTGAATAAAGAAGCCTTGAAACCTACCATCGGACTCCGAGCCTTAGTACATAGTTCATCCTAACAGCAGCACAGTGGCACAGTGGTAGAGTTACTGCCTTACCTAGGTTTGATCTTGACTACGGGTGCTTGTACAGAGTTTATACATTCTCCACGTGACCTGCGTGGGTTTTCCTCAGAGCCCCAGTTTCATCCCACACTCCAAAGACGTACAGGTTTGTAGGTTAATTGGCTTGATAAAATTGTATATTGTCCCTAATGTGGGTAAGGATTGCTGGTCGGCATCGACTTGTTGGGCCGAACATCCTGTATCTCTAAAACTAAAACTAAAGCAGTACACAAACATCAAGACGACAATAATATCAACAAGAAATCGTCATTTAATTATGCCTTTCAGCTACAAGCTAAAATACTGCCACAAGACAGCACAGGGACAGGATGAAAAAATGGTGTGACACTGTACAGGCGACCTGGGCAAGGAGAGCTGTAAGGGCGGATGCCAGCTTACCCATGAAGTGAAGGCTGATGGATATTTACAATAAAACACACTATGCGTGGTGTAATATGAGAGAAAGTTTTACTTTATAATGAATGGACATAAACTCAGCTAGCACAGGTTTTGGGGGAGCGCTGGGACCTGATCTTTCCTTGTGTGAAAATAGTGGTCTATGCAATTTACATCCTGTGGACTCAACCTATCTTGTAATGTCTAACAATCAATGTCACATCTTTGGGGAGTGGCTCCAACATATAGTAGAATTCAGAGAGAACATGTGAAGTTCAGACTTTAATTGTTTGCATTGAATTGAATGTTTTAAACTATTACAAATTTTAGTTTAAATTTTTTTATAATTTTAAATAATTAAAAATTTAATAAACATTTTTTTTATTGTTTTGCAATTTTTTCAGTATTTCATAACATCAGGAATATTAATTACTGTACCATAGAATTTTCTTCAAAACATAACAAGTAAATAACACTGGAAGAAAATACTGATTATTTAATGCCATAGGCAAATAGGCCAATAAGATTAAATGCAGAAAATGAAGGAAACATATAGAGACAATAATGATTAAAAGGAGTATAGGAAAACAAAAGCTTGACTGCTTTTAGGGATAAATGGTAGAGCAAATTGAGGAAGCAGTTAATGAAGTAGATAGAAGCTCGAGTATTATAAATAGAGAGGTAAAGCATAAAAGCAAGGTATCTCTGTAAGATCTTCATAAATTACATGATAGGCCACAACTAGAATATAGCATCCGATTCTGATGAATCCACTTACAGAAGACTAAGAAATGTATGAGAATTGTTCTAAAGATGACAGATTTCAATGACCAGAGAGTAGAAAAACCTGTGGTTGTTTTACTCTTAGCTGATAACATTGAGAGGAGATTTACTAGAAGTGTAAAAGATCATGACAGGTTTATTAGAGAAGGGTAATTAGAAAGAAGCTGCCTCCATTACTCAAGGACCAGAGGATTCAGATTTGAACTGATCAGCAAAAGAACTTGGGGCAACATTTGTGAATTTTTATTTTTAGTTTGGGAGTTGTTACGACCCTGAAAGCAATCCTGAGAGTGTTGCAGATATCAATTTATTTGTGGCTAATAAAGAATTGAATTAATATTTTTCTTTAAACTGCAGGACCATAATGAAAGGGCAAGGTAAGGAGATTAGCTGGACGTCTCTGCATCTTTGAATCAAATGGCCTCCTCTACTGATTTAATTATTCTGCAAAACAGAAGTACTCAGATCTTCACTGCAGTCCTGCTGTTAAATTAGTTCATAGCTCATCTTAACTACATTTGTGATTCTGGTTTCATACCCGCCACATCCAATTAAAATATATCACATGAAGAATATTTTGTTAATATTTGTAACAAAAATAATTAAATCTTGTTGGTCTCAGTATCCATATCAGGGGAGTCTTCACGGATTCTTCTAGTAAGTAAGTAAGTAAGTAAGTAATGCCCCTGTCCCACTTAGGAAACCTGAACGGAAACCTCTGGATACGTTGCGCCCCACCCAAGGTTTCCGTGCAGTTCCCGGAGGTTTTTGTCAGTCTCCCTAATGGTTGAAAGTGGTTTCCGTTTTAAAAATCAGTAATTGTTTAGTCAAAGCCGGTTGCGATGCTAGTTGAAGGTGGTTGCCGGAGGACAAAAACCTCTGGGAACCGCACGGAAACCTTGGAAAGGGCGCAAAGTCTCCAGAGGTTTCCGTTCAGGTTTCTTAAGTGGGACAGGGGTATAAGTAAGTAAGTAAGTAAGTAAGTACGTTTATTGGCCAAGTATTCACATACAAGGAATTTGCCTTGGTGCTGCACCCACAAGTAACAACATGACATACGGTGACAGTTACGAATGACTCAGAAAACACTACACATTAATAATAATAAAACATTAATGATAAAACACCATTGATCAAGCATGTGAACCAACAAATACCAGATCAAAGGGAGGCTACACATTTTTGGCTGTTGAGTAGAGCAACTACTCGTGGATAAAAACTGTTTTTATGTCTGACTGTGGCGGCGTTGACAGTCCGGAGTAGTAGAGTGGGTTTTGGTGAATAATGCAGTTATTATTTTGTGTAAAGCTCCTCATTTATTTCTGCAGTACACCTCACTTTTCCTATGCAGAAGCATAGTGGTCATATCTGATGATTTGTGTCAACACAGTGATAAAGATTCTTGGAGGTAGTATTCTTTGTTCCAGAGTAGTTTCCAAATAACATTGTCAAATAACTAATAGAATAATTATCTATATCAAATGATTATCATCATGGAGACAGACCACAGATATTGTCTGATCTGCTGAGTTCCTCCAGCACTTTGTGTTTTGATGATCATCATGGGACATTTGCCCTGGTAACCACAGATATTGGAAGAGGATATTCAACTATGATAATGAGCTGGAATTGAATCAAGGGGGGAAGTAAAGCGACAGGTGAAGCATTTCCTGCAGTTGCAAGGGAAAGTGCCAGTAGAGGGGGGTGGTTTGGGTGGGACGGGACAAATTGACCAGGGAGTTACGGAGGGAGCGGTGTCTGTGGAAAGCAGACAGGGGAGGAGATGGGAAGATGTGGCCAGTGGTGGGATCCCGTTTGAGGTGGCAAAAATGTCAGAGGATTATTTGTTGTATATGACGGCTGGTAGGGTGGAAGGTGAGGACAAGAGGGACTCGGCCCTATCTCCGCTCGGTTCGCAATAACAACCTGATTTCCCAGTGGCTCAGCACTTCAACTCCCCCTCCCATTCCAAATCAGACCTTTCTGTCCTAGGCTTCCTCCATGGCCACAGTGAGGCCCACCGTAAATTGGAGGAGCAGCACCTCATATTTTGCTTTGGCAGTTTACCCCCCAGTGGTATGAACATTGACCTCCAATTTCAGGTAGTCCCTGCTTTCTTCTCCCCTTCCCAGCTCTCCCTCAGCCCACTGTCTCCGCCTCTTCCTTTCTTCTTCCCGCCGCCACCCCCCCCCCACTCACATCAGTCTGAAGAAGGGTCACGACCCGAAACAACACCTATTTCCTTCACTCCATTGTTGCTGCCTCACCCATTGAGATTCTCCAGCATTTTTGTCTACCTTCGATTTTCCAGCATCTGCAGTTCTTTCTTAAATACTGTGCAAAAACAGGACATTTTGAACCACTGCAAAATATGGACACATATATTGGCTTGCAAAAGTTTTCATACCCCTTGAACTTTTCCACATTTTGTCACGTTACAACCACAAACATAAATGTATGTTATTGGGATTTTATGTGATAGACCAACACAAAGTGGCGCATAATTGTGAAGTGGAAGGAAAATGATACATGGTTTTCAAATTTTTTTACAAATAAAAAACTGAAAAGTGTGGCGTGCAAAAGTATTCAGCCCCCTTTATTCTGATGCCCCTAAATAAAATCCAGTGCAACCAATTGCCTTCAGAAGTCACCTAGTTAGTAAATAGAGTCCACTTGTGTGTAATCTAATCTCAGTATAAATACAGCTGTTCTGTGAAGGCCTCAGAGGTTTGTTAAAGAACATTAGTGAACAAACAGCATCATGAAGTCCAAGGAACACACCAGACAGGTCAGGGATAAAGTTGTGGAGAAGTTTAAAGCAGGGTTAGGTTATAAAAAATCCCAAGCTTTGAACATCTCACGGAGCACTGTTCAATCCATCATCCAAAAATGGAAAGAGTATGGCACAACTGCAAACCTACCAAGACTTGGCTGTCCACCTAAACTGACAGGCCGGGCAAGGAGAGCATTGATCAGAGAAGCAGCCAAGAGGCCCATGGTAACTCTGGAGGAGCTGCAGAGATCCACAACTCAGTTGGGAGAATCTGTCCACAGGACAACTATTAGTCGTGCACTCCACAAATCGGGCCTTTATGGAAGAGTGGCAAGAAGAAAGCCATTGTTGAAACAAAGCCATAAGAAGTCCCGTTTGCAGTTTGCCACAAGCCATGTGGGGGACACAGCAAACATGTGGAGGAAGGTGCTCTGGTCTGATGACCAAAATTGAAGTTTTTGGCCTAAATGCAAAACGCTATGTGTGGCGGAAAACTAACACTGCACATCACCCTGAACACATCACCCCCACTGTGAAACATGGTTGTGGCAGCATCAAGCTGTGGGGATGCTTTTCTTCAGCAGGGACAGGGAAGCTGGTCAGAGTTGATGGGAAGATGGATGGAGCCAAATACAGGGCAATCTTGGAAGAAAACCTGTTAGAGTCTGCAAAAGACTTGAGACTGGGGCGGAGGTTCACCTTCCAGCAGGACAACGACCCTAAACATACAGCCAGAGCTACAATGGAATGGTTGAGATCAAAGCATATTCATGTGTTAGAATGGCCCAGTCAAAGTCCAGATCTAAATCCAATTGAGAATCTCTAGCAAGACTTGAAAATTGCTGTTCACAGATGCTCTCCATCCAATCTGACTGAGCTTGAGCTATTTTGCAAAGAAGAATGGGCAAAAATTTCAGTCTCTCGATGTGCAAAGCTGGTAGAGACATACCCCAAAAGACTTGCAGCTGTAATTGCAGCGAAAGGTGGTTCTACGAAGTATTGACTCGGGGGCAGAATACTTAATGTGACAAATTGTGGAAACGTTCAAGGGGTATGAAAACTTTTGCAAGCATTGTATAAGGACTCTTTGGCGATGAAGGCTGCTGCTGAACTCAGCATGCTCTGCATTGTTGAGGATAACAACCACATCCAAATGTTCAATGCATGTGCTCAGGTCAAAA
This sequence comes from Okamejei kenojei, assembly GCA_035221665.1. NCBI lineage: Eukaryota > Metazoa > Chordata > Chondrichthyes > Rajiformes > Rajidae > Okamejei > Okamejei kenojei. Next base: position 47,019,353 of record CM069139.1, read on the forward strand.
ATAAATTTAAGGTATGGCATAGAACTAAGCCCCAACCGCTCCACTTGGCATACAGAACGGGATCAAAGATTGAGAAGGTTATGACATTTGGAATTCACCACACCTGCACTAGATGTGCAAAGACAATGCTGAATTGCAGTGCTCACTTCCAGTGTTTTCTCCACAAATGATTTGGTAAGGGTATATCCCCAAGCCTTTGTTCAATTAAAAAGTAGCTGCAAGACTACAATCGAACAAGAGTCAGAAATGTCCTGACTTGAAATATCACCTATCCACTCCCTCCACAGATGCAGAGAGGCTCCAGCACTTTGTATATTGTACAAAACAAAGGCACCGCGTTAACATATATAATACTACCATGAAATATTTAAATCCTTTGACTTTGGGATTATGCCAAACCTCACAAAATCTACTTCCTCGCTCTGCACTCTCCAACTCACCACCCAAAGCCCACTCCCTCAACCATTCCCTTGGAGGCCCATCTAACCACATAAACACCTCAGAAATATAATCGCACACATCCTACATTACCAAGCAAATCAACATTGTAACAATCATTCCACTTCTTCGAAGTGTGAGGCTGAAGGAGGGTTGACTTTAATCTGATTATTATCCTTCTCATCTGTTGCAGATAATAACTTTCTTCTATCTATGAACTAGGTATGTCCGATTCCATTCATGTGGTTATGTTCTCAATGAGGGTTAATTTCAGAGGGTTTTTTCTCCATCACTCATAAAAGGCAACTTTACTTCTCCGTAGAGGTGGTTGGCAAAATGTTTGTGGAGAAAGGGCAAGAGTATTTTAGTGCCTCCCTCCCTGACAACACCACTAGCGCATGAGGCAGAAGAAACAAAACTGTGCGTTAACCATGATCACTGCAGGAGTTGAAACTGAGGCTGGAAATGAACGGTTGGCGAGCGCTGATCATAAACTGAAACACCCAAGATCCCCAGACTGCCTGTCTTTACTAATATTGATCCCAAATCGTGTAAATTAACATTTCATTCCCTTGGACAATGAAATTGCTGGAAAGCAAGACTACACTAAAATATTTTTGTCAAAAGGTAGCAAAAAAAAACTTCTATAAAAATAGATCATACATCATTTAATATTTACACGTTCTAAAAATTCTCTTTAAATAAATAACTTATGTAAATGATTGGCATCAAGCCAACAGCAAACAGATTCTGCTGAAGTTGGCAAGTTCTCCATTTTAAGATTCACTTTTATTTCCCCAATAATTTTATTCCTGTGATATCTTTTTCATAAACCCTTTTGTTGTTCAATAACTAAGAGCACAACGTAAACATATTTTCAGTGCCATAATGTGTCATTTTTCAGCTGGACAACAAGGACACGATAAATCTCAAATCTTAAACAATCATTTGAAAATGTTATGTGCATGCAAAGAAAGAAATTTAAAGGCAAATGATTGCTAGCTGGTGCAAGCATATAATGTATGTTGAGAAGGGGGCAAATCTTACTCAACAGGGCATACTTCAATTCCCAGGGCACTCATAAACAACTCCTAGAATTGATGACCTTTTCAGAGCGATCCAGGAAAATACCTAACTATGTAAAAATGCCTGTCTAATTTATTGATTCATTCTGAGTCATCATGAGAAACTCTTGAGGCCGAGCAGTTCCTTACCCCGAGGCAATGTGGCCATGTTTGACATTAACGGAAAGAGCCTGACTACATGGAGGCCCTTGGTACCTGCTGGTGCAATTCTCTAGCACAATGTTTATCTTGGATCAGCCTTCCAGCCAACTGTTTGTAATTGATCCTCTACAGGGCCAAGTTAGGATATGAACATGAACATTTTTTTTTCTTAAACTCTATCAGTATTTATTTCCAACCCACTTTATTCCCTTCCACATTGGCTAAGAACCAAGCTGCTGCCATGACACAAAACAGTTTTATAAGCAACTCCTGAAAAAGCTCAGACACACAGCTTGTGAATCCATGCATGGTCTGTGTGCTTATAATAGTTGTACTTCCACCTTGTGTGAGAGAAAGCGTACCTAATTATTACATGACCAATTTCTGCAAGCAAAATATCAAAGTGACATTTATCTCCAGATCAGTCATCAGTCAATCTGACAGAAAGACAATATACACAATCACCAAATTAAGACAGCGGATGCACAAACTTCCAAAGGTTCTCTTCCTAGGGTAAATATTACCAGATCCCCATTTACCAAATTCAGCACCTAACTCAGACTTGTTTTCAGTTGTCTGGACAAAGATTGATTCAGTGAAAATATGAAGAGTTTCATATAAAACACACCAGGATCTAATCAAACCAGATTTAAATAATGTTCAGAAAAACTTCCACTGTTACCAGCTATTGTTTGTTTTTTTTAAGCTTTCCATTTGGCAGTAAAAATTAGTGTACATTTTGTTTGATTTTCAGCTTTCTGATTAAAACTGGCACAAATCCCTGGGTCTTCAGAATTAATCCAAGCAAGCATCAAGTTTTACTGAAAACAAGCTAACTTTGTCTTCTTCTGGTAACATGGATTAAAATGGAAATACTAGCAGCTGACAGCACATTTTTCCCCTAAAAACAAGCCAACATGACATAAGAAAAATTAAGCAAGTAAATTAGCCTGCTAAGAATCAGCAATTGCTTACAATAATAGGATTGGCAAGCCAATCAGCCAGTCAGAAAGGAGACGGCTGAGCTTCCAATTACAACACTGTAAAGTTGGCTTCTGTGGGCCTTCTGAGGTAGTTTCTACTGTACATTTTCACTTAAAAATATTTTTTCAGATATATGTAATGCTATAAAGGAATTACTAATTGGATAAATTCCACTAAAAAACAGAACTATATTAGATTCTAAAGATGGAGTATTATTCATTTTATTAAAGAACCATAATGTTTGCTTACCCTCATTCCAACTCAAGGTCATAAAAACAAACTGGATTGGTGCCAATCTGCAGTGTGGCCTGACCATACAGGTCCAATATACACTTTCTTCATAAAGAAAACAAAAATGTTTAAAAGGATAGTATGTCTTTTCATTTGTATTTTTTTTTAATGTTAAGATACCTTTATTGTTGTGGAAGGCTTCTTAAATTTCATATTGAAATAATTAGAGAATCAATTTTCAAATCCAGCTAGCCCTAATTCATTTTCCCTGGGCTCCAGGTCAACAGACATAGTCATGAGTCTGATACATCTGTCATTGTACTATATGCTGTCTGAGATGAGGGGTCAAGCTGCAGGTGCACAGGAATATATAGCTGCAGTATTCTCAGCCCACCCATGTGCAAAAATGGAAGCTTAACAGGTAACAGTATTCCTCAGTCAATTTATTAGTTGGAAAAAGAAATATTTACATTTTTGTTTATTGCTGGCAAACTTGTGGAAACGGCAATTTTGCAGCATCAGGTGGCCATGCACAATGAAGTTCATGCATTTAATATCAAACATTTCAACCAAGTACACTGTATTTAAGGACTAAACCAAACATGTGTTGCTTCTGCATCTTTAATGGAAAGAAGAAAAAGTGCAAATCAGCAGGCTGGGAAAATGAAATATTTTCCAACCAACATGGCCCGATGCATTAAAGCAATGTCTTCTTTCTCAATTCTCGCATGTAGTAGTTTTAACATCACAATACAAAGCAAATACACATTAAAAAGAAATATCTCATTTTTCATAAAGGGGCATAAATGGGGCTCCATTTACTGCCTATCCCTGAACTGAATGGCCTGCATGAGTATTTCATAGCGATGCAAAAGACTGCAGATGCTCGAACCTTCAGCAAAATACATAATGTGCTGGAGGAACTCAGCTGGTCAGGCAGCATCTGTGGAGGGAATGGACGGACAGCGTTTCGAGTCAGGACCCTTCATCAGTCTGGTCTCAGTCTCAAGAAAGATACTGACTTGAAACATCGTCCGGCCATTTCCTTCTTTGATACTGCCTGACCTGCTGAGTTCCTTCAGCACTGTTTTTGCCAGGTATTTCATAGGATAGTTAAGAGTTAACTGAATCAGGTGTCACATGGGTAAAGATGCAATATTTCCTCGGAAAGTAATTAATGAACCAGATGAGTTTATAGGACAATCCAGTAGTTTTGTGCTCATCATTGCTTGGAGTAGCTTGATGGTTTACCATTAACTTGCCTCAGAACTCACTTTGTTCCAACAACCTTCTTAAGCAGAAAATTCATCTTATACTAAACAAAAAATCCAGGTCTTCTGCTTAATGATTTGAATTAGTGATTTAATTAAGATGGATTTTTTTATTATTTGAAGTGTAAAACTACAGTGCACCTCTGAAACATTTCGGAATATTGTCTTGTTATTATCTTGGTTTTTAATTATTCACCATCTAAAAACTAAAAAAAAACATTCACATTGTTTCACTTTTGCAATGGTGAAGATTTTTTCAGTTTTCTTTCTACTGGAGCATGTTCGTATCAGGTCACTCAGTTCCTTCTTCTTGGGCGATTCCTTGAGATTGAGGGTAATTTGCCAGTAATGACAACAAATTATGTAATTTAATGGTAAATTCTGCAACATGTACCCTTTGTAGTCTGTAAAGTTTTCAGTTTGCTCAACTGCTTTTCAATCAGGATTTGACTTAAGTCACATGTTTCAAGTTTGAAACAACAAAATAGAAAACTGTAACAGTATACAATCTTTTTCAAATCCCCATCTTCCTAATCTTGAAATCCCATTCCTTTACCAGTCACCCGAGCCAACTTCAATGTTTCCTTTCTTCAATATTATTTTACAATCCCATGTATCCAACCTCAACTCTCTTTCAGAATCTCAAGAAGCATCCCATCCTGAATTATTGCCAGTCCGTTCCCTCCAGAGGTTCTCCAGCATTTTGTGTTTTGCTCAAGATTTCAGCATCTGCAGTTCTTGTGTCTTTCATTCGCCCAGGATTCTTAAATCTGTGGTGGCAGGGACTGCTGGCTACAAGCCAAAAACCTCACCATACAATGGTTGATAATGATTCATCATTATGCATCAGGAAATATGAATGATAAAAACCTGGTGGGCTCTGCACATTCCATGCCCCATTCCTGCAAACTTTCATTTAACCAGGCAAAGTGTGCTAACCTCGCATTAATTAATTCTAATATTGACTGTTCTCTTGCTATTTCTTGATTCTAATTGGCACACAATTATTTTTGTGTCAATTGAAAACCTGATTAACTCACTTATAAATCGTAACAATTATTGCTACAAAAAAAGTCCCATACATCCCTGTGTTGCTTTTACTGACAAGTTTCTGAAAGTGCATATTTTAAATACTTAGCATAAATAGTTTTCAGTAGATAAAACTGAAAACTCTGTATTTTTCTAAAGAATTATTTTACTTCTTGTATGATGTATAATTAAACACTACGCAAAAACTGTTTCCCAAATGCATTGTATTTTCTCGTAATAAAGATAAAGAATTTCATACTTAATGCCCCTGTCCCACTTAGGAAACCTGAATGGATACCTCTGGAGACTTTGCGCCCCACCCAAGGTTTCTGTGCGGTTCCCGGAGGTTTTTGTCAGTCTCCCTAATGGTCGAAAGTGGTTTCCGTTTTAAAAATTGGTAATTTTTTAGTCGAAGCCGGTTGCGATGCTTGTTGAAGGTGGTTGTCGGAGGACAAAAACCTCCGGGAACCGCACAGAAACCTTGGGTGGGGCGCAAAGACTCCAGAGGTTTCCGTTCAGGTTTCCTTAGTGGGACAGGGCATTACCATTTACACAAAGACTAATTCAATACATTTAATAAAGGATTTGATTATTAAAAGATATCAATATTCTGAATGAAAAAGTCAGTAATTTCAACGAAAAGAGCTCCCAACATATTTTCCCACCCAAGCGAAGAAATTCCAATGTTTCCAAGCAAGAAAAACATCTGCTGGAGACTCGCCATGTCAGTTCTCCCAGACAGAAGACATGCTCAAAAGGCGAATGTAGTGGACCCAACTTCGGAAAGCTCTAATTATTTTGAGCATGAATTGGCTTTCTTCCCAGTCCTATTTCCCGGTACTATAAAGCATTTAAATAGTTCAATACCAGTCCAGACTTAAACAAATAGGGTGGATTTCTCCCAGGCTTCTACCTCAACAGGAACAATTGAAGCTTCCACCCTGAGGTAGGAGATATTGCTAACAATTCTAGAAATATATGCAGAAACAGAAATTTAAAATTTAAACTACTTCACCAAAAGTGTTTTTTTAAATCTAGTTTCATATTTATTCACCACATTAATTATAATTTTTGGTTTGGTTCCTCATTATTGGTACAAAATTATTAAATATTTTTAAGTTGTTTGACTTTATTTTTTTAAAAGGAAATCCAATTTCCTTTTTGCTATTATTCAATTTGGTGATCAATCACTAATTTAGTAAACTTTCAAAAACATCTATTACAGGTAAATAATATTGGCAGAACACTAGAAACTTAGTAATAATCCAAAGCAAAATCTACAAAACAGATTCACCAGTGTTGAGCATGGGTCAAGAAATAAAGGCTGCTGATATATTATCCTCATCCTGCGTACTGTATTTAGTGCTGGTAAGGTTGGGTTGCTGGAATTGGAAACCTATGATATTACCTTCATCAACTTATTCAAAAGCTGATACTGCTGCCGAGTTGGAGATTTGTTAGTTCTAGCATGATGCACTCACAATCATGTGTAATCCAATCTGGGAGTTACTTAACCAATAACCTTCAGAGCAAGATGCAGATCACCTGAAAAGGTTGACATTTGCAACCATAAATAAACAATTTAAAAAAATCTAATTTCTAGGAAGAATTCCTGTACATTTCAATGGGATCATCAAGAAGTTGATAGAAAACAAATATGGGGGTACTTATTTTGCACAGCTCCTTCCAAGATGCAGTGTCAAATAGGTAAGTCTCTGAAATTTAGGAGAGCTGTTAATTTAGAATTTGTCCTATCGCCAATGTATACAATCTTCCTAATTCCCACTCCATGTCAATGATACAAGCATAAGGATAGTCATGAAAGCCCATTTCCAGATCCCATGTCAGAAACAAATTCCAATGTTAATTTGAAACATTTAGGCTGTGTATTTACACCACTTTAAAAAAAATATTATTTACACATGACTCATTTAGTCCCTTTATAATCTTATTTTGAATTATTGCTGATGAAGTTGCTGATCAAAAAAAAAAGATTTATAAAACTGTATTCAATGGTAAAATATTTATAAATAATGAGTTAAAATAAAATACTGCATCTGAAATCACAAATTCAAATCACCTGCTGTCATTAATTGGGGGTCTAAACCTAATGAAATAGATTGCCAGAGTTCAGATTTAACTTCAATATTTTATTATGATGACAACTTTTAGCTTCAAAAATGAAAATCTATTTCACCATTGAACGTATGTATTCATATGTAGCCCAAGGACTGTATTACTTTAACCTTTTGAGTTTATGTTGTCTGAGAAAGTATCCAGTACCAGGAATTGAATTCCTTCCATGGCTCAGAGGCAATAATTTATTACAAGTAAAAGGTTCATGTGTCTGTGTTATCGTTTTTAAGAATCGAGAGACTACATGAGAAGACAGAATGTTTAAATATAGGCATAATTACTGCAATCATTTTTTTCTGGTTTCCTCTTCATGTATCCAGACAATCCCATCTCTTAGTGTTGGTAAAACCTGACAGTTGCATGACAAGGAATGTTTCCCTTTGTAAAAGCCAACTTCCTTTCTGTGTAGTTTTAGCCTAATTGAAATGTTTCCTATTGAGCTCAATCAAGACAGCAATTATCTAATTACTCACTTATGCTTTTCCAGTCCACAAATGCCTGGACAAGCATACTGGAAGCACTGAAGGAAGTTTTTTTTAAAGAAGGTTTGTGAGTCAGAGGACAGTAGTGGTGGCTGGTTGGTGGTGGTGTTGGTGGTATTGTTCTTGAAGAGTACAAAATACGGTTTTATGATTTGGTTCCGCGTATTTGTCTTGCAATATTGTTTATCATATCAACATACTTGTTTTAGAATATAGTTAGTTCAAATTAATGTTCAATGTCCTCCTTAGATCATTTAATTTAAAAATGACAAAAGGAACGTGCTTAAAAGGAGACACTGCACCTCTTGATCAAAAAACGTTTAATCTTGGAAGAGAAAGGGCCTATAGTGAAGACTGATATTCTTCAGCAAAAATCCTAATCAACCTCCCACAAACATGTACGGTAATTACTTTCTGATGGCCTGTTTGCGTTAGAATTTGACTTGAACAGAAAAGCTGGTTTTGGATGTTCTACTAATGTCAGAGGCAAATTACATTTTCAGTGTAAATTTATAGATTATACGTCATCATGTTAATCTGTTTCCTTGGTAGTTAACAATTGCACAATATCGAAGAAATATTGTACAGTTAAAAGATTGTTGCTCTCCATTGTCTGTTTTATTAATACCCTTGAAAATCAAAGAGAATGCAGGTGCTGGAAATCTTTTAAAAAAATTGCAGGTAATACGCAGCATGTCAGATGACTTCTATAGGGAAGTAAAACAGGGATACATTTTCAAGCTTTCATGAAGGGTCTTAAACATGAAATGTCAACTCTGTTCCTCTTTCCCCAGATACTGCCTAAATGGGCTGTCCCACTGCGGTGACCTAATCCGCGAGTTCTGACGAGTTTGCCCTCTGCTCATACTCGCAGCATGGTCGACACGAGGGCCTAGGAGATCTTTGTAACTCTCCTTCATGCTCGAGAGTAGTCCCCGCATACTCAAGGCCTCAGCTAGGTTGCGGCTTATTTTTCAACATGTTGAAAAATGCCCGCGAGTAAAAAAAGGTCGCCATGGAAAAAATCGATACTTTTTTTACTTGTAGGTTTAGTCGAAGTAGGTCGTAGTAGGTCGGCATGTTATTTGTAGGTAATCAAGGGCAGTCGAAGGTAGTCGTAGATAGTCTTCAACATAGTCGAAGGGAGGTTGAAGGAGGTCATCTTCACTCACCACTATTCGGTGTCCAATTTTCCCAAAGCTAGTCGAAGCTAGTCTTCAACATGGTCGAAGAAGGTCATCTACATAGTGGGAGGAAGACTTCAACATGACATTTTTTCAAACTCTTCTAAACTCGCCAATTAGGTCACCGCAGTGGGACAGCACCTTTACCTGTTAAGAGTTCCCAGCATTTTCTCTATACCATGATTATCATCCTTGGTGTGTAATGTCTGGAATCAAGGCATACTCAACTTCAAAATGCCTGTGACAAAAGCTTTGCATCAGACAATTAAACTCTTTGAACATTGCTCGGTTGCAAAATATGAACTAATCACCTTATATCTTTCATTCTTCACTTTGGAAAGATGTTAAATAAATACCGCTCCTCCTGCTTCAGTGGAATTCTTTCCAGGGTATTGGTTAGTGTTTTCCCTCTGCATCAACACCTCATCCAACAGAATCATTATAACATAATTTCTTGTTATTATTATTATCATTATTACTATTTGTGGCCTCTCTCTGTGCTCAAATTGGCTGCTGTTTTGTTTACACTGCACCAGTGCTGCAACTTGAGAAAACATTTATTTGGCTTTGTATGATCCTGAAATCATGGAAGCGAAAAATGCATGAGACTTCTTGCTTTTAATGATGAATTCCTGATATCAGACGTTTCCTCACGGGGATGTATTGGTGGTGAATGAAGATGCTACACCACAGCAAACATGGTCAGAAATAGCTCCATCAGCAACTCAAGCACATCTCCAAATTGTCATATCAAGCAATATCATAATGACACGGGAATGTAGAAGAAAGTAATAATTTGTTAGAATGTCACAGTCAAAATGAAATAGGAAGTAAGCCAGCAAAGTAGAAGTAATGACTGAAATTATGGACATTTGCTGGAGGTCAACGAAAAAAGATAAGATATGTTGGAAGAAACTGCAGATGCTGGTTTAAACCAAAGATAGACACAAAAAGCTGGACTAACTCAGCGGATCAGAGCATATGTGGAAAAAGGAATAGGTGACATATCAGGTCAAGACCCTTTTGAAAGATAAGAGTTCTTCTCCAGCATGAACTGATTTAATTGGCAGAGCGTGTTCTTATGCTCAACAACTTCTCCTTGATCAACTCACTTTCTCCAATTAAAGGTGTAACTATAGGAACTCTCATGAGTCCTATCTTGTTATTTGATACAAGTATCCATCTTTGTTTCAAGCGTATTATTCCCCTAACACTTTCCCCGATATGCTGATGTTGATTTGGTGCCGCATTCAACATAGCCCATCACTAATGTTTCTGGATCTCTCCGTCTCTGTCATAGAAGATACCATAACCATCAAGTCCACAGATTCACACAGCTAACTTGACTGTTCATCCTCTCACCCTGCCTCCCTGTGATGATGCCAACCGTTTTCCCCAGTTTGTTCCCCTCTATTTCATTCGTACCAAGGATGAGTCTTTACATTCTGGTGCCTTTGAAATATCCCCCTTTTTCCTGAATTATGGCTTCCGCTCTGCCACTTGGATGGAACTCTCAACTGTATTTCCTCTATTTCCCGCATGTCTGCTCCCACTCACTCTTCCCCACAACAGAATGAAGATAGAATTCCCTTGGTACTCACCTTAAAACACTAGCCTTTGCTTTCAATGCATTATCCTTCGTAATTTCCATTAGTTCCAACATAATCCAACCACCACTCATATTTCCAGCATCCCCCTCGCCACTCACCAATACTCCAAATGCAGTCTAGCCAGTGCCCTATAAAGCCTCAGCATTACATCCCTGTTTTTATATTCTCATGCTCTCAAAATAAATGCTAACATTGCTTTTGCCTTCCTTATTACCGATTCAACTTGCAAATTAACCTTTTGGAAATCCTGCATCAGCACTCCCAAATCTCTTTGCCCCTCTGATTTCTGAACCCTCTCCCCATTTAGAAAATAGTCTACTCCTTTATTTCTACTACCAACTACCAAAATGCATGATCACACACTTTACAATGCTGTATTCCATCTGCCGCTCCTTTGCCCACTCTTCCAATCTGTCCAAGCCCTGCTTTCTCTACACTACCTGCCCCTCAACATATCATCTGCAAACCTGACCATAAAGCCTTTAATTCCCTCATCTAATTGAAAATTGAATAAATGTTATTAGCCAAGTATGTATACAACCCTTGCGGAACACTGCTCGTCATTGACAGCCAACGAGAAAACCCCCTCTTTATTCCCACTCTTTACCTTCTGCCATTCAACTAATCTTCTATCCATTTAGTATGTTCCTATAATACCATGGGCTCTCATCTTCTTTAGTAGCCTCATGTGTGGCACCTTATCAAATGCCTTTTGAAAATCCAGGTAAACAACATCCACTGACTCTTCTTTGTCTATCCTGTCATTTACTTCTTCAAAGAATTCCCACAGATTAGTCAGAAAAAATACCCATTCATAAAGCCATACTGACTGCGACCTATTTTGTCATGCACTTCTAAGTACTTGGAAACCTTAACCTTAACAATGGACTCTAAAATCTTACCAACCACTGAAGTCAGGCAAAACAGCCTGATGTTTCTCCACTTTTACTTCGCTCCCTATTGATTATGGAGTACATTTGCAATTTCCAGTCCTCAGGGAGCACTCCTGACTCTAGTGGTTCTTGAAAGATCACAATTCATGCCTCCACAATCTCTAAGGGTTCCTCTTTCACAACCCTAAGGTGTGGTCCATCTGGTCCAGGAGACCATCAGTAATAGCAGCTCCACTAACTTCTGCCCCCTGGCTCTCTTGAATTTCAGATTCATTGCTGGAATTTCTGCTGTGAAGACTAAGCAAAAACATAGTTTTTGGTGTTCACAATGTGGCTTCCTCTACATTGGTGAAACCAAACGCAGATTGGGTGATCACTTTGAGGGGCACCTGTGCTCAGTCCGCAGGAATGTTCCTGAGCTTTCTGTTACTTGACACTTTAATTCTCAATCCTACTCCCAGTTCAACCTCTGTATGTCGTCTTCTACACTGCCACAGTGAAGTCTACCATAAATTTGGGGAATAACATCTTAACTTTCCTCTTGGCACTTTGCAACCCAATGGAATGAATACTGAATTCTCCAGCCTCAGGTAAAATGTTCCCCCATCATTTTGCATGACGTCCCTTTTCCATCCAGTTTCTCTTAAATGCCTTGCTAATGGGGCAGCATTCGTGTTCCTTATCACCTAATTAGTCTTAATCAATCTCCATAGTCTTTTGTCTTATACTTCACTCCTCTCCCAAGTTCTGCTTTGAAAACTAAAAACCCTCCATTCTTCTCCCAGCTCAGAGGAAGGATTGCAAAAAGTGGTTTTCTGGAAAATACCCAAAATGACGACAATGTCGAAGCCCAAAAGAGTGACCAGTTAATCTAACAACCACGGGCAGCCGTAAAGGGAGTGGGGTCTTGAAGACAGGTGGGAACCAGCCTCCAATTAGAGACCTAGTCTCGAAACACTGAAAGAAGCAGCAAACTCCAAACCTCATGCAAGAGGAAAGCAGAGAATCTGTCCATTGTGTATAGATAACCCATAACATCAGGCTTGTGGTTTAGTCAGCTGCCAAAGATTTTTCAGCATCTTTTTCTGGGAAGAACTTGTTCTGACTATCCTGTGTGATAGGGTTATATCGCAGAAGGCTGCACTACACTACAGTGCCTCACCACCAAGCTTAGGGATGGCTTCATCTTGGAAGCTGGCCTTTGGATCCCACACAAGCTAAATTAGATTCATTTTGGGAGCATAGGCAGCTGTTATTGACCACAAATACTGCGTCACCATTTCTTTCCGGCATCAAGTCACCAGACTTGCACTTCATTAAAAAAAAAAAGAAATTTTGCACTAGGATGTGGCAAAAATAGTTTGAAGGAACACAAACCTAGAGGTGGGGGGTTTGCTGGGGTAATTGAGATCTGCTCAAAAGTCTAAATTTGTTCATCCATGGTAATGATGCAGTTCCACAAGATAATCTAAGATTAGAGCACAGCTGCATCAACATCTCGGTTTTAATTGGTTATGGCTGCACTCTACAACCTCTTCTAATGGCCCTCAAAAAATGTTTGATTGAAATCACAATTATTTTGTGCATCTTGCAGCACTTAATCTTTTTTCTCTATTAAATGCAAAGAATTTTGCCAAATAAAGGAAAGTCATAACCGAAATGGTATGTGTAAAGATGACATGACAACCATATACAATCATTGAGTTTCACATTCTTTCAAAACAATTTCTGATGCAGTAATGTATATTTGTCACAAGTAAGAACATTGCTCGATTTTTGTATGTTCTGGCTTGTAAACTTTTTCTTAAACTAGTAGCAGGTTAAAAGTAATACTGCTTGGGGAGAAATAAATCTAAATGCCCAATCACTCTTAAATAGCAGGATGTTCTGAACGAATCCAGAACAGATGTTGATTTTACTCTGCAGCAGACACTTGCAACTAAATATCCTCATCATACTCCTAACTCATAAATTCATCATGCAGAACAACAATCACAACCACATTTAACTTTAATATCTATGGACATGTAAAATATAACACACTTTAATTTAGGCACAGCTTTACATTTTGAAAATGAAAGTTTAAGAATACATCTAAAAATGTCATTGTGATATTGGTGTGAGGTTGTGGTTTCCAGTGTTCATACCCCATCCGTTGAAGGTGCCTGTGAGCCATATTCTTGAACTGCTGTTTTCAGATTAAAAAACCTGACAGTGCTGTTTCAAGAAGTTTCAAAATCATGGCCTAGTTACAATGAAGAAACAATGTCAGAATGATGAGTGACTTACTGAATAAGGGTGGGAACCGAAGGATATACTGGGGTGGTTTATGGGCCTGTCCCACTTAGGCAATTTTTTAGGTGACCACAGGCGATTAGGCTGTCGCCACATAGTCGCCGGGGTGTCACCTGTATGGTTGTGAATAGTCTCCTCAGTCGCCCAAAGAATCGTAGCGTTTTTCTGGTCGCCGCTGGATTTTGATATGTTCCAAACGTTTCGGCGACAGTCGGCAACAGTTGGCTTGACGGCAATGAGCTGAGCTTGACTTCTCCTGACGTAGGTTGTTGCCATGATGACTTAGGTTGTCGCCAGTGCTGACTTCGGTGAATTCCATTGGCGACTACCTACGTCAACCGGCGACAGGTACCGGCGACTGAATTGTCTTCAGTTGTCGCCGACTAGGTCGTACCTTGTTGCAGCTTGTCACGGGTGCATTCAGATTGTCATTGGTATGGTTGTAGGTGGACGTCCTAATAACATATAACAATTACAGCAAGTTAACAGGCCCTCTCGGCCCTTCCAGTCCATGCCGAATGGGTGCTAATGGGTCGCCAGTTGTCGGTGGCTTGCCATAGCTTGACGTTGACTAGGTGGTATGTTGTTGTAGACATTGTCGTGGGGGGTCCAGACATCGGTTTTTCGGCGATCTGCTACGACTATGACAGTCACCGGCAGTCGCCAAAAAAATCGCCTAAGTGGGACAGACCCATTAGGTTTAAGATTATTATTTTTATGTGTATCAAGGTACAAAGAAAATATTTATTTTGCATGCTATCCACACAGATAATACTACGTAAATACGTTTGCATCAAACTCAAGTACAATCGGCAGAGCAAAGGAGAAGATGCAGCATACAGAATATAGTTCCCAGCATTTGCAACGTATCCGTTCCAAAGACAATGTCCAATGTCTGCAACGGGGTAGAGGTGAATCTGATAGTACCCTTGTTTATGGAAGGACCATTCAGAAGCCTAATAACAGAGGGAAAGAAGCTGCTTGGTCTCGTGTTACATGCTTTTATATCTTTAGTCGGACGGGAGCAAGGAGAAGAGAAATGACTGGGGTGGGATGAATCTTTGATTACGCTGGTTGCTTTTCCGAGGCAGCATGAAATGTAGATAGAGTAAATGGTGGGGAGTCTGTTCTCTGTGAAAGACTGGAATGCATCTATAACTCTCTCCAATTTCTTGCAGATTTGGTCAGAGCTGCTCCCAAACAAAGCTGTGATGCATCGCAACAATTTGGTTTCTATGGTGTATTTGCAGAAGTTTGTAAGAGTCATTGGAGACTGCCATATTACCTAAGTTTCCTAAGGAAGTGGAGGCATTGGAGAAGCTTTGGTGAGTTGCTCCACTGCACATCATTTACCCACATTGTTTCAGAGTTGCAGAGATGGTGAATGGGCTGGTGAAGACTTATTTGCCTTTCCATAATATTCCTGTCAAATATTTCAGATTCTTCTAACATTAAATATCTCAAGGGATCAAAACATAGATTTGCCATGGCATCTTGTTATTTGCTAAATTACTACAAAACGTACTTAATTAGCATTTTGTTCAGATGTGAAATGCAATGTTTTTCTTGAGTGGAATTTTGATTTAAAAAATAGGCAAATATTTCATCAGAACAAACAGAAAGTTAAAATCAGATTTCCTAACTATTCATCTACATCCATCATCCAAATGTTTAATTTGGCAAGAACCTCTTAGCCTTCCTAGCTGTAGAATATTATGGGGTAACGGGTAGCAGAATAGTAAGGGGTTTAGCTGTCCCCAAAATGTACTCAGCAACGCTTCAGTTAAATATTTATAATTTTATTAAACATTTTCGATAATAAATTAGGAAGTTTAGGAAACAGAATTAAAGCATGGGAATTCATTATGATAATCATTGCAATAAAAATGTGCAGGATGTACTATATTTGAGCTATCATAAACAAAAAACAAAGAGCTGGTGGAACAGCTGGTCAATTAGCATCGGTGGAGAGAAATTGACAAATGATAGACGATAGACAATAGGTGCAGGAGTAGGCCATTCGGCCCTTCGAGCCAGCACTACCATTCAATGTGATCATAGCTGATCATCCAAAATCAGTACCCCATTCCTGTCTACTCTCCATATCCCTTAACTCTGCCATTCCTAAGAGCTCTATCTAACTCTCTCTTGAAAGCATCCAGAGAACCAGCCTCCACCGCCTTCTGAGGCAAAGAATTCCACACACTCACAACTCTCTGTGAAAAAGTTTTTCCTCATCTCTGTTCTAAATGGCTTACCACTTATTCTTAAACTATGGCCCTTGGTTCTGGACTCCCCCAACATTGGGAACATGTTTCCTGCCTCTAAAGTGTCCAAACTCATAATAATGTTGTTTCTTTTTTTTTTAAAGAGAAATAGAGAAAGTCAGATTAGATAGTGAGTACGTGAAAAAGTGAAAAGAAAGAGCCCGTAAAGATGTAGAGCGCAAGGAAGAGTAAAGGAAAGAAAAATAAAAATAAAAAAAGGAAAATATAAGAAAATAAGATAAGATAAAAGGGATGTACCTACTTCATATCTTTACACACCCCTCACCAGGTCCTCAAACAGTTTATTTCCAGAGTTATGTTGCACCCTATGCTTGTAATAAGTCGATAAATGGAGACCAAATCTTTAAGAATTGGAATAATGTTATGTTTCAATAAGACGCCCTCTCATCCTTCTAAATTCCAGAGTATACAAGCCCAGCCGCTCCATTCTCTCAGCATATGACAGTCCCGCCATCCTCGGAATTAACCTCGTGAACCTACGCTGCACTCCCTCTATAGCAAGAATGTCCTTCCACAAGTTTGGTGACCAAAACTGCACACAATTATCCAGATGTGGTCTCACTAGGGTCCTGTACAACTGCAGGAGGACCTCTTTGCTCTTATACTCAACTCCTCTTGTTATGACAGCCAACATGCCATTCACTTTCATCATTGCCTGCTGTACCTGCATGCTTACTTTCAGTAAGTGATGAACAAGGACACCCAGATACCGTTATACTTCCCCTTTTCCCATTTAGATAATAATCTGCCCTCCTGTTTTTGCCGTATGACCTCACATTTATCCACATTAAAATGCATCAGCCATGCATCTGCCCACTCACCCAACCTGTCCAAGTCACCCTGCATCCTCATAGCATCCTCCTCACAGTTCACACTGTTGTTTTGGGTTGGGACATTTCCTCATACTGATGAAGTAGAGGGAAGAAAGCTGGCAAGGACAGGTTAGGAGAAGGGTTGCCGCAACATCTGGCAAGTGATAGATGGATTCAGGTGAGGAAGGGTGATGACAGATAGATGGAACGTCATCTGTCCACTTCCCTCCATAAGGATGCTGCCTGACCTGCTGAGTACCTCCAGTACTTTATTAGAACATAGAACAGTGCAGCACAAGAACATGCCTTTCGGCCCACAATGTCTGTGCCGAACATGATGCCATGACCATCTCTTATCTAACTGCACATAATCCATTTCCTTCCATTCCCTGCATATGCTTATCCAAAAGTCTCTTAGATACCACTACCTTATCTGCCTTAACCACCAACCCCAGCAGCACCTTAAAGGCACTCACCACCCTCTGAGTAAAAACGTTGCCCAACAGGTCCCCTTTAAACTTTGCCCAGTTCACGTTAAAGCTACACCCTCCAGTATTTGATATTTCCATCCTATGTGTGCTCTCTTAATTACCTTTATCAGATATCCCTGCAACCTCCGGCATTCCAGATAAACCAATCCAAGTTTCTACAACCTCTCCCTGTAGCTAATGTCCCGTAATCCATGCATAAGTTTGGTGAACCTCGTCTGCAACCTTTCAAAAGCCTCCACATTGTTTCTTTAATGGGACAACCAGAACTGCATGCAATACTCCAAATGCAGCCTAACCAAAGTTCTATAAAGCTGCATCATGATCTATTGACTCTTATACTGAAGAAACATAAAGATTTTGCCATTGATTCAAGTATTTGCAGTCTCCTGTGCCGCCATTTGATCAAATTTTGTTTAACATGTGATTCAAGAATCAAATTATGCAAGTACATATAAGCCTTGTTATTCTTGATTCAGTAGATTACCAATTTGCCTCCTGAGTCAGATAGTCATAGAGAGATACAGTTTAGAAACAAGCCTTCAGCTCGCTGAGCCCAACCGGCCATTTACACTGCGTAGGAAGGAAATGCAGATGCTGGTTTAAACGGAAGATAGACGTAGAAAACTTGAGTAACTCAGCGGGACAGGCAGCATCTCTGGAGAGAAGGAATGGGTGACGTTTTGGGTTGAGACCCTTATTCAGACCAGACACAGTCTGGTCCATGACTGTGAGGTTGTTGAACTGACCTGCACAACCCTAATCCTATCTCGACAACTAAATACTATGGACCACTTCTTGCGCAACTGCGGATGTATTTTGTAATTGTGTTTTATAATAATGATAATTTTTCAGTCTTTTTCTTTTCACCCTCTAGTATAATTTATATATAGTTTTGTTTAGTTTAGAGATACAGTAGACTTGATAGTAGACTTTAGGAGAGCTCCCCCTCCCATCCCACCACTCACCACCAACAACACCACAGTCATATCTGTGGCGTCCTTTAAGTTCCTCTCCAAGGACCTTAAATGGGGGGCCACCATTGACACCACAGTCAAAAAGGCCCAACAGAGGATGTACTTCCTGCGGCAGCAGAGGAAACACAATCTGCCACAGGCAATGATGGTCCAATTCTATACTGCCATCGTAGAGTCTGTCCTCACCTTTTCTAGCGAGCGGGTAAGATCAACTCTGACCCCTCTCACTCTGGCCACAAACTCTTTGAAGCACTTCCATCTAGAAGGCGACTCCGGACCGTCAAAGCCGCCAAAGCCAGACATAAAAACACCTTTTTTCCACAAGCCGTAGCTCTACTCAACAACCAGAAGTCTGCAGCCACCTTTTGCTCTGGTATTTTATTTCATTCACGTTTAAACTATAATGTTTAACTATAACGACCAACCACTTCCCCAACAATGCCGCCACTTCATCTATGCTGATGACCGCTGCATCACCACCCAACAGGAGAACTTCCAGAAGATAGAGTCTGTCCTGGAAAGCGCCCTCAAAGAGATGACAACCTACTACAATAACAACCACCTGAAACCCAACCCATCAAAAACCCAACTATGCAGCTTCCACCTTCCACTGGTAAACTCAAAGTGGGGCGCTGATCCACCAACCATCCGCGCAATTGCCCTAGCCCTGTGCTTCTCCACAGCTGAATAAGTGTGCTCAAGCTGGAGCCGTTCCCACCACACCAAACTGGTTGACACAGCCCTCAACGACACCTGCCACATTATCACGGGATGCATAAAGACAATGCCAGTCCCGTGTCTCTACGCCCTAGCTGGTATTCTCCCCCCCCCCCCCCCCCCCCCCCCCCCCATATTAGACGATCCATCGTCACCCACGACGAGCGGAGCGCACAGGAGATTGATACCAGGCACCCCCTGTACGGACACGCAGCACCTCCACCCCGACTGAAATCCAGAGCCAGTTTCTTGCAGACAGTCCCACCTCTCCAGACAACCAAAGAAACAGCAAGGACCAACATCTGGAAAGATGAATGGAACCAGCTCAACACACGAGCCCACGACTGGATGGAGAGAGGAATCACTCCGACTGAATGCCTCGCCAGCGGGCACGACCTCCCATGGCCAACCTGGAAGGCCCTCAACAGATTACGAGTGGAGCAGGGGAGGTGCAAACTTATGAAAGCATGGAACTACCAGCCAGAAGACACATGCAGCTGTGGAGCAGTACAGACAATGTCCCACCTACTGGAGTGTGACGACGCCCCCCAGTGCAGCCCCCAGGACCTGGCTGAACTGACCCGACCAGCTGTGACCTGCGCCAGATACTGGCAGAACGACATCTAAGATTGCAACGGACACGAAGAAAAACTATAATGTTTTATTCTTAATGTTTTAATGTTTTATGTTTTATACTGAATGGTTTACTGTATGTCGTGTTGTTACTTGCGAGTGGAGCACCAAGGCAAATTCCTTGTATGTGTACATACTTGGCCTATAAACCTATTCATTCATTCATTCAGTGTGGAACAGGCCCTTCAGCCCACGAGTCCACACTCACCACCGATCCCTGTACGCTCACACTATCCTACACACGAGGGGACAATTTACAACTTACTCAAGCCAAATTAACCTACAAACCTGTATGTCTTTGGAGTGTGGGAGGAATCCAGAGCAACCACTACACAGTCATGGGGAGAACGTACAAATTATGTACAGACAGCATCCATAGTGAGGATCGATCCTGGGTCTCTGGCACTGTAAGGCAGCAACTCTACCACTGCTCCACTGTATGTTTCATGTATTGAATGAGTCAAGGTGTATGTGATGCTGCTACTGGCAAGATTTCCATTGTACCTATATGTCACGATACGTCAATAAAATGGGGACATGAGGAACTGCAGATGATGGAACTTTGAGCAAAATACAACATGCTGGAGTAATAGTAGGCCAGGCAGCATTAATGGAAGGAATGGATAGGCGACGTTTCTGGTTTCCTTCTTCAGACATATTGTAGTGGTGGGGAGAAAGCTGGAAAAGAGGTGGGGACAGAACAAAGCCTGGCTGGTGATAGGCAGATACACTTGAGGGGGGTTAACTTGGCTTTCAAGTTCCATAATGCACGAATTTTCTTTCAAATCCATTTTAAATAATCTTCTGTTCAACTGTGAAACTTTTCCAAATCAAAATGTTCTTACATTATCACTTAATTGGTGCTATTACTCTATGATAGACAATAGACAATAGACAAGAGGTGCAGGAGTAGGCCATTTGGCCCCTCGAGCCAGCACCGCCATTCAATGTGATCATGGCTAATCATCCACAATCAGTACCCCGTTCCTGCCTTCTCTCCATATCCCTTGATTTCGTTATCTTTAAGAGCTTGATCTAACTCTCTCTTGAAAGCATCCAGACAACTGGCCTCCACTGCCCTCCAAAGAATTCCACAAACACATGATGATCTGTGTGAAAAAGTATTTCCTCATCTCTGTTCTAAATGCCTTACCCCTTATTCTTCAACTGTGGCCCCTGGTTCTGGACTCCCCCAACATCGGGAACATGTTTTCTGCCTCTAGCATGTCCAAACCCTTAATAATCTTATATGTTTCAGTAAGATCCCTTCTCATCCTTCTAAATTCCAGAGTATACAAGCCGAGCCGCTCCATTCTATCAACATATGACAGTCCCCCATCCCGGGAATTAACCTTGTGAACGTACGCTGCACTTCCTCAATAGCAAGAATGTCCTTCCTCAAATTTGGAGACCAAAACTGCACACAATACTGCAGGTGTGGTCTCACTAGGGCCATGTACAACTGCAGAAGGACCTCTTTGCTCCTATACTCAACTTCTCTTGTTATGAAGGCCAACATGCCATTTGCTTTCTTCACTGTCTGCTGAACCTGCATGCTTACTTTTAGTGACTGATGAACAACACCCAGATCCCGTTGTACTTCCCCTTTTCCCAACTTGACACCATTTAGATAATAATCTGTCTTCCGGATTTTGCCACCAAAGTGGATAACCTCATATTCATCCGCATTAAACTGCGCCTGCCATGCATCTGCCCACTCACTCAACCTGTCCAAGTCACCTTGCATCCTCATAGCATCCTCCTCACAGTTCACACTGTCACCCAGCTTTGTGTCATCTGCAAATTTGTTAATGTGGCATTATCCTATTGTGGTATTATGTGATATGAGAGAAATAATTATGCCACTGTGCTTGAGCAACTCAAATTTCATTATGGCCAACTTTGCTGATTAAGAGTGCACAGAGCATTTAACATTTTTGTAATTTTATTAGGTAAGTTTTAGTCAACGCTATCCCTATTCAACATGTGTAGGGATGCTTCAATGCATTAGGGAGTAGATCAGGAAAATAATCTATGCTTGTTTATTCATCTGTTGTTCTTTCAGTCAAAATGAATATCAGACAATCAGTAATGGAGGAAAAGCAGATACAACCGGGCTAATTTACCCACAACTGAAACAGTTTGAAAGCAAGTCAAATTAACATAAAAGACAATCATTTGTTGTCTTGACTTTTGATTTAAGAAGAAAAGCAGACTACTTCTTAGTGGTAACCATAGGTTAAATAAAAGGAGGAAATACTAATTAATTGGGTTTGGTCTACAACAAATGTTTCTGCAGTGCAAATTTAAAGCATATTATTTGGATTCCGGTTTAAATTTCTGTATTTCCTGAACCAGGCGTTTCCTATGGTCATCTATTTTTGGTAACCACTGCATGATCAGTGGGAGAAATTATTCAGTATGAACCTTTTTTAGTCGTTTTAGCCATCCATGTTACATTGCTGCATTTAAATTATATACAATGTATGTTTCAGAAATGCAGAATGAAGTTAAATGAAAATTAAGATGTTTAACATTCGAGAGCTACATCGTTAAATGTGTCAGAAGAATACAATGTTTCCTCCAAGGCTAAAGATCATCTGTCCCCATTTAGTTTCCAGTAACTCCCTCTGAAATGTCAATTATGTTATTAAATACAGGGGTATGCAAGGATGTGAGAAGAAAGGATGACAACAAAATTAGTATGGAATATTTATAAAAATGCAAATTCAGATACAATGGATGGGAGGAGGAAGTAATTCATTACTTTCGTCAGGAGGGATACAAATTAGCTGCTGGGTTTTCAGACAAGAATGCGGCCAGGAAGGTCAGGGGTAAGAACAGGGTGGGTCAGAACAAGGAGGTCAGTAGGTGTCAGCAATGACATTCTTTTTATTTCATTTTGTTTCATTCTAATCCCACATATTTGTCAGAGCGACTGACCGAGTTGGAGTGATGATCAGAAAGAGCGTCAATACAGCATCTAAGGGTTTCGGTGGTGTAAGAACCAAGAGAGCAAGCTCAGGCAGAGGGGTTGTTGGTAAAGGGAGAACGTTTATGACTGGGAGATTGGGATGCAGTGGATTGGCCTGTGGGAGAGTAGGCGATGAGTAAAAATATTACTTCGGCAGATTATCAACAAAGCATTCCATGGACTGTGACCTTTTCGCTCTAAGGCTCCAGATATACAGTGGAGATCTGTGTCCATATGGCTATCCTCCACCATTTTTTGTCACGCCGGCACAGATCAAAATCCAAGATACAACTTTGCACCCTTCCATGATTTCTCCATGCATAACGCCTCAGATGCAGAGAGGACCCGAAAGTACAATTTTGGACATTGAAGGAATAATGCATTTAAGCATTTGTGCCTGCTTCTAATTAAGATTAAGAGGCAGTAAAAAACATTCACAGTCATAATTAAGGGCATTTATCTAAATTCATACAGCATTCGTGACAAAGGCAACAAAGAATGGAACTGAGAAAGAGCACGAATACAAGAACATAAAGAAATAGGAGCAGGAGCAGACCACCATTTACTGTGATCATGACTGATCTGTCCCAGGCCTCAAATCCCTTCTGTGCCAGTGATCCAAGACCTTTAAATACCTGATCTTTCAAAAATCTATTTCTTCTTTAAATACCTGAACTGATCCAGTGTCCACAATTCTCTAGCGTAGAAAATGCCAGAGATTCATCATCTTGCGCAATAAACTATTTTGTTTCTCAGTTTTCATTGACTGCCCCTTTATGTATGTACGGCCCCTCATTTGTGACTCTCCCAAGGGGCATAAAACATTGGTGGAGGTTGTCAATTGGGACTGATTGACCTATTCAAGCATGTCATATAAGGTAACATCTTTAATAGTCTGGTCTCCTACCCAAGGAAAGACAGACCTGCGATTGAGAGAGTGCAGAGCAGGTTCACTGGAGTGATGCATGGGGTGATTGGTGCTTTCAAAAAGGGAGAGATTAAGATGACTTGGCCTATACTCTGAAGTTTATAAGAATGAGATATCAACTCATCGAGACATAGAATATTTATTGGGTTTGACAGGATAGGCGCAAGGATAATTGTGAAGACTCATGTGCTAAGCATATTTAAGGCAACGATTGCAAGGATTTGGGGCAAATGCAAACAAATGGCACGGAAATGACGTATCAAAATCTTCACATACTTTAAAACTGGCTTTTCTGAGATGGACTTAAAAAATAGATTTTCAATTAAAGTTGCTTCAAATATGAACTAATGTTCAGAAAGACTTGCCAATGGGAAAAGAGAGATTTGGACAATGAGAAGGAAGATAATGTAGGGGGAAAAAATATAAGCAAGAGGGCTAGAACTATTGTACCTAGTTTAGATGGGCTAAGGGGATAAAATATTTATTCTAAGATTACAAGTGCGGAAGCAGATATTTGTAATCTTGTTAGGCTGTTGGGGGAGGGGAGGAAGAGTGATGGGTTCATAAACATTGCCATAAACCTATACCAATCATCCATCCTGTGACTGCTGGAGGTGTGATAACACTAGATTTCTGAGACCAATTATATATTTTTAGTTTAATAATTCACTTTGCCATACAACTCTGCTTCAAGCACTGCTCCATATTATCACCGATAAATTAACACAATTCTGCAACAATGACTACGTGATGAAGTCCAACATCTCAGTAACCTGATCCCAGTTCCAATTATTCATTTGGTGTGATGGTAAAACCAAAGAGGAAAGCCAGCTTCGCGATTTGCTCTCAGCTGAATGCTACCATTCAAGTGACTGAATTATGAAAACATTTGTGTGGTCTGTTGGATCCAAAGAAACTGTACTTCATAAAAGGTTAACAGGAATAGTTAAAAATTACTTAATTAAGGTATATCAGTGAAGGGAAGCAGATGTACACCATTCAGAAAAATACCAATGAAATTACATGCAGATGAAAATCTTTGTTGTACTGACAATGTTTAAAGAAAAAAAATGAATATAAATATCCTTTGGCTACATATTTTGTAAAGAATAGATTTAAGGCATAGTATGCCATCTGTTTAAAGGCCAGCTCTTATATTATTTATTTTGGCTTTAAAATTTAAAGTGCATGCAATGTAATCATATAGAAACCAATTAAGCTTTAGATAAATATCATTAAACATAGAATTTACAAAACTCTAAAAACAACAAGAGGATTATAGATCGGGATAATATAGCTTATAATGTTTCTACACATTATTCTAACAAAAATGGCAATGAAATATTATTTCAAAAGAAAGAAAATGATCAACTCTTCGCTGCAGTTCCTGAGCTTGCCACCTTGTATAACCTCATGCGTTCTACGAATCCTTCATAGTGTCATCATCATGGCTAGCATTTATTTCTGTTAAATTTAATGTCAAAGTGCCTTGGTGCCATTCTTAAAGAGCCAATACTAGGCTCAATTTACAGAACAATGTTAGGCTTTTCCTAATTCTTCTCCTCCCACATGAAACATGCATCACATTTCACTGCATGCTGGAGTCAAACAAAAGATATAAAAATATTCTCTCTGGATATTCATGGTAAATTATACCTGAAATATAGTAAATGAACACCAGTAGCTGTCATCATTTCTGCATTCCACTCTTAAAGGTGTTCAGAAGCATTCTTAATTAACCACCATCATATTTTGAATTAATTATGAACAAACATATAGCACACCATTCTAGGATAAAAATGTATGCTTATCAATTAATTTGAGGCAAAACCATGGTTTATCATTTACTTTAGACTTTGCTCTACCTTAGACTTTAGAGATAAAGCTTGGAAACAGGCTCACGACCAACATTTACCCCATACATTTTCATTGATCTCCTCCTTAACTACGTCCCCTCATTCGAAACTTTCCCAAGGGGCGGAAAGCATGGGTGGAGATTGCCAATTGAGAAATTCATGTTGACCCATTCAATTTTTTAAATCTGGAACAGTGTGTCGAAGCCTGGTCTCTTGCCTGCTGGTGAGAGAGTGCAAAACAACTTCATTGATTGATCATATTGATCTATTTTGAAAAATTCTAGTTTTTAATTGATTATAAATATCTTCTTCTTAGCTAATCTATTGGAATTACATATCATTTGCTTCCACTACTACAGTTCTACAGGTTCTGAGATTACAAACAAATCAGTGGAATCTCTCAGATTCTGTCACTGGTGGAAAAGGCTGATAGAATAGAGCATTGTGTGCTCTTGGCACTTGCTCACCACATGCTCACAGAGATATAAAGTGCTTGGTTCACTTCCGAGATGCTTCTCTGTCAGTTTTAGCAGTCTTGGGTCATAGATATCTATGAAATAATCAAGATGATATACCTTCTGTGAGAACATTTTGATGGTATCCTTACACCATTTTCTCTGTCTTCCTGTAAATTGCTTGTCATGATGATATAAATGTAGAGTACTTTGGAGTCAGGTGTCAAAGATAATGTAGCCTGCCCATTTGAAGATGATAGACTGTGATATGAGCCTCCAACATGAGTTTGCTAGCTTTGTAGAGGGCAGCAATGTTTATTCTCTTAACCTAGTGATTGACAAAGGAAGATTTTGCAAAATTTGCATTGGGAGGAGGAGAATACATTAGAGAAAAGTCCTTGGGTGGCATCTTGATTGGCATGGGCAAGTTGGACCGAATGTATGAATCTGCGTTGTATGAATCTATGAGATATTTTTTATGGAAGCCATCTTCAAGAAAGAAAACAAATTGTTTGTGGTAATTACAGAAGAGTCCCTAATGCTGTCTACCAAAGGGAAAGTCACTGCAAGAATCCTCCTCAACGGCCTCATCCACGTGACTGAAGTGCTTTTTCCCTAGTTGCACTGCAGATGCTACCGCAGAGGCACGATGGACAATTTCACCACAAAACACATCCAAGTGTACAGAGAGCAGTGGCAACCAATAAACTTTGTCTTCACAGATATAACAAGATGTTGTGAAAAATAATCCATGTTATTTTGAATGTTTGATGCAATGAGTTCTGGGAAGATGATATCATCAGATCTGGCTGGTGTTCTATCACTGCATCATAAAATTGTATGCTGTCGTTGTGCAATAAATCTTTCCACAGAACCTTGGCTCCTAGAAAAATAATAAATATCCATTTTATTTGTGAGCCAAGATTCACTGGAAAATTTTACACACAGCTCCAGAACACAAGCTGGCCTCAATTATATCATCTTCTGCAAAATAATATTGCAAGAAGAAGCAATAGCAACCCCTGCTGAAAATGTTATGTTGAACTTCTCGTACATTTGTCAAAACGGATGGGAAGAAAATGTATTTGATAGCAACTCACTTAAATTTAAAACAAACAGTAACACTTCTTAAAATATTTTGGCAGATCACAAACAAATCTCACAAGGAGTTGCTCAACCAAGACAAAAGACTTACATCAGAATTTTATTGTGGATTCCCCAATTGGATGCTGTAACATCTAGGAAAATTTATGGAAACATGATTTCTGCCAAAGATGTGGCCAATGTGAACATTTACTTTGGCTGTTTAGCACCATGTGTGTTTTTGCATGGAAATTATTTTTAAAAAGTGAATTTTGTTGTATATTAATTTCATCATATAGCTATGACCTCATAACTTATAACTGATATGAGATAATATAAGTTATGTTGAAAGATGATAAGATTCAGTTTAGGGATAGGTGACAGGTAGGAGAACTGCATTTAGTATTAAAATACATTAAGATGGCAGTACAGAGAAGATATGTAATGATAGGTCTTTTCCCATTATTCCCAAAAATGTAAAAAAAAAATTGGCCTGTGTTTCATTAGGAAACTACCATTACTTGGAGAATTAATGGTAGAGACTTAACTGAAAATTCCTAGTAAGAGTATCCCATTTTGGATAACTATTCTTTGCTTTCAGATAGGTACATTGGTACAAATAATATTATAAGCACTGAATCAAACCAGTAACAAGGGATGGAGCATGCCTTAGTAAGTCTATGTGCAGGTTGAATCAGTATGATATCAACTTCTATGAGCTCAAGGTCATAGTTTGTAGTGTGGTGAGGTGACAGTGGTAAGGGGGAAGCTAGAAGCAATGAAAGGCACAGTGTGGTAGCCACCTACTTTGGAGATAGGAGCTGCAAGGATACACAAAATGCAGATATATATAATTCAAATGTGCACAGCTTGATACTTAAGGCAAAAGGCAGGACTGTTAGAATCTTCCACCTAGACAGCTCATTCCTCTGCACTCACAGTTCAGAAACAGAAAACTTAACTTACTGGTAGAGTGAATTGCATCCAATCAGCATGCATCACACAACAAGGTTACAAGTGCTCGTCAAGTCAATTTTATTGCCATATGCACAAGTACAGTGGGGCACAAGCACAATGATAAACGTGCTTGCAGCAGCATCACGGAAGCATAAACAGATAAAATAGGAAAAATAAATTATGCATAAATTATACCGTAATTACATTTTAATTTTACAAGACAGTTAAAATAGGCAGTGCAAAAAAACCCAGACATTAGTGCAAAACACAATCAGAAAATAAGTCCATAATAATACAAGAGGTGGTCTGTAGTATTATGCCTGTATTGCAGAGCTGGCTCTTCATACTGTAGTTCTCTTCACTGTTGCTGCACTCCTCAGTCTCTGTACACAGGAAGGTGGTCAGATTTTCCAACGGGTAGGCGAGGAATGGTTAGTATGCATTCCAGATGGTGGTAGAGCAATGGGTGAGTGTGTTGGATCCTCTGGTATCAAAGATGATACATCAATGGTAGTAATGCAGATGCTTCTTCAAGCTAGCCTGGTTAAAGTTCCCAGTGATGATGAGGAAATCGCCAGGGTAACCTCCTCGACGGAGAGGCGACTTTTTTCCATGTCGCCTCTCTTGCGGTCTAACAGCTTGGATTGGAACAGCCCTTCCCGGAGTCGGGCCCAGAGCTTCAGCAGCAGGTGCAGCGGGGACTTTTTCCATCGCGGAGCGGGCAAACCCTTGCCGGGGGTCGCCAGAGAGGAGTGCTCCGATTGCTGGCCCGGTGACTTTGGCATTGTGGGGCTGTGGTCTGCGGAACTTCCAGCCACGGGCGTGGACTTACCGTCCGGAGTCTGGGATCCCTTGCTGGGGATCATCGGAGAAGAGCTCCGACCACAGGCCTGCGGCCTATAACATCCTGAAGCCGTGGTCTCAAGTAGGAAAGTGCCAATTCGGGCACTCCAAGCCGCGGAGTGTGATTGACTGTCCCGATGTCGGAGTTTGGATCATCCCGACGCGAGGGCCTGCACATCCGGCTGTCCATAGCGGCGACTACGAAGGGTTCATGGCCCTAACCATGGATGAACAAAGGAAGAGGACAGACTGACCTTTATTGCCTTCCACCACAGTGGAGAATGCTGTGGTGGATGTTTGTGTTAAATTCTATTGCGTATTGTGTGTTCTTTTTTTAAGTGTATCGCTGCTGGCAAATTCATTTCACTACACCTTCGGGTGCATGTGACGAATAAATTTAACTTTGACTTTGTATGATGTTTCATGCTTGTTGATCGTGGTGATCTATTCCTCATGTGCTATCTTCATGTCTGCCTGAAACGAGATGTAGACTGCAGTCAGGATGATGGCGGAGAACTCGCTCAGTAGACAGATGGTTGGCACTTAACCACCAGATGTCCAGGTTGGGAGGCAGGAAAAGGAACAAGACCATCACATCCTAGTACCACAAAGAGTTCCACCGAAAGCTGACACTGCCAACCCTTCTCTTTCCTGATGTCGCCGTCTAGTCTATTTGCTAGATGGAAAAATCCTCAGGTTGGCGCGCCATGTCTGGAGAAATGGAAGTGAGTGTGTCTCTGTAAAAGAGCACACAGCATTCAGTGATGTTCCTCTGATAACAGACTTACTCTTAGGTCTTCTACCTTGTTCTCCAACAATTGTACATTGGCCAGAAGGTTGTAAGGGACAGCGGGCCGTATGCTCTTATGTTTCAGTTTTACCTGAAGGCCTCCCCCAGCGATCACATTTCCTTGCAGAATGAAGGCTTACCCAACACTTGGGTGCTGTGCTTGCGTTCCTGGAGGTCAGATCCGTTGAGTCCATTGGACAATCTTAAGATCATTGATGCATGCAATAACTTAAAAGCCCATTTCCTACTGCAGTTGCTGGGGCTGCAGATTTCCGCTTTAAACGGTCATAATGTGAGTAGACAAATGTTCTCCTGCACTCTGCCGACAAAATGCTGTCTCTTTCTGGAGCTACAACAAACCCCACCATCTATCAAAGCTGCATGGCCTTGAATGCTCCTGATAATTGGGAGGTTCAAGAAGTTGTTTTTTTTAACTTTACAATTTTGTAAATTATTCAAAAATAAATTCATTCTGAGGCTATTACCTCTAGCCCTAGACTCTCCAACATGGAAACATCCTCTCCACATCCACTCTATCCAAGTCTTTCACTATTCTGTTAGTTTCAATGAGGTCCATCCTCATTCTCCTAAACTCCAGCGAATATAGGCGCAGTGCCGTCAAACGCTCATCATATGTTAACGTACCCATTCCTGGAATCATTCTTGTAAACCTCCTCTGGACCCTCTCCAAAGCCAGCACATCCTTCCTCAGATATGGTGCCTAAAATTGCTCACAATGTTCCAAATGCGGCCTGACCAGTGCCTAACAGAGCTTCAGCATTACATCCTTGATTGTGTATACAAGCCCTCTCGAAGTAAATGCTAGCATTGCGTTTGCTTTCGTTACTACCGATTCAACTTGCAGATTAACGTTTTGGGAATCCTGCTGCAGCACTCCCAAGTCCCTTTGCACCTCAGATTTCTGGATTCTCTTCCCATTTAGAAAATATTTTCCCAGCAACATTTGGCCCAAGGGCCATATTTTGGCCTCCATTGCCTTCTGAGGCACAGAATTCCACAGATTCACAACTCTCTGGGTGAAAATGTTTTTCCTCATCTCCGTTCTTAATGGCCAACTACTTATTCTTAAACTGTGGCCCCTGGTTCTGGACTCCCCCAACATTGGGAGCATGTTTCCTGCCTCTAGCGTATCCAATCCCTTAATAATGTTTCAAGAAGATCCACTCTCATCCATCTAAATTCCAGTGTGTACGAGCCAAGTCACTCCATTCTTTCAACATATGACATTCCCACCGAGAATTAACCTCGTGAACCTACACTGCATTCCCTCAATAGCAAGAATCTTCATTCATTCATACTTCATCGTTGAAAACATTGTCAACATGGTGGTGCTGGTTTCTGACGGGAAGAGTGACGGATACACCACACATCTCTGTCCTCCAGTTCCTGTGGACCTCCGCCACTGGAAGTATAGGATTTTGGTGTGTGTGCTTCATCATCTTTCCTTACAATGCTCTGTACGACAGTTATCGCAACTTCTACCTAAGTGTGGATAGCCGTTGGCTCGTTAGATGCTCATCCTCACTTTGACAGCTCTTGTTTTTGGTCCTGCTGGGGGTCCACAACTCCCTCCTCACCTGGATTAGGTGGGGGAGACGGTTTAGTCGTCGACTAACCGACTATGGAGCAGGTAGCATGGGATTACATGGTACCCGTGGCAGGGGGAACTCCCCCCGACCTGACCTCAATTTGAGCAAGAATGTCCAGGTTTGGTCTCACTAGGGCCCTGTACAACTGCTCTTTGCTCCTATACTCAACTCCTCTTGTTATGAAGGCCAACATGCCATTAGCTTTCTTCGCTGCCTGCTGTACCTGCATGCTTACTTTCAGTGACTGATGAACAAGAACACCCAGATCTCTTTGTACTTCCCCTTTTCCTAACTTGACACCATTTAGATAATAATCTGCCTTCCTGTTCTTGCCACAAAAGTGAATAACCTCACATTTATCCACATTAAACTGCATCTGCCATGCATCTGTCCACTCACCCAACCTGTCCAAGTCACCCTGCATCCTCATAGCATCCTCCTCACAGTTCACACTGCCACCCAGCTTTGTGTCATCTGCAAATTTGCTAATATTACTTTTAATCCCTTTGTCTAAATCATTAATGTATATTGTAAATAGCTGTGGTCCTAGCACTGAGCCTTGCAGTACCCCACTAGTCACTGCCTGCCATTCTGAAAAGGACCCATATAATCCCTACTCTTTGTTTCCTGTCTGCCAGCCAATTTTCTATCCATGTCAATACCCTTCCCCCAATACCATGTTCTCTAATTTTGCCCACTAATCTCTAATGTGGGACCTTATCATTACATCCACTGGCTCTCCCTTGTCCATTTTTCTAGTTACATCAAACTATTCCAGATGATTAGTCAAGCATGATTTCCCCTTCGTAAATCCATGCTGACTCGGACCGATCCTGTTACTATCCAAATGTGCCACTATTTCACCTTTTATTATTGACTCCAGCATCTTCCCCACCACTGATGTCAGGCTAACTGGTCTATAATTCAGTTTTCTCTCTCCCTCCTTTCTCAAAAAGTGGGATAACATAAGCTACCCTCCAATCCACAGAAACTATCCTGAATCAATAGAACATTGGAAAATGATCACCAATTCAATCACGATTTCTTGACCACTTCCTTAAGTACCTTGGGATGCAGACCATCAGGCCTTGGGGATTTATCAGCTTTCAGTCCCATCAGTCTACCCAACACCATTTCCTGCCTAATGTGAATTTCCTTCAGTTCCTCTATCACCCTAGGTCCTCTCACCATTAGAAAATCTGGGAGATTGTTTGTGTCTTCCTTAGTGGAGACAGATCCAAAGTACCTGTTCAACTCGTCTGCCATTTCCTTGTTCCCCATAATAAATTCACCTGTTTCTGTCTTCAAGGGACCCACATTTGTCTTAACTATATTTTTCCTCTTCTACTATTCTCCTTTATATTCTTGGCCAGCATATCTTCGTACTGCATCTTTTCTCCCCGTATTGCATTTTTAATTATTTTCTGTTGCTCTTTAAAAATTTCCCAATCCTCTTGCTTCCCGCTCATCTTTGCTATGTTATACTTCTCTTTTATTTTTATACAGTCCTCGACTTCTCTTGTCAGCCACGGTTGCCTCTCACTCCCCTTAGAATCTTTCTTCCTCTTTGGAATGAACTGATCCTGCACCTTCTGTATTATTCCCAGAAATACCTGCCATTGTTGTTTCACTGTCATCCCTGCTAGGGTATCTTTCCAGTCAACTTTGGCCAGCTCCTCCCTCACGGCTCCATAGTCCCCTTTGTTCAACTGCAATACTGACACTCCTAATTTTCCCTTCTCCCTCTCAAATTGTAGATTAAAACGTATCATATTATGTTCACTACCTCCTAATGGCTCCTTTACCTTGAGTTCCCTTATCAAATTTGGTTCATTACACAACACTAAATTCCTTCTCCCTGGCAGACTCCTGTACAAGCTGCTCTAAGAATCCATCTTGGAGGTACTCCACAAACTCCCTTTCTTGGGGTCCAGTAGCAACCTGATTTTCCTAGTCTACCTGCATGTTGAAAACCCCCATAACCACCGTAACATTACCTGTTCAATATGCCAATTTTAACTCTTCATTCAACTTGCTCCCTATATCCAGGCTGCAGTTTGGGGGCATGTACTTTTTTACCCTTACAATTCATCAGTTCTATCCATACTGACTCTACATCTCCTAATTCTATCCCACACCTCGCAAGGGATTCAATTTCATTTCTTACCACAGAGCTACCCCACCCCCTCTGCCCACCTGTCTGTCTTTTCGATAAGACGTATACCCCTGAATATTCAGTTCCAAGCCCTGGTCCTCTAGCAGCCGTGTCTCTGTAATTCCCACAACATCATACTTGCCAATTTCTAACTGAGCCTCAAGCTCATCCACTTTATTTATTTTTTAAATTCTTTTTATATGTATGGCTGTATGGCAACGCAAATCTTGCTGTACCAATTAGTACAGTGACAATACATGTAAACTTGAAACTTTATTTCTAAGGAGATAGCAGATCTGAATGTGTGGCGGAGGAGCTTTGTGCATTCATATACAATACTTTTAATCCATTACCCACCTCACCTTTCACATAGATTCCTATTTCACTTGTCCATACTCTCCTATCCCTTCATGAGCTTTCTGCCCTGTTAATTCTGGTGTATTTCTTTGCTTTTCCTATACTCTTTTTCCCTTTAACTCCATCCTTGTATTTCCAATTTGTCTTCTACCCCCCACTATTTAGTTTAAACCCATCCGTGGAGAAGTGGCAAACCTGCCTGCCAGAATGGTGGTCCCCCACCTGTTACGGTGCAACAAGCGGGGGACCCTTTTGTACAACACACCCTTACCGCAAAACAGATCCCGGTGGTCTAAGAATCTAAATCCCTGCCCCCTGCACCAGCTCCTCAGCCACACATTCAGATCTGCTATCTCCTTGTTCCTGCCCTCACCAGCACGAGGAACTGGAAGCAAACCGGAGACAACCACCCTGGAGGTCCTGCTTTTCAGCTTTCTTCCGAGCTCTCTGAAGTCACACTGCAGAATCCCTTTCCACTTTTTCCCGATGTTGTTTGTGCTGACATGCACTACCAATTCCGGCTGCTCACCTTCAGCCTTGAGGATGCCCTGCAATCGGCCCGTGACGTCCTGGATCCTGGCACCAAGGAAGCAACACACCATCCTTGAATCCCACCTGTTGCCACAGAAACCCCTGTCTGTACCTCTCAGGATGGAGTCCCCGACTACCATGGCTCTGCCTGACGTCTGACTCTTCAGCTTTGCTTCAGCGCCACATTTTGACTCGCAGACCTGTCCCCCGCTCAGAATGGCAGTGTCTTCTGTCCCGACAGCTTCCAAGAGGGTGAACCTGTTTTCAAGAGGTACATCCCCAGGGTCTCCTGTACTCCAAGCTTCCTTCCCTTCCTCATCGTCACCCACCTTCTCTCTTCCGGTACCTTCGGTGTAACAATCTCGCTGCAGGTCTTGTCCAGGAAACTCTAGTTTTCCCGGATGTTCCTTAGGTCATCCAGTTGCCTCTCCAGTGCCCCAACACGGTCCTTCAGGACCTGAACATGGACACACTTTCCACAGTTATAGCAGCCAGAGGCACCAGCAGTGACTCTGACCTCCCACATCCTGCAAGCTCGCACTGAATCAGCTTACCTGGGTTGGGGGGAGGGACTCAAATAGAGATAGCTAGGAGACGGTGTCTGAGGCAGGAGGCAGAGAAGGGAAGCACTCAGACCCAACATGTACGGGGGGAAGAAGAAAAAAATAATAAACAGAGAATAAGAGGTGGTGGGTGTCTTAAAGGTGTGAGCAGAGAGAAAGAGGGGTATAAAATGACAATAGAAGCAAGTGCTAGCAAGGTAAAAATTAATAGTGGCTGGCAGACAAATCCAGGAAAAAAATCAAAAGGGGCCACTTGTCAACATAATTGTATAAAGGGTAAAAGTGTTATAAAAACAAGCCTGAAGGCTTTGTGTCTCAATGCGAGGAGCATTCGTAATAAGGTGGATGAGTTGAAGGTGCAGATAGCTATTAATGACTATGCTACAGTTGGGATCACGGAGACATGGCTCTAGGGTGACCAAGGCTGGGAGCTGAACATCCAGGGATATACAATATTCAGGAGGGATAGACGGAAAGGAAAAGGAGGTGGGGTAGCGTTGCTGGTGAGAGAGGAGATTAATGCAATAGAAAGAAAGGACATTAGCATGGATGATGTGGAATCGATATGGGTAGAGCAGCGAAACTCTAAGGGGCAGAAAACGCTAGTGGGAGTTGTGTACAGGCCACCTAACAGTAGTATTGGAGTTGGGGATGGCCATCAAACAGGAAATTAGAAGTGCGTGCAACAAGGGTAACACAGTTATAATGGGTGACTTCAATCTGCATATAGATTGGGTGAATCAAATTGGCAGGGGTGCCGAGGAAGAGGATTTCTTGGAATGTATGCGGGATAGTTTTCTAAACCAGCATGTGGAGGAACCAACGAGAGAGCAGGCTATTCTAGACTTGGTATTGAGTAATGAGGAAGGGTTAGTTAGCAGTCTTGTTGTGCGTGGCCCCTTGGGCAAGAGTGACCATAATATGATTGATTTCTTCATTAGGATGGAGAGTGACATAATTAAGTCAGAAACAAGGGTTCCGAACTGAAACAAAGGTAACTTTGAAGGTATGAGCCGTGAATTGGCCAAGATAGACTGGCAGGTGACTGTTAAAGGGTTGACAGTGGATGTGCAATGGAAGGTATATAAAGACTGCATGGATGAAGTACAAAAATTGTTCATACCAGTTTGGCAAAAGAATAAATCAGGGAAGGTGGTGCATCCGTGAATAACGAGGGAAATTAGGGATAGTATAAAAACTAAAGATGAGGCATACAAATTGGCCAAAAAAAGCAGCCTTCCAGAGGACTGGGAGAAATTCAGAATCCAGCAGAGGAGGACAAAGGGCTTAATTAGAAAAGGGAAAATAG
Organism: Okamejei kenojei; assembly: GCA_035221665.1. Classification (NCBI taxonomy): domain Eukaryota; kingdom Metazoa; phylum Chordata; class Chondrichthyes; order Rajiformes; family Rajidae; genus Okamejei; species Okamejei kenojei. The sequence continues at coordinate 47,055,458 of CM069139.1, forward strand.
ATTACGAAAGGAAACTGGCAGGGAACATAAAAACTGACTGCAAAAGTTTTTATAGATATGTGAAGAGAAAGAGACTAGTTAGAACAAATGTTGGTCCCTTGCAGTCAGAAGCACGTGAATTGATCATGGGGAACAAGGACATGGCAGACCAATTGAATAACTACTTTGGTTCTGTCTTCACTAAGGAAGACATAAATAATCTGCCGGAAATAGCAGTGGACCGGAGGTCAAATAAGATGGCGGAACTGAGTGAAATCCAGGTTAGCCGGGAAGTGGTGTTGGGTAAATTGAACAGATTAAAGGCTGATAAATCCCCAGGGCCAGATGGTCTGCATCCCAGAGTGCTCAAGGAGGTAGCCACGGAAATAGTGGATGCATTAGTGATAATTTTTCAAAACTCCTTAGATTCTGGAGTAGTTCCTGAGGATTGGAGGATAGCTAATGTAACCCCACTTTTTAAAAAAGGAGGGAGAAAGAAAGCGGGGAATTACAGACCAGTTAGTCGAACATGGGTAGTGGGGAAGCTGCTAGAGTCAGTTATTAAAGATGGGATAGCAGTACATTTGGAAAGTGGTGAAATCATTGGACAAAGTCAGCATGGATTTACAAAAGGTAAATCATGGCTGACGAATCTTATAGAATTTTTCGAGGATGTAACTAGTAGAGTGGATAAGGGAGAACCAGTGGATGTGTTATATCTGGACTTTCAGAAGGCTTTCGACAAGGTCCCACATAAGAGATTAGTATATAAACTTAAAGCACACGGTATTGGTGGTTCAATATTGATGTGGATAGAGAACTGGCTGGCAGACAGGAAGCAAAGGGTAGGAGTAAACAGGTGCTTTTCAGAATGGCAGGCAGTGAGTAGTGGGGTACAGCAAGACTCAGTGCTGGGACCCTATTTATTTAAATATACATTAATGATTTGGACGAGGGAATTGAATGCAACATCTCCAAATTTGCAGATGACATCAAGCTGGGGGGTACAGTTAGGTGTGAGGAGGATGCTAGGAGGCTGCAGGGTGATTTGGATAGGCTGAGTGAATGGGCAGATGCATGGCAGATGCAGTATAATGTGGATAAATGTGAGGTTATCCACTTTGCTGGCAAAAACATGAGGGTAGACTATTATCTGAATGGTGGCGGACTAGGAAAAGGGGAGATGCAATGAGACCTGGGTGTCATGGTACACCAGTCATTGAAAGTAGGCATGCAGGTGCAGCAGGCAGTGAAGAAAGCAAATGGTATGTTAGCATTCATAGCAAAAGGATTTGAGTATAGGAGCAGGGAGGTTCTACTGCAGTTGTACAGGGTTTTGGTGAGACCACACCTGGAGTATTGCGTACAGTTTTGGTCTCCAAATCTGAGGAAAGACATTCTTGCCATATAGGGGGTTCAGAGAAGGTTCACCAGACTGATCTCGGGACTTTCATATGAAGAAAGACTGGATAGACTCGGCTTGTACTCGCTGGAATTTAGAAGATTGAGGGGGGATCTTACAGAAACTTACAAAATTCTTAAGGGGTTGGACAAGCTAGATGCAAGAAGATTGTTCTCGATGTTGGGGGAGTCCAGAACAAGGGGTCAGAGTCTAAGGATAAGGAGGAATTCCTTTCGGACCAAGATGAGGAAAACATTCTTTACACAGAGAGTGGTGAGTCTCTGAAATTCTCTGCCACAGAAGATCGTTGAAGTCAGTTCATTGACTATATTCAAGAGGGAGTTGGATGTGGCTCTTGTGGCTAAAGGGATCAGGGGGTATGGAGAGAAGGCAGGTACGGAATACTGAGTTGGATGATCAGCCATGATCATATTGAATGGCGGTGCAGGCTCGAAGGGCCGAATGGCCTACTCCTGCACCTATTTATCTATGTTTCTTTCTATGTTTCTATTTCTTCACTGCGTCTCACCTTCTCCAACTTTTGGCGTAGTCGCCTTCCTCAGCCTTCTCACCGAAGACTCTCGAGCAAAAGACTCACACTTTTCAAAGAAATTTCCCTGCACAGTACGCTGATGCAATATGAATCATTTTGAAGGGAACTAACCAAAGATGATACACAGAAAAATATAAGCACAGGTAGAATTAGGTCTGGATAGCTCTTCCAAAGAGTTGGCACAGATGTGATGAATTGAATGAGTTGCATCTGTACCGTAAACATCTGTGGTGTCCAAGTCCACGGAGTGCATTCCGCACTTTTAAGGGAGCATTTTACTCCTTTTATTACTAATTTCGTTTGGTAATGATCAATGCCGCATTAATGGTGCCCCTCTGGTGCGTATTGTTTTTTGCTATGATAGCATGAATGAATAAAGTACAGTAAACCCTTGTTATTACAGACCGCTTTAAAACTGATTTCAGTCATAGCAAACGGACCAACCGATGTTCACAGCCAGGCTGGTCTGCCAACACCAACCCCAGCACTCACCGCCTTCCCAGCCGCTTCCAGGCTGGGCTTTTTATTCTACCACTGGTACGTTTTTCCCTACAATTCAAGACCCTACAATATCTTGAACACTTAACTTGTCATAGAACAACCACAGTTTCTTCAGTTTCTTAATGTTTTATATTTAATCACTAGTTTAGCTCGTCACTTACTCCATGCTTTCTTACATGCCCTGATGTCCTTGCTAAAACCCGGTGTCTGAAACTGGCCAAAATAAAAGTTACCACTCACATTAACTAGCATTTTGTGAGGTTTTAAAAATTCCTTGCTTTTGTACTCTATGCCCACACAAGTTATCCTTCCACTTTCAAAGATCTGTGTATGTGCAGCCCCATGTTTCGCTGTCCCTGCATTCATTTTAAATTGTATGATTTAGTTTCAATTGCCTTATCTCATTCTTCTTACTAAAATACATCAGTTCAGACTCGCCATCTGTCCTCTGAGTTGTCAGTGAGTAACCCATTGTTGACCATATCATCAAATTTTGTGTTATCTGCAAATGTTGATAATATCTTTATATCCAAAGAGACTTTAGCGCAACAGACTTGGTAACAACTCTAAAATGGAATCTGTCGGCTATGTATTGTCGACTAGTCGGCTATGTCGGCTATGTCGGCTATGTCGACTTTGGTTGTCATTTTCGATCTGCTTTCATTCTGATTATCATCTTGCAAGGTTGTATAGATTCCGAAATTGATTGTGTGGATAGAGGCAATTGTGGGCCGAATATTTAAGAAAAGAGGGAGAGGTAAAACAGGGAAATACCATCCCGTTAGCCTCATGATGTTGGAAGGAAAATGCTGGGATCGATAAAGAAAGAAGTGCTAATAGAATACTTTGAAAATAATAAGAGGATAAAGTTGAGTTAACATGCTGTTATGAAATGACATCATATTTGACTCATCTGTTGAGTTTCTTTCAGGTTATAATTAGAACAGATTAGAACAGGGGTAATGTATGGATGTGATGTGTTTGGACTTCCAGAAAGCTTTCAATAAGGAAGATTAGGGCTTGTGAAATTTCAGGTAACATACAGGGTTCCCTAAGAATTAGCACCCAGGCCCCAGGTACTCATAATAGTTTTCAAAGATTTGGTCAAGGAGATCAAATGTCACATTTTCAAGTTGTCTGACGATACTGAACCAGTTAGGATTGTGAGTACAGAGAAGGATGTAAAGAGGCTTTAAGCATATACAGAGCAGCTAAGTGAGTTGGCAAGGGCATGGAAAATGGCAGTTGCAATATCATGGAAAAATGGAAAGTAATTTTAGCACACATAAAGTCAAAAGGATAATGAGAAGAGATTAGTTAGTATTGATATTCAAAGGGAGACATGCCCCCTTATGCACAAATCACTGAAGGCTAACATGCAGGTGAAGCAAGAGATTAGAGGCCTGTCCCACTTGCCGATTTTTCCGGCGACTGCTGGCATCATTGACTGACGTATCAGGTCACCGAAAAATACGTGGTGTGATGACGTATGACACGGCGGTGATGCAGCGTGATGACGTATGACGCGCGGTGTTTTTTCAAGTGTCGCACCATTTTTTTTGTCGCCGCTGGTTTTGAAATGTTCAAAATCTTTTGGTGACACTGATATGACGCTGGCAGTCACCGAGAAAATCGACAAGTGAGACAGGACCCTAAGAGCGCAAATGGTATGGTAGTCTTTATTATGAGAGGGCTTGATTAGAGGAGTAACAAAGTCTGATTGCAATTACACAGGATCTTGGTGAGACTGCAACTGTTTTGTCTCTTTATCCAGGAAAGAATGTACTAGTCATAGAAAGAATGCAGCCAAGGAGTAAGGTTTACAGGGATGATTGGTTTGCTGCATGAGGAAAGTATGAGAAGAGTTTGGGCAAGGTCTCATTAAGACTAATGAACATCTTAAAGATTTTAACAAACCAGAAACAGGGAGTATGTTTCCCCTGATTAAGGAGTCAAGGACCAGAGGGCACAGTTTGCGAACAAGGGGTAGGCAGTTCATGTAAGAGATTAGGAGAAAAGTCTTCATTCTGAGGGTGTTGAACATTTGGAAAGTCAACCTGCTGAAAGATTACATGTCCCAGGCAGACCAAAGATGCATATTTCACCAAAATGCGAATTTCACCAAATTAAGGCTGCAGGAGTATGTGCTGAGAGGCACATTGAAGTTTGGTTCAGCCTTCTGCTGCTGGATATTGCGGGGCTGAGTCTGATAGAAACGCCCCTCACACAAGAGAAGGTATCACACATATTACCACAGCTATCAGAGACAATGGTTCTATATGTCAGGAAAAAGCGAGGTGCAAATATTACTGAGTATAATGCGAGCAATATTGAATGCATAGACATATTATTAATGCATCAAGAGTATTTTGCATAGTTTTGTTTTGTATATAATCTTTATTACAAATACATTGTAATTTTAATTTTGAAATTAAAAAATAGTTTAGCACAACAAATGTATCTTATCTTGGAATGAGTCCTACCATTAGCTCCACCCTCATTTAAGATAATCTTGTAACTGCACACTCTTGATTCTCATCACCAGCAAAATGGGGATTGATGAGTTCAATAATAGTTATTGATTAAAAGGTTATCTAATTGACTAATATTTAGTTAATTATTCCATCAACATTAAAATGTGAGCACAAAGAAGAGGAGCATAAAACAGAAAGATATCACAGGGCTGTAGAGTTGAATCCCTCCATCATTTTTGCCGCCTCCAAAGGGATCCCACAACTGGCCACATCTTCCCATCTCCTCCCCTTTCAGCTTTCCGCAGAGAACGCTCCCTCCGTAACTCCCTGGTCAATTCTTCCCTGCCCACCCAAATCACCCCCTCTCCTGGCACTTTCCCTGCAATCGCAGGAAATGCTACACTTGTCACTTTACCTTCCCCCCTTGACTCCATCCAAGGACCTAAGCAGTCTTTCTAGGTGCGGCAGAGGTTCACGTGCACCTCCTCCAACCTCATCTATTGCGTCCTCTGCTCTAGGTGTCAGCTGCTCTACATTGGTGAGACCAAGCGTAGGCTTGGCGATCACTTCGCCCAACACCTCTGCTCGGTTCGCAATAACCAACCTGATCTCCTGGTGGCTCAGCACTTCAACCATTCTGAATCTAACCTTTCTGTCCTGGGCCTCCTCCATAGCCAGAGTGAGGCCCACCATAAATTGGAGGAGCAGCACCTCATATTTCGCTTGGGTAGTTTACACCCCAGCGGTATGAACATTGACCTCCAATTTCAGGTAGTCCCTGCTTTCTCCCTCTTTCCCCTCCCCTTCCCAGCTCTCCCACAACCCACTGTCTCCGCCTCTTCCTTTCTTCTTCCCGCCCCCCCCCCCCCCCCCCATCCCCACATCAGTCTGAAGAAGGGACTTAACCCGAAAAATTGCCTTTGTCCTTCGCTCCATAGATGCAGCCTCACCCGCTGAGTTTCTCCAGCATTTTGTCTGCCACAGGTCTGTATACGTGCATTTCTAGATAACTCGTTTAGCTTAAACAAGTTAAAGGCTGTAGAAGACATATTTTTCGAAATAAGGTAAAGATTAACATTTTCTTGTAGCTTTTAAGACAATCAGTACCAGCAAGAAATTATGAATGGAGATACAATGAACTGCAGATGCTGGAATATGAAGCAAAAAAAGTCAAACTGTTGGAAGAATCAAGCAGGTCAAGCACCTGTGGAGGCAAAGGGATAGTTGATGTCTTGAGTCAAGACCCTGCATCAGAACTGAGAATGTAGCACGAAGATGGCCAATGTAAGAGGAAGGGAGTCAATGAATGAGATGATGGTGGATGGGAACAGTGGAGGGGAATGTCAATGTGGGAGTGGGGGGATGGGGAGAGACAGGTAAGGGAGGTGAAATGATATGGCAGAAGGGATAGGTAATAAGAATCTACTAAGAACCATCAAGATGTATTTTTGAGATGAGATTGAATAAATTCAATGTTAGAAGAGACAGGTCAATGGAACCTGCTCTGCAAAACATTCACCTTGTCCATGCTTCATGATGAAGAGGAAGTCACCCCACAGTTGCAGGAAATAGTGCCAGAAGTTGGAGAAGGGAGGGTGAAAAGATATGAATAAACTAGGAAAATACAGAGGGAGTGTCCCTATGGAAAGCAGAAAGATGGGAGGAGAGGGGAAGATGTGGCTGGTGTGGAAATCCAATGGAGCTGGCAGAAGTGACAAAGGATGACATGCTGGATGCATAAGCCAGCAGAATGAAAGACAAAGAAACTAAATCTGTGTTCTATTGGGTTCCAGGAGGTGAGATTAGACAGAAGTGAAACAGAGGAAATACGTGCCAGGGACCTATCAAATGCAACATAGGTGGGGAATCCATGTGTCCTGAAGAAGAAACATTTGAGCAGATTTGAGAATCCAAGAGAAGGGGAAGGTAAAAGTCAGGTTAGGAGCACGGGTATTCAAGGTAATCGTGCGATTCCGTAGGTTCACAGCAGACAACAGTGAAAAGCTTGTTCCCTGAGTTGAAGATGGAGAGATAGAGAGTGGGATGAGAAGTGTCCAAAATAGTCGAGGTGAATTTGAGGGCAGAGTGGAAGTAGGTTTAAAAAGTGGTAAGTTCTGTGGGAGTGCAGGGAGCAGCACCAAGGTAGTGGTCAAAATAAGGTACATTTTGGATACTGTGACCCAACACTGACAGGTTATGATTTTGGAGACAATAAGATGACTTAATGTACTTTAATCACCCAAAGCTTGAAAGCAAGCACCACCAGACTAAGGAACAGCTTTTTCCCCTCTGAGCAGGTTTCTGAACAGTCCTTCCTTAAGCTAGGGTACTGTCCAGTTCACCTCTACCTCATTTCAGACATTGGACATTCCTCCATGGAACTGATGCACTAAAATGCTGAGAATGATATACTGCAGTCTGTATCTTCCCATTTGCTCAACCTATTGTACCTGATTGTATAACATTATCTGATGTATAGTATTATCTGATCTGCTTGGACGAGACACTGTCTAGAATCCCCAGGGAGGATAAGATTATTCTCCTAGGAGACTTCAACGCTAGGGTTGGCCAGGACCAACACCTCTGGAAGGGTATTATAGGAAAGGAAGGCATCGGAAACATCAACTCCAATGGAGCTCTGCTTCTCAGCAAATGTGCTCAGCACAACATCACTATCACTAACACCCTCTTTCACCAGAAAAACAAACTTAAGGCATCTTGGAGACACCCCCGCTCCAAATAGTGGCATCTCATTGACTATGCCATTGTACGAGCCAGGACCGCCGTGATATGAACATCACAAGGCCATAATCGATGCAGATGACTGCTGGACAGATCATCACCTCATCCACTCCATGATGTCCTTCAAACTCAAGAGGAAGAGGAGGATTCAAAAGAAGCAGATCCAGCTGAGACTGAACCTTGAAAGCTGTAGGAAACTCCCACCCAGCAGCGACTTCAGGCTTCTCTTGGGGAAGCCTCCAACTGGAGGTTTGACATTGATGACATTGAAGAGCACTGGTGCAGGCTCAAATCCACCATCCTTGATACCTACAAAACTATCTTTGGGTGCAAGTCCAGAAAACACCTTAAACACCAGGACTGGTTTGACGAGAGCGACACAGAGATAGAACAGCTCATCTCCAAGAAAAGGAAAGACTTTCGTGCCTGGCAAAATGATGTAACCTGCAAGGTCAAAAGAGCGGCTCACTCCAGAGCCAAGGCGGACGTCCAGAGCCGGGTGAGGGAGCTTAAGAACTCTTGGTGGACAGAAAAGGCTCTGTAAATCCAGAGACTGTCAGACTCAGGTGACACCAGAGGATTCTTCAGCGCTACTAAGGCTGTCTATGGTCCAAGCTACCATGGCTTAAAGCCCCTGTGCTCAACGGACGGGCAAGAACTGCTGAAGGACAATGAGTCCATTAACACTCGATGGAGAGAGCACTTCCAGGAACAACTCAACCGTGACAGCACAACTGAACCAGACATTACCCACCGCATACCCCAGAGTCTCATCAGAGAAGACATGGAAGAATCTCCCACTATGACAGAGGTTCAAGGTGCCATCAAGAGCCTTAAGAACAACAAGGCTACCGGTCCAGATGGGATCCCAGCTGAGATCTTAAAGGAAGGTGGACTGGAGCTCCTGAACCACGTCCACACCTACACCCAACTCCTCAAGGTCTGGAAAAAAATAAGAACTTCCCTCAGAACTCAGGAATGCTCTAATAGACTGTTTTCAAGAAGGGGGACAAGGCTGAATGTGGAAACTACCAGGGCATCTCGCTCCTATCAACAACAGGCAAAGTCTTGCTCGTGTCCTCACAAACTGACTGTCTGCGGAGGTACTCCCAGGATCACAGTGTGGCTTCCGCCCACCCAGAGGTACAGCAGACATGACATACAGCACGCCAATTCCAGGAAAAATGCTGTGAACATAGGTAGCCTTTGTACATGACCTTCATAGACCTGACAATGGCTCTTGACTCAGTAGATCACCAGGCTCTTTGGAGCATACTATCAAGGTACGGTTGCCATGACAAGTACATCAGAATATTGCAGCTTCTAGATGATGGCATGTCGGTCACAGTGCTCAGCAACTGCGGCTCTGAGTCCGAGCCCTTCACTGTGGAAACAGGGGTCAAACAGGGATGCATCATCGTACCCACCCTGTTTGTTGTCTTCATTGCTGCCATACTTCAACTCATTGGTGAAGAGCTGCCATAGGGCATCCCAATCCTCTACAGAACTGACGGTGGGCTCTTCAACCTTAATAGGTTTAAGGCCAAGAGCAAAGTCAGTAACACTGCCATCATGGAGCTTCAGTACGCGGACGACTGCACCATTGCAACACACTCTGCAGAAGACCTCCAGGGCATCCTGAAAGCCTTTGCCAAGGCATACAGAGCAAGGGGGCTAGCCTTAAACATCAAGAAGACACCAGGTCCCACATTAACCTCCACCCAACCAGCCGTCTACCCAGCCCACTATAAAAGTAGACGACAACATCCTACAACATCCTGAAGCCGTGGTCTCCGGTAGGGAAGCACCGATTCGGGATTTACCTTCCAGACGAGAGAGCCTGTACATCTGGCCGCCCGCAGTGGCGACTGCGGAGGTTTACGGCCCGACTACGGGGGAGCAATGGAGGAGGATTGACTGTACTTTGTGCCTTCCACCACAGTGAAGAATGCTGTGGTGGATGTTTGTGTTAAATTTTTATTGTGTATTGTGTGTTCTTTTTGATTGTACTGCTGCTGGCAAGTTCATTTCACTGCACTTTATTGTGTATGCAATGAATAAATCTGTTTGATTTGATTTGATTGACACGACTCTTGAAAATATTGACCACTTCCCCCACCTTGGCAGCATTCTTTCCTCAAAAGCCAACATCGACATCTGAGGTCAACCATCACCTGATGCCAGCGGAGCCTACGTCAGATTCAGGAAAAAAGTCTTCGAAGACCGTGAACCTCAAACAAACTGCTGGCTTACAGAGTCGTTGTTCTCTCCACCCTGTTGTATGGAGCCGAGTCATAGACCACCGACAGCAGGCACCTGAGAGCCCTGGAACAATACCATCAAAGATCCTTACAAAAGATTCTGAGGATCAGCTGGGAGGACAAACGCACCAACATCAACGTTTTGGAGGATGCCAACATGACCAGCATCACCACCGCAATAATGTAGCACCAATTTTGATGGACTGGCCATGTCATCCGCATGTCCAACATACGTCTCCCTAAACAGACCCTGTCCTCTCAACTGAAGAAAGGTCGGCGAGCCCCCGGTGGGGCCAAAGAAACGCTTCAAGAACAACATCAAGAACAGTTGGAAGAAATTCCACATCACATCGAACAACTAGGAGCAAATTGCACTGGACTGGCGCTCCTGGAGGAGATCCGTGCAGGAAGGAGCTGCACGTCATGAAACGGACCGACGCTGTGTCATAGAGACAAAGCAACAGCACCATAAGGAGAGAGAGAGAAGGGGGCCCGACGACTACCAACCACTGCCAATCTCCACTGCCCACGTGGCATCAAAGTGTGTGGATCACGGATCGGCCTCTGCAGACTCACAAATAGACGACCCAATGGAGAGGAGAGGACAGTCATACTCATTTTGAGTGACCACCGATGATGATGATTGGATACCACCCAAAACAAGGCTTTTCGCTGCACCTTAGTGCACATGACAATAATAAATTTAAACTTAAACCTAGTAGGTCGATCCCCGGAGTTAAAATCTGCATACATGCAGTCACTTAAATTACAGAATGCACACAAAACTATTCACTGAATGCCCACATAGACTCTGTAACTTGAACATCCTATTCCTGAATAAGTGCTATCTACTTGCACATTTCTTGGGATAGTAAAAACTAGAGAAAATCTTGGGTAAAGCACTTCTCTTCTGTCAGGGGGTGGGGGAAGGTGAGGGATGGAATGTGTGGTGTAAGCACTGGCGATAAATCCAAAGGTCTGGCCTTCATAACCTTAAATTTGTGTGTCATGTTTACCTTTGTTAAGCCTCAAAATATCCAGTGCCAATGTGAGGAGATTTTAAAAGAAGTTTCAAGATTTTGTTCTGTTTGGAATAATTAGAAAACCATATGTTCAGTTTATATTCTTAAGTTTTATTAAAAACAGTTACATTTGAATCCACTATAACTGAAGTTTGCTGGACATCTTGACTAGAGAAATAGTAATAAGTACATTGTGACTCAAGATTAAATGGTGAGCAAACCTTTCAAACTTTCTAAAGTTAAATACCTTTGAGGTCAGAACATAATCAAATATTTCTATTCACAAAAATGAAGAGTGATCAGAATGATCAGAATATAATTTTCTAACAACTGCAACATGTATACATTTTCTATTTAAAATAATTATATTCATAAATACTTATACATCTAAAGCAAATATATAGATGGATCCTGAAAATAGAAATTCCAAATCAAAGATCCTGTTCTTTTTATTTGACAAATTTTAGTTCTAACATTATTTTCATTTTATAGTGAATAAGGACTCTGATAATAATGATATTAATCATTTTACATCAACTAAGTTTGAGAGCTGATTGAATTTATATCATAAGCTTAAACAAAGATGAGAAGACTGTTTAAAACATCTCTCCTTAACTGACGAAAGCATAATTATAGTAATTGAGTTACGATAAGGAACAAGTCAAAAGGATGCAGTCATTTTACGTTCTGTTTTCTAAACAAGCTGAAAGTGTCTTGGAAAAATACTCCATGAGCATTGAAACTAAAGTTAAGCAATCAAGATAAACAAAAGATCTGGCCTTCATAATTTTAAAATTATGTGTCATGTTTACCTTCATTAAGCCTAAAAGTATTTCATGCTGATGCAAGGAGAATTCAAAAAAAGTTTTCAAGTGTTTGCTCTGCTTGGAATAATTAGAAAGCCACATGGTCAGTTTATATTTCTCAATTTTATTAAGAACAGTTTCCACAGTTCCAGCCAGATGAGAATGAACAAGCCAATAGTTAAAATAGCAGAAAAATACTTCCTGCTATGCTGCTGTTCCTATTTGAAGGCTCTTTCACTAAAATTGTCAAACTATCTAGAGTGTGGAGAATGTCTCGCATTGCATTAAAACTAAGGTCACATATAGCAAGTGATGTTAATATAATGTTCAATGTTAGTGGCCTTGCCCAATGCTGACCGGCCAGTACAATGAAATTAAATTGCTCCTGGAATTGTGAGACTCCTGATTTTCATTCCCCAGTGTCCTGCAAATTATTCTCTCTCAATAATATCTAGTTCCTTTATGAAAGCTTGAATTGATCGATTGCCCCATCCCTACGCGTAGAAAACTCCAGGCTGGAAATGTTATTGGTAAAATAACTTGCCTTCATCCCTTTATGTCTTTGACCACCTTGAACTTGTTAGCATAGAGATACCTCTGGGCTGGGGAGAACTGTGCAGCCAGAGCAAGATAGACAGCAAGTTCCTAACATGGTGAATGGAGTCGGGTTTATTGTCATATGAACACATGTGGTGAGGTACAGGTATAATGAAAGAATTGCTAACTGACAATATAGACAGACAGCACACATAAAACCTAAATTATAAATAAATTGTGTATAAATTGCACATAGATTCTACAAGACAGTGTAAAAAAGGACACTTGCATTAATGCAACAAATATGCAATTAGAAAACAACTCCCATCGTAGTGCATAAGGTGTTATGTGGTCCTGTCAGCAAGAAATCTTCTGCATTATGCAATAATCCCTTTCAATGTCAATTCCTTTAGGGCTCACATTGTTCTGGTACCACTTCTTATTTCTGGTGTATACCTCCTGATATGTTAACATTCTGTATTTCCAGAGCACTAATCATGACAACATTGTCAATGTTCCTAGTTGGAAATTTATTTCAAGGTTTTGTTAATCTGCAGTGAGTAAATCATGAGAGTTTAATCATTTTACTTCGGTGTCACGTGAATGACTACGTGAAGAAGCCCCGCCTGGCGCTAGAACGGCATTACGTCGACGCTGACGGCAGAAGCAAGAGCTGCAGAGCGCAGCTCCTCGCAGCGGCCGGGACGCTGATTCACCCGTTAGTGAGACTATAAGTGACACTGTAAGTGCAAGGAAAAGAGGGGACGTTCTAAAAAAGACGTTACGCTGGTAGAACCAGCAAAAGTGAAAGTAAAATTTAAAATCAGAGTCACGCTGACGTACTGATTTAGCCAGATAATAAAAAAGAAAAATGGAGAAGTCTCAAAGGAAAATTTAGCGGGTAAAAAGATCGTCCCGGGGTGAAGCTAAAGAGTCGGGACAAGAGTTTAGTGCGGATCCGGTTCCGATACCGGTGGCCGCTGATTCACCCGTTAGTGAGACTATAATTTCTCCAGAAATGCAAACCATGGAGGAAAATGTTCCTAGGAAAAGTAAAAAGAAATCCGTGAGGCCCGTGGTTTCTGATAATGACTCTGATAATGAAAGTCCTCCGGATAATAAAGCTATATGGCTTAAAATGGAACACATGGAGAGAGTACTCCAAATTATAATGAGACAAGGGTCACAGTACCCAGACGTTTCCCAAAATGACCCTGAGGGGTTTGAATATCCAGAATATGGCTATGTGCCAAATTGGGAATATGAAACTCCAGACCCAGGATTAAGGGCGGAAGAAGTCTCATTGGATATAATTCCAAGTGTATCAGGTCTGCAAAAGGCAGACCCTGCAAGTGGTGATGTGGATTATGAGTGCACACCACGAATAAAAAAGAAGAGGCCAGATGTGCCTGATATGGCAAAAGATTTTGCTATACCTGAAGGAAGTGGTGAGGCTATGGAAGAAAACCTAGCTGCCAGTATTAATTATATGGTATCTCACCAACTTCAAGATTCTGTGATGGTTGAAACAGCAGAATTATATAAAACACCGGAAAATTGCACCTCATTGAAGGTACCTACGGTTAATCCGTCTATATGGACGCCTATGACTCCAGGCATGAGAGGACAAGAAATAAGATTTCAAAGAATCCTCAAACTGATTTCAGCTGCCATTACTGCTTTTGGAAGGCAAATGGAAGGGTCGGAAATGGTTAAAATCCAAAAAGATACTTTGGGCTTATTGTGCAATTCCTTCTATGAAATTAATTGTATGAGGAAAATTGCGATTCGGCCCATATTTCATCCAAGGTTTGCAGGTCTGTGTCGATCAAGTGGTGTTCAAGCTCCTGGTTATCTATTTGGAGAGAACCTGCCCAAGCAAATAAGATAAATGGATGAAGAGGCTAAATCTATTAGCCATATGAGACCTTTCATTTTTGGACAAAAAAGGTATTTTTCGTCAAGAAGGGGATTTGATTTTGGAAACAGAGGCAGGAATATGATAAGAAAATATTACCATCCAACACAGCCTAATGTTCACCCGTATACGGGGAGAAGGAGACCACCACGTTCATATGGAGAGGTACAAAAAATGTATTCAATTCTTAAAGAAACTGTGGACAAATCTCCAGTTGGAGGGAGATTACAAATGTTTTATGATGAATGGCTTGCCATCACATCTGATCGGTTATTTTACAAACAGTTTCAGGAGCTACTATAACATTTAAAGAGGTGTTAACTCTCCGGTACAAAATAAACCTGCTTATGGTTTCATGTTTTCTGCAATTGAAGAGGCAGAAATTAATGTGGAAATTGACAAATTGTTTAAAAAAGGTGTTATTGAAAAAACTGTTGAACATAAACATCAATTTGTGTCAAATATATTTCCAAGAAGTAAAAAAGATGGTGGTTGCAGAATTATTCTGGACCTTACAAACATTAATACATTTGTCGAGTATAAACATTTTAAGATGAAAACATTCAACACTACAAGACATTTGATATCAGCAGGTTGTTATATGGCTACAATTGATTTAAAGGATGTGTACTATTCAGTACCGATACACCAGTTCTTTCGAAGGTATTTAAAATTTAATTGGCTGGGACAGCTGTGGCAATTCAAAGCTTTACCAAATGGGTTAAGTTCAGCTCCCAGACTCTTTACAAAGCTGTTGAAACCAGCTTTAGCACAATTAAGAGCACAAAAGCACATCATTATTGCTTATCTGGATGACATTTTAATCATCAATAGTAATCAGGAATCAGCTGAAAAATCAGTTTCAGCAACTAAAACTTTATTTGAGAAGTTAGGTTTCTTGATTCATCCAATCAAGTCCCAGCTGCAGCCAGCACAGTCAATTAACAATTTGGGGTTTGTGATTAACTCAGTTACTATGTTAGTAACTTTGCCAACAGATAAGATTGATGATATTTTAATGACCTGTAGGGATCTCATTCACAAACCTTATCCCTCCATCCGGGAAGTAGCAAAGGTAAATTAGTAGCAGCATTTCCTGCAGTAGAATTTGTTCCATTACATTACCAAAACCTTCGAAGGGACAAAATAAGAGCTCTAAAAAAGAGAGCAGGCCATTTTGATAGGCCTATGCAATTAACAAAAGAAGCTTTATTGGAATTGCAATGGTGGATTGAAAATGTCCCACAAGCTGCTATAAACTTTCTGATACAACAGCCTGAAGTAATTTTACAAACAGATGCTAGTGCTCTCGGATGGGGGGCGACAGATTCATTTACGAGCTGTGGGGGCAGATGGACTGTCCAAGAGGAAATGTTTCTCCAAACATATGGTATTAACTATTTAGAATTATTGGGGGCGTTTTATGGGTTAAAAGCCTATTGTTCTACAAAAAAGAATCTGCATGTACTGATACAATTAGACAATAAAACAGCTGTTGCATATATTAATCACATGGGTGGAGTCAGATCAGTATCATGTGATTGTCTGGTCAATCAGATATGGCAGTGGTGTATTAAGCACCAAATTTGGATTTCGGCAAATTATATCCCAGGTAAAGACAATGTGGTGGCAGAAAATAGATCAATAGATTAAAGACAACACAGAATGGATGTTGAACCCAGTAATTTTCAGTAAAATTGTGATTCAATATGGGTTACCAGACATTGATCTGTTTGCATCAAGATTAAATCAACAATTGCCTAAATATGTGTCTTGGGAACCAGATCCAGATGCAGTAGCAGTAGATGTTTTTTCACTACATTGGGGGAATATGTTATTTTATGCTTTTCCGCCATTTGCTCTGGTTCAGCAATGTCTGAAGAAAATAGAACAAGATTCTGCCACAGGATTATTGGTGATTCCAAATTGGCCGACACAACCATGGTTCTCATTGATGTTAAACATGATTAAAGAACCATATATGTCAATTCCTAGCAGCAGTGATTTATTAATAAAACCGGTAACCAAAGAAATTCATCCATTACATGCTTATATGAATTTGTTAATCTGGTTTTGACCAGACCACTACAAGAGCTTGGATTGTCGGATAGAACTATGGATATTATAGTTGCATCATGGCGAGATAGCACTCAGAGACAATATATGACACATATAAAGAAATGGGAAAATTTTTGTAGACAATCAAATATATCCTATCATACTGTGAACATTGCAAACATATTGGAGTTCCTTGCCGAGTTGCATTTTGAACAGCACTTAAGTTATTGTGCCATTAATAGTGCACGTAGTGCCTTATCATCTTATTTAGGACAAATCTCTGACCAGAAATCAATTGGATCACATCCATTAATATCCAGATTTATGAAAGGAATCTTTAACAAAAATCCACCCAAACCAAGATATACAGAAATTTGGGATGTCAGCATTGTACTTACTTTACTTAGGCAATGGACTCCAATCGAAGTTTTATCATTGGAAAAGTTAACATTTAAATTAGTAATGTTAATGGCATTGGTTTCAGCTCAAAGGGTGCAAACATTACAAATGCTACATTTAGACTGTATGCATGTGGCTGCAGATAACATTGTGTTTTATGTTTACGATCTGATCAAACAAAGCAGACCAGGGAGAACTGGAGCAAAGGTAATGTTTCAAGCTTACCCTATTGATCCAATGTTGTGTGTAGTTAAATATTTGAATCAATATATAAAAGTTTCCAAAACTCTTTGAGGTGATGAAAAAACATTAATGATTACGCATAAGAAACCACACACAAAAGCTTCAGTGCAAACAATTTCAAGGTGGTTAAAACAGGTGTTACTTTTAGCAGGAGTAGACACTGATGTGTTCAAATCTCACTCCACCAGGGCAGCAGCTACGTCCGCGGCGAAGTTACAGGACGTACCACTCGAACACAGTTTAGAAACCGCAGGGTGGTGTAAAGAAGAAACTTTTTCAAAGTTCTACAATAAACCTGTTAACACAATGACAGGCTTTGGACACGCGGTGTTGGGTTCACTATAATCACCTGCTTTGTTTCACTATCGATTGATATTATCGATTATGTTATCACATATCTTTTATCACTTTGTAATGGTTTCCCCAGATGTAAAAAGGGGGTTATTATATGTTCTTTTATCATTAAAAGATTTATGGAAAGAACTAAAACTGGTCTGGTAAAAGGTTTTTTACTCATGTATGTGTTGTCGTATGGAAGAATTCTACGACATGGAAAACACAGAAGCTTCAAAATCTTCACGTAGTCACTCACGTGACTCCGAAGTAAAATAGTAAGATTAAACGAGAACTTACCAGTTCGAAGTTTGATCGTTATTTTATGAGGAGTAACGATGAGGGATTACGTGCCCTCCACTCCCCACCCTCATAAAATAAATGATCATCTGGTAGTTCTAAATCTATGATGAGCCTTACTATCTTACTCCGGCTATTGTGTTCTGTGTTTTTCATGCCGCTGCTTTGAAGTATGCCATTCTAGCGCCAGGCGGGGCTTCTTCACGTAATCCCTCATTGTTACTCCTCATAAAATAACGATCAAACTTCGAACTGGTAAGTTCTCGTTTAATCTTACTATTTTGGATTAGAGACACATCAAACTCCTGATTTTCTAAACTGTCAGCAGCTTGAATTGGATAAATTAAATATAAATGATTTTAATATTGTATTGTAATTTTGAATCAATTGTTTTTTTAAATATAAATCTTGCATTTTTTAATGTTATTATTTTTTAGAGCTAAAAATTTCTCTTCTAGATCAAGTTTCAAATGCTGTTACAATCTACAGAAACTATAGCCGAAGTGACAGGACAGATGGAGTATCACAATAGATGCTACACCTATGAGGTCTGGCTGGTTTTATTTTTTGGCCCTTATTCACTGACTAGCCTCCTGTTACAACACAAGCCCAATATATCTGCAGTTAAAACTTCCAGTAACTTTTCAAAAACATTCACTTTATCTTTCGATCTGAGAACATCAGTGAAATTTACATGTGTTAAAGAAGGAACTGCAGATGCTGGAGAATCGATGGTACACAAAAGGCTGGAGAAACTCAGCGGGTGCAGCAGCATCTAAGGAGCAGGGTCTCGACCCGAAACGTCGCCTATCTCCTTCGCTCCTTAGATGCTGCTGCACCCGCTGAGTTTCTCCAGCCTTTTGTGTACCCAGTGAAATTTACATATTACTTGCAAATTTTCATTTACCTCAGTATATTTAGCAAGGCTGACCAAGTCAAATTCTTTTTAATAGTTATTTTTTGAAAAAAAATTGATTTTTTTAAATGTCTGAGAAAGTCATAACATTGAAAAAACATTAAATTTCAGCAGCAAGCTATGATGGCATGAGGTCCTGGGAACACAGCCAATCTGTGAGTGTAGCTGACTGCTTACACTGGACTGTGCCACACATATTACACCTGGGATTGCACTGGGAGAAACATTATGGTCCAAAGGGAAGCAGGTAATGATTTTGGGGTCAGTATATCTGCCCATACTCCTGGTGATATTAGGTTCTGGTTTAATCCAAATATTAACAGCATTGAAGTGAACAGCCAAACGAAACACAGAGGATAGTTTGTTCTCATAAACTTTGACTAGTTGTCAAATACACCAGAATGCCACATTCATGTTTTAGTAATAAGTGGTGATTACTTTCTTTGTGATTTAAATGTGTCTATTCAGCACAGTACAATTTAAGCTAGATATTTCACTACTGCGCCCTTTAATCTCTCAAGAGTGCTTCCAATGACAAGAAATCATCCTGCAAAATACAGCATGGTGCCATAGCTGAATAACCTCCATGACGGGCTCTGCGTCATCTCAAACACATATGAGAAATTACACAGACAAAAGAATGACTATATTGGTACTAGGAAGCAATAACTTGAAGGAAAATGCTGAACACAAAGTAGAAAAGTGTGCAGGTTTTTCTAAATAAAGAATCAAAATAAACATGAAGATGCAAGTTGAAACAACAAACTAGACAAAAATATAAACGAGAAATAAACGCAAAAGACATGGAAACATGCTAAGAAATTACATAAAGCACATTACATGAATGAAAATAATATGTGTTTTCTGGAAAATGTATAGTTCTGTTTTAAGATGTCAATCTACATTCCAATGTCACTCATAATACTCTGAGCAAAACAAGATAGGTATTTAAATTAAAATGCAATTTATTTAGATGCTATACCATTTCTGTGATGATGGATTAACGAGCATGATTGTAAAATTCAACTCAGATCAATTTCAACAGCACAGTGGTTTTCCATAAATGCTACCTCATTCTGCTTGTGGGTTGATTTTATATAGATTATATCTGCATTATCGCAACATGATTTTACAGACCTGTATGACCCATACTTAGCTTTGACTTATATGACCCAGAATTAGTGTTCAAATTTATGTGCCTATTGTCATTCTAAGATATCTGTCAGTTTGAAAATGTGCTCATATAGCCTTGATCGGCTCTATATTGCAAACAGTTTTAACTGCTAATAGTTAAATATGATTTGATTAAAATTATCCCAAAACATTAATCAGAAAATAATTCGAAAACAAAATGACTTGATGTGAATTGGTCCTGATTTAAGAAATGCTCGACAGTTGAATGTTATTTCGTGCAAATGGATGTGACCCAGAGTATCAATATTTCCAATCATCACAGTTCAATATTACCCATTACAGCTAAGCCAACTACAAATGTAACCAAGAATAACAAACAACAGTTGATTAAACACTCGATATTGCGAGCAATCAAAGATTCTGAACGCACTAATTAGGAATGGCATCAACTTTTGTTATGATTAATTTTATACAACCAGTCTTATTGGGCCCAAAATAGTTTTCTTCCTTGAGAAACAACAGAAAGGTTCTTTGGTTGTTTGGAGTTGTACAGTGATTAAAATATACTAGTATTTTCGAATCTGCTTTAAAATGACACACATCATAATCAGAGTTTGCAATTTAGTTTGCCCTTGCAGTCACAAATTATATAGAAACATTTGCAGAATCTATTTCTCATTCAGATTTGAAGGTTTCTTTCAAGTTACTAAGATTGCTCAAAATGTCTCGCAGATTGATTTATTCTATAACTTAGAACAAAATTATTTGTTTACACAAAAGGTTAGCTTGATAACTATATTCCAGTATAATTTTAAAAAAGCTTGGACTAAGTTTCTGAAGTTAGACTTTATATTTGCATTGAAACATTTTAACTCCTCAACAGGAAAAATGTGTACTGGTAATGTACAAGAGAAACCTAGAAGTCTCCCTCGCATACACACAGAGTATCTTGACATGGGTGTATATTGATAGTGAAGGCATTATTTTGGTGTGTACATGACATGTTGCCTTTGTGTTTGCTTGTGAAAGTTGCATAACAGTCAATTGAGTGTAACAATTTAATGTTATAGTTAACTAGAAATTTATAGAATACTAGACCAAGTGCAGACCCGTTGGGTCTGTTTCCCCCAGCGCGTGATTGTGGGGGGGGGGGGGCGGGGTGGCATTTGGCGGGGGGGGGGGATGGGAGAGAGATGGGGGAGAGAGAGAGGGGGAGAGAGAGAGGAGAGAGAGAGGGGGAGAGAGAGAGGGGAGAGAGGAGAGAGAGGAGAGAGAGAGAGAGAGAGAGGCAGGAGAGAGAGAGCGGGGAGGGAGAGAGTGAGGGGGTGAGAGAGAGGGGGAGAGAGAGAGAGAGAGGGGGAGAGAGAGAGCGAGGGGGTGAGAGAGAGGGGAGAGAGAGAGGTGGGGGAGAGAGAGAGAGAGAGAGAGAGGGGAGAGAGAGGGGGAGAGAGAGAGGGACGGGGGAGTGGGAAGAGAGGGGTAGGAGAGAGAGAGAGAGAGAGAGAGAGAGACGGACAGGGGAGGGGGAGAGACAGAGGGAGGGGGGGGAGTGAGAGAGAGGGGAGAGAGAGAGAGGGGGAGAGAGAGAGGGGGAGAGAGAAGAGGGGGAGAGAGAGGGGGGAGAGAGAGGTGAAAGAGAGAGAGAGGAGGGGAGAGAGAGACAGAGAGAGGGAGAGAGAGAGGAGAGGGGCGGCAGCTCATGGGGGCCCGAGCGAGGCATGGAGCGATCTGAGGACGGTGAAAAGCAGCGTGGGGGACCAGCCGATCATGGCTTCCACAAAGGGAAGCGGCGCACCCACCAGCGTGACAGAGCCGGGCCGGGCCGGAGAAGGATGACGACAGACGATCGGGCCTCCCCGGAGAGGAGGTCGTCGCCTGTGATGGGTAGAGAGGAAAAGGGAGAGAGGGAGGGAGGAGAGGAGAGGAGGTGAACAGAGGAGGGGGGGGTGGAGGGGAGCCGGGCGAGTGAGTGGGCTGCTAAATGCAGAGAGAGACAGAACCGGCCTCTGGAAACCTGGAATGAGCAGGCGGGTGGGCTGGGGATGGGAGGGGCGTGGCTTCACGAGCTGTACGGGCAGTGAGGAATAGCTTTTTCATCGCGTGTGGCGCCTCTGAGCACGAGATCTGCAGAACAAAGATCCTATAGCTGAGCTGTAAAATCTTTGCAGCAGAACCTTCTCGATCTTTCTGCGCCTTTTGATGAACGGGGGGGGGGGGGGGGGGGGGGCTAACGTATCGTGTGGGAAACTGTGCATGCGCGTTGACAGCAATTGCGTTAATCCAGAGCGGCAGGGTAGGGGGGGCGGGACCATGAGGAAAGCAGCTGGCCAATCTTAATATTGTTTTAAAATGTCAGTCTGGTTATAAATTTTAGTAAATATCTCGGGAAATAATGCATCAAATTTATAGAGGATTGGAATTTTGCAATCAAAAGGAAAATTTCCACCAGAAGATGTAAAAATGTCACTGTTATTGTAACGTCAGCAGCTGGGCAGCGGTCAGATTGGTCAACAATTTTAATAAAAAAGTCAGGAAAATAATGTACCAAATGTACAGAGGAGTGGATTTCTAAAATCATAAAGAAAATCTCACCTGAAATACGTACAAATGTTCCCGTATCGGCGTCTGGTTTTCGAGGAGATACGTATCACAGACAAAATGACTTATACACACCCACACACACACCGTTTTAAAAGTATATAGATAGCTAAAAATTTAATGTTACAGTTAACATTATTAATCTTAAAAAGCTAACATGTGATTCCTTCAGTTTATTTCTGAATCAAACCCAATACTAAAAGGGAATAACATGCAGAAGTGCATTATTTCATTTGTGCTCTCTTACATTTGAAAATTGTAGTGGGAGGTTGATTCAAAGCACAGTTCATTATTTTGCAATGCAGCACTTACCACAGACACCAAGTAAATTGTCAATCAGGCATTGAAAATGGAATAAACCTGGTCTCACATTTTTAAATATAGCAAGTTCCATTTGGAAACCACATTGGGATGAGAAGAACATATGGCAATGTTACCTACATAGATATTTAATTAATTTCTAAACAAAACATATGAAGAAAAATTACATATTGTTCAATCTGCCAAGAGGAAACATTTAGACTACAATACCATGAGACAAAAACAGGTTTTGCAGCAGCACAACATTTTTGTCATGTTTGGTCATAAATAAATTGCTGGAATTGAACAAAGAGAAATACTTGGCTGGGACACACGTTGCCTACAATAAAATTTAAATGGATGGAAAGTTTAGAGCCGTTTATCCATCTCATTTTATTATCTCATACAACCATTTATTCCGTTTATCCATCTCATTTTTATTATCTCATACAACCATTCTATAGAGATAAACATGTTATCTACAACTTTTAGCATTATGTATTTATAAATGAAGAACTCAAATAGCAAAATTATTACTGGCGTGCATTTTCTTGCTATTGTTCTATAAATATACTGCAATACTTAATTCATATCAGTTTTCAGTGCAGAGGACTTTATAAGATGTATGTTCATGAATGAATGTATTTGTATTCAACATGGTGCCCTTCACAACCTCTGGACATCCCAAAGCACTTTACAATCAATTATGTACTTGTGAAGTGTTATTACTGTTATCCAACGTAGTAAAGGAGGAAATTCGAGGAGACAGTGTTTTTTCTTGACACTTTTTCTTGGGGTAGTACAGGATGCTACTACTGTATCACAATTCAAAACAAAATCCAAAAACAAAGCTCTCTGCAGGAAATTCAGCAGGAATTTTTATTCCCTCTGAACTCATTATAAACATATCAGAGGAGAATCTGCCGGAAGGGTACTGTGATATTAGACTAAACTGGAGTACTTCGGAGATGATTTTTGTCCCAAGGGAGTTTCAGGAAAAGAGTGCTTAGAGCAGAACATAATCCATATGCAGTTATCAACTGGGCCAAGGCCTTTGTTCAAAATAGTTAATCTATTCCATAAACGGATGTCTGATATCCAACTGTGACTTCACTCAAAATTTCATTTTGTTTTTTCTGGGAGTTGAGCAAACCTAATGAGTTGCCCCAGTACATGGTTTTGTTTCTGAATTTAGTCATAAGATACCTGAATTAAATCAAGGGTCATTTATTGATTTTTTAAGTTGATGGTACTCTAAAATGGTTCCATACATAAATACTGAATTATTTATTGAAACACACTGAAATATGAATTAAATAATCAGTATTCTTCCATGTTGAACACCTAAAAAGAAACAATGAAAATTGCAAGAGCACAGAAAGTATTCCGATTGTCAGACATCAAGGGCCACCCCAAAAGCAGGTTGATAGCACTGAGTAGGTAGCATGTGAATAGGTTGCAAGTGAATCAACGTGAGAAATAGACCTTACGATCTGCCACTGCAAATGGATCTTTTCACATTTGGGTTTGTTGAAGTAGCAGTAACTAGTCCCCAGCCAAATTAATTTATTCCACGTGATATGAAATGGCATTGAGCATTAGATAGGGTAAAGCTCAGATGAGATTCCAGCTGCAGAGGCGAAGACTGGCATTCCACAACTGACTGTTGCAGTACAGTTGCAACACTGACATCTGCCCAACAACATGGAACTTTGTCCAGATATATCCTGTTCACAATAAGAACAAATGTCCACAATGCAGCTAATTATTACCAGAACAGTCCACTCTCAAGCATCAGTAAATTGCTAGAAACCACCATCAACAATGCTATCAAGGGCGCTTACTGCCCAATAACCTTCAATCTCATGTGTACAAAGGAACTGCAGATGCTGCTGTAGCAGACCCAAAGATTTGGCACACACATGCTGGGAGTAAACTCAGTGGACAGGCAGCATTTCTAGAGAGAAGGAATGGATGAAGTGTTATGTGTCGATACCAGATGGCCTGCCAACATCACACAAGGGCCCACAACCCCGTCCGGGCCCACGCACATCATCTCTCTGCTACCATCGGGTAGAACATGGGTTCTCCAACCAGGGGGGAATTCCTCCCCCGGGGGGAATTCAGGTTTTTCAAGGGGGGGAAATGGGGACCACAGATATAAGCAAAAGTCAAACTGTTAGAATGTTGATCTTTGTATTGCCTTTGCATATTATTTGGAATGTACTTTTTGAGGCAGAGGGGGGGAATGACATTCTGACATATGGTGAAAGGGGTGCATGGGGCAAACAAGGTTGAGAACCACTGGGGTAGAAGGTACAGGAGCCTGAAATCTGTTACATTCCAGGTTTTAGTGAACAGCTTCTACTTTCCCCACAGCCGTCAGGCTATTAAATCGCCAGCAAACAAACTCTGAACTGTAACGGCCTACTGAACTTTATCTGTTTATTTATGTGTATAATGAACTGAACTGTTCTGTATTTATGCTTACAATATTCTGTTGTGCTGCAGCAAGTAAGAATTTCATTGTCCTATCTGGGACACATGACAATAAAACTTCTCCTTGACTTGACTTGAGCCTGAAGAAGGGTCTCGATACGAAATGTCTCACATTCTTTCTCTCCGGAGATGCTGCCTGTCCCGCTGAGTTACTCCAGAATTTTGTGTCAACCTTCTACTTGATGTCCAGTTTAATCTCACCAGGACCACTTGGCTCCAGACTTCATCACCGTCTTGGTCCAAACACAGACTAAAAAGCTGAACTCTAAGTGAGCAGGCAATGGCTTTTCTTGACATTAATGAATACTGGTAAAGCTGAAGTCAATGAGCAACAGTGGGAAAACATTATAACGCAGGACTTTGCACATTCTCCCTGTGGGTGTTTGCACATTCTCCGTGACCACATAGGTTTCCTCCATGGGTGTTCCAGTTTCCTCCCACATCTGAAAAACGTACTGCTTTGTAGGTTAATTGGCCTCTGTAAATTGTCCTAAGTGTGTAGGGTGTGGACGTGAGTGGGATAAAATTGAATTAGTGTGGATGGGTGATCGAAGGTCGGCGTAAAATTGGTGGGTCGAAATGGCTATTTCCATGCTATATCTCTAAAACGTAATAAAATACTAAAGCTGGAGGCATAATCATGAATCATCCCAAACTCAGGGCATCGCAGCAGGAGCTCCACTCTGTAAGCCGTGCTGAAGGGTCTCCGACTTGAAACACTAATTATGTTTCTCTTCCCACAGATGATGACATGATGAGTCTTTCCAGCATTTTCTCTTTTTTTAATTTCGGTACAAATATATTGTGGTTATATTCTTCCAGATTTAAATAGACAAATACTTAATGTTCAAGACAAACTAATTCCCGTCTTTGGGAGATCTGCAGTTACCACATTGGCTTCACTAACTACCTCAGAACTAACAAAGTGAGTGGAAGCTTTGATCCCGAAGATCTGCCAATGAAGAATAATAATCTGTTTCTATGTCAAACAAGGACAAGAATAGACTTTTTGGCCTGCAATGTCTGTACCCAACACCATGCCAGGTTAAATTAATTTATCCTGCGTGCACTTGATTAATATTGTATATTTAATATCCTAAGCATCCCAGCATACTCCTGAGAAAACAATCAAGTTTGTCCAACCTCTCTTTATCAATCACACCCTTTAATCCAGACAGCATTCTGGTAAACCTCTTCTATATAACTCCAAAGGCTCCACATCCTTTCTGGAATTGGGTAACCAGAACTGTACACAAAACACCTAACATGCCCTAACTGAAACGTGCATCATGTCTTCCTGACTCTTATACTTAATGCGCCGACTGATGAAGGCAAGCACACGCTACGCTTTCTTTACCACTCTAACTACTTACATTACCAGTTTAAGGGGACTATGGACTAGGACCCCAAGATTCCTCTGTTTATCAATACTGTTAAGGGTTTTGGCAATAACTGTCCCTTTTTTCCCCTTACATTTGACCTCTTAAACTGAATACTTCCTATTTCTCAAGGTAAACCATCTGCCTTCTCTCCGCTCATTTTTGTGGTTGGTCTATATTCCATTGTATACTTTCACATCCTTCCTCACTGTCCACAACTCCACCAACAACTCCATCCATCAACCTATCTACATTGATGTCAAATTGTATATATCTATCATATCTTGATTGTGTGTATATGTGTGTGTCTTTATATCTTCGAAAAACACTACGCAGTAACGATAACAATTTTACATATTCTGATTCACATTTTTCCCCTCTAGTCACAGATCACCTTAATTGAACATTTCATGCTTTATTTCTCGACTTATTATTGTAAACTTATAAGTTTAAAAACATCAAAAGACTGAATTTAAAACATCAAAAGACTGACTTTAAAACGGTCATCAGTTAAAACTGATGACATCACAATGTCTCGGCTCAGAACCGTCTCACACACAGAATATTCCACGCGCTTCAAACGATATACCCCCCCACCCTCTGATATCCCCCAACCCCTTCCCCGGGTTATTCACAATGCCTCCCCCCCCCCCCCCCCGGGTTATTTCAAACTCCTCTCCCGGGCTATTCACACTCTCCCTAGTACTTATTAAAACTCCGATCTTGTATGTGTGTATATGTGTGTGTGTATTTGTGTGTGTATATGTGGTTGTCTTTACATCTTCACAAAAACACGACACGGTAACGATTACATTTTTCCATATTCTGCTTCACATTTTTCCCATCCAGGCAGAGACCACCTTCACTGAACATTTTATGCTTTATTTCTCGCCTTATTCTCGACTTATTACTGATTAAAGTTTAAAAAAATCAAAAGTCTTTGAATTTAAAACGACCGGCTTCAACTGATGACGTCACAATTGCTCGGCTAACAGTGACCAGCTTCACTGAAGATTTCATCCTATATTTCACAAGTTATTCACGATTAAAGTTTTTTAAATGTCAACGTTAACAAGATTTTTACTGTTAAAATTTTTCCTCCCAGCTTCCAACACACTTCCATACAACGTTGCAAAACAGAAACACTCTGAACTTTTCATCTTAATGGGATTTTTCAACAGGAAGGAAAGGGCCAATTGGTATTGTAGTTGGAACTTCTGCGGCAGGCAGGGAAAGTGCAATTGGAAGTCCACTGCTGAGAGAGGCAGGGGTGTACTGGAATCTTACATTCAGGAATGAGTTAAGTTGCTTTGGGGGAATGGCTGAGTGATGAAATATTGCATTGGGAGACCACACTGTTGGCAGAGCAGACATATTCTGATTCACATTTTTCATTAAAATCATTAAAATCATTCCTGCCAGCTTCCAACCCACTTTGTTACAATGTTGCGACACAGGAACACTCTGAACGTTCACCTCACAGGAGGGGGAGGGCAAATTGCTATTGCAACACGCAGGGGAAGTGCAATTCGACTTTTTTTTAAAGCCTACTGCTGAGGAAGGGCAATAGCAATGGAATTTTATATTCGGGAACGGCTTGAGTTGGAGGACCACGCCGCCGTGGGAGCGACGGGTAGGGAATCGGGAGTGTTTGGGGAGCAGACCCAACGTGTCTGCAACTTGGTCTAGTATAGTAATTTAATTCAAATTTTTTTTTCTCATCTTGTTTGTTTCTATCTATGCGCGCGTATGTGGATCCCAGGACTCTTACGTCAGAATGGTACAACGATCAGCAACTAAATCTCATCTCTACACTCCCTCTCCACACTCCCCTCCCCCCCTCTCCCTCTCTACCCCCCCTCCCCCCCACTCCCTCCCCCTCTCCTCTCTCTACACCCTCCCCTCTCCTCCCCCTCCCCCTCCCCTTATCACCCCCTCACCTACTCTCTTACCCTCTCTACCCCCCTCCTCTCTGGAATTGAAGAGCGGGTGAAGTGAGGAGGAGAGAGTCGAGTGCTTGGGGAAAGGAGAATGAGGCCGTGCCTGCCTCAATTGGGTTGTTAATGCGTGAGTAGTGGAATATTAGCGTTGGGGGAACGGCTGACATTGGGGGAACTGGTGTAATGGTGGAATCATTGCGTTGGGGAGTATACCAACAGCTGCACGGTCTATTATACCCTATAAAATCTCATTCGGTGTGTGTGGTGTGTGTGTGTGTGTGTTCCCCATTTGTGTTTTTCTACCTTTGTCAAAACGCTAACAAACGCGATATAGAGTTGACATTTTTACTGATTAGTACGCACATTACCTGTGACACTATATAAGGGCCCATCACATTTTTCATGCTCTTTTCAAAGTGATTGATGAATCCCAAGTTGCAAAAAAGGCAAAAAAACGGTTGCCACAGCCTTTTTCCAGAACATTCCAATGATCGATGTCACAATGGTGCACTTCTAAGTGCACCATCACTTGGCTCTCTACTGCTAGTGCACACCCCCCGCCCCTGCCTACCCCCCACAGTTATTCAAACCCCCACCCCCCCTCCCCCCCCCCCCTACACTGTTTCAAAAAAGCAGCTAACACCCCTCCGCCAGGGTATCATACCCCCCACCCCCCCCTTCCCCCCCCCCCTATCAGTTAATTCACAGCCCCGCCCCTAACCCCCCCCCTGCTGCTTCAAAAGGGGGCTAACACACCCTCCCCACGGTTATTCACACCCCCTGCCCCATCCTCTCCCCCTGATTATTCACACCCCCATGCCCTCAACAAGGCAGCTAACACCCCTCCCCCAGGTTTATGTCACACCCCCCGCCCCTCCCCCCTGGGTTTATTCACCCACCCACGGACCCCCCCCCCGGGTTATTCACGCCTCCCTGCCCCCCCTCCCCCCCCCCACCCCCGCTGCCTCAAAAGGCTGCCAACATTATCAAAGACACACACCATCCTGACCACACACTCATTTCAACCATTGCCAGCGGAAGTAGGTACTGGAGCCTGAAAACTGTAAACGTCCAGTTCAGAACAGCTTCCTCCCTTACCCACAAGCAAGACATTTCATTGTCCTAACTGGGACATTAGACAATAAAACACTCTTGACTTGTTGACCGCCGCACTGCGCCGCCCCAAACCACCCCACCCCACCCCCCCATCTGCACCCCCCCACCACGCTATGCCACCCCCCCCACCAAATTTCCATTAAACAGACCTCCACTCTTCCACCACAACCCACTGACTTCTACAATTAAGCCAGTTCCAAATCTATACAGCCACATCACCATGAATCCCATGCATTTTAATCTTCTAGATCAGTCCCACCAAGATGGAATATATCAAATGCATCATTCAAAATTCTAAGATCATTCAAGTCCGCAGCCTATGATGGGTCAGGTGCAGTTCATCCATGTTTGTGCTTGTTAGTCTATACTTTGTCATTTTTTCAGAATCCCCAATTTTCTTTAAATTCATCCATGTCACAGCTATTTTTCTCTCTGACATCTTCTCACTCAATTCATCCAATTCTGGCCTCTTAATCAACTCTGAATTAATCGTTACATTGTTTGTGCCATCGACCACCAAGACCTGAAGCTTTGCAATTAGTTCCATCCTGCTTGTCTTTTCCTTATGCAAGATCATTTTTTAGCTACAGTTTTGGATTTCCGTCCAAATACTTATTTTGTGAATCAGTTTTTACGTTATGGTTTATGGTTTTGTAAGTGGTCCAGTTAGGTGTGAAAACATTCTGCTCTCCCAGAACATATGTTTAGATCTGTACCTTTCTGCACTTTGGAAAAAGGGTTTCATTACAAATCTTTCTCAATTAATTTATTTAGCTAGATACAACTTCAAAACTTGGAAAGAAAATCTTTTTTTTTAAAGTGCTATTAAGTAATAAACAGATATGGCATGTGATGAGATTATTTACCAAAGAAGAAGGTGATGACATTTAGCAATAGGAGCTAGCTGAGTGACATTATCCAAACACGAGTATTCACCTCTGGTTATTTGATCTATCTAGCTGAACTGGCTACTAACAAGACAATTATAAACAATGACCTACAAATGCTGCCTTAATCTTTACCATCGCTTAAGAATGCTCTCTTTAGGTAAAGCTCAAGGCCTAAATGGTCTAAAATTCCCACATTAACCTGAAGATTTAAGCAATTGATTAAAGTATAATAATTTGGAAAGTGTAGGCATTAATTTAATGGAAAAGCAACATTTTAATGTACACTCTTCTCCAAATATTAGCGAAGTGTGACACATGAGGTTATGTCACACCATGAAGTCTGTCGAACTTTATACAGGTGGACAAATGGCATTTGTAGAGCCACACATCCTGCAGGTGATTGGTGATGCATTGTCAGTATTGTCACATTGTTTTCCTTACGATCCTTATGATATATACTGTAGATCATTCTCACAACCTAGCAACAAGAAGAAACTTTCAATATGGTTACTCACATAATGAGAGCCAAGTTCAACACCATGCAGATCTATTTTTACTCAGATAATGGTTAGATTTATGACATAATTCAAGATACAGAAGAGCTTTTTGCTAACCAAATATATTGAAATGTAAAGTACTAATTGATTGATTTTAATTACTTGTTTTCAATTAACCGATGTTCATATATGCATGGAAAAAAATTTTTTAAACTCCAATATTATCTTGCTATGATTTTTCTCCCAGGCATTCTTGAAATACCTGCCTGTCCAAATCTTTTTTTTTGAAGTTATTGATTACCTGCAAATGCCCAGCCCATTTATCCAGCTACTATTCATTTTACGACAAAGCCACTCCCAGTTATTACGCAAGCCGTACCGAGACATGCTGTTAACGATCAAATATTCCATAAAATCAAACTACTGGCCAGCCTAAATAAAAAAAGTTGCATAATGTGTTAATTACTAAAAAGGTAGCAAGTATAGACCTCAGTAAATATTCTATATGACTACTATATGTTCAAAACCAGTCAGTCATGGAGTTCCGAACCAAAGAATGCCAATCCAGAGAGATTTGCAGAGCAGTACACCACCGGAAGAGGCCCTTTGGCCCACAATGTCCATGCCAATCTAATCTCCTCTGCCTGCATGAGATCCATATCCCTAATTTCCTCCACATCCATATGTCTACCTAAAAGCCTCCTAAATTCAACCACCCCAAGCAGCATGTTCCAGATACCCTCTGTGTAAACACAACAACACTACCCTCTGTGTAAAAATAATTGCCCCGAGTTTCTTATTACTTCTCCTTCATCAAGGATTCACCCTTGTGTATTCGTTAAAGGTTTGCTCATAAGTTCATATGTTCCCTTTCAACCCCATTCTCCTGCTTTCGCCTATTAACACAACACCCTTACTAATCAACCTGTCAATCTCCACCTTAAATATATCCATTGACTTGACCTCCACAAGCATCTGTGGCTCCTGACTAAACAGGACTTTAAATTCCTCAGAATTAACAACTTCAGAAATGTGGTGGGTATATGGGACGATCCGACAGAGGAGATAGTTGAGGCAGGTCCTATAATCGCATTTAAAGGACACTTGGATAGGTACATGGATAGGAAACGTTCAGAGGGAAAAGGACCAAACACTGGAAAAATGGACTGGCTTAATGACCACTTGATGGCATGTAGTAGTCAGCCAAAGGGGCTTTTTTCCCACGCTGAAATGCCTCTATGGCAATATATTTTTCGCCTCTCTTTGTAGTTCTTTAACAATCAAATTTTGGGTCTAAGAATCTACTCGAATGAACCCATGTCTGGAAGGTAGCCAAGTACAGTCCCATTTTGCATTCTATTATAGCTACACAGTGCAGCAAGCTTACTACGTCCTCACAATGTATATAAGAACATTGACTACAGATGCCGACAACACAATGCACAGTTTGTTTTCACTTTGTTGATCAGATATCAAAGCCCATAATTTCAATATTATTATTAAATTATATAACACGGATACTGTACCACGACCTCAATATATCCCAGATTCCCATCCGATATCCTAAGAGCAATTGATGTTGGTCGCAAGTAAGCTACCTTCTGATGAGGTGTGGCCTCTCAGCACTGGCTACATTTGCTCATTGCCATGCCAAGGCATCACCATAACACGTTCTAATTTGTATCTTGACTTTCCCAACTAGGCCCATGCAAGGTTTTGGGCTAAAAGCCTCATGTAATTCCTCGCATTGTCCGAGCCAGGGGAACAACATTTGAGCAACGACCAATTTTGAAACATAAAAGCCCTAGCTCATGGTACGAGTTCATTGCGACAAGCTCTTCCTCGAGTTAAAAAAAAAAAAAAAATTAATATGAACTAAAAGGAACTCATGCCAATAATGTGTAAATACTTAACAAATTACACCAATTTCCTTTTAAGATAACAAACGAAAAAATTAAATATCTTGGAATATATGTAACCAAATAGATTTCAATTCTTTATTTAAATCCAACTTCCCACTCTTATTGAAATAAAAAATTAAATAAAGACATTTTTATTATGGAAAAACTCTACCCAGCTCAATGTTAGGAAAATTATGTAATAAAAATGATTTTTTCTAGTCGCAATTACTATATTTTTCTCAATTTGATTCTGATGATAGAATCGTCCTAAAAATTTCTTTTTAGGATGAGGTGGACTCTTCAGATTAACACTTAAACATTTTTATAGTAAATCAAAAATAAATGGAAGTATTATAAATGTAATAAAAAATATTTTTTCTTCCGCAATTACGATACCATTTTCCCAATTGAATTCCGATATATACTCCTAAAAATTTCTTTAGGAAGTTGAGTGTTGACCTTCCTCCTTCATTACCAAATAAAAAACATTAAGTAAAATCAAAATTAATGGAGGTCTAGCACGACCAAACTTTAATGTTTATATTGGCAGTTTAATATTAAAAAAATAAGAATTTTTGGTTTATAGAGACCAGATACACCAAATTGGTTAAAATGGAAAAGAAGATTGATTCGCCTTTTTTGAAATCAGTTTCGATAATAGAAACATAAGAAAACTAGAATAGTGCAGGAGTAGGCCATTCCGCCCTTCGACGACCTTGACACCGCCATTCAATATGATCATGTTGATCAATTTGCCAATATTATATTAGGTAAGAAAACCTATAGTGAAAAACCCTATAATAAAAGTGGGAATGATATAATCTGAAACAACATAAAGAAAACAAAAAAAAAAAAAAATAAGATAAAATTGGAATTGTATACCACTAGCCCTTAGACCATTGTAAATAATGTTTACATTTAAAAAAACCCTCAATGATGATAAAGGCCTTTTACAATGAAAGATAAGGGAATTATATAAGAACGAGAAGATCTCTACAGGAAAATTCTTTCCTTTTCATTTCAAAATTTACAACTAATTTATGGATTACATTCAAAAGATTATTTTAGATACCTTACAAATTAAGACTATGTTAAAACAAACAACACAGGTAATTAGAAATAGAAAGACAGAAATTTTAGATGAATGTCTAAATAAACATCCGAACACAGAAAAACTGATATCTAATATTTATTAATATTTCTATTGGAAAATGATATCCCATTGACAGAAATATATAGAACAATCATGGGAAAACCGAATTAAGGTCACAAATTATTAGACCAGAAGTATGGGGTGAAAGTTTACAACACATACACCACTGTTTGTTAAATGCTAGACACTCTCTTATACAATTTAAAATATTACATAGACTACATTACTCAAAATCCAAACTCCATAACACGTTTTCAAGTGTATCTGCCATATGTGATAAATGTCAGCACTTAGAAGCCAACTTGACACACACTGATTTACAAATTGTGTAAAAATCACAAAATTTTGGTAGAAATATTTAGGATAATTTCAAATGTTGTTAATATGAATCTGACTCCTGACTCAAAGTTAATAATATTGGGAATACTGGAAACAGATCAATTAATAACAACGAATCAAATAATTTTTATTGATTATAGTTTAATAATTGGAAAAAAAATTTATATTAAAATTCTGGAAAGGTCCTACATCCCCCACAATCAAAATATGGATTACAGGAATGTCGGAGACACTCCATCTGGAAAGATTGAGGCTTGTCCTAATGGACAGGTTGGATCTTTTCAGAGGAATATGGTCTCCATACATCTAAAGGGTCAAAATGGCTCGGCGCGAGAGCCTGACTGAAACCTGAATAATGAAATAGATGAAGAAATACGTATAACAAATCATGGATATATCTCCAACGATGGATAACTATTAATACTCCATTCACTTCTTTATTTTTAATTTCTTATCACTATATTATTTTTCTCTATCTTTTCTTATAAAAATAAAAAAAAATGTATGGAAATATCAATGTCTTAAATGTTAATATTAATAATATTACGAATGTATGTAAGAAGTATTTTCTATTAATATGTATTTACAATTAATAAAAATATTCATTAAAAAAAAACTCGGAGAATGAACGTAGAGAGTACGTCGGAGCTCGGGGACGTCACTTACCGGCTCGTAACGCGAAAGGCAGGTACTCGGGAAGACTCGCTAACGGCAGGTAAGCACGGGAAGACTCGTGAAGATTTTTCAAAATGTTGAAAAATGTCCACGAGAGCCCCGAGTACCGACGAGTGGCCATTACTGTAAATATCCGACTCGAATTAGGGCAAACTAAGGAGAGCTCTTGGAATGAGCTCGTACCGTGGGACAGGGCCTTTAAGAATCGTTTCTGTCATAAATAGTAATTATGAAATAAACAATTTTAATATCATTACAAATACTAATGAGGAGGGTTATATACAAAACTTAGGGGATTTGGATAAGATAATGATATAGGAACATAATCGGTTTGTAGAAAGTAAATTGAAAACAGTTAGTACTTTTATATTTCAATGTATTTGGTTAGCAATAAGCTTTGCTAAATCTGGAATAAATCAATAATAATAGATCAGACATATCTAAATAAAAATTACCTGCATAGATGTTTAACAAGGCTTTTGTTCAGTTCCCACTTGGCGCACTGATCAGAAGACTAGAAAAACAAGGCATCTAATTCAAAGTTGCAAATTGGGTTCAAAATTGAGAACAGTGAAAAAAAAACAAAGGGTTATAGTCCATGGGTATTTTCAGTAACTGGAAGCGTCTACATAATTCTGTACCATGTCCCTTGAGCTTCATTGTAATTCAAATTTAAAAATAGGAGGCATGAATAAGAAGTATTCAGATAATATGAAAATTAGCATGTGTCTGCCAGAGTAGGGATTTTTGGTTATGAGGTAAAGTTGGACAAGCTTGGGTTGATTTCTTTCCAACACGGGAGGCTGAAAGGAGATTTAGTCTAAATGTTTAAAATTATGAAGTGCAGACACAGAGTGTCTTTGAAGAATTGTTTTTTTTTCCATTAAAGAGTTCTAACTAGAGGGCATAGATTTTAAGTATTAAAGGGCAGTTGAAGACTTACTATTCACTTGGTTTATGTTAGGGCTCTGGAGCTCAGCTGCTGAGAAGGTATCAGAGACAGAAATATTGGATGTGTTGTAACTCACAAGGACCCCGGCCAAATGACTGCATGTTGGAATAATCTGATTGTTCTTTCTTACCTAGCATCTATGTTTCTGTTTCAAAATAACCTTGATTGGCCCAACCGTTGTCAGTCTCGCAGTCTGGGACAATGATTACCCATATATTCTTCGTAGAAACTGTACAAGGTATCAATGGAAACGTTAAAGGGATAAAGACAACTACATTGAAATTATAGCCAAAAAAAGTGTACCATCGCTTCTACTTTCTCAGGAAATTAATAAATTCAGCATGTTCTTACTCTCACATGCAACTCTTACCAACTTCTATAGATGCATCATGGAAAGTATACTCTTGATTTCCATCAAAGCTTGGTTTGGGAACAGCTCTGCCATAGACTATAAGAAATTGCAGAGTTGTAGCCCAATCCATTACACAAACCAGACTCCCCACCAATGATTGCCGATTGTCAGGCTAGGCGATCGCTTCGCCCAACATCTCCGCTCCGTTCACACTAACG
Organism: Okamejei kenojei; assembly: GCA_035221665.1. Classification (NCBI taxonomy): domain Eukaryota; kingdom Metazoa; phylum Chordata; class Chondrichthyes; order Rajiformes; family Rajidae; genus Okamejei; species Okamejei kenojei. Next base: position 47,091,845 of record CM069139.1, read on the forward strand.
AACCCGATCTCCCGGTGTCTCAGCACTTCAATTTCCCCACCCATTCTGAATCCAACCTTTCTGTCCTGGGCCTCTTCCATTGCCAGAGTGAGGCCCAGCGAAAATTGGAGGAACAGCACCTCATATTTTGCTTGGGTAGTTTACACCACAGCAGTATGAACATTGACTTCTCCAATTTCAGATAGTCCCTGCTTTCTCCCTCCTTCCCCTCCCCCTTCCCAGCTCTCCCACAAGCCTGTCTACGCCTCTTCCTTTATTTTTCCCGTCCCCCCCCCCCCCCGACGTCAATCGGAAGAAGGGTCTCGGCCCGAAATGTCGACTATTCATTCTCTCCATAGATGCTGCCTCACTTGCTGAGTTTCCCCAGCATTTTTGTCTACCTTCGATTTTTCCAGCATCTGCAGTTCTTTCTTAAATATTCTGCTCTCTGGTGTGTTTCTCTTCACTCCCCCCGTTGTATATGGCTTGATTGTATTCATGTATGGTATTATGAATACCATAAATGAATGTGAAAAGTGATAATACCATCTATATGAAAAGTGATAATAATAAATCAAACGAAAAAGAGAAACATTGTTTCTTTGTGCCATGGCAGACCTAAAAAGATTTATTTTACGGTACGAAAATTTGCCAAGACACATTAGGTAAGCAGTCTGCTGCCAACTACAAAAAAAGCTGAGTTGATCTGAAATGCCAGGCAACAGTCCTAAACACTGTACATATGAATCCATTGTATTTTTGCAGAGCACACATAACAACAGGAGGGAGGGCATTCTAGAGAATCGGCAACTTACGACACGGCACTCAAGAAGATATTTTGATCTCAATATTTTGTTCTCAATTGGGCCCTTTCCATGTACTGTGTTAGTACATAGAATTACATGGTAAATAAAATAAAACCAAAAACACGAATGCTGCAAATCTGACACAAAAACAGTACTAGAAAGGTCCAGCAGGTCAGGTAATGTCTGTGGAAAGGGAAACATAAATAATGTTTCAAGTCCGAGAATCTTTGCCAGAACTGGGAAAGGGAGAAAATAAGTTTGTTTTAAGTTGCCGAGAAGTTGGGGTTGGGTTGGGGCTGGAGGAGGGCTGTAGGTCAGGGTATGTAGACATGTGTAGGGTATGTGTTGCTAATAGTTTGACGGAGGATTGTGCTCCCTAGAAAAGGCTGTACTGATGCAGAGTGAAAACTGTCTATTTCTCCCAGTCGTCCTTCTGTGACTTTGGCGCAGCTTTCTTCCTTCTAAAGGGCCTCTCCCACTTGGGCGTCATTTGAGCGTCACGCAGGTGGCGCGCGAAGAATTTGTGAATCCTAAAATCCTGGGGCACCCCTCGCGACCGCACGTCACTGCCTACGTCACCATGCACCATGCGCACATAATGCGCACCATGCGCGCATCATGTGCGTCGTGACGCGTAAATGATGTTGCATAAATGACGCCCAAGTGGGACAGGCCCTTAACTGTTTCGGCTACCTGCTAGGCATGTTCTACGTCCCTGCCATTAGCATGACATAATACACAAGCTCTGAGTCTAAATATCATTTGGTCCACATTAACAGATATAGGCCCTTTGTCCATTCCACCGCCTTGAATCCCATCGCCTTGAATTCCATCGTCCATTCCACCGCCTTGAATTCCATCGCCTTGAATCCCATGCTCCTTTGTCTTTCTTCCTTCCTCATATTTATGTTCAACCCACTGGAGGGGATTCTTCAGAAATGCCAAAATAAAGAAACAAGGTATTCCATGAGGAAGACCACCTGAAGAATGAAACCCGTCTTTTCCAAAGGTATCAAATTGCAAGTTGATAATTTTCTTCCATATATAGGAGCTTTTGGAATAAAAGTTCTACCTCTAAAACATTTTTCTTCTCCATTAGAAGTTGAAATCAAGAACACCTGTGCAAACAATTGTTTGCCAGCTCTCTTTCCTCCTCAAGTTTTTTTCTGGCTCTGATTCGCTTTCCTCTGTCAAATTGGATACCAATTCCCTTTAATGTTCTTTCTTCGGCTACGCTTTCTGGTTAGGTCACCTTTCCCTTTTTTGAGTGCATTTATTCTTGTATTCATACACCTAATCATTTCCATCTTGCTTACCTTCAGCCAATGCTTTAAGCCAAACTGTTGCCCAAAACATACAAAAATACCTCCATAGAAAACAAAACATTTCTGTACAACAATGGGACAAGATACAAAATATTGAACTTTATCTCAATCATACCCAAGAACCTGGAGGAAGCATGATCCAAAGGATTTGTGCTTTGTACTGAAGTTTACTATAAATGTAATAAAAGATGTTGAAAGTCTCACTGTCTTCATTGCTCACGTTTGCAAATAGCAAATCGAAGCAACAAATTCCTTGGTTCCATTTGTACTAATCATAATTGACTTAAAATGAACTTTAACAATTTTAATATCTATGAAAATCTTTTAATAAAAAAAGTCTGTAACACAGCTGTAAATTTAGAATGACCAAAGTTAGGAAAAGTATTTTTAAATAAAGCAAAATCATATTGCTTCACAGAATTAAGTTAATTTATATAGTACTTTTATAAATGTGTGTTTTTAAAATCATCTGTTTAAACCACTGATATAATATCCTTTAAAAGAAAACGTAGTTATATAATCTATTCCAATTTATGTGTATGATTCTTTTCCCCTTGAATAAAGAACATTTTTTGAGTTTCCCAAGACTACCCATTTTTCTTTAGTAATTTGTAAAACAAGCTGCTTGCCTCTCCAGTTAACTTGAAATGCTTCACCATAACAGTCCAATGTGAACTCCTTTGGGCTAGTATTATTCCATGATGGTGAGCTAACTAGGTAAACTGATTGAACAGGGAACTGCCATTAGTAAAGCAAGATACTTTGTCAGTGGACTGGGTTAAACAAACAGTATCAGACAGCACACGAGACAAATGTATTTGTGTATTACTATGCCTTATTAAAATCCAATACACAACATAAATGGTTCCACATACATTTCAAACATATGCTGAGATAAATAATTATTCACAAATTGCAAATACAGCAAAGTGAAAGCCTTCTCCTTTTCAAAAATTACAAACTTATAAACAAGTTGATAAAATTAATTCTTCAATTCCAAAATATGCAGCTTTCCCAGGCTCTCAAAGACACTCCTACTCCTATCAGCCCCTCATGCATCACTGACCAATCTCTTTGACTCCCACCCAATTCTCTTTTACTCCCCCCCACCAGCTCTCTCACTCTTCCCACCAGCTCTCTCACTCCCCTTCCCCCAACTCTCTCTCACTCCCCTCCCCCAACTCTCTCTCACTCCCCCAACTCCCTCTCACTCCCCTCCCCCCCCCACTCTCTCTCACACCCCTTCCTCCCCTACTCACTTACCCCCCTCCCCCCCCCCCCCCCCCCCCCCCCCCCCCCCCCCCCCCCGACTCTCTCTCTCACACCACCACTCACACACAAGCACAGCCTTGGTGGTCATATTTAAATACGCCAAAGTACTCTTTTTCATGGACTTTCTCGTTTCCAGATTACTCAATTACTGGTGTATATTTATCAATTAGGAACTTCCTTGGAGTTATTCAAAATACATGCCCTGATGTATTGTGCATTGATTAACAGAATTTAGTACGCATGCCTCCAATTCAGTAGCTTCAAGTAATCTTATGATTATCTATGCACAAATCAAAAGGCATTGAAATAATTTTGTGCCTTACAAATCACATTGACTATTAATGTCCTGTAACACGAAATATAAAGGAAGGTAAAGAAATCTTTGAAATATTAAGGACTAAACAATGGTACAGGTTTGATTCCATCAAGCAAATTATGCTTTAGAATCCAGTGAAGAAAGAGAGGGAGAGAGAGAGGGGGAGAAAGAGAGGGGGGGTAGGAGAGAGAGAGAGGGGGGGAGAAAAAGAGGGGGGAAGAGAGGAAAAGTGAGGGAGGGGGGGAGAGAGAGGGAGATGGAGAGAGGAAGGGGGAAGAGAGGGAGAGGGGAGAGAGAGAGAGGGGAGGGGGAGGAGAGGGAGAGGGGGGAGGAGAGAGAGGGGGAGAGAGAGGGAGAGAGGGAGTGGGAGGGAGAGGGAGAGGGAGAGGGAAAGGGAGAGGGAGGGAGAGGGAGGGAGAGGGAGGAAGGAGGGGGAGAGAGAAATAGTGCAGACAGAGATAGGGAAACGGGTATTTTCTTTCTTTGGTTTGGTCTTGTTGTTTGTGATAGGATTTCAAAGTGTATTTTACGCAGCCAGGCATGTTATTCGCAAATCTGCCACGCTTGTCAGATTCACTGTCCAGGAGAAGTGATTGAGAAAGGATTCCGGCTCTCTGCTGCTCTGAGTACATCTGACAAGTTTTCTTTGGAGTTGCTGCAGGATGTCTGAGACATGCAAATACATCACTGCCAACAACAGCAACCTGAAGTTTTATAGTAGTTTTAGTGTTGGAAAACCTATTGCACTGACAAATACCAATGGCTACTGTTCCATCCTCATAACATATGTTAACAATGCCTGGCTTCAACATGCCTAATATATAATGCTCTTAACTTAATATTACATAGGAATGTGATAGCACCATTAATAACAAATAAATAAATCTTTAGAAGAATACAAGAGTGAAAACAATTAAATAAATGCTAATATAAAAAAGTCTAAAAGATGCATGAGGCCAAAAATTTAATTATAACATTTTAAGAAAAAACTAGACTAAGTGGGACCCGTTGGGTCCCAGTCACACGGGAGGCCTGGTCCCCCAACGCAACGCATTCCCCAACGCAATATTCCACCACTCATCCATTGGTGGGTTGGGGGTGGCATTGGAGGGGAGGAGGGGTGTGTGTTGATAGGGAGGTGTAGGAGGGGGGGGGGAGGGTGGTGTGGGGGGGAGAGGCTGATGTTTGGAGAGGGGAGGTGTGGGGGAGGGTGGTGTGTGGTGGGGGGAGGTGAGTATGTTGGGCGGGAGGAGTGTCGGAGGGGGAAAGGAGGGACATGGGAGGGGGAGGAGGGATGTGGGAGGGTGAGGGTGTGTGTGGGTGGGGGTGTGTTGTGGGCGGGGGGGTGTGTGTGTGGGCGGGGGAGGTTGTGGGGGGAGGAGTGTGTGAGCGGGGGGTGGTGGGGGGAAGGGGTGTGTGGGCAGGGGGGGGGTGTGTGGGCGGGGAGGTTGTGGGAGGAGGGTGTGCAGGCGGGGGGGGTTGTGGGTGGGAGGGGGTTGTGGGCGGGGGTGGGGTGTGCGTGGTCTGCGGGGTTGTAGGGATGGGGGGATTGTGGGGGCATGGGGGGGATTGTGGGGGCATGGGGGAGGGGTTGGGGGGCGGGGTGTTGTGGGGCGGGGGGGTGTGTGTTTGGCAGGGGGTGGGTGTGGGTGAGGGGGGTGTGTGGACGGAGGGGTGTGTGGGCAGGGGGACTTGTGGGGGAAGGGGGGGGGAGGTTGGGGGGGAATGGGGTGTGTGGGCAGGGGGACATGTGGGGGGAGAGGGGTGTGTGGGCGGGGGGGGAGTGAGCTTGGAGAAAAGATGGGGAATGAGCCATGAGGGAGAGGGGGGCATCACGGGGAGGGGTCGCTGGTCGTTCTCCTCCACCGGGATCAGAGTCTCCATTTTCTGTTTGGCGACATCGCCAACGCCGGGCTGTGCTGGGTCTCCGACTGGGGTGGGTCAGGTCTCCGACGCTGAGCTGCTTGGGGCTGGGCTGCTTCGGGTCCCTCTGAAAATTGTGCCAGGTTGGAGTCCTCCACCGGCGATCCTCAGTTCCAGTAAAGACATGATGGCGCAGGAAGGAGTGGACCGTCCCGGGGAGTGACAGGGCAAGAGACTAATCTGCGCGGCACTGACTGGCAGGAGAGATCTGCGCACAGGCGTTTTTTTTTTTTTTAAACCTAGCTAACTTTTACGACAATGAACTGATCGGAACAAAACTTTGTACACTCGCAGCACAGGAAAACGGTGAGTGAACTGGTGAAAAATCGTAGCGCTATCATGAACCGTTTTTGCACAAATAGAAAGAGCGCCAAACTGGAAGATAATAAGATCAGAGTTTTAGTTATGTATAGATAGATGAAGGCCATCTTCCACGAATGTCATCATTGGAGAACTATGCAATTTAAAATAACCATTAAGGTCACCTATAGATAGGTGTGTTACAAAACTTACCTTCAGCAGCGCTGTAGTTGTCACTGGCTGTGTGCGCGACTTTGGCGCCTAGGGGGGGGCGGGGTTAAAATGCGGTTTTCCCATGCCTTCCGGAGTTATATTTTCTCGGGGTGCGAGCTTTTCCTGAAGTTTCGGTCCGACTGCCGGTATGTGACATTTTTTTTAAAATCGCCGGACTATTTCAGCGCTGGAGAAAAATAAAAATTAGCTTCTAATGCCGTGAACGCCGACAACGTGGTCGGACAGGTAAAGGAAAGCCATTTATTTTTACATATTAACGCGCTTCTTAAGATGACCTTAATCCAAATTTCATGTTGCGAAACGGTGATTTATAACCCATACGAACAGGCAGTATTTTTCTTGCCGATATGGGGTTTAAATTCACCGCAACCGCAACGTTCCAATCGATCGCGTTCCAGAAAGTCCCACTCGCAAGCTGATTTAAATGGCCATTAATTTACGGGAATTAAACACTAAATTCCTTCAACTTGGCCTGTAAATTAATGACAATGAGATTTAAAAATCATGTTATATTGTGAATTCTTGTGTGAATGTTATTTGGACACTTAGGCTTTTTAAAAATGTTAATATTTTCTTAAGAAATATACAGATGCTAAGATCTAGTAATTGAATTTTGTAATTAGCTACAATTGGGTAACTAACTAAATATATGCTTTAATTTGAGGTCATCCAAGTAAGATTGTTTCATATTTGTTTCAGAATGCTTCAATCTATAATAACTGAAATTTCTTTCAGTTCTCTTAATTTTTAAGAAAGTTATGGGCTTTTGACTGTCCTCGATCACAACTTTTGTGTTAAGTCAATGGAAAAGCAATAGGGAACAAGATGCTAATTTCTGAGTATGAAAATGGCCATAACTTTTTTAATACTGAAGATATGAAAGTGAATTAGGTGTCAAATTAAACTTCTTTTTATGCTTTATCTGATGGGATAAATTGCAAACTTGATTTTTAAAATCTAAAAAATTTGTAACATTGCTACTATAGAAAAGCTTCATTGAAAAACTTTCCACAAAAGTTTTTTCCAGTTGCAATTCCATAAATCCACTGACGACACAAAATATTCTTAATAGCATTGAGTATATGCTATAGTTTTGCCTAGTTTATAGTCCATCAAAGATGCAACTAGACAAGAGCAGGACAATGAGAGCACGAGAAATTTGGCGCTGTTGCCCTCGCCCTCTCAGTCTATCTCTCTCTCTCCCTCTCTGTCAGTGTCAGTCTCTCTCCCTCCCTGACTCTTTCTCTCCCTCTCTGTCAATGTCTCTTTCTGTCCCCCTGCCAGTGTCAGTCTCTCACTCGGTCTCTTTTTCTCTGCCCCTTCTCTCTCTGTCTTTTTCTCCCTGTGCCCCCCCCCATCTCTCTCTGCCCCTCTGTCTCTCTTTGCCCTACTCTGTTTGTTCCGTCTGTCTGCTTGTTCTGCCTGCCTGTATGTCTGTTCTACCTACCTGCCTGTCAGTTCTGCCGAGGATAGACATGAAAAAAAGGAGTAACTCAGCGGGTCAGGCAGCATCTCTGGAGAGAAGGAATGGGGGACGCTTTGGATCGAGACCCTTCTTCAGACTGGTTAGGGCCTGTTTGTTTGTTCTGCCTGTCGATTTGTCTGTCTATTTTGCCTGTCTGTCCAGTTCCTCTCTCTCTCTCTCTCTCTCTCTCTCTCTCTCTGTCTGAGACAGAGAACGAGAGACAGTGAGCAAACAAGCGACAAATACCATGTTTATGGTGAATAAAAAAGAACGGCATATGCTGATTTATACCAAAGATAGATACAAAACGCTGGTGTAACTCAGCTGGTCAGGCAGCATCGCTGGAGAAAATGGATTGGTGATGTTTCGGGTCAGGACTGATTGTAGTAGGGAGAGCATGGGAAAATAAAACTGGAAACAAAAAGAGACAGTACAAATCAAGGCTGGGAATAGATGACCTCAGGCGAAGGGATTCCCTGATAGGCAAATTGTTGGATAGAAACAGGTGTGCTCCCTCTCCCCCCAGACACAACAAGGACAGAGTTCCCCAGGTCCTCACATTTCACCCCACCTGCCTCCACACATCATCCTCTGACATTTCTGTCACCTCCAACATGATCCTACCAGCTTTTCCACCTTCTGCAGAGACCATTTCCTTCCTCTGAGGGATAATATATACATGGGATTTGATGAACAAGGGATGATTTGGGATAGTCAGCACAGTTTTGTATGTGGGAGATCGTGTCGCAAATCTGATTACGTTTTTTGAAGATGTGGCCAAGAAGGTTGACGAGGGCAGAGCCGTAGACATCGTATATATGGATTTCAGCAAGGCATTTGACAAGGTTCCGCATGATAGGCTGCTCTGGAAGATTAGATCGTATGGGATCCACGGAGAACTAACTAACTGGATTAAAAATTGGCTTCATGGAAGGAAGCAAAGGGTGATTTTCGAATTGGTGGCCTGTGACTAGTGGTGTGCCTCAGGGTTTGGTGCTGAATCCGTTGCCATTTGTCATCTATATCAATGACTTGGATGAGGATGTACAAGGCATGATTATCCAGTTTGCAGATGCCACAAAAGAGGGTGATATTGTAGAGAGTGAAGATGGTTGTCCAGAATTGCACCAGGATCTGAGGTAGGCTGAGGAATGGTTGATGGAAGAGATACAAGGCATTTTGGGAAGTCTAACAAGAGCAGGACCTACATAGTGAATGGCATGTCTCAGGGGTGTGTTGTAGAGCAGAGTGCAGGTATATAGTTCCTTGAAAGTGGCAACACAGACAGATAGGCTGGTCAAAAAGGCTTTTGACACTTGGCCTTCATCAGTCAGAGTATTGAGTATGGAGTCGGAAGGTCATGTCACAGTTGTATAAGACATTGGTGAGAATACACTTAGAGTAATGCGTTCAGATTTGGTCACCATGTTATAAGAAAGATGTTGTCAAGCCAGAAAGGATGCAGTGAAGATTTATGAGGATGTCACCAAGACTTGAGGGCCTGAGCTATAGGGAGAAAGTGAGCAGGCTAGGACATTATTCCTTGGAGCGCAGGAGGATGAGGGGTGATCTTATAGAGGTGTACATGATCATGAGAGGAATAGATTGGGTCTTTTGACCAGAGTAGGCTGAATCGAGAACCAGAGAATATAGGTTTAAGGTGTGGGGGAAAAGATTTGATAGGAACCCGAGAGGCAGATTATTTTACACAAAGGGTGGTGAGTATATGGCGTGAGCTACCAGAGGAGCTAATCGAGGCAGGTACTATCATGTGTAGTAAAGAACTGCAGATGCAGGTTGAAATCGAAGATAGACACAAAATGATGGCGAAACTCAGCGGGACAGACAGTATTTCTGGAGAGCAGGAATGGGTGATATTTCGGGTCGAGACCCTTCTTCAGACTGATCATACGAGATATGAATACTAGGTATAGCAGGTATTATCATAACCTTTAAGAGACATTTGGACAGTTACATGGATAGTATATGTTTAGAGGCTATGGGAAAGTGCAGGCAGGTGGGACTAGTGTCAATGGGGCATGTTGGTTGGCGTGTCAAGGTCCCTGGACAGAGGGAGGACTCCCTCGATGGTCCAGGGACCCCGACAGTCCTTACAAGTTAGGCAGAGGTTCACTTGCACCTCCTCCAACCTCATCTACTATATCTGTTGCTCAAGGTGTGGACTCTTGTAGATCGGCGAGACCAAACGACCAAACTAGGCAATTGTTTCGTTGAACTCCTTCGCTACCTGATCTCCCGGTTGCCAACACTTTATTTCCCCTTCCCAGTCCCACACTGACCTTTCTGTCTGGGCCTCCTCCATTGTCAGAATGAGGACAAACGCAAATTGGAGGAACAGCATCTCATATTTCACTTGGGCAGTTTACGACACAGTGGTATGAATATTGATTTTTCTAACTTCAAGGAACTCCTGGATCTCCTCTCTCCCTCCCCCACCCAAGTCATTGTACTAGCTTCAAAGCTGTCTAGTTGTCCCATTGTCTGTTACTCGCTTTCACCTAGGCCACAGCTAAAAATGGCCTGTACCATATATTATCGTTACTTTTTTGCATATCTTTCATTCATTTGTTCTATCTCTCTATATCACCTTCTATATCTATCGTCCCCCTTTCCCCTCACTCTCAGTCTCAAAGGTCACCTATGTGTTTTCTCCAGAGATGCTGTCTCACCGGCTGAGTGACTCCTGCTTTTTGTGTCCATCTACGGTTTAAACCTGCATCCTTCCTACACATCTCGTCTGGACTACCTAACACCTATGGCTTCAAACGGATGGTATATTGCAGAATTGCAAGCTCGAGAAATAGTACACTTGAGAAAGGTAAAATCATAATTTTCTATAAAGAAAACAATAATAATTTCATCTTTTCTATCTATTGCATATGCTCAACAACTGTCAACCCATTAATTTCCAAATTTCTGTCAATTCACACAGAGAACTGAGGCATCTTAAATCTCTCAAAAACTGTCACAAAAAGTTATATTATTACAAATAGTTAATGGAAAAGTTGCTTTATTTTCCCAGTCTTCTTTAATATTACAGTGGATGAAAAAATGGATTAGTCCAATTTACAAAATAAGTGGCCACTTATATACAAATGTTAAATAATCATGTAAAAAATTCACATTATGTAGGATAATAAGCTGTCATGCTACAGGACCATCCACAGTTATGGGTGTTCCCTTTAGCACTGTTGGACAACATGGTGTTTGACCTTTGACAACAGCACTGTTATTTCCCACAAGCCAGAGCCTAGACAATAGTTTGCTTTATGCCTTTAGCTTAGGCTACTATGTTTCTTCAGGAAGACCTCAAGCAGAAAAGCCAACATCCCTGACAAGCACTAGAGAAGGCTCCAAGGATCTAACTAGCAAATGTTGGAAAACAAATGGCAAAGCTTACAAAATGACATCTGGAATCCTAATGGGCCACCAATGCTTCTCAATCCAAGGAGGAATCAATACTGTTTTTTCACCATCCCTTGTGCTAACTTCTCTGTTTATAGACAGTAATAAATGATTTTCAAAAACATATTTAGGTCATGATGTCATATACCACCAGCATGTAGCTTTGTTTTATAGCACTTGTAGTCAAAATATGCCCCTATACCCATATGCAAGTGAAGCTGGCTCTTTCAATACTGCTGGATTCACTTTTGTTGGACAAATACTTCTAGATTTTAAAAGGGAAATATTTTTTTTTATGGACAGTGATCCCTTGCAGCAGTAAAATTCACACCAGTATCTTCTACATATTATTATTATTACCCAATGTTGTAAGAAACCAAGAATCTAAAGTTTCTCAACTGGCTAAAACGCAAACAGAAGGAAAAAATGGGTGGAATGTCTGGGAACATATTAACAGATTATTTCTTCACATTTGATCCATGGTGAGCATTGCTGGTTAATTGCAAACAGTAATCGATTAATATTACTGAGAGTCTGTGAAGAAGTTTTATTTTGGTTTAACAGTAAACCCACACACAATCACTTGCCTCTCAAGGAACTTCAGAACAAAGGACAGCTAGCCATTAACATCTACATGGATGCAAAGTTGGTATTCCAAATATGCAGCAGGTCACTCAGAACCTGATTTCAACTCTGTTTCCTTTACTATTGAAATCAATGGACCTACTATAGGGTAAGATATTTAAAAAACAGTTTAATCGATGCTTACCGTCCATTACTACTGAAAATAAATTCTAATGTCTGCAATGACATTCACTAGTCTGAAAAATATTGTTAAAATGTTGTTAACCTCTGTTAAAATGTTAAAGTCAATAACCTCAAATACTAGAGGAAAATTGAAGTAGACTGTGCATTCACTACTCAGAAACCCCAAATCTGTTCTTGTGTTAGACTTAGAATGATCAAATTTAAGAAAGCAATTTGTACTTTTAATTTAGTTAATTTTAAGTATCTGCACAAGTGATAAAACAACTTGTGCAAATAGATTTTACAATCAACATCAGGATGCTCTGTTTAACATTGGATTTGAAGAATAGACAACACAGCAGGACCAATAATGATGGAGGCCTGCAATCTCTAAGCGCCCAAGCAAATGCAGTTATGTGAACATGAGCAAATCAAACTAATGCGTCTTAATCTTCATAGGGAGATGATTCTAAACAACTTCAAAATGTACAGGTTTTGTGGCATATTGGTGAAGTTACTTCAAATGGACTGTTGATCCAGCCATGTCAAATGGATATTTAAGTTCAAGCATCAAATAAAATCCAGAATCAAAAGCTACTTTCAGAAATGGTGAATTTCTTCTTGGAGGCGAATTTTAGCATTTGGTTCTATGTGCTCCACACCCCTAAGTTAACTCTTAACTGTTGTCTGAAATGACCATGTAAGCAGTTTGGAATGGTAGCAAATGATGGTGTCTTATCTTGGAATTGAATTGTTAAAAATCTGTGCTTCTAAGCTTGTAGCAGTTAGGTCACCACAAGACCATAATGTCTTACGCTGGAAAGCAAAAAACATGATTGGAATTATAAGAGTTCCAAATATATAACGTAATGAAGATCATATGCATATAGGCATTTATGTGGACACTAATACATTTATTTATTCATCAATGTGTATAAGCAGAAGATAATAGGCATCAATTTGCAAAATGTAAATTGGAACATATTTTTACTGAAATGTCTGGCCTAGATATGTTCCCATAAACACTTGAGCCAACAGATAGTTGCAACCCAGCAGAAAACAGTTACAGCCATTTGGGAAGGCCTTCCATTACCTTGAAAGGTAAAGATTGCAAAATATATGAAACTGGACATCGTTAACCTACATACATTTTGGTGATGTCTTTGCCTCCTACATGCTCTATCCCCATACATCCCCAGTGTGATGCATTCACTGACTGTTTACAGGATGTTTATTACCTCTTATCTATATTTAATTCTGATGGATGTGTCCATTGCACTCAAACCCTTTGTTGGCAAAGGGAAAGATAAAGGCAGAACCAGGCAGCTCTGTAAAGTGCTTCATGATGACACCCAGGGCATCAACAAAACAGCCATCTTCTCCTTGGCTCAATGTGACAGGGTGAAGTGGATCTTGGATCTCATCTACAAGGAGACCATTGGGATGTTGGACGTTTTCCTGAAGAGTGTGATCAGTGATGGTGTCAACTACACCACACACAGGACCGTCATTGCCATAGTTGTGGAGTATACATTGAAAAAAGGACGACTCTCTGAATGATTTTCATTGATTCAGTGGTGGGTGAACTTCACATTTCCTACCAATCTTCAGGCCTTATGGGTTGTAACTCTGCTATGTACGCAGTGCAGGGCAGCATCGCAGCATGACCAAACACTAGGTACAAAGCTTGCTCCCAATTGTCTTTGAACACATAGGTTCAACAGTTTCTATGGCAGCAACTGCATCAAGAATGAGAGATATCATCATGGTGGCACAGCGGTAGAGTTGCTGCCTTACAGCACCAGAGACCCGGGTTCCATCCTGACCATGGGCGCTGTCTGTACGCAGTTTGTATGTTCTCATCGTGACCTGCGTAGGTTTTATCCGGGAGCTCTGGTTTCCTCCCACACTACATTGACATACATGTTTGTAGGCTAATTGGCTTGGTAAATTTGTAAATTTTAGGATAGTGTTATTGTGCAGGGATCGCTGGTCGGCGCAGACTCAGTGGTCAGCAGGACTACATATCTGAACTAAACCCCTCTTCCTTCCAGTCCCCATGACTTCCACCCCTCCTCCACCCCTCCTCTCCCCCCCCCCCCCTCCCCAGCGGTACCAATCCACCTACATTCCTCCCTCTGGCTTCACACTTAATGCCTCTTCTATCCTTGTCACACTTTTTGACCTCTCTTCTCTGGTCTGCCCAACCATCCACCAATCAAAACAAATCTGTGACATACATCCACCCATCACTTACCAGGCAATGTCCGGCCCGCACCTCTCTTCAGCTCTCTCCCCCCCAACAATCAGTTTGAAGAAGGGTCCTAATCTGAAACGTCACCTAACCATGTTCTCCAGAAGTGCTGCCTGAACCAATGAATTACTCCAGCATGTTGCATCTTTTGTTTGTAAACCAGCATCTGCAGCTCTTGGTGTTCACAGAAATATTTTCATATCATTGAAGCATCTACCAGGAATGCCTTCTCTTTTAAGTGCTTGATACACTGTGAACACGTCATAGAACCTAAGCAACAATTACGTTTTAACTTCTTATTTCAGTTTCATTTAGGCCTTTCTCTCATGTGAAACAGCATTCAGCATGTCTCAACGTGCATCCCCCTTTGTGCACTTGGACACTTTCCTCCACCACTGCATGCAACGTCCAGGATGGAATTCATGAGAACAGGTTGCTCACATGTGAAGCTTTAATGAGAGTTTGCCAACAACCACTGACCAATATATCTGCGTGCCTCATAGAATGAATCAGACTCTTTACATTGTTGCAGGTATGTTTGTCCAATAGATTTTCAATGGCATATCAAAACCACATTTTCATGTCAGATTTTACAAGAATGTCGATCACAGTACTATGACCTGATTAGCAGCTTATCAACTAATAGAAACAGATATATTTGCAAAAGTGGAATTTTAAGTCTATAAATAAACATAAATAAAGCATCAGTAATCCCAGATCCCCTTAAATAGAAAATATTATATCCAATCTGTAGGATACATGTTACCAAATACCATGCAGAGAAACTGCAAAACAATTCTTTGTGCACTAGTAAATGGCTTCATACTTGCTAAATGAAGGTCATGTAAAAAGATTTATATTTGCATTGTTGTATTAGTTGCACCTGTATTATTGCCCACATTGCAAGGGCAGACACATCACTAAATTAATTGTCATAATACCTAGCTTGAAATAAAAAAAAGTATAGACAACTATGCTGTGCTGTGAATTCTACATATTGAATAAAGAACATTCAAGTTCCCTGAAAGGCATTTTAGCAGCAATCAGCAACTGTAATTTATCACCACGTACATAAAATAGCGAGATCACACAATTTCAACTTAATACAATCTTACAGCAAGCCCAAACTAATTAACGTGCGTGCAAAAAAAGCACAAAATCCAAAATTTTGATCCTTGATTGACTGGGCAATATATACAAATGGATACTATTACCAAGTAATACCCAGAGAACTATCACAACGTACCCATTTGATCGCATGCATTTTTATTCTGGTAAAGATGGTATAAGGTTAGACAGTGTTAAATATCAAACTCTCTTTCCTTGTAGTAATCACCAAGAATCAGTACTTTATTTCATAGATTTGTTTATTGCAATGTACTGCACAGTACAATATTTATAAGAACAAAGCAAACTCAAAAATGTAGCCAAGCTTCAAATAAATGATGTTTGAATGTACATCAGCTTCAGGATTTGCCAGAAAATTAACAGTCCACAAAAGCTATCATCAGAATTCAATATTCACTCTACTGACGGAGAATATATTTCTATTTCAAATGTATTGGGGAAAAAAGTTACTGAGTAAGCTTCAGTATGTAGGCACAACAGTAAAATATGGCTTTTATTTTCCAACATTAGTAAGTGAGGCAAGATGTAGGCATAATTTTCCAACACAAATTATATTTTATAATATTTTAACCCCCAAGCCCACAAGCAATTCCTCACTCCTGACTTTCCACCAGTTGCAGCTGGTGTTAGTGGGTAGTGATAGAAAATTACATAATCCAGATACCTTCCACTTATCCTCACCTCAGCAGTCAAACAGAAGTTTCTGCTTGGGCCCCTTGTGGCACAGATCCTCCACCCCCGTATTTTTAACTTGCAACACATATGTTGAGTTAGAATGACTAGAAGTAACCTGGTCACTTTTCACTGGCAGAGAGTCACAAATCTTTAGCAAAGTTAAAATAGAACATTTTTTTAATGAACTAAACTGATTGAACATGTCCACTGTTTTACTAACTGTGGTTAGGGGATGAAGTAGAACAAATCTGGAACAAATATGCATAATACTGTTGCCAAAATAGTGGTCAAAATTTACAAATGTCAGCATTATTTTGTGTAAAGCAAGTTCTCCATATGGAGAGTTTACAGATTTAACATTTTATCCCCAATATGATTTCCAATACATATGCAAGGCATTCTACTGTGAATCGGTTTTCTAATTTAATGTTTGCAAAAAATATGCAATTTTTAAAATTTAACCCTGAATATATTTATTTTGCTCCCCAATCTATATGCACTCTTCAAAAGTATTAATACATCAGAGAAAAACATGTGAACCAGAATAGCAATTCAACAAATATTTATTTTAAAACCAAGTTTCTTTCTGCAAAAATGTGCATTATTAAATGTTGTTCCTTGCAGATTTTATTCAAGAATGTACAAATCATTGCTAACTACTTGATCATACATTTTATTGGGTGAAAAGATAGCTATAGTGAAGCAGGCCTGTCTCTGGAGTAGTAAGGTGCATTTCCTTTACTGACAATGATTTAACTGCAGGATATTGCTATTAGTCAAATCCACATGTGAGGCACCATAGGATATATGCACCAAGCAATTTAATTGAGCAAAAATAAATTAGTGTAGTCACAGTGGAATCTTGCACTCTGAGAATTTGGGCAGAAAGAAAACCTGTTGGGGTAATATATATTAATGTCATTAGCATTTTTGCTGAGCCAAGGCAATGACTTCCAGTCTGGGTAATGCACCTGAAAAAACATTAACTCTATCTTAAAGTGAAATGAACAAAACAACATCTGCAACAAGTTATATTTTAATCCTTTTGAAAGGCAAAGATATTTAACATACAGAAAAGATAGAGAATAATTTTAGAGTATCCCAAAGTTAGGTAAAACATTAAATGTGCTGTAGTTAGCACGTCAGGGGGCTTACTTACAAAGTGAACGGAAGTGAATGATGCAAGATCCAAAATAAGTGAAAATCTACACTACCTATAAAATAAAAATGGAAGCAAACTTCTACTGTCACTGAAAAATTGAAGCCCTGGTTCCATAGAGATATCTGCAATAATGTTTAAAGCATTTCTTTATTATTCATATGAATAAAATGACTACATCTATCCAAGCAGGAGATTATTGGTAAATAATCATTGTATTTCACACTATCCACAACTTTGTAAAATCATGCAATTGCAAAACATTTAACATAAACACATAGAGTCATACAGCGTGGAAATAGGCCCATCAGCATAACTTGCCAACACCGACCAACATGTCCCATCCACACTAGTCCCACTTGCCTGCATTTGGCCCACATCCCTCTCAACCTATTCTATCCATGTACTTGTCTAAACTATGCAATGGTACCTGCCTCAACGACCTCCTCTGGCAGTTAATTCTATATATCCACTACTGTTTGTTAGCAAAAAATGTTACTACTCAGGTTCTTATTAAATCAATTCCTTCTCACCCTAAACCTATGTCCTCTGGTTCTTGGTTCCCCTACTCTGGGCAAGAGACGTACACAATCCATTCCTCTCATGATTTTGAACACTTTTATAAGACCACCCTTCATACTCCTGCGCTCCGAGGAATAGAGTCCCAGCCTACTCACCATCTCGCTACAGCTCAGGCCCTTGAGTCCTGGCTACATCCTCGTAAATCTTCTCTGCACCCTTTCCAAATTGACAGCATCTTTCCAATAACATAGTGCCCAAAACTGAACACAATGCTCTAAATGTGGGCTCACCAACGTCTTATATAACTGCAACACAACCCCCCAACGTTTATACTCAGTACTCTGAATGATGAAGGCCTAAGTGCCGAAAGCCTTTTTCACCATCCTATCTACCATCTACGCCACTTTCAAGGACCGATGTGCCTGCATTCCGAGATCCATCTGCTCTACAACACTTCCCGGAGACTGACCATTCACTGTGTAAGTCCTGCCCATGTTGGACTTCCCAAAATGCAACACCTCACATTTCTCCGTATTAAATTCCATCAACCAAACCATATAATAAACATTTTAGCTTTAAACTATTTTATTTTATACTAAAAGAACAAAGTCAAGAAATGAAGTCATGAGACCCTGTTTTCAGTGTAATCCACTATTAATTTCCTTCATTGTATACCCATGGCATTTCTCTGTGGACTTAATGGACATGGAAACATTTTAATTTTTGTCTCTCACTTATTTTCTGATATATTTTCTGTTTTTCCTGCTGGTTCAAAAATGCTGATGCTATATACATAGTGATGAGCAAATTCATAATGTACAATGGAGATTAGACTAAACAGCTCACATCCCATTTACATTACCACATCACTATTGACAACGGCCTGCCAACATATGTAGAATAATGTTCTTGCTTTTTGAAGCTAAGAGTGACAAAGTGATTATTTGCTCGCACATTTTCAGTGGCCAATATAACCCTCACTCATCCAAGCGTACAGCAATAATTCTTGAGATACCAAAAGCATTTAGACTGACTTTATTCCCATACAATGCTGCCAAATACTTATTCCACCATAGTTCTCTGCATTGCTATGATGTTCAGTTTACAATTTCCCTCCTCACACTCTCCCCATCAGTTTATTTTAAAGTTCCTGATCAAGTTTTCCTGTCTTCAGGGCCAACCTGCAGGTCATGTAACAATGGTAGTGAGTCAGGTTGCTGCATGTCCCTCACATTCAAGTTCCCCTCATTGCCTGTGAAGCAATCAACACAACAGTATTACATTTTGGGCTTAACTGTTTATCTGGTATTCCAGCACAACACAATTTTCCCTGCATGATACATTATTTAAGAGGCATTCGCATCGTTGGTAAAGGTATCTTAAAGTTACCCCCAATCACTTCAGCTGGCAGTAGTAAGCAGTTCCTTAAACAATAAAAACTCTTGAGGTGAAGTTATTCACAGAGTGCTATTAGCTGGTGACTTGCAGGATTTAAAACTAGCAACAACAAGAAGTCAACTTAATATTTCCATGTCAGTCTGGTGAACATCTTAAAGGTTAACTTGCAGTATGATCCATGATCCTGCAGACTTTGTCATTCTTGATAGTAGGTACCACAGGTCTGGGGCATGCTATTAATAAAACCAAATTTGCAGGAAGGAACTGCAGATGCTGGTTTAAACCAAAGAGAGACACAAAAAGCTGGAGTAACTCAGCGGGACAAGTGGCATCTTTGGAGAGAAGGAATGGGTGGCGTTTCGGGTCGAGACCCTTCTTCAGACCAAATTGTAGTATTATATCTTGTCAATATTACAGACTGTAACTACGTTTCTCCATCGATGAAAAGGAGGGAAAGCTTCAAGGGCTTCAGTCAACCCAACAGGACCGCTGATTGAATTATACGATAAAGGTCTTAAACTGCTGTAAATACTGAACTAGTATTCTTTGTTTAAGTAATCTCATTTTCAAAAATGATCTCATCCACATCTTTGTGATGATGATAATATGTCTAGAATTGAACATGAACTTAACATAAAATCAGATTCCCCCCACGCCAGAGAAAATAATATCTACCTGTGCAATAGCAGATGGTGACTTTTTAATTTAGTGGATGACAAAGGAAACAAACACACAAGGCTTTATTCACTTCAGATCAGGTTGTGAATGTATTTTCAAAGTAGATGATAAGCACTACATATCTGGGAAGATTAAAAGCCAACCACTGAATGTAAAAATAACAATGAACTGATAATGTCAATGCATGCGTTATATTATTCTATGAACATTCATTTTGCTTTTGTAAACCTGGTACTGATATTCACACAAAACAGAAGATTTGTTTTAGACATTATGCAGAAGTAATATACAGATGAATATTGAATTTCAATCAGCACAGTCATTTTCAAAGGCTATAGCAGCAAAATTGCAGAAGCCCGTGAAGATCCTTATCCGTATCCTTATCTCCACCTACAGGAATATTCCAAAAATACACATTCTGTTGCCCAATTTAATTTTTCCATCCTTAACCCTACATCACTGAAAAAGGTTTCAGTAAACATTTCTGACAGAAATAGTTTGAAAACGTATCTCATCCCTCAGTTTAGTTTATTGTCACGTGTACAGAGGTACAGTGAAAAGCTTTTGTTGTGTGCTAACCAGTCAGCAGAAAGACAATACATGATTACAATTGATCCATTTACAGTGTATAGATACAAGATAAGGGAATAACGTTTAGTACATGGTGAAGCTAGCAAAGTCCCATCAAGGATAGTCCAAGGGTCACCAAAGAAATAAATAGTAGTTCAACACTGCTCTGTGGTTGTGGTGGGATGATTCAGTTGCCTGATAACAGCTGGGAAGAAACTGTCCTGAATCTGGTGGTGCGTGTTTTCACACTTCTATACCTTTTGCCTGATGGGAGAAGAAGGAGTGGCCAGGTTGCGACTCATCCTTGATTATGCTGTTGATCTTAGTCAATAGAAGGGAGGTTGGCTTGTGTGATGGTCTGGGCTGCATCCACAATTTGCTGTTGATTACTAATATTGCTCTAATACTGATTATGCCACAAGTTGTATTACAATTCAATTAAATGCTTAATAGTTTCACAAAGTGTCTTTAAACCTACAAAAAAGAAAACTTCAGTGCCAAGTTAGTATTTTCACAGACAACAAACAGATGTATCTGAGCCCTGAACTTCAACTCTTCTGAGGTGGACCATCAGCATTGTCTGTGGCTTGATTCCACTCCAATTGTGAGGAAAGAAAGATATGCACAAAGTCATTTAAAAGATGGCCATTGGCCACCAGCTACCACTAAGTTTAAGCACAAATGTCTTTAGGGCTTGTCCCACTTGGGTGTCATTTGCACGTCACGCAGGTGGCGCATGAAGATTTTGTGAATCCCCAAATCCTGGGGCGTCGCGCGCGTCACTGCCTACGACACCACGCACCACGTGTGCGTAATGGACATCATGTGCCCGTCACGGCGCACGCGTCGTGATGCATAAATGATGTCACGTAAATGACGCGCAAATGACGCCCAAGTGAGACAGGCCCTTTAGTCAGTGGAAAGGAAGCGCATGGTGACTAGAGACCAGATTCTTTTGCAGTTGGTGTATACATGCAATCCCAAAGCACATACAGATGATCATCCATACATTGGAAGACACAATCCTGTCCACAAACTTATTCACAGAACCCACTGCCAAATAACTTTTCTTCAGTTCCCCTCCTTTACAGGTTAGTTTAGAGATACAGCATTTCGTCTGCTCCATTGCGAAATCTCCTCAAGGTTTGCCTACTTTGAAGTTCTCCTCCTCTCTCCGACGAGAGTTCTGCAACATCCTCATTCACTGCTCCCCCCTCTATGCATTTTAACACCTTACACTACCTTATCTCTCTGTCCACCTCTTCCCTGACACAGTCTGAATAAGGGTCTCGACCTAAAACATCAGCCATTCCTTCTATCCAGAGATGCTGCCTGTCCCGATGTTACTCCAGCATTTTGTGTCTAACTTCGGTGTAAACCAGCATCTGCAGTTTCTTCCTACACATTTCGTCTGCTCCACTGTAAAATCTCCTCAAGGTATACCTATTTTGAAGAAGTTCCCATCCTCTCTCCAACATTAATTCTGCAACATCCTCTCTTGCTGCTCCCCCTCTGTGCTTTTTTCACACCTTACACTTCCTAATCTCTGGGTTTCCCTCTTCCCTGACTCTCAGTCTGAAGAAGGGTCTCGACCCCCTGAGTTACTCCAGCATTTTGTGTCTATCTTTGGTATAAATCAGCATCTGCAGTTCCTTACTAGGAAATAGGCCCTTCAGCCCACCAAACCAAACACCCGTTTACATTAGTTATCTATCTCACTCTCTAATCTACTCCCTTCACAATAGGGGCAATTTGAGAAGGCCAATTAACCGAGAAAACCACACATCTTTTGGATGTCAGACAAAACCGGAGCACCCAAGGAAACCCACGCAGTCACAGGGTGAACATCCAACTTCCACACAGACAGCACTCAAAATCAGTATCGAACCCAGGGCTCTGGCGCTGCGAAGGCAGCAGCTGCACCAGTTGTGTTCCCGTGTCACCTGGCTCCTTCGGTCTTCCCTCATCTTTCTTCTTAGCTCCTTCACTTTGCCCCTTGATAAATAAGAGGGAGCTCACTCTGGATTAAGTAAATGATATAATACGTTTAGGGAAGCCAAAAGGCTTGTCATTATTTCATTTACCTGTTCACGACCATAGTATTTATCCACAGAGCACAAGGGTTCAAACCTAACTGCCACAACACCACAGCTTGCTGGACGTTACATGCAGGAGACCCATTAATCACAATGTGGCAGTCTATTGCTTGCAGTCACATATGATGGTATGCTTATGCGGTTGTTTTAACAGAGGTCATTTTAATTAACCAATGAAATGTTTGTAACTTTATTCACTAATATATTGAGGTCTATTAGAAAAAAAGAGTTATGAGAATTCTTAGATATAAGGAAGTTTGAAAATGTGGATTAATAGGTAATATTAAAAATTCCAAATTATTACATTCACCAGATATTCAGAAGGCAAGATGCAAAAAAAGTACTCTCCCCAAATAAAGTTAATCTTAGATGATACCACTGATGGAGAGCCACTTACTTGAACCACTGGTGATTCACAATGGTCCAATTGAACAGTAATTAGCCAGATAGGGTTTGTCCTGCATTTTGAGAACAGGACACACTTGACAATTCTTCACAGAATTTTTAAGGTGCAAGCAAAAGAGAGTTTATGGAACCAGTAGGTGGTTAGTCAAACTAGAGGAGGGACTACACTGGACCTTATACTGGGAAAACAAGCCAGGTGACTGGTGTTTCAACGAAAGCACATTTGGGGAACAGTAATCACAACATCTTCAGTTTTAAGATTCTGGTTTATAAGGCAAAGTCTGGACCTTGCAGGAAAGTATTAAATTGGAGGGAGGGAAAATTACAAGATTATTCGATAGAAGATCGGGAGAGTAAATTGAGATCAGCTATTATTGGGCCATATCTGATATGTGGTAGTTGTTTAAAGACGAGCTGACCAGAGTATGGGGCTGCCGAGCACAGTGGCGGACCTACATTTTTGGGGCCGTGAAGCTTGAACTGTTATGGGGGCCCCTTCGCAACCAACAATGAGGTCTGGGTAACCACTGTTATCTTCTTCAATGAGGCTACGCTCCCGGAAGCTCCTGCATTTTCAATAAATTGAAGGTGATTCTCAAGCTTTCCGTGGTGGTTTAAATAACTGAAGCTTAGAATTTTTCTAACACATAAGCAGTAAAATAACCCCCAAAATATATATATTTCATGAAATAGACAATAGATAATAGGTGCAGGAGTATGCCATTCGGCCCTTCGAGCCAGCACTGCCATTCACTGTGATCATGGCTGATCATCCACAATCAGTACCCCATTCCTGCCTTTTCCCATATCCCTTGACTGCTATCTTTAAGAGCACTATCTATCTCTCTCTTGAAAGCCTCCAGCAAATTGGCCTCCACCGCCCTCTGAGGCAGAGAATTCCACAAATTCACAACTCTCTGTGTGAAAAAGTATTTCCTCATCTCCGGTCTAAATGGCCTACCCCTTATTCTTAAACTTTCACCCCTGGTTCTGGAAGCTCCCAGCATTGGAAACATGTTTCCTGCCTCTTGCGTGTCCAAACCCTTAATAATCTTATATGTTTTAACAAAATGCCTCATACAGCTAAAAAAATCTTTACAAGAAATGTTACCTGAAATGTCTCTTTGCCTAGCACTGAGATGGGAAAAAAACTTTTTCACCCAGAGTTGTGAATTTGTGGAATTCTCTGTCACAGAAGGCAGTGGTCTCATCTCCTTCAGCAGAAGGCCTCGGTCTCCCTTCCTGAGCTCAGACACCCACTTCTCCTCACCTCATCTACATTCACTTCCCCTCGCCTACACCTCGACTAATCCCCTCGCCTCGACGACGATACCTCACTACCAAACTCCTCCTCACACCTAAACCTCACCTCGACTAAACCATACCTCACTAAACCTCGCCCCTCAAATAAACCTCACACCTCACCTCACACCTTAACCCCACCTCAACTTAACTATACCTCCCACCTCAACTGAACTAAACCTCCCACATCATGACTAAACCTCCCACCTCACGACTAAACCTCCTACCTCACGACTAAACCTCCCACCTAATCCGGCGCCTCTCTCCTACTCCCGCTAATTATAGCCCCCCCCCCCCAAGCCGTTGGAGGCGCCTCACGTGAGCGGAACGGCTCCAACCTGGGGGGCGGGGCCGAGCGCGGAGAGCGGCACAGGCGCACTGCCCGCGAGAGCCGGTGGGTGGGGAGGGGCGTACTAGCGCTGACGTTAACATCGAGCCCGAGTCCCTCCCGCGGCGGCCGCAGCCCTTCCCCACAGGAGTGGAAGAGAGGCGGCGATTAGTCAAGGCGGGGATTAGGTGTGAGGTGGGAGGTTTAGTCAAGGCAAGGTTTAGTGAGTTGAGGTTTACGTGTAAGGTGAAGTTTAGTCGAGGCGAGGAGTTTAGTCGAGGTTATTAGTTCATTAGTTTCATAGTCGATTCCCCCCTGACCAAGCGTAGTCCAGTAAGGAGGAAAGACAAAGATGACAAGGTTGGGGAATGTTTGATGATGAGAGAGGTTGTAAATTTGGTTGGAAAGGAAGGTACAGGAAAATGAAATCAGACTGGGTCTTTAAGGAATATAAAGCAAGCAAGAAGTGAAGCGGGCCATTGGAAGGGAAAAAAGGGGATGAAATGCACGGCATGTTGAATTTAAAATATTTCAAGGTATTTTATACATGGAGGAGTTGCAGAGAGTGACGGAGGCTGTCAAAGGAGACAACTGGATATAGAATAGTTACAGATATGGGTAAAATGGCAGATGGGATTTAATCTGAGCAAGTGTGTGGTGTTGTATTTTGGGAGGTCAAATAGAAACATAGAAACAGAAAAATAGATGCAGGAGTAGGCCATTCGGCCCTTTGAGCCAGCACCGCAATTCAATATGATCATGGCTGATCATCTAAAATCAGAACCCGGTTCCTGCTTTTTCCCCATATCCCTTGATTCCTTTAGCCCTAAGAACTAAATCTAGCTCACTTGAAAACATCCAGTGAATTGGCCTCCACTGCCTTCCGTGGCAGAGAATTCCACAGATTCACAACTCTCTGGGTGAAGAAGTTTTTCCTCATCTCAGTCCTAAATGGCCTACCCCTTATTCTTAAACTGTGACCCCTGGTTCTGGACTCCCCCAACATTGGGAACATTTTTTCTGCATCAACCCTATCCAAACCATTAAAAAAGTTATATGTTTCTATGTGATTCCCTCTCATCCTTCTAAATTCCAGTGAATAGAAGCCCAGTCGACCCATTGTTTTCATCATATGTCAGTCCTGCCATCCCAGGAATTAACCTGGTGAATCTACACCGCACTCCTTCAATAACAATAATGTCCTTCCTCAAATTAGGAGACCAAAATTGCACACAATACTCCAGGTGCGGTCTCACCAGGGCCCTGTACAACTACAGTAGGACCTCCTTGCCCCTAAACTCAAATCTTCTCGCAATTAAGGCCAACATGCCATTAGCTTTCGTCACTGCCTGCTGTACCCGCACGCTTACTTTCAGTGACTGATGTACCAGCACACCCAGTTCTCGTTGCACCTTTCCTTTTCCCAATCTGACATAATTCAGATAATAATCTGCCTTCCTGATTACCTGCCACCAAAGTGGATAACCTCACGGTACGTGGACATGGCGTCGAAGGATGAGAACTGGAGACGGGGGATATGAAGCAAAGAAGTGGAAGCCAAACAACCGAACGGAAACGAAGCCGAAACACCAAATAAAAGAAAGCGTAGAAGCCGAAACACCAACTAACCAAAAGGGTGGGACGCCTAAATGCAAACTAACCGAAAAGGCGGGACGCCTAAAAGCCAACTAACCAAAAGGCTGCGATGCCTTAAAGTAAACTCACTGAAAGGCCGCTCTGCCAAAACGCCAACTAACTGAAAGGCCGCTCAGCCAAAAAGTCAAATAACGGACATGACGTCGCCGGGTGGGGGGGAGGGGGGTCGGGACTTGTCAGCGATAGGTCCAGTCCCCGCGTCCATCACATCATTGGCCGGTGGAGATGGGTGCGTGGGGGTCATTTTCCCACACAAGACATAGACGACTGGGCACTCTGAACCCGAGCACCAAGTTGTAAATCACCCCCGGACTCCAACCCACACACAGGGTGATTTACCCCCTGACACCCACACTGGGTGATTCACCCCCACCCCGGTCGCAGGGACAGATGGCTCGGGGTATTGGCAGCCATAGTAAATCGCTTTCAAAACATGGGGACACACAAATTCCCTGGCAGGCCGATGACAAATGTGTATGAGAACGAACAAGTTTATCACCTCCCACTCCACCCCCCGACAACAAGAAAGTATAAAGTATCCTTTATTGTCATTCAGACATTTCAATCTGAACGAATTGCATATCCTTGCAGTCATGTCATAGAATAAAATAACAGAACACACAACATCCACCACAGTGAGTCTACCAGGCACCTCCTCACTGTGATGGAAGGCAAAAGTCTTAGTCCTTGTCTCTTCCCTCCGCGTTCTCCCTCTGCGTTGAGGCGATCCAGGCTTCCGATGTTGGGCCCCCCCGCCGGGTGATGGTAAGTCCCGCGGCCGAATCCAAACTCCGCGAACAGGCCGGTTCAAACTCCGTGGCACGGGGCGATTGAAGCTGCCACCCTCCAGTCCAGCGGACGAAGCTGTTGTTGTGGGAGCTCCGGAGAATCAGTCACCAACCTGGGACCTGCGAGCTCCCGTTGTTGTCGTCCACTGGGCCCGCGGCCGAGTCCGTTGGGCCCGCGGCCGGTTCTCCGAGGCTCCGAAGTCGGGTTGCCGCCGCCGCAACGCCACCACAGCCCCGAAGTCGGCCAGCGATCATGACGAGTTGGTAAGCCCTGGCTCTGCCTCAGGAGCCTCGAGGTCGGTCCCAGTTGGAGGCCACCAACTCCACGATTAGGCCTCAGGGCAGACGGAGACGGGGGATACAAGAAAAGGTCACATTCCCTCCGAAGGAAGAGAATAAAAACAGTTTCTCCCACTCTCCCCACACATACACAACTAAAATAAACTAAATTAACTAAAACAACCGGACAAAAGAAAACAAAAAAAAAGAAAAAACAGACGGACTGCAGGCGAGTCGCAGCTGCATGGGCAGCGCCGCCATTTCCGGATTATTTATTACTGTCTGGTTGCCTGCGTAACGCACACAACAAGCTCCCACGCACAAAACACCAGAGAATCTGTAAACTGTTTTAACCAAAGATGGACACAAAAAGCTGGTGTAACTCAGCGGAACAGGCAGAATCACTGGAGAGAAGGAAAGGGTGACATTTCGGGTCGAGACCATTCTTCAGACCTGAAGACCATTCCTTCTCTCCAGAGATGCTGCCTGTCCCACTGAGTCACTCCAGCATTTTGTGTCTATCTTTGGTGCGACAGTTGTCTCATTTCATCGGCTTCATGTATTGCGCGCATGGAAGAGATGCTTTACATGCCGCTTTCATCTATTCATCCAAGTGTGCTCTTAATGAAATCTCACATATTTGCAAGGGAGGGATGGAATGGATGTAACCACCGGCTAAAGCAAAGGCATAGTTAGGACAGGGAAATAATCCCACCACTTAATTAACCAGATTCCCGAATGTAAGATCTATTTATACATTTAACATTTTTGTTTTTAAATCAATGTAACTCTTTTTTTGATTTTTAATGCCGATTTAAAACCCCGTCCTGTGGAAAGGGCTTGCGGCAGCTGGTGTCATAGTGCCTTCATTGTTGGTAGGTGCTGTCCTTTCACCTGGACCACTTACAACTTGGTGCTCGGGTTCAGAGTGCCCAGTCACCTATGGCTTGTGTGAGAAAATGACTCCCACCCTCCCGTCTCCATCTGCCAGTGATGTGATGGACACGGGGGCCTGGACCAATCGCTGGCAAAGCCCCCCCCCCGGCGACATCATGTCCGTTATTTGACTTTTCGGCTGAGCAGCCATTCGGTTAGTTGGCTTGTCGGCGATACAGCCTTTTGGTTAGTTGCCGTTTCAGCAGACCGGCCTTTCGGTGAGTTTGCTTTTAGGCAACGCAGCCTTTTGGTTAGTTGGCTTTTAGGCGTCCGCCCCCTTGGTTAGTTCGCATTTAGGCGTCCCACCCTTTCGGTTCGTTGGTGTTTCGGCTTCGTATGCTTTCGGTCATTTGGCGTTTTGGCTTTGTTTCCGTTCGGTTATTTGGCTTCCTCTTCTTTGCTTCGGCTTCTCGTCCTTCAAACCTCACATTTATCCACATTATACTGCATCTGCCATGCATCTGCCCATTCACCCAAACTATCCAAGTCACCCTGCAGCCTCATAGCATCCTCCTCGCAGCTCACACTGCCACCCAGCTTTGTGTCATCCACAAACTTGGAGATGTCACTTGGAATTCCCTCATCTAAATCGTTAATATATATTGTCAATAACCGGGCCCAACACCGTGCCTTGCGGAACCCAACTAGTCACTGCCTGCCATTCTGAAAAGGATTGGTTAACTCCTCCTCTCTGCTTCCTGTCTGCCAACCAGTTCTCTATCCATGTCAATACCCTACCCCCAATACTATGTGCTCTAATTTTGCACACTAATCTTTTGTGTGGGACGTTCAAAGCCTTTTTGAAAGTCCAGATACACCACATCCAGTGGCTCTCCCTTGTCCATTCTACTTGTTACATCCTCAAAAAATTCCAGATAAGACAAGCATGATTTCCTCTTCATAAATCCATGCTGACTTTGACCAATCCTGTCACTGCTTTCCAAATGCGCTGCTATAACATCTTTAACATGTCTTGTAGCAGCTCGTAATGCTAACTCGGGACATCCAGTAAACTCGTGACGTATTTTCCTCCCTGTAAAAAATGTCCACGAGTAAATAAATATTCGTGATGAAAAGAATTATTACTTTTTACTCGGACGAGCTGCTACGAGACATCCACGAACTCCTTCGGACCCGCTACGGACATTCTCCGAGTTCGACTCAGGGGAAAACCCGGGAGAACTCGTGAATTACCTCGTACAGTGGGACAGGGGCTTAACTGGTCTATAATTCTCCGTTTTCTCTCCCCCTCCTTTTTTGTTTTAAAGTAGGGTTACATTGGCTACCCTCCAGTTCACAGGAACTGATCCAGCATCGACAGAACATTGGAGAATGATCACCAATGCATCCATGATTTCTAGGGCCACCTCCTTGCGTACTCTGGGATGCAGACCTTCATGCCCTAGGGATTTATCTGCCTTCAGTCCCAGCAGTTTACCTAACACCATCCTGACTAATGTGGATTCCCTTCAGTTCCTCCCTCCCACTAGATCCTCGGTCCCCTAGTATTTCTGGGAGATTGTTTGTGTTTCCTTAGTGAAGACAGAACCAAAGTACATGTTTAACTGTTCTGCCATAACTTTTTTTCCCATTATAAATTCACCTGTCTCTGATTGTAAGGGACCTACATTTGTCTTCACTAATCTTTTCCTTTTTACATATCTAAAACAGCTTTTAGAGTTAGTTTTTATATTCCCCCAAACCTTCTTTCATGCTCTTTTCCCCCCCACTTAATTAACCCCTTTGTCCCCAGCTGTTGTTCTAAATTTCTCCCAGTCCTCCGGTTTGCTGTTTCCTCTGGCCAATTTATATGCCCTTTCCTTGGATTTAACACTATCCTTGATTTCCCTCGTTAGCCACAGATGAGCCGCCTTCCCCATTTTATTTATTCGCCAGACAGAGGGATGAACAATTTTTGGAGTTCATCTATGCAGTCTTTAAATCTTTGCCATTGCATCTCCACCATCAACCCTTTAAGTATAATTTACCCGTCTATCCTAGCCAATTCCCGTTTCATACCTTCAAAGTATCCTTTCTTACAGTTCAGGACCCTAGACTCTGAATTAACCATGTCACTCTCTATCCTAATGCAGAATTCCACCATATTATGGTCACTGTTCCCCAAGCGGCTTTTCACAAATAGATCGCTAACTAATCCTTCCTCATTACACAATACACAGTCTAGGATGGCCTGTCCTCAGTCGGTTCTTCTACATATTGGTTTAAAAACCCACCCCGTATACATTCCAGGAAATCCTCTTCCTCAGTGCTGCGAATAATTTGGTTGGACCAATCTATATGTAGATTAAAGTCACCCATGATAAACTGAAGAAGGGTCTCGACCCGAAACGTCGCCTATTCGTTCGCTCCATCGATGTTGCCTCACCCGCTGAGTTTCTCCAGCATTTTTGTCTACCAAGATAACTGCTGTACATTTGCTACACGCATCCCTAATTTCCTCCTTGATCCTATCCCCAACCGCCCTACTGCTGTTTGGTGGTCTGTATACAACTCCAACAAGCATTTTCTGCCCTTGGCTATTTCACAGTTTTCCCCATTCCGATTCTATAGCGTCCAAGCTAATGTCTCTCCTTACAATTGCATAAGGGGAAATATAAGAGGAAAGTAAGAAAACAAGAGAGTAACTCGGTACGACCATTCAGGGATAAAGAAGGGAAGATGCAAGCGAGATACTAAACAAACACACACCTTGCATTTATATTCACCAAGGAGATGGAGATGGAGAATCGTGCGATCAGTGTGCGGTATACAGATAGGACAGGGCATTTTGAGATCACGGAGAAAGTAGTGATAAATCTCTTGAAAGGCATTAAGGTGGGCAAGCCCCCAGTGCCTGTTGGGGCATTGAAAGAGGCAAGATGAGAATTCCAGTGCATTGACGAATATACTGGCTGCTGCCGACGTCCCAGAAAACTAGTGAGCAGCTGATGTGGTTCCTTTGTTTATGAAGGGAAATTGGGATAAGTGGCATTGGAGTTATTGGAGAGGAGCATTGGGAATAGAATTTATTCACATTTGAAAGGGAATGGGCTGTTTAGGGACAGTATGGCTTTGCCTGGGGCAAGTCATGCACTAATAACTTGAATTAGTTTTTTTTGAGAAGGTTACAAAGGTGATTGACGAGAGCAGGGGAAGAGGATGTCTGCATGGACTTTTGAAACACATTTAACCAGGTCCTTCATAGTCGGCTAATCCAGAAGATTAAGATACATGGGATCCACGGTGACTTGGTAGTTTGGATTCAGAACTAGCTTACACATGGAAGACAGAGGGAAGTGGTGGAATGGTGTCATTCTGGCTAGAGCTCTGACCCGTGGTGTTCCATAAAAATCTGTGCTGGAACCTCGAATGTTTGAAATCTCTAGAATATTAAAACTATTCGCGGGGGGGTTGTGTGTGTGTGTGTGTGTGTGTGTGTGTGTGTGTGTGTGTGTGTGTGTGTGTGTGTGTGTGTGTGTGTGTGTGTGTGTGTGTGTGTGTGTGTGTGTGTGCGTCCGTGTGTGTGTGTGCATGCGTGTTTGTGTGTGTGTGTGTGTGTGTGTGTGTGTGTGTGTGTGTGTGTGCGCGTGTGTGTGCGTGCGTGCATGTGTGTGTGTAACTGGTTAATTTTACTATTTTCCTATTTTCTTCCAAACGGTAGGCCACAGCCTTCCCATTTTCACACATTCTAGCCCAAAAACACACACACATATATATCATACAATGCAAAACAACGCAAACCGGAAGAGCATAAGATCTGAGTTTTAGATTTGTATTGATATATATATATATATATATATATATATACACACACACACACACGCGCACACACACACACACACACACACACAAACACACAGACACACACACACATATATATGTGTGTGTGTGTGTGTGTGTGTGTGTGTGTGTGTGTGTGTGTGTGTATATGTGTATATATCTACAAATCTAAAACGGTTTGCGTTGTTTTGCTATTTGTGCAAAAACGGTATGATTTTGCGCTATGATTTTTTGCCACCTTCCTCGCCTTTCTCATATGCTCAAGTGCAACAAGTTTTGTTCCGATCGATGGTATAGTTTAAAAGTTATTATGGTTTAAAAATCGTAAAAACCACGCGTGTGCAGATTGGTCTCCTCTTTGACACAGGTGCTCGCTGTAATGTTATGTCTCAGATGGATTTTTCAAAGCTTCGGAATGCTGAGAAGATAAAAGGAAGCCGCGCCACGTTACTCACTTATGGCGGATGCGAACTAATTCACATAGGAGTTGCCGACCTGCAGTGCCACCTAGCGACACAGTCATACAAACTGCCATTTTACATTGTGAAGGGCAAAGTGGTGCCCCTTCTGGGTGTAGATGCTTGTATTGACATGGGGCTGGTTTCATTCAGCACAACTGTTCATCAACTAATGCCAACCCCCGACTCTACACAACACATATTCATTGATTGTAGACATGGACGTTAAGCCTGTCATTCACCCTGCTAATCGCGTTCCGGTTGCCATGCGAGACCGAGTTAAAGCTGAACTCAATAGAATGGAGGCCCTTGGGGTCATCACGCCAGTCTCTGAACCCACGGATTGGGTATCCTTGATTGTAGCTGCCGCTAAAATGAACAAGCAGGAGAAACGTATATGTATCAATATGTTAGAACTAAATACTGCATTAAAGAGAGCTCATCACCCCATGCATACCGTGGAAGAGGTGGCTGCGCACATGGGCAAGGCTACAGTGTTCTCTGTGTTGGATGCCAAGAGCTCGTTCTGGCAAATTCCTCTTGATCTTTGTAATCCGGAAGTGGTGGCGCTGCCTGGCAGCTGCGGCTCACCTGCAGTCCGTCTGTTTTTTATTTTATTTTTGTCTTCTTGTGTCTGTTTTAGTGAGAATTTTGGTTTATTAGGCTGTTTATGTGTGTGTGTGGGGAGGGGGGGGGGGGTGGGAGAAACAGGGTTTTAGTCTCTCCCTTCGGAGGGGGTGCGCCATTTCTTGTCGTGTCCCCAGTCACAGTCTCCATCTGTGCTGAGGCCTAATGGCGGAGCTGGCGGCCTCGGAGCTTTGACAGCGTTCCAGCTTCCAGCGGCGGCGGCGGCCCGGCTTCGGAGCTGCGTGCTCCAGCGGCAACCCGGCTTCAGAGCTGTGGTGCTTCATCAGCGACCTGGCTTCAGAGCCGCGGTGCTTCAGCGGCGACCCGGCTTCAGAGCTGCGGTGCTTCAGCAGCGTTCCAGCGGCGACCTGGCTTCAGAGCCACGGGGCTCCAGCGGCGATCCAGCTTCTGAGCTGCGGTGCTCCAGCGTTCCAGCGGCGGACCCCGCTTCAGAGCTGTGGCGGTGTTCCAGCGTTCTGGCGACGGCAGTGGCGACAGTCCGGCTTCGGAGGCTCGGCCGCGGGCCTAGTGAACGATAACATCGGAGGCCTGGATCGCCTCAGCGCAGAGGGAGAACAAGGAGGGAAGAAGACAAAGACTTTAATACTTTTGCCTTCCACCACAGCGAGGAGGTGCCTGGTGAACTCACTGTGGTTGATGTTAAATATGTGTTTATTGTGTGTTTTGTTTTTTATTATATGCAAGGTAACAAAATTTCGTTCAGACCGAAAGGTCTGAATGACAATAAAGGATAAAGGAAAGGAAAGGAATCCAGCAAAATCATTGCTGCTCACTACTTTCAGCACAGCCTTCAGATGCTACAGATTTCTGCGCATGCCGTTTGGTATCAATTCAGCCAGCGAAGTATTCCAACGCTCGATGGAGCAGATTTTTGACAGGTACCCCTGTGTGATAATTGTGGATGATATTATTATAGCAGGTAAAGACCTGCAGGAGCACGATGACAATTTGAAAAAGGTGCTCGACCGTGCCAGGGAGGTGCACTCAACCCCAGTAGATGCAGGGTTCAGGTCAACCAAGTTAACTATGTTGGTCATGTTTTCACCAACAGATATCGTGCCCATCCACTCTGGCGTTCTTCTCTGTTAATCAGCCAGTCACGCTGTCCTGCGACTTCTTCCAGTATGGCCTTGGCACGGCGTGCCTCCAGGAAGATCAGCCGATTGTTTATGCCTCACAAACCATGACGGACACAGAGACGAGGTACGTCAACTACTGGTTTCCATCCTGAATAAACCGATACGTGCTGCACCGGGCAGGCTGCAAATAATGATGCTGCAGTCCAGAAGTACGACATCACCCTAATCTACAAATGTGGGAAGGACATGTACCTGGCAGACACCCTGTCCCGTGCACCCAAGAAAACCGACGACAGGCATGCAGGCGAGAAAGACACATTTACCCCTCGGATTTAGATGCGTTGATTGCCCACATGGCTGAAGATAACACCCTACAGATACTCACATCTATCATTAAACCGGATGGCCTAACAAGCAGCACTCACTTCCACTTTCAGTGCAGCCATACTTTCCCGTCAGGGACGAACTGGTAATCGAGGATAGAGTTACTATGAAGGGCAACAAAGCAGTGGTCCCAGGAGTACTACTATAGCAAGAGTACTTTCATGCTGTACATAGAGGGCACCCTGGTTCAGAGGCAATGGTGCAACAGGCCAAGAGCATGTTCTTCTGGTCTGTCATGTCGCACTATGTGCGCAAGAGGACGCAGTCATGTGTGGTATGTAACAGTCTAGCACCGCACCAGCAGAAGGTACCACTCCTGCATCACCCGTTTCCTGATCTACCGTGGACTGACATTTTCGATTGGAATGGCAATCAGTACCTGGTTCAAGTGGACTCCTACTCCAATGCGTTGAGATTGATTTGCTCCTCATTGGCGGCACTTATTCAGAAACTTGCAAGACACTTCTCAGTTCACGGGGTCCATCTCTCCCTCATGTCGGACAATGCAGGACAATTTACAAGCCAAAGCTTCAAAGACTTTACCCAACGCTGGGATTTCTAACATGTCACCAGCAGCCCGGAATATCCGCAGTCGAATGGATTAGTGGAAAGAGACGTTCGCAGTGCGAAACAGGTGATGGAAAAATCTAAAAGAGTGGGTGTCATCCTGGATCTTCTTAACTTATGCAACGTTTCGCGGGACATAGTGTTAGGTTCACCTGCACAGCGATTGATGTCCAGCCAAACCCGCACTACCCTTCCAGTAGCTAAGCAACTGCTACAGCCTCAGGTTCATGATCCACACGCAGTCCAGGCTCAACTACAACACAAACCGACAAGTTCAAAAAACGTATTACGACCAAACCAGCTGCCCCCTCTTGCCTTTGTCTCCCGGTCAAACAGTCCGCCTACAAACACAGAAAGTACATGACCGCATAGGCGTAGTGGCAGAAAGCTGCCTGAAGCCACGTTCCTATTTAGTCCGTTCCGAAGGAGGAATTTACAGGCGCAATAGAAAACATATTTGGCCAGTGAGCGAACCAAGACCATCTCAACAGTTCTCGTATGGCTACGTCAGCGTCCTGGACTTTGTGACAAAGACTAATGGAGAGACTGTGGGTTCAAACCGTAATGGCTCCCCCATGGCCAAAGAGCCACTGGCACTATTGGCAAAATCACCTATTAGACTGCCGGTGATGTCACCCGTGAAGTCTCCTACAAAGACTGTTGAACCACCGCTTGATATGATGTCACCCGCCCCTCCAGCAGAGGGCCTGTACCATACGCGTATAGGATGGGTTTGTCGGCCTAACCCTAAATACAAAGACTGTATTAAATATTGATTACAGGTTTCCATTACCTAGGCCACATTGTAGTCCTCCTTATTCATATCCTTCACGGTGTAGTCGCGATTTATAAAGCACTGTATCTTCCTACTATATATTGGAAGTTTTAGTTGCATGCATATTTAGTTGGATGATTCATTATACTTAAGAAGGAGATGTAGATCAGTCAGTACTAGTTGACCTGATTCATGTCATGTTTTACTGCATACTACTGCACACTCAATCAGCTATCTGGTTTGAGTGCCTCATATATTATCTAGCCTGCTAGTCCAGCCTATAGTTAGATTCGTAGTAGAGCTTGAGCTTACAACACCTATGTATTTGAGCTCTGTGTGCTTTCTTAATAAACAACTTACACTCATGTATGGATTCTAAGTTATTTGATATTCTCACAGAGGGGAGGAGGAGAGGGGAGAGAAGAGGAGGGGAGGGAGTGCTGGTGGATGAGGGAAAGTGAGCCACAGCTGTGCAGTTAGTGGCTATGGATGAGTGGTGGAATATTGTGTTGGGGGAACAGGTTGCCTTGGGGGAACGGGTAAGTGGTGGAATATTGCGTTGGGAACGGGGTGCGTTGGGGAACCAGGGCTCCCGTGTGACTGGAACCCAATGGGGTCCCACTTAGTCTAATATATATATATATATAACACATACGTATACATTAAAAAATAAACAAATGATAATGGTGCAAAAAGACAAAACCAATGCCCCCAAGTCGATGTAGTTCAGAGCTTATTTGGAGGTTGTAGTGTTTAATAGCCTGATGGCTGTAGGAAAGAAGCTTTTCTTGAACCTGGATGTTACAACTGTCAGGCTCCTAAACCTTTTTCCCGATGGCTGGGGTGAAATGAGTGTGTGATCAGGGTGGTGTGGATCACTGATGATGCTGGCTGCCTTTTTGAGGCAGTAACTCCTGTAAATGCCTCTGATGGTGGGGAAGTCAGAACCCGTGATGGACTGGGCAGTGTTCACCACTTTTTGCAGTCTTCTTCACCCCTGTGCATTCAGGTTGCTGTGATGCAACCAGTCAATATGCCCTCTACTGTATACCTGTAGAAGTTCAAGAGATTCCTTGCGTTTAAATTGTCACATGAATGTGCGGAGAATGGTGGGGTATGGATCACATGCAAGCGGAAGGTATTGGTTTAATTGGTTTCATGTTCATCACAGACATTGTGGGGAGAAGGGTCCGTTCTTGTGCTGTGCTGTTCTATGATATTGTCAGGTAAATGTCGATGTTGTTACACTATTGTCACAGTATTTATTGTAAGACAATGGATGGAGAACAGACCTTCTGTAATTCAGCTGGGAAGTTGCCTAATGGCGTATATGAATGAATGAATAAGTTTATTGGCCAAGTATTTACATACAAGGAATTTGCCTTGGTGCTCGGCCCGCAAGTGACAACATGACATTCAGTGACAGTTAGGAATGATACATAAAACATTAAACATTAATAAAAAAACATTATTGATTAAACATGTGAATTACATAAAATACCAGAGCAAAAGGAGGCTACAGATTTTTGGTTATTAAGTAGAGCTACTACTCATGGAAAAAAGCTGTTATTATGTCTGCCTGTGGCAGCTTTGACAGTCCAGAGTCGCCTTCTAGAGGGAAGTAATTCAAAGAGTTTGTGGCCAGGGTGAGAGGGGTCAGAGATGATCTTACCCGCTCGCTAACTGGCCCTTGCAGTGTACAGTTTGAGGGAAGGTTGCAGCCAATAACCTGCTCAGTTGATCGGACGATTCGCAGCAGCCCCCTGGATGTCGTACTTGGTGGCTGAGCAAAACCAGACCATGATGGAGAAGGTGAGGACAGACTCTATGATGGCCGTATAGAATTGGACCATCATTGCCTGTGGCGGATTGTGCTTCCTCAGCTACCGCAGGAAGTACTTTTGACTGTGGAGTCAATGGTATCTTTCACTCTTAATGCAGTAGTAGATCATTAAACTGCTGAGAGGAATAGGCAGTTGAAACAATGCCCCAAAATGTGAGGGCCGTTCAATTCATGTTCTGCTGTAACCGATATTAATTACTGTTTTGTTGTTATTAAAAAATGAAACATTAAATAATTTCCTTTTATCGTCTATAGCTTTTTCTCCACATTTTTTATCCTATTTTTATGTGAGACTTGGAATCAAATTACAAATTCTCAGTTCCCAATTTTGATTCTGTGTGGTTTTCTCAATTTGATTGATTCACACAAATTCCAGATCCCCAGGGAACCATGCTTTTTTTGTTTCCAATAACAACAATTTCTGACGGTGTAGAGTCCTGCGGTAAGTTAGTGGGCAAACTTAACCATAATGAATGGCTAGCAAACTTCTTTCCCCGTTAACCATAAAATCCACGCCATTGCATATCATTCTAGTAGGCTTTTCATCATTTTCCAGTCTCTCATACCTGCTAAAGATTTGACAGTGTAGAACTTGATTAGCAAACACAAACCAAGGCTTACATCCTAATTAATTTCTAGAATTCAAATCAAACATCCATTGCAGTTAAGGGAGAAAATGTTCTCTTGAGTGCTTTTTAAACACTCTTCAAATAAAATTCAAAATATCCATGAGCATCACAGAACCAAACCTATTTTATCGCAGTAGTATCTTGGGGAAATGGCACAATTGATTAGGTGTTGGTTGAAGTTGCATAAATAGAGTGTAGTTATTAATGAGAAGAAATCGAAATTGAGCTTTTGGTAATAAATGCCATCCCCTGGGATTATGTGCTGTGTTATTTACAGTTCATTATTTTTATGAATGATCAATAGTAGTATTGTTAAATGTGGAAATGATTTAAAAAATATGTGTGAGCATAACCAATAAAGAGAGGATTACCAGATTGGAAGCTGATTTGGATAACTCAAGTGAATGACTTCTTAAATGGCAATTATCTACCGTGGAAAAATACAGAATTTTGCACAAGACTGCATTCAAAAAGCATCTACTCAACGTCAGGGTGCATATTAAAAATAAAAGAGAAAGTATTAGCCATAGGACTGACAAATTACTCTTACCGAAGCTTAGAGGTAAGAGGTAGCTATAAAGAGGGAGAGTTATTTTTGGAAGTAAGTATATGTAAAGCAAGTAAAATTGTTTTAAAATTGCTGCATGCAAGTTGTGAAAAAAGTTTTAATTTACCAGCTTTAGTCTTTGTGTCTGGTAAGTGGGATAGTAGATGACACGTCATTTAAACCTAAATTTTGTTGTTACATGAGCAGTTTCAGAAGTTAAAAAGTCAATTATAGAGAAATCAACTTTGGAAATGGGGAAGGATGTGAATTTAAAATATAAAGGATTATAAAAGTTTTGATAAGACATTTAAAACAATCGGTCTGATAAACCATACCAGTTCAAGGAAAGTGAAAGCACAAGAGACTGCAGATGATTAAACCTTTAGCAAAATACAGCAGTTGGGGCAATTTGTCAGAAACTAGGAACTATAAACTTTGGTTTATAAACAAAGATACAAACTGCTGGAGTAACCAAGCAGGTCAGAAGGCATCTATGGGGAACATGGATAGGTGATGTTACAGGTCAGGACCCTTCTTCAGACTAATCCGAGTTCAGAGGAACATGGCAGGTCAGGAAGTATCTGGAGAGAACTATGATACTGCCCACAATGCCTGTACCGAACATGATATCAAGATAAATTCATCTCAATCTGCCTGTATATGATCCACATCCCTCCATTCCCTGCATATCCCTGTACCTATATAAAATCCTCTTAAATGCTGCTTTGGTATCGAGAGAATTGCAGTCAATGGTACAGGGTTTTTTTTTTACTTTACTCTCATGCTACAAGAACAGCTTGTAATTTTTGGTCCAAAATAGCAAAGAAATTGGGCAGGACAGTAAAAAGGACAGCAAAGTGGCGCAGCAGTAGTGCTGCTGCCTACAGTGCCAGAGACCTGAGTTCAATCCTGGCTACGGGTGCTGTCTTCCGTGGATATGATGTTTAATTACTTGAATATTTCTGCAAAAGGACATGAATACTGTTTTATATACCTGGTCAAATAGTTTCTTCCAATTCTCCAAAGATGAAACCACCCAAATGACACTGCTCTCAGCTCAAGCCACATAGATATTTCTTGTAACTCTTAGTTCAAATGATTTAGCAATATAATGATTCGTTTTAAGCGCTGATCCCATTTTGCAGACTACCTTGAGTTCTTCATTCAAATGACTGGATATTTATTATTTTTGTACATAGAAGATTTTATGTTAGATACATCATATAGCGACGTTTCCGTATCTCTTACCAGCTGTCCAGAAATTCAAGCAGACAATGCACAACCAAAGCCTTCCAACACTGATGCCTGAACTTTGTTCAGTGTTTGCAGACGAATTTCAATCACAATTTATAAAGTTCCTTATTACAGGGATTTCTGCTATAACACAAAGCAAATTTGATATAACTCGATGGATAACAGAGAGAACACTACTCGTATTACACGGGCTTAATTAGTTATAACGTGATTTTGATTGAGAACCACTTAAAAGTTATTTTGGAAGTTGGTAAGCAGAACAAAAAGTGGTCATGGAAATCAAATGATTCCTACCATTGTCTTTTAAGAAGGGGTCACGGAAAGAGCGTTCACTTCACGGCCCTGTTTTCACCAATCTTTCCACCACCACGCACAAGAAGCACAAGACAGACACCATTGTACGCAGATGCCGAGAAGTGTGTTCAGCTCTGGCTAACAACTTCTAATCTTGTGTGTGGACTCGATAAGAAGAAGTCTTTTAAGAACACAGCTAGAACTTTAACCACGAATGGCCATTGAAATTGACTTATATTGCTTCGATTCACACGTGCAATTATATTTGACGAAACAATGTAACATTCAGCCATTAATATTTTTAGTTTGCAAAAGTAATAGTTGCAAAATAAAGATACAGCTATTAAAAATACTTTGTAAAAAATCCTACAGGGAAAATAATTATTATTGCGAGAATGTATAGGGTCTGTCCCACTTGGGCGTTATTTGCGCGTCATTTACGCGACATCATTTACGACGCACGACGCGTGCATGGCGAGACGTGGTGGCGTAGGCAGGGTTGCTCGCAGCGCCCCAGGATTTGGGGATTCTAAAAATTCTCACGCGCCACCTGCGTGACACGCAAATGACGCCCAAGTGGGACAGGGCCGTAACTCTTTACCCCAGCCTCCTTTTCCGCATTGACTCAATTGCTTTTAGACAATTTTCTATAACACAAGTTTTCTTAGGAATGCAACAATCATGTAAAAGCAGAACTAGTTTATTACTCAAATTAACAAGGTTTATAATAACAACAAGTGAAATTCAGAATGTTGAAAGAATACAGCAGCATTGGCAGAGGCAACAGGAGTAAGTCGACTTTTCTGATCAAGATCTTGCATCAGAACTGTCTGCTCTCCGTTCCACTGCCGCCTCCCCCTCCTTCTCCTGGCACTCTATCCTTCCCCCGCCCCCACCCCCACCCCCCGCTCTTCCACCGCCCCCACCCTCACACTCCCATCCACCGCAGCCTTCTCCTCTGAGGGCCGTTTGGAAGAAGAAGCAGGTGGTGAGCGCGGTGGGAGCCCCACAGTGACAAAGTGCGCCCTGTTGCTAGCGGCAGGCAGAAGAAAGCGTGCTGGAAAGGGACTACAACATGAGCTGCAACAACAGCTGCATCAACCAGAACGTGCGGTAGTTAGTGAATGATGGCTCAATGGTGCAGATCAACAGCATCGGCACCCAGTTTTAAGGTGAAACAACACAAAGTGCTGGAGTAACTCAGCAAACTGAATCAGTATGACAAAGGGTCCTGATGTCACCTGTCCATGTTCTCCAGAGATACTGCCTGACCTATTGAGTTATTCCAGCACTTTGTGTCATTAACCATAACTCCGTTATAGCAGACAATGGGTAATAACGGACACCATTCACCCCCCCACTGTGGTCCGTTATAACGAGCACTTACTGTATATAGTACGGTAAAGGGAGGTAAGTCAGAGGCTGATAGGTGATTGATAGAACTAATCAGAGACTGGATGATTGGCATTTGGATCTGCTGGTGATGGGTTTGAGGCAAGCTAGTAGCTGATGGTGGTTTTAGGTTAGATTTATTATTGTCACATGTACTGAGATATGACAAAAGGCTTTTTTTTTGCGTGCTATGAAATCAGATAACACTGTACATGAATACAATCAAGCCATACACAAGTCCAACAAGTGGAGCGATGGGAAAAGTACCTATTGCAGAATATTGTTTCTCAGCATTGTAGCATAACAGTTCCCGAGAAAAGGTCTAATGTGGTAGGTTAGAAAAATTAGGATTGTACCACAGCTTATGAAAGGCCTGTTCAGAAGTCCGATGACAGAGAGGAAGAAGTTGTTCCTTAGTCTAGTGGTGTGCACTTTCAAACCTCTGTATCTTTTGCCCAACAGGAGTGGAGATTAGATTAGATTAGATTAGATTAGATGTATTACTTGTCATTCGAACCTCAGAGAGGCTCAAACGAAACTCTGTTTCTACAAGCCATACAAACAGAACAATTCCTACAAAACATACAAACAATTCAATTTACACAAACATCCATCACAGTGAATCTCCTCACTGTGATGGAAGGCAAAGTTCTTCTCTCTGCCCCGCACCATTTCACTCCCGATGTCGAAGCCCCATGCGGGCGATGTTAAGTCCCACGGCCATTGAGGCTGTGCCTGGCGATGTACGGCCCCGCTCTAGGCCCAAAAGTCACATAGGAGCGCCCGG
This sequence comes from Okamejei kenojei, assembly GCA_035221665.1. NCBI lineage: Eukaryota > Metazoa > Chordata > Chondrichthyes > Rajiformes > Rajidae > Okamejei > Okamejei kenojei. The sequence goes on from CM069139.1 coordinate 47,134,249, forward strand.
CGGGAATGTCCCGCGGCCATTAAAACCGCGCCGGGTGATGTACGGCCCCGCTCCAGGTCGCTCCAACCCCGCGGCACGGGCGGGAGAAGTTGCATTGCGGGAGCTCCGGAAAGCGGTCTCCCACCCGGATCTGCGAGCTCCCGATATCTCGACAGTCCACCGGCAGTAATCTGCAACTGGAGCTGGAGCTCCAGAGTCGGGCCGTAGCTGAAGCTGGAGCTGGAGCTCCGGAGTCGGGCCGCAGTAGCGAGCCACCACCGCTCCCCACGCTCCGAGGCCGGCCAGCCCCACGATGGTAAGTCCGCAGCTCCGTGACTGGAGCCCCCAGGTCGTCCCGGTCGGAGGCCGCTCCACAGTACTAGGCGCCAACGACAACGGAGACCCGACAGGGAAAAGTCGAGTCTCCCGTGCAGGGAAGATATTTTAAACGTTTCACCCTCCCCCCCCCCAACCCCACATATACACAGTTAGAAACAATACAAAATAAAACACGAACAACTACATTTAACTAGATACAAACATTTTAAAAATACAGACAGGCTGTAGGGGCCACTGCAACATGAGTCGCGCCGCCACACTGCGATGAGGAAGAGGTAGGTTCTTGATTATATTGGCTGCTTTCCCAAGGCAGTGTGAAGTGGACTAGGGTACATCGTCAATACTCTACAATTTCTGATGGTTTTGGGCAGAGCTGTTCCCAAACCAACCTGTGATACAACCTGATAGTATGCTTTCCACGGTATATCTGTAGAAGTTGGTAAGACGTGCTGAATTTCCTCAGCCTCTTGAGGAAATGGAAGCGTTGGTTTGTTTTTCTGACTGCAACCTAAATGTGGTTAGTCCACAACAGATTGTTGGTAATATCTACGCCTAACAACTTGAAGCTCTCAACAATTTCCATTACGGCAGCATTAATGCTGATTAGGGCACATATTCCACCATGTTTTCCAAAGTCGATAACTAGCTCTTTTGTCTTGCTGGCATTGAGGAAAGCTTTTGTTCTGACACCATGTTACTACTTTCCTCCATCTACTTCCTGTACTCCATCACGTTATTGTTTGTGAACGGGCCCACAACACTGGTGTCATCTGAAAATTGTAGATGGAGTTTGAGCAGAATTCAACTGCATGAGTGTACAGAAAGTATAGTAGAGGACTGAAAACGCATCATTGTGGGCACCAGTATGGAGAATTATTATAAAGAATGTGCTGCCATCTATCCTCACAATGATCCAGTGGCAATGAGGGGGTCCTGACAGCTAGGACCAGGAGTTTGGAGAGATGCTTGGATGGGATTATGGTGTTGAAGGCAGAGCTATCATCAATAAATAGTTGTTTCAGAGATGGGTTTAGGTCCAGAGAGATGGCATCTGCTGTGGACCTGTTTCTTTTTTTCAAGAGTCACCGGTCAGAGAAACTCGATAAAAGTCTGCAATTCCTAATTGTTGTTAAACTTCTGCACCCTCCTACAATTGTACCTATCCCAAAGGACACCGTGGAGTTACTGCCTACTATGCTAACCTCACAGCTGAGGCAGAAACCTCACTTTTTATTATAATGTCTGATTATATGTGTTTAAATGATTTGTTACCTCTGCTGCAAGGGCAGAATCTGGTGCTTTGGATGCTGAACAGTTTTAATTAATCCATCCACAAATGTATATATTTCACACAAATATTAAATCAAACTAGTTCATTCAGCATACAAAAGAAAATTAAAATAATTAACATTTAGGATGTGAACAGAAATGGATCACAAGGGAAATATATTCGAAAAGATTATACTGATAAACATTCGTATTTTTCTATTTTACAAGTTGTCTTAAAGGTTCCACCCAATACAACAATGCTTTTCCTGTGGCTGTGGCCAGATAGTAGGAAGATAATTCCATGGTGGGGGAAAAACAAATGCCCACACTGCATACCCATAATAAACTCTTGCTTGAACTGTGGCATTCCACTGGGAGACTAATTTAGAAAATGGCTAAATATAAAAAAGGGCTGTCAGGCACAGGAAATCCTATCAATCTGAGAGGGCAAAAACATTCAAACTCTGCAAAACCATTGGGATTTGCCATATTTCTAGACGATATCATGGATTGTAAGAGACCTGTGGACTTAAATCCCTGATCCTTGGAATCTCCTATATCTCACTAGTTTATTCAGATTGCAGCCACTCTTGTTCTGATTGGTGCAATCCTTCCAGGACAATATTTTATTATGGCCACCCAACATAGACATTTGTTTCGGCTATCACGGACTTTGCAGACAGCAGAATGATTTAGTGAACCATCTCATGAATTCAAACTGATGTACTGGACAGGGCATCAAGGACTTCATTTTATATTTCAACACAGGTTCTTCTGAATGCTCCATTATTGTGGACCACATCTGCTTCCTCTAGGTCAGCACCGTGTGGACTCATCCTGATCAAGATTTCCTTTATTTTCTACCTGATTGCAACCAACTAGTAGTTGGTGTCTCTCTGGAGAAACACACTCTGCCTAGGTTACACTCTTGTGATGCTTATAATTGAGTTTGAATGTATACAGGTGCAGATGCAAGGAGACCCTCCTCTGTCACAGGTTGGTTCCCATCCTTGGAGTCCACTTCAAACATATTCTCTTCCCAAGCCTGTTTATCTTGAACTGACATGTAGTATATTTCTAGCGAGTCCGCGATCAAAAGGGGAGGAACAGTAACATAGCATGATGCCTTTGCTGAAAGTGCACAGGGCATGCATGGTAGACTACTCATTTCAATAAGGGAGAGAGTGATATGGAAGCAGCAAAAGATGCTTATCTATCATGAGTTCTGCTAACCCCAAATGCATAAGGCTTTGCTGGCCAAAAAATGAGAAGGAATCTCTTGTCCAAATCCCTGTGCTGTAGCCAGAAAGTGTTTCTCACCTGTCTGACAAATGGTAATTTCTGGTTAGTAAGGCAAGGGGCCACAAGGTGAGTATACATTATTGTGGTTGGTTCACTTGATGAATGTTAGTGTATTGAGTCTGGCTGCTAATGAGTGTGGCAGAGGACAATTCGGAGGGGGGGCAGTTAGAGTTGGGGGCAATTTCTGATTCTCAAAAAATGGCGACTGGGGTGGATGCGGGAGGAGACAAGGATGGATGACTAGCTGTCAGTAAGCACACGATGACTGTGGGTTCAGGGGAAGGTTGGGGTAGATTCACCCTCATATATCCTGCGTTCATGCCACCACTTTCTCCACCACCATATTTTGGGGATATTGCCTCTGAAGGTGGCCTCCATAGTCACCTCATGACAGTACATCTGAAGAAAAGCCTCAACCCAAAACGTCACCCAATCCTTCTCTCCAGAGCTGCTGCCTCTCCTGCTCAATTACGCCAGCATTTTGCGTCTATCTTTGGTGTAAACCAGCATTTGCAGTTCTTTCCTACACAGTACATCTGATGTTGCCTTGGATGGCCTCCTGGATCCCTTGGAATGCAGTCCTTTGAATCTTGCCAAATTAAATTTCCAAGTCTTAGTCAATCTGAAAGGTTCTTTCCTTCCCCTCTTTGCCATCTTTAATTCAATATCAACTACCTTCTCTTGCAGTTTGATCCACATACCCACCTGTGTGAAAACGTTGCTCCTCAGATTGCTATTAAATCTTTGGCCTCTCATCTTAAACCAATGTCCTTTGATTCTTGATTCCCTTACCGCAGGCAAAAGATTCTGTGCATTCACCTTTTCTATTCCCTTCATGATCTTGTACATCTCTAAGTTCACCCCTCATCCTCCAGCACTCCAAGGAATAAAGTCCTAGCGTGCCCAGCCTCTCCCTATAGCTCAGGCTCTCAAGTCCTGGCAACATCTTCGTAAGTCTTCTTTGCACGCTTTCCAGTTTAACAACATTCTTCCTCTAGCAGGGTGACCAAAACTGGGCACAATTACACACATCTGCCTCTCTAATTAAGGTCTAGCATTTCATGTTTTACCCTCAATTGATCAATTCTGAAACACCGACCCTTATTCGCGGGAAGGTATTCGGAACAAAATCTGAACCTACAATGCTCTTACTCCAGCAGTGGATCTTCAAAATTGGGATCCACATGACAAGTAAAATTAATTGAAAATTGGGCAAATGGAAAGCATCAAAGGATTTGAAGTCATTGCCTCAAGTTACCTTTGCTGCTTCCCAGACCTTTAGCAGGGCTTGAAATTAGCGGTTGCCCGGGTGCCATTGAACACCCAAAGTGCCGCCGGGCAACCTAAATGTCGACTCATTTTGCCCGGCTTAGCACGCAAATACTGGTTCATACCGATAGACACAAAAAACTGGAGTAACTCTGCGGGTCAGGCAGCATCTCTGGAGAATAGGAACATGGCGTTTCGTGTCAGCGGCGGCAGCTGTATTCCTCTAGTATCTTTGATTGCGGGGCAAAGATACTAGGTGCGTGGTGACGAATGGTCGGAGCGAATGACGGGCCCCGAACAGCGGCAACAGGGCCAGCGGCAGCAGCTGCAGCAGCGGCCGCGATAGCGGCTCCACCGCCTCCTCCCACACCCCGCCCAGCGGAAGGAGGCCTCCCTCTCCCTCCCTCCCTGCTCCCGGCCTCGGCATATGAGAGGGGTTGTTTTGAAAGCGCCGTTGGTGGATTTGCAGGCAGTGGCCTCTATCGCCTTGATAACGGCCGCTTCTTGCAAATCCGTTAACGGCGCTTTCAAAACAACCCCTCTAGGATCTTTGAGCTGCACCGCTTGGCCCCGCACCTACCTGTCGGCTGGCTGAGGAGGGGAGGCGGTGGCGAGGAGGTCCCAACCACCTCCCCCTTTGGCGGCGGCACTTTGGCGTTGGACAGGGACGGCCAAGGCAGCGGGGCGATGTTGTCCGAGGAGCGTGACCTTCCTTCCTCCCCACCTCCTCTGCCCCTTCCCTCCCCACCTCCTCTGCCCCTTCCCCCCCCTCTCTCTCTCTCTCACTCTCTCTCTTGTACGCCCCCCTCCACCCCTCTTATCCTGGGACCCCTCCTCTCCATCCCGCACTGATCCCCATTCCCTCCTCTATTCAGTCCTCACTGACATCCCCTGTGCTCCCCTCCCCATTTACACCCCCCCCAAATCATCCCTACCCACCTCGCATTGATTCTTCTGCCATCCCCCCCCCCCCCCATCCATCCTACACTGGTCCCCCAATTCATCCTGTACGGACCCCCCTTCCCATCCATCCTGCACTTCTCCCCATTACTACTGCACTGATCCTCCCATTCATTGCGTACTGACCCACCCTCCATTTACCCTGCACCAATCCCCCCATCCATCCTGTAGTGATCTCCCCATTCATATTTAACTGATTGCCCATTCATCCTGTACTGATCTCCTATTCATCCCGTACTGATCTCCCATTCATCCTATACTGATCCACTCATTCATCCTGTAGTGATCTCCCACTCATCCTGCACAGACCCTCCAATCCACACTGTCCTGACCCCCCTCCCCATTCATCCTGTACTTATCCCCCCCATTCATCCTGTGCTGATCCCCCCCCCCATCCATCCTCCACTGATCCGCACTGATTCACACACCCCCTGACCCTATTGTGCTTCATGGTCTTCAGAGCGAACATTGACTATGGCTGATAACGGAATGCAATCAAATGTGTTTTAATTCCCAATGTTATTATTTGTTTTGACACCTTTAAACATGGTTAAGCATATATGTTACCATGGTCCAGGATTTATTGACACAGGTTGATCATATGCTGAATAATCCAACCACATTTTTGTTTGGAAGTGGAATGAACTAATAGAAATTGCATTAATTGCAATGTGTAAAAAGAGTTGATATATTGTATTATAATTTTGCTGCATGTCATTGTGGTATATATCATGTCTTGATTGGTGAATATGTTTAGTTTGTGAGTTATTTGAAGCAGAAATAATATGTGAATGTAGACAAAAGTGCTGGAGAAACTCAGCGGATGCGGCAGCATCTATGGAGCGAAGGAAAAAGGCAACGTTTCGGGCCGAAACCCTTCTTCAGACTGATGGGTTTCGGCATGAAACGTTGCCTATTTCCTTCGCTCCATAGCTGCTGCTGCACCCACTTCTCCAGCACTTTTGTCTACCTTCAATTTTCCAGCATCTGCAGTTCCTTCTTGAACATAAAGTAAAATTGCCCCTAATGTGTAAGGAGTGGGTGAATAATATGTGAATGCTTCATTGAGCATAATTCCGACTGGTAACTACGCACTTCGTCCGAGCACATTATCGCACGCGTCATGCAAACCGTCTTAAATGACCACCTAAACTGTCATTTGGCAACCTAAAAAGCTGTCAAGGTTGCCCGGATGGCAACAGGTAAAAAAAGTTAAGCGAGAGCCCTGTTTAGTTCTCCTTTATCTTTTCTTTATCTTAAAACCCATTTAATCTCAAACATTTCATACATAATGGAGATCATCAACCCATAATATTGAGACAAACTGCAGATGCATGATTCGTCGGCAAACACTAGATGCCACAGGGACTAGGTGCATCAGGAAGCATCTGGGGAGGGAATGGACAAAAGACATTTCAAGTTGGGACCCTTCAGATCCAAAAGATTGGATTCTATTTCTCCTTTCACAATTCATTTTATTTTTATTTTCCATTCAAGCATAATGCAAACTCAAGAAACAACATCTCATATTTCAACCAGATGCATTAGAATTTTCTGTGCTCAAGATTAAATATTAATCCTGTTGTTATGATTTTCCATCCTTTCAGAATTCATAGTTGTTTCATTAATTACCTCATAAGCATCCAATTTTTAGTCTTTCACCATGAATAATTTTAATCATTTCTGCCTTCCACACAATTTCAAATATTTCCAAATGTTATTTCCTCCTTTTCCCTGCATTGTAAAATATATTTTTTTTTTTAACATATTCCAAAGGTTAGCGGTGAGTATTAACTGCTTTTCTCTCTCCACAGATGTGCTCAACCAGGTGATTATTTCCCAAGACAGATTTCCAGAATTGTCAGTAGTTTGCATTTAGTATTTTAGTTAGAATCTTAATGTATGGTTATCTTTGTCGAGGAGGAGAATCATCAGGAGGATTGTGTGGAGAAAGGCTGCTGGGGAAAACATTAATGATAAGTGTCATTCCTTGAGGAAAGGAGGTTCAAGTGAGGTGAGAAAACCATGGAAGAAAATGTTCTCATAATTTTCAGGAAAATAAAAAGGAAAATGGTTGGAATGCTAAAATACTGCTTGTTTCCAGTTAAGCTAATTGGATTGTCGTGGGAGTCCCCAACATCAATATATGTACCAGTAACAACATTTATTCAGTAGGTGGTCTGATGTGAAAAGGTCTTGGTTTGTACAATGGGTATTTGAGGTCAGTTTGGTACTGACTTCATTATTTATGTTTTTCCTGTTTGTCTGTGATCGAATTGACCCACATTTCCTTTGTTGCTTTGCCAGGAATTCCAATTGGTATATTTGACTGTAAAAATAGCCAACTCTTGTATTTCATTTTCTTCAGCTGGAATCTGCATGGTCAGTTATCCTACAGCCCGAGAATGCTTTAACACCATGCAATTTTATTTCTTAAAACTTTTTCCAAAAGTTCTGAATATCAGAGACTTTGATCATACCAAGCATGCTTTCATCTCACACCGTTCTTTACGAATAGGCCTAATGTGACTGTGGGACAATTGCTTATCCAAGTCTGTATAGGGCCAGTGTTTTTGTTTCCTATTGGCTAAAAGGAGTTTGTTAATTGGGAGTTGCTGGAGACTATTTGATGAAAGTGTGCTAGAAATGATCAGGAATGCTTGCATTTATGAAGGTTGCAAGTAACCAGTCTCATAGCAATTTGGAATTCACAATTATTATTCAAAGGATAATGGTACATTACGTGATCACCAACAACCAGAAGCAGGATATTATTAGAATGCTGATGTCCTCACATTTTGTTTACGTTGATATATCTGAATATTTACTTTCAAATGTGTTTTTCTGAAAATACCACAATTAAGATAATTAAAAAATAGCAAATTGTTTATTTTGCAATATAATGCGTAGAATACAACTTATTAAAAAAGTGTTCCTTTATCTATGAAGGAAGATATACACTTATTAGTTAAATTGATTTTAAAAGTTTTGAAAAATTAGTTATAAAAACAGGAGTATAATTAACATGGAAGATGCAAAAACAAAAATTGGATTTTTTTCTAATATACAGATATCTTTAAAAAAAATCAACAGTACTGAATTTCCAAAGTAATGTTCCTGCAAATACAACTACATTATAAATCTCAAGATGCAGGGCAGAAATATATGGCAGTAGAATAAAGTGATAGACATGAATGTAAAAAAATCAATTGTACACAAACTGAGACCCATTTGGATTATTAAAACTGGATTGCAATTCCTAAAAAATCTGCAAGTGAGGTAGTTTTGGTTTGAATTTGTTGTTAATAATTAGGTCTTGTTCAATTCTCATGAGAAAATAAGTTACTGTATTGAAGTACTATTTTCATATTATCCACAAACCTGAATATATTACTTTTTTTTTTCTTTGCCACAAGTCCATTGCACTAATCTCTATCTCAAAGGGAATTTTGGTTTTGTGGATTTAAGGTTGCAAAGTCAGTGGAAATACTTACATTAACATTTTCTTTTTGCAAACAAAATGAATACTATCCAAGCTTACTTGCATATCTGTTCACTCTATAACTTAAACAAGGGATGGTAAAATTTCTGTGCTGATTCTATCAACAAAATAAACAAGGTACTCTGAATTACATCAAAGCTTATTTATAATGTGTTTAGCAAACTGCAATGGAAACAGGAAAATAATGCCCTGATTTTCTAAACTGTTCAACATCTGCTTTTACTTAATGTCAATTTTTGATAACATTGAGAAGTTTCCAAGCATTTTTGTGGAAAAATTCTATATACTTTCTCCATAGTTTAAAGTCTCAAAATTATTTGTACAAACATTTTATACAGTTGATGTATACTATTCAGCATTTATGATCTCATGATCATTCTGCTAAATACAGGATATTTTACAAAAACTAGCACTGAAATGCCAGTCTAAGATTTAAGAACACCCAATTAGTACAATCATAAGCATCTGAAGGCTTTGTTTCATATAAAAGTGGAAAAAGCCTCATTATATATATCTACTTATCATTCAGCTTAAAAATCACCTAAACTGCCTTTAAGCTAACTGGCTGTATGCTGACACTCATCCATCAAATCTCAAGTTCACTAATAAATGCCAATTATGGGTCAAATATTCACAAACGTGGATAGCACAAACCATAGGATCATTTCCTTCCATGGAAATTAGTGATCAGTGAAACACCCAGGCAGTGTAAACTGCACAGACTGCCCTACAGCAAACACTCTTCTCCTTACTGACTGCTAACGAGCACTATTTTTTCCCCTCCATTGGTGCTCAAGGGAACTGCACAGTAGTTAAGTTGGGGATCATCCTACCTTTCCCTGTTTCTATCTTGATGCAAAACTTTAGAAACCTGCTCTTTAGCCTCAACAGAAATCATTCTTCTGTGTTATTTATCGTGAAGCTCATATTTCACGTCACCATTTAATTTGGAATCACGTTGATCCATTTTCCCCAAAGTGCACAAATGTATTCCAGATTCTAGGTAAAGTGTGCAGTTTGTCTACATTTTAAAATTTTGAATGTTTTGGCAACAAAAAAAGTTATCCTTTGAAAGTGAAGTGTTTCTGCATCTAGATTTCCACAAAACATGTGAATTCAGTTCAATATAATAAATAAACCCTTCATATAAAGTTTAGAAATGGCCGAGACTGATTTGTTGTCCTACACAATTTGCCGTACTGTGACATCTTCCATCAGACAGACTCCCCATGTTACAGTAATTTATTTCCGTTCTGCCCAAAATTATGATGAATGGTCAGAGCTCAATTCAATTATTAAAAAAGTGCAAAGAAACACTAAAACAATAAAACAGGCAATGTGAACTGCATTCTTAAGAACAATTTAAGCTAATTAGCATCAACTTCTCCCCCCATTCATCATACTCCTTAAGAAATATAAACAAACTGTCAGGTCTAACGTAACAAACAGATCACTGAGCTACTTAGCACAAATTATTCTTACATGAAAGCTCCTTCTCAGGCAATATTCTCCTCAAGGGCATTTGGAGAACTGAACTATTAAAATTGAAGACATATGTTTCAGTCAAACTCAACTCCCAGATTATAATGATCACTGTTGTGACAGTTTTCAGCCACCATTTATGATGTTGGAAATGTTGCATACTCAGATTTGATAACCCACTTTAGGATAACCTTAACAGAACAAGCAATGTCAGTAAACTTTGCATACTAATAATAATAAACAGAAGTTTTGCCTTCAATAATAGGCCTTTAAAATTGTATTTTACAAAACAAACTTAAAACATGAAAATGAATATTTATTGGAAATGTTTATTAAATTTATCCCACCTTTATAATGTTTGACACATTTGTGATTGAGAATAGCTATCTTTTGCTGTCCACTGCTACTATAATTCTTAGTTGACATTAAAAGAGTAGTTATTTTGTAGTTGTTTTTAGATAATGCAGCAGATGCAATCTATATATAGTAACTGCACGTTGCGTTACATACTTTAAAAAATATATTACCTGTAGGTATACAAACTAATTGCCTCATGATTCATTGGTTGGTAGTCAGGATAAAGAGTTAGCAAATTGGAGCATTGGCTTAAGCTAATGTGCCTTTTGTTTACCCATGAATGATTCACAAAACTGAAAATATTTGCACTATGATTATTGATATTTGTTTTCTCTGCATGTTTTCAACATTATTAGCCATTCAAATGTTAACATAAATAACCTGGTATTAGATATAAAGTTTGCATGGAACCTTAAAATCTGAATGTTTTCCACCTCTTGTGTTGAAAAAACTTCAGATTGTCCAATAAAACATCTGCTCATGTGCTGTCATTCAGAGGGCTTTAAACATGAAAGAGCTCCAGAAGCTGAGAACAACCTCCAAAATTGTCCTGATCAACTGCCACAAACTTGGTGCAGAAATCGCTGTTTATCGACTAACAAATGCCCAACCCAACCACACAAATGTTATAGCTTCCGACACATCTTTCCACCATAGATACGGTAACTAATTTGTGGAACTGCAAGGGAAACAAATGTTATCACCAGGTCAGTGTTACAGACTGACAGCTGAAATGATTGTGAATTGTATAATGATATACATTAGAGGGTGGGGACGAGGGGAAGCGAGCTGGTGAGGTGGGGTACCGAGGGGAGAGAGAGAGATGGGAGGAGAGAGAGGGTGAGAGATGGGGGATGAGAGGGTGTGCTGAGAGGGGGTTAGGGAATTGTGGAGAGGAGGTAGGAAAAAAAATGGGAGGGGGAGGACGGTGGGGGGAGGGGAGGGGGAGGGGGGGAGGTGGGTGAAGGGTGTTAGTGAGTGGAAGGGGTTAGTGGATAAGGAGGGGGAGGAGGAAAGTGGATGAGAAAGATGGTAGGGGAGGGATGGAGTGGAAGATGAAAGGGGGTATTGTTAGGTGGGGAGGGTGGGGGAGAGGAAGGGGCAGAGAGGGAGAGAGGACCCAGGGGAGGAGAGAGAGGAGGGGGAAGAGAGAGAGGGGAAGTAGGGGGGAGGAGAGGAGGAGGAGAGGGGGAGATGAGTGGGGTGGGAGAGAGTGGATCGAGGAGGGGAGGAGAGAGGGAGGAGAGAGAGGGGGAGAGAGAGAGAGAGGGGAGAGAGAGGTCTTGGGAGGGGAGGTGGGGGAGAGGGGAGAGAAGAGGGGGAGGAAGGGGAGAGGGTGAGGGGGTGGAGAGAGGGAGAGGGCTGAGGGTTTCTCTCTTTGAGAGGGACGGGAGCGGGAGAGAGGAGGGGAGAGCTGGAAGCGAGGGGAAGAGAGAGGGATGGAGTAGGATGAGATGAGAGAGAGAGAGAGAGAGAGAGAGAGAGAGAGACGAGAGAAGATAAGGAGATGCTCGCTCTACGTTTCGTGATGCGTGTGAGTGAGGGCGGTGCTTTTTGCAGAGACTTTCTGGTCTCTTGAATGAGTGCATGTTTGGTTCTCGCATTGTGACGTCATCAGCTGGGGCAAGCGGATGAATTTTTCCCTTCTTACTCCAATGTTAATTTTGAGAACAATTTACTTTCAAAAAAAGAAACCCTAACCAAAATCTGGGGATATACCATTGTTGCAGCAAATTTAGAGAGGATTGGTATTTCTGAAATCATAAATTAAAATCCCTACCGAAATATGTAATTGCATTTTTCAGCGTTCTGGTAATTTCGAGGAAAACATAACGTTTCAAAGGTCAAAAATGACACAGGTCCACCCACACACAGAGTTTATAAAAAGTGTATAGAGAAGATATGATAATGATATGATATGATACTAGGCACAAAATGGGATACCCATTGGACCCTGTCCCCCAACCTACCAGGGGGGGGGGGGGGGCGCGTGGTGGCTGTCATCGGCTCCACGCCACGAGACAGGTGCCCACCCAGACTGCACATCACCCCGCCCCCTCACAAAGGGAAAATTTATGGCATTTATCACGAGTCAAGAGTGTTTTATTGAGTCATACTGTCCCAGATCAGGATAATTACATTTCCTGCTTACTTGTCTGTAGGGAAGTAGCTGTTCCTGAACCTGGACATTACAGTTTTCAGGGTTCCTGTACCTTCTTTTCCCTGTGGCAGATGCGTGAAATGAGTGTGTAGCCAGGAATTGTGGGGTCTTTGATTATGTTTTTTCAGGTCAGGGGGGGGGTGGAATAACCCGGATGGGTATGGTAGGGAGCGGGGGATGCGAATTAAATCAGGTGGGATGATGCGAGGGTGGTGGGGGGGGGGTGTGGGAATAATCCTGAATAATCCGGGAGGTGGGAGGGAGGGTGCCAGAGGTGTGGAATATACAACCCTGGGGGGGTGGGGGGGGGGTGTGAATAACCCAGTGGTGGGAGGGGGTGCGGGGGGCGGCGGGGTGTGGCACTCCGGCAGCTTGAGAACCCATTGTGTTATTCGTGCAGCTGAGAGTGGTATTGTGACATCATCATTGGAAGCTCCCTGGAATAAAAAAGGATGTCTATGAGAAGCTGCGGTTACCGTTGTTTTGGCCAAACGTCCCATTGTGATGTCATTTGTAAAATGAGATCCATTGTGAATTGGGAGACGTATGGTGAGTGGGCATTTTGACATCATCATTGGAACCCTGTACTGGAAAAAAGGCTGTGTGTGAGTAAGCATGTTTTTTTGGCTTCTTTTTTTTAACTCTTAAATCATGACTAACGGTGTGGTGAAATATAGGATGAAATGTTAAGTGAACCTGATTAAGAGGTGGGGAGGGGAAATATGTGTGTCAGAATATGTAAAAATGTAAGCGCAGCGCCTAGCGTTTGATGAGGAATGGTGTGAAAAAGTGGGAGGGAAGGGGGGGAGAGTGCACGGAGAAAAGTACAGGGGAGGGGGGGAGCACATTGAGGAGAGGGGGCGGTATTTTTATGGGAGGAGGGGGGTTGCAGGAGCCAGTGGAATGGGACCAGAAGGGGAATTGGGCTGGGAGATGGGGAGAGGGGGCGGTGTGTGTTTGCGGTGCAGTGGGACTTCACAGCGGTGCGGGCACCAGCAGCAGAGGCCACGGGCGCAGACCTGAGCGATGAGCCGCAAGGCGTGTGTGTGACCAGAGGACACGAGCGAGGCCGCAGTGTGCTGGCGTGGACCCCGGGCAGGTGCAGCTCAGTGGGACCCGGAGCTGGAGTGGTGGTCAGTCGGGGACCCGAGCAAGAGCGGCGGCGGGCCGACCCGGATTGAGGCCCGCATCTTCAGTGCAAGTAGCGCCAGGCAAGGCCAGGGCAAGGGGGGGTTCCAGAACATTCCAGCATGGTGGCCCTCCCTAGCACAAGAATCAGTGGTTTATCAAGTTAAAAGAACCGCTTTGGGGAGAGTAGATGTAGGGGGCAGTGAACCCTCCCCATTGCGCGGGACATTTGAGATGAGTGTCACTCATGTTTTGAAATGCAATTAGGGCTTTAAAACTATCGATGAATAACCTTTGAAATATAGCAATGAAATGTACATGGAACCATGTTAATCGAATGCGTCTCGACCGGGTTAATGTGAGTAGTCAATCTGTAAAATTTTCAACTCTACTAGCGAGTAGTTGTTTATGACGAAGTTAGAAAAACCACAAAACGGATACTTAACACACAATACACACACATCGTATTTATATTCATACACCTAGCATGAATGTGGACTTCGAAAGGTATATAATTAACAAGACCAAGAACTGGAACAGTTGGGGCACCCTGTCCACAAGACGCAAACCGTTCACCGCAATGCAGTATTAGCATTGCACACGTAACCCCAAAGGAGCCCCTCACGGGTTGGTATGAAGGCGGTAGTCCTTGTCTGACTAATACCCCATTGCCGAACGTAAAGATTCCAGCACCTAAAGAAACCCATGCCTCCCCCAGACAACTGGATTAAAAGAAATATCCACATTTTTGCACTTATTGATATTCAATACCAATTTGACCCTCCACCTCCTGCCAGCTGTCAGATCACACTATGATTGACAACATATGATTTGCAAATGTCAGATTGCATTTGCTGTGATAGCACATCCATTGAGGGTGAAAGTTCAGACTTTTCCTGTCTCATTACATTGTATCGAAGTGTGTTGGAAGGCTGGCAGGAAGGAATTTTAACTAGTAATAAAATACTGACCCTATACCGTGGCTTTATTTTTAATAACTTTGAGATCGTCAATATCTTGTGGAAGTATAGCATGAAATGTAAAGAGAAGCTGGTTTATATGCGTATTATCAAACGGGTTCATGTTAGTCAATAATTTGCAAAAAAATGTCAGCTGTAGCGTGTAGCATTTTGAAACGAAGGTAGGAAACACCATAATACGGAAGTAGTAGTAGAACCACATCCAGGCATCACACAACAACACGTATACATACATACCGTATGAGACTTTTAACGGTATTAAGATAGATAGATATAGATATCAAATTATTGGCGTAAGGATAGGAGGAATGCTTTCCATCCACAGGGCAAAAGGTAGAATAAGTAAAGCATTCTAAAAACACATCCAATCTGCCTATGAGGTACGCAACCGATTTGTTGAGGTACTTACATCAGTCTTTGTATCTTTGGTATTTGTGTTTTTATACTGATTTCAAGCACTGTCATTACAAACCAAATAATAATTAAGTTTTATTAATGTGCAAACAAATAATCTAGAAAAGTCTTTGCAGCTGCCTTCAAATAGATTTAATGGAGGTCAATTTATAAAAGACTAACATTTATGTTATAACGCAATATGTATTTGACCCTGCTGGGGAAGGGGCAACATTCAATCTCCTATTAGGTAACAAGGGTGGGAAAATGGCAGACGCGTCAATCAGGAAGTCCTTTAAGATCAATGAACATAATTATATTAGTTATGAAATAGTTAGGGCAAAAGATAGGATTGATCCCTATGTTCAAGTCCTAAATTAGGACAAAGCTAAGTTTATATAGCAACATGAAACAGTTGACTGGGAGAGGCTGGTTGCAGGTAAAGGGATGTCTGGCTTTTAAAACTAAAGTAGGGAGAATTCAGGGCCAGCATGCTTCTGTTAGAGTGAAATACAAGGCTGGCGGGATTAGGAAACTCTGGTCGATGAAGAATATTGAAATATTGGTCAGGAAAAAGGCTTGTGTCAGATATAGGCAGCTGGGATCAAGCAAATTCCTTGAATATAAGGGATGATGGAGTACACTCACGATGGGAAAATCTGGATGGCAAATAGAGAGAGATAAGACATGGAGGAATAAGATCAAAGAGATCCCAAGACTGTGATTATATGTATATGAAGAGCAAATGGTAATTAAAGAATTCAACGTGGGCCAGCTATGTGTAGGGAGCCACAGGATTTCTCTTTTTTGACTATTTACCATGGAGAAGATCATGGAAGCTAGGAAATTCAGTGAAGTAACTAGCGATGTTTTGAAACATATACTAACAGTCTTCAACAAATCAATTCAATATCAGGAAAACCAAGGAACTGATTGTTGACTTTGGATCAGAAATGTCAAGGATCCATTTAAACCTGTGTAAGCACATCGAATGAATGAATGAATGGGTACCCTGGGACGGGGCATCGGAAAGGACGAAGAAGCCAATGCAAAGAATGTAGGGAAAGCCAAAATAACCAAACGGAACATTGAAGCCAAAACGTCAAATAACCGGAATAAGCGTAGACGACGAGCCGAAAACACCAACAACTAAACCAAAAGGGCGGGGATTGCCTAAAAGCCAACGAACCGAAAGGCATGCATTCACACTTAAAGCAAACATCCCCACCGAAACTGTCCCTCTCTCTGCCCAAATGCACAACATAACCAAAGAGGCTGCATCGTCTACAAGCCAGCTAACAGAAATGGCGCATCAACCGAAAAGTCAAATAATGTACTATGACGTCTCGCCGGGGGGGGTCTTGTCACCGATTGGTCCAGACCCCCTCGCTTCCTATCATCATCACTGTCCGGTGTGAGGGGGCGGAGGGTGGGGGATCATTTTCACACACAAGCCATTAGGTGACATTGGCCACTCTGAAACCTAACAAGCACCAAGTTGTAAGCTCCGAAAAGAGCGCATCCCATTGGGAGACAAGCCCCCACTCTCACCACGGACCACCCTCCGCCTCGTCCCCCCGTGCGGCCGCACTGTGGGACGGGTTTTTGTTGTGCCGGCCAGCGCCGGGTGGTTTGCCAGAGGTGTGGGACAGAGCTGGTCCCTCTGAGAGTCACTGGCCGCGATGCACCACCATCGGACCCCAACCCCCACACCTGGGTGATACACCCCCCCGACCCATGGACCCCGACCCACACATGGGGTGATTTACCCCAACACGCACACCAGGTGATTCACACCCACCCTGGTCGCAGGAACATACATCCCGAGGCATTCGCTGCCATGGTAAATCACTTTTAAAACACTGGGAACACACAAATTCCCTGGCGGGCCGATGACAAGTGTGCATGACAACTAACAATTTTATCTCCCCCCACGCCCCCCCCCCCCCCTGACAACACAAAGCATGTTTTATTTATTTACCGTCTGGTTGGCCTGTGTAACCACAACAGCATCCCACGCACAAAACACACAGATAATCTGGATAAACTTGCTTTAACCAAAGATGGACACAAAAAGCTGGAGTAACTCAGCGGAACAGGCAGCATCTCTGGAGAAAAGGAATGGGTGACATTTCGGGTCGAGACCATTCTTCAGATATGAAGACTGAGTCTGAAGGGTCTCGACCCGAAACGCTACCCATTCCTTCTCTCCAAAGATGCTGCCTGTCCCCCTGAGTCACTCCAGCTTTTTGTGTCCATCTTTGGTTAAAGCAGTTTACAGATTATCTGGTGTTTTGTGCGTGGGAGCTTGTGTGCGTTACACAGATCCCGCATGTAAGGATCGTCTGGAAAGTTAGATCACATTGGATTCAGGGTGATCAAACCAATTTGATACTAAATTAGCTTAGTGACAGGAATTAGAGGGTGGTAGGAACAGTTTGTTTTTATCAGATTTCATGCCTGTAACCAGTGGTGTGCTGCCCTGCAGAGTTCGGTGCTGGATTCACTGTTTTTATCAATCTAAATTAACGACAATGTGGATGAGGGGAAACATTTTCAATCATAATGCTTGGTATATGGAACGAGCTGCCAGAGGAAGTGGGGGAAGCAGGTAAAAGTACAATGTTTAAAAGACATTTAAACAGGTACATGGATAAGAAAGTTTCGAACAATATGGCCAAATGCAGGCAAATGGACTACTACTTAGCACTCTGGGAAGGACAACTTCGTCAGCAAGGCCAAGTTAGGTCCAACGGCTTATTTCTATGCTGTATAACTATGATTCTAAAATAAACCTGAGAGAGAATAAATTGCTAGGCTAAAGAATTAAGGTGGGGGTTACTATCTTGGAAGCCCTTCTCTTGTGTTGATATAAGTAAATATCCCTTTCTTGGACAATTAAAATTCCATTTATTTCTACACTCTCTGTACTATTCATCCATAATCCTGACATCGTATTAAAACCAAAAGTTTGTCCTTTGTTCTTTTCTAAAATTGTGGAATAAATTAACAAAGAACGTGGCAGTGCAGTGAAAAATTTGCAGAGAATTCTAGTTATCTCATTGAGTTACACTGATGGTTAAAACACTTCTATGGATGAAGTGATTGATAGCATCTTCGTTTTCAACAATATTTGTTCAGGGGTCTGAATTAAATGATTAATACAAACCAAAATCAGCAATTGTGATATTAAGAATAAAATATAGTTTGCACAACTCAAACTTATATATTGATGAAAAATTTAATACAATGATTGTTTTGTAATTTTCAGTTCGAAAAAGGCGACGATATTACTTTGCATGCAATTTTAGACTTGCAAATAAAAGTGTGCCAGGATTGTATATGCTCCAAGAATAATTTTCATCCCTTTAAGCTGGTGCAAATTACTAACATAATTAACACAAAACTGGTATTAATAGAGATGAATTTAAATATTGGCTATTTCAAAAGTACAGAGCACCAAAAAGATGGCTTCAGGGCATGTTCTCCTGTGGAAGCTGCCAAGGAAAAATAAAAAAAAGAAACAATTCTTCATACTCATGTCTGCATTAGAAATTCAATTAAAAAAAAAGACAAACTGCTGGAGTATTTAACTGGTCAGGCAGCATCTCTGGTATGAATCATGGATAGGTTGGGCTATCCCAGGTCCAAGACAACCCTAGAGCTTTTTTTAAAAAATCAAATCAGCATCTGGCAAGTTCCTGTGTGTCTATACATTTTAGAAATTCAGTAGAAGATTTCATATTGACTATGGTCAAAAGTTCAAAAGATTTGTGGTGTAAATATACTCCAAACACATCTCCTGTCCAACCATATAGACCAACCCAAAGAAAGCACACCAAACACCTCTACCTGCTCCTCCAGAACGCCGATGGAAATATCAAAGCATATCTGCAATGACTCTTAACAATTTCTTTCCTGCAAGATCCACCACACAAAATGCAATCCCATTCTGATGGCATTGATTGCAGGCAATGCAATTTGGTATGGCAAATGCATGCCCAAAAGACTGCAAGAAAATGCAAAAAAGTTGTGCTTGCGAGCCCAGTCCTTCATTCAAACCCCGACAATTGTCGGCCTATTCTTCCCTTCGCTCCTTAGGATTTTGCTGCACCCTGCTGAGTTGTTCCCAGCCTTTTGGTGTACCCTTCATTCAAACCAACCTAGCCCCATTTGATTCCACAGACACTTCACAGTGCCTCTGGAAAGCAGCCCACATGATCAAGGTGCACTCGCACACTCACCTCTCCCTTCATCTATTCGGTAGAAGATTCAAAAGTGTGAAAGCTTGTATCATCAGATTCAAGAACAACTTCTTCCCTGCTCTTATCAAACTCTTGAATGGACCTCTCATATGCTAAGGATGACTGTGACTGTCCAGATTACCTTGCTGTGGCATTTTTCAATCTGCACTTTCTCTGTAGCTGTAACACTATAATCTTCACTTTGTTTATTGTCTCTTTTGCACTACCTGATGTACTCCTGTATGGTATGATTTTCCTGGGTAGCATGCAAAACTTTTTTTAATTGTAGAATAGAACACTGGACAATAATCCAAAACAGGTTGAACCGATTTTCCAGCAACTGATGGGGAGCCCTCTTTCAGGTGGTGTCCCTCTATCACAAAATAGTTATTTGTTTACATCCAAACATTGAAATCCCTCCTTGGTCTTATCTAATTCCATCTTTGCTGGGTCGATGTTTACGTTTTTCATGTTTCAACTCTCTCCGCTCCCCATCCATCACACAACCCTTCCTTCCTATCACAGTTCTGTTCAATTTTCCTCTTACCATCTGGAATTGTAAACTTCCCTTCAAGCCTTCTCTAATTTACTGGGCACCTTTAAAAGGCTGCTTCCTAAATTCAATTTTCAATATGCTTTCAATCTTCCCTCCTAACTGTTTCGCAAAGGCTATACAGTAAACCTTCATTTTAACAACCCATTTGGGTCAGCAGGTCATTCCATTCACATTCAGTTTACATTTTATATTTGTTTCATTTAAGTTTCTGGCGCTACATGGTACTTTAGAGACATGGAAGAGGTGCATTTTTAGGAACGCCAGGGTTTGTCTTGTTCATTCAATCATATATCACGGTGACCTCTGTTGGTCTTGAAAAACAGATAATTGTTCAGGAAGGCTCTGGTTACTGAAGGTGACGCCGAGAAAATCGGTGTTCAATCTATACCAATTCTCCTAAACCAATAAATAACCCGAAAGTCACCTATGAGAACTTAACTTCTCTAATGGAACGCGCTCTAGAGAGCCAGCAGTTCGTTAAAATCTATATGTTTGGAGCAATATTTTCAGTTCCAAGTTGCTCTGGGTTTTTTGAAAAGATACATCATCCATGGAAAACAGGTCATTCGGTCCATCCATGCCAATTTTCTTGATCACCCATCCATGCTAGTTCTGCGATTACCTGCCAGACTTTATCCTGTCTCATCTTCTCTCTCTGCTTTCTTTCCCCCCACTACCCCCTCCCTCCCCTCCCCCCCCTCGTACAATTTTTTTTTTTTTTTTCATTGTCTGTAGAAGGGTCCCCAACCCGCAAACACTTATGACTTAGATTTTAACATTTTGTTAAAAAGAGATCAAATTAAACCAGACTTACAGGAGTTTCCAATTCCATTCAAGAGAGTCCCACCAATAACAATTCTCCGCCTCCATTTAATTTTCAGGAAATATAAAGACCCTTGCCCCACAATTTGTGAATGCACCCTCCCTTTTAGATGGTGTTGCTTTCATGTCATTTAATTTCACATTTCCCCCAACCAGCTTCTCTCAACTAAATTATATATTTTTTCAGGATTTCTCTTGATAATTAAGATTTTTCAAGTCGAAAGGCTAAGACATTTTCTCATTGAGATAACCTCGTCTTCCTTACTATAATGTACACTATG
This sequence comes from Okamejei kenojei, assembly GCA_035221665.1. Classification (NCBI taxonomy): domain Eukaryota; kingdom Metazoa; phylum Chordata; class Chondrichthyes; order Rajiformes; family Rajidae; genus Okamejei; species Okamejei kenojei. Next base: position 47,155,273 of record CM069139.1, read on the forward strand.
GTAAATATTTTAATTTGGATGAAATATTGGAAATTTATCACACCCCAGACAACACAACGGCCGGACCGCCCGCACCGCACCCGCACTCATCATCGCCGCCTCACCGGGTCGGACTGCCGAACCGACCTCGCTCCCACCGGGACCTTCCAAATCGCATCGCCCGCCGACCCCGGGACTCTACTGCCCGTGGACTCCCTACCTTCGGGTCCGCCCGACCCAGCGTCACACTAACCACCAACCGCCCTCCAGGGCCCGCAGCAGTCGCCTCACCTGCGAGGACCTGGACTTCTGCAGTGGGCCCTGAAGCCTCCACGTTGCTAACTCCTCCCACCCACTCTGTCTTTAAAAAAAACGGCACTGGTCATAGTGCCACGTCTCCCCAGCCCCAGTAAACCTTAGTGGCTATTCCACTAGGTCATTCCCCAATCCCCCCCCTACCATGTAACCCCCTGGGCTCTTCCCCACCCACACGACAGACCGCCCATTACCCCCCACACCCCTGACCCACCTCACAACCCCCCGCACCACACAACGCTTCGTCCTCAGTCCACCAACACGCTCACCTGCTTCCTCAGGCCACAACCCCCAATCCTTGCCACCCCGCGTGGTTTCACCATCCCCCCGGGACCTCCCCCCTCTCCGACATCGAACTGTCGGTGTCCCTCAGCAGAGGTCTCACCTTTGTCCGCCCCCTCCCGGTCCCCACCCTCAATGGAGTTCCGTCGCCGCCACACCACGACTTGGTGCTCTTCTAACCGTCGCCTCCGCCTCACAGCGGTTCGTTTCTTCCAACGGGAAGAAGCCCTCGCCCCCCACTGATGGATCCCTTTTCCTGTCTCCCACGCACCGCCTCCACTTTGGGACCCCCCCGTCGTAGCCTTCCGGCTGTAGAAACTATTTATCCAGAACTAGCCGTCGGGAAGCATCAAACCCCGCCTCGTACTTCCTCCACCCCCCTGTCCACTCACTCCAATCTCTCTCAGCCCTGAACGTTACTGCCATCCGACTTTCACTCCGTACATCCCAGGACTGGGTTATCAAACCCGCCGACGAAGGGAGGTGCCGTGGTAGTCTGGCGCGTCGATCCTCATACAAAGCGGAGGCCGCGCGCCAACTCTCGGACACCTCCTCCTACTTATCCCTGGACCATGGACCCCAACTGACGAACACCAGGCCACCATTCTCGAGCACCATAACCGACTTCATCAGCTCTGGCTCTCCCTACCCCCCCCCCGAGCCTCCGACCTCATTGTTTCCCAGCCCCCACGGCCCGATTTTACCTTCTCCCCAAAATCCACAAACCCGACTGCCCTGGCAGACCCATTGTCTCTGCCTGTTCGTGCCCCACCGAACACATTTCCACAATACCTTGACGCCCATCCTATCCCCCTTTGTTAAATCCCTCCCCACCTATGTTCAAGGACACCTCAGACACTCTCCGTCGCTCCGTGCATTCCATTCTCCAGGCCCCCATCCTCTCATCTTTACCATGGACGTCCAGTCACTCTACACCTCCATCCCCCACAGGACGGTCTCAAAGCCCTCCGGTTCTTCCTCGACCAGAGGAGCAACCCATACCCGTCCACTGACACCCTCCTCCGCCTATCAGAGTTGGTCCTCACCCTCAATAACTTCTCTTTTGATTCCTCCCATTTCCTCCAAACACAAGGCGTAGCTATGGGCACACGCATGGGCCCCAGCTACGCTTGCCTCTTTGTTGGGTACGTCGAACAATCCTTGTTCTCGGCGTACCAGGGCCCCATCCCCGACCTCTACCTCCGTTACATCGACAACTGCTTTGGTGTCACCTCCTGCACCCACACACAACTGACTGACTTCATTCATTTCACCACCAACTTCCATCCGGCACTCAAATACACTTGGACCATTTCCGACACTTCCCTACATTCCTTGACCTCACCATCTCTATTGCAGGTGATACGCTCCTGACCAACATCCACTACAAACCTACTGACTCCCACAGCTACCTGGACTACTCTTCCTCCCACCCTGCTTCCTGTAAGGACTCCATCCCCTATTCCCAATTCCTCCGTCTACGCCGCATCTGCTCCCAGGATGAGGTGTTCCACACCAGGTCATCACAAATGGCCTCATTCTTCAGAGAACGGGGATTCCCCTCCCCCACTATTGATGAGGCTCGCACCAGGGTCTCCTCCATACCCCGCAACACTGCCCTCGCTCCCCATTCCCCCACTCGCAAACAGGGCAGAGTCCCCCTGGTCCTCACCTTTCACCCCACCAGCCGTCAAATACAACATATAGTCCTCCGCCAGTTTCGCCACCTCCAACGTGACCCCTCCACCCACCACATCTTCCCATCTCCCCCCCTGTCTGCCTTCCGCAAAGACCGCTCCCTCCGCAACTCCCTTGTCAATTCTTCCCTCCCCTCCCACTCTACCCCTTCCCCGGGCACTTTCCCTTGCAACCGCAAGAAATGCAACACTTGTCCCTTCACCTCCCCCCTCCACTCCTTTCAGGGACCCAAGCAGTCCTTCAGGTCCGACAGAGGATCACCTGCACCTCCTCCAACCTCATCTACTGCATCCGCTGCTCCAGATGCCAGATGATCTATATCGGTGAGACCAAGCGGAGGCTTGGCGATCGCTTCGCCGAAAACCTCCGCTCGGTCCGCAATAACCAACCCGACCTCCCGGTGCTCAGCACTTCAACTTCCCCTCCCATTCCTCATCCGACCTCTCGGTCCTGGGCCTCCTCCACGGCCAGAGTGAGCAACACCGCAAGCTGGAGGAACAGCACCTCATATTCCGCTTGGGGTCTGCATCCTTTGGGCTTGAATATTGAATTTTCTCAATTCTGTTAACCCTTGCTGTCTCCTCCCCTTCCCACCTCTCCCTCAGCCCTCGGGCCCTGGCATTCCCTCTATCTCTATCTCCCTCCCCCACCCCAGTCGCACCAGCTTCTCATTTTCACACCACAAACAGCTTACAATGGCTTGTTCCCTTTATCACCAATACTTTTTTGCATATCTTTCACTCATTGTTCCTTATCTCTCCACATCACCGTCTATATCTCTCGTTTCCCTGATCCCTGACCAGTCTGAAGAAGGGTCTCGACCCGAAACGTTGCCTATCTCCTTCGCTCCTTAGATGCTGCTGCACCCGCTGAGTTTCTCCAGCTTTTTGTGTACCTTGGAATTTATCAGTTTGAAAACCATTGCATAAATTATTTTGTAAGCTACAAAATGTGTGGGATTCCCACAACTCTCCCAAAACCTCTCTATTACCATGTTGATTTGTCAGGAGTGCGATGAAATACATCTCACTAACTATATGCCTACAACTAGTTTAACCAGCAAGGAGCTCAACACCAACTGGCATATAGTCACTTAGCTGATCGGTAAACTATCCACCATATGAAAGATGAACTCTCTTTTCCATCACCAAGGCTTCTTCATTGATACCTTAAACCTGGCATCCCCATCACTTCAGAAGTCAAAGATGACAGATGCAGCTCTAATCATCATCTCGAATTTCTCCTGCGAATGACACACCATCCTGATGCGGACATACAATTGTAGCGGCACCATACGTGGTGAATAAAGGTGAGATGTCAGGCCGTTTCAAAGTGTTGTTTATTCAGTGGTGACACGTTAAGTTGGTGCGCTAATCATATTACAATGTTGCTGTAGTTGAGCGAGGTTGTAATCTCGGGCTCAGCTACCTGTTGACTGCTGCTAGGTCTCGGGGTAAGAGACCTTAAGTACCAGAACACTCCCTCTAGCCCATGACGCCACATGCCCGCCCTCGTATCTCCTGACGAGGGTTCGAGCATAAGTGGCCCGTGTTTAGGTTGACGCCACAGGACCCCCCCCCCCCAGAACCGGAGGAAGGAATAGCATGGTCGAGGGTGGCTCCTGCATGTGGGTCTGGGACACCCCGTGTGTGGGTCGGGACGGAGGGCTCCACGGGCGCAGTGACGCTCTGCGTGGGTGATCCCGAGGTACCGAGGGGTGCGAGGAGACCGATGCTGAAGCTGCCGGATGGAAGAGACATGGTCACATCTCCTTGACCAGCTAAGGGAGAGTGTCCTGTGAAATACAGCCCCCAGCAACGATGAGGGGAAAAAAACTAAATCAAATAAACAAACTAATTTCTGAACCGAGCGTGGAAATGCAGTGAACACAAAAATGAACAGTAAAAAGACAAATTACAGTGCAATCAGTGTCCAAAGTTCAAACTGTCCAGTGTTCATATTGCAGGATAGGAAAGCTGTGTTGCAGTGACAGCCTCCGGCCTGAATGATGCACTGTTGCCGGTGTTCAGGCTGCAGGAACTGCATCCGGCTGGAATGTGGTGCTGTGGACGGCGGTTAGGCTGCAGTGACGGCATCTGACCAGGAGGTGGCGCTGTGGACGGCAGTGAGGCTGCAGTGATGGCAGCCGCTCTGACAGTGGCGCTGTTGCCGGTGGTCAGGGTGTAGGGACGACATCCGGCCAGAAGGTGGCGTTGTGGACGGTAAGTTCGAGCTTCTCTTCCGGCCGGCAGCGGTGGCCATTTTTGTAGTTGGGTCGGCCACTTGCTGTAGGAGGCCTCAGCGGCCATTTTGTTGGCCGGCTGAGGTGGCTTTCACCAGCGATTCAATACCGGTGAGGAGCAGAAGGGCGTCTTCGGCAGGCGACCCAGGTAAGACCGCCCTATCAGGTGGCTAGGCCCTGGGCAGCGGCCGGCGGGTCCAGGCGCGGTGCAGGGCAGGGCACGGAGCCGTAGCGAGTCTGGAGTGGTGCCGGGCCTGGAGCGGTGGTGCCCGGTGCAGTGCGGGTGAGGTGAGGCCGGTGCCGGGCCTGGAGCGGTGGGGCCCGGTGCAGTGCAGTGCCTGGAGCCGTGTTCGCGGTGCGAGGCCGGGTCCGTTGCCAGGAGCGGGAGAGCGGCAGGTACTCTCTCTCTGCTCCCAGGGCCGTCGGGCGTGCGCCAGCGTTGCTGTGGACAGGAGGCTGCTATGCTCGCAGCTCCTGCTGCAGCTGGTGGGGCAGCAGCGGCTGCTAAAACCTCTCCACTCGGGTAGTCGGCTCCTGGCAGGTCATGCAGGGGAGCTCGGTGGCCGTTACACAAGGTCTGGAGCGGTGTGGGGTTTGGAAGCGGGGCCGGCCCCGTTGCCGGGAGCAGGAGAGTGGTGGCAGCCGCGGCTTCTCAGCTCCGGTGAGCAGCAGCTGGTGGGGAAGAGGCGGCATACCTCACTGCAGGGCCTGGTTGGCGGCAGCGTAGTTCTGCAGGGTTGGGCAGCCGGCTGCAGACATCAGGTCTACCAAGGCTGCATGCTTCAGGTGAGTCCAAATTTCAATTCGGTCAGTCGGGAGTCACCAATGTAGCGGCACCATACGTGGTGAATAAAGGTGAGATGTCAGGCCGGTTCAAAGTGTTGTTTATTCAGTGGTGACACATTGTGCGCTAACCATATTACAATGTTGCTGTAGCTGAGCGAGGTTGTACTCTCGGGCTCAGCTACCTGTTGACTGCTGCTAGGTCTCGAGGTAAGAGACCTTAAGTACCAGGACACTCCCTCTAGCCCATGACGTCACGTGCCTGCCCTCGTATCTCCTGACAAGGGTTGGAGCATAAGTAGCCCGTGTTTAGGCTGACGCCACACAATCATCATTTCTTCATTTTCTTTGTGTAAGAATTCTAAAACACTAACTGACAACATTATCGTACCTTCACCTCGATAGTAGTAAAGGTAGTTTCACCTTCTCAAAACCATCAAGAAGTAGGCAGTAGAGGTCAATTATGCAACATTCAAAATGAATTATTATGCAGTTAAATAATATTTAATGTGGGCAAAAGAATTACACATGAGAATTGATTAATAATACATTATAATTTTCAACAACTTCTTACTGGAGCTGCATGTTATCAGATGTATCTAATGACAGCTATGGATCAAGTGCCTGTAAAGGGGATGATTATAGATGAGGAATTGATTACCGGCCAAATAAGACCCCACCCCCAAATACCTGAAAACTATAACATTCAGGTTCAGGAGCTGCTTCTTCCCAACAACCATCTGGCTATTTTACTTCGGAGTCATGTGAGTGATTCCGTGAAAAAGTCCCGCCAGAGCGCATGCGCGCCATTACGTCTGACGCATGGCACATTGACGGGCTGGCAGCCGCGTAGCCCCACCAGCGGTAAGTTTAAAAACCGAGGTAAGTGCGTTAAACTTAACCGGTTCTTTTGCGGTCTGCAAATTCTTGTCCACAGGAACAAGTCGACCGTGTGAAAATGCTTAAGGGAAAGTCGAGACGGTCCGCCACAAAATCGACTACGGAAGACCGCGGCAGTGCGGGTAGCGGGCGGCCATCCGTTTCCCCTGCAGAGTCACTTGCCAGTAGGAGGTACCATGGCTACTCTGGTGGGCCGGAAAGCTACGAAAAAGTCGGTGCGGCCCATAGACTCAGATGAGTCGGGCCAGGAGGAAAGCCCTCCTATAATGGATGCCGTTTTTGGGCAGCTGTCCAGAATGAGCTCCTCATGGGGAGGATGCTCCATGCTAACGTGCTTGGGCCCGTTGCAGCAGTCCCTGTAGAAGGGCTGCTTAATGCATCCCTCTTGAAGGAGGAGTGTGCCCGGAATCAGTTTTGTTCTAACTCCGAGGTCGGGGGTGAGACCAGTGAGCATACCCCAAGACAAGTAGACCAGGAATCTGGGGTGCCAAGCTTGACATCCAGATTTACTATTCCAGCTGGAACAGGCGGTCCACTGAATGAAATTTTGGCGAGGACCATTAATTATATGGTCTCCCACCAGCTGCAAGAACTCACCATGGAGGACACCTCCAAGAAGTACCTAACACCTACGAATTGTGCTTCCCTTCGAATTCCGATGGTGAACCACCCAATTTGGGGTCACATGGGTGCGGGGGTCATAGCTCAAGAGTTGAGGCTCCAAAAGGTCCTGAAGCTGCTTGCCTCAGGAATCACGGCATTCGCCAGGTCCGTGGATGATGGGGCTCTCTCGGAAGAACAACAGGATTCACTGCTCTCATGTGTAACACACACTTTGAGATTAACTGTTTAAGAAAAAGTTCTATCCGCCCCCTGTTAAACCCCAAATTTGCTACACTTTGCAAGGCAAGCAATGTACAGCCGTCGAATTTGCTTTTTGGGGAGGACCTGTCCAAACAGGTTCATGAGTTGGATGACGAGGCAAAGACGTTTGGCCTCATAAAAGCTCAACCGGCCAACAAAAATCCTCCCCGAAGCCAGCACCCCTACCAACAGTTCGCTGCAATGGCTGCAGACCATGGTCCAAGCCGGACCCAGCCAACTTTACGCAACTGGCGTATGCCAAATTTCCCCTTGAAAACACGGGGGCAGAAGTATACACCAACTATGGAGGTAGGTGCATGTGGATTGTTTCAGAAATGTATGGGCCAGTCACAAGTTGGTGGGAGGTCACTGTTTTTCAATTAGTGGAGTTGTATAACCTCAGACTTGTTTATACTGCACATTATACAAGGTTTCCGAATTGAGTTTATTTTCAAATTATGTCCACCCACGCAGCATACACCTAAACGGACGTACTGTTTTTCACAACAACAGTCTTTAGATGTTCAAGCTGAAATTGAAACATTAGCTAAAAAAGGGGTAATTGAGAAATCCTTTCATCAATCTCACCAATTTGTGTTTAATATATTCCCTGCACAAAAGAAAGATGGTGGGTATCGCATCATTCTGGATCTGAAACGGCTTAACTCCTATGTGCACTATAAACATTTCAAAATGGAAACTTTTGTTACTGCTAAACAACTAGTTTCCAAAAGATGCTATATGGCATGCATAGATCTCGAAGATGCATACTATTCAGTACCCATTCATCATAATCACCGGAGATATTTGAAATTTAACTGGATGAAGCAATTATGGCAGTTTAATGCATTGCCTAATGGATTAAGTTCGGCTCCCAGGCTCTTGAAAAAGTTGTTAAAACCAGTGTTGGGTCTACTCCGGGTTCATAATCATATTGTCATGGCCTATTTGGATGATATCTAATCATATGTAAAACTAAACAGTCAGCTGAATTATCTGTTTCAGATACCAAACTCATGTTTGAAAGATTGGGATTTCTTATCCATCCAGTTAAGTCCAAATTGATACCATCTAGAGTCATTGATTATTTGGGTTTCACCATTAACGCAATTCACATGTCTGTGACTCTGCCTCCAAGCAAGAAGTCAGAATTAATAGAAGCTTGTAACAACCTTGTTGATGAGCAACAAGCTTCTATTCGGCATGTGGCTAGTATAATTGGCAAATTAGTAGTAGCATTTCCAGCCGCACAGTTCGGACCTTTACATTATCAAAATTTGCAACGTGCAAAGGAGCAGGCACTCATAAAGCATGCAGATCATTTTGATAGGCCTATGCAATTACCAGCTGAAGCTGTTGCTGAGTTATAATGGTGGATAACGAACATCCCTCACTGCTCCAACAAAATTCGGGTTGATGCGCCTTCAGTAATTTTACAAACTGATGTAAGTGCTCTAGGATGGGAAGCTACTGATACTATCTAGAGCTGTGGCGGCAGGTGGAATATGCATGAAGCATTAATCCTTCAATCCCGTGGCATTAACTATTTAGAATTGTTGGGAGCACTCTATGGGTTAAAAGCGTATTGTACTACTATGCATGACTTGCATGTGCAGCTTCAAATTGACAACACTACAGCAGTAGCATATGTTAATCACATGGGTGGAATCAAGACGGTATCATGTGATAACTTGACTAACCTTATCTGCCATTGGTGTATTACAAGAAACATCTGGATTTCAGCTACCTATTTACCAGGTAGATTTAACATGGTGGCAGACACCAGATCACGAAAATGTAATGACAACACAGAAGTGATGTTGAATCGTGAAATATTCAATGATATTGTCGCTCGGTATGGCGTACCAGAGGTTGACTTGTTCGCATCCAAAAGTTACCAAAATATGTCTCATGGGAACCAGACCCTGGGGCAGTGGCGGTAGATGCATTCTCGCTACACTGCGGTGGAATGTGTTTATATGCATTTCCCCCATTTTTCCTCATCAGCCGGTGCTTAACTAAAATTGAGCAGGACTCGACCTCAGGTATTCTGGTAGTTCCTGATTGGCCTACGTTGGTTTCCACTAGGTCTGAGACTAATAACACAGCCTTTTATGGCGATCCCCAAAAGCAGTAATCTGCTAGTTCATCCTGTAACTGGGGAGAATCATCCACTACATGATTGTATTAATCTGTTGATTTACAAATTCTGAGGAGACCGTTCTTGGAGCTCGGACTATCAGGGCGTACGGTGGATGTGATTACTGCGGCCTGGAGGGATAGCACTAAAAAACAATATATTTATCATATCAAGAAATGGGAGGAGTTCTGCTTGCAGTCGAACATTTCATATCATACGGCAAGCATGCCTGATCTGTTGGAATTTCTTTCCATGCTATATTTTGATGAGCGGCTTAGCGATTACGTGCCCACCGCTCCCAACCCTCATATCACAAAGGTCATCTGGTAGCTTCTAGGTTTCTAATCTTACTATATTACTTCAATTACCGTTATCTGTGATTTCATGCCGCTGCTTTGAAGATTGACGCGCATGCGCTCTGGCGGGACATCTTCACGTAATCGCTCATCGTAACTGCTCATAAAATAAAGATCAAACTTCAAACTGGTAAGTTCCCATTTAATCTTACTATTAAATATAACCTCCAAATAAGCTAAAAACTACATAGACTTCGGGTGGCATTATTTTTGACTTTGCACTATTATTTTTTATTTGTTTTCTTTTAGGCAGTGGAAAGTGGAGAGATTAGGTATTAGTATCTATATTCAGTCTACCATGCCAAAACAGATGATCTGATTGCCACTTGAGGGATTTTAATGCGAGAATTTACTGCTGCATTTCCTACATTATGAAGGTGTCTACATGTCAAAACATAATGGCTGCATAGCCTTTTAGGTTATTACAAGATCATTAACATTACTACAAAAAATGTCTTTCTTCCCTTCTCTCAGAGGGCATCTATGCTGCCCGGGGAGTATTTTGAACTCACATGTGAGGATTGCAGGAAGTATTGGGAGTAGCCAACTTCACAGTTACACAAACAACATTCTCATCTTTGTCACAGCTTGTTTGTTCTGTTCAATTTTTTTATAGATCTACTAAAGATGTCCCATCATTGCTTAAAAATACAATAAAACAGTTTTTCTCCAGTATTTGCAGTTGAAAGTTATTTTTCCCTGCAGAAGGAAACATGATGGTTACTCTCGGACATTTTACCGCAAACTCTGGAAATTAATTTCGACATTTTCCTATAGATTCCACCAATCCCCATCCTACCTCCACTCCTCACCTCACAGATTCCAGCAATCCCAATCATCCCTCCCAATATTGATACTACCAGTCTTGATTTGTCTGTATCCCTTCCTGTGTTGAATGTGGAGAGAATAGGTTACAGAATAAATAACCAATTTTAATTAGGTTAATTGTAAGCCAGCCTCCATTCATGTCATAAGCAAATTGAGTGTGGTATGGTACCAGTCAAGAATTGGACCTCCCCAAAACATAGTTTCTACTGTGCCCAACTGATCTTCACAATATTGATTGTGACAATCTAGATTTGGATCCCAATTTCTTCCCCTCCACAATATCCCAATGCAAGTGGGAATCCTTCCATCCACAACCCAACATAACAAATCTTTATATTCAATCCACATGCTCAAGTCAAAAGTCAAAAGTGTTTAATTATCATATATAGTGGCAATAGAACAATGAAATTCTTACTCGTCACAGCTTTACAGCTCATTAATACAACAACACACAAATACATATACAATAATCAATAAAATGAGGTAACCAGACTATAAAAGTGCAAAACTGAAGTACTTGGTGCAACTAAAACAAAATCCATAGTCGATCATATTTGCTGTGGTATGATAGCCCTTCCTCAATTCCTCTTCTTTTTGCATATGGCGTGCACAGCCTAAAGTTACATAGAAACACAGAAAATTGGTGCAGGAGGAGCCAGCACCGCCGTTCATTGTGATCATGGCTGATCGTCCCCAATCAATAACCCGTGCCTGCCTTCTCCCCATATCCCTTGATTCCACTAGCCCCAAAAGCTCAATCTTTCTTTCTTTTTAAATCTTTTTATTGTTTTTTTTTTCCAAAGAAAACAAAAATAAAACTTTTTTTTTTTAAAGTGCTAAACATAACAATGATATTGGTACATAGGGATCAGGATTACATTAATAACAGGTATAACCTGATATGAGACCAATGTCAAAATACACATTGAGTATTATATAATCATTTACATCATATTATATATTATGTAAATATAGTTAAATCTTTAAAAGAAAACTTATAATGTAGAAAAAATAAAAATAAAAAGACAAAAAGAAAAGGAAAAAAGGAAAAAGCAAAATCCCCCTAAACTAAAAAAAAATAAAATAAAATAAATTAATAATAAAATAAAACTAAAAATAAAATAAATAAATAAAATCGAAACAAAGCAAAATAAAATCTGAACTAAAAGTTTCAACAATTTAAGTCTGTATGACGTCAAGTCCGTTCCACCATGTAGAGGTAAAATAGTTTTTATAACGGTTAAAGAGGGGAGCAATTTATATTGTATGAAAGTGTTCAATAAATTTTCCCCAAGTCTTATCAAATGTAACCAAGGGTTCAACAATGTCACTCCTAATTTTTTCTTAATTTAAACATGATATCGTTTCAGAATACCACTGGAGTGTGGACGGAGGGTTGGAGTCTTTCCATTTAAATAAAATATATCTTCTGGCGATTAATGAGCTCTATCTAACTCTCTCTTAAATCCATCCAGTGACTTGGCCTCCACTGCCCTCTGTGGCAGGGAATTCCACAAATTCACAACTCTTTGGGTGAAAAAGTTTTTTCTCACCTCAGTCTTAAATGGATTGCCCTTTATTCTAAGACTGTGGCCCCTGGTTCTGGATTTGCCCAACATTGAGAACATTTTTTCCTGCATCTAGATTGTCGAGTCCTTTTATAATTTTATATGTTTCTATAAGATTCCCCCTCATCCTTCTAAACTCAGTGAATACAAGCCTAGTCTTTTCAATCTTTCCTCATATGACAGTCCCGCCATCCCAGGGATCGTGAACCTACGCTGCATTGCCTCAATCACAAGGATGTAGGACAACTTGTTCTATTTGATCTTATTTGATTGTGCACGCCAGGTTGATTACGTTCGTTGAAACAGGGCGGACCACGTGAAGATTGCAATCTCCCACCCCCTCAATTCTTCTAAAATGTGAGGTCAATTGCACCCCATCCCCAGACACAACAAAGGTGTAGGACTGCCAACCACCTGAAACAGGCCACAGAATAGAGAAAAGGGCACACATTTTTAGTGCCGATAATGTGTCATGCCTGGTTCACAGTGGATGTCAATGAAAAGTGTGAAATAGAATTTAAAAGGCACATAAAAAACATTAAAAACAAAAACTGCATACAAACTCTTCATACATTTTTAGTGTTATACATTCAATAGTCTCTTACTCAGTAGTGCAAGCACCTGTCTTTACACAAAACCCAGTTGCATTTTTCTCATGCTGAAAACGTCCTTCTTGAGTCTTCATTTTATGGAAAATGCTACCATATGCAACAGAAAACATCTCTCTTTTGTCAGGAGGTGGCTGTGAGCCAACGGGAACATACTTTTTTAATATGGCTCATGTATTATTGAGACCATCTGAAGGTTGATGTAATTATGGCCAGATCTTAGCAATGAATGTTTGGGGGGAAAATACCTCACGCTGTGGCATTAACAATCATATCCTAATGCAATCATTAACTTAAACATCATTGGGTGATAACCAGTAACCACTGGCACAAAGAATTGAAAAGGAGGAAATCTGTCATAACACTAACAACGGTACATACTTTATGTGCCAGAACTATGTTGTTAAGCAAATTTGTGCTCTCTATATGTCATGTTCATATGCAAAAAATTGAGCTATTTATCTCCAGAAATTATTGTTGCATTCAGTTTCTTGATGAAGGTTGATTTTGATGACTTTCACCCAACACAGGAACACATAACCATGGAGAACCTGGCTGCAGTTTTAAAATCTAAGCACTAATCCAGGAGTAATAAAGGAGAAATTGCTTTGAAAATGCAATGTCTTGCAGAATATGAAAATCAAAATTTCTCTTAAAAACATGAAATATTGTTTTCCTAATGAATAAAATTATAACTTCATTTGTTTTTTTTGTTTAATCCAATGCAGAATATACTTAACATTTTCACATTACATATGTAGAACAAGCCAATTCAAAGGGCCGAGGTTGAGGTGGGAGTGTGAACTGAAGATAGGACGTACACAAGCAAAATCAAATTTTAATCTCTACTTCAATGTGATATACATTCTATACCTGAAGCACAGCCATATTATCAAATGGCCTATTTTGCAATAATAGACCATACCAATGATTTCATCCACTTTAAAAAAAAACCCATTTAAATTAAACTTTAAAAGCAAGGTATCTGGGAAACAAAGTGACAAACCCATGCCAATTGCTCCTAATCCTTCATAAACATTTACATGACAAAGTCAAAGGCAGATATACATCATGCCTCTTGCACAAGACCTGGTGACTACCAAATTTATTTTACAAAATGTACAGATTTGTAACTTTATTTACTAAACATGGTCTGACATGATCTGCAATCATCTTGGCCAGAAAACCACCCCTCTAAACATTCATAACACTGCTCCCTCTGCTGTATGGATATACAATTGCATAATATGGTCAAACCTGTACTTTTACATTCATCTTTTCAATGTTCCTTAGGCATGTTGGTACCTTTGGAAGACCTGGATAAATGATCAGTATCCAATTAGAGACACAAGGAACTACACATGGTGGAATCTTGAGTAATACAAAGTACTACTGTGGATAGAGAACTGGCTGGCAAACAGGAAGCAAAGAGTAGGAGTAAACGGGTCCTTTTCACAATGGCAGGCAGTAACTAGTGGGGTACCGCAGGGCTCAGTGCTGGGACCCCAGCTATTTACAATATATATTAATGATCTGGATGAGGGAATTGAAGGCAATATCTCCAAGTTTGCGGATGACACTAAGCTGGGGGGCAGTGTTCGCTGTGAGGAGGATGCTAGGAGACTGCAAGGTGACTTGGATAGGCTGGGTGAGTGGGCAAATGTTTGGCAGATGCAGTATAATGTGGATAAATGTGAGGTTATCCACTTTGGTGGCAAAAACAGGAAAGCAGACTATTATTTAAATGGTGGCCGATTAGGAAAAGGGGGGATGCAGCGAGACCTGGGTGTCATGGTACACCAGTCATTGAAAGTAGGCATGCAGGTGCAGCAGGCAGTGAAAAAAGCGAATGGTATGTTAGCTTTCATAGCAAAAGGATTTGAGTACAGGAGCAGGGAGGTTCTACTTCAGTTGTACAGGGTCTTGGTGAGACCACACCTGGAGTATTGCGTGCAGTTTTGGTCTCCAAATCTGAGGAAGGACATTATTGCCATAGAGGGAGTGCAGAGAAGGTTCACCAGACTGATTCCTGGGATGTCAGGACTGTCTTATGAAGAAAGACTGGATAGACTCGGTTTATACTCTCTGGAATTTAGGAGATTAAGAGGGGATCTTATAGAAACTTACAAAATTCTTAAGGGGTTGGACAGGCTAGATGCAGGAAGATTGTTCCCGATGTTGGGGAAGTCCAGGACAAGGGGTCACAGCTTAAGGATAAGGGGGAAATCCTTTAAGACCGAGATGAGAAAGACTTTTTTCACACAGAGTCTCTGGAACTCTCTGCCACAGAGGGTGGTTGAGGCCAGTTCATTGGCTATATTTAAGAGTGAGTTGGATGTGGCCCTTGTGGCTAAGGGGATCAGAGGGTATGGAGAGAAGGCAGGTACGGGATACTGAGTTGGATGATCAGCCATGATCATATTGAATGGCGGTGCAGGCTCGAAGGGCTGAATGGCCTACTCCTGCACCTAATTTCTATGTTTCTATGTTTCTATGTACTGGAGAGACTTATCAGGTCAGCCAGCATCTATGCAGGGAATGGACAGATGGCATTTCAGGTCGGCAACCTTCTTCTGACTGATGATATCAGCCTGATGAAGGGTCCAGTCCCAAAATATTCCCTCCACAGATGCTGCCTATCCCACTGAGTTTCTCCAGCACTTTATAGTATTCAAATAGAAACTGACATATGGTACTGGACATTTCTGGGTTGTTTAGTTCAGGCATTTCCTGACAAGGAGCCACACATACACATTTCCAGTACCTTACAAATGTGATCCTCATTCATCATTGTCGTTCTGTGCAGCTGGTCAACATTCTGATGTTATTCCAAAGTTCGTCTGGCAATGACCATTCAGAAAATAAAAAATAGTTTTGAAAGAAAATCAGGGGGAAAAAACAGGAAATACTTAACTTGGCAAGAGAAATCAATGTTTTATGTCATCAAACTTCTGAGTTGCTGAGATGGGATAGGGGCAGTGAGAACAAAATGGAAAGGTCGTGATTGGATGAGGATTATGGCTGAAATAGAATGGTGAAGGTTGGTGAACAAAAAGGTTTATCTGGGACTGATGAAGCCAAAACCACCAATACTTCTGTTATTTGGTGCTACTTGGGCTCCCATTCCAGTTGGGGTTTTTTTGGTTCAGAAAGTAGATGAAATCGTCAAGTTCCAAGGTGTAAATTTCACCAACAATTTGACCTTGTCCAACCACAATGACGTTGCAGCCAAGATAGCGCACCAGTAGCTACACCTGGTTAGAAGACTAAGGAAATTCAGCATTTCAGCTCCAATGACCCTTACCAATTTCTACAAATGCATCTTACACACCACAGAGCTTGGTATGGCAACTGCTCTGTCCAAGACCGCACAAAACTGCACGTAATTATGGATGCAGCCCAACCCATTACCAAACTAGGCTCTCCCAAATCAACTCTATCTCCACTTCACCCCATCTCAGGAAAAATAACCTTATCAAGGACCATGCCCTCCCTGGTTATTCACACTTCTCCACTCTTCTGTTGGGCAGAAGATATAAAAGCTTTAAAATACCACGAAATTCAAGAACAGTTTCATCCCTGCTGTTAACATAGAAATTAGAACACAGCACAGGAACAGGCCCTTCAGCCAACTGTCTGCACTGAACATGATTTTAACATTTAAAAGTAAAGTGGATAGGTATATGGACGTGAAGGGAATGGAGGGGTATGGTCTGAGTGCAGGTAGATGGGACTAGGGGAAAACAAATGGTCGGCACGGACTGGAAGGGCCGAGATGGCCTGTCTCCGTGCTGTAATTGTTATATGGTTATATGGTTATATGGTTAATTAGAGGAAGGATGTCAACAAAATAGAGAGAGTGCAGAGGAGATTTAGTAGAATGTTGCCTGGGTTCCAGCAACTATGTAACAGAGAAAGGTTGAACAAGTTAGGTCTTTATTCTTTGGAGCACAGAAGGTTAAGGGGGGACTTGATTGAGGTCTTTAAAATGATGAAAGGGATAGACAGAGTTGACATGGATAAGCTTTTCCCATTGAGGGTAGGGAAGATTCAAACAAGAGGGCATGACATGAGAATTAAGAGACAGAAGTTTAGGGGTAACGTGAGGGGGAACTTCTTTACTCAGAGGGTGGTGGCTGTGTGGAATGAGCTTCCAGCAGAAGTGGTGGAGGCAGGATCGATTTTAACATTTAAAAGTAAAGTGGATAGGTATATGGACGGGAAGGGAATGGAGGGGTATGGTCTGCGTGCAGGTAGATGGGACTAGGGGAAAACAAATGGTCGGCACGGACTGGAAGGGCCGAGAGGGCCTGTTTCCGTGCTGTAATTGTTATATGGTTATATGGTTATATGGTTATGATGCCCAGATAAACTACTCTCATCTGCCTGCACATGATCCATATTCCTCCATTCCCTGCATGTGCCTATCTAAAAGTATCCTAAATGTAATTATTGTATCTGCCATCACGAACAACCCCATGTTCCAGACTCACACCACCCTCCGTGTAAAACATTTGCCCTGCACATTTCCTTTAAATTATGCCATCTTTCAATGGATGTATGCATGATTTAACTGTTCTCTTTGCTCAAAGGTTCAGCACTGCAGCTCAACCAGAATGGCTGCATAAATGGTGAGGGGAAAGCCTAAGAGAAAAGCATTAGAAATGTCACCAAAGAACATTATGTGACATCTTGTACTCAGTTTGCACTTTTGCCTGCCAGTAGAGATCAAGGTCACTCAGCTTCCAAGCCTCTAGGTTACTGCATTCTAATCTATGTCTAATCTGCATCATATCTCCCATTTTGTTACTTACCATATTATTGCTGAGGTTAATGATACCCAACACAATAGTAAAACTGGTCCTCTTGTCCTGTCCCCAACTATTAGGGGAACCATCAGTGTAAGGTATCCAGAGAGCTCTTATAACACCTGTCGGATTATGATCCATAACATCTGGGCAGAGAAATGGAGAATTGTAAATAGAATGGAACATCCAGCTAGCTGTACAGTCAAGGTCAGTTCAGATTGTTCTTGTAATATTTACTGCCTGGTTGTTTCCAGCCTACGCATGGAAAAATTTGGACTACTTTCTTGCAAACACTTCAACACTAATTTTAAGTACCCAAGAAGTGACCTTGACATTATCTCAAGAGAATCAATAGCAGTTTCTCATTCTCCTCCACTATTCACACAAGCACAAAACAGAAAGACATGCTTAATATTCTAGGATTCTCATTAAAGGATGATCAGGTTTATTGAAAACAGGGACCTCGCATTGATAAGTACTTCCTGAGAAGTCAATCAAGTAAATCAAATGAAGTCCAGCGACTGGAGTCTCACCAAAAGTTCGCAGGGCATCAGCCCCCCTGATGAAGGAAACTCAAGCACAGTTACGCAGGCAGAGGAAGATATGGAGCCCATCCAACCAAGAAAAAGATCAGCGGAAGAAAACCTCACGTCAAATGGCCTGGAGCCTCGGAGAAGAAAGAATGGGAAACCATAAATGTTGACCTGGCCCGTATCTTACAGTGTGTAAGGGGGTACAGTTGAAAGAAAGCTTGATAAGATGGGGGACATCATCTACGGCTGTGGAGCAGAACGATATGGAATAAGGGAGAAAAAGGAAAAGGCACCAGCTTTGGAAAACAAGTCTAGACGACAAAAGGAGATGGAATGCCTAATCCGGGAGAGAAGGCAGCTCAAGAAGCAGTGGAGGAAGGCATCTGATAGTGAGAAGGAGGGCATCAACATTCTCCAGGGAAACATCCCTGAGATGAGCAGAGTACCTGCAGAAATCACGAAAAAGAAAGAACGAACAAGATCACGCTTCTTCAAGGACCCCTATAGGTTCGTAAAATCACTTTTCATCAAAGAAAATGGAGGGAACCTGAAAACATCAAGGCAGGAGCTGGACGAGCATCTGGAAAGAATGCATGCGGATGACAAGAGACACCAGAAGACAGATATTCCATCGGATATTCCACCAATTGAGCAACCAGAGCACAAGATGGACATTAGTCCTCCAAAGTGGAGGGGGGTGGAACAGACAGTAAAGCGGGCAAGAGCATCTTCAGCCCCAGGGCCAAATGGGGTTCCATATCGACTCTACAAGGGTGCTCCTGATGTTCATTGCTTCCTGTGGAGGCTAATGAGAGTGGCTTGGGAGAAGAGAGTCATATCCAAAGTATGGCGCAGGGCAGGAGGAATCCTGATTCTGAAAGAGAAGGAATATACAGATATCAGCCAATTCCGCCCTATCAGTCTCCTCAATGTAAAGGGTAAGATTTTCTTCAGCATCATAGCTCAGAGGATGACCTGTTATTTAGAGAGAAACAGCCTTGTGAATACAACAGTCCAAAAAGCAGGCATCCCAGGGTCCTCTGGATGTCTTGAACATACTAGCATGATTTGGCACCAAATCCACACTGCAAGAAAAGAAAAGAGAGATCTGCATGTCATTTTTCTTGACCTTGCCAACGCGTCAGAACTGTCCCTCACAGTTTCATCTGGGCATCCTTTGACTTCTTCAGGATACCAGAGACTATCACAAGCCTTGTCAAGGCTTATTTTCAAGATTTGCAGCTCTGTTTCACCATGCCTGACTTCACAACCACATGGCACTGCATGGAGATTGGCATTATGGCGGGGAGTACCATCTCCCCATTGATTTTTACAATGGCTATGGAAGTCATCATATGGGCCTCCAAGTGGGTAGTGGGTGGTGGGCGGCTGAAGTCTGGAGTCCGTCTACCACCCATGGGCCTACATGGATGACATGACAATAATAACAACAACAGCACCTTGCACCAGGTGCCTTTTAGGGAAGCTTCAAGAGAACATCACTGGGGTCAGAATGAAATTCAAGCCATCCAAATCAAGAAGAATTTCTATAATCAAACTGACAGATCAAAGGTTCTTCATTGATCAAGAACCTATTCCAACTGTCAGAGAAGCCAATCAAAAGTCTGGGAAGATGGTATAACTCTAAACTGAAGGACACTGATCAGGATAACAAGTTTAGACAAGAACTCATCAAAGGTTTGGCGAACATCGACCGATCCATGCTGCCTGGAAAGCTGAAAATCTGGTGCCTGCAGTTTGGTGTACTACATCGCCTTATGTGGCCACTAACCATGTATGACATCACCCTCACAAGAGTCGAGAAGATAGAAAGAACAATCAGCTCTTTTGTGAGAAAGTGGTTAGGTGTTCCTCGGTGCCTGAGCAGCGTAGGTCACTACGGTCAGGGGGGTATTCCAGCTGCCTCTCTCTAGTCTCACAGAGGAGTTCAAGTGCACTAAAGTCAGACTAGAGATGACCCTGGCAGAATCAAGGGACACTGTCATCCGAGCTGCTGCTCCAACCCTGGCAACAGGAAAGAAGTTGACGGCTAAGAATGCGACGCAGCAGGCAAATTCTGCTCTCCAGCAAGGCGACATAGTAGGGCAAATCCAACATGGAAGAAGTGGCTTGGGGCTTGGCGGAAAGCGACCTTGCTGGAACAAGGCATCATCACTAGGGCACCGGAAGTTGGTCGCGGCCGAAGTCCGCCGACAGGAGGAGTTGAGTAGGTGTGCCAAGGCTGTGTTGCAAGCTAAATAGGGCCAGTGGATGAGATGGGAGATTGTAAAAAAAAGGAAGATCAGCTGGAAGGACATGTGGGAAATGGAGGCAAGCAGGATACGTTTCCTCATTCGAGCAACCTATGATGTCCTTCCTAGCCCAAAAAATCTCAACCAATGGCTGGGCGAAGATCCATCATGCACCCTGTGTTCAACACCAGCCACACTTATGGCCTAGTCTCACGGTGCGAGTTGACCCACGAGGTACCCCGAGTGAAAGACTCGTGGTTGTGTACAAGACTTCAAGTTTATGATCAAGTGTGTAACCGAGTTCCCACGGGTATGTCATTTCTGCAATGCTCCAACTTCCTCTCCCGAGTTACCAAGTTCCTCTCCCGTTACTCTTGAGCCAACCGTGAATGAAGGTATGTTTTAATAAAGCAACAATGTTAAAGAAGACATCTCCATCCTGTGGCTTTGAGTTATTTCAGCGCGGCCGCATCTATTGATATGACCTACAAAGGGAAAATGCGCACCCTCCAGCAACCAATAACGTGGTAAGTGCATTTCTTGGTGCTTTATGTTTTTAAATACTGTATTTCCCGGGGTGGGGGGAGAGCTCAGTTCATAGTATTTGGGGAGTCTGGCGTTGTGAAGGAGGGGATTGGGGTCAATAACCCACTTGCCACGCTCCGGTCTGAGTGCAGGTAGATGGGACTAGGTGAGTAGTGTTCAGCACGGAGTAAAAGGTCCGAGATGGCATGTTTCCGTGCTGTCATTGCTATATGGTGTTATTGTGGCTGGGGAGTGAATTAGTTTGGGTGGCTGCTGCAGCACTCCGGGTACGGACAGCAGGACTGGCCGCCACTTCAGAGGAAGGAAACAGCTCGGGTGACTGAGCGGCCGCCGGGACCCGACAGCAGACACACACACACACAGATAGACAGAGAGAGAGACACGCACACACACACACACACACAGATACACACAGATACACACACACACACACACACACACACACACACACACACACACACACACACACACACACACACACACACACACACACACACACACTCACACACATACATATAACCATATAACCATATAACAATTACAGTATGTGGCGTTTCTGCTCGGGACCCTTCTTCAGACAATCCAATGTCCCAAAATATATTCTTTAAATATTAAGGTTTCTGTTGAAAGTGAGGTGTCGTGGTTACGGGTGGGCGGAAGGAAGATGATGAGGTCTGGTACAAGTTTACTTTGTTTTCAGTAATCAGGCCTCCGTGTTGGCCGATGTCTGGTTATTCGAGCGTTCATACAGTTGCGAGCGAACGAGGTCCATATATAGGAGCAAGGAACGCGAAGCCTTGGTTCATTGTTCCACTGGTTTGGATTGCTCCCAGGAGAGCGGGCACAAAGACTAATTTAGGCATTTTTCTGTGGAAGGGGGAGGGCAGAATAGAATCGAAAGCATTGTAACAGCAGCACTCTCCCCAACACGAAACACAGCGCAGCGTAAACAATTAAACAGCTTCACTTTTAAAAGCAAAAACACACGTTAAATTACATGGCCCCAAGAAATCGCCTCTCAATTGCTTCGGGGATGGAATTGAAATATATATAATATATATAATATATATATATATATATTATACTACAAATACATATATATATTATATATATTGCAATTGTGAGAGTGATGAATCTGTGGAATTCTCTACCACAGAAGGTAGTTGAAGCCAGTTCATTGGCTATATTTAAGAGAGAGTTAGATGTGGCCCTTGTGGCTAAAGGGATCAGGGGGTATGGAGGGAAGGCAGGTACAGGATACTGAGTTGGATGATCAGCGATGATCATATTGAATGGCGGTGTAGGCTCGAAGGGCTGAATGGCCTACCCCTGCACCTATTTTCTATGTTTCTAAGTTTATATATATATATACTCTCTCTCTCTCTCTCTCTCTCTCTCTCTCTCTCATTATATATGTAGGCAATATAGTTATATATAGTAGGCAACCCAGGAACCACGCAAAGTATATATACAGCACATGGACATGTGTATGTGTGTATATATATATATATATACACACACACACACACACATATATATATATATATAATATTTTATATATATATATATATGTGTGTGTGTATATATGTATATATATATATATATGTGTGCGTGTGTATATATATATATATATATATGTGTGTGTGTATATATATATATATATATATATATATATAGATATATATCTATATATATATATAGACATGTCCATGTGCTGTATATATACTTTGCGTGGTTCCTGGGTTGCCTACTGCTGAGTAACTCCACGAAATATCAACCCCCTTCATTTCAAATCTAAATCTCTCGTCAATCCACAGCCTTCGACCGATTAACTAAAAATGTTGTTCTTTTTTAAGACTAAAACAAAATAGTTCTTGCGAATTCCAAGTTCTCGAGTTTGGGGAGCGGGTGGGGGGGGAATGAATGCATGTTGACACACATAACACAGAGAAGGGGGGGTCGCTGCGTTTAGGTCTGAGGAGAAGGGAGCCAAGAAGTTCTCGATTTTCCCTGGTGATAGTTTCACTTTTTTTGCATTTTTCCTTCTCTCCTGCCGCCTGTCCCGCTGAGTTACTCCAGCTTTTTGTGTCAAAGTCGGCTTGTTCAATCTCATTTCATTGCAACTTTCAGCTCTGGATACCCCGCGTTGATCCGCGCGTACTTCAGCATTTATATTTCTCAAGCCTCTTTGCCTCCCGGAGCCACATGTAACTTAACCACATGTAATTACTCCAGCATTTTGTGACTATCTTTGGTTCAGTCTTTACTCGAGCGAACGAACAGATTATAAGAAAGTTCCCACGATAGACTCACGAGACACTAAGGTAAACGCACAGGCCATTACGTTATTGCAACGAGTTTAAATGTTTCCATGTTTAACTTGAACAGTTAATTTGACTCGTGGAAAAAATCAAACATGTTTGATTTTTTACACGAGTTAACAAGTTTCCCGAGTACCTGTCGTTAGCGCCATGAGTGGACAAGTTGATCGCGCGAGTTCCGACGTTGCCGCTACGTTCATCGTACGTGATCACCACGAGTGAAAACTCGGGGTCACTCGTGGGTCAACTCTCACCGTGAGACAGGGGTTTTAGGCACAACCTCACTGGGTGTAAAGTAAGCCTGGGTGTAAAATCAGAGATAGCCATCACCAACTTGAGGCCTGATCTTGTGCTCTGGTCAAACTCTCAGCGCATGGTGTATTTTGTGGAGCTCACAGTCCCTTGGGAGGATGCCGTGCAGGAAGACTTCGAAAGAAAGAAACTGCGATATACAGAGTTTGCAGCGGAGGCAGAACAGCGGGGCTGGAGAGCTAAGATCTGCCCGGTAGAAGTTGGATGTCGAGGATTCGTGGCAAGATCTACCTTAAGACTGATGAAGGACCTGGGGAGCAGCAGACAAGCCCTACGCCAGGTATCAAAGAAACATCACGGGTGGCAGAGCGGAGTAGTCAATGGCTCTGGCTGAAGAGGAAGGACCCCATTTGGTCTCCCAAATAACTGACTGGACAAATGCAGAGTGGGGTGGTTCTGGGACGCCAGAATGCACCGCTGAGCCTACTGGAGACGTCGTGGCTTCAATCAGCGAAACATCGATGAAAGTAGGTGCCCACTTGATAACCCCAATGACGTGTCTGCCTAGCCTTTCTCAACATCGGAGGAGCATAGGTGAGTGCAGAAGTCTCCCATCACCATCGGGAGTAAATTGATATTTGGCACTTTTGACTTTTAACATCTAGTCCTGTGTATTTGTAAACCTTCCTTGTGGTTTCTGTCAGTGGATGTAAGATCACTCATTTCTATTTCATTTATTTTAGGAAGTTTGAAGTGCTCAATAAATATGCAAAGTTATATTTCACAGGCAGCCAGCAATATATTTTTTACAACTCAATTAGACCTAATACCATGATCAAGCACCTTTTTTTGTCCGACTAATCCACAATTTCTGCAATGCCTTTTGATCTCAGAGAAAAATGAAGACAAGTGCTGGAGTAACTTAACGGGTCAGGTAGCATCTTTCGAGAACGTGAACGGGGATGTTTCAGATAGGGACCTTTCTTTAGACTGATTGTGAGGGGGAGGTGAAAGAAAGCTAGAAGGACACAGGACAAAGCCTGGCAAATATAGGTGGATGCAATGAGGGAAGTTTTGGATTGACAGATGGTTAAAGGGCAGAGACAAAAAGACAGAAGGTGTGAGACAAAAGGATTGAAGAGTTGTGAATTGTGAAACGAGGAATGTAGGTGGAAGGGGGAGGGTGTGAATCCAGGTTGGGCACAGGAGGGAGCCAAGATGATCGGCGACTCCATACCAATGTACAGGTCTGTTTCGCCAAGCCCCTAACCCTCATCTGTGTCCACCTTTTACTTGCCCGACTTTGCTCTGCCCTTCCTCTCTTCCAGCTTTCTTTCACTCTTTCCATCATGCCCCCCCCCCCCCCACTCCACAATCAGTTTGAAGAAGGGTTCTAACCTGAAACGTCGTCAGTCCACGTTCACCAGAGATGCTGCCTAACACACTGAGTTATTCCAGCACAGTATCTTTGTAAACCCACATTGCACTTCCTTGTTTCTATAATTAATCTCAGAGACTAGGTGCTAAGAACTTAATTGCAGTCCTAACCTGCCTTTTCATGACCACTTACACCAAGCCAATCATGAAAATATTGGGTTTCAAGGCAACTAAAGCAAATTATAGAACAATTTTGTGCTCAGCTAGGCTACGAGTAAAAGCAGTCTTTCAACAAGTCTTGCTGGTATCAAGAAGGCAGTCCAGATGATGAAACTGCTTTGGTACTAGCAGTTCTGACCAGCTTCCAATGGTCCACCATTTAATTTAAATCAAAAGATGGCGTGATCTTATCATTAACTTTAAGATGGTGAGAATTTCAGTCTTTTGTGCAGTACTAAATAATGGACTGTGTCAATC
Source organism: Okamejei kenojei (assembly GCA_035221665.1). Taxonomy (NCBI): domain Eukaryota; kingdom Metazoa; phylum Chordata; class Chondrichthyes; order Rajiformes; family Rajidae; genus Okamejei; species Okamejei kenojei. The sequence continues at coordinate 47,180,402 of CM069139.1, forward strand.
ATTAACTTTTAAATACCAAATCTGAACATTCTATCCAAGTACAGTATTGCAGATTAAGTGACATCAACAGGGTACACAAAAGGCTGGAGAAACTCAGCGGGTGCAGCAGCATCTAAGGAGCGAAGGAGATAGGCAACGTTTCGGGTCGAGACCCTTCTTCAGACTTCTGTAACATAACTGGTAGGGAGTTAGGAATGGAATGAGGAGAAATTTCCTGACTGAATAGATGATAATCTTTTGGAATTCTCTATCCCTGAAAATTGTGGAAGCTTAGTCACCAATTTAATTAAAAAATATACCAAGAGATGTTTGGGTATTTGAGGAATCATTGTGCATGGAGTTAGTTCCATAAAATGGTTCAGAGCTGAAAGCGGTCATAATTACAGTAAATGACACAACATGCTGAAAGGTACAAGTGATTTACATATATTACATTACAGTACGTTAGTTTATAAACAGCATTCAAATGTGTAAAGATGCAAACGTTCCAATAAATATCTAATAGACTTATTTTAGAATTTGCATTTATCTTTCTCGGTTTATGTATGTTATTGTGATCAAGAGAAGTACAATGAAATGTTTTGTTTTGCATGCTACCTAATCGGATCAGATAATACGACACAAATACAATCAAGTCAAACTCAAGTACAATGGGTAGAGGAAAGGTGACAATATGGAGTGCAGAATATAGTTCTCAGCACTGTAGTGCATCAGTTCCCATAGACAAAGTCCTGTGTCTGTAATGGAATAGAGATGAATTGGACAGTACTCTAACTTACTGAAGGACTTATCAAAAGCCTGATAGCAGAGGGGAATAAGCTGTTCCCGATTCTGGTGGCATGCACGTTCAAGCTTTTGTACGTTTTGCCTAACGGGAGTGAGAAGGAGAAATTACCAGTTTTCAAACTTTTTCCCAATGGATGCAATAGACAATAGACAATAGACAATAAGTGCAGGAGTAGGCCATTCGGCGCTTTGAGCCAACACCGCCATTCACTGTGATCATGGCTGATCATCCACAATCAGTACCCTGTTCCTGCCTTTTCCTCATATCCCTTGACTCCGCTATCTTTAAGAGCTCTATCTAACTCTCTCTTGAAAGCATCCAGAGAATTGGCCTCTACTGCCTTCTGAGGCAGAGAATTCCACAGATTCACAACTCTCTGGGTGAAAATGTTTTTCCTCATCTCCGTTCTAAATGGCCAACCCATTATTCTTAAATTGTGGTCCCTGGTTCACAATATGTAGATATGGACCTTTTAGAACATTTTATTTTATTAGGTGATAGGTGGGTTGTTCCAAAATTTGGTGATCTTGTGAAGCATCAAAGTATCGAGATTTAGAAGGCCATTACAGTTGACACCATCTTACTTAAACTTCATACCAAGATTTTAACTGAAAGATTAGCAGTTTTTTTTTAAATCTCTGGACATCAATTCAAAAAGGCACCTGTGTGGCGGGGACTGGCAGGAGTCCAGCCAAAAACTAGTCGGACACAAGTGTGTGCTATATTCATGTTTATTCTTCTGCATACAGCTCCCTACTCCTCGGCTGACACGGGCGTTGCCCGGCCTTAAATAACAACTCAGATAACGACCCCGTGACTCGTGCCTCACCCACCAAAACGGTGCCCTCTAGAGCCGATGGTTTGTCTTGATCTTGGGTTGCTATCAGGTGCCGCCACATCTGCTTCTATTAATAGGGTTGCAAAGAAACGTATCTTTCATTAGGTAGAAAAGGAAGATGAACAACGTTAAATTATATTATTCATTAAGGTTATTTGGGAAATTATGCCAATGCATTTGATGAGCTTTGTGCAAATTAAAAAGTAAAATATTTGGGTGAACAGCTTATACTGTGACAGCGTCCCATCCCTCGGATGCCGTTCTGATCCCTATTGCTAGATGACAGGCCAGGAGAGGCCAATCCTCAGTATCATTGATAATAGCCTAACCTAATTAGCTGACATCTGATTGGCCCACCCGAATCTCAACAGCCTCCTCCTCATAAAAACCAGGCATTCCTGCAGGCGAGAGAGCAACAGTGCGAGCGACAGAGCGAGCGGGAGAGAGAGTGACAGAGGGAGAGCGACAGAGATAACTGGCTGTTGGAGGATCGCCGATTCCGGGATTCTTTCAGGCATTTGTTTTGCCAGGGCTATGCGAGGGGGTCGATCAAGGGGCGGGACTCCAAGATCGGATGGCTTGAGAGCATTGGTCACAAACCAGCTGGTGGTCTCTATGTTGTGGTACCGGCTGGCCACTCTGGTCCCGTCCTCTTTATTTGTCACCATGATCCAAAGGAGGTTGTTGAACTCCTTCTGGGGAAAGAGGAATCATTGGGTCTCTACTGGGGTTCTGAATCTCCCGTTAGAGGAGGGCGGTCAGGCGCTGGTTTGCATCCGTACCCAGGTGGTAGCTCTCCGTCTCAGGACCCTGTGGAGCTATATGTATTCCGAGTGTCTTCTTAGATGTTGTGCGCTGGTGACGTACTTTTTCCGCCAGGGGCGCTGCCTCCAGGAGGGCACAGGGCTCCCGGTCATTAGTCGACACACTGGGCGGGAGTTGCCTGGCTTTTACCGTGATCTACTTAAAGCCGGGAATCTGGTCACCTTCAGCTCAGGGGGAGGGGGGTGTTGTGGCTGTGAGGGTGGCCGGTCAACACCCTGTCAAGGTGGGTATCGAGGAGAGGTGTGTTCATGGAGTGATTCCGGCCGAGCTTACCCCTGCTCCGTCGGAATTGCTCATAGGACCTGTGGCCCGGGTCCCTTCCCGAGAGCCGGACCCACGCAACATGAGCCACCTTTCCGAGATGCCAGAGCATGCTTTTCCGTTATGCTGAGAGGAGCGTACTGTACAGGCTGTTCCTGCACACTCTACACTTCCTCGCCCTCCGTCCTGACACACCCTGACGGCGGGAGCGTAACCCAGTGGAGAACTCTCTGTAAGGGAGTCCTCCCCATTTACATCGGGGACCTGGGGTGGAGTGTGTTGCACATGGCTTTGGCCTGTAACAGGTATGTTTAAGAAGGAACTGCAAAATGCTGGAAAATGCTGAAAAACAAAAAAATGCTGGAAAATTGAAGATAGACAAAAATGCTGGAGAAACTCAGCGGGTGAGGCGGCATCTATGGAGCGAAGGAAATAGGCAACGTTTCCGTTCGAAACCCTTCTTCAGATTTTTATTTTTATTTTTTTGAATAAAAGTATTTGTATAATAAAAAAATAAAATAAAAAAAGAGGGGGAGAGGGGTCTGAAGAAGGGTTTCGATTCAAAACGTTGCCTATCTCTTTCGCTCCATAGATGCTGCCTCACCCGCTGAGTTTCTCCAGCATTTTTGTCTGCTTGTTACAGGTACCTAGGCTGGTTCAGCAGCCTGTCACTTCCGCGGCGAGGAAGAGACCATGTTCCACGTCTACATGCAGTGTGAGAGGTTGCAGTCCGTTCGACTATCTGAAGGGGCTGCTACTCAAGTATTGGCTACATCTTCGCCCCACGCACCTGATATTTGGGCACCCGGTACAGGAGAGGAGAGGGAGGGAGAGGGGAGTCTCCCTGTTGGTCTGCTCCTGGGCCTGGCCAAGATGGCCATTCGCAGGTCCAGGCAGTGGGTAGTCGATTGGCTACCTGCCCCTTTTCCGGGCCTATGTCCGTGCCCGTGTGTCCCTGGAGAGGGAACACGCGGTGTCCACATGGACTTTGGAGGCCTTCCGTGAACGCAGGTCCCCGCGGGAGGTCGAGTGCATTGTTGATAAAGTTGGCGATATATTAATTTGATGAACATTTGTTTGTAAACTGTCAATATAGGCACCTTTGCTTGTGTAAATGGTCTGTATGTTTATTTTTTATTTTTTGAATAAAAGTATATGTATTATAAAAAATTAAAATAAAGAGAGGGGAGACTTTAACCTCAAATTGACGTATGAATTTATATTTTTCATAGTAGTCCCTCATGTCGTCATATATCTCATATTTCCTTTCTCATATATTTCGATCATTGAAACACACACAAATGCAAGGATGGAATGCACTGTATTTAAAGTTTAACTTTTTATATTTATTTTGATGAAGAAAACTTCAAATGCACTGCATTTAAAAGACTTTTATTTTCATACGTCTCGATAAATCTAACACTAAAACAAGCAATACAATCAATACAAATTTAAAAGAACACGTTTGAAAAATCTAACGTAATTTTTTGAGGTGATCTTATGACTATAGAGTCGTAGCCAGTCGTAGCTTGCTTTCTATGATCGTGGGTGTAGTCATCTGTAAGTCGAAGGTGGTCGTCTTCAGTCCCCACTATTGAGTTGCCAATTGTCACGAGTGCATCGGCGATTAAGTCATACATAGTCGTAGCTTGACTTCTACATAATCATAGGATGTTCTCTACACATTCACTTTTCGGCGATTCAACAAGACTATGCCAGCATTTGCACAAGAAGTTGCCTAAGTGGGACAGGCCCTAAAGCATGCAGGTACAACAGGCAGTGAAGAAAGCTAATGGCATGTTGGCCATAACAAGAGGAGTTGGGTATAGGAGCAAGGAGGTCCTTCTGCAGTTGTACAGGGCCCCGGTGAGACCACACCTGGAGTATTGTGTGCAGTTTTGGTCTCCTAATTTGAGGAAGGACATTCTTGCTATTGAGGGAGTACAGCAAAGGTTCACAAGGTTAATTCCTGGGATGGCGGGATTGTCGTATGATGAAAGAATGGAGTGAATGGGTTTGACTTCACTGGAATTTAGAAGGGATCATAGAAACATAAAATCATTACGGGATTGAACATGCTGGATGCAGGAAACATGTTCCCGATGTTGGGGAAGTCCAGAACCAGGGGCCACAGTTTTAGAATAAGAGGTAGGCCATTTAGAACTGAGATGAGTAAAAACTTTTTCACCTAGAGAGTTGTGAATCTGTGGAATTCTCTTCCTCAGAAGGCAGTTGAGGCCGATTCACTGGAATGCATACAAAAGAGAGTTAGATATAGCTCTTAAGGCGAGCGGAATAAAGGGATATGGGGAGAGGCAGGAAAAGGGTACTGATTGTGGATCATCAGCCATGATCACATTGAATGGCTCGAAGGGCCGAATGGCCTCCTCCGGCACCTATTGTCCATGTATATATGTCTATGTATCTATGTAAAACCTGAGGTCCACATTCTGCTTTCCATTACAAGGAATTCAAAGACTGTGCATACAAACTTCTTTGTAATGTTCAAGTTCGTAAAATTTATTATCACATGCACTAATTGGTACAGTGAGATTTGAATTACCATACGAATACAAAGAACACAATACACGATAGAATTTAACATGAACATTCCCACACAGCAGAATCAACGTTTCCCACTGTGAGTGAAGGCAATATTCAGTCATCTTCCTCTTTGTTCACCCGTGGTTGGGGGCTTTGAGCCCTCCACAGTCGCCGCTACGGCGGCCCGATGTTCAGGCCCTCTCGTCGGGGTGATCGAAACTCCAACGTCGGAACGGAGAACATTCTCAGCGGCTTGGAGTTTCTGAATCGCCCATTTCCTACTGGAGAAGAACTTTGCCTTCCATCACAGTGAGGAGGAGATTCATTGTGATGGATGTTTGTGTGAATTGAATTGTTTGTGTGTTTTTTTAATGAATTGTTCTGTTTGTATGGCTTGTAGAAACGGAGTTTCGTTTGAGCCTCTCTGAGGTTCGAATGACAAGTAATAAAATCAAATCAAATCAAATCAGATCGCGGCTCCCGAGCTGGGCGGAGATTCAACACTGGCGACCCTCAGCAAAAGATCCCAGGACTCCGCGATGTTAGTGTCAGCGCCGCCCGCGGCTGGAAGCTCTGCAAACCACAGCTTCACTATGTTAAAGCAACAGGCCCAACACTCCGAAGCTCCAACACAGGCATCGCCCCGCACCCGGTAAGGCATCGTCCTGCTCTACAATGGAATTCAGTGCTGCGCGGTAGTCCGCGGGAGTCAACACTAATGTTTACAAATCTCACTCCACCAGGGCTGCATCCACGTCGGCGGCTAGGTGAATGGACGTGCCTATGGACCATATTCTGGCCAGAGCAGGATGGTCCTCGGAAAGAACTTTCCAAAGGTTTTATAATAAGCCGCTGGTGGAACCTGCTACATTTGCAGACAGAATTTTAGAGTCTGCAGATAATATTTAATTTAAGCCTGGGGGAGCTCTGTGTTTTTTGTTGTTATTAATAAACCTTTTTTGTCCATAAACAGGTTATTGTTGATTGTGATAACATACTTCCTCCCTCAAAGGTCTTCAGACAGTGAGTGAAGCATGAGCTGGTACACGGTTCGGAATCACAGAGCTTTGAAGTCTTCACGTAGTCACTCACGTGACTCCAAACTAAAATAGTAAGATTAAATGAGAACTTACCAGTTCGAAGTTTGATCTGTATTTTATGAGGAGTTACGATGAGGGATTACGTGCCCTCCGCTCCCACCCTCTATTATACAGATCAACTGGTAATTAAGTACTTTTTTTTTTTTTACTATATTTATTTCAATCGTTGTGTTTTTTCTGTGAATCCACACCGCTGCTTTGAAGAATGTCGCGTATGCGTGCTGAACGGGGTCTTCACGTAATCCCTCATCGTAAGTCCTCATAAAATATAGATCAAACTTCGAACTGGTAAGTTCTCATTTAATCTTACTATTTTATGTTTTATCTGGATGTAAGTTTGTACATTTTAGATTTGTTACTTTTTTTGGTTTATGATGATTTTTTTCATGGTCTTATCCTTTAAAATCGTAAGTTGCATTAATAAAGTGATCATTTTGGGTTGTTCAAAAACCAGAACATGCAATTATCATTATAAAAGAAACCAATCATCATTACCCATGCAAGTTTCCTGGTGGTTGACATCAGTAGATTCTGCTTTAATTCTCTATTAAGTTTATATCTGTTTGATGATGCCTATTGACAATCTGCACAAGAACACAGTGCTACATGTGTACAATGAAATAACCAGGTCTCACTGTCTTATTTGACAGATATGAACAGATGAACAAGATTCATACTCTCTCCCTATTATCTGAAGAAAGCACAACCAAGAGAACAGGCTTGGCAGAATTGGGTGTGAAAAAACTGTTCAGGTCGACTATAATCAGGCACAGTGAAGAGGCAGGAAGTGCAGAATAAGTGAGTGGCGGTTTTTGGCCTCTATCTTTCAAAACAGATTCCAAATTAGTTTATGTGTTTGAGAATATCAAAACACAAATATTCAATGAAAGCAAAGCTTTCAAACCCATATTGTGGCTGCAGCTGTTGCTTGTGCCGAGATAAGTTATGTCTGACTTGTAATGGAAGACTGCTTGGCGACACATTAAATAAAAACTTGGCCCAAGACCAGTTGAATAACTGCCCACGCAGCACCATCTCATGCTCAAATTACATTTCACAATCCAGCAGCTTGAGTTTCATGCACGTGGACCCACCATTCGATCCAGGTTTCACTATACTATTTTGCACCTTAAGACGTGTGTGCGTGTCAGTGAAAATCAATCAGGATATTGTCTGCAGTTTCATTTCAGCTGATGCTTGCAGAGAGAAACAATAGAACAATCAGCAGTACATCTTTTATTGAAGGACTTAACTGCCATATTGAAGTGTCTGATACAACATGATCCATCTTGTCACACCACATGGCTCTGCAAATTGGACTTCAAAAATTGTTGCTGTTAACATTTACAGAAAATTCCAGAAAATACATATTCGTCTATTTGTTCCCAAAACTCTTCTCTACAAATAGCCTTTGATAATTCCAATGGGTCGCTTTCCAAGATAGGCCTCATGTATATCCTGCTCTGCAATTGCTTCTTCAAATGATCTTTGCAGTGAATACATTGCAACACATACTCTTGCCCACTATCTTCCTGGTGTCCCTTTTATACACTGAACTTATTCCAAAAACCTAAGTGGCTAACTATACATCTCAATAATCACAATAGTTACGGTTCTACATTGTGCGTAACACAATACATGACACCATGAACTAAAGTCACAAACTCTGCATGGGTTATTTCGTAAAACTGACATTCTTAGTGCCTCTCTTTTCATACCATGTTGTATCCTGACTTCCATTCTGACTTGCCGTACAAACAGACTACCCTTATCTTAGTTAGACACAAAATGCTGCAGTAACTCAGTGGCTGAGGTGGCATCTGTGGAGAGGAGGAATGGGGACATTTCGAGTCGAGTCCCTTCTTCAGACTGGTGACAGGGGATGGGGTGGGACAAAGATAGAATGTAGTTGGAGACAGTAAGACCAGTGGGAGAACTGGGATGGGGATGGAGAGAGAAAGCACAGGCTATCTGAAGTTAGAGAAGTCAATGTTCATACCACTGGGGTGTAAACTACCCAAGCAAAATATAAAGTGCTGCTCCTCCAATTTGCACTGGGCCTCACTCTAACAATGGAGGAGGCCCAGTACAGAAAGGTCAGATTGGGAATGAGAATGGCTACCCTGCTGCTGCTGTTAATCGAATTATCTACTGTAGAGGAGCTACTAATCAAGCAATACGATCACAACTTCAATGAAAGAACCAGCAAGGAATCAGAAGAAATGTCTAGAGAAGAAGCAAAGTTCTTGGATCAGTCAGTGAAGATGATAGATGGATATTATCGTCTGGACTTACCTTTCAAACAAAAGTGTTAGTCTGCCGAATAAACTTTGCATTGCCGAGCAATGCATTCAGAACGTGAAACGTAGGTTTGGCAACAATAGGAAATTTCAAGATGAATATACACCTTTCCTAAAAGAAATAATTGACAATGGTTATGCCGAAAAGGTACCGACGGACCAGCTGAATCGAAGCGATGGAGAGCTTTGGTATATCCCCACCATGGGGTGTATCACTCAAGGAAAGGGACCTTGAAGGTGGTCTTTGACTGTGGGGCAGTCTTCAAAGGAACATCACTTAACTGCCAACTGCTGCAGGGTCCAGACATTACCAACTCACTCATTGGAGTTCTCGTCAGATTCAGACAAGAACCGGTTGCTTTGATGGCTGATATTAAAGCAATGTTTCATCGTCAAGGTATCAGAAAAGTATATTGACTATTTGCGATTCCTATGGTGGCCTGATGGTGATGAACAGCAAGATCTTGTTGAATACCGGGTGAAGGTACATCTCTTTGGAGCAGTGTCATCACCAAGTTGTGCAAACTGCATTAAGGAAGACCGCTGAGGACAATGAAGCTCACTTTCCAGAAGGTGACAAACACAGTAAAGAACAACTTCTATGTGGATGATTGTTTAAAATCCATGTCTTCGGAACAGGTAGCAATTCAAATGGCAGCGCATCTGACTTCCCTCTGCCAAAAGAGAAGATTCATGCTGTCAAAGTGGATCAACAACAGCCGTGCTGTATTGGCAACTATTCCACCAGATAACAGAACCAAGGAGACCAGGGATTTGGACAAAGACAATCTGCCTATGGTAAGAGCACTGGGATTGTATTGGTGTGTTGAAACAGATGTGTTCAAGTTCAGAATCTCAACACAGGAGCAACCATGTAAAAGACGGGGCATCCTATCCGTGGTTGGCTCTATATATGGCCCTTTGGGATTTCTTGTTCCATTTACTCTGCCAGCCAAGCTGATTATTCTGAAGCTGTGTAAGAAAAAACTTGGATGGGATGAGAGTATAACGCAAACCTTCTCGCAGTGTAGGACAGAATGGTTTACAGATCATGACAAGATCTCAGCATTCAAACTAGACCGGTGCATGAAGCCTACAAACTTTGGTCAAATCAGATATGCACAGCTGCATCACTTTTCAGATGCAAGTGAAAGTGGCTATGGTACTGTTTCATATCTACGACTGGAAGATGATAACAAAGAAGTACATGTTGCATTCATCATGGGAAAAGCCAGACTGGCACCATTGAAGCAAATGACGATTCCCAGAATGGAGCTTAGAGCAGCAGTCTTAGCTGTCAGTGTTGACATAATGCTACAAAAGGAACTGCAGCTTCAGTTGGAGAAATCCATCTTCTGGACTGATAGTACAACAGTGCTTATGTATATCAACGATGAAAACAAACGCTTTCAAACATTTGTAGTAAATAGAATCTCTTTTGTAAGGGATGCTACTGATGTATCACAGTGGAGATAGGTTGGCACAAAGGAAAATCCTGCAAATGAAACCTGTAGAGGATTAACAGCAGACCGCTTCTAATGCAGTAAAACATGGATCAAGGACCAGCATTTCTCTGTAAGCCAGACAGAGAATGGCCAGGGCTTAACCTGGAATATGAAATCTTTGTTAATGATCCAGAAATCAAGCAAGGCATCACAGTGAACGTCATTGTCAAGGATCCATTGGACCCAACAAGCCTTTTAATGATCATTTTTTAATCTTGGAGTAAGTTGAAGATTGTGTTAGCTTGGTTTCTTAAATTAAGGATTATGTTCTTGCTGTTGTCATTTACACGGCAGGCCGGTAGTGACTGACGCGCAATAGTTTAATGTGGATAAAAGTGAGATTATCCACTTAGGTGGCAAAAACAGGAAAGCAGATTATTATCTAAATGGTGTCAAGTTGGGAAAAGAGGAAGTACAACGGGATCTGGGGGTCCTGGTTCATAAGTCACTGAAAGTAGGCATGCGGGTACAGCAGGCAGTGAAGAAAGCTAATGGCATGTTGGCCTTCATAACAAGAGGAGTTGAGTATAGCAGCAAAGAGGTCCTCTTGCAGTTGTACAGGGCTCTAGTGAAACCACACCTGGAGTATTGTGTGTAGTTTTGGTCTCCAAACTTGAGTAAGGACATTTTTGCTATTGAGGGAGTGCAGCGTAGGTTCACAAGGTTAATTCCCGGGATGGCTGGACTGTCATATGTTGATAGATTGGAGCGGCTGGGCTTGTATACTCTGGAATTTAGAAGGATGAGAGGGGATCTTATTGAAACATATAAGATTATTAAAGGTTTGGACACACTAAAGGCAGAAAATATGTTCCCAATGTTGGGAGAGTCCAGAACCAGGGGCCATAGTTTAAGAATATGTGGTAAGCATTTTGGACGGAGATGAGGAAACACTTTTTCACACAGAGTTGTGAGTGTGTGGAATTCTCTGCTTCAGAGGGCAATGGAGGCTGGTTATCTGGATGCTTTAATGCGAGAGTTAGATAGAGCTCTTATGGATAGCGGAGTTAAGGGATATGGAGTGAAGGCAGGAGCCTGCTACTAATTGTGGATGATCAGCCATGATCACATTGAATGGCAGTGCTGGCTCGAAGGGCTGAATGGCCTGCTCCTGCACCTATTGTCTATAATCTTTTCAAATCCATACCGGGGGAACAAATCTTCATAATTTTTGACTGAGAGCTAAAGGGTGTCAGTTGAATACTAAACTGAAGACAGATCATGTTAAAAAAAAAGTAAAGTACTGTAATATGGTTTCATGCACAATCGTAACCAAAGTTAATGAAATCTAATTAAATTTTGACAGTCACAAGCTAAATAGATTATTGCTGTGTCAGCTTCAAATTTCCAGCATTTTTATGATTAATCTTTCACGTGTGCAACCCAATACTTCATCTCACCATAACTCCTCTTGTCAAAACCCTAATGTTGCTTTACTTCGCCTCAATGAAAAACAATAAATATTTCCGATATTTGGATAGCTACGTGAATAGGACAGGTTTGGAGGGAAATGGGCCAAATGCAAGCTGGTGGGATTCATGTAGATGGGGCACCTTGTTCTTCCTGAGCAAGTTGGGCCGAAGGACCAGTTTCCACACTCAATTCAGATAAAATATAACAATGAATCACTGAGAGGAAGAGATTGTGTCCAAAAGAATGATGAAGACAGGATGACAAACAGTGAAAACCAAGGGAAAGGTAAATTGTGCACTTATTTCAATAGGAACAAAAACTGATGAGTTTGGGAAACTTCAAAATATATCGTACCTTGTTTATTTTTAAAAAAAGGTACATTTTGCAAATCAACAATATCTTCAAAATATATAACAGTGAGGTCAGAATGATGTATCCATTTGCCTGCCAAACTTGGATTAAAGTGCAAACAAAAATAAACAAGAACTTTGCCAACACCTTTGCGGATGATACGAAAATAGGTGGAAGGGCAGGTAATGTGGAGAAAGCAGGGACTCCACAGAAGGACAGATTGGGAGAGTGGACAGATGGAATATAGTGTAGCAAAATGTGTGCAGTCATGCATTTTGGTAATGGGAAATCAGAGGTGCAATGGACTTGGAGTGTTGGTGCAGGATTCCCAAAAAGTTAATCTGCAAGTTGAATCGGTAGTAAAGAAAGCTAACTCAATGCTAGCATTTATTTCAAGAGGACTGATATACAAAAACAGGGATGTAATGTTGAGGCTCTTTAAGGCCCTGGTAAGGCCACATTTGGAATATTGTGAGCAATTTTGGGCACCATATCTGAGGAAGGATGTGCTGGCTCTGGAAAGGGTCCAGAGAAGGTTTACAAGAATTAGCCCAGGAATGAGTAGGTTAATCTATGATGAGTATTTGTCAGCACTGGGTCTGTGCTCACTGGAGTTTAAAAGTATGAGGGGGGACCTCATTGAAACATACAGAATATTGAAAGGCTTGGATATGTGGATTTGGAGAGGATGTTTCCACTGGTGGGAGAGTCTTGGACTAGAAGTCATAGCCTCAGAATTAAAGGATGTTCCTTTAGGAAGGAGATGAGGAGAAATTGCATTAGTCAGAGGATGGTGAATCTGTGGAATTCTTTGCCACAGAGGGCTGTGGAGGCCGTCAGTGGATATTTGTAATGCAGAGATAGATAGATTCCTGATTTGTACCCTGGTGTCAGAGATCATGGGGAGAAGGCAGGAGAATGGGGTGAAGAGGGAGAGATAGATCAGCTGTGATTGAATGGCGTGGACTTGATGGGCCGAAAAGAACCACAAATAAATCCAACCAGAATCATCAGAAATGCGAAGAAAGATAGATTTCAGTACCAAAGGGCCTTGGATAGGAAGGGCATGCGCAGCATTGCAGAGATGGAACTGGAGAGTCCATACGATTGAAGAAAGCATGCCTGTACAAATTGGTGCAAACTATGACAGTAGCAGAGTGGAAAAGGATGGGGGGGGGGGGGGGGGGGGGGGGGGGGGGGGGGGGGAGAATCAGAGCCTGGAAATTTCAAAGAGTGACTGAAGAAACTAGTAAGTGACATTGGAAGGTGGGTGGGTGGATAGATCAGGAACCTGACTAATGATGATACTGAGGGAAAACAGAACTCTGCAGTCAGTAGTGGGATAGAGGAGAGTGGAACCCCAAATACTACTACCTGGCAGCATCATTAAGTGCCAATCGTGGGTGCTCCTGAAAATGTGATCCAGTGTCTCTCGCAATGTTCCAAAATGTGTGGGGCCTGCACTCATGTACACAACTCATTACAGCCCAGGAACACATAGAACTAAGGGGCTGCACCCTTTGCCTTGATGTATGAATTAGAAAGTCACATTGTTTAAATGGAGGCATCAATGTACAATTTCTCCACCACAGTAACTCCAACTTATTGTTTCAGATGTCCTGACTAAATATTTCAGTATCTAATAGTCAGTTTCCTTGTGAATAGCTTTTGAGACTCATTTATCCTTTGCTGAAAATTTACATGGAAAGAAAACAGCTCCCTCTCTTGGTGAAATAAATTTATATTTAGAAACATAGAAACATAGAAATTAGGTGCAGGAGCAGGCCATTCGGCCCTTCGAGCCTGCGCCGCCATTCAATATGATCATGGCTGATCATCCAATTCAGTATCCTGCCTTCTCTCCATACCCCCTGATCCCTTCAGCCACAAGGGCCACATCCAACTCCCTCTTAAATATGGCCAACAAACTGGCCTCAACTACATTCTGTGGCAGGGAATTCCACAGATTCACCACTCTCTGTGTGAACATTTGATTCAGAATGCACTACCAAATGAGGGTCTCGACCCAAAACATCACCTATTTCTTCACTCCATAGATGCTGCCTCATCTGCGGAGTTTCGCCAGCATTTTTGTCTACCTTCGATTTTTCCAGCATCTACAGTTCTTTCTTAACCACGTATCAGAGTGGGGCATTGAGATGCGTGATCTTAATTCCAATGAAGATTTGATCTTAATCAGCAATAACCATCAGGTTGTGCCCATAATATTTCAAAGTTTGCCTTATTGCTTTCAACTCAGTTTTTTAGAAACAACAGTCAATTATCTCTGTAATTCAATTACTAAATAAAATCTTTCAATTTGGAAATATCATTGTTATTTGTTTTTAGTTTCATGACATAACTAGACCTGAAAGTAATAATAAACTAAGGTTAACTCTTGACATTTTCTTCTTTGATCTGTAATTTATTTGTAATTATAAATTTTGCTGAAATATGCAAGAAACAATTGGTCGATTTTGCTTTACTTAATGGTACAACAGAGAAGTCAAACATGACCAATGTTATCTTTTTAAATACTGTGTAATACCAAACCACAAGTTAAGGCTTCATTTTGGAAGCTCCAGATCTAATCAAATAATTGGCAAACATCAAATGTTCTGATTACTTCAGGTTAGCCCAAATTTTATGCTTTTCAAAACAGCAAATTATGAGGTATCATAACCTTTTCAATAAATCAGAAAAAATATGCATGAATGAAGAGAAGATTAAACATCACGATTCTCATCAAAAAAAGAGGAACAGAAATGAATGGAAGTCAGGATTGAAGCCAGGACGCCAGGGTGGTGAAGCAACAGCTTTACAAGCTTTTCAACTGAGCACCGAGATGTAATTGAAGGCATAAATTTAACTAAATTAAATCCACATTGCTACAAACAAGCATTAATGCAGAAAATTGAAGGATTAATCTGTCATTTAACCTGTTATTTTTCCTTCATCTGCATCATTCAAGCACTTTAAGGCCTTTGGTTTAGATTCTCATAATTCTAATATTTGACCAGGTGGCATGAGATTTACAGCATGAAACATTTAAAGATCACTAAATGATTAGTCATTTAGTGAGATTCATCTTCAGCTGTTTGAACATCAATTGTAATATTCTGAATCCAATTTGATTAATGGGGGATATAATCAAGCTATTGGCTTTACATCCTTTTACCTTACAAAACGCAAGCTAGTACCAGTTAATAATAAAGTGATTGTACATAACTTAAATGTAAATCTGCTGGATTCACTATCAGAGAAGCCAAGTAAAATGGAAGGAAATGTTAGTTGCCTTTGTTGCTCAACCTGTTCAGTGACTTTGCTTCCTCACCCCCTCCCCAAACCGTCGAGTTTATGGTCAAATGCACAAGTACAGTCAGAGACATGTGCAATGAAAAGCTAACCTGCAGCAGCTTCAAAGGCTCAAACATACAAAAACATAAATTATACATATATTACACACGTCGACAAGACAGTGAAAAGTAAAAGGGATATTAATTAGCTAGTGTTGAGAGCAAAACTTAATCAAAAAACAAATCCATGATAGTGCAAGAGATGATCTGTGGTATTTTGTTGGTGAGGCATGATTAGGGCTTTGCAGGTCAGTTCAAGAATCCGATGATTGATGGACATTGAGAAAAATAGATCAAAATGTGCAGCTAGAGAAAGGAATATAGGTGGAAGGGGACAGGATAGTGGGAGAAATGGGTGTGCACTGAGTCCAGGGTGAGGCACAGCAAAGAAGGAGAGAGGAGGGAGATATTACTTAAAATTGGAGGTCAATGTTCATACTGTTAGGTTGTGAACTACCCAAGCAGAATATGAGGTGCTGCTCCTCCAGTCTGCATGCGGCCTCAGTCTAGCAATGGAGGTGGCCCAGGACAGAATGGGAAGGGGAATTCAAGTGGTTAGCCACCAGAGATCAAACAGGCCTTGACAGACCGAGTACAAGCATTTGGAGAAACAATCCTTTGGACTACGCTTCGTCGTACCGATGTAAAGGATGCCACATTGGGAGCACTGAATGCCGGAGACAAGGGTTGAAGAGGTGCATGAGAACTTGTCTCACCAGGAAAGTGTATTCAAATCCATGGGGTCCCTGGATGGATGGGAGGTAGGAAGTATAGAGACGGGTGTTATATCTCCTGCATCCAACATCCTACAACCCTCAGTGTTAAAATCCAATTTATTAGTACCTCAAGATCTAGCAGATCATATTGTTAATGTGTATATCAAATCCTTACACCCCCTTGGAAAACCCCATTTAAGAAACCCAGGATCTTTTCACAACCATTCTCCGTCCACATGATACGGAGCCGCTAAGATTGCCAACATTACATCATGGAAGCAACTCTGTCGCATTCATTTACTAATTGCACGAAGATTTTACAATATTGGAATGAAATATTCAAAACAATCTCGAAAGTTATTAATATTACTATGATTTATGACCCAAAGTTAATCATACTTGGAATACCGGAAATGGAACAAATAATTACAAGGAATCATAGAACTTTTATCGACTATTCTTTAATAATTGGGAAAAAATTAATATTAAAATTTTGGAAAGGCCCTGTATCCCCAACAATTAAAATGTGGAATACAGAAATGACGGAGACACTTCACTTGGAGAGATTGAGACTTGTCCTCATGGACAGGTTAGATCTCTTCAAGGAGATATGGTCTCCCTATATTAAAATATCTACAGGGTCACAATGGTTCGGCGCAGGGACTTGACTGAGGCCTGAATATCTGAGTGGATGAAGAAATACACATAACAAATCATGAATGTATCTCCAAGATTGGATTACTTATAAATACTTTAATCTCCATCAAACTTTTTATACCTTCTTTTCTATTTTCTATTCCTTTTTTTTCTATCTATCTATCTTTAATTAAGGAAAAAATTATAGAAACATACTATATAAATTTTTAATATGTACACACTTATCTCTGTTTGTATGAAAAAGATTATAGATGTCTTAAACTTGTAATTATATAAAACTATGTACTTTCAATTATACAATAACTATGAAATATAAAATTAACAATAATACAAACATTATTAATACTTTGATAACATTATGAATATTAAAAAAAAATGTTGTTTAAGATTGGGTATTACGTAGTTAAATGCGGGGATTTCTATTTGGTAATTAGAAGAATATCTATGTTTGAGAAATCTAAGTGTATTACTTATATTAGGAATATACTACATATACCCCCAATTATATAAAATAAATAATAACGGAATGTATAATGGATAATACTACAATTATCATAAATAGTACTAATTAATAATCAATACGTTATAATTTTATACATTGTATAAATCTCAATGTCTATAAGAGTGTACTTGGTATATACTGTTTCTACAATAAAAAAATATTTAAAAAAAAAAAAAAAAAAAAAAAAAAAGATTGCCAACATTACAACCGCACAGGAAAAGCTGCTACCCAGAAAGAAAACAGTTTGAAAAACTCTAGAAAATAAATTGCCTCTTCCCTGCAAGGCCACGAACAAGAGCCAAACATAGGACCTCACAGTTGTCTTCACATGTTCCAGAAAGGCATATGGGTGCAAAGGATATGGCGGAGGATTCAAAGATCAAAGGAAAAATAAAAAGCCTCATTTGGCTTCAGCAGGCGGCATAAGCAATAATTTGATAAAAAATTATGGGTAAATATTGATAAAAAGTTGTGACTATGTGAAAGTAACCATACTTTTAGGATCCTTCAAAGGAAAAAAAACATTTTTTTCTGGATTATGTTGTCCAAATTAACTGAGGAAGAATAGAATTAACAATTTGATAATTCAGATGTATCTCATGTTCGTTCATTTCTCTGTCCTAACAAATTGTGGACTGTTAAATTTAACTTGTCTTCAAACAAAAGTCACAAACCTATTCACATACTACTGAACACCATTTTACTTCGGAGTCACGTGAGTGACTACGTGAAGAAGGCCCGCCTGGCGCTGGAACGGCATACTTCAAAGCAGCGGCATGAAAAACACAGAACACAATAGCCAGAGTAAGATAGTAAGGCTTCTCATAGATTTAGAACTACCAGATGATCATTTATTTTATGAGGGTGGGGAGTGGAGGGCACGTAATCCCTCATCGTTACTCCTCATAAAATAAAGATCAAACTTCAAACTGGTAAGTTCTCGTTTAATCTTACTATTTTATGCTCTACTATTTAGGAGTTCCAATAAATATTTGCATTTGCAAATTTTATTTTTGCACAAAATGGCCACTGTGGATATTCAAAGGTAGACAAAAAATGCTGGAGAAATTCAACAGGTGAGGCAGCATCTATGGAGAGGAATGGGCGAAGTTTCGGGTCGAGACCCTTCTTCAATTGTTCCAACATTTCAGAATCAGAATCACACTTTATTCGCCAAGTATGTTTTACAACATACAAGGAATTTCATTGGCCAGGTCAGTCATACAATTAAAAGCAACAGATCACTCAAAAAAACACATATTAACATGATACATCCACCACAGGGACTCCTACACATTCCTCACATGATACATCCACCACAGGGACTCCTACACATTGTGATGAAAGAGCGAAATATAGTTCAAGTCTCTTCCTTTTGTTCTTCCTCAGGCGTGGGCCTGAAGCCCCCGTTGACGGGATGATCTTTACTTCCATAGACACTGGCGTTCGGGCCCTCTACGTTGAGGCGATCAGCTCCCGCATTGGGGTGATGTCAGCTCCCTCGCGCCGGGCGATGGAACCTCGTGTCGGGGCCAGTTGAACCTTCCGCGACATCGGAGCTCCCGACTAGCCTCACCCGATACTGCGAGCCCTTGATGGTGATTCCGCGGTGGTAACGATCCCAGGTAAGGGATCAGCTCCGATGTTAAGTCCGCGCCCCGCGGTGGGGCTCACGACAGTCCGAGGAGGCTTCCAGCTCCATTATGGTAGGCCGCAGAGCCCGGAGAATGTGAACCACAAATTGATCACATCTCCGGGAAGGTAAGAGCTTGAAAAAAAATTTCCCCCGATCCCCTCCCCCCTCCCCCCTCATAAAACAAACCGAAGAACATAAACTTTTAACGCACTAAAAAATAACAAAAATAATTAAAATACGAACAGACTGCCGGCAGGGCAGCCATCACCCCAGCACCCCTGGTGATCTTTGCATTTCTTTCTTAAACATTGTGGATATTCAGTCAGCTAATTTATGGTAATTCAGTTGATTCAGCTTCCGGAATATCATAAAAGTACTCACAAAGACAGAAACTGATAACTCAACAAAGCAATCGAGTCCAGGTAATATCAAGAAACATATGAGGACAAAAGATTTTTAAAAAGGCAACTGAAAATTACAACATCTACCTGTTGAGGATATGGGATGTTAATGTTGATGAGCAGTGAGACCCTGGGTGTAAATCCACAGCTTCCTGAAAGTGGCAGCACATTGATAGGGTGAACGAGGCATGTGGCATTCTTGTCTTCATCGGTCAGGCCGTAAAATACAAGAATTGGGATTTTATGTTGCAACTTTACAAAATACTAGTTGGGTCACTTGCAGTGTGGTGCACTGTTCTGGGCATCAATCTACAGAAAGGAGAGAATGTCTAACCACACAAATAATAACTGTAGCTAATTAATATCTCTTTTGTCTAATTTTAGTCAAATAAGTGATCGAAGGTGTCATTGGCAGTGCCCTAACATGGCACAAACCCAGCAGTAACCTGCTTTCCAATGCTTAGTTTGAGCCTTACCAAGGCCATTCAGGTCACTTTACACCCCTCGTCAAATGACAAAACAGATTAATTCCAAGGATGATACCAAAGCAGCTTTTGAAAGAAGATCATATCCAGGTACATACACATAGCAAATGGAAATTAATGGGACATCTCACCATTAGCTGAAGTCACACCAAGGTGGTGTTTATGCCTGTTCCAGATCAAATCACTGCAGCAAGACATTGCAGTAGAGGTTTGTGGTGGAGCATCCTAGGCCCAGTCACCCTTAGTAGTTTTTAATGATCCTTCCTTCATGTCAAAAGTGGAGGTGTTCACTGATGAATGCATTATATTTAATTTCATGTCACATAATGATGCAGGCCAAGCCTACATCAGCAAAACCTTTTTTTTTTTTTTTTTTTTTATTTTTTTATTGTAGAAACAATATATACAAGTACACTCTTATACGACATTGAGAGTTATATAATGTATAAAATTATAACATATTGATTATTGATTAATACTATTTATGATAATTGTAGTATTATCCATTATACATTTCATTGTTATTTATTTTATATAATTGGGAGTATATGTAGTATATTCCTAAAATAAGTAATACACTTAGATTTCTCAAATCATAGATATTCTTCTAATTACCAAATAGAAATCCCCGCTAATATAACTACGTAGTACCCAATCTTAAACAAAGTTTTTTTGATATTCATAATGTTATCAAAATATTAATAATGTTTGTATTATTGTTAATTTTATATTTCATAATTATTGTATAATTGAAAATACATAGTTTTATATAATTACAAGTCTAAGACATCTATAATCTTTTCATACGAACAGAAATAAGTGTGTACGTATTAAAAATTTATATAATATGTTTCTATAATTTTTTCCTTAATTAAAGATAGAAAGATAGAGAAAAAGAATAGAAAATAGAAAAGAAAATGTGAAAAGTTTGATGGAGATTGAAGTATTACTAAATAATCCAATCTTGAGATACATTCATGATTTGTTATGTGTATTTCTTCATCCATTCAGATATTCAGGGCCTCAGTCAAGTCCCTGCGCCCGAACCATTGTCACCCTGTAGATATTTAATATAGGGAGACCATAT
This sequence comes from Okamejei kenojei, assembly GCA_035221665.1. NCBI lineage: Eukaryota > Metazoa > Chordata > Chondrichthyes > Rajiformes > Rajidae > Okamejei > Okamejei kenojei. Next base: position 47,201,166 of record CM069139.1, read on the forward strand.
CTCCTTGAAGAGATCTAACCTGTCCATAAGGACAAGTCTCAATCTCTCCAAGTGAAGTGTCTCCGTCATTTCTGTATTCCACATTTTAATTGTTGGGGATACAGGGCCTTTCCAAAATTTTAATATTAATTTTTTCCCAATTATTAAAGAATAGTCGATAAAAGTTCTAATGATTCCTTGTAATTATTTGTTCCGTTTCCGGTATTCCAAGTATGATTAACTTTGGGTCATAAATCATAGTAATATTAATAACTTTCGAGATTATTTTGAATATTTTCCAAATTTCATTCCAATTACATCAGCAAAACCTGGCCAATGTCCAGGCACGATATACGGCAAGTAGTAATTTTCTCTCAAGTGCCAGAAAGTGACCATCTTTAACAAGACTTCCCTCAATGTTCAGTAGCATTATTATTGCCCCATACCTGCCAATCAAAATCCACGGTCCCCACTAAACAGAAACTCGAATCTGTGAATTAGCAAATGAACACTATGGCTAAGTGAAGCACATGGTATTCTTGCCATGTATTCGTGCCAAGCACACGGTATTCGTGCATTCATGCCAAGCACATGGTATTCGTGCATTCATCAGTTCCAGAAGTTTGGCGGCGTTGCCTGGCAGCTGCGGCTTGCCTGCAGTCCGTCTGTTTTTTCTTTTCTTTTTGTTTTCTTGTTTCTGTTTTAGTTAAAATGTAGTTTATTAGGCTATGTATGTGTGTGTGTGTGGGGGGGGGGGGGGGGGGGGGGGGGGGGGGGGGGGGGGGGGGGGGTTTGGCTGGTGGGAGAAACAAGGTTTTAGTCTCTCCCTTCAGGGGGGATGTGACTTTTCTTGTCATGTCCCCTGTCACCGTCTGTGCTGAGGCCTAATGGCGGAGCTGGCGGCCTCGGAGCTGTGGCGGTGTTCCAGCTGGCGGCCTCGGAGCTGTAGTGGTGTTCCAGTGGCAACCCGGCTTCAGAGCTGTGGTGTTCTAGCGTTCCAGCTGTGGCGTTCCAGCGGCGAATTGGCTTCAGAGCTGTGGTGACGGACCCGGCTTCAGAGCTGTGGATGTGGCGTTCCGGCAGCGGGCCCGGCTTCAGAGCTGCGGCGTTCCAGCATTCCGGCAGCAGACCCGGCTTCAGAGCTGTGCATGGGTTCCAGCATTCCGGCGATGGCAGCCCGGCTTCGGAGGCTCGGCCGCAGGCCTAGTGGACGACAACATTGGAGGCCTGGATCGCCTCAGCGCAGAGGGAGAACAAGGAGGGAAGAAGACAAAGACTTTACAACTTTTGCCTTCCATCACAGTGAGGAGGTGCCTGGTGAACTCACTGTGGTGGATGTTAAATATGTGTTTATTGTGTGTTTTGTTTTTTTATTATATGTATGACTGCAAGGCAACAAAATTTTGTTCAGACCGAAAGGTCTGAATAACAACAAGGGATAATTCGACTTTGGGGGGCCTTCAGCAAGGCATAGTTTCTGGTCTAGCAAATGACACTCGCATTTCATTAACAAATAACAAAAGACTGCTGTGTGTGTAATCCACAAAAGGTAGAGTAGTACACAAAATAAACACTTTGGCACAACTGTGCATGAATCCCCAGAAAACTGATCAATAATACAACTTAGACCTACTGATATCATGCAATCATTAAGGAAATATGTATCTACCATGGCTATCTTCACAAGAATGCTGTCACATTTTAACAGTTTTTAATTGCAAAAAAGTTTTTCCTGTTATCAAGGCTTCCTGTTATCATGGGTAATGCTCCCCGTTGGCTTGTATTAGTTCACACAAATGTTTTGGCCTCAACAGAATCTGACTATGACCAGTCTGCTTGAAGCGCGTTTTTCAATAGATCAATAAATAATAACATTTTGAATAGTTGATTTTTCAAGTGGGAAAGGCAAGTGGTTAAACAAAGCTGGCAGCAAGCACCTCTTTAATGAAAAGTACAAAAAACATGCAGTGTTTATCAATAATCACGAGAAAGATTACAAAAATAATCAGTTATATCAACAACCCAACAATATGTCGAATTACACAATATTAGCAGCAAGAGCATTAACAAACTACATTAAGAATGAAGGAGAAAAATGTGAATATTCTGGATTCCTCCTCACATCTGTTACTGAGGTAATTTCATTACAAATATCAGGCAACGTTGAGACAATTGCAGATGTAAATGTCAGGCAAAGGTTTACCCAAACCATCCACTACATTGCTCACCTTCCCTCACAATGGCTTCATAACAATTTTGAGACTCACTAAGGAACACACAAATAACAGACAATAGTTAATCGGTGCACGAGTAGGCCATTCGGCCCTTTGAGCCAGCACCGCCATTCAATGTGATCATGGCTGATCATCCACAATTAGTACCCCATTCCTGCCTTCTCCCCTTATTCCCTGACCACTATCATTAAGAGCCCTATCAAGCTCTCTCTTGAAAGTATCCAGAGAACCAGCCTCCACTGCCCTCTGAGGCAGAGAATACCACAGACTCACAACTCTCTGTGTGAAAAAGTGTTTCCTCATCTACGTTCTAAATGCCTTACCCCTTATTCTTAAACTGTGGCCCCTGGTTCTGGACTCCTCCAACATCGGGAACATGTTTCCTGCCTCTAGCGTGTCCAAACCCTTAATAATCTTATATGTTTCAATAAGATCCCCTCCCATCCTAAATTCCAGAGTATACAAGCCCAGCCGCTTCATTCTCTCAGCATATGACAGTCCCGCCATCCCGGGAATCAACCTTGTGAACCTACTCTGCACTCCCTCAATAGCAAGAATGTCCTTCCACAAATTAAGGGACCAAAACTGCACACAATACTCCAGGTATGGTCTCGCTAGGGCTCTGTACAACTGCAAAAGGACCTTTTTGCTCCTATATTTGATTCCTCTTGTTATAAAGGCCAACATGCCATTCGCTTTCTTCACTGCCTGCTGTACCTGCATGCTTTCTTTCATTGACAGATGAACAAGGACCCCCATATCCCATTGTACTTCCCCTTTTGCCAACTTGACACCATTTAGATAATAATCTGCCTTCCTGTTTTTGCTACCAAAGTGGATAACCTTACATTTATCCACATTAAACTGCATCTGCCAACTCACCCTCACAGTCCAAGTCACCCTGCATTCTCATCGCATCCTCCTCACAGTTCACTGCCACCCAGCTTTGTGTCATCTTCAAATTTGCTAATGTTACTTTGAATCCCTTCATCTAAATCATTGACGTATATCGTAAATAGCTGCAGTCCCATCACCGAGCCTTGCGGTACCCTACTAGTCACTGCCTGCCATTCTGAAAGGGACCCGTTAATCCCTACTCTTTGTTTCCTGTCTACCAAATAATTTTCTATCCATGTCAGCGCTCTACACTCAACACCATGTGCCCTAATTTTGCTCACTAATCTCCAATGTGGGACCTTATCAAATGCTTTTTGAAAGTCCAGGTAAACTACATCCACTGACTCCGCCTTGTCCATTTTCCTTGTTACATCTTCAAAAAATTCTAGAAGATTAGTCAAGCATGATTTCCCCTTCGTAAATCCATGCTGACTTAGACCGATCCTGTTATTCCTATCCAAATATGCACTATTTCATCTTTTATGATTGACTCCAGCATCTTCCCCACCACCGATGTTGGCCTAACTGGTCTATAATTCCCTGGTTTCTCTCTCCCGCCTTTCTTAAAAAGTGGGATAACATTAGCTACCCTCCAATCCAAAGGAACTGATCCTGAATGTATAGAACATTGGAAAATGAACACCAATGCGCCCACAATTTCTAGAGCCACTTCCTTAAGTACCCTGGGATGCAGACCATCAGGCCCTGGGGATGTATCAGCCCTCAGTCCCATCAGTCTACCCAACACCATTTCCTGCCTAATGTGGATTTCCTTCAATTCCTCCACCATCCCAGATCCTCTGGCCACTAGTACATCAGGAAGATTAGAAACATAGAAACATGGAAATTAGGTGCAGGAGCAGGCCATTCGGCCCTTCGAGCCTGCACCACCATTCAATATGATCATGGCTGATCATCCAATTCAGTATCCTGTACCTGCCTTCTATCCATACCCCCTGATCCCTTCAGCCACAAGAGCCACATCGAACTCCCTCTTAAATATGGCCAACGAACTGGCCTCAACTACCTTCTGTGGCAGAGAATTCCACAGATTCACCACTCTCTGTGAAAAACGATTTTCTCATCTCGGTCCTAAAAGACTTCCCCCTTATCCTTAAACTGTGACCCCTTGTCCTGGACTTCCCCAACATCGGGAACAATATTCCTGCATCTAGCCTGTCCAACCTTAAGAATTTTGTAAGTCTCTATGAGATCACCCCTCAATCTTCTAAATTCCAGCCAGTACAAGCCAAGTCTATCCAGTCTTTCTTCATATGGAAGTCATGCCATCCCAGGAATCAGTCTGGTGAACCTTCTCTGTACTCCCTCTATGGCAAGAATGTCTTTCCTCAGATTAGGAGACCAAAACTGTACGCAATACTCCAGGTGTGGCCTCACCAAGACCCTGTACAACTGCAGTAGAACCTCCCTGCTCTTGTTTGTGTCCTCCTTAGTGAAGACGGATCCAAAGTACCTGTTCAACTCATGTGCCATTTCCTTGTTCCCCATAATAAATCCACCTTTTTCAGTCTTCAAGGGTCCAACTTTGGCCTTAACTATTTTTTTTCCTCTTCACATACCTAAAGAAGCTTTTTCTATCCTCCTATATATCCTTGGCTAGCTTACCTTCGTATCTCATCTTTTCTCCCCGTATTGCCTTTTTAGTTATATCCTGTTGCTCTTTAAACATTACCCAATTATCGTGCTTCCCGCTCATCTTTGCTACGTTGTACTTCGCTTTTATTTTTATACGGTCCCTGACTTCCCTTGTCAGCCACAGTTGCCCCTTACTCCCCTTGAAATCTTTCTTCCTCTTTGGAATGAACTGATCCTGCACCTTCTGTATTATTCCTAGAAATACCTGCCATTGTTGTTCCACTGTCATCCCTGCTGGGGTATCTTTCCAGACAACTTTGGCCAACTCCCCCCTCATTGCTCCATAATCCCCTTTATTCAACTGTAACACCTCCACCTTCTCCCTCTCCAATTGTAGATTAAACTTGACCACAATGGCTACTTAACATCAAGTTCCTTTATCAAATCCGGTTCATTACATAACACTAAATCAGAATTGCCTTCTCCCTGGTAGACTCCAATACAAGCTGCTCTAAGAATCCAACACGGAGGCACTCCACAAACTCCCTTTCTTGGGGTCCAGTACCAACATGATTTTCCCAGTCTACCTGCATGTTGAAATCCCCCATAACAATCGTAGCATTACATTTACTACATGCCAATTTTAACTCCTGATTCAACTATATCCAGACTACTGTTTGGGGGCCTGTAGATAAGTCCCATTATGGTCTTTTTACCCTTACAATTCCTTAGTTCTATCCATACTGACTCCACATCTCCCGTTTCAATGTCACCCCTTGCAAGGGACTGAATTTCATTCCTCACCAACAGACCACCCCGCCCCCTCTGCCCACCCGTCTGTCTTTTCGATTGGAGGTATACCCTTAAATGTTCAGTTCCCAGACCTGGACCTCTTGCAGCCATGTCTCTGTAATTCCAACATCATACTTGCCAATTTCTAACTGAGCCTCAAGCTCGTCCACTTTATTTCTTATACTTCGAGCATCCGTATACAACACCTTGACTTTGGTATGCACCTCGCCTCTCACACCACAAAAAGTAACTTTTCCTGTACTTACTTCCCCTCTAACTCCATCTTTATACTCCCAATTTGTCAATCCCTCCCCATACTATTTATTTTAAACCCACACATGTAGCCCCAGCAAACCTGCCTGCCAGAACTTTGACCCCCCCCCCTCCAGTTAAGGTGTAACCCGTCCCTTTTGTGCAGGTCACCCCTCACCCCTACCCCAGAAGAGATCCCAGTGGTGTACAATCTTCCAGAAATATTGGGAGACCGAGGATCTAGTGCAGGGGTCAGCAAACTAGGTCCCCCGGGCCAAATGCGGCACGTAACCCGAATCATCCGGCTCGCAGGCGTTTTTTTTTCCATAATCGTCCGGCCCGCAGACTTCCTTCATCTGCGGTATCTCCCGGGACGGAGGCCGCGGCGCCCAGGCACGGTGACGCAAGGACGCACGGTGACCTGCGCTCGCGGCCACAATTGCGGAGCTGCCGAGCGCGGCCGAGTTCTGGCTGTACTGCATCTTGCGCAAAGTCGCCGGCATGGCCACGCACCTTCTGTGTCTGGACTTCACTGTCAGGATTGGGGTTGTCAATAGGCCGTGGACGAGCGAGTACGAGTATTTGAGCCATCGCCTTCAGGACAGAGCCAAGGCAATGGTCCGTAGGTACGCCATGTTCGTGAGTGCCCATTCCTAGGGGACAGTACTCCGGGTGGCGTCCTAAGGGGGCGGGATCCATGTGTACACATGATAGATGTGGCCTGCCATCCGCTCACAGACATGCGTCCTGGCCCCTATGCAGAACAAGGTTGCCGACCCCTGATCTAGTGGGAGGGAAGAACTGAAGGGAATCCATATTATTCAGAAAACGGTATTAGGTAAACTGTTGGGACTGATGGCAGATAAATCCCCAGGGCCTGATGGTCTGCATCCCAGAGAACTCAAGGAGGTGTCCCTAGAAATTGTGGATGCATTGGTGTATTCATTTTCCAATGTTCTCTCGACCAGTTCCTGTGGACTGGATGATAGCCAATGTAACTCCACTTTTTAAGAAACGAGGCAGATAAAACAGGGAATCATGGACCAGTAGGCCTCACATCAGTAATGGGGAAGATGCTGGAGTCGATTATTAAAGAGGTTATAGCAGTGGCGTGATCGGTCAAAATCAGCAAGGATTTATGAAGGGGAAATCATGCTTGACTAATCTTTTGGAATTTTTTGAGGATGTAACAAGTAGAATGGATAAGAGAGAGCCAGTGGATGTGGTGAATCTGGACTTTCAAAAAGCCTTTGACAAGGTCCTACACAAGAAGCTAGTGTGCAAAGTTTGAGCACATGGTATTGGGGGAAGGGTATTGACATGGACAGAAAACTGATTGGCATTCAGGAAGCAAAGAGTAGGGATTAACAGGTCTTTTTCAGAATGGCAGGCAGTGATGAGTGGGGTGCCGCAAGGCTCGGTGCTGGGACCCTAGTTGTTTACAATATATATTAAAGATTTAGACCAGGGAATTAAATGTAACATCTCTAGGTTTGCGGATGACACACAGCTGGGTGGCAGTGTGAGCTGCAAGGAGGATGCCATGAAGCTGCAGGATGACTTGGATAGGTTGGATGAATGGGCAGGAGCATGGCAGATGCAGTATAATGTGGATAAATGTGAGGTTATTCACTTTGGTGGCAAGAACAGGAAGGCAGATTATTATTGGAATGATGTCAGATTAGGAGAAGGGGAGGTGCAACGAGACCTGGGTGTGCTTGTACATCAGTCACTGAAAATAAGCCTACAGGCTGTGAAGAAAGCTAATGGCACGCTGGCCTTCACTGTGAGAGGATTTGAGTTCAGGAGTAAGGAGGTCCTACTGCAGTTGTACAGGGCCCTGGAGAGACAACACCTGGAGCGTTGTGCGCAATTTTGGTCTAATTTGAGGAAGGACATTATTCCTATTGACGGAGTGCCGTGTAGGTTCACCAGGATAATTCCTGGGATGGCAGGACTGACATATGATGAAAGAATGTGTTGACTGGGCTTGTATTCGTTGGAATTTAGGACAAGAGGGGATCTTATAGAAATATATAAAATTCTTAGAGGATTGGACAGGGTAGATGCAAGAAAAATGTTCCCGATATTGGGGAAGTCTAGAACCAGGAGTCACAGTTTAAGAGTAAGGGGTAGGCCATTAAAGTTCAAGAGAGTTTATTGTCATTAGAAACGGGAATAGTGCCGGAGGATTGGCGTACTGCGCATGTTGTTCCATTGTTTAAAAAGGGTTCAAAGAATAAACCTAGCAATTATAGACCTATTAGTTTGACGTCAGTGGTGGGCAATGTATGGAAAGGATACTTAGAGATAATATATATAAGCATCTGAATAAACAGGGTCTGATCAGGAACAGTCAACATGGATTTGTGCCTGGAAGGTCATGTTTGACAAACCTTCTTGAATTTTTTGAAGCGGTAACTAGGGAAATTGATGAGGGTAAAGCAGTGGATGTTGTCTATATGGATTTCAGTAAGGCCTTTGACAAGGTTCCCCATGGAAGGTTGGTTAAGAAGGTTCAATCTTTGGGTGTTAATGGCGGAGTAGCAAGATGGATTCAACAGTGGCTGAATGGGAGATGTCAGAGAGTAATGGTGGATGGCTGTTTGTCAGGTTGGAAGCCGGTGACCAGTGGGGTGCCTCAGGGACCTGTGTTGGGTCCACTGTTGTTTGTCATGTACATCAATGATCTGGATGATGGGGTGGAAAATTGGATAAGTAAGTATGCAGATGATACTAAGATAGGTGGTGTTGTGGATAATGAAGTAGATTTTCAAAGTCTACAGAGAGATTTGGGCCATTTGGAAAAGTGACCTGAAAGATGGCAGATGGAGTTTAATGCTGATAAGTGTGAAGTGCTACATCTTGGCAGGACAAATCAAAATAGGACGTATATGGTAAATGGTAGGGAATTGAGGAATGCTGTGGAACAGAGGGATCTAGGAATAACTGTGCATAGTTCCCTGAAGGTGGAATCGCATGTAGATAGGGTGGTAAAGAAAGCCTTTGGTGTGCTGGCCTTTATAAATCAGAGCATTGAATACAGGAGTAGGGAAGTAATGTTAAAATTGTACAAGGCATTGGTAAGACCAATTCTGGAGTATGGTGTACAATTTTGGTCGCCTAGTTATAGGAAGGATGTCAACAAAATAGAGAGAGTACAGAGGAGATTTACTAGAATGTTGCCCGAGTTCCAGCAACTATGTTACAGAGAAAGGTTGAGCAAGTTAGGTCTTTATTCTTTGGAGCGCAGAAGGTTAAGGGGGGACTTGATTGAGGTCTTTAAAATGATGAAAGGGATAGACAGAGTTGACGTGGATACGTTTTTCCCATTGAGGGTAGAGAAGATTCAAACAAGAGGGCATGACATGAGAATTAAGGGACAGAGGTTTCGGGGGGTAACGTGAGGGGGAACTTCTTTACTCAGAGGGTGGTGGCTGTGTGGAATGAGCTTCCAGCAGAAGTGGTGGAGGCAGGATCGATTTTAACATTTAAGAGTAAAGTGGATAGGTATATGGAAGTGAAGGGAATGGAGGGGTATGGTCTGAGTGCAGGTAGATGGGACTAGGGGAAAACAAATGGTCGGCACGGACTGGAAGGGCCGACAGGACCTGTTTCCGTGCTGTAATTGTTATATGGTTATATGGTCATGTGTCCCTGATAGGACAATGAAATTCTTGCTTTGCTTCAGCACACCAGAACATAGTAGGTGTAAACAGCTGTACAGACACAGTCTGGTGTTCAAGTCAGCTTTAATCATCAGTCTTGGTGGTACAATACAATACGTTGTTAGTTCATCTCTACCACCTGTGTAACTACGTAATATGGGAAGTGAGTGTTAATATAAAGTGTAGAGTGAGGTGCAGCTAGTGTTAGTACATTACTCTGATTGGTGCACATGCACTAACCAATCTACATCCTTCCCCGTAGAGAAAAGAGTTGTTAAACCACATGCGGTTGAACATACTCACCGTATCTGTCGGGTGGTCTACTAACCCGACCCGAACGCATACGGACAAACCCTTCCCCCTCCGTTCCGGAAAAATTAATAGGGCTGGGCGGTGGAGATCCGAAGAAGGAGAACGCAGCCGGGGAGCCGGGAGAGGAGCGGCAGGCGAGCATGCAGGACTATGGGCACTGGGGGATGAGGGAACCGAACAACGCGGGGAATATATGCTGGGGTCAGGGGGTCTGGGACGGACAACAGCAGCAGGTGTCTTGAAAACCAACAGCGGTGCGTAAGGACCGTGAGGAGATGGTCGCGGTTCGTTCACGGGCAGAAGATATTGACGGCTGCGCTGATACAGAACACCATCGATGTTGACGAGGTAGGAACGAGGTTCCTTGGCTGGCCCCTCAGCTGCAGTCTGCAGGCGAACCACTTGAACTTGCAGTAATGGTTTAAGTGGTCTGCTTGACTTGTCATAGGAGCGTTTCTGGATGTTTATCCTGAATGCACTTCTGGACCACAGCTGGTTTGAGCATCTGCGGCATCAGCTGTTGCTGGGCGATGGGGAGCTGGGGCCGTGTCGTGCAAGACATCAGCCACTAGGCGGGAGAGCCTAGAGCACCATCCCTGGAAATGTTTCTCAGGTTTAACAGATCCAGGCAGACATCGGAATTGGCAAGATGCGAACGTTCCATTAACTGTTTCGTGCTCCTGATAGCATGCTCATGCTCATTCTCAGTTGGATTGAGGGTATTCGGGGCTGCTGGTAACATGCTGAAAGTTCCAAAGTTTGACAAATTTTTAAATGCCTGACTTGTGAACAGTCTACCGTTGTCAGTTTGCAGTCGAACTGGTACACCGTGTACAGATAAATGTCTCTGAAGCCACTGTATAACCATCTCAGACGTAATGGTAGGCAGCAGATCAAGTTCAAACCAATTGGAGTAGGAATCGACCAGAACTAGGTAGTGTTTACCATGTAATTCAAAAATATCTGCAGCGACGGATGACCAAGGTAATTCTGGAGCGAATTGTTGCAGGACAGGCGGTTTCTGTTGGTGGGGTGCCAAGTTGTTGCAAATTGAGCAGGATGCCGGTTTTTCACGTATGTACTTGGTCATACCTGGCCAATAAAACATGCTTTGGGCACGGGGCAAGCGTAGCCTCAGTACCAGGGTGGCCGCAGTGGGCATCTTTGTAGTATTCATCGTGCAGGGATGAGGGAATCTCAACTTTGTGACCCTTGACAATGATCCCGTCTTGTATCACCAGTTCATCGCGAACTAAGAAGAATGGCTGTATATCCAGTGGTGTATTGGATTGTTTTGTGGGCCAACCACTTTTGATAATGGAGGAGAGCAGCTGTAGCGTTCTGACAGCAGCTGTGCCTTCCGCCAGGCGAAGCAGACATTCCGTGGGAACGGTCGACTTTAAGCACAGCAAGCTCATCGCACTCAAAGGGATGTTGTTCCCAGGATGCCCATGGGGCTCGAGAGAGAGTGTCAGCGATGAGCATATCTTTGCCTTTTTTGTAAACAATTTGGAAATCGAAACGCTGGAGCTGCATCATCATGCGCTGCAAACGTGCGGGCGCTGTGTGAATAGGCTTGTTCAGGATGGAACCAGGGGTTGGTGGTCAGTTGTGGCTGGCTAGCTGAAGTTTTAAAGAGTCGAAAACTTGTTGGTGTTGTTGGTACCAGGACCAAGCAGTGTCCTTGTGAGTGAGCTGACTCAGTGGCGAGATAAGTTCGCTGAGGTTGAGTATGAACTTTCCCAGATAGTTAACCATACCCAGGAAACGCTGACGGCTGTGGACATCTGTGGGACCAGGTAGTTCATTGATGGCTGCAGTCTTCTTAGGGTTCGGCTTTAACCCTTCGCTTGTGAACACGTGTCCGACGTAGGTAACCTCTGAGACGCGAAACTTGCACTTCGTGGGGTTGAAATTTAGGTTGATCTCACGTGCCCCATCTAAAATCTTTTTTAAATTAGAATCATGCTCCGCTAGGTCAAGGCCATACACCAGAATTTCATCAACGATGATAGCACATGGGTAGCCTGTGAACAGCTGTTCCATAGTTCTCTGAAAAACCTCGCTGGCCGAGTTAATTCCAAATGGCATTCTAAGGAACTTGAATCTGCCAAATTGTGTAGCAAATGTAGTGAGGTTTGAGGATGCTTCATCTAGGGGTATCTGTCAAAACGATCTTTTGGCATCTAGTACCGAGAACACTGTTGCACGACCGATTTGAGCTGCAACGTCTTCGATGGTTCTCATCGGGTAGTGTGGGCGTTTAATAGCTGTGTTCAGGTCTCTTGAGTTGAGTTGCACACACGGAGCTCATCTTTGTCTTTCTTTTTTGTAATGACAATGGTGGCGACCTAGTCTGTGAGTTCACTTATTTCAGCCAGTACCCTCATGGACACCATGTGTCTCAGTTCGGCTTGAATTCTGTCATGCATAGCGTGCGGTATGCGGTGAGGTGCACGTATTGCTGGGACAACAGTGGGTTCAACAGTGATTGTGTAAGTCATTGGCAACCTGCCCAGTTTGTCATCAAACAAATCCTGATATAGGGGCAGTAGTTGTTGTGTCGGTTCGTCAGATAAGCATAGCTTGTGGACAGCGTGTCCGAAGGACACTAAACCCAGGTCGTGGCACGCATGGATTCCCAACAAATTCTCAGAATTTGATTTTACATCATAGAAAATCAGGTTTTTAGTGACATTGTCCACAACACACTTGAAATCAGCTTTTCCGAGAGGGTGCAGAACCTCCCCCCCCTCCCCGTAGGCGTGCAAGGTAGAGGCATCCGAAGTCAAGGTCTCATTATTTCTTATCTTGTTATAGACCTTCAGGGACATTACGTTCACGCACGCTCCCGTGTCGACTTTAGCAGTAACAGACTTGATATTGATGTGCACGGTAACAACAGGGTCCAAGGACCTACCAGATGTGCGGAGGAGAGTATGAACAGCAGAAACGTCGTATGAGATAATTGATTCATTCTCGTGGGCAGCTTCGAATTGTTCATGGGAGTCAGAGACTGTTGGGTCTTGCTGAAGCAGGAGTAGATTAGACTTTGAATTTGCACTGGGGTTCCCACGATAACTACAGCATGCGGCAAAGTGGTTCATTTTCTTACAGTGGTTGCATGATTTGCCGTTTGCTGGGCAAAACTGGCGACCTCTATTATGTAAATAGTTGCAGTTAGCCCACCTCTGCGGTGGCTCATCCACAAATCTTTTAGTGGCAGCTGAAGCGGTGCGTTTAACGAAACCGGTCAGACTAACATCCTTTTTCTGAGTGTCAAGCTGATCACTCAGTGGGGCTACAACCTCCGATATGCGGCAGACATGCACAGCCTGTTCAAGAGTCAGGTCAGCATTTCGGAGTAACTCTGTTTTAAGCTTCCGATCACACATGCCGCTAACATTTTTGCCACGTATTAACTCATTCGTTATCTCACCAAAGCGACGTCTCGGGGCCATATACTTCAAATCACAAATGGAACGTTCCACAGGTTTGTCAGGATGCTATTGGCATGCGAAGAACTTTGCTCTTTCCAGAATGCAGTTCGATGGCAGGTCACAGAGCTCACGAAATTTACGCAGCAGCACATTATGTTTGCGCATTGTCTCAGCTGGGACCACCACCTGGCCATTCCCGTCGAGCACAGGTGGCACAAAGTCGAAGGTTTGCGCGCGAATCATAGCCTCGGGTCCAGCCAGTTTGAGCAAGAGCGATGCCTTGACTTCATCTGATCGTTGTGATGGACGATATTGATGTAGTGCTCATAGTAAATTTCAAATAGCCTCCATCGCTCGCCCATGTCTGCATCGAAGATGAGCTGGGTTGGCTTGCGACACGAGTGAGACATCGGAGTAAAAGATCAAAAGTAATAAAAGGCAAATAAAACCTGATAGACAGACGCAAATGGAGAATTTACAGCTAGTCTGACACCATGTAAACAGCTGTACAGACACAGTCTGGTGTTCAAGTCAGCTTTAATCATCAGTCATGGTGGTACAAAACGATACGTTGTTAGTTCATCACTACCACCGGAGTAACTACGTAATATGGGAAGTGAGTGTTAATATAAAATATAAAGCATACAGTAAGGTGGAAATAGTGTTAGTACATTACTCTGATTGGTGCACATGCACTAACCAATCTATAGTAGGCATGAATACAGAACAGATCAGTGTGTCCATATACCATTACATAAATATATATACACACACGCGAATAAATAAACTGATAAAGTGCAAATAAACAGATAAAGTGCTATTAATGTTCAGACTTTTGTCTGAGCCGAGTTTAATAGCCTGATGGCTGTGGGGAAGTAGCTATTCCTGAACCTGGTCATTGCAGTCTTCAGGCTCCTGTACCTTCTGCCTGAAGGTAGCGGGGAGATGAGTGTGTGGCCAGGATGGTGTGGGTCCTTGATGATGCAGCCAGCCTTTTTGAGGCAATGACTGCGATAGATCCCCTCGATGGAAGGTAGGTCAGAGCCGATGATGGATTGGGCAGTGTTTACTGCTTTTTGTAGTCTTTTCCGCTCCGGGGCGCTCAAGTTGCCGAACCAAGCCACGATGCAACTGGTCTGCATGCTCTCTACTGTGCACCTGTAGAAGTTAGAGAGAGTCCTCCTTGACATACCAACTCTCCGTAATCATCTCAGGAAGTAGAGACGCTGATGTGCTTTTTAAAAAATATATAATTGCATCAGTGTTCTCAAACCAAAAAACGATCTTCAGAGATATGCACGCCCAGGAATTTGAAGCTCTTGACCGTTTCCACCATCGACACGTTGATATAAACGGAACTGTGGGTCCCCATCCTACCCTTTCCAAAGTCCACAATCAGTTCCTTGGTTTTGCTGGTGTTGAGGGCCAGGTTATTGTATTGGCACCATTTGGTCAGTTGGTCGATCTCGCTTCTATACTCTGACTCGTCCCCATCAGCGATACGTCCCACAACAGTGGTGTCCTCAGCGAACATGATGATGGAGTTCGCACTATGACCGGCTACGCAGTCATGAGTATAGAGTACAGCAGGGGGCTGAGCACGCAGCCTTGAGGTGCTCCCGTGCTGAATGTTATCGAGGCTGACACATTTCCACCAATACGAACAGTCTGTGGTCTGTGAATGAGGAAATCGAGGATCCAATTGCAGAGGGATGCGCAGAGACCCAGTTCTGCGAGTTTGGTCACCAGCTTGGAGGGGATGATTGTATTAAATGCCGAGCTGTAATCAGTGAATAACAGCCTGACATATGAGTATTTGTTGTCCAAGTGGTCCAGAGCAGAGTGGAGAGCCAGCGAGATCGCATCCACCGTTGATCTGTTGTGGCGGTAGGCAAACTGCTGTGGGTCCAGGTTTTTGTCGAGGTAAGAGTTGATTTGCGCCATGATCAACCTCTAAAAGCACTTCATCACCACCAACGTGAGTGCCACTGGTCGATAGTCATTGAGGCACAACACCTTGCTCTTCTTGGGCACCGGTATCAATGTTGGCCTTGTAAAGCAGGTGGGAACCTCAGACCTCAGAAGTGAGAGTTTAGGAGTGAGATGAGGAGAAGAAAAATAATCACCCAGAGAGTTGTGCATCTGCGGAATTCTCTGCCACAGAAGGCAGTGGACGGCAATTCACTGGATGTTTTCAAGAGAGAGTTAGATTTAGCTCTTAGGGCTAATGGAATCAAGTTATATGGGGGGAAAAGCCAGAATGGGGTACTGATTTTGGATGATCAGACACGATCATATTGAATGACGGTGCTGGCTCAAAGGGCCAAATGGCCTACTCTTACACCTATTTTCTATGTTTCTATATCTGAATAACTTTCAGGAACATATTTCTTGGTTGCAAAATTTGATGCGCAATATCACAAAAACTTAGATAATTAAATATTAGCATCATCTATGTTCAAAAAGAAAAGGCTATCTGACATGATGCTTCACATACAGGGCAAATACCCTTGTGGCCAATTCCAAGCTCATTATTTTCACGTTTTATGCATTGCTAAATGAACAGATTAATTAATAATGTATTTCAAGCACTTCATATTTTCCTGTTCTCTAAGAAAATAAAAATCTTGCATATAAGCATTTTAATTATGTTCTCAGTTCAATGTTGGGTACACTTCACATTAAGCAGCAAATCCAACAACTTGTTCCCAGCTGACCAGAAGCCTCCATTTGGGTGCGGCTGATGGTAGATTTATCTGTAAGTGCCTTTTAATTTCATGTTTGAAAATTATCACCCAAAATTTCTTCACTTAGTCTAAGAGTGATTCCTGTCAAAAAACAACCCAAACTACACTAGGGATCCTGTAATTTTGTCTAAAATTAGGCATTATGCTACTATCAACTATTGCTCAGTTGGGAACACTTGCCTTGCAGTCAGAAAGTTGTGAATGCAAGACACTCCAGAAAGTCAAGAATAAAATCTGAGCAGTTTGTCTACTACAGTTCTGAGGGAGTATTGTATTATGAGAGTTGGCAGATTTCAGGTGAGACATTTTAAATTGAACTTCTTTCTCCGGTGGATGTAAAGGACTGTAAAATTATTTCCTAAACAAAGCTGTGTTACCCTGCTGCATTTTTTTAGCTAATTGTCTTGAATCAGGTTATTTTTGTTAGCACTACTAGAGATATGGCTTAGTTTTCCAAAAGCTCCACACAGTTTTGAACTTTTATACAACATCATCCCTTACCTTGTTCCTCCTATGAGATAAGCCCAGCTTCTCTTCTCTCACCACAGCACTGAAATCTTATTCTGGTACGACACACGAATAGCCCCTTTACAATGAAGGCCTTTTAATAATACCCAAAATTGGAAAAATATTTGAATTGAAGACTCAAAATGTTATCACAATTTTCTTGTTTTTGCTTTTTTGTTTTGTTTTATAAAGTTGCTTCTCAATTAATCACGACTCTTCACCTTCCCCATCCCCAACATTGTTTTGTACTTGCAGTTATTACATTTCATCATCCATTTCCAGCAAAGTAATTTATTGGAAATTGTAGCATTATGTTTCTCTCTCCTTACATACTGTTGGACCAGCTGTGGGCTTCTAGCATGTTGTAAACTACAAAGAAATGTGCCAAATACCATGTGTATGTCAATACCTTATTGCCAAATGGCAAAGTCCAAATGCTGAATCATGAATTGATTAGTTGCATCATAATTGTTAGACTTCCACGTGAAAAAGAAAGTTAGACGGTGTAAATAATGTTCATACTTTTACATATCAGCCAATAAGTCACATGCCAATCAGAAGCGCATGTTCAGAAGCAGCCTGGAGTTGATATCTGTCTAATTCAGCTATTTTCACCTGCTTAGGTGTATAAGGTTAATTATCCGACTCCAACATTGTCTTTATTCCAGAACTTTGCCTACTGAAAATATA
Organism: Okamejei kenojei; assembly: GCA_035221665.1. Lineage (NCBI taxonomy): Eukaryota > Metazoa > Chordata > Chondrichthyes > Rajiformes > Rajidae > Okamejei > Okamejei kenojei. Next base: position 47,218,280 of record CM069139.1, read on the forward strand.
AAACATCAATATGTGTTCGGAATTTGTAATTTGATCTGACGTATTCAAATCCAACTACCTACCATTGGATTTTTAGCGAATAAAATACATCTAATAACTACAAATTACACATAAATACTGTAAGTCAACAATACGTAAAATCCTTAAGAACAAATACCCCAGGAATTAAATCGTTGCAAATCTGGACGTTGGATTGCCCACGCCTAAAAAAAATCGAGTTGATACACGTGATCATTCGATTCGCGGAACTAAAACTAGGTTCACCAAATGCCCTGAGCTACTTTTGAGAAAGGAACATAGTCAGTCCTTCGTGACACGTGTACATTACTTGACAGTTTCTTTGTATGTTCTTTACATTTGGAACACCGTAGCAAAGCCATATCGTTAGAACCGACCATTACTCCACGGCATTCTTAACCACAGCTTACAAAACTGATTTGGCAGATCATCTGAAAGCCTAGCTTCGACTCTGTTGATTTCAACATTGGCCCATGAACGCATTTTTCATAATCGATAAGCGTGCATTATTAGTTATATGTGGGTTTGTTATATTTGGAACTCACCCGCGGAACCTCCGGCGATTGTCTGATGTGACGCTTCCTTCAAAAAACTTCGGTATTTAGTCTTCATTTTCGTCTCTAGAACAAATGTACATAATCTAATATTAAATCATGGTATGTTGCCCATAAATACAAGTTGAGCATATAATTTAGAGTTACACAACGGCTCAGACCTCTGTTAAAGTACTCAAAGCGATTGAAAGTGCACGAGCAACCAGCAGCTGTTCAAAACGAAACGATACCGGGGCAAAGCATGAGATCAGCAGGGGCGGGGACCAGCTCAACCAGCTTTGGCAGTGTGAACAGAAGCTGGGAGACAAGAGCAACGAATCGTGAGATGAACACGGAAAATAACCTGCGCTAAAAGTATAGGCGAGGCAATGTTCTGATTGGTGATGGTCAATCCATAACGCTAGTATGCAGGTGAGGTAGTATTTAAAATGTGGGAGATGTAATCCTGAGTGGAAGTTCAGCGCACGAGGGATAATAAAAATGTAGTGATCAGCAAATGGGTAGTGACACGAGTATTATCCATTGATATAGACAATGGAAAGGCTTGAAGGCAAAGGGAAAGGAGCTGATAAGGTCAAGTGTGTTTAATTGTCAAAAGTACCAGGAACCAACACACTGACATTTTTACTTGCTGCAACTTTTCAGGCACATTAAACAACAACACAAGATATAAATTAACAATAAGTCATCAGTTATTCTAGATAAATAGTGCAAGCAATAGTATGTTCATGCAACCTTTGTAGCACAAAGTCCATAGTAGTTCAATGTTGAGGTAGTATGTTTCAAGAGACTGATGGTTGGGAAGAAGCTGGAAGTTGCAGGCTCCTGTATCGTCTTCCCAATGGATGCAGGGATATGAGAACTTAGGGTGGCGTGAGTCTTGGTTGAAATTAGCTGCCTTCTGGTGGCAATGCTTCCTATAGATCCCTTCAATCGTGGGGAGGTCATGATGGTCCACCACTTTTTGCAGCCATTTTCATTCTTGACCATGTGAATTACAGAACAAGGCTGTGATGCAATGAATCAGTATGCTCTTTACATCTGCATTGGTTTGATGGTGTTTGGCAACATGTTGAATCTCAAACCTCCGATAAAGTAGAAGTGATGGTGAGTTTTCCTTGTAATTACTCAATGTGCAGGGCCCAGGACAGATTGAGTTGAGTTTGAGTTGAGTTTGCAACTAGGGGGAGGGGGAAGGGGAGCAAGAACAGAGCGGCGGGGTACCAAGGAGACACCCCTAGTCGCAAAAGGGACAGTCCCCCTCAGGCCGGATTTAGATGAAGAGAGGCCCCTCCCAATCCCCCACCCCACGACTAGAGGAAGATGGTCCACCAAATTGACACTGATTTGCAGCCGAGCGTGGCCAATGAGATAAGAGGCTGGAACGCTGCTTTTTATTTATTTATTGCCAGTGCTAGTGTCGAGTTATTGGCTTAAAACACTATTATTCTGAAATGGAGGGCAAGGAAAATTACTGAAGGGTTGTTTAGAGCCTACAGTGCATTGTGACAGCATATGCAAGAAAGGCCTATGTCAAAAATATTATACACCTTGCAGGGCTTAATTTTTTTTCTCTGTTGCCAGCCGGGCAACCTTGGCAGCTTTTTAAGTTGCCAAATGACAGTTTAGGTGGTCATTTAAGACGGCTTGCATGAGGCGTGTGATAATATGCTCGGACGAAGTGCGTAGTTACCAGTCGGAATTATGCTCAATGAATCATTTACATATTATTCACCCACTCCTTACACATTAGGGGCAATTTTACAGAGACAAGTTAACCTACAAAGCCAATGCGTCTTTGGGATGTGGGAGGAAACACACATGCTTGCAGGGAGAATGTGCAAATTCAACACAGACAGTGCCCGAGGACAGGATCGAACACACATCTCTGGCGTGTGAGGCAGCAAGTCTACCAGCTGTGCCACTATATTTTGTTTTCCAACACACAAAAAATTATACGTTGATAACTTTGGTTACTAAAAAAATGAAAATATTAATTTTCAGTTTTAAATCTCCAAGTGACGATATGTCCCCCTTTACAGCTACTGTATGTTTTAATTAGGTTCAAGACTATGGGGCAGTACATTGGCCATAAAGCTGCTGCCTACAAGTGCCAGAGACCCGGAATTGATCCTGAATATGGGTGTTCTGTATGGAGTTTGCTCTTTTTCCCTTTGATCGCATGGGATGTCTCCAGGTGCTCTTGTTTCCTTCCACATTCCAAAGGTGTGCAGGAAACTATTTCAGACCCAACTGAAAATGTAATATTTTCCTTTTGTCCACAGATTCTGTCTGACCTGTTGAGTTACTCCAGCTTTCTGTGTCTATCTTCAGTTTAAACCAGCATCTGCAGTTCCTTCCTAAACACATGATACTATACGATATAACTTTATTAATCCCAGGAGGGAAATTGTGTGTGTGTGTGTGTGTGTGTGGGGGGGGGGGGGGGAGGTATCTATATAATATACACACACATATATATTTATATTGTTATATATTCATAAATAAATATATACCATTTTGTTTTCTTGTTTATAACATTGTTTACAGAGTACTATGTTTACATATTCTGTTGTGCTGCTGCAAGTAAGGATTTTATTGTTCTAACTGGGACGCGAGAGAATAAAACACTCTTGACTTACTGTGTGGGATAGAACTAGTGTGTGGGTGATCGGTGGTCGGCGTAGACTCGGTGGGCCAAAGGGCCTGTTTCCATGCTGTATCTTTAAATTAAACTAAAAACACTAAAGCCAGAGGGAATCTAAAGAAAGGTCTCTACCCGAAACGTCACCCAATTTCTTCTATCCAGAGTTGCTGGCTGCTCCATGGAGTCCCCCCACACAATTAAAGCATGGACTAGTCTTCACCCTACCATTGTTACCCAACCAGACGCAACTAAATTTAAGGTACCTCTTTTTTCCCCAAGAACTCTTTTTTGCTTAAGTCCAAGTCAAGTCAAGAGAGTTTTATTGTCATGTGTCCCAGATAGGACAATGAAATTCTTGCTTGCTGTAGCACAACAGAATATGCAAACATAATACAGAACAGGAGATAAAAGTTCAGTGCGTTTATATCATATATATACACAATAAATAAACAGATAAAATGCAATAGGCTGTTATTGTTCAGCCCTCCACCACCTCCAGTTTAAATTCCATTTAGAATATTTATGGACCAGGAAACCAGAAGCAAGAGTTACTCCAGGGAGTTACTCCAGATCCAGGGTCAGGGAGTGATTCTGTGTTGGTTTTCAGCGGTCGCGGCGAGGCGGCAACCGGACAGCAATGGCGGCCAGATCTCCCACAATTCAAAGCGAGGGAGAAAGAGCCCAGCGCCAACCAGTTGCCGTGGCAGTGCGCATGCGCAGGGCGGCCGATGATGTGCTGGCCGTGGTTGTGCCCATGTTCAAGATGGCCTGCCGTGCCGGCGGATGAGTAGCGAGCGGAGAGCGGAGACCCGGCGGCCCGGACATGGATGGCGGGCGGAGACGGAGATTGACAGACAGAGAGAGAGAGATAGAGAGGGGGGGGCCCGCTCAGAGTTGAACGGCAGGTGTCCTGCCTTGGCCAGTGGCCCCCTAGATTTCGAGGCCCTAGCCTTCAGCCTATGAAACCTAGTGGTAAATCCGGTTCTGCGAGGCCCCCCTAGACCTCGAGGCCCTAAGCTTAAGCATCAATCTGGCCCTGGTCTCCCCTCCCCCCCAGTCCTCACCTTTCACCCCATCACCCATTGCATGCAACACATAATCCTCCAACATATTCACCATCTCAACGGGATCCAACCACTAGTCACATCTTCTCATCTCCACCTCTTTCTTCCTTCCACAGAGTCCGTTCCCTCCACAACTCCCTGGTTAACTTATCCCCTCCCACCCAAACCACCCCCTTCCCAGGAACCTTCCCCTGCAACCACAGGATATACGAAGCTGAACTTATATACGAAGCTGAACGATTCTGTGTTTATACATCTTCATACAGCAACATCTGTCACTATACCACCTCCCTCAACTCTGTCCAGGGACCCTAACAGTCCTTTTAGGTTAGGCAGAGGTTCACTTGCACCTCCTCCAACCTTATCTACTATATTCGTTGTTCAAGGTGCGGACACTTATACATTGGCGAGACTGGGCAATCGTTTTGCTCGACACCTTGGCACAGTCCACCAGGACCTACCCGATCTCCTGGTTTCCAAACCACTTTATTTCGCCTTCCCATACTGACCTTTATGTCCAAGGCCTCCTCCATTGTCAGAGTGAGGCCACACGCAAATTGGAGGAACAGCATCTCATATTTCGCTTGGGCAGCAGTATGAATATTGATTTCTCTAACCAAGTAACCTTTGCATCCCCTCTCTCTCCATCCCTCCCCCACCCGTCGTACCAGCTTCAAAGACATCTTGTTGAGTTATTGTCTAATTCGTCTTCACCTAGCACACAGCTAACAGTGGCCTGTTTCCTTTATCATTGTTACCTTTTTGCATCTCTTTCATTCATTTGTTCTATCTCTCTCCACATCACTGTCTATATCTCTAATTTCCCTATCCCCTGACTCTCAGTCTGAGGAAGCGTGTCCACCTGAAACATCACCTATTCCTTTTCTCCAGAGATGCTGTCTGACCCGATGAGTTACTCCAGGTTTTTGTGTCTCTCTTCAGTTTAAACCAGCATCTGCAGTTCGTTCCTACACTAGTTGCACATGGACGCAGATATTAAAAAAATACTGAAGGTGTGAAAGAGAAAGCATTAAAGAGTTATGAATTGTGAAGCCAGAGAAATGAATGTGGTGGAGGGGGTGGGTGAAATAGATACGAGTTCAAGTGAGGCACAGTTAAGGGGGGTGGGAGAAGGGGGATATGGAGGACAAAGAAAGGGGGTGGGAGGTTTCCTAAAATTGGAGAATTCAATGGTCATATATTTGGGTCAAAACTTTGGGTTGTAAAGTACCCAAGCAGAATACGAGGTGCAGATCCTCCAGTTTGCCTTTGGCCTCACTTTTGCTAATAAAGGCAGCCCAGATCGTAAAGGTTAGTACAGTGGCTTGCAAAAGTTTTCATACCCCTTGAACTTTTCCACATTTTGTCATGTTACAACCACAAACGTTAATGTATTTTATTGGGATTTCATGTGATAGACCAACACAAAGTGGCGCATAATTGTGAAATATGATACATGGTTTTCAATTTTTTTTTCAAATAAAAAGCTGAAAAATGTGGCGTGCAAAAGTATTCAGCTCCCCTGAGTCAATACTTTGGAGAACCACCTTTCGCTGCAATTGCAGCTGCAAGTCTTTTGGGGTATGTCTCTACCAGCTTTGCACATCTAGAGACTGACATTTTTGCCCATTCTTCTTTGCAAAATAGCTCAAGCTCAGTCAGATTGGATGGAGAGCGTCTGTGAACAGCAATTTTCATGTCTTGCCAGATTGGATTTAGGTGTGGATTTACCTCAATTGGATTTAGGTCTGGACTTTGACTGGGCCATTCTAACACATGAATATGCTTTCATCTAAACCATTCCATTGTGGCTCTGGCTGTATGTTTAGGGTCATTGTCCTGCTGGAAGGTGAACCTACGCCCCAGTCTCAAGTCTTTTGCAGACTAACAGGTTTTCTTCCAAGATTGCCCTGTATTTGGCTCCATCCATCTTCCCATCAACTCTGACCAGCTTCCCTGTCCCTGCTGAAGAAAAGCATCCCCACAGCATGATGCTGCCACCACCATGTTTCACAGTGGGGATGGTGTGTTCAGGGTGATGTGCAGTGTTAGTTTTCCGTCACACATAGCGTTTTGCATTTAGGCCAAAAACTTCAATTTTGGTCTCATCAGACCAGAGCACCTTCCTCCACATGTTTGCTGTGTCCCCCACATGGCTTGTGGCAAACTGCAAACGGGACTTCTTATGGCTTTGTTTCAACAATGGCTTTCTTCTTGCCACTCTTCCATAAAGGCCCGATTTGTGGAGTGCACAACTAATAGTTGTCCTGTGGACAGATTCTCCCACCTGAGCTGTGGATTTCTGCAGCTCCTCCAGAGTTACCATGGGCCTCTTGTCTGCTTCTCTGATCAATGCTCTCCTTGCCCGGCCTGTCAATTTAGGTGGACGGCCATGTCTTGGTAGGTTTGCAGTTGTACCATACTCTTTCCATTTTCGGATGATGGATTGAACAGTGCTCCGTGAGATGTTCAAAGCTTGGGATATTTTTTTATCACCTAACCCTGCTTTAAACTTCTCCACAACTTTATCCCTGACCTGTCTGGTGTGTTCCTTGGGCTTCGTGATGCTGTTTGTTTACTAATGTTCTCTAACAAACCTCTGAGGCCTTCACAGAACAGCTGTATTTATACTGAGATTAGCTTACACACAAGTGGACTCTATTTACTAATTAGGTGACTTCTGAAGGCAATTGGTTGCACTGGATTTTATTTAGGGGTATCAGAGTAAAGGGGGCTGAATACCTTTCCACGCCACACTTTTCAGTTTTTTATTTGTAAAAAAATTTGAAAACCATGTATCATTTTCCTTCCACTTCACAATTATGCGCCACTTTGTATTGGTCTATCACATAAAATCCCAATAAAATACATTTACGTTTGTGGTTGTAACGTGACAAAATGTGGAAAAGTTCAAGGGGTATGAAAACTTTTGCAAGCCACTGTATGTCTTCATCTTGCAGCCTAATTGTTGTCTCTCCTTTTAATCCAAATCCAATTGCTGCTTTTTTCTGCAGAATTTGATAATGCTTTGATTGCTTGTTGGAGGGAGCGACCCCTCGCCCCCATTTTCTTTAATAGGCTGGTCATAGATGTAGCAACAAATCCCTTGCATCCCACTTCGACTGGGAAAATCTTGGTATTCCAGCCATTCTGGGAAGCTTCAGTTGCCAATTCAGAGTACTCAGTCTTTTTCCTCTCATAAGCTTCTTCAACACTGTCTTCCCATGGAACTGTCAATTCCACAACGTATGCCAACTTGGCTGTTGTGGACCACAGGACCATGTCTGGCCGGAGTGTTGTCGCCACAATGTCTGGGGGACACACAAGCCTTTTTTCTAAGTCCACTTCAATTTTCCAATCCCGAGCAGGCTGCAGAATGCTTGCATCCATTGATGTTATCTGGTGCTCTGGAGGTTGGCCTGCTGGTACAAATGTTGTGAAGTGGACATTTCCTGCATGTTGGTGGGGAAGCATTTGTGATCGTTTGCCCCTGTTCAAGGATTGACGCCAGCTGGCTGAGAACTTGGTTATGCCGCAAAGTGTAACGCCCTTGTGCATCCTGTTAAAATGTGCCTTAGTGATGCAGGTACTTGGCAAAGGGAGCAAGCGGGGTCTTCTCCGAACCCTTGCTTCAGGTTCTGGGGTGATGGGAGAAAATCATAAGTGGCTCTGAGGACAAAATTTAGCCGAGATCCTTCCATTTGCCAGATGTCACGCCAGCTGAGTTTCCTCTTTTCCAGGCTCTCCCAGTTAGTCCATTGGCCCTGCTTGGCCATTGAGACGGCCTTGGCGTGTCGTTCTACCTCCTCCCGTCTTCTCACCTCCTCCACCACGAGCCGTCTCTTCTGCGCTGATGTTGCCTTGTGCCATTGAGGAGCTTTTGGCACGAGCCCGAGCCCGGCTCTCCCATGTTGGATTTGGCCAACCACATCCCAGAAATGAAGAGCAGACTTAGCACTCTGAACGGCTTCAGATGGTGTCCATTTCCACCCCATTGCCACACTGGGGGCCGCTGTTTGAATATCAGTATCTTCAGATTCAGTGAGGGTCATGACCAACCTTGCTTTAGTGCATTTGAACTCTTCCACAAGTCCTGCAATGGGCAATTCCAATTTGCCACTCCCGTACATTCCGACAGCACTTAAACATCGTGGAAGTCCAAGCCACTGTTTCACATGTGTGCTGATCACTCTTTCCAGCTTTTCCACTTTGTTGATGGGGATTTCATACATAGTTAAAGGCCACATGATTCTTGGTAGTATGCCAAATTGGAAGCTCCACAGCTTGAGTTTTCCTGGTGACAAGGTCTTGTTGATGCAAGCTATGTGCATGATGGTATCCTTTTTCAGTTGTTCAAACTGCTCGGTGTCCTTGAGCATTGCATCATACCATCGGCCCAAACTCTTCACTGGCATTTCTGAAACAGTTGGAATAGGTATTCCGTCAATATGAAATCTTTGATCCTTGACTTCGCCTTTGACAATGGAGATGCTTCTGCACTTGCTGGGTTTAATCTTCATCCTTGCCCATGTGATGTTTTGATGAAGTTTTTCCAGAAGTCTCTTGGTGCAGGGGATAGTTGCTGTTAGTGTTGTTATATCGTCCATATAGGCTCGTACCGGTGGCAATCACTGACCACACTGTAGCCGTTTTTCTCCCACAACCCATTTTGATACTGTCATAATGAGCTCCATTGCCATAGTGAAGGTCAATGGGGAGATGGTGCACCCTGCCATGATGCCTACTTCCAGTGGTTGCCACGCTGTGGTAAAGTCTGAGACAAAATTGCAGATCCTGGAAGTAGTTTTTACCAGATTTGTTATTATTGCAGGCACCTGAAAGAATTCAAAAGCAGTCCACAGTAGCCAATAGGCGTTGGCCAGATCGAGGAACAAGACATGCAGATTATTTCGTTCTTTCTTAGCAGTCTGGATTTGATGCCATATGATGCTGGTATGTTCAAGGCATCCCGAGAAGCCTGCTATGCCAGTCTTTGGGTTTGACATATCAATGAAATGGTTTTGTTTCAGATACTTTGTAAGTCTTTTCGCCACCACACTGAAAAAGATCTTGCCCTCTATGTTAAGAAGGTTTATTTGCCGAAACTGTTTGATGGTGGAAGAATGTTTTTCTTTTGGGATCAGCACTCCCCCCACTCTTCGCCAGGCTTTGGGGATGACTTGCTTTTCCCACGCAACCCTCATGTTCCTCCAGAGGAATTTCAGAATATCTGGGACATTCTTGTAGACACAATACGGAACACCATTAGGACCTGGTGCAGAGGCCGTTCTTGCCTTCCTCACTACTTCTTTTACCTCACTCAGCTTGGAGGGCTGATGTTAAATTGATGTTGTGGCCGTGAGATTGGTGGGATGTCAGCGGGGACAAAAATCGGTTCATCTTTTAACTCATTAGTGTGGATGGTTCTGATGTGTCCTTCAACCTCCTTTTTTGACACTTTCAGGGATCCGCTTTTTTCTTTTGTGAAAATGTCTTTCACAAACTTAAAGGGATCTTTGTAGAAGTTCTTGCTTTTTCTTTCTTTCTGCGTCGTTTCCTTAAATTCTCCGCTTCGCGCAGTTTTGAGAGCCTCTGTTTTAGGACCTTTTGAAGGAGATTGATGCCCTCCCTTTCTTCTGCTGTTGTTTTTTTTCCACACCTTCCTCAGGCCTCTTCTTTCTTTAACACGTCGTTGGATTTCCTGAAGACGACAGGACTTTGGGGGGGGGGGGGGGGGGGGGGGGGAGGAGGCCTTTCTTTCCTGCCGAGTTGTTCCTTCTCACCAAATTTCTCCTTTCCATAGCTGTAGACTAGATCACCCATCTTCTCCAACTTATTTTCTGCTGATCTCTCGATTCCACTTAAGATTAAGCTCACACCTGCATTGATAATTTCCCACTCCTTGCTGTTAGACTTTGGCCATTTCACCAACGGCTTACGTCCTTGCATGTTCTCCACTTTACGATGTGCCTGGTTGCGTCTTGGACTGTTGCCTGAAACTTCTGCCACTTCCCGTAGGGTGCTGATGCTCTGCAGACTGTGGATTTCTTCCTGCCGCTGAGTTTCATCCTGATTTGACCTTCCTCTTGACAGAATTTGGTCAATGCGGAGCACTGGGTTGGGGATTTTCAAGCATTTTTTCCGTCCCTGATGAATTTTGAGACCACGAGTTGATGTTACTTTAGTCCAGCCACACCTACCGGTCTGAAGAACGTGTCCAGCTGCCAGTGTAGAGAAAACAGGGACTCTGCGGAATGACCTGTACAGGTTTGGAGAATGAGCAAAAAAGTGGCAGATAGAATACAGCTAGGAAAGTGTGGAGTCATGCATTTTGGTAGTAGGAATAAAGGCAGAGACTATTTTCTAAATAGGGAGAGGCTTCTGAAATCGGAGGTGCAAAGGGACGTGAGAGTGCTGGAAAAGGATTCCCAAAAAGTTAATTTTGAATCAGTAATAAGGAACGCAAATGCAATGCTAGCATTTTATTTCAAGAGGACTAGAATATAGGAACAGGGATGTAAATGCTGAGGCTTTATAAAGCACTGGTCAGACCACATTTACAGGATTGTGAGCAGTTTTCGGCATATCTCAGGAAGGATGTGATGGGGTTGGAGAGGGTCCAGAGGAGGTTTACAAGAATGATTGGGTTAACATATGATGACAGTTTAAAGGCACTGGGCCTGCACTCGCTGGAGTTCTGAAGGATGAGGGGGACCTAATTGAAAATACCAAATAGTGAAAGGCCTGGGTAGGGTGGATGTGGAGAGGGTGTTTCCACTAGTGTGGGAGTTTGGGATCAGAGGCCATGACCTCAGAATAAAATGATGTACCTTTAGAAAGGAACTGAGGAGAAATGTATTTTCTCAGAGGGTGCTGAATCTGTAGAATTCATTGCTGCAAAAGGCTGTGGAGGCCAAGTCAATGGATATTTTTAAGGCGGAGATTAAAAGATTCTTGATTAGTACGGGTCGGGGGTTATGGGAAGAAGGCAGAAGAATGGGGTTGAGAGGGAAAGATCAGCCATGACTGAATGACGCTGTAGTCTTGATGGGCTGAAGAGCCTAGTTCTGCTCTTATAATTTAGGAATGCTTGATTTACCTTATGATTAAAATACCCATCTTTTTCAGGTCGGAATATATTCAAGGATTCCACCTGCTCAGTCTTCTGGACAAAGAAATTCTTAAACAAATTCTCCCTTATATCAGTCTTAAAAGACTTCAGCTTCACAAATTATGTCTTTCCAAGTACTCTGTTGTAACTTGCATTATACCAATTTGTTTTCTTCACAGCAAATATCTTAGACTAATTTTCATGTAAAACAGCTGTGAAATGACAAATGTTATCACTAGCAATATTAAATGGATTAGCTGTGTGACTATATCTGTAAGAAATTTGTTTCTTCCATTCCTCTGTGTAAATTCCCTTTTTCTCCTTTTTTTAATTTGTGAATACGTCATATTTGTTATCTTCCAAACTGTTGGGTCCACACCACAATCTAGGGTATTCTATAAGAACCAGTTCACCCATTTTACCTGGAACCAACTTTTTAAAGGCCTTGTTTATCAAGTACAAACATGTTATCTACTTTTATCACCTTAATTTAAAGACTACTTTTGTTTGCTATAATTATGTTAAGTTCCTCCCTTTCAAGAGAATCTTCAATCCCAACTATGCCCGATCTTTCACTGTGAAGAAATGTATTAAATGTTTTTCTGAAACACCTTTATTTCCCATTAAATTTTCTCTTGTCTTAGCATCTAAATGAATTTGTGCTTAGGGGCTAAGCACCGAGGTTTCCTCCTGCATCTCAACTAAACTAAAGACCAGAATTAACATATGTAACACGACCAACAATAGGAAGGATATAATAGACACAAAATGCTGAAGTAATTCAGCAGGCCAGGGAGCAACACTGGAAAACATGGTTAGATAATGTAACAGGACTTTTCTTCGGACTCTAAAAAACAATGGTATTTTAGAGCGACAAATCCCTAGGATTGATTCCATACTGAGTTTCACACTAAGTAGGAAAAAGTAGTTTAGGGACAACCTAATTAACAAACGTTATATTGAAAAATTGTTCATGTCCTTCTGCCATTTAAAAAAGGTGCAAGAGTGAAACTTGGCGATGAGAGTCCAGTTAGCATAATATTTGTTGTGGGGATATCATTAGCGTCTTTAGCTAATAAGAGAAACAATAAAATCTCCACAACATTTTTTGTTGATCTGGGAATGTAGCATAAATCTGTAATAGGTGGGTCATGCCTGACCAATATTGAATTGATTGATTGAAAGTTATATCATGAAAATAGATCATTTGGCCCACCAAGACCATGCCGACCATCGATCACACATTCACACTAGTTTGATGTTATCCCACTTTCACATTACTCCCTAAAGACTCAGGATAATTTACAGAGGCCAGTGAGCCTACAAATCCACGTCTTTTCGATGTTTGAGGTAACCAGAGGAATCCTTTGCAGTCACCAGGAGAACATACAAACTCCACACAGACAGCACCTTTGGTCAGGATTGAACCCATATCTCTGGTGCTGTGAGGCAGCAGTCAAACAGCTGTGCCCATGTGCCACCTGAAACAGAACATTTAAATTACCATAGTCTTGACAGAATAATGTGTACAGACGTTACTTATATGGTCTTCAGGAAGGAATTGATTAAATTCCTCACGAGATTCTTAACTAACATAAAAAATCATGGAAATGAAGGCAAATGATTCACCGAGATTTAAAATTGGCTGCTTGAGAGGTGCAAGAGAAAAAAAAAGGGCAGGTACTCAAAACATGATAATATATGATTTTACTTCGGAGTCACGTGAGTGACTTCGTGAAGACCCCGCCAGCACGCCTGCGCGGCATATCGTCGCGCGCATTTGCAGCGGCAGCTGGGGGGGGGGAGTGCGCTCTCTCCTCGGGCTCCGTCATAAAAGGCCGGTAGGTGAGTATGTTTTTTATCCTACAGGATGGACAAGGGCAAGAGGAAGGCGCTGTCGAAAAGTCGAGCTTCGACCAGCCAACGGCCCTTGTCTCCGGAGCTGCCAGCAACACCAGCAGCTTCGAGGCGTGTGGGGGCAGGAAGGCGGAAGTCGGGTGCTCCCGCTGATTCAGGGGCCGACTCACCGGAATGGTTTACCGCACCGGAGCTGGAGATGTCAGACCCAGACTTCGAGCCCTCTTCCCCCAAGAAAAGAGGGGGAAAGCAGGTACGTGGCAAGGGGTCTTGCTTGTTACAAGCCACCTCTCCCCGAGCTCCAGTAGACCCGAGGGGGCTGGGCCGGGAGACAGCCGCACGACAGGGGAGCCCTGCAAAGTGCAGATACGTACCACAGCCGGGGATCTCTGCCATCGTGCAGCCCGGGCATAACACTGCTGCGTCGTGTAGGCCTGCTGGAGCAGATACCGCCGATAACACACACCGTCAGGCTGCGGTCAAGGGCGGAGGTGGCAGCAGGAAGCGGTCGGTTAGCTCAGCTCTGGGAGCGGCCGACCATGCGCCTCCACGCCAAATAATGGGCAAGTGTGGAGGTAAGCCTGCACGGACTCCGGGGAGCCAGGTTCCGGGGGCCGGCGCCGAGTCAACTCACCTGCCTTCTTATCAGCCAGGTGGGCCGCCACAGTCTGGGAGAAGACAGACTAGCGGAGAGTCCGTGCGGGAGTCGTATGACCCTACTTGGGCTGTAGGTCACGACGACCTGCCATTGGACCCTAGACAGCACTCTAAGGGGGTGAGGTCCGATGGTGGAAGCCCCAGTGATTTCGCAGGGCCTGGGGAAGTCGGCTTGTCCGCTGCAGATAGCAGGGACGGTCGCATTGAGCGGTTGGAGCTCTTAGTGGAGAAACTCCTCCAGCGGTTCCGGGAACGAGAAGAACGGGACTCGCGGGCATCTACCAGCCGTGCGAGGACTCCGCTCAGCATCTCGTCGTCTCCAGCAGGAAGCATGAGGGATTTCCCAGCTGCTGTGTTCGAAGATGACCTGGGGCAGCCAGTCACCGCTGAGCCAGAGCATGAGGAGGATATGCTGGAAGTGGTGAGTAAGTTTGCCGCTACCACCCAGACAGGTGAACCTCTGCACCACAAATTGGCGGGCACCATTGATTACCTGACGACACATCAACTCCAGAGTCAGGTTCTCAGTGATACATTGGAGAAAATAAAACCGCCCGAAAACTGCGTCAACCTCAGTGTGCCCTTGGTTAACGCCCAGATCTGGGGACACTTGAGCACGGCCACCAAGACGCAGGATGTCCGCCTCCAGCGAATATTAAAAGTTCTCTCCACGGGCATCACGGCGTTTTCAAGAACCCTGGATGGGAATAATGTGTCGAGCGATCAGCAAGACGCACTGGCACTATTATGCAACGCCCAATACGAAATAAACTGCCTGCGTAAGAGCTCCATTAAGCCCACACTCAACCCTAAATTCGCGGGGTTGTGCCGACCATCAACTGCTCCACCGCAGCATCAATTGTTCGTAGCCAAACAGGTGAAGGAACTGGATGAGGAGGCCAAAAACAGTCGGCCTCATGAAGCCTCAACAGACCAGGCCTCACCCATATTACAGGCAACAACCTACTTCCTCATGAGAAATCGGCCGCCGGAAAGGGTACAGAGATCCAACCCACCTCCATACCAACAAGTGCCACAACCTTTTTTAGGGCAAGGCCAACAAAGGCCTGCATGGAAAATGCGGCCTCCGGCTCGTCAACCTCCACAACGCCCACTCAAAACACAGTATGTACGGAACCACCGTTAACCTTGGAGGTAAGGGGGTTGGTTCTTCTCACGCCGTAGCATCTCCTCCTGCACGAATAGGTGGGCGGTTGCGGGCGTTTTTTGGACATTTGGAAAACTGTCACCACGGATGAGTTTATTTTACAAAGTGTTCAAGGATATGTTATAGAATTCATTGAAGGTATAAATCCCCCTACACAGCATTCGCCTCGTAGGAAATTTACTCTGTCCCAAAAAGAGATGGAGGCAGGACAAGCTGAAATTATACGGTTAGAAGAAAAAGGGGTAATTGGCAGAACTAAGCATGAACCAATTGAGTTTGTGTCTAATATATTCACTAGGATTAAGAAAGATGGGGGATGTCGGATTATAATAGACTTAACTGAATTGAACAATTTTGTACAATACACCCATTTCAAAATGGACACGTTTGAAACAGCTAAGCAGATGCTTTATCCTGGGTACTTTATGGCATGCATCGATTTGAAAGATGCATATTATACGGTACCCATTGCAGAGGCTTATAGGAAATTTTTGAAGTTTGTCTGGAAGGGTCAGTTATGGGAATATAAAGCATTGCCCAATGGAATTACCACAGCTCCTAGGCTGTTTACCAAACTGGTAAAACCTATATTGGCTCTTCTCCGACAACAAAATTATATAGTAATGGCATATTTGGATGATATCCTTATAGTGGGTCCGACCCTCCAATTGGCAATTCAAGGAGTGGCTGCAACCAAGGATCTGTTTGAGAAGCTGGGGTTTGTAATTCATCCAGACAAATCAAAATTGCACCCGGTACGGGTTATGGATTATTGGGGGTTCACCCTAGACACTAATTTAATTAATATTACCATCCCAACTAATAAAGCTACTACTATTATAGAAGAGTGCCACAATCTTGCTTGCGCCAGGGTACCGACTATTCGGCAAACGGCAAAAGTTATAGGGAAATTAGTAGCTGCATTCCAGCTGCACGATTCGGACCGTTACACTACCGAAATTTACAAAGATCAAAAATCTCAGCGTTAAAAACAAAATGCTGGTCACTTTGATCGGCCAATTCGGTTACCATCAGAAGCCAGAAAATGAGCTACAATGGTGGGTTGACAATATTGAAGGATGTCATAGACCTATCATAGTGGGCAACCCTGATGTTGTGTTACAAACTGACGCAAGCGCTCAAGGTTGGGGAGCAACTGATACGATGTCCAGTTGTGGTGGCAGATGGAATTCTCATGAGGCTACATTTCTGGAGGCACATGGAATAAATTATATAGAAATGTTGGGCGCATTTCATGGACTGCGGGCTTACTGTACTAATTCACAGGATTTACATGTCCGCCTTCAAATAGATAATACTACAGTGGTGGCTTACATCAATCATATGGGTGGTATCAGGTCGCTATCTTGTGATGAATTGGCTAATACAATTTGGCACTGGTGCATTGAAAGAAACATTTGGATTACTGCGACCTATTTGCCTGGGAAGCTTAATACAGTGGCGGACACCAGGTCACGAGTCTTTAATGACAACATCGAGTGGATGTTAAATCCCCAAATTTTTGGAGATATTATAGCTCATTTTGGGACACCAGATATTGACCTATTTGCGTCCAGGTTGAACCATCAGATACCAATGTATGTGTCATGGGAACCAGACCCTGGGGCAATAGCGATGGATGCGTTTTCGATCCATTGGGGGAAATGGTTTTGCTACGCATTTCCCCCATTCTGCCTCATCAGTCGGGTGTTGCACAAAATTAAACTGGATTCTGCAACTGGTATATTGATTATTCCCGAAATATTTGTCCCCGAATTAGGGGTTTGTTGTTTATTTGATTAATAAATTGTGTTGATTTTTCAGCCACTGTCAACTGAAACTCCATTAACAGTCTTACTCCATCAGAATGGCGGCAGTGTGATAAGCATGGACGTTGTTCAGGGCGTGAAATCACAGAGCTTTGAAATCTTCACGAAGTCACTCACGTGACTCCGAAGTAAAATAGTAAGATTAAACGAGAACTTACCAAGTTTGAAGGTTGATCTGTATTTTACGAGGAGTCGCGGTGAGGGATTTCGTGCCCACCGCTCCCACCCTCTATCATAAGGTCAATCAGGTAGTTCTACGGTATTCATCTTACTATTTTTAGTCATGGTTGGTTCTGTGATTCCACACCGCTGCTTTGAAGGATGCCGCGCAGGCGTGCTGGCGGGGTCTTCGCGAAATCCCTCACCGCGACTCCTCGTAAAATACAGATCAACCTTCAAACTTGGTAAGTTCTCGTTTAATCTTACTATTAAGGAATCCTGCAAGGATTTCAACTAGGGGCCAAAATTATTCACCAAATTTATAGCCTACTTTTTGTTGGGACAGGAAAGGATAAAGTCTTTTAAACTGTGAAATATTGGAAGTGGCTATGGCCCAAGATTTTAGTTTTAGGTATTTAGAGAAACAGACCTGTACACTAGTTCTATTCTATACACCAGGGTCAATTTTACAGAAGCCAATTAACCTACACGTCTTTGGAATGTGGGAAGAAATCAGAGTACCTGGAGAAAACCCACACTATCACAGGGAAAATGTACAAACTCCGTACATACACCACCCAGAGTCAGGATTAAACCCGGGTCTCAGGTGCTATAAGGCAGCAACTCTACCGCTGCGCCACTGTGTTGAGATCTTTGGTCTATTTACAATAATTATTAAAATATTATGAAATGGTAGATTAAATGATAATAATGTCCAATGAAATACTTGCTTTCATATGTAGTTTGAAATACACTACTGGACATGAAGCCAGAGGAATATAAAGTCCCAATTATACTTCACCAGGAATATTGTGAGCCTTTCTCAACACAATGCAAGACGGATTATAGACACAAAATGCTGGAGTAACTCAGCAGGACAGGCAGCATGTTTAGAGAGAAGGAATGGGTGATGTTTTGGGTCAAGACCGTTTTAGACAATAGGTGCAGGAGTAGGCCATCCGGCCCTTCGAGCCAGCACCGCCATTCAATGTGATCATGGCTGATCATCGCCAATCAATACCCCGTTCCTACCACGTTCGTGCCTTCACCCTATATCCCCTGACTCCACGATTTCTGGCATTCCCTCTATCTCTATCTCCCTCCCCCACCCTAGTCGCACTAGCTTCTCATTTTCACACCACAAACAGCTTACAATAGCTTGTTCCCTTTATCATCGATACTTTTTTGCATATCTTTCATTCATTGTTCTTTATCTCTCCACATCACCGTCTATATCTCTCGTTTCCCTGATCCCTGACCAGTCTGAAGAAGGGTCTCGACCCGAAACGTCGCCTATCTCCTTCGCTCCTTAGATGCTGCTGCACCCGCTGAGTTTCTCCAGCTTTTTGTGTTATCCACAATCTTTAAGATCTCTCTTAAAAGTATCCAGAGAACCAGCCTCAACCGCCCTCTGAAGCAGAGAATTCCACAGACTCACAACTCTCTGTGTGAAAAAGTGTTTCCTCATCTCCATTCAAATGGCTTGCTCCTTATTCTTAAACTTTTGCCCCTGGTTATGGACTCCCCCAACATGTGGAACATGTTTCCTGCCTCTAGCGTGTCCAAACCCTCAATAATCTTATATGTTTCAATAAGATCACCTCTCATCCTTTTAAACTCCAGAGTATACAAGCCCAGCTGCTCCATTCTCTCAGCATATGACAGTCCCGCCATCCCGGGATTAACTTTGTAAACCTGCGCCGCACTCCTTTAATAGCAAGAATGTCCTTCCTCAAATTAGGGGACCAAAACTGCACACAATACTCTAGGTGTTGTCTCACCAGGGCCCTATACAACTGCAGAAGGACCTCCTTGCTCCTATACTCAACTCCTCTCGTTATGAAGGCCAACATGCCATTCGCTTTCTTCACTGCCTGCTGTACCTGCATGCTTACTTTCATTGTCTGATGAACAAGGACCCCCCAGATCCCGTTGTACTTCCCCTTTTCCCAATTTGACACAATTTAGATAATAATCTGCCTTCCTGTTTTTGCTACCAAAGTGGATAGCCTCACATTTATCCACATTAAACTGCATCTGCCATGCATCTGCCCTCTCACCCAACCTGTCCAAGTCACCCTGCAATCTCGTATCATTCTCCTCACGGTTCCAACTGCCACCCAGCTTTGTGCCATCTGCAAATTTTCTAATGTTACTTTGAATCCCTTCATCTAAATCATTGATGTATATTGTAAATAGCTGCGGTCCCAGCACCGAGCCTTGCGGTACCCCACTAGTCACTGCCTGCCATTCTGAAAGGGACCCGTTTATTCCTACTCTGTTTCCTGTCTGCCAACCAGTTTTCTATCCATGTCAGCACTCTACCCCCAATGCCATGTGCCCTAATTTTGCCCACTAATCTCCTTTGTGGGACCTTATCAAGTGCTTTCTGAAAGTCCAGGTACACTACATCCACTGGCTCTCCTTTGTCCATTTTCCCAGTTACATCCTCAAAACATTCCAGAAGATTAGTCAAGCATGATTTCTTTAAGTACCCTGGGATGCAGACCATCAGGCCCTGGGGATTTATCAGCCTTCAGTCCCATCAGTCTATCCAACACCATTTCCTGCCTAATGTCGATTTCCTTCAATTCCTCCGCCACCCAGATCCTCTGGCCACTAGTACATCAGGAAGATTGTTTGTGTCCTCCTTAGTGAAGACGGGTCCAAAGTACCTGTCCAACTCATCGCCATTTCCTTGTTCCCCACAATAAATTCACCTTTTTCAGTCTTCAAGAGTCCAACTTTGTTCTTAACTGTTTTTTTTGCTCTTCACATACCTAAAGAAGCTTTTACTATCCTCCATTACATTCTTGGCTAGCTTACCATCGTACCTCATCGTTTCTCCCCGTATTGCCTTTTTAGTTACCTTCTGTTGCTCTTTAGACATTATCCAATCCTCTCGCTTCCTGCTCATCTTTGCTATGTTGTACTTCTTCTCTTTTATTTTTATACTGTCCCTGACATCCCATGTCAGCCACGGTCGACCCTTACTCCCCTTGGAATCTTTCTTCCTCTTTGGAATGAACTGATCCTGCACCTTCTGTATTATTCCCAGAAATACCTGCCATTGTTGTTCCACTGTCATCCCTGCTAGGGTATCTTTCCAGTCAACTTTGGCCAGCTCCTCCCTCACGGCTGCCTTTTATTCAACTGTAACACCGACACCTCCAATTTACCCTTCTCCCTCTCAAATTGTAGATTAAACTTGACCATATCACTACCTCCTAATGGCTCCTTAACCTCAAGTTCATTTATCAAATCCGGTTCATTACATAACACTAAATCCAGAATTGCCTTCTCTCTGGTAGGCTCCAATACAAGCTGCTCTAAGACTCCATCATGGAGGCACTCCACAGACTCCCTTTCTTGGGGTCCAGTACCAACCTGATTTTCCCAGTCTACCTGCATGTTAAAATCTCCCATAACAACCGTAGCATTACCTTTACTACATGCTAATTTTAACTCCTGATTCAACTTGCACCCTATATCCAGACTACTGTTTGGGAGCCTGTAGGTAAGTCCCATTATGGTCTTTTTACCCATACAATTCCTTAGTTCTATCCATACTGACTCCACATCTCCTGTTTCAATGTATCCCCTTGCAAGGGACTGAACTTCATGCCTCACCACAGAGCTACCCCACCCCCTCTGCCCACCTGTCTGTCTTTTCGATAGGAGGTATACCCTTGAATATTCAGTTCCCAGCCCTGGCCCTCTTGCAGCCATGTTTCTGTAATTCCCACAACATCATACTTGCCAATTTCTAACTGAGCCTCATGCTGGTCCACTTTATTTCTTATACTTCGAGCATTCATATACAACACTTTGACCTCGGTATTCACCTCCCCTCTCTCACTGCTCGCAATTGGCCCCGACCTTACTCTCCTATCCCTTCTCGAACTTTCCTTCCCATTAATTCGGGAGTCTTTTGTAACTTTTTGTGCTCACTTCCCCTTCAACTCCATCTTTATACTCCCAATTTGTCAATCCCCACTATTTAGTTTAAACCCACACTTGTTGCCCTAGCAAACCTGCCTGCCACAACGCCGGTCCCCCTCCAGTTAAGGTGTAACCCGTCTCTTTTGTACAGGTCACCCCTACTCCAGAGGAGATCCCAGTGGTCTATAAATCTAAATCCTTGCTCCCTGCACCAGCCCCTCAGCCACACATTCAGATCCCTTATCTTCCTGTTCCTGTCCTCACTAGCACGAGGTACTGGAAGCAATCCAGAGATACCCACCCTAAAAGTCCTGCTTTTCAGTCTTCTTCCTAACTCTCTGAACTCACGTTGCAGAACCTCCTTCCTCTTCTTCCTGGTGTCGTTTGTGCCCATGTGTACAACTATTGCCAGCTGTTCGCCTTCCCTCGAGGATGTTCTGAATTTGGTTCGAGACATTTTGTGCCCTGGCAACAGGGAGGCAACAGACAATCCTCGCATCTCGTCTGCCACCACAGAATCACCAGTCCGCTCCTTGAACCTTTCTAGTCTGAAAACGGGTCTCGACCCAAAATGTCACCCATTCCTTCTCTCCAGAGATGCTGCTTGTCCCACTGAGTTACTCCAGCATTTTGTGTCTATCTTCACTTTAAACCAGCACCTGAAGTTCCTTCCTATGCAAGAAGGATTAATTGGTTTTAGGGAGAGTCCGGACATCCTCAGTTGGCCCAAATTAATAATTCCACACCTTCCAGATCTGCATTGTAGAAGACTACCCTACATTAGTTAGATTCTCCTTAACTTAATGAGCAACTCATATCACATAGGTTCCTGCACTAAACCTGCTTTAACCATGCCGACCGAATCTTATCCTATTACTGAATC
This sequence comes from Okamejei kenojei, assembly GCA_035221665.1. Taxonomy (NCBI): domain Eukaryota; kingdom Metazoa; phylum Chordata; class Chondrichthyes; order Rajiformes; family Rajidae; genus Okamejei; species Okamejei kenojei. The sequence goes on from CM069139.1 coordinate 47,240,169, forward strand.
TTAACCATGAATTCCTCCTATTGTTTCCTTGTCTTTTCTAGAGCACATCTATCCTGATGTTGCCCATGTATTCACACATATAACTTACTTTTCGTGATGATTCCAACTTGTGTATTAACTTCTGCTAGGGTATGAGCCCCTTCCTTTATTTTCTTTTTTCCAATGTATCATTCTCTCTTATCATTTTGCCTCTTTTTGCTTCTCCCCATTTGAGTATTCTGCATTGTCATGTCCCTATTCTTCAACACTTCTCATTTTAGTCTAGTTTAGAGATAGAGCGCGAAAACAGGCCCTATGGCCTATCGAATCCGCGCCGACCATGATCCCCACACTAACAATACCCGACACACTAGGGACAATTTCCAATTTTACCAGGCCAATTAGCCTATAAATCAGTACTTTGGGTATACATCATTCTTCGTGTTTTTAATATTACCCCCAAGTTTGACTATCCTTTGGAGAAGCCTGGAGTTTTCCACTGTGCCTCTATTGATGTCATTTGGATGGCACTGATCACAGCCTCCTAACAAACTAATGTCCCACTGATCCCCATCCTAGATTTTAGATGGCTTTGTGGCCCAACTGCCTGCTATGGGCCAAACATAAGTCTTCTAACCCCAGTCCTTCGGAATGCTCACATCAAGGCCATTGGAACAGGTTTCATAGCTGTTCAGATATACTTTAAGAATATCCATCCACAGCAGATTGGTTGAGGGTTTGCACCTCTGTTCTGTCCATAGGATAGGCCTGAGCTTCCAAGTGCTTGCCGTTTTAATTCTCTACTAATTCACTTCCACTCTAACCCCACTGCTCTTGGCCTCTTGTGCTTTTGCGAAAAACAAACAATTCTCTCCTTTACCAGTTAATTCTGTTTCTCTCGCCACAGATTTATCCTGACCTGTCACAACTACTCCCAGGAGCCTGCTACTATTTTATTTTAATCCATGCTGTTCTAACCCAATTTATTTGATTATTACAAATCGGGCAAGATTTATTGGCAGCTAAGTAACGCAGCTAAGTTCCAGGAACAGCATCTGACCTTCTTACAGGCCTGTTCCGATTAACAGACATCAACCTGTAATGTTAACACAATTTTTCTCTCTCTACATACACTACATGATCCATTGGGAACTTCTGGCTTTCATTTTTAATTTCAGATTTCCAACAACTTATAGCTAAATCTATATTCAACTATAAGGAATTAACTGGATTGAGTCATACAGGCCCTTCAGCCCAACTTTCCCATGCCAACTAAAATGCTCCATTTACGCAAGTCCCACCTGCCCGTTTTGCTCATATCCGTTTAAACCTTTGCTATCCAGGTACCTGACCAAATCTATCTATCTATGCATCTAGCTATCTATACTTCTATCTTCTATACATAATTAAAACTCTGATCTTGTGCTCTTCCGGTTAGCGCATTTTTTCTATTTGCGCAAAAACGGTACATGATAGCGCTACGATTTTTCGCCAGGTTACTCGCCGTTCTCCTGTGCTGCGAGTGCAACAAGTTTTGGTGGTATATTCTAAAAGTTATCGTGGTTTAAAAATCTTAAAAACCACGCATGCACAGATTCCTTCAGTCAGCGCTGATTGGTCTCTTCTCCTGTCAGTCAATGCCACGGCCGGGATGGCGCGCCCCTTCCAGCCCCACCGGCGTCGGCCTGCCCCGCCTCACTCACAAACTCCTCTCTCCCTTCCTTACAGTAACTTGTCTATCGTTCCCCCCACCACTGGCGGCAGCCGAGGGGGGTGTTCAGTGGAGGCCCTGGTCTCGTCTCTCTCTTTCCCTCACCACTCACCCTCGCCTGCCCTCTGCGATAATGGCGGCCTCCTCTACCCGACCCCCCGGGTCCGTCTCCTCCACCACCGCCGTTGCGGTAACTCACCCTCAAGGCCTTCTAGGAGATCTTCTCCAACAGCTCATCGAAACACGTGGTGCCCACCGTGACAAACACGGACTCCATCTCCCCCCCCCCCCCCCCCAGCGGTCGGACAGGACGGGGACAGACCGAGCGGCGGCTGAGCTGGAGTGGGCAGAGGGAGTGAAGAAGAGTCAGGTTGCAGGGTGGCCGAGCAGTTTGTGTGGAGTTTGAGTAACTCGCACACGCACAAACGATGCAAACTGGTCCAATCGTCAAGTCATGGGGTCTAAACCACAGCTAACAATGAATGACCTGTGGAGGAAGGAACTGCAGATGCTGCTTTTTATGGATGGAGGTAGGGAGGGAGGCAGTGACTGAGGGTAGGGGAAAGGAGAGGGAGGGTTGAAGAGGGGGAGGCAGGGGTGGAGGAGAGGGGAAACATCCTGGGGAGATGAGGACGGAGAGTGGGGGGGGATTGTGTGAGAGGAAGGGGTAGAGAGGGAGAGGGGGATAGTGGGGGAGGTGAGGAGAGTGGGGGGAGAAGGGGGAATGGGGAGGTAGGGAGTGGGAAATAGAGCGAGAGGGCAGTGGGAGGGGTGAGGAGTGGGGATATAGGGATAGGAGGGGGGTAGGGAGGGGAGAGGAGTTATGGAGGGAGGGAGTGACTGACGGTAGGGGAATGGAGACGGAGGGATTGGAGAAGGGAGGAGGAGTGGGGAAGGAGAGGGAGGGTGAAGAGGGGGAGGGAGTGCTGGGGATGAGGGGATATGAGCCGTGCCTGCGCAGTTGGGGGGCAATGCGTGAGTGGTGCAATAGTGTGTTAGGGGGACGGGTTACATTGGGAGAAGCAGGTGAGTGGTGGAATATTGTGTAGGGGAACGGGTTGCGTTTGGGACCAGGCCTCCCGTGTGACAGGAACCCAACGGATCCCACTTAGTCTAGTGTCTTTTAAATGTTGATATCGTATCTGCTTCAGGTACCTCCTCTGGCAGGTCGTTCCATACACCCACCACCCTCCGTGTGATAAAGTTGTTCCACGAGGTCGTGTTAAATCTTTCTCATCTTAAACCTATGTGTCCTCTAGTTTTTGTTTCACCTACTCTGGCTGGAAGGCTCTGTGCATTCACCCTATTTATTCCCCTCATGATTTTATCACAATCACAATAATACTTTGTCAAAGAAGGAGAAGGGTCTGAAGAAGGGTCTCGACCCGAAACGTCGCCTATCTCCTTCGCTCCTTAGATGCTGCTGCACCCGCTGAGTTTCTCCAGCCTTTTGTGTACCCACAATAATACTTTATTAGCCAAGTATGTTCTGCAACATACAAGGAATTTCATTTGCCAAGTCAGTCATACAAATAAAAGCAACAGAACACACAAAACACATTTTAACATAAACATCCACCACAGAGATTCCACATTCCTCACTGTGATGGAAGGCAAGAAAAAGTTCAATCTCTTCCCATAGCTCTCCCGCGGTTGGGGGCCTTGAGTCCTCGGTTGACGGGACAATCTTCACTCCCGCAGCCGGCGGCGTTTTGGGCCCTCCGCGTCGCGGCGATCCAGCTCCTGCATCGGGGGGGGGGGGGGGGATGTCAGCTCCCCCACGCCGGTGATTGAACTCCGTGTCGTGGCTGGTCGAGTTCTGCGTTTGTCTGAGCTCCCGTCTAGCCTCTCCCGAGACTGCGAGCCATTGATGGTAAGTCTGCAGGCCGCAGTTGGAGCGATCCCAGGCAAGGGATTCGTTTCGATATTAAGTCTGCGCCCCACGGTGGGGCCCAAGGTCAGTCCGAGGAGGCCTTCAGCTCCATCGATGATAGGCCGCAGAGCGACCAGAGACGCGACCCGGAAACATCGTGTCTCTGGCAAGGTGAGAAACCGAAAAAAAGTTTCCCCCGATCCCCACCCCTCCTCCAAAATAAAACAAACCGGAGAACATTTACACAAACTTATAAAATGCACTAAAAATTTAAAAAAAAGACGAAAACACAGACTGTTGGCGGGGCTGCCAATTGTTCGGCACCCCTGGTGATATCAGTTTCTTTTTCCACAGATTTACTGAGGGATGATCTGTACACATCTATAGATCATCCGTCAGCCTACTGAGCACCAAGGAACTATCCTGCCCAACATCTGCCTATTGCTCAGGCCTTCAAATCCTGGCAACATTCTCATTAAAAAAATGATTTTCAAGCAGAAAAGTCAAACATTGGTTGATGATGATAGATTTGAAAAGAAGCAAGCAGTACCTGAATTGAATATATGTACAAGAATAAAAATAGAAAATTCAGTAAATCTATGGAAAAGGAAACAAAGTTAATATGTCAGGTCAATGATCTTTCACTAGAATTGAGAAAACTTAGATATCAAACAGATTTTAAGTTGCAGAGGATAGCCAAGAAGAAGAATTGAGTGAATTTGGAAAAATGAGGACCATGTGTTCAGTGCCTATCCAGGATTTTATAATTTCAGGTTCACTGGTGAGGTCATGGTTCAGGGAGAGATATGAAGAGTTATCAGGAAGCTGACATTCAGCCTTTGCACAGTGCAACTCCGTGGACCAAACACAAGACCTCCTTCAAGCTGTTCAGTGACAATATTAGTGCTAGTCTTTAGTGAGTGCAGATCTATTAGTTAACTGGTTGTGGTGTTGATGGTAAAGTAACAATGGTGGCAATGGGTCAATTGAGTAATTGGAGTGGAAAAATTGAGAAACTCAGTGTCATCCTGGCAAATGGCAAAGAGTAGACCCAAGTTGCTAAGAGGCAAAACTGGTAAAAATTAATTTCAATATTAACTTTGTTTCATATTGTCACAGACCCTGCCTAACTTGCTGAGTATTTTCAGTAATATTTTTAATTCCATATTTCAAGCACCTGAAGTTAATTGCGTTTTGAACTGGTTACAAAGTTAGATTGTGAGTAATTAAACAAATTAATTATATTTTAAATTTTAAATTGGAGAGTCAAGTCTGGTTTTAATGAAATGCCATATTTGTTATGGACAAAAATAAAGTGTTTTGTCTTTGGGATGGGATAGTAGGAGAAGATAGAGAAAAAGGGAATAAGAGAGAAGAAGCAGAAATAAGAAAGGTTTGGAGTACAAGGTGGCAAGAAACAACAAAATAGGTTGATTGGTGGAATGAGAGAAAAGTGGGGGTTGTGAATGAAAAAGTTTGAGGAGATTATGAGATTTGGTAGGGAGAGGCGAGTTGAGACTAGGAATCGAGAGTACTAAAATGAAATAGAGAGTGGTAAAATGGCAACCAAGTAAGTGAGAGAATAGTAGAGGACGGAAAAGAGGGTTTGGGAGAGATGGAAGGAAAAGGGTAATCAGACATTGTATTCCATCACAATCCTGAAATGCCTTGTAGATGCCAGATAGTCTTTGAGAAATTCCATGATGAATCACTTGCTGCAGACACCCTTGTCAGATATGTTCATCCAGCACAGAATGCTGGTCCTTTTAATTTCTGAGTTAATGTGACCCACTGGGTCTGATAACAGTGGTTTGGGCAATGGTACTGTCTTTATATATAAACTTTCTAGCATCTGAAATTAATTGCTTTTTGGACAGGTTACAATGTAAGGTTGTGTGCAATTAAACAGATTAATTATATGTTTTTAAAATTGGAGAGTCAAGTATGGATTTAATTGAATAGCATATTTATTAGTGTAAAAAGTGTTGCTTTGAGGAGGAAAAGATGGGAGTGGGGGAAGGAAGGGAAGAGGAAGGAATGGGGGCATAGTGTCTCCATACCAAACAATATTGTGGAGAGAAGAATGATGAAACAGCTAAAGACACTGTGTCCTGGAACAGTGCCACAAGGAGCACTTGCATTATCCTGGGGTGACGTGACAAATCTCCAATAACTGCAATAATCTTAAATTTATGTAAAGTATGGTGAATTTCTTCCCTTTGATACTGATTTGAGACAGATCTGGTTTTCTTGATGCACATCTGGTTAAATGTGACCATGATGTCAAGAGTGATCAATTGCACTTCAACTCTAAAGGGAATCAACTTACTGGGACATAAATACAAAAAGAAAAATTACGGATCCATTCCGGAGGCTTTACCAATTCATTACCCTTAGACTGAATTACCATCGATTGTGTATTCTATGGCAACTCACTCCACAGAGCAGTATTTTTCTGGCTTGTTGGCTTTCTTGCAGCTGATAACACTGACAATTATATAAAATACCTGTCAAAATTTCAGACAATATCTATGTTGTCTCCAGTTCGCATTTCCCATCCAAAGGCCTGTTTTCCCCTTCTCTCTTTGTCTAACTTGCTCTGCATGGAGGGTATCCACTTCTTTGAATTGAAATTCCAATAATCCTTCAGCTCTCTTATTACAATTGACCTGTGCTACAGTGAAGTCTTATGGTTGATGGGGCTGTATTACCATGAAACGTGAATGTGGCCATGGAAATACCAAGGAAAGCAAATTCAAGGCAAGGGCTAGATGAAGCATTATCTCAGCCCAAAATAATTATCCCATTAAATATAAACACATAACTTGCATATAATTCTTTTCATTGTTAAGGTAATTATATGAAATATATATTTTGACGTTGATTATACTTTGTTTTCAAAGGCTGTTTGTTTACCGTTCCTTTGAACTATGATGATTATCACCCAAATAGCTTTACCATCATCCTTAACAATAACGAGCCCATTAAAAGAAAAACACACTAAGTGAGTAACTTAAACCCTTAAAAAGGAAACACAAGTGGCAGACATTATGACAGAGTAGTGCTTAGCTGTGAAACCTAAAAAGGAAGGCTGGAAACTATCGATGCAGCAACCTTTTTCTCACGATGCAATATTACAAACCTCAAGACTGAGAAGTGCAATAGGAAAGTTGATTTCAGATTTTTCTTAAATCAAGACAATATCCAATTTAAGAAGGATAATATGTCACATGGTTAATACCCATGGTTTTATAAATTAGATTGCAATTTATTTCATTTATTTTCACAGATACATCATGGAAATACTGCAAATACATGAACATCTGCTGCCTAATCTATACAGTAAATAAGATACATTTATGCCTTCATACATGGATTTTCCATTGTTTTGGTATAAATCAAATTTAAATACACAGGGGATTTATGTATTGCTCAAAGTGATCAGATAATTTACTGGATCATAAAAAGATTTTAAAATAGACGTTTTGATCCTGCAAAACTGCATAATAATCAAAAATCAAAAGTAAACAAATGTCAAAATTCTATAAAAAATTGTGACAGTATCGTTATATTTATAAACCAAGGTACTGTATGTTCTTAAATTTTCAGAAAAAAATCCTGTGACAAAACTAGAGTGTACTTTTTTTAAACATGCACAACTAAAATTAGCTTAGTTTGAAAATAATTGGAGGCAAGAGGGAAATGTGCACAGAAATAATGCATTTTTCAAGAATTTAATTATATCTCAACAATTGATTAATATTATATTTACAATTTCACAAAATACTCAAAAGTTGGTGTCTGTACTTTGTATGTTACTTTGTGAAATGTTCTTGTTGATAGAACTTAAAATCCTGTACTTGATCATTTTATAATGTCAGAATGCTCTTAAATAGTTCACATATATAAAGTCTCAAGAAGTAATTATGTGGAATAAACATGTAAAAATGTTTGTACCTTCTTCCCTTATCCAATTTTAAAGACACAGGAACACGTGAATTAGGAGCAGAAGTGAGCGCCTGACCCCACAAGATTGCTTCATTATCTGGCTGCACTGATTGTGACCTCAACTATTTCCATTCCCATTCACCAGCACTCATCATTTACTTTCTCACTTATCAATTATCTAAGACTAAGGATTCGCGTGCCTTTCATTGCAGCTTTTGGAAGTGGACAGGAAGATGACTCAGGATGGTAGGTACATGGCAGCTACTAGCAAATCCAAAATCTATATATTGGTATTTACACCATTGTTAATTAGCTTCCAAGGTACTCATCGGTCTTTAATTCTGATGCATTCAAGGGGTCCATGTGCTCTCAATTCAGTGCTCTGATTGAAGTTTTATGTTGAAACTTCATTATTCATTATGATCTTTCATTGTTCCCAAATGAAGAGTTCCAACTTTTTAGGAATTAAAACATGAACTTATGCATGGATTAATCTGGGTTACTAGTCTTTGACACACCTATATTTAAGGAAATTATAGGTATTGGACTGGTATAACAGAGATCTGGACCAATGATCCGGTAACATGACTTCAAATCTTAAGAGAACAGCCTGTAAATAAGCTGGAATTAAACCCCAGTTAATAGATATCCCAAGAATATTGATAAAAGGAAAATATTCAACTTAAAAGATTTGAAAGTGTCAACGCTCTTGACATTCAATCACTGCACAATATCATATGCTGTTGGAATAAATTACAAACGTACGCATTTAAATTATTGGAAGGAATGCTGCTGCTTTCCAAAAACCTTCCCAGGCATTTTAAAGTGTGTTTATGTTGCTCATTTTCTTCCAATAAACTTTTTCTAACTCTTCCTTGATTTCTCCATCTCCTTATTTGGGAAACCACTGTCAACCAGTACAAGCATTGAGTCCACCGATTCCTACAGCTATCTATACCATCCTGACTACAAATTCACTTATTTCCTTATACGAGTTCCCTCACTCAGTTTTTATTCTATCTTAACAGTTCCAATGATATCACCTTCAATTATCATTACTTCATGAGTATTATATTTTCCTGCAAATTAGAATTTCCCTCCACTGTGTATGAGAGTATCCTCCACCAGCACTGTACCTCTGGTTGTGCCCTTATTTTCTGAAAGCTTTGAGGTTGTTTTTTGATCCCTATGCCATTCCCTATGTTCAATAGATCATTCTTTGCCATTTCCACTATTTCCATTGTGAACCCAGCATCAAGGACAACTTCAGTATTCTCAAGGGACTGTTCTGTTTATGATACCCTGACCATCACTAGCAACAGCCCTTCTCATGACATTGTATGCAAATTAAGAAATTAAGTGCTCGCTTCGGCAGCACATATACTAAAATTGGAATGATACAGAAGATTAGCATGGCCCCTGCGCAAGGATGACACGCAAATTCGTGAAGCATTCCATATTTTTACCTATCTCCTTCGCTCCATAGATGCTGCTGCACCCGCTGAGTTCCTCCAGCATTTTGTGTACCCAAGGAATTATATTACCTAGCCGTTTACTTTCTCCATCCCCACCATCCAAAGTTCAATACTCTTTTTCAATGCGCCCAACCCTGAAACAGATTAACTTGCTCATCATTATACTGGTGTTCAAAAATAGCATCTTGCTGTCTGTCAATTGCTCATCCTACATTGCACAAATCCTAGGGCACGAAAATACATTCTGTAACCAAAAGTTGTTTTTTATATCTCTCATGCCATCCACATTATTATGTTCCTTGTTAAAGAAGGAACTGCAGCTGCTGGAAAGTCGAGGGTACACAAAATGCTGGAGAAACTCAGCGGGTGCAGCAGCATCTATGGAGCGAAGGAGATAGGCAACGTTTCGGGCCGAACCCCTTCTTCAGACTATTATTATGTTCCTTACTGTTCTTTCCTTGCTTGGATAATCATTCAAAGCCATCATATTTTCTGATGAGATTGTGTTGATTTTAACAAAGGGCTTTTTGTCCTAAAGCTACTCGTGCCAAAAATATTTACATTACCCTGCATTTATTTCAAAATTCCATCCTCTACAATACTTTGGTTTTATATTTAGTAATCCCCCTGAGCTACAGGGGAAAAGTACGTAGTTTAAAAAACAAGAAATTGCTGGAAACGCTTTTTTAACTGGTGTAATGTTATCTTGTTTCGCCGTTACAAACACAAACGGTTTTTTTTTAAGATTATTCATTCGCAGGTCGTGGGTGCCAGTGACAAAGGCGGTGTTTATTGCCTACCCTTAATTTTCCTTACAAATTGTGCGCAAGAGCCAACCAGGTAAGACTCCCTTCCTGGAAGGGCATTAGGGAACAAACAATCACCCTTACCGCACCTGTATCCATCGAGGCTTTGTCCCACTACAATGAATTTAAAGAGTCCCGACCACAAACATTGCCTATTCATGTCCTCCAGAGATTCTGCCTGTTCCGCTGAGTTATTGTAACACTGTGACTTTGTTGGTAATTTCATAGTTATCATTACCAGGCAAGTTTTCACATTTTAATTTAGTTACGTATTTTAAATCCCCCACTACCGATGGTGGGTTTGAAACTCATGCCCTTGGGTCAACGGTCCAGAACTCCGGCTGCTCCTCCAACTTACCTGCTGTGTGTCCTGCCCTTCCTACCTGTCCGATTAAATCTAGTTTGTCAACGTTAATTTGTGAGAACTCTAGGTGACGATATGCACGCGTCCCGAGTGTTGTATCGCCAGTAATTAAATCCGCGCTTTACGGAGACTGTGGCCGGCAGAATCAACGTTACGAATATTGGATGGCGCCTCCCGTGTATTTCGCGTGGGGCCATCTAAACGGCCTCCATTTGCGGTACCGAGCGAGGGGCGGCTGACAACTGCTCGAAGGCTCTCCCCAGCCAGCGGCGGCGGCGGGCAGGTGACGGCGCTCGTGACCCGGAAGCTCTGCTCGGCTCGCATTTGAACGCAGGTCCGTTGAAGGCGATGAGCCTTCACCTTCCACGACAAGTTTCAGGCAGCAAGTTTCTGCTTTAACGCTAATCGTCCGCGAAAAGTAAGTAGGCTAATTGACCTTACTTTGATTTTGTTTTATAAGGGCGGGAGGAGGCAGTGAGGGGAAACATTTTGTGTTGTGGCTATCGGATAATGGCAACTGTCGGAATATGAAACACAGTCAAAAATCTTTAAAACGAGGACAATAGGATATAAAGACGTTAAATCTTTCCCTGAAGGAAAGCGTACTTATCGCGGGAACTTTAATATTAATTAAAAACATAGCATAAAAATATTTTAAAATAATTAGATTAGACTGCCAACATCTATGAATAGAAAACCAGAGTATCTCGGGTCGATGACCTTGTGTCTGAAATTTTTTTTTCACTCCGCAATAACCTGCCGAAACCTAGACTGCTGCGGCATTTCCTGTTAATTTCAGAGTTTAGATTTCGGGTGACTTTCGGTCCGTCGTAGTCGGTAATACTTTTGGTTTTTGTTTTGTTTAACACCCAAACTAGTAGATAAGTCATATTTCTTCAATGGACAAAGAACCAAGACTTGGGCGCATTTCAATCTGAGGGACGCATTGGCTGAACGAAAAGAATGCTTTGATTGTAACTCTGCGAGAGGAGGTAATAGTTTTCAGCAGAATTTTTGTTCTTCCTACACGGATTTTGGTGCACTCGAGGTGGGAGGAAATTTGGAGATAATATAGAGGAAATTGTGGTTTCCCCAATGTCGCATTGGTCCATATTATTTCATTAATGCCGATCGATGATAAACGTTAGCATGTGGTAACCTGACAACTGGAAATTGACCAAAGATGGTTTATTTCTCATCTTTGGGACTAATTTTATCTACAGATGGTTTTAAAGCAGATTTTTGTAACAACATCGTATTTTATTCACAATTTTGTCCATGATGCTTGTTGAGAGCATGGAATTTGGATGGGTTTCCATAGACCGTGGAATTGCCCCCCCCCCCCCCCCCCCCCCCCCCCCCCCCCCCAGTATGTCGTTGTTGATGCTTGATGTGAAAACCTTTTTTATGTATAAAAATGATGAAATTGCCGAAGTAGAAACAACCGATATTTGATAAGCTGGATTGTGTGTGTTTAAACAATCTGCAATTAATTATGGCTAAATAGTATAACTGCTATATGCAATGTTGGTAATGTATAATCTTTAAAATGGAATAGATGGGGTATGAAGCTATGCCAGATGTTGGAAAGGATTTGGATGAGTTGCCTGTGGTGGGCAATGGTTGATTATTCTGTTCAAGGAGTAATATAAATCCATATAGCAGTAATTTGTGGGGATGGGGTTAATGTGTATGCCATAGAGAGCATTGTGTTTACATGATATGAAATAATACCATCTTCATGCCTTGTATTTTCCCATGTACCTCTCCTGTCTGTTCTTCCCTGGACTTCTTATTCAATAACCCCCCATTTCTCATTATTAGCTCTTCGATTTGCTGACCGTGCTCTGGTTCCCCTCCTCTCTATCCTGGTAGCACTGGCAAACCTTTCTGCAAGGTTGTCACAGTTAGGTGCTTGGGAATATGATTTTATTAGCCATTACGAAAATTTTGCAAGAGGAACAACTCAATGCACCTAGGTTTTGGATCATTTCAACTACAAGATAGTGAAGGAGGGGGAGGAGGGAATAAAGAGGAGTAGTTTTTGCTGATCAGGGAGAAGATCATGGCAATACTAATGGCTTGTGGCTCACAATAAGAAAGAACAATTATCTATGGGATTATATTATATGCCACCCAATAGCCAGAGGAGATATAGGATCAGATTGTACAGATATAGAGGATAAGAGACCACAGAGCTGTTATATTGGCTTTTAACTTCCCAACATAGACTGGCACTTACCCGGGGGCAAGGGGATTAGAAGGGACAGAATTTTGAAATTTGTATATGCATCCACAGAATTTTCATTTTTTAAGATTGTTTGAATAGACGACAGCTATGGATGGGGGGGGGGGGTGCATGTAGATTACATACATATAAAAGAGCTAAAGTGGGGATGTACAAAATTCAGCGGCGCTGCAGTTCTGTCACTGGCCATGTGTGCGACTTTGGCGGGTTATTAAAATGCAGGTTTCCCTTTGCCAACCGGAATTATTTTTCTCGGAGTGCGAGCTTTTGTAAAAATTATTCTGACTTTCTGAGAATTCGTAAGTGAAATTTTTTGTTTAATCGCCCAACGACTTATTTCACGCTGGCAGTAAAATAAAATAAATTAGCTCCCTATTGCCGGGTTGAACACTGACACACAGTGGACTGGATTTTACGTAGGGGACAGGTAAATGAAAGTGCTTATTTTTTTTCATATTTAAACCTTACCTTGTTTTGGATACCTTATCAAGACATATCATGTTGTGAAATGGTGATTTTATTCCCCATTAACTGACCAGCATATTTTTCCTGCCTGATATTTGGGTTTTAATTCACTGCAGCAACCGCAAAGTTCCGGAATCCACTCGATCCAGTAAATCCCCACTCCGAAAAGCTTTATAAATGGCCATATAATATATCGGAATTAAACACTAAAATCCATCAATTTGGCCTATAGATAATGGACAATTAGAATTTTAAAAATCGAAGTGATTATTGTGAATTCTTGTGTGAATGTTATTTGGACACTTGGCTTGGAATTTTTTTTTTAATATATTTCCTAGTAGAGAAATGATTAGATGTATAGATCTGTAATTGACAATTTTGTAATTTGCTACAATTTTGTGTACACTAGATAATTATATGCTTTAATTCAGGTAAATCAAATTAGAATTTTTATTATTTTGTTCGAATCTTCAATCTCTTAACTTGTACCATTTATTCAGTTCTCAAATAATATAAGAAGTTATGGGGTTTTGACTGTCCTCGATCACACCTTTTGTGTTACGTCAATGGGACAAAGCAATCAAGGAACCAAGATGCAATTCGAGTATGAAAATGGCCAATTAACTTCTTTAATAAATACTGACTTGAGATTATGAAAAGTGAATTATGTGTCAATATGAAAATTATTTTTATGCTCGATCCTGATGTATAAATTGGCAGCTTATTTTAAAATCTTCAAAATTTAGTTTGCATGTAGCTAAAGGCGTAGTTTTGGGAAGCACTTGTTATAGGGTAAAATTCGGCATGAGAGCAATATGGTAATCATTTTAAGACCAAGATGAATTAAATCCTTGTGAGCAACGTTCACTAAAGGAAGAGGGATAAGGATGGCACATAAGGGAAACCTGTGGATTTCACCAAGGAGAATTTGTCACCTGACATGAAAATAAAGGCATATGTCTGGTTTTTAAGTAAGAGCGTCAATTTATGAGGACTACAAAGTAATAAGGACAGAAACTCAAGCTGGGCGGGCCGAGTGCTAGGTCCCTAAAGAGGCCAATGAACTTGGGAATCGGAATAAGGAAAATCTCAAGTTTTTAAACTTATATAATAAAATGGGTGTGACCAGAGGAGAAGGTAAAGAACACTGAAAGATAACGGAAGGAGGTGCTTTGAGTCAGACCTTGTATTGCTTGGAGTCGAGGATTAGGTGAGGTATTAAATGAGTACTTTGCATCTGTATTCAACAGAAAGGAACTGTGGAGTGGCATGTGTGATCATGTTGAAAATGCAATTAAGCCTAAAGTTTGAGAAACGAGAAGGAGGTCGTGCAGAGTTTGATCTCTTCCACTAGGCTATAGAGGGAGGTTTAGGAGAGATTTACGGAGGCCATTTGACAGAGGATATTTTTGTTTCTTTCTAGCCCATTGGCGAAGTCCAGGAGGACCGGAGGAGATGGAAGTGGCAAGTTGTTCTTTGTTTTAAAAAAGGACGAGTAACGAGAATCCCTGGGAACCTATAAGCCATGATGCCACTGTCCGTGTAGGGAAAACTGTTAGGGAAAATTCTTCATTGGTGGATATGGGCTAATTGTGGATAAGCCGCACGGTTTTGTATTGAGTTTTGGTTGTGGGTAGATGGATGAAAGGGATAGATAAAGGTCGGAGGTGGATGTTGTATACATACATTATTGTTTAAGGTAGTTGATAATGGTCCCTCAAAGTAATAGATCTAGAAGACTTAAGATATACTGGATTCATTTCGATGACTTGGTTTGTAGTGGATTCGGACACTGAATTATTTCGTAGAAACCGAAGGTTTGGTGGCAAGGTTAATATTCTGGCTGGCAGTTGTGACAGTTGATTTTTTGCGTGGATCTTGTGCTGATAGCTCTGATGTTTGTATAAATAGAATGGCCTAGATGATAGCAAATAAGTTTGTTATGACAACACCGATAATGTGAAGCGTTTGCAGACAGAGAGGAAGCTGACACGAAGATGCAAACTTGGATTTAGAATAGCTTGGAAAACATGCATATGGCGCTCACCCAAGCAAAACTTGTCTTTGGGAAGGTGAATGCATGTAAGGGAAAGTATCTACTAAACGTCAAGACCCTTAACAGCAATTGATCCCCCAGCAGAGGGATCCTGAGTCCAAGTTTCGTCACTCACTGCAGTGCACAGCAAGCATAGTAATACTTGCCTTCATTGCTAGGAACATTAATTATAAGATACAGGAAGCATGATGTATGCTCCTTGTGGACTTAGCCACGTTAGGAGTATGCGTGCCATTCTGGTCGCTCCCATTACAGGTAAGTATGAAAGTCTGTGAAGAGGTACAGAGGAGATTTTTTTTTTTTTTTACTTTAGATAATTTTAAATTTATTTTTTATTTTTTTTTATTATTTTTTTTTAAATTTTTTTTTGGAGATTTTTTTTTTTTGATTTTTTTTTTTTTTTTATTGTTTTTTAATTTTTTAGTTTGCCCCATAAACAACGCTGCCTGGAATAGAGTTTCAGCTACAAGTGAGAGTTGTATAGACTCGATTGTTTTTCCCGAAGCTTGACTATGAGGGGAGAATTTAATATAATCGAAATAATATATAAGATTAGGAGAGGCATAGATAGGGTAAAAATCAAACTTATTCTCAGGTTGGAAATGTTCAACACTTGTGGGCATAGCTACAACGGTGAGAGGGGAAAAAGTATAATTGGAAATGCGTTGGATCCTGGGAATGGCATGCCAGGATGGTGGTTGGAGCAGTTATAGAGTGGCACATGGAAGTGCAGGGAATAGAGGGAATATATCGCAAGCAAGCAGAATGTGATTAGTTATTTCAGCTTGCCATCATATTCAGCACAAGCATTGTGGCGCTAAGAAATAACGAGTTTCCTGTGCTGTAGGCTTTTCTATGTTAAATGTATTTTTTCTTTCTGATCTTGAGTATACCTTGTAAATGTACTTATGTTAATAAAAATTTTGATTAGACTGGAAGCAATGCAAGGAAATGCTTTTCACTGTATTTTCAGTAGATGTGACAATAAATGTGTGCACAAAAGGTGACATGAAACAATTTTGATAATGGATAGGAGCCTACAAGGAGTTATTATCATATTTAACATGAGCAAAATCGCTGAATTAGGAGGATCAATTCAGGCGAAAGCATATAGAAGCTGGATTGATGCCAACCAATCGGGTGGAGGCTATATTTGAGATAACACAATCTGAGGCCAAGAGTGAGGATTAGCTTAAATTCGTGACTCAACAAACATCATTTGGTAAGATATTTTGGAATGGTTCCCAAATGAGAATGTTAGGTATTTGTGTACATACAGAGTTCAGAATTTTAACTTTATGGTTGATAATCCCAGACGATAAAAGTGTCCTTAATTATTTTTGGAAGTAGGACTTTTACAATGCCGCCCATTGTGATAAAATATATATGGAAAATGATATGACTGTACAGGAAGGATCAAAGTACAATTCTTGTGGCAAACTGCACTAACTACACAAGGTTGCAAAACTGATAAAAGGACAAAACCTGGCAATTATATTATTCTATACACTTTAACGTCAATGTCAAACAGGACCTGGGAGTGCAAAATAATTTTAAGTAAGCACTGAAACCCACAACGTAGACAGGTATGGGATGAAATCCGGCAGATAAATCAATAGGATAATTGAACAAAGTGAACGTGACTTGTTGCAAAGGTAACTGTGTTTTGCCGATTATTTGCACAAGTAACGTGGTTTAAATAAGAAAAAGTGGATGTTCTGCACTGGTTTTGCAAAGGTAATTGAATAAGTAGTGCTACTGTCTAAGAGTCTGTGGAAAATTAAAAAGTCATTGTGTTTGGAGTGGATAAAAGGGACTGGGAGGCTCCCATGAGTTGTGTGAAAGGTATTAAACTTGGTCTTTTTTGTAAAGAGTAAGAACTGCTTGTGTGAACTGTTTTTGACAAGAGTATGACACTGATGTGAAATCCTGGATCAGTGTTGGGGCTTAAAGGTTATTACAATTATATAGAGGACCTGAATGGAAGACTTGAAGAATTTAGTTGATAAATTTGGTGGACAGATAGGCAAATACGTTTTTGGAACGATTTCAAAGAGGCGAACAAAAGGATATTTTAAGTTAGTGGGGAAATCCAGCCAAAATAGACACTATGGGCAAACATTTTGAACTATCAATTTTAAACAAGGAAAATAATTCTCGTGATGGGAGAAGAAAGCAGAGGTTCCAGTCTCAACTCACTTAAGGTAATAATCAATATATTACTTGTAGAGCAATGAACAGTACAAAAGGAGGGCTCCTATGAGTGGGGGTACTTGCAGGGTCTCCGCTTAACTTTTTTCCTTGCAGCCAGGCATCTTTAACGCTTTTCGGTTCCAAATGAACAGTTTAGTGGTCATTTAAGACGGTTTGCATGAAGTTGTGTGATAATGTTCTCGGACGAAGTATGTAGTACCAGTCATATTATGCTCAAGTGAAAGCATTCACATATTTATGTTCAGAAGGAACTGCAATGCTGTGATAATCAATGGTAGAGCAAAAGTGCTGGGAGAAACACACTGCGGGTGCAGCTAGCAACCATGGAGCGAAAGGAAATAGGCCAACGTTCATTCAGGCCCGAAACCCCATCGTCCTGAAGAAAGGGGTTTTGACGCCGAAACGTTGCAATATATTCCTTCGCTCCGATAGATGCATGCCACAATCCTCTGAGATTTCTCCAGCACTTTTTGTCTAACATTCACTATATTATCTTCTGCTTCCAAATTAACTCCACCAACTAAACATATTTTCACGCAATCAAAGAACATTGATATAATAAACCAACAATGACGATGCAGCAAAATTATAAATACAAGTATCTCAAAACTCTTCTTTTACACATTGCAATTAATGCAATTTATATTTATTCTTCTCCCACTTCCAAACAAAAAATGTGGTTGATTATTTCAGTTAAATGATCAACCCTGTGGTCAAATAAATCCTGAGGGCCCATGCAACACTTTACAGGATTGAAGGCAAGCAAGTTTTTCTGTGAAGGACTGGAATAATTACCAATGGGACAATGGCCAATAATGCATTTTGGTCGTTAATTGCTATTGGCACAGAAAACACTCTGGCTTCCCACATAACTTTAATCCCATAACAAAAAATATAACAAGTTGCAAGTGAAGATTTTTCTAAAGGCAAATTTATATATAATAATCCATGATTAAAACCGGACTATAACCCCATCCTGAACAGTTAAACATTACAACTAACTGACAAAGAGATTGGGCCAAAGGACCATAACTGCAGAGCAAATGTTCTCTTTGGTTCAACAGGCGGGGGTGGGATTAGATGGCGCGGTGGGGGCGGGTGGGCTGGGATGTTTGAGGAAGGCAATTCGGTGCAGAATGGATGGATTGAGGCAGCAGGTGAATTAGCCACTTTAATTTTATTAAAACGTGGTTGGTTTGGAGTATGTAAAAATTTGTGAGGGAGAGCATCGGGGTATGTCATGTGGTGTTGAATGGGGGATCCAGTACGGGGATGAATGGGGGGATTCAGATAACAGGATGAATGGGGGTAACAAAGTGCCTGAGTGAAATTTCAAGAGGGTGAGGCAAGCATCTATGAAGCTAAGGAAATTAGTCAAATGGTTTTTGGGTCGAGACATAACTCCTTCTTTCAAGAACTGTTTCCCCCCCCACATTCAATTGAAGGGGGGGTGAATCCGTTACAGGATTGTTTTGGGGGCGGGGGATCCAGCACAGGAATGAATTGGGGGGGGGGGTCCAGTAACAGGATGATATGGCGGTGGGGGGTCAGGACCAGTGTGGATCGTAAGGTCTGTGCACGGATGAATGTGGGGATCACTACCAGAAATGAATGAGGGGATTAGTAGAATAGGATGAATGGGGGATCAGAGCAGGGGCGATGAATGAGAGGATCAGTACAGGATGAATGTGGGATTCAGTAACAGATGAAAGTGAATGGGGATTCTGTAAAAGATGAATGGGCTAAGATCACTACCTGGATGGATGGGGGTTTGGGTGGAGCAGGGATCTAAATGGAAGGTGTGGGTCATTAATTTACGACAAGAATGGGAGGATCAATTCAGTAATGAATTGGGTGGGGTGAAGTGTGTGGAATGGCTGGGGAATGGGGGGGGTCCAGTTACAGTAATGAATTGAGGGTGAATC
This sequence comes from Okamejei kenojei, assembly GCA_035221665.1. Taxonomy (NCBI): domain Eukaryota; kingdom Metazoa; phylum Chordata; class Chondrichthyes; order Rajiformes; family Rajidae; genus Okamejei; species Okamejei kenojei. The sequence goes on from CM069139.1 coordinate 47,259,233, forward strand.
AGTTTCGGAATGATGGGACGGGCTGGCAGGGAGCATACAATGCGAGGTGGGATATGGATGATGAATAGATTGAGGGGGAGATGGGGAGGGGAGCACGGGGGATGTCATGAGGACTGAATAGAGGAGGGAATGGGATCAGTTGCGGGATGGAGAGGAGGGGTCCAGGATAACGGGTGCGTACGAGAGAGAGAGAGAGGGGGGGGGAGGGGAAGTGGGGCAAAGATAGAGGTGGGGAGGAAAGGAAGGTCAAACATTTTCCTCGGACCAACAACAACCCGCGCTGCCGTTGGTGGCCGTCCCTGTCCAATGGCCAAAGGGGGCGGCGTTTGGGAACATCCGTCGCCACCAGACCGCCCTCCCCCGATCCTCACAGCCAGCCGACAGGTAGGTGCGGGGACGGGCCAGAGTGTAGCCCCGCAGCTCAAAGATTCCTAATACTCTGGTAGGAGAGAAGGAGAGGCCTCTGCCTCACCCCCTCCCGTCTCCCCCATCTTCCTCCCGGCCCTCGGTTGTGCGAGAGTGGTTTTGTTATTGAAAAGCGCCGTTTAACCGGGTTTTTTTGGGCGAGCGGCCGTTATCAGGGGGCGATAGCGGGCCGCTGCCTGCAAAAATCCAAAATATACTGCTGCAAAATCCACCATACTAGCAACTGCGCGATTTTGCTACCCCTCTAAGCACCGCCCGAGGATGGAGGGAGTCTCACTGGCCCAGGCATGGGTGCGGGAAGGAGGAGGCGGTAGAGGCCGCCTAATCCCAACGCGGCCCCGCCTGTTAGAGGCCCGTCCATGTTGTTGCTCCTGACCCTTCTTTTTTAGTTCAACCATGCGCATCTAGTATCTTTGGCCACCGCCAATCAAAGATTAGTACTCCAGAGGGAATACAGCCGTCGGACAACGAAAAACGACGTCACCTTCTCCCAGAGATTGCTGCCCCTGAATGAACCCGCCGAATTACTCTCCATATTTTTTATGTCTATATCGATATAAATCTTCAGTAATTTTGCTTTTGCTAAGGGCCGGGCAAAAATGAGGTCCGTCGTTTAGGTTGCCCAGCGGCACTTTGGGTGGTCATTGGCACCCGGGCAACCGCTAATTTCGAGCCCTGTACTGGTGAAATCACATTAAATACTACATACAGTTTTGGTTTTCTTGTATAATGAAGGATATGACAATGGAATCTCAAACAAGGTTTAATATCTGGAATGATAGGAATGTTTTATGAAAAGAGGTTGGACAGGCTGGACTATTCTTGTTACAATTGAAAGTCTAAAGGAAAACTGAAACGGATTCTCCATTTGTTTTAACTTAGTAATGGTAATGGGTAGAATAAAATGGTTTTAATGCTTTCGTTTTTTAACCGTTATTATCTACCAACCCTGGACTGATGATTTATATTTTGTTTTCCCCACCTATTCTGTGCATTGTGCATGCTGAACTGCTACTTTATTTTTTTTTTCCCCCTCCCAAGACTGGTAACAACATCGCTTCAGATCTATGTCAAATATCTAAATGAACATTTACACAAACCCTTTTTATGTAGAGTTAATGTCACATGGTGAGACCTCAATGATATTCTTTGCGTTTGGAAAAAATTAGCACAATTATTTAAAGAATCAAGTGATGGATGCTGAATACACAAGAAACTCCAGTTGCTGGAAGCTTCAGTAAAACAGAAAGTGCTGGAGGCACTTGGCAGGTCATGCAGCACCCGTGGAGGGAATGAACAAAAAATGTTTCGGATTGGGACCCTTCTTCAGACTGCTACCTGATCTTTGTTTAAAATATGGGTTATAGCCACCTATAACTGCTCATTACTAACCATATTTTTTAACATGGCCCAGATTATGCTGGATCTATCCTTGTAGCCAGATGAGACATCCATCTCCATTTGCCTTTCATGGACGCTTTTGCACAAATGACCTCATCATCTACACCTTGGCCGCCTGTACAACTTGTTGTTTACAAAGGCTTTGAATTGTATTTTAAAAGCAGGTCAACTCAAATTTATTTCAACTACTTGCCTTTTTCAAAATTTGGGGTTACTGTCTTGTCATCAGCGCTGACATAAAGTTACATAATTAACCAAATCCAACATAAAGCTGAGGGATCAAACTTGGCTGGTCAACGTCCTCACTATATCTCTTAATTAAACTGTATCTGGCCCTGATATACATGAAGTAATTCCTCTGCTGCAAGAATGGATAGTGAGCCAAGCTGCAGATGAATCGGACGTCCCAAATTAGTTCAAAGCATGTCACTTGATAGAGCATATGGAGAAATTTGGAAGGATTGAAGCACTGGTTATCAGACACCTTGATTTAAGCTGTTTTATTTTTGAGTTACTCCCTTGCTGGTATACCTCGTCCTCTCATTTAGTTACTGCCGAGCATTGGAATAAGCATTCTATACAGATGCAGTGCTTTGTGCATCATGACTAGAAATGCCAAGTCTATTATGTACATTGTATTTTCATCAAAGCAATATCTGGATGTCAATTGGGAGGGAGAAAAGGCCTGAAAATTCATTTCTATTATGTCTGACTGCTTTTTTTTTTAAATTAATTTAGTCAAGAAGACTACATTTCTATTGTGTAAATTAAATGTGGATGCATTCTTTTCATGACGCGATTACTGCCTAGCAGCTAAGATTTTGTGCACTGGAGATGCTGGAATCTTGAGAAAAACACAATGTGCTGGAGAAAGTTGAAGAGCCAGGCAGCATCTGTGAAGGGAAAGGACAGATGACATTTTGGGTCGGTAGTTCTTCGGAATTGGTTCAAGTATTTGTTGATGCATGCTGACCCTTAAGTTAGCTATATTACTAAAAGTCTGATCTTGACCACTTCCTGTTCTGTATATAGATTTTAGAAAAAAACACTGCCACATAAGGCTGTGATTTTTGGCCATCTTACTCAGAGTCCCCCTCCGCTGCGCAGGGCAAGAGGATTTTTCCCATCGATGAAAAATAAGAGTTATTAGTGTTTTAAAAAATGTTCAGATTCTCTCTCCTGAATGCCATGCCCCTTCCGAAGTGACTGTAAAACCCAGAAGTGTTGAGTGCCTCAGTCAGCCTCTGCAAGATGGGGGAGCGAGAGGGTCACGTCTATCAGTGTGAGCTGTGAATAACACTGAACACATGTCGACTAAACTGTGAATGGTTTTACTGACTGTCAGTGCCTTTAATGTGGTTTGAAACGATAGTTTGGAAATGCTAAAGCTGTGGTGCCTTTGGTTTGGAAATGCTAAAGCTGTGTTTCCTTTGATTTGGAAATGCTAAAGCTGTGTTGCCTTTGGTTTGGAAATGCCAAAGCTGTGTTGCCTTTGGTTTGCAAATGCTAAAGTTGCCTTGCCTAATTAAAGATGCTTTGCCTAATTAAAGTTGCCTTGCCTTCTATATAATTAAAAGTCTGATCTTGACCACTTCTTCTTTGCGCTTTATATTGATTTTAGAAACAACGCTACCACGTACGGCTGTGATTTTTTGGACATCTTACTCAGAGTCCCCCTCTGCCCATCATGTGCCGAGGATTTTTCCCATCGATGACAAATAAAAGAGTTATTAGTATTTTTTAAATGTTGAGGTTCTCTCTCCTATCAATCACGCCATGAAGGCTCCGCCCCTTCTGGTGGGAGGGAGGGACTATAAACCCCAGAAATGTGGGAGCGGCTCAGTCTCTGCAAGATGGAGGAGGGTGAGGACATGACTCGCTGTCTTTAATGGTCTTGCACCCTGCTTGAAATGGTATGAAACTGCACTTGAATTTGGTGGTCTTGCACCCTGCTTGAAGTGGTGAGAAACTGCACTTGAATTTGGTAGCCTTACATCCTGCTTGAATTTGGTAGCCTTGCATCTTGCCTTGCATCCTGCTATTCCTCCAAGGAATAGCTGTGAGTCAACTGCCAGCCCACCAGCCGTGAGTTGCCAGCACACAGGCACACACCCCCCCCCCCCCCACCCCCCCCCCCCGCAACTGACCACCATTATTGGAATTGGTGGAGAGGTTGAGTATTGCATTGGGGGACCAGCCTTCCCGTGTGATGCTGGGACCAAACGGTGCCTCAATGATTATCGACCAGTGGCACTAACGTCTGCGATGATGAAGTGCTTTGAGAGGTTGATTATGGCGCCTATCAATTCCTGCCTCGACAAGAAACTCGACCCACTGCAGTTCGCTTACTGCCACAACAGGTCGAAGGTGGATGCGATCTCACTGGCTCTCCATTCCACTCTGGACAACTTGGACAACAAAAACTTGTATGTCAGGCTGTTCATAGACTGCAGCTTGTCGTTAAATACGATCATCCCCTCCAAGCTGTTTACCAAGCTCATGGATCTGGGTCTCTGTGCATCCCTCTGCAATTGGATACTCTACTTCCTCATCCACAGACCATAGTCTGTCCGTATTGGTGGAAATATGTCATCCTCGATAACAATCAGCACAGGAACACCTCAAGGCTGCGTGCTCAGCCCCCTGCTGTACTCTATATTCATTACTGTGTAGCCGGACATACTGCGAACTCCATCATCAAGTTCGCTGACGACACCACTGTTGTGGGACGTATCACTGATGGGGACGAGTCGGAGTATAGAAGTGAGATCGACCGATTGACCAAATGGTGCCAGCACAATAATCTGGCTCTCAACACCAGCAAAACCAAGGAACAATTGTGGAATTTGGAAGGGGTAGGAAAGGGACCCACAATCCCATTTATATCAATGGTGGAAATGGTCAAAAACTTCAAATCCTGGGCGTGCATATTTCTGAAGATTTTTCCTGGTCCCAGCATACTGATGCAATTATAAAGAAGGCACATCAGCGCCTCTACTTCCTGAGAACATTGCTTAGAATCGGTATGTCAAGAAGGAATTTCTCGAACTTCTACAGGTGCACAATAGAGAGCATACTGACTGGCTGCATCGTGGCCTGGTATGGCAACTTGAACGTCCAGGAGCGGAAATGAATGCAGAAAGTTGTGACCACTGCCCAGTCCATCACCGGCTCTGACCTCCCCACCATCGAAGGGATCTATTGCAGTCGCTGCCACAAAAAGGCTGTCAACATCGTCAAAGACCCACACTATACTGGTCACACTCTCATCTCACTGTTGCCATCGGAAAGAAGGTACAGGAGCCTGAAATCTGTAACATCCAGGTTCAGGGACAGCCTCTTCCCCACGGCCATCAGGCTTTTAAACATGACATCAAATATGCTCTGAACAATAACAGTCTTTTATTACTATTACACTTTTTTTAGCACAATATTTTTTGCACAATAACAGTCTATTATTACTATTGCACTATTTATTGTGTATATATAGTGTATGGTCTATAGACACACTAAAATTTTATCTCCCGGTCTGTATTATGTTTAAATATTCTGTTGTGATGCAGCAAGTAAGAATTTCATTGTCCTATCTGGGACACATGACAATAAAAATCTCTTGTCTTGACTATTTCTAATATTCCCTTTCTGCTCGTTTAAAACATTTGAGATGTATTTGCATAATTTGGTACTTCCAAAAATTATCTTGTTTTGTACATTAGTTTCCTTTTTTTTAGCATTTAGGTGTCCTTATAGTTTACACTTCATAAATATTGGATGGTCCACAAATTTATAGTGTCTTTTTCGCTGGTGACACTTCAAATAAATGTTGAAAGATGGTTCACATAATCTTTTGAGTTCATCTGACCTCAAGGTGGAGCTGTCTACTAGAGTACATGTTGTAAATGTAGTTTCTGCTTCTACTTTGGTTGTAATATATTTCTGAGGATTTTGCTGTCAGAACAGTGAATACATTATTTTACTTTTATCTTTTTATTATACATCAGAAGCTTAAGGCACTTTCTTAATCTCTTCTATTTACTCCTGGGCATCAGTCCTTAATTTTAATTTCACTGCTTAATGTCTAGATTTGATCAAATTCTGGATCAAATTCCTCTTATGTTGCAAAACATACTTGGCTAATAAAGTATGATTATGATTATTATGAATGCTTATGAGATTATTGGAATACATTAACACACTGTTTTTCAATATGCATTCTGTGTTTGCTTTAGTTGCAGCCTCCATGGTTTAAATTATATTACAGTGAGACGATTATACAGTAAGTAAAAGAAAAATGAGAGCGAAGAAAGTGGGTCAGTGGTATTATTCAAAAACTTCCTTTTTTTTTAGGTGTTATAATTAAGTGGCACTTTGTATACTGTGATTTTATTGAAACAATCGTTCTTGAACCAAATAAACTTGTGATGAATGTCATCTTTAGCAGCTGTAATCTTCTTCTTTGTTCTGGAAAATGAAAAAACACTGGATAGAGGCATTGAGCAACATAATATTTGCATTGCACATTTGCTCTTCTGGCAGGTTTGTGCATGTGTGTTTGAGAATTTTTTGCAATTTTTATAGAGACATATTTTTCAAATTATGTACATTTCAGAAGCATTTTTGTTTTACAATTATACATACTTTCTTGCTGAGATGGCAATTCAGCATTTTAAATCATATTTTGTTACGCTCAATTGAATTGATGATTAGGATTTTATGTCTGAAGAGAATTGGTGATTTGAACTTTATCCAATGAGTTAAAGTATACTGAGATTTTTGCTGTTTGCTACTGCTTAAGCTGGTGCTGGAATGTCTTTTACTAATTTCTTCCACTTGGTTATGAAAATATGGCTGAATTCCATTTTGTTACCACATTAATCTTGCTATAATTGTGCATGTAAATGTTTTGTGAAGGCAAAAACAGATTTATATATGAAAACTTGCATGATGAAATGACTCAACATTTGCACATGACTGGTGACCATTTTGAGCAAGGTGTCCGAAGGGAGGAACATTAGAAATCAATAAAAAGGAAAGGACATATAATGCAAATATTATACTTTTAATCTTGCATGTTCCATTGTACAGACTTGGACACTTGATGATAACATAAATAAAATATGTATGCTTTATTCAGGGGCTTTCTGCAGGCAATTCTCAGAAATTTAACCAGGAGAGCAGTGAGTAACTTGACATAATCATAAAGGAATTACCAGTTTCTACACTCTGAGCTTTGGTGATGCTGGGTCATGTTTTTGTACAAAATGTGGATGTGGAAAGGTTGACAGCCACTTAATCATGCAAGTTTTCATATATACAAATGTGTTTTTGCCTTCGCAAGACATGTACATGCACAATTATAGCAAGATTTATGGGATAACAAGATGGAATTCAGTCATGTTTTCCAAACCATTGGTAAAAGACATTCTAGCACTAGCGAACAGCAAAAAACAGTATACTTCATCATTGGATTATTTTCCTTTGGGCTTGAATCTTGCCTTGCCACTTGTCAGCAACATTGCATGAATTTATTTAGAGAGGACTAGAATATGAAAACAGGGGTGTAATGCTGAGGCTTTATAAGGTGCTGGTCAAACTGCATTTGGAGTATTGTGAGTAATTTTGGGCCCCATATCTGAGGAAGGATGTGCTGGTGCTGGAGAGGGTCCAGAAGAGATTTACGAGAATGATCCCAGGAATGATTAAGTTAACATACGATGAGTGTTTGACGGCACTGAGCTTGTATTCGCTGTAGTTTAGAAGGATGGCGAGGGACCTCATTGAAACTTACTGATCAGTGAAAGGCCTGGATAGAGTGGATGTGTAGATAAAGTTTCTAAGACCAGTGGGCACAGTCTCAGAATAAAAGGACAAGAAGGAGATAAGGAGGAATGTCTATAGTCGGAGGGCGATGAATCTGTGGAATTCATTGCCACTGAAGGCTATGGATGCAGTCAATGGATATTTATAAGGCAGGGATTGATAAATTATTGATTGGTATGGGTATCGGGGTTATGAGGAGAAAGCAGGAGAATGGGGTTGAGAGGGAAAGATAGATCAGCCATGATTGAATGGCGGAGTAGACATGATGGGCTGACTGGCATAATTCTCCTCCTATCCCTGATGAACTTATGCCAACTCCACTTACTCTGGTAACCACTTTGACCTTAACTATTCTCCCAGTGATGGCTTGCTTTTAATAAATAGTATGAATTTTATGGAATTTATTTCCCTACATTCATGTGCTAACTCCCAGACTGTATGCCTGCATCTATCTTCCCAGTGTTACAACTCCTCGTGTCTCACTTGCAGGGAGGTATGCATATGTGAACTCTGTCATGCTTGCTGAATCTATCCACTGTATGGTTGTATTGTGGTATCTATATTACTAAAAGTCTGATCTTGACCACTTCCTGTTGTTTTGTATATTGATTTTAGAAAAAACGCTGCCACTTACGGCTGTGATTTTTGGCCTTCTTACTCAGAGTCCTCCTCCGCTGCGCAGGACAATAGGATTGTTCCCATCGATTTAAAAATAAAAGAGTTGGTGTTTTAAAAAATGTTGAGATTCTCTCTCTCTGAAGCCCACGCCCTTTCTGGAGAGACTATAAAAAACCCTGAAGTGTTGAGTGCCTCAGTCAGTCTCTGCAAGATGGGGGAGCGAGAGGGTCACGTCTCTCAGTCTCAGCCGAGAATAACACTGAACACGTGTCTACTAAACGGAGTGGTTTTATTGACCTGTCAGTGCCCTTAATGTGGTTTGAAAATATAGTTTGGAAATGCTAAAACTGTGTTGCCTTTGGTTTGGAAATTCTAAAGTTGTGATTGCCTAATTTAAAGTTTCCCTGGGGCCGAGTAAAGTTGCCCGTTGGCCCAATTAAAGTTGCCTTGCCTTCTATATAATTAAAAGTATAATCTTGACCACTTCTTGTTTGTGCTTTATATTGGTTTTAGAAGCAACGCTACCACGTACGGCTGTGGTTTTTGGCCATCTTACTCAGAGACCCCCTCCGCTCATCAGGTGCCGAGGATTTTTCCCATCGACGGAAAAATAAAAGAGTTATTAGTGTTTTAAAAATGTTGAGATTCTCTCTCCTGTCAATCATGCCATGAAGGCCACGCCCTTTCTGGTGGGAGGGAGGGTGAACTATAAAACCCAGAAGTGTGGGCATGGCTCAATCTCTGCAAGATGGAGGAGGGAGGGATCACGACTCGCTGTCTGTAGTGGCCTTGCACCCTGCTTGAAGTGGTACGAAACTGCACTTGAATTTGGTAGCCTTGTATCCTGCTTGAAATGGCATTTCAAGGAATAACCATGAGTCAACTGCCAGCCCACCAGCCGTGAGTGAGTAAGCTGCCAGCACAACGGGCTTGAGTGACTGAGCCGCCAGCACAAGAATCCATTAGGCTCACAATGTCCATTTTAGCCTTCTGAAAATCAGTCCATTCAGCCCACAACACCCATACTAGCTCTCCAGAAAGCCCCCCCCCCCCCCCCCAACTGGCCACCAATATTGGAATTGGTGGAGAGGCGGAATATTGCGTTGGGGGAACAGCCCTCCCGTGTGATGCAGGGACCCAACGGGTCCCACTCAATCTAGTCTTTCTTGTTTTATTGCCTCTCCACCTCTCCAAGTTTGGTTAAGTGAGACCAGCTAGTGAGTTTTCTATTCATTAATATTTCAGCAGAAATATGTCCTGTTGTATAATACTGCTTTTCCCTGCAGCTTGGGGCAGAATTCTTAAGCATTCAACACAATGTTCATATCTGTGGCGGCGCTGCCCTGGCAGCAGCGGCTCGCCTGCAGTCCGTCTGTTTTTCTTTTTATTTGTTGTTTTCTTGTCTTGTTTTTAGCGTTAGTTTGAGTTATTATGTAGTGTATGTGTGTGGGAGGGGTGGGAGAAATGTTCTTTGTCTCTTCCTCTTGGGGGGACGCGACTTTTCTTGTCGTATCCCCCGTCTCCGTCTCCGTCTGCACTGAGGCCTATCGCGGAGCTGCGGCCTCCAACTTTAACTGCGACCGACCCGAGGCTCCGGAGACAGAGCCAGCCAGGACTTACCAGCACGGGGCTGGCTGACTTCGGGGCTGCGGCGGGTTCAGGCTTTCCGGCGGCCCGACTCGGAGCTGTGGCGGCTTTCCGGTGGCGGTGGTGGCGGCAGCGACTTCGGAGGCCCGGCCGCGGGCCCAGTGGACGACATCGTCGGGAGCTCGCAGGTCACAGGTTGGTGACCTGTTTTTCCGGAGCTCCCGCGGCAACAGCTGCGTCCGCTGGACTGGAGGGCGGCAGCTTCAGCAGCTCCGACCGCCCCGGGCCGCGGAGTTGAACCGGACCACTCGCCAAGCACGGTTCACCCGCGGGACTTATTTACATCACCCGGTGCGGTCACAACATCGGAGGCCCGGGTCGCCTCAGCGCAGAGGAAGAAGGGAAGAGACAAAGACAAGATTTTTGCCTTCCACCACAGTGAGGAGGTGTCTGGTGAACTCACTGTGGTGGATGTTAAATATGTGTTTATTGTGTGTTTTTGTTATTTATTATATGTATGACTGCAGGCAACGAAATTTCGTTCATACCGCAAGGTCTGAAGTTTTCCAAGTTTCCAAGTTCCATCTGCTGAAATGTAGTCCTGATACTCGATGAAGATCGTAATCTAGGCAAAAAAAATGAGTCGGCCTAGCAAACTGATATCCATGAGAGCAGTTTGGGCTTGCAGTTCAAGAGAGCAGTTCGGGCTTGCTACAAGTCAGTAAATTATAAGGAACATGAGAAAATAGAACTAAACAAAGTCAGATTAACTTTCCATTTGCATTGCATAGTTTAATTTCTGCCATAGTCTTTGAAATTTGTATGTCATCTGATTTGTGCAAAGTGCTAGATTACTTACATCATAACATGCTTTGCTCCTTGGAATTTATTTTTATCCCATCTGTAGTATGGTGTTCAAATTCAATCCGTCTTCATTGCTTGTCAACTAGTACTGAGTCCCTTCATCAGTAAAAGTGGGACACGAGACCTACTGGTAGCATTTTGGTAGTACAACCCTGATGTTAGCTTCATTGAAGTCTCTAGCTACATGACCAGGGCTTTGGGGTGTTTTGTCCCAGAGGTTTAAGAGTGGAGCGAATGTAATGTGTGATTGCAGATCCATTTCTGTGACCAGCACACATTTGTCTGGTTTGGGCACCATCTTGGATCAGGCTGTCCTGAAGTTGGATAAGTTCCTCCTAATTGCAATCAACATTATATTGGCATATGAGTATTTTTACAATACTGGAGAAATTTTGAGGAATGAGATTATGATTCAGGTTTTTACACCAATACACTGTCTAAACAAAAATCTACCCATCATGTGAAACCTTACAAATATAACAGATATAAATTAGATAACTTCAAGACTGAGAGTCAAAAACTTTTTTCATAACAGACAAATGTTCGTTTTACCAAATCACCAATTAGTTTGGGCACCAAAATATGTGACGTTAAATTCTGGCCATATTTTAGTCATGAATATTTACATTTATTAATAAACTTCATATGAGCCACCACACACCACGCACGCACGCATTACAAGAGAACAGACGGGTGAAAGACACGGGGAGGTGGAGAGAGAGATAGAGAGAGACAGAGCGACACAGACACCCTGAAGTGAAGCTGGTCAAAAAGCTTCAAGCTCCTTGTGTAAATATTACGCCTAGGTGTAAATATCACCAACAATTTCTCCTTGCCCAAACACATTGACATGGACAAGAATGCATACCAACACTGAATTTCCTCTTGGAAATTTTGTCTTGGTGGGAATGTTGAGCAAGTAATAAAATATTTGTTTGGGACATGGTAAATACTTCCAGGCCTCCCATCCCCCCCCACCCGCCCCCCCCCTTTTTTTTCAAATTATCTGTTTGATTGTTTGTGACTGCTGCGGAAGACAACATGTAGATGCTTGGTCACACAGAATCTCATTGGTAAGGTGACAAACCAATGGTATAATGCTGGAGCATGGCCTAATGTAAGATGGTTTGGAACTGGAAGTTAAATCGTTCATTACAACTTGTTCTGCAAAAGGACTTCGCATGGGATGAGAGTAACAGTTGTTGTAATTTGTTGGGTATGGGTGGTAAGGCCCCTGCAAAATGTCTGGTTTGAAGTGACTGAGAGGAAGAATAGTACACAGACATATTTCCGTTTGCATGGTAAGTGTGGACATAGATTTGGGATGCAGCCAACATGTTAATTCACTAAGGTAGACACAAAATGCTGTGAGTAACTCAGCGGGTGAGGCAGCAATCTGGAGAGAAGGACGGGCGACGTTCTGGTCCGAGGACCCTTCTTCAGGACTGATGTCAGGGGAGGAGGTAGGACAAAGAAAGATAGATACAATGTATCGAGACAGTAAGACTAGTGAAAGAACTGAAAGGGGATGGAAGAGAGAAATGCAAGGCTATCTGAAGTTAGAGAAGTCAATTGTTCATACCGCTGGGGTGTAAACTACCCAAGCTAAATATGAGTGCGTTCCTTACCTCCAATATTGCGCTGTGCCTTGACAAATGGAGGATGGCCTAGGACAGAAAGTGCGGTCAGATTCGATGGGAGGGGGTTTTATTAAAGTGCTGAGCCTTGGGAGATCAGGTATGTTTAAGACTTACTGAGCGGAAGTGTTCAGCGAACGTGAGCGGTGCATGATCTTGGTCTCGCGATGTAGGAGCTGACACCCTAACTTGAACAGTTGGATACAGTAGAATGGAGGTTGGAGGTGTGCAATGGGAACCTCCTGCTCACCTGGAGTAAGACTGTTGGGGGGTCCTTGCGTGGAGTCGAGTGGGGAGATAAAGGACGGGTGTGTTGCAACTCTCTCCTGCCTCGGTTTGCAGGGTTGAAAGAACCTTTTCTGGAGGGAAAGGTCTCTGTGGCAAAGTTAAAGGGGACTATATGGGAAGATGTGCCAGTAGTGGGACCCCGTTGAGGTGGCGAAAATGTTGGGAGTTTTTTATATGCTGCAATGGAACGGCTGATGGGGTTGAAGGTGAGGATAAGGAGGACTGTCCTCCCCTTGTTACGAATGAGGCTGGAGGGTGAAGTGTAATAGCGAGCTGTGAGCTATCAGAGGAGACCCTAGTGGAGACCCTATCATATGGAAACAGGGAGCCCCACTTTACTAAAGAAATGAGGACATTTCCGATGCTCTGCTATGGAAACACCTGGGCATCCGGAGCATGCGCTTAGAAGGTGAATTGGGGAATAGGGGATATAGTCTTTAACAGGACAGGGAGGGAAGCAGTGTAGTCAAGATACTATGGGAGTATGAGGTTTGTAGTAATGATTTGGTCATATATCGGTTTCCTGATGGAGACGGTGAGATCTAGAAAAGAGATAGTCCAAGTGAATTTGAGTGCCGTGATGGAGTGATTTGAGTGGTGAGAATTATGGTTTGATGAAGTCAGGATACTGCATGGTGCAAGAGGTAGCACCAATGCAGTCCGTCATCAATGGTAGAGTTCGGGGGCATAGGGCCAGTGTACCGCTGAACAGGGATTGGTCGACATACCCTTCAAAATGGCAGGCGAATAGCTAGGGCCCATGTGATGGGCCATTAGCTACACATTGGATTTTGGACTCTTCTTTTCCATTCCTTCACTATCACAAACTATGTACTTTCCATATTAGCCACAACATCTCTCCTATGATATTCATTTCACTAGTGTAACACTGTGTCGTAAACACCAGGTAACAATATTAGGATTCTGTCTTAAGTGACTGATTTAATATTAAACTAAAATATTAAAACGAGTCTACTCCTCGGGCGCCATCCCAACTCGAACCTGCAATTCACCAAATTACCTGTGAGGTAATGTCGGGCTAGTTTCGGAGTCAACAATATAGATGGGGTTAATTTAGAGTAAAATGGGAATGAAAAGAAAAAGACCCACATTTCAACATTTTTAATTTTGTTCGAACCCTTCCGAGGGGGGGGGGGGTGAGAGAAGAGAGAGTGGAAGGGGGAAGGAGAGTGAGGGGGGAGGTGGAGTGGGCGGGGCGTGAATGCAGGTATCGACGTCCGTACGCTGAGAGAGGGAGGAGAGACGGAGAGCAAAATGCAACCGTGCGATTACATGTTCAGAATAGTTCTGGGAAATGAAGCGTGGCATCTCATGCGATGAAAGCTGTCGGGCGCTCTATGGAATACAGGGAGCAGCCCTGCCTCGCATTAAACACAAAAATCAACTCCCCTTTAACATCACACTGCCCCCTTTCCCCTACAACACACAACACACACACACACACACACACCCACACACACACACACACACACACAACAACACAACCCACACACACACAAAACACCACACACACACAACATCACACACACACACACACACACAACCCAACAGAACACACACAACACACCACACACACACACATACACAAACTACGACACCCCCGCAACACTTAACTACCTCCCTTGGATATAGATTACAGAGGGAGGAGGGACAGCCTGGGTGAGGGTAACCATGAAATCAATGTCCAAACAATCTCTCTCTTTCTTCCATCATTCCTTTCTCTTTCGTCTTCTTTCTCTCTCTCTTCTCTCTGTCTTTCACTCCTGTCTCCCTCTCTCACCACTCTTTCTCCTTTTTCCTCATCACTCCTCTCATTCTTCTCTTTACTTCTTTCCTCTCGTCTCTTTCTCCCTCTCTTTCTCTCTCTCTTTCGTCCCTCCCCCTTTCTCCTCTCGTCTCCCCCTCTCTTTCCCCATCTCCTCTTCCTCACTCCTTTCTCCCTCTCCCCTTCCTCTCTTCCCCCTCTCTTTCTCCTTCTTCCTTCCCCTCTCTTTCTCTCGTCTCTCCCCTCCCTCTCCTCCCTCTCTCACCCTTCCCCCTCCCCCCCTTCTTCCCCCCCTTCCCCCTCTTATCCCCCCCTCTCCTCCCTCTCCCCCTCTCTTCACCCCCTCTCCCTCTCCCCCCTTTTTCCCCCCTTCACTTTCCCCCCCCTCTCACCTCTCCCCCTCCCCTCCCCCTCCTCTCCTTTCCCTCTATCTCCCCCTCTCATCTCTCCCCCTTGTCTCTCCCTCCCTCTCCCCCCTTTTCAACTCCTTCCCATCTCTCCCCCTCCCTCTCCCTCTCCGCTCCCCCTTCTCACCCCCCCTTCCCCCTCTCATCTCCCCCACCCTCCCTCTTCTCCCCCCCCCCTTTTCTCCCCCTCCCATTCTCACCCTACCCTTTCCCTCCCCCCACCTCCCTCTCCCCCCCCCTCCCCCTCAGCCCCCCCCCCCCCGCCCCTCCAACCCTATCCCTCCTCTTCTACCCTCCCTCCCCCCTTTCCCTCTTCCCCCTTTACCTAATCTCTCCCCTCTCCCCCTCCTAAACTCTCCCCCTAACCCCTCCCTCTCCCCCTCCTTCTCCCCCTCACTCTCCCCCTCCCTCATCCCCCTACTTTTCCTTCCCCCCTTCCCTCTCCCCCACCCCTCTCCCTTGTCCCCTCTATCCCTCCCCCCCCTCTCCCCTCCCTCTCCCCCTCCCTCTCCCCCTCCCTCACCCCCCTCCTCTTTCACCCCCCCCCTACAATACCTACCCCCCCCCCCTATCCCTCCTCTTTTTCCCCTCTCCCCCTCTCCTTCCCCCTCCTCCCCCTCTTTCTCCCCCTCCCCCTCCCCCTCCCTCTCCCCTAATATCCCCCTCCCTCACCCCCTTCCTCCCCTCCCCTCTCCCCCTCCCTCTCGTTCCCCCTCCCTCCATCTCCCTCGGTTTCCTCATCCCCCTCTCCCTTCCCCCTCCCTCTCCCCCCCTCCCCCACCCCTCCCTCTCCCCCCCTTCTCTCCCCCTTTTCTCCCTCCACTCTCCCCCTCCCTCTCCCCCCCTCTCCCCCTCCTCTCCCCCTCCCTCCCCCCTCACCTCTCCCCCTCCCTCTCCCCCCTCCCCCTTTGCCCCTCCCCTTTGCCCCCTCTTAGCCCCTCCCCCCTCCCCACCCCTCACGCCCCCCTCTCCCCCTTCCGCTCTCTCTTTCTCCCCCTCTCTCCCCCTCTTTCCCTCTTCTCCCCCTTCTTCCCCTCTTTCCCCACCTCCCCCCCTCATCTCTTTTACCCCCCCTTTCCCCCGTCCCCTCTCCCCTCCCTCTCCACTCCCTCTCTTCCCCTCTCCCCCTCCCTCCCCCCCCCCCCTCCCCCTCTTCCACCCCTCCCACTTCTCCCTTTCCCCCTCCCCTCTCTTCCCTCCCTCTCCCCCTCCTCTCTCCTCTTCCACTCCCCGCCGCCCTCCCCCTCCCCTCTCCCCCTCCTCTCCCTCTCCCCCTCCCCTCCCCTACACTCCTCTTTCCCTCTCCTCCCTGCCCTGCCCTCTCCCCCTGCCCCCCTCCCTCCCCCCTCTTCCCCTTCCCCCTCCCCCCCCCTCCGCATCTCTTTTCCCCCACTCCCTCTTCCCCTCTCATTTCCCTCCCCCCTCCCTCTACTCCCTCTTCCACCCCCCTCTCTCCCTCCTCCCCTCACCCACCCCTCCCCTCCCCCTTTCCCCCTTTTCCCCATCTCTCGCCCCCTCCTCCTTCCCTCCCCTCTCTTCCCCCCCCTCCCCCTCTTTCCCCCCCCCCTCCCCGCCCCTTCCCCCCCCCCCCTTCCCCCCCCCCCCCCTTTCTCCCCCTTTCCCCCCCCTCTGCCCCCCCCCCCCTCCCTCCCCCCCTCCCTCTGCTCCCCCCCCCCCTTTATCCCCCCCTCTTTCCCCCCCCTCTTCCCCCCCCCTCTTCCCCCCCCCCCTTTCTCCCCCGCCCCCCTCCCCCCCCCCCCATCCTCTCCCACCCCCCCCTTTCCTCCCTTTCCCCCCCCCCCCCTTTCATTTCCCCCCCCCTCCCCCCCCCCTTTCTCTCCCCCTCTCTCCCCCCCCCCCTTATCCCCCCCACCGCTCCCCCCTCTCCACCTTTCCCCCCCCCTCTCCCAACCCCCCCTTTCTCCCCCCCCCCCCTTTCCCCCCCCCCTTAGGCTCCACCCCCCCCTCCTTTCCCCCCCCCCCCCTACCCCCCCCCTTTCTGTTTCCCCCCCCCCTTTCCCCCCCCCCCTTTATTCCCCCCCCCCCCCCTTCCCCGCCCTCTTTCACACCCCAACTTTTCCCCCCCACCCAACTTTCAGGATTTCCCCCCCACCCCCTCCTTCCCCCCCCCCTCACCCCCCCCCCCTCTCTTTCCCCCCCCCCCTTTCCCCCCCCCCCCCCCCCTCTTTCACCCCCCCCCCCCCCTCTTTTCACCCCACCCCCTTTCTTTCCTCCTTCCCCACCCTCTTTCCTCTGGAAGATGGGGAGGGGTTAGGGTCAGTTCCATCTATTCCTCAACTATCACCCCCCAATCCTCTCTTTCTCTATTCCACACAAGTGATCATTACACTTCGAAACACAGGCTGCGGGGGGGGGAGGGCTGATGCAAAGGCAAAGATTAAATGAGATCCATTCGGAAATTTGGACCTATCTGTGAGGGAATGGCATTGTGACATCACACAATGAAACACTGCAACATAAGGGCGGCGGGGAGGGGGTTGGTGAAAGGCTGATGTAAATGAGATCCAATCCGCGGATTGGACATCTGTAGACATTGGGCATTGTGAATCACATCGATGGAGCGTTCACACAAACGGCACGCTGCACCACAGCACGCACCCACGCACGCACGCAAGACCCGTTTAGTCAGTTCCCTCCAACGCTATCGTCTTTGAGGGGGTTTAGGGGAGGGCAGGGGAGAGAATGGGGAGAAGGTTTGGGGCAGTCCTCTATTTCCCACTCCCTAACACCCCACTCCTTCTCCTCCTCACCTCCCCATTCACCCAACCTCTCCCGCCTACTACATTCACTCTCTCCCCACTCTTCCTTCTCCCACTCAATCCCCCGACTCCCCTCTTCCCTCCCCAAGGATCGGGCCTTAACCAGCCGCTCGCCCGCCCGCCGCCCATGCCTTATCTTTCTCTCGATCTGAGAGCATGTCCTGCGTAATGGAGCGTGTTTGGCTTCCTGACCAAAGTTCCTAGCCTGTGGACTCCTCGGTAGCGCGCAAGCGGGAGGGGCTTCGCGAGCTGCGCCAGCTTACACGGAAACTGACGCCTTATCTCTCTTCCTCCCGTCGGCAGAGCATTTTGTGAACCGGGGTGGCTTGCGCGGGCGAGTCCCCCAGCCGGGCGGGCGGCGCAAGCATTAGTTTGGGGGGGGCGGGAGAGGCGCGGGCGAGTCAGCTGCGGGAGGGGCGCGAGCGTAATTGGAGGTAGGGGGAGCCAGCTGCAACATGAAGAGAGAGAAGCAGCTTGGGATTGATCGGCATGTGGGATAGGTGACGTAAGCAGCTCGTTAGTGTGCCTGTTAATCGATTTTAAAATGAGTGGTGTTGTGGGGGGTGGTGGGGACAGGGAGTATTTTTTTATTTTAAAATGTGTACAATAAAATGTTATAAATGTAATAAGGAGTAAATCCATGAATAGTAGAACGAAAATCCCGCTAGCGAAATTGAATAAGAAACAGTTTTGAGCATGTGGTTTTTGGCAGATATGGAATCAAATGGTATTCACACAAACACACACACAACAACACACAACAGAATTTTAAAATATAAGTTACGAAAGATGATAAGATAAGATTAGAAGAGAATGGATATGATATGATTGGTATAAATAATATAAGTTTAAAAAAACAGATCGCAGCACGGAATTAGGCTCCGCATAAGTCAATTTTGAAGACATGGTCACGAAAGTTAAATTCCTAGACACACTTTTTAGAAGTCGGTCTCACGGGCGCCTATTTCATGTATTTCAGTAATACAATTTACTGGATTTGTAGTGAACTCAGTTTTGTCCCTCATTGTACTTGTATATTATAGAAACATAGAAACTAGTGCAGGAGTAGGCCATTAGAGCTTTTCCATTTCACACACCCCACCCCCAGCCATCCTCTAAAATATCCAGTGTGTTGATCTAAAAGAAATTGAGATATTTAAGCAAATTCAGAACCACCAAAGCAATGTTGTGGTATAAATTAATTCTCGAAGTGATTATTTTGCCATAGCAGCAGCAGTCAGCTTTGAAATTAAATGAAGGTTTTGGTTGTCTGGTATGGTTGCAGTGGAAGCACATGGTTGAAGTTAATAAAAGTGAAACAGTTATTAGTTGGATTTCTCATACAGACCATGCTGTGATGAGGGGTATCAATTGGAAGTTAATCAATGTTATTAAGGGAGCTGTTAAGCTAAAGAAACTATTTCTGCTATGATGAGCTAATCCAGCAATAGAGGGAATTGACAGAAAATTCAGCAGGCCTTTTGTTTAAGAAGTCAGAAATAATTTCCATTATGCAGCAAAATGGAAGAGATTTGGGACCTTTTTCTGCAAGTGGTCCAAATGATGGTTGTTGACAATTAATTAAGAAATAAAATGTAAATATGATTATCCCAATATATCTGGGAGAAAACACATGTATAGTTATAAACCAGCACTGCAGTTTCTGTGTGTATTATTTTTTTCACAATAAAACATGCCTGTTAACCATAGAGTGGACTTGAGAGTAAGAATAGCCTTGCTACCACCCAGCTTTGCATTTGGAAACTAGTCCTGGCAGAGAAAGTTTCAAGAAATAGAGAAAGGTTAAGTAAGTAATGAGTAAAACCATGGTAGTTAACAAGTTTGAAAAGTCCCCCAATCAGTTATAAAAAGATAAAGGTTAGGTACTCTTAAATGATGAGACAATTAATATATTGGTGTTTTGAGGACGTCGATTGCCCTTGTAACATAATTCGGCTGAATGTACAATTTTAGTTTGGAAAGGCTACTGCTTATATTGTCCTTCAATGCAAGTGATTAGATAACAAGGCAGCAGTGTTTACTCCAGCTATAGTGAACACTACTACTATGTATTGCATTGGATTATTATCATAATCTGATTCTCACAACATGGGAAGAGTGGCGAATCATTTACTCGCCAATTTGATTTTTTTTATTGTTTGAAGTGCTGACAGAGTATAATGATATGGGAAGGATGTAAACATTGGTCGACATGGCCTTTAGCAAAACATTTTGATATGGACCTTGCATGGTAGCTGGTTAAAAAAAAACAGTTAGATACCCATTGGATCCAGATGAGTTTTAGCAAATTGGTTATTGGTAGAAACCCAAAGGTTGGTTGATTGAGGCGTGTGACTAGTTGAGTTCACCTGGGGGGAAAAAAGGGTGCTGGATCGTTTTGTTTTCCATCTAATTGATGTAAATAGATGGGAATGTGGTGGTTACAGGGACGGAGTCACCTAGACCTCAGCCTTTTTCCCCTCATCACCCATCACATAAACACCTAATTGCCACCATTGCAAAGGATCCCAACCACTAGTCACCATTTCCATCTCCACCACTTTCTGCTTTCTGCATGAGACTTATTGCCCTCTCGCAACTCCCTCGTGCCCTCATCCCCTTCGCCCACCGAAACCACCCTATACCCCAGTACTATTCCCTTGCAACCGCAGGCAGCATGCAAACCTATTCCTTATACCTCTCCCTCAACTCCATTCATGACCCCAACAGTCCTTTCACTTGAGCTGAGGTTCTCTTGCACCATCCAACCTCTTACTTTGAGTTGACCCAACCTCTTTTTTGAGGATGTAACTTGTAGGATGAAACATGGGACGAGCCAGTTGGATGTAGTGTACCTGGACGTTTCAGAAAGCCCCGATATGCACCTAACTTTGGCCCACATAGGAGAATTAGATAGGCATAGTTAGTGCACATGGTATGGGGTAGGGTACTGACATGGATAAGAGAATTGTTGGCAACAGGAAACAAAGAGGTAGGGGATTAATGGGTCCCTTTCAGAATAAAACCAGGGCAGTGACTAGTGGGGTACCACAATGCCGGTGCTTGGGACTGCAGCTATTTACAATATACATTAATGATTTAGATGAAAGGTTTAAAAGTAACGAGCAAATTTGCAGATAAGACAAAGCTGGGTGGCAGTGTGAACTGTGACGAGGATGCTATGAGGATGCAGGGTGACTTGCACAGGTTGGGTGAGTGGGCAGATGCATGGCAGATGCAGTTTAATGTGGATATGTTAAAACAGACAACAACACAAATGGTTGAAGGTAAACCAAGCCAATCTTTAATCGATATCGTCAGACTGGGTGTGGCGGATGCCTGGTGCAAAGTGAACACAACTTTACTCAGCTCTGCCCAGCATACACTCTCCGAATAAAGGAAAGTTAATGCAGTTATACATTTTTATTATCAGTAAAAAACTGCTATCAAATCTGAATATGGCATGACTGAAAGATTCTACAGCCTTTCAGAATGTAGGAAAAGCTGGGTCCAAATCAGGCTCCTCTAATAACAAGTTATTCGATTATCTTTGCAATGACAGCTATATTTTTAATTGTCCTTCTTCTTAGCCGTGGACAAGCACTGTTATACTGCAAGTTTCCATCTTAATTTCCTATAATCAACAAATGACAACCTTTTACAACCATTTGTGTACAGATACATCTGCAAAGTCAGCAATATTATACAAACTTGGCATGGAGGTCAACTCTATTTTGTCCTTTCACAGAGCATTTGGTCTTATGTTTCCATCTAATAATTAGTAAGAAGTACGACATCCAGTTTGTGCATTTTGTGATTTCTATTAGATTTGACTATAGATTCTCTTTCATTCCCTCCTTTTATCATAACATTATTAACATTCACAGTCCTCGGTAGGTACACAATGGCTGCTAGCATTTAATAATAAAGAAATTAACTTACAGAATGATAAAGCTATAATTGTATTCTTCATTGACCACCACCCTGATGAAGCCGTGTTAGGTCGATGAATCAGGTGGTCACCTGTACGCAGTGTAAACCTTCTGCCGATATTCTTGGGGTTCGCCGATAAAGTCGCAACCTGTGCGAAGGTGTTGCAGTGTGCAGAAGAGTTGTTGCACAGGTCCCCCTCCCGGCTGTGGTGTTCACACACTTGAGCGAGTTGCCAGTGTTCCATGGGCTTTGACATTCTCCTCCCAGTAGGTTTGGGTGACCTGCTTCCACAGCACCACGTAGAAGCGGCTGCTGGACTTGGAAGCCCAAACCAGTGTAGATTGCGTCTGTGTTGACGTAGAAGGTGCTACCAAGAAGTTGAATGCCGTTGAACCTCCTCGAAATCTCGACAGCAAGGCCAGGTCAGAGTTGGCAGTTCATGCAGCAACTCCTGCCCTGGTTGCCCACTAACCCAGTTTAGGATCGATCTGCATTGTCCCCCTTAGAACTTGCTCAGGTTCCAGTCTTGGCTGATGCGCTGTTCTCGGGGGCACATGCCATAGATATCTGGGATTTGTTTGGTTGTCAAAAGTCATCGGGTGTAGGTTCTCTCTGCCAGTCGGCATCGATCTGGTCAGGGTTGGGAACAAGACGGCAATTGTCCTTCTCATCAGGAACGCCATCATTGCCATCCTCATCAATGTCCTGATTGTCATCACACACCAGGTCTGAGTCGTTGTCTTCCTGATCATGATTATGCATAATCTCCCTCAAGAGGTCCATCCGTTTCAAATTGTTCAGCTTCTCTCTCTCTAGACCCTTGGTCACACGATATAGCTTGAAATGCTTCAGAATTGTTGATCAAATGTGGTTCGTCTTTCCAAAGTTGTGACCAAAGGCTTTGCACTTCCTGATCTGTACAGACGTTCTTTCTCCCAGATTGTCCATCAGTGTGTGAAAGCAGCATTCTTCTTCCTTCTCCATAAATGCTGTCTGTCTGTCTGATCCATCACAACTCAGCCCCTTACTTTGTTCCCAGCTGGGATTTACCTCAATCCAGTTCTGTAACTGCCTTGAACTCCAAAATCAGGGCTTTGCAACTCCACAACCCCATTGCACTCTTTCAGCTGCTGTGTGATGGAAGCAAGATGGTCGTTTTCAGTCTGGGCATTGGTAAGCAATTTTTTCATCTATTTCAGCTTGGTCTGTAGCTCCAGGATCAACTGGTACCTTTTTCGTGTTACTTCAAGAACCTGTCCATCTTGGTCAGTGTTAACGCAAGGACAGTTGTCGGCCTTATTCAGGATGTCTTGGTGCAGCAGTTGTTCCCCAAGTCCAGCCCATCTGGGCCAACATTGGGATAAAAAGGAGGGTTAGTAGCTCCATTGTCCTTTCTTTGTTCTCATCCATTTACAGTCTATCGTATCAGATGTCTCCAACGGGGGTGATCTTCAATCTTCACGGCGGTTGGTGTCGTAGTAGCACCTGGTATAGTCCCCTCCAACACAGTCCCAATTTCGCCCAATCCCAGTACTTTATCAGTACGTAGTCTCCCAGTAATATGGACTTTGTCTGTGTTCAACTGGCAGTGGCTTCTGCGTTTCCAATTCCTGTGAATGCAAGACTGACAAGGTTTGGGTTAATTGCTGTGCGTATGTCATTAATTCATCGCTGAGGGCTTGTGGATCAAAACTAACTTCCACACTCTTTAGTGTTTTATTCATTCCCTCCATTAATCCAGAATTCTATGGGTGGTGGGGGATGTGAGATCACTCTTTAACTACTTACAAGGCAGACCCTGTAAAAATATTCATATTAAGACAAAAAAAGAACATTTTAAAATATACCCAAATTTAAAAATAATCTCAATTATTCCAATCTATCTCCCCAAATTCACAAATTTAAATTAACAGATTTTGTTCTGATATTAAGGCATCTCCAATCTCATCCAATACATCTACCTGGAAGCCACATGGCTAGCATGGAATTCAGGTCTCTATTTGAACTTGATTCAAAAGGTAAGAAATAGGAAGAAAATAAGAGAAAACAAAGAATAAACAGTTAATTTTGCAAGCTCATTCAATGACATCTTATTTCATCTGACACAGACCATTTCATCAAAAATGAAATATATAGGAATATTTAAATATAGTCTGGGACTAGATGTCAAGTACCCGCAATTGTTTTTGTCTTTTTTTGTTACCTTTGAGTTTCCCTTTATTATTTGTTCATCCTTTATATGTGCTAATATGCCAGCATTTTATAATACAGAAAAACTCAGGTTCACAAATGGTCCGAGAGCGGTGAGCCAGTGGTCCGTCAAGAGAAACGGCGCGCCCTCTTCGTTTCAGAAAAGCGCGTTGCATGGCAGATGTTAAGTATATTACATTCCTTTTTGTCTGGCACAGTCGGTCTGTCTACTAGTATCTTAGTTCTGTGTGGCCAATATGGCTGAATTCGTATTTCTGGGCATTTCCCCTGGGAGACTGTCGTGGCCACTCGTATGGACATTGAACTTAATAATGACTGTGGGACTGGGAGGGCTAAGGCTTGCAGTGCCTTTATGTTACAAACATCTTCTTCTTGTTGGAGTAACTCTCTTTTTTTCCCTTGCTGGATTCAATTACTCCTCTTTCCTCTTCTGCCTTAGCCCTTTCCCTCGAGGGGTATTGGAGCCCCGCCTCCCTGCGGGATCTTATGTGGAGGAGGTGGTCTACACTATTCCCGAATTTGTTCCTCATCCCCTCTTCTCTCGATAGGGTCGCCCCCAGACATAGGGTCTCTGGAGGACTTACCGGTACTGGGTTTGTCCTTAACTACTAATTGGTTATTCTCCAAACTCTTCTTATGAGCGCTTCCTTTCTCTGCATTATCCCTTTAACTTCATCCTGTTCCTCTGCCACTGGCATTCCATCTGAAAGTACTTTCCTGTCATAGTCCGTCTTTATTCTAAATTCACTCCTCTCTTACAGCGTAATCATCTACTCTATGTCGCGTCTCCTCCCACCTTTTTCTTCTGCCCCTCTTTTTTTGGTCACTCTGGAGTGTCACAAATGCAGAAAGGATGATGGGCCAAATGACATTAAAATTAAATATTTTTTATAATTAAATGATGCCAAGCCAAGATACCATCCATTCCTCACACTAAATCCCAGTTTATTTTTGAACCGGGTTATATACAGAATTACATGGAATGTAGGGGCACAGAAGTAAGCCATTTGGAGCATTGATACTCCTGCTGTCACAAATTTACAGTTCCTTTCCTATTACCTACTGTAGCCTATTGGGTTAGCTGGTCATTTAAATTTGTACCTCCAAATTCCATTACATTTCCCAAAACATTACCCTACCAATTCCAGTTTCCCATGCGTCCAAAATGATCGGTCATCTCATCCTATAATCATTAGTGAGAAAACAGAGATGATTTGTAGGTTTTTTTACTCATATATCTTTTTTTTCTTTCCCTTTCCAAGGGATTTTACAGCAATTGCACATTACAGCGTACCTAAAGTAAATATAATAGTTCATAGTTCAATACCTCAAGCCAGTTATAATACAAAAGGATGCAATAAATTATTAACAATGCTCTCAAACCCCCCCCCCCCCCCCCCCCCCCGCGGTGACCTTGCGTTCACGGAAGGCCTCTCAGAGTCCCGTGGCGCGTGTGTTCCCTCTCCAGGGGACACCGCCGAGCACGGACATAGGCCTGGAAGCAAGGGGGCAGGCAGTGACTCTGGTGTTGACATCGGCCTCCGCTACCTTGACCTATCTTGGCCAAGTCCCACGAGCAAACTGACAGGGAGATTCCCATCCCCCCTCCTACCTCCTCCCCCCCCTCCGCCCTCCTCTCCTCCCCCTCCCTCCCCTCCCCCCCTCCTCCTCCTCCGCTCCCCTCCCTCCTTCTCCCCCCCTCCTCCTCCCCCCCCTCCTTTCCTCGCTTCCCTCCCCCCTCCACCTTCCCCCTCCCTCCTTCCCTCCTCCTTCTTCCCCCTCCCTCCTCCTCTCTCCTCTCCTTCCTCCATCCCGCCCTCCCTCAACTCTCCCCCCTCCTCCTCCTTCCTCCTCCTCCTCCTCCTTCCTCCTCCTCCCCTCCCTTCCTTCCCTCCTTCCCCCTCCTCCTCCCCCACTCCTCTCCTACCCCCACTCTCCTTCAAACCTCCTCCTCCCCTCTCCTCCTTCCTCCTCCATCCTCCTTCCCCCTGTCCTCCTCCCCTTATCACCTCTCCTCCTCAAACCCTCCTCCCTCCTCCTCCTCTCCCCTCCCTCCCTCCCCTCCCCCCCCCTCCCCTCCCCTCTCCCTCCCTCCCCCACTCCTCCTCCTCACCTCTCCCCCACCCCTCCTCCTCCTCCTTTCCCCCTCTCCCCTCTCTCCTCCTTCCTCCCTCCTCCCTCCTCCTCCTCCCCCTCCTCCTCCTCCTCCCCCCTCCTCCTCCCTCCCCTTCCTCCTCTCCCCCTGCTCCCAAAGACACAATCCTCCCCTCCCTTCCCACTACCCTCTCCCAGCGCATACCTCTCCCCCCCTTCCCCCCACATCCTCCTCCCCTCCCCCTCCTCCTCCTTCCTCCACCCCTACCCCCTCCTCCACCTCCATCCCCCACTCCCACCACCCCCCTCCCTCCTCCTCCCTCCCCCTCCTCCTCCTCACTCCTCCACCTTCCTCCCACACCTCCTCATCCCCCCTCTCCTTCATACCTCCCCCATCCTACCCCACCTCCTCCCCCCCCTCCTCTCCTATCCTCTCCTCCTCCTCTCCTCCCCAAACCTCCCCCTCCCCAGATCGGCTTTCCCCACTCCCTCCTTGTGCCCAAAACATCAGGATCGTGGGACTAAAATGCAAGCAGAATTTGAGGAGCAGACCTTCAGATGTTCGTACAGGGGCAAGCAACCTCACCACTCCATTTAAACGTGGAACAATGAGTTCTCTACCTCACAGCAGAAAATACAGGAGGCCGGCGCGCGGCATGCACACACACACCACACAACACACACACACACACACACACACACACACACACACACACACACACACACACACACACACACACACACACACACACACATCTCCCCCCCCTCAAGCCTCATCGTCGTTGTTAGGATTCAAATAAGACCTGTGTTGTACAGACGTCCCCCCCTCACTCATTGCCAAGTTATTCCCCATGTCTATCCAATCGCTGACTACTTAGTAGCAAAGACAATAGCAACAAACCTTTCTAGTCTGTTATGCCCAATCCTCACGCCGAGCACGGGGTAGGCTCCGGCCGTCGTGGACCAGAATGAGCGATCTGAGGACGGTCACAAGCAGAGCAGGGCCAGCCGGTTGTGGCTTCCGCGAGGGGAAGCCCACCCACAAGCATGACAGACGATCGGGCGGGGGAGACGGAGAGGAGGCCGCCACCGCCGCTGCCATGTTGTAGAATATCATGGAGCCCAGCGGAGCGCGCAGCACAACTTCAGCACGTGTTTAGCGGCTTCAATCCAGGGCGCTGGGGGGGAGGGCGACTGGGCCACGTAACTCGCAGCTTATGGAAAACAGTGCCGAGCAGGCTGTGCGTAGAAAATTCTGTGCAGCTGGCAGCGAGGAGTAGAGGCATAGTTACGTCATCTGCTCGTTAGCGCTTCAAAACATAGCTCAGGTTTTTGAACAATTTTAATTAAAAACTCGGGAAATAATGAATCACATTTTCAGATGAGGCGATTTTCGAGATGACGAGGTAATGTGTAAATATTTCAACATTAGCACGTCGGGTTTTCGAGGAGATGTGAATCACAGATAAACCAGACACACACAAACAAATACATCCACATCCAAGATCAGTTTTATATTATAACTGGACCAAGTGCAGACCCATTAGGTCTGTTCCCCCAATGCGCGGTTGCAGGGGGTTGGGGGGGGGGGGGGGGGGGGTTGGGGGGGGGGGGGGGGGGGGGGGGGGGGGGGGGGGGGCGGCATGTGGCGTCACACACACTAACCACCCCCACACATACACACTAACCCTCCCTGCACACACGCTAACTACCCCCTTTGATATATTAATATTATTCATTTGCTCCTTTTATCCCATAACCACCCTATCCACCATAGCCCCCAACTCGTAGGCGCGTCTAGAGAGGGGAGGGGTAGAGAGTGAGGGCAGAGAGAGAAGGGGGAGGGACCGAGAGAGAGGGGTAAGAGACACCGAGAGAGGGGGCGGAGGGGGGTAGAATTGGGTGGGGGGGAGAGAGAGGGAGGGAAGGGTGTGGGGGGATGGGGAAGAGGGTTTAGGGGAGATGGGGAAGGGGGAGGAGGGGAGGGAGAGAGGGGTGGAAGAGAGAGGAGGGGAGAGAGAGTAGGGAGGAGGAGAGAGAGTGGGGAGGAGGGGGGGCGGGTGGGGGGCCGAGGAGAGAGGGGGGAGAGAGAGGAGTGGGGCGGGGCGGCAGCTATAGGATCTTTGCTGAAGACTGACAAAAGTTGCGGAGGATCGGGCCGGGGAGACGGAGAGGAGGTCGTCCCCTCTGATGGGTAGAGAGGAGAGTGGAGAGATGGTGGGAAGAGGAGGGGGGAGTGAGTGGGCTGTGAAAAGTGGACAGAGATAGAACCGGCCTGACTCTCTGGAAACCAGCAGCTGGAGTGAGCGGGCGGGGGAGGGGTGTGGCTTCACAAGCTGCGCCGGCAGCGCGTGAGCGCCGGTGACCTCGGGATTGGCAGAACTTTCTCATTCTTTCTGCGCCTTGTGAAGAACTTGGGGTGGGGGGACGTAATTCGTCGAAAACTGCGCAGGCACGTTGACCGCAGCTGCATTAATCCAGAGCGGTGGGGAGGGGGGGGCATGAGGAAAGGCATTGTGAGGTCAGCAGCTGGGCAACCGTTATCTATACACATTTAAAACTCTGTGTGTGTGTCATTTTGCATGTGAAACATATCTCCTTGAAAACCAGACGCAAAAACGCAGAGATTTTTACAATTTTAGTAGGGATTTAATTTATGAGTTCAGATATTCACTCCTTGGTCAATTATGTCCCCAGATTTTGAATAAAATTGTTCACAAAACTTACCAGCTCACCAGCTGCTGACGTCACAATGCCAACATGCCCAACAATCCAGGCCCACCTGCGTCCTGCCCTCCCCCCGCCGCTGTGGATTAAAGGCGCAGAAAGATCGAGAAAGTTCTGCGGAACAAAGATTCTACACCTGCGTTCCGCTATAGCTTCTTTGTTCTACAGATCTCGGGGCAGCGACTCCTCTTGCGCTGAACTTCTCCTCATAGGTTCTGCAGCTCCAATCTGCTACCGCCACAGCCGGCGCAGCTCGCAAAGCCCCGCCTGCCTGCACGCCCCTCCCATCCCCTGCGTGCTCATTCTAGCTGTGGGTTTCCAGATAGTCAGAAGCCGGTGCTCCTTTGCTGTGAACGCTCGCTCCTGGGCGAACGCATCTTGCATTGCAGCTGTTGTCAGCTGGCAGTTATCAATGACTGCGGGCGTCGCGAGGCTGAGTTACGTCAAAAACCCACCCCCCCCCCACCCCCGACGCACGCTGGCATTTGGCTCTCTGACTCCTTCTTGAACGAGCAGGTTCTGCAGATCCGGAGGACAGGCGAGATCCTGGGGAGGGGGAGTGGGGGATGGAGGGAGAGGGGAATGGGAAGAGGTGTGGAGGGAGAGTGTGGGAATAGAGGGAGAGCAGTGGGGGTGATAGGGAGTGGGGAATAGATGGACTGCCCCAACCCTCTCCCTCCCACTCTCCCCGAGCACTCTCCCCCTCCATTCCCACTCTTCACCCTTCTTCCCATATCCCATCTCCCCCTCCCTCCCCACTCTTCCCTCTCTCCCCGTACCACTCTCCCCCTCCCTCCACACTCTTCCCCCTCTCTCCCCTACCCCATCTCCCTCCTCCCCTCCGCCCCTCCCTTACCCCCTTCCCTCCATCCCCTCC
Organism: Okamejei kenojei; assembly: GCA_035221665.1. Classification (NCBI taxonomy): domain Eukaryota; kingdom Metazoa; phylum Chordata; class Chondrichthyes; order Rajiformes; family Rajidae; genus Okamejei; species Okamejei kenojei. The sequence goes on from CM069139.1 coordinate 47,288,689, forward strand.
CCAGCGTCCCTCCCCCAACCAACCTGCGAGTTGGGGGCTATGCGTCAGTGGACAGTTATGGGGTAAAAGGAACAAATTAGTAATAATAATATAATATCAAGGGGGGTAGTTAGCTTGTGTGTGGGGGTTAGTTAGTGTGTGTGATGCCGCATGCCGCCCACCCACCCCACCCCAGCCCCGCAACCACACGTTGGGGGAACAGACCCAACAGGTCTGCACTTGGTCAAGTATTTTTTAAGGGGGAGAGAAGTGGAAGATTGGGGAGGGGGGAGTGGTGGCTGTGGGACAGGGGTAGGGGAAAGGGGTGGGAAGGGAGGGGGAGAGAGAGGGGTGGGGAGGGAGAGGGGTGGAGGAATGGGGAGAGAAGTGGAAGAGTGGGGAGGTAGAGGGACGGGTTGGGGGAAGGGGGCGGGATACAGCGATGGGGGTGGGAGGAGGAGGGAGAGGGGTGAGGATAGGGAGATGTTGAGGGAGTGAGGAGGGAGGGGTGGGGGAGGGGAGGAAAGGTGTGGGGGGGTGGGTGGAGGAGGAAGGGGTAGGGGAGAGGGGGAAGAGTGGAGGGAGTGAGAAGGGGGTGGGGGGGAGAGGGATGGGGGTAGGGGATGGGGAAGGGGAGAGGGAGGGGATGTGGGAGATTGGGTAGGGGAGGGAGGGGGCGAGAGAAGGGAAAGATTGCAGAGGTAGGGTGAGAGGGGGAGGGGCAGTCCATCTATTCCCCATTCCCTATCACCCCAAATCCTCTTTCTCTATTCCCCATTCCCTATCACCCCAAATCCTCTTTCTCTATTCCCACACATGTGATCACGCGCTTCAACACAGGCTGCGGGGGGGGGGGGGGGGGGGGGGGGGTGGGGGGGCCTGGGGCTGGAGTTCCATTCCGATTGGCCATCTGTGAGGGATGGCATTGTGACATCACACAATGGAACGGGCTGCAACATCAGGTGGGGGGAGGTGGGCGGGGGCTGGTGTAAAGGCATATGTAAATGAGATCCATTCCGATTGGACATCTGTGAGCATTGGGCATTGTGACATCACCCGATGGAACATTCACCAACATTCTATGGGTGAGAGCAGTTTGATTTTTTTAACATTTTGAAATATTGTGGGGGGGGGGGGGGAAATGGAAAATGTAAAAGCGTAATGTCTAGCAGAATGGAAAAAATCATGGCACTTGAGCTTCTGGTTTTGGTGGACCATGGAATCAAAGGGCAAAAATGTTATCTGAAAAGAAAAATGAATGTGATGTACACACACACACACACACACACACACACACACACACACACACACACACACACACACACAGTTTTAAAAGTATACTAGACCAAGTGCAGACCTGTTGTGTCTGTTCCCCCAACGTGCGGTTGCGGGGGGGGGGGTGGAGCTTGTGGTGTCACACACACTAACTACCACCCCGCACACACACTAACTACCCCCCTTGATATTATATTAACATTATTAATTTGCTCCTTTTACCCCATAATCACCCTATCCACTGACGCATAGCCCCAACTCAAGAGTGAGGACAGAGAGCAAGTGGGGAGAAAGAGAGGGGCAGAGACAGAAGGACAAGAGACAGAGGGGGGTGGAGGGGAGGAGGAGAGGATGGGTGGGTGAGGGGGTGAGGGTGGGGAGGAGGGGAGAGGAGATGGGGAAAGAGTGGGGAGAGGGAGAGAGTGGGGGAGGAGAGGGGGAGGGGGAGGGGAGGAGATGAGGATGGGGGAGGGGAGTGGAGCGGGGAGGGTAAAGGAGGAGACGGGTAGGGGGAAGGGGTGGGGGAAGAGGGGGGTAGACGGGTGGGGGAAGGGAAGAGGGGGAGGTGAGAGGAGAGGGGTGGGGAGAAGAGGGGAGGAAGAGGGGGAGGGGATAGGTGGAGAGAGAGAGTGGAGGGGGCGAGGGAAAGGAGAGGGAGAGAGGAGAGAGAGGAGGAGGGGGAGAGAGAGAAAGGGGAGGGAGATGAGAGAGGGGGTGAGTGAGAGAGAAAGGGGAGGGAGAGAGGTTGGGAGGGAGAGGGGAAGAGTGGGGAGTGAGGGTGAGAGGGGTTGCAGGGAGTGGTGCAAGAGAGAGTGGAAGGGGTGGGGAGGGGGGAGGGAGTTGGAGGGGGAGGAGGGAGGGGGTTGGAGGGGAGGAGGGAGATGGAGTGGGGGGAAGGGAAGGAGGAGATGGGGGTGAGAGGGTTCGGGGATGGGGTGAGAGGGGTGTGGGGAGAGAGGGGGGAAGAGTGTGGAGGGGTAGGGGAGAGAGATGGAAGAGTGTGGAGGGAGGGGAAGAGTGGTAGTGGGAGAGGGTGAAGATTGGGGAGGGAGTGGGAAGGGAGGGGGGTGGGAGGGGTGGGGGATGGGGGAGAGAGAGAAGTGGAAGAGTGGGGAGGGAGGGGGAGAGGTGTAGGGAGTGGTGGAAGTGGGGGACTGGGAGGGGGGGAATGGTGGAAGAGGGAGAGGGGTAGGGGAAAGGGGTGGGGGGAGATAGGAAGTGGGGAAAGAGTGGGGCGGTAGAGTGGGAGTGGTAGGGGCAGTCCACCTGTTCCCCACTCCCTATCACCCCCAATCCTCTTTCTCTATTGCCACACACGTGATCACGCGCTTCAACACCGGCTGCGGGGGGACGGGGCTGGGGCAAAGGCATATGTAAATGAGATCCATTCCGATTGGACATCTGTGAGGGATGGCATTGTGACATCACACAATGGAACATTCACCAACATTCTATGGGTGAGAGCAGTTTGATTTTTTTAACATTTTGAAATATTGGGGGGGGGGGGGGAGGGTTTTATTAAAAATGTGTACGTAAAAATGTCTGAATGTAATGAGGAGTGCATTAGTGAATGTAAAAGCGTAATGCCTAGCAAAATGGAAAAAAAATCACGGCGTTTGAGCTTCTGGTTTTGGCGGACCATGGAATCAAAGGGCAAAAATGTTATCTGAAAAATAAATGGAATGTGACATACACCCACAATGCCCACACACACACACACACACACACACACACACACACACACACACACAACACACACACACACACACACACACACACACACACAGAGTTTTGATAGATAGATAGATAGATAGATAGATAGATAGATAGATAGATAATATATGATGATATGAACGATAGAGAGATAGATAGATAGATGTCAGTCAATAGTCTTATCTCCTGTGATGGCAACGGTGAGATCAAGAAACGGTAGGGAGATGGTCCAAGTTAATTTGAGGACAGGATGGAAATTTGTAGCAAAGTTAAATAAGTCAATTTAGCAATGCATTGCAAATACCGATGTCTTGATTTTCCCAATTTATTTTTATAGATACAAATTAATTGGTGCATGCCATAAGCATACATTATCTACTGCAGATATAATAATGATGTATTAATAATAATAATAGTAATAATAATAATGTTGCATTATGCATTGAATATGATAGCTTTGACTCTGGCATCCAGTATTTTAAATAAACATTAACTATAATAAATTTCAAGAAGAATTGTAGTATTAATATCTTTAAGGAAAATGAGAATTGCAATAGGCTTTAAGGCTGTGTGCTAGTAATTGTATTTCAATGTATTTTTTGGTTCTATATTTGATCCTGGTAGAAAATATTGTGATGTGGATCTGTCACCAGTAATGCTTTATAGGTCATTACATTGGTTATTAATAAAAATATTTGTATTTGTTTGACAGCAGAGGATGCCTTCCTAAATAAGTAGAGGTTGTTACTAGCGCTCAAAACATGAATAAGAGTTAGATTATGGGGTTAATATTGATCATCATCGTAATTATTTTTGCTTTGCTCCAGCACCGACATGATGAGCTAATGGCTTCTCTCTGATTGATTCATTACAAAACCAGGAAACATAATTGTGTAACACATAACATCAACGTTAACATTAATTTAATTCCATAGTTAATTGAAGCAAAAGCGTGCATGAAAAATATTTTTAATATTTGATTAATTCATTTCTCAAATCAATTCTTGAGTCTGCTAAGGAAGATGAGAGCCCACGGTATCAAAGGGCAAATACTAGCATGAATAACAGGTTGGTAGGATAGCAGATAACAAAGAGTGGCAATAAAGGGGGCTTTTTCAGGTTGGCTGCCAGTGACCAGCGGAGTTCCACGGGGGTCGGTGCTGGGGCCACTACTCAACGTTGTATATTAATGATTTGAACGAGGGGATTGAAGGCTTTGTGACCAAGTTTGCAGATGATATGAAAATAGGTGGAAGGGCAGGTATTGTAGAGAAAGCAGGGACTCTGCAGAAGGACTTGGACATGTTGGGAGAATGGGCAGAGAAGTGGCAGATAGAATATAGTGTAACAAAGTGTGGAGTCATGCATTTTGGTAGTAGGACTAAAGGCATAGACTATTTTCTAAATGGGGAGAGAATCCAGAAATCGGAAGTGCAAGGGGACTTGGGAGTGCTGGTGCAGGATTCCCAAAAAGTTAATCTGAATGTCGAATCGGTAGCAAAGAAAGCAAACTCAATGGTACCATTTATTTCAAGAGGGCTTATGTACAAAAACAGGGATGTAATGCTAAGGCTCTATAAGGCGTTGGTAAGGCCGCTTTGGAATATTTTGAAGAAGAATGTGCTTGGACTGGAGAGGGTCCAGGGGAGGTTTACAAGAATTTTCCCAGGAATTAGTAGGTTAACCTATGATGAGTGTTTGTCAGCACTGGGCCAGTACTCGCTGGAGTTTAGAAGAATGCAGGGGGACCTCATTGAAACATACAAAATAGTGAAAGGTTTAGATAGAGTGGATGTGGAGAGAATGTTTCCACTCGTGGGAGGGTCTAGGACGAGAGGTCATAGCCTCAGAATTAAAGGTTGTTTTTTCGGAAGGAGATGAGGAGACATTTCATTTGTCAGAGGGTGGTGAATCTGTGGAATTCGTTGCCACAGAAGGCTGTGGAGGCCAAGTCAGTGGATAATTTTAAGGCAGAGATACATTCTTGATTAGTACATGTGTCAGAGGTTATGGGGAGAAGCCAGGAGAATGGGGTTCGGAAGGAGAAATAGTTCAGCCATGATTGAATGGCGGAGTAGACTTGATGGGCCGAATGGCCTATTTCTACTCCTATCACATGACCTTATCCACTTAGTTATCGTCATATAGCATGGAAATAGGCCCTTCTGCCCAAATTGCGCATGTTGACTAACATGCCCCATCTATATGATGAGATTTTCATTGTTGGAAAGTTTTATATTTCAATTACACTAAAAATTTAATTAATGAGAGCAGGTGTTGCTGCAATATCATAGAAAGTAAGTTCAGTTTCCACTCAAAATATGTGTTATTTGTTGCTTTCATGTTACGCAATTACAATAAGAAACTTACATTATGACTTATGGAATTGTTGCAACACAAATAAGTAAGCCATGATGCAAAAGGATATTTCCTTTCCACTTGAGCAGAGAAGTTCTATATAATTAAGTCTCATCTTGACCACTTCCTGTCTGCGCTGTATATTGATTTTTTTGGCCATCTTACTCACAGTCCCCCTCCGCTGAGCCAGCCCCGACGATTTTTCCCATTGATTAAAAATAAAAAAGTTGTGTTTAAAAAACCTTGAGATCAGCTGATTGGTCCTCTCACCTGTCAATCACCATTATGAAGGTAACGCCCCTTCAGGGGGGCAGGACTATAAAACCCCGGATGCCTGTGTGTGTGTATGTGTGAGAGTGTATGTTTGTGAGTCTGTGTGTGTGAGTATGTGTGAGTGTATGTGTGTATGTATATATATGTGTATATATGTGTGTATATGTTCAAGCATGTGTGTGCATGTGATCATCATGTCAGGCAACATCTGTAGATCATAGAACAGTACAATACAAGAATGTGCCCTTCAGCCCATGTTATTTGTATTGAACATGATGTCGTTGAACTCATCTCATCTGCCTGTATATGATCCATATCCCTCTATTCCATGCACTTCCATGTGCCTATCTAAAAACCTCATTGTATCTGCCTCCACCACCACTCCTAGTAATACATTCCAGGCCTCCACCACCTTCTTGGGGGGGAGGGGGGGGGGAAGAAATAAACTTGCCCTGCAGATCTCCATTAAACTTTCCCCCTCTCACCTTTTACCTCCAGAGAAAATATCTTGGACTAATAGGACATTAGGACTATTGAGATTGAATAATACTGATAAATTCCAACTGGCATGACTGATTTTTTTTTCAGATTTTATGGTTGTAGAAAAAACACTCTTAGATTGTGAGTTATGTTATTAATGCATAAGCATTGAGAAACATTCTGCATTATAGGGCATGACTTTCAAATAAATTAAATAAATCGTTAGATGGAAAAAAGTTTAGAATTTTCAGCCAATACCACCACTGATGGCATACTGCCTGATCATTCATTAATTTGTCTTTTGTAATAGATTGCGCCATGCAAATCGTCCACTCATTGTCTGGTTGTTTATGTCATGTTTTTCTCCGTGGAATCTTAAACTAGTTGATTGCTAAAAGACACCAGCTGTGGAAAAGATGGACCGCTTCTCTATATGAACATGCTCTTGGCTTATAAAATGAGATTTCCATCAGCATATCTAAATTATTTGCGTATTTTCTTGCTATTTGAAGTCTAGAGTACCTTATACTGTGAGAATGAAATCTGTAAATTGTTATTTGTTAAATTCTACTGATCTAGCTTGTTCATAAAATAATACTGCCTCATTTTTTGAAAGCTTAATGTAACATTGAAGTTCATTACATTCCATGTGGTGTCTTGTATTATTTAATAGTTGAAATTCATATATTCCTCAAAGTATTCCTGAAACAAATAGTTGTGATTTGTTGCAGATAAATTGTCATTATATGTGAAAATTTGCCTCAGAAGACAATCAAAGATAACATTAAATTGCTTAAACATTTTTCACCAATTTCGTGCCTGACTAATAATTCATAAAGAATATGAAAAATGGGTTGTCATTAGAGCTATAGGATTCATGGGGATTTTATATGAAGCCTGTTTAATCAGAATAGCACAGCTATTAATATTCATAAAGTCAGCTTGAATACAAATGACAGTAGTAGGAAGCCCAGATTTCCTATGTTTTCATAGGATGAATATATTAAAGGAAGCTAAAAAAATGGTGTATTGTTTGAATGGAAGATTGATGGAAATTTAGCAATAATTGGTAAAACTGAAATTAAACTCTTTTTTGCCATGTGATTACCACATGGCAAATTTAATATTTCCTATACAATTCAAATGCATTTCTGTGAAATTATCAAGTACGAACATTTCCTTTGTGAGGAATTATAAAATAAATTCAATGCCATTTTTAACAAGAATGATTAATAGCGTACTTTAAATTTCAAGAAAAGATTGTCGAAGAAAATCAAGGCATCTTAGGGTTAAAAATAACTGCAATTATTTAATTTAATGTTAATTGCAGTGATTATAATGTCTACGTTGGGGGGAGATAATGTGTTTAGTTCTATTTCTGGGTTACAATGTTTTTATTGGAAGCATTTGTGCAAAAATCTGGACAATTTTACAGCTCAGTGAACAGCTTCAATTTTAACACTTTCCAAAAAGGACATTAAATTAAAAAGAAAGAGATGAGAGAAAAGGGAAAAAAGAAAAATGGGGAGATATACCCGTCGACCCACCCGTATGCCCGCTCACCCAGCCGTACGAGTAATTTCGAGTTTGTATTCAAATATTGTATGGTTCAAGAAAATCAATAAAAGGTGACCATATTTCTAAAAATTGCTTCAGTTTATCATTCACGGTAAACCTAATTCTCTCTAGATGTAATGTGTCCGTCATTTCTGTAATCCACATCTTCACTGGAGGGACTTCAGCATTTTTCCAGAGTTGAAGTAAGAGTTTTTTTGCTGATGTTAGTCCATGGGCGACAAAGTGTCGCTGAAAAACAGTCAATTTACTACATGCCTCTGATATTCTCAGTATTATCAGTTTTGAGTCTGGCTCTAATAGGATTTTCAGTATATTGGAATGGACGTTGAATACTTCAGTCCAAAAACTTTCTATTTATGTGCAAAGTACAAAACTGTGGATTAAAGTGGCTTCTTGGAACTGACACTTGTCGCAGAGAGGGGAAAACACTGGGGATAATTTTGTTCAGTTTGTTTTTTGAGTAGTATAACTTGTGCAGCACTTTGAACTGTATCAGGCAATGTCTGGCATTTATGGAGCAAGTATGGATATATTGTAAACTTTCATCCCATATATCATTTGAGATTTGTTGACCCATCTCATCTTCCCATGCACCCTTGTAAACCTCAGATGATGGAATGTTGATGTTTTGAAGAACATTGTAAATGTAAGATATCAAATTCTCTGTATCTGCAAGTCTATTCAAACATTCATCAAGTTTATCTGGACTTGCAGCATTGTAGTCTTGCATGTATGTTTTCACATAGTCCCTAACCTGAAGATCTCTGAAAAAATCATTGGTATTCAAATCGTATTTCTCCCGCAACTCTTGAAAGGAGGAAAAAGTCCCCTTCCAATATAGGTCTCCCATAGTGTTGATTCCTTTGTTCTTCCATAGGGTGAAAACACCATCTAAAGTAGAGGGTTTAAAAGAGGGGTTGTTTGCCATAGGAAGGAGAGACATGTTTCTCAATTTGAGACTAAACTTCCAGATACAAATAGTACCATGTATTATAGGGTTATGATCGTACATTGACTTATTCAGGGGTATTGGAGACAGGACAATTGAGCCTATGGAGAAAGGCAAGCAATTTTCTCTTTCCATTTTTAGCCAATTGGCCTGTTGGTGTGAGTCATCCAACCAGAAGATTATGGTTTTAATATTCGTTGCCCAGTACTAAGAGAGGAAATTGGGTAAGGCTAGTCCTCCATTCTCTATGGATTTGCACAGGTGTCGTTTATGTATTCGGTGGGTTTTGTAGTCCCAAATGAAGTTAGTAACAATGGAATCCATTTTTTTTTAAAGAAAGATTTGGGAAGATATATCGGGTACTGTCTAAAATAAATATAAAAGCTGCGGAAGAAAGATCATCTTTAAGGCATTCAATCTGCTGAAGAGGGAAATAGGCAGTGTTTTCCAAAATTGAATATAAGTATGAAGTTATATGATTAATGGAGAGAAATTTGTTTTGAACAGGAGGGAGTATTCCCTGGTAACATAAACTCCGAGATATCTGAATTTGTCAGTTACAATTTTAAAAGGGAACTGTTGGAACCAGGTGATGTCTTGTGCGTTTATTGGCATAATTTTGCTTTTATTCCAATTAATTCTGTAGCCAGAGAAGGTGCCGACTGGGCCTATAATGGATAGTGATTGTGGGATACTAGTTTGGAGGTTAGTATTGTATAATAGTACATCGTCTGCATAAAGGGAAATTTTCTTCGTAGTATGTCTAGTATTGTATCCATATATGTTTCAGAAGGAACTGCGGATGCTGGAAAATCAAAGGTACACAAAAATGCTGATGAAACTCAGTCTGAAGAAGGGTTTCGGCCCGAAACGTTGCCTATTTCCTTTGCTCCATAGATGCTGCTGCACCCGCTGAGTTTCTCCAGCATTTTTGTGTACTTTGTATCCATATATGCCTGGGTGGAACCTGATATTCTCAGCAAGTGGTTCTATGGCTAATGCAAATAGCATCCTTGTCTATTGCCCCTGACTAAGTAAAATTTAGATTAAAGTGTTTGATTGGTTAATATTCTGGTGCTCAGGTTCGAATATAGAAGCTTCAACCATGAGATTAAGTTTTCGCCTAATTGGAATTTTTCCAGCACTGTGAAAAGATAAGACTATTCAACTTGGTCAAAACCTTTTTCCGCATCCAGATTGTGAGGGCTTCGTATTCTGTGTGAGTAAATTATATTAAACAGGCGTCTCAGATTAAAGAATGAGTGTCGTTTGGGTATGACCCCAATTTGATCTGAGTGTACAAGTTTGCCAATGACTTGGCTGAGTCTACGAGAGTCTTGGCTAGGATCTTCTGATCGGTATTTCAGAGGGCAATTACTGTTTCAGATCCCGGCTCTTCAAGGTTATTTTTTTTTTTTAGGAATTAATGTGATGATTGATTCGGCTAGAGTCTGCAGTAAAGTCTGCTCCTTGAATGCCTGGATGTCGTCGTGGGGAAATTATATCGCTAATTTTTTTGTAAAATTCATTGTTGAGCCCGACTGGGCCAGGAGTAGTTCTATTCGTGTATAGATTCCATCAAGGCCCACAACCGAGGAAGAGCTAGGGGAAGGACTTGAACTTTATTTTGCCTTCCACCACAGTGAGGAGTGTGCAGGAGTCACTGTGGTGGATGTTCAATGTTAAAATGTGTTTTGATTGTTCGGTTTCCAAGATAGCTGCCGGAAGGGAGAGTGAACGCTGGCACAATTAGCTGCCGCTGCTCTCTCTTTGAATTGTGTATTGTTGATGTCCTTACTTTTTTTTTGTTTTTTTGTTTTGTTTCATTCCGCTTATATGTTTTGTAATCTGCTTACTAACTTTTGTAAGGCGTCCTTGAGAGTCCTTTGAAAGGCGCCCATAAGTATAATGTATAATAATAATAATAATAATAATATTCTTTCTTACCATTTTGTATCTTTGCTACCCTTGTGCTAATTACATCCAGTCTTAAAGGAAAGGCACGGGTGTTCTCTGAGCAGTTTACTTTGTGAGGCTCTGATGTAACTGTTTGTGCAGCTCATCCTTGACAGTTGCCCTGTCCTTGATGCTGATTCCCATTCTCAATAATGCTTCAAATGATCTCCCCCTAATTCAGATACAAATATTATGATGCTAGTGCCTAAAAGCCTTGATTCTTGGGTTAATTTACTGATCTGTGCATTTGTATTTCTTTAATTTATAACTTCATGTAAAATTGCTGATTGAGTTTAAGGGGATTGAAAAGGGCATTCTAAGAATACCTTCACGTGTCATTTTCAAATTTAGTTTGGTCATTCTTAATGCCTTTGCTTTGAATTTTCCTTAATATCTTAGAGGTAATCATGGAAATAATCCACTTTAATATTTGATGGTGAAATTAAAGTCAATGGGCATCAAAAGGAAGTTTTAAAGAAGGAGAGTGGCTATACAAAAGGAAGTTGCTTCAACGAGTGGTTTTGGGCCTCACCCCAGGAGACATTTGGGTATGTGGTTGTTGGAATTCAATCATCCTAGTGCAGGACATCACTGCAAGAGCTCATCAGTGCACTGTTTTAGACCCCATCAGTGCACTGTTTTAGACCCAGCCTTATTAAGCTGCATCATCAATTAACTTGCATCATTAACTTATTAACTTGCAGCCTTGTTAAGCTGCATCAATTAACAAGGAACTGCAGATGCTAGTTTACAAAAAAAGACACAATGTGCTGGAGTAAGTCAGTGAGTCAAGCAACATCTATGGAGAACGTAGATGATGTTTCATGTCAAAACCCTTCTGAAGACCACTGAGTTACTTCAGTACTTTTTGAAGCAAAGAAGACCTGAATTTATGTCACGTTTTATATTTTCTCCCAAATACCTTCATACATGATGAAAACATTTTTAGCATAGTTATTATTATAAAATAGGAAAAACAACAGCCAGTTTGTGAAAGGCAAGCTCCCATGAACAAAATTAGATATCTGACCAGATCACAATCAATCACAATAATACTTTATTAACCAAGTATGTTTTGCAACATACGAAGAATTTCATTTGCCAAGTCAGTCATACAAATAAAAAGCAACGGAACACACAAAATACCTTTTAACAGAAACATCCACCACAATGACTCCTCCACATTCCTCACTGTGATGGAAAGCGGAGAAAAAGTTCAAATCTCTTCACTGCTATTTGGTATTTTAGAATAAATATTGGGCACAACACCACAAAATATGGCTGTGCTCTTTAGTGCTTGTTTTAGCTTCACGTTAAAAATTATGTCAAAATCTCTGCAGTGGCATTGAACCCATGATCTTCTGACACTGGATTGCAAGGTCTGCCACTAAACCAAGAATGATATAAGTATTTCATGGGAAAGCATACTTCCTGCTACAGAAAGTCTTCACAATAGACTGTACTTTGTCTGCTATACAAAGTTAATGATTGAATAGGTTTACTACTCAGTGGGTAGGAAAGGTCCCTTGCTTTTGTCAGGTCTTAATTTAATTTGAAAGTGCGGTCCTGTGCAATGACACAATCACGTCTGAGGTTATTACAATTGGGAAAAGGTTGAATATGGTAAATCCTACTTGAGTGAAGAAAGTAGGCAGAGTTATAAAATATGGAGGCAAAATGTTACTCTGCATGCCTGGAAGTTCAGGTGATTTTATCATGGTAAAAAAGCACTACAGGCGACAGAATATTGACTGACATCTACAAACCTACCAACTCCCACAGTTATCTGGGCTACACTTCCTCCCACTGCCTCTTGCAAAGGCGCTATCCACTACTCCATTCCAAAGATAAGGCTTTCCATTCTAGGACATGCAAAATGTATTTGTTAACTTGGCTTCCTTCCTACTGTCACAGATGAATCTCTCACCCGTATCTCCTCTGTGTCCCTCAGTTCTGCTCTTGTTCCCCCTTCCCCCAAACGCAATTAAGATAGTTCCCCAGATCCTCTCCTTTCACCCCATCAGCCTCCACATCAAACACATCATCCTACAACATTTCTGTCACCTCCAACATGATCCTACCACCAGCCTAAGAGACCGCACCCTCTACAACTCTGTGTTCACTCATCCCCTCCCGGTTGCTATCCATTTTAACACCTCTTCCCACTACCATACCAACCTTTGCGTCTTGGGCCTCCTCCATTGCCAGAGTGAAGCAACATGCAAACTGGAGGAAAAACATTTCATATGCCATTTGGGTAGCTTAGAATCCAACAGTATGAACAGTGAATTCTATAAAACCACCCCCCCTCTCCTTACCCCACTTAGCCTTGCACCTAATTCTCCTCTCTGCCTCCCTCTCCACCTACATTCCTTCCTCTAGCTTTGAAATTTGCAACTCTTTAATCCTTGTCTTGCACATTCTGTCTTTTCATCTCTGGCAGTTGTCTAATGTGAACTCATTCATGTTCTCCAAAAATACTGCCATGATCACTCTGGCACTTTGTGTCTTTCTTCATCAATTATCATACTTCATAATAAGATCAGAAGTCCTGAAGTTTGCTGATTGCACAATGCTCAATTCCAATCAGCACCCTGCATGAAACAGTCCATACCTGCATTCACTAAGACCTAGGGTACACAAAAAGCTGGAGAAACTCAGCGGGTGCAGCAGCATCTAAGGAGCGAAGGAGATAGGCGACGTTTCGGGTCGAGACCCCTCTTCAGACTGGTCAGGGATCAGGGAAACAAGAGATATAGACGTGATGTGGAGAGATAAGGAACAATGAGTGAAAGATATGCAAAAAAGTATCGGTGATAAAGGGAACAAGCCATTGTAAGCTGTTTGTGGTGTGAAAATGAGAAGCTGGTGCGACTGGGGTGGGGGAGGGAGATAGAGATAGAGGAATGCTAGGGCCCGAGGGCTGAGGGAGAGTGGAAGGGGAGGAGACAGCAAGGGTTAACAGAATTGAGAAAATTCAATATTCAAGCCAATGGATGCAGATCCCCAAGCGGAATATGAGGTGCTGTTCCTCCAGCTTGCGGTGTTGCTCACTCTGGCCGTGGAGGAGGCCCAGGAGCGAGAGGTCGGATGTGGAATGGGAGGGGGAGTTGAAGTGCTGAGCCACCGGGAGGTCAGGTTGGTTATTGCGGACGAGCGGAGGTGTTCGGCGAAGCGATCGCCAAGCCTCCGCTTGGTCTCACCGATATAGATCATCTGGCATCTGGAGCAACGGATGCAGTAGATGAGGTTGGAGGAGGTGCAGGTGAACCTCTGTCGGACTGGAAGGACTGCTTGGGTCCCTGAAAGGAGTGGAGGGGGGAGGTGAAGGGACAAGTGTTGCATTTCTTGCGGTTGCAAGGGAAAGTGCCCGGGGAAGGGGTAGAGTGGGAGGGGAGGGAAGAATTGACAAGGGAGTTGCGGAGGGAGCGGTCTTTGCGGAAGGCAGACAGGGGGGGAGATGGGAAGATGTGGCGGGTGGAGGGGGTCACGTTGGAGGTGGCGAAACTGGCGGAGGACTATATGTTGTATTTGCTGGCTGGTGGGGTGAAAGGTGAGGACCAGGGGGACTCTGCCCTGTTTGCGAGTGGGGGAATGGGGAGCGAGGGCAGTGTTGCGGGGTATGGAGGAGACCCTGGTGCGAGCCTCATCAATAGTGGGGGAGGGGAATCCCCGTTCTCTGAAGAATGAGGCCATTTGTGATGACCTGGTGTGGAACACCTCATCCTGGGAGCAGATGGGCTTGAATATTGAATTTTCTCAATTCTGTTAACCCTTGCTGTCTCCTCCCCTTCCCACCTCTCCCTCAGCCCTCGGGGCCCTGGCATTCCCTCTATCTCTATCTCCCTCCCCCACCCCAGTCGCACCAGCTTCTCATTTTCACACCACAAACAGCTTACAATGAATGGCTTGTTCCCTTTATCACCGATACTTTTTTGCATATCTTTCACTCATTGTTCCTTATCTCTCCACATCACCGTCTATATCTCTCGTTTCCCTGATCCCTGACCAGTCTGAAGAAGGGTCTCGACCCGAAACGTCGCCTATCTCCTTCGCTCCTTAGATGCTGCTGCACCCGCTGAGTTTCTCCAGCTTTTTGTGTACCCTCGATTCTCCAGCATCTGCAGTTCCTTCTTTAAAACTTCACTAAGACCTATATTGTTTTCAGTCATGGGAACTAAGTGGCAAATAACATTCACTACTAAAATGCCAAAGATTAAGATCTCCAATAAGAAAGTCTCTAACCATTTATTCTTGACATTCAATAGAATTACAATTGCTGAGTTCTTCAGCATCCTGGGCAGATCACTTCTATCTGCAAGAGCAGGCCAGAAGCTAGGTATACTGTGGCAAGTGATGCACTTCCTGACTCCCCAAAGCCTTTCCGCCACCTAGAAAGCTCTGGTCTGAAGTGTGATAGGTTACTAATATCTGGATGAATGCAGATGCAACAACTAAAGTAGCTTAATTTCACAAACAAAGCAACTCACTTAACATATTCATTCACTAGTCTATATTTTTATTCCTTCCATTATTGGTGCAGAATAACTGCTGTGTTTACCATCTGCAAAATGCAGTGCTGTTACTCATCTTGGTTACTCCAAACTCACAACCTCTAACACCACATGCATGATGAACAAGGGTAGCAGTTACATAGCAACACCATCACCTACCTGTTACCTCCCAAGTCCCAAACTATTCTAGGTTGGAAATAACCTGCTCCTTCATCATTGAGTCTAAGAGTCATCCATATTTTTCTGAAGATACCACTGATGATGGTGTTCAAATCTTCACAGCTATATTTAAGAGTTGGTTTCATGATAATTTAAGAAGCCAATAGTTTTGTTTTAGTCCTGCTGCTCATGGACTTTGAACTCTGCAAACACCTTTGAAATTCCAAAGGTGGAATTGTCAAATTAGAACCTATATTTTCTTCCTTGTTGATCTTAGCCTACTGAGAGAAAGGATTGCCTAGCTATGCAGAATACTCGGCATGCTCCAGCTCCGGTCTATAAATATTGATTTTCCACAGATGAGTTGTCCTTACAGAACTGCCAGTAATAAATCCCAATGTATCTGCTTCCTCTTCAATTTATCTCTGATCACCACTGCCTGCCCAGTTCTTCCAATATCAATTTTGACTTTGTATGCATTTTGTCTGCAAAATTATGTTGATATTGTAGATATTTATAAGGTGTAGCAATTTTATAGGATTTCACTTGCGATGACCTTGGTCAGCTTAAATAAAGGTATAACCCAAAGATGCAAAAATTATATTCCTGCATGATTTAGAATCATAAAATAGCCTCCTTCTGGAATTATTTGGCCAAAATCAGTCTCTTCTGTAACATTATCCGATTAATTTTTTGGCCCTTTTGCCATTGTCCTGTAACTTGCTTTCTTTAAAGTATTATTAAATCCCCTCTTGCGATCTGCAATTGGATATACTTCCAACTACCTTCCAGGCGCTACGTTTTAGATCACAAGAATGTTCTGTGTTTTTTTTTTTAATTCTCGTGACTTATGTGAACGGTGAGGATGCAGGGTGACTTGGACTAGTTGGGAGAGTGGGCAGATGCATGGCAGATGAAGTTTAATGCAGATAAATGTGAGGTTATCCACTTTGGTAGCAAAAACAGGAAGGCAGATTACTATCTAAATGGCGTCAAGTTATGAAAAGGGGACGTACAGTGGGATTTGGGTGTCCTTGTTCATCAGTCTATGTAGCAATGTTACAAAATTTATCCCATCAGATAAAGCATAAAAAGAAGTTTAATTTGACACCTAATTCACTTTCATATCTTCAGTATTAAAAAAGTTATGCCCACTTTCATACTTGGAAATTAGCATCTTGTTCCCCATTGCCTTTCCATTGCCAACACAAAAGCTGTGATCTAGAACAGTCAAAAGCCCATAACTTTCTTAAAAATTAAGAGAACTCAATGAAATGTTCAGTTATTGTAGATTGAAGCATTCTGAAACAAATATGAAACAATATTACTTGGATGACCTGAAATATAATTAGTTAGTTATCTAATTGTAGCTAATTACAAAATTCAATTATTAGATCTAAACATCTATCAATTTCTTTAAAAATGATAAACATTTTTAAATTGCCTAAGTGTCCAAATAACATTCACACAATAATCCACAATACAACATGATTTTTAAATCTAATTTTCATGAATTTATAGGCCAAATGGAAGGAATTTAGTGTTTAATGCCCGTAAATTAATGGCCATTTAAATCAACTTGCGAGTGGGTTTTAGTGGAATGCGGTGGATTAGAACGTTGCTGTTTGCGCTGAAGTCGGTCAGGAAAATACAGCCAGTTCATACATTTTTTTGTCCCCTTCTCACAACATGAAAATGTGATTAAATGCTTCCTAAAAACCAAGTTTTTATGTAAAAATAAACTGTGTACCTTCTTTTATTGCCTACGTTAGGTCCGTTCTGCTGTCAGCGTTCAGAGCTTTAGAAGATGATTTTTAAACTACTCTAGTTAATAAATAATCTAGCGTAGTTTAAAAATAACTTCATGAATGAAATGTCGGAGCGATTTCTCTTTAGCGACGAAATCGCCCGACATAGATCGATTTGGACTGTCTGGGGAAAAACGGCATTTTAAACACGCCCCCCCTCTGAAAGGCGCCAAAGTCATGCACACGGGGAGCGGCAGAACTGCAGCGCTGCTAAAGATAGGTATTGTAACATATCTAGTCTATGGAAGTATGCATGCAGGTACAGCAGGCAGTGAAGAAAGTGAATGGCATGTTGGCCTTCATAACAAGAGGAATCGAATATAGGTGCAAAGAGGACTTTCTGCAGTTGTACAGAGCCCGAGTGAGACCACACCTGGAGTATTGTGTGCCGTTTTGGTCCCCAAATTTGAGGAAGGACATTCTTGCTATTGAGGGAGTGCAGCATAGGTTTACAAGATTATTTACCGGGATGGCGGGACTGTCATATGCTGAGAGAATGGAGCAATTGGGCTTGTACACTCTGGAGTTTAGAAGGATGAGAGGGGATCTCATTGAATCATATAAGATTGTTAAGGGCTTGGACACACTAGAGGCAGGAAACATGTTCCCGATGTTGGGGGAGTCCAGAACCAGGGGCCACAGTTTAAGAATAAGGAGTAAGCCATTTTGAACGGAGACGAGGAAACACCTTTTCTCACAGCGTGTGGTGAGTCTGTGGAATTCTCTGCCTCAGAGGGCGGTGGAGGCAGGTTTTCTGGATGCTTTCAAGAGAGAGCTAGATAGGGCTCTTAAAAATAGCTGAGTCGGGGTATATGGGGAGAAGGCAGGAACGGGGTACTGATTGGGGATGATCAGTCATGATCATATTGAATGGCGGTCCTGGCTCGAAGGGCCGAATGGCCTACTCCTGCACCTATTGTCTATTGTCTCTTGTCTCTCTCAGCATTTTTCCCCATCATCTCAAATCTATGGTCTTGGTAACTGACCCGCCTGTTGGATCAGTTTTGTGTACTTGTTTTATCTTTTATGATTTTGATCAATTCCATGAAGACTCTTACGGCGCCAGCGCCTCCTGTTTCTCCATATAATTGAAGCCTTTTATCCCTGATACAGTATCATTCCAGTAAATCTGTTCTGCACCCTGTCCAAGGCTTTGGCATGCAAATGTGCACACACAATTCAGCATAGGTTGGCTGAAGTCTAATCAATATTTTAAAGGTTTTGCTTTACTTGTTTGATTTGTCTTATGGCTGAAAAGATGCCTCAAAAGAATTGCACCAATTCAGTTCATTTGCAAGTTACTCTATGGGTCCTCATACAAAGCAACAATGCTGCTGATAATGCAGCTGTGCTTTGCAAATTAAATGCCTATACCTGTATCTTATGTGTTTTTGTAGTCATGCTAAATATAAAGACAGAATTAAGAAGAATGTAATGTAAAACCAAGTAAACAAGGATTTTTTGAATAGTGGAAAAGATAAAAAATATATGTAAACGTCACTTTTTCTCTCTCTCATTTGTCCCTAATTTCTCCCAAGCCTTGCAACTTGCACCTTGGCCTATCTTGGGATCATTAATCGATATGGAGCACTCAACCCATTTTGAACCCATTTGTCATTTATTTTCGCTCTCACCCATTCCTCCAATTGTTTACTTCCCTTGCCAGAACTAAGTGCCAACTTTCCTTTTTTTTTTAAATGCTTCAAACCAGTCACTTTTCCCAACTCCTAGTTTCTCAGTCACTAACTTGATGTTGAAATGACCATTATGTGTTTATGGAAGAGCAGTTAAGAAGCATCCCAGAATTTGTACTGTTAAGGGCTCGAGACATTGTTAATCCATGAAACTCACAATAATGTATAGGAAAGAACTGCAGATGCTGGTTTAAATCGAAGGTAGACACATAATGCTGGAGTAACTCAGCGGACAGGCAGCATCTCTGGAGAGAAGGAATGGGTGACATTTCGGGTCAAGACCCTTCTTCAGACTGATGTCAGGGGAGTGGGTGGGACAGATAGAATGGAGTCGGAGACAGTCCATAGGAGAACTGGGAAGGGGAGGAAATGGAGAGAGGGAAAGCAAGGGCTATTTGAAAGCAAGGACTACTCCCACGAAAAAGGCATAGTATGGTCATGGACAGATTCATGGGTAATTATAGGACCCATTTCAGCAACCAGCCTCCGCCACCTTGCTCCACCATCTTACTTCTGCTATCTTACTTCCGCCTCCGTCTTCGGGGTTGAGGCGGAGTGGCCCGACATAGGGCTGAGTCTGAAGCGGCCCGGCGCGGGTCTGAGTCCCAGTCCCAGTGGAGCGGCACGACGCGGGTCTGGGTCCTGACTCGGGGCTGACTTTGTCCCAGCGGGGAGTCTGACCCGGATCAGCGGGGAGCTTTACAATGTTTTTTATAATTTAATGTTGTCCCTTGTTTAGTCTGAAATAAAGTTCATTTAATTTTGTGAAATACTTAAATTAGATAACCCCTGCAATTACTGCAGTTGTGAACAGTGTGATTAGATGAATGAATTACAGAATGCAAGTGTCAACTCAACAAAATCAACTCAAACACAGCATATGAGCCATTTAAAAAGAAATGTTTTAAAAAACATTAAAAAAAGAAAATTACCAGAATCAAAATTTATAAACATTTTATTCTTTAACAAGAATTAACAGAATTATGAATCTAACCCTATATCACACACATACACAAACTGTTCCCCCGCAACGTTGATTACATTGCGAGTCGGGTCGGTTAGGTTCTGGTTACTATAAAATCAACTCAAACACAGCTTATGAGCCATTAAAAAGAAATTATTTTAAAAAGAAAAATACCAGTCAAATTTTATTCTTTAACAAGTATTAACAGAATTATGAACTAACAAAATTATGAATCTAGCCCTATATCACACACACAAACTGTCCCCCCGCAACGTTGATTACACTGCGAGTCGGGTCGGGTCGGGTCGGGTAGGTTCCGGTTACTGAAATGGACGAAAAAAAGCCCATGTTCCTCTCCGTTGCGTACTACACATCAGCTCATTGCATTTCACATGAGTGGCCTATCTTGCTCCGCTATATGATCTTTGATTTGAAGTTAGAGAAATCAATGTACATACTGCTGGGGTGTAAGCTACCCAAGCAAAATATGAGGTGCTATTCCTCCAATTTGCGCTGGGCCTCACTCTGACAATGGAGGAGGCCCAGGACAGAAAGGTCAGATTAGGAATGTGAGAGGGAGTTAAAGTGCTCAGCAACCGGGAGATCAGGTAGGTTAAGGCGGACTGAGCGGAAGTGTTCAGCGAAACGATCGCCAAGCCTGTGCTTGGTCTCGCTGATGTACAGGAGTTGACGCCTGGAACAGTGGATACAGTAGATGAGGTTGGAGGAGGTGCAAATTAACCTCTGCCTCAACTGGAAAGACTGTCGGGGTCCTTGGATGGAGTCGATGGAGGAGGTAAAGGGACAGGTGTTGCATCTCCTGCGGTTACAGGGGGAAGTACCCGGCGTGGGGATGGTTTGTTACTTCCAGACGGTCTTTAGAGGGTAATTTTGGGAGAGGACAATGGAGGCCAGTGGTATTTGATCTTGGCCAGAAAGGTCAAATAATAGGTAAATAGAAGCGGGGAAATGACCAAAATTGGCAATTTGGGAACCACAGCTCTTGTATCGGTTGGAAATAATGGCTAGTGAGGAGGGTCAGTGCTGGGGTTGTAGTTAGTGAAATGCTTTGCTCCATCTACTCTGGTTGCTCAGCAAATAACACGGGTCAAAAATTGGATGGTGAGACCTAGTTTGTGGGTTTTCGCTATATACATCTCTTCTATCTTGTTAACTTACTCTGGGTATAAATTTCAACTTGTGGTCTGACTAAAGAATTTTATTGTTATTTCATAACTTCTAACTGGTATTTTATATTTTGTATTTCAAGTTGCAAGTTGCTGTAAGTGCTTCACTCACAAGCTGTGCTGTAAGAATTCTGTAACTCCGTTTCGAGAGAGATGCTCCAATTCGTGTTAATTATTGAATCACCCGTGCTTGCTACTTCATCGAAACAGCCATGTGGAACTTGACAAATTAAAATATTAACTCATATAATTAATCTACTACAGAAGGAAGGGTCTATGTGGAACACATTACAGTTTGCCTGTGTTGATTTTGGTTGCAAAAACAGAAAATGCATTTAAAGCAGACTTAAAATCGGATTGTTCTTTGCCTTTGTATTTAAATGTCAATGCATACTGATTAATGTTTTCTTTAAATCTTGTTCTTTTTAAAATAAACTTGGAACAATGTTATACCTGTGCATGTCACATCAAATTAGGTTCGTCTGTGACGTGTGGCATTTACGGCTATTTTAATATTCTCAACACTGACATCACTCCTCCAGTAGGTGGCAGCATTTTCATTTAAGCTGTACACCTCGATAGGATGAACTGAGGATGTCAGTGTTTCTTGTAATTGCTCCCAGTCTATTTGTTGCTTACTTATGAATTAGCTTGCATTTATTGAACTAAATCATTTCAATCATTTAATTACACCTGAGGAGCTGAACTATAATTGCCTGCAGCTAACCAGGATCTAATATGGCTTCAGCTGTATTAATTTGATGTTTACTTTTCTGAGTGCTAAAAGCATTAAAATGATTGTGCGATGGGATTACATTTTGTTAATTGCTGGCAATCATTAGCTTGGAAATGGTATTGAAGAAAGAGTGTACAATATAAAGGGATAAAATTTATGATTTGTGTAATGAATAGGGCAGTCTGTCTTTCAAAATGCCCATGAGATTATTAAAAATTGCTTTCTTTCTATGTCTTGGTATATTAAAAGACTGAAATTATTATTCACCTTTTTGTAGTTGCATATCTGCATTGACTGAGGCATGCACAGCACACTTAATTAATGTAATAAAACACCTGCATTTCAGCTAATCCAAAAGCAAATGAGAAAGGAAAGATTGCCTGTTACTAAGAAGCTCCATTTCAGACAATTGGAAATAGAAGAGTGAGAGACTTCATGGGAAATTGTCAAAAAGAACTGTATTTTATCATTTAGGTGGGAAGATAATGGAACAATGTAAAATATCAAGCCTTTTTGGATTGTGACAGGATCCATATAACTAGTCCCCAAACTTTCTGCAGATGTAGTGTTTTTACCAAAAGTAGACACACAAAAGTGGTCTAATGAAACAATTCCAGCTAAATGGTCTAATTCGTTATGTGCAAATTTGCTGTGGTTTTTACCAATTTGTAAGACGATCCATGAGATAGTGACTTAAAGATTGGAAGTCAAAATCTTACCACAGAAACTTGAGTATTCAATCTCTGGGCTTGTGCAGAATTGAGGGAATAATACAGTTGGAGATTGCACCTTCAACCATACTGGCATCTTCTTTCAGGTCAATGTAAAATAATTAATGTGACAGCTTTCTAGATGTCACTTCTTGTTCTTTCGTGTGGCGTGCACAGCCTAAAGTTGTTGGACAACTTGTTCTATTTGATCTTCCATTTGTGCACATCGAGTTGATTGCATTAGGCGAAACAGGGCGGACCACGTGAAGGTTGCAATCTTCCACCCCTCTAGATGTCACAAAGCACCGTTATACTGATCAAGATGATGGGAAAAAATATTGGGTGCTTTGCCAAGAATAATCTGCATGTTTTCCTTTTAATAATCTATTTTGAACCGAAATGTTCTGTACCTTTTCATACCTCTAGTTTCCCTCTCCTCTAACTCTCAGTCTGAAGAAAGGTCTCGACATGAAACGTTGCCTATTCCTTTTCTCCAGAGATCCTGTTTGACCCGCTGAGTTACTCCAGCATTTTGTGTGTATCTTTAGAGCTATTTAATTATTATCTTTGCATGAATTGGTTTTTAAACACTGAGTTTTTTAAACAATTCTTCCAAACTAGCTTCTGAATCTTTTACTTACCATTTCTTGTTACAGCTGTGAAAATATGGCAGAAAATACAAGATCACAAAGAGACCAAAATACTGAAACACAAATTGAAGGTTTGTCCTTTCCCTGGTTCCCATTTTTTCAAAATTTAATAACGTGCTAAATTATCTCAAGGAAACAAAGAAAGGTTATGGACAAAATAGAAAAGAATGTTGGATATATTGAGGTACTTTCAAACATCTCAAGTTTTATCTCCACTGCCTTTATGGATCATTATAATTAATGTCCGTTTCATTGTACTATTTCATTGATGCACCTATGATATAACTGCCTTTTACAGCTGAATGTTCTGAGAGAATGTGCGAAAATATATATTTTTAATTAAATGTCATTGATGAAATAAATGTAATATAATGTGGAAAATTTAAATGAGTAGTCTACCTGGCAGAAGTTATAATGATCAAACCCTTTTACATTACTTGTTAAAGTGAATGAGAATATAAGGGAGATTGCAGGATGGATACAGGAGATAAATTGCTGATGTCAAAACTCAGTGTTACTGTGAAAGACTGGATAGATTGGAACTTCCAACAATTTTTTTAAACTTTAATATATAGCAACTTAGACCATCAGCATTTCATCTGTCATATTAAACACAATCTTTAGAAATTTTAAATATTTATTGGACAAAATTATCGCTATGAAAAATTATTCCTGCCAGCGAATAAACAAATTCTACTTTATGTTTTTTTTTGATAATGTATGAACATTGATTTTCACATCTTTAACAGTTTTCTGTCTGATTTTTTTTTTTTTTTCAACTTTCAGCATGTGATATTTATAAAGTTGTGACATTTCACAGCCAAACATTTACTTTTAGCATAACATGACAAGAGAATGGAGCGGCTGGGCTTGTACATTCTGGAGTTTAGAAGGATGAGAGAGGATCTTATTGAAACATGCTAGAGGCAGGAAACATGTTCCCGATGTTGGGGGAGTCCAGAACCAGGAGGCCACAGTTCAAGAATAAGGGGTAAGCCATTTAGAACGGAGATGAGAAAACACTTTTTCTCACAGAGAGTTATGAGTCTGTGGAATTCTCTGCCTCAGAGGGCAGTGGAGGCTGGTTCTCTGGATACTTTCAAGAGAGAGCTAGATGGGGCTTTTAAAGATAGCGCAGGGGATATGGGGAGAAGGCAGGAACGGGGTACTGATTGGGGATGATCAGCCATGATCACATTGAATGGCCTACTCCTGCACCTATTGTCTATTGTCTAACATTTTAAGTAATGCAGATTTTCACATACAGGTTTTAAATAACCTGTAACCATTGGTTTTGAAAGAGTTTGAATATTATAGCGCTTTGATTGTACGTGTGCAGAGATTAATGGAAGGAATGACAATGAGAGATAAACAGAATGTTTACCTATCCCTTTATGAGCTGATGCTGAAATGTAAATTTATTCTTCTCTGTTGCACAAATATACGTCCTGGCTCTTGCTTAAACACTTCAGAGGTCTTAGTCAAACAGCTATAATGGTGTTTCCAATATTCTGAATGTGTGACATTTGATGAATGTCTTGTGCAGTTTGATATCCAAGGAATAGTGTGAATGAACAAGTCATTGGTAACCACTCTATCACAGTGAAGTAATTTATTATTTTACTGTTCATATCCTTCTTGATATTTTTATCTGCAAAAGGCAAATTTCATTTGAAAAATCTAATCTAAGATTTATTTGGGATATTGGCTTTTTCCTGTTGATGATGGGAAGAATCCCCAAAGGAAATTGTGCATCCAGTTTCAGATTAAGCAGAAGGTCTACTGTTGTTAGGGGAGTTCCATGTTTAACATGTGTGCATACACATTCGGTCTGCACTGTGAAGAAAAATTAAGGTAGCAATCCAGTTTTGAAACATTGTAACCATGGCATATCATTATATAGCAGTTTTTCATTTCAATTTTTTTATTCATATGTGACCTGGATGAGAATACTAATATGTCTACAGCTTTCTAATCGGTACAGAAAAACATTTTGACCGCCAGTTTAAAAATTGCACTTTAAGATCTGCCTACTCTTAATGTGATCATCTGTAGCAGAACAGATAGTTTTGTACATCCTCGTGTTATTAATGTTACATATGTGGATGGACATTTTATACATTATTAAAATTGCAGATATTACTTCTGAAAATAATCGTTAATGCTGTTGTTACAATTTGTGACCAACTTGTTCTGAAACCAAAGGTCACATATCTTACGGTTCTGAATATGCACACATGGAAATAAATGAAAGGAATGACAATGATACAAAATAGGGATTTATTATTCTGAATGTGTGCACCCCTATGGATAGTTTTCCATTAATTTATGCTAATCGTACATTGGAATAGTATTACATGCAAATTTTATTGTTTCTATTGTTTCCAAATTATACTCCCAAATCATTTTTGAATATTTATGCATCCACAGCTATTCACAAAGTCTCAGAAACTACTTAACGCGACGCACGTGTAAAAGACTACTCCTTTAATATGTGCAACGTGATGTAAAGCAATCTGATTTGGTATAATTGAGATTTCTAATCATTTTGCTGCAATTCTTAATAAAATCCTCTCTTACTATGATCTAAACCATACCTAGCCAAAGTACCATAGGTGAGAGTATTTTTGTTCCACTCTTTCCAGCTAATGAATAAAACAAATGAATATTTCTTCCTATGAAAAGAATAATCCTGGTCAGCACAATGGAAAAGAAGAACAAAAACAGAGGATTTTTAGAAGTGTATTCGGTAGGACTGTTACCTAGAAAGATGCCTGTTTCAGATGTAGAACGATTGCACTATTTTATACTGCCCAAATGAACACAATTTGTGTTGGTGTAAAAAAATATTTTTTGTATCTGGGCATCAGAATTGACAGATTTCTTATTCATAAATGGATGTGAAATAATTAATTTCCTCATCTGTAGAGCTGATGATAAAATATCAGAGCTCTGAATAAATTAATCCAAACCCAGTATGAACTGATATTTATACATACAAGACCAACAAATAATGCTACGTGTGTACTGCTATTGAGCATTAGAATCGTGTATTTCACATTATATCAGTACAAATTTATGAGCTTTGGAAAGATATGACAGTAATAGAGACACAGACAATAAATGTTATTAACTGTGGGAAATACACCTATTTAGAATGTCACACAGATGGGTAACAATTGATGTTGTTTTGCACTTGTTTAAGAGTAGGCAAACAAATTCCTCTCGAATGCTCATTTATGTTTTCAGTGGAATTTTTATATGTATAATCCAGAAAATTCAGGGCTTTTCAAATTTTAATATTACACCTCTAGGTCTAATATCAAACCTGAACAAAGAAGCCCATGGATGAATTATCAAAGAATTGTCTGTTCCTCTTAGTCCAACTTTTACCTTATTTACTAGCGTTTTAATTTATTTTTGTCAGCCAGTTAAAATTTTGAATACGGAGTGCATATCATTAATCATATCTGCAGACCAAATTTCTAACTTCCATTACACTGCTTCAATAGGTTAAGGCAAAATAATAAGAAAATCCTAGTTGAACTTTTTTGAAGATGATAATTGCATGAAAAATCATGAAACATTAATATTTTGATCATCTAAAATAACTGCAATAGTCTACATGATCTCCATTTGACCAGCTACCATTAAGATTCATATTTTTCATATAAATGAAACTTTCCCATTGTAATGTAGATTTCCCCCCATTCAATCTGGTCCATAATTTTGAAAACGGATCAACATTTAATTCACTTCACATTAAAAAATAATAAAAATCTGCTTCAAGTAAAACAAATGTCTTCAATTGAACCAAGTTCCCTGCATTCCCTCTCCATCCCTCCCCTCCCCCACCAAAGGCACATCAGGTTCTCGTTCTCACCTTGCAATCAGCTAACAATGGCCTGTTTCCTTTATCATTTTTTTTGCATATCTTTCATTCATTTGTTCCACATCTCTCTACATCACATAATGTGATCACTACATCAAGTGCATATTCGCAGATTTTTAAAAAAAGGCAATTTTTATACATTTTTGGTTTCACCATTTAGAAATCACAGTAGTGTTTATACATAGTAGTCCCATATATATCTTAATTCTTTGGATCAGCCTACTATGGGGGACTTATCAAATGCTTTACTGCTCTGTACTTTTTTATATGGAAAACAAAGTTTGAATGAATTGATGTTTGTTTTCATTGATGCAGATGACAAGCATGGAACTCAAAATATTAATGAGCAATGGATACAAGACAAAGCTGAGGCAACCAGGTGTAATCTGGGTATTAAAAATCTGAAGGGCACCCATCGGCAACACGATCAGGTTAAACGACTGTCTCCTCAAGCTATGGACACTGGGCATAAACCTCTGCAAATCCATCTGAAAACAATGCAAGAATCCACTAAATGTTTGACTTGTACAAATAGCACCCTAAATTTATTGCAGGCAAATGAACATTCCAATTCTTATGAAAAATCCAAGGAGTTATCACTTCTTCCAAATTATTCACAGCAACTAGTTTCTGTGGAAATCGATTCTGAGCAACTGAACTGTGACTTTTCTAGAACTTATTGCTGTTACATGGAAGATGAAGAACATAACACATCCATGTGTGAAACTGACACCATTATCCCTTCGCAAAAATGCAGCACAGTACCAATCACACCAACTCTCTCCGCACCATATTGTCAACAAATAAATTCTAAAATGAAATTGGATATTGAAGGCGATATGGATTCAAACAATATAAGGTACAGCATTTTCTGTTATTTCTCTCCACGGTGTACAATATCTTGTTTGGAGACATTTTTTCAAATATAAGAAGTTTGTATGGTCAATAATTAGTACAGTTTATCAAAAACCTTTCATACATCAACTTTCATCCTCACCCAAGGAGTAAAGGCTTTTAATCAATTTTTTTAACTTAGAAAATGTAATACTTTTTGCCAAAACAATGATGTAAAGGAATTCTCATATTTGTTTTTAAATCTTTCCAAGACCTTGTGTATCCCTCCCCCTGCAATCTGCTCCAGCTTTATGAACGTCCAAGGTATGCATTCCCCTCTAATATCAGCCTCTTAATCGTCACAGTATTTAATTGCATCACTGGTGACTGTCGGTGTAGACTCAGTGGGCCAAAGGGCCTGTTTCTGTGCAGTATTTTTAAACAAAACTAATCTAAATATTAATTTAAATTAAAAGAGTGGAACTCTTTTCTGAAATATAACTTCCTCTTCCTTTTTTTCATGTTTTTTTAAAGATTTGTCTGAATAATTGTTTCCAGTTTTAATTTTGTTTCTCAACGCTATTATGATATTGAGCAAAGTAAAGCTGTTGTTCATGGAGGAGGAGAATAAGGAGGAGTTCTCTAAACTGATGAAGCGTAGTACATTGGAAAATGGCTCTCTGATCAGAAAACAATAAAATAAATCTGAACCAGGAAGTGCATTAAACAGAATGGGTTTTTAAAAAATGTTATGCATGTTTCATTAGTGGATTTAGAATGTTGAGAAATGCCTTGATGTCATCATATTCTATGGTCACTGCTTTTATCTTTTTTTTTTTCATTTCAGTTGGTTCTTCCATGATATGCCAGCCTGACTGTTCTTCTTTAATTTGTTTTCCAAAGAAAGGAAAAAAGGAAAAGAATGTTGGTTTATTTTCAGCCTTTTATTCAATATTATCATGTTTCTTTGAACACCACCAGGAAATTCAGTTTTTCATTTTAAAATAAGGATCTTGTTTACCCTTTTTTTCATTCATTTATCTAACTGTACTTGCACTTTACTGTTTTTACTGTACTTTTTATTTATTTATTTATTTCTATCTCTTTTACTATTTATGCTTGGTGCTGCTACAGAAGGAGATGCTGCCAAACGAAATTTCGTTGTATATTGTACAATGACAATAAAGGATTCTAAGTCTACCTTTTTATTTGTTGTTACATATTACACTTTTTATTCAGAACCGTTTTGGCGATAACAATTTTTATGAATTTACTTGGCTTCTATTTTGTATGTGATGTATAGCCTATTTGAGTTTGAAATCTCTCATTTCAAACTGCACTCTTCTGTATATCCCAGCTGAATTTTATTCATTCTGTTCTCGGTATCGGAAAGAAATCGAAGAATTCAGAAGAGGAGTTGATATACACTGGATGAGCTGTGAATTGAGATTAGTGAGACTCAAGCTACACAATTTAAAAGCAAGATAGACAAAAAGCTGGAGTAACTCAACGGGACAGACAGCATCTCAGGAGATAAGGAATGGGTGACATTTCGGGTCGAGACCTTTTTTCAGACTGGTTAGGGATAACGGAAACAAGAGGTATAGACTTTGATGTGGAGAGATAAAGACCAATGAATGAAAGATATGCAAAAATGATGGTAAAGGAAACAGGCTATTGTAAGCTGTTTGCAGGGTGAAAATCAGAAGCTAATGTGACTTGGGTGGGGGAGGGATATAGAGAGAGGGAATGCCAGGTCTACCTTAAGTGAGAGAAATCAATACTCATCCCACTGGGTTGTAAGCTGCCCAAGCAAAATATGAGATGCTGTTCCTCCAATTTGTGTTTAGCCTCAGTCTGACAATGGAGGCGACCAAGGACAGAAAGGTATGTGTAGGAATGGGAAGGAGAATTAAAGTGTCCAGCAACCGGGAGATCAGGTTGGTTCATGCGTGCTGAGCGAAGGTGTTCGGCAAACAATCGCCCAGTCTGCGTTTGGTCTCGCCGATGTATAAGAGTCCACATCTTGAACTACAGATATAGTAGATGAGGTCGGAGAAGTTGCAAGTGAACCTCTGCCTAACCTGAAAGGACTGTCAGGGTCCCAGGACAGAGTTGAGGAAGGTTTAAAAGGAAGAAATTAAAACACTTAAAGGAAGAGAATGCCTCATATGTGTATGTGAGATATTAAATAATAGTCAATATTACTTTGACATGCCTCTGTCCTCTGGTTTATTCATAAAACCAGTTGTAAATCCAGTATGATCTGAATCCAGTATAGCTTTGTACAGCATGGAACTATGACTCAGAGTTCCCATTCCGAATTTGGATATCAAGCAGAAAAAAGTTTATTAATTTTATATTTCAACTTTATCACTATTTCATAATTTCTTAGTGCATTATTATATTCAATTGTTTTAATTTTTAAGCTATGCCACCTTAGTGCTTTTGATTAGAAACCGTTTAAGATATTTAACAGTGTAAAAATGCATTCAAGTTTTGACAACAGACTTGGCACACACTCAAGCCTTGCCTCTAATCTATCTTGTTAGAGCTGACTGGTGCACAATCAAAGGCCTGGTTGCTGCTAAGGCCTCACTGTGCAATTATTTAGGTTATATAGTTTGCTCATAGACCCCTCCACATCCATCCCATGTCTAAGCAAGGCAGAGTTTGGATGGCAGATCTGATCCTGCTCAATTCAGCCCATTATTTTTAAAGAAAGCAAATTAAATACTTGAGGAGAAAATTTACACAACCATGGAGAAATGATAGTGAATTGCAAAGTACTGGATGGCTGTTTCAAAGAGAACCAGCATAATAGATTAATGTCACATTATTCTGTAATCTTCCAGTGAATTATTCTTAAAATCAAAAACAACTTCAGCAGATCCAGTTGTAGACATTTGGTGCACAGCCTTATTTTTAACAATTCAGATAGTAACTTCTCAGAATAATATCGTTTTAACCACTCCAAGATATTTTACAAAGACTTTGATGAACTATTAATTAAAAATGATCGCGGTCAGTATTTATTTTTAAAGAACCAATCACACTTATGTAAAAATGAATAGCAGTTTGCTGAAATACAACAATTTTCAATTTAAATTTAATTTGCAAAAGCAAAATTAAAATTGACAGTAAAAAAAATCACAAGGCGTTTTGCATTTGATTCAGGTCAAATGTAGCAGGTGTTTTCAATTAATTGAATGTTCAAGAAATGGAAAGAATAGCGACTTATATTTTAGGTCTATTTATACATTAACCTTGATTTCATTTTGTGTGTTATATGACATACCGTGCCCTCCATAATATTTGGGACAAAGACCCATCATTTGTTTATTTGCCTTTGTGCTCCACAATTTGAGATTTGTAATAGAAAAAATCACATGTGGTTAAAGTGCACATTGTCAGATTTAAAAAAAAATAAAAAATTATACATTTGGTTTCACCATGTAGAAATTACAGCAGTGTTTATACAAAGTCCCCCAATTTCAGGGCACCATATATTTGGGACACAACAATGTCATGTGAATGAAAGTAATCTTCTGTAGTAGAGATGGAGATAGAGATGCACCTCCACAGGCTCCTCTGTCAAGCTTCTTGAGTTTGCGGACAACACAACCCTGATTGGACTGATCCAGGATGGGGAGGAGTCTGCCTTCAGACAGGAAGTGACACAGCTGGTGTCCTGGTGCCATCACAACAACCTGGAGCTCAATGCTCTTAAGACAGTGGAATTGAGGAGAATTTAGGAGAGCTCCCCCTCCCCCCCATTCACATATGTGGAGTCATTTAAGTTCCTTGGAACCATCATCTCCAGGGACCTTAAATGGGAAGCCACCATCGACTCCACAGCCAAAAAGGCCCAAACAGAGGATGTACTTTGTGTAGCAGCTGAGAAAACACTATCTGCCACAGGCAATGAAGGTCCAGTTTTATACTGCCATTATAGAGTCTGTCCTCACCTTCTCCATCATGGTCTGGCTTAGCTCATCCACCAAGCATGACATCCGGAGTCTGCAACGCATCATTCGATCAGCCGAGAAGGTTGTTGGCTGCAACCTTCCTCCCCATCGACGAACTGCACACTGCAAGGGCCAGGAAGCGAGCGGGTAAATCATCTCTGGACCCTCTCACCTTGGCCACAAATTGTTTGAAGCACTTCCCTCTGGAGGTGACTCCGGACTGTTAAAGCCGCCACAGCCAAACATAAAAACAGCTTTTTTCCACGAGCAGTAGATTGACTCAACAGCCAAATGTCTGTAGCCTCCTTTTGCTCTGGTATTTTATTTCATTCTTCACATGTTTAAATTAAAATCTTTTATTTTTAATTGTCTATATCGTGCTGTTACTTGTGAGCAAAGCACCCGGGCAAATTCCTTGTATGTATACATACTTGGCTAATAGAATGTATTCAATTCAATTTTATTCAAAAAAGGGTACCACATTTAGTGCAAATATATACAGTGCCCTCCATAATGTTTGGGACAAAGACCCATCATTGATTTATTTTCCTCTGTACTCCACAATTTGAGATTTGTAATAGAGGAAAATTGCATGTGATTAAAGTGCGCATTGTCAGATTTTAATAAAGGCCATTTTTATACATTTTGGTTTCACCATGTAGAAATTACAGCAGTGTTATACATCATCCCCCTATTTCAGGGCACCATAATGTGTGGGACACAGCAATGTCATGTGAATCAAAGTTGTCATGATTAGTATTTTGTTGCATATCCTTTGCATGCAGTGACTGCTTGAAGTCTGCGATTCATGGACATCACCAGTTGCTCCGTGTCTTCTCCGGTGATGCTCTGCCAGGCCTGTATTGCAGCCATCTTTAGCTTATGATTGTTTTGGGGGTTAGTCCCCTTCAGATTTCTCTTCAGCATATAAAATGCATGCTCAATTGGGTTCAGATCGTGTGATTGATTTGGCCACTGAAGAATTGACCATTTTTTACCTTTGAAAAACTCCTTTGTTGCTTTAGCAGTATGTTTGGGATCATTGTAACTGCCAGACAATGAGTTTTGAGGCATTTGTTTGAACTTGAGCAGATATGACGTACACTTCAGAATTCATTATGCTTCTATCATCAGAAGATAAGTGAGCCAGTATCTTTAGCAGCCCTGGCCATATCTTTATGCCCAGGCCATAACACCCCCACCAAAGTGTTTCACAGATGAGGTGGTACGCTTTGGATCTTGGGCAGTTCCTTCTCTCCTTAATAGTTTGCTCTTGCCATCACTCTGCTATCAGTTAATCTTTGTCTCATCTGTCCACAGGACCTTTTTCCAGAACTGTGGTTGCTCTTTTAAGTTCTTCTTGGCAAATTATAACCCGGCCATCCTTTTTATGCAGCTAACCAGTGGCTTGCATCTTGCAGTGTAGCCTCTGTATTTCTGTTCATGAAGTCTTCTGCGGACAGTGGTCAGTGACAAATCCACACCTGACTCCTGAAGAGTGTTTCTGATTTGTCGGACAGGGGTTTGGGGGGTTTCCTTTATTATAGAGCTAATTCTAATGCCATCAGCTGTGGAGGTCTTCCTTGGCCTGCCAGTCCCTTTGTAATTAGTATGCTCACCAGTGCTCTCTTTCTTCTTAATGATGTTCCAATCAGTTGATTTTGGTAAGCTTAAGGTTTGGCTGATGTCTCTAACAGTTTTATTCTTGTTTCTCTGTCTCATAATGGCTTCTTTGACTGTCATTGGCACAACTTTGGTCCTCATGTTGATAAACGGCAATAAAGGTTTCCAAAGGTGATGGGAAGACGGGAGGAAAGACTAGGTGCAGAGAGCTCTCTTATACCTGCATTAAGGAGGCAATTAAACACATCTGAGCACACCTGTGAAACCATGTGTCCCAAACATTATGGTGCCTTGAAAGACTATGTATAAACACAGTTGTAATTTCTACATGGTGAAACCAAAATGTCTAAAAATATCCTTTAATAAAATCTGACAATGTGCACTTTAACCACATGTGATTGTTTTAAATTACAAATCTCGAATTGTGGAGTACAGAAACAAAGAAATAAATGTTGGGTCTTTGTCCCAAACATTATAGAGCGCACTGTAACATTGAAATCCAATAAAGTCTGATTAAAGATAGTTCAAAGGTCTCTAATGAGGTAGATGGGAGTTCGGGACCGCTCCTTAGCTTATGAGAGGACTGTTCAGTTGCCTGATAACAGTGGGAGAAGAAACAGTGCCAGGATCTGGAGGCATGCATTTTCAAATTTCTGTACCTCCTGTCCTATGGGAGAGGGAGTGACTGGGGTGAGACTGGTCCTTGATTATGCTGGTGACCTTGCTGAGGCAGCAGCCAAAGTTGAGTTTGAATGGTAGTTTTACTATTAATTAATTGATGGACCCTTCTAGGCCATTCTAATTATTTATCTCACAATGGTCAAAGTTTACAGCCAGTATTCAAAGTATCTAATTAAATTTCTCCACGGCAATTTTTTACGTGACAATTGGGTGTTTGAGGATTATGTTTGTGTTTTGTGATAGACTCTGTACATTTTTAATCATCAACAATATGTTCTGGAAAATATTCTGATGAGTCGATTGGGAGGGAAAAGGTGAAGAAATGTTATGCCCATAAAATATAATATTCTATAAACAGAATGTGCTACAAATAGTCAAGATTAACTACAGGTTAGAAAAAATATTAAAGACCTCTGTCAAAAATTCTTTTCTTTGAATTTAAATTAGGCTAGATATATTTTAAGTTCAGTATATAAGGTTGTGTGATTTCCTCAATATTTTATTAACATTAGCCATCTTTACATGTTAGTTCATCGTGTTAACTTTTAATTCTTCAGATTTAGCTTGCCAGCAGCACAGCTAGTAATATACGCTCCACACATATAAAGTCCCAAGAGATTAAGATATCATGCTTTAGAATAACTAGGCTCACTTTATATGCAGCCGTTATTTGCTCAATCCAAGTCTTCAATCAAAAAGGTGCCAAGAGCTTCTAAACTAAATTTGTGCATTCAAGTGAACTTTGAGCCCCTCTAAATGATTTCTATCTTTGACTTCTAATAGGAGGGCTGAAAGTGAAGGTACCAATGTATCACACGACCTTTTCACTCCAGGTCAAATTACCAAACTCTCAGAAGATAACAGGAGAATCGCTTTCCTATTGAAAGAATTGAATGCAGTGAGGGAATCTAATAAAAAGGTGAATTCTTAATCTGCGCTCTGTATCTGTGGCAAAAATGTCTCTGAACCTCCCTTAGCAATATTTTTCAGAATTTCTAATGGTGAAATGTAAATCGACATCACCTTAAGTAATTCATAATGTGTTCTATATTTTTTCTATAAAATGCTTCTTTTGAACTCACAGAAATTTGTGGTAGAATTTAAAAGAAGCAGCCTAAGAAAGAGGTTACTTAATTTGCATATAATCTTTGTATGTTAATGTATGAAAATTTCAGCGAACTAAGATTCACTGTGAAACAAAAATTCTAACAGTCAAGTAGTTTTATCAGCATAAAATGTCAGGGATAGCTCGTGTTTGAATGTTATTTCCGTATTTGCTGAGAGTGAAATAGTAATTCATTACTTTGTGTCACTACTTTGTGATTAATTCCCAAAATTGGAAGCAACCATCTGAGATTTCCCCAGTGTCAGTCTTGCATGTGTTTGCTAACTTTTGTAATTAATCAATTTATGACTGAAAAAAGTATTTGTTAACTGATCTGAAAAATATATATATTGCAATATGTTTGTGCTCTTCAGCTTCAAGATAAACTGACAGAAAATGAGGGTGAATTGAAAATTATAACACTGAATCTGGAACTGCAAGAAAGAGCAGTAGAGGCCAGAGTGGCTGAAAAGGCTGCAGGTACATTTTATGTAAATATTCTATGGTTTGCTGGCTGGATGCCGCAATTTGACATAATACCAAGAACATTAGCTGTGTTTGCTAAAGGTGCAAGGGTTTGAAGTTTTTTGACAGTTTTAAGTGATATATATAAAATAAATAACTATGGGATCCTGGTACCAGCAGGTTGGACAGGTTTACCTAAATTCATACTGATGTTGGCATTAAATGCATTGTTAACACCATGTCAATTCAATCACAAAGAAGCTGTTTGTTTTATTGAAAGGCCTTGAGTCAACATGGGAGAATAATGATTACTAGTGCCTTTACCCTCCATCCAGCAGTTCAAACATTGCTTATTGTTTTAACTGGTTCAAAGCATCACGGCATCCTTTGTTTAGTTGCATTCACACTTATCTACAACTGAGCCTATTCTAACCAAAGTACTTGCCTATACAATGCATGCTGAATACAAGCTTTTGTAGTCCAGATTCAATTATTTTGCCCTCTAACTTGTGAGTCCTATGAAGGGATTTCATTTAAATTACATTTCTCAAGCCTCAATTATCATACATTAGTTTTCAATTTTTAGGTGTGAGGACTTGTTTACGTTAATCAATTGCAGGCAGCTGTATTTTTGTTTTTCATTTAAGTAGATACTTGAACTCCAAAAATAATGTCATCAGGTTATGCCGGGAAATGACTGAGGAAATCAGAAAAACATCAGTAAATTAGAAGCATCTTTGCTATTTAGTTAGTTACCACTTTGCCATTTTGCTTATTCATATTTTGTGTGAAGGAAAACTTGGGTCCCCAGGACTCAACAAATGAAATAAATGAAGTTATCTATGCAGTTATATAAACTGAATATGGTAATGTAAAATTTTAGATTTTCTGTTACAAAGAGCAATTATCACGGTAAACATGTTTTGTATGTTTAAATTTGCATAAAATCATTGCAACTTGGGTGAACAACTTCTGTGATCTGTGCTGAAACTAGGTAAAATCATTATGTAAGCAAGAAGAAACTGCAACATGGAGTCTTGATGTAGCTACCTGCATCAAACTAATTTCATTACCTGCACCTCCTGCTCATAATATGCAAATGTAGACACAGAAAATTAGTTATGGGGACTTTTTCTATTATTTTGGTGTCATTGCCTGATGCTGTCCATTTTTTTTTAAATGGCAAAGGAGTTGGTGGAGTAGTGGAAATAACTTCTGAGCAGTGAAGAGTACCCTTGTCGTTTCACTTCTGACTTCATGACATATATCAGTAGGCACAGGAAATGGAGGCATATCAAATGGTTCATCTTTGGATATCTCCATGTTGTACTGGGTGCCCTAATTTCCTTGCACATTCTAAATATGCGCAGACAGGCTAGTTGAGTACTTTAATTTACCTGTTAGAGGGGGATGTGTGTGTTTAGAAAAGGGGGGGGGGGGGGGTTGTTCAAGGTTATGTGAGAGAGATGAAGGCTGCATTGCAACCAGGAAATAAGGAGAGACTGAATGAGACTGTTGGATTGCATTGTTAGGATTTGACATGGATCCAATTAATGGAATTACATCCTTCTGTGTTGTAATATGTAAATACGTTCAATAATGCAAAGATAAATTATTTAGTCTTGAAGGTAGCATATGTTTACAAGGAGCTGAATTTGTTGATGATGCCAGTAGAAAAAAAAGTTTTGACTAGGGTATAAGGAGGCCACAAGTGGGAGGTAGATGGGTTCAGTGCGGGCCAACTGGATTTCGGACTTTGAATAATGGCACCAAAAATGGTGATGTCTGCATGTGTAGTATTTGCAAAAAGAATCTCACTGTGCAGTTGCATATGTAACATTTGGAAGCTCGGTGCAGCCAACGCCAAGGCTCGGTGGGGGAGGGCCACAGTCTAACGCCCTTCCGCTGCTGGACATGGGGGGTACGGTATGGTGGAGACGCCCCTCAATATAAGGGAAGGTATCCCACACCACTGTGGCACGAGTGGGGGACTGATTTGTGGAAATTTGGGGGAAAGAAATGTCTAAACTTGGAGGTAGACAAAAATGCTAGAGAAGCTGAGTGGGTGAGGCAGAATTTATGGAGAGAAGGAATAGGCGACGTTTCGGGCCGAGAACCTTCTTCAGACTGATGTCTGCGGGGCAGGCGGGGAAAAGGAAAGGAAGAGGCAGAGACAGTAGGCTTGGGGGAGACCTGGGAAGGGGAGGGGAAGGAGGGAGAAAGCAAGGATTACCAGAAATTGGAGGTCAATGTTCATACCACTGGGGTGTAAACTACCCAAGCAAAATATGAGGTGCTGTTCCAATTTGCGCTGGACCTCACTCTGGCAGTGGCCTGGGCCCAGGACAGAAAGGTCAGATTAGGAATGGGAGGGGGAGTTGAAATGCTGAGCCACCAGGAGATCAGGTAGGTTATTGCGAACTGAGCAGAGGTGTTGGGCGAAACGATCGGCAAGCCTGCGCTTGGTCTCACCGATGTAGAGAAGTTGACGCCTGGAACAGCGGATGCAGTAGATGAGGTTGGAGGAGGTGCAGGTGAACCTCTGCCTCACCTGGAAAGACTGCTTGGGTCCTTGGATGGAGTTGAGGGGGGAGGTAAAGCGACAAGTGTAGCATTTCCTGCGGTTGCAAGGGAAAGTTTGGGTGGGAAGGGACAAATTGACCAGGGAGTTACGGAGGGAATGATCTCTGCGGAAAGCAGAAAGGGGAGGAGTTGGGAAGATGTGGCCAGTGGTGGGATCCCGTTGGATGTGGCGAAAATGTCGGAGGATTATGTTATATGCGACGGCTGGTAGGGTGGAAGGTGAGGACATGGGGGACTGTCCATGTTATGAGTAGGGGATGGGGAATGAGAGCGGAGCTGCGGGATATGGAGGAGACCCTGGTGAGAGCCTCATCTATAATAGAAGAGGGGAACCCCCAGTTCCATAAAGAATGAGGACACTCCAAAACCCTGGTCTGGAACACTTCATTCTGGGTGCAGATGCGGCGTAGGCGGAGGAATTGGGAGTAGAGGATGGAGTCCTTACAGGAAGCAAGGTGGGATGAGTTGTAGTCCAGACTTGGCATCATTTTTAATCCTGCCATAAAGAAGTGAACAATATGCACTGTATATACTGCTAGCTTTTTCCTATTCTGCATGTTACCAGAGTCCAAGATTGCCTCAGTGTTTCTGCTCCTGAAATCCTTACCTACATACTTGTATTTGTTACTCTAGTTTTTTTCTATTGCACTGCTGGCCAGTTTTCCTCAGAATAAACTTTTAGGTCATACAGAATAAACTTTTAGGTCATACAAAATTCTGTTGCTGTGTTCTAATTCTCTTCTCTCCTTGTCCTATCCACCCATCGTCTGTTATTGGTTATGGACACAAAAAGCTGGAGTAACTCAGCGGGACAGACAGCATCTCGGGAGAGTAGGAATGGGTGATGTTTCGGGTCGAGACCCTTCTTCAGACTGCAACATCCATTATTGGTTCCTGGTTAAGCAACTTCTGCTCTTACCCATCCGGTCTCTGAAGTACTTTGATTATAATTGTCCCATGATTACTGGCTATGCATTCAGTTGTAACATTTCTGAAATCAGGAATTTGTTCCTTGGTCCGTTTTTTGACTCTGCTTCTTTTAAACAATTCTTAAAACATAAAACATACTACTTTGAACAAACTTATTGCCTTTGACACGTTTATCTCCTTAAGATATGGTGTCAAATTTTAATGTTACTCTGAAGAACCTTAGGTTGTTTTATTATGCTGAAGGCACAAAGCAAGGACAAGCTGTTGTTGCTAAGTCAGCAAAGAATAGGTTTCCAAAATCCCTCCCAGAATTTAAAAGTGTGTCAAGTTCAAAACTGAAATACAATAAACCAATTCTTAAAGCAATCTATTATAATCAAGCATTTTACTTGTTACCAGATCAGACATTATACATATAATTTCAAGTTAAATCTGAAGTACTGCTGATGTTCCCATTTTAAAAAAAAAAGAAACTTTCAATTGTTTCTCAATTTCTTTAATAACTTGCCATTATTTCTTGGGCACTACAACGTAATGTCAGTTGGCTTCAGGTAACTTGGCATTCTTTTTGATTTAAGTAGCTCATTGTTGAATTGTATTTAAATGAGACATTAGTGCAGAGAGAAGTACCTAATTTGCTTATTCTCCTAAAACCTTTCAGTCATTTAGAACAATTTCTTCCCCACCCCCAAAACAAACATGACTCGACAGCTTCTGCAATATAATGTAAAGATTTAGAAAGCACAACTGGATCTCGTAAAAGGATTTGCATCGGTGTCCAACAGGAATATTGTATTCTAATCATACTGCATGTGAGATCATTTTGCATTGAAGTTTGAACCAGATATTTATTTTTTATTTAACAAAGAAATCTGGGAGATTGTTTGTGTCATCCTTAGTGAATACAGATCCGAAGTACCTATTCAAGGAAATGGCAGAAGAGTTGAATAGGTACTTCGGACCTGTCTTCACTAAGGAGGACACAAACAATCTCCCTGATGTACTGGAGGACAGAAGATCTAAGGGGGTAGAGGAACTGAAAGAAATTTTCATTAGGCGAGAAATAGTATTGGGTAGGCTAATGGGACTGAAGGATGATAAATCCCCTGGGCCTAATGGTCTGCATCCAAGGGTCCTCAGGGAGGTGGCTCCAGAAATAGTGGACGCATTGGTGATCATTTTCCAATGTTCAATAGATTCAGGATCAGTTCCTGTGGAGTGGAGGATAGCTAATGTTATCCCACTTTTCAAGAAAGTAGCGAGAGAGAAAACGGGGAATTACAGACCAGTTAGCATGACTTTGGTGGTGGGAAAGGTGCTGGAGTCAATTATTAAAAAGGTAATAATGGAGCATTTGAATAGCAGTAAAAGGATTAGTCCAATTCAACATGGATTTATGAAAGGGAAATCATGCTTGACTAATCTTCTGGAATTTTTTGAGGATCTGACAAGTAAAATGGATGAAGGAGTGCCAGTGGATGTAGTGTATCTGGACTTTCAGAAAGCCTTTGATAAGGTCCCGCACGGGAGACTGGTGACTAAAATTAGAGCACATGGTATTGGGGTAGGGTGTTGACATGGATAGAAAATTGGTTGGCAGACAGGAAGCAAAGAGTAGGAGTGAACGGGTCCTTTTCAGAATGGCAGGCAGTGGTGAGTGGAGTGCCGCAAGGCTCGGTGTTGGGGCCGCAACTGTATATTAATGATTTGGAAGAGGGAATTAGGAGCAACACTAGCAAGTTTGCGGATGTCACAAAGCTGGGTGGCAGAGTGAACTGTGAAGAAGATGTTTGGAGGGTGCAAGGGGACCTGGACAGGTTGAGTGAGTGGGCAGATGCGTGGCAGATGCAATATAATATAGATAAATGTGAGGTTATTTCAGTCTCAGTCACAGAGGCCGACGTCAGGAAATCCTTCAGAGGGGTGAATCCTCGAAAAGCGTCTGCAACTGATGGTATACCTGGTCGTGTTTTAAAAACCTGTGCGGACCAACTGGCTGGAGTTTTTACGGACATTTTCAACCTGTCACTTCTGAGGTCTGAGGTTCCCACCTGCCTCAAAAGGGAATCAATAATACCGGTGCCCAAGAAGAGCAAGGTGACGTGCCTCAATGACTATCGACCTGTGGCACTAACGTCTGTGGTGATGAAGTGCTTCGAGAGCTTGATCATGGCGCAAATCAACTCCTATCTTGACAAAAACCTGGACCCACTGCAGTTCGCTTACCGCCACAACAGATCAACGGTGGACGCGATCTCGCTGGCCCTCCACTCTGCTCTGGACCACTTGGACAACAAAAACATATGTCAGGCTGTTATTCATTGACTACAGCTCGGCATTTAACACAATCATCCCCTCCAAGCTGGTTACCAAACTCGCAGAACTGGGTCTCTGCGCATCCCTCTGCAATTGGATCCTAGACTTCCTCATTCACAGACCACAGTCTGTTCGTATTGGTGGAAATGTGTCAGACGCGATAACAATCAGCACGGGAGCACCTCAAGGCTGCGTGCTCAGCCCCCTGCTGTACTCACTCTATACTCATGACTGCGTAGCCGGTCACAGTGCGAACTCCATCATCAAGTTCGCTGACGACACCACTGTAGTGGGACATATCACTGATGGGGATGAGTCCGAGTACAGAAGAGAGATCGAGCGACTGTCCATATGGTGCCAGCATGGGTGCAGGAGGTAGCAACAATGCAGTCGTCAATGTAGCGGTGGTAGAGTTCGGGGAGGTACAGCGAGACCTGGGTGTCCTTGTACTCCAGTCACTGAAAGTTGACGTGCTGGTACAGCAGGCAGTGAAGAAAGCTAATGGAATGTTGGCCTTCATAACAAGAGGATTTCAGTACAGGAGTAAAGAGGTTCTTCTGCAATTGTATAGGGCTCTGGTGAGACCACATCTGGTGTATTGTGTACAGTTTTGGTCTCCTAATTTGAGGAAGGCCATCCTTGGGATTGAGGCAGTGCAGCGTAGGTTCACGAGATTGATCCCTGGGATGGCGGGACTGTCTTATGAGGAAGGATTGAAAAGACTAGGCTTGTATTCACTGGAGTTTAGAAGGATGAGGGGGATCTTATAGAAACATATAAAATAAAAAAAAGATTGGACAAGCTCGATGCAGGAAAAATGTTCCCAATGTTGGGTGAGTCCAGAACCAGGGGCCACAGTCTTAGAATAAAGGGGAGGTAATTTGAGACTGAGGTGAGAAAAAACTTTTTTATCCAGAGAATTGTGAATTTATAGAATTCCCTGCCACAGAGGGCAGTGGAGGCCAAATCACTGGATGGATTTAAGAGAGAGTTGGATAGAGCTCTGGGGGCTAGTGGAGTCAAGGGATATGGGGAGAAGGCAGGCACGGGTTATTGATAGTGGACGATCAGCCATGATCACAATGAATGGTGGTGCTGGCTCGGAATGCCGAATGGCCTCATCCTGCACCTATTTTCTAAATACTTCATAAAATGTATCTAGTTGGCTAATTGTGTAGTCATTTATTGCAGAATCATGCAATCTTAGTTATCAAGGAATTATCAAAATTGTAGTGGGGCAAGTAACTAAGTACTTCCATGTGTGTATATATATAGTCTTTTTATCTGCTCTTGTTATTTTGTATTTGGAGGAACTGTGCCATTTATTTCCTTGATTGCGAGTCGGAAGCCTGCATTTGCTTCAATGCATACAACAGACACATTGAGTTCACTGCACTGCAGTTATGGTGGTAATGTCATTTTTCACAGCACTTTTTCATATAGTTAAGAGTCAATGGGTCCACCCCCCCCCCCCCCCCTTTCTGTCATAGATGAGGCCCTCACACGTGTCTCCTCTGTATCCCGTAGTTCCGCTCGTTCTTCCAGGTACTGTCGCAACAGATACAGAGTCCCCCCCAGTCCTCACCTTTCACCGCATCAGCAGTTGCATACAGCATATCATCCTCTGACATTTTCATCACCTCCAACGGGTTCCCACCACATCACATCTTCCCATCCCCACCCCTTTCTGCTTTCCGCAGATACCGTTCCCTTCAGCTCCCTGGTTCACATATCTTCCCACCCAAACCACTCTCCCCAGGACCTTTCCCCTGTAAACCGCAGGAGATGCAACGCTCTCCCCTCCCCTTATACCTCTTCCCTCACTCATCCAGAGACCCTGATAATCCTTTCAGGCGAGGCAGCAGTTTACTTGCACCTCCTCCAACCTCATCTACTGTACAACCCGGTGTGGGCTCCTATATAACAGCGAGACCAAGCATAGACTTGGTGATCATTTTGCTGCAGTTACACTCAGTCCACCTTGGACTACGTGATCTCCTGGTTGCCGAACATTGTAACTCCTCTTTCCATTCCCATGCTGACCCAGCAGTATGAATGCTGATTGCTCTAATTTCAAGTAACTCTTGCATTCCCACCCCTCCCCTCCCCGCTCCTCTCTCTCTCCCTCTCCCACCCTCGTAGTCCTACTAGTTTCACTATTTGCATCCTTGTACTCCTCTCGTTATCACCCCTCCCCCAGCCAATAATGGGCCATTATGGTCTCCACCCTTCCTGAGGTCATCTTTTGCCGCTCTGATTCGTTCTGGCCTTTTCTCACCTTTGGTTTCCCCCCGCCCATACCTCTACTTCTAATCTGAAGAAGAGTTTAGACCCAAAACATCACCTATTCTTTTTCTCCAGAGATGCTGCCTGATCTGCTTAGTAACTCCAGCATTTTGTGTTTATCTCTGGCATAAATCAGCATCTGCAGTTCCTTCCTCCACATAAGAGTCAAGTTTGTTTAATTGTCCAATGTACAGAAACAGCACAATAAGATGCATACTTGCAGCAGCAGAAAAAGTCTGTAAACACAGTACTCAAAAGATAACGTAATAAACAAACAAATAAAGTTCAATAAAGCAAAAACTCCAAAAATGAGTGCAAAACAAAACAAAAGGCTAAAGTCCCTAATGCAACCTTGACAGTTTATAGTTCAAAGTTCCATTGCTGATGGAGGTGTCCAATACCCTGATGGTTGTTGGGAAGAAGCTCTTTCTGAACCTGAATGTCAGTTTTCAGATTCACATACTTTCTTCCCGATGGCAGGTCTGAAATGAGAAAGTGGCCGGCATGGTGTGGGTTGCTGGTGAATGCTGGCTTTTTGAGGTAGTGACTCCTATGAATCCCTTCGATGGTGGGGAGGTGGTGGCGTTGCGAGACGGCTGCCCTGCCAGCAGCGTGTTCGCTATTTCAGCTTTTTTTTCTTTTTTTTGTTGTGTCTAGTGTTAATTTGGGTGTCTCTCGGTATGTCTTATGTGGGGGATGGTGGGGAGAGGTAAAGAGGGAGGCTGCTTTTGGCCGCCTCCTCCAAGAAGAGGCGACTTTTTCTATGTCGGCTCCCTCACGGCCTAATACCATGGATTGGAGCGGCCTTTCCCGGAGTTGGGCCCGGAGCATCGGCAGCAGGCGCAGCGTGGACTTTCCATCGTGGAGCGGACGAACCCTTCCGGGGGTTGCCAGAGAGGAGTGCTCCGATCGCTGTCCTGGTGACTTTGGCACCGTGGGGACTGTGGTCCGCGGAGCTTCTAGCCGCGGGCATGGAGTGGAGATTATCCAGAGCCTGGGATCCCTTGCTGGGGATCGCCG
Source organism: Okamejei kenojei (assembly GCA_035221665.1). Classification (NCBI taxonomy): domain Eukaryota; kingdom Metazoa; phylum Chordata; class Chondrichthyes; order Rajiformes; family Rajidae; genus Okamejei; species Okamejei kenojei. The sequence goes on from CM069139.1 coordinate 47,333,375, forward strand.
AGAAGAGCTCCTACCGCCGGCCCACGGCCTATAACATCCTGAAGCCGCGGACTCTGGTAGGAAAGTGCCGATTTGGGACCTCCAAGCTGCGGAGTGTGTTCCACTGCCTGTACATCGGGCCGTCTGTCGCGGTGGCTACGGAGGGTCTATGGCCCCAACCACGGGTGAACAAAGAAGGAGGACTGGCTGAACTTTGTTGCCTTCCACCACAGTGAAGAATGCTGTGGTGGATGTTTGTGTTAAATATTTATTGTGTATTGTGTGTTCTTTTTAAATGTATCGCTGCTGGCAAATTCATTTCACTGCATGTGCATGTGACGAATAAAATTGACTTTGTCAGTCCCTTTGATGGGCAGGGTAATAATGTCCACCACATTTTATAATCTCATTCCTGCATTGTCAAACCAGGCAGTGATGCAACCATTCAATATGCTCTCTATTGTACACCTGTAAAAGTTCAAGAGAGTATTTGTTGACATACCAAATATCCTCAGTCATCTAGGGAGGTGGAGGTATTGATGGGCTTTCTTTATGATTGTATCAGTGTGCTGGCTCGAGAACCCAGCATGTTGCTAGTTCCTACCATCAATCCTGAGAGCAACTGCTGGTATCTTCTGCATGAGTTTCATGATAGGCATTAGATTGTATTAATGATTGGCAATAGTGATTGTTTACCATAAAATTATATTTAATGGAGCAATAGAAAGAACATTCATTTAAATGATACTTTTCCATCCATAAGATGTCCCAATGGGCTCATTGTCATTAATTATCTTTGAATTACATGGTTGATCTGTAGACATAATTTCAGCCAATTTGTTCAGTGCATGGTTCTATACATAAAAAGTAACAAAATATAACCAACAGCAGTAACTTCCACTTGTATAACTCCATTTACATAGCAAACAGCCAAAGGCACTTGACGGAAGCCTGTTAAATAAAGAGATATATATTTCATCAAAGAGTTAAGTTTGAAAGATTTCCTAAAAGGCCGAAAGAAATGTAGAAATGTTTAGGAATGTAATTTAGCCATGGCAGCAGAAGGCAGGGCCTCCATTGTGGAATTGTTAGATCTAGACATGTTCAGGCGGGCAGAGTAAGAGGATCACAAGCAAATTGGATATATATGGGACTGGAGGAGATTACAGAGATGGGAAGAAGTGAATTAGTCTTTTTTGGTCAGATTGTTTTGTTGATTTCTTGACTCATACTGGCCTCAATCATGCTTGCCAGTCACCAGCCCACAAAACTCAATTCTAACATGGGGTAACTCATGCAGTCAGACAGGATGAAAATAGGTCCTTTGGATTTTTTTGGCCACACCAACCATCTCCAGGGGAAAGGTTCCTGTGATCAGTGAGGTTTTTGCATTGCATGCTTTTTGGCCAATAAATGGCAACAGAATTGCTTTCATCTCAAATTGGCTGTTGAAGATTGAATGCATGTTCCTAATACTCTCAAACATTCAAAATTGTTGAATTAAAATTAAACATACTATTGACATTTTTTAAAATTCATGAAAAAATGGAAGCCAATTATTTTTAAAATAATGAAAAACACTAAAAGCCTGAAGAAAGCACTTTGGTTAAAATCCATAAATTAATTGAAATTGAGAAAATGTGAATGACCTTTCACTTGCACTGGTGCATCTCAACCATTCTCATCTTTTCATTGTAAGGATTTGCATCTCTTGCATCATAGATGTATACCGCCTTCTACAAGAAAAATCTGTGACTTTCCCAGTTTGAAAATCTGTAGAAGATCATGCTCCAAAGGTGTATACCTTGAAGAATTCAATGAAGAAATACAATCAGATTTTTAGAATTCAACAGTTTGAGTGCTTGTATCCAACTTCCAAGCTTTGATACTATTACAGAGGTAAATGTTGACAGTTTCCTGTGGAACTACTGACTTCTAAAAATGATTTAGACCAAAATTCTAAGTTTTATTTTTTAATTTAAATCTTTTTATTTGAATTTCACAGCAATTTGCATACATACAATGATAACAGACAGTGATAGTCAGGACATAGCGACAATGCCTATCTCCTTCGCTCCTTAGTTGCTGCTGCACCCGCTGAGTTTCTCCAGCCTTTTGTGTACCCCCATTGTCAGGACATAATTGTGCAACAGTATGTAAGCGACCCTCAAAGCCCTTACCCTTACCCCCCCTCAATCCACCCGAATCAGGTCGGAACCAAACGGGGACAAACAACACTCACATATGTACACATCCACGCAAATACGATAAGATAAACGAAACAAAATGTACAAAAAAAATAAAAGGTGGGGGGGTTGAGGGGAGATCAGCTGCAATAGGACAGAGCAGTGATAGAAGGCACTCAGTCCTCTTCCGAGTCCGGAAACAAGATGAGAGAGTTAACAAGTTCCAGGAAAGGGTTCCATGTATTTAGGTATCTTGGTAGAGCCTTTGAGAGAAAACCTAAGTTTTTCAAGCTTTAAATTTTAGAGCACCTCCTTGATCCAGCCGGCGTGTGTCGGGGGACAGGTAAGCCTCCAGTTAAGCAAGATCAGTCTCTGGGCTAACAAGGTTGTAAAAGCCAGGACCCGCTTCAACGCAACAGAGAGGTTGGTGTTGGGAGGAGTACCAAAAATAGCTGACAGTGGGTTTGGAGGAAAAGTCTGGCCATAGGCTCTGCTTATCACGTTGAAAGCACTCCTCCAAAAGGCTGCCAGCTTAGGGCAAGACCAAAACATATGGCTATGGTTGGCAGGGGATTTATTACATCTGTTGCAGGTGTCCTTGACAGCGGGGTATATTCTAGATAATTTTGCATTTGTGTAGTGGACTTTGTGAAGGACTTTGCATTGGATTAGGCCATGACGGGCACATATGGAGGAAGAATGGATCAGATCCAAGGCAGAGTCCCATTGCTGGTCTGTTAGTTTCATATTCAGCTCGCCCTCCCATGCAGCTTTTAATGAGGTATAAGGATTTAATATTACCGACCCTAACAAGTTATACAAAAAAGAGATGCATTTCTTCCGGTTGCGATCTAGAGCTTGGATGGAATCGGTCAGGGTTTCAGGGGGGCGATTTTGGAAGTAAGGGAATGTCTTCTTCACAAAATCCCTAATCTAGAAAAAAACGGAAAAGGTGGGAGTTTGGGAGGCTGTAGTTGGACGAAAGCTCCGCAAAGGACGAGAAAATGCCATCCTTGTATAGGTTTTTGATACTACTGATACCATTACTATGCTAGGTTTTGAATGCGGAGTCTGTACTTGAAGGTTAAAGATGTGATGTTTAAGCAGTGGGGTCAAGATGGAAGGGCTTTGTAAACCGAAGTTTTTCCTGAGTTGACTCCATATCTTGAGCGAGAGGGAAGCAATTGGGCCTGCACCCACAGATGTTGTAGATGTTTTATTTTTTAAACAAATTATTTTAGTATATGCATCTACATAGTTCTTTAATATTAGAATGACCTTTAAAGTTTTCAGCAAGAAATTAAAAAAAAAAACAATATATTAACCTTCAGTGAAGCAAGAATGTTTTACTACAATTATACAGGTCCTTGGTGAGACCACACCTGGACTCACCTGAGATAAGATATACATAAAGACTCGTACTGCACAAAAAACAGGCCCTTTGACCCCACATGCCCATGGCAACCAAGATGCCCTATCAACATTTGTCCCACCAGTCTAAGTTTGGCCCATGATTCTCTAAACCGTTCCTATCCATGTACCTGTCCAAATTTATTTTTAATTTTGTTATTGGACATGCCTCAATTACCTCCTCTGGCAGCGCGTTCTTTATACCCACCAACCTCTGTGAAAAAGTTCCCCCTCGGGTTCCTATTAAAACTTTCTCCTCTCATCTCGAACCTATCCCTCCCCCTGCTTCTTGATTCCCCTACTCTGTGTATTTGCCCTATCTATTCCCCTAATTACCCTAAATCCCACTGTAAGTTCACTCCTTATCCTTCTGCACTCCAAGGAATAAAGTACTAGCCTGCCCAACCTCTCTGTCTAGCTCACGCCCTCAAGTCCTGGCAACATCCTCATAAATCTTTTCATGCTTAACTTCATCCTTTCTATAACTGGGTGACCAAACCTGAACACAATACTCCATATGTGGCTCCACCAATGTCTTGTACAATTCTTACATAACATCCCAACTTCTACAATCAATGCTCTGACTGATGAAGGCCAATGGAGCAAAAGCCTTCTTGACCACCTAATGGGCTCTGTCATTCACTGTGAAGGTTCTGCACTGGTTGAACTTCCCAAAATGCAACACCTTGCACTTATCTGCATTAAACTCCATTAACCACTCCTCAGCCCACTTGCCCATCTGATCAAGATCCTGCAGTAATTTTTGATAACTATCTTTGCTATCAACGATACCTTCCACTTTCGTGTCATCTGCAAACTTACTAATCGTGACCTACATTCTCATTCAAATTGTTAAATTAAACCACAAACAACAATGACCCCAGCACTGATCCTTGAGGCACACCATGTCACAGGCCTCCAGTTGTGAAAAACAACCTTCCACCATCACCCTCTACTTCCTTGCATGAAGACAATGTCCACAGCTTTGCTCTCATCAACCTTTTTGGCTACTTCATAAAACTCAATCAGATTCGTAAGACACGACCTAGCATGTAGGTAGACCTGCCTAAATATAAAAGTGGATAAGTCTCCAGGTCCTGACAGGATATTCCCTAGGACATTGAGGGAAGTTAGTGTAGAAATAGCAGGAGCTATGACAGAAATATTTCAAATGTCATTAGAAACGGGAATAGTGCCGGAGGATTGGCGTACTGCGCATGTTGTTCCATTGTTTAAAAAGGGTTCAAAGAATAAACCTAGCAATTATAGACCTATTAGTTTGACGTCAGTGGTGGGCAAATTAATGGAAAGGATACTTAGAGATAATATATATATAAGCATCTGGATAAACAGGGTCTGATCAGGAACAGTCAACATGGATTTGTGCCTGGAAGGTCATGTTTGACAAACCTTCTTGAATTTTTTGAAGCGGTAACTAGGGAAATTGATGAGGGTAAAGCAGTGGATGTTGTCTATATGGATTTCAGTAAGGCCTTTGACAAGGTTCCCCATGGAAGGTTGGTTAAGAAGGTTCAATCTTTGGGTGTTAATGGCGGAGTAGCAAGATGGATTCAGCAGTGGCTGAATGGGAGATGTCAGAGAGTAATGGTGGATGGCTGTTTGTCAGGTTGGAAGCCGGTGACCAGTGGGGTGCCTCAGGGATCTGTGTTGGGTCCACTGTTGTTTGTCATGTACATCAATGATCTGGATGATGGGGTGGAAAATTGGATAAGTAAGTATGCAGATGATACTAAGATAGGTGGTGTTGTGGATAATGAAGTAGATTTTCAAAGTCTACAGAGAGATTTGGGCCATTTGGAAAAGTGGGCTGAAAGATGGCAGATGGAGTTTAATGCTGTTAAGTGTGAAGTGCTACATCTTGGCAGGACAAATCAAAATAGGACGTACATGGTAAATGGTAGGGAATTGAGGAATGCTGTGGAACAGAGGGATCTAGGAATAACTGTGCACAGTTCCCTGAAGGTGGAATCGCATGTAGATAGGGTGGTAAAGAAAGCCTTTGGTGTGCTGGCCTTTATAAATCAGAGCATTGAATATAGGAGTAGGGAAGTAATGTTAAAATTGTACAAGGCATTGGTAAGACCAATTCTGGAGTATGGTGTACAATTTAGGTCGCCTAGTTATAGGAAGGATGTCAACAAAATAGAGAGAGTACAGGGGAGATTTACTAGAATGTTGCCAGGGTTCCAGCAACTCTGTTACAGAGAAAGGTTGAACAAGTTAGGTCTTTATTCTTTGGAGCGCAGAAAGTTAAGGGGGGACTTGATTGAGGTCTTTAAACGTATCCAACTGACGTGGATACGTTTTTCCCATTGAGGGTAGGGAAGATTCAAACAAGAGGGCATGACATGAGAATTAAGGGACAGAAGTTTCGGGGTAACGTGAGGGGGAACTTCTTTACTCAGGGTGGTGGCTGTGTGGAATGAGCTTCCAGCAGAAGTGGTGGAGGCAGGATCGATTTTAACATTTAAGAGTAAAGTGGATAGGTATATGGACGTGAAGGGAATGGAGGGGTATGGTCTGAGTGCAGGTAGATGGGACTAGGGGAAAACAAATGGACGGCACGGACTGGAAGGGCCGAGAGGGCCTGTTTCCGTGCTGTAATTGTTATATGGTTATATGGTTATATGTACAAAACCATTATCCCAAACGGTCCATGTCTATCCAAATGCATAAATATCTTATCCCTCAGAATACTCTCCAGTAACCTGCCTACCACAGATGCGAGGCTTGTTGATCTGTAGCTCCCAGGCTTTTATTTGCAGCCCTTTTTAAATAGAGGCACAACATTAGCTACCCTCCAGTCTTCCAGCACCTTACCTGTGTCTATTGATGATTCATCTATCTCAGCTAGGGCGCCTATAATTTCTTCTCTCACTTCCCATAGTGTCCTCTGATATATCTGATTCATCCAGGGAAATTTGTCTATCTTCTTATGTCTTAGGACGTTCAGCTCCTCGACCATAATACGGACTGTCCTCTAAACATTTCCATGAATTGTCCCAAGTTGCCCAGTCTTCACATCTTTCTCCATGGTAAAAATAGAAGAGAAATGTTTTTTGTGGACGTCACTCATCCTGTGGCTTTACACAAAGATGACCGCTTTGGTTTCTAAGTACAAAGTATATGTGATAATGATAGATGCAATAATAAGTATACCATTGAAGGCAGAAGAGTGGAATGGTACAAATTTTGTAGTGCAATCTGAAGGTGTGTGTTCAGTAGAGTATGAAAAATGAGGGGAGATTTCAACAAAATGCACAAAATTCTGACACGTCTTGCTTGACAGGCTGGATTCAGGGCAAATATTTCCTCTGCTGGGGGTGGGTGGGTGGGTGGGGGGGTGGGGGTGACTCAGGTGAGGAGAGCTTGCTCCTCTCAAAGAGTGTGGGCTTGTGGAATTCTCCACTGTAAACGACTGCGGAGACCAAATTGCTGAATATATTTACAAAGGAGTGCGATTTCTTGACACAAAAGGCAGTATGGGGACCGCACTGGAATGTCGTACTGATATTTAATACTATATTAAATAGAGGAACCATTTCAGAGCTAAATGACCGTTTGCACCTACTTTTCTATGATACGGTTCTATAATTTGTTACCGTTTCCCTACTGATTGTGCCTAGGGTAACGTAGATGGGAGTGATTCTCCCAGGTAGTTTGGAAATTCATCCCAGTCCCTTTTGAACCTTTTTAAACCTTAATTCGTTTGGAGCAGCTAATACCTAATTTCTCGAGTACTGTCTATTACTATCTCTCAGCATTCATTAACTGATGTCAATGTTTGGTATTGGTTATTTTTGTTTTCACAGTTCTAGTTGAAGAAATCTATCATGCACAAAGTGAACGGGATGCAGCTGTTATGTCCAGACTTCGGCTAGCCAATGAGGAAAGAGACGAAGCTCTATTGAAATCTAAACGACTGGAACAGGCCTTTGAAGGGTATGTGCGTTGGATTTTAATTTCTCATTCTTCAGACTTATGAGTAATATTCTGATTTTAGAAATTATTCAAATGTATTCCATTCAGTATTCCCAGCTAATTAGCATACTTAGTTTTAATGACATCCCAGATCCTTGCAAATATGATAGTGGAAAGGATAATCTACGATATGCCATCAATCTGATAGTTGGGCTTTCTGCATCCTTTCATTCTTATGCTTTCAATTGATGAAAAGTGAAAAGATTTTGATTTAATGTTTTTGGTACACTGCTGCTCCACTATTGAACAAAACTTAATATATTTTTTAATATTAAACTGTCTGCAGTTGAATTTAGGAAAAGCAGTCCAAGAGATTAGCGAAGTTTTGGGAATAATAATAATTGCAAGGAAGATAAAGGCACACTTTAAATAAAATTCATTCTGGTTCTGCTGTCACACTGAACATGCTCAGTGTGTTCTTAGTTTTCACAAAATTATTTGTAGGAAATTAATAAAGATATCTTATGGCAAGAAAACAGGCTTCATTCGTTATTTAATAAAATATTGGGGGTTTGATACTGCTTTATTAAGCAACGACTAAGGAATGTGAAGAGTACAAAATATGAAAATCAATTACTGAACATTATTGTCAGATTTCTGTAATTTCTTTGTAATATCTGTTGTATGTGACGGCTGATAGGGTGGAAGGTGAGGACAAGGGGGACTCTGTCCTTGTTACGAGTGGGGGGATGGGGAGTGAGAGAGGAGCTACGGGATAGACGCTGGTGAGAGCCTCATCTATGGTCGAAGAGGGAACCCCCGTTCCATAAAGAATGAGAACATCACCTCATCCTGGATACAGATGCGGCACATACAGAGGAATTAAGAGTAGGGGATAGAGTCCTTACAGGAAGCAGGGTGGGAAGAAGTGTAGTCCAGATAGCCATGGGAATCATTGGGTTTGTAGTAGATGTCGGTCAGTTCTCTGTTACCTACGATAGAGATAGTGAGGTCAAGAAACAGTATGGAGATGTCGGAATTTGAGTGCCAGATGGAAGTTAATGAGTGGGTGCAGGAGGTAGCAACAATGCAGTCGTCAATGTAGCGGAGGTAGAGTTCGGGGCTAGTGCCACGGTACGCCTCGAATAAGGGTTGTTCGACGTACCCTACAAAGAGGCAGGCATAACATAGTTCTGTAGAAAATCAAACCTTTTTACAGTATCTCGCTACTGATTAGAATATAAAAATATTTAGCAGGCTTTCCTCATCTTATTAATTGTGATAACACTCTGGAAAGATGGATTCTGCCCTGGATGATAGTTGCTCTCACATGGCTATGTAAAGGTGGGCTGCATATGAACTTCTGCATTTCCCAGCTCCCCAAGATGGAGACTGTAGTATCTATGAGTGGTGAATGCCTGGGATTAGTGTGCCATTTTGTTTATCCTGAATTGAAATTACATCAGAACTGGGATGTCTTGCAAAATGTTTTTGTCTTATTTGTGTTTATTTAACATTTTCCTGCTGATTACCCAGCGGACACATTTTGCACTGATCAAACCTGTTGGAACAAAATAGACGATGATACGTTGCAGGTGCAGTTTTTTTTTGCCTGTGTGACCCAAAGCCTTTGCATAATTGGCAGGTGGGATCTTGAAAATGAAGGTAATTAATTGCAGTGACATGTTCCTGACATTCAAATATATGAAGATTTTTTTATCTTGTAGAATATTTGCATTTTTGACTGTTTTTAAATTTAAAAGCCATTATAGAAAGCATAACGATATGAAAAATATATACATCCTTGTCTGATGTTGCAGCAATCATAGTATAGTTCAAGATTCTCGAGTGCTGGTCATATATACCAAAGCAACAATGAAATTCTTCCTTGCAGCACTCCAACAGGTTTGTAAACACAGTACTCCTAGACAACATAATAAACAAACAATGGATATAGAAACATAGAAACATAGAAATTAGGTGCTGGAGTAGGCCAATCGGCCCTTTGAGCCTGCACCGCCATTCAATATGATCATGGCTGATCATCCAACAGTATCCCGTACCTGCCCTCTCTCCATACCCTCTGATCCCCTTAGCCACAAGGGCCACATCTAACTCCCTCTTAAATATAGCCAAAGTCAATGAACTGACCTCAACTGACCCCAATATAAAATTGGTTGGCAGACAGGAAACAAAGCGTAGGGATTAACAGGTCCCTTTCAGAATGCAAGCAGTACTAGTGGGGTGCTGCAAGGTTTGGTGCTGGGACCACAGCTATTTACAATATACATCAATGATTTTGATGAGGGGATTCAAAGTAACATTAGCAAATTTGCAGATGACACAAAGCTGGGTGGCAGTGGGAACTGTGAGGAGCATGCTATGAGAATGCAGGGTGACTTGGACAGGTTGGGTTAGTGGGCAGATGCGTGGCAGATGCAGTTTAATGTGGATAAATGTAAGGTTATCCACTTTGTTAGCAAAAACAGGAAGGCAGATTATTATCTAAATGGTGTCGAGTTGGGAAATGGGGAAGTACAATGGGATCTGGGGGTCCTTGTTCATCAGTCAATGAAAGTAAGCATGCAGGTACAGCAGGCAGAGAAGAAAGCGAATGGCATGTTAGCCTTCATAATGAGAGGAGTTGAGTATAGGAGCAAAGAGGTCCTTCTGCAGTTGTATAGGGCCCTAGTGAGACCATACCTGGAGTATTGTGTGCAGTTTTGGTCCCCTAGTTTGAGGAAGGACATTCTTGCTGTTGAGGGAGTGCAGCGTAGGTTTACAAGGTTAAGTCCCGGGATGGCGGGACTGTCATCTGCTGAGAGAATGGAGTGGCTGGGCTAAACACTCTGGAGTTTAGAAGGGTGAGAGGGGATCTTATTGAAACATATAAGATTATTAAGGGTTTGGACTCGCTAGAGGCAGGAGACATGTTCCCGATGTTGGGGGAGTCCAGAACCAGGGGCCACAGTTTAGGAATAAGGGGTAATCCATTTAGAACATACCAGGAAACACTTCTTCACACAGAGAGTTGTGAGTCTGTGGAATTCTCTGCCTCAGAGAGTGGTGGAGTCCGGTTCTCTGGATACTTTCAAGAGAGAAATAGAAAGGGCTCTTAAAGATAGGTCCACACCTTTCACCCCACTAGCCGGCACATACAACAAATATCAGTTTCGTTCCATCAGTTTCGCCACCTCCAATGTGACCCCACCACTCGCCACATCTTCCCATCTCCCCCCCTGTCTGCCTTCCGCAAAGGCCGCTCCCTCCGTAACTCCCTTGTCAATTCTTCCCTTCCCTCCCGCTCCACCGCTTCCCCGGGCACTTTCCCTTGCAACCGCAAGAGATGCTACACTTGTCGCTTTACCTCCCCCTCGACTCCATTCAAGGACCCAAGTAGTCATTCCAGGTGCGACAGAGGTTCACCTGCACCTCCTCCAACCTCATCTATTGCATCCGCTGCTCTAGATGTCAACTGATCTATATTGGTGAGACCAGGTATAGGCTTGGAGATCGTTTCGTCGAACACCCCCGCTCGGTCCGTATTAACAAACCTGACCTCCTGGTGACTCAGCACTTCAACTCCCCCTCCCATTCCGTATCCGACCTCTCTGTCCTGGGCCTCCTCCATTGTGTACCTTTAAAGATAGCAGAGTCGGAATATGTGGAGAAGGCAGGAACTGGGTACTGATTAGAGATATCAGCCATGATCACATTGAATGGAGGTGCTGGTTCGAAGGGCCGAATGGCCTACTCCTGCACCTATTGTCTATTCTCTATTGGATAAAAAAAATTCAATAAATGTTTTTAAGAGTTCAAAAAAATTAAAAAATATAGTGCAAAACAAAACAAAGCCCATAGTCCCTAGAGCTACCAGTGGCACAGCAGTAGAATTGCTGCCTTACAGCGCCAGAAACCTGGGTTTGATCATGATTTCAGATGCTATGTATATGGAGTTCGCCCTGTGATCGTGTGGGTTTCCACCGGGTGCACCGGTTTCCTCCCACATCCCGAACAGGTGCAGGTTTGTTGGTTAATTTTTTTTCTGTAAGTTGTCTCTAAGGTGTAGGATAGAACTAGTGTATGGATGATCATTGGTTGGCATGGACCTGGTGAGCTAAAGGGCCTGTTTCCACGCTGTATCTCTAAACTAAACCAAGACTTATTATTCGTTTTGATAGTTAAGTTGTCTCCACATTAAAGTGGATTAAAATGTGTTAACCGAAGTTTTTCTCACCTGTACTAAATTACTGAACTTATCTTTATAAGTGAAAATAATTGCAATATTTTTAACAATCTGAATCTGTGCTTGTGACAAGTATAAGCCGACCTTACATCAGCACCAAAGCAAAGGGTTGTAGTTGTTCAACCGTTGTGTTGTAAAGTGGATAAAAAATAGCATGCTATTTATTATCTCCTATTTAAAAAGCAATCAGATGCATACTAGAAACAGAGTGAACCTCATTTATTTAAAAATATGACTGTATAAATCTGCATGTTAGACACACTTTATTTGTGTTGGAAGGTATCCTAGTAGAGTTTTGGTTGAGAATCTACGGTAGAAACATACATGCAAGCCTTTAGTGTAAATGCCAGAGTATTTTTATAAATGTGAAGTGAGACATTGCAATAGATTTATGAAGTCTTAGGGCAGGAGAGGCTAATGCCATGAGAGTGCTAGTATTGCCACCGTAGCAGCTCATCCTTCATCTCTGCACATATGAACAGTTGATCCCTGTAGTCATATATAACAGTAAATATTAATAACTTAACAGTCTGCAGATAGAGCTGAAGATATGGAACATTATTGGAGGATGGATAGAGCAGGTGGCACTTTAATATGTTTAGTGTCATGGTTGACTCTAAAGACTAGTAGAATGAAATTACTTGAGGTGGAAAGATTTAGGAAGTGAACTCATTTTGCTGCGGTAAGGAAATGCTACTGATTAGGCTCTCTGTGTCCCTTTTCTAGGTTGGAAAATATTAATCCTGAAGAAAATGACATGGTAAGCCATTCTCTAAGGAGAATTTTTAATGTCACGCTTATATCTTGGAGGCTTAGACACAATTGTGTGGGTTTCCAGAGCTAAGAAATAAGAAAATATGAATTTGACACAGTAAAAATGTCCATCTCAGATGTTTTATAAAGCTAAATAATTCTATTTGATGTACTTTTCCATGTAGCCATTAATAAATTCTAAACTAAGCAAAATCAAATTTTAAATTCATGTGTAACTATCATGTAAATGTTATTGATAGACATTGCGGGAATTACTGAACCGAATCAACAATGCTGATACAAGGAGAGCAGTTGACAAGAATGGAGATTTAATTGTAGATCGAATTCACAAAGCCAGGGAGCGGAAGAAAAGAATAACTGCTGAAGAAATTAATGCAGTTGTTGAGGAAAGGGATGCAGCCTTATCAAGAGTAAGTATTTTTATCCCTGCTCAGATGCTTTATATCTTTAATCAATGACCTTTACATCTTCCATGTTATCAGTAATTTTTTTTCAAATAAAAGGACACAAAATAATACAATTAAAATACATAAATTATTCAAATTCAAATCCAACACGTGGAATTAATATTCATTATGATATGTGTCAATTCTCTGAGATTCTTTCATCCAATTACTTTAAACCAATCTTGTGTTGGTTGCTGTGCAAATTCTTTTTTTTTTATGAAATGCTACATTTTTCAGTTTCTCCATTTTTAGGGAATTCTTTAGCATGCGTGGAATCTCTCATCCCCCTTGACTAATATGTTAACAGGATGGAGATGCAAGCTGTGGTTTTATACTTCTGTTCTGCATTTGTGCCATTAAGCTGGAAAGAGTGCCGAGAAGATTTATCAGGATGTTGCCAGGACTTGAGGGGTTCTATAGGAAAAGGTTGGGCAGGCTTGGACTATTCCATGGAGTGCAGCAAGCTGAGGGGTGATATTAATATAAATTATAAATCATGAGGGGAATAGATAGGGTGAATACACAATCTTTTTCTCAAAAACGGCAGAGTATTGCAGCTGGTGGTGTTGCTGCCTCACAATGCCGGGGACTAGGGTTCAATCCCGACCTTGGGTACTGTCTGGAGTTTGTGCGTTGTTCCTGTGACCATGTGGCTTTCCTCTGAGTGCTCCAGTTTCTTCCCACATCCCAAGGATGTGCGACTTTGTCAGTAATTTCCCTTGATGTATAGAGAGTAGATGTGAAAGTGAGATAACATCGAACTAGTGTGAATGGGTAATCATTGATCGGTGCGGACCCAAAAGATACACAGAATGCTTGAGTAACTCAGTGGGACGCTGAAGAAGGGTCCCGACCCAAAAGGTCACCCATTCCTTCTCTCCAGACATGATACCTGGCCCGCTGAGTTACCCCAGCATTTTGTGTCAATCTTCGGTGTATACCAGCATCTGCAGTTCCTTCCGACACACATCTGTATGGACTCGGTTGACCGGAACGCCTGTTTCAAAGCTGCACCTTTCAATAAATCAAACAAAAAACTAGGGAACATTGGTTTAATGTGAGAGGGGAATGAATTAGTAGGAACCTTCGGGGCAACTCACACAGACGATGGGTATATGGAGCGAGCTGCCAGAGGAAGTAATTGAGGCAAGTACAATAACAACATTTAAAAGACATTTGGACACGTGCATGGACAGAAAAGGTTTAAAGGGATATGGGCTGAATGCTGGCTTAGATGGAGCATCTTGGTTGGCATGGATGTCGGGCTGAAGGGCCTGTTTCCGTGCTGTATTTAGGACTCTACCAGCAAACGTGATGCAAGTAAACAAAGTGGAGTGAATGATCTTCCAGTAAAATGTACGCTTGATTTCCAGCAATGATAAGGAAGTATTTTTTAAGCTATTTCATTTATTTATCTGGAAGCCCAATAAGTTGTTATCTGAAGTTTAAAGATTTGGAATGTACTATCATCCAGATTTGCTATTCACGTTAGCTGAGGAGGCACCGAGCGTACAGATGCTGCTTGTGTTTCCTGCTCCAAACAGATAATATTCCCTTCTTTGACCGAGCCTGAACTAGAACACAAAGGGATGCATTCTTGAAATAGCTGTGAGGATTATATCTTAAGGATTGTTGGGTCCCTAATGCATTGATATTTAGGTCATTTTTTTAAACTTCAACTAACCTAGTGTCAATTTGCCTCTGTAAATTCCAATGTCATTTATTAGATTGCTGAGTAAACAGACAAACTTGTTGGAATCCGAACAAAAACAAATATTTAAATCTAATCTAATTTGAAATTTTGCAGTGCATTCATCTTCCTTTCCATCAAAATACACACTCACTGCTAAATATTGACATCTTGCTCCTTGAACATTATGCAACATTATGCAACTAAATCTTGAGTTGTATTTATTTAGAGCTGTTAACAGATGAATCACCATATGACACTTTGATGATTTAACTGTTACTTTGTGAAACAAATGCAAAGAATATCAATTGGTCTGCAGGGCCTAGCACTTTATTACAGATGTGGCAGATGAATAACAATGTTACTCATTGGAGGATTTTTTTTTCCCGTCAATATCATGAAAAATTGAAATACTATTGCATTCCTAGTTATGCTGCTCATTATAATTTGGCTGAGTATATCTGACTATTCCAAAGTGACGAAAATGCTGTACTAAATAATTTCCTTCTATGAAATCGCTGGCCTCTTAAAAACTATGGTTTCCTTGTTGATTTATTGCTGCATAATCAGTGGATTTGGGGCATGTAAATTCATAAACTTCATTTTGGAGGAATCAGTAGCAAACTATTTAAGCCACTGAAATACATACATGAGTTTATTGATAGATCTTTACCATTTGAACAGGATTATGCAAGTCTTATGTTGAAAGATGATCACTGAATTGTTTTTTATCTCCACATTTGAGCAATCATGGTAGTTCATTTGATTTGCTGGTGAAAATTGTTTGCCCAAAGGGTTTCTACAGCTATATTAATAGCAAAAGGATATCCAGACAGGAAAAGAGATTATTGAAAGTATTCACCAAGGAGAAGGATATTCAAAGGGGAAACTATGGCTAAAAGGAAAATGCCCAGTCTTTTTTTACCTGCATTAAAAACAAGACGCAGTAACCAGGGAGAAGGTAAGACCATAAAGGAGGGAATTTGTACTTGGAGTCTGGGGATGTAGCAGATGTACTAAAAGAGTACTATGCAGCTGTTTTACCAAGGAGAAGGAAATTGAGAAAAGTATCAGTGTGGAGAGCACTAATATGCAAGAACAGTTTGGAATTAAGAAGGAGGTAGTATTGAGACTCTTGAAGAGCATTAAAGTGGAGCCCCAAGACCTAATGGGATCTATCCCAGATTATTGAGAGAGGCAAGAGAGGAGGTTGAGGGAGTCTTGACAAACATCTATGCGTCTTCTCAAACCACAAGGACCTTGAGGAGTAGCTAATGTTGTTTCTTTATTTTGGAAGGGATGCAGAGGGGATACAGGAAACTACACGCAAATTAACCTCAAATCAGTGGTGGGGAAGCAATTGGAGAGGTTCTGTGGAACAGGATTTCCTCCTATTCGGAAGAGACTGAGAGATGGAGTTTAATCTGGGCAGGTGCAAAGTGATGCACTTTGGGAAGTCGAATGTAAGGGGAAAATGTACAATTAATGGGGAAAATGTACAATTGATGGGGAAAATATATGATTAATGGGACAACCCTCAACAACATTGATGTACAGAGGGATATTGGGGTCCTAGTACTTAGCTCCCTGAAAGTGTCAACTCAAGTAGATAGAGTGGATCTATCTATACTTGCCTTCATAAGTCGGGTCATTGTGTATAGAAGTCAGGAAGTCATGATGCAGCTTTATAGGACTGTGGTTATATCACATTTGGAATATTACAAGCAGTTGTGTTTGCTCCATTACAGGAAAGATGTGGCGGGTTTGGAAAGGGTGTAGACGTGGTTTACCTGAATGGTGCCTGGATTAGGGGCTATTAGTTACAGGAATTGTTTTCTCAGGAGTGCCAGAAGGGAGACTGATAGAAGTATATAAAATTATGAGAGGCATAGAGAGAATAAATAGTCAGAATCTTTTTCCCTGGATGGCAAAACAAATACTAGAGGGAATAAGTGAATTTGGTATCTCGATAAACGCAACGAATCATGGGATTTGTCAAAGGTCATTCGGGATATTAAAAAAAGCGAAAGCAGCGCTGTATAAACTCTGAGTACATTTTCGGTCTGCATTTTCGTCTTCTTTGCATCTTATATTGGTTATGGCTGACATAAATTATGACGATATGACTGGATGATTTTCTGCGGTGGAAAGTAGGTATGTTACAAAACTTACCTTTAGCGGCGCTACAGTTTTGCCGCTGCCCGTCTGCGCGGCTTTGGCGCCTTTGAGAGGGGGGCGGGTTTAAAATGCCGTTTACTCCAGACCATTCAAATCGATTAATCTCAGGGGATTTAGTTGTTGAAGAGAAATCGCTCCGACATTTGTTTTATGGAGGTATTTTTAAACTGCGCTGAATAATTTAATTGCTAGAGTGAATTAAAAATCATCTTCTAAAGCTGTGAATGCCGACAACGGGACGGATCTTACGTTGGGGACAAAAGAAGGTACACTCTTTATTTTTACATAAAAACATGCTTCTTAGGAAGCCTTTAATCAAAATTTCATGTTGCGAAAAGGTGTTTTAAAAAATATACAAACCGGCAGTATTTTTCCTGCCGACTGGGGTTTAAATTCACCGCAAACCGCAACGTTCCAATCCATCGTGTTCCACAAAAACCCACTCGCAACTTGATTTAAATGGCCATTAATTTACGGGAATTAAACACTAAATTCCTTCAATTTGGCATATAAATTCATGACAATGAGATTTAAAAATCATGTTATATTGTGAATTCTTGTGTGAATGCTATTTGGACAATCAGGCTTTTTAAAAATGTTAACCTTTTCTTAAGAAATGGATAGATGTTTAGATCAAGTAATTGAATGTTGTAATTAGCTACACTTAGGTAACTAACTAATTATATCTTTAATTTCAGGTCATCCAAGTAAGATTGTTTCATATTTGTTTCAGAATGCTTCAATCTATAATAACTGAAAATTTCATTCAGTTCTCTTAATTTTTAAGAAAGTTATGACTGTCCTTGATCACAGCTTGTGTGTTAAGTCAATGGAAAAGCAATAGGGAACAAGATGCTAATTTTTTAGCGGACTGGAGAAATAACAGAGATTTTTAATGATCAATTTGCATTTATTTTCAAGGACACAAAAAGTCCCATTACAGGGATTTGAAAGAATGGCAGCAAAGATAGTGGATACATTGGTTGCAATCTGGGAATCTCTGCATACAGGTGAGGTCCCAGACTGTAAATGTAATGGTCAAGAAAGAATAACGGAAAAGCAGAAATTTATGGGGAAATGCTCAAATCCATTACAAAGAGGTTATAGCAGGAAATTGGCTATCAGAATGCAGAGTGGAGATAAATTGGTCATGTTTGTATTGGAAAACAGTAACTAGCCATAAGAATCCTTGCACTTCGAAAAATATCTATCTCAAAAATCTGTCTCAACATCACATTAATTTATTTGTAAACTCAGACTATGAACATTGAAAATAAACACACCTTGCATCTTCCCCCTGCCACACTGTCTTGCCTTGACAGCATTTTTTAAGATTTAGCTAGATCCTTTCTCATTTTACTAATCTCAAGTGAATACGCCTGGTTGACAATCTCTCCTCTACCATAATGCTGCCACCATAGGAATCGATCTGGTGAACCTCTGCTGCACCGCTTCTACAGAAAATATATCCTTTCTTATCAAAGGAGACAAACTGCATAAAATACTCCCAGATGAGGTCCCTTTAATGCTACTGCACTTAAATCCTCTTGCCATCAACACTAACAAATCATTTTTGTTACTAACCACATATTGTACCTGTATGTTTGCTTTCACTGGTGTACACGGATACCCAAGTTTATTTGTACATTCATTCTGTACATTTGGGGCAGTATAATAGACAATAGACAATAGGTGCAGGATTAGGCCATTCGGCCCTTCTAGCCAACACCGCCATTCAATGTGATCATGGCTGATCATCCCCAATCAGTACCCCGTTCCTGCCTTCTCCCCATATCCCCTGGCTCTGCTTTTTTAAGAGCCCTATCTAGCTCTCTCTTGAAAGCATCCAGAGAACCTGCCTCCACCAGGTTGAGGCAGAGAATTGCACAGTCTGCACTCCCTCAATAGCAAGAATTCCTCAAATTAGGGGACCAAAACTGCACACAATACTCCAGGTGTGGAATCACCACGGATCTTAACAACTGCAGAAGGACCTCTTTGCTCCTATATTCGATTCCTCATGTTATAAAGGCCAACATGCCATTTGCTTTCTTCACTGCCTGCTATACCTGCATGCTTACTTTCATAGACTGATGTACAAGGACCACCACATCCTGTTGTACTTCCCCTTTTCCCAACTTGACGCCATTTAGATAGTAATCTGCCTTCCTGTTTTTGCTACCAAAGTGGATAATCTCACATTTATCCCCATTAAACTTCATCTGCCATGCATCTGCCCACTCCCCCAACCTGTCCAAGTCACCCTGCATTCTCGTAGCATCCTCATCACAGTTCACACTGCCACCCAGCTTTGTGTCATCTATAAATTTGCTAAAGTTACTTTGAATCCCTTTATCCAAATCATTGATGTATATTGTAAATAGCTGCGGTCCCAGCACAGAGCCTTGCGGTACCCCACTAGTCACTGCCTGCCATTCTGAAAGAGACCCGTTAATCCCTACTCTTTGTTTCCTGTCTGCCAACCACTTCTCTATCTATGTCAGCACTACCCCCAATACCATGTGCCACAATTTTGCCCAATAATCTTCTATGTGGGACCATATCAAATGCTTTCTGAAAGTCCAGGTAGACTACATCCACTGGCCCTCCCTTGTCCATTTTCCTAGTTATATCTTCAAAAAATTCCAGAAGATTAGTCAAGCATGATTTCCCCTTCGTAAATCCATGCTGACTCGAACCGATCCTGTTACTGCTATCCAAAAGTTCGGCTATTTCATCTTTTATAATTGTCTCCAGCATCTTCCCCACCATCGATGTCAAGCTAACTGGTCTATAATTCCCTGTTTCCCTGTTTCACTCTCCGGCCTTTCTTAAAAAGTGGGATAACATTATCTACCCTCCAATCCACAGTAACTGATCCTGAGTCTATAGAACATTGGAAAATTATCACCAATGCAACCACAATTTCTAGAGCCACTTCCTTAAGTGCCCTGGGATGCAGACCATCGGGCCTTGGGGATTTATCAACCTTCCATCAGTCTATCCAACACCATTTCCTGCCTAATGTGGATTTCCTTCAGTTCCTCCGTCACCCCAGATCCTCTGGCCACTACTATATCAGGATGATTGTTTGAGTCCTCCTTAGTGAAGACAGATCCAAAGTACCTGTTCAACTCATCTGCCGTTTCCTTGTTCCCCATAATAAATTCACCTTTTTTGGTCTTCAAGGGTCCAACTTAGGTCTTAACTAATTTTTTTCCTCTTCACATACCCAAAGAAGCTTTTACTATCCTGCTTTATATTCGTGGCTAGCTTACCTTCGTACCTCATCTTTTCTTCCCGTATTGTCTTTTTGGTTATCTTCTGGTGTTCATTAAACATTACCCAATCCTCTTGTTTCCCCCTCATCTTTGCTACGTTGTACTTCTTTGTTGTAATTTTCAATTTCACTTGACCATCCCTTGTCAGCCATGGTCGTCCCTTTCTCCCCTTAGAATGAACTGATCCTGCACCTTCTGTATTATTCCTAGAAATACCTGCCATTTTTGTTCCACTGTCATCCCTGCCAGTGTATCTTTCCAGTCAACTTGTGGATGTTCACATTTATTCATGTCACCTTTTTTGCCTCTCAATCTTTCTTGATCCTCTTGAAGCCACTTTGTGTCCTCTACAAAAATTATAGTTCCACCCAGTTTTCAGCCATCTAGCCATCTTTGAAATTATACATTTTGTTCCTTCACCCAAATCAGTGAATGTGTTATAAACAACGAGACCCATGTACTGATATCTGCAATACCCTAGCACTGATTCCTGCAGTACCCATGTAATTACTGCTTGCTATACCAAAAGAGATCCAGATATTCCTACTTTGTGTTTTCAGCATCAGGTAATATTCAATCCATGCCAATGCATTATCTTAAATAGCATGCACTTCAGTTTTGTATATTAACCTTTTGTACGGGATTTTATCAGAAGCTTTCTAAAATTCCAAATGCAGCAGATCTTCTAATTCTCTCTTATCTTTGCTACCGATTATATCCTCAAAAAAACACGATTTTCATTTTATAAATCTATGTTGACTTTGTCTAATCCCAGTGATATTTCCTAAGTATCCTGTTATCTCATTCTTTTTTGTAACCTTTCGCATTTCCACACAACTGATGTTCTGCTAACCAGAGTAATTTCCTGTTTTTTTCTATTTTTTCAATAATGTTAAAATTCCCACCCACCAATCTGCACGAACTATTTATAAAGCAAGGAAACGTTGGCCCAACATATCCATGCCAACCAAGTTGGAATTCTAGGCTATTCCCATTTGCCTGCATGTGGCCCATAACCCTCTAAACCCTTCTTTGGTCCAAAAGTATTTCAAAAGTCTTAATTGTTTGAGTTTATATAGTTGCTTCTGGAAGTTCTTTCCAGATTTGGATTAACCTCTGAGTGAAAAGATTGCCCCTGAGATTCCTCTTAAATATCTCTCCTCTCACCTTAAGTCTATGGTCTCTAGTTTTAGAATCTTCTACCCTGGGGAAAAATTCTGAGCATTCACTTTATCCATTACCCCTCATTTTTATATATATTTCTATGAGGTCACCCCTCTGAAAGGATTAGCCCATCTATATTTTCATCCAAGTCATTTACATATAGTCATAAACAAATGATGTCCCACCACTGATCCCTGTGAAACACCACTGGTCACAGACCTCTGCCCAGAGAATAGCCCTCCATCACTTCCCTGACTTGTATAGCAAGCCAATTTTAAATCCAGTCTACCAAGTTACTGTGGATCCTGTGTATTTTAATCTTCTGGATCACCTTACAATGGAGGACCTTGTCAAATGCCTTACTCAAGTCCATCCAAAGTAACAAGAATATGGAATATGAAGTTGAGGACGTAGTCCTAATGGCATTACACAGCTAGTAGGCAGATATTTCTCGGTGTCTCTGTTTCCTCATCTCCTGTAACACCTGTTTTTATGTAATGTTTAGCTGAACATCCCACTGTAATTAACATTCAAGAATGGCTAGCATTTCCAAAAGCCAAAATTCAAGGTTAGTTTAGTTTATTGCAATATATACTAAGTGTACTGTTTCCTTAATTGCACAAATACACAGTACAAATGATAATCATATATATGTCAATAAATACAGCAAAAAAAAGGATAACAGCAGAATGGTGTGAAGACTGCAGTGCATTCTGAAGTAGTGCAAATAAAAAAATGAAAATGCAACAACAAAATAAATGAATGAAGTGGAGTTCAGAGTAAAAGTACATGGCAGGAAAGGGCCAAAATAGGTTATTGGTTTCTCTGGTCTGAAAGCAGTGTGGAAGAACCTGTTTTTAAGTCTGGACGCCAGGGCTATCCAGCTCCTGTATCTACCCAGAGGGTAGTAGATAGGAAAGGGAATGGCCAGTTTGGCAGGCATCCTTGGCAATGCCTCCAGCCTTCTTGATGCAATGCACTGTGAACACAGACTATGAGATACCGCACTATTTGACCATCTATGTAAACTACTGTAGTCACCATTGACCCCAGAGGCAAAGCAGAGGTAAAGTAGTGAAGTTATGAAGGCCGAGTGTTAGGAAGGATATGTCTGGGAACATTTCATGTCCAGTGCTCAGCTTTGTGCAAAAGTTATATTTGCAAATATAGTTTAATGAAAAATATTTGTCAGTGATGCCACCTGAGGCTTTTGTGCTGCTCAGAGCCCATCCCACATAACGAGATGCTTCGCTGATGAAGAGAGTCAATTCATTTGATCCTCTGCATCCTGATAAAGTAAAGCAAGACCAGGCAGTAAGATAGGTGTGAAAACAAGAGGATATCAATATAGGAGTAAAGAGGTTCTTCTACAGTTGTATAGGGCTCTGGTGAGACCACATCTGGAGTATTGTGTACAGTTTTGGTCTCCTAATTTGAGGAAGGACATCCTTGTGATTGAGGCAGTGCAGCGTAGGTTCACGAGATTGATCCCTGGGATGGCGGGACAGTCATATGAGGTAAGATTGAAAAGACCAGGCTTGTATTCTCTGGAGTTTAGAAGGATGAGTGGGGATCTTATGGAAACATATAAAATTATAAAAGGCCTGGACAAGCTAGATGCAGGAGAAATGTTTCCAATGTTGGGCGAGTCCAGAACCAGGGACCACATTCTTAGAATAAAGGAGGTCATTTAAGACTGGGGTGAGAAAAAACTTTTTCACCCAGAGAGTTGTGAATTTATGGAATTACCTGCCACAGAGGACAGTGGAGGCCAAGTCACTGGATGGATTTAAGAGAGAGTTAGATAGAGCTCTGGGGGGTAGTGGAGTCAAGGGATATGGGGAGAAGGCAGGCATGGGTTATTGATAGGGGACGATCAGCCATGATCACAATGAATGGTGGTGCTGGCTCGAAGGGCCGAAAGGCCTCCTCCTGCACCTATTTTCTATGTTTCTATAAGTTGATCCATCAAATCAGATCTAAAATAAAAAGTTATTCCTTTTCTTATGAATGTAACGATCTTAATTGCAATAGATTTTGGTGATTTTAATTTATTCCTTAGATTTTGGAGATACCACGCGGAAACTGGCCCTTTGGCCCACAGAGTCTGCCGACCAGCGTTCACACTGTACACTAGCACTGACAACTACCAAAGCCAAGTAACCTACAAACCTGTACGTCTTTAGAGTGTGTGAAGAAATTGGAGCACCAGGACAAAACCCAATGATTACCCATACAGTAGTTCTATCCTACACCCTAGAGACAATTTACAGAAGTCAATTAACCTACAAACCTGCACGTCTTTGGGATGTGGGAAGAAACTAGAGAACACGGAGGAAATCCATGCGGTCACAGGGAGAATGTACAAACTCCATAACAGACAGCACCCGTAGTCAAGATTGAACTCGGGTCTCTTCGATGTAAGGCAATGACTCAACCACTACACCACTGTGCCACCCTATTTTGTAGAACTGTAGATTCTGTAAACATAACTTCCCAAACGAGGTTGTCCATAATTTGGTAAACAGTCAATAGCCTCAGAGAGAATCAAGAGTGTTTAATTGTCATTGTGCTGACAATGAACAATGGAGGTCCTGCTTGCAGCAGCTTAACAGGCCCATAAACACATGGATAAATATATATTTTTAACCCATAATTTAATAATGGTAATACTTGTGCAAAAAAAAAAGAAACCTCTTGTGCAACGCAAAGTCCATAGATGTTGATAGTTGCTGAGGTTAGTGGTGTGTAGTATTCAAAAGCCTGGTGGTTGCTGGGATGCAGCTACTCTTGAACCTGTTTTTTGGGTTTCTGTACCTTCTTCTCAATGGTAGAAGCGAAATGAGAGCCTGGCCAGCATGTGGGTCTTTGATATTGGCTGCCTTTTTGAGGTAGCGTCTCCTACCGATCCATTGGATGGTGGGGCGGTCAGTACCTGCTATTGAAATTTCTGGGGTGACAAATATGGTGGGGAGTTACTAGACTTTGGTTTCTCAGGGAGGTGACAAAATTCATGGGTACAGCAGCCACCTTGTTTAATTTGTTTGCCATATAACGAGCTGTAAATACAGCAGGGATCCAAACTAAATAAGCAGAACCACTAAGCAGCAGTACCAGTACCTAATAAATATCACTGGCTCACTTGTTTGCCAAAATAATTAACTAAAAATGTACTTACTGTACCTTGTACAAATAAAGCTCCTGTTAGAGACAATCTGTGACGGGCCAGCCCAGGAAGCTTGCAATTCCTGGAACCACAGAACATTGAGCATGTGCTGACATTTGAATATATTCACTGGTTCATTGGTCAAATTATAATCACGTTGTTATCAATCCACTGGAGTTTGTTTGATTACTTTAGGGAGTCTGAAAAGATTAGGAGTTGTCTTCATAATAATTTACTTATGCCTTTATGCTTCCCCAGAGATGATGTAGCTCAGGCAAGTGTTCCTGATGGTGTAAACTATGCACCATCTGTGTAGGAGGGAGTGGGCCCTTTGGGCTATTTGGCATTTTCTTATACCACTTTTTATAATATGTTCAAAGTCATGACCTTGTGAACTGATTTCATACACCAATTATGTTTTCATTGTGCGAACTACTGATCTTCCTGTTTAACTCGTTGATAGCTTTCACAATCTGAAGTGTAGTTTGTTCCATACTATGGTCATTAGCTGTCTATGAAATTATACTAAAGATAGCTTTGGTTTATAATCATAATTAAGCTGATTCTTAGCAATAAAATAGTGAGGATGCAAGGAACAGCAGGTGCTGGTTTGTTTAAAAAAAAACACAAAGTGCTGGAGTAACTCAGTGGGTCAGGCAGCATCTCTGGAGGACATGAATAGGTGACATTTTGGTCCAGGACCCTTCTTCAGACATGTTTAAAGTAGTGCTTTAGTTTAAAGAATGTATTTACAGATTAAATGGTCTTTCTGATAGAAATGAAGGAGGAAGACTGTTGGGGGTAATCACATAACCTAAGATTAGTTAAGGAGTAGTATTAGGACAGGGATTTAGGAATTTAGATCGCATGGGATCCAAGGAGAGATTGCTGAATAGATAGAAAATTGGCCTCTTGGAAGGAAGCAGAGGGTGACGGTGGAAGGTTGTTTCTTGGACTGGAGGTCTGTGACTAGTGGTGTGCCTCAGGGTTCGGTGCTGGGCCCATTACTGTTTGTCATCTACACCAATGATTTGGATCAGGACATGCATGGCAAGATGAGCAAGTATGCTGATGATACAAAAGTGGGTGTTTTTACAGATGTGTGAAAAATTGCAGCAGGATCTTGATCAATTGGCCAGGTGGGCTGAGGAATGGTTGATGGAATTTAATGCAGGGAAATGTGAAGTGTTGCATTTTGGGAATTCTAACATAGGCAGAACCTACACAGTGAATGGTATGGCTCTGGGGAGTGTTGTAGAGCTGAGGGATCTAGGAGTGCAGGTGCATGATTCCTTGAAGGTCGAGTCACAGGTAGATAAGGTGGTCAAAAAGATTTTTGGTACATTGGCATCCATCAGTCAGAATCTTGAGTATAGAAGTTGGGAGGTCATGTTGCAGTTGTATAAGACGTTGGTAAGACTGCATTTAAAATATTGTGTTCAGTTCTGGCACCATGTTATAGGAAAAATGTACGTAGAAAAGTAGAAAGGGTACAGAGAAGATTTACGAGGATGCTGCCAGGACAAAAGGGTCTGAGCTATAGGCAGACGTTGAGTAGGCTGGAACTCTATTCCATGGAGCGCAGGGGGATTAGTGGGTGATCTTATAGAGTTGTATAAAATCATGAGAGGAATAGATCAGATAGATGCACAGTCTCTTGCCCAGAGTAGGTGAATCGAGGACCAGAGGACATAGGTTTAAGATGAAGGGAAATGAGTGACACAGTTTAGGATGCCCTGAAAACTATTCCCCACAAAGAACGCACAAGTAATGCAGCTGGATGAGTGCAGCTCCAACAGCACCTTAGAAGCTAAACGCCATCAAGGATCAAGATATCCTTTTGAATGGCACCAATTCACTATGCTATAAATTAATTTTCTCCATCGCTGGTACACTATGTTCCAATATATAGCATTTGTATAATGCAGTCCAGCAATTCCTCAAGTCTTCATGTTTTGAAGACTGAATATTTGTTAAATGTATATTTGAAAGTACCAAGTAGCTGCCCTCAGTGCAACACTTTTTTCCCTTCCCCGAATAAATTTGACATCAAATATGATGTCAAAGGTAATTTTGATGAATACATCTACATATGCACAAAGGGTTATATTTAAGTCCATGAAGAAAATTGGCATCTGGTCAAAGCATTCCTTCAATTAATAGCAGGCATCTTCTGTTTCGGGAATTCTGCTAACAGCAGACTGTGACATTTCACCCTTTTGTTGACATTTGGAATAGAATATAGGATTGCTCAATAAATTTATTTTGATTTATTCAGTTTAAAACAAAGATTAAAGCCAGGAAAGACATATTTTGAACAATTCATTCATTTCATCAGTACCAGTGAAAAGTAAAACCTCACCAATGCTTGTGAGCACATTTTATGTAATGTCATCTGTTCTCTCAATAATTAGAATATAATATAATGATACTGAATGTTGAAAATTTCATCCAATAAAACTATCTCTTGATGTGTTGTAAGATTAAGTGTTCAATATATGAGTATAATTGAATATAAAAAGCAAAGTATTATTTATTACCTCCTATGCTATTCAAACATATGATTTAATTTTGAGCAGTGCTTATAAATTTAAAAAAATTCTCCTTTGGGTGTGCAACATTGAGGAATTAAATTGATGCCTGAATTCTCTTAATAGGTTATTGACCAAATAGGTTGATTGTTTCTCTCTTTATGGATGCTGCTCTACTCACTGTGTATCACTAGCTAATATAGAAACGTTTCAGCAGTGTAATATCTATCGTTTCTAAATGACGAATACTGATTGCTTCCAAGGTGGCGGCTGATTCCTTGCATATTGATAGCAGGAGTTTATATTGGCTGCTTGGCGTGGTAAGGTATTATGTATGGTGTGCAATATAGGCAGCACACCACACATAATAAGTGAATCATACACTGAATTCTGATTAATTGCTTTGAATCAATTGAATTATTGAATCATTTGATATTTGTTTTTTTTGAAGTTGTCAGAGAGTGAAGCTTGTTGTTTTTATTCTGAGGTTCCTTCAAGAACCAAGTACTCTGTAGCTACTTAGTTATCGTTTTCATAGGAGAGCACCATAAAGAAAAATGAGTGAATGCATATAGAGCAGAACAAGCTACTAGAAGAGCAAAGAAAATATGAGTGAGAAGGAGTTTGAACAGTAAGTTATATTCACCCAGCATGTTCAGGTTTGTAATTTTCATATCTGAATGTCAGAAAAAGTACAGAACTGATCTGCATTGTAGTAATGTTATGATCAGGAAACTATCACATAGTTCGGCCATAACGCTATCCACAGAACAGGGTAAGGGCCACTTTGCCAGTGGCTGTGAATCCCCTGATGGCCATGAGCTTCTGTGCTAGGACTGGAAATACTTGCACCTCACTTTGGCTGAAAACTTTGTCAGAAAATAGAAATTGG
Source organism: Okamejei kenojei (assembly GCA_035221665.1). Classification (NCBI taxonomy): domain Eukaryota; kingdom Metazoa; phylum Chordata; class Chondrichthyes; order Rajiformes; family Rajidae; genus Okamejei; species Okamejei kenojei. Next base: position 47,361,260 of record CM069139.1, read on the forward strand.
AATGAACGTAGGACTTTGTTAGGAATCAGGATACCCACGGAGCCAAGTGTCATTGACTACATACACATTGTGGCGCGAATCCAGAGGTCTATATTATACAAAAGGGATTCCACTTCTTCAGAGATCAGCTGTCTGTCACCATGCACAACCTACCATGTAGGGCAAAGCATGATTTTGTACCAGTGACCGTGACACCTTTCTTCTGTAGGAATAAGTTAATAATTCATGCTTGAACACATGACAAATAAATCTGTAAATCATAAAGCTTGTGGTCTGGGAACCAACCCACATTCATGAAGGCACATATTTGTATTAAAAGCCAGATCCCGAAGGACAATATTATAACCATATAACAATTACAGCACGGAAACAGGCCCTCTCGGCCCTTCCAGTCCGTGCCGATCATATTGACAGTAAATCACTGGTCCCAAGACTGCTCTAGGAAAAACTTGGGTGAAACACCATAGGAATATCAACAATCTGCCAAATGCTATGCTTTTAACACTTCGTATGCACTTCAACACTTCAATCATTTTCAATTCCAAGGCACCTGTCACCTTATCTTTACCATGGACATCTGTCCTTTTTACACCTCCATTCCTCATCAGGAAACAAATTCACTTGGACTATCTCTTGACACCTTTCTCCCCTTTTTTTTAATCTCTCAGTCTCCATTATAATGGACAGACTACCAACTGACGTCTGCTATGAACCCATTGACTATGAACCCATTGACTAGGCAAGAGGTCATCAAAGGTCTGGCGAACATTGACCGATCCATGCTGCCTGGAAAGCTGAAAATCTGGTGCCTGCAGTTTGGGTTACTACCTCGCCTTATGTGGCCACTAACCATGTATGACATCACCCTCACAAGAGTAGAGAAGATAGAAAGAACAATCAGCTCTTTCGTGAGAAAGTGGTTAGGTGTTCCTCGGTGCCTGAGCAGCGTAGGCCTGTACGGTCAGGGGGTACTCCAGCTGCCTCTCTCTAGTCTCACAGAGGAGTACAAGTGCTCTAAAGTCAGACTAGAGATGACCCTGGCAGAATCAAGGGACACTGTCATCTGAGCTGCTGCTCCAACCCTGGCAACAGGAAAGAAGTGGACGGCTAAGAATGCGACACAGCAGGCAAAATCTGCTCTCCAGCAAGGCGATATTGTAGGGCAAATCCAACATGGAAGAAGTGGCTTAGGGCTTGGTGGAAAGCGACCTTGCTGGAACAAGGCATCATCACTGGAGAGCCGGAAGTTGGTCGCGGCCGAAGTCCGCCGACAGGAGGAGTTGAGTAGGTGTGCCAAGGCTGTGTCGCAAGCTAAACAGGGCCAGTGGATGAGATGTGAGAGTGTGGAAAAGAGGAAGATCAGCTGGAAGGACATGTGGGAGATGGAGGCGAGCAGGATAAGTTTCCTAATTCGGGCAACCTATGATGTCCTTCCTAGCCCAAAAAATCTCAACCAATGGATGGGCGAAGATCCATCATGCCCCCTGTGTTCAACACCAGCCTCACTTAGGCACATTCTCACTGGGTGTAAAGTAAGCCTCTCCCAAGGATGGTACACCTGGAGACATAATCAAGTGCTCAAATGCCTGGAACGCAGGAGAACAGCCAACAATGCCTTGCCGCCCAGAACATCCAACCCAGTTAAGACAATTGCCTTTGTTCGGGGGGGGGGGGGGGGAACAAAGGCAATGGAAAATTCCACCAAGGGCCAGGCTTGGACAGCTGGAGGCAGCCCGGGATTGGCAGGTGCTGGTGGATGTGGACCAACGGCTTACAGTTCCATCAGAGATAGCCATCACCAACTTGAGGCCTGATCTTGTGCTCTGGTCGAACTGTCAGCGCATGGTGTACTTTGTAGAGCTCACAGTCCCTTGGGAGGATGCTGTGCAGGAAGCCTTCGAAAGAAAGAAACTGCGATATGCAGAGCTTTCAACGGAGGCAGAGCAGCAGGGCTGGAGAGCTAAGATCTGCCCGGTAGAAGTTGGATGTCGAGGATTTGTGGCAACATCTACTTTAATACTGATGAAGGACCTGGGGATCAGCGGACAAGCCCTACGCCAGGCCATCAAAGAAACATCACGGGTAGCAGAGCAGAGTAGCCAGTGGCTCTGGCTGAAGAGGAAAGATCCCATTTGGTCTCCCAAATAACCGACTAGACAGATGCAGAGGGGGGTGGTTCTGGGACACCAGAATGCACCGCTGAGCCTACTGGAGACGTCGTGGCTTCAATCAGCAAAACGTTGATGAAAGTAGGTGCCCACTTGATAACCTCAATGACGTGTCTGCCTAGCCTTTCTCAACATCGGAGGAGCATAGGTGAGTGCAGAAGGCTCCCATCACCATCGGGAGTAAATTGATATTTGGAACCTTGGATTTTAACATCTAGTCCTGCGTATTTGCAAACGCATTTATCTTGACTGCACCTTATCCCACCCTGCCGCTTGAAGGGTGCTATTTTCTACTCTGAATTTTTCATTCACCGCCACTTGCTCCCAAGATGAGGCTTTCTACCGCAGGGCATCTGAGATGTCCTATTTCTTAAGAAAACATAGCTTCCCTTCTGCTGTTGTGGATGGATACCTCACCCAAGTCTCCTCTCTGTCTTGTAGTTCTGCTTTCGCTGTCTCCCCCCCCCCCCCCCACCCAGGAGAAGGACAGATAATTCCCCTGGTCATTATCTTTCACCCCACTAACTTCCAACATATTTCTATGACTTTTCCATCACCTTCAACATAATCCCACCACCTGTCACATCTTCCCATCCTCATCTCTTTCCACAGAGAGCACTCCCTCCGCAATTCCTTAGTTTATTCATCCCATCACACCCAAACCATCCCTTCAGGTACTTTTCCCTGCAACCTATCCCTATACCTCCTTCCTGGCATCGTTCCAGGGACCTCAGCAGCTCTTCCAGGTGCAACTGAGGTTTACATGCACTTCTAATCTCATCTACTGCATTCGGTCCTCCCAATGTGGCCTTCTTTACATCGTCAAGACCACTGTAGATAGGTGACAACATTGCCAAACACTTGCACTGTGCCTACCAAAGCCTGCTGGATCTCCCGTTTGCTAACCATTTTAGCTACCCTCCTATTCCCATCCTGGCCTTTCTGTGAGGCCACACGCAAACTGGAGGAACAGGACCTTGTATTCGTTTTGGGTAGTTTACAACCCAACAATATGAACATTGAATTGTCCAATTTGAAGTAACCCCCCTCTCCCACCCTCCTGCATGTGCTGAAAGGTACACTGAGCTTATTGCAAAGTTGGTCCATGCTTTTGTAGAATTCGTTGGTTTCCTGGCAAATCTGTCAATCTGCTACAGGTCTCACTCCATGTACCTTTTATCAAACTCTCTTTAACTGTTCTAATCTGAGGCCTCTCCAGTGCCTCCCTTCGAACTCTTCACCTGCTACTATCTGAGCATATTTCTGGAGGCCTTTCTGGTCTGCGCACAAACACAGCTTTCCTCACCAAAATTCATGGAGTCTGGATGATGCCATGACAGCTTCTGCTTAGTTACAATCACCTCCACATTAATTTTATCCATCCACTGAGCCCATGGCATATTACAGGCAGCACAGTGGAGCAGCAAACCATCCCTTACAGTTACTGCCTTACAGCAACAGCGACCTGGGTTCGACCCTGACTACAGATGCCGTCTGTATGAAATTTCCACATTCTCCCTGTGACCATGTGGGTTTTCTCTGGAATCTGGTTTCCTTCCACACTCGAAAAATGTAGTATTGTAAATTGCCCCTAGTGTGTAGGATAATGCTAGTGTACAGGGTGATCGCTGGACGGCACGGACTAGGTGGGCCGAAGGGCCTGCTTCCATACTGTGTCCCTACTGTTTCTCCCTTAAGAGCAGTTATGATTTTCAGTTTTATAAGCAAGCTTGAAATGGTTCAAAACGCCCATAACTGAGCAATCCTATTCATGAAATAAGTAAAGCAAGACTATTAAATCTGCCAGGATGAAGGCAATATGAATATTCCATGTTTCATGGGGCATGAATGTGTAAGTTCATTGTTGCTATATCTGTGCCTGTATTTGGATACTGTCCAATTTAGCCTCCTTTTATTTATTTTTTTTGTGTGAAGAGCACTTAGCTGCTGAAGTCATTACCGACTTCATCCAAACTCGCAGAAAAAAGATAAATTCCAAAAGATGCAAGGACTGTTCTTGATATCAAGACACCAGTTGACAGAATAAATATAGAATATAGAATAGTACTGCACAGAAATGGGCCATTTGTCCCCCAATACATGTGCCAAAACATCAAGAGACTTGATAAAAGAAACAAGAATAAGACTGAATTGGCTGGAAAAATACAACACACAATAAAAGATTGTTTTGGTAGTTTTTGATTAATTTCATCCAAAGAATAAAAGTGTTGGAATTCCTCAGGACATTGAAAATGCAATTGTAGATGGTTGAACAGTTGCACCCCCCACTTCTGTCCAGCTATCTACCCCCTCCTGCAATCAGTCTGAAGAAGAGTCCCAACCAAAAATGGCATCTATCCATGTTCTCCAGGGATGCTGCCTAACCCACTGAGTTACTCCAACACTCTCATTTTTTACGTAAAATTTATCACAATTACTCTATCACAATTTCAGGACTGTTTCATATCAGATTTTGCCTAATCTTCCACCATTTGATTGTAACTCATAATACTTTGATTATCACTCACCTTATGCTCACTTGTTTTATTCAAGGATTAAACAGCTATATTATAAAACTTTCAAACATAATGGTTACCTTATTGAACTCTAGCTTTTGCTAATGAGTCACCTACAATCAACAAAGCACATTTCTTACTGGACTTCAGCCAACCAATACTGTTTGAGATTCTAGCTTGAGGGTGTAATCCATTTCAATATTCTATACAGCCATTGTTTTTAAATGTACAAAAACATTTTGTATTGGCTTTAGGGGGTTATTAAGTCCTTGGGGTGGCCTGATACTATTTCAAAAACTTGCTTCTGTTCAGCAATGATTTAAAGTAAATTTAGTGTAGAACCATTGTTGATTTTTATTCTGAGACTTTTGTTGCTGTGTAGTCTTAGTGATGTGAAATATTAAAGGTCTAGTGTTCTAACTCGCACTTTTGTAAAATTAAGATTGTTAATATGAAAAGAGAAGAACATGACTTGAATCATGTTGAGACATGACTTAACTCATGCATTTACCTTTCTCCCAGCTCCCACAATGGCCATACCATCAAGAAAAATGTTTTATTTGTGATGAGTTTAAAATGAAAGAAGTTATTTAATTTCAACATGTGGATTTTACATGTTCGCAATTTTATAGTTTAGCCTGTATCTTGAAAGTTCAAAGGAATATTTTATGCCAAGATCAAAGTGGTTCTTTCCATGATTGGGTGGTTATAATTCTGTAAAGATGTTTTAGCACCTCTCTAGAACTTTTTTACAATGTGCAGATCAGATCATGTGAATCTTGTTGCATTTCATTTTATGTGCATTATTAATTGTTTTTATAGATCTAATCTTGTTCAGTTTCATTTTTTCACTGAACTTCCATTGTGTAATTTATTGCTCACGGGAGAGATAAATACATGTACACTTCAGAATGTTGCTGGTCAGTTTGCGATATCTTCAACAATGAAAAATGTGCCAATAAGGGTGATAGATCCATTGCTGCAACTCACCATTAAACTCTTGGTTTGAAAAACTAAAAATACTTTTTTTTTAAACTCTAAAAGACCAAACACTTTCTATAATTATTAGAAATGATCATTGCCCAATGATGTTTCTTTTAAATTTTGTTGATTCATATTAACAATCTTTATTTTGTTTGGACAAAGTGCATGTTAGAATGCTAGACATTTAAAGTTATGCATAACTATTACTAAGGCTAAATTTCAGTTTAATTTGAAAATCATTATTTTGGTATCTTCATGTTGGGGTAAAAGGCATTTCGTGACTAACTGGAAAATTAAATATGGATGTGAAAATTGACTGACATTAAATGCCATCTCTGAAGCATTTCCTGATTGAGTTGGTATAGCATGAAATTCCATGTAGTTTTACACGTGGCAAAGGTATTTGAATAAAAGATGCACAATATAGCTCAATGTCATTATTTGTGTATGTGAAGCAGTTCATAAAGCAATTTTTAAAGACATTTTATGGCACTACATTTTGATGGCAATTTTAGAAGATGATTTGCATTATGTTGCAAAAAATGTTCTTGGCTGTTGATTTTTAATGAACTATATGCATTAAGTATAATTTTCCTTGCCTCTTGTGACTGGAACAAGTAAAATTACCTAGTCCAATAGAGCTTTACTGCAAGCTAGCTAAAGACTAGGGCCTGTCATATTTATGTCTTAACTGAGCTTGTAACTGCTCCAACAAATTCAGCTGGTGTTAGAGCAATGTTTAGGCTTAAAATAAAAGTAAACATAAATGTAAATTAATGTCAAAAATGTACTGCTGAACTCATCTTGGCTTTGGATATGATTAACTTTATTTAAAAGGTATCAGCAAGATGTGGAGAATGGACATAAATGTAGCAAAAATGCTATATTATGCTCCACCAGCCATAGTTATGATAACAATAGATTTATGCACCAATTCTAAACCTGTGGAAATTCTTTGCTTTATTGTTTGATAGCAGTGTGCCACATGTTGCATCCCCAGATAATTAATTTAACAAAGCTTTCGGACTCCTTTCAACCAGAAAGGATGCAACAGGATCTAAGTAACTTGCAAAAGTGGTTAAAGAAATGGCAGATGGAATGTAACTCTGATAAGTGTGAAATAAGTTCATAGGTTCATAAATCACAGGAGCTGAAGTAGACCATGTGGCCTGTCGAGTCCACATCGCCTAACAATCATGGCTGATCTATCTTTCCCTCTCAACCCCATTCTCTTGCCATCTCTCCATAACCCTTGACACCCTTATTAATCAAGTATCTGTCAATCTCCACTTTAAAAATACCCAAAGATGGCCTCCACAGCCGTCTATAGCAATGAATTCCGCAGATTCACCACCCTCTGACTAAAATACATCCCTCCTCATTTCATTTATTCTGGACTCTCCCACTAGTTTAAACATTCTCTCCACTTCCACTCTCCCCAGGCCTTTCACTATTCGATGTTTCAATGAGGTCCCCCTCATCCTATTAAACTCCAGTGAGTACAGGCCCAGTGCCGTCAAACGCTCTGTCAAATTCAATCAGCCCCGGGATCATTCTCGTAAATCTCCTCTGGACCCTCTCTAATGCCAGCACATTCTTCCTCAGATATGGGGCCCAAAATGGTTCACAAAATTCTGCGGTCTGACAAGTGCTTTATAAAGCCTCAGCATTACATTCTTGTTTTTATATTCTACTACCCTCTAAATAAATGCTAACATTGCATTTGCCTTCCTTACTACCGATTCAACTTGCAAATTAACTTTTGGGGAATCCTGCACCAGCACTCCCAAGTTCCTTTACCTCTGATTTATGAACCCCCTCCCCATTTAGAAAATTGTCTGCATCTTTATTTCTCCTACCAAAATGCATTATTGCACATTTTATCACACATATTCCATCTGCCCACTTCTTTGCCCACTATCCCAACCTGCCTAAGTCGTTCTGCAGAGTCCATGCTTTCTCTACACTACCTGCTCTTCCACCTGTCTTCATATCATCCGCAAGCTTGGCCATAAAGCCTTCAATTCCCTCAACTAAATCATTAATATACAACGTGAAGAGTAGCGGCCCCAACACTAATCCCTGCGGAAAACCACTGGTCACTGGCAGCCAACTAAATAAACCTCCTTTTATTCCCACTCTTTGCCTTTTGCCATTCATCCAGCGTTCTATGCATGCTCAGGGCCGGATTTAGATGAAGAGAGGCCCTAAGCTATTTCACTTGTGAGCCCCCCCCCCCAAATCCCCCACCCTCACGACTAAAGGACCATGACTACCTGACAGTGACAGTGTAACACTTTTAGATCCTACTGTATGTTGTCATTAAACAGTTGGTTTTAAAATACATGTTGGATTCACCGCAGAGCGGGCGATTCCTTACCTGGATTACCATTTGAAGCTCCGGAGTGTTGGGCCTGCTGCTTCAACATCATGGAGCTGTGGTTTGCGGAGCTCCCAGCCTCCGGCTGCGCTGATTTCAACATCGTGGAGCCCTGGGATCCCTTTGCTGAGGGCCGCCAGTGTGAATCTCCGCCCTGCTCAGCCTGTGGACTTCGGGTGGTGCGGGAGGGAAGGGAAGAATTGACAAGGGAATTGCGGAGGGAGTGGTCTTTGCGGAAAGCAGACGGGGGAGATGGGAAGATGTGGCGAGTGGTGGGGTCACGTTGGAGGTGGCGAAAATGACGGAGGACTATTTGTTGTATGTGACGCTAGTGGGGTGAAAGGTGAGGACTACGGGGACTCTGCCCTTGTTACGAGTGGGGGGATGGGGAGAGAGAGCAGTGTTACGGGGTATGGAAGAGACCCTGGTGAGAGCCTCATCTATAGTAGGGTAGGGGAACGCCCGTTCCCTGAAGAACGAGGACATGTCCGATGCCCTGGTGTGAAACACCTCATCCTGGGAGCAGATGCGGCGTAGACGGAATTGGGAGTAGGGGATGGGGTCCTTACAGGAAGCAGGGTGGGAAGAAGAGTAGTCTAGATAGCCATGGGAGTCAGTGGGTTTATAGTGGAAGTCGGTCAGAAGTCTATCACCTGCGATGGAGATAGTGAGGTCAAGAAATGGTAGGGAAGTGTCGGAAATGGTCCAGGTGTATTTGAGTGCCAGATGGATGTTGGTGGTGAAGCGGATGAAGTCAGTCAGTTGTGTGTGGGTGCAGGAGGTAGCACCAAAGCAATCGTCGATGTAACGGAGGTAGAGGTCGGGGATGGGGCCCTGATATGCCTCGAACAAGGATTGTTCGACGTACCCGACAAAGTGGTAGGCATAGCTGCAGGGCCGGCCTTAGGAGGTGCGGGGCCCAATTGGGAAAATTTTTAATAGAAATGTAAATAAATAATTATAAATGAGTCACGTGTCGTGAGTAACATGACAATTCGGGGGAGAGTTCCTTTCACAGCGTGTGGGGAGTCTAGCCAGGGGTAAAGTTGCAAGGAGGGAAGGAGCGTTGAGAAGGAGAGGGTCGGGGTTCATGCCAGTAACCCACTCACTCACTGCTGCCACGGCGCTCCAGGCACGGAGCTACTGCATTGCGGACGGGGAGGGAAGCAGCTCGCGTGGCTACGAGTGGCCACCATCATCGGAAAGCGGAACCGACTGCCATGTCAGCGCCCTCTGCCGGCAGGCTCACCTCTGGCAGTGCTCTCCGTCTGAACAGTGAGGGGACCAGCTCAAGAGCAAAGATCATAGAGCGGAGCGGGTCAGCGGATGATGGATAATATCACAGCGGTGGACCTTACTCCTGTGTCAGCGCAATCAAGGGATCAATTGAGGTTTCTCGCACTGACATATGGATTAAGCTCCACCACCCACTGTCCTGTTATCCATCGCCCGCTGACCCGCTCTTGAGCTGGAAGATCCCCGGCCGACCCCCTCCTTCTCAAACCTCCTTCCCTCCCTGCAACTTTACCCCTGGCTAGACTCCCCACACGCTGTGAAAGGAACTCACCCCGCCCCCCAGCAGCGCTGTCCTTTTGCAGTCGCTTCCCACTTTACAGCCGCTTCCCATCAGCTGCTAGCAATGAGGGATAGACTTGGCTATACCTCAGTACAGCAACATCGTTCTTGAAGTTGCTGTACTGAGGGATAACAAAGTCTATCTTTCTTGGCTAACAACCTAACCATCGGCCTCCAAGATGCAGGTACATTTTCTAGCAATGTTACAAAATTTTGAGATTTAAAAAATCAAGTCTGCAATTTATCCCATCAGCGAAAGCATAAAAAGAAGTTTAATTTGAACCTAATTCACTTTCATATCACATTCATTCAATGTGATCATGGCTGATCATCCCCAATCAGTACCCTATTCCAGCCTTCTCCCCATATCCCCTGGCTCTAGCTCTCTCTTGAAAGTTTCCAGAGAACCTGCCTCCACCGCCCTCTGAGGCAGTGCTTTCCAAAGACTCACCATGCTCTGTGAGAAAAAGTGTTTCCTCGTCTCCGTTCTAAATGGCTTACTCATTCTTAAACTGTGGCCCCTGGTTCTGGACTCCCCCAACATCGGAAACATGTTTCCTGCCTCCAGCGTGTCCAAGCCCTTAACAATCTTATATGTTTCAATAAGATCCCATCTCATCCTTCTAAACTCCAGAGTGTACAAGCCCAGCTGCTCCATTCTCTCAGCATATGACAGTCCCGCCATCCCGGGAATTAACCTTGTAAACCTACGCTGCACACCCTCAATAGCAAGAATGTCCTTCCTCAAATTAGGGGACCAAAACTGCACACAATACTCCAGGTGCGGTCTCACTAGAACTCTGTACAACTGCAGAAGGACCTCTTTGCTCCTATATTCGATTCCTCTTGTTATAAAGGCCAGCATGCCATTTCTTAGCGCTAACGGCAGTTACTTGGGAAACGTGGTAACTCGTGAAGACTTTTCAACATGTTGAAAAATGTCCACGAGTAAAATATACTCAGGATGTAAAAATTTGATACGTAGTCATACCGTAGTAGCTCGTGAGTTTACCATAGTAGGACCTGGTGTCCTATATCACTATTGTATGTTCATGATGGAAATAAGAATACTCTGTATATTCATTACCTTTGAATTGTAGTTTTATGTAATCCTCCCATAATTTCTGAGTTTCATTTCACAATATCTAACAGACATACAGAATGTTGCAAGGTAATATCTTGCCCAAACTCAGTTGTATCTTTCTATCTCAATAAATATCACAAAATATGCCATTGTTTCAGCCACATTATGACAAAATATAGAATGCAGGCTATTTGTTATCAGTCACCCCATCCCAGAAACAACAGTACTTTTGTTTTACTAATTTACGAGCTTGTACCATACAGAGTTGATCCATATCCAACAAACTATTGTGATAATTGCATAAAAGGTATTATTGTCTAAGAAATTTGGTGTGGAATGATAAACCATCTCGGTACTCATTTAGGCAAGTCCCAAGCTATAGATACTTTTCCCCCACCCCCAATCCCCCTCGCCCGATCTTCATCGAACCTACCATTTGACCAATCTTTTACTCAGCTGCTGTAATGTTTCCTTCCTATCAAAATCTCTGTGTAACATCTCTGTCCCTATCTTCCAATTCCCACGTTGAAATAAAATACAACTTTCGACTTAGACATTTCGCAGCAGGATCGCTATATAAATGCAAATATATGGTATTTTATCCAAGCATCCCCCTCCCCCTTCCCCTTCCACCACACAAGAAGCGTAACGTGAAGCGTTTGCATTTGGAGAAGTTCGATACGGACCAGGAATGAAAATTAATAGCTATGAATCGATTAACAGCGAGCTATGAGGTGAGATTGAAACACCTGTCAGAGGGCTAAGAAACAATCCTGAGTTGACGGTGTATTGTTTTAAGTGAGCATTTTGCAGCGACCTCGCCATATTCTGGTTAAATATTCTTTCCACGGAAATCTCCTATTTCACTTTGAAATTGTATTCATGTATAACCGTTTCTAACATGATTAACCAGCTTAATGTTCGTGAGTTTAGTACCGGGTATGCTTGAAACGATTTATTTTAATGTACTGTTTTTTTAAAAAATATATCAACCAGGTGTGAAAATTACACTGAATCGAACGATGATTGAAAATGCGTAGGAATCGACTAATTGCGAAATTTTTAAGTCGAAATTTGTATTTTATTTCAAAGTGGGAATTTGAAGATAAGGACAGAAATGCTAAACAGAGATTTTAAACTCGGGAGAGCTCTTGGGTGAACTCGCACAGTGGGACAGGGCTTGAAGCAGCATCTATGGAGCGAAGGAAATAGCCAACGTTTCGGGCCAGGTGTGAAGAAGGGTTTCGACCTGAAAAGTTGCATATTTCCGTCGCTCCATAGAGGGGGGGGGTGCAGGGAGTCAGACTGCGCAATGACAAGGGGGGGTAATCCCAGTGTGAGACTGAGTCACCACCTGCGTACAGCGTTCCCACATCCCTCTTCTCCACCATGCAAGGCACTCTCCTCTCTCCCCTCCCCCTCTCCCCCCTTCCTTCCATCATCCTCCCCCCCCTCTCTAAAGAAGGAGGGAGAGGGAGGTAGGGAGAGGGAGATCTACAGTATAACTGGTTTTGGTCTCCAATCACCTCACAAAGGGCAGCCAACAGTGGTGAGGCAGAAGGGAGATCTCTCTCTCTCTCTCTCTCCTCCCCCCCTCTCTCTCCCCCTTCTCTCTCTCTCCTCTCTCTCTCTCTCTCTCTCTCTCTCTCTCTCTCTCTCTCTCTCTCTCTCTCTCTCTCTCTCTCTCTCTCTCTCTCTCTCTCTCTCTCTCTCTCTCTCTCTCTCTCTCTCTCTCTCTCTCTCTCTCTCTCTCTCTCTCTCTCTCTCTCTCTCTCTCTCTCTCTCTCTCTCTCTCTCTCTCTCTCTCTCTCTCTCTCTCTCTCGCACACACCGCCCGCCTGCCCGCTCCCGGCGTTTAACGTTGAATACTCACAGCTGAGTTCACTGCGATTCTGGGGCTTGCTGCCCTGTAGACTCCCACCCCCCCCCCCCCCCCCCCCCCCGTGGACAGACCAGAGTCTCGGCTGCTCCGGTGGCAGCAAGTGACACAATATAACGCATTTACTGAGGAATGTGGATCGATGCATTGATGACCCATTGTATAACTACTTGTTAACTACTGGCTGTTAACTGCCATCCATGTTAACTGTTATCCATGTTCGTTTTGTTAAAAAAATCCGTATGGCAAGTGGTTTTTTTTTAAATCTTTATTTAACAAAGTGAATTTGTATTTCCATCTGAAATACGGAAAATTAACGCGGGGCCCCCTTGGGCGCGGGGCCCAATTTGGAAAAATCGGTCCAATCGGCCTAGGGCCAGCCCTGCATAGCTGGGGCCCATGCGCATGCCCATAGCTACGCCTTGTATTTGGAGGAAACGTGAGGAGTCAAACGAGAAGGTAAGGACCAACTCCGCTAGGCGGAGGAGAGTATCAGTGGAAAGGTATAGGTTGATTCTTCGGTCGAGAAAGAACCGGAGGGCTTTGAGACCATCTTGGTGGGGTATGGAGGTGTAGAGTGACTGGACGTCCATGGTGAAGATGAGGGGATGGGGGCCTAGAGAATGGAATGCGCGGAGACGACGGAGAGTGTCTGAGGTGTCTTGAACATGGGTAGGGAGGGAGGTAAAATCGGGCCGTGCGGGGCTGGGGAACGATGAGGTTGGAGGCTCGGGGGGGCAGGGAGCCGGAGTTGGTGAAGTCAGTGATGGTGCTAGAGATAGTGGCCTGGTGCTCGTCAGTGGGGTCATAGTAGGAGGAGGTGTCCGAGAGTTGGCGGATGGCCTCAGCTTTGTAGAGATCAACGCGCCAGACTACCACGGCACCTCCCTTGTCGGCGGGTTTGATAACGCAGTCTGGGTTGGTGCGGAGTGAGTTGATAGCTGTACGTTCAGGGGGGAGAGATTGGAGTGAGACGGGAGTGGAGAGGTTGAGGTGGTTGATGCCCCGCCGGCAGTTTTGGATAAAAAGTTCTAAAGCTGGAGGGCCATGAGGGGGGGTCCACGAGGGGGGGTTCGTTGGAGACAGGAAAAGGGATCATCAATAGGGGGCGAGGACTCCTTCCCATGGAAGAACGCTGTGAGGCAGAGGCGATGGTAGAAGAGCTCCAAGTTGTGGTGTGCGCGGAACTCATTGAGGTGGGGACGGAGGGGGACAAAGGTAAGACCTCTGCTGAGGACCGACCGTTCGGTGTTGGAGAGGGGGAGGTCAGGGGGGATGGTGAACACATGGCAGGGATGGGGTTTGGGGCTGGAGAAAGGCAGGTGAGTGAACTGAGGCCGAGGCGATGTCTGGTGGGGGGGGTGGGTGGTCAGGGGGTAGGGGGGCATGAAGACCTAGTGTGGTAAGGAAGAGCAGGGGTCACATAGTTTGAGGGGGATGGGGAAGACCCAGTGGAACAGCCAATAAGGTTATCAGGGTTGGGGATACTAGCACTAGGACCCAGTGCAGTCAAACCCAGGGGAGTAGGTGTTAGCAGCGTGGAAGCTTCAGGCCCGGTCCTGAGTCCAGGCTGCAGGTAAGGCGATGGCTGTGGGCTGCTGGAGGGAGGTGGAGTGGCGAAGGTCTGCGGATCCGATGGTAGGAGTCCGCGGGTAGTAGAGTCCGGGTCGGCGGGTGATGCGTGGGAGGTCCCGGTGGGCGGATGGTCGGTGGGGCGGCGCGGTTTGGCCAGCCCGGTGAGGTGAGTAGGGCGTGTTGCGGCAGCCATGTTCGGAGAGCCCCGGTCCGGCGGCGATGTTCGGTAGGTCCGGTCCAGCGGCGATGTTAGATGGGCCGGGTGGGCCCAGTGCAAGGTGGGTCGGCCAGGTGCGGATGTGAGGTGGGTAGGCCCCCAGTGTGGATGCGAGGTGGGTAGGCCCCCAGTGCGCCGGTGAGGTGTGTAGGCCCCCCATGCGGCGGCGAGGTTCGGCGGGGGAAAAGGGTTAAATAACTACATACCTTTTGCTTTGTCCTGCACTTCCAATGATCCAAGGATCTGTGGAGCAAATTCCTCTCCACAACGAATATATACCTCACCTGCATTTTAATCCCTCCCCCCCTCTCCCCCACACCACCAAAGCCTCCGGAAACGCAAGCTCAGCGCCACCGATGGTTGGTTAATCTGTGCAATTGAAGCTTGGATGCTTTAATGTTGAGGTTGATGAAAGTTTATATTGAAGTTTACATGACATTTAAAGAATTGGTCTTGATTAATTTACTTGATCGCATTTATAGATCTACTACAAGGATAGGGTGCAAGAGTACCTCAAAAAGGTACCGGCATCAGGTCTTGGTAAACGGGGATGAAAAATTGGCGAGTTGGGAAATTCCTTTTGCGTGAAGTTTATAATAAAGTAACTGTTCTTATTTCTCTTTTTTTCTAGGGTCTATCTCTTAATCTCCTTTCTCGAGCTCCTCGACTAAGGGTTCTCTCTTCTTTCCCTTTGTCACGATTCTTCACTTTCACAATTCTCTCTCACTTTCTCTACTTTCTCTGTTCCTATTCCTTTTTTAAAAATCTTTAAAAACTAAGGGGTACAATGATTGTAATAATATATACAGGATGTACACTGATGTAATTTACTGTACCTCTAATAAATTTTTTTTTGAAAATTTTAATAAAAATTTACTTGATCGCTAAATTTGTTCTGGGTGATACAAAAATGCAGCATATTTTACAAGAAAGTGGTCTTCAGTAACATACACTATATCTCTGCCACAGAAGGTAGTTGAGGCCAGTTTGTTGGCCATATATAAGAGGGAGTTGGATGTGGCCCTTGTGGCTGAAGGGATCAGGGGGTATGGAGAGAAGGCAGGTACAGGATACTGAGTTGGATGATCAGCCATGATCATATTGAATGGCGGTGCAGGCTCGAAGGGCCGAATGGCCTGCTCCTGCACCTAATTTCTATGTCTATGTCTATATCTTTAAAATGAAAAATAAACATTTATTTGACAGCAGCTGAATAAGTTGATCTCTCCATCAAATGTTTATGTAATCCTGTAAATAGTTTCATAATAAGATTTTAAAATTGGATAATGTAGGATCTGGGGAACTGTATACTGCTATTGGATAATTTGATATTTTTAAATCGCATTATGTTCCAGAAATGCTTCACTTATAAGCTAACATGATGCTTTATTTGTCCCCAGTGCAAACGAATGGAGGATGAGCTTCATTTTTTGAAAGAGCAGAACCAGTCAATGGCTAATAACACAGCACAGCTGACTGCTGAAAACAATCAAGAATCTGACTTGAAGGTAAATCTTTAGCACACTGAATAAAATTAGGCTTATAACCATGGGTGTCATCTCTGTCCTCCTGATATTTATTGTATAAGTAACAGCACTAGTTATGGTTTGCCAACAATTCCTTCTTTAAACATGGATTGTGGTACTCTCTCTTGGAATTTTCAACATGTATTTAAACTTTTTGTGTTAAATATTAAATTGAAAAATAGATTAAACAGCATGGTTTCAGTATATACATCAGATCACCTTGTTATCTTTGCTGGTTGCATATTTTTTGATTATTTAGAATTGATTTTATATTCATTTATTTTTCTCAATGTTTGAATTCAAGTTTGCAATTTGATATTGTTATTTTTATAGATCACATATGTTTTCAAAATCAGATATCTTTTCATTTTGAGATCTGTATTGATATACAGTAGGCTTGGTCATGAGGTAAATTATGATCTGGAGCTTGCTATTCCAACAGCAAAACATACTTGGCTAATAAAGTACAATTATGATTATGATTATTATTATTATCTGGATTTGCCTGGAATGCACTGATTATCAAAGTACATCTGGTACAGTCACCAGAAACTGCATTGTTTTGTACAAGAACAGCTACCTGGATTTAGCTTAGTTTAACTTAGAGATACAGCGTGGAAACAGGCCCTTCAGTCCACCGAGTCCATGCCGATTAGCGATCACCCTGTGCACTAGCACTGTCCTGCACACTAGGGACAATTTACTAATTTTACTGAAGCCAATTCACCTACAAATCTGTACTTCTTTGGAGTGTGCGAGGAAATCAGAGCACCCGAAGAAAACCCTAATTTTCTTTTAATTGGTGCCAGATATAGCTATGTTGGGGAAGATGAACAAAGGGTGGTAGGTATATGGAACTAGATGCCTGAAGAGGAAATTGAGGCAGATACTATAACAAATATATATATATTTTATTTATTAGAAGCAATTGTACAAGAATAAAACATTCGACATGTATAGACCTATTAGTTTGACGTCAGTGGTGGGCAAATTAATGGAAATGATACTTAGAGATAATATATATAAGCATCTGGATAAACAGGGTCTGATCAGGAACAGTCAACATGGATTTGTGCCTGGAAGGTCATGTTTGACAAACCTTCTTGAATTTTTTGAAGCGGTAACTAGGGAAATTGATGAGGGTAAAGCAGTGGATGTTGTCTATATGGATTTCAGTAAGGCCTTTGACAAGGTTCCCCATGGAAGGTTGGTTAAGAAGGTTCAATCTTTGGGTGTTAATGGCGGAGTAGCAAGATGGATTCAACAGTGGCTGAATGGGAGATGTCAGAGAGTAATGGTGGATGGCTGTTTGTCAGGTTGGAAGCCGGTGACCAGTGGGGTGCCTCAGGGATCTGTGTTGGGTCCACTGTTGTTTGTCATGTACATCAATGATCTGGATGATGGGGTGGAAAATTGGATAAGTAAGTATGCAGATGATACTAAGATAGGTGGTGTTGTGGATAATGAAGTAGATTTTCAAAGTCTACAGAGAGATTTGGGACATTTGGAAAAGTGGGCTGAAAGATGGCAGATGGAGTTTAATGCTGATAAGTGTGAAGTGCTACATCTTGGCAGGACAAATCAAAATAGGACGTACATGGTAAATGGTAGGGAATTGAGGAATGCTGTGGAACAGAGGGATCTAGGAATAACTGTGCATAGTTCCCTGAAGGTGGAATCGCATGTAGATAGGGTGGTAAAGAAAGCCTTTGGTGTGCTGGCCTTTATAAATCAGAGCATTGAATATAGGAGTAGGGAAATAATGTTAAAATTGTACAAGGCATTGGTAAGACCAATTCTGGAGTATGGTGTACAATTTTGGTCGCCTAGTTATAGGAAGGATGTCAACAAAATAGAGAGAGTACAGAGGAGATTTACTAGAATGTTGCCAGGGTTCCAGCAACTATGTTACAGAGAAAGGTTGAACAAGTTAGGTCTTTATTCTTTGGAGCGCAGAAGGTTAAGGGGGGACTTGATTGATGTCTTTAAAATGATGAAAGGGATAGACAGAGTTGACGTGGATACGTTTTTTCCCATTGAGGGTAGGGAAGATTCAAACGAGGGCATGACATGAGAATTAAGGGACAGAGGTTTCGGGGTAACGTGAGGGGGAACTTCTTTACTCAGAGGGTGGTGGCTGTGTGGAATCAGCTTCCAGCAGAAGTGGTGGAGGCAGGATCGATTTTAACATTTAAGAGTAAAGTGGATAGGTATATGGACGTGAAGGGAATGGAGGGGTATGGTCTGAGCGCAGGTAGATGGGACTAGGGGAAAACAAATGGTCGGCACGGACTGGAAGGGCCGAGAGGGCCTGTTTCCGTGCTGTAATTGTTATATGTTATATGGTTATATGTAAAATAGTAAGATTAAATGAGAACTTACCAGTTTGAAGTTTGATCTTTATTTTATGAGGAGTTACGGTGATCAATTACGTGAAGAAGGCTCGCCAGTGCGCATGCGCGTCAATCTTCAAAGCAGCGGCGTGAAATCACAGTAACCACAGTCAAAGTAATATAGTAAGACTCAGAAGACTAGAACTACCAGATGATCTTTGCGATTATGAGGGCCGGGAGTGAAGGGCACGTTATTGCTCACAGTAACTCCAAATAAAATAAAGATCAAACCTCAAACTGGTAAGTTCTCATTTAATCTTACTATTTTACTTCGGAGTCACGCGAGTGATTCCGTGAAGATTTCAAAGCTCTGTTATTTCATGCCGTAGATCCAGTTCCATACGACACACTGCTTCGGTTGACACAGGATAAACAATGTATTGAACATTGTTTGAATTATATAAATTAATGTTTTAATAACAAAAAGGAACAATAACGATCCCTCTCACCCAGGGGGAAATTACAAAACAGACCCCAAAATAGCATGCCCAAATCCTTCCGTCGTGAGGACAGGTTTGTCATAGAACCGTTGAAAAGTCCCTTCACTGGACCATCCTGCGGCCTCGAGGATTTGGTCTAAAGGGACATCCAGTGCCCTCAATGCCGCCCTGGTGGAGTGAGATTTAAACACATCAGTGTCTACTCCAGCACAATCCAAAACTGCTTCAGCCATCTAGAAATGGTCTGTACCGACACCTTTCTATGAGTTTTTTTGTGACTGATGAGCATCGTTGTTTCAGAGCCTCTAAGACTTTTGGTGACCTCAATATATTGACGTAGGTGCGTAACTACACATAGTCTCAGGTCAATATGGTATGCTCTAAAGCTTATTTTGGTCCCGGACATTCCTGGCCTGCTTTGTTTGATTAGATCATATACATAAAAGTTAATATTATCTACAGAAGAATGCATGCTGTCCAATGTCTGGACCCGTTGTGCTGTAACGAGCGCCATGAGCATGACCACTTTGAGCGTTAGTTTTTGGAAAGACGGAGATGTAATTGGAGATGTAATTGCCGAAGCAGTGTGAGAACTATGCTCACATCCCAGATTTCCGTAAATCTAGGTCTGGGAGGGTTCTTGTAAAAAATACCTTACATGAATCGGGACACTAATGGATGAGATCTGACAGAATGTTGTCCCGACCCCTGCCATAAATAGGACAATGCACTCCTAGCATTATTAATGGCACTATTACTCAATTGCTCGTCAAAATGTAATATAGCAAGGAACTCCAATACATCAGGTATGCCTGCAGTGTGATATGATATATTTAACTGTAAGCAGAACATCTCCCATTTTTTAATATGAGATACATATTGTTTTTTAGTACTATCTCTCCAGGCCGCAGTAATCACATCCACTGTCCGACTCGATAGTCCAAGCCCCTGGAACGGTCTGGTCAGAATCTGCAAATCAACAGATTCATATGATCATGTAAAGGGTGACTCCTGTCACAGGGTGAACCAACAAGTTATTGCATTTGGGGATAACCATGAATGGCTGTGTCATCAGTCTCAGAATCAATGGGAACCATGGCTGTGTCGGCCAGTCGGGACTACCAAAACGCCTGAAGCGGAGTCCTGCTCAATTTTGGTGAGACATTGACTGATAAGGCAGAATGGGGGAAAGACGTAAAAGAACATACCTCCCCAATGTAGCGAGAATGCATCCACCGCTGCTGTCCCTGGATCCGGTGCCCATGAGACGTATTTAGGTAACTGGTGATTTAGCCTGGATGCAAACAGATCTATGTCTGGCAATCCATACTGGGTGACAAACTTTTCAAAAACTTTTGGATTCAGGATCCATTCTATGTTGTTGTTAAACTTACGTGACCTGGTGTCTGCCACCACGTTATCTCTACCTGGTAGGTAGATTGCTGACACCCAGATGTCCCTAGTAATACACCAGTGCCAGGTGAGGTTAGCCAAATTATCACATAAGAATGACTTAATTCCACCCATGTGATTGATGTATGCAACAGCTGTGGTATTGTCAATCTGGAGCTGAACATGTAAATCATGCATTGTTGAACAGTACACTTTTAGGCCATAGAATTCCCCCAACAATTCTAAATAGTTTATCCCATACATCCGTAGGATTAATGCCTCTTGCATACTCCATCTGCCGCCGCAGCTAGAATTGGTATCAGTGGCTCCCCATCCCGAAGCACTCACATCAGTTTGCAAAACAACTGAAGGTTGTTTACTCAGAATGTTACTAGAACATGAGATATTTGTTATCCACCATTGCAACTCGGTGATAGCTTCGACTGGTAACTGCATTGGTCTTTTGAAATGACCTGCATGTTTTTTGAGTGCCTGTTCCTTAGCTCGTTGCACATTCTGATAGAGGCCCAAATTGCACTCCAGGGAAGGCCGCCACTAATTTGCCAATAACACTGGCCACTCGTCAGATGCAGGGTTGCTGTTCATCTACCAGATTGCTGCAGGCCTCCATAATTTCTAAAGTTTTGGCCGTAGGCAGAGTCACTGACATGTTAGTTGAATCAATGGTGAACCCCAAATAGTCAATGATTCTAGATGGCATCAATTTGGATTTAGTTGGATGGATGAGGAAGCCCAACCTCTCGAACATATGTTTGGTAACTGAAACAGAAAATTCAGCTGCCTCCTGAGTGTTGCCTATGATCACTCCAAGTATGCCATCACAATGTGATTTTGAGCCCGGAGTAGTCCTAATACTGGTTTCAACAATTTTGTAAATAACCTAGGGGCTGAGGTTAACCCATTGGGCAAATTTTAAATTGCCACAGCTGTCTCATCCAACTAAATGTCATGTGTCTATGGTATTTGTAATGAATTGGTACTGAATAATATGCATCTTTCAAATCTATACTTGCCATATAACATCCTTTGGAAACCACTTGCTTAGCAGTACTGAAAGTTTCCATTTTAAAGTGTTTATACTGGACATAGGAGTTCAGTCGCGTTAGGTCTAGAATGACTCGACACCCACCATCCTTCTTTTGCTTGGGGAATATATTAGACAAATTGCTGAGGCTGATGAGCCGTCCTTTCAATTACCCCTTTTTTGAATAATGTTTCAATTTCATCATTTATCTGTAGAGTTTCTGGTTTTGAAAACACCAATACCCGAATTGGTGTATGTTGTATGGGTGGATGTAATTCAAAAATAATCTCAATTCGAAACCCCTGGATACTGTCCAGTATAAACTGATCTGATGTTATGCAGCGCCATTCATTGTAGAACAATTGCAATCTACCCCCTACTGGTGACTGGTCTCTAGAGGATATGTCCTGGACAAGTCCAGCTGCTCTTACCTCTGCTGGATTCCTTTGCCTCCTAGTTCTGTTGGGGGTGTGCACTGGTGCATGCCAATGGCGTAGTGATGGAAGAGCCCGGCTTATTCCTTGCCCCGCACCAGCGTCTGTGACCCGTCTGAAGGGATATGGTCGACGAAGCGGCATCCTGTTTGTGGAATGCGATTTGATAAGGCCGATCGTCTTCGCCTCGTCATCCAAGTCCTTGACTTGTTTTGCCAGATCTTCACCAAACAACAAGTTTGGTGGCTGTATGTTGGAGGATCTGCACAGGGCTGCAAATTTTGGATTTAGAGTTGGCTTGATGGTGTTTTTCCTCAGGCAGCTAATCTCGAAGTGGGCGTTACACAGCAGGGCCAACATATCCTGCTGTGTGTCTGATAGTGGTGCCCCTTCGACTGACCGTCCAAATGCCGTTATGCCTGCTCCGATTAATTTCAAGACTTTTTGCAGCCTTAATTCATGCGATCGCATGGTTGCACCCATTTGCCCCCAGATGGCCTGGTTCACTGTGGGCACTCTGGGTGATGCACAATTTACAGGTGTTTCGTATCGTTTGGATGTTTCATCCATAGTTGATTCTTGGAGCTGGTGAGAAGTCATGTAATTGATGTTTCTGGCCAGATTTTCCTCCATTTCATCACAAGTTCCTGCCGAATTTGCATGCCACTTCCGGCACACCTGGAACTAAGCTTGTGTGCTTTGGGGTATGCTCCTCTGCTATACCACCAACTTCAGGATCAGTATCATACTGCCCTGGCTCTCCCTGCTCATGCATGAGGGAGGTATCATGCAGCCCTTGACTTGGAGCTGCTGGTATGGGCCCCCATGCAGACCCGTGGACGTATGGTTCCTCCTGTTGGTACAGGTCTTCCCTGTATAGACCTCTGCTGGAGGGGGCTGCTGGGGAAACCCGGGAGTATAGAACCCTGGTTGGAACACCTCATGATGGAGTGTCCTTTCTAAGAGGTGCTCCATTTTGTCTAGACGTCCCCAAACTTCTTTGCTGGTGGGAGGAGAGTCCTCTTGGCCTGACATCAGAGTCGACAGGTCTTACCGACTTTCTTTTGGCCTTCCTCCTGACTGGACTGGCCATGGTGCTCTGTGGCACCGGAGTCACTGCCACTGGTTGTACTGACGGCAGTTCTGGAGCCGGCGTAAGCTCCCACCCGCTGGCTGCAGTCCTGCGGTCAGTTTCCCTGACTTTGTCGGCGGCACACCTCGCCCTCCCTTTGACTGATTTTTCCATGTTCCCGCTGGCTCCTGAAACCAGTCTTATGGAACTTAGGGACATTCGCAGCGTTGTTTAAAAAACTTACCTGCGAATTTTTAACTTACCGCTGGTGGAGCTGCGCTCTCCAGCCCGTCGGTACGCCATGCATCCGAAGTAATAACATGCATGCGCACTGGCGGGCCTTCTTCACGGAATCACTCACGTGACTCCGGTCAAATTACTCAATTATCATACAGCGTCAATTTTGACATTTTAACCTGAAAAAAAGAAAAGAGAGAAAGAACATGAGAGAGAAAAAGTAAAAAGTGAATAAATAGAACCACTAGACTACCAAAGTAGTGTGGCCAATGAATGAATAAAGATATATGAAAGGAAAAGAAAAAGAAACAAAAGAGGAGAAAAAAAAGGAGGAAAAAAAGAAAAAAAACAAAGAAAAAAAGAAAAAAGTAGAGATATACCTGCCCCTCACCCCCCTGCCCACCTCACCCAACCCATAGTTGGATTAAATCAAAATTTGTGTTGCGCCATACTATCCTCGTAAGAATTCGGTAAAGGGTGTCCATGACTTGAAAAGTTGATCTGGTTTTTCTGCCAAGACAAGCCTAATATTTTCCAGATGTAGTGTCTCAGACATGTTTATAATCCACATCTTTACAGTAGGGACTAATGTGTGTCTCACTGCAACAAAATTTAAAAGATTTTGGACAAGTACAGAAGGAGATGTTTAGAGGGTCATGGGCAGGTGGAATTAGTGTAGATGGGGCAGCTTGGTTGGCCTGTGCAAGTTTGGTCGAAGGGCATGTTTAAATGCTGTGTGACTCTATAACTCTCTTCCTATAATCTGCACCCAATTTAGATTCATATTTCCAGTTGCAACACTCCCAGCTACAGAAGAAATCTGGTCCTCAGGGACCAGAAGGGTGACCTATGTGTGGAGCAAAGAGATATGAGCGAGATCCTGAAAGAATAATTATCATTGTTGTTTGTCTGGAAGGGCATAGGGGCTAGAAAGTTAAGGGAGGAGGTATGCTGATGTTCTGGAGCATGGCTGTATGAGGAAGGATGAAGTGCAACAAAATTGGAGCACATATCAGACAGAGCCTTGAGTACAGTGTTGAGATGGCTTGTTGCAACTGGAATATTGCGTGCGGTTCTGATCGTCATGCTTTGTAGGAAAAATATGATTAAGCTGGAAAAAAATTCACAAAAATGTTCATGGGATGGAAGGGCTTGTGTATAAAGAGAGACTGGAAAGTCTGGGACTGTTTTTCCTTGACCAAAGGGGGCAGAGGTTGACCTTAAAAGGGGTTTATCAAATCATGAGAGGCATAGAAAAGGCGGATTGTCGCAAGGTAGGGGAATCTAAAACTAGAGGGCACAAGCTTAAGACAAAGGGGAAAGAATTGAAGAGGACCAGAGAAGTTGGTTTTTCCCACTGGGCTATAGATATATGGAATGAATGCCAGCAGAAGTGTTAGAAGCAGGAACAATTGCAATGTTTCCAAAAACTTTGGAAATGTTCATGGTTGGAAACTGTTTGGAGGGTATGGGCCAAACACAGGCAAAAAAAGGACTATCTCAGGATGTGACCATAGTCATTATAGACAAAGTGTTATGTTGTCTGAAGAAGGGTCCCGACCCGAAATGTCGCCTATCTCCTTCGCTCCTTAGATGCTGCTGCACCCGCTGAGTTTCTCCAGCTTTTTGTGTACCGTCATTATAGACAAGTTGAGCCGAAGGGCTTATTTTCGTGCTGTTTAGCTCTAACTTTCTGAACAGAGGGTATGATGAATGATATAGGAATAGTGATTACAAAGCCAAGGCACATCTGGTAGAGCTGCTGTCTACAACGTCAGAGACCCAGATTCAATCCTGATCTCAGATGCTGTGTTCGTGTGGAGTTTGCACGTTCTCCCTGTAATCACATGGGTTTCCTCAGGGTGCTCCCGTTTCCTCCCTGATCCTACAAACACATGCGGATCTCTAGGTTAACTGGCCTCTGTAAAAAGAAAAAGGGCCACCAGTGTGTAGGGTGTGAATGAGAGTGGGATAACATAGACCTAGTGTAAACGGGTGAGCAATGGTCTGGACCATTTGTTGCACCTCCCCCCTCCACTCCTTTCAGGGACCCAAGCAGTCCTTCCAGGTCCAACAGAGAATCACCTGCACCTCCTCCAACCTCATCTACTGCATCCGCTGCTGTAGATGTCAGCTGATCTATATCGGTGAGACCAAGCGGAGGCTTGGCGATCGTTTCGCCGAACACCTCCGCTCGGTCCGCAATAACCAACCCGACCTCCCGGTGGCTCAGCACTTCAACTCCCCCTCCCATTCCGTATCCGACCTCTCTGTCCTGGGCCTCCTCCACAGCCAGAGTGAGCAACACCGCAAATTGGAGGAACAGCACCTCATATTCCGCTTGGGGAGTCTGCATCCTCTTGGCTTGAACATTGAATTTTCTCAATTCTGTTAACCCTTGCTGTCTCCTCCCCTTCCCACCTCTCCCTCAGCCCTCGGGCTCCTCCTCCTTTTTCCTTTCTTCTCCCCGCCCCCCCCCCCCCCCCCCCCCCCCCACTTCCCATCAGTCTGAAGAAGGGTTTCGGCCCGAAACGTTGCCTATCTCCTTCGCTCCTTAGATGCTGCTGCACCCGCTGAGTTTCACCAGCTTTTTGTGTACCCCCTGTGCAATGGTCTGTATGGTCTCAGTGGGCTGAAGGGCCTGTATCAAAGTCAAAGTATCCTTTATTGTCATTCAGACCTTTCGTTCTGAACAAAACTTTGTTGCCTGCAGTCATAACATATAATAAAAAACAAAACACACAATAAACACATTTTTAACATCCACCACAATGTGTTCACCAGGCACCTCCTCACTGTGGTGGAAGGCAAAAGTCTTAAAGTCTCTGTCTTCTTCCCTGCTTGTTCTCCCTCTGCGCTGAGGCGATCCAGGCCTCTGATGTTGTCGTCCACTAGGCCCGCGTCCGAGCCTACGAAGCCGGGCAGCCGCCATCGCTGGAACCCTGCCACAGTTCTAAAGCAGGGTCTGCCGCCGGAACACTGGAGCACCG
Source organism: Okamejei kenojei (assembly GCA_035221665.1). Lineage (NCBI taxonomy): Eukaryota > Metazoa > Chordata > Chondrichthyes > Rajiformes > Rajidae > Okamejei > Okamejei kenojei. The sequence continues at coordinate 47,387,167 of CM069139.1, forward strand.
CAGCTCTGAAGCCGGGTCGCCTCTGGAACGCCACCACTGGAATGCCGCCGCTGGAGCACCACAGTTCTTAAGCCGGGTCCGCCGCTGGAACGCCTCTGCTGGAGCACCGCCGCTGGAACGCTGGAGCACCGCAGCTCTGAAGCCGGGTCTGCCGCTGGAACGCCGCCGCTGGAGCACCGCCGCTTTGAAGCTGGGTCGCCGCTGGAACTCCACCGCTGGAGCACCGCAGCTCTGAAGCCGGGCCGCCACCGCCGCTGGAATGCTGGAGCGCCGCCACAGCTCCGAGGCTGCCAGCTCCGCCATTAGGCCTCAGCACAGACGGAGATGGTGACGGGGGACACGACAAGAAAAGTCGCACCCCCCCCCCCCCCCGAAGGGAGAGACTAAAACCCTGTTTCTCCCACCCCCACACATACACAGCCTAAAAAACCAAAATTTCAACTAAACAGACACAAGAAGACAAAAATTGCATCTCTGTCGAAGTAAGAGATTGGAAAAAGTTTCCCCCAATCCCCTCCACCCACCCCCCACTTAAAACAAGCTGAAGAAAACTAAAAACATACATTTAACACATACTATTTAAACACAAAAACCCCTGTCGCACAGTGCGAGTTGGCCCACGAGTGACCCCGAGTTTTCACTCGTGGTGATCACGTACGATGAACGTAGCTGCAACGTCGGAACTCGCGCGATCAACTTGTCCACTCGTGGCGCTAACGGCAGGTACTCGGGAAACTTGTTAACTCGTGAAAAAAATCAAACATGTTTGATTTTTTCCACGAGTCAAATTAACTGTTCAAGTTAAAAATGGAAACATTTAAACTCATTGCAATAACGTAATGGCCCGTGCGTTTACCTTAGTGTCTCGTGAGTCTATCGTGGGAACTTTCTTATAATCTTGAAGGGACTGAACCAAAGATAGTCACAAAATGCTGGAGTAATTCCATGTGGTTAAGTTACATGTTGCTCCGGGAGGTAAAGAGGCTTGAGAAATATAAATGCTGAAATACGCGCGGATCAACGCGGGATATCCAGAGCTGAAAGTTGCAATGAAATGAGATTGAACAAGACGACTTTGACACAAAAAGCAGGAGTAACTCAGCGGGACAGGCGGCAGGAGAGAAGGAAAAATGCAAAAAAAGTGAAACTATCGCCAGGAAAAATCGAGAACTTCTTGGCTCCCTTCTCCTCAGACCTAAACGCAGCGATCCCCCCTTCTCTGTGTTATGTGTGTCAACATGCATTCATTCCTGAAATCAGAGAAAAAGGCAAATGTATTCCCCCCCTCGCCCCCCGAAAACAAACCTAATCCACGTTTCCCAAACACCAGTCCGAAGAAGGGTCTCAACCCGAAACGTCACCCATCCCTTCTCTCTGGAGATGCTGCCTGTCCCGTGAGTTACTCCAGCGTTCTGTGTCTATTTTTCCCAAACACTCGTTAGAATCAAGAAGCCATTTCTTGGGCTTTATGTATGAGAACCATCTCCACTTTCAGGTTTTTTCTGGAGGGATTAAAACTAATTAAATGTGTGGAACAAACTAAAAATGCAAAACTAGAAATAAAATTAAGTTTGTCTAAATATCAAACGCATATGCATTGCAATTTGCAGCGGAGACACTGGTTAGAAAGTATTCAGTAGCGCGCACACCACACACACATATGTCCTACTTCCCGCTGTTAAGTTACTATTTGCTTTCAGTGTTTTTGTTTTATCTCTTCTTATATTCCAGCTGGAGCTGTATTTTCACCGACACGCCAACCCCCCCCCCCCCCCTCTCCAACGCTCGTGGAGTTACTCAGCAGTAGGCAACCCAGGAACCACGCAAAGTATATATACAGCACATGGACATGTCTATATATATATACACACACATACACATGTCCATGTGCTGTATATATACTTTGCGTGGTTCCTGGGTTGCATACTATATATAACTATATTGCCTACTATATTGCCTATATATAAAATGAGAGAGAGAGAGAGAGAGAGCATATATATATATATATATGTATATATAAACTTAGAAACATATAAAATAGGTGCAGGAGTAGGCCATTCAGCCCTTCGAGCCTGCACCGCCATTCAATATGATCATCGCTGATCATCCAACTCGGTATCCTTCTCTCCATACCCCTGATCCCTATAGCCACAAGGGCCACATCTAACTCTTAAATATAGCCAATGAACTGGCTTCAACTACCTTCTGTGGCAGAGAATTCCACAGATTCACCACTCTCACAATTGCAGTATATATAATATATATATGTATTTGTAGTATAATATGTTTATATATATTATATATATTTCAATTCCAACCCCGAAGCAATTGAGAGGCGATTTCTTGGGGCCATGTAATTTAACGCCTGTCTTTGCTTTTAAAAGTGAAGCTGTTTAATTGTTTACGCTGCGCTGTGTTTCGTATTGGGGAGAGTGCTGCTGTTACAATGCTTTTGATTCTATTCTGCCCTCCCCCTTCCACAGAAAATGCCTAAATTTGTCTTTGTGCCCGCTCTCCTGGGAGCAATCCAAACCAGGGGAACAATGAACCCTCAGAGGCTTCGCGTTCCTTGCTCCTATATATGGACCTCGCTCGCTTGCAACTGTATGAACGCTCGATCAACCAGATATCAGCCAACACGGAGGCCTGATTACTGAAAACAAAGTCAACTTGTACCAGACCTCATCATCTTCCTTCCGCCCACCCGTAACCACGGCACCACACTTTCAACACAAACCTTAATATTTAAAGAATATATTTTTGGACATTTAATTGTCTGAAGAAGGGTACCGAGCAGAAACGCCACGTGTGTGTGTGTGTGTGTGTGTGTCTCTCTGTCTGTCTGTGTGTATCTGTGTGTGTGTGTGTGTGTCTGCTGTCGGATCCCGGCGGCCGCTCAAAGTCAGTTACCCGAGCTGCTTCCTTGCTCGGAAGTGGCGGCCAGTTCTGCTGTCTGTGTGTATCTGTGTGTGTGTGTGTATCTGTGTGTGTGTGTGTCTGCTGTCAGATCCTGGCGGCCGCTCAAAGTCAGTCACCTGAGCTGCTTCCTTCCTCGGAAGTGGCAGCCAGTTCTGCTGTCCGTGCCCGGAGCGCTGCGGCTGCCACCCAAGCTAATTCACTCCCTGGCCGCAATAAAACCATATAGCAATGACAACACGGAAACAGGCCATCTCGGACCTTTTACTCCGTGCCGTTTACTGTCACCTAGTCCCATCTACCTGCACTCAGACTGGACCGTGGCAAGTGGGTTACTGACCCCAATCCCCTCCTTCACAACGCCAGACTCCCCAAATACTATGAACTGAGCTCTTCCCCCACCCCGGGAAATACAGTATTTAAAAGCATAAAGCACCAAGAAATGCACTTACCACGTTATTGGTTACTGGAGGGTGCGCATTTTCCCTTTGTAGGTCGTATCAATAGATGCGGCCGCTCTGAAATAACTCAAAGCCACAGGATGAAGATGTCTTTTAACATTGTTGCTTTATTAAAACATACCTTAATTCACGGTTGGCTCAAGAGTAACGGGAGAGGAACTTGGTAACTCGGAGGAGGAACTTGGAACATCGCAGAAATGACATACCCGTGGGAACTCGGTTAAACACTTGAACATAAACTTGAAGTCTCGTACACAACCACGAGTCTTTCACTCGGGGTACCTCGTGGGTCAACTCCCACCGTGAGACAGGGCCAAAAGAAGGAAAGGACAGGCATTTCTGATGCCACCCGGTGGATCTGGAAAATAAAATAAGAGGAAATGCTTGGAGATCATTATGAGACCAGTCTGATGAAGGGTCTTGACCTGAAACGTCACCCATTCCTTCTCTCCAGAGATGCTGCCTGTCCCGTTGAAGTTACTCCAGCGTTTTGTGTCTACCTTCATTATAAGAGCATTTATGTAACGGTAATAATCAAATTGCATAGCCAAAACAAGGAGAAAACGAACACCAACAAGAAAATAAAACGTATTAATAACAAACAGTGCTCTGCTCATTGTAATGACATATATCTCCATGTGGGCACACTCTTCATTGTGAGATAATATGGTAAAATAAATTACTGTCTTTCTACATTGCCGAAGTTAAATTAAGAAATATATCAATAATGGAAGAGGGAACAAGACATTTCAGATGCCATAGTTTAAGGCCAGTGCAGTTGTCCCTGACAGCAGCTCTAAATCTGCAGCACCTGTGTTTGCTCTCTGGCTTTTCTTCATTTCCCTGCAAGTAGCCAAAGAATGATACATGCTTACATGATAGTTACTGCTATACAAAACTAAAGGCTTTTAGTGATGTTAATCATTAATGTTACTTTTCTTTGCGGCTGACTGTAGGCATTGAGAGTGTTTAATTTGTATTATCTTCCACATCACAAGAGGGTTTGGTCATAATCATTTACCTGGTGGATCATTTATTTTTAAAAAGGCAAGTCTTCTAATTTTAGTTCTCTTTATTAATATTTGACATTATTTTAATAGCCATATGTACCATCATTTTTTAAAACAATTTATAAATTTAAATATAATAGTTAACAAAATTAATTCTGTTTAAAATTGAATGTAGTGAAGGAAATATAGCTATATTGAATAGCATTAACAGAAATAAATGTCTTGCATTTCTACACCTTTTATTTTATGACAGGTTGATAAATATATCAAATGATTAGATAATTTAAACCAGTACAGCGTTAGTCTGAAGAAGGGTTTCGGCCCGAAACGTTACCCATCTCCTTCGCTCCTTAGATGCTGCTGCACCCGCTCAGTTTCTCCAGCATTTTGTGTACCCAGCGTTATTTTAATTGCATTTTCATTCATCCCTCATAGTTACTTTTACAAAGTAAGTACGTGCAATACAACTTTTTTTCTGAAAGTCCTTGACATATTCATGCTGTGCTGAGGATATTTATGTAGGATATCAGATATTTAAAACTTTTAATTGACACCAATTTAAAGACATTTTTTTTTTAAGTAAGCCAATCTGGTTTCTGGAATGTAAGGTTTCCATTTAAGAATGACAGGGGGGCTAAAACTTAAGCAGTGTGACCATCTTCAGCTCTTTTAAAAGTAAAAAGTTCAGCAACGTTCACAAATGCAATGACAAAATACATGTAACAATTAATTTATGGACAGTGTAATATAACCCACCTACACTTTGAGATTGGGTGAAAATATGGTAAGCTATTTAATCTTTTATCAAGCAATGGAAGACAATAATCATGGTGAATAGTGAAGCTATTCTTTCTTATTTTCATGTTTTTAAGAATGTGAGCTTTCTCCACATTTGCTCAGGGAACAACTTTTTATCAGCTTGAAGCAATCATTAAAGTTAAAATTATAGAAATGCAATTAATTTGTTTACAATAAATCAGAGGTATTTGCATGTATTTGAAATTGTCAATTCAGTTTGTATGTTGATTAATTTGCATAATCTGCTTTAAGAAGGGTTTCAGTCAAATGCTCCTCTTAATTATACTTCAGCTTACCTCCTATTCCCTTTGATTAATCATTAACAGACTAACGTATCCTGTTTCTCTAGTAACTTTGTGTTGCTTGTGGTAGTTGCCAGGTGATATATTACTCTTGCAGGTTTATATGGAGCAATCCCTATTTTATGACAGCAAAAAAATCTATTATCGTTCTGTCATCTGTGTGACATTTCACTGGCTCTTTACTCTTTAATCCTATTATATTAAAATGTAAAGTGATCACGCTCAAATCATTGTCTGCATTACAATGTTACCCTTTCTCTCTAGTTATTTTAAATTACATCATTGCTGTCTTCGCCTGGTGCCATTTACACAGAAAAGCATCTTTTTACTGTTAGATTTTTTTGTAAATATCAAAACATTTTTATGTTTGCATTTCATTGCCTTATACTTTCGTAGAGCAGTTTCGGCTGTCTTGTTTTTACACTGACCATTAGAAACACATTTCTATTTGGACAGTTATTCGGACTTGAGGATAGTGAGATTGGTTGCATAAATTCAGAGCACTACTCCCTTGTGTTGACTCACTTGAAGGCAGTGCTGGACATTAAACTACAGAGTCAATTGATAGCCTTCAATCTATCATTCAGAAGTTGTTGAAGGGTATTCAGTGCGGCAGTGAAGTTAAACCAGAAAGTATCTTTCAGAATTCTACATTTAGGAACAACTATATTGCCTCAATTAATTAACTTTTACATTGGTATTTGTATGGGTTTGGAAAAAAGTCTTGTGGTGGACTTGAAAAGGAGCTCAATTTCTGGAGTTTCACCAAAAGAATGTAGGCGTGTGTAATTTTGCGACATTTGTTTTTCTAATTCTTTTAGTCAGAATACTTTTCATTCTTAGAATGATTGATTTATGATGCAAATAACCTATTCATGGCACCTTTAACCATTCCATCCGTTGATCCATTCTGATTAGGTAAACGTGAATTATGTAATGGTGGTCGGAGTATGATAATTGCTGGTTTTCGGGATTATGTGCTGATAATGTTGTGAGCAGAAAATTAAAGAATAGTCTTACCAACTTTCACTTGGCATCATTCCTCATATGAAGAACATTGTCCTATTATCTAAAACCAGAAACATCCTTGTTTTTAAGTGCATTTAATGTAGCAGGAATTTTGCAACGTATCACAAAGATTTGCCTATAAAAAAATTGCTTTCAAATATGTGAACTTTTGCCAAAAGTTTTAAAAGGGAAAGGAAATTTGGAAAGATTAGGTTCAAAGATTCAAAGGTCTGTGTATTGTCACATGTACCAATTAAGGTACAGTGAAACTCGAATTACCATACAGCCATACTAAAAAAAAGCAACAAGACACACAACTACATAGAAGTTAACATAGACATAAACCACAGCGGATTTCCCACATTCCTCACTGTGATGGAAGGCAATAAAGTCTAATCTTCTTTTTCTTTTTTCTCCCACGCTTGGGGCAGTCGAACCATTCGCAGTCGGGGCAATTGAAGCTCCCTCAGCCAGCGATCGAAGCCTCTGCGTCGGGGCGATCGAAGCTCCCGCTTCAGGTGGTCGAAGCTCCTGCGCTTGGAGCTCCCAAAGTCGGACTCTAACCAGTGGCCGCGAGCTCCACAATGTTAGAGTCCGCAGGCACCCGCGGTTGGAGCCCTAAGGTTGATCCCCGACATGGATCACCAGCTCCACGATGCTAAGTCCGTAGGTTCCCGCGGTTGGAGCTCCCGAAGCCGGTCTCCAGCAGAGACCGCCAACTCCACGATGTTAGGCCGCAGAGATATGATACGGAACGATACGATACGGAAACAAATCGCATCTCCGTCGAAGTAAGAGATTACAAATTGTTTCCCCCAACCCCCCCCCACCCCTCCACCCACCACATAAAAAAAGCTAAAGAACATGAAAACATACATTTAACATTTCCATAAAAACAACAAAGAAGGGAAAGGACTGTTGGCGAGGCAGCCATTGCGGGTGTCACCCAGTACAGGAAATGCATTGATAAAGCAGCCAGACTACCACAGTTATATTTTCAAACCATCTCCCTTTGAGCAAAGAGCATCATGTTGATTTATTAATAATGAAAACTGATGACTGCTTTTATTATGCAATAATATGCAAAATTCAACTACTACAGCCAGTTCACCAGCAGACTGTTGGTATAAGGTATAACGTTGTGCTTTATGCTGGTTTATAACAAGTTAACTTACTAAGATAGACACAAAATGCTGGAGTAACTGGGTGACGTTTCGGGTCGAGACCCTTCTTCAGACTGATGAACCCATTCCTTCTCTCCAGAGAAGCTGCCTGTCCTGCAAAGTTACTCCAGCATTTTGTGTATCTTTGGTTTAAACCAGCATCTGCAGTTCGTTCATACACAAGTTAACTTACTACTTCATTGAAGCTTTGAGCAAAATCCAGCAGTCCTTTGGTATTCCTCGAGATTTTTTAATCTAAATCACTCAAAAATTGTGGAATGCCTATCCTGCAAGTGCAACGGGAGAATGACAAGTGCTTTCCGTCCGCTTCAGAGATATAAAAACATTGTCAGGGCTCGCTGCTCTTCCAGTTTCAGCCACTGCCGCTGCGACACTGGGTAAGAGAGTGAGAACGAGGGAGACTGTGGAGAGCAACTCCCAGCTGAGTATTCAACATCATCCACAATGTATATCAGCGAGACTTCTTCACCAGCTGCCGCACTGCTCGGTTGACGCTGCGGTAGTTGCGATAGCTCACTTTATAGGCCCTGTCCGACAGTGCTTACTTCAGGCCACCGACAGGATGCGCTTGATCACCATGGGGCTCCCTCCCCTCTCACCTGCTGCCTTTATCCTGTCAGCCATCGCTTTGTCTGCTCCACAGCTCCTCACCTCCTCCACCTTCTCCCCTGGAGTCGCCAACATATTCGAAGGTGGAATAAAGCGAAGGCCGCCAGGAAGAAATGATAGCTGGTGAGAGGGGAGGGAGCCCAACGGTGACCGAGCGCATCCTGTTGGTGGTGGTGGCATGAAGAAAGCGTTAACAGCCGGGGGCTAAAAAGTGATACTCAACAACAGCTGCGTCAATCAGATGGTGCAACAGCTGGTGAAGAAGGGCTCGCTGGTGCAGACCAGTGCCATTAACTGCTAGGTTTAAAGTGCAACAACACGAAGTACTGGAGTAACTCAGCAGACTGAATCAGTCTGAAGAAGGGTCCTAACCATGTTCTGCAAGGATGCTGCCTGATCTGCTGAGTAACTCTAGTATTTTGTGTCATTTTGCGTGTTAACCGGCTTCTGCAGTTCTTTGTTTCTACCAAGTTTTAAGGTGATTCCACCTTGTGTAAAATCGGATTTATGTTTATGGAACGTAACACCTACGTAAGTCAGGGAGGACCTGCAGTATATGCATTTCTTAATTTGTTAAAAAGTAATATCCAGGCACTATAAAATGGAAACAGGAAGAATTCATCGGCACCAATGTTATGCTAGAATTTATTTCAGATAGAATTGCAAATTATTTAAATGGCAGGCATATTATTACATTTATTTCTTAGTATGTTTTGTAATGTTTGTTCAAACCTAAGATCCATTTTTGTTCTGAAATTTCAAGGAAACGGCTTTGCATTAATTCTAAATAAATTTCCACTGGACGTTGAATCCTGAGTAGTGTGAATGGTTTTCAGCCACTAGGAACTGCATTTATCTTTTTTGTGGCACAAAATATGTACCCTTGTGTAGTACGAATACTCACAGAATCACCAGTACTAGATCACCCACAAGAAACGAGTGAAATCACCAAAAATGCATCAGAGCACTGACAGTCTACGCACACAATTAAATGTGTTAAATGGGAGCATCATTGTTACAGATGAAACCGCGCCTAACTTTAATCGAGCTTGAAACATCTTGCTGTGCACCAATGATGGAAAGATATCAGTACTTCAAGGCACACTAATTTTGGTGCCAGAAAGTAATTTTACTGCCATGGAGGAGAGAGAGGTCTCATGAGAAATGGGGAGAGCTTACTATTTTCTCGCAAGGACATTAGAGTCGTGTTGCCACAGATTATTTCCAAGAAGTAAGCTCCTGTGCACCAATGGCTCAAAGGACCTGATATGGCTGCTATTTACGAAGTTTACCGTGCAATAGTGGAGTCCTCCAGGATTAGAAACTGCCATAAACTGAGCAAATTCAACAAACACACTTTAGCACATATCAATCCTATATCCCCTCCATCAAGTGATTGTGATCCAAAAGCAGGAGAATGGAAAACTATTGAACATCCTTATCCTTGTTCATTTAAACAAAGGTAGCTAGCAATAAGACGGAGGGCAACAACACGGAAGAGACCTTGTTAGTTCAGCATCTCTCCCATACTGAGGCTATTCTATCCCTTATGGGCTAGCGGATCACCAAGCCTCCATCACAACTCTACTATACTTCGATATACAGTCTGCCAGGTATGCTCGCCTTCATTGTCATCACTGATTACCTTTTAATTCAGTTACCTGTAGACGTCCTTCATGCTGCTGGATCAGCATAACAATCTTTTGGCTGCAGCTTTTGTTTTGGAATAGGCCATGCACAGGATGAAACACCTCAGTATTTTCAGTGAATTAAATTCCATGTGGGAGCAGATGGCTGTTCCTGTAATGCAAGGACATGTCATTTATGAGCAGGATGCTCATTAGGAAATCAACGACCAACAAAATCAGAGGGATATTGTGCATGAGCAGCGAGCTATTCTCTGTGATTTGAGATTGCTGTTGGATGTGGGCACATTGCCCAACCACAGGGGCAGAGAAATGGCATGTGCGAATTCATCTCTCCTGTACAGGAAATGGAGCTCCGTCCGCCTCAGGGGGTAGTTATTGACATGGATAGATTGATTGGCAGACAGGAAACAAAGAGCAGTGATTAACAGGTCCATTCAGAATGGCAGACAGTGACTAGTGGGGTGCCGCAAGGCTCGGTGCTGGGACCGCAACTATTGACAATATACATTAATGATTAGATGAAGGAATTAAAAGTAACATTAGCAAATTTGCAGATGACACAAAGCTGGGTGGCAGTGTGAACTGTGACGAGGCTGCTATGTGGATTGCACGGTGACTTGGACAGGTTGGGTGAGTGGGCATATGCATGGCAGATGCAGTATAATGTGGATAAATGTGAGGTTATCCACTTTGGTGGCAAGAACAGGAAGGCAGATTATTATCTGAATGGTGTCAGGTTAGGAAAAGGGGAAGCACATTGACCCGGGTGTCCATTTACATCAGTCACTGAAAGTTAGCATGCAGGTACAACAGGCAGTGAAGAAAGCTAATGGCATGTTGACCTTCATAACGAGAGGAGTATAGGAGCAAAGATGTCCTTCTGCAGTGAGGTATCTTGGACCTAGGTCGGGAGAAATTGGACCAGGGGTCTGGAGCAATGAAAGGCACTGAAAGACGTAGTCTCAGATTTTGCTTTATTTTTCTTAGATGACTTTGAACACAAGCACTTTTGACATACAGTCTCTCTAAGGGGCAAAAGACATCTTTCATTGTGAGAATTGCTGTAGATGCTGCCACTCCTCGGCTAGAAAGTTTACTAATGGGGCAAGCGTGATGTCACGCTGAAGTGGGATTAGGATGTCAACAGCAAATATAGGATTCCATTTCTCTGGAATGTCGGAGGCTGCGGAGAAACTTGATCGAAGTATATAAAGTAAAGGCATGACACGGAGATGACACAAAAATGAGTGGTATTCGTGATGGTTGTCAAAATTGCAGACAGAGCTTAATCGGTTGGGCAGGTGGGTTGAGGATTAATTAATGGAATTTAACACTGAGAATTGTGAGGTGTTGCATTTTGGAAAGATTAACATGGGCAGGGCCTACACAGTGAATGTAAGGGTTCTGGACAGTGTTGCAGAGCAGATGGGTCTATGTGTGCAGGTATATAAAGGCATTTAGCACATTGGCTTCATCAGTCAGAGTACTGAGTATAGAAGTTGAGAGGTCATGTTGCAGATAAATAAGATGTTGGTGAGGCTGCATTTAGAGTATTATGTTCAGTTCTGGGCACCATGTTATAGGAAATATGTTGTCAAGCAGGAAAGGGTGCAAAGAAGATTTATAAATATGTTGAAAGGACTCGAGGGCCTGATCTATAGGGAGTGGTTGAGCAGGCTGGGACTCTATTCCTTGGAGTTCAAGAGGATGAGGGGAGATCTTATGGAGGTGTACAAAATCAAGAGAGCAATAGATTGGGTAGACGCATAGTCCCTTGCCCAGAATAGGGGAATGGAGAACCATTCCTTCTCTCCAGAGATGCTGCCTGTGCCGCTGAGTTACTCCAGCATTTTGTGTCCATCTTTAGTGTAGATGGGACATGTTGGTCGATGTCATCAAGTTGGATCGAAGGGCCTATTTCCACACTGTATGACTCTGACTATGCATAGATAGGATAGACAGTCAGAACCTTTTTTTGGAAAAATGAAATACTTGATGAGATAGCTTTAAGGTAAGAGGGGCAAAGTTTAAAGGAGATGCTGGTGTCAGCTGAACCCTATTCCAGGGCAATTTTGCAATGAGCATATTTTTGATTAAACAGTCTTTCTCTGGTCAAATCGTGTTTCTGCATGATGATGTGCATATGAATAGTGAGAACATTGGATCCAATTTTTGGTTGTGTATGAACAAAAATCAAAACAGAAAAAAAGTGTTGAGACTATTCATAGTGAGGAAAATAATAAATAAAGAATTAGGAGATGGGGGGAAAAAAAGTGTAGTAGTTGAAAGAGATTATACTTCACCAAAAGAGTTAAGCTTGAAGTACTTTTCCAAATTGCAAATGTGACTTTTCTATCTGAGAATGTAGGAATGTTCTTTCAAGTGTAGTGTTTCTTTTATATAAACATTATTTTGTTTGCTCCAGTACACATCAGTGAACTAAACTGACCTTGCACCTTTTCTGTTCGGTAGATTGTCTCATTAATTGGGTACTAATAATCCATAAATATGGAACCGAAACTTTCAGAGTGTTTATGGTTTGCTTTAGCACAGTAAAGGTTAATCTCTGTCTGTTTACTTTATTGCAAACTTACTTAAATTAAGGTTAACAGGCTGCTTGTGGCCAACTTCAACCATACCAGCAGCTCCGAAGACTTCTTGGTAATTCAAAATCATGATTAAATTGAGCCCTAATAGTGAATTCTACCTTTTGCTTGGTCAAAAGCCTCTTACATTTGCAAATTGTTGCATAATGCCTATTAAAACTATTTAATAAAAATGAAAATCAGGTAGTTTATATCTTGAAAAGCTGATGTTTCACTTCCAAGTAGTAAACTTGCAATATAACCCCATGTCTTCCCATGTTTGTTGCAAGGTCGACTAAAGCCTACTCGTAGAAAATAAGGATGACTACTCAATTATCTTAGAAGATCCTGAAATTCCTTTGTCTTCTCAACACTCCCTCGGGTGCCACATTCCATTTGTTGCTACGGGAATTGATGCCATTCTGATTAATCACAAGTGAAAAGAAGGAAGATAGTGTGTAAAATAGATGTAATTCTCATCAAAAACAATGATTTTTAGAAATGGAGTAAGATCAGACTATCTAAAGTGGATCCTACTGGAACATCTAAGATTGGTAGAAGTGAGTATATCTGATAAATCTTGATCAATCTGATAGTCTTTAAAAGATTATGTTGCTGGTTAGCTGATTACAACAAAATAAATACTTGCGAGATTACACATACAAGAAGCAAACAGGTGAGTTAAGGGTTCTCTACCTGAATCAGGGGTTGAATCCGAAGGTGTCCAAGTGGCGAAAGAACTCCTGTGAAAGTGCAGATTTTTGGTCTGATCTCAGGGTCAAATCCAACACCGAATGTTTCACATCATCGGGCTTACCGACAGATGGTTGCCAAGGAAAGGAGTGGAATTTGTGTCAGGCAGCAAAGACATGTTTTAGATTTAGCTACGTAGCTGAAAGGGATTTCTGATCATTTGATCAGTGACAAATCATTTCCAATAGAAAGGCTGAGAGTGACATGATGAAGCTGATTGTCATTAATGTTTTTTAAATGGAGTATTATTTTTACAAGATAGACACAAAATGCTGGTCAGGCAGCATTTCTGAAGAAAAGGAATAGGTGATGTTTCGAGTTGAGACCCATCTTCAGACTGAGGGTCAAGGGGAGAGGGAAACTGGAGATATGAAAAGGTTTACATGTGCCATTTTGTTATGCCATTTCAAAAAATATTGTGTAAGTAGTTATTTTTACCTATTGTAGATATTGTAGATATCGTGATTGCAGTAGAGTGAAGCCCCTGTACCATTTAGGCGATTTATTTCAGCAATCACAGGCGACTAGGCTGTCGCCACATAGTCGCGGGGTCATATGTAGTCTCCTCAAGTCGCCTAAAGAGTCGTAACATTTTTCTGGTCACCGCTGGATTTTGAAATGTTCAAAACCTCTCGGTGACAAACTTGTTGCAGTTTGTCACCAGGTGACGTTGGTTGTCGCCGGTTGCTGACCGGTGAATTCCATTGGCGACTACCTACGTCAACCGACGACATCTACCAGCGACTGAATTGTCTTCAGTTGTCGCTTGTTTCGAGCTTGTCGTGGGTGGACGGTGGTTGACTTCAGTTGTCGCCTGTGTGGTCGTAGATTGTCGAAGGTGTGGTCGTAGGTGGACGTCCTAATGGGTCGCCGGTTGACAGTAGCTTGCCGTAGCTTTACTTCAACTAGGTGGTAGGTTGTCGTAGCTTGTCGTAGACATTATCGTTGGGGGGGGTCCAGTCGCCGTGTTTTCGGCGACCTGCTATGACTGTGACAGTCGCCGAAAAAATCACTTAAGATGAGCGGGAAGCAAGAGGATTGGGTAATGTTTAAAGAGCAACAGAAGATAACTAAAAAGACAATACGGGGAGAAAAGATGAGGTACGAAGGTAAGCTAGCCAAGAATATAAAGGAGGTTCTTTATTGGTTAAGACCAAAGTTGGATCCTTGAAGATTGAAAAAGGTGTATTTATTATGGGGAACAAGGAAATCGCAGAGGAGTTGAACAGGTACTTTGGATCCGTCTTCACTAAGGAGGACACAAACAATCTTCCTAATATAGTGGTGGCCAGAGGATCTGGGGTGACGGAGGAACTGAAGGAAATCCACATTAGGCAGGAAATGGTGTTGGGCAGACTGATGGGACTGAAGGCTGATAAATCCCCAGGACCTGATGGTCTGCATCCCAGGGTACTTAAGTGGCTCTAGAAATTGTGGATGCATTGGTTATAATGTTCAAAAGACTCAGGATCAGCACCTGTGTATTGGAAGGTAGCTAATGTTATCCCACTTTTTAAGAAAGGCAGGAGAGAGAAAACAGGGAATTATAGACCAGTTAGCCTGACATCGGTGGCGAGGAAGATGCTGGAGTCAATTATAAAAGATGAAATAGCCGCACATTTGGATAATAGGATCGGTCCGAGTCAGCATGGATTAACGAACGGGAAATCATGCTTGACTAATCTTCTGGAATTTTCTGAAGATGTACCTAGGAAAATGGACAAGGGAGAGCCAGTGGATGTAGTGTACCTGGACTTTCAGAAAGCATTTGATAAGGTCCCACATATGAGATTAGTGGGCAAAATTAGGGCACATGGTATTGGGGGTAGAGTGCTGACATGGATAGAAAATTGGTTGGGAAACAGGAAACAAAGAGTAGGGATTAACGGGTCCCTTTCAGAATGGCAGGCAGTGACTAGTGGAGTACCGCAAGGCTCTGTGCTGGGACCGCAGCTATTTACAATATACATCAATGATTTGGATGAAGGGATTCAAAGTAACATTAGCAAATTTGCAGATGACACAAAGCTGGGTGGCAGTGTGAACTGTGCGGAGGATGCTGTGAGAATGCAGGGTGACATGGGCAGGTTGGGGCAGTGGGCAGATGCATGGCAGATGAAGTTTAATATGAGGTTATCCACTTTGGTTTCAAAAACAGAAAGACAGATTACTATCTAAATGGCGTCAAGTTGGGAAAAGGGAAAGTACAACGGGATCTGGTGGACCTTGTTCTTCTTCTTCTTTTGTGTGGCGTGCACAGCCTAAAGTTGTTGGACAATTTGTTCTATTTGGTCTTCCGTTTGTGCACGCCGAGTTGATTGCATTAGTCGAAACAGGGCTGACCATGTGAAGGTTGCAATCTTCCACCCCGGGGACCTTGTTCATCAGTCTATAAAAGTAAGCATGCAGGTACAGCAGGCAGTGAAGAAAGCGAATGGCATGTTGGCTTTTATAACAAGAGGAGTCGAGTATAGGAGCAGAGGTCCTTCTGCAGTTGTACAGAGCCCTAGTGAGACCACACCTGGAGTATTGTGTGCAGATTTGGTCCCCTAATTTGAGGAATTCTTGCTATTGAGGGAGTGCAGCGTAGGTTTACAAGGTTAATTCCCGGGATGGCGGGACTGTCATATGCTGAGAGAATGGAGCGGCTGGGCTTGTACACTATGGAGTTTAGAAGGATGAGAGGGGATCTTATTGAAACTTATAAGATTGTTAAGGGTTTGGACACGCTAGAGACAGGAAACATGTTCCCAATGTTGGTGGAGTCCGGAACCAGGGGCCACAGTTTAAGAATAAGGGGTAAGCCATTTAGAACGGAGACAAGGAAACACATTTTCTCACAGAGAGTTGTGAGTCTGTGGAATTCTCTGCGTCAGGAGGCAGGTTCTCTGGAACCTAGAGGCAGGTTCTCTGGATGCTTCCAAGAGAGAGCTAGATAGGGCTATTAAAAATAATGGAGTCAGGGGATGTGGGGAGAAGGCAGGAACGGCGTACTAATTGGGGATGATCTGCCATGATCACATTGAATGGCGGTGCTGGCTCGACAGGCCGATTGGCCTACTCCTGCACCTATGGTCTATTGTGTGTTGACATGCCAATAATTTATTGATTGGTTACCCCATGGAGTTGACCAATCCATCCATGCAAGGAGACATCATTGTAATGTCCTATGACATAACCTTCTACCTGTGCTTGAAGCAGAATGATCTGTTCTGTTTGTACTGTAGTCAGTATACTTGAACCGCTGTCAGTAGATGGCATGTTTCCTTTATAGATGGGTATGAGGATACAATGTTTATGTCTATGCAATGGATGGATAGGATCGTGCCATTCAATGCACACTCCACTGCAAGCTCTGACACCATCATTTGCTCTTGTTCACTTATGAAATGTGAAACTCGACTGAAGTGTATCTACACCACGGTAGGAATACGTTTTATAAGGAATTGTATCTTCTGAGGATTTATTCTTCATGAGATCTATGTGATCCTGCTGAGTGGAAGAAGGCTTTTTCGGACAAGACGGCCATGAATTAAAATTCTATATTGCAACATCATTCTGAAGATGGCACCACAGACCCAGGATTGATCCTGATCTTGGGTGCTCTCTGTATAGAGTTTGCATGTTCTCTCTGTGACCGCGTGGATTTCCTCCGGTTCATCTGGTTTCCTCCCACATCCCAAGATCCCAGATTTGTAGTATAATTGGCCTCTGTAAATTGCCCTGGATGTGTAGGGAGTGGATGCGAAAGAGGGATAACATACAACTAGTGTGACACAAAAAGCTGGAGTAACTTAGCGGGACAGGCAGCATCTCTGGAGAGAAGGAATGGGTGACGTTTCGGGTCGAGACTCTTTTTCAGAGCTAACATGTCACCCATTCCTGCTCTCCAGAGATGCTGTCTATCCCGCTGAGTTACTCCAGCTTTTTGTGTCTTTCTTCGGTTCAAACCAGCATCTGCAGTTCCTTCTTACACATAGAACTAGTGTGAATGGGTGATTGATGGTCGGTGTGGACTTGGTGGTAGGTAGAGCCTGTTTCTATACTGTTTCTTCAATTAAAAAAATGAAAAAAGATGATATTTCATTTTTTGCTAAGATAAAGAATTAAGTTATATGACATGTATGGATGTCATAAAGCTAGTTGCATGGCATCTCTGACTGATCTCGAGTCCTTCCTCCACGATTGTTAGCAGTATGATTGGCTGAGGACCAATTCAGGTACTCTTCTCCCCTATGTTAAGGCAAAGACCAGAAATATGTCATCGTATATGCAAATATATATGTATATGTTGATGGATGTCAGGATAAAGCATTTAATAGACTGAGTGCAATTGGTGAAGATGACTTATCCAGAAAGGTTAGATAGATAGATAGATAGATAGATAGATAGATAGATAGATAGATAGATAGATAATCTTTATTGTCATTATAACATGTGAACATGTACAACAAAATTAAAATGCCAACCAGTCAGTGCACCATTCACACATTTCTAAAAGCTAACGATACGTAAGCATACACACACCACCATAAAATAAGCATAAACACACAACCATACACTCTTCTGTCGATTTCACAATCCATTTGGTATGTAGCGCACCTGCGCTCATTTGGTAGCTACATTAAGTGTAGTTATTGCTAAGGGATAAAAACTGTTTTTTAGTCTGTTTGTCCTTGTCCTCGTTGATCTGTACCGTCTGCCTGACGGCAACAGTTCAAACAGGGAGTGGCCGGAGTGGGAAATGTCCTTTATAATGTCCTGGGATTTCTTGAGACAGTGGGAACTGTGTAGGTCCTCCAAAGTGAGGAGAGGGCAGCCGCCAATCTTCTGGGCGTTGTGCACCACACGCATACACAGTATGTTAGGATGCTCTCTATGGAGTACCGATAAAAGGACAGCAGGAGTCTCTTGGTGATGTTGTTCTTCCTGAGCACCCTCAGGAAGTGCAGTCTCTGCTGGACCATTTTCAGCAGCGCAGAGGTGTTCATGCTCCATGTCAGGTCCTCCTCGATGTGGATTCCCAGGAAGCAGAAATCCGCCACCCTCTCCAAGAAATTGGAAAAAGATAATGGTGGTGGATAGCTGACGATATGCAGCAATGCATAGAATGAAAGGAATGATCATGCATTGCAAGTTTGGTGTAGAAACAATCTGATGGAGTAGATGTGACAAGGTGGGATTCAGGTGACGGGCAATGCCATTTAAGTGAATGCATTTTTCCTAGGCTGAGTAAGGCATTATTTTCCTGCTCCTTACCTTCTAGGAAAACTCCAGTCCCATGTTGTATGTCAGCAGCAGGTTTCTTCCTCCCAAAACTGACGACAGGTATCCTGGTATCATCTCAGTAGTCCAAGGGGGAAACCTTTGAAACAGATTAAGTCCTTGGCTATGCTGTTTCTGTTTTTATGTTTATCTTCGCTTGCTATCAGTACTTCCCAAATATTAATACTTCAGTTTTCTCAATTTCTACTGTTTTCTTAGCTTTCAAATATCTGCGGGGTTGTTTTGTTTTTCATATAAGAAGTTTTACAAAACTATAAGGACTTTAGTTTTATGGAAGTATTTTGCTTTAGGTCAATTTTGGCAGAAAACTAAGATTGACTTGCATTTATTTGTATCTTTATTTTCATGTATACTGAGATACAATGAAAGCATTTGTTTGTGTGCTATCTTGCCAAATCAAACTATACAAGAGTAAATTTAAGCCACTAGTGCAAAAGGCAAAGAGAAAAATACCAGAGTTCAGAAAATAGCATTATAGTTTTACAATTACAGAGAAAGTGCAGATGGAAAAATTGTGCAAATCTGCAATGAAATAGATCTGGTCCATACCCTTAGCTTATGTGAGGATCGTTCTGTAGTCTGATAACAATGGGGATGAAACTGTTGCTGAATCTGGTGGTGTGTGCTTTCAAGCTTTCGAATCTTCTCCCTCTCGGGAGAGGGAAAAATAGTGAATGCAAAGGCGTAAATCATCCACGATTATCTTTGCTGCTTTACTGAAGCAATGTGAAGTGTAGGTGGAGTCGATTGGTGTCATGAGGTGCTGATTTGTTTGATGGACTAGGCTACATCCATAACTGCAAATTCTTGCGGTCTTGGGCGGTGCTGTTGCCAAATCAAGCTATGATGCATCCTGATAGCTTGCTTTCTACGGTGCATCTGCCATTGGAAACATGCCGAACTTATTTAGTCTTCTTAGAAAGTAGAAATGTGGTATGCTTTCCTGGCCATAGCTTCAATGTATTTAGTCCAGAACAAATTGTTGGTGATATTTAAGTCTCAGAACTTGAATTTCTTAACAGTCCCTAGTTCGGCAACATTGCTGTTAACTGGGACGTGTGCACCTCAAGAAAAGATATAAAATGATGGAGTAATTCAGCAGGTCAGGCAGAATCTCTGGAGAACATGGATAAGGGATGTTTCGCGTCGTGACTCTTCTTCAAACTGATGGAGAAAGAAAGCTGGAAGAGAGGGGGGACAGGACAAAGAATTGAAGAGTTACGAATTGTGAACCTAGAGAAAGGAATGTAGGTGGAATGAGAGGGTAGAAATAAATGTGAGTATAGGTGTGGCATGGTGGAGAGGAGGGTTGGAGAAGGAGAGGGATTTTGGTAGTTACCTAAAATTGGAGAATCCAATGTTCGTACTGTTGTGTTGTAAACTATATAAGTGGAATATGAGGTGATGTTCCTCCAGTTTGCATGTGGCCACACTCTGGCAATGGAGGAGGCCCAAGACACAAAGATCAGTATGAAAATGGGAAGAGGAGTTGAAATGGTTAACAATCGGCAGATCCAGTAAGCCTTGGTGAACCGAGCACAAGTGTTCGGCCTAAAGGTCGCCTAGACTTGGTCTCGCCGATGAACTGCTGACCACATCAGGAAAAGTAGATGATTAGAGGAAGTGCACTTGAACCACTGTCTCAACTGAAAGAACTGTTGAGGTTGCTGGATGGAGGTGAGGTAAGAGGTATAGGAACAGATGCAGGAGAAAGTACCTGGGGAGAGGATATTTGGGAGGGGTGGCATGTGAACAAAGGTGGTGCTGTTTTTGACCAAGGCAGAAAGAGATGGGGATGGGAAGATTTAACCCAAGAGATGCGGAGGGAACAGTCTCTCCTCATTTCCTGAAGCCAATAACTATCTCCTTCAACTTACTGGTGTTGAAGGAGAGATTGTTGTCTTAACACCATGTTACTAAGTTCTCTATCTCCTTCCTGTACTCCATCTCGTCATTGATCGAGATCGGGCCCAAGATTGTGGTGTCACCTGCAAACTTGCAAATGGAGTTAAAGCAGAATTGTAATGTACAGTCTCGAGTATATGGGATCAATAAATATAGTTCTGATATAGGTGTTATACCAATTAACAGTTTCATGATCTCTTATTATTGCTTTTCCCCTGGAACTGTGTAAATGGACACGAGCTTTTTAAATTTTATTTTAGTAATCACCCAGAATGGTTGGATGCAAAAGTAAGTTCACTTGGCATTGAAATGAGTTTAGACTGGGTAGGCGTAACCAGCAGGATCTATTTCCTATATTGAGCTTGTGCAAAATAAGAATTCCAAAAGCTATTACAGATCGTATTGAGCAGACCTGAAAATATTACGGAATGTGAATTATCATTTCAGAAAAATGAACTTTCATGTTACCTCTTATGTTTTGTTAAAAATTTAGTTGATTAGAACGGTGCCAAATTTGCTGCCATGTAAATGTTAATGGTGTTTGCTGTTATACTTATGTGTGCCAATGTTCTGGCATATTTGTCATGGAAGAAATATTCTGTGAATTATGGCTTATTTCAAATTGCTGGATTATTTGCAACACTGCACCCTTTCTGTTGTGAGAGACAGAGCCATGCAACACAGAAACATACCTTTCAGCCCAACCTGTCCATACAAACCAAGATTATCTAAATTTGTGACATTTGCCCACGTTTGGCTCCTATCCCACTAAACGTTTCCTACCAAATGACTTTTAAAATGTTTTTTTACCTGCCTTAACAATATTCTCTGGCAGCTGGTTCCATACATCCACCACCATCTATGTGAAAAAGCTGCCTCTTGAGGTGCGTATTAACCCTTTCCCCTCTTGCCTCAAACATATGCCCTCTAGTTCTTGATTTCCCCCCCCCCCCCCCCCCCCCCAATGAAAAGGTTTTTGTGCATTCACCATATGAAATCACTCCTATGTCGCCTGTGCTCCAGGGAATAAAGTCTTAACTTGCCCAACCTCTCCTAGTACTCAGGCCTTAGAGTCCTGACAGCATCATCCTAAATCTGCGGTGTATTCTTTCCAGCTTAATGGAATCTTTCCTATTTAGTCCCTTGTTGTCAATCAATCATAAAAATAACAATGGATTTTTAAAAATATGAAATTCATTCAATGCCACATTCTCCCTATGGTTTATTAATATATTCGGCAGCTGTTGATTAGAACTATTGTACTTTACCTTTCTTTTACTTTAATGTCAAACTTAAAGTTCAAATGTTTAATTATACATTATTCGAACATTTGTGTGAAAGAACATATTGAGGTTGCTGGATGGAGGTGAAAGAACATATGAAGCAATGTAGTGCAAACACATGGTAAATGGTAGTGCTGGTAACAAACCCCTACTGAGCTGGTATTCATCCAAATCTCTTCTTTGGCCATTTGACAATCACATACCCATCAGAATACAGAAGGGAGATTTAATGTTTGATGGAATGGTGGCAGAACAATCTCGCTCTGTGCATCAGCAAGACCAAGGAGCTGATTGTTGACTTCAGGAGGGGCAGTCCGAGGATTCATTAACCTGTCTACATCAATCGGAGGGTAATGGAGTCAACAGCTTCAAGTGTGCATATCTCTGAAGATCGATTCTGAGCATGGCACATTGACGCAATCACAAGGAAAGCTAATCATTGCCTCTTCTTCCTTGGAAGATTGAGGAGATTCAGTATGTTAACGAATACAGTAGAAAGCGCACTGACTAATTACATGACAGCCTGGTTTGGCAACTCAAACACTCTGGAATGAAGGAGATTACACAGAATGGGAGACACTGACCAGTCCATCACAGTACAGACCTCCCCAACAACGAAGGGATCTATAGGAAACTCTGCCTCAAAAAGGTAGTCAGCATCATCAAAGGTCACATGGTCATGTGATAGGGACAAATTAGGCCATTCGGCCCAGCAAGTCTACTCCGCCATTCAATAATGAATCCCCATAACCCCTGACACGCATACTAATCAAGAATCTATCTATCTCTGCCTTAAAAATATCCATTAACTTGGTCTCCACAGCCTTCTGTGGCAAGGAATTCCACCGATTCACCAGCCTCTAACTAAAGAAATTTCTCCTTGTCTTCCTACAAAAGGAACGTCCTTTAATTCTGGGGCTATGACCTCTAGTCCTAGACTCTCCCATGAGTGGAAACATCCTCTCCACATCCACTCTAACCAAGCCTTTCACTATTTGGTAAGTTTTATTGAGGTCCTCCCAAAGACCCTTACCACCCCGACCATGCTCTCATTTTGCAACGACTATAGGGAAGAAGATACTGGAGCCTGAAAACTGACCACCAGCTTCAAGAATAGCTTCTTACCAGCAACCAGCAGGTTCTTGACACTGCATATCACTAACCTTAGAAACTAAGAATGTCTTTGGTTGCATTACGGACTTTAAGTTTGCCCTATTATGTCATGAATTTATTGATTTTTTTAATTACTATATTTAATCTGTGCGAATTGCGTTTACAGACCTGTTAGGCTGCAACAAATAAGAATTTAATTGTTCCATTGCGGAACATATGACAATTGAAAATTCATGATTCGCTTGATCTCCAATAAAGCTGAGCAATAAAGCGTTTGTGCATATCCCCTTAGCATAATCAACTTATTTGTCCCATTTTCGCATCTTCCCAAAATGAGTTATTCCAACATTAGGTTAAGTAAGCTGCTCACTGTAGAAATATGTAGTATTTCAAATAGAGTATTTCAAATGTGGACTGGACAAGAGATCAAAATTTCAGCACAATGATCATGGTAGATTGATAGTTACAAGCAATTACAAATAAATTGAGTTGTGAGGCTACAGAGGAAAATAGAGAAAGGGTAACAAAATGAGCAGATACAAAATATCACGTTTAGAATTGTGATGTGAGTATTTGAATTTGGAAAATAGGAGGCTAGTCAGGAGACTTTTCGGACGGTCTTGAGATTACAAATGCAATGAGAATGCTACATAATATAATGAAGTCATATCAAATGATTGATCCATTGTTGGTTTTATGTTGCAAAGGCTGGATCAGCACAACCTGAAGAGAAATATGGCTTCATTGACAATTGCCAGATTGCCAAGTTTAACTATATCAGCCACATAGCACATATACACACAGTCAGAAATTCACGTATGTAGTAATGTTTATTCAGTGCTGCTCAATCGAAGGTTAACTTTTTTCGGTGTGTTTCATTTCATTTTGGAAATTTAAGTCCAAGTCAAAGTCAAAAGAGTTTATTGTCATAAGAAACAGCTTCCTGACAATAATTGCTCTTGTATTTGACCTGCTGTTTTATACAAAAGAACATAAGGTTTAAATATAGCTGCTCTGGGCAGAGATGTCACCAAAGTAATTTCAATTACTTCTAATCTATAATTCAGGCATGCTTACCAAACAGTTGATCAACCCAGACAGTATATTTGTTTGTGTATTCTCTGCAACAAAGTGTATAATGCCAATTTGAACGTTGACCTTGGGCCCTTCTAACTTTGCAGTAGTGGAACACAACTGAAGCTCTTCAACACACATTAGTTTGTCATTTATGCAATGTAACGATGACAGGTGCTGGCATTTCTGAAATTAAAGGCGCAAATTTCAGGTCACTCTCTGTGATTCTCAAGTTTAAATGAAGTTTAAATTGGCTTTTAGTTTTTCTTTATAGTCTTGCAGTGCTGATCATCAGTTCTATATGTCCTTCACTATTTTAAAGCAAATTATTTTAACATCAGCTGGTGTGTACCTAAAAAATCTAAGCTGGCAATAAAGGCGTTACAGCAGATTCCATTCACACAGGTGTCCTTCAAAAATCAAGATATACAGTTTGTAAAATCCATACTTAAGTACATCATACCTTTAGTAAAATTCACTCGATGTGATAAATTGATATGTCGTTAAATTTTGATATATGCATGTAAGCAGGCTGCACAAAAAGAAAAATGGGTTGAAATTTCAATTTAGTTTTAGAATGACTGAATGCCAATTAGTAAGCATTATTTAACCAACAATTCACTGTTTTGACTTGTTATATATTGGACTGGCACAGGATAAAGAGGCTTCACCCAGCTCACAATTCCGTTCCGTTCATTCCGTTCTCTTTCATAAATCCATATACTAGATCATTTCTCTCTGTTATGTTGTATAATATTTTCAATGTACAATCTTGTTTATTATATTCTGACACAACAAATTGGAGCTTAAACTTTTCTTTTCTAGCTTTTGAATATTGCAGCTCCTTGTCTAATGTAACAAGTTCTGGAATAAATAAATAATTTCTGAATCTTTTTGATTTTGAACTGTATTTTCAAAAACAAAATTTGAGCAAACCTCATTTGGAGTAAACATAGCAGCTTATAGGAAAGAAATGCATCATCTTTAAATGAACCACTGCTTCATTCTGCTGTAGTGGAGTAATAATTGGTTACAAATCAGAAAACAAGATATTTAGCTTGTACGTAAGATCCAATAAATTTAGAATCAACATCATGCTATGATAATTGCCAATCAGTTCATGTTTACAGACGTTGTTTGCAATGTATTGCTTCTGTAAAGTGTTAAACAAGTAGGATTTCTGTATTTATAGTCTCTAATATCTACATAGCATTGTTCACATTTAATGTAGTTTAATAGATTAGCATTGTATGGATGATAGATTACATACACAGTTTAGTTTATAACAAACCAGCTTGGATACTGTAGATTGGCTATAGCATGTTAGCCAATTAGAATGCTTAGTAATTATAACCCCGCCTAATTATAACATTCATAGTGTAAGATCCAACCCATTGTCTACCAGTCAGAGTAGCACTGTGAAAGTGTGATGATCTGCTTAGTTGTTAATGACCTGAACATTAAAGATGCTTGTGCTTCATCCTGTGTGACTCCTTTCATGGTGTCAGAAAATGGGGTCTACCCCGCATCTGTTTACTGCAATTTATTTTGTTTACCAGTTTTTATTTGCTTGTTTTTTTTGTGAGTTGAGGATATGGCTAACTCTGTCGAAAGGCTAGCCCACTCGTGTTTGATTCTGATATCGCCGAGCGTTGGCGAATGTTTGAGAAGGACTACTCTCATTATATCCACATCGTTCTCCGAAACGATCCCGACGGTTTGAAGGCTTCACTATTGTTGAATTTAGCGGGGCCGTAGGCTATGATCCGCGCTGACTCGTTCGAATTTGCACCTGCTCAACTGGATGGGAATGGACAGGTATTGGTGCTGGCTGAACCTATTGACAACTCTATAGTGTTGCTGAGTTTAGAGAACTGTGTGACCTGCCGTCCAATAGAATCCTTGAAAGAACAAGTTTTTTGCTCGGATGCAACACGATTTATCAGTGACCTGAGACACATCAGCTCTCGATGCAGATTTGGTGAGTTGACAAACGAGCTAGTTCATGATAAAATTGTGGGAGGAATGAGCAACCTCAAGCTGCGAGTCAAACTGCTGCGGAATGCAGAACTGACTTTAGAGCAAGCAATTCATGCTTGTAGGATGGCTGAGACTGTGGCACCACTGGCTGATTTAGACAGCTCGAATGCTAATCAACAGCTGAATGTGACTTTGGCTAGTTACTCTCCGCAGAGATTTCTCAGTGCATCCAGCAAAGCTCAGAACATGCCTAACACAAGGTGCACAAACTGTAATTATTTCCATCCCAGGGGGCGCCAACTTTGCGTAACCCATGGGAAAGTATGTCACAATTGCAAAAAGCCCAACCACTTTGCTAATTGTTGTCGATCCAGTGGGAGTAGAGCTCCAAGGATGAAGCTGCACCTGATTCAACAAGACCCGTCTGATTCTGATTCCCATGAACAAGACGAATCTTCCCACGGGAAGGACTCTGATAGCACAGACACTGAGCCTACCGTACTGTCCCTAAACCTGCACACCCCAGGCAAAGGGACTGATCCTGCTGTGACCATGATAATCAATAACAAATCACTGATCGCCAAAGTCGATACCGGCGCCCACGTGAACATCATGTCACGTCAAGTGTTCAACAAGATAAGAACCACTGAGATGAAAAAAGACTCCTCCACTCTACATGCTTACGGAGGAGAAATTCTTCACCCACTGGGCAAATCCGATTTCAAATGTACCATCAATGAACAGACCAAGGACTTGCTATTTTACATCGTTCAGCCAAGTTCTGAAACCCTGCTAGGCATCGATGCGTGCCTGTCCACAAACTCTGCTTGACTGAGGAACCAACTAGACAGATGCTATCTAACTACAAAGATTTGTTTGACAACAAACTCAGCAAACTACCTACAACATATAAGATCATTGTTGACCATGCAGTCACCCCTATCGTACATGCTATGCTTGAGCAAATACACGATGAACTGAAACGTATGGTCTCCATTGGGAGTTCTTGCCGAAGTCAGCAAACCATCTGATTGGGTTTCCACCATGGTTGTCACCACAAAAAAAGACAAAAAGGAGTTGCGCATCTGCATCATTCCTAAAGATTTGAACACAGCAATCAAACGCCAACAGTACCCAATGAGAACTACCGAAGACGAAGCGGCACATATCGGTAACACAACGGTTTTCTCAGTTCTGGATGCCAAAAACTCGTTCTGGCAAATCCCGTTAGACCGTGCCTCATCGGCGTTAACAACATTTGCAACCCCGTTCGTACGTTACCGATTCCTAAGAATGCCCTTTGGCATCAATTCTGCCAGCGAAGTCTTCCAGCGTGCAATGGAACAACTGTTTGCAGAATTCCCCTGTGCCATCATAGTTGACGCCATTCTAATTTATGGCCGCGATGCCACCGAGCACGATGCCAACCAAGTAAGATGCTGGACCGTGCCATGTTCAGGGTTTCAGAAGTCACTTACGTAAGTCACGTGTTCACCAGCAACGGGCTAAAACCTGATCTGCTGAAGACTACATCAATCAACGAGCTGCCGGTACCAACTGACGTCACCAACCTACAAATGTTTTCTTGGCATGGTCAACTACCTGGGAAAATGTATCCCAAATCTCAGCGAATTGTCAGCTCCTCTGCGTCAACTAACCCACAAGGACAACACCTGGTCCTGGTACCCAAACCACCAGCGAGCTTTCGAGACTTTAAAACTACAGCTCGCCAGTACACCCACCCTGTCCTACTTCAATCTCAACCTGCCGGTCACGATTA
This sequence comes from Okamejei kenojei, assembly GCA_035221665.1. NCBI lineage: Eukaryota > Metazoa > Chordata > Chondrichthyes > Rajiformes > Rajidae > Okamejei > Okamejei kenojei. Next base: position 47,414,863 of record CM069139.1, read on the forward strand.
CCTGCGATGCATCCCAGTATGGACTAGGCGCAGCATTTGCCTGCAGACCTCATTCAACGGCGATGTCATGCCGGTGTCCTACGCTTCGAGAACACTGACAGATACCGAACAGCGCTACGCACAGATGGAGAAAGAACTGCTTGCCGTGGTTTTTGCCTGCTCCAAATTCCAAGGCTTCATTTTCGGTAAAACGTTTACGGTGGAAACTGATCACCAACCATTGGTCACCATCCTGAGCAAGCCTATTCATGCAGCCCCAGCAAGGCTTCAACGCATGATGATGCAGCTACAACGGTTCGACTTTTGCATGTCTACAAAAAAAGTAAAGACATGCACATCGCAGACACTCTTTCACGAGCACCACGTGCCACCAGTGAACAACATCCATTCGAACAAGAATAATTCTCTATTCTGAAAGTATTGTTCATTCCAACTGACCACCTGCACCGCCTCGCCAAACACACTGCCGCGGACAAAACATCCCAGCTGCAAACTTCAATCATCAAAGGCGGCTGGCCAAACAAACAATCTAACACCCCCTCTGAATTTCGGCCCTACTTCTTGGTACGTGACGAACTTGTGCTACAGGACGGAGTGATAGTAAAGGGTCATAAGACAGTCATGCCCCCCCCCCCCCCCCCCCCCCCCCTGCAAAATTAGTATTATGAGGAGATCCCAGGCGTCCAGGCCACCGTACAACGCGCTAAAGAAATGATCTATTGGCCCAGAATGACCAAGTACCTTCGGGAAAAGACAATCGTGCGCGATCAGTAACAGACAGGCGCCTCACCAGCAAAAAAACCACTGCTGCCCCAACCTGCCCCCTCTCTACCATGGTCGTCCGTGGCTGCCGACATCTTCGACTGGCACGGGAAGCACTATCTCGTGTTAGTGGACTCGTACTCGAGTTGGTTAGAAATTGTCTTTCTACAAACCATCTCCTCTGAAATAGTCATCCAGAAACTCTGACAGCACTTCTCCATACATGGCATTCCAGCCCGCCTTCAGACTGACAACGGGACACAATTCACCAGCCAAAAGTTCAGAGAGTTTGCCAAGCACTGGAACTTTAAACATCCAGCAGCCCAGAATACCCACAGTCCAACGGACTTGCTGAATGCGCTGTTCGCAGCGCTAAACAACTTATGGAACGCTCTTACCTGGCTAAATCTGACGTCTACCTGGACCTATTGAACTTGAGGAATATTGCCAAAGACAATGCTTTAGGCTTTCCAGCCCAGCGCCTGATTTCCCACCGAACGAGACCTCCACTGCCAGTGACACCGGATCATTTAAAGCCAAAAGTTCTACCCTGCTGTAGTTCAAAAGCGCGTGCAATCCAATCCAGACGTGCAGAAACGTACGTACGACAAAACCAGCAAACCACTTAAGCCACTAATCCAAGGCCAAGTGGTTCACTTGCAGACAGACAAACGACATACCAAACTGGGGTTTATCAATGGTCCCGCAAAGGAACCATTGTCGGTGGCACCATCTACAGACGCAACTGTCAACACCTCCTTCCAGTGAAGGAACGATGTCCGGCGCTCCAGGGTCCTGACGCACCTCCACTGAACTTTCAGGCGATCGTGATTCCAGCCGTTCCATTGTCTGCAGCTGCTATGCCCAACCACTCCCCGCGTCGGTCTGCACCCCGTTCCCCCTTTTTAACCGGTTCACCGGTATCCCCGCGACAGTCTTCCCCTACAGTGTCTCCCCAGAGCCCCCTAGGCTCACCCAAGCGTGCCCTTAACTTTTCAGAGGAAAAGGTTGATGAGGCAGCTCCTTACCGTATGAGGACCGGGCGGGTTAGTAAGCCACCTGTTAGGTACAGCGATTATGTGTAATCCCATTATTATTAGATGTTGCATTGTGCATTGAACAATTTATTTACTCATCTTATCTACTTTTAATTTATAGAAGAAGAGATGTAGATTGGCTATAGCATGTTAGCCAATTAGAATGCTTAGTAATTATATCCCCGCCTAATTATAACATTCATAGTGTAAGATCCTACCCACTGTTTAGCAGTCAGAGTAGCAATGTGAATGTGTGGTGACCTGCTTAGTTGTTACTGACCTGAACAATAAAGATGCTTGCGCTTCAACCTGTGAGAGTCTGGACTCCTTACAGATACCAATGCTAACATTTATAATTGTGATGTTTCTAATAATCAAAACAATTGGTTAATGAACTATGCAAATTGTAGACATCTGTATTGTTACTTTTTAACAGCACCATATTGAACACCACCATGATTTTTGTGTTATTTTTCTGATCAGTTCCTAATCACTCTCTTGTTATCTCTATCAAAAATGTTATCCGTATGTCTTTTCATCATAACAACTTATGCTTATTGAAATTTCAGTGTATCTCTTTTTCCATGGCTTTAGGCATATCCAAGGTTTACCAAACAAAAGTATTTTAACCTAATCAATAATTGTTTGCGTAGAATCACCATTCTAATCTATACTTTATTCACAAAACATTACTTTCTAGAATTTTATAACCGTGTCCCTACATTTAAAGATATTGAATCCAAATCTCAATATTCTTCAGCATCATTTGTTGTATATCACTTCTCCTTAATCATCTTTAAGAAATTGCATATCCCAATGAATCATGCACTAAAAGTCACCAGGCACTGTGCCAAATTTAGTTATCTATACTGTAAACAACTGTACAGACACAGTCTGGTGTTCTAAGTCAGCTTTAATCATCAGTCATAATGGTGCAGTACAATACGTTGTTAGTTCATCTCGACCACTGGTGTAACTGCGTAATATGGGAAGTGAGTGTTAATATAAAGTGTACATTAAGGTGGGGTTAGTGGTAGTACATTACTCTGATTGGTTCACATGCAATAACCAATCTACATCCTTCCCCGTAGAGAAAAGAGTTGTTAAACAGATGTTAAACACATGCGGTTAAACATACTCGACGTACCTGTCAGGCGGTCTGCTAACCCGACCCAAACACGTACGGACAAACCCTTCCCCCTCCGTTCCTGAAAAATTAGTAGGGCTGGGTGGTGGAGAACCCGAGAAGGAGAACGCAGCCGGGGAGCTTGGAGTGGAAAGGCGGGGAGAGCATGCAGGACTAGGGGCACTGGGGGACGAGAGAACCGAACAACGCGGAGAATGCATGCTGGGGTCTGGGGGTCTGGGACGAACAACAGCAGCAGGTGTCTTGAAAACCAATGGCGGTGCATGAGGACCGGGAGGAGCTGGTTGTGGTTCGTTCGCAGGCAGAAGATGTTGACAGCTGTGCCGGTACAGAACACCATCGACGTTGACGAGGTAGCAACAGGGTTCCTTGACTGGCCCCTCAACGAAACCCAGCCGGGTATGTCCAACTGCAGTCGGACCACTTGACCTTGCAATAAAGGTTTAAGTGGTCTGCTTGACCTGTCATAGGAGCGCTTCTGGACATCATGTTTATCCTGAATGCGCTTCTGGACCACAGCTGGTTTGAGCACCTGCGGCATTGGCTGTTGCTGGGCGATGGGGAGCTGGAGCCGTGTCGTGCGAGACATCAGCCACTGGGCAGGAGAGCCTAGAACACTATCCCTGGAAATGTTTCTCAGGTTTATCAGATCCAGGTAGACGTTGGAATTGGCAAGATGTGAATGCTCCATTAGCTGTTTATCGCTCCTGACAGCACGCTCAGCGAGGCCGTTGGATTGAGGGTATTCAGGGCTGCTGGTAACATGCTGAAAGTTCCAGTGTCTGGCAAAGTTTCCAAATGCCTGGCTGGTGAACTGTCTTCCGTTGTCAGTCTGCAGACAAACTGGTACGCCGAATACAGAAAAATATCTCTGAAGCTTTTGTATAACCATCTCAGACGTAATGGTAGGCAGCAGATCAAGTTCAAACCAATTGGAATAGGAATCAACTAGGACTAGATAGTGTTTACCATGCCATTCAAATATACCGCAGTGAGGGATGTCCAAGGTAGTGCTGGAGCGGGTTGTTGCAGTAGCGGCTGATTCTGTTGGTGTGGTGCCAAGCTGTTGCAAGTGGAGCAGAATGCCGTTTTTTCACATATGTATTTGGTCATTCTTGGCCAGTAAAACATGCTTTGGGCACAGAAAAGCATAGCCTCAGTACCTGTGTGGCCGCGATGGACATCTTTGTAGTATTCATCTTGCAGTGATGAGGGAATCACAACTTTGTGACCCTTGACAATGATCCTGATAATGTGGGTTCAGTTATTTCAGCCAGTGACACCATGTGTCTCAGTTCGGCTTGAATTCTGTCACGCATAGCATGGGGTACGCGGTGAGGGGCATGGATTGCTGGGGCAACAGGGGTCAATAGTGATCTTGTAAGTTATTGGCAACTTGCCCTGCTTGAAATCGAACAAATCATGATAGATTTGTGGGTACACAAAAAGCTGGAGAAACTCAGCGGGTGCAGCAGCATCTAAGGAGCGAAGGAGATAGGCGACGTTTCGGGTCGAGACCCTTCTTCAGTTTGTGTTGGTTCGTCAGATAGGCATAGATTGTGGACAGCGCGTCTGAAGGGCACTAACCCCAGGTCTTGGCACGCATGGATTCCCAACAAAGTCTCAGGGTTTGATTTCACAATGTAGAAAATCAGGTTTTTAGTGACATTGTCAACTACACACTTGAAATCAGCATTTCTGAACGGGTGCAGAACCTCCCCCCCCCCCGTAGGCATGCAAGGTAGAGGCATCCTTAGTCAAGGTCTCATTATTTCTTATCTTGTTATCGACTTTCAGGGACATTACGTTCATGCGCGCTCCCGTGTCCAATTTAGCAGTCACAGACTTGTTATTGATGTGCACGGTAACAGCAGGGTCCAAGAGCTTACCAGATGTGCGGAGGAGAGTGTAAACAGCAGAATTATCATATGAGATAATTGGTTCATTCTCATGGGCAGCTAACGCGGTGCAGTTATTGAAACCGGTCAGATTATCATCCCACTTCTGACACCATGTAGACAACTGTACAGACACAGTCTGGTGTTCAAAGTCAGCTTTAGTCATCAGTCATAATGGTGCAGTACAATACGTTGTTAGTTATTCTCAACCACTGGTGTAACTACGTAATATGGGAAGTTAGTGTTAATATAAAGTGTAAAGTAAGGTGGGATTAGTGGTAGTACATTACTCTGATTGGTTCACATGCAATAACCAATCTACATATACCTTTGTCACATTAGACTTTGCAATCCCTTTCTGTCTTCTGCGGATTTTGATAGTGTAACCCTGTTTGTCAGGCCAAACGATTTCCTAGGTTTTGATTTATTGCCATGTTTACCGAGGTTGTAGTAAAAAACTTTATTTTGTGTACAGTCCAATCTGATCAGAATACACTACACATAGATACAATCAGGTCAAACACAAGTACAATAGATAGATCAGTGGGGAAGATACAGAGTGCAGAATTTAGTTTTCAGCATTGAAACGCATCAGTTCCATGGGCAAAGTCCAATATCTGCAATGGGATAGTGGTGAATCGGAAAATGCCCAGGCTTATGGGAGGGCTGTTCAGAAGCCTGATAACAGAGGGATGAAGCTGTTCCCGGTTCTGGTGGTTTGCAATTTCAAGCTTCTGTATCTTCTGCCCACAGGAGCAGGGAGAAGTAGGAATGACTGAGGTGGGATGTCCTTCATTATGTTGGCAGGTTTTCTAAGGCAGCATGGTGTAAACGTAGTCAATGGTGGAGAGTCTGGTAAAAGAGGGGAAAAAGACAGTCAAAAAGCATGGAAACAGGCCCATCAGCCCATCTTGTCCATGCCGACCAAGATGCCCCACAAACTGAACACAATATTCAAAATGTTGTCTCGCCAATGTCTTGTGTAACTGTAACATAACCTACCAACTTCTACACTCAATTCTCTGACTGATGAACGCCAATGTGCTACAGGTCTTCTTGACTATCTTATCTACCTGTGATGCCTCTTTCAAGGAACTATATACATGCAGGCATAGATCCCTCTGCTCGACAACACTCTCTAGAGCCCTGCCATTCACTGCATAGGTCATGATCTGGTTAAACTTCCCAAAATGCAACACGTTCACATTTCTCTGTATTAACATCCATCAACCATTCCTCAGCCCATCTGCCCAACTGATCAAGATCCGACTGCAATTTTTGACAACCATCTTCACTATCTACAATACCACCCACTTTAGTGTCATCTGCAAACTTACTAATCATGCCATGTACGCTCTCATCCAAATTATTGATATGGATGACAAACAGCATTTGGTCCAGCAGTGAACCCTGAGGTACACCACTAGTCACAGGCCTCCAGTCCAAAAATCAATCCTGCACTATAACCGTCTGCTTCCTTCCATGAAGCCAATTTTATATCATGCGGAACTTGTCAAATGCTTTGCTGAAATCCATATATACGTCTACAGCTCTACCCTCATCAATCTTTTTCTGTATATCTTGAAAAACTCCATGATGCCAATTTTTGATCCGGTCGGCTATCTCTCCTTGGATATTCGGCAGAGGTGTTCCAAAACAAAGCTGTGATATAACCCAACATTTATGCTTTTTTTGGTGCATCTGTAGGTTTAAGAAGTTTGACTGTATTGGGAAAAGTACTTGCTGGGAAAAATAGGCCCAGGAGTAAAATCCTTATGGGGCTGTTTGCTAATGCCTCCGTGGAGTGTATAATGTTGCTTGATGGAGTTGTGGAAAACTAAGTGTAGTTTAAATAAATGAAAATATGCAGAGGTAAGCTTTGGTATATGAATTTCATTACGGAAAAACATATGGCTGCAGAAAAGGAAACAACGTGTTTAATAATACATATTTTTATATTTTAATGCAAAGAGTACAGAAAAAAAGTTGATAAAAGTTGATAAAAAAGGCAGAGGTAGATATGTAACTATGTTATCAAGGCCATGAAGCGTTGACAAAGATGTGAGGAATAGCAGCTGAACATTCTGGGTTAGTAGGTATTTAGATGGATATAAATGGAAGGAGTGGAGTGTTAATATTGTTTTACGGTAATAATTATAACTATGAAGAAGGATGATGTGCACAAGATATCAACAAATAAGTCCAGATGAGTTGAACAAAAGTACAAAAATGGTCCGTAACAATGCATCTGTTGTGCTCTAAGAATCAATTGGCAGCAAATTGAGCAAAAATACAGGCACATTTCAGAAAAGTGCATAAACAGCAAGGTAGTGATCATCAGAAATTTAAAAAATCATAACATTAACTGGACAATGACAATAAAGTGTGGAAGATGCAGCTATGCAATAGATTTAAGAAAACCTTTTAAAATCTGAACATAGCATTTCCAGCAAGATTATCTGCAATCAGGAGGAGGCGATCATAATTCAGTATGATTTAGAAAAGCTAAGAAAGAAGCAAATATAAATCAGAAGTAAAACTAAATTGGTACAAGGCCAATGTTTTGTCATATTTGTCTATTAAGAAAAGCTAGTAAGAATTCAGGTAAATAAAAGAAAAGGGGAAGTTCCCAAACCAGAGAGATACAAGATAGGAAAAGACAAAAAAGGAAGGTTCTGTCAAATAGCAAGACCTCAGCACTGCACCAAGCTGAGAGGAATATAGAACGTGCAAAAAAATTGAAAAAGGAAGATGGCAAAGAAGATGTAGGAAAAAAGTATAAAATTGAGAAAAATACTTCCAGATGTGTAGGTAAATACATGAAGATCTGATTACCAAAGCAGTAAACTTGAGTGTGAAAATCAGATGAATTATATAGTTAGAAATAAATTATTTGCATCGATCATCAAGGGGAAAATGATACTGATGTTGGCCTTAAAGAGGAAGAAAGGAATCCAGCAATTAATTCTGATTCAGATATACCATGCTCCATAACGAAGCAAAGGAATAAATAGTACAATCTCCACTATTTTCAAATTCTCTTTGACTACAGGACGGTATAAATGGATAAAGAAATAGGCTGTGGCAAAAATGATTGAAATAACGAGGGTCCACAAGAGTGGCACATTTGATGTTTATATGGATATTGGCAAAAGGTTTAACCATTTCAGGCAGCTTGATCAGGAAAGTAAAATCAATGTGATAGAAGAGAAAGTGGTAAATTGGATTAAAAATTGGTTTAGTGAGGAAACTTAAAACAAAAGTTTTATTAGCAGAAGATGATGTACATTTGAGCTCCGCGGTGCTCAATTCTGGTTTTCTTGCTCTTCGTGTTTTATGTTCATGACTTGGACGCAAAGGTAAGGGCCATGATCAAGACATTTTCTGAAGATACCAGAATTGGTAGTGTAGTTGATAGTGAGGAAAGAAGTTTTAGGGTGCAGAAAGATAGTAATGAACTGGTTGTTGGGTAAAAATGTGGAAGATAGAATTCAAATGGAAGAATCATGAGGAAATGCATTTAAAGAGACAATAGGTTGAGATAACACATGACCATATAACCATATAACAATTACAGCACGGAAACAGGCCCTCTCGGCCCTTCCAGTCTGTGCCGACCATTTGTTTTCCCCTAGTCCCATCTACCTGCACTCAGACCATACCCCTCTATTCCCTTCACATCCATATACCTATCCACTTTACTTTTAAATGTTAAAATCGATCCTGCCTCCACCATTTCTGCTGAAAGCTCATTCCACACAGCCACCACCCTCTGAGTAAAGAAGTTCCCCCTCATGTTACCCCTAAACTTCTGTCCCTTAATTCTCATGTCATGCCCTCTTGTTTGAATCTTCCCTACCCTCAATGGGAAAAACGTATCCACAAATGGAAGGATGCTAAAAGTATTGAGGATCTTAGAGTCAATGTTAACAAATCCCTGAAAGTTAAATCATAGAGTATAGAGCAGAGAGATTATGCAGGAACTAAATCAATTGCTAGCTGGGGTCACAGCCAAATACCATCTGCAATTCTTGTTGCCACATTGCAGGAAAACATATGACAACATTGGCAAGGCCACATAATATTACAAAAACAGAAATGAGAGTAGGGTATATATCCCATCAAGTTTATTTTGACATTTAATATTCTAAATGATCTGATGGCTGACGTTAACTCCATTTACCTGCAAGCTCTCCATAACCCTTTATTCTCCTGTGAATCAAATATCTATCACTGTGTGTTTATTTTTCTTTGAAGTTCTTTCAATAGCCCCATAACCCATATGTTTTATTCTTGCATATCTCAATTCCATTACTTTATTGTTTAAAAGCTGCACTTAGCCAAATGTCCACTAATTATGAGGCAATTATGATCCTGGTAGAGTTCCTGAGAGGTGCAGGGCTGTCATGCGATCTAATGCAAGACTTAACAAAAAGATTTGTTAATGCTGTAACATAGTGTGAGCTGCAGAGTGACCAGGAGCTGCAGAGTGACCAATTCCAGTAAACGTGCAGAGAAAGCTTACAACCAACTCACACTGGAATTTATGAAACATAAATGATGATCCAGATTACTGTTTTTTGTGTACTCATCCAAGAATGGGTATACATTTTTGTTTACTGATTTTTAAGTTGTATGGCTGGGTTTTATTAAAGACTTGTATATTTGTATTTGAATGATTAATACCATGCTTTTACTATATTTTCAGCATCATAGGTAAACATTAACAGTGTAGACATGGACCTACTTATTTAAAAAGGACAAAATCAATTGGTGCTTTTGCTGTAAACTAAGATGCAAAGATGTTAAAGAAGAAGGGTCTCGACCCGAAACGTCGCCTATCTCCTTCGCTCCATAGATGCTGCTGCACCCGCTGAGCTTCTCCAGCTTTTTGTGTACCCAAGATGCAAAGATAGCAGTTTATGATACTATATAATATGTAGAACAACAAATGTGTGCAAATCCCTTTAAATTGAAGCAAACAATTAAACAAAAAGCAACATTTGTGAATGCATGTTGCAGTGAAACTCGACAAATTAATTTTTGCAGGATCAGCTATTAACAATGAAGAAAGAAAGAGATTTTGCGTTTCAGCTATGTAAGAAAGAAAAGGAAGAAATTCAGACACTTAAGCTTTATTACAGGTAAGCTACACGATTTCCTTTCAATGGGTGAGGAACATTTAACATTTTGTTTCATTTTTGAACGTTGTTTTAGTGACCAAAGCAAGCTAATGAAAAATATATTTTGCTGCATTCACTCATTCTTTAGGTTAACATATAATGTTAAAACTCATGTCATATTTATTTGATAAATACATGAAGTATAAGCAAATTCAAATGCTATTTAAAATAAAATGTTAAAAACAGATGCCCCAACACTGATCCCTGTGAACACCATTGGGCACAGACCTCCAGCAAGAATAACACCCTTCCAACATTACACTCTGCCTTCTATGGGCAAGCCAGTTCTGAATCCAAATGAATAAGTCACCAAGGTTCCCATGCATCTTAATCTTTTGGATCAGCCTACCATGAAGGTGTTTAAACGCCTTATAGACAACATCCACTGCACTGTCCTGATCAATCGCCTTTATCACCTCCTCAAAAAATTCAAATCAAGTCTGTAAGAGATTACCTGCCCCTGCACTAAGCCATATTAACTGTCTCAAAGTAGTACATTATCTTCCAAATGCAATTAAACCCTATCCTTAAGACCTCTGCATTGAAAACAATAAAGTGCCATGTAAAAAATCTAACATTAATCTAGCATAAAGCTGCTTTAGGAAAAGTGTTCCTCCTTGTTTCAGTAATAGTAAAATGTGTGCCATATTTTTGTTTTTTCACGTCTGCCAATCCAGGATATTTAACTTGAATAATGTTTTTGAAGACTACATGATGAATGAATAAGGCTGCAAGGCTGCATGTATCGTACTTAATGTTTCGAAATACTAGAGTATTTGCATCCTGTAAATGTATTATAGCTTAACTTTATGTACTGCTTTCATGTAATGAAATACTTCAAACTACTTCTTTGGAGCCAAGAAGATTACAAAAAAATTGGAAAGCAGAGATGGAATGTTCAGCAGAGTGGCTCAACTGGCAGAGTCATTGCGTCACAGCGCCAGAAACCCCTGTTGGATCCTGACCTCGACTGCTGGCTGTGTGGAGTTTATACATTTTCCTTTTAACCGCATGAGTTTCCTCCGGTGCTCCAGTTTCCTCCCACATCCCAAAGATGTGTGGGTTTGTATGTTAATTGGCCTCTGTAAATTGCTCCTTATGGGTAGGATGTGAAAGTGTGAACTCATGATCAATGGTTGAAATGGACTCATTTAAGGGCCTGATTCCATGTTGTATCTCTAAACTAAACTAATAATAAGCAAAACTCAATAAGCAAATTTTCTGGGTGATTTTCAAATGAAGATGGGAATTAGTTTGATCAAAATATATAGAGGGTAAAATACTTGAGAACATTATTCCGGTTGCTGTCAGTATTCTCAGAAAGAGTCATAAAGAACATTATTCTGAAAAATTACCTTAATTTTATTGTACTGAGGCACAGGAATATTGGGAGGAAAGGTGGAGTGTATTGTGGCAGGGTTACATGAGCAGGGACAGCAAATGATGACAAGGTCATTCAGCAGCCCAAGAGTTACTTAGTTTACTGCAGTGGATATATTGAACATTCTTTGGGGAGTCTGCATCCTTTGGGCTTGAACATTGAATTCTGCAGTTCCTTCTTGAACATTCTTTTGCCAGGTTTACTCCACATATGCAATGTTTTAATTTTTTCTGAGCTCATGAGTATCAGCAGGCATGATGACAATGCACATAAATACGTGCTATTATGTAAGGGGGCATTACTAATACTCTTACCTCTACCTCATCAACAAATCCCATTCATCCATCTGTTCAGCACATGTTGTAACTCACTCTGTGCCTCCTTCCCTGGTTGCATGCGAAGAAAACGTAGAAAGCGAAAAAGGTGCAAAAATGTGTAGGTTGTCCTTCTTGGACATCAACTCGACATCTGTAGAGCTTGTTTTGAAGGAAGCTTCAATATTTGAATGTCTATCTGAAGCACTTTAGCTTTCTGCTGACAGAATTCAGTTTCACTTAGTTACATTACATACATCATTCATGCAGATACATTCATCAGTGTGGCAGAATAGCAACATAAAATAGTACAAACTACCCGACGATTGTGCTACAGGATCTTCACCCGTCACACATTCTGACTATATGGTAACAATAATAAAAACAATAGAACAAGTGCTGAAGAAGAGACCTGATCTGAAACAATGCCTATATATGTCCTACAGAGATGCTGTATGACCCGTTGAATTACTCCAGCACTTTGTGGTCTATGCAAAATTCCAGCATCTGCATTTCCTTATGTCGGCAAACACTGGAATCCGTTGACTCTGTGTCACTGTAATAGCATCACTCTGCATTCTATTCCAACATTCCCCTTCTTTGATAATGCTCAGGGATGTCATTGTCAGTTGGGCCTTCATCAGTGGACCCATTCATGAACCACTTTTAACATACTATTGATAAGTATCTGTCTATAGACACAAAAAGGTGGAAGAACTCAGCGGGTCAAGCAGCATCTCTGGAGAAAAGTAGTAGGTGATGTTTCGGGGTCGAGTCCCTTCTTCAGACTGAGAATCGGGAAGAGGGAAACGAGAGATATCAAAACGTACATAGAACAATTCAAAGTCAGCAATGATAATCAAGGAAAGGTTCCACCTTCTGCTCAGTTTGCCTTGGCCTACGTGATCTCCCGGTTATCAAACATTTTATCTCCCCTTCCCATTCCCACACTGACCTTTCAGTCCTGGGCATCCTCCACTGTCAGAGTGACGCCATGTGCAAATTGGATGAACAGCACCTCATATTTTGCTTGGGCAGCTTACAACCCAGCGGAATGACCTTCGATTTCTCTAATTTCAAATACCGTACCCTACCCTACCCCTCCCCTCCCCTCCCCTATCATCCTACTAGTTCCACTGATCACATCCTTTTATTCCTTCAATATCAGCAAGCAATGGGCCATTATGGGCTCCACCCTTCCTTGCTAATCTGTTGCCAGTCCTGCTTTGTTCTGGCCTTTTATTACCTCGAGTTCCCTCTCTACTTTCAGTCTGAAGAAGGGTCCCAACCCGAAACGTCACATCCTTTTTCTCCAGAGATGCTGCATAACCCGCTGAGTTACTCCAGCACTTTGTGTCTCTCCTTGGTTATATTATCTGTTTTCTCAAGGCTGGGTGAAGGGTAGATGGGATTGATGGTGGGGAGGTTGGTCTGTGTGATAGACTGTGCCACATCCACAGCACTCTGCGATTTCTAGCAGTCTTGAGCAGAGTGTTGCCAAACTAAGTTTTAATGCATCCTGATAGGCTACTTTGTACAATGCATCTGCAGAAGTTGGTATGAGTTGTTCTGGGGAGGTAGAGGCTTTGATGTGCTTTCTTGGCTGTAGTTTGACTGTGTAATTTTTCCATGTAATTATTGAGATTAAGTCTTCTACCTTTTGGGCATTGCATTTAATTTAAGTGACAATGGAAAAGCCCATTATGTTGCTCCTCATTTGCTGCCACTTCTGGATTTGAAGCTGGCAATAGATCCATTCAGTATGTTGACTGCAAGACTGTCAGTATCCAGTCTAATCTATAGTGTAAGGCTGATTTGTGGAAGCAGCTGTTTGCATGAGGGGATTAATTCAAAGTAGAGATTAATTTATATTACCAGCAGGTGCAATGTGGCCAGTTTGGTCTCAGATGCATTCTGATGTTACAAGCAGCTGTGATGGTGCATAGATATCACAACTTACACATTTAGTACATTTTAGTCATTTGGATTTCTCTCTGAAAGACTGATGCAAAGATTTCAGGTACATTGTCAAACAGCATTTACACAGTGAATGGTAGGGCTCTGGGGAGTGTTGAAGAGCAAAGGAATCTTGGAGTACACGTACATAGTTAGTTGAAAGTGGCATCACAGGTAGATAGGGTGGTCAAAACATTGGAACATTGGCCTTCATTAATCAGAGCATTGAGTATAGAAGTTGGGAGGCCACGTTGCTGTTGTGTAAGACGTCGCTGAGGCTGCATTTAATGTATTGTGTCCAATTTTGGGCACCTTGTTATGGGAAAAATATTGTCAAGCTGGAAAGGGTGCAGAGACAATTTACGAGGATGTTGCCAGGCCTCGAGGGCCTGAGCTATAGGGTTGAGCAGGCTAGGACTCTATTCCTTAGGGCTCAGGAAGATGAGGGGTGATCTTATATAGGTGTATAAAATCATCAGAGGAATAGATCTGGTAGAGTCGCTTGACAGAGAAGGGGAATCAGAGGACATAGGTTTAATGCGACGGAGAAAAATGTTCATAGGAATCTGAGGGACAACCTTTTCACACAAAGAGTGGTAGGTGTTTGTAATGAGCTGCCAGAGGAGGTAGTTGAGGCAGGTACTATTGCCATGTTTAAGAAACATTTAGACGGGTACATGGATAGGACAGGTTTAGAGGGATGTGGTCCAAGCAGGTAGGATTAGTGATGATGGGACATGTTGGCTGGTGTGGGCAAGTTGGGTTGAAGGGCTTGTTTCCATGTTGTAAGACTCTATCACTATGACCAGCTAGAGAAAGTGACAAATCATGGCACTCTGTGAAGGAGAAATAAATCACTGGCAATAATTTATCTGTATACCTACTCCAGAAATTGCTGTTGGAAAGAGTTCAGTGTGGTTATCTGTGCATAGAGCCAGAATGTGAGGGAAAAGCAGAAATGCTGGATATTATTTTTAATTGTTAAAGATTTTGAAGTGATTTGCTCAGAAATTGGTGAATATTAAAAGTATCAAAGAATGAGGAGATAGTTCAGAAAAATGGCATTCGATGTTGAAGCCACGACCTTTTGGAATGGTGCAACGGGCACCATCCCAAATTTTCTCCCATCACTTTCCGCAGCCATGGGCTAAACATTCCCATGAATCATTTCTAGAATCATCCCATGAATCATTGCTAGAATTTAGAAGATTGAGGGGGGGATTTTATAGAAACTTACAACATTCTTAAGGGGTTGGACAGGCTAGATGCAGGAAGATTGTTCCCGATGTTGGCGAAGTCCAGAACAAGGGGTCACAGTTTGAGGATATGGGGGAAGTCTTTTAGGACCGAGATGAGAAAAACATTTTTCACACAGAGAGTGGTGAATCTCTGGAATTCTCTGCCACAGAAGGTAGTTGAGGCCAGTTCATTGGCTATATTTAAGAAGGAGTTAGATGTGGCCCTTGTGGCTAAGGGGATCAGGGGGTATGGAGAGAAGTCAGGTACGGGATACTGAGTTGGATGATCAGACATGATCATATTGAATGGCGGTGCAGGCTCGAAGGGCCGAATGGCCTACTCCTGCACCTATTTTCTATGTTTCTATCAGTGGCAAACCTGTGTTTTCTTCAGAATATTTAGTTGCATTATTACCTCTGTCCATAATGATCTTTTTGCTTGGTAGAATTTGGTAAAGAGTGTCTGGTGTTGGGCATGCCAAAACAATTGAGGCACGGAGGCTCAACTGGTAGAGCAACTGTCTCACAGCACCGGCGACCCGGGTTCAATCTTGACCTTGGGTGGTATATATGTGGAGTTTATACGTTCTCCCATGTGGGTTTCCTCCCACATCCCAAAGATGTGTGGGTTTGTAGGTTAATTGGTCTCCGTAAAAAGGAGTGGATGTGTAAATGAGATAACATACTAGTGTGAATGTGTGATCGATGGTAGGCGTGGACTTGATGGGCCTAAAGGCCTGTTTCCATGCTGTATCTTTAAACAAAACTTTAAACTAAACTATTAGTATAGCCTATATACTGAGGATGTTGGCCTGTGAATAGACACTGTTGTTGGATTATTTACATTACTAGAAGACTTGGAGGATTTTGTATAGACACTGTTGATCGTGTCTTACCTGTACTTCGGGTCTGCCATCGATAGAAACATCGAGAGAAACACTCGTGAGGGTAGAGATCACCATAATCAGTAAGGAGAAGCATCTCCAACGCGCAATAGGGAGGTTGCACGGAGTTGAGGACACGACCCGTGACCCGTACTGTTGCCACGCAACGGCAAATGAAGGACATGCGGTGAACTGCAGGTAAGCATTTACTATGGCTGTCAGCACAGCCGGCCCTTCTTCTGGCTCAGCATCCAGAATGGTTGCACACTCTCGGACCCTGGGCCGTCTATCCCCGCGGCCGGGGATGGGGTGGAGGAGGGAGGAAGAGGTCGATGTTCCGCTGGGTGGGTGGAGGGAGCAGACCGCCCCCAACTCTACTGCGGCTGACGTTGCCTGGAGCCGTGGCCCTGGCCCCTCGCCCCCCGGCCCTTCTTTCCCCAGCCCCTCGCCCCCCCCCCCCCAGCTCGGGCCCTTCTTCGCCCCGGCCCCTCGCCCCCCCCCCAACCCCGGACCCGCTCCGCCCCAGCCCCGTTTGTGTGCGCTGCCGACCCACAGCCCGTGACAGTGCACCCCACAGGGGGAGACGGGGCGGAGGTGGCCGTGGCCGGACAGCGCTGACCCGGGGGGAGAGTGGGGGCTGTCCCGAGGGATGTGCTCCTTCGGCCGCTTACACCTTTGTGCTTGGGTTCAGAGCAAACCTTCCCGCTTTCAATGACAGCACCCACAAATATTTATAGCACAGAAAATGACAATTTTGGCGGTTTTTAACAGGTAAGAAGGTGCGCGTTCCATGTGTTAACAGTGTGTGCCGGAAGCTGCCATGTCCTCCACATGGATTGAGCTGCTCTGTGCGTCACGCCCTTTGACCCGATGACCTTACGTGCAACCCCCCTATAAATAACTGAGTTACATGTGATTGATGTGCAGATAGATTATGGGAAATTATTTTCATGTGGAGACCTAGAGGCATTCGATTCCATGTACAGAATATAGGCCGACGATATTATTTGTTCAGAGAGTTTTTTTTTAAAGTACTTTTATACACACAGCTTGATAAAAGGTAAAAACACCTTTGTTGTGAGTAAATATTTGTGAAGTCATTGATTTTAAGAGTGGGGTCAGTTCAATGTGGAATCTTGGTTTTCGTGCAGTGCCATTGATTAGCTATCAGATGAAGAATGTTAATCAGTAACTTTGGGTGTTACTGATCAGTCAAAATGCATTTAGCTAGCTTCAAAGATGATTTAAAACCTAGCTGTTCAAACTGGAATGTGTGATAAAGTTAGAAGGGGCACAGTTATGTTTGCGAACTTTTGATTTAAAGTGAAACCGTACATAACCTTTTCCATGCTTGCAAAAATTATAGATCAATGTACCACAAATAAAATATGTACATGCATAATTAATCAGTTTTGTTTAGGTATTGTTCTCATTACCACTAGGTTGTCACATTACTCGTATTTCCATTTAATTCAACAAAATTGCATAACAGCTCTTAATTTTGGATGAAAACTGATTTTGCCTTTGTAAAATAATTTATCTGGACAGAATAAAACATTTTGAATTAGCATAATTGATGAGAAGCCATTGTAGGAAATACAAAATGTATATGTAATTTAAAATCTTAGTGGATGATGATATTAGCAAATATTATACCAAAAGTAAAAGTAAAGTTGCTAAATTTGTTTTGGAAAATGACTGTGTTCATCAAAATGAATTGGGAATATTTATTACATGTAAAGTATTTAAAATATTTAATGCGGTTATAGCTGGTGGACCAGGAATGCAAACAGATTCAATCTAGACAATACTTTGTTTATACTGCTTGGTTCTAATTTAAATTCTCTCTTCTGGAGGAGATGTTTGTTATAGAGCTAAACCTCTTGTTAAATTTAAATGTTTTGAGAGTTGTGATGGTAACAGCCATATTCTTGGTACGTTTAAGTATGTGTTTAGAAATGTTTTAGAAATCCAAAGGATCCTGAGCACATACTAAGCATCATTTAACTTCACACCAGTCATATTCTGGCATGTCAAAAGTGGTCAGTATAAAACAAACTTCTGCAGAGATTGTATTTCCATTGTCCAAAGGGACCAACTACCATCATTTTATTCCAATATCTTTTCTTTATAATCTTACATTTAGTCTTTACAGATGTATGTTAAACATATTCCAACTAGGAAAATAATTTGTTACAGCAACTGAGGTAAAAATCCCCTGAATATTTTATGAATTAGTTGTGTACTATTTGGTACTTACAAAATCAAATGGTTAAATTGTAGTTCTGAGCAATTTGAACTAGGATGGTCTTTTGTTTTGGTTCCCTTTCCTCTGCTCCACTATTCCTCTGCATGTGAGTGTAACAGAATGGAAAAAATTCTTATGATTTTGGCAGCTACCTGAAAAGCACAATTTAAAGTCCCTGGGCAATGATTCTCAGCAGCAAATTCAAATGTGAGGAGAAAAATCACAAGAGGACATATGTTTAATGTGAGAGGAACAAGATTTAATATGAACCCAAAGGGCAACTTTTTTCACTCAGAGGGCGATAGGTATTTGGAATGAGCTGCCATAGGAGGTAGTTGAGGCAGGTACTATAACAGCATTTAAAATGCACTAGGACATGCACATGGATAGGAAACGTTGGGAGGGATAGGAGCCAAATCTTGATCAGCATGGACGAGTTGGACGAAGCCCCTTTTTCCATGCTGTACAACTCTGACTCAATGTGATTGAACTTAGATGTAGAAACATTGCTGTCCAATGTATGCCACTTCTTACCTTCTGGCTTTCCATTGAATTACACTGAATAGTGCATTTTGCTTTGAGTACTAGTCTAAGAACATGTGAAATAAAACCAGGAGCGGATCATTGAACCCTTTTCTATTATTCAATAAAACTATGGCTGATCTTTTACACTGTTTTCAAGAATCAAGTGTGTTTAATTGTCTTATATACCGAGAAACAGAACAATCAAATTATTACTTGCAGTAGCATAACAGGTCTGTAAAGAAAATACTTATAGATAACATCATAAACAAAAAAAATTAAATAAGTTTTAAAACCTGGAGTATTGCGTGCAGTATTGGTCTCCAAATCTGAGGAAGGACATTATTGCCATAGAGGGAGTGCAGAGAAGGTTCACCAGACTGATTCCTGGGATGTCAGGACTGTCTTATGAAGAAAGACTGGATAGACTCGGTTTATACTCTCTGGAATTTAGGAGATTAAGAGGGGATCTTATAGAAACTTACAAAATTCTTAAGGGGTTGGACAGGCTAGATGCAGGAAGATTGTTCCCGATGTTGGGGAAGTCCAGGACAAGGGGTCACAGCTTAAGGATAAGGGGGAAATCCTTTAAGACCGAGATGAGAAAGACATTTTTCACACAGAGAGTGGTGAGTCTCTGGAACTCTCTGCCACAGAGGGTAGTTGAGGCCAGTTCATTGGCTATATTTAAGAGTGAGTTGGATGTGGCCTTTGTGGCTAAGGGGATCAGAGGGTATGGAGAGAAGGCAGGTACGGGATACTGAGTTGGATGATCAGCCATGATCATATTGAATGGCGGTGCAGGCTCGAAGGGCTGAATGGCCTACTCCTGCACCTAATTTCTATGTTTCTATGTTTCTAAAAGCCCCCAATAAAGTGCAAATTAACCCTGAAATTCCTAGTTCAACCAAGATAGTTCATAGTTCATATTTAGTTAGCTCTAGAGCCGCATGGTTGTCGGGAAGAAGCTGTCAAGGTTTTCAGACCCTATACAGAGATGCCAAGTGTCCCGGATTCGCCGTATTTTGTCCCGGCGAAATAACCTTTTTACGGTGTTCCGGCAGCCAAACATGCTGTTACGGAACACCGCCGCGCCAGTGTTCCTCCCGTGGTGAACGCCGGCGCCATGTGTCCCCGGTTTGCCGGCCCGCGCGATCAGCGGCACTTTGCCGGGCCCTAGTGTCCGCGCCTGCGCAGTGGGGGAGGGTTGCCGGGCCCCAGTGGCCGCGCGTGCGCAGTGGGGGTGGGTTGCCGGGCCCCAGTGGCCGCGCGTGCGCAGTGGGGGAGGGTTGCCGGGCCCCAGTGGCCGCGCGTGCGCAGTGGGGGAGGGTTGCCGGGCCCCAGTGGCCGCGCGTGCGCAGTGGGGGAGGGTTGCCGGGCGGCGACGGCCCGCGCGATCAGAGGCACTTTCTTGCCGCCAGCCGGCCGCTCGCGGCAGCCCCATCACCGGGCCTCCCCCCACCCCCACCCAGTGCGCAGGCGCAGACCCGCCGGCAACCTTGCCAAGTGCGCATGTGCCGCACCCGCCCGCCGGCAGCCCGCTGATCTGCACCAGTGCGCAGGCGCATAGCCGCCGGCAACAACCCCAAGTGAGTATGTTACGGAGAGAAATGCATTAACCCCATTTGTTACGGACAAATGGGTTGAATGTTACTGTGAACTAAATTTAGGGTTGGCATCTCTGCCTATATCCTCTTCCCAATGGCAGGAGTGTGGCCATGGTGGTGTGGGTCCTTAATGAGGGGGAGCTGCTGAACATTTTAACTCCCCATCGCATTCCCACACTGACTTTTCTGTCCTGGCCTCCTCCATTGTCACAGTGAGGCCCAGCACAAATTGGAGGAACAGCACATCATATTTCACTTGGGCAGCTTACACCCAAGCAGTATGAACATTGACTTCTCTAACTTCAAGGAACCCTTGCTCTCCCTCTTTCTCCACCCCTTCCCAGTTCTTGGACTAGTCTTGCTGTCTCTGACTACATTTTATCTTTGTTAAAGAAGGAACTGCAGATGCTGGAGAATCAGGGGTTACACAAAAAGCTGGAGAAACTCAGCGGGTGCAGCAGCATCTAAGGAGCGAAGGAGATAGGCGACGTTTCGGGTCGTGACCCTTCTTCAGTCTGAAGAAGGGTCTCGACCCGAAACGTCGCCTATCTCCTTCGCTCCTTAGATGCTGCTGCACCCGCTGAGTTTCTCCAGCTTTTTGTGTAACCCTACATTTTATCTTTGTTCGCTTTGTTGTTACCTTCTCCCAACTAACAATGATCTATTCTACATTTCCATTGATCTCCATTCCCTTTGTAGACAAAAGTGCTGGAAAAACTCAGTGGGTGCAGCAGCATCTATGGAGCGAAGGAAATAGGCAATGTTTCGGCCCGAAACCTTTCCTATTTCCTTCGCTCCATAGACGCTGCTGCACCCGCTGAGTTTCTCCAGCACTTTTGTCTACCTTCGATTTTCCAGCATCTGCAGTTCCTTCTTAAACACTCCATTCCCTTTGTCCTGTTTTTACACCTTACACTTATCTATACACTTCCTTATCTATGTACCTCCCACTGCCCGACTTCAGTCTGAAGAAGGGTCTCAACCCGAAAAATCACCCATTCCATGTCTCCAGAGATACTGCCGGTCCTGCTGAGTTACTCCAGCATTTTGTGTCTATCTGGGTCCTTAATGATATTGGCCGCCTTAGCTTTAGTTTAGTTTAGAGATACAGCGTGGAAACAGGCCCTTTGGCCCACCGGGTCCGAGCCGACCAACGATCCCCACATATTAACACTATCCTGCCCCCACTGGGGACAATTTTTACTTTTACCAAGCTACATACCTGTACGTCTTTGGAGTGTTGGAAGAAACCGAAAATCTCAGAGAAAACCCACATAGTTTATGGGGAGAACATACAAACTTCGTACAAACATCCATAGTCAGGATCGAACCCGGGTCTCCGGTGCTGCATTTGCTGTAAGGCAGCAACTCTGCCGCTGTGCCACCGAACCAATCCTATAGATCCCTTTGATGGTGGCGAGCTCACTACCTGTAATGGACTGGGTTCTGTCCACCACTTTTTAAATCTCCTTTGTTCCTGGGTGTTCGAGTTGCTGAACCAGGCTGCGATCCAACCAGTCAATATGCACTCAACCGTACACCTGTAGAAGTTCAAGAGAGCATTCATCAACATACTGAATCTCCTCAATCTTCTAAGGCAATCTTTTAATGGGCTTTGTTTTGTGATCACATCAATGTGCTGGACCCAGGACAGATCTTTAGAGATATACCATATTTCCTGGCGAAGAATGCGCTATTTTTTCCCCTAAAATAAGGCCCGAAAATGTACCTGCGTCTTGGAGGCTGAAGGTTATGTTGTTAGCCAAAAAAGAGAGACTTGGCTATCCTTGGGTACAACAACATCAAGAACGATGTTGCCGTACTGAAGAATAGCCAAGTCTATCGCCCATTGCTGGTAGCTGATTTACATTCTCTGGCTGGGTGGCTAGGCTGATGGCGACATTCTACCAGGACACGGGTCCAGACCCCAGGGTGGGAAGACGGAGCAGCTTTCCGCCGGGGCAGCAGGGACAGTGGCCGTCTGCTGGAGTGGAGTTGGCCGAGCAATGTAATTCTCGTAGCGACTGCTCCTCAGAACCTGCCACTCCCCCGACCCTGGAACTGTGTGAAGCAGCTGTAAAAGGACAGCATCGCTGGGGGGGGGGGAATTCCTTTCCACAGCGTGTGGGGAGTCTGGCCAGGGTCAGCACGGCCTGGGCTGCACAAAATAGTAAACTTAGCTGGGCCACCAGGGGTAAAGTTGCAGAGAGGGCAGGAGCGTTGAGAAGGAGGTGGTCGGGGATCATGCCAGCAACTCACTCAGTAGCTCAGGTGGCTGCGAGCGGCCGCCGGAACCTGACAGCGGTACCGGCCGCCACCTCACCGCCTTCTGCCGGGCAACCTGCTGGCACAGGCGCAACCGGTGGAGGTGGTGGTTGGTGGGTAGCTACTGGACGGAAGGCTGGCTGTTCCGTCCTGTCTCTCTCTGTCTGTCTGTCTGTCTGTCTCTCTCTCTCTCTCTCTCTCTCTCTCTCTCTCTCTCTCTCTCTCTCTCTCTCTCTCTGTCTCTCTGTCTCTCTGTCTCTCTGTCTCTCTGTCTCTCTGTCTCTCTGTCTCTCTCTCTGTCTCTCTCTCTGTCTCTCTCTCTGTCTCTCTCTCTGTCTCTCTCTCTGTCTCTCTCTCTGTCTCTCTCTCTGTCTCTCTCTCTGTCTCTCTCTCTGTTTCTGTCTCTCCCTCTGTCTGTCTCTCTCTCTCTCCCTCTCTCTCTCTGTTTGTCTGTCTGTCTCTATCTCTGTCTCTCACTGTCTCTCCCTGTTTCTCTCTCTCTCTCTCTCTCTCTCTCTCTCTCTTCCCCCTCTCTCTTCCCCCTCTCTCTCTCTTTTCCTCCTCTCTCTTCCCCCCCTCCCTCTCTCCTCCTCTCTCCTCCTCTCTCTCTTCCCCCCCCCCCCCCCCTTTATGTGATCTCCCTGAGCCAGGAAGTCCCCGTCGCTAGACCTGAAGATGGGGGCTCCCAGGTCCTCATTGCCTCCTTGAACCAAGCCCTTGATCCTGGCCCGACAGCCTTTTTTCAAAATTTAGCCTCAAAATGGGGGTGCGACTTTGACGCAGGTGCGTCTTCTTCGCCGGGAAATACGGTATATGCTCAGGAACTTGAAGTTATTGACTCTCTTATAACTTTACTGTCCCGTCAATGAAGACAGGTTTGTGAAGCTTCAGCTCCCCCCCCCCCCCCCCCCCCACCTCTAACGTCAACAACAGCTCCTTTGTTTTACTGGCATTGAGAGCGAGGTTAATGTTCTGGCACCATACAATCAGATGATCGATATTTCTCCTATACTCTTGACTCATCATTATCTGTAATTCGTCTAACACTGGCGGTGTCATTAGCAAATTAAAAAATTTAAAGATGGTATTGGAACTGTGTCCGGCTACACAGTAATGGGTATGGAGTGAGGAGTGCAGGGGACTGAGCATACGGCCTTGAGGTGCTTCTGTGCCGATGTTATCGAGAAGGAGGTGTTGTTGCGGATTCATACCAATGGTGGTCTGTG
Source organism: Okamejei kenojei (assembly GCA_035221665.1). Classification (NCBI taxonomy): domain Eukaryota; kingdom Metazoa; phylum Chordata; class Chondrichthyes; order Rajiformes; family Rajidae; genus Okamejei; species Okamejei kenojei. Next base: position 47,438,531 of record CM069139.1, read on the forward strand.
GCTGAGGAAACCCAGGGTCCAATTGCAAAGGGATGCGCAGAGACCCAATTCCTTGAGCTTGGTAACCAGTTTGGTGAGGATGATGATGTTGAATGCCAAGCTGTAATCGATGAACAACAGCCTGACATATGTGTTCTTATTTTCCAAGTGGTCCAGAGCAGAGTGGAGAGCTAGCAAGATTGTATTCATCGTTAATCTAGTATGACAGTAGGCAAGTTTTAGTGGGTTCAGGTTCTTGCTGAGGTAGGAGTTGATATGCACCATAGCCAACATCACCATGGACGTTAGTGCCACCGCTCATAGGTACGTTACAAAACTTACCTTGAGTGGTGCTGCAGTTCTGCCACTCCCCGTGTGCGCGACTTTGGCGCCTTTCAGAGGGGGGCGGGTTTAAAATGCCATTTTTCTCCAGACAATTCAAATCGATCCATCTCGGGATTTCTTTGCTAAAGAGAAATCGCTCCGACATTTGTTTTATGAAGGTATTTTTAAACTACGCTAGACCATTTATTAGCCAGAGTAATTTAAAAATCTTCTTCTAAAGCCGTGAGCATCGACAACGTGACGGATTTTACGTAGGGGATAAAAGAAGGTACACAGTTTGTTTTTACAAAAAAACGTGGTTCTTATGCCTTTAATCAAATTTTCATGTTGCGAAAAGGGGACAAAAAAATATATACGAACCGGCGGTATTTTTCCTGCCGACTGTGGGTTAAATTCACCGCAAACCGCAACGTTCCAATCCACCGCGTTCCACTAAAACCCACTCGCAAGTTGATTTAAATGGCCATTAATTTACGGGAATTAAACACTAAATTCCTTCCATTTGGCCTATAAATTCATGAAAATGAGATTTAAAAATCATGTTATATTGTGAATTATTGTGTGATTGTTATTTGGATACTTAGGCAATTTAAAAATGTTTATCTTTTCTTGAGAAATGGATAGATGTTTAGATCTAGTAATTGAATTTTGTAATTAGCTACAATTAGGTAACTAACTAATTATATGCTTTAATTTCAGGTCATCCAAGTAAGATTGTTTCATATTTGTTTCAGAATGCTGCAATCTATAATTGAAAATTTCATTCAGTTCTCTTAATTATTAAGAAAGTTATGGGCTTTTGACTGTCCTTGATCACAGCTTTTGTGTTAAGTCAATGGAAAAGCAATAGGGAACAAGATGCTAATTTCTGAGTATAAAAATGGCCATAACTTTGTTAATACTGAAGATATGAAAGTGAATTAGGTGTCAAATTAAACTTCTTTTTATGCTCTATCTGATGGGATAAATTGCAGACTTGATTTTTAAAATCTCAAAATGTTGTAACTTTGCTACCGGTCAGTAGTCATTGAAGCATGTCCCCTTACTCATGCCTTTTCCCGCCTATATATATTGATTCTTTCAAAAACCAAAAATCTCCTGACTTCTTGAATACACTCAGCAACTGAGCCTCCACAGCCATCCAGGGTTGTGAATTCAATCCACTCATCTCTGTGCTGAATGGTTGACCCTTATTTGTTGGTCCTGGAAACATGCCAGGGGAAATGTTATCCCTGCATGTACTATCTCATGCCCTGTAAAAAGGACCTGTATTTCAATGAGATTATGTACCACTCTTGTAAGATCAAGTAAGTACAGGGCCAGTGTACTTAACCTCATGTCAGTACAACACACTCCCCTCCACCTTTTGCTTCCTAGAAATCAGTCTGGTGAATCTTTGAACTTCCTCAATCGCATCTATATATTCTTTGGTGCGGAGATCATACTTGCGCACGGTATTCCAAGTTTGGTCTCACCAGGGCTCTATGTAATTGCAATCTTTACTCTTGTTCTTAAATCCTTCTTGCAATAAAGGCCAACACACTGTTTGCCTTTCTTATTGCTTGTCATACCTGAATATTAACTTTCAGGGATTCGTGTACACGGCCGCATAGGTCCCTTGAACACCTTTTCAGGCAGTTCCTCATGATTGAGGATGACTTATTTCCACTCTATTTCTATAAATTCTGAGGAGACTAATTTAGAAAGCACAGACTCTTCCGCAAATGTCCAGGAGATACCCCATGGGAAGGACGACTGGATAGTTTGTGAAATTATGTGGTCCTTCATCCGTTGACACAGACCTTTGTGTATTACCTTTACATGGGCACAGCTCTCTATTTAGAGAAATCATGGACAAGTGATGGTCAAAAGCTGGTGGGGATGTTGAATTTTCTCATTGGGGCCTTGAGCACATTCTTGAATCATTTCCTCGGCCCACCTACTAATCTCTTCCCATGGCAGAACTTGGAACCGATTGCCTAATTTGAGTCCCATATCTCAGACTTGCAAACAATGTGCTTCATATGGTCATGTGATAGTAGCAGAATTAGGCCATTCAGCCCATCAAGTCTATACCATTCAAACATGGCCAATCTACCTCTTCCTCCTAACCCCATTCTCCTGCCTTCCCCTCAACCCCTGACACCCGTAGTAACCAAGTATCTATCTATCTCTGCCTTAAATATATCCACTGACTTTGTCTCCACAGCCTTCTATGTCAAATAATTCCACAGATTCACCACTCTCTGACTAAAGAAAATCCTCATCTCCTTCCGAAAATCATCATCAACGTTGAAAACATTAGCCACGCAGTGGTGCTGGTTTCCAACGGGAACGGTGACGAACGCACCACACATCTCTGCCCTCCACTTCTGCCGCAGGAAGTATAGGATTTTGGTGTGTGTGCTTTATCATCATTCCTTTCAATGCTATGTACGACAGTGATCGTAACTTCTACTGAAGTGCGGATGGCCGATGGCTCGCTAGAAGCTCATCCGCCCTTTGACGGGTCTTGATTTTGGTCCTGCTGGGAAGTCCACAGCCCCATCCTCACCTGGCAAACTAGGTGGGAGAGACGGTTTAGTCGCCGACTATCCGGCCATGGAGCGGGTAGCACGGGATTACATGGTACCTGTGGCGGGGGGAACTCCCCCCGATCTGACCTGAAAGACCTGTTCCTAAAAGAACGCCCTTTAATTATGAGCTTCAACCATTTTTGTCAACTAGGAAGGCCTCTATGAAAGGAATGAGCCCATGAAGCTCATCAAGTCCATTCCTCCACTTATTATCCTGTAGCCTATTCATTCATATGTTTATTTTCCTGATTCCAATGCCCACCTGCACGACAGGTAATTTTCCACTACCCAATTAATCTGCCAGCAAGAATGACTTCAGAATATAGGAAATAAATGAGCACCCGGGGAGAAACCCACTTGTTCACAGGAACTGGGGATGTTGACTCAGGAGAGAATGCTGACATTTGTTTCTTATTTTCCCAATAGATTTTGTGGAAATAGATACAGCCAAACCTATGTCAAGAGCCTTGCGGTTCTTGACATAGGTATTCCACATCTGACAAGTATACATGAGGAAAGGTATCATTGCTGCCCCTGTTAGCAATGTGTAGAGTGCAAGGTTTGAAGCCATGTTCTTCAAGCAATCCTTTCCCTAATTGCCAAATGCTGTACTGCCACAAAAAACGGAATGGTGTGTGGCACCTATGTTTGTTTCCAGCAGAACATCGTCACTAATATCTCTTTGCAACAGAGTTTGATCCCCAGTCATCTTGTGTTCCTTTTTCCTTGACTTCCACTTCACAATACAAAGTTCAGAGCACGTAGTGCCAGGGGCCTCGTGAATAGTCCCAACAGTGAAAGATTTGATCGTTCCTCCACTTTCATAACAGGAACTGAGAAACTTGGACATCACAGCCCTGATTGAGATACACCTCATGGCCTTCTGCGGCATTAAGTACACCTTCTGTGGGGGCAAGCCAAAAAAGGAACAATCCTCCTGGACTGAGTTTTGCATCAAAGATGAGCTAGTCCGGCATCTTAACAAATCCCCCTTTGGAATTATTGAACATTTTCTGAAGCTACGGCTCATTCTAGCATGGAACCAACAACAGACGATGCCAAGTACAACTTTGTCTCTGACCTTGAAAAGTTTCTGGTTCACAGCCCAGCAAGAGACAAACTGATCTTCATGGGAGACATCAGTGTCAGCAAAGTTACAAATCTTTGCATGATCGCCAATGAAACAGTTGGGAAGGCTAACTTCTATGGAGGTGTTCTCCTGACAGAATGCTTGTAGCAAAATCTGTTTATGACCAAAGCCCTCTTCCATTGGAGAGACCAGAAAGTCCAAGACCTCCTGGCAACCCTGGCCCAGACAATGGCACTTATCAGATTCTAATATTGTCCAAGTAATGGGCCACAAGGATATCAGTGTCACTTGCACCATATCAATCCATCCATTATTGCACTGATAATGGATGGATTGATAGATACCATGTCTGCTCTCTCCTCTCCATCAACTCAATCCAAAGCAACCTCATCACCAGAAATACTTTAGGCTGTGCATGCCATACGCAAGAAGAAGAAGATCACCAGAAATGTTGCAACATTCTTTGTATTATTGGGGATTTTTAATTTTATTTCTCTGCCTGATTTGTTATTCAATTCCCCATTCTAATGTATATTTTCTTCTCTGTACTTCAAACCCATTGATTAAAAGTATGCACAATTTGGTCAGATTTCAGATGGAGATGCTATGCCATTTTTTCACTGGCTTTGAATGCAAAATATATAGGACACCAAGCAAGTTTAAATAACATTAACTAATAGTAGTTGCTGCACAAATCCTTACTGCCACAAGAAACGAGAGTTTGACATCATAATTCCTGTGTCATTCTCAAAGTAAGTTAACACATACAGTACGTCATCCAGTTAAACTATTTTGCTTTAAAAGGCAGATAAACAGTGAAATCTTAAATCTGTATCTTCTGTTCCAATTCACTTCAAATATGGTCAGATTAATACGACCACGGAGAGGGCGTGAGTATAGGTGTTTTTCCAAATGAACAAAATTATCCTCTCAAATGCACAAAAACTGTTTGGATCTGTAGTTCCTACCTTTTTCTTTTCTCGTGCCCACTATCAGATTTTAAAATTATCCCAATCATTCAGGGTAGGGATGAACTTGCCAGGACAAATCAGCCCAAATAGCAATGCAAGCATGTTAGCTATAGAGGGTAGATTCAACAAGATCAAGCAAAAACGTGTTCCCTCAGCTACATCAGAACAAGAACAGCTGAAAATTGAAATCGGGTTGATTCAGCAACCCTGGCAAAATGAAGTCAGATTTGTTAGAGCCCTATTTGTTACAGATCTACAGATAATTTGAAAGGTAGGTTAAATTGTCTCATTCTGCAAAGTTGGCACACTGAATAATTCCAATTTCTACATTTTTCAATGAAAGAAACAGAGAAACCTGGAATCTGAATTTCAGCTGTTACTTTATTTGAACATCACTGCATCTAAAGCAGCTGCGTTAAGCCACTGAGAGAACAGGAACAGAATTGCCTTTTTCAGTGGTGGACATATAGAGGCTCTCAGGGCGGAGGTAGCGTAAAGGAAGAAAGCCTTCTATTTCGCTGAGGTCCTTTGTCTTCGATTGACAGACAATACCCTCTCGCACAAGATTTTAAGGTCAGATATACCCAAGTCGAATGATGCTCATTAACAGTCATCAACAGGATGGTGGTTCCATGTGTGTTGACTGCCAATGGAACAGCTATACATCTGGTTCAGGAATGGCTTTGAGCGTGTGGAACCAATTATTTGTGGTCTTCACCAGTGGTCCAGGCCTACATTGTTTCATCGTAGATGTGGATGATCAGTCTCCTCTGACTTTTGATTTACCTGCCATTCTTTCATTTATCCAGTTGTAAAACCATAAAACAAAATGCCTGGGGTATGTTAAAATTATAACCTGCATTCAGGTTGGTGAAGTCCTTTCTAATTTCAAGGAGCTGATATTTTGAGCAACTAATTTGGGGAAAAATATAACGTTTTCTCCTTGTTGCTAGTTATCCACAAAGAAAGTAATGTTTTTTGTTACCCTGGTACACACTACATTAGCTACCTTGATGCATTGATGTACTGCAGATTGGCTCATGTTCCCCTGGAAGCGAGGAATGAGCCTCAGGCATATGAGATGGGAGCTGAAGTGACCTTGGCAGCCATTGGCAATGTGTAACTTGTGCTGGAGTTCGGCTGAAGGTCAGATTGTGGGGTGTATTTAATTATTTCATACTATTCCTTGTGAATCTTTGCCTTTGCACATTCCTAACCATGTGTTGTCAAACATGCTTCCATCTATAAGTGTACCACAAGGCGGTCCTACCCCTCCATCTAAATTGATCATCCTGATGTAGTAGTCTGTTCCTAAATTAATATTAAACAGGCCCTTCAGCCAATCGAGACCACACCGACCATTGATCAACCTTTCAAACTTCTGTTATCCCACTCTCACATCTGTGCAGAACTCATGGACCTCATTAACTTCATTACTAACTTCCATTCTGTCCTCAAATTCACATGGACTATCTCAGACACCTCTCTCCCCTATCTTAATCTCTCTATCTCCATCACAGACATCATAGACACAGACTATCGACTGACATCCAACACAAACCTACCAACTCTCACAGTTATCTGGACTACACTTCTTCCCACCCTGCCTCTTGCAAAGATGTTATTCCCTGCTCTCAATTTCTCTGTCTCCGCCACATCTGCTCCCAAGATGAGGTTCCCATACAAGGACATCCAAGATGCCCTCATTCCTTAGTAATCATAATTCCCCCTCATCTGTTATAGATGGGTCCTTCACAAGTGTCTCATCTGTGTCCTGTAGTTCTGCTATCATTCCCACTCACCCCAGATACAATAAAGACAGAAGATAGACACAAAAAGCTGGAGTAACTCAGCGGGTCAGGCAACATATCTGGAAAGAACGAATGGGTGACGTTTTGGATTTGAGACCCTTCCCGAAACATCACCCATTCCTTCTTTCCAGAAATGCTGCCTGTCCTGCTGAGTTACTCCAGCTTTATGCGTCTAACTTTGGTTTAAACCAGCATCTGCAGCCCTTCCTACACGCAACAAAGCCAGAGTTCCCCTGGTTCTCGCCTTTCACCCCACTAGCCTTCGCAACCAATACATCATCCTCCTAACTCCTTCTACATGATCCCACCACTAATTACATCTTCCCAACTCCACCTCTTTCCGCCTTCCACAGACTGCTCCCTCCATAATTCCTGTTTTACTCATCCCTTCCTACCCAAACCACTCCCCGGATACTTTCCCCTGCAACAAAGGTGATGCATCATCTGTCCATATACCCCCTCTCTTGACTCCATCCAGGGACCCTGACAGACCTCCAGGTGAGCCAGGGGTTCACATGCACCTCCTTTAACCTCATCTACTGCATCCAGTGTTCCTTATGTGTCCTCCTGTACAACCACAAGACCAAGCATAGACTCGGCGACGGTTTCACAGACCACTTACACTCGGTCCACCAATTGGATCACCAGGTTACTAATCATTTTAACTCCCCTTCTCATTCCAATGCTGACTTTGCTGCCCTGGGCCTGCTCCACTGACAGAGTGAGACGGCACATAAATTGGAGGAACAGCATCTGATACTTTGTTTGGGTAGCTTACAACCCAGCGGTACGAACATTACATTTTCTAATTTTGGGGAACTTCTATACACACTCCCCTCCTCTCTCCCTTCGCTTCTTCCACGTGTGTCCCCCTGCCCAGCTTTTGCCCACTTTCTCCACTGAAAGTCTGTAAACCAGTTACATAGTTCACAACGATGTATCCCTCTTGGTGTCGCACCATCCCTAGCCGACAGGCAGCCCATTTTACTCTAGAAATGCTGCCTGACCCGCTAAGTTACGTTAGCGTTTTGTGTCTATCTATGGCCAGTAAAGTCTACCTATAATTCTTTATGATGTGCAGAAGTGTAGTCCATGTAACCACTTCTGGAAATGATCAAACATTACCTAATCCAGAAGAAAATTGCGGAAGAACCTCTTGCGTATCCTTATGCTGTTTTCTGAAAAATGCCAAACTGTTAATCACACTCCAACTCCCTGCCTTTTACCACATCCAGCTGATATCTTTATTCATGCGTATAAATGCTTGTATCATGTAAACATATGTGCAAGATTCCCTTCTCATCCATTGCACATTGAATTTTTTTAACCTTGCTTTCTCAAAACTGGCCAAACAGGCAGTTTAAGAAGGGGTTAAGTGATCCAATAAATTCTGAACTCTTCACTAGAATTGGCCAGTTCTAATGAAAGCTTATCAACCTGATACAGTAATCCACTTTCTCTCTCTCGTTATAGATAGAACCTGACCTGGTTATTTCCAGAATAGTTTTTTCTTTCAGATTCTTCGCAACTGCGGTATTCTTTTTCTCATTGATTTTCAGCTCTCTCCTCTAGCAATCAACTCCCCTTATTTATATGTCCAAGCAGATTAGCTGAGTAACAAACTTTTGTCACCCTTTCTCAGCCAGCATCTTGGGAGCATCACTACCTGTGGTCATTCTAGTGTCATTTAATCACCTCCCCTCCTGCCCTCCACACTCTACCGCTGCACTGTGTAAGACACAATTTATTGCCCATTGTGTAGTGATCCTTATCTGAAGATTTAATATTTTATAAAGAGGGAAATGTAAAATGTATCCAAAATGCAAATTCCATCCTAATAATAACTCGGCTGAATGGCGGGAGCACTTCAACCAGTATCCAAGGGTAAAGCCTAGGTTTGATACAATCATGGCATTTAACAGGCTTTTGAATAGGCAGATGGATAAGCTGGAAATGAAGGGATATAAATTATGTGCAGGTTGATAAAATCTGGTCTTGACACATGCATCTACGGAACCTGCTTTATGGGCCAAAGGGCCTGCTCTTGCGCTGTACTGTTCTATAATATTAAAATGTTTCATTTTGTTATCTTTAATTACATTATGACAAAATGAAGAAGCAAAGTTTATAAACACCATCTTGCCATGCATCATAATATGTTTCATGTTTAGTTCCACTAGAAGGGCCTTCACATAAAAACAGTTTAAATATGTAGACGTATACACATATGGTTTGTATAATGTGCAACATTATCAATAGATATTTCATTTTTTAGATTTAACAAAAAATCTACTTTTTAAATATGTTTATATTCTTTCAGCTTACACAAGTCATTATCTCAAGAGGCCTCTCTCACAGACCAATTCAACGTTACCCTGGATACTTATGGCGATGCTTTACATGCCAGCAAAGGAATTATATCAACCACTCACCAACAAAATGAAGATCTTGCAAGCCAGCTACAATTAGCCATGGCAGAACAGGCAGACATGGAGATTAAACTGCAACAAGCATTGGAAGCAAAAAATGAATTACTTGAAAAAGTTCAGAAGTGAGTACTTTGATAATCTTTTAAAAGGTGGAAATATGCTTGTCTTTAATTCTTTAGTTCCTTTGTATGTGGAAAATCATATCCAAATCTGTCAGTTGTTGGCCACATGGACTTTAATAAGGCTTTTGACAAGGTCCCGCATGGCAGGCCAGTCAGGAAGGTTCGACCACACGGGACTCCGGAAGAGTTAGCTAATCAGATACATAATTAGCTTAATGTTAGAAAGCAGGGTGGTGATGGAAGGTTGTTTTTTTGGACTGGAAGCCTGTGATTAGTGATGTGCCACAGGGATCGTTGCTGGGCCCATTATTGTTTGTGATTTACATAAACGATTTTGTGACCATGTACAAAACATGGTTAGTAATTTTGCAGATGCCTCTAAAATAGATGGTATCAAAGACACTGAAGAAGGATATAAAAATTACAATAGTCCTGATCACCAATATACTGCTTAGTTGAGTTTCGCACTAACACACAAGTCATGTATTTGAGTACTTCATCTGGATTTAAGAACACAATGATACTGTTATACTTTTGTGAAATTCCTGTATTATGAAGTTTTGATTAGATGAACACTGCTTTTGGATATCTTGTGTTTATTTGTTGTCATGATGCCCAAGCCTCTTGAAAAATGTCTTCCATTTTTTAAAGAATCTTTTCAGCAGATAATCATTGAAGTGCAATCACATTTAATTAAGATGTGAAGATAAAAGTAACAGTAAAAACTGGAAGTTAATGTTTGCCTCTGGTATGGAATGTAAACTTAAGTTCTTGATGTCCCAGTAAGTTAAGGAATAATTTAAAGGTCCCACATTTCCTCTGATATGTGAATTTCATTTCAATTAGCATCCCCAGCCCAAAATAAATGGTGCTGTTTGATAAATCTGATGTGTTAATAGCAGATCTCTAAATAATCTTATACTTGAAGTAATTTGGGAATATGAAGATGAGAACTATTTTCTTGAAACTTACAGTTCTAACAATATTTCTTGCTATTTTTAGGTAAAACAAATTGGGGAATACTAGTTGTCACTTTCTCACTTGGAAAAATGTATAAATAACTAAAATGGAGAAAATGGGAATTTCTGACATTGTCGTCTTTCAAAACTCGAATAATAAACGGGAATTAGAAATTTGGTGGTGGATTTGAGTGGAAAGGAAATAATTATCTCTGTACTAATATTGCCGGTAGCCCCAAACTAACTTGTAATTTCCAGCCACTAATTTGGGAAGTAAATTCTATGATGAGGTTTATTTCCATAGCGGGGGTACACAAAATGCTGGAGAAACTCAGCGGGTGCAGCAGTATCTATGGAGCGAAGGAGATAGGTAACGTTTTTGGCCGAAACCCTTCTTCAGACTGATAGGGGGTGGGGGGCAGAAAGGAAAGAGGATGCAGACTCCCCATATGAGGTGCTGTTCCTCCAATTTGCGGTGTTGCTCACTCTGGCCGTGGAGGAGGCCCAGGACAGAGAGGTCGGATACGGAATGGGAGTGGGAGTGGAAGTGCTGAGACACCGGGAGGTCAGGTTGGTTGTTGCGGACTGAGCAGAGGTGTTCCGCGAAACAATTGCCAAGCTTCAGCTTGGTCTCACCGATATAGATCAGCTGGCATCTAGAGCAGCAGATGCAATAGAAGAGGTTGGAGGAGGTGCAGGTGAACCTGTCGGACCTGGAAGGACTGCTTTGGTCCTTGAAAGTAGTGGAGGGGGGAGGTAAAGGGACAAGTGTAGCATCTCTTGTGGTTGCAAGGGAAAGTGCCCAGGGAAGGGGTGGAGCAGGAGGGAAGGGAAGAATTGACAAGGGATTGCGGAGGGAGCGGTCTTTGCGGAAGGCAGACGGGGGGAGATGGGAAGATGTGGCGAGCGGTGGGGTCACGTTTGAGGTGGCGAAACTGGCGGAGGACTATGTGTTGTATGTGCCGACTGGTGGGGTGAAAGGTGAGGACCAGGGGGACTCTGCCCTTGTTGCGAGTGGGGGGATGCGGAGAGAGGGCAGTATTGCGGGGTATGGAGGAGACCCTGGTGCGAGCCTCAACTATAGTGGGGGAGGGGAATCCCCGTTCTCTGAAGAATGAGGACATTTGTGATGCCCTGGTGTGGAACACCTCATCCTGGGAGCAGATGCGGCATAGATGGAGGAATTGGGAATAGGGGATGGAGTCCTTACAGGAAGCGGGGTGGGAAGAAGAGTAGTCCAGGTAGCCATTGTCAGTGGGTTTATAATGGATGTCAGTCAGGAGTGTATCCCCTGTGATGGAGATGGTGAGGTCAAGGAATGGTAGGGAAGTGTCAGAAATGGTCCAGGTGTACTTGAGTGCCGGATGAAAGTTGGTGGTGAAACGGATGAAGTCAGTCAGTTGTGTGTGGGTGCAGGAGGTGACACCAAAGCAGTCGTCGATGTAACGGAGGTAGAGTTCGGGGATGAGGCCCTGGTATGCCACGAACAAGGATTGTTCAAAGTACCCGACAAAGAGGCAGGCGTAGCTGAGGCCCATGCGTGCGCCCATAGCTACGGCTTGTATTTGGAGGAAATGGGAGGAGTCAAAAGAGAAGTTATTGAGGGTAAGGACCAACTCCGCTAGGCGGAGGAGAGTGTCAGTGGACGGGTATGGGTTGCTCCTCTGGTCGAGGAAGAGCCGGAGGGCTTTGAGACCATCCTGGTGGGGGATGGAGGTGTAGAGTGATTGGACGTTCATGGTGAAGATGAGAGGATGGGGGCCTGGAGAATGGAATGCACGGAGCCGACGGAGAGTGTCTGAGGCGTCTTAAACATAGGTGGGGAGGGATTTAACCAAGGGGGATAGGATGGAGTCAAGGTATGTGGAAATGAGTTCGATGGGGCACGAACAGGCCGAGACAATGGGTCTGCCAGGGCAGTCGGGTTTGTGGATTTTGGGGAGAAGGTAAAATCGGGCCGTGTGGGGCTGGGGAACGATGAGGTTGGTGGCTCGGAGGGGCAGGGTGCCGGAGTCGATGAAGTCGGTTATGGTCAGTGGGGTCATGGTCCAGGGGTAAGTAGGAGGAGGTGTTCAAGAGTTGGCGCGTGGCCTCAGCTTTGAAGAGATCGACGCGCCAGACTACCACAGCACCTCCCTTGTCGGCGGGTTTGATAACCCAGTCTGGGTTGTTGCGGAGTGAGTCGATGGCAGTACATTCGGGGGGGGGGGGGGGAGTGATTGGAGTGAGACAGGGGAGTGGAGAAGTCGAGGCTAATTTCCATGGGATTGTGGCTGCACTGTATTTTCCATCACAGTTTGGGAACATGTCAATGTGCATGCAATGGCACTGCTAGAAAGTAATTAAAGTAATTGCTCAAGTGGAGCAAAAGCATGGAAGAGCCAGATTCACAAGACCTGATCTCCCTTTGCACCAGGGGTAATTAACAAAGTGTTAAGAGGTGTATCTGTTGCCAACATCAACAGAGATGTACAGGGATATTTTACTGTGGAACATGCAGCCTGAAGAAACTTTGTACAATTAATGTTGGAATTCTTGAAGAGCTTATGAAGCTTTTGTTTTGCTGTGGATCGAGATGGTTTCAAATCTTATATGACAGATCAATTGTAGTAGTTGTTTGTATCACCACCCATATTAAGTAGTTTCATATAACAAGTAAGTTTACCAGTAAGCATTCCTGTGTTCCTGTTTCTAGTAGGTGAAGCAATACAGCACGGATGAAAGTGCAGTGTTATACCTTTCAAGAAAAATATAGGCTACTCACAACTTGTGACAATCTCAGCAAGGACCTCATTACCTAAACTTGTTGTGCTCTCCGGCCCACGCTAATTCAGTTTGGTACAGAGAGCTGACTGAGTAGATCATCACCCACTTATTATGAAACAGAATGCGGCCATGTTGACTACAAGTAGAACAATTGCTTCACTTCAAACCCCACTCCTTTTAATCCCCAATAATGCTGCAACTTTTGTCTCTAACAAGCCCACCACTCTTCCCTTTGATTATTTTACCACTTTCAACACCACATACACAAATAATTTACAGAACCTAATTAATCTAATTGGGTGAAAACTAAGCATCTGGAGGAGATCCACACGATAACAGGACAAACTTACATTCGCTATGCCGACTGCATTTAAAATCAGGATTGCAGTCAGTTCCCTTGAGCTGTGAGGCAGCTGTGCTAACTGCTGCACCATCATGCCATCCAGATTCTGCAAATCTCTTCATAAATCCCCAAAAAACTCGGAAACGGCCTGACCTGCTGAGTTCCTCCAGCATTTTGTGTTTTGTTCATAATACAAGAATGTCTTGGGATCAGATTCTGAGTCCTTCCCTGAGCATTCTGAACACCCACCACTGCCAAAGGATTCTGCAAAATCTCTAAACCACTTATCTGTAATTAGCTTTTTGCCCAGGGTCACAACTTATGAATGAAGTTCAGGTTCTTATACCAGCCAACCTGGTGTAAAGCCGAAAAATCAGATGCAAAGTCAGTAATCTGTCATTGTTCTAACTAGTGAGTCCAGCAAAAAGTAAAAGACCAGGTTATAATTGCACAATTGATCACCCGTGCATGGGGATTTAAACATAGAAAATAGGTGCAGGAGTAGGCCATTCGGCCCTTCGAGCCTGCACCGCCATTCAATATGATCATGGCTGATCATCCAACTCAGTATCCTGTACCTGCCTTCTCTCCATACCCGCTGATCCCTTTAGCCACAAGGGCCACATCTAACTCCCTCTTAAATAAAGCCAATGAACTGGCCTCAACTACCTTCTGTGACAGAGAATTCCACAGATTCACCACTCTCTGTGTGAAAAATGATTTTCTCATCTCGGTCTTAAAAGACTTCCCCCTTATCCTTAAACTGCGACCCCTTATTCTGGACTTCCCCAACATCGGGAACAATCTTCCTGCATCTAGCCTGTCCAACCCCTTAAGAATTTTGTAAGTCTCTATAAGATCCCCCCCCTCAATCTTCTAAATTCTAGCGAGTACAAGCCAAGTCTATCCAGTCTTTCTTCATATGAAAGTCCTACCATCCCAGGAATCAGTCTGGTAAACCTTCTCTGTACTCCCTCTATGGCAAGAATGTCTTTCCTCAGATTAGGAGACCAAAACTGTATGCAATACTCCAGGTGTGACCTCACCAAGACCCTGTACAACTGCAGTAGAACCTCCCTGCTCTTGTACTCACATCCTTTAAGACTGTATTGTGCATGGTAGAGAGCTGGCAGTTCCCTTTGAACCATCAACAAAAGGTAATCATGGTCCAGCACTACTGTGGAATTGTGCCAGCTTCGACAGAAAAACCTGAGCTGTGATAGTCATTGACCTAGACAAATCATACAGTTGCCGTATTATAGACAACTGTCCTAACTTCTAATCAACCATTTGCGGATAATCTGTTAACTTTGATACTTTTGAGACTTTAGTATTGATCAGATTACTAGAAATTCTCATTCAATTGCTTTAACATGGTAGGGCTAGTGTTTTCGTATTACTATCTCCCCTTAGAGCAGGACATGAAAATGGCATTGAATGCGGTCCTATATTTGAACACAGTGTATTTCTTGACATAAATATTTAACATTCACTCGATGTTCAATTATCTCCGTGAACTGCAAGAAAGATTGTCAAGGCAGATGAGAAAATAACAGTTTGAGGTCCCATTTATTGCCCACCCCTAATTGCTTTTGAACTGAGTGGTGTAATGGACCATTTCATTAGACAATTAAGTCAGTCATATTGTTCAGGATGTTTGAAAGAATGTTTGTGAACCAGATAGATTTTGAAAATAATTTGGTAGTATTGTGGACACCATTATTAATACCATTGTTAAAAGTCTTGCTAAATTGAGCCAAAGTCCACTGCCCTGCATTCATCAACACTCTTGCAGGGACGTGCGGTCAGGGGAGGCAGAGCCTCACCTGTCATACTCCCAATGAAAAGTAAAGAAAAATAATAATAAAATAAAATAAATATAAAGATTTTTCCACTGATCTGTGTTATAAATGTCATTTCTATTTGAATCTAATCGTTTTGATAGTAAAAATCGCAAACTTTTCGCAGCTCCGCCGCAAATACATGGAGAGATGGGAGGTGAGGCAGCAGCGAGCTGAACCTCCCCTCTGATTGCGCAACCCCTCAGCAACTGCATGGAGCGCGGGCAATAAGCGTGTGCCTGTTACTATCTCTATGGCACCAAAGTAATGTGTGTAAACTCCTTCATTATATGTCCTTCCTCACCTTCCATAGTCCAGGTAACGTATATCACATATAAAGATATCAAATTTGTGCTTGCTGGTCTCACATGAAACTGCATTGAAAAAGCTCCAGGGGAGGCAGCGATCACGTCCGCCTCAAAAGGGGGCATGTCTTGAGCCCAGTGGAGGAAGAGCGAGCGTCAATTGCGTAGGCTCAGCCCACGTAATTGCCGCTACCTCACTCTCCTTCCATGTTAGCTAGCTTCAGCAATGGCGGCGCAGACCAAAGATCATGGAGCGGAACAAGATATGCCACTCGGGAAGGTAGACTTTGTCGGTACATTAGAAAGTTATTAGATTATTTTTAATAGTTCTATACTTATCACAATAATAAAGTCATCAATTTTTGTGCTTCTGTTCATTTTTGTTTAGTTCATGTAAGGCAGAAGTCTCCAAAATATGGCCCGTGGGACACATCAGGCCCACCACGAGATTTTTCAAGCTCAGATTCGAGTCGTGGAGTGCGACAGCCCGGGGCTGCTCTTAGTGTTGTTACCGGTTAGATCCCTCGAATTGTCAGAGCCGAGACATCACGTGGCCGACGTGAAGAAGGGTGCGGTGGGGGGGGGGGGGGTTCGGCTGCGGTCAGAATGGGACGGCTGCGGGTCATAACGTGCCATAGTTTCTCTCTCCCCATTCTCTCTCTCCCCCCATTTTCTCTCTCTCCCATTTTCTCTCTCTCTCTCTCACTCTCTCTCTCTCTCTCTCCCCATTCTCTCTCTCTCTCTCTTCTTTCTCTCTCTATCGCCCTTCTCTCTCTCTCTCCCCATTCTCTCTCTATTTTCTCTATCATTTTCTCTCTCCTCGCTCTCTCCCTCCCTTCTCTCACTCTCTCCCTCCCTTCTCTCTCTCTCTCACCCATCCTTCTCTCACTCCCTCCCTTCTCTCTCTCTCTCCCTTCTTTCTCACCCTCCCTTCTGTTCTCTATCCCTCCCTCCCATTCACGGCTCCACCCCTCTCTCTCCTCGGGAAGACGCGGTGATCAATACAGGGAGAGCCGGGCCACTGATACTAGCCAGTGCCTCCCCAGCCATTGACCACACCGCACGTCACTGCACTCTTGGTAACCTCTATTAAGTCGGCTAGCCAGAGCAGTCTACCATGGCGGAACCTTGTTAAATGCCTTGCTGAAATCCATGTATATAACTTCTAGAGCTCTGCCCTCATCAACCTTTTTGGTTACATGGGCCTTAGGGCCAGAGTTAAAAATTAAAATCCAAATTACCATTAGTATACAGTGATCTCATGTTGGTAATGTGTTCTTGCTCCACCAGGGCCATTGTAGTGTTGTGAAGACACATATATTCAAGCTTTCTCCACCCCACCAAGCTGTTTATTTTTCCTTTTGGCCAATGGGTTTCCATGGCCCAGTTACTCACAGTAGGGTAAACTGCCAGCTTAATTCGTATATTAATTACTAATCCACACAAGGAAAGATTACGTTACCCAACTAATCCCTGCCTTCCCTTAAATTAGAGATAGGCAATTTGCAGCCCTTTTTTAAAGATTTTTGAAAAGTTACTATTAGTATACACCCCACTCAGTCATTTTAGCTGTTTTCATTTGAGATCAGTGAATTTGGTGTGGGACATATTTGGTATGAAGAGTATCAAGTTGTGTAAGTGTACCTTCAAACCAGAGGGAACAATGAGCTTTGTCTGAAGAATTGACACAAATTACTTTTTCAAGGATAGCAATGATACTTGAATTTTATTTTATCAACATAATTTAGAAATTATTAAAAGGAAGAAAAAGTTTATCTGATTTTGTTTAATGTCATTTGTCTTTGCTAAAGAAAATGTTGTTTAAAGTGTGGAGGGAACTGCCTGACTTTCTTGACAATTATGACATTTTAGTGACAAATTGAAAAAAAAAGTGAACAACCCTAAATTGTTGAGCTGTATTATGAAACACAATCATAAAGTAAACATTGACCCCACAACCCTTCTTGCTGATACATCGCATAATATATAAATATATAATTTTTAAAGTAACATGCCCTTGGGTCTCAAAAGGCAGAAAATAATTTGTTGTAATTTTGAAATGAAAATACTTCTCAATTTTAAACTTTAAAATGATATTTAACACTAAAGTCTTAGTTATATGGGTACAATAATGTAAAGAGAGACTGTGGTTCTTTGAAGTGTATATATATATATATATATAGTTAAATTGTAGTGCAAATTTAGTCAATATTTTGAAAATTTTTACTTGTTTTTCTCAGACCAATGTTATCAACATGGAACCTATTTATTTATCTCAAATGTATTCGTTTCAGAATTATTCCAGAATAATGTGCAATTCTTGTGGGAAAAAATCAGCCACTGGCAGCCCTCAGCCCGTCTCAATGAGATCCAGCAATGTAGCTGGGGAATGGAAGGAATATGAAATAATTGCACCTCAATGTGAAATGACCTCTTGACCTTAAAATCCATGAGAGATTGTGTGGATTGTAAGGGGGAAGTTCTGACACTCTTTCTCACAGCTCTGAGAAAAATGTGATTGGAACCAAGTATTCCTATGTAATGTCACTTGGCAAAAGAACCCATAAGGAAAAGGGAATTTAACACATTGGTGCAGAATGCTGTTTCATTGATTGAAGCTGAGGAGAATGGAGTCGACCACGTTGGCAATGAGAAGAGAGTTTATTTCATTAAAATGCAACATTATATCTATAGCAACTCTCCCAAAATTTAAATCTTCAGAATTTATTTGGTTGGATAGAAGGGAGTTTTGTCTTCGAGGAACAAAGTATGATAGTCTTTTGATTTTTGCCCACAGATGGAAATATGAACATACACATTGTATACCAAGAGCCGTGTCAATTTTAGAAATGTTCTGACAATCCTGGAAAATAAATTGTTCATTTACATGTCACATTGTCCTTGGCCTTTTCTATTGGGTATTTATATTTGTAAAATAGTTCTATTACATCATTACTCTTGCACAGATCAATTTATGGCTGTCTTGTTGAAACTATTCAACAACAAGCTGTTATGTTACTGCTTGTAGAGATAGCCTTTTGCAGCAGCTTCTATGCACAGGTTTTACCGGTATATCAATATATATGAAGTAATGCGCAAACTTGCATCTTCCATCTAATAGTTTTAAGCAAACTGTAAATGAACATGCAGGTCAAGGTAATCCTGTAGAATACAATAGATGGTAGGTTTCAATGTGTAGGTGACATTGCAATACCTACTGCCCTTTGACAATCATATTGTATACTACCACATGGTGTGTGACATAAACAAAAAGATGACCGATACTTCCATGTAGACGTCATTTTTTAATGTGCAGAATTTGTACTTAAAAAATGCATATTGCAATGCATGTTTCATGCCTAATTATACATTGAAATATCAGGCTTATTTTTGAAGAAATTATTTTGACACAAAAAAACTGAGGGTTTTTTTTTTAATTGCATTAAGATTGTCAACAGTTTTACTAAGATGTTTTGGGAATTTAATAAACTATAATGTATTACTTGAATTTAAGAAAAACAAATACATACAAAGGAAAATTTTGCTGGACAACTCACTCATTTATCTGTTCTAAGAATAGCAACGGTCTGAGAAACAAAATGTAGAGATGAGTTTGTATCCTGGACCAGTTTCTCTGTTGCACAGTACATCTTTGTTTTCTAATGACCACCAGGCAAGCTTCTCCTCTGTGCAAATATTGTCACTTTCAACCTATGAATTTCTAATGTTGGTTCCTCTTCTTCCTATAGGTTGGAACGCCTAGTTGATGTCCTGAGAAAGAAGGTTGGAACAGGGAACATCAGGACAGTGACCTGATTGAGTTAATAGTCACATCTGGCAACCAGGCTGCTCTATTCATCGCTTTACAAATAAAACCTCCCGGTCTTAGGAAAGACATTGTAATTAGCACATTGAGATAACATTCCCAACAATTAGCAAAATCTGTACTTTTTAACATGCAAAAGAGACCTTGAGATTCACCAGCTTTATCTGGAATTTGATAAATACATATTTTCATGCTTAATTAAATGTTATTCAGAATAATTACATTTGTAAATAAGTATTGCATTAATTCCAGTATAAATCCATAATAACGCTCACTTTATTAATGACTGGAAACAGGACAATAGCTAAAACGCATATTCATGTCTGAACCTAAATTAGAATGTTGCAGACTGATTTTGTTTGCTCTTTGATGTTTAGCTTTGTTTTAACATGATGTTAATGAATCAGTACCAATGTGTTTTTTTTCCTAATATTTAATGTTTGTGGTAGTTTATTACAGTATATCGTGTAACAGGTGCATCTCCAGAACAGTAATGTTAATTCACATTTTTAATTTGTTCATAATTTGCACCAAATCGGCTGTAGTAATGAAATAAAGAACAATGTACATTTAGTAATACTGAGTGAACTTTGACTTTTGGGGTGTATTGGATTGAATTGTGAGTTTTGCATCATGGGATTGATAGATATTTTATTAACTATTCTTTTAACCCACACCATTGACTAAATTAATTCAAGAATTCATTATATCATCGATGATTGACATATTTTGAAGTGATTTAAAGACTACCCAGAAAGACACATTCGATTTGATAGACAGTGAAAATGCAGATCATAGTTGGAGATATTGTAGTAAGTTCCCAATCTATTAACGTGAAATTGGTAACAATTAGTCCATAACTATTCGTGTAAGAAATTTATATTTCTAAAATGTGTGACATTTTTAACGGTTTTAAAGGTAACAAATAAGGTACTTTAATGCCCATAATCAGAGTAAAATTATCACGTTAGCAAATTCAAATTTATGCGGTACATGTAAATTTATATCTGTACCATCTAAGAATTGGTTTGCCAGGCATGTGCTCTAATTATGTGAAGGCACGGAGATTTTTAAATTATCAGCACTACCAACGGTAGCACGATTAACGATAAACGATTACAAAGAAATAAAAGGGGTGAACGATCAAACGTGGGATGTTGAAGTGCAGTTCTGCAGTTTGATTCGTGTAGGTTCGTTGCTGTTACTCTGTTTGCAAAAAGAGCAGTCCTAGGCAAAATATGCAATGATTTATTAAAGAGAAGATTATTAACGCAACTGGAATTGGGAAGGGCACGGGAAGAAGGATTCATTTTTCCATGCAACTGGTCATTACCCTAGGGTAATATATTAGATGAAAGATTTAAACTTCTTCTGTACATTTTATAGCGTTCTTACAAAACCAGCACATATGTATATCAAACAACTCCACGGATGTTATGTGGTTATCGAATAAACAATTGACCAGTAACGTATGTTCCAATGTTGTATCCGGCAAATGTCTTTTTGTTTCTTAATGTGAAAGAAAATCAAGTTAACGACACAGGTTGGTGTCTGAAAGTTCTGCTTCTTACCAATACAATTGGGAGTCATGTTACGAATCTGATTTATATTAATAGTAATCAGACGATATGGTGTATTTTCAATGCAGTTGTCAAATTGGATAGAAACCATTTGTAAAAAGCGATATTTAGAATTAGGAAAGGTGGAGAAATCTCGATAACCTTTCGCCATTTTCCCTTGCACTTCATTTGTGCAATGGACACGATGCTGTCCCCATGGCGATCGTGTGTGGTCGATTATGGAGAGTGTTGAGATATTAAATGTGAACCATTCCTTCCATGAGTGAGAATATGTATGTTACGCAGAAGCGTCTGAAGCAGACTTCAATCATCCAGCTCTCATATAGAGAACATTGTGAATAACAACTCAGTTATTGTGAGTTGTCAAAACTCAATAGTCAAAAAGACGCTGGGATCTTGAACAAAGACAAAGTGATGGAGGAAATCCGCGAGTCAGGCAGCATATGTGAAGGGAAGGGACAGACTACCTTTCACATCGCGACACTTCTTCCGACTGATTGTAGCAGAGGGCAGAAAGCTTGAAAAAGAGTGGTGGGGCGGACAAAACCAGGCAAGTGATAGTTGGATACGAGTGGGGATTGATTGGCAGATGGGTAGAATAAGTGATGAAAGCTGGAAGTGGAAAGGAGACTTGTGTCAGGGAGGTTGATTACTTTTTGTCTAACATTTCTCATCTGGGATTTTAATGTTCTCGTCACCTATTAATTGGTTCATAACTGCCTCGTAACTGCATTTGTGGGGACTTATTGGCTGTATTTTATCACTTACATCGATCAGACGGACTGCGGTTGGTGGAATCTTGAGTAAAATTAAACACTGTTGGTGGAACTCAGCGGGTCAGGCAGCATCAGTGGAGCGAAATGGACAGGCGAAGTTTCCGGTTGGGACCTTCAGAAATGGAGTAGAGGGGAAAGAGTTGGAAGGAAGTGGTGTGGCAACAGCTGGCAAGTGATAGGGCCAGGTGGGAGAAAGTAGCCAAAGCTGGTGGTGACAAATGGACAAGACAGGTGAGCAAATGGTGGAGTCTGATTTTTTTTTAAGAAAGGTGGGTGTGGAAATGTAGAAGCCGAGGCAGAAGGGAACGAGTGGGGAAGAAAAATGCGGTAGCCAAAGTGGGGTAAGTGTTGAGCGAATGAGAAGAGGAAAATAATTGGGTGCCAGGACAGGCGGAATGGAAACGGGGGAGGGGGGGGGGGGGTGATGATGTATGCTGCTCGTCTTAAGGCGCATCCTGTAGGATATAGTCTTAAAATTAATGATCTCAAGTTTATTTTAAATTCCACTCGACGCAAAATTACATTGCCATTCCATTTTAGCAAAACTGTTTATAAAGAAATCAAATTGTGGGCTTTAACAACCAATCAGTGAAAAGTATAAAACTTTTCCTCCTTTGCGCCTCTATATTTTTACATTGCTGTAACAGTAATCTGATGTGATGCATTTTCTCGTTTCTAAATACGAAGAGCGGTATTTCGCTATCTGCGCTCTGGCAGCTCAATGATGTGTGAACACTGCCGATGGTTTTATTGGATTCCCCCTTCACATGTGACGGAGCAAGTTGTTTTTGTTCTGACAGGGGCTGGCTGCTGCTGCGAGTCCCTCCCCTTCAATAAAGAACAGCATTAGATCTTGGCGAATCCACTTCCAGCCGTAACCCTGGAGATGCCACAACCTGGGTGTCCTTTCCCTAATTCCAAAAGAGTCGGCACTGGATGTTTTCGATCTTAAGTCGTTTTCTGGTGTCGGTAATCCTATGCTGCCAAATAAATACATTGTCTCAACTCTTCAGAACAACATCAAAAGAAAAGTGCCCATCTGGCTTGCGGGGGGTGGGGGGGGGAATATTTATCTCCCATTTTTATGTGAGGACTGACAAACGCCCCTTGGTAATTATGACACGGGCAGCAAATTGTTTCAGAATGGATCCTATCTGGGAAGATCTAATGAAGTGATAACGCTTCAGTTGTTGGAAGTACAATAGGCCATGTTGCACGCTTGCCCGTCCAACAAAAGACGATGAAGCCTGATTAACCATTTTGAGGCCGAAAAGATGTCGACAAGGCTGCAAAACAACTTTTTATACGGTTTAATTAAAAACGTGTTGCAAAGACAGAAAGGATGAATGCGGTCTGGGAAAGCGTGGCTGAGCTGGTTGCTATAACGACAGTAAATCTTTGACGCCTGGTGTGTTTCATGCACTCCCACCCCAGCTAGTAGCAAGCACCTGCTACTGCACCAACCAAAGTCCAGAAAAAGTCCGGAACACATTAGCAATATCACACCCATTTATTGCTGTCGCACACCTAGGGTCAACATCTCGAGTCGCGTGCAATGCGCCCAGTAGTTTCCTGTATTGTCCGAGGTGCAAAATAATGATCCATTCTGTGTGGCGGTGTTGTGTCTCTGTAAACTCCAGCGATGGAAGAATTTCTGTCAAATTATTGCTTTGAGTGGGGTGGTCCTCTCGCCGTTTGAACAGGTGCCCTTGGCTCACCACTACGTCAGTATTACACTTTAGAAAAATAAAACATAGAGATCCCAAATAGATTTAAATTGCCTCCTATCACTGATTACCAATAAATTTGAAAACCATCAGTGTGTCACATTCCTTCGGTGAGGTGATATTTATTTTGTAAAATGATATCAATCTATGTTCGGTATTTAATGTTTGTAACAGTTGTAACAGTTTGTCCATCGGGTTCCCTCGACACATATGATATCTTAATCACTTATTCCTTTGCTGTGCTTTGTGTCCTTGTGTTTTTGTTTTGCTTTGGACAACTAAATACAACTAAAATCGGACGCTATTAGTATTTTGTGAAGCTTTTGTAAAACTGCCCGTAAACTTCTGATAAAAGGGCAGCTGTTCCACAAGGAGATTTCGATAGAGATCTTCACTCCACTCCTCTCACCTCTTTTTTTTCTCTCCTCCTGCTCTGAAGGGTTTTGCTTTGCTCTTTTCGTTGGCCAAGCACAATTGTGTTATTGGAGATAATGAATTCAATCCCGATCAAAAGGCATTAACACGTCTTTGGCTGTAGTGGGTTTAAAACGAGAAGAAAGAGAACACAAAACTCGCCGAGCAGCCATACTGATAGCTGCTTTGAAATGAAAGGGTTGAAGGATTGTTGTCGATTTTTTTGCCCATACGGCACAAAAAAATAGTCGGTGCTTTTGATGGACATATGAAGACTACCTCATAACGGGAGCAACAAGTAGCTCCCTGGCCTTCATCCTCCTTTGAGTCGGTGCTTTGCCTGCTGATAACATATGTCAGCTTTTAATACAGACCCCCCAATCTAATTACTTCTGCTCGACGACTACACTGGCGTGGAGCTAAATGCTAATTCTCAAGAGGAAAAAAATCGTGTGCAGAGAGCGATCCGAACTGAGAATTGAAAGTGAAGTTAGGGCACTGTTTTAAAAAAAAGAGTCCAATCGGGTCCTTTTATATCTCCTATTCCACTTAATGAAACACTAAAGAATGCCTCTAGAGTCAAGCAGGGTGATGTATTGCTTTTTTCTTTAGATCGAGAAAAATGGAAATTAGCCGTAACAAGCAAACTTGGATACGAAACGAGTGGTTATAATAGATCGCTGACTTTGATATAACTTTGTGTGGAAATGTTACAAAATGTACTTTAGCAAGATTCGACATTAAAATGTTATTGATAAAAGAGATGTTTTGATTGCTATTTCGCGACCACCATGTCGTGAACTGTAATTGGTTTAATATTACTTTATTATTTACAAAACAATTTAAACAATTGCATCATGCCTTCCTTCTGCGCGGGACTGGATGCAGCGCGAGAAATGTTTAATCTAGCATGATCAAAATATTAAAACATCGTGGAATAAGATAACCAGTGTCGATACAGACATATTTTAACATTACTCGTCCTCGACAAAATCTAGAAAAATTGCAATGCGCATATTTTCGACCATTAGAGCCCAGTGGACGTTTAGACATCTTGAAACACAATATTACTAAGAAAATAAATACTGCAATTATAGAATTGTTATCTTCGTTTAAAAGATAATTTGCATTTTGTGAGTCAATGCTCCCTGATATTTCTGCTGACCTGGATGGAAGACAAAAACAAAACAAAAATATTCACAAAATAGTCTTCTTTTTATGTCAATCATTCTGATGTCAAAAAACAGGTTGCCAATAAAACATATAATGTAAGGTAAAACTAATTTCCACTAAAAATCCAGCGAATCTAAATGCAAATTAAAAAAAACGAGAACTGGAACCATGAAATATATATATATATTTGCATATATATAAATTTAATATCCTTCATAAGATCGGTATTTAAAGTGATCAGCAATGATAAGCAGGACATTAGAAATCACGGTGTTATCATGGGGTCGGCGTTTGCCAGCCCGAATCATTGCAGTCGGTTTTATGTCTAAGTGCCACAACTAGAACTAATACAAGAGATAACTACGCAGAGCTAATGTACGATCGCATTTTGTGTACATATTTTGTTATTTTGAACTTCCGGTCGTAAAATGTTTCCTAGTTGAAAGTCAGGGCAGTTAACAATTCGGGATCGAAAAATATTTACAACACTCCTAGGTTATGCATAGAAAGAAGGGAAATTATGACGGCAAAATGCTGGCGGAAATATTGTTCACTGCTGTGCATTCCCTGCAGAAACAGATTGTAGTTGTGCGTAAATGTGGGAAAATGAAGGAAACACGGAAATGTGATAAAATGAAGGTTTAAAGTAACTGTACGATGTCGCTTGAAATCAGGTCTATTGCAAGAAAATTCGTTTAATTAATATAGGTTTCGGCTTCCAGTTCAATATAGTTCTATCTTTTCAAGAGATAGATTCTTTACCCAGGTAGTGATTGTTAAATCCAGTTCCTGGCAGAGGTCAGGAGACGTTGTTTGTCCCGTCCAAAGTTCGTATTGAAAAGCTTTTGGCGCTCTGTCTGGTGGATTAAAAGTCACAAAGAGAGAGAGAGAAAAAAACAAGCAAGACTGGACCCAAGAAGCCTGTCGGATGGGACAACATGCTAAATGTCAGGAGAAGATATGTGTCCTCACTCGAATCTGCCTTGATTAGTTTTGTCGCATCTTTAAAACGAAGATTTATCTAAGAAAAAATACAGGGCCGAGTGTTCATTAGCCGGCATTGTTAGACCTTGTACTTCTAAAGTTAACTACCTCATTTTTATTTGCATGTTGCAAGTGCACCCTCGCCTCGTTCTCTTCCCCATACGCACCCGATGTTTTATTGGAATCGCTTGTGCTTCATACGGTAACTTTCAGATCTGAAACCCGCTTTTATCCGATGACACTATAATTTCCAAGAAAGGTCGAAGACGTCGAAGAAGCAAGGACGATGTAACCATGCTCTTCGTTAAAATATATTTGAAAAGGAATACACAGATTAATTGCAAAATTTGGTTCTCACGGCATAGATAGGATCTCTGATGAGAATGTTCCGTCTTTATCTTTATACTCAGGTAGGTTAAGTCATTGACAATTGAGATAATTGACCAACTGTTCAGCATGTTGTGGTTATGAGCGCATCCATGTTGAGTTTGATTTTAAACATTTTTAAATATAGCACGATACAAATCATATTTACTTGGCAGGTAATGTGACGGTGGCGCTTTCAGTATCGATTAGAAAGCAGATTCTCTGTGCTGTCAGGATTACAGGCAGACTAGCATTCGTTTTTGTTCACCTTCTCTGGCTCGTTTTACCCAGTAATTGCGCTGATTTTAAGAATTGTAGCTCATCCAACTCCCGTGTGTGCACTGTCCATACTGTGTTCATACATCGATTTTAGTATTAAAGTTGTAAAATAATCAGAAAATCTATCGATTGAGAGGAAGTAGCTCACTCAAAGTAAAGACGGCGGAGTGTTCAGATGCATAATCCGCGCCATTGACACCTCTCCGTGCACACCAACCCAATAGATTTTCATATACATACATCTCATATTTTATCACGAATCGCGAGCAGACTCTTTTTGTAGAGTCAAAAGCTTAAAAACAAATAACTTCCCCGCTTTATTTTAAGGCAGGTCGGCAGAATTGGGACAAAAGCTGCAAATACAATGAATTCACAATGACATTATGCATTGGCAACTAGCATCGGTGGACGGGCTGCAAGCATCATTTCGTCTCACAGTATACTGCTCGTTGGCGAGTATTCATTAATGCGAGTTTGAGAGTAAATCTAAAGTTATTTTATTGCTCTCAAACAACATTAACCGCTCTCCTCAGCAATCAGCTCAATGTAACCCGGCGGTGTCTTCAGAAAAGAATGCAGACTTCGGAATCTCTCTCGCCTCTCATAAAGAAAATTATTAACCTGCACAACTCTTGGCCCCTCACTAATGGATTAGAGATCACAAAGAGAGTGAAATCTGATTGGAATATGGGAATGGAGCGCATGTGAACAGAGCAAAGTCCTAAATGCAAAACAGTGGAAACCTTCTGTCACCATTTGTTTTGAGGAGCGAGAATCACACAATTCTTAAAACAATGATGCAGAAAATGCACTTTGTAAACAAAATTGTACATTAAAAGATCTCACACTCGACCTTGACATGCGTGTTCGCGTTTAGAGTGTGTGTGCATCTCTGTTGCTCGTATTTGAAGATCTGAAAATCGTGGATCAGGCAAAATGGAGCAGTTCAGCGTGTGTATTGGAAAGCTTTGGTCAAAACCGGATTTCAGTCCGACCTCTTATTCCATTGGAATATGTAAATAAAAAAGGATTTGATGAACGTCCTGATGTAAGCAGCAAATAGCACTCCACTGTTGGTAATGTCGTTGTCATATTTGCGAACCGAAGAACAATTTAATTCTTTCCTCCTTTCTGGGCATGCTCGACATTTATATTGCGAAAGGGCAAAAGGCACCTCGCCTTATAGTGTAATGAAAACTATCGGCTCTTGCTGCTGGAAGTGGGGGAGGGGAGGGGGTTGAGTTCTTACGGGTTTTCCTTACTTTGCCTGAACGCTCGTTTGTTCTATTGACTTTAGCACCAAAGAAAACAACCTGTGCTTGTACAATTCAATATTACATCGGACTGTCAAACGAGATTGATCCTTCTTACATATTTACCATTGAGAAGAATTCAGGAACGGTCATCGCAATTTCAACTGAAGTTATTTGGACGGGGTATTCTGATCATATCAGAAACGAATGTTAAAATAGTTCGCAGGCTGGTCTGCTATATTTACTGTTGTTGCTCCTGCTAATATGTTCTCACCAAATTCTTAAATTATGACACCAACAAAAGTGGAAAGCAATTGTAGGAACAATAATTCCCGGTATCGCAAACGTAACGCCAACAGATGCAGGAGACCTCACTGCAAGGATTTCACTAGTTACTGACTTATCACAGTAAGCTGGCGTGCTAACAGTCTAGAAAAGTTGCACAGTTGAAAATGGGTTTAATTACCATTTAAAAACAATGCTATTTCTAAAAGCAAATGTATTAAATTAAATATAGTCCAGTTTGAACATATATAAAACACCGTACGGGCAAAACCCGACAACAACTTGCTGCCAGCGGCGTTTTGATTAAAAGGGGATCGTTTCAGTATACTGTACAAAACCTACACATATCGGGCCTATAGTTTAACGTTGAACAATGGAAACCAGACGCGCAGTAGAATTTTAATGTAACGAAACCTTTCCCAATAAACTCCATATCCACCCATAATTTGATAATTGGTTCAAATATTAATACTAAGAAAATTAACAGATATCTGATTTTATCTTTCGTGGCGGTATATCGTGGCCCGTTTTTCTGTAAAAGTATTTAATTTTGTTGAATCGATTTTGGTGATCAAAATATAATCTGGGCATTTTTCTGCAGTTTATATGGATTTGCTTGAAACATGCGAGAGATTGGCATAAAAGATATATTTCAAATTAGACTTTGAAATATCATAATTCACTTGGGCCCGTTTGTAAAGGAAATAAACTGCCAATTTAGCAACGCTCACGTCGCTGATGCAACTCTTGGATGATCTCTTGGACATTCCGCGAATTCGCTACACCCTCTTCTCAATTTCGCACCACGTCTTTTCACTCATCATAGGGCAATTACACGATAATTAAAATCATTTCACGGTTACTCTGACAATGTGTGTGTCCCAGCAGTGATCAATGATCAAAGCGAAAGCTATTCATGTTCAAGACCCACTTGTGTGAATCGAAATTACAAAGTGTTTTGTGCCCGGGTACAAAGAAATGCAATTCTGTTACACATTGTAGCAATTGTATTAGATAATACTTCATATTTGTTTCCCAGCGTGACAAAGAAAAACAAACCGGCGAATATTTATTTCTCCCTCTACACCCCCCCCCCCCCCCCTCTCTCTATACAGTGTGGTTAATTGTTCCGCACAGGATTTATCATTTATGTGTTATGACAATGGCGGTTTGAATTCAAAATTCTGAACTGTTTTGCTAACAAAGTCGCTGTTGATTTTTTATTCCGCGGAGACAACACACAAAAACACAGACAAGCATTTCTGATGGAGATTTCCTCCCCAAAAAATAAATAGAGCATGCATTAAAATATAATTTTAAAACCCACATCAGTTAAATAATTGTCAATATGAAATATAATTATAACGATATATTTTCAGGACGACGACAGCAGTTCACACTTGGCAACACATTAACGTGTGTAGCGGCTGCCTGGTAAGCGGGCGTTACACAAATACATAGAATGCTTGACTTGAATTGAAGGATTGGTGATCGCTTGGACACCAGATCTGTTTTAAAGAAATGAAATGTGTTGTAATATTCGTTGTTTTTTCGTGCTTCTTTTAACTATTTTGCTGAGATTTGATTCACTCCATACATACTCTAGTAATTCTGCTTTTTAAAAATATAGGAATTCGAAGATGTGAAACTGAGCATCTGAATTGTCGAACCAGGGTTGAAGGATTTCAAACACAAAGTCAGTGGCGTAAACATTTTTTTCCAGTGCCCGGGCACCTTTAACTGCTGTACTTGAAATATTATTTAGTGCATGTGGCCACTGGATAACAATTTAAAATCTACCTTATGTCTGATCCCTGTTATGTTCAGAAAGACTGACACGCCCGTTGTTATAATTATGGAAATTATCGCTGAAACTTCTGATCTAAAAATATCTACTTCAATCAAAATAAATCGCTCGCTTGTCGTGTGCTGAATTGTATTGTACGCAGGAAATAATTATCAATGATTAAAAAACAAGCACACTTAATGGTGACTAATCTAAAAACAAATGACAAGGTTTTGCGAATTAACTTTTTATTTTCTCATCAAATCAAAATAATTTTATTCGTTTTCATAGAATTACAAATACAAAATTAACAACTCCTTAAATTCCATTTGTATTATTATTTTTAAACAACTTAAAACTATGAAGGACCTAGAGTTGACCATGCAATAAATTAGGCACATTGAGACAAGCTGCGAGGGACCGCCTGGCTATGTACTAACACCGACATTTCTAGACAGCTAAAAACGAGGGGGAAAGTGCATGAACACCAAGTAGAAATAAAAGTTAAAAGTCATTGTGGAACGATAAAAAGGTAACTTTTCGAGGTTCCTGATGCAGGTAACATTTGGTTCATTTTTACAATAAACCCGCTTTAAAAAAATGTTCGCGAATGTTGAAATGGTCATGCAAAATGAGCCGAGTTTCATTAAAACTGTACAATGTCTGGAAAGGCTGTGGGAAACAGCGGTTTCATAAAATGAACAGTTATTTTTCTCCTAGCAGGCTGGTTTTAATTTAGATACCACCACCTTTTCATCTTTTCAAGTCTTGCAATGACTTTGTGTGCAGCCACGGGGAACATTGAGCAGACGCGGAGAACATAACAACCGATTCTAGAAATCTTACAGCACGTTTCCAAAAAAAAGTTAAAAAACATGCTGCAGGTGTCTGACTTCGTGAAATGTACAATTGTGATTTATCGGCAACCGTTTGCAGCTACTTTATACTTCCACAGTTTCTACACATGGACAGGTTACAAAGTAACAGTCTCTGCACAGAAGATGCATTTTGCAGCGATCCCAGTTTGGGAGAAGTTTTATTGACTTTGCAGGAGGGTTTTAGCTTCCTGACTAGGAAGTGTTGAGGACGGGCCTGGAATACACACCTTGGTAGTATGAAGCTTCGCTGGCCAGCACCAAGGGGTCCATGCCGCCCTTGCCCATGGAGGCGAGGGGCAGCCCGCTGGACATGCCTCCACCGTAGCTGGAGTAGTGCATCGCTTGCTCGTAAGCCTTCAGGTCCATCTTGTGATGATGGTGCTGCTGCTCGGACGACATGAGGTTGTTGATGGAGAAGGGGTGGTTGAAGGAGAAGTGTGGGTCCGCCTTCAGCGGGTGCATGTGGTGCGGCTCGGTCGCCGGTAGCTGGCCCAACGACAGTGGGTGTGGGAGCGGCTCCAGCGCTGCGCCGAGGGCCGAAGCCGAGCTTACGACCGGAGCCTGGCACTTCAGCTCCAGGCGGGGCGCCGTGTCCGGGTTGGGCTCGGCCCGGCTCATGTTGTTGTTCCCCCCAGGCAACGGCGAACCGGATTCCCCTTCCTGCTCCTCCTCCTCCTTCCTCGCGCCGTCCGGACCCCCTTTCATTGACGATTTCTTGTCACATTTGAAGCGCTTCTGGCGCCGCAGGTAGCAGCCGTTCTCGAACATGTTGCCCGAGTCCGGGTGCAAGCTCCAGTACGACCCCTTGCCCGGCTTGTCGGGCGAGCGGGCCACTTTGATGAAGCAGTCGTTGAAGGAGAGCGAGTGTCGAATGGAGTTCTGCCAGCGCTGCTGGTTCTGCCGGTAGTAGGGGAAGAGCTCCATGATCCACTGGTAGATTTCGCTCAGGGTCAGCATCTTGCTCGGCGCTTGCTGGATGGCCATGGTGATGAGCGAGATGTAGGAGTAAGGCGGCTTGGCGTGAGGGTAGGAACGCCGCAGGCTCTTGGCGTCCCGGGGCCGGCTGACGTTGCCCTGCGGGTAAGACATGGAGCTCATCCCCGGGTAAGGGCTCAGGCCATTCAGGGAGCTCTGCTGCGCGTTCAGGCCGGGGCTGATGGCTGTCATGCCGGCTGGCCCTCCGCCCATGCCGGGGGAGCCGAGGCCGGCGCCGATTGCCGGGCTCCCGTAGGACATGTTGAAGGAGCCGGCGGTCATGTTGCCGCCGGAGCCCATACTGTTCATGCCCATGTAGGTGGTGCCCAATCCCGGGTTCATGCCGTTCACCGGCATCGTCGAGTAGGCCTACACAACAAAGGGAAATAAATTAGTCGGACAGGGGTCAGAAGCCAACGCCTGCCTCCCCTTCACAAGACCCCACACTTCATACATTCTTCTACAGGAAACGGACTCTTAACATCAAAATTAGGTGGGACCCACGCCTCTTTAAAATTAAAAATACAAAGTTGGAACAGCTTCTTTCCCCGTGAGTAGCAGCAGCGGCGGCAGGTCGAGTCGCGCCACTGCTCCGCGTGGTTGGATTGTGGAGCGCTCCGGAGCCGGGGTGGAGGGAACTTGCCGGCCGCTCTAGGGGTCCCACATCCCCTCCCCTCTCTGATGCCACCCCGTGGTCAGGAACCTAGAGGTTCCCTGATTACCCCCACCCCTGCACCGAATCCTCAAATGAGCAACACGGAGCCGTTTCCTGAAGTTTTCGCGTCCTTTCGCTTTGAGCAAATTGCCCACATGACATCCGCTAGACATACCTCGAAATAAACATGGTCCAGTTGTTTGGAGCGTATAAAAAGTTCCTGGGCAGATTGCTGATCAGTCTTGTCTTGAAAATAGGCGTTAAAAAGCCCGCAACCCCCTGTTAGCGAAGTGCTCACCTTAAAATAAGGTTGAAGCCGATACTTTTGCTTACCTCTTGTGGTTCTCCGTAGTAATTGCTCCACTCAGATGGTTCGTGTCCTTCCATCTTCACTGCACCTAACATCATGGAGGCAGAATACAAAAACGAACATCAAAGCTGACCCCCAAAATAAGATCCCACCGCGGATGCACTCTGGCTGAAGCCGAATGAGGGAGATGGAAAGGGAGAACTGCGAGAGTGGAGATGGGTGGGGAGTGAACACTTTGAGTGGCGCTAGGGACATGCGTAGTGATCCGACTCTTCACAGATCCTGCCTCCCGTCCCGATTTGCGCAGGATTTTTCTTTATTTGAATATTTAGCTCTCACCTAGGCGTCGGGATACTGTGCTCCGATTGCACACCTGCCTTGTCCACTGCGAGTCAGCGGAACCAATCTTTAGCCATTGCAAATAGTCCCTGTTGGATTTGTAAAGAGGCTAATTGGTTTAACGTGGAAACAATAGGAAAGACAAACTCCAGCACTGGGACGCGAAGCGATAAATTAATTGAGCAGGGAAAAGCTAACCAAAGTGGCATTTTTCTCTCCCAGAGATTAAACGGGTGAGATTAACACGGAGGGTGTTCTGTGCGTCTCATGTTTAGCTTTACCTGATCTCCGGTACTGTAACATTCGTCAAATTAAGTTAGTGGGTTTTGTTCAGTAAATTGAGGCAATTATTTTGCAAACAAAGGCGCACTTTACGTAACATGTTTCGTTCGGTAAGTGGAAGTAAACTTTATCCAGAACTTTGAGACAAACTTTTGTGACTCGTTTGGTCTTCTGAAAGTTTATACCTGACGGCTATAACTACCGAGTCCCATCGATGTAACACATCTCAGCAATATACCAACGTACGGGATTAATTCGGTGAATCGCTTCGTATAGAAACCTTCCCATACGCGGTGAAGTTTGGTGAGATTGTGCAAAATGCATTACTTCGGTAAATCAGTAATTCGTCAAGCAGATAGTTGGTCTGGCAGTCTGTCTGGAGATAGCCCCGTTAGCAAACCATTGGCCAGCAAATATCTTATCTCGATCAATAACGGTAGCATTCCGAAAACAGGCAGTTTCTGGGAATTGTCCCCGATCGCACGTAATTCGTTACATTCCACGGTTATATGAGCTACAGTCTGAGCTCCACATGTCGGCTCGACGGGCTGTAAAGGGCGAAGGACCTTTCTGTTTGCTGTTCATTTATAAATCTAAACAAATGTCTGTTTAATACGGTTTTAGGCCCAGCTACATTCCTACCGTGAAAGAGAGGAGACGGCGTGAAAGTGGCAAATGTAATTAGCCCGAGGAAGAATTTACTCGACAACGTGACGTCTTTGAGGAATGGTGTTAAATAAACGCTTTCTCCGTCCTTCTTTCGTCGTAAAAATGCAGATTGGAAGAATAGTTTGCATTCAAGATCACGTACCTCGGTTACCCTCTGCGAAGTTTACAGCCAGCGACGGCCCTCGCTTCCAAGCGCCAATAAGTGAGACTGCAGCTTGCCTCTTGGCTTTATGTAGCGCCTAGCAACGGACTGCTTTTGGATCAGAGATGTTAACCCGAAGAAAATGAATAGTTCTGGACTCTTTTCTCGGCGTGTTTTAAGAAGAAATTTGCCGTCCACCCATGAACTGCCCCAAGAATATGTCGAGAGAAAATTGTGGTTTAAAGCTGACAACATATGCTTTGGCAACTTACAACCCAAGAAGGCTTGATCAGCGACTGAGTATCCAATTTTGCGCCTTTGAGTAGAGGGGGTGTAATTTGAAGTGCTGTTAGAAACTGCAACGCATTTTAAATTCAGTTTTCTTACAGAGGAGAGAGGCTGGAAAAACAACGAAGCGATATTACACAGGAAGCCACCGCCGGTGCATGTATGTTATGGCTGTGATTTGCATCAGCAATGGGGGCACAGTTAAAAGGTCAGGCATTGTATCTTCCAATGAAGTCTTGGTCAACGAGTTCAGAAACGAGTCCGTATATCCTTCGCCAGCGGTGTGGGGAAGCAAATCCCTTCTTGCACATGCCCATTCCAGCAATTCAAAATAATAAACATACTTTACACATTCTTAGGGAGATAAAAGCCTGCATATTTTTGTGAAATAAAAGTAACGCTCAACGTTTCATTAGTTTCATGAATCCATGTAGAATTTCTGTTTGATGAAATTGCTTTTTGAAAATATTGTGTTGGGAAAATATGATAAAATGAGACCTCGAGCAAAACGCAAAGTGCTGGAGGAACTCATCGGGGCAGGCAGCATCTGGGGAGGGAATGGACAGGCGATGTTTCCGGTAGAGACCCTTCCTCAGAAAATTGGATCCTTTTTTTAAAGTAAATTGATGAAAGTGGACACACACCACACGCACTCGACCATTTTAACCAATACCCGAGATTTCGCGACCTTTTCATTTAATTTCCCCAGTTCTGGCTTCACGTACAACTCGCCCATAAATGGGTGGACAGTTCAATTGGAAATTAATTTTGGAGATAGTTTTTATTTGTGTTACTATATAACATCAGTTCCTAAAATAATAGTAGAAGATTTTCAATCTTTGAGATTTTGGGAATGCTGCCAAAGATTTCTGAATGAAATATCGTTATTTTAGGTGCAGGATGCATACCTTTTTTACGATGAAATTTAACTTTGCACAGATTTACAAGGAATACGCAGTTCAGGCCATTCCTGCAAACCAGCCCGTGCAGGTTCTTGGGTTCCATTCCAACATTTTCCATCTTTCGTCAATTAATAGTGAGTTGACTTCCTTTGCCCATCACGTTTCGATGCATTCATATTATTTCATCAGCCATTTTCTCCGGTATTACTATTCGGGAAATGGAGAATGTTCTCATTTTGATAGCACAATTACTAATTTATATTCAATCCTGTTTGGTTTCCTGTTCTTATCAACACTGGTCCTGTATCATGCCAATCATAATTTCAAAGACCCCCTTATAGGCCATCTCTCGGCTTTCTTTTTTTTTCCAGATAGAAAGAGACCCAGCCTATTTATCACTACCCCGATAGGTATAACCTGGCGTATCTATTCCCACCCAAGTGCAACTGTCCTGCACCACGTGCATAGCTCCTACATTCCTCTTTCAACAAAAAGAAAATATGGCGACCAGACTTGTACTCGGGGCTCCAAGGGTGGTTTGAGCAAAGTTCAATGCAAGTTTAGAATAACCTCGACTTTTTATTTCAATCCCTCCAGACATAACAAACGGTTCGTTTGCTTTTTTACGCCTTTATTCACCCGAATCACTGCTTTTAGTCATTTATGTGTATTCCAAGATCTTTTTCCGCCTCTGCTTCAGTTATTTTTCTGAGCAAAACGTTATCCCTGTGTTGAACTTCTTCCGTTAATTATATGAGTATTCTGCATGTGTTTTGATGTCTCTTTGTAGTTTGAAGCAGTGCTCCCCGTTGACGACTATACGTTTGGATCATTCATAAATAAGGGAAGATTTTGACCCTGAAATCTGGATGTTCATCATAATTGGGAAATACATCTGTCTCCGTGGAGCGTACACAAAAAGCTGGAGAAACTCAGCGGGTGCAGCAGCATCTAAGGAGCGAAGGAGATAGGCGACGTTTCGGGTCGAGACCCTTCTTCAGACTCCCGTGGAGCCCTAGTTTCTATCGCCTACCTGTCTGAACAATCATCCTTTACTCGCACTGAGGGCTTTCTGCTTAAAGCCAGCTAGTCTCACACGTTGTATAAGAAGAAACTGCAGATGCTGGTTTAAACCGAAGATAGACATGTTTCTGATTTAATCTCATTCGTCAATCTATAGGTATATGGACGGGAAGGGAATGGAGGGGTATGGTCTGAGCGTAGGTAGATGGGACTAGGGGAAAATAAATGGTCGGCACGGACTGGAAGGGCCGAGAGGGCCTGTTTCCGTGCTGAAATTGTTATATGGTTATAACTGACACCACTGAACCCCTTTTGAAAGTCGAGATGAAGTACAATTACAAGTAGATTTCAATAAGTCAAAACAAATATAAATAAACACTTTACATTTGTATTTAAGAGACTTTTGGATAAACACGGATATGCAGGAAATGAAAGGACAAGGATTCATATGGATGAATAAGAGTTGGTCTTGGCATCATGTCGGCCACAGCCATTGTGGGCGGAAGAGCCCGTTCATGTGCTGTACTGTTCTATGCTCTATGTAAACTATGAAAATGAAAAAAAAAGTTAATATTTGTAAAATATTGAAATAGGGTAAAACAAGTAAAACAACTTACCTTTCCCACAGGATCGGCAATGTACTGAAATGATTGCACCAGACACCGTTGACGTAAAGGTTGCCCCCGGCCTCTCTCAGCGCCGGCATCTGATCTGACCTCGCCTCGAACTCCCACCTTTGACTGCGCTTGAATGGAAGGCCGAGATGTGCGGAGCAGTGGACTGCAGTCAGTGCACGGTTCTTTGCAGAACCATCTCAAGCCATCAATCTTATTTCACTCCCCATGGACGCTTCCCGATCTGCTGAACATCGTCGCGCGTTATAACTTTTCATTGCCAAGTATTTGTGGCACTATGACAATATTATGCTGCGCTTATTCTGGCATATAAAATATGGATACCAGTGCCTCTGCGATTTCTTCGCCGGGATTTTTGAATTATGTCGACATAATCTGACCAGTCAAGATTTTCATCCCTTTGAGTTGCTTAGTTCATAATTCCTCACTTATTTTAAATACGGGTTTCAAATATTATCTTCCATGACATGTCCATCTGACCCTTGCCTGAAGCGATGCCAATGTTTAACATTCCCGTCATTTGGTTTCTGAACATTCCCTGTTCATTTAGTTCCCCCGAACAGCATGGAAACAGGCCCTTCTGTCCACCGAGTCTACGCCGACCACAGATCACCCGTTCACACTAGTTCTCTGTTATTGCAATTTCTCATCCACTCCCTGCATCATAAGGGCAATTTTTACAGAGTCCAATTAACATACAAACCAGCAAGTCTTTGGGATGAGCACTCGGAAGAAACCTACTCGGTCACAGGGAGAACGCGCAAACACCACACATACAACATCCGAGGTCAGCATCGAACGCGGGTCTCTGACGCTGTGAGGCAGCAGCTCCACCAGCTGTGCCTCCAAACTCTGACTTAATCTCGTTCATTCCGCAGTGGGCTTCTTCCTTCGTCGACTTCCATTTACGTCCGTGTGGATTATTTATCCACGACTCGATACCTGAAATACCTTCTTCTCACCCCCCCCCCCCCCAACCCCAATAATGTTGTCCTCGAATCTTCAGGGTTCACTTGTAAATAATTGGTTCTTTGTTTTTTTTGGGGGGGTACATTTCTTTTTCTTTTTTTTGTTTGATGTGCGATATCAGCTGAGATAAGACCCCATGGAAAGTACTCTTACTCCATCCCAAATGAAAACAAATTAATTGACCATAAATGAACAATTTCATATGTTCACGCGTGTAATTTGAAGCAGTGTCACGGATTACCTGTAGAAATGGTTTCTGGTAATCAAAGAGCCTCCCTCGCAATAACCAGCAGAGAAAGAGATCGGCGTATTACCGAGAGAAAAGGCATCCATCTCGGGAGCGCGTCTCCAGGGACGCCGACGGCTTCAGAAAGGTCTCATTAGCATCTAAAGAGCAATGTGCACTGGATGGATGCTGGTAACAAGGTTGCAAAATTAATTGGACAATTCTAATTTAACTGAGTTCTCTAAATGCGAATAGAGCGACTATGTAAACCTCGGTGATTATTGAATGTCGTGACTCCTAACAGCCATTCTCCAAGAACAACTGCGTGCTTTGTGTTTTTCTGTGGATAGTTGTATCGCGCAATTACGGACGTAGCATATGGCCTCCAACATCAAAATAACAAGAAAGGTTGAGTTACTTATTAACAAATCAACATCGCCTTTCATCATTCTGTAACATTCAAAGTACCCGATTGCATTAAAATAACTGATGGCAGTCCAGGAAGCGTCGGTGCGGGCGTGCGGGGGATTTGTGTGGCGGATGAAGGGCGGAGCGTGAAAATTGCGGCTTTACACGGTCATTCAGAAACACGCCCGAATGTTTTAGGGAAACCGGAGTCATATTACACGCGTTTCACACTGATTAAAATCGCATTCGGCTTCGATTTTATGACTGTGATGCAGTCAGTGATGCCGGCAGGGTAAAAATATACGAGCGTTTCTTGACCAACTGGGCGATGATAAAACAGGAATGTATTTTATGTGGAGATAAGATCCGAAATGCACGTTCTTTACCAGCTACCAGAATCCCTTGAACATTTTATTCCAGACACCCGCGTTACATTCAGCAATATTTTTATGAGCCTTATTCGACTCTACAAAACAGAACGCTTTTTTCCCCAACGACACAGAAAGTTGAAAACTCCTGTACTTTACTTGAGTAATTAGGATCAGACTTTCAGTTACGTGATCAACTACTTTTGTTTAACTCAGTAAACTTTATATCAGGCTCCTGCGAGAAAAAAAAACGCATGATCACGCAGAAACTGTTGTAATACGGGTCCTGGGCTTACTTAACTCGCATAGTTATTCCCTTTTCTTAGTCGCAATTGCTGATCTCACATTTTCGCTTGTTTTACATCAATTCACCTAATCACCGAGGGGGTGAGAATACTGAACTGAAATATGATCTTGTTTTTTCTCTTCGTAGACGCTGCCGGACATTTTTTTGTATTCCCGGTTAACTGATTTTTGATGTCTCGAATCCACTGCATTTCTGTTTAGTATAATTACTGTTGTCTCTGAGTCAAACATAATCGCAATAGTAATGGGCCTGTCCCACTTAGGCGATTTTTCAGCGGACTGCCGTCGGGGGACAGGGCAAGCGGGAGGAGCGCTGTCTAAAACGTGCAAAGTCAAGGTGAAACAGACACACACCGCGATGAACAGGAAGGTTGGCGCTGTAAAAAGACGGTACGATAAGTCCTTTTAAAGAGAGGGGGTGGGGGGAGAAGGGGGAGATTAAGTATTAAGAGCATGATCCTAGATCATATTTTACGTAAATATTTCATGAACTAAAATGTACACGGAAACTGAAACAATTTGTAACTTGTGGAATTAAATGGCATCTAGTGCACAACTGTCGAGTTCTTGGATTGGTTCAAAGAATGCTTCCATTACAGGATGTACAAAAGGATAACTTTACAGTCAGAGGTATAATACTGGAGAAAATTAGCTATGGGAGACTACGAGAATTAATATTTAAATTAAAGGCTGCACGCTAAATATGTTGACAAATTAAAAAGTACTTAGACATAGCAGTCCTGTCCAATTTCTGTTCTCCGCACCTGGAATATGTGGCAGTG
This sequence comes from Okamejei kenojei, assembly GCA_035221665.1. Classification (NCBI taxonomy): domain Eukaryota; kingdom Metazoa; phylum Chordata; class Chondrichthyes; order Rajiformes; family Rajidae; genus Okamejei; species Okamejei kenojei. The sequence goes on from CM069139.1 coordinate 47,478,674, forward strand.
AAGTGCTGTCCCTTCTACCTCCAATTTACATCCATCATGGAGGAACTGCACACTGTGGTCCACAAACACTAGTCAGCGTACCCTAACTACCTGCCCTATCATAGCCAGGAGACTTCCACAAGGCCAACTTGAAGAAATCACTGTAAAACTGCCAACATCGTGTGTTCTACACCACCACATAATCCCCTCGACAACTACTATTCCACCATAAAATATGTATGTCTTACGATAATGATGTTTCGGAGTATAGGAGGGAGACCGATCATCTGATTAAATGGTGCCAGGACACCAATCTTGCTCTCAACGTCAGTAAAACCAAGGACCTGATTGTTGACTTTAGAGGAGGAAACCCGAGGATTAACAATCCTGTCTTCATTGACGGGTGGTTGGAGAAGAGAGTTAACTTCAAGTTCATGTTCGTACATAAAAAGCTGGAGAAACTCAGCGGGTGCAGCAGCATCAAAGGAGCGAAGGAGATAGGCGACGTTTCGGGTCGAGACCCTTCTTCAGACTGGTCAGGGATCAGGGAAACGAGAGATATAGACGGTGATGTGGAGAGATAAGGAACAATGAGTGAAAGATATGCAAAAAAGTATCGGTGATAAACGGAACAAGCCATTGTAAGCTGTTTGTGGTGTGAAAATGAGAAGCTGGTGCGACTAGGGTGGGGGAGAGATAGAGATAGAGGGAATGCCAGGGCCCGAGGGCTGAGGGAGAGGTGGGAAGGGGAGGAGACAGTAAGGGTTAACAGAATTGAGAAAATTCAATATTCAAGCCCAAAGGATGCAGACTCCCAAGCGGAATATGAGGTGCTGTTCCTCCAGCTTGCGGTGTTGCTCACTCTGGCCGTGGAGGAGGCCCAGGACCGAGAGGTCGGATGTGGAATGGGAGGGGGAGTTGAAGTGCTGAGCCACCGGGAGGTCGGGTTGGTTATTGCGGACCGAGCGGAGGTGTTCGGCGAAGCGATTGCCAAGCCTCCGCTTGGTCTCACCGATATAGATCATCTGGCATCTGGAGCAGCGGATGCAGTAGATGAGGTTGGAGGAGGTGCAGGTGAACCTCTGTCGGACCTGGAAGGACTGCTTGGGTCCCTGAAAGGAGTGGAGGGGGGAGGTGAAGGGACAAGTGTTGCATTTCTTGCGGTTGCAAGGAAAAGTGCCCGGGGAAGGGGTAGAGTGGGAGGGGAGGGAAGAATGGACAAGGGAGTTGCGGAGGGAGCGGTCTTTGCGGAAGGCAGACGGGGGGGGAGATGGGAAGATGTGGCGGGTGGAGGGGTCACGTTGGAGGTGGCGAAACTGGCGGAGGACTATATGTTGTATTTGCCGGCTGGTGGGGTGAAAGGTGAGGACCAGGGGGACTCTGCCCTGTTTGCGAGTGGGGGAATGGGGAGCGAGGGCAGTGTTGCGGGGTATGGAGGAGACCCTGGTGCGAGCCTCATCAATAGTGGGGGAGGGGAATCCCCGTTCTCTGAAGAATGAGGCCATTTGTGATGACCTGGTGGAACACCTCATCCTGGGAGCAGATGCGGCGTAGACGGAGGAATTGGGAATAGGGGATGGAGTCCTTACAGGAAGCAGGGTGGGAGGAAGAGTAGTCCAGGTAGCTGTGGGAGTCAGTAGGTTTGTAGTGGATGTCGGTCAGGAGCGTATCACCTGCAATAGAGATGGTGAGGTCAAGGAATGGTAGGGAAGTGTCGGAAATGGTCCAAGTGTATTTGAGTGCCGGATGGAAGTTGGTGGTGAAATGAATGAAGTCAGTCAGTTGTGTGTGGGTGCAGGAGGTGACACCAAAGCAGTCGTCGATGTAACGGAGGTAGAGGTCGGGGATGGGGCCCTGGTACGCCGAGAACAAGGATTGTTCGACGTACCCAACAAAGAGGCAAGCGTAGCTGGGGCCCATGCGTGTCCCCATAGCTACGCCTTGTGTTTGGAGGAAATGGGAGGAATCAAAAGAGAAGTTATTGAGGGTGAGGACCAACTCTGCTAGGCGGAGGAGGGTGTCAGTGGACGGGTATGGGTTGCTCCTCTGGTCGAGGAAGAACCGGAGGGCTTTGAGACCGTCCTGGTGGGGGATGGAGGTGTAGAGTGACTGGACGTCCATGGTAAAGATGAGAGGATGGGGGGTTGGAGAATGGAGTTAACTTCAAGTTCATGTTCGTACATATCTCTGAAGATTTGTCCTGAATGCAGCACATTGATGCAATCATAAAGTAAGCCCATTAATGGCTCTATTTCCTTAGAAGATTGAGGAGATTCAGTATGTCAACAAATACTTTTTTTAATCTCTGCTGGTGTACAGTAGAGAGCATATTGACTGGTAGGATCGTATCTTGGTTCGGCAACATGGACGCCCAGGAATGAAGATTACAAAAAGTGGTGGGCACTGGCTGGTCCATCACTGGCCCTGCCTCCTCTCTATCAAAGGGATCGATAGAAGGCACTGCCTCAAAAAGGCAGCCAGCTTCATCAATGTTCCACTCTACCCTGACACACTCTCATTTCACTCCTGCTTTAGGGGAGGTAGAGGCGTCTGAAAACTGTGACATCCAGGTTTCGGAACAGCTTCTTCCCTACAATCATCAGGCTAAATACCATGATCTCCAACTCAACTTCGAGCCACAAACTCAGTTGCACTAGGGACTCGAATCTTTATTTAGTTTCACACTATGTCGTTTTAAAAAAAGTGTGAACTATGTTTTTGTTTGTTTGCTATGTTATCTATTGAGTACTGTGTTCGCAAATCTGTTTTTGGTACAAATGATAATTAACCACTCTTGATTCTCTTGAAAAGGAATCCTTTTTTGTTCCATATATTTATGCATTGTAAATGACAACAAGTTATGATGGATCTTCAATATTCATGCTAGACAAACAAATAATGTATGAATATTCTTTCAAATTACAAAGACTGGAATGATTTGATATACTGCAGCAAATAAAATAATCAATTACAGTTCAATCATCATGAGAACATTCAAATATAGTTAAGCCTGGCAAATTCCAGAGTGATGGTGTAAAGCAGTTGGAAGTTGGTGTGGTGTCTTAGATCTCCTCTTCTCTTGGAACTATCACTGTTTTCTTCCTGTCTGTAGTGATACTCTCTTCTGGCATCTAGTTTCACTCACAGTGTCTGCCCTTTCATACCGTACTTGTTTGATCATTAACCTTGAAATTATTGTTTATAAGCTTTTCAGTTACTAGAAAGTGTTTTCAGTCAGTATGAAATATGGACTTCAACAAAAAATTGCTGGATAGCAGTTGAGATCAAGACTTAGCCTAATGAACCAGTTCTGACCCAGCGGAGATCAAATTTGAGATCCTGGTATTCTGCATAGGCCAACGCCTGGTTAGCTGTTTTATCCTTAGTCCAAAAGATATCAGATTTACAGGCCACCTAACAGTAGTAGTGGAGTTGGGGATGGCATAAAACAGGAAATTAGAAATGCGTGCAACAAAGTTAAAAGAGTTATAATGGGTGACTTCAATCTACATATAGATTGGGTGAATCAAATTGGCAGGGGTGCTGAGGAAGAGGATTTCTTGGAATGTATGCGGGATAGTTTTCTAAACCTACATGTAGAGGAACCAACGAGAGAGTAGGCTATTCTAGACTGGGTATTGAGTAATGAGGAAGGGTTAGTTAGCAGTCTTGTTGTGCGTGGCCCCTTGGGCAAGATTGACCATAATATGGTTGAGTTCTTCATTAGGATGGAGAGTGACATAATTAATTCAGAAACAAAGGTTCTGAACTTAAAGAAAGGTAACTTTGAGGGTATGAGAAGTGAATTGGCCAAGATAGACTGGCAATTGATTCTTAAAGGGTTGACGGTGGATAGGCAATGGAAGGCATTTAAAGACTACATGGATGAACTACAACAATTGTTCATCCCAATTTGGCAAAAGAATAAATCAGGGAAGGTAGTGCATCCGTGGATAATAAGGGAAATCAGGGATAGTATCAAAACAAAAGATGAAGCATACATATTAGCCAGAAAAAGCAGCCTACCAGAGGACTTGGAGAAATTCAGAGTCCAGCAGAGGAGGACAAAGGGCTTAATTAGGAACGGGAAAATAGATTATGAAAGAAAACTGGCAGGGAAGATAATAACTGACTGCAAAAGTTTTTATAGATATGTGAAGAGAAAAAGATTAGTTAAAACAAATGTAGGTCCCTTGCAGTCAGAAGCAGGTGAATTGATCATGGGGAACAATGACATGGCAGACCAATTGAATAACTACTTTGGTTCTGTCTTCACTAAGATGGACATAAATAATCTGCCGGAAATAGCAGGGGATTGGGGGTCAAATGAGATGGAGGAACTGAGTGAAATCTAGGTTAGCCGGGATGTGGTGTTAGGTAAATTGAATGGATTAAAGGCCGATAAATCCCCAGGGCCAGATAGGCTGCATCCCAGAGTACTTAAGGAAGTAGCCCCAGAAATAGTGGATGCATTAGTGATAATGTTTCAAAACTCTTTAGATTCTGGAACAGTTCCTGAGGATTGGAGGGTAGCTAATGTAACCCAACTTTTTAAAAAGGGAGGGAGAGAGAAAATGGGGAATTGCAGACCGGTTAGTCTAACATCGGTAGTGGGGAAACTGCTAGTCAGTTATTAAAGATGGGATAGCAGCACATTTGGAAAGTGGTGAAATCATTGGACAACGTCAGCATGGATTTATGAAAGGAAAATCTTGTCTGACAAATCTTATAGAATTTTTCGAGGATGTAACTAGTAGAGTGGATAAGGGAGAACCAGAGGACGTGTTATATCTGGACTTTCAGAATGCTTTCGACAAGGTCCCACATAAGAGATTAGTATTCACACAGTATTTGGGGTTCAGTATTTATGTGGATAGAGAAATGGCTGTCAGACAGGAAGCAAAGAGTAGGAGTAAACGGGTCCTTTTCAGGATGGCAGGCAGTGACTAGTGGGGTACCGCAAGGCTCGGTGCTGAGATCCCAGCTATTTATAATAAATATTAATGGTTTGGACAAGGGAATTGAATGTAACATCTCCAAGTTTGCAGATGACACGAAGCTGGGGGGCAGTGTTAGCTGTGAGGAGGATGCTAGGAGGCCATAGGGAGAGTACAGAGAAGGTTCACCAGACTGGGCTTTCATATGAACAGGACTTTCATATGAAGAAAGACTGGATAGACTCAGCTCGAACTCGCTAGAATTTAGAAGATTTAGGGGGGATCTCATAGAAACGTACAAAATTCTTAAGGGGTTGGACAGGCTAGATGCAGGAAGATTGTTCCCTATGTTGGGGAAGTCCAGAACAAGGGGTCACAGTTTAAGGATAAGGGGGAAGCCTTTTAGGGCCGAGATGAGAAAAACATTTTTCACACAGAGTGATGAATCTCTGGAATCCTCTGCCACAGAAGGTAGTTGAGGCCTCTTCATTGGCTACATTTAAGAGGGAGTTAGATGTGGCCCTTGTGGCTAAGGGGAACAGGGGGTATGGATTAGAGTAGGGTAATTGAGGACCAGAGAACATAGGTTCAAGGTGAAGGGGAAAGGATTTAATAGGAATCCAAGGGGTAACTTTTTCACACAAAGGGTGGTGGGTGTTTGGAACCAGCTGCCAGAGGAGGTAGTTGAGGTTCGGACTATTCCATCATTTAAGAAACAGTTAGGCAGGTACATGGATAGGACAGGTTTGGGGGGATATGGACCAAACGCAGGCAAGTGGAACTAGTGTAGCTGGGACATTGTTAGCTGATGTGGGCAAGTTGGGCCAAAGGGCCTGTTTCCACACTGCGTCCCTCTATGACTATCCATGTTCTCCAGAGATGCTGCCTGACCCGCTGTGGCAGATTGTGCTTTCTCAGCTGCCGCAGGAAGTACATCCTCTGTTGTGCCTTTTTGACTGTGGAGTCAATGGTAGCTCCCCACATTGAAGATGATGGTTCCCAGGAACTTAAAAGACTCCACAGATGTGACTGTGGTGTTGTTGATGGTGAGCGGGGGGAGGGGAGGGGGAGCTCTCCTAAAGTCTACAATCAATTCCACTGTCTCAAGAGCATTGAGCTCTAGGTTGTTGCGATGGCACCAGGACGCCAGCTGTGACACTTCCTGTCTGTAGGCAGATTCCTCCCCATCCTGGATCAGTCCAATCAGGGTTGCGTCGTCCGCAAACTTGAGAAGCTTCACAGGTGTCTGTGGAAGTGCAGTCATTGTTGTAGAGAGAGTAGAGGAGAGGAGAGAGTACGCAGGCTTACGGTGCTCCTATGCTGAGCGTTTGCGGGTCCGAGATGTGCTTTCCCAGCCTCACATGCTGCTTCCTGTCTGTCAGGAAGCTGGTGATCCACCGACAGAGGGGTTCAGGCACAGTCAACTCAGAAGTTGAGCATAGTAGCTCTGGCACAATGATGTTGAATGCAGTGCTAATATCAACAAACAAAATCCTTGCAGAGGTCCCCTGGTGGTCCAGGTGCTGGAGGATGAAGTGCAGGCCCAGATTGACTGCATCATCCACAAATCTATTGGCCTGATATGGAAACTGCAGAGGGTCGCAGTCCTCTTTCTTACAGTTTGGCTTTCATCCCAACCCATTGTTCAAGCGCTTTTGATTACAACATGCGCCTTAATTTAGTTCAACAAAGAAACTGACAAGTTGCTAAAGAACTGATATTTTTCAGCTTGGCCAGCACAAGCCTTTCAAGGGTCTTCATGACTATATAGTTCAGTGCGACAGGCCTGTAGTCATTAAGACAAGTAATCCTTGCCTTTTTGGGTACAGGGACAATAATGGAGACTTTGAAGCAGGCAGGGACAGTACATGTTTGCAGGGACTGGTTAAAAATGTCTGTGAGATTTCCGGCTTTTCTGTCTTCTGAAAAGCCTCTCCAGCTCCTTTATTTTTATTGTTGATGAAGTGATGTTGTTCAGCAAGGAGGGAGTGGGTAATTGGGTGTGAAGTGGTGATTGGAGTGGGGTGGGTGTAGAAGGGCCCAGTCTTTGCAGACTGAGGTCAGGCTGTGAGTGGGTGTGAAGTGTTGGTTGGGGTGGGAAAGGGAGCAGTCTTTTCATACTGGCGTCTTGCCTTAAATAGGTGTGAAGTGGTGAATGCGAAGGAGAGGGTGCAGGGTTCATTCTTTGCAGACTGGGATCTGGCTGTGTTTGTTGGGGTGGGGGTACCAGTGTTACGTTTCTGATTTTGAAACCTGCAGTAAAATACCATTCAGGTCGTTGGTTAGCTGACGATTGTCGAAAGAGCGGGCGACTTTCCTCTTATAGCTGGTAATTTCTTGCATGTCCTTCCAAACTGAAGCAGAGTCACTAGCTGAGAACTTGCTCCTCAACTTCTCAGAGTACCTTTCCTTGGCAGCTCTGATTCGTCTTCTCAGCTCTTCACGGGAGGTCAACAGAGGACGATGACTGGATTTTGGAGCCTTCCCTCACAGAAGGAAACTTTGATCCCTGTGTGGAGATGTCTGTGTTAAAGACTATCATGTTCTGCGCTCCTTATTATTTGTATGGCTGCATTCCACACATTTCACTGTACCACACATTTCACTGTGACAAATAAATGTATCTTGTAATGCAATATTATTTCATTTCAATAAATTAACTAATTTCATGGGTCAAAATGAGAAAACTCCTGTGTATTGAACAAATATGTTGAAAGTGAAGGCATCTCCTACATATTAAGTTTAGTTAAGTCAGTTAGGGAAAGGCCATTTCCATGCAAGAATGACTCACATCATTACCATTTAAATTCCGCTGTCTGCATAATTAAACCTTTTTATCTTCTGGAACACATATAACCTACTAAACATTTGTTGGTGGAATTTACTGCAGATGAAACAATGAGATCAAATCAGTAAAAATGTACCGGGTAATTACATTTATCTGTGCATATGAATAGTAATTTACCATTCCGTAAACTGTCCGACCTTGTTTATCCCACTGATTTCTTATATGTAGCATTTATATTTCATATATGCAAAGGTGCTTATCTATTTCATGCACCTTTCAGAACTTTGATTGATTTTCTTTATAGATAGGAACGTGACAAGTCACCATAAGGACAATGTGTTCAAAATAGATTCCAATTAACTTTCCTGCTTAACAACGTATAAATATATATATTTTTATTGATAATGAATGTTGTAATTTCATATGTTTGTTCTGCTTGCATAGGCATAACATTCCATGTACACCACAAAGCAGCTTTTGATTAGGAATAAACAGCAGATAAAACAATTGTAGCGCCTTATCCAAAATCCAAACTTATGTATAATATTTAGATTAAACGAGAACTCACCTGTTCGAAGTTTGATCGTTATTTTACGAGGAGTTACGATGAGGGATTACGTGAAGAAGAGCCCGCCTCACGCTGGTAACGGCATACTTCAAAGCAACGGCATGAAAAACACAGAACACCAAAGCCGGAGTAACATAGTAAGGCTCATAAAAAGACTTAGAACCACCATTTGATCATTTATTTTACGAGGGTGGGAGTGGAGGGCACGTAATCCCTCATCGTAAACTCCTCGTAAATAACGATCAAACTTCGAACAGGTGAGTTCTCGTTTAATCTTTACTATTTTACTTCGGAGTCACGTGAGTGACTACGTGAAGAGTTTTTAAAGCTTTCTGTGTTTTTTATGTCGTAGAATTAATCCATACGACAGTCCGGCTAAGTAAACACATACATGAGAAAGCAGACAAAAGTTAGATCTTTTTCACAATTAAATTTTTTAATGGTTGAAAGACCATATAATACCCTCCTTATATTTGAGGGAAAAATTGATTACAAGTGACAAAAGATATCAGTGACTACACAACTGATTATAGCAATTAATAGCAAACAAAGCAGGTGATTATAGTGCTCCCAACACCGCGTGTCCAAAGCTTGTCATAGTGTGAACAGGTTTGTTGTAGAACTTTGAAAAAGTTTCTTCTTTACTCCACCCTGGCGATTTTTAAAATATGCTCGAGAGGTACGTCCCGCCCCTTCGCCGCGGACGTAGCTGCCGCCCTGGTGGAGTGAGATTTGAAGACATCAGTGTCTACTCCCGCTAAAACCAACACCTGTTTCAACCATTTTGAGATAGTTGAACTGAAGCTTTTGTGTGTGGCTTTTTGTGCGTAAGCAGCAATGTCTTTTTCGTTTCCCTCGAAAAGTGTCCGTAATTTTAATATATTGGTTCAAATGTCTAACCACACACAAAGCAGCTCAATATGAAAAAGCTTGAAAGGTTACCTTTGTTCCAGATCTCCCTGGTCTACTTTGTTTGATCAGATCGTAAACATAGAATACAACGTTATCTGTAGTCACATGCATACAGTCTAAACGCAACATTTGTAAAGTTTTGCACTCTTTGGGCTGAGACCAGTGCCATTAACATGACCAATTTCAATGTTAACCTATCCAATGTCAACCCTTCAATTGGCGTCCATTCTCTAAGTAGAGCAAGAACTATGCTCACATCCCAAATCTCTGTATATCTAGGTTTTGGCGGATTCATGTGAAAAATTCCTTTCATGAATCGTGATATTAATGGATGCGACCCAATTGACTTCTCACCAATCATAAGTCCTAAATAGGACGACAAGGCACAGCGTGCAGTGTTAATGGCACTGTAACTTAAATGTTGCCCAAAGTGCAAATTGGCAAGGAATTCCAAAACATGAGTAACATTCACAGATTCATCAGAAATATTTGACTGTGTGCAAAATTCTTCCCCATTTCTTAATAGTGTCATATATTGTTTCTGTGTGCTATGTCGCCATGATGCACCAATAACTGTCAAGTTTGGTCCGACAATCCCAGTTCCTGTAGTGGTCTGGTCAAAACCTGCAGATTAACAAATTCATATATGCATATAATGGGTAACCTTCATTGTTACTGGATTAGTCAAGATATCACTACAGTTAGGAATCTGCATATATGGTTCTTTAATCATATTTAGCATAACTGGGAACCAAGGTTGAGTTGGCCAATTTGGCACTACCAACAATCCGGAAGCTGAATCTTGCTCTATTTTCTTCAAGCATCTCTGGATCAGAGCAAATGGTGGAAAAGCATAAAAGAACATTTTTCCCCAGTGTAATGAAAAATACATCTACTGCAACTGCGTCCGGATCGTGTTCCCAAGACACATAATGAGGCAATTGATGATTAAGCCTGGATTGCAAACAAATCAATTTCTGGCAAGCCAAATCGTTTAACAATATTCTTAAATATTGCTGGCTTAAGCATCCATTCCGTATTATCTTTAAAAATCCTGGACCTTCCATCTGCTACCACATTGTCTTTACCTGGAATATAGCTTGCTGAAATCCATATCTGCCGATCAATACACCATTTGCCATATCTCATTGACCAGACAATCACATGATACTGATCTAACTCCCCCATGTGATTAATGTAACCCACAGCCGTTTTTATTGTCTAATTGTATTAATACATGCAGACATTGTTTAGCAGAACAATATGCTTTAAGCCCATAAAAGGCCCCCAATAACTCCAAATAGTTAATACCATACTTTTGGAGCAACACTTGCTCTTCAGTTTTCCATCTACCTCCACAACTGGTAGATAAATCTGTGGCCCCCATCCGAGAGCACTAGCATCTGTTTGCAAAACCATTTCAGGCTGTTTAATCATGATCTTCTTAGCAGCTTGTGGGACATTTTCAACCCACCATTGCAATTTCCAAATACTGCTTCCTTTGTAATTGCATAGGTCTGTCAAAGTGACCTGCCTTATCTTTAAGAGCCCTTACTTTGTCCCTTTGAAGATTTTGATAATGTAATGGCCCAAATTCCACTGCCGGAAAAGCTGCCACTAATGTACCAATGACTTTTGCCACTTCTCGGATGGAGGGATAAGGTTTGTGAATGAGATAATTACACATTTGCAAAATATCATTTGTCTTCTTTGCTGGCAACGTAACTAACATAGTTACTGAGTTAATTACAAACCCCAGAAAATCAATTGATTGAACTGGCTGCAGCTGGGATTTAATTGGATGAATTAAGAAATCCAAGCTCTTTAAACAAAGCTTTAGTAACTGAAATTGAGTGCTCAGCTGACTCTTGACTATCATAACAATCAGAATATCATCCAGATAAGCCATTACAATGTGTTTTGTGCTCTTAATTGAGCTAAAACTGGTTTCAACAGTTTTTGTAAGAGTCCCTAGGAGCTGAACTTAATCCATTTGGTAAAGCTTTGAACTGCCATAATTGCCCCTGCCAATAAAACTTTAAGTATCTCCGAAAAAGATGATGAATTGGTACAGAATAATAGCGTCTTTTAAATCAATCTTAGCCAATAAGAACCTGCTGAAATCAAATATTTTGCAGTTTAAATGTCTCCATCTTAAAACGTTTGTATTCTACAAACTTATTTAGATCTGTAAGGTCTAGAAAATTCTACAACAACACCATCTTTCTTATCTCTGCGAAATATATTAGAGACAAATTGATGCTTATGTTCATAAGTTTTTTCAATTACCCCTTTTTTTCGGATAATTTTGCCAATTTCCACATCAATCTCCATTCTTTCTTCTGGAGAAAACACATAAGCATAAGCAGTTTATTCTGTACAGGAGGATTGACCCCTTCTTTTTAAAAATAATAATAGCTCCTGAAACTGCTTGAAATAAAACCGATCAGAAGTAATATTAGCCAGGCATTATAAAAATTTTTTGCAATCTCCTCCAACTGGAGATTCATCCACAGTTTTCTTTAAGGATAGAAGTCTTTAATACCTCTCCAAGGAGCGTGATGGTCTCCTCTTTCCCGAATGCAGGAAGCAGCGGCCTGTGTAGCACGATAATACCTTTGGTGACCAATTTCTGCCTCTATAAGGAAAAATCAAAACTCTTTCGGGCCGAAAACCCTTTTCTTTGTCCAAAGACAAAAGGCTTAATAGTGCTAAAATATTTAGCTTCTTCATTCCAACTGCTTCAGTTGTTTCGGCAGATTTTTCTCCAAACAAATATCCAGGAGCTTGAACTCCACTTTCTTGACACAGGCCTTGCATATCTAGGGTGAAAATATGGCCGAATCGCCATTTTCCCCTCATGCAATTGATCCATAAAACGATATTGCACATTAAACCCAAAGTATGCTTTTTGAATCTTGTCCATTTCCAGATTCTCCATTTTTTGCCTGCCAAATGCCGTGTATGGCATCCCGAAAATAATTTTTAGCACCTTTTGTAGAAATTTCATTTCTTGGGACCTCTCTCATATCTTGGAGTCATAATGCCCATACATCGGATTCACGTAGGCACTTCAATGAGCACAATTGCCTGGTGGCTTTATAGAATTCTGAATAATTCATTCATCACAGTATTATGAGCTGGGAGATACCTATGATTATTTTTAATTGGTAGCCAGGCTTTCTTCCTATCCCATCATCCTCACCACTTTCCTTCATTCAAGTAATCAAAACTTTGTGCTAACCTAGGCAGATCAAGCTTATTTCTTTTACTTATGTGCGTGGCGTAGCTTTCAAAAAACATTTCAAATTCAGCAGGGTCCTGCCTTCTGCAGCCCTAAATTCCATCGGGATATTATATCCATGAGACTTCTTCCAGCCCAAACGTGGGTCTGGAGTATCAATCAATATTCCCAACTTGGCCCACAGCCATATTCCATCAAATCAATGTAATCCCCTCATGGGATTTTCCTGGATTCATGAGGGTACTGTGAACCCTTGGGTCCCTCTCTAATAGTTTGGAGAACTTTCTCCATATGCTCCATTCCTTTAGCCACATAGTTTTAATTATCTTAGGTCTTTCAAAATCAGAAATCATCAGAATCCACGGCCCTCACAGTTTCTCTTTTGCATTTCTTAAGAAACAAATTTTCCTCCGGGTTAAAATTCCCGGAGAATTGGAGGAAAATTGCATATATCGGGTTAAATCCGTGGCCAACGATATCGGAACCGGGTCCACTCCTAGCTTTCGCTTCCCGTAATATTACTACTTTCACCCCGGGAGCTCTTTGCACCCACGAAGCCTTCCTTTCCCGAGTTTCTCCATTTTGTTAAAATTTTTATCTTGTGGCTCATCATCACTTAACGTCTAAATTTTTTACTTTTTTAGTTTCGCTGTGTGGAACATCCAGCGTAACCTAAAAACCCCCGCGCCGATGTAACCTTTCACTTATTACCTGAGGGCCGTTCCGACCGCTGTTGCGAGGAGCTGCTCCTTACGGTGCAGCTCCACCTTCTACAGGTCCCGTCATCGTCGACGTCAATGACGTTTACCAGCGTGAGGCGGGCTCTTCTTCACGTAAGTTCACTCACGTGACTCCGAAGTAAAATATTATATTTTACATGTGAAAATAACCTGTTCTAAATCTATTGGAGATTCCTTGCTGGTAATTCCAGCTGTTATTCTGTTCCCACTCCCTACTTTTGTTACAGTACGGCAAAATCAACTCGGTACTTGTAAAATCTGAATATTGAGGCAACTTTATAATCCATAAAGAAAATGGAGTATTGCATGGTATTGAAATTTGCAATGGAGTAATAAACAATTTGTCACTCTACATTGATCCTAAGTATTTACCTGAGCATTTTGGTGATAGGATGCGATCTAAGATACAATCCTAACCTGAAGAAAGCGAATTCGTAAATATGCTTCTCAGCTCAAAAGTCTTACTTAATTTGGTTGGATTTAATTGTGACAGTCAAAAAATGAGCTATTTACTAGACTCAAGAGTGGGTCCCGTTGGGTCCCCTGTCACACGGAGGGCCCCCCCTCAACGGTAGGATCCGTTACCCCAACGCAATATTTCCATCACTTCACCCCGCTCCCCCAACACAATATTCCACCACTCACGGCCCTATCCCCTCCCCATCAAATCCACCCGTCCCTGTCTCCCTTTCCCTCTATCCCACCGTGCCCATCAACTCTGGGACCTTCCCTTCTTTCCCTTCCTCTCCCCACCCCCCTGCACTCCACCAACCGTCACTCCCGCCACTCCCCCTCCCTCCCGCGCCACTCCCCCCCCTCTCCGCTTCCTCTTTCCTCTGCCCTCCTCCTCCCTCCTCAATCCTCCCCTCCCCCCCCCCCTCTCCCCTCGCCGTCATCTCTCTCTCCCCGCACCTCATTCCCTCCTCCCCCCCATCCCTCTTCCCCCCCTGCTTGGGATCCCGGTCTCCTAGGGGGGGCGGCAAATGGGAACGGCGCAAGAAGTTCCCTCGGGCGCGGGGGTCCCCCCGCGGGCGGCGCGAGGGCGCCGGGGGCCGCGCCTTCTCTCGGGGGCCTCGGGGGCAGAGCATCACCGTCACCTCCCTCCCTCCGGGGCGAAACTGCAATCCTCTTCTTCACTCTCCTCCATCACCCAACTCCTCATCCCGCCAGCCCCAACACCCCACCCACCCCACCTCGGGGGGGGTGGGGCGGGGGGGACGGAACGCGGTGGGACGGCGCGGTGCTGTCGGGGGCGGGGGGGGGGTGAGGGGGTGTCGGCGGGGGGTGCCGGTGCTGACGCATCACTCCTGGCCGCCCCCCCCCTGTCCCCTCGGGCCGGCACGGGCTTTTGGCCTCGGGACCCACCTCGCTCTTCCACCCCACACCCTTCATTCCTCTCGGCCGCGGGGGTCCGGGGGGGGTGGCCGCTGGGCCGGCCCCCCCGCGCACCGGCGGTCGCTGACCGGCTAGTCCCCTCTCTCCCTCCCTCCAACCCCTCAACCCTGCCCTCCCTCCTCGGTCCAACAGATCCACCACTCTCCCTCCCCCTCCCTCTTCTTCTCTCTCTCTCCCCCCCGTAGAGCTGTGGGCCGGCGCAGTGCTCTTTCACACCGATTATAACGGTGTGCTAGTGGTTCGGGCCGCTCCTGGTATCCGTGTCCCGCGGGCAGAACCGTTGGAGTGCGTGCCCGTCGCCGGGACCATGGTTGTCTCGCCGCGCTGTCCGCACCCCCCGCCCCCCCCATCTCTACCCACCCCCGATCTCTGCTCCTCCCCATTTCCCTCCACTCATCCTTCCTCCCCTCACTCCCATTCCTGCCCCCAGCACCTATCCATGTCTAGAACCAGCAGCGCCAGGGCGGCTGTAACTCGGCCATGGGTTCTCGTACTCGGCCCGCCCATGGCTGTAGATGGCAGAAGCACTATCGCGGACGCTGGCCACTGGACGGAGCCCCGGAGCTTCGCTGTGCTGGGGGCCGGGGTGAGTTACGCAGGCAGCCGAGCCAGAGCTGCCGCCAGGAGCAGGAAGCGGAGGCTGTGCTGTGCAGGCGACTGGGCTGTGTCCCCGAGGCACTGTGTACACGATTGTCCCAGAGCAGCCCAGGCCTTCGGCAACGACTCAGGGCCCTTCAGCTCGGCTTGGCCGCCTGATCCAGTCACAGCCCCGTCTTCAAGATTCGGGCTCCCGGTCCCAGATGCCGGACGGACCAGGCTCGCCTTGGTGAGGGTCCATCCCAGGCGAAGTCTTCCCCGGTCCCGTCCTTGGCTACCAGTCCGGTCCAGTCCCCCGGGCTCGGCCTGCGGCACCACACCCTCCCCCCACCCCGGCCACAGCTCCTTCCAGAATGACACAAGAGGTAGACCAATCTGAGCATGGCGGCAACTGACAGCAACGACTGTGCATGCGTGGTTTGTTTTATGATGTTTATCGACCTTAATAAGTATTACAATATTACATAGACTGTGACAAATACTTGGTTGCACTCGCATCACAGGGTGAGTGGTGATGGGAATGCTGCAAAAAATCGGTTACACACTGTAATAAAGCCTGGTTGCAGCTTCTTTCCATCAAAGAAACATCCAATGCTACCTAAGTGTACCTTCCAAGTTGGACTGCCCCGCTATGAATTTTAGGATGAGAAAATCCACTAAGGAAGGTCGTTATGGGCTGTCGCGACAACTATTTTAGGTGTCTGCAGGTGGACTGCCATAATCGGAAGCAGGTCGCCGAAAAACTGGCGACTGGACATTGCCTCTTACGTCATAAGAATTTATGAAATATAGAATCAATACTTTAAGACAACAAAAAAAAAACCCTAAATTCCGCGACCACTACAACCTACTCACCTGGCGACAACCTACGTCACCTGGCGACAACCTACTAATGGCGACAACCTAACGTTAACCTGGGCGACCAACCTACGTTTAACCTGGGCGACAACCTACTTTACCTGGCGACAACTACGAAGCGCCTATATCAGAAATCAAGGCTAAGACGCTCAGTTGGGAGGGGCAAATAAATGCTCTGTCGACGACCTGTTCTCAGAAAAAAGGTTCAACATGGGGTTGACAATTCAGCGGCGACCAAAGATGCACGACACATCGGCTCGAGGAGACTACTCAGACCTACAGGCAGGGGACACTTGGTGGACCAAGGTGGCAACAGCCTAGTTCACTCTGTACCGCCTAAAAAATGAGCCTAAGTGGACCACTCTTTTCTATTTTTGGGCCCTCAAAAAATGCCTGAGAGTTGAGATTAAGAGTCATAGGTCATGATCATACAGCACTGTAACACCTTCCACCCTACTTGCCTATGCTGACCAAAATGCCCCATCCCATCGTTCCCATCCCCCCGTCATTGTTTGGCCAAATCCCCGCTAAACATTTCCTATCCATGTACCTGCCCAAATTTATTTTAAATGTTCTTTAGTTCCTGCCTCACCTACCTTCACTGCAACTCGTTTCTTATATACCCACCACCCTTGTATAAAAAAATTGCCCATCAATCCAATTAAATCCTTTCTCCACTTCAACCTTACCTATGTCCCGCTCCTGTTTCTTAAATTTCACTCCTCTGACAGTAAAAATAATACAATCCAAATAATTCTATTTGATTCACTAACATCCTTTATGCATGAAATCTTGTTCTTAACATTACTAGTTCATGTGTGTAGGACTCTAGGTCCACCAAGACGCTGAACCATCATTTTATTACTAGGTTACGCATGGTTATCCAAAATGTTTTGTCTGCCAATTACTCTTCATGTTTGTATTACAACTCTTGATTTATTCTTCTTGACAAGTTAATTGTATAGATCTCTTCCATCCATTATTTCTTATTTTATAATTTTTATTTTCCTAACTTCATATTGTTTTTTTTAGTTTTAGTGGTGGCAGCAGGAACCAACCCTTCACCGCCAAGCAACCGTTCACAAGTCTAGTTCTATGTTATCCATATTTCTCATCTGTATCCCTATACATTATAGTGCATTAACTGACAAATCCACATTTATTGGATGTGGGAGGAAACTGGGCAAGTGGAGAGGAAATGCGTGGGTCCACAAGACCATTGTGATGTACACACTCCACATAGACACCACCCGAGTCAGTATTGAACACTGGTCTCTGACACTGTGAGGCAGCAGCTCAACTTACTGTGCCACTGTTTAATTCCTATCCATGTGCTCAATGCATTCCTCTTTCCTTGGATTCCATATTTTCCCCTTGTTGTGAGTTCATCCTGGCCTTTTTGTCGATTAAGGAAATTTATTTATTAATATATAGATTAATTGCTATCAGAAAAAAGATTATTTATTAGTAATATCTTCATGTTGGCAAAATATGAATCTATATTCAATCACTGGATGATTCTTATGAAAGATTGAGACTAACCGAGACAGGTGGAAAAAAGAAAATGAAAGACATTAGTACATAATATGAACAAACCTGCAAAGGAGAGATTCACCTCTATAACAGAATGCCATGAACAACTAAATGCCTTCTAAAAATCAGCCAGCAGTTTTCCTTACACCCCTTGGGTGGTGGGCAAGGTCAACAGAGGTTGCTGTTTAGGTCTCCAAAATGGGACAGGGGATAAGACAGAGTTGGTGTCCTGGATTATCTAAATATCATTATCCCTAAATTAATTTAATCACATGGCTAGAGGTCTGTCTCCCAGCTATACCCTTGCTGTTCTGAATTCTTGGGTCCAAAGTAAAGTTAATGCTAGTTTTTTCAGTGACAAAAGTGGAAATACACAATAAATATTTGACACTCACCCCCTCTCCTCTCCCTCTCCCTCTCCCTCTCCTCTCCCCTCACTCTCCCTCTCACCACCCTCATCATCTCCCTCTCCCTCTTCCCTCTCCACTCACCGTCTCCGGTCGTCTACTCAGCTCTCCTCTCTCCTCTCTCTCCTTCTCTTTTTTTCTTTCTCTCTCTCCCGCCTCCTCCTCCCCCCCCCTCAACTTGGCCTTACAGAGGGCCTCTCGACGGCTAGAAGATTTCATTAAGAAACACACAGTTCCAAGTGCGCGGGTGTCCAGATTGTTCTAAAGCTGAATCTATTCAAACCCTGAGTGGCCTACAAGTCAGACAACTATGTGAGTTACCAATTAATCTTCGTGATGAGAGCCATAAAGTTTTTTCATGCAGCAAGAGGACAGGGTGACCTGTAGCATGCACATCAGTTCTTTGAAGCAGCAACCGCCAAGTGTTGGATTGTCAATTTGTGATTCTCTGATACGCCGACTGGTTTATGGAATTCGCAATGATAAGTGGTGACATGATGAAACTTCTACATGATGCGATCTCACTCTGGTAGAGTGCTGGAAAACTTTACTGTTGCCGTATTGCAAAAAATAACAGATTCACACACTAAATCTTTGGGGCAGGTCCCCATTCTGCCTATGAATGTTTAGTTGCCGCCAGGCACGGTTTATCAGGCCCAATGCCATGTTTCACAACGGCTAGAATGGCCAAAGAGGATTTCATTCTGGCAGTGTGCCCTGGATCACATCTCCTCCAAGTGTTTAACCCTCCACACTCTTAATTGACGTTAATTTCTTCGTATGCCGATTTGGGCATAACTTTCTGCTAGTGAAGGTCATTTTTTTTTTCAACGGCTATGAAACAATTGTTTGCAGGTTACCCATGCGACACATCATAGTTAATATCCTTGTTGCTGGAACAAACTATTCAAGAACTACAACCAAATTTATAGAGGTTCTGGTCTGCTCAAAAGAAATCAACCCAATTAAACCCTCTAAAGTGCAAATTCATAGTAATGGAGGTTGAACTACATAGGCCATGTGTATGGGTTTCACTTGTGCGAACCTGATCCATCAATACCATTGCTATCAACCGAGTTACCAGTACCGCACAGACGTTGCTCGCCTGCGAGATTTTCTTTCCTTGCATGGTAAATTCCCTGGGGGAATTCATTCAAAACATCAGTGAACTACGGCCCACAGCACCAGCTAACCCACAAATACCTGTTCTTGGGGCCTGGCATGAGCATCAGCAAGGGTGTTCTGCACCACGTCTCAAACAACAGATGGGGTTTGTGTGCCGCCCAACTCTGCGCCTAGCTTTTAATGCTAAATTACCGGTCACAATTGACTTGGACGACCGCCAGTAATGATTTTTAGGAGCTGCCTCCGAAATGATGGTGATGGCAACAGGTCAGTTGCGCTATGCTTGGCGTACCATGCAAGACATGTAACAATGCTACACCCAGATTGAAAAGGAGCTCTAGCGGTTGTTTTGCATGCAAGAGTTTAATGGATTTCGAAAAAAACAGACGTTCACGTTGGAAACTGACCATCAACTCCTAATCCGCCAGTTTGAACAAAACACTACATGCCTTCAGACGCCTTCCACGAATATTGCTATCGCTTCAAGAAGTATGACATTGTTCCCGTGGATTTGGAAGCAACAGCCAAACAATAGAGAAGCAGGAGGGAATAACACGGATTGGCTCCTAGCCTGAGTGGGCAGTCAAAGTTAGAAGTGAGTCAAGGGGGAAAAACAGTTGATAAAGTGAGAGCAAAGCACAGATCTTTACTCAGCTCAGAGCCCCTGGGGGGATTTGAAGCAACAGCAACAATGAAACAGCAGAGAAAACACTGATTGGCTCTAGCCTCGAGTGGGTGAAGACGAGTTAGAGAGTGAGTCAGAGGGGAGAAAGAAAACTGGTTAAAACTTGAGGAGGAATTTAGTTTGTAAATTGGTAAATTAGACAATTTATCAGTCAATATAAGCAAGACGGCTCTTAGGGAGCGGCAGTTAGGGGGCGGCCTTGTGAGGGCAGTGCCCTGTGAGGGAAGTGCGAGTCTTTGTCTCGAGAGTCTTCGGAGAGGAGGCTACGCAAAACGCTGGAGAGGGAGAGACGAAAGAAGGAGATGTCAAGCAAGCTGATTCAGTGTGATGCTTGCAGTATATGGGAGGTCAAAGACACTGCTGGTGCCTCTGGCTGCTACAAATGTGAAAAGTGCATCCAGGTACAGCTCCTGAAGGACCGTGTTGGGGAACTGGAGAAGCAAGTGGATGACCTCCGGTTCGTCTGAGAAACGGAGTCGTTCCTCAACAAGTCTTACAATGAGATTGTTACACCGAAAGTACTGGAAGAGAGAAAGTGGGTAACGGTGAGAAAGGGAGGGAAACTTGGAATGCAAAGGTCCCAGGGTGTTGTACCTCTTGTGAACGGGTTCACCCACTTAGAAGCTGTCGGGACAGAAGACGTTAAAACACTGAGTGGCGGACTGGCTTGCGAAGCAAAAAGGGCTGTTGAGCCAAAACCAAGGAGGCAACGCCATTGCAGTTGGAGACTCCATTGTGAGAGGTATGGACAGGGTTTTCTGCGGCAACAGATGGAATTCGAGGATGGTGTGCCGCCTTCCTGGTGCCAGGATCCAGGATGTCATGGACAGAGTGCAGAAAATCCTCTAGGGTGAAGGTGAACAGCCGGAAGTGGTAGTGCATGTCGGCACAAACGATGTTGGAAAGAAGGGGATGAATATTCTGCAGCGTGACTTTAGAGAGCTCGGAAAAATGCTGAAAAGCAGGACCTCCAGGGTTGTTATCTCCGGTTTGCTTCCAGTTCCTCGTACTGGCGAGAGCAGGAACAGGGAGATATGGGACCTGAATGTGTGGCTGAGTAACTGGTGCAGGGGGCAGGGATTTAGATTCTTAGATCACTGGGTTCTGTTTTGGAGTAAGGGGGAACTGTACAAAAGGGAAGATTGCATCTTAAATGGTGGGGAACCAGCATTCTGGCAGGCAGGTTTGCCACTGCTACATGGGTGGTTTGAATAAGGGGGGTGGGGTGTCAAATGGGAAAGTCGAGGATTGAGTTAAAGGGAAAGAGAGCAAAGGGATGGTTAATGACCCCAGAATTAATGGGAAAGAAAGCTCACAAAGGGATAGGAGAGTATGGCCAAGTGCAATAGGGATCGATGCGAAAGGTGAGACGCGTAAGTAATTAAAAGTATTGTATATGAATGCGCAAAGTATAAGAAGTAAGATGAGCTTGAGGCTCAGTTAGAGGTTGGTAGATATGACATTATGGGGATTACTGAGACGTGGCTGCAGGAGGATCGGGCCTGGGAACTTAATATTCAGGGTTATACATTCTATAGAAAGGACAGGCAGGTGAGCAGAGGAGGGGGGGTAGCTCTGCTGGTGAGGGATGGAATTCTGTCACTTGCAAGGGAAGCCATACGGACTGACGAGATAGAGTCACTGTGGATTGAGTTGAGAAATTGTAAAGGCAAGAAGACACTAATTGGTGTTATTTACAGACCCCCAAATAGTAGCCCGGATGTAGGGTGTAAGTTGCAGCAGGAGTTAAAACTGGCATGTAACAAAGGTAATGCCACTGTGGTGATGGGGGATTTCAATATGCAGGTAGACTGAGAAAATCAGGTTGGTTCAGGACCCCAAGGAAGAGAGTTTGTATAATGCCTCCAAGATGGATTCTCAGAGCAGCTAGTAATGGAGGCGACCAGAGAAAAGGCCTGGATTTAGTGTTGTCCAATGAATCAGATTTGATAAGCGAACTCGAGGTAAAGGAACCGCTTGGAGGTAGTGATCATAATATGATTAGTTTTAATCTGTAATTTGAGAAGGAGAACATTAAATCGGAAGTGGCAGTGATGCAGTTGATGCAATGGCAGGAATTTCTGGGCATAATCCGGAAGACGCAGGATCATTTCATTCCAAAAAGGAAGAAAGATTCTAAGGGGAGTAGGAGGCAACCGTGGCTGACAAGAGAAGTTAGGGATAGAATAAAACTAAAAGAAAAGATGTATAACACAGCAAAGAGTAGCCGGAAGTCAGAGGATTGGGAATCTTTCATAGGACCACAGAAGGAAACAAAATTGGCAATACGGGCTGAAAAGATGAAGTACGAGGGGAAGCTGGCCAGGAATATAAAGAAGGACAGTAAAAGCTTCTTTAGATTTGTTAAGGGAAAAAGAGTAGCAAAGTCAAATGTGGGTCCCTTGAAGGCAGACACGGGTGAAATTATTATGGGCAACAAGGAAATGGCAGAAGAGTTGAATAGGTACTTCGTATCTGTCTTCACTAAGAAGGACACAAACAATCTCCCAGATGTACTGGAGGACAGAGGATCTAAGGGGGTAGAGGAACTGAAAGAAATTGTCATTAGGCGAGAAATAGTATTGGGTAGGCTAATGGGACTGAAGGATGATAAATCCCCAGGGCCTGATGGTCTGCATCCCAGGGTCCTCAGGGAGGTGGCTCTAGAAATAGTGGACGCATTGGTGATCATTTTCCAATGTTTAATAGATTCAGGATCAGTTCCTGTGGATTGGAGGATAGGTAATGTTATCCCACATTTCAAAAAAGGAGCGGGAGAGAAAACGGGGAATTACAGACCAGTTAGCCTGACTTCAGTGGTGGGAAAGATGCTGGAGTCAATTATTAAAGAGGTAATAATGGAGCATTTGGATAGCAGTAAAAGGATTAGTCCAAGTCAACATGGATTTATGAAAGGGAAATCATGCTTGACTAATCTTCTTGAATTTATTGAGGATGTGACAAGTAAAATGGATGAAGGGGTGCCAGTGGATGTAGTGTATCTAGACTTTCAGAAAGCCTTTGATAAGGTCCCGCATGGGAGACTGGTGACTAAAATTAGAGCACATGGTATTGGGGGTATGGTGTTGACATGGATAGAAAATTGGTTGGCAGACCGGAAGCAAAGATTAGGAGTGAACGGATCCTTTTCAGAATGGCAGGCAGTGGTGAGTGGAGTGCCGCAAGGCTCGGTGTTGGGGCCGCAACTGTTTACCATATATATTAATGATTTGGAAGAGGGAATTAAGAACAACACTAGCAAGTTTGCAGATGACACAAAGCTGGGTGGCAGTGTGAACTATGAAGAGGATGTTAGGAGGTTGCAGGGGGACCTGGACAGGTTGAGTGAGTGGGCAGATGCATGGCAGATGCAGTATAATATAGATAAATGTGAGGTTATCCACTTTGGCGGCAAAAACAAGGGGGCAGATTATTATCTCAATGGGGTTAGGTTAGGTAAGGGGGAGGTACAGCGAGACCTGGGTGTCCTTGTACACCGGTCACTGAATGTTGGCGTGCAGGTACAGCAGGCAGTGAAGAAAGCTAATGGAATGTTGTGCCTTCATAACAAGAGGATTTCAGTACAGGAGTAAAGAGGTTCTTCTGCAGTTGTATAGGGCTCTGATGAGACCACATCTTGAGTATTGTGTACAGTTTTGGTCTCCTAATTTGAGGAAGGACATCCTTGTGATTGAGGCAGTGCAGCGTAGGTTCACGAGATTGATCCCTGGGATGGCCTGACTGTCGTATGAGGAAAGATTGCAAAGACTAGGCTTGTATTCACTGGAGTTTAGAAGGATGAGGGGGATCTTATAGAAACATATAAAATTATATAGGACTGGACAAGCTAGATGCAGGAAAACTGTTCCCATTGTTGGGTGAGTCCAGAACCAGGGGCCACAGTCTTAGAATAAAGGGGAGGTTATTTAAGACTGAGGTGAGAAAAAACTTTTTTACCCAGAGAGTTGTGAATTTATGGAATTCCTTGCCACAGAGGGCAGTGGAGGGCAAATCACTGGATGGATTTAAGAGAGAGTTGGATAGAGCTCTAGGGGCTAGTGGAGTCAAGGGATATGGGGAGAAGGCAGGCACGGGTTATTGATAGCGGACAATCAGCCATGATCACAATGAATGAATGAATGGCTCGAAGGGCCGAATGGCCTCCTCCTGCACCTATTTTACTTCGGAGTCACGTGAGTGACTACGTGAAGAACCCCGCCTGGCGCTGGAACAGCATTACGTCGACGCTGACGGCAGAAGGAAGAGCTGCAGAGGCTAGCTCGTCGACAGCGGTAGGTACGGAACCGGCAGGTAAGTGCAGTTGAAAAACTTTTAGGGTCTGGAAAACTCCGTGCCTGGTGTATTGAACCAGGATTTGAAATGAATTTAAAAACAAAAATAAAATAAAAGAGTAAAATAGAACAAAAATACTCTGTATAATACAACGGAGTTTAAAAAAGAACGTCCCGGGGAATACCAGCGATCGGGACGGGAGATTAATTACGGAGCCGGTTCCGGCCGTTAAAAATACGTTAGGGAGTTTTAGATGCTCCACAAACTTTTGGCAGGGGGGGGGGAAATTTTAAATAAGTCAGAAAGGCCATAATTTAAAAAGTTAATAAAGGCTTTCAGACGGAAAATAATGGAAATATTCCCTACCTACCCTAAGGGGGTTTCACATATAAAAAGGAAAAATATGATGAAATATGGTGGGAATATCTACCTCAGATATTTCTGAAGGTAGTCTCCTTGAGGGGAAAGAACTCAGGAGAAAACAAGGGCAGTGAAAAATAAAATGGAAAAACTGACCCTAAAAATGCACTGATAGTGGTGGCTGGTCATGAAGTACCCACCACAGCACCAAAAAAAAAAAAAAATAAAATATATATATATATATATATATATATATATATATATAATATATGTACACACAAGGTGTATACACAACACCTGAATAAAAAGTGAGGCCATGGAAAATTACCATGGAAACCAAAATTAGTTGGTCTCTCACTAAAAGCTGTTATGGTTAAAACAGCAGAACTAATGATGAGTGAGGCCATGAAAAGTAAACATGGAAACTAAAAACTCACCAAAGCTGTAATGATTAAAACAGCAGAATATGATAAAACCTTTATGTTTTATAAAGATATCAACGGTGAATCCGTTTATGATATCTATGTCTCAAATTATGAGATATAAAGAAATACAATTTCAAAGTATTTCAAACTGGTGCATGCATTACTATTCAAAAAGAAAAAGAAAATAAAATAAAACGTTGTGCATAATAACTAATACTTTTAAATAAAATAAATTGCCATCAGTTTGTGGAGCTCAATGGGAAGAAATATATATAATTTACAAAATCTGCACTCTAGATTCGCAGATCAATATAAATCAGGTTATGTTAAACTCCTGATTATTATGGAATAAACCTGCCTTATGATAAATCAAAGATATTGATTACAAAAGAACAAACTACTGATCTTTAAACTTGGGGGAAAAACTATGATCCAATGAAAGATTTGATAATGGATCAAAACAAAGGCAAAGATGATCCAATGAAAGATTTGATAATGGATCAAAACAAAGGCAGAAGTGGTTATAATCCAACATAGCCTTATCCAAACCCATATAATTGGGAAAAGAAGGCTTGAAGTACGTTGAAGAGGTGCAAACATCTTGTTACAAAATAAGTTCATGAAATCTCCAATTGTGGGGGATTACAGGTGTATTATGATCATTAATTTAATATAACTAAGGAAGGATTAGTTCACCTGTATAAGAAAACCTTAAAAATTGATTTTAGGTTTGCACTCAAAAGTAACTCCAATAAAGAAGGGGTACGTACATATATATTATAAAATTACCTCAGTGTAAAGATTTGATGGTATAAAACCATACAAAACATCATTTTATATACACTTTCACAGTGTAAGAACATTTATTAAAATGGAAACATTTAGAACATGGAAATACAGTTGCTATTAACAAATTGTTAATCAATATTACAGTGCTTGAAATTAATTAAAATGGGTCAAGCTGTGCAAGTTAAAACATTGTCCAAAGGATTAAAACCAGTTCAAGGCTGTTAAACAGAATACCGGAGGAACAATTATGCTGATAAAAGATCAGCACTTGCACTAATGAGGTCATGGTCATGGGTTATCTTGATTACATTTAAATTGGAAGGTTATAAGAGTCGGCTGCAAATTAGTGCTGCAATTACAAACCTGGTGGAAAGCAGGGCCTGACCCATTACATAAAGCGTATGCTTAGGCATTAATAAAATATTCATAAATTACTATTCTGAATTTAGAAGTAATTCAGCACCATAAGAGGGGGGGAAATTGTTCCATGATACAAATATGTCTCATTATTGTTGACATACTTTGTCCCTCCATGAGGTTAGGTAAAGAGTAAATAAAGCTCCAAAAGAAGGAATACAGAAGCTTATAAGAAAATGTATGCCTTTGTGAGAGGCTTATGCAAATATCAAATGATACGTTATCATTATTAAAGTAATGTAAAAAAGGTTCACAAGCTGCTTCAACTATAAGCTTAACAGCTGTTGCAAACTGAAGCAAGTGTTACAGATGATGTACAGCTTATGTGATTGTTTGGGTAAAAATAAGAATATTATCTATTCTTATAAGAATAATTTATACGTCTCTTGTTGGGACTGCGGACAATAATACCAGGTGAGCATAAATGGATTGTCCTAAGAAATGTTCCAAACATTTGTATTAATTATTGAAGTATAAGGAGTTATGGATTAATTATCGATTGTTTTATTATGGAAGTGTCCATGTCATATCAAGGTGAACAATACCACGGCTATGGCATATGTTAAAACACACAAGATAAGTCAAATAACAATCATGGGATTATCTGAGTAAACAGATGTGGCATATTCTAAAAGTTTAGTCCAGCTGTTTATCTCTAAGGAAGAGACAATGGTATCGGAGACAACAAATTTGGGAGGAAAACACATTGTCATTAATATGGATTACTTACGATTAATCTGGTTGCATGTAGATTAAATCACCAATCTTCAAATGTTTCTTGTGGGTAAACCAAGAACAGGAAAGGTGGATGCTTTTCTCTCAATTACATGAGGAAAAGATGTTCTTTTGTGTTCCTCATTTTGTTTGATAGGGCAGTGTCTGATGAAAATGTAGCAGGACACTGCCAGAGGCATTTTGGTGGCCTAATACGGATCCTTCATGGTTTCATAAATATTGAGTGATGTTGAACTACTTGTGATGATTCATAGTTGCAGTAATTTATTGAAGTCTGAGGAAGGGTCTCGACCCGAGGCGTTGCCTGTCTCCTTTCGCTCTTTGGATGCTGCTGCACCCGCTGGGTTCTCCAGTTTTGTGTAACCCTGCAGTAATTTATTGTTGTACAAAGGCATCCATGACATGAAAATATGAATTTGACTATCTGCAGGTTGACCAGACCATTACAACAGCTGATGGTCAAAGAAGTCTATGAATGTTTAACTAATATAACAACATAACAATAAAATAAAGGGTATGTATAAAAGAAGTGTTATACCTGCAATTTGCAGAAATAAGTCTAAAAAACAATATTTTGTTATAAGAAATTGGAAGTCTGTGTATACAGTAAAGTTATTTTATCATATTAGATATATGTGAGTTCCTTGTGGATTGCATTTTTCTGAGTATCTAATTGATAGAGCCAATAATAGGGCTCAGAGTGTTACCGTCCTATTAACGGACAATATACTAACCAAGAAGTTATCAGGTGCATTCATAATATCCCGATATGGAAAGGGATATATATGTGGATATTAATATAAATATATATATATGTATATGGGTATATATATATATATATATATAATAATATCTGTCCAAAATTGTAATATATAAGTCGGGAGATAAATAATCCTGAATTGCCTTAGGCAATGGACTCTAACTCTATCAATGATTCAAAAAAGTTAACATTGAAAATAATAATGCTTTTAGTATCAATATAAGAGTGCAAACATTGAAAATGTTACGTTATAATTGCATGTGGATACAGATTGCATTATCATATATGTTTATGAATTTACCAAACAAAGCACACCAAGAGGAGCTGAAATTCAAGGTAAACCTATAAGCATATCCTGTCGGCCTTAAGGTGTGTGTGTGTGTGTGTGTGTGTGTGTGTGTGTGTGTGTGTGTGTGTGTGTGTGTGTGAACATTGATGAAATATGTTGAAGTAGGTAAGAGTCTCTGTGGTAATGAGACAGCACTACTTATTACACACAAAAACCACATTAGGTTCAGTAAAAACTGATGGTTCTAGAGGAATGTATTCTAGATGGTTAGAAATTGGATACACTCAGTGGAACTAGACACTGAAAGGTGGAAAATCACTCTGTTAATGAGGTAGATACATTCACAGGAATGGCACGGGATGAGCCGCTCGAGCAAAGATGCAAGACCGCAGGAGGGTGTAAAATTAATGTTTAAAGTAAAAAGGAACCAGTCATGGTGTCAGGTTTGGACACGGAGTGTTGGGTTCTCTATAATTGTTGCTTTGTCATACCATCAAAATATATATATCAATTGATATTTTGTGATAAACTTGCCTTTCAATGGAAAGGGCATTACTTTTATTCTTATAATGTGAAATAATTTATCACATAACTTGAGGCAATGTTTGGGGAAAAATGTGTTATTCGCTCGTCACTGTGTTGAATGAGCCGGACTGCCGTATGGAATAAATTCTACGACATGAAAAACACAGAAAGCTTCAAAATCTTCACGTAGTCACTCACGTGACTCCGAAGTAAAATAGTAAGATTAAACGAGAACTTACCAGTTTGAAGTTTGATCTTTATTTTATGAGGAGTAACGATGAGGGATTACGTGCCCTCCACTCCCCACCCTCATAAAATAAATGATCATCTGGTAGTTCTAAATCTATGAGAAGCCTTACTATCTTACTCCGGCTATTGTGTTCTGTGTTTTTCATGCCGCTGCTTTGAAGTATGCTGTTCCAGCTCCAGGCGGGGTTCTTCACGTAATCCCTCATCGTTACTCCTCATAAAATAAAGATCAAACTACAAACTGGTAAGTTCTCGTTTAATCTTACTATTTTCTATGTTTCTATGTTCTAACCTACAAACGTGGCAAGGACATGCACCTGGCTGACACCCTCTCGCGTGCTCCTCGAAAGACCTGCGAGGGTTCATCCACATCAGATGACAGTTTTGTGGTTATGATTGTTTCCTTTATTCCCTCGTCCTGCTTGGAGGACCTGGTAGCCCACACTGCCTCTGATGATACCTTACGATCAGCCTCCTTTGTCATTAAGCGAGGTTGGCCTGATGAGCAATACAATCTACCACTTCCAGTTCGGCCCATCTTTGCCGTTTGTGATGAACTAGTACTACAAGTTGGCATTATCGTAAAGGGCCACAAAGCTGTAGTTTCTGCCTCTCTACACAGCAAGTATTTTGATGCTGTCCATGCGGGACACCCAGGCGCCGAAGCAACTGTCCTGCGAGCAAAAAACACATTTTTCTGGCTTGGTATGGCCAATCACGAGAAAGTGGAATACCAAACAGTGTGCAACAGTTTGGCACCACATCAACAAAAGCAACCACTTCTCTCACACCCGGTTCCTGCCCTCCGTGATTCACAATGGCAACTGACATATTTGAGTGGCATTGCAAACAATACCTGGTTCTTGTCGACTTGTATTCTGGTTGGTTTGACATAGATCATCTTAGTAGACTCGCTTCTCATGGGGTAGTTCAGAAGCAGGCACACCATTTCTCTAACCACGGAGCTTCCATGTCAACTGCTATCTGATATGGCAGTCAATTTACCAGCCAGTACTTCAAAGACTGCTACACGCTGGGGTTTTCGTCACATCACCAGTAGCCTGAGCACCCTCAGTCGTAATAACCAGCTGAACGTGCCGTCAGGAGTGCCAAACAATTAATGGAATGGTCCCACAGAGCAAAATCAGATATGTGCCTGGACCCGCTTAACTTGCACAACATCTCCCGCGACCCGATATTGGGTTCACCCACTCAGCATCTGATGTTAAGGGAGACCCGAGCCACATTGCCTGTAGCGAAACAGGTATTGATACCACATGTGTTCCCACCATCAGAAAACCAGTCCAGACTACAACAAAATCACGATGTTCAGAAAGGTTGGTATGATAAGACGAGCAGACTGCTTCCACTACTAGCCGAGGGACAGGTGGTGCGTCTGCAAACCAACAAAGGTCACGACCATCTCGGTGTAATTTCTTGAACTGCTTCCGAGCCGCGTTCATATTTGGTCTATGCCAATGGCGGCACCTACAGACGTAATAGGCAACATATCCTGCCTGTGAATGAGCCAGCACCACCTCCGTACTATCCTAACCGCACAAGTATACTTCCATCCACATCGAGCGGCATTGGCCCGACTGCACCAGCACGACAACCTGTTTCTGATCCGGTTACTTTGCCTATGGCCACACCGCCTCCACCTGTGCCAAAGTATCCTGTTTTGTCTCCGGGAATGCCGTTTCAATCTCCTATACCTACTTCACCACCAAACGTGCCCCAGTGACGGGAGGAGATGCAGGACTGTATATAACACACACATGCATTTTACATTTGCATTAATTCTTTAAGAGGAGGATGCATATATATATATATATATTTAGATTGTATATAACACACAGATTATGCATGCTGCACATTCCTTAAATCATACTGCTGGGGCAGATAGTGAGTTATCTGTCTCTCTCTCTCTAGTTCGATTAGCTGAATGCATGGAGATGAAAGCACCTAGTGTTTCCTCCAGAGAGTTGCCAATAAGTACTTTCTTACCTGTTAAAAACTGCCAAAATGGTCAATTTCTATGCTGTAAATAATTGTGGAAATAGAGGTAACCACTTGAGAGACATTTATCCTACTTCAGAATTCCAAAAGTGAGGAGAAAATATGGCAGAGATAAGCAAGGGAAAGCAACAGCTAAAGTGGTTGGCGAACATTGGCCATGCAGATATCAAGATTGAAAATATTGGGAATTATTGCATTTGCTCACTGCATTTCATCAACAGTAAGGCATTCTTTGTGTTTTTTCTTGATTCCTTTGGTATCAAAAAAGTTTTAGAAGTGATAAATCTGGCTGTAAAATGTTTAAATAGCCCATGGTTCTCAAGTGGGTTTTTACATGCAAAAAGAAAACTTGGAAGCTAAATTTATCATTAAAAAATGGTAAACCATACGTGGGTTTTGAATTACATTTTACTCAGATGCAAGCCAAGGAATGGCATAATTGTTAGCTGTTAATTGGACATAATCCAGCTCAGGAAATTGACAATATCTTTGAAAGGGAGTGGGTGTTTAAGCTGTCACAGGGCTCAAAATTAGCGGTTGCCCGGGTGCCAATGACCACTCAAAGCGCCGGCGGGCAACCTAAACACCAAGTCATTTTGCCCGGCTTGGCAACCAGATACTGGTTTGTACCAAAGATAGACACAAAAAACTGGAGTAACTCCGCGGGCCAGGCAGCATCTCTGGAGAAAAGGAATGCGACGTTTCGTGTCGGCGACAGCTGTGCGGGGCAAAGATACTAGATGCGGGGTGAGGAAACCTCTGCTTGTAAACCCGCTAATGGTGCTTTCAAAACAAACCCTCCCACACGCCGAGGCCTCCCCCTCCCTCCCTCCCTACTCCCGGCCTCGGCGTGCGAGAGGGTTTGTTTTGAAAGCAGTTATCGTCATTAGCGGATTTACAAGCAGAGGCTGTTATCAGGCCTGGTGGGGTGCGGGAGGAGATGGAGTCGCGGCCGCTGCTGCCGCTGTGCGGAGCCCATCATTTGCTCCGACTTGTCTGAAGCAGCTGCACCAAAGATCTTATAGCTATAGGATCTCTGAGCTGCACCGCTCGGCCCCGCACCTTGCTGTTGGCTGGCGGAGGAGGGAGGCGGTGGCGAGGATTTCCCAACAGCCAAGGCAGCGGGGCAATGTTGTCCGAGGAGCGCTGACCATCCATCCTCCCCACCTCCCCCCCTCCCCCCCCCCCTCCCCCCCCTCCCCCTTTCTCTTGTACCCCCCCCTCCACCCCTCTTATCCTGGGACTCCTCCTCTCCATCCCGCACTGATCCCCATTCCCGCCTCTATTACTTACCCCTTTCCCATCCATCCTATACTTCTCCTCCATCCATCCTGTACTGATCCCCCATCCATCCTGTACTAATCCACGCGTTCATCCTGTACTGACCCACCCTCTATTTACCCTGCACCTTCCCCTCATTCATCCTGTAGTGATCCCCCATTCATCCTGCACATACCCTCCGTTCCACACTGTACTGACCACCCCCATTCATCTTGCGCTGATCTCCCCACCCCCCCATCCATCCTGTACTGATCCTCCCATTCAAGAAGAATGGGGGGAAGAGTCTGAAGAAGGGTCTCGACCCGAAACGTTGCCTATTTCCTTCACTCCATAGATGCTGCCTCACCCGCTGAGTTTCTCCAGCACTTTTGTCTACCCCCATCCATCCCGTACTGAATCTCCCCATTCAACACCACTGACATCCCCGGTGCTCTCCCCTCACAATTTTACCTACTCCAACCAACACGTACTAATTCACCTGCCTCAATCCATTCATTCTGCACTGACTGCCTTCTAAACCCCCCCCCCCCCCCACCCCCGCCATCTATCCACCCTGCACTGATTCACACACACCCCCCTCCCTGACCCTATTATGCTGGAAATGTCTTCAGAGCGTACAGTGACTATGTTTGATAACGGAATGCAATCAAATGTGTTTTAATTCCCAATGTTATTATTTGTTTTAATCCATAAAGATGGATTAATTAATTTTACATGTGAAACATTAAAACTGCAGTCAAAACTCAGTTTGACATTATTGTTTTAGAGACTGAAGGTATTTTGATATGTGGAGGGGACTTCAATGTGGTCATGAATCATAATTTGGATACAACAAGCCTAAAAAAA
Source organism: Okamejei kenojei (assembly GCA_035221665.1). NCBI lineage: Eukaryota > Metazoa > Chordata > Chondrichthyes > Rajiformes > Rajidae > Okamejei > Okamejei kenojei. The sequence continues at coordinate 47,511,430 of CM069139.1, forward strand.
ACCCAAGATGCATCTGACCAAGTTTATTAACACATCAGTACAGGAAATGGGCCTAATTGATGTTTGGAGAGAACTTCACCCTTTAGAAAGGGACTACACACACTATTCAGTACCTCACTCAGTCTACTTCAGGATTACTTACTCAGTACTTCAGGATTGACTACTTTTTAATGAATACGGGTGAAAGTCACAGGATCACAGAGTGTAAAATTAGATACTTGCAATTAAGAGACCACTATATCAAAGAGAGAAGGCCAGAACTAGATGAAACTTCAAATAATGTGATCAAGGTGATTGTGGATGCATACAAACAGAAGGGGTTTCGGGTCATCTCTGCTTTCTACCAAACTCTGGTGGAAAGCGGGGGAAAATCATCGCTCCACATAAAAACAAAATGGGAAGCAGAATTAAAGATTCAAATAACAGAAGAAGAATGGTATCAAATGTGTGAAACACAATGTTCATCCACAAGCTCACTAGTATGGAGAGAATTTTGCTGGAAGAATCTATCTCGCTTTTTTATAACACCCAAAATAAAAAGCAGACAACTTGCTGTCCAACAACACTGTTGGAGGCTGTGTGGGAGTACGGAGGCAGACCACTCGCATATTTTCTGGAACTGTGCAAAGATAAGGCCATACTGGGAAAATGTTAATGCAGCTGTAAATAATATCTTGGGTTATAAAATCCCAAATACCTGCCCTGTGATGTATCTGGGGCGTATTAAAGATAGTGTAAAAATAGAAGATACATATTTGATTTTACTTCGGAGTCACGTGAGTGACTAAGTGAAGAAGCCCTGTCTGGCGCATGCTCGGCATTACGTCGACGCATGTGAAGCTCCGACCGGTTGGAGAGCGCAGATCCCACCAGCCTAAGTTTAACCCGCAGGTAAGTCGCTGTTGAACTTTCTTGCTAGTGGGTTTAAACTCTGTAAGTCTGCAGAGCCAGCTAGAGTGCTAATGTATTTTGAATTTTTTTTAAATATCTGTAACTCTGGCTCGAAATACGGAGCCAGCTAGAGTGAATGTATTTTTAAACTGCGGTAATTGAATAGAATGCACTGGTACCGCAGTTTTCAATTTAGATCGGATCGGGAGATAAGGGCTGCTTTAAAAGCCGGCTCCCGCTATTTACCGCTATTTAGATCGGGTTTGGAGATAACGGCTGCGTAAATGCCGGCTCCAAATACCCAGTAATAGTTAAACAAAGTCTGCTCTGAGTATATGTTACCAGATGCAGTTTCTTTATGGAAATGTATTTAACCCTGTGTGATACTGAGGTTAATACAAATATTCTGCAAGCAGAATGTGCCTGTCAGAAATACAATTTTAAACACATATGGTTTATGCATAAATACAAAACAGTAAAGAAGTAACTCTCCTCCAAGGGAGGACAAGAATGTGGGGGAGGCTGGAAATGGAGAAAATGCTCCACACTTGACTTAGTCAAGGGTTTTTGACCCAGGTATGTCTTCCTGTCAGGCAGGCTCCAAAGGAGTTTCCATACTCTGAGTATGGTTGCTATGAAAATGGGATTCTGATTCTCCAGTACCTTGGTTAGGCCTGGATGAGATCCCTAGAGCAAGATAAAATGCTCCAAATTCTAATCAGTCAAGGGTTCTAAAGACCCATGAGATTCTAAGGCAGGCTCCGAAAGAGTTTCCATACCTTGAATATGGTGCCTATAAAGAATGAGAATCTCATTCACCAGTGCCTTACATAGGTCTGGATGAAGTATTTAGAGCAAGATAAAATGCTCAAAATTCTAAACAATTAAGGGTTTTAAGACCCATGAGATTCTAAGGCAGGCCATGAAAGGAGTTTCCATACACTGAGTATGGTGTCTATGAAAAATGAGAATCTCATTCACCAGTGCCTTGTTTAGGTCTGGATGAAGTCTCCTAGAGCAAAGACTCGGGAGTACCAGGGCAGGATGAAACTGACCCTGAAGCTGGTGTCCCTACTTATGTGTATACACCAGAGCACAATAGAAACGCTCTGGGTGTTCCCAATGTAGCACCACGTTTTCCTATATCGGTATGGACTGGTGAAGCTATGGATTAACCTGGTGGCCAACATTATTTGGTTTCTCACCTACTCCAAGAAACTGTTATGACTGAAACAGTAAGAAAGATATAAAACACCTGTCTATTGTGCCTCGCTCAGGGTGAGATAATATATCCCAGACCACAAGTATGGGGGTTGCAGAGTCATTCTGGGACTCACAAACTTAAATTTATAGTTCAGTATAGGCAATTTTAAAAAAGTACACTTCAACACTGTAACAAAGTTGTTATCACAAGGCTGCTATATGTCTATTAATAGACCTAAAAAAGATGCCTTATTATTCAGGTACTTAAATTAATTGGATGGGTCAGCTGAAGGAATTACCTAATGGGTTAAATTCAGCCCTCAGATTGCTCACACAGTTATTGAAACCAGCACTGGTGTTAATGAGGGCTAAGAATCACATTGTAATGACTTATCTAGAGGATATGTTAATTGTAAATGGGCGACAGCTGAAGAACTGGGTTCAGCAACCATAAGCCTATTGAAAGGCTAAGGTTCTGTGCATCCAAACAACATGTAAGTTATAGGCATCCCAAACAATTGATTATTTGGGGTTTGTCATTAATACAGTTGATATGTCAGTAACTTTACCAACAATTAAGGTTGGGGATGTTACAAATGCCTGTATTTGTCTTGGTAAAAAAACATTATCCCATCATCCAAGAAGTAGCTACGGTTACTGGTAAAGTGATAGTGGTAAAGTAATGTGATCAAAGTCTGCAAAGACCAGAGAATAAGCGTAAAAAGCATGCAGGTCATTGATTTGGTCCATGCAGTTACCAACTAAAAAGGTTGAGCTGAATTGCAATGATGGATTCTCAATGTTGCACAAGTTACTAGAAGTAAAAATGTGCTTGTTCAGTAGTCTTCAGTGGTATTACAGACTGATGGGAGTGCTCTCGGATGGGGAGCCAAGGACAGCGACACCAGTTGTGGTGGTCGATGGACTGTCCAAGATGATTTAATTCTCCAAACACATGGTATGAATTATTTGGAGTTATTGGGAGTAGACAATACCACAGCTGTGGAAGAAGACAATATTGTGGTAAGACAACAGATCACGAAAGTTCAATAACAATACAGAATGAATGTTAAAATTCAAAAAGTTTAAAAAAAAAAAAGATTGTCAGACAGTATGAGTACCAAATGTTGATCTGTTGTGTCTGGATTAAATCTCCAGTGGTCTAAATGTGTCTCATGGGAGCCAGACCCAGGAGCATTAGCGGTGGATGCATTCTCGCTACATTGGGGAAGTATAGTCTTTTATGTTTTCGCCATTTTGCCTGATTAAGCAATGTGTCACCAAAATAGAGCAAGTCTCCGCCGGAGGCGTTTGGTGGTTCCAAACTGGTATTGCTTCTTGGCCTTTTGGCTAAGATCAAGTGTAGTATCTGTTCTTATCAGTTCAATATCTGATACGTCCCTTATCTAGGGACCATTACTACACAGCCATTGTTCCCATTGGTGCTCAGAATGATGATTCAGACATTTATGACAAATCCCAGGTGCAGTTATTGTTGGTACATACCAGTAACAGCAGAAGTTAGTGTAGAAATAGCAGGAGCTATGACAAAAATATTTCAAATGTCATTAGAAACGGGAATAGTGCCGGAGGATTGGCGAACTGCGCATGTTGTTCCATTGTTTAAAAAGGGTTCAAAGAATAAACCTAGCAATTATAGACCTATTAGTTTGACGTCAGTGGTGGGCAAATTAATGGAAAGGATACTTAGAGATAATATATATAAGCATCTGGATAAACAGGGTCTGATCAGGAACAGTCAACATGGATTTGTGCCTGGAAGGTCATGTTTGACAAACCTTCTTGAATTTTTTGAAGCGGTAACTAGGGAAATTGATGAGGGTAAAGCAGTGGATGTTGTCTATATGGATTTCAGTAAGGCCTTTGACAAGGTTCCCCATGGAAGGTTGGTTAAGAAGGTTCAATCTTTGGGTGTTAATGGCGGAGTAGCAAGATGGATTCAACAGTGGCTGAATGGGAGATGTCAGAGAGTAATGGTGGATGGCTGTTTGTCAGGTTGGAAGCCGGTGACCAGTGGGGTGCCTCAGGGATCTGTGTTGGGTCCACTGTTGTTTGTCATGTACATCAATGATTGGATATGGGGTGGTGGAAAATGGATAAAGTAAGTATGCAGAGCATTTGGCCATAATGAAGTGAATACATCTTGGCAGGCAAAATCAAAATAGACTTACATGGTATGGTAGGGAATTGAGGAATGCGGGAATAACTGTGCATAGTTCCTGAAAATTGCAAGAGAATAGGGTGGTATTAAAAAAGCCTTTTGGTGTGCTGGCCTTTAAAATCAAGCATTGGTAAAGTACCAATTGGTAAGACTTCTGGAGTATGGTGTACAATTTTGGTCGCCTAGTTATAGGAAGGATGTCAACAAAATAGAGAGGTACAGAGGGAGATTTACTAGAATGTTGCCAGGGTTCTAGCAACTATGTTACAGAGAAAGGTTGAACAAGTTAGGTCTTTATTCTTTGGAGCGCAGAAGGTTAAGGGGGAGACTTGATTGAGGTCTTTAAAATGATGAAAGGGATAGACAGAGTTGACGTGGATATGTTTTTCCCATTGAGGGTAGGGAAGATTCAAACAAGAGGGCATGACATGAGAATTAAGGGACAGAGGTTTCGGGTAACGTGAGGGGGAACTTCTTTACTCAGAGGGTGGTGGCTGTGTGGAATGAGCTTCCAGCAGAAGTGGTGGAGGCAGGATCGATTTTAACATTTAAGAGTAAAGTGGATAGGTATATGGACGTGAAGGGAATGGAGGGGTATGGTCTGAGTGCAGGTAGATGGGATTAGGGGAAAACAAATGGTCGGCACGGACTGGAAGGGCCGAGAGGGCCTGTTTCCGTGCTGTAATTGTTATATGGTTATATGGTTATAAGTCATCCATTACATGACCGTATTAATTGTTAATCTGCAGGTTCTGATGGAATGTCAGATAGGACCATGGATGTCATAACTGCAGCTTGGAGATATAGCACTAAGAAACAATATATGTTTCACATAAGGAATGGGAAATCTTTTGTATACAGTCAGATATATTTTATCATACTGCAAACATATTGGATGTATTGGAGTTCCTTGCAATGTTGCACCTGAGTTATAGTACCATTAATGGAGCTTGGAGTGCTTTGTCCACCTATTTAGGACAATTTTCAGAATGACAATTTATCGGGTCTCATCCGTTAATATCCCGATTTATGAGAGAAATTTTAATAAAATCCTACCAAACCCAGATATACAGAAATCTGGGATGTCAGTATAGTTCTCGCATTGCTTTGGCAATGGACTCCAATTACGTCACTGTCTTTTCAGAAGTTAATATTTAAAGTGGTTATGCTGATGACATTAATATCAGCACAATGCGTACAAACATTACAAATGTTACGGTTACATTGTATGCAGTTGTCTGTAGATAAAATGACGTTTTATGTCAATGATCTAAGCAAGCAAAGCAAGCCAGTGAAGGCTGGAACCAATGTAATCTTTAAGACATACTCTGTCAACTAAACATTGTGTGTGGTTAAGCATTTGATTGAATATATATTGAATTAAGAGTCTCCGAGATTGTGAGACACCAATGTTCATTACCCACAAGAAACATATAAAAAGTGACATTACAAACTATTTCTAGATGGATAAACAGGTTCTGGATTAACTGGAGTAGACACTGATGTGTTTAAATCTCACTCCACAAGGGCGGTATCAATGTCCGCAGCAAAGATGCAGGACATGCCGCTTGACCAAATTCTGGAGACCGCAGCATGGTCTAAAGAGGAACTTTACTAGATTTTATAATAAACCTGTTGTCACAGTGCCAGGGTTGCACATGCTGTGTTGGGTTCTGTTCAAATTGTTTGCTTTGTTGCATATCATTTGTTGTAATTTCCCCAGGGATAGAGGGGTTATTACTTTTCTTTTTATATTGAATTAAGAGTCTCCGAGATTGTGAGACACCAATGTTCATTACCCACAAGAAACATATATAAAAAGTGACATTACAAACTATTTCTAGATGGATAAACAGGTTCTGGATTAACTGGAGTAGACACTGATGTGTTTAAATCTCACTCCACAAGGGCGGTATCAATGTCCGCAGCAAAGATGCAGGACATGCCGCTCGACCAAATTCTGGAGACCGCAGGATGGTCTAAAGAGGAACTTTTCTAGATTTTATGATAAACCTGTTGTCACAGTGCCAGGGTTGCACATGCTGTGTTGGGTTCTGTTCAAATTGTTTGCTTTGTTGCATATCATTTGTTGTAATTTTCCCCAGGGATAGAGGGGTTATTACTTTTATTTTTATTATTATTATTAAAATATTAAAATATTTATTGCATAATTTCAAGCAATATATATTATTTACTCACTACTGTGTAAACTCAAGCAGTGTGTCGTATGGAATGATCTACAGCATGAAAATCACAGAGCTTCAAAATCTTCACGTAATCACTCACGTGACTCCGAAGTAAAATAGTAAGATTAAATGAGAACTTACCAGTTTGAAGTTTGATCATTATTTTATGAGGAGTTACGATGAGGGATTACGTGCCCTCCACTCCCAACCCTCATAATATAAATGATCATCTGGTAGTTTTAGTCTATGTAAGCCTTACTATCTTACTCCGGCTATTGGTTCTGTGTTTTTCACGCCGCTGCTTTGAAGTATGCCGAGCATGCGCCAGGCGGGGCTTCTTCACGTAATCCCTCATCGTAACTCCTCACAAAATAACCATCAAACTTCAAACTGGTAAGTTCTCATTTAATCTTACTATTAAAGCTTTGCAGCAAGTAAGAAGGCCATTACCAGGCTGTGGCTTAATTAAAAAAGTCCAAAACAGGAACAGTGGTTAGAAATTGTGCGAGACATCTTCAATATGGAGAAATTGACATATTCCTTGATAGTCAAGGAGAATTCATTTGAGAAGATCTGGGAAAAATGGACTGTTTATTTGAGCCATGACACCAATTAGATAAATGCCGAGCTAGATATGGGAAGATTGCGTTATATAGAACTAGATGGTATGAATGTTGAATTATCTCCAGATAACTAATAAATGTCATGTTTTTTCTTTTTTTAATTTAGTAAGTGAACCACACGGTCTTATTCCAATTTTTTTTTTCCTTTACTTTTTTTTTTCTTTTTCTTTTTTTCCCCCCATCTACTTATTTTCTTATTTTGATTGCTATTTTTCTTACTTTGTTTTATTTATGGTGATGGTGTTGCACTGTTTTGAAAATATCACTTAAAAATCAATAAAAATGTAAGTGAAAAAAAAACGGCATTGACACTGCTGCCATTGACACGTTATTACAGAATTTAAAGGCAAATCAATGCTCTTAATATGGAGTATCAGTACTGTAGTTATTTAATGAGCAACATTCACAACTATACGTACGCATAAATGTTACCATGGTCCAGGATTTATTGACACAAGTTGATCATACGCTGAATAATCCAACCACATTTTTGTTTTGCTGCATGTCATTGTGGTATATTTCATGTTTTGATTGGTGAATATGTTTAGTTTGTGACTTTATTTGAAACAGAAATAATATGTGAATGCTTCATTGAGTATAATTCCGACTGGTAACTACGCACTTTGTCCGAGCACATTATCGCATGCGTAATGCAAGCCATCTTATATGACCACCTAAACTGTTATTTGGCAACCTAAAAAGCTGCCAAGGTTGCCCGGCTGGCAACAGGGAAAAAAAGTTAAGCGAGAGCCCTGTGTCAGGACATTTTGTTATTTGCCAAATTATACAACTCTTTTTTTTTTTGTTTAATGCCTACACAATAATTCACATTTATTTATTTATTTGTTTGTTTGTTATTTCATCACAGAACAGCTTGCAGCATGGAACGAAGTTACCAATCCTGATTGGGCATCAACTGTGAATATGGGACACGGTGACGACAATGAGCAGGATAGACAATGTGTGATTGGTGGTGTCAGGCAAAAATACCTATTTCTGTCATACTGTACCACTGGAGTACATGATGACCAACTCTGAAAGTCAAGTACCCAAAATTGATAAAATTGCAAGGATCTGTTGTGCACTTTTCAACTTAAATGAACCCATAGCCTCACAGTAGGTGCAGAGAGTTGTGCTTTCGTATGGGGCATATACAAACAATAAAAACTTTCAAAAAAGTTACTTGGCTCATCAGCATTTATTATGGATGAAATTGCAAGTAATTGCCAAACCATTGAATAACAAACACAGAAATTAAAGTGCATTTCAAAATCTTTAAAATTAAACTTAAATAAAACAGTTTCAAAAAGGGACGTGTGTTAAAATGAACACAAAATGTCCTATTATGTGGTTTTATGCAGAGCAAGGCAAACATAGTATACAAATGACTTGGTATTTATGAGAAACATGTTCAGCACAACACTTGCCGTTCATTTCTTTTTTGGAGCTTTTCTTTTTTATTTTAGGAGCCTACAACCTGGGCAAAACCATTTTTTTGGTGTTTCATAATTTTAGTTGCTAGATTTGAGGCATACTGTGATAATTGAATGGATACGGGGACAGAAGACAGGCCCGCTGCACCGCGTTCACCGCGTATAGTCCAGAAGGCATTGCGTGGCAACAGAACGGGTCACGGGTCGTGATCTTGACTGCCGTGCAACATCCCTCTTGATGGGTCCCTCGCACGTGTCCCCTTGGGGTCCCGTTGTTTTGATCTCACTCCCTGGCCCCCCGGATGCAACAAGAACAAAGTACCCCCGGTCTTCAACTTTCACCCCACCAGCCCCTGCATCCAACACATTATTCTCTGACATTTCCATCACCTCCTACCTACAGGTTCCCATCACTAATCACATCTTCTCATCTCCACACCTTTCTGCCTTTTGCAGAGTTTACTCCCTTCACAACTCCTTGGTTCACTCATCCCATCCCACCCAAACCACCACCTCCCCAGGTTCTTTCCCCTGCAACCGCAGGAGATACAACCCATTCTTATACCTCCTCCCTAGACTCCATCGAGGGACCCTGATAGTTCTTTCAGGTGAGACAGAGCTTCACATGTACCTCGTCTACTGCATCCGCTGTTCCAGATGTGGACTCCTGTACATCGGCGATCATTTCGCTTAACATGTTTATGCTCGGTCCACCGAGGACTACAGGCTCCCGGTTGCCAACCATTTCAACTCCCCTTCCTAGGTACGTTACAAAACTTACCTTCAGCGGCGCTGCAATTCTGTCACTGACCGTGTGCGCGACTTTGGCGCCTTTGAGAGGGGGGGCGGGTTTAAAATGCGTTTTTTCTTCAGCCTGTTCAAATCGATGTTGAACAGGCTGTTTAGTTGCTGAAGAAAAATTGCTTCGACTGCCGTTTTATTAAATTTATTAAAATTAGCGCTGGCTAATTTAATAGCAGGAGTAAAATTAAAGTAATCTTCTAATGCCTTCAATGTCACCAACGGGACGGATCTCACGTAGGGGACAAGGCAAGGTACACTGTTTATTTTTTCATATAAACTTGCTTCTTAGGATGCCTTTAATCAAAATTTCACATTGCGAAAAGGTGACTTAGGACCCTACAAGGCATTTTAGGTGACTTAGGATGAGGTCCTACAAGGTGGAATTTAGGGAGCTAGGAGATAAACTTAAAAGTAGGACCTCAAAGGTAGTAATCTCCGGATTACTACCATTACCATGGCCAGTCAGAGTAAAAATAGGAGGATAATGCAAATGAATACGTGGCTTGAAAAGTGGTGCAAGGGGAGGGATTCAAATTTTTAGGGCACTGGGACCAGTTCTGGGGGAGGTGGGACCGGTACAAACAGGACGGTTTGCACCTGGAATGGAATGAACCAATGTTCTTGGAGGATGTTTGCTAGTGCTGTCGGGGGAGGATTTAAACTAATGTGGCAGGGGGATGGGTTAACAAGAGCAGAGAGGCAGAGGGTGTAAAATGAGGGTAGAAGCATTAGGTAGCAAGGTGAAAGGTAAAAGTGGCAGGCAGACAAAACCAGGGCAAAAATCAAAAAGGGCCACTTTTCAGCAAAATTGTATAAGGGGTAAATGCGTTGTAAAGACAAGCCTGAAGGCTTTGTGTCTCAATGCAAGGAGTATTTCGTAATAAGGTGGACGAGTTGAAACGTGCAGATAGATATTAATGATTATGAAATAGTTGGGATCACGGAGACATGGCTCCAGGGTGACGTAGCTGGGAGCTGAACATCCAGGGATATTCAATATTCAGGAGGGATAGAGAGAAAGGAAAAGGAGGTGGGGTAGCGTTGCTGGTTAGAGAGGAGATTAAAGCAATGGAAAGGAAGGACATTAGCTTGGAGGATGTGGAATCGGTATGGGTAGAGCTACAAAACACTAAGGGGGCAGAAAACGCTGGTGGTGTTTGTGTACAGGCCACCTAACATAGCAGAGAAGTTGGGGATGGTATCAAACAGGAAATTAGAAATGCGTGCGACAAAGGCAAAACAGTTATAATGGGTGACTTCAATCTACATATAGATTGGGTTAATCAAATTGGCAGGGGTGCTGAGGAAGAGGATTTTTTGGAATGTATGCGGGATAGTTATCTAAATCAACATGTAGAGGAACCAACGAGAGAGCAGGGCTATTTTAGACTGGTTTTGAGTAATGAGGAAGGGGTATTAGCCGTCTTGTTGTACGTGCCCCCTTGGGCAAGAGTGACCATAATATGGTTTGAGTTCTTCATTAGGATGGAGAGTGACATTGTTAATTCAGAAACAATGTTCTGAACTTAAAGAAGGTAACTTTGAGGGTATGAGACGAGAATTGGCCAAGATAGACTGGCAATTGATTCTTAAAGGGTTGACGGTGGATAGGCAATGGAAGGCATTTAAAGACTACATGGATGAACTACAAAAATTGTTCATCCCAGTTTGGCAAAAGAATAAATCGGGGAAGGTAGTGCATCCGTGGATAACAAGGGAAATCAGGGATAGTATCAAAGCAAAGGATGATGCGTACAAAGTAGCCAGAAAAAGGCAGCATACCAGAGGACTGGGAGAAATTCAGAGACCAGCAGAGGAGGACAAAGGGCTTAATTAGGAAAGGAAAAATAGATTATGAAAGAAAACTGGCAGGGAACATAAAAACTGACTGGCAAATGTTTTTATAGATATGTGAAGAGAAAGAGGTAGTTAAAACAAATGTAGGTCCCTTGCAGTCAGAAACAGGTGAGTTGATCATGGGGAACAAAGGATATGGTGGACCAATTGAATAACTACTTTGGTTCAGTTCTTCACTAAGGAAGACATAAATTAATCTGCCGGAAATAGCAGGGAACTGTGGGTCAAAGGAGAATGAGTTGAAATCCAGGTCATCGGGAAGTGGTGTTGGGTAAATTGAATAGATTAAAGGCCGATAAATCCCAGGGCCAGATAGGCTGCATCCCAGAGTACTTAAGGAAGTACTCAGGAAATAGTGATGCATTAGTGATAATCTTCAAAACTCTTTAGATTCTGGTGTAGTTCCTGAGGAATGGCGGGTAGCAAATGTAACCCCTCTTTTTAAGAAGGGAGGGAGAGAGAAAAACGGGAATTACAGACCAGTTAGTCTAACATCGGTAGTGGGGAAACTGCTAGAGTCAGTTATTAAAGATGGGATAGCAGCACATTTGGAAAGTGGTGAAATCATTGGACAAAGTCAGCATGGATTTACAAAAGGTAAATCATGTCTGACGAATCTTGTGGAATTTTTTCGAGGATGTAACAGTACGTGGATAAGGGAGAACCAGTGGATGTGGGTAATAGTCTGGACTTCCAGAAGGCATTTTCCGACACAGGTCCCACATAAGAGCTATTAGTATACAAACGATAAAGCATACGGTATTAGGGGTTCAGTATTGATGGAATGGATTGAGAAACTGGCTTGGCAAAACAGGAAGCAAAAGTAGGAGTAAACGGTCCTTTTCACAATGGGCAGTCAGTAACTAGTGGGGTACCGCAGGGCTCAGTGCTGGACCCCAGCTGTTTACAATATATATTATATGATCCTGGATGAGGAATTGAAGCAATATCTCCAAGTATTTGCGGATGAACTAAGCAGTGGGGGGGGCAGTGTGTTTCGACTGTGAGATGAGGATGCTAAGGAGACGCCAGGTGACTAGGATAGGCTGGGTGAGAGTTGGCAAATGTATTTGGCAGATGCAGTAAAATGTTGATAAATTGAGTATCCACTTTGTGGCAAAAACAGGAAACAGCGAGACTTTAATTTAAATGGTGGCCCGATTAGGAAAAGGGTAAGATGCAGCGATACCTGGTGTATGGTTACACCAAAACATTGAAAGAAAGTAGGCTATGCAGGTGCAGCAGGCAGTCGAAAAAAGCGAATGTATGGTTAGCTTTCATGCCAAAAGGATTTGAGACAGGAGCAGGAGGAGTGATTCTACTTCAATTGTACAGGGTCTTGGTGCGACACCACCTTGAAGATTGCGCGTACAGTTTTGGTCTCCAATCTGAGAAAGGAACATTATTCATAGAGGGAGTGCAGAGAAAAGGTTCACCAGACTGATACCCTGGATGTCAGGACTGTCCTTATGAAGAAAATGGATAGACTCGGTATACTCTCCTGGACTTTAAGGAGATGAGAGGGATCTTATAGAAACTTTCCAAATTCTAAGGTGGACAGGCTAGATGCTAGTAGATTGTTCACGAGTTGGGGAAGGTCCAGGGACTAAGGGGTTTCACAGCTTAAGGATAAGTGAAATCCTTTTAAGCCGAGTGAAGAAAGACTTTTTATCACACCAGAGAGTTGGAGAGTCTTCTGAAACTTCTCTGCCACAGAGGGTAGTTGAGGCCCAGTTCATTGGCTATATTTAAGATAGTGAGGTTGGATGTGCCCTTGTTGCTAAGGGGATCAGAGTGTATGGAGATAAGGCAGGTACGGGTTTACTTACTGAGTTGGATGCTCAGCCATGTATCATATTGAATGGCGGTGCAGGCTCGAAGGGAAAGGCCTACTACCTCTGCACCTATATTTTCTATGTTTTCTCATGTTTCTATGACACATACGAACGCAGTATTTTTCCATGCCGAATGGGGTTAAATTCACACGCACGTTCAAACGATCGCGCTCCAACAATATCCCACTCACAAGATGAATTAAATGGCCAAAAAAAATTAATTTACGGGAATTAAACAACCCAAAATCCTTCCGATTTGGCCTAATAATTCATGACAATGGAGATTTTAAAAATTATGTTTATTATCTGTTGAATTTTCTTGTAGTGAATGTTATTCTGGACACAGACTTTTTTTTTAAATTGTTAGCTTTTTCTTAAGAAATGGATAGATGTTTAGATGTAGTAATTGTAATTAGCTACAATTAGGTAACTAACTAATTATATGCTATAATTTCAGGTCATCCAAGTAAGATTGTTTTTCATATTTGTTCAGACTGCATTTCATCATCAATTAATAACTGAAAATGTCATTCATTTCTCGTTAATTTTTTAAAGAAAGTCATGGGCTTTTGACTGTCTTTGATCACAGCTTTTGTGTTAAGTCAATGGAAAAGCAACAGGGAACAAGATGCTAATTTCTAAGTATGAAAATGGCCATAACCTTTTTAATACTGAAGATATGAAAGTGAATTAGGTGTCAAATTAAACTTTTTTTTATGCTTTATCTGATAGAAAAATTGCAGGCTTGATTTTTAAAATCTCAAAAATTTGTAACCTTGCTACCCTTCCCACGCTGACCTTTCTGTCCTGAGCCAGCCACACACAAATTGGAGGAATAGTATCCCATATTTCATTTAGGTAGCTCACAAGCGATCGGTATGAACATTGAATTATCTAAAGTTAAATAATTTCTACCTACATCCCCTTCCGCGCTTGTCCCCTTTCCATCCTTAGAGTCGTTTAAACCAGATCCTCAACCTTCCATATTCATTGTATCCCACTTGGGTTCACTCAACCAAGGCACCACTTGATCCGAAAGGTCACCTATCCCTTTTTCCCAGGCAGTGATGCTCCATGTCTATCTTTTTGTATAATTTCTTTGTTTTTCGTTTGATTTTAACGAGGATGTTACTTGGGACTGGAGGGTTTGAGATGCAGGGAATGTTTCCTCCCCTGAGCAGTGAGTCCGTTCTCTCTCTCAGGATGGTGAGGGTCGCAGAAAGGAGGTGGCATCTTGTGGAAATCCAAAAAGAGTTTTGGTTAGTTTTAGAGGAATATAGGACAATGTGGATATTTTGTATTGCATTGACGTGCAGCATAAACGCCGAAGAATGACTCCCTGGGGGTTCATCGGGGCACGCGCGCCCGGGACCTTGCAATCAAAGCTCCGCTCAACTGGTTTGCAAAGAACGGGCCCAACAGTCGCTGCAAGGCGGAGGGGCCCTGCAGCACAGCACAAAGAGCCTTGGGGACACCGGCTAACAGTCCGCCCGGCGTGGAGCAGCAAAGGTGCCTGGGACAACGCGCCTACCCAGTAGCCCTCTCAGCAGCAAAGGCTGGGACACGCTTCCAAAGCCCGGCATGGACTGTAAAGTCCTGGGACACACTTGGCTACCAGCCGCCTGGTGGGCAGTAAAGGCCTGTGACACCGACTACAATCGCTCAGCTTCTCTCATTTTGTCAGCACATGTATGCACTTCACAGCTTCAAAGGTGAGATGACTCCGAGTAATTAAAAAAAAAACATAAACCAGGTTTTATTAGGCAGGGGGGGTCACATGCAAGAGAGAAAACTTCATTAACCAGCACGCTTGTAATTTCAATCAAGACCAAGTATTTTTCGAATGAACAAGTGTTTATAATAGCTGAAATACATTATTAGAGACAGTTATGTGAAGTCTTTATCTATATGCAAGTTTTCACACATGAAATAGATATTGCAAATATAAACGTTCTATTTTCATCTTTTGTGAGGAATGTCTTCTCAACACTTGTGGAAGTGATGAAGCTACTACCAACTATGAAGAACAATGTTGGAATCATAACGCGGGCTATTGAAGAATTAATGGGCAGGCTGTTTTCACCATAGCACTTAAACACAGACATCACAAAAACATTAAAAATGTCCCTCTCCCAGACCTCCCAGTCTGAAAGAAAGGGTACTTGACCCGAAGCGACCAACTATATCCTTTTCTCTCCAGAGATACTGCTTGACCCGTTGAGTTAACTCCAGCATTTTGTGTTCTATCTTCTTCGTGTAAAAACCAAGCATCTGTCGTTCCTTCCTACACAATCGCAGATTGATGTCTTGCCACTCCATGAGCAATTCCCACAATGATCTAGAGGGTCAATTTGAAGGGAACATGGCATAGCGGATTTATAATCTCACAAACTCAGGAAAGTTAAGTAAAAGACCAATTAGATATTTTGCTAAAGTGTTAGAGTTGTTTTATTTCTTAAACAGAAACAATCACTCGCATTATTATAATCTTAGGTAATAAAAGGCAGAAATGGTAGACAAAATTCCTACTTTGCATGTAAGATTTAAAAAAAATCTAAGTAATAAAGCACAATAAATTGGAAGTTGGGAAAAGGTCTGAATTAAAGTTTTAGGGAATAAATTTGAGCAGTAGTCAGAGGAGAGCAATAGTGATCATAATTCAGTTAGATTTATAGCATAGGTTAAAAAAGCTTGTGATTAAAATAAGAATATAACTTCCAAATTGGGAGCAAAGGTTAATTGTAACACTACTGGGCATTGAGAAAGCGTTAAAGGAAAATTAGGAGGAGAAATGGATCTGATGGGATGGTTCAGCTGGGTCAGCATAGAGTGTGTGGGGTGTATGGAACAAGCTGCTGCAAAGGAGAGTAGTGATGCAGAGACTTATTGCAATTGTATTAAGAAGCAATTAGACAGGTACCATGGACCAATAGACAGGTTACATGGACCAAAGTATTATAAGGTTTCTTATCACTAACAGTAGGTGTAAAGGAGACACAATTGCAGTTAAGGGTTTGCTGAAGAGGTTTATCAAAATGGTCACAAAATGCTGGAGCAGTAACTCAGCTGGACCAGACCGCAGCATCTCTGATAGAGAATTAAATGGGTGGTGTTCAGGTGAGAATCAGGAGAGAGGGAAACTAGAGATGTGGACAGTTCTGGTCATTAAATTACTGGGCTATTCTTAGTCACGTGTGTGACCAAAATATGAAAAATTGTGGAATACATCTCTTCTAATTGTTTTGTACTGCATATATGATTTCTTTTCAAAGTTTATCAAGTGAAATATTTATGTTTTGCTGACAATGTTTGTTTAAGGTCAGAGGTCAAATATGACTGGTCAGGTGTGTGACCTCACACGGAAGCATTTTTTTCATAACTCAGTTTCATCTTACACTCTGTGAATTTTAAATAGCTAGAATGTTCATATCTTTAGCAGATATGCATCATAGGTCTGTAGGTAAGAAAATAGCAATGAATAAGATTAATCTCTAACAATAATTTTTTAATGCATTTACTTTATGTGATGACATCATGTCATGTGGGTGACCATTTTTGGTTCACTTTCCAAAGAATTGCCTCAGCTAATGAATTTATTTTCCCGAGCGGATGGTTCAGAGGAGAATAACAAGGACGGAAAATCGTTTTGCTACTAAGGCTAGTTTGGTTATGGTGGATTAATTTCTTTTGGAATAGAGAAGGCAGATGGGGAGATAATTTTGTGAGTTGTATAAAATTTGGTAAGAATGTCAAAGATAAAATTCAGTTTTTATGAGATTTTGGATACATTGGCAGGACAGCCCTATTATAACACATTCCTTAAGATTTGTCATAAACATAGAGCACTGAAGTCTGTAGTTAATTATCATTGTGGTGCCAATGAGTTGGAGCCAAAGGCATTGGCTCGGACATCACAGAAATCATTTTCCCCTTTGTTTTTCTTCCTTTAATTAAAAAGACATTTAAAGCTTCCATATGGAATTAAAACACAACGAACACATACTTGGTAGTGATAATTAAAGATGTTTTACTTCTATTGTTATGACCAGACACAAGGTGATTATAAAGTTGAGCCCCTTTTCGAGTCGAATGCTATTGCATGGATGGGGACCTAGATAGTTTTACTAGATCCATTAAGAAAACAGCTTGTGTTGGGATTTTCTTGTGATGTGAGAAGTTATAGCGGATGTAGTTTTTGTTCTGCCATTATGATTTCATTAGAGAAACCATTCAAGGATTTCTCAGAAACATTTAATTGATCCGCTTCTGAACCAAACTAACGTATACACGATGTCTGCACACGTGGGGTGGAGCGCCCGCGCTATGTCCCCATGGTCCCTAATTGACTAGAGCCCTACCTTCTTTAGCATACTTCCAACCAAACTCATCTCCAATAACCTAACCTAGGACTCCAACCTCCCTCTGCAACTGTACACACACACCTTGACATTGGTCCCTTTGCTTGAAATCATAAGGAGAGGTTGGACAAATCCTGCCCAAGATAGTGTTTCTCATCCCTGTTGCTCCTCCGAGCAATGTGCAATCCTCAGCCATTACTACACTATGATATCCCCCCGTACAACTGGTGTGGCAAAATGTACTTTTATCTCCATTTTTCAGTTGATACAAACTATAGTGGCTTGGACTCGAACAATGACAAGATGGAGTTACAGGAAGGAGCTAGAGGTCTTATAGAAAGGATCAAGACAAAACCTCACCCCAAGTCAGCAATATGAAGGAAGCTAGACAGCACTTAAACAAGCGGGATGCAGTACATGCCCCTTCCTGCATCAATGGTACTGAGTGGAGAAGGTTGAAAACAACCAAAGTGGTTGGAAAAACTTAAAGTTTCTACTGTTAATAAAACCAACAGTCTGAGACTGGTTCAACACACCAAAGATTCTATACAACAAAGATAAGCCAACTTCTTCTTCCGAAACGCAATGGGCCGAACGTGTGTATGTAATGGCACGTACGGGCTGGGAACCTGGGCCTTAGTTGGTGTTGGCATCCATTTCAGTAGAAAACCAACCGACTCGCAGTGTAATCAACGTTGCGGGGGAACAGTTGGTGTTAAAAATTATAATTTCTGAAAATTTTTGAGAAGAATTTTTACCAATATCAGAACCGCTTCCATCTCCGCACTAGTATCTTTGCTCACCGTACTATGGGATGTTTGGTGCGGAGACGGAAGTCGGTTACGGAAATAGGGCCGAAAATACCCATGAATCTACCCACTACGCTTTCCGTCGAGTGATCTATCTTGCTTGCTAAGGAAACTCTTTGCAACACACAGGTGAAATGACCCAGTTAAACAAAACACACTAAAATGCCGTTCTTCCTCAGAAAAACAAAGTCAATGGGCATGTCCTAATTCCTACAGAATGCAACCGTTCAAAGCATCCTAGGGTTGCATCGCAGTTTAGTGCGGCAACTGCTCTCTCAGACTGCGAGAAATTGCAGAGAATGTGTTTGCAGTCCATTCCATTATATAAACATAGAGCCTGTTCCCCCCCACTACCCCCCCATTGACACCATGTACATTCATGCTGCCTTGAAAAAAAAATGCAGACCAACGTAACAAGGGACACACACACACATCAGTCATTACTCTCTCTCTTCCCCTCTCTGGAGAGGGATAGAGAGGCGAGAGTGTGAGAGTAGTGGGAAGGGAGAGGAGAGGAGATTTTCCTTTCACGACACTCCCCACTACAAAGATCCGAAAAAAGGATCCTAACACAAAGCATCGCTTTATCCATTTTCTCACGATATGCTGCCGATATGCCCAGTTAACTCCCACCATTTTCTCTATCTTCCTAAAAAGTAACTCTACTATGGACTAAAAAAGTTTCCGTTAAAAAGTTACCTATCCCTGAATCCCTCACGACAACATAAATATATAATATGCCTGGCTATTTCAGCTTATAGAAATGTTACATCAAGAAAAAACGGTAATCTTCATCGTCATTTTAACTTTAGAGGAAACAGAATAACATAATTCTTGAATTAACAAGTTATGGCTTGTAGTACATATATTAAAAATGCATCAGAAACTATATAAAAAGCCGATTTACATCCACATCAGCAATTCTTCACCGAACTTGCTATTTATCTCTCTCAAACTGAACACCATAAGTCGGCATGTTAGAAAAACTTAACCTCATGCGCCTTGCAGTAGTCGTCACCTGCCCGTTGCGCGACTTTGGCACTTGAGAGGTGGGCGGGTTAATATGTGGCGTTTTTCTCCAGCCTGTGTTCAAAAAATATCGATTTTTGTCAGCTGTATAGAGCTGCTCAAATAATCGCTCCGACATCGGTTTTATTATTATTTAAAGGTGCACTGGATAATTTAATAGCAGAGTACAAATTCAAAAAGCAAATATTCTAATCGGTCAACGCCAACAACGGAGACGATTTCACGTACGGACGATAAAAAAAGGCCGTTTAAGTTTTATTACATATAAACGTGCCTTCTTAGGATGCACATAATCAAAATTGCATGTTGCGCGAAAAGGTGGAAAAAGTGAAATATACTAACCTGTCAGTATTTTTCCCTGCCTGATATTGGGGTTTAAATTTCACCCAATGCAACGTTCAAAACGTCGAGATCACAAAATCTCACTCGCAAGAATATTTAAATGGCCATTAATATTATTTGGGAATCCATTTGCCTATAATTCATGACAATGAGATTAAAAATCATTTATATGTAATTCTTGTTGTGCGAATGTTATTTGGACACACTTAGGCATATTTAAAAAAGTTCACTTTTAACCATTAAAAATTGGATAGATGTTTAGATCTAGTAATTGAATTTTTTGTAATTAAGCTACCAATTAGGCAACTACAAATTATATGCTTTATTTCAGGTTCATCCAAGTAAGATTGATCATATTTGTTTCACAAGCCTTCAATCTATAATAACTGAAAATATCATTCAGTTCTCTACATTTTAAGAAACTTATGGCTTTTGATGTCCTCCGCTCACAGCTATTGAGTTAAGCTATGGAAAAGCAATAGGGAAAACATGGCTAAATTCCGAGTATGAAAATGGTCATAACCTTTTTTAATACGAAGATATTAAATTAGGTTGTCCAAATTATGGCCTTTTAATTCTTATCTTATGGATAAATTGCAGACTTGATTTTTAAAATCTCAAAATTTTTGTAAACATTGCTACTACAAAAAGCTTTATCCTTCCTACTTGCCTCCTGATAATGGAACTAAGATATCTGTAGATTCCTAAAGAATATCGTTGCCTACCCACCAGTAATTTGACTGTTTCCAAGCTTAAAATGTGGAGCAATCATTATATATCCGTGTAAATCGCAATTTGTGTTTTATACAAAACAAAGTGCAGGAGGAGGCCATTTGGCCCTTTGTGCCCAGTCACCCCTTTCAATGTGATCATGGCTGATCACCCCCCAATCGTTTGCCTTGTCCCAATATCCCATGACTTCGCTATCCTTTAAGAGCACTACCTAGCTCTCTTTTGAACGTATTCACAGAGAACCCGGCCTCCATCCGGCATAGAAATTACAGAATTCACAACTCCCGTGTGATACACATGACTATAATTAAATTCCATACCAACACCAATTTATTACATGCTGTCATTCATAGTTCAGCAATTGGGCCCTGTATTTGCTGACCAGGAAGTACGCTATCAACAAAGACTACTGTTTGTCAATTTTCCGATTTACTGCCATTATGCCTCCTGGCATGTAGGGCAGCAACAAAGGTACCCACTAGCCCCATCCTGTTGATTACTTCATTGCTGTTCGTAACATATTTGTTTACGAGAGACAGAGACAGGGTTGTTTCCGGCCCTGTTTCTCAACCCTCCAACCTGGAAGGACCAGTGGAATCGCGTCTTCCTCTCACTCTACCCTTCGACCTGTCCAGCATGGGAGACCGTAACAGGAGACGAATTTCCCGCTGGCATAGCTCTAGGGGTCACTGAGACACACAAGCTCCCCGATCAGGAACATGGTTGCAATCCAACGGGGAGACTGTTGTCAATTGTTTGCATTTAATTATTTTCTGACATTTTTTTTGGACACTAAGAGTAAAAGTTATACTGCACACAGTATGTGTTTTAGGATTTCTCAAATGTGATTGCCTATTACAAACTCTAATGAAAGTCGCCCCCCTGTGGCCATCTATCATATATCATCATCATCACATAAAAAAATAAAATCTGTATACTTAACAGTCTGATCTTGTATAATAATTTGTGGTGTGTGTGGTTTGTGTTTTATTTCACATCTCGAAAAATCGATGCGCAAAAGTAAAATTTTCTGCAGAAGATTTTCCCCTGAGTCCCGAATCGCCTTATCTTAAAATGTCATACTTTAGTTCCCCTCGAGTTATACTGAAAATGATCAAACACTGACTGACAATACTTTGAATTTAAAAAACAAATGTCTTTCGCTGATGATGAGCTCCGCGGTGTGTTTCTACGAGCAAAGCGAGTGAATTCAACCCCCCCCCACCAATCCTTCTCCTCCCCCCCCCCCCTCCCCCCCCCCCCCCCCCCCCCGTTAATCAAAAGGCGCACAAAGAATAACAGGTCGGGACCTGTAACTGGGCCTCTCGGCTCGGTCCTGCTCAGTCCAGGCTGAGGTCTAACGCGTCGTACAGGGTCGTCTCGGGTCCCCGGTCCCTCTCTGGCCCCTCTCTCTCTCTCGTTGCCACCCCTCCCTCTCTCTCTCTCTCCTCTCTCTCTGGCTTGCCCCTCTCTCTTCCCTCCCCCCTCTCTCTAACCTCTCTCTGCCCCCCTCTCCTCTCTCTGTGCCCACCCGTCAGCTCTCTGTGCCCCCCCTCTCTCTCGTGTGCCCCCCCTCTCTCCTGTGCCCCCCCTCCTCTCTGTGCCCCCCTCTCACTCTGTGCCCCCCCCTCTCTCTGTGCCCCCCCTCCTCTCTCTGTTGCCCCCCCTCTCTCTCTGTGCCCCCCACTCTCCTCTTGCCCCCCACACTCTCTCTGTGCCCCCCGCCTCACCTCTGTGGCCCCCCCTCTCCTCTGTGCCCCCCCTCTCTTCTCTGTGCCCCCCCCCTCTCTCTCTGTGCCCCCGGCGGCCGGCCTCTCTCTCTGTGCCCCCCCTCACTCTCTGTGCCCCCCCTCTCTCTCTTTGCCACCCCCTCTCATCTCTGTGCCCCCCCTCTCTCTCTGTGCCCCCCTCTCTCTCTGTGCCCCACTCTCTCTCGTGCCCCCCCTCTCTCTCTGTGCCCCCCCTCTCTCTCCTGTGCCCCCCCTTCTCTCTCTTTGGCCCCCCCTCTCTCTCTGTGCCCCCCCTCTCTCTCTGTGCCCCCCATCTCACTCTGTGCCCCCCTCTCTCTCTGTGCCCCCCCTCTCTCTCTGTGCAGCCCTCTCTCTCTGTGCCCCCCCCTCCGTGCTCTCCTGTGCCCCCCGCCTATCTCTCTGTGCCCCCCCTCTCTCTCTGTGCCCCCCCTCTCTCTCAGTGCCCCCCCTCTCTCTCTGTGCCCTCCCTCTCTCTGTGCCCCCCCCTCTCTCTCTGTGCCACCCCCTCTCTCTCTCTGTGCCCTCTCGTGCCCCCCTCTCCTCTCTGTGCCCCCCCCTCTCTCTCTGTGCCCCCCCTCTCTCTCTGTGCCCCCCCCCCTCCTCTCTCTGTGCGCGTCCCCACCCCCTCTCTCTCTGTGGTGCCCCCCCTTCACTCTCTGTGCCCCCCCTCTCTCTCTGTGCCCCCCCTCTCTCTCTCTGTGGCCCCCCCTCTCTCCTGTGCCCCCTCTCTCTCTGTGCTCCCTCTCTCATCTGAGTCCCCTCTCTCTCTGTGCCCCCCCTCTCTCCTGTGCCCTGCCCCCCCTCTCTCTCTGGTGCCCCCCTCTCTCTCTCTGTGCCCCCCCTCTCTCTTCTGTGCCACCCCCCCTCTCTCTCTAGCCCCCCGGTCTTCCTCTCTGTCCCCCCCCTTCTCTCTCCTGTTGCTGTGCCC
The DNA here is from genome assembly GCA_035221665.1 of Okamejei kenojei. NCBI lineage: Eukaryota > Metazoa > Chordata > Chondrichthyes > Rajiformes > Rajidae > Okamejei > Okamejei kenojei. The sequence continues at coordinate 47,534,393 of CM069139.1, forward strand.
CTCTCTCTCTCTCTCACTCTCCTCTCCTCCCTCCCTCTCCTCCCTCCCTCTCCCCCCCCCCTCCTCTCCCCCCCCTCTCTCGCCCCTCGCCTCTCCCTACCCCCCTCTCTCTCCCCTCCCTCTCTCCCCCCTCCCTCTCTCCCCCGCTCTCTCCCCTCTCTCCTCCCCCCCTCTCTCTCCCCCCTCTCTCTCCCCCCCTCACTCTCCCCCCTCTCTCCCCCCCCTCCCTTCTCCCCCCCCCCCCCTCTCCCCCCTCCCTCTCTCCCCCCCTCCCTCTCCCCCGGCCTCCCTCTCCCCCCCCCTCCCTCTCCCCCCCCTTCCCTCCCCCCCCTCCCTCCCTCCCCCCCCTCCCTCTCCCCCCCCTCCCTCTCCCCCCTCCCTCTCTCACCCCCTCCCACAGTCCCCCCTCCCTCTCCCCCCCTCCCTCTCCCCCCCTCCCTACTCCCCTCCCCCCCTCCCCCCTCCCCCCCCCCCCCCCGCCCCCCCCCCCCAGCCCCCCCCCCCCCCCCCCCCCCCCCCCCCCCCCCCTCCCCCCCCCCCCCCCCCCCCCTCCCCCCCCCTGACTCCCCCCCCGCCCCATCTCCGCCCCCCCCCCCCTTCGCCCTCTCCCCCCCCCCCCCCCCCCCCCCCCCCCCCCGCCCCACCCCCACCCTCTCCCCCCCCCCCCCCCATCACCTCTCCTCCCCCCCCTCCCTCCTCCCCCCCCCCTCCCTCTCCTCCCTCCTCACCTCCCCCCCCCCCCCCTCTCCCCATCCTCCCCTCCACCCCCCCCCCCCCCCCCCCCCCCCCCCGTCCTCCCCCACCCCTCCCCCCCCCCCCCCCCCCCACACACCCCCCCCTCCCCCCCCTCCCCCCCCCCCCACCCCCTCCCCCCCTCCCCCCCCCCCCCCCCCCATCTCTCCCCCTCCCCCCCCCCCCCCCCCCCCCCCTCCCCCCCCCCCCCCTCCCCCCCCCCTCCCCCCCCCCCCCCCCCCCCCTCCCCCCCCCCCTCGCCTCTCCCCCCCCCCCCCCTCCCTCTCCCCTCCCTCCTCCCCCCCCTCACCCCCCCCCCTCCCCATCCCCCTCCGCCCCCTAAGTGTTGTGTTATGTGGGCTTTGAGTGTTAACTATGGGGAGATTGGCGTTGTTAAGACACCACCCACCACCTCCACCCCTCCCCCACTCCCCCCACCCCCCCCCCCCCCCCACCTACCCCCCCCCCCTCCCCCCCACGCCCCCACCCCATCTCCCCCCCACCCCCCCCCCCCTCCCACCCCCCCTACCCTCTCCACCACAATGCCCCGTCTTACACATCTGGCCCCAACAACGACCAAACCCACCCAACCCACAACCCCTCCCCCCCCCCCCCCTCCCCCCCCCCCTCTCCCATCCCCCCCCCTCGCCCCACCGCCCCCTCCCCCCCCCCTTCCCCCCCCCCCCACCCTCCTCCTCCCCCCCCCCTCCCCCCCTCACCTCCCCCCCCCCCCCCACCTCTCCCCCCCCCCCCCCTCCCCCAAACACCCTCACCCCCCCCCACCCACACCCCCCACCTACCCACCCACCACCCCCCCCCCCCCCCCCCACCTCCCCCCCCCCACCGCCCCACCACACACCCCCCCCCCCTCCCCCCCCACCCCCCCCCCCACCCCCCCCCCCAACACCCCCCCCCACGCCCCTCCCCAACCCCTCCCCCCATCCCCCCCCCCCCACCCCCCCCACCCCCCCCACACCCCCACCCTCCTCCCTCACCCCCCCTCCCCCCCACCACCCCCCCCCCCCTCCCCGCCTCCCCGCCCCCCCCACCCCCCCCCCGCCCCCACTCCCCCCCTCCCTCCTCCCCCCTCCCCCCAACCCCCCACCCCCCCCCCCCGCCCCTCCCCCCCCCGCCCCCCCTCTCCTCCTCCTCCTCCCCCCCCCCCCTCCCCGTCACTCCCCCCCCCACCCCTCACTCCCCCCCCCTCCCCTCCTCCCACCCCCCCCCCCTCCCCCCCCTCCCACCCTCCCCCTCCCCCTCCCCTCCCCCCTCGCTCCCCCCCACCCACCCCGCCCACCCCCTCCCCCCCACCTCCCCGCCCCCACCACCCCCCCCCCCCCCCCCCCTCCCTCCCCCCCCCCCCCCCCCCCTCCCCCCCCCACACCCCCCCCTCTCTACCCTCCCCCCCTCCCCCTCCCCCCTCCACCCCCCCCCCCTTCCCCCCCTCCCCCCCCCCCGCCCCCCCCCCGACCCCCCACACGCCCACACCCCCCCCCCACACCCCCCCCCCTCCACCCACCCACTCTCTCTCCACACTCTCCCCCCCCCCTCTCCCTCCCCCCCCCTCCCTCCCCCCCCTCCCACTCCGTCTCCCTGCCCCCCCCCCTCCCCCCCCCACTCCCCCCCCCCCCCCACACCCCCCCCACCCCCACACCCCCCCCCCCCCCCCTACACCCTCCCCCCTCTCCCCTCCCCCCCCTCCCACTCCTCCCACTCCCCCCCCCTCCCCTCCCCCCCCACCCCCCCTCCCCCTCCCACCCCCTCCTCCTCCCATCCCCTCCCTCCCGCTCCCCCCACACCCCCCCCCCCCCTCCCTCCCACCCCCCCCCCCCCCCTCCCCCACTCCCCATCCCGCCCCCCCCACACCCCCCCCCCCCCCCCCACCCCCCCACCCCCCCACCCCCCCCCCCCCCCCCCTCACCCCACACACCCCCTCCCCCCACCCCTCTATCCCTCCCCCCCCCCCCTCCCCCCCCCCCCTTCTCCCACCTCCTCCCCCCCCCCCCCCTCCCCCCTCCTCTCCCACCTCCTCCCCCTCCCCACTCCCCTCCCCCCTCCCCCCCCCGACCTTCCTCCACACCCCCCCCCCCCCACCCCCCCCGCATCCCCCTCCCACTCCCCACCCCCCCCCCCCCCACCCCCCCCCCCTCCCCCAGCACCCCCCACTCCCCCACCCCTCCACTCCCCCCTACCCCGCCCTCCCCCCACTCCACCCCCCACCACCCACTCCTCCCCCCCCCCCCCCCACTCCCCCCCCCTCCCTCCCTCGCCCCTCTCCCCCTCTCACCCAAGTTTCCACCCACTCCCCCCCCCCCCCCTCCTCCACCCCCCCCCTCCCTAATTGGGCGCCTCACAGACAATATCCAGTCTTCCATCAGCTACCCCCCCCACCACCCACCCCCCCCTCCTCTCCACCCCCCCCCCCCTGCCCCCCCTCTCCCCCCCCCCCCCCGCCCCCCACCCGTCACCCCTCCGCCACCCCCCCCTCCCCCCCCCCCCCTCCCCCCCCTCTCCCCCCCCGCCCCTCCCCTCCCCCCCCCCCCTCCCCCCCCCCCCCGCCCCCCCTCCCCCCCCCTCCCCCCCGCCCCCCTCTCCCCCCTCCCCACCCCCCCTCCCCCCCCCTCCGCCCCCCCCCCCCTCCCCCCCCCCCCCCCCCTTCCCCTCCCTCTCCTCCCACCCATCCCCCCCTCACACTATCCCCACTCCCCCTCTCCCCTCACCCACCCCCCCCTTCCCGCTCCTTTCTCCCCCCCCCCCCGCTCCCCCCCACCCTCTCCCTCCCCCCCCCCCCCCAACCCCCCTCCCCCCCCAAATACCCCCCCCGCCTGCCAACACCTGGCTCTCACCCCCCCGCCTCCCTCACCCCCCCCCACCCTCCCCCCCCACCTCCCTCTCCCCCCCTCCCTCTCCCCCGCCACTCCTCTCCCCCCCCTCCCCTCCCCCCCTCCCTCTCCCCCCCCTCCCTCACCCCCCCTCCCTCTCACCTTCTTCCCCCCACCCACCCCCCTCCTCCCTCTCTCCCCCCCCACTCCCCCCACTCTCCCCCCCTCTACCCCCCCCACACCGCCTCCCCCCACCTCTCCCCATATACCCTCCCACTCACACCCCCTCCCTCTCCCCCCCCCCCCTCCCCTCTCCCCCCCCTCTCCCTCCCCCCCCCTCCCACCCCCCCCCTCCCTCTCCCCCCCCTCTCTCACTCCCGCCCCTCTCTCTCTCCCCCCATCTCACTCTCCCCCCTCTCTCTCTCCTCTCCCCCCATCTCTCTCTCCCCCCTCTCTCTCCTCCCCCCTCTCACTCTCCCCCCACCCCACCCCCTCAAGGGGGGTGGTTAGTGTGTGTGGGGGGGGGGTGTTAGGCTGTGTGTGACGCCGCAGGTTGCCCCCCACAACCGCGCCTTGAGGGGACGGGACCCAACGGTCCCACTTGGTCTAGTAACTATTAAAATCCTGATCATTATGTGTGTTTGTTTGTTTGTTTGTGTATAATCACCGCAAAAAAACGACGCGGTAACAATAACATTTTTACATATTCCCGTGGAGTCCAAAATCTACTTATCTGAAAATTTAATGTTTTATTTCTTGACTTATTACCGAAAATGTTAAAAAATATAAAAACTTTGAATTTAATAACGACTGCCTTTCAGTAATGACGCAACAATGGTTGCTTTCCGCGCGACATTCTTCTAACGCGCTGCGAGTGACGTCATCACACCCCGACCTCCTGCCCCCCCCCCACTTTTATTCAAACAGACATGGAAAGGACAAGCAAAGTCGGGCCCCTGCACTGGAGCAGCCGAGCTCTCGGTCCTCGGGAAATTTCCGCATCCGCCCGCGAAGGGATTTCAATCGAAATTACCGATTTTTCTATTATGTTTTAGCCCGACCAAATCAGCCCAAGCAGTCGCTAAGTGCAATCGCGCCAGTCACATAAAGCGCTCCTGTACCGGTCACTCTTCTTGGCGCCAATCAACCGCTGTCTAAGGGGTCAACCGAGCGTCCCTTAAAATTCCGCTTCGACACTATAATTCTCCAATAGCCGCTGACCACCGCGGGCGTTTCATCCTATCTTTGATCAGCTTTCTCTTAAAATTCCCGCCAATCGACAAATAGTTTCCTGCCAGTCCCAATCAGGAGTCCCGCTGTCTCCAGGGGCGTTGCAAACCAATCACATAAGCGCCGATCACTATCGCGGCCATCATAACGCAGTCATCGAGGGCGTTGCGGCCAATCACCTAATGAAACAGATGATGGCTGCAAAGCCGTAAAGAGAAAAACGAACATGTTACAGCTTAACCGGCAAGAAAGAAGCTGGTCTCCAAATGGAGGCGTGTGGTTCACATCCCACTTAGACATCACATGTAAATAACTTCCAGACTCAGTACAAGATTCAAACACATCTTTAATCAATACAAACACTGTCCTCTCTCCATCATCAAAACATGCTGGCCAGACAGACAATCCAACACGCCCACATGCAGCCTTTCTACCTGGTCATACCTGATGAACTGTAAGTTCAGATGGGGTTTCGTCAAGGTCACAAGGGGTGCTAACCCACATCCGTACAAGACGTATATTTCAAATGAGGCCACACAGCGTTACCCAGGAGGCCGGACCGCCACAACTGCACGCGCCCGAAAGCCTGTTCTACTGCCGGGAATGCTACTACATCCGGGACTTGCTTAGCCCCCCTGGCCCCCGCATGCAACAGCCTTGCGCCTCATCAGCCGCGGCAGCCCCTTCTGCCACAACCTCCACCCAAGCTCTGCCCTGGACATCGCTGGCAGCGGACAATTTAGAATGTGCGGGAAGCAACAAAACCTCTTCTAGTCGACTTCCTTTTCAAATTGGTTTGAATAGAAGCCAACTGACCTCGCATCAAGGATGTCATCCAAAACTGAAAAGACACTTCTCTACCTTTGGCGCTCAACCGTCCCCTGAGAAACCGACAATGGACGGCAGTTTCACCAGCCACATGTTCAAGCTATTCCAACCGATGGAACATCCCAGCACGTCACGAGCAGTCCCTGAGTATCCACAGAGTAATGTCTCGCTGAACCGCTGCTGTCAGAAGCGCAAAACACTATGCCTGGAGCGAGCACAGATTTCAAAGTCAGGTAGACGTTTTATCTCAATCTCCTGATCTCAGAAATGTGTCAGGGACGGAAACCCTGGATCGCCCGCACAGCGACGTATGTCGCGATTGACGAGGCCTCCAGTACCCATCTACAACAACATAACTGGATTACCTCAGGTGCTGAAAGCCTGCACTATCCAGAAACATTTACAAGAGCAGCACGATTATCCAGAAACGGTCCATACGACAGATCCAGCCGCCCACACAGGCCTTTACTTCCGGGTCAGGTCGTCCGTCCTACGAACTTCAACTGGACATTCCCGTCTGGGCACGTGGTCAACCCAGACTGTGAACCACGGTCCCTTCAATTGTTTAAAAAACGAAAAAAAATGGCATAAAAAAAAAAAAAAAAAAAATGTAAATAAAAATAAAAAAAATAGGTAAAAAAAAAAAAAACAAAAAATCCCACCCCCCTCACACCCCACCCCCTCCCCCCCCACCCCCCCCCCTGGTATACTGTGAGGGAGCGTGTACCGGAGAGTACGACAACCCACCTGCTTGTTGTGAGGGATCCTCGACCACTGCCGACCTGGTCCTATGCACACCGCTCCACGCCTTTTGCAATACCCCCACCCTCCCTCCCGGCATGCCTTGTATTCCTTCCTCCCACGTCCATCGAGGTCTCCACCTAACCACGGGGACTCTCCCCACCGCATAGTTTCCCCTTTCGGTCACCCACAGGCCTCCCATTCACGTCATTTCGCCTCATGCTCTCCGTCTCATTTTTTCAAGTTGAGGTGAGGGGAGGGTTTGGTCGCACGCGCTCGGGCCGTGTTAGTAGACCACCAACAGATATGGCGAGTATTTTAACCCCAAGGCAATGAGGTTCCCTTTCACTCATTTAACCATTGGGGGGAAGGATGCGATTGATGTTGCATGTTCATCAATCACACATCCAGCTCAGCACTCACTAACTCCACCCCACAGTAAACATAAACTAAAACTATTTCTGGAGCATTGACAGTTTTTGAGCAAGCCAGGATGTGTAGAAAACTAACCATCCCTTCAGCTGTTAAGTTTTAGTACTGATTAAAGATGTGGTTTGAATCCATGTACTGAGTCTGGAAAGTCATTCACAACAGGAAGCCATGTTGAGCAGGGTTTTAACACATAGAAAGTGTCAGGCAACGAGAATCAAAGCTTCGTAATGTTCATCTCATAGGTTTATCACAAAGTCAATTTTATCGTCACAAATGCACATTACATTCAGTGAAATGGATTTACCAGGCAGCCATACACTTAAAAGAAAACACACAATCTAAATTACTAAAAGTCTGATCTTGACTACTTCCTGGTGTTCTGTATATTGATTTAGAAAAAACGCAGCCACATACGGTTGATATTTTTGCCTCTTACACAGAGTCCCCCTTCCGCTGGCAGGACGAGAGGACTTTTCTCATCGAATAAAAATAAAAGTGTTTATAAGTGTTTAATACAAGCAGCGATTCTTTCCTCACACCTGAAGCCATGCCTCCTTCCGGATGGACTATAAAAAAAATCCCCCCCAAAACCCTAAATGTTGAGTTGCCACAGTCCTGTCTGCAGATGCGGAAGCGAGAGGTCACTGTCTCACAGTCCCAGACAGTGAATAAACACTGAACACATGTCTACTAAACGAGATGATTGTGGTTTTAAACTGACCTTGAAGTGCCCTTAATGTGGGTTTGACATGAAAATGTGTTGATTGGAAATAAGCACAGCAAATTTTGGTGTGTGGTTGGTTTGAAATAAAGCACCGCAAATGGTATGTGGTGTTGATTTGCAATATCTCACATCAAATGGTTGGGTGGAGGTGTTTGAAATAAAGCACCACAAATAGTTGGTGTGGTTGGTTTGAAGATAGAAGCACAGCAAATGGTTATGGTGTTGGTTGGTTTTTAAGTAAAGGCACAGCAAATGGTTGGTGTGGTTGTTTGAAATAAAGCACAGTAAAATGGTTGGTGGTGTGGTTTGGAAAAAGCACGCATTGGTTTGTGGTGATGGTTTTGAAGTAAAGCACAGCAAAGGATGGTGGTTGATGGTTTGAAATGGAAAATGATTAAAAGTCTAAACTTTGACAGCATCCTGTTTGCATTTGTATATTGAATTTAGATAAAACAAAGCTAACCATATTACTGCTGTGATATTTTGTCCATCTTACACAGTCCCCTCCGCTCAATCAGGTGCAGAGGATTCTTCTGATCAATGACAAATCAAAGTGTTATTAAGATTAAAAAATGTAAAAAATCCTCTCATCCTGTCAATCATTGGTGTGTGCCATGAAGGCTCACACTCCTTCCGTGATGGGAGGAGGATTCTATAACCACCTGAGTGTGGGGTGTGGCCTCAGACTCCTGCGAGATGGGGGAGGAGAGGTCACGTCTGAACTGTGAATCAATCTGAACACCCCTGAAAGACTACTGAACTATGAGCGGTTGTTTATGTGGTGTGTTGAGTTGGTGGTTTTTATGATGGGTTTTTTGGTGTGGTTGTCACCCTCTTTTAATAATGTATGGAAACTGCATTTTTGAATTTGGTGGCCTTGTACCCTGCATGAAATGGTATTGAAACTGAATTTGGATTTGTGGCCTAGCAACCTGCTCGAAAGTGGTAGTGGTAGGATTACTGGCACTTGAATTGGTGGTCTTGGACCCTGCTTGAAGTGGTATGAAAACTACAGTTGAATTTGGTGGGCCTTGCACCCTGTTTGAAAAGAGTGGTAAAACTGAGTTTGAATTTGGTGGCCTTGCACCCTGCGTGAAGTGATCTGATACATGCAATTGAATTGAGTGGCAGTGCCTGATTGAAGTTGTAGAAATGCATCCCTTGATATTGGTGGGCCTTGGCACCATGCTTGAAATGGGAAAAATGCATATTGTGGAATTTGTGGCCCCTTGCACACGCTTGAAATGGAATTTCATGAAATAGCCATGTGTCAACTGCCTGCCCCACCAGCCGTGATGTGAGTGCCAGAACATCCATGGCTTGGAGTAGTTGAAGGAAGCTGCACCCATGAATCAATTTGGCCCTCAATGGTCATTTCTAGCAGCTCTGTTACCAGTACCCACAACCACCTGAGAAGTGCAATTCCGCCCTCCCCCCCTCCCTTCTTGAGTTCAAACCCCTAGCTCCAGCTCCAGAAAAGCGGTGCGGGGGTGGCGGCGGGGTGGGGGGGGGGTGGTGGTGTTTGTTTGGGGTGTAGTGGAAATGGGGATATAGCGGTTGCCATCCCACCACCACTGTTAAATTACTCAATATTGGCCATCAATATGGAATGGTGGAAGGTGAATATTGGTGTTGGGGACCACTGCCCTCCCATGTGAAAACATGGGACCACCCATCTGGACACATTCCCAATTTAGTAGTAGGTACGTACTAAAATCTAAACTCAAACATCCACCCACACATCTCTCACTGGGTCAGTTGCCATAGAACCCCCCGTAGTCACCGCTCAACGTAGAGAGCTGCGCACCTCGATTCGTATAGGCCCTCTCGTCGGTGATGACCTAATCCGACGGTCGCGGATGGTGAAAACACATCTTGTTGCGTCTGGGAGGGAGATCTTGAATATTGGCACTTTCTACTGGAGTCCGCGGCATCTGTGTTTATAGGCAGCAAGGCTGGCGGTTGGAGCTCTTCTACGGACGATCCCTAGCGAGGGCAGTAGTCCCAGTCCCAGCTAGAAAAGTAGAAAAAAAGAATGAAACCAAAAAAAAGTCCACGGTCCCCGATGCCACCCAACGCGGCCCGGGGCTCTTTATGCTCCAGCAAACTACCAGCCCCACGTGTCATAACAACAACAACAAGGCCAGCATTTGAGAGAGCACTCCTCTTCTGGCGACTCCCGGCAAGAAGTTTCGCCCCGCTACTCTGATGGGAGAAAAGTCCTCGCTTAAATGCGCGTAGTTACTCGGGAATAGGTCGCTCAGACAATCCATGATTGTGTTAGGCAGCGCGAGGGAGGAGTCATGGAAAATGAAAAAGTCGCTCTCTCGTAGAGGAGGCGGCCGCCGGAAAAGAAGAAAAGCGGTTTCTTCCTTTCGCCTCCTCCTCCTGTCCCCCACATAAGACATTCCGAGGGGACACCCGAAATGACTCTAGCAAAAAAAAAAATCAAAATATAGGTGGGCGTCAGGTACCGTCTCGCATCATCATCACCACCATTATGAAACCCTGTCGGTGCGGGCAAAGAGACATTTCAGGTAACATTTTTGAAGATTTTTTTAGCTATATGAAGTCAATTCTTTCATGAATATTTGTCTACGTTAATGAAAAATCGCTTCTGTTGCTCCACAATAAAGCTTGGGATCACTTTTCAATTTGTTGAAAATGCAGTTCAGAGGGCGTTCGTGAAGCTAGTGAATGTAATAATATCATATCAATCCAGGAATGATGCTGGAAAAAAAAAGGTATGTGTATGGGGGAGGCCCCGTCAGCCAGCCATGGTCGACAATTCAAAATGGGTGGATTTAGGATCAAAAATGAACGCCGGATAGATGTTGGTTGGGGCGGCAGTCACAACACGTACACGAGGGGCTTACATTTCAGAGACGAAGGGTACCATCAATATCGGGAATGAGATTCTATTTAGGGTTTTTTTTTTTGAGATTGTGGTACCACAGACGTGAGTGTATGAGCGTGTGGCGAGGTGGAATTAAATCGAAGCTAGCGCAAAGGTCTGTTGTGGTAATAATCACATAAAACTCCATTGAACTGGCTTCAACATCACCTTCACATATGCTTGTATAGCATTTTTAGAAATAGCACATTTCGTGTCAGACGCGATTTGCGCGACGTCACAAGGTTGGGCGGCCCACCAGATTCTCAGATGGGGGCAACGTTAGCCGCATTTAAATTAACATACCGTTATATTCCCCGACCTGACCTGGGCCTTTCTACCCGGAGGGACCCAGGCTTGGGTATCGGCCGTCATGTAGGCATCGAGCCGCGCGTGAATAGACATGAACCGCAGTCGGACTCATTACCTGGTACAATACGTGAATTGTTGATTATATATTAGTTTATCCTGGGGATGTGAGGAAGGGAGCAGTTTACACGTCCACATATGAAGTGAGGCCTCAGTCGGTAGGCCAACCGTGCTGGGTGCGGCGTCTATGCCGCTGGCAGCTTTAGTGGCGGTTTGTACGCCGTGCCCACGTGATCGGGAGCAATGGGGACAACGGGTGTGCTAAGTGAGGGAAAACGCTGTTATGTAATGGGAGGGAGTTGGGTTTGGGGCATGGCGTGTCTGATGGTCGAATGGAGTATGATTGGGACTGTGAGGTGGTGCGGCACCGACAAGAAGTCATATACGATGGGAGGGGAGTTTGGTGGGGGGGGGGGGGCGGGGGGCGGGGGGGGGGTCATATGAGTCGGGGGGTGGCTGGGGAGGTGGGGAGAGCTAACGAAAGGAGGGTGGGGGGGGGGGGAGGAGTAGGGGGGGGGTGGGGCAAAGCTTAAGGGGATTTAGGGGGGGGGGGGGGGCTCCATAAACTAAACAAGCATAGCCAATAGGGAGAGATTTGGGGTATTGAGGCCGGTGGTAGGTCACCCTACACTGGTTGGTCATGGTGGGTGCGCCATTTGGTATCATGTTTACTATTGCCCAGCCAAAACTACAAGTTTTTTTTTCAGGTTTTTTATAAGTACTTCCGCCGCTTCGAGCGCAAAAGGGGGTGTGGGGGACACACAGCATACTGGCGAAGTCCGTTGTCGCAGGTGGCCCACGGAGCTTGGCCGCAGGGGTTGTAATTTTTCTGGCCGGTTTTTGTGAGTCACTGGCTTCCCCGGGACTTCTCCCATACGGACGTCCCTCTGCACGAGAGCGGCGGTTTGAAGGTGACATTATAGAGACCGCCCCGCTCCCCGCCTTTACCATCCTCTAAACTTGCCCATCTTGTGGGAAGAGAGGCGGGAATTGGGTGCCGATATCCCCCCCCCCCGTCGCGTAGGCACGATCCAGCCGCTGGGGTGGGGGGTGTGTGGGGTGTGTGTGGGGGGGTGTGGTGGTGGCGTTCTTTGTGATCGGGTGTGGGGGCGTTGGGTTGGAGGGCGGGGTGTCTGGGGTGTGGTCGATGTGGGGTGGGTGGCGGTGGCGGTGTTGGGGCTAGGAGAACTCGTCCGCTCGCGACCAAGAACGCAACGTATAGCTTAGGGAAAAAGAGCTTTAGAATACTCCAAGAACGAGAGAAGCAGTTGTTCCCGTCAATGTTGGATGAGTCAGAAGGTAAACCTAGAGAAATGTTATATTGACCCCATACAAGTCTCTACTAAAAAAGAAAGCGAGTGCAACCCTCCCCGCCCTATTTTATCGCCCTCCCCACTCCTACTATCCTTTCCTCCTCATACCCTCCCCCTCTACACCTACTCACTCCTGCCCCTCTTTCTTCTATCCCTCGAGCCATCCCTTCACCCCTGCCATCCCAGCCTCCCCTCCCCCTACCTCCTCCCCCTCCCTCTCTACCCCTTTTACCTTGCTAAGCTCCTCTCCTGGGGATTGAAGGGAGGGTTGAAGAGGAGGAGAAGGGAGTGCTGGGGATAGGAGAAATGAGCTGGGCCCTGCGCAGTTGGCTATGCCGTGAGTGGTGTGTGGAAATTGTTCTGGGGAACGGGCTTGCGTTGGGGGAACGGAGTGAGTGAGTGGTGGAATATTGGTTTGTGGGACTGGCCACCAACCAACGGTCCGCACCTTGGTTCCTGGTATTATAATAAAAAGAATATAATATACCCGACCAGGTTGCGGCCGTTGGGGGGTGAGGGGTAGTTGTATATTGTAGATAGACAACAAGCTGAGAGTAAAACACAGTAGGTCAGTCAACATCTCCAGAGAAAAATAAGAAATAGGTGTTTGCAATCAATGTAGAATTAAATAAGAACAGATTTTTTTTTTATAAGTTTTTCCTATATTTTCGAATGATTTATATTGTTCCTTGGAAATTGTTTGTTTGACTTGAAGTGCATTTTCTCGTGCGGAACATATATTTTTTTGCTAACTCTCCATGATTCTCTAAAAAACCCCTTCCAAAATTTTCCTCTGCTATTAATCATTGCTTATTCATTAGAAACAATAGAAAATAGGTTGTAGGAGTAGGCCATTCGGCCCTTTCGAGCCTGCACCGCCATTCTATATGATCTTGGCGATAAGCAACACAGTATCCTGTACTGCCTTCTCTCCATACCCTGACCCTTTAGCACAAGGGCCACATCTAATCCCTCTTTAAATATAGCAATGGACTGGCCTTCAACCTACCTTCTGTGTTAGAGAATTTCTGGAATAGAAATAGTAGTATTCCTTATAGTTAGAGAATCTGCCTTCAAGCCACACCAATTGCAATTGGGAGCCATGAAAAAAATATGCATTATATGAGTATGTGAGGTACACCTCTAATTATTTTTCCTTCATGGACAAATAGACCAATGGGTGCAGGAGGAGTAGTCCATTTGCCCTTCGAGCCAGCAGCACCGCCAATGTGATCATGGCTTATATCCCGAATCATACACGTTCCTGCCTTCTCCCCATATACCCTGACTCCGCTATCTTTAAGAGCCCTATGTAGCTCTCTCATGAAAGTATGGCAGAGAAGTAGAACCAGGACCTTCCACTGCCCTCTGAGGACATAGAATTCCAACAGACTCATAATTCTTGTGAGAAATAAGTGTTTTCCTCTCTCCGTTCTAATGGACCTACCCATTTTATTCTTAAAGCTGTGGCATGGTTTCAGTAACTCCCCCAACGATTCGGGATCATGTTTCCTGCAATTGAAATGCCCCTATCCAAACCAGCCTCCCTTTACAATACATGAGGATTGGGCCAGTTAATTGAGCATGGAATAAATATCCTGCAATCCTTTCTAATCAAATGAGCCAACAAGTGATAAAAAAACGATCCATTCATTTATTATTTTACTACGTTAATAACACATGACCCACCAGTTAAAGGTAGCTAAACAGTGTGGATCTATTTTGCCTTGAACATTGTAGTAAAGACTTCAGTTACGGAATCTTAGGTCACCATCTCTGTATTTGATCTAAAGTATCTTAGTTAATTTAATTGCCTAAGCTGCAAAAAGAACCATGTTGTAATCTTCAAAAACATTAATCAGGAAAGATGGATTTATTGATTGGGCTGCTTGTAGATGCAGTACGGCCTGGGCAGGCACTAGACAGACACTAAAGTTATGCCATTGTAAATTGACTAGCTTTTTTCAGCAATCTCAGTGAGCAGGAAGCAGTGAAGTGGGGGAATTACTTTCGGATCATTTTATTGATTACACCCATAGGACATTTTGTTACCATTATTTCATTAAAATACAATAAAACTCTATTAATTTTGGTATGCTCAGAAATGTGCTGCAGTGCCTTCTTGGTAGATTTGCAGATAATTGAATGTTTATTCCAACACATCTTTAAGCGTTCTTTTAAGATGTATCTGCAGTGTAAGTATTTAATATTTCCAAGCCAGTGCCTTATTTCAAGGGAATGCGGAAACTGAACTCAGTGTGAGTTTTAAAGGAGTGCAAGAACGATTGGGGGAGGGATTTTAGTAAAGAAGCGTTGAGGTGAGCCACAAGTTCAAAGGGAGGGCTGGTTGATGGGCTTTTCTATTGGCAGGAAACATATCATGCGGTGGAGCCTCATGTCCAGTTTCTTATCATGGGGGTGAAATCCTGATACAATGAAACTTTTGCTTGCAGCACATGCTGGCAATTAGACTCATACCACATAGGAAACTAAATTAGCATCATACCACCAATTCACAAGACTGATAAATTTAAATAAATGCAATAAATCAAGACTTTGGCAAATTGCAATTTGATGACAAGTCCTAGATACATAGACAATAGGGTGCAGGAGTTAGGCCATTCGCCACCATCGAGCAGCAACGCCAACAAATGTGATCATGGCTGATCATACACAATCTGTACATCTCCCCGTTCCTGCCTCTTCTCATACCCCTTTGATTCAACTAGGCCCAAAAGAGCTCTATCTAATTCTCTTTTAAGAATGCATCCAGTGTGAATCGGCCTCCATGCATTCTGGGGGCAGATAATTCCATCAAATCTCTAAATCTGTGTGAAAAGGCTGGTTCTCATCTCTGTTTAATGGCCTACCATTTATTCTTAAACTGTGGCCATGGTTCTGGACCTCCCCCAACATCGGGAAATGTTTCCTGCAGCTAGCGTATCCAAATCCTTAATTATTTTATTTGTTTCATAAGGATCATCTTTCCCTAAATTCCAGTGAAACAAGCGCATCGCTCCATTCTTTCATTTATGACTGTCCCGCCATCCCGGGAATTAACCACATTGACATAGCTGCATTCCTCAATAGCAAGAATGTCCATCCACAAAACTAGGAGACAAACTGCACACAATAATTACAGGTTGGGTCACACCAGGGCCGGTACTACGCAGAAGGACCTCTTGCTCCTATACTCTATTTTCTCTTCTCTTTATGGAAGGAACATGCTATTAGCTTCTTCACTTCCTGTTGTTACCTGCATGATTACTTGCAGTGAATTGATGTACTAGGAACCCTTAGGTGTGTTGTACTTCCCTTTTCCTACCCTGACGCCATTCAGATAATAATCTTGCTGCTTCCGTCTTGCCTACAATGTGGATAACCACACAATATCCACACTATACTGCATATTGCCAATGCATCTGCATCACTACCACAACATGTCCAAGTCATCTGCATCCTCTTCACAGTTCTCCACTGCACCCGCTTTGTGTCATCTGCAAATTTGCTAATGTTACTTTTAATTCCTTCATCTAAATCATTAATGTATATTATAAATAGCTGCTGTCCCAGCACCGAGCTTTGCGGCACCCCAGTAGTCACTGCCTGACATTCTGAAAGGAGCCTGTAATTCCTACTCTTTGTTTCCTGTCTGCCAACCAATACCCTACCTCATGTAAATACCCTACCTCCAATACCATGTGTGCTCTAATTTTGCTAGCTTACCTTCATACTTCATCTTTTCTCCCCGTATTGCCTTTTTAGTTACCTTCTGTTGATCTTTACAAGTTTCCCAATCCTTTGACTTCCCACTCATCTTTGCTATGTTATACGTCTTCTCTTTTATTTTTATACTGTCTGTGACTTCCCATGTCAGCCACGGTACCTCTTACTACCTTAGAAAATTACGTTCTTCCCTTTCGGAATTAAATGATCCTATATTTCTAGATTTTTCCCAGAAAACACCTGCATTGCTGTTATAACTCCCTTGTAGGGTCTTTTTTCAGTCAACTTTTGCCAAAGCTCCTCCCTCATGTTCAACTGCAATACTGACACTTCCGATTTTACCTTCTCCCTCTCAAATTGAAGATTAAAACTTATCATGTTATGGTCACAACCTCCTAATGGTCCCTTTACATAATAATAATAATAATAATAATAATAATAATACACTTTATTGTCATTGTAAATACATACAATGAAATTTCAGGCACACTGCCCAAGTGGTGCTCCAACGTAGCAGATAAATAAATAACGACAATGGAAACAGCAAAAACGGCAAGAAAAACGTTGTTGTCAGAATATGCAATATTTCACTGTATAGTGTTATCGCAGTACAAAATATTGGCTATGGGGGGTGTGTATTCAGTGGAGAGTTCAGAGTGGTGATGGCTTTGGGGTAGAAACGGTTTGTTAATCTTGTGGTGTGTAATTTGATGGACCTGTAACACTTTCCTGAGGGCAGAAGGGCAAACAAGTGATGTGCGGGATGAGAAGAGTCCTTTAGGATCATGGTGCCTTTCGCATGCAACGAGAATAATAAGTATCTCTCCGGGGCAGGCAAATGTGTGTTGGTTATCTGCTGGGCTGTGTTGATGGCTCTCTGCAGAGCCTTCTTGTCAGTCGCAGAACTGTTGCCATACCACACCAGGATGTCATGTATCAGGACACTCTCTATGGAGCAACAGTACAATCACACTAGCAGCTGTTGTGTCAAGTTTAATTTCCTGAGTGATGAATCTTTGAAGTAAAGCCGACTGTGCCTCTTTACCAGGGTGTTTGTGTTAGTTGACCAACTGAGATCTGCTGAGATGTGGGTGCCCAGGAACCTGAAACTGGAGATTTTGTCCACTCTTATTAAATCTGGTTCATTACACAACACAAAATCCAGAATTGCCTTCGACCATAGGCTCCAGTACAAGCTGCTCTTAAGTAATCCATATTAGTGGCCTCTACAAACTCCCTTCCAGTGGGGGGTCCAGTTACCACCGGATTTTCCCAGTCTTACTGCATGTTATAATCTCCCCATAAACTACTGTAGATTAAAAACCTTTGTTACATAGCTAATTTTAACTCCTGATGCAGCTTGCACCCTATCTCCAAGGCTACTCTATTGGGGTCTCATTAATCTCCCAATTTGGGGGTAATCTTTTTACCTTACAATTTATCAGTTCTATCCACAATGGATGGTACTCTCCTCTGATTCTAAGTCGCCCCTTGCAAGGGACTGAATTTAATTCGTTTCACAGAGCCACCTCACCCCTCTGCCATCTGTCTGTCTTTTCGATAGGACGTATACACCCATGAATTCAGTTCCAGCTCCGATCCTCTTGCAGCCAATTACTCTTAATTCCCAACATTCATAGCCTTACAATTTCTCTGAGCCTCAAGCTCATCCACTTTATTTCTTATACTTCTCGCATTCAATAAACATCTTTTAATTCGGTATTCACATCCCCCACCACCCTCACACCAGTTCCTGTTTCACATGACAATCTCTTATCCCTTCTTGACTTAGACCCATTAATTCGGCGTGTCCTTTATAACTTTTTTCCTGTACGCTCTTCCTCATTTATTCCTCCTTATACTCCCATTTGTCAACTTTTCCCCCCCCCGCTAAACCACCCATCCACGAGCTATCTAGTAGAGAAATCCTGCCTGCAGGAATGTTGGGTCCTCCTCCAGTTAAGGTGTAACATGTCCCTCCTTTTTTGTACAGGTCATACATACCCCAGAATATATCCCATGGTCTATAAATCTAAATCCCTGCTCCCTGCACTGGACCTAAGCCACAATATCAATCGCCTATCTCCTGTTGCTGCCCGCACCAGCACGAGGTACTGGAAGGAAATCCAGTTAACCACCTAGAAGTTTGTCCTGATTCAGCCAAAACTTCTAAACCATGTGCAGAATCCTCCATCTTCTTCTTCCCTGTCGACGTTGTTTGTGCCCATAATGGAACAACCACTTCCCGGCTGCTCACCCTCCCTCTTGAGGATGTTCTGAACGTTGTCCGAGACTCGGAACCCTAGCACCAGGAGGAAATAGACCCATCCGCGAGTCTCGCCTGCTGCCCACAGAATCTCCTGTCCCGTACCTCAAGGACAAGGAGTCACTCACCTCTATGATATCAGCCCGACGCCGCTCTCACCGGTCGAGTGTCTTCCAGGGTGGAAGCCACGACTTGTCCGGTGCACGGACTGGAAGGTCTTCTGCCCAGACAGCTCCCAAGAAGGATGTAACCCTGTTTTTCATGGTTAGTGTAGAGTTGTCATTTCTGTTTTTTCCAGATAGGATAAGTGGTTGTGCAGGTTGGGTCATAGAGAACTGTAATGTCGGAAAGTAGCTGTTCCTAGAACTAGTGGGACTTCAGGCTTTTATCCATATAAACAATTTACACACGGAAACAGGCCCTCCTCGCCCTTCCATCCTGCCGACCATTTGTTATCCCCCTAGTCCCATCTACCTGCACACAGAACCTATACCCCTCCATTTCCGCTACATACTCCTATACCCTATCCACTTTACTCTTAAATTGTTAAAATCGATCTGCTCCACCACTTCTGCTGGAAGCGTCAATCCACAGGCAGCACCACCCTCTGAGATAAGAAGTTCCCCTCACGTTACCCCCACGCCCGAAAAACCTCTGAGCCCCCTTAATTCT
Source organism: Okamejei kenojei (assembly GCA_035221665.1). NCBI lineage: Eukaryota > Metazoa > Chordata > Chondrichthyes > Rajiformes > Rajidae > Okamejei > Okamejei kenojei. The sequence continues at coordinate 47,553,141 of CM069139.1, forward strand.
CATGTCATGCCCTCGTTGTTTTGAATCTTCCCTCCCTCAATGGAAAAACGTAATCCACGTCAACTCTGTCCTATCCCTTTCATCATTTTAAAGATCCTCAAATCAAGTCACCCCTTAACCTTCCCTGCCTCCAAAGAATAAAGCACCTAACTGTCAACTTTCTCTGTAACATAGTTGCTGGAACCCTGGCAACATTCTAGTAAAACTATCTCCACTGTACCCTCTCTATTTTGTTGACATCCTTCCTATAACTAGCGACCAAAATTGTACCTATACTCCAGAATGTCTTAGACCATGCCTTTGTACAATTTTAACATTACTTCTACCCTACTCCCTATATGGGTCATGCTCTCGATTTATAAAAGGCCAGCAGCACACCCCAAAAAAGTGCGTTTCTTTAAACACCCTATCTACATGCGATTCCACCTTACAGGGAACATGCACAGTTTATTCCTAGATCCCTCTGATCCACAGCATTCCTCAATTCCCCTACCATTTAAACCATGTAACTTCCTATTTTGGATTTGTCCTGCCAAGATGTAGCACTTCACACTTATCAGCATTAAACTCCATCTGCCATCTATTAAGCCCACTTTTCCAAATGCCCAAATCACGTAGACTTTGAAAAATCTACTTCAATATCCACAACACCACCTATCTTAGTAAAATCATCTGCATACTTACTTTATCCAATTTTCCCCCATCATCCAGATCATTGATGTACATGACAAACAACAGTGACCCAACAACCGAGAACCCTGAGAGCACCCACTGTACAACCGGCTCTCAACTGCAAACCAGCCAACACCATTACTCTCTGTCATCTCCATCCCATTCCCAATCAGCCACAGTTGGAATCCCATCATTGCTACTACCGCCATTAACTAACCCAAAGATTTGAGCCTTCTTAACAACATTCCATGGGAACCATGTCAAAGGCTTACTGTGAAATCCATATGACAACATCCACTGCTTACCCCTCAATCCATTTCCTAGTAACATGCTATATCAACAATTGAAGAAGGTTTGTCAAACCATGGACCTTCCTAGCACAAACCATGTTGACTGTACCTGATCATATCCTGTTTCTATCCAGATGCTTATTATTATCTCTAAGATCCTTTCCCATTAATTTGCCCACCACCGACGAAAACTAATTAGTTTATTTGGTAGGTTTACTCTTTGAACCCTTTTTAACAATTGGAACAACATGCGCAGTACGCCAATACCGGCAACGATCCACGTTTCCTAATAGACATTAGAAAATATTTCTGTCATAGCTCCTGCCTATTTCAACTAACTTCCATCAATGTCCTAGGGAAAAAACCTGTCAGGACCTGAGACTTATATCACCCTTTATAATTTTTTAAAGTGTCAGTACTTCCTCCTCTTTGAATCTTCATAGTTTCCAATAGCTAACTCTACTCTACTTTTTCCTTAATCATAAACAGAGTTCAATATCCTTTCTCCTTGGTTGCAAAACCGAAGAAAATAAATTGTTCAATATCTCCCCCATCCTCTTTGGCTTACTGAATACCTGTTCCATATCTAGGATCTCTAATGGTCCTTTTTATTCCCCTCCGTTAACAATTTTTTTGCTATTAATATAGCTGAGAAAAACCCTTTTGGGTTTAATTTAACTTTCACATTTCTTGCCAAAGCAACCACATATCAGTCTTTAGATCCTTCCTAATATCTTTCTGAATGATTTTTTTTTACATTCATTTATACTCCTCTAGCACCACTCATTTACTCCATGCTCCTATAATTATTGTTAGATACTCTCTTTTTAGATAAAAGTGTTCAATTCCTCTTTGAAAACCATGGCTTCTTTCAATTGTTACTATTTTCTTTCAACCTAACCGGGACATAAATGATTCTGTACTCTTACAATTTCCCCTTAAATGTCCGCCATTTTTTCTCTCTACTCCTTGTCATTGAAAACAAAAGTGTCCCAATTCACTTCCTTTAAAATCTTACCATTCCCTCAAAGTTATCCTTTCTCACAATCAAAATCTCCACCCTAGGTCCAGTTCTGACTCTCTCCTAATTATATTGAAAAACTAATGGTATTGTAGATCACTGGTCCCGAATGGCTCACCATGCATACCTCTCGACACCCTGACCTGCCTCATTTTTTCCTAACTGGTGGGTCCAGCACTTCCTTGCCCCTTCTCTGGTCGACATACCTCCTATGTATGCTGGCAAAAAAACTATCCTGGTGCTCCTATTTTACAAACTCCCCAACCATCCAGCCCATTTACAGAATGTGTTTCCCAGTCTAATTTTTGGAAAATTGAAAATCATCCACAATCCACTACCTTGTGCTTACTTACTAATATCTGCTATCTCCTTAATATTTGCTCTTACCCAATTCACGCTCCCCATTTGGCGGTCTATAAACACCCCGAAAGGTGTTTGCGACACAAACCGTTCCCAACTTCTCAGTTTTCCACCCAAATAGCCCTCCCTATACTGAGCCCTCTAAATATAATCCTCCAACGCCATGCTGTAATATCTTCTTAAAGCATGCAACACCTCCCCTCTCTGTCACCGTCGGCAATTCTATTCACCAAAGCAACCTGAAATCCAGGAAATTTAGTTTCCAATCACTGCCCACCTGCAACCAAGTTTCACTGATTGCCACCAACATCAATTTCCAGTGTCAATTCCGGCTCAAAGTTCCATCCTCCTTACTTTACATGTCTCCTAGCAATTAAATATAATACAACATTTTAGAAACCCACCATTCCCTTTATTCTCTTCTATTATCTTTTTCATCTTCTTCGCCTTACCTTATTTTGGATCCGAGTGCTTCCCTTCTCTGCCTCTTGGTCCCGCACCGGAGGGGGAGGCTGAGGGAGGGGGGAGGGGGGGGTGGTGGGGGGGTTGGGTCCTGGCCTAAGCCTCCGATATCTTCTACCCCTCGAGTCACCTCTCCCCGGTGCAGCCATTTCCTTTTATCAGATCTAAAGTCTCCCCAGAGGGGTTAGCCTTCGCGATGCGCCATTATCTCCCAGCCAGCCAGGATTTGAGCTTCTCCCCCATCAATTACTGGGCTCAAAATGCAACCCGTCCTTTGTGTTCTGATCATGCTTTTGAACATCCTTTCTGATATCGCAATGAGAAGAGGGCAAATAGCACAATTTGTGGGGATCCTTGATGATCAATGCTGCCTTCTTGAAGAGGCTATTAGCTATGAAGAAGATTGGACAAACTTGTATAGTTTTTCTCTTGAATATTGAAGAGATGATAGGGAGAACTGTCAGATGTTATGAAAAATTATTAGCGGATGGTGGATGTGGTAGGCAGTGAGAACTTTTTTTCCAGGATGGACATATCACATACTAGAGGGCAAAGGTATGGTTTAAGGCCAGAGGGGGAAAGTTAATGGGAGATGTTTGAGCAAGTTTTTTTTTGTACAACACCAGTCAGAATGCCTGCCTGGATGTGCTGCAAGGGAGCCAAGTCTCATAGAGAGATACAGGTTTAGAAACAACCCTTCTCCAATTTGCCAAAAACCAGCCAACATGAACCTGCTACACTAGTCCAACCTTGACTTCACAATTGGGACCAGTATCCTCCTTCCAAACATGTCCTATCCATCATATTCAATGACCTGTCTTAACTGTTTTCTTTAAATGTTTGGATGAGGTCCCCTGCATCAAACGACATCCCCTCTGGCAGCTTTGTTCCATTACATCCACCACCCTTTGTCCTGAAAATTTCCCCCAGATTTATTATATCCTTCTCCTTCACCATAAACCTATGAAACCACATTGTCCTCGATTCACCTACTCTGGCAAGACACTATGTGCTCTAACCATATTATTCCATCTCATGATCTTATACACCTCTATAAATCTCCCATCTCCTCGCCCAAGGAATATAGTCCACAAGCCCTACTCAACCTTTCCCATAAAGCCTAGACCCTTGTATGTCCTCGAGCAACATTCCTCTGAAAATCTTCTCTCTGTAACCCTTGCCAGCTTGACAACATCTTTCCTATAACATGGTGCCACGACTGAATACAATGCCTTAATGCTGGCCTCACCCCAGTCTTATACAACTGCAAAATGGCCTCCTAACTTTGATACTCAATCCGTTCGATGAAGGCCAATGGTTCCTAAAGCCTTTTTGATCTACCCGAATTCTACCTGTGACTGTACCTTCAAGAACCATGCACCTCACGCTTTGATCCCTCTGCTCTACAACACACCCAAGAGCCCTACATACACTGTGTAGGTCCTTGGCCATGTTTGGACTTCCAAAATGCCAAACACTTTTGTAGCGGCACCAAACGTTCGTCAGGTAAGGGCCAGACGTCAGGCAGAGTAGCAAACAGTATTTTTAATCCCCCCCCCCCCCCCCAGATTGTTACATTACGTAGGTTCCACTAACATATCATTTCATTGCTGCTGTAGCTGAGCTGAGCAGGTGTTGTCTGAGCTAGCTACCTGTTTGACGGGGGGGTGATCGCAAGGTGAGAGATATGCTTATTAGCAGGACCCTCCTAGATTGCCCTGACGTACATGACAGCCTTTCGTAGCTTCATGACGAATGGTTCGACCATAATTGGGGTCTGTGTATCAGCTGACGCCACAACCTCAATTTCCTTGCATTAAATCATCAACCATACCCCTCTGCCACTGCAATCCGATCAAGATCCAATCTTTCACAGCTTATCTGACAAAAGCCAACCCAGCATTTTGTATCATCTGCACCAATCCTTCCGATATTGTTCTCGATTCCAAATCAATTGATATGACAACAAACAGTTAATGGTCCCCAGCACAAATCCTTGAAGGCAACACCACTAGGGCTCAGTCTGAGAACAACCAAAATTTTGTTTGATGTTTTTGGTGACATGATAAATACTTTTATAAATTTAATAAAGTAGGGCCAGTTGCCAAACTATATTGGGGATTTCTGAGCATTTGATAGAGGTGTACTGTACTTGAGGACATAGCTAACCCATGATGGATGATGAAGCAAATCAGAGATATCTGGCAGTTTTGAAGATTCACCGTAAAGGAAAATTGATTCCTTCCAATCTTTTTCTAGACTAAATCCCAGAATGTCAAGCATTAGTTTAATTTATTTGTAACCCAAGAAATAAAATGATTTAAGAATTTAAAGTTTATAAGTTTTCAAATCAAATTTAAATACTTGCAGGGCGAAGACCTATAATTTGCCGCTTTAAAATTAATTTTTTGGTAAAGAAATCTTTCAGCGTTTCAGTAAAATATAATTAACTAGAAAATGCAATGGATTCTTGTCTCTTGTTTGTTACACCTCATTTCTTTTGTTTGAAAATAAATAAAGATGGCCAGAATTGTGATGCCTAGTGGAATATTTGCATGCTACTTGTCAAAATGAGTTGATTAAAATGTTCTTATATTTTCTTTAATTTACATTTTTACTTTCAAAATGAAAACAATGAATTAGTATTTATCTTGTTTTGAGCTTCTAGTTTGTTTTAACATGATCTTTTACTGATTAAGTCTGTGTCGTAGGTGCACAAATAATTGAGCAAAAATGTGTGCGGCAACAGAGATAACTGTGTAACTTATGTCCCCACAGATCTATAACATAACTATGAAATGTCTGGAACACAGAAGTATTTTGCTTTGCATGCCTCTGAAGAGACACACGAGCAAGATAGTTTACACAAGACAGCGCGACCAGACTTCCACCCTTTGAGACAGACATCAAGCACTGTGCTCCCAACTGCAGGAAATCCTGTACAAGAAAAGTTTAAACAGACAACTGATGGCCCAATGCAAATATCTGAAGATATACAATTAAGCAAGAATTCACAAAATAACATTGAAGATAGCTCTTGGGTACAAAGTCAGGCAGCTAAGGCTAATCATCGAAAGAATAGTAAAAGACCAGCTGCAGAAATGGGATATAAAATTAGTAATAAGAAATTGGTAGGTTTACAACTGCATGAAGCTGATGTTAAAAATCAGTCTGCTTTCAAATCAGCAATAGCTCCACTAGTTGGTACAGTTAAAGGTTTAAATATGATAAGAAGGCCTGAACCACCACCTAAACGTAGTTCCTTAAAACCCATTGATACTTCAAAGTATTCTACATTAGAACAATCTACTTTAATTGCAGAAAAGACTGATAGAATTTCTGCTTCCAATGTAGGATTCCATACTAGTAATGTCAACATTGACAGAAAAATCAGTGAAAAGAGTAAGATCATTCCTGAACAAAGTAAAAAAAAGAAAAAGCTCAACAAATCCCCTCCTCAAACATCAGATGATGCAATTGCTCATTTTGATAAAGAAGATGGTGCTCATTCCATTCATTCTCAAGGTATGAAGTCTGCTTCAGAACTGCTAGAAGAAGCTAAATATCTTGCAATGTCAGATGCACCAAAAATATATGAAAGAAACTTTCAAATTAGCAAGCCGGAGCAGTCCCTGACCGCAGCACAGCAAACATTTACAGCAAAGGCAAAATCTGTAGATGAAATCATTGTTTCACTGCGGTCTGTTAGCCAAACCACCTCCCAGTCTGCTTCAAATATGAAGATCAAAGGACTTTTGGACAGAGTGCTTGGTTACAGTTATAGCAGTATAAGTGAGGTAGGTGAACCATAACAGATGGATACTTTATCCAAGCTGAATGTTTTAAAGGATGTTGTTTTTCAGAAGTGCAGCACTGCTAGATACAGCATTTGTGACAAAAGTCTGGACATGAAAAGAGAGATGGGTCCGATCGCATTAAAACAATGAGCTAAACCAGAGATGTGGTGCTGTGAATGTAGTTTTATTTACAAGTATTGTACGCATTTAAGTGCACAAATAGACTATGATTTCGTTGGTTTAGAGATGCAGGGGGAAAGAGCCCCTTCAGCCCACTGAGTCCACACCAACCATTGATCACCCCTTCACACCAATTCTATGTTATCCCACTTTCTCATCTACTTCCGACACATTGGGGGTAATTTTTCTCTTAACGGAGGCCAATTGCCCTACTAACCAACACGATGTGGAAGGAAACCCAGGCAGTTACATGGAGAATGTGCAAACTCCACATGCACTACACCCAAAATTAGGATTGAACTCAAATGTCTGGCATTGTGAGGCAGCAGCTCTACCTGCTGCACTACTGTGCGCTGTAACGTAATGTTGAGGAAAGTATTTTTTTGGTTTTCAATAATGGATTAGGATATTATCAACATAGAGAGTTTGCATTCCTAAAAAAGGCCTGTATTGTGATGTGAAGCCATATCATCTAGCCATGTGTCTAGAAACGCAAGTTGGAATTAAATGTTGGAATAAAATGTTTATTTCGTTTTTTCCCACATAAATTCCATGAAAGCGAGTTATTCCCTATCTCAATTTCGTGGTAGTGATTTATGAACTCTGTAAGGGCATATTTCTGTAGCCAGTAAGGGTATAATGCAGGGGTTGTCTACAATTTAAAAAAAAACAAACTAAAATTATCAACCAATAATCAAAAATACATTGATTAATTTTGTAACAAAATCAATAGGTTGCCATGGAAGATGAGCTGAACCATCTAAAAAAGAAAAGATCATCCAACTCAGTATCCCGTAGTATAACTGTGTCAACTACCCTCTGGAATCATCTCGGGAAGGATCCATGGTGCCAAGGAAGATGGAGTTAGGGGGAAGAGATAGATCAGCCATGATTGAATGGCGGAGTAGACTTGATGAGCCGAACGGCCTAATTCCGCTCCTATCAGTTATGACCTTATGAAAATAATGCTAATTTGAGAAATTAACTCTGAAAAGTTATGTTGTAGATAACATGGACGAAAGACCTGCGATATCCAGGAAATATGAGCTATATATTTGCTGTATTTTTTCTTTTAATAATAGGGGAACAAGTATGAATCAAGGGTAAAACTGAGCTTTTAGTAACCAAACAATAACAGTAGTAAAATAATATGACAATTGTGCAATTGTAATTTCAAGATTTGTGCATCCTGGTTGGACACAAATGCAGGAAATCTCTCTGGTTACTCAATCTCAAGGTTGCTGAACTTGGACAATGATTAGTGCCATTGGAGAGCTTGCAAGAGTAGACAAGTTTCATGGTTTGCATATTCCGGGTCTTCCTGTAAACCTGGAAGAAGAGATTGGCAGTGCAGGAATGCACTGGAATGCATCACTAATCTTACCTAAGATGCTGTGACAGAGATTGTTGCGCAAAGTGAACATCAAACATCAGAAATGTATTTACTACATATTCCAAGGGATGAGTGAGGGTCGGGGGAGGGGGGCGATGGTTGGTGTAGAAGATATGGTAACAAAGGACAATCAACTCATTTTTTCTAAAGGCGAGTTCTGTTTGATGAAATTAATTGAAGTTTTATTCTGATAGAGTAATGTAGCAGTGTAATACGATGTTCTTGTGTGTATCTACCTTTAGAAGGTGATGGATAATTTATAACAATGGGTTTATTGGCAAAGTTACTGCCTATTGAATTAAAAAGGCAGTGACATCTTGTATACAAAATTTGCCAAGACATATATGTTTATTGGCCTGGACTTGGATAAGAGGTACAATTTTCAAATAATTGTCGTAAACAATAAGTAAAATTGTAGCAGACTCCATTGGAAGATTCCCTTTACAATTAGGCCAATGAAGCACAGAAGTTTAGTTTAGAAATACGGCGTGGAAACGGGCCCTTCTGCGACGGCCAGCAATCAATCACATGGGACAATTTACAGAGGCCAATTAACTTACAAACATGCTTGTCTTTGGAATGTGGGAGAAAACCAGAGCATCTGGAGAAAACCCACACGGTCACAGGGAGAAGTACAAACTCCATATGGACAGCACCCGTAGTCGTGATGGAACCCGGGTCTCTGTGCTGTGAGGCCTCTACCCTTCTGCTGCGCCACTGTGCCATCTTTGTGGTGTATTTTAGAAGGAAAGAAGGAGGGAATATACTTTATATACGATACTAGAACCTTGAGGAGGATCTGTAAGTGATTTATCAGACTTATCAGACTGTAGCTCCACCAGCTGCGCCACGATGTATTTGAAAAACTATATTTGAGGAAATTTCATTATGTGAAGAAGCTGGATTGGTCATCTTCAGGCAAGCAAAGTTAACAGGAAATTTTAGCAGAGGAGTGTTCTGAAGCAGTATGTAGTGAGTCCTACTAGGGAGGTGGTTGCACTTATCTTAGGGAATATAACAGGCAAGTGATGGAAGTGTATGTGAAGGAACCCATTGGAAACAGTAACCATTGGTTGGTATGCTGCAATGTCATCATGGAAATAATTATAGTTGGTTCTTCAGTTTGGGCCTTAAACTGGGAGTAGGCGGATTTCAGTAGTGTAAGACAGCACCTGGGAGCGGTGAATTGGGAGCAGATGCTGGAGGGGAAAACATCTGATAAATGGGAGGTGTTTAAAAGTAGAGTTCAGAGATGGTATTTTCTTGTAAGGGTGAGATGCAAAGATGGTAAGAATGGGGAAGATAGACACAAAAAGTTGTAGTAACTCGGCGGGTCAGACAGCATCTCTGGAGAAAAGGAATAGGTGACTTTTTGGGACGAGACCCTTCTTCAGACTGAGAGTTGGGAAAGGGAAACGAGAGATAATCACAGAGGGGGAGCAGTGAATGAGAATGCAGAACTCTCATTGGAGAGAGGAGGAGAACTTCTTCAAAGTAAGCATATCTTGAGGGGATTTTGCAGTGGAACAGGCGAGATGTGCAGGATGGAACTGCAGATGCTGGATTAAACTGAAGATAGGCACAGAAAGCTGAGTAACTCAGCGGGTCAGACAGCATCTCTGGGGAAAAGGAATAGGTGATGTTCCCTTTCACCTGACTCTCAGTTTGAAGAAGGGTCTCGACCTGAAACGTCACCTATTCCTTTTCTCCAGAGATGCTGCCTGATCCGTTGAGTTATTCTCCAGACCCGCTGAATTATTCCAGCATTTTGTGTCTATCTTATTCGTTTTGCAGCTGCCTGCAGAGCCTTGTCATATTTGCTCTCCTAATTCCTATTGAGTATTTAGGGACCTTGAGGTGATCATACCATTTTTATTTCTCAGCTCCACCCATACAGGCTCACTGGATGAATCATCACTAATGTTACTGTTCTCGCACTACCTCCGTGACATTTGCCTTAATTAATACAGCACCATCCCCTCCTCTTTTGCCCCCACTTCTATCTGAGAAGATAGGCAGAAAAAAATACCAAAACAAAATTTGTGGTAAATTAAGAGCCTGGTTATCTTTATGACTAAATTTAATTTAATAAGACATGAATACAATACTTGACTTGGGAAAAAGGACTAAGTGGCCTTGTGATAGCTTAAATCTAGCTTTATAATTTTTAGAAGTGAAAAACAGAAACATTGCCTAATTTTAAATGCCTTGCATTTAAAATATCAGTGTAGTAAGATTAAGCATGTGGCTTTATTTATTCACTAGCCCAAGTGGGACCCGTTGGGTCCTTGTCACATGGGAGACCTGGTCCCCCAACGCAACCCGTTCCCCAACACAATATTCCACTACTCACCCATTGCCCTCAACTGCGCCGGGGCTGCTCATTTGCCCTTATGCACCGTCCCTCATTTTCCATTATTCACCCTCCCTCATTTTAAACTTAAAAAAAATGCAATTGCACTTGTCTGGGCTGGCAGAACTCAGTGTCCTGGGATGGCAACATTGTAGGGAGCATTCCTATACAATTCCATTGTGATGTCATAGCTGTAAGTGCCAGTGCAGAGGGAAGACATTTTTCTCAAATTGGGGTTTTGTAAATGTAAAAATATGAATAATTAAAAAAATATAACATCAATCTGAACAAAACTTGATACACTACACCACAGGACAATGGTGAGTAAGTTGATGCAAAAAATCGTACAGTTTCGTGTACCGTTTTGGTGTAGTTCAGGTCATGAAAAGCACGTTCACAAACAAACACACAAACTCACACACAAGATGAGTGTTTTAGTAATATATTAGACCAAGTGGGACCTGTTGGGTCCCATCCCCTCAATGTGCGGTTGCGGGGGGGGGGGGGGGGGGGGGGGGGGGCGGCCTGCGGCATCACACGCACACACTAACCATCACACACGCACACACTAACCATCACACACGCACACACTAACCATCGCGCACACACACACACACACACACACACACACACACACACACACACACACACACACAGGCCACCCCCCTTGATATTATATTAATATTATTAATTCGCTCCTTTTACCCCATCCCCGCCCTATCCACTTTAACATAGCCCCCAACTCGCAGGTGGGTCTAGAGAGGTTGAGGGGGGAGGTGTAGAGAGAGGAGCCAGAGAGAGAGAGGGGGCAGAGACAGAGAGGGGCAAAGACAGGGGCAGAGAGAGGGGGGCAGAGATGGGGGAGGAGAGAGGGGGGAGGCCCGGGCCAAGCCGATGTCCGGACCTGAGCTGAGGAGCAAGTGGGCGAGCGTCGACCATATGACCACGAGTTGGGCCGCCGCAGTCTTCAGCTATGAACTTAGGTCTTCAGTCGACGGCCCGACTTTTTAATAATGCGTTAGAAGGAGGGAGGATGGGGGGGGTGACATGCTTGCAAATGGCCCGCAGATCCATTGTGATGTCATCAGTGAAAGACAGTTGTTTTATCAGATTTTTGAACATTTTCTTTAATAAGAAATAAAGCATAATTTTTTTCAGATAAGGCGAGTTTGGACTCCAGGGGAAAACATTTCACTGGAATATGTAAACATTTTACCGTTAGCGCGTCGTTTTTTCGAGAAGATGTTTAATACACAATCAAACATACACATGAACAAACACATCCACATCCAAGATCAGACTTTTAATTGTTATATGATATGGATGTAAACCACCCCATGGGAGGGAGAGGCCGAGGGTACCCGGCGCAGCCTCTCCCCGACCCCGGTCCCCGCACCGGCTCCAACCCCAGCCCAGGGACCGGGGGCAGAAATTTAAATAGAAGGAAACTTACCCATGGAGCCATTGGGTCGCCGTTGTGACGGGAAAAATACGGGACACCGTGGGATGTCCTTTGTGATGCCTGTCAAGTGGGGGCGGTGCAATTTGGGGGCTGGGCAATTTTTGGAAGTTTTAAACAGCAACAACTTGTAAAATATACCATTAATCTGAACAAAACTTGTTTAATTTAGATCACAGAACAATGGTGAGTAAGGTGAGGCAAAACATGGAGCGCTATCGTGTACCATTTTTGCGCAAATACAAACCAAGCAAATAAAACGGACAAACAAACAAGATGAGTGTTTTAGTAATATAAAGATTTGTACAATGCACCAATGCACAATAATACTATGTATTTGAATTTAAATAATGTTATTTGTTTGTAAACTTATTTAGAAATCTTATGATTGAACTTCAGTTTTTTGTGTAGTCAGATTATATTCATTCACCAACTAAAATTTTGGTGTCAAAATCTCTTTCGTTATATAAAGGGTGTGTCGCACTTGCGGGGACCTAATTCGCGAGATTAGAAGAGTTTGCCTTCATACTTGCAGCATGTTCGACATGAGGTCCTAAGAGGTCTTTGTTCATGCTGGAGAGTAGTCCCCGTGTACTCGAGGCCTCAGTTAGGTCACAGCGGTTTTTTTTAGCAAGCTGAAAAATACCTGCGAGTAAAAAAAGGGTCGCCATGGAAAAAATCGATATTTTTTTACTCGTAGGTTTAGTCGTAGTAGGTCGTAATGCTATCGTAGGTAAACGAAGGCAGTCGAAGGTAATAGCTCGTCGAGAAAAAAAGGTAAGTAAACCCACCGGTTACGTTAAATGTTCGCTAAACTTTATTAAAAGTTGTCTGGCTTCTTAAAAGTGTCTCCACTCCTTCTCGCCCCCCTTCTCGCCCCCCTTCTCGCCCCCCTTCTCCTTCCCCTCTCTCTCCCTCTCTCCCCCCACACCCGCTCTCCACGCTCTCTAAATGACTTACTGTAACTGTGCCAGCCGTCTTTTACCTTTCTGTTCATCGCAGGTGTGAATTTCAGACAGCGCTCCCCCGCTTTCCCTGGCCCCCCGCCTTTGCGATGTGTGTGTGTGTGTGTGCGCGCGTGCAGACGGTCGATCCGGCTCGCGGTTTCATCACTAACGGTCGATCCAGCTCGAGGTTTTTCAGGCGATTACCCTCGAGCTTGAAGGTCGAAGACAGTCGCTCAAAAGTCGCGTTAGTGGGACAGGCCCTTAAGTAAAACGTTTGACACTGTCAGTGTTGAAGGTTCAGAATTATCCTGTCAAACAACTGCTGCCAAGGATATATGTCTGACCATATTTGGATGAGGGAATTTAATCGTCAAGAGCAATAAAAGACACAAAGTGGTGGAGTAACAGCGTGTCAGGCAGCATCTCTGAAGAACATGGATAGGTGTGGTTTCAGGTTGGGACCCTTCTTCAGACTGATTGTATAGAGGGAAAGAAAGCTGGAAGAAACAAGGGGCAGGACAAAGCCTGGTAGGTAATTTGTAGATACAGGTGTGGATGTTTTTCTGATAGGCAGATGGTTGGACAAAAGCCAGGGATGAAAAGGCTGAAGGTGTTAGGCAAAAGGATTGAAGTGTTACAAATTGCAAAGCTAGAGGAAGGTATGTACATGGAAGGGAAAAGGTAGGGGAGAAATAGATGCGTCCAGGCGGGGAACAGTAAAATGAGTTGGATACCACATGAGGCCAAATCAGGAACACTGGGTGCAGTAGACGATGTTAGAGGAGGAGCACGGGAATCCCTGTCTCACCTGGAAGGACTGCTGGGGTCCATGGATGGAGGTAGGAGAGGAGGTATAGGGACAGGTGTTAGGAACAATAGGTCAGTTATAATGGAGAATTTCAATTACCTTAACACTTATAATAGAATCAACGTAAAATGTATAGAGAATGCAAAATTCTTAAATGCACTTAGGAGAATCTGGAGTATTGTGGATAGTTCTGGTCACCATGCTCTAGGAAGGGTATGTTCAATCTAGAGAGAGTACAGAAAATATTCAGAAGGACAACGCTGGGTCTGGAGGTCCAGTATAAAGAGAGAGTGGATTGCCTGGGACTGATTATCATGGTGAAGGGACTGAGTGGTGACTTCACAGAAGTTTACAAAATCATAAGCGGCGAGACAAAGTGATGGTCTGGTGTGGTGAAGTGTAAAATTAGGGGAAAGATTACACCTTTAAAATGGGACTGGGAGTAAGTTTTTCCACACAGAGGATTGTGGATTTGGGTATAATTACAACATTTAAACAACAGGTAAATGGATTGGAAATGTTTAGAGGGATATGGATCATATGCAGACAAATGGGGCTATCTCATGTAGGCACCTTGATAGGCAAGAAAAAGTTGTGTTGAAGAACCTGTTTTCATGTTGTATAATGGGAGACCTGATAGAAGTATATGAGCTTAAGAAGCATAGATCGGGTTCATACGGATCCTTTTTGCCATGGTGGAAATCATAAAGATCAGAGGGCAGAGATTTAAGGTGATGGGGGCAAAGTTAAAAGTCGATATGCAGGGCAAGATTTTTTTATGCAGATGGTGGTGGATGCTTGAATCCCGCTGACAGGGGTGGTGGTAGAGGCAGATACAATAGTGGTGCTTAAGAGGCTTTTATAGGCACATGGATTTGCAGGGAATGGAGGAATATGGATCGTGTTCAGTTAGAGGAGATCAGCTTATCTTGGCATCATGTTTTGCACATATATTGTGGGCCAAAGGACCAGTTCCAGTGCTGTACTTTTCAAAGTGCTATGTTTTATAACTATATCTTTATGGAAAAAGACAAAAAAGCAAGGATGAAAATGTCTTAATTGTGGAAAAGTCAGTTTTACAAAACTGAGAAGCTAAAAGCAGTAGAAGCATTCAATGACTAGTTTGTGATAGTTTCAGAACAAACTAGTCATTGACAAGATAAAAGGAACTAGTCACCACAAGATAAAAGGCACTTTCACCATGATGTCAATGAGTATTCAGAGTAGGATAATGCAAAAAGGGAAGTTTTCATTAAAAGCCAATACTTTAGAAAGCTGACAAAAGTGCTGGAGAAGTCAATGTTCATGCCGCTGGGGTGTAAAATGCCCAAGGTTGAGGTGCTGCTCCACCAGTTTCTGGTGGTGCTCACTCTGGCCATGGAGTAGGCCCAGGACAGAAAGGTCGGATTCGGAATGGGAGAGGGAATTGAAGTACTGAGCCACAGGGAGATCAGGTTTGTTAATGCGGACTGAGCAGAGGTGTTCGGCGAAACGATCGCCAAGCCTCCGCTCGGTCTCACCGATGTAGATCAACTGACATCTAGAGCAGCGGATGCAATAGATGAGGTTGGAGGAGGTGCAGGTGAACCTCTGTCGCACCTGGAACGACAGCTTGGGTCCTTGAATCGAGGGGGGAGGTAAAGCTGAGAAGAGAGTAAAATTGCAAAGGATATCAGAGAAGGATATCAGAGAAGTAAAATAAGGGCAAAAATAAGATTTTACTTCGGAGTCACGTTAGTGACTACGTGAAGAAGTCCCGCCAGGCACATGCGCGTCATTACGTCGACGCATTGAACGGAGCTGGAGAGCGCAGCTCCACCAGTGGTAAGTAGAAAACCTCACAGGTAAGTTTTAAAAACTTCCAGCGAGACTTAAGCTCCATAAGGTTGGCTTGTGAGTCAGCAGGAGCGTGTTCAGCGGGAGGAGCAAGCATGGGCCACGCAGCATTGCGGTCCCATCGCAGCGATCGGCTAAATAGATAAGTGCGGTGCCGGTTCCGATACCGGTGGCCGTTATTCCGTAGTTAATACCCTCCAGCTGCTCTAGAGTCGTTCGGGCTAAGGCCACAACGATAGGTAAGCATACAAGGTCTGCTCTGAGTATGTGTTACCAGATGCAGTTCCTTAGTTTGATGTGTATGATATGTGCATTATTAAACTTTTATCCCTGCTCTGAGAGAACAAGCAGGTTAAATACAAAGGTTTGATTCTGGGGCCAGCAGAGGCAGAGAGATGGGTACAAAGTATTATACCAAATACAGCCACATCAACCCTTATATTGGGAGAACTGTGTAATACTGAGAGTAATATAAATATTCTGCAAGTAGAATGTGCCTGTCAGAATCTATAATTCTAAACATGAACATATATGATTATGCACAAATACACAAGGAAATGTAAATAAAGTTACTCTCCTCCAAGAGAGGACAAGAATGTGGGGGAGACTAGAAATGGAGAAAATGCTCCACACTTTACTCAGTCAAGGGTCCAAAGACCCAAAGATTCCCAGGCAGCCTCCAAAGGAGTTCCATACACTGAGTATGGTGCCTGTTAAAAAAATAAATTAAAAAAATGGGAATCTGACTCTCCAGTGCCTTGTTTAGGTCTGGATGAGGTCTCCAAGAGCAAGATTCGGGAGTACCAGGGCAGGAGGAGACTGACCCTGAAGCTGGTATCCCTACTTATGTGTGTACACCAGAGCACAAGAGCCACGCTCCGGGTGTTCCCGATGTAGCATCAAGTTTGCTATATCGGTATGGACTGGTGAGGCTATGGATGAGACCTGGCTGCCATCATTATTTGGTTTCTCACCTGCTCCAAGAAACTGTTATGACTGAAACAGTAAATATAATAACACCTGTCTATTGTGCCTCGCTCAGGGTGCCAACAGTAAACTCAGTAATTTGGGCACCCATGAGTGTTACGATGCGAGGGCAGGAAATATGTTTCCAGCATGTCCCCTAGCTGATATCAGTTGGCATCATTGCATTTGGGGAAGACATGCAAGGGTCAATAAATGTCCAAAACATATAAGACAGGCTTGCATTACTCTGCAGTGCCTATTCGAACCTAATTGTATGATGAAAATTGCCATTGGCCAACATTATACCCAAAAATGCAGGACTATGTAGGACAAACAATAACCAGATTAATTATTGGTGAAAATCTGCCAAAACAATTCTAGTTCAATTACGGAGGTACAGTAACTTTATTCCAACACACATAGAACTTCTGGGGTACAACCTCTGGTTGGGTGTAAGATTACAATTGTTTTATAATGAATGATGCTGCATAATATTGATCGGTTTGGTGTTTCCTGCACCAGAAACTCGTCAGGTAGAACATATATCCCAGACAGAAGAAGATGGGGGTTGCAGAATCATTCTGGACCTCACAAACTTAATTCATATGTTCAGTATAGGCATTTAATAAAGTACACCTTCAATACTGTAACGCAGTTGTTATCACAAGGCTGCTATATGGTTACTATAGACGTAAAAAAAAAGATACCTTATTATTCAGTACCAATGCATCATTATCGCAGGTACTTTAAGTTAATTCGCTGGGTCAGCTGAGGCAATTTAAAGAATTATCTTATGGGTTAACTTCAGCTCTCAGGCTGTTCACATATTATTGAAACCAGCACTGGTGTTACTGAGGGCTCAGAATCACATTGTAATGGCTTATCTAGAGGATATGTTAATTGTAAATGCCACTCAGGAGACAGCTGAAGAACTGGTTTCAGCAACCATAAGCTTATTGAAAGGCTAGGGTTCTGTCCATCCAACAACATCTATGTTACAGCCATCCCAAACAATTGATTATTTGGGGTTTGTCATTAATTCAGTTGATATGTCAGTAACTTGCTAACAGATAAGGTTGGGGATATTACAAATGTCTGTACTTGTCTCGCTGAGAGACCTTATCCCTCCATCCGAGAAGTAGCTACGGGTATTGGTAAAATGGTAGCAGCATTCCTGTTGTCGAGTTTGGACCTCTGCATTATCAAAGTCTGCTAATAACCAGAGGACAAGCACTAAAAATAATGTTTAATAAATAAATAAATAAATAAATAAATAAATAAATAAATAAATAAATAAATAAATAGGAAAAAAAAGAAAAAGCAAAAAAAGCGTGCAGGTCATTTGATAGGTCCATGCAGTTACCAACTAAAGCTTTAGCTGAATTGCAATAATGGATTCCCAATGTTGCACAAGTTACTAGAATATATTTTGGTTCAGCAACCTTCAGTGGTATTACAAACTGATGGGAGTGCTCTCGGATGGGGAGGTAAGGACAGCGCCACTAGTTGAGGTGGTGATGGACTGTCCAAGACGATTAATTCTCCTAACACATGTTATTAATTATTTGGAGTTATTGAGGGCGTTTTATGCATTGATAGCTTATTGTTCTACAATGAATGACTTACATGTTCAATTACAAGTAGACAATACCACAGCTGTGGGAGAGACAATATTGTGGCAGACAACAGATCATGAGAATTCAATAACAATACAGAATGGATGTTAAATTCAAAAGTTCAAAAAGATTGCCAGTCGGTATGGGTACCAAATATTGATCTGTTTGCGTCCAGATTAAATCTCCAGTTGCCTAAACATGTCACAGGAGCCAGACCCAGGAGCAGTAGCGGTGGATGCATTCTCGCTACATTGGGGAAGTATAATCTTCTATGTTTCTCCATTTTGCCTGATTAGGCAATGTCTCACCAAAATAGAGCAAGACTCCGCCGCAGGCGTTTGGTGGTTGCAAACTGGTCTACACAGCCATTGTTCCCATTGGTGCTCAGAATGATGACAGCCATTCATGACAATCCCCTGCTGCAGTAATTGTTGGTAAATCCAGTACAGGAGAAGTCATCCATTACATGATCGTATTAATTGTTGATCTGCAGGTTCTGATGAACTGTCGGATAGGACAATGGATGTTATAACTGCAGCTTGGAGTGATAGCACTAAGAAACAATATATGTCTCATATAAGGAAATGGGAAATCTTTTGTATACAGTCAGATATATTTTATCATACTGCAAACATATCGGATGTATTGGAGTTCCTTGCGATGTTGCACCTGAGATATAGTGCCATTAATAGTGCTCGGAGTACTTTGTCCTCCTATTTAGGACAAAATTCAGAACAACAATCTATCGGGTTCATCCGTTAATATCCCAATTTATGAGAAGACTTTTAATAAAATCCTACCAAACCCAGATATGCAGAAATCTGGGATGTCAGTATAATTCTCACATTGCTTCGGCAGCGGGCTCCAATTACGTCACTGTCTTTTCAGAACTTAATATTTAAACTGGTTATGCTCATGTCATTAGTATCAGCACAATGAGTACAAACATTACAAATGTTGCACTTAGATTGTATGCAGTTGTCTGCATATAAAATTACTTTTTATGTCTATGATCTAAGCAAGTAAAGCAAGCCAGTGAAGGCTGGAACCAAGGTAATCTTTAAAGCATACCCTGTCGACCAAACATTGTGTGTGGTTAAGCATCTGACTCAATATATTAAAGTAACTAAGAGTCTCCGAGATCGTGAGACACCAATGCTCATTACCCACAAAATAAAAAAATAAATAAATAAAGTGACAGTACAAACTATTCTAGATGGTTAAAACAGGTTCTGTATTTAGCTGGAGTTCACACTCATGTGTTTAATCTCAACTCCACAAGAGCGGCATCAATGTCCGCGGCGAAGGCGCAGGACATGCCGCTCGACCAAATTCTAGAGGCCGTAGGATGGTCTAAAGAAGTAACTTTCTAGATTTATGATAAACCTGTTGCACATGCTATGTTGTGTTCTGTTCAATTTGTTTGCTTTGTTTCATATAATTGCTTCATATCATTTGTTGTAATTTTCCCCAGGGATAGAGGGGTTACTACTTTCCTTGTTATTATATTATTAACATAGTTATTGAATAATTTGAAGCAATGTTCAATATTATTTATTCACTACTGTGTCAACTGAAGCAGTGTGCCGTATGGAGTGAATCTACGGCATGAAAATCACAGAGCTTTAAGATCTTCACGTAATCACTCACGTGACTCCGAAGTAAAATAGTAAGATTAAACGAGAACTTACCTGTTCGAAGTTTGATCTTTATTTTATGAGGAGTTACGATGAGGGATTACGTGCCCTCCGCTCCCAACCCTCATAATCTAAACGATCATCTGGTAGTTCTAGTCTTCTGTAAGCCTTACTATCTTACTTCGGCTATAGGTTTCTGTGTTTTTCATGCCGTTGCTTTGAAGTATGACGCACATGCACCTGGTGGGGCTTCTTCACGTAATTCCTCATCGTAACTCCTCATAAAATAAAGATCAAACTTCGAACAGGTAAGTTCTCATTTAATCTTACTATTACAAAGTAAAATAATCCCATGTGTTATTTTGTACATAGAAAGTAGGGGATAATCTTGAAAAAAGCAGGGCTTCCTATGGACAAAATTGGTAATTACGAAGTTGTAGGAAGGAACTGCAGATGGTGGTTTAACTGAAGATAAACACAAAATGCTGGAGTAACTCAGCGGGACAGGCAGCATATCTGGATAGAACCCTTCTTCAGACTGTCAGGGGAGGGGGAGATACAGAGATAAGGAAGTGTAAGGTGTGAAAAGGAGACAAGGGATAGAGATCAAGGAAAATGTAGAATAGATCATTGTTAGATAGGAGAAGGTAACAATAAAGCAAACAGATACAATGTAAATGACAGTCAGACTAGTCGGAGAACTGGGAAGGGTGGAGGGAGAGGGAAAAAAGGGTTACTTCAAGTTAGATAAGTCAATATTCATACCGCTAAGGTGTAAACTGCCCAAACAAAATATGAGGTGGTGTTCCTCCAATTTGCACTGGGCCTCACTCTGACAATGGAGCAGGCACGTGCCGTGAGGGTAGGCAAGGTAGGCACTGCCTACCCTGACTAAAATTATGAAATGGCAATTATTAAATATAAATAGTAAAGGCATGGGAGAATTATGCCAATCTAAGGGATCGATCTCTTAGGTAAGCATAATTCTCCATGCCTTTCAACCGCTTCACTTGTAACCCTTAAAGGGCTGTGCAGCCGACGTGCCGTCAGCGCTGCTTCAAGCCATCAATTTGAAGCGGAGCTGAAGGCAGCAGAAATTCTGCCTTTGCAGTACTGCGCATGCGCAGCGCGAGTTTCTTGGAGGGATTTTCAAATATGGATTGTCATTATTTTAAGAGTATCTTAGGAAACAAAGAGTGAAGAATGGAGTTTGTGTACCAAATAACGTGGTAAGTACATTTCTTGTTGCTTTATGTTTTAAATACTGTATTTCCCGGGGTGGGTGGGGAGAGCTCCTTTCACAGTGTTTGGGGAGTCGGGCCCGGGGTGAAGTTGCAGGGAGTGCGCGAGCGTTGTGAAGGAGGGGATCGGGGCCAGTAACCCACTTACGACGCTCCTTGCACAGAGCCACCGGATTGTGGTCGGGGAGCGAATTAGCTCAGGTGGCTACGAGTGGCCGCCGGGACCGGACAGCCCCTTCTGCCGGTCCCCGCACACCTCTGGCAATGCTCTCTGTCTGAAAACCTCTCTCCTGCCGCTCGCCGGCGTCGCTCATGTCAGCCGCTTCCCGCAAATCCTTAAATTCCGACAACGCGTTCAAGGGACCAATTGAGGTTTCTCGGCTGTTGGAATTTAAGGATTTGCGTGAAGCGACTGACATGAGCAAAGCCGGCGAGCGGCAGGGGAGAGGTGTTCAGACGGAGAGCACTGCCAGAGGTGAGCGGGCCGGCAGAAGGCGCTGAAGTGGCAGCCAGTTCAACTGTCAGGTCACCCGAGCTGCTTCCTTCCCCGGAAGAGACGGACAGTTCTGCTGTCCGTGCCCGGAGCACTGTGGCAGCGGTGAGTGAGTCTGACATCATCTCCGACCCCCTCCTTCTCAACACTCCTGCCCTCCCTACAACTTTAACCCCTGGCACAGACTCCGCACACTCTGTGAAAGGAACTCTCCCCCCAATTGGACCCTTGAATTAGTATTGTCATTCAATAAGATGACAACTGATTCAACGTCCCGGTGTGCTCCTGTTTTTCCCACCATCTCTCCACCTGCCTTCATCCTCCGTCCCCCACCCATTCAGTAATTAAAAAAATGAAAGAGATTTAGAAGCCTTGGGAAAATGGAATTGTTACTTATTTTTATTTTTTACGGAGAGAACAATCTGCACATGCGCGATTTTAAGATTTTTTAAAAAAGCCGGCTGACTGCCTACCTTGAGTAATTACTCACGGCACGTGCCTGTAATGGAGGAAAGGTCAGTGATGGAAGGGAGGGGGAGTTAAAGTGTTGAGCAACCGGGAGATCAAGTAGGTTTAGGCAGAGCGGAGGTGTGGATGAGGAAAACATTGATATAGTTATTAATGGATACGTTGTGTTCATTAGGAGATATTGGAGTTATGGGGAAGGTCTCCGAAATATTGGATGGGATAAATAAGCATATTGAGGGGGTTACCATTTTTGGAAGTAGACCGTAATTAAATAGATCCCAGGATGTGATGAGAAACCAGGGAGCAAGTAGCAGAGAATATGACCAAGTAATGTGGACTAGTTGGTGGTGGGAAATGATTGAAAATTATTCTGAGATATAGTGTGCATTGTGAATTAGAAATCAATCAAGAGTGATACGCAGGGATATGTATATATATATGTGTGTGTGTATATATGTATATATATATATATATATATATATATATATATATATATATATATATATATATATATTAAAAAAAACTAAAACTCTCATCTTGTTTGCTTGTTTGTATGCGTGCGTGTGTGTGAGATTGCAAAACCCACCAAAAGGGTACACGATAGCGCTACAATTTTTGGCCCACCTTGCTCACCATTTTCCTGTGATGTAAAACAAACAAGTTTCGTTCAGATCGTACAAAAATCAATTTTCAACCCGCTTTTCCACTTGCCCTGCCTGCCAGCCGCGTTTGACTTCACAATGACATCACAATGGGATCCCTAATCTCCTTTACATTAAAAAAATTGCGATTTTCAAAAAAACAGTTTTAATCAAATTCTTCCACTTTCATTAACAGCTAACATTGTGTTTAGGTTATTTTAAAGAAAAAAACTGATTTTCATTAAATTTAATTAAAAAACAAAATGATTTTCATTATGTGTGGGGGGTGGGGGGATATGAACCAAAAATCGAGATTTTTCATTGGGGGGGTGGGATAGGGGGGAGGTGAGGAGTGGGGGAGCAGGGGGATAGAGGGAGAGGAGGGGAGAGGGAGGGGAAAGAGGGGGAGGTAAGGAGGGAGAGTGGGGGAGGAGGGGGGGATAGAGGGAGAGGAGGGAAGTGGGGGAGGTGAGGTGGGGGAGTTGGATATGGGGGATGTGAGGAGTGGGGGAGCAGGGAGATGGAGAGGAGGAGTGTAGGAAGGGGAGAGGGGTTAGGGAGGGATGGAGTGACTGAGGGATGGGGAAAGGAGAGGGAGGGTGGGGGGAGGGGAAAGAAGAGGGAGGGGGAGGGAGTGCTGGGGATGAGGGGGAATGGAGGAGAATAGGGGTAGAAGAGGGATGGCGAGGCGCAGGTGGGGGAGGGTTGCTGCGACGCATCACCATGGGGATCTCTGGCGTCACAACGGGAACCCCTCAGCCACACCTGTGCAGTTGGGGGCTATGGGTCAGTGGCGGAATATTGCCTTGGGAGACGGGCCCAACGGGTCCGCACCTTGTCTAGTGTTAAAATAAAAATACAAACCAAAATGCTGGAGATACTTAAAAGACCAGGCAGCATCTATGGAAAGAGAAGCAGAGTTAACATTGCAGACGCCAAATATTGCCATCTAATTAATCATTTACAAGAGAAATTTGTGTCTGATTCAAATAGAGAGAATCTTTGAGATGGTAAGAGGGAATATTGATGAAGATAACATCTTTTATATAGGCTGTAGGGTGTTTGATGTAGTTAATGTGGATTTTGAAATGGTCAGAATAAAAGCTTTGCCAGGAAAATGAAAGGTCGTGCGGAGATGGAAGAGTCCACCAGATTGACACCGATGTGCAGCGGAGCATGGCCAATGAGATAAGGGCTGGAAAGCTGTACTATTTATTTATTTATTTATTGCCAGTGCTAGTGTCGAGTTATCGGCTTAAAACACTATTATTCTGAAGTGTTGTTTAGAGACTACAGTGCGTTGTGACAGCATATGTAAGAAAGGTCTATGAAAGTGTCAAAAATATTATACACCAGGCCTGTACAAAGCTTTTCAAAAAAGGGGGTAGCATGGCAGGATTACAAACATTTAATGTGAAATAAGTGCACCCAGCGCATATCACAAGCACGAAGCTCAAAAACCCTTGCGGCCGGGGTCCAGGGCCCGCTTAAGGGGTTATAGATGCTCTCTGGTGCATTCTAAGCCTTATTTTGGAGCATTTGTGCACCAAATTTATGACCAGTATTTCAGAAATAATTTTGGTTGAGTCAAGAGTAATGAGTGGTTGGAATGGGATGATTGGGATCATTGTTGTATACATTTTTTAATTAGAATTGAAGCTGTCCTTGTTTTAATAATCAAGTTGTACTGTAAAATGTTATGTACAATGTTGTAAAGGAGCATGCAAACACTGCAAGGTTTTGTAGCAAATAAAACCTTTTTTTAGAAAATGTTTTGTGTGTTGATTTGATTGCCTGTTACTGTTCGACTGTGTTAGTGTGTGCACATTAAAAATATGATGCAAAATGAAAGTCGCAAACTATAGAATTCATATTTTTCAGTATTGTTATCAAGGAAAAGAAAGCAGTTCCAATTGTTTGATATTATTCATATGGAGGAGAAAATATAATTGCTCTAAAACCTACCGTAATTTTGCAATCTCACTAAAGATAATCCCCCTTTCCCTCTCCCCGCTCCTCCTTCCCCCTCCCTCACCCTCCACCTCTCTCTCCCTCCCCATCTCTCTCTCCCCCCTCCGCCCCTCCCCCTCTCTTTCCCCCTCCCCTCCCTCTCTCTCCCCCCTCTGTCTCAATCCCCCCTTTCCCCTCTCACATCCCCCCTCTCTCTCCCTCGCTCCCCCTCTCTCTCCCTCCCATGCAGCGAGGCTCTGACACCGCGCCGCAGACACCGCAGCCCACTCCCCCCCCCCCCCCCCCCCCCAGCCCGGAGAAACGGGCACTCCCGCAACGCAATATTCCACTACTTACCTGGAGTAGACACCTAGGATCTTTGGTAGACACGAGGTACCGAGGTGATTGTGTGGAGTGCAAATGGAGATCTGAACCCACCCGGGCCCACTGCGCACGCGTGGAGAAACAGTGTCATTTTGCGTTGCAACTGCGCAGGCGCAGATGGTCGCAATTTCTTTCCCCCGAAACTTCCAGCGGACCGGAAGCAGAATTTCGGGTAATTTCCATCAAAGTGGAAACGCTGATAGCGCTCCATTTATTTTTTTTTCTCAAGATTTTTTTTACTCTGGGATAAAACACCTTGGCTGGAGTCCCCCTAGATGTTAAGGCCCCAGGCTTCAGCCTATGAAGCCTATAGGTAAATCTGGCCCTGCCGATGCCCACCTAGATCTCGAGGCCCTAAGCTTAAGCTTGTGAAGCTTATACGTAAATCCAGCCCTGAGCCTCCTACTACCTTCCCTGGCATAAATAACCCCCAGGGGAGCCTCGTGACCTGCACCTCCCGTCACCAAGACACGTGACTCCCCCCTCCAGAGCCGAGGGATTGCACTGCGTGTGGCTCACCACCAGGGGCCGCCACACTCTATTCAAATATTTTGGAATTAAGTTGAATTCAAAATGTTTGCATACTGTAAGGATTTAACGTAAATCACAAATTCTGATGCTAGAAATTTGAAACAAAAATAGAAAATGCTAGAGATTCCCAGCAGAGCAGGCAGCATCCGTGGAAAGAAAAACAGAATTGACTACATTTAAGGTAAATGGTAGGTGAATTAATGGGAAATTGAAGGGAAAGAAAATCATCCAAAGGATGGTGAGAATGTGTTGCCCATTCCCTGAAAGAGTGGTAGATGCAAGTGCTCAGATGGGCATTAAGTAGATGAACATTTGAATTGCCATAACCAACCAGATTACTCAACAAAAATTGTTTTAGCTTGATAAAGTTTTTTGGCTAACATGAACATGATGGCTAGATGTCCCTCTCCTAAGAATTGATTGTTAATTTTCCCACCTGATGAAAAGCCTTTTATATGGATCTGTGAAGATTCATGGTGGATTGGACATAATCTCTACCTCATAGCCATTTTCCCACCCTTTATTTTCTTGATAAATAATGCTGTTATGTATGGCTTTCTCTTATTTCAAAGGTTACAGGGAGATGGCAGGAGAATGAGGTTGAGAGGGGAAGAATTGATCTTCCCTGATTGAATGACAAAGTAGACTTGATAGGCTGAATGGCCTAATTCTGCCACTATGTATTATGGTCTTAAGGTCTTTGTATTTTGATCTAGATTCCAGCATCTACAGTTTCTAGTGTCCCCATACTGCTAGAATGTGCAGGTGTCACCTGTACTACTGCTCTTTTCTTCTTCTTTCGTGTGCAATGCACAGCCTAAAGTTGTTGGACAACTTGTTCTAGATGATATTCCGTTTGTGCACGTCGAGTTGATTGCATTAGTCGAAACAGGGCGGACCACGTGAAGGTTGCAATCTTCCACCCCACGGCTCTTTTGTATACAACGGATGGTGTGAACTGTGCTAAATATGTGCAATTTTCCATCCGAATCACACCTGCATTAACTAAACAGGAGGTGCTACAGAGCCCACCTTTGTTGGTCTATCTGCAATGTTTGCACAGGAGCCTGTGTGCACCATTTATTTGTCCTCTTCACTTTTAAAATGTACTGCCTGGTGTATACTTGCCATCTGAGCATTAATTGTCTTCCACTTTATCTCAGCAGGAAAGGCTAATTTCAAGTTGGACTGCCAATAGTTAATGTGGGGAGAGAAACAGAATCAGAACGTCTGATGTTAGGTTAGCAAATTGAAATGTTAATTATGCATTTTCAATCTGGAGATGTTTACTGACCCAATGAGTATTTCCACTGTTTTTGGTTTTATTTTCAGATATTCAGCATCAACAAAATTTGCTTTTATGTGTCAATTGTTAATAGTAAGATTAAATGAGAACTTACCAGTTTGAAGTTTGATCTTTATTTTATGAGGAGTTACGATGAGGGATTACGTGAAGAAGGCCATCAGCCCGCATGCGCACCAATCTTCAAAGCAGCAGTGTGAAATCACAGATAACAGTTGATGAACTGAATATAGTAAGATTTGAGAACTTAGAACTACCAGCTGATCTTTACGAGAGAGTGTTGGGAGCGGTGGGCACATAATCCCTCATCGTAACTCCTCATAAAATAAAGATCAAACTTCAACCTGGTAAGTTCTCGTTTAATCTTACTATTTTACTTCGAAGTCACGTGAGTGACTACGTGAAGATTTTTAAGCTCTGTGATTTCATGCCGTGGAAACGAGTCCATGCGTCCGTCACACACTGCATCAATTGACCAGGGATAAGTGAAATTTAATAAAGCTTGACATAAATTGGAACATGCTGGTGCTTTTTAATGATGATAATAGTAATCCCACTCATCCAGGAGGATTATAAATATAACCTAAAAATAGTGTTGGTAAATACCCCGGTCTGGCAAATGGGTTTATTATAATACATTTGGAAATTCACTGGTTTGACCATCCTGCAGCCACTAGGATGAGGTCCAGCGAAACATTCACAACCCTTGCTGCTGATGTTGTTGCAGCCGTATGAGGTTTTTTTTGTAACTACCAACATTGCTAGTTCAGAGCCCCCAAGGCTTTAGGTGACATAATGACTGTTGTAGATGTGTAACCACACACACAACCAAAGGTTCATGAGGATAACCACTTTGTAAGTGAATAGACCCAGGACAGGAATGTAGCTGGAGCCCACCGGCGACGCAGCGAAAGCAGGACATAAACATCCCATATCTCCGAGTACCTGGGCCTGGGGGGAATTGAGTTGAAGATACCCTTAACTAATCTGGATATCAGAGGTCGAGACCTGACAGCCTGGTGTGCCGACCCCAGCAGGAAGTAGGACCACAAGGCACTACTGTCATAATATGTATAACTCCATCTCTCGTAAATATAACTTTGAGAGGAATACCAAGACATCTGCTATGCGTACCGTGTCATACGATATATTGGACTGTAAACAGGAACCTTACCATTCCTTGATATAGGAGATGTACTGTTTCTTGGTACTATCTCTTCAGGCCACAGTGATTACATCCACCGTACAACCTGACAGTCCGTACCCCAGGAAAAGTCTTCTCATAGTCTGCAACCCAACAATTTGATTCACTCATGCAGGGGATGGTTCTCCTGAGTCACGGGGTAAACCAGCAAATTTTGTGTTTGGGAAACAGCCATAAAAGGCTCTGTTATCATTTAACCATATAACAATTACAGCACGGAAACAGGTCCTCTCGGCCCTTCCAGTCCGTGCCGACCATTTGCAGTATGAGTGGACCCATGGCTGTGTAGGCCAGTCAGGCACTATCACGTCTGAGGCGGAGTCTTGCTGGTTATTAAGCAAGCACGGACTGATGAGGCAAAAAATGGAGGAAGACATAACGAACATTCCTACCCAGTGTAGCGAGAGTGCATCCATCGCCACTGCCCCTGAGAATGGCCGCCATGCCAGGTAATTTTGCAACTGTTGATTGAGACTAGATGCAAAGAATCGATATTTGGTGTTCCATCAACCCATAATGTCATTGAATACTTTGTGATCCAACATTCATTGTGTTGTCATTTAACGTGATGATACATCAGCGCCAAATGAGGTTAGGTAAACTATCACAGGATATTAACTTAATTGAACCCATGTGATTATAATATGCCTTTAACCCATAGAATGCACCTAGTGATATAAGGTAGTTGATACCACCAAATTGCCAATTTACACTGGCCACAGACAATTATTAGAGTTAAAAGGTACATCGCAATCTATAACTCTAGTTGGTATCAACTTAAATTTGACTGAATGGATGAGAAACCCCCAATTCCTCAAATATGAGTTTTGTGGCTGAAAACAGCTAATTTAGCAAGATTCAGAGTTTTAGAATATCATCCAGATAGACCATTAATATGTATTTTCGAGCTTTGAGCAGCCCAAACACTGGCTTGGTAATTTGGTAACAACCTGGAAGCCGAAGTTAGCCCATTTTGCAATGCTTTAACTGCTATCGTTGCCCATCCAGCTAAATTTCAAATATCTTCGGTGAAACCTGTGAATGGGAACTGAATGTTATGCATCTTTTGAGATCGATGCATGCCATAAAGTATCCTATGGAATATCCGTTATTAGACAGTAACAAAGTTTCCCATTTAAAATTAACTGCACATGTGAATGTGAGTTTAATCAAGGGTGACCCAATGTCTCCACATACGTGCAAAACAGTGTAATCTATTATCATACGTAACTAGTCCATACACCCGTGTGAGTTCTATAACCGTCCTCAGATTTTGATTCCATCCTTGAATTTGGATGATAGGACTGCTGGGGTGTGTGGATTGCACATTTTCCCTCAGGGCCGGCACTCTGTAATGATGTGATGTGAAGTCATAGATGCTTACCAAGCTCCAGGTTTTCTGACCTCACGCTTGCCCTCTAGTATATGTTTCACGGACATACTTCTGAATTTAGAGTCAGTCACAACTGACTGCCTACACTCCTCTCTTCAGAGATGGAGATATAATGCAGCCCTGCAAACAGGCGCTACTGCAGGTTGTTGTCACGCAGTTGGCGTGTTGTGGAAATTCCCTCAGGACATACCTACAAACTGCGACTGCCTAACTCCCCTCCTCAGAGAGGGAGATTTAATGCAGCCCTGTACCAGGCGCTGCCACGGGCCGCCGAGACCTGCGCTGATATTACTCCTTTCCCTGGAGTATCAGGTGCCATTTCTGATCTGGACCCTTCTTCAGACTGCTGTAGACTTCTGTGCAAATTTAAGTTGATAAGTTGGTTGTAGGTCAGCTCCTGTGTGCATTTACATCAGATGGGACCTGCAGGGCCAAATGTTTCTGAGCTGTAAATTCCATGCCAGACTTATTGAGTCATTGTGGCCCTGAGGACTGTTCTCTCGAGTTGTTTCAGTCCTGTCGAGCCGGTATTTCCCACGGAGCTGGGTTTTCCCATGGCTTCCTCAGCCGGCGGTTTCTATGGCTGGGTTTCCCCGAGCCGAGTTTTCCACGGTCTCCGCAGCCGGGTTTCCCCGAGCTGGGTTCCCCTCGCGGAGCCGGGATACCCTCGCGGAGCCGGGATACCCCATGGTCTCCGCTTCCGGGTTTCCCCGCGGAGTCAGGATTCCCCGAACGACATCCAGCAGGAGCTCTGTAGAGAGCTTCCTGCAAGGTAAAGCAAGACCTGAAAAATAAGTTTGAAACTTACCTTCAGGTATGAAACCTACTGCTGGCAGGCACAGCGTGTCTGCCAGCCAGTCGAGGCGCCACGCGTGGACGTAATGACACGCATGCGGGCTGACGGCCTTCTTCACGTAGTCATGTGACTCCGAAGTAAAATGCATGTGCTCCTTTATGAAACTTCACCAGTGTACTCCAGCCTTCAGGGTCTTGGAAACCCTTATCTTTGTACTTCAGCGAAGTGACTCAAACTGCACTGGAAGCATCTCACTGGCACTTAAGTGAAAAGATGGTAGAAATTGAGGCAGGCTCGTTCTGTACACTGAAAGCACATGACTGATAATCTCTGTGTATTTATTGAGGACACCATGGAGGTAGAGTCAAAATACAAACTCATTTGAATTCCTTCCCCATTGTAAAATTTAACTGGGGTTTTTGTCATTTTGATGTGACAGTCAATGTATCCGTTTCAGAATAAATGATCAAGAAGGATCAATAAATTATCCGGCAGATGCTGGAAAATCGATATATAATCTATATAAATCTATATAAATATCGATATAAAATCTATAGAGCAAAGGAAATAGGCAACGATTCGGGCCGAAACACTTCTTCAGACTGAAACGTTGCCTATTTCTTTCGCTCTCTAGATGTTGCCGCACCCGCTGAGTTTCTCCAGCAATTTTGTCTACCTCAGAATAAATTAACATTACCAAGAATAATTACAATACTTTTATAGGGGCTTGAAAGTGAATTATAAATATAATGAAGGATCAGATGCAGAAAAGGGTTAAACTATACGCATACTTATTTTAACACAGTGGAGTGCTGTGTTGATATCAGCAACATGGTGAATTTTGAAGCTTTAAAGAGATTTAATTTTTAGATAGTGAAAATGGGGAGTGGAACAAAGTGGTAATTCATGCGTTTAAGCAACAGAAAAGTATTACAGTCAAATGATTTGCATTCATGGTTGTTGGGTGGGTTGGGCAGAGATGCAATTTGAGCTTTAGGCTACTGGGTTGATAAGTTAATTCATTACATTTCTTGGAGAGGACACAATTGTTTTTTTTGTCGATTGCCTGCCTTTATGTAAAATAGGTGCATGAAATGAACTATATGGAGCATTGTTTCTGTTTGTGATGGTTATAGTTTAATATGGTTAATTTTAAGCTAGTGAAAGTGTAGTGAAAATCAAATTTAGTGTCTGTTTGCATAATTGTAATCTAACCTTGATGATAAGATTGGAAAAAAAGTCACTGTTTAACAGTGCCCTTTTACATTTTTCATGTTTGCTTGAGCATGACTGAAAGTTTATTTTGGGGAAGAATGACCATTGTTTTTCTGATTGGATTCTTGCTTTTCTGTCTGCTTTACATCTTGAAATATATAAAAATGAACAGGAAATGAGGTTTTTTCATGGCTAATGATCGTGCATCTGTCCAGGTTGTTCATCTGTTGATTGATTCCATATGTATAGATGCAGCATATCTACAGTGTATATCATTGGAATTCTGAAATCTACACAAATTCACGAGATTGATTCCTGGGATGGTGGGACTGTCATATGAGGAAAGATTGAAAAGACTAGGCTTGTATTCACTGGAGTTTAGAAGGATGAGGTGGGATCTTATAGAAACATATAAAATTATAAAAGGATTGGACAAGCAAGATGCAGGAAAAATGTTCCCAATGATGGGCGAGACAAGAACCAGGGGCCACAGTCTTAGAATAAAGGGGAGGCCATTTAAGACTGAGGTGAGAAAAAACGTTTTCACCCAGAGAGTTGTGAATTTGTGGAATTCCCTGCCACAGGGGGCAGTGGAGGCCACATCACTGGATGGATTTAAGAGTTAGATAGAGCTCTAGGGGCTAGTGGAATCAAGGGATAAGGGGAGAAGGCAGGCACGGATTATTGATTGGGGATGATCAGCCATGATCACAATGAATGGCGGTGCTGGCTCAAAGGGCCGAACGGCCTCCTCCTGCACCTATTTTCTATGTTTCAATGTTTCTAAATTAATTTGTTACTGATGCTTGCCATAATTCCATAGCTACATCAAGAGTGCATAATAACTTAAACTACTGTCATTAATCAATTCCCCAGCTCACAACGTGATCATTGTGGTCATCTATCAAAGCACTTGCAGGGCGAATAAGTGCAGCACTTTGGAGACAGGCTTGGATTGAAACTATAAATTAAATGTAACGTGCACATTTGAATAGCATCTTTTTCCATTGGCCCAGGAGAATAGTTTTAGGTCACTATATTCATTTATAACAATGATTCTTCCATTATGCTTCGAGAGAAATGTCCAGACAATTTGGATGCCAATCAATTGTAAATTAGACACACAATTGGTGTGTGAGATTACAATTGCGCATTTTATTATGACTGATGAATTCTTCATGGGGGTGATATTCAGTCATTCCTTTCAACAAAGTTTGTAAAATAACTGCTTTAAAAAATCTATTTCTGCTCTGTTTCTGATATTTACTGCTGCAGTATATTGCTTCAGGAGTTCAATCTATTATGTGAACCAACAATATTTAAAATGGTGGTGGGAATAGCACAGTACAGAACAAGCCCTTCGGAACAAGTCCATGCAGAACATTATGCCAGGTTAAACTAATTTCCTTTGCCTGCACATGTGCCTTTCTCAATCCTCCCAAATGCCATTATCATATCTGTATCCACCACCAACCCTGGCCTAATGTTCCAGGCACCCACCAACCTCTAGATAAAAAAAAACTTGCCCTGCACACCTTCTTTAAACTTTACCCCTCTCACCTTAATGATATGCCCTCTACTCTTTGGCATTTAGTCTCCAGGAAGTAGGTTTTGACCGTCTACTCTTTCTTACTTTATCTTATCTTAGTGTTCCTACTTTCTCCTTTAATTTCCTTGATATATGCTGGTCTTCTTCTTGTTTTTAATTAACATCTGACAGGCATTGGGATGTTATTTAATCCAACTCTCCAAAGACATTTCATGGCCGTTTTGGGGCCTTCTGATTGCCTGTTTGAGTTATTTTGCTCACTTTCTATCCTTCTGGTGCTGTCTGAATCCATCCTCTTAAACCTTGCATAAATTTCTTTTTCTTCTTCACCAAATTTACAACTTGTTTGGTCATCCAGTGTTCCCTTACTTTGCCATCCTTAACCCTCTTCAAAACCAGAGCACACCGGTCTTGAAATCTGATTAGTTGGCCTTTAAATGTCTCCCACGTAGGATTGCACAAGAACAATGTCTAGGTCGAGCAAAATGTCAAGACCACTTCTTATATGTCTGCAGATAATCCATATCCCTCCATTCCCTGCAGATCCATATGCCTATCCAAAAGTCTCTTAAATGCTACTATTATGTCTGCCTCAGGCACCACCCCTGAAAGTGCCTTACTACCCTCTGTGAAATAAAGACTTTCCCTGCACATCTTCTTTAAACTTTGCCCCTCTCACCTTACAACTATGCTGTAAACTAAACTGTATATCTGAACTAAACTAAATCTATGGCCTCTAATGTTAGGTTTTTCCATCCTGGGAAAAAGGTTCTGACTGAAAGCCTCTCATCATTTTATATACTTCCATTTGGTCTCCCCGCAACCTCCAGGATTCCAGAGAAAACAATCCAAGTCTGTCCAACTCTCGCTCTTGCTAATACCTCCTAATTTAGGCATCAATCTGCTAAACCATCTCTGCACCCTTTCCAAAGCCTTCACATCCTTCCTGTAATAGGGCAACCAGAACTGCACCGAGTAATTTAAATGCGACCTAACCAAAGTCCTACAAAGCTGCACCACGAGTTCATGTCAGATTGGGAGTTACCCAAAAACAATTGCTCCCAATTTACTCTCCCTAACTTCTGCCTAATAAGCATGGAAACTGGACCTTCGGCCCACTAAGTCCACGCTGACCAGCGATCACCCTATACACTAACACTATCCTACACACTAGGGACAATGTTACAGTTTACCAAAAACAACCCACACACCTGTACATGTTTGGAATATGGGAGGAAACTGGAGCACTCAGAGAAAACCCACACGATCAGAGGGAGAATCTATAAACTCGGTACAGATAGCACCAACGTCTGGATCGAATCTGCTCCATGGCGCAGTAAGGCAGCAACTCTACAGCTGCATCACTGTGCCACCCAAGTTTGAAGTCTATTAACTACTATGGGGGAATCCCAGAAAACTGGGAGCAAATTGGAACGTGTCATAGAGTACCAGTTCGTGTTATGAATGCTTTAAGTATGAGTTATGTGGTTTTGTCAAGGCAAGTGATAGACCTACTGCTGCATTCCTGAGAGTGGAAAATGTTCATGCATTGCTGCCGAACACGTTATACTTCGGAAGGGTGTGGTGGAGGGATTGTCATAAGCTTCCAGTAAAGGAAATCATACAACAGATGTAGTGCTTCAGCACCTTCAATGCTGCTGCAAGTACAACAGATGTTAAAATCTAGAAAAATCCTCTAAATACAAATAATAGTTTGGCTTAGACGTAGCTTGCGTTTGACGTTTTCAAAGATTGTTAATATAAGAGCAAAATATGAGAATTATTAAATTATTTCTGAATTGAAATATCTTTCACAATTTGTTACATGATTTAAAGGTAAACAAGATGTTTGAGAATTAAAATCAGCTTTCAATTGTCAATTAAGAAACTGATTTTTCAGAAAACCTGTAAGTGGGTTCCAGGGGCATTTTTGCCCTCTAGTGTTCAAGGGTTAGAACTATAATGTATGTATGCATGTCCATGTTAAAATAATAATAATAGCTTTATTTTAAAGTCGACTCCAGCAGTGACAGCTATGCAGAAAGAGGAGGATAATGTAATAATTCCACAGTCTGAGGATGCTTTGAAAATTGCACGATTTGAGGATAATGTGATAATTTCACAACCTGAAGAGGAGATATCAGTGCAAGAGTTGCAACTGACAGCTGAAAAACAGGTGAGAAAGAAAGTTTAATTAGTAATTAAAATACCTACTGCTACTATGCTCCCCTGTCTGCTTTCTGCAGAGACCGCTCCCTCCGTAACTCCCTGGTCAATTCGTCCCTTCCCACCCGAACCACCCCCTCTCCGGGCACCTTCCCTAGCAATCGCAGGAAATGCTACACTTGTCACTTTACCGCCGCCCTTGACTCCAGTCAAGGACCCAAGCAGTCTTTCCAGGTGTGGCAGAGGTTCACCTGCACCTTTCCAACCTCCTCTATTGCATCCGCTGCTCTAGATGTCAGCTACTCTACATCGGCGAACCAAGCGTAGGCTTGGCGATCGCTTCGGTTGGTTCGCAATAACCCACCTGATCTCCCGGTGGCTCAGCACTTCAAGTCCCCCTCCCAATTCCAAATCCGACCTTTCTGTTCTGGGCCTCCTCCATGGCCAGAGTGAGGACCACCGTAAATTGGAGAAAGCAGCACCTCATATTTCGCTTGGGCTGTTTGCACCCCAGTTTTATGAACATTGATTTCTCTAATTTCAGGTGGTCCCTACTTTCTCCTCCCCTTCTCAGCTCTCCCGCAGCCCACTGGCTCCACCTCTTCCTTTCTTCTTCCCGGCCCCCATCCCCCCCCCACCCTCACATCAGTCTGAAGAAGGGTTTCGACCCGAAACGTTGCCAATTTCCTTCACTCCATAGATGCTGCCTCACCCGCTGAGTTTCTCCAGCATTTTTGTCTACCTTCGATTTTCCAGCATCTGCAGTTCCTTCTTAAACAAAGGTTATAGAGGTAGAAACCATCATCACATTTAAAAGGTATTTAGATGTGTACTTGCAGAGCAATGACCTGCTGGACCATGGACCTAGTACTGAAAGGTGGGGTTAGGCTAATAACTTTTTCAGATGGCAAGGATTAACATCAGCTGATTGACTTATCACTGTAGAGTAATGCTTTGATTATTCCATGAAGAGATAGAATCGAACAGCCATTGTACTTTCCCATTGTTCGTCCTGTAGCTCCCTGTCATTAAATAACATAGAATCATCGAAACATTGAAAATAGGAGCAATAGTGGGCCATTCAACTCTTTGAGCCTGCTCCACTTTTCAATACAAACAACTGATTCTCTACTTCTCGCTTGCTCCAATATTCATTGATAATTCTTTTGCCCATAAACCTATCTCCTTTTTAAATGAAGATATACACAAAATGCTGGAGTAACTCAGCAGGTCAGGCAGCATCTCTGGAGAAATTAAATAAGTGATGTTTCAGATCACAAATATGATGCAAATGTTTCAAATAAACCTGTTTCATTTTTACCTGTGCTAATGTTTCTCATAATTCATTCTATTCACATTCAGTTTGCATTTGATGTTTGTTTTATTTAGGTTTCTGGCACTCCATGCTGCTTTAGGGATATGGGAGAGGTGTCATTAATGGGCCAGAGGTGGATATGCAAGTTCGGTATTCCGAATGCGCATGCCCAGGTCATAGGTCACTGGTGATAAACATTAGATCGAACCGGTTCTCGCGCTGCTGAATTGCCACTGGAGTTAGCAACATCAGTTCTCCCTTCACCACTGGTCCATGTAGCAATCTCAGCGGTGACAATCTAATGAATCACAGTCCCCGTCAACCTGGGTTCGGTTCTCAGTCGGGCTGCCCTCCCGGGTTATACAGGGTTATTACACAGGGGCGAACCAAGTACCCTTCTCCTGCATAACACAGGAGGCAGATTTGTGAGCGGAGTCTCACTACCGTCCCCGTACCTTCCGTACCGTCCCAACCCTGTCCGGGGCGGCCAGGCGTGCCCGTATCTGTCTGGTGGCGGCTCCGGACTTGCAGCTGTCGCGGAGGGTAAAGCCCCTCTCCCGTTCCCCAGTCCCTGCGTCTTCTCCCCTGCCACCTATCCCTTTGACCGCCGCTCAGCGATTCCCGTCGCTGTACCGAGGCCGGAGCTCCGGGTCTGCCGGGAATCACACCTGCCTTCCCCTACAGTGAATGGGACCTGAATCCCTCGGCATCGTCACAGAGCGACCTCAGTGGGCCAGTGACCGTCTCCAGAAGCCTCTCGCCTTTTCTGGTGGCTGTCGGTTGGCCCCCTCGGCGCCGGCAGGGGCCGAGGGCTGGTCGTCGGCGGGGATGCACATGGGGTGCTGGCGAAGGGTCTTGACCCGAAAAGCTAACCACTCCTTTGGGTGGGGGAGTGGTCCAGGGGCGGTTCGGCAGCGTTTTCATTGCCGGAGACCCGCATTTGATCCTGCCTGCGGATGAGGCGTGGGTCTGTGTGCGTGCAGCTGCCGAGAATTGTCTCTCCGCCGCTCCAGTCTCTCCCCGTCTCCCACTCGCATCTGCCCCCCCCCGCTCTCCCGCAATCTGGCACCCTTGTTCCTCAGATTAAATATATTTTTGCACATAAATCATGAATAATGATGAGAATTTACATACAGCTTATGCAGCCAGCACTTTGTTTGCTTTCCCTTTATAGTGAGTGACCTTTGACAAATCCAATGATTCCTTGCATTTTTCGGAATACTCAACTCGCTTATTGTCGTTTCATTATTACGTTACCTCTTTTGGCCTGGAAAAATGGATAATCCAGAAAGGCTCTGGAACTGAGGATGCCAGTAAATCAGTGTTTAACCTGTACTTATTCATACTCTCTGTTTCCTGTCTGTCAACTAATTTTCAACTAATGCCAGTATATTATCCCAAACGCCATGCATTTTAATTGTATACACGAACATCTACTCTGGGACTTTATCGAAAGCCTTCCGAAAAGCCAAATTCACTGGAATGGAGAGAATCTATAATGTCCCTTCCATAGCACGGGCTGTAAACTGGTACAGATATGGTACAGATCTGCCTGGAAATGACAGGAAGGGTGAAATGTTCAGAGTGACAATACTTTTACCTCAACAGGCAAAGTGTTCCTGATGTACAGTAGTTACATATTTGGAGCTCTGATGCAGAAATGACAGGACTGTTATCATTGCTTGAGAAGTGTATGCTGTCAAACTCAACTTAAATCAGATTAAGGGTTCACAATGAAGGGGAAATGTCACTAATTTTACTGCCCTGGCCAGATAGAGTGTCTTGCCTTATGAATGCTTTCATCAAAAAATGTGTTATGTACTGCATGTGATTTTTGCAAACTATAAGAATGTTGTCTTCAAATAATTAAAAAATATATATGAATACTCTTTTAATGTTTAGATGGATGATGAAGGTATAGAATCTGTCACAAAAATCAGTCATGAGGTTAGACTGGAGGAAGAAACCACAAAAGATTTAGATGGCACTTTAATAAGTACAGTTACTTCTCCGGTATCCAAAGGTGAAACTGCAGCTATTTCTGAACAAGCGAAAACAACTTTAAAACAAAATGCTTTGGAAATTAGCAAGAGTTTGCCAGACACTCTAACTAATGAAGAGGCATTAGAAATTATTGCGTTACCTCCAGAGGTAGGTTTTAAAACCATTTAACAGACATTCACACTCATTCAATCTTCTTGACAGTTTTGACAACCCATAAACCCTGGACGTGACAATAATGAATCTTTAAGTAGTTAATGTGGTGGAAGCTACCTTCCAGCATTAGCAAAGTTTTGCATTGAGCATGATTTGTTGAAAGATTAAAGATGAGTCAAGGAAAAATTGATTTACCTGAAGAGAGGCAGTTGTCAGAAATTTATTGCAGAAAGGTAATAGAAGTAAAAATGATCACCTTCAAAAGACTTGAAGGTGATCATTTTTTGACATATGAAGTGCTGTAATCTACAGGGCTGCAGTCCCAGAACAGGGAGTGGGATTAGTTAAAATTACTCCCCTGTTTGGTGATCAGCGTGGAATCAGCTTCTCTTTAAAATTGTATCCAGGGGGCACTTGAAAGTGGGTTCAGATAATAGGTGATGAGCTCACCAATCTGCCGAAGATTGGGGCATAAGTCTTCATAAATGAATACCGTGCCCAATGATAAACATTGCATCACTTAACTGCATAAGTAACGATGGGCTTAATGTACACATTATGAGCATGAACTGTATTTTTCTTAAATGCACTACTCCATCTGAATGGAATTATATATGAATAATCCAAAAATGTTGTTTAAAAAATAATTATATTTCTACCTTTGAAGGAATGTTTTGTTTGGTTATGAACTGTGACATACTCTAAAAAAAAGGTTTACTCTATATGCATTTAAAATGCAAATTATATGGTGATTATTTAATTATAAAGGGCTTGTCTAGGCTTCTAATTCTGTGTTTTGTTTTAAGTTCATAAATTAAGATCATCAGCAGAAACAACGTGTACTAAATGTCAGATTTGCTGCAACAGCATTTTCAATGATGATGATTTACAAAGAAAATTAAATTAATGAATTAGATGAAAGAAAGAATATGATTTTTGGCTAAGCTGGGGTTGTCTCATTTGTTGTGAAGTCGATAGGAGATGGAATGAAGTGTATGTAAAGTTATGAAAGATCTGAGTGAAATGGAAGTGAAGAACCCACTTCTCAGAGATTTCAAACGCCAGGTGACATAGAATTAGGATTGCAGGTTTAAAGATGACTCAAGGAATTTTTGTTTCATTAAAGAGTGGGAGTTTGCCAGGAATTCTTCGCTGAGTATATTGAGTATAAATATTGGCAAGTCATGTTACACCTATATAAAACTTTGGTTAGTCCATATTTGGAGTCTAAACAAAGTTTCATGCAGCTACAACATAACCTTTATACTCAATATACTAGGTAATAAATTGTGTACAGTTCTGGTCACATCATTGCAGGAAGGGCATGGAGGCTTTGGAGAGATATAAAAGAGGTTCTCCAGGATATTGGGGGTACACAAAAGGCTGGAGAAACTCAGCGGGTGCAGCAGCATCTAAGGAGCAAAGGAGATAGGCGATGTTTCGGGTCGAGACCCTTCTTCCGGGATATTTGCCTGGATTAGAGAGTATTGCATGTAAGGAATAGTCGACAAACTTAGATTGTTTTCTCTGGAATGTCTGAGGCTAAGAGGTGACCTGATAAAAGTATATAACATTTATGAGGCATAGGTAGGCTAGATAGTCAACCTTTTTCCATAGGGTGGAAATGTCAAATATTAGAGGGCGTATATTTAAAGTAGCAGGGAGAAACTTTAAAGAAGATTAACATGGCAAGTATTTTACCAAGAGAGTTGATTCCTGGAACGAATTGCCAGTGGATGTGGTGCAAGCAAGTACAATAACAATGTTTAGTAGGCATCTAGATAGGTACATGAATCGGCAGGGGAGATATATAGATCAGAATATCCCTTTGACCGCCGCTATTTTGCGGGAACAGCTCAGCGATTCCCGTCGCTGTACCGAGGCCGGAGCTCTGGGTCTGCCGGTAATCGCACCTGCCTTCCCCTACAGTGAATGGGACCTGAATCCCTCGGCATCGTCACAGAGCGACCTCAGCGGGCCAGTGGCCGTCAGCTGCACCTCTCGCCTTTTCTAGTGGCTGTCGGTTGGCCCCCTCGGCGCCGGCAGGGGCCGAGGGCTGGTTGTCGGCGGGGATGCACATGGGGTGCTGGCGAAGACCCGAAAAGCTAACCACTCCTTTGGGTGGGGGAGTGGTCCAGGGGCGGTTCGGCAGCGTTTCAGTGCCGGAGACCCGCATTTGATCCTGCCTGCGGATGAGGCGTGGGTCTGTGTGCGTGCAGCTGCCGAGAATTGTCTCTTCGCCGCTCCAGTCTCCCCCCCTGTCTCCCACTCGCATCTGGCCCCCCGCTCTCCCGCTACCTGGCACCCTTGTTCCTCAGATTAAATATATTTTTACACATAAATCATGAATAATGGTGAGAATTTACATACAGCTTATGCAGCCAGCACTTTGTTCGCTTTTCCTTTATAGTGAGTGACCTTTGATAAATCCAATGATTCCTTGCATTTTTCGGAATACTGAACTTGCTTATTGTCGTTTCATTATTACGTTACCTCTTTTGGCCTGGAAAAATGGATCCAGGAAGGCTCTGGAACTGAGGGTGCCAGAAAATCAGTGTTTAACCTGTACTTGTTCATACTCTCTGTTTCCTGTCTGTCGAACTAATTTTCAACTAATGCCAGTATATTATCCCAAACGCCATGCATTTTAATTGTATACACTAACTTCTACTCTGGGACTTTATCGAAAGCCTTCCGAAAAGCCAAATTCACTGGAATGGAGAGAATCTATAATGTCCTTTCCATAGCACGGGCTGTAAACTGGTACAGATATGGTACAGATCTGCCTGGAAATGACAGGAAGGGTGAAATGTTCAGAGTGATAATACTTTTACCTCAACAGGCAATGCGTTCTAGATGTACAGTAGTTACATATTTGGAGCTCTGATGCAGAAATGACAGGACTGTTATCATTGCTTGAGAAGTGTATGCTGTCAAACTCAACTTAAATCAGATTAAGGGTTCACAATGAAGGGGAAATGTCTAATTTTATTGCCCTGGCCAGATAGAGTGTCTTGCCTTATGAATGCTTTTATCAAAAAATGTGTTATGTACTGCATGTGATTTTTGCAAACTATAAGAATGTTGTCTCTTCAAATAATTAAAAAATATATTTGAATACTCTTTTAATGTTTAGATGGATGATGAAAGTATAGAATCTGTCACAAAAATCAGTCATGAGGTCAGACTGGAGGAAGAAACCACAAAAGATTTAGATGGCACTTTAATAAGTACAGTTACTTCTCCGGTATCCAAAGGTGAAACTGCAGCTATTTCTGAACAAGCGAAAACATCTTTAAAACAAAATGCTTTGGAAATTATCAAGAGTTTGCCAGACACTCTAACTAATGAAGAGGCATTAGAAATTATTGCGTTACCTCCAGAGGTAGGTTTTAAAACCATTTAACAGACATTCACACTCATTCAATCTTCTTGACAGTTTTGACAACCCATAACGTGACAATAATGAATCTTTAACTAGTTAATGGGGTGGAAGCTACCTTCCAGCATTAGCAAAGTTTTGCATTGAGCATGATTTGTTGAAAGATTAAAGATGAGTCAAGGAAAAATTGATTCACCTGAAGAGAGGCAGTTGTCAGAAATTAATTGCAGAAAGGTGATAGAAGTAAAAATGATCACCTTCAAAAGATACCTCGTTGTACATATGAAGTGCTGTAATTTACAGGGCTGCAGTCCCAGAACAAGGAGTGGGATTAGTTAAAATTACTCCCCTGTTTGGTGATCAGCGTGGAATCAGCTTCTCTTTAAAATTGTATCCAGGGAGCACTTGAAAGTGGGTTCAGATAATAGGTGATGAGCTCACCAATCTGCCGAAGATTGGGGCATAAGTCTTCATAAATGAATACCGTGCCCAATGATAAACATTGCATCACTTAACTGCATAAGTAACGATGGGCTTAATGTACACATTATGAGCATGAACTGTATTTTTCTTAAATGCACTACTCCATCTGAATGGAATTTATATATGAATAATCCAAAAATGTTGTTTAAAAAATAATTATATTTCTACCTTTGAAGGAATGTTTTATGTTTGGTTATGAACTGTGACCTACTTTAAAAAAAAGATTTACTCTATATGCATTTTAAATGCAAATTATATGGTGATTATTTAATTATAATGGGCTTGTCTAGGCTGCTAATTCTGTGTTTTGTTTTAAGTTCATAAATTAAGATCATCAGCAGAAACAACTTGTGTACTAAATGTCAGATTTGCTGCAACAGCATTTTCAAAGATGATGATTTACAAAGAAAATTAAATTAATGAATTAGATGAAAGAAAGAATATGATTTTTGGCTAAGCTGGGGTTGTCTTATTTGTTGTGAAGTTGATAGGAGATGGAATGAAGTGTATGTAAAGTTATGAAAGATCTGAGTGAAATGGAAGTGAAGAACCCACTTCTCAGAGATTTCAAACGCCAGGTGACATAGAATTAGGATTGCAGGTTTAAAGATGACTCAAGGAATTTTTGTTTCATTAAAGAGTGGGAGTTTGCCAGGAATTCTTCGCTGAGTATATTGAGTATAAATATTGGCGAGTCATGTTACACCTATATAAAACTTTGGTTAGTCCATATTTGGAGTCTAAACAAAGTTTCATGCAGCTACAACATAACCTTTATACTCAATATACTAGGTAATAAATTGTGTACAGTTCTGGTCACATCATTGCAGGAAGGGCATGGAGGCTTTGGAGAGATATAAAAGAGGTTCTCCAGGATATTGGGGGTACACAAAAGGCTGGAGAAACTCAGCGGGTGCAGCAGCATCTAAGGAGCGAAGGAGACAAACGTAGATTGTTTTCTCTGGAGTGTCTGAGGCTAAGGGGTGACCTGATAAAAGTATATAACATTTATGAGGCATAGGTAGGCTAGATAGTCAATCTTTTTCCATAGGGTGGAAATGTCAAATATTAGAGGGCATATATTTAAAGTAGCAGGGGGAAAGTTTAAAGAAGATTAACATGGCAAATATTTTACCAAGAGGCTTGATTCCTGGAACGAATTGCCAGTGGATGTGGTGTAAGGAAGTACAATAGCAATGTTTAATAGGCATCTAGATAGATACATGAATCGGCAGGGGAGATACCGTGGCTTGCAAAAGTATTCATACCCCTTGAACTTTTCCACATTTTGTCACGTTACAACCACAAACATAAATGTATTTTATTGGGATTTTATGTGATAGACCAACACAAAGTAGTGCATAATTTTGAATTGGAAGGAAAATGATACATGGTTTCCAAATTATATTACAAATAAAAAACTGAAAAGTGTGGCATGCAAAAGTATTCAGCCCCCCTGAGTGAATACTTTGTAGAACCACCTTTCGCTGCAATTACAGCTGCAAGTCTTTTGGGGTATGTCTCTACCAGCTTTGCACAACTAGAGAATGAAATTTTTGCCCATTCTTCTTTGCAAAATAGCTCAAGCTCAGTCAGATTGGATGGAGAGCATCTGTGAACAGCAATTTTCAAGTCTTGCCTGAGATTCTCAATTGGATTTAGGTCTGGACTTTGGCTGGGCCATTCTAGCACATGAATATGCTTTGATCTAAACCATTCTATTGTAGCTCTGGCTGTATGTTTAGGGTCATTGTCCTGCTGGAAGGTGAACCTCTGCCCCAGTCTGAAGTCTTTTGCAGACTCTAACAGGTTTTCTTCCAAGATTGCCCTATATTTGGCTCCATCCATCCTCCCATCAACTCTGACCAGCTTCCCTGTCCCTGCTGAAGAAAAGCATCCCCACAGCATGATGCTGCCACCACCACGTTTCACAGTGGGGATGGTGTGTTCAGGGTGATGTGCAGTGTTAGTTTTCCGCCACACATACCATTTTACATTGAGGCCAAAAACATCAATTTTGGTCTCATCAGACCAGAGCACCTTCCTCCACATGTTTGCTGTCCCCCCCCCACATGGCTTGTGCCAAACTGCAAACGGGACTTCTTATGGCTTTGTTTCAACAATGGCTTTCTTCTTGCCACTCTTCCATAGAGGCTCGATTTGTGGAGTGCACGACTAATAGTTGTCCTGTGGACAGATTCTCCCACCTGAGCTGTGGATCTCTGCAGCTCCGCCAGAGTTACCAAGGGCCTCTTGGCTGCTTCTCTGATCAATGCTCTCCTTGCCCGGCCTGTCAGTTTAGGTGGACGGCCATGTCTTGGTAGGTTTGCAGTTGTGCCATACTCTTTCCATTTTCGGATGATGGATTGAACAGTGCTCCGTGAGATGTTCAAATCTTGGGATTTTGTTTTTATAACCTAA
Organism: Okamejei kenojei; assembly: GCA_035221665.1. Lineage (NCBI taxonomy): Eukaryota > Metazoa > Chordata > Chondrichthyes > Rajiformes > Rajidae > Okamejei > Okamejei kenojei. The sequence goes on from CM069139.1 coordinate 47,598,030, forward strand.
CCCTGCTTTAAACTTCTCCACAACTTTATCCCTGACCTATCTGGTGTGTTCCTTGGGCGTCATGATGCCGTTTGTTCACTAATGTTCTCTAAGAAACCTCTGAGGCCTTCTTCTTCTTCTTCTTATAGGATTCCGGCAGTGTAGACGCTGCTAAGCATATTACTGCCGTCCACAGGTCAAAGTTTCAACAAAATTCTTACATACAGTCCTGTAACATGCAGGAATTGAAGAACAGCCCTGGATATCAGCTGATGTTTCTCACTGTGTCCAAACAAAGATAAAACAGAAAAAGCCTCAATTCCAAGTCCTGTCAGTCTAGCAAACAATGCCTTTCTTTCTATCCTATACTTTTTACATTCCAGGAAAACATGCTTAACTGTCTCCTTACTCCCACATTCACACAAGCCAGAAACACGTTTCCCTACAATGCACAAACAGTAATTTAACCCACAATGTCCCAACCTCAATCTACACAGTCTAACTGAGTCCCTACGGGACAGAGATGTACAGAAACACATTTTTCTAACTTCAGCTTGTACAGAAAAGTAGTGTCTACCCCTGACTTCCTTTTCCCATCCTCTCTGACATTCTTTTGTTAAGCCCTCTTTAATTATTTCTCTCAGTTCCACTCTCCCCAATGATACATGGATATCTATTTCTCTTCTTAAACTCTCCTTTGCTATGAGGTCCACCTGCTCATTGCCCCTCACCCCAGCATGCCCAGGAACCCAGCAAAAAGTGATGTTACACGCAAACCCAATTCTAGAAAACACACTCAAGATTTCATTTGGAATGTCAGGACGAGCGTTAGATTTCCCTACTCTTAAAGTTTCAAGAGCAGCTGCAGAATCAGAACAGATAATGACTTCTCTAAAACTGGCTTCCTCAATCCACCATAGAGCCCATTGAATTGCCATTAATTCATTCGTGAGAACAGAGCTTCCATCAGAAATGCGTCAGCCAATCCTCAACCCAAGCTGCTCCACATACACTCCAAACCCAGCTCTCCCACTAACTGGATCTTTAGATCCATCTGTAAAAACAATCAAAGTGCTCTCACTGATTGAATTAAGATATTCCACTATTCTTGGAGTCACCTCGCGCTTATCTTTTTCCTGAAGAAAAGCAAGCTCAATAAACAGTTCAGGAAGAACCCAATAGGGCACAGGTAACCATATTGTATGCTCTATAATACCCCCTTGTTCCAAACCCAGCTTCCTAGCCACTGATTTATATTGACAAAAAATGTGTTATATTTGTTACCATCATTAACCTCTTGCAACAAACACCTTGCTGGGAAGGTATCATTACATCCACAAAGTTTAGCCCAGTAATGTAACCCTAGCTTAATGCGCCTTAACCATAAGGGCATTTTCTCCCATTTCAACAATCAGGGCAGGGACTGGGGAAGTTCTGAAGGCTCCACAGCAAAGCCTCAAAGCCTTTGCCTGCAACACATCTAACCTAGCCAGAACAGTTTTAGACGCAGACCCATACACAAAACACCCGTAGTCAAGAGAAGATCTGATCATGGCCTGATAAATTAGCAGCATTGTCTCCCTGTTAGCCCCTCACTCACACCCAACCAGACTTCTCATAACATTCAGAACTTTTTCACATTTCAACACAATTTTACCTACATGACCCAAGTCATACGCTCTTCAAACCAAACACCCAAAAACTTAAAAACCTTTACCTTCTCCAATAGAGACCCATACATATACAGCCTTATCTTAGGTAACTTTCTTTTAAAACCAAATACCATATATTTAGTCTTAGAGGCAGAGATTTTAAAGTCCCATGTGTTCCCCCATTCCTCTACAGACACTAACACTCTTTGAATCTGTTTTAAAACAAACTCTACATTACGACTTCTTTTCCAGATGGCCCTGTCATGTGCAAACAAAGACAGACCAAATCCTCTCTCTAATTTACAAAATATGTCATTTATCATGATATTAAATAAAACTGGACTGATAACACTTCCCTGCGGGGTTCCATTCTCTATCTCTACAGTCTCTGATCTGACACTACCAACCATTACTTGTATTGTTCTATTCAATAAAAAATCCTTAATCCAGTTGAACATTCGTCCCCTGACTCCCAAGTCAAAAATTTTAATCATTATCCCTCCTTCCACAAAGAATCATATGCCTTCTCAATATCAAGGAATACACTCACTACTATTTCCTTGCTTCTAAATGCCCTTTTAATATCCTGATCCAAAACTGATACAGACTCCATTGTAGATCTTCCATTCCTAAAACCATTCTGTACATCAACAAATAGTCCTCTGGTTCTAAAAAATAAAACTAGTCTGTTGGTTACCATCCTCTCCATACATTTTACAGAGCACTGCTGTGAGCGCTATAGGTCGATATGAACTAGGGTCAGATGCCTCTTTGCCCGGTTTTAAAATAGGGACCACGACTGCATGTTTCCATTCCTTTGGCAAATAACCCTCTGCCCACACAGTATTAAACAAAGCTAAGATTTCATCAAGTACAATATCATCCAGATGTTTAAATAACTCATACAACAACCTATCTCTCCCCGGGGAGGTATTTGCCCTGGACATAATTGCATCCTTCAACTCTTTTATGGTAAAAAACAGATTAAAGGTATTATCATTTACTAAACTCCTCTCTAGCTTCCACTGATTAACTGCCATCAGCTCGATTCTCTTTCTACACCTCTCCACTCCCATGCTCTCTGATCTATGCACTGCTTGAAAACTGTCAACACACATGTCTGCTTTTTCCTTATTGGAAACTGCTACCACCTCACCCTTCTGCAAAACTGGTAACAAACTCCTTTTATATACTCCTGACATTCTACGCACAGCTGACCACAAATGCCTTACTGGAGTTTCAGAGCCTAACGTACCACAAAACTTCCTCCAACTATTCCTCTTTGCATCCTTTACAACTCGTCTTGCTACAGCCCTTAGCCGCTTGAACTCCATTGCATTGACCCAAATTGGATACTTTCTTAATTTTCGATAGGCTATATTCCTATTCCTTACATCTCCATCACATTCTTTATTCCACCAAGGAACAGACATACGGGACCTAGGTTCCTGCTTCACAGGAATAGTACAACAAGCTGCCTCATGAATCATGAGACTAATGGAAGTATTCCAACTATCTACAGAACCCTCACTATTAACCTCTCCAACTAAACTTTGAGCCTTCTCTTGGAATTTATCCCATTTGGCCTGAGAAAAGTTATATCTAGGAACTTTCTTTTCCACTTCTCTACCTCAAATCCCTACCAAACCTACATAAAATTGGATAATGATCACTACCCAGTACCTCTGAGGCCTTCACAGAACAGCTGTATTTATACTGAGATTAGATTACACACAAATTGACTCTATTTACTAACTAGGTGACTTCTGAAAGCAATTGGTTGCACTGGATTTTATTTAGGGGTATCAGAGTAAAGGGGGCAGAATACTTTTGCACGCCACACTTTTCAGTTTTTCATTTGTAAACAAAGTTTGAAAACCATGTATCATTTTCCTTCCACTTCACAATTATGCACCACTTTGTGTTGGTCTATCACATAAAATCCCAATAAAATACATTTACGTTTGTGGTTGTAACGTGACAAAATGTGGAAAAAATCAAGGGGTATGAATACTTTTGCAAGCCACTGTATATAGATCAGAAGGGATTAGCTTACATTGACTTCATGGTCGGGACAGAAGGGCCTGTTTCTGTGCTGTATTATTCTATATTCCACATTCTATATTTTATCTATATTTTATCTCATTTGTAGGTCACATATTCTGATGTAGTTAATGTAAAAGGAAGCACTTTTGGATCATTGAAGAAAATTGCTGGAGACCGAGAAATGCTACTTGTGAAGGATGAACATTTTCAACAACGAACTTCAGTACTGGCAACATGGACTCCAAAAGACAAGTAAAATTCTATGTGTTATTTTTCAGAGTGGTTCTTGCATGGTTCTCTTGTGAACGCAAGAAAACAAATTTAAGACTATGCTGCCTACAAATTGAACTATCTCATACCTTAGCTTTAAAGTAAAGGATTTTGTACCTGTTTTGAAATATTTTCAACCATTTCCTGTTGAGGTCCTATTCTTCAGTAAATTGGGTGGGAAATTAAGTAGGTTTTGCTTCCCGTCGTATTTTGTGCCTATGATGGCATCATCAAAATGTTTGGTCCTTTTAATAACATTAACGTCAGAAAGTTGGCGCATTATGTTACAGTCATACAAGACGTTAGTGAGGCCGCACGTGGAGTATTGTGTTCAATTTTGGTGATCCTGCTCAAGGAAATATGTCAGTAAGCTGGAAAAGGTGTAGAGAAGATTTAACTGGGTGCTGCCAGGACTCAAGGGCCTGAGCTAAAAGGCAGGCTAGGACATGGAAAGGCTGGGGGAGATCTTAAACAAGTGTATAAAACCATGAGAACAGATAGAGAAAATGCACAGAGTGTTTTTCCTTGGGTAGAGGATTCAAAAACTAGACGGCATAGATTTAAGGTGAGAAGGGAAAGTTTTAATAGGAACTCGAGGGGTAACTTTTTCCACACAGAGGGATGTGGATATATGGGACAAGAGAATATATGGGATAACCCCAAGAGATTTTATAAATACATTAATAGCAAAAATAAGGGCCCTTCAGGAATCAGAGCCACAGGAGATGGACAAAGTCCTCAATGAGTATTTTCCCTCTGTTTTTATAGTGGACAACTTGGGGCATTCAAGGGAAGTGTCTTGAGGGTGGCCAGTGTTACGGTTCAGGAGGTGCTGAAGGTCCTAACGCGTATGAAGGTAGACAAATCTCCCGGGCCCGATCAGATATATCCAAGGTCACTGTGGGAAGCTAGAGAGGAGATTGCATGTGCCCTGGCTGAGATTTATGAGTCATCATAAAATACAGGTGAGGTGCTGGAAGATTTCAGGATGGCAAATGTTGTGCCTCTATTTACAAAGGGCTACAGGGAAATGCCTGGTAGATACAGGCCAGTGAGTCAAACATCTGTGGTCAGATAGTTACAAGAGAGTATTCTGAGGGAGAATATATGATGGATGAACACAGGATGATTAGGGATAGGTTTTGCCCGTGGGAGATCGTATCTTATAAATCTAATCGGGTTTTTTGAAGACATGACAAAAAAGGTTGAAGAGGGAAGAGCTGTAGATGTATATATGCAGCTCAGCAAGACATTTGACAAGGTTCCAAATGGTAGGTTGCTCTGGAAGGTTAGATTGTATGGAATCCATGGTGAGATAGCCACTTGGATAAAAAATTGTCTTCTTGGATGGAAGCGGGGGGGTGATGGTGGAAGGTTGTGGTTTGGACTGGTGGCCTGTGACTACTGATGTGCCTCAGGGTTCGGTGCGGGGCCTATTGCTGTTTGTCATCTACACAAATGATTTGGATGAGAACTTACAAGGCATGATTAGTAAGTTGGCAGATGCTACTAAAGTGGGTGGTATTGTAGATAGCAAAGATGGTTGTCAGCAATTACAGCAGCATTTTGATTGGGTTAGCAGCTGGGCTGAGGGATGGTTAATGGAATTAGATGCAGATAAATGTGTGGTGTTGCATTTTGAGAAGGGCCTGTCCCTCTTTGCGATTTCTTTGGCGGTTGCCGGTGTCATTGACTGACGTACCAGGTCGCCGAAAATACCTCAAGTTGTATGACATGCTACGACAAGCTACGACAGTTGACGTCAAGCTGCGACAATTTGCATCATCCGGCGTCACAATTGTTCGGGACAAGGGACGACCACAACAGCGACAACATACGACAACTTGCGACATCCTGCAATCGCACAGACGTCAAACAATGACAAACGAGGTCAACATACGCCCACCCGCGACACGATACTGCAAGATACGACAAGCTACGACACTGTCTGCGACATCTGAAGACAACAGAAGACAAGTAACGTCATTTTGATTCGTATCTTGATGCAGGCAGTCGCCGGTCGACATATGATGACTTATGATGATGCAGGTTGTCACAAAAGGAATTCGCCGAGGTCATGACCCTGCGACATTGTATGTCACCTGGTGTCATCCTGGCGACAACCTACGACAACCTAAGAAAGCACCTACGACAGGAGACAACAGGCAACATCAGGCAACGTTAAGCCCACTGTCGCCACAGCGACAAGAAAAAAGTGACGACACTTGCGGAGACAGCTCATGACAACACAGAAGTCAGCCCGCATCACGCCGCGACCATGTCACCATGTGGGACAGGGGCTTAACATGGGCACCAGGTGGAACAAGGGCTTAACACGGGCAGGACCTACATAGTGGATGGCAGGGCTCTGGGAAGAGTGCCCTTTTTTAGTGAATGTTTTAACTGCATCCATGCACGTGTGAAGAAAATAGTGAAGTGGTGCAATCGCACACTTCTCACCAGAGCCTCTTTTTCTGCCAAACTGCATTGATGTGAATAATTCTTTTGTGCAGAATTAACAGTCCTCTTTAGGAGAAATTGAATTTCTAAGCATGTGTTATTTTTAGAAATAAATATTCATGTACAAGAGTTTTTTTGCAACTAAAACAAAGTTTATGCATAATTCATGAAAAAACGTATCATGTTGTGAAATGTAAGGATAACAATTTTTTGTTTATTTGGATTTTTCCACAGAGATCAAGGATATAAAACAATCCATCACCTTTGTGTCACTGAACCGAGTCATGTTTTACCTATTGATTTGCAACTGGCTTCAAGGCTGTACTTCACTCCAAGCAGACTAGGACATGGCAGTAGTAAACTTCCAGACTTCGTGCAGCAAACACCATCATATATCTGTTCAAAAGATGACTTTTCTTCTTTGAAACAACAGAAGAGAGCAAGGTAACCAGAATTATTATTAGTTTTAAATAAAATGTCCATGAAAAATCACCATTAATACATTTTGGCTTTAGCACAGAGATTTGATGTTTGAAACATAGAAACATAGAAAATAGGTGCAGGAGAAGGCCATTTGGCCCTTCGAGCCTGCACCGCCATTCAATATGATCATGGCTGATCATCCAACTCAGTACCCTGTACCTGCCTTCTCTCCATACCCCCTGATCCCTTTAGCCACAAGGGCCACATCTAACACCCTCTTAAATATAGCCAATGAACTGGCCACAACTACCTACTATGGCAGAGAATTCCACAGATTCACCACACTGTGTGAAAAATGTTTTTCTCATCTCGGTCCTAAACGACTTCCCCCTTATCCTTAAACCGTGACCCCTTGTTCTGGACTTCCCCAACATCGGGAACAATCTTCCTGCAGCTAGCCTGTCCAACCCCTTAAGAATTTTGTAAGTCTCTTATAGGACCTACATAGTGGATGGCAGGGCTCCGGGAGTCTTATAGAGACTTATAAATGTTTCCCCATCACCGTCCTAGATGGCCTACCCCTTATTCTTAAACTGTGACCCCTGGTTCTGGAATTTTGCATGTTTCTATAAGATATTTTAATTTTCCCTGCTGCTCTGTTGGGATTTGAACTCTTGACTGGATCAATGGCCTGTAACTCTGGCTTCTAAGCTTGTAATTTAACCACAAAGCTATGCTTCCCTGTTGAATCTGAATCTGCAGTTAACGTGGCATCTTTCAAGGTTATGAGGTGTTGTTCCTCCAATTTACGGGTGGCCTCACTGTCAATGGAGGAATGCCAGATCAGAAGGATCATTGTGGGAATGGGATGAGCATTTAAAATGGTTAGTGTGAGATATGCACTGTGCTCACAATCACTACTCAGAGACTAAATCGTGGAAGCAAGAGATTCTTTATTTGCGAGTCTGCAGAGTCGGGTGCCTCTCCAAGTTGAGACACACCGAAGTCAGAAAGGTAAACCCCCTTTATACACACAATTCTACATCCAACCTCCCCTTCTTTGACCCCCTCCAATCAGACACTGAGGTGCACAATCTGTAGGTACGTCCCCCCCAGTACCTCCCACATCATACATCGCATGTCCAGACATGTGCATGGTAATGAGCAGTTTCTTGACCAGGGGTGTGTTGTAATATTCATTTATTTTATTAAGCATGCTCAGTTGTCCATGACCTGCCCTAGTTTTACTCACCTCCAACTGAACTATCTCAGTTCTCCTATATCAGCACTAAAGCTAAGCTATAGTGACAAGGATCCCATCTATCACTCCCTTCTACTGATAGGGATCTATCTACATCACTCTACTGCTATACAATGCTATCACTTCTTACTCAAGGATGGCTCTGGTAACTTTTATACACAGCTGTGTCAGAATCCTCTCCCTGGCCTCTATTGGTTTGAATCCTCTTTAAAGCCCCTTACAATAGTGGGGTTTAATCACTCTATCCCTCACAATCCTCCCTTTTTCTTTTGCTACGCATCTATTGATTAAACCTCAATTTCAAGCTCCTTCAGTTCGAATTGAAGTAACATTGTCCTAATCTCCTCTTCCTATGGATCCTGGACCTTCCCTGGTCGCATTATCATTATTTTCTGTATTACCCCTTTCTCTCCCATAGGCACGACTACAGCCTGCATCTGACATACTGCTTGTAATAAATTCCCTAAAACAAGGGATGCAACAGGGGATAAAGATCAGTCCAGACACTGCACATAGAAACACGAGTCCCACCGTTCTCTACCATGTTCCTCCGAGGATGGAATCCCACCATCGGGTACCCATAATCGAATTCCACTTTTGTATTGGAATATGTGCCAACTTACGGATTCCATCTGATATGTCCATCACTGCCTGTCCATTGTCATCAATGTTTAGACAGCAATTAGAGAGGTTGAATTTCCCGCATACCCCTCCTTCTTCTGCCAGGAGGTAATCTAGGGCCAACCGGTTCTGGTATATTGCTGCTCTCATCTGTGTCTGCTGCTTTGCCAGCATCTCCAGTGCCACTGCAGTTTGGTTGGTAATTACTTCCAGTACTATCTGAAGTCTTATGATCCGGTTTAATATGTATACCGGGGTTCGCTAGCCCCAGGATCCATCCTGTGCCCAAGTGGCTGGTCCATAGTATGAGATGATTCTTGCGGGTGGCCATTCATCATCTTCCCATTCTCCAATGTCTATTTTCCTCTTCTTCCGATATAGGTCGTCAAATACAGCGACCGCCCTTCTTCGGTGTTTAACAGGAAAAATCCCGGTTGTACCAGTCCAATAAAGCAAGTCCCGCTCCAATTTGTCGGTAACACTGAGTATGCCTTGTGTCCGCATATCCATAACAGTCCTTCAGGGGCTGGTCCACTAGAGGTAACCGTGTTCCATATGTCTCGCAACACCGGGATTCCTTGATAAGGGTTGTTCCTGGTGCAGTTCCATAGTCCAGTCAATTCCATTCCATCGGTCTTCATCCAGATAGTGCAGTTTCTCCCGTCTTTCTTAGTTGGATACTATTTAGGCTCCTCTGGCTACCACACTCGGGACTGATTTGGCCACTGGGTGATGATGCGCTGACAGGGGCTGCTGCCTATTAGGACGGCATCCTTTGCCCAGGGCCTAGCGATACACTCAGTCCCAACCGGAGCGTCTGTCAGGACCCATGCCTGGGCATCCCGGTCTTATCCAACTGTCAGGTTCCACTCCATCAGGTCCCATACTTCAACAATGGATCCTCTCCACGGCCAACGTGAGCTCATCAGCGGTCCGCCACAGACCCAACAGTTAGTCACATTCAGGGTTCCAGCTATCCGGAGGGCCAAGTCCACAAACAGGTTTTTCCCTCCTTCAGGGATCTCAATCTGCTTCTTTATTTCTTCATACAGTGTCCGGTGCAATTTTGCTGAGTAGGTGGGGGAGGGGGAGGCTTGGTGACTACTACTTTCGTTAACCTTGTTATTACTTCCTCCTTCACTTTGTCTAATGTCCATCTTAAGGCATGGAAAGGGAGACCTAACTGTCCTGTCCTAGTTATACAAACCCATCTCTCCCCCTTTGGGCAGGTAACGTACCCAAACCTCCCTACATATCCTCTATTCTCTACCCTATAATACTTCTTTCCCCCGTCCTCACAAATAGTTCTAGTCCTCAGGTTATAGCAAGCATCCTTCACATGGGAATGATAAGTAAATTATATGGTTGTCCGCCCTCCATATCTGATAGGATGATAACATTTATCACAGTTATTAACACTTTTTACCATAATTACATGCAGAGCAAACAATACCACAAATGCTCCTTTCATACTGCTAGTTATACATTTATTTTTTTCTAAAAGTTAATGTTAGGGGCTTATTTCCTGGCTTCACCATCCACTGTTCCTCCTTATCAGGAGCGGGTGAATCAACGGGTCCTTTAACCCGGATTGCGTGGGTCCACCCTTTTTCTTTTGTTCATACTGCTGTCTCGGTTGTCAGTAATACTAGGTATGGGCCGGTCCACCTGGGCTGGAGTTTCTCCTCCTTCCAATTCTTGACCAGTACCCAGTCGCCGGCCTTTACAGCATGTATTGGAAAGTCGAGTGGTGGGCTTTGAGCCAATAATCCTTTAGCTTTTAATTCTGTAAGGGAACAAGATACTGCCAGTAAATAGTTCCTTAAGAATACATCACTGCCCTCTATGGTGGGTATTCCTTCTATCTTTCCCAAATAAGGTAACCCAAACAACATTTCATAGGGGGACACTGCTAACTTTGCACGGGGCCTCCGTTGCTTTTCTCAAAGCCTTTCTGTTTCCCTACTGCTCCAAACATGTGCCAGACTCCATGTACATTTGCTGCTCTTAAAGCATTAATTTCTGCCAATTGAGCTAAGCAAGATTGCAGGCAAACTTCCAATTTGATTACCTTAAAGTCTAATTCATCCTGATGTATCACTTCAAACCCTGCATACTTGCTATTATGATCCCTTTAACAAGAAACATCCACAAGCAAAACCTTTTTGTCCCCTTCATTCAAAGGCTCTGACTGTAAAACATTTATCTGACTTGTGTGTCCTTCTTCCGTCATTATTTTTCTTAATGGCATCACAATTTCAACATAATTCCCAATCTAGTCTGAACTATATCCTGCCATTCCCAATATCATCATCATCATCTGTTCTACTGTCTGAGGTTTGCGAACTTCAATTATCGCTTCAATTTGATCCTGCGCTATAGCTTTTACTTCTTTAGATATTACTCGTCCAAAATATTCTACCTGCTGCTGACAAAACAACAACTTCTTCCTTGATACATTATGACCTCCTGTGCCATCTTTTCCAAAATAATTACAATGTCTCTCTCTCACATAGCTTCTCACTTGTGGAACAAACCAACAAATCATCCACATACTATATCAACACCTTCTAAATCTGCCTACAACATATGATTAAAATCATGGGGCTAGTATTTAAAACCCTGCCGCATCCTAGCCTAGGTGTATTTAATACCTCTTCTTAATGTTCGTACCATAGCTATGTTCACCATTATCTTAATATTATTATTATTATTTCCTGATTACCGTACCTGTTCACATCCCCAACACACCTTATCCATTACCTATCTCCTTACTAGCCTTCCTTACTAGCCTTCCTTGACCTCTTCCTTGAGATCCCTCCCTCCCTTGGGGACCCCAGTCCTGTCTGGGCTTATATCCAGATTTATTTCACTCCTGATAGGGCATTTGAGGAAACACTCTCCCAAATACATTTATTATTGGCATGGAATCTCTGGCCCCTGTTTGGCTCTGTCATAGGACTCACTGTGTGTCGGTGCATCACTTATTTCAGACTTTTCAACCAGGTCTGTTGTTACTGACAACATTGCTTTCTTTCTTTTCTTTTTGAGCTCTACAAGTTACATTTACATCATTTTTCTCTGCACCTCTTCCTGCTGGTCTGCAAGTCTTTTTCCTATCTTTGCGATATTTCTCAACCTCATTGACCAAATGATCACTGAATCAGGGGTGGGAAATAGATTACAATCCCACCACCTCCTCCAATCTAGACTTGACTTTAGGAGGAATGACATCCACCACAAAATATAGTGTTCATTAACTGGCTGCCTTCTATTTTTGTTCAGTTTCCAGTCTCCACCTTTTCAGCTTGTTCTCCAGATAGGCTGCTGGATTTTTGTCTGAGGGCCTGCCATACCCTCTGCCTGCCTGTGTCAAACAGCATGCCATTGTTTATTGCATTGTTCACAGCATTTTTATACCAGCCATCTTCAGGAGTTCTGTCAGTTTAGTGGTTCCTATCACTTTCACCAACAGTGCCTTCAAATCTCGCATAGCCAATAATCATCCTCCAAAGCCATAATCCATTTCCTGCCCCATCAGGAATATTGGGTAAGGTATTTCTTAGCCCTCTCAGTTAATGAGTGTCCCAAAGGATAATCTGTGTCTGTCCTGCTCTTATCTTTTTAAAGCAGTCTCATCAATTTGTCCCTCTGCTTCCCACTTTAATCCTTTCTGATCTGCCTTATTTCTCATTCTAAACTCAATATCTTACTTCTCAGATAGTTTATCCTCCTTTGCAAATTTATTCACCTTCCTTTTAAAATCTTCCACTGACTTCTCGATTCTCATATTTTACCACCACCCCTTCTACCTTGGGGGCAGTCATCACTTTCCCCCCTACCCCCGAGATTCTGACTTGTTTTTCACCCAATCCCATTCCTTCCAGTACCTTAGTTACGCTTGATCTCTCCGCTCCCGAATCTACCATAAATACCATATCCTCTCCCTGGGGTCCTAATTTCAAGTTTACCAGAGGTTCCCTTGTGTCTCCCATACACCCCAGGGAGCGGGACCCCCGACTTCCCTATTCTTCCTCCATGAGTGCGTACAACTGCACCTCCCGTCATAGCCTGGGACATTTCCCTCTTGAAATGACCCTCCTCTTACAATGATAACACCGGGATGGCCCCATGTACCACCCTCCTGATCCTTGTTCCTTGTTTTTCCGGGGTCCCCAACTTCGGTATCCATTCACCTCTTCCTCGTCCTCTGTCTCTGCCATTTCCCCTTCCCCGGTCGCCATGAGTGCCCGGCCTCATATGACTTTCATCTCCCTTCTTTACCCCTTGCTGTACTGCCTGCAACATCATTTTTGCCTTTCCCTTCTGTTTTTCCTCATCCCGTCGTACATATACTTTCTGAGCCTCCGTTAACAATTGATTTAACCATATAACCATATAACCATATAACAATTACAGCACGGAAACAGGCCCTCTCGGCCCTTCCAGTCCGTGCCGACCATTTGTTTTCCCCTAGTCCCATCTACCTGCACTCAGACCATACCCCTCCATTCCCTTCACGTCCATATACCTATCCACTTTACTCTTAAATGTTAAAATCGATCCTGCCTCCACCACTTCTGCTGGAAGCTCATTCACACAGCCACCACCCTCTGAGTAAAGAAGTTCCCCCTCACGTTACCCCGAAACCTCTGTCCCTTAATTCTCATGTCATGCCCTCTTGTTTGAATCTTCCCTACCCTCAATGGGAAAAACGTATCCACGTCAACTCTCTCTATCCCTTTCATCATTTTAAAGACCTCAATCAAGTCCCCCCTTAACCTTCTGCGCTCCAAAGAATAAAGACCTAACTTGTTCAACCTTTCTCTGTAACATAGTTGCTGGAACCCTGGCAACATTCTAGTAAATCTCCTCTGTACTCTCTCTATTTAATGGGTTTAATGGTTTGTCATTCCAATCCTCCAATTTTTCCAGTTTCTTTCTAATATCTGGCCATGACTTGGTTACGAAATTAACCTTTAGTAACTGCTGACCTGCGTCTGCTGCTACCCCCGGAGCCTGCAACCCCTTTTCCCAGATCTTTATTCCTGCTTGTCTGACCATCTGTCTTCCTTCTGAAGCAAATAAACTTCCCATTATTGACATCATTGTCTGCCAACTCCTTTTTTTTTCCCCTGGGCCCCATTAATTTATTACCCTTCTCCAACCAGAATGTTTATCTAAACAAACCATAAAAGCTGCTTGTTGTTCAGCAATTAACTTATTTCTAATTTTGTTCAAACCATTTTCCCTACAACTCCCAAATTCCAATTCCTAGTTTAAATACATACGACTAACAATTTTCCAAATTAACTTTACTGAAAAGAAATCTATAGAAGCCAAGCAACCTACATTTTCCCACTTTCCCCTTTTAAGTTGCGATGATACAAAGCGTTGTCCGTTACCTTACAGCTGTTCGTAACCTCCCCCATTGCTTACAATTTCTTAAAGGAACACGCACACACCCTTACAGCATGTGGCCTACAACAAATAAACTTATCACATATATAAACTTCCTCATTCATACAAAACCGGTTTTTACACACAAATCACATTAGTTCCATTCTTACTTCAATGAGATTGTGTGAAACAACAATATTTCTTTCATGTGCTGCTCCTTTCTTTTTTAACTTTTTGTGCTCAAAACATTTGGCACTGTGATTTTCCTTAGATTTTTGCAATGTCTGAGTGATACTCTGAATATTCTGTACAGTCCAGTGCCACCAGACTGAACTCCCCCTTATTGGTTCCTTTGGTTAATCAAAATAACAGAACTTAATCATAGTCTCCTTATCTTTACCCCCGGGACTTCCTTCTCCCCAAGATTGCCACATTTGCCCCAATGGACTATCAGGCGGAATGTGCGGCTCTTCACCAGTGTGAGCCTTGTCCTGTTTCCACCCGGACTCTTACTTTTCCCGTTCCGGTTATCTTTATCTTATTGGACTATTACCATCTGACAGATCCTCGGTCGCCCAGGCAATACTTAATAGTCAGTTTTCTTACCCGGGTCTTGTGCACAAGAATCACTCGACCCTCCCTAGTTTATTTATCTGACACTCCCTCTTGCTTCCTGAGTCTCTTGTCCGAATATCCCTCGCTCAAACCGCTGATGGCAAGCAAGGAGATCAGAGACTGCTGAAATCAGCAGGGTGCACCTTCCCTTCCTTCTGTGCTTCCACCGAGCAGCCGGAGTGGCGATCGCGGACGAGCCCCCACTTTGTGAGATATGCACTGTGCTCACAATCACTACTCGGAGACTAAATCGTGGAAGCAAGAGATTATTTATTTGCGAGTCTGCAGAGTTGGGTGCCTCTCCAAGTTGAGACACACCGGTCAGAAAGGTAAACCCCCTTTATACACACAATTCTACATCCACCCTCCCCGTCTTTGACCCCCTCCAATCAGACACTGAGGTGCACAATCTGTAGGTACGTCCCCCCCAGTACCTCCCACATCATACATCGCATGTCCAGACATGTGCATGGTAATGAGCAGTTTCTTGACCAGGGGTGTGTTGTAATATTCATTTATTTTAATTAAGCATGCTCAGATGTCCATGACTTGCCCTAGTTTTACTCACCTCCAACTGAACTATCTCAGTTCTCCTATATCAGCACTAAAGCTAAGCTATAGTGACAAGGATCCCATCTATCACTCCCTTCTACTGATAAGGATCTATCTACATCACTCCCTTCTACCGCTATACAATGCTATCACTTCTTACTCAAGGATGGCTCTGGTAACTTTTATACACAGCTGTATAAAGCCAGAGAGGCCTCTCCCTGGCCTCTATTGGTTTGAATCCTCTTTAAAGCCCCTTACAATAGTGGGGTTTAATCACTTTATCCCTCACAGTTAGCAACCAGGAGGTCCCGTAGGCCTTGGCGGACAGAATGATAAGGTTTGGCAAAGCAGTCACTAAGACTGCACTTGGCAGAACTGGAAAGGATGGGGTTGGGAAAATATAACTGGTGGGGGGATCACGTTGGAGGTGGCAGAAATATTAGAGGATGATGTGCTGGATGTGGAGTCTGGCGAGGTGAAAAGTAAGGTTCAGTGGAAGTTTATCCTTGTTCCATTTGGGGGGAGGAGTCAAGTCTAATCAACTTTATTTGTCACATACACATACAAGATGTCCAGTGAAATGAAAGTGGAAATGCCTGTGGGATTGTGCAAAACAACAGAACAGAACAGAACCAGTATTTACATTTTTTTTTAAAAAGACACAACTGTAATTACGCGCCGGTGAGATTAGAGTTTAAAGTCCTGATGGCCTGTGGGAAGAAACTCCGTCTCATCCTCTCTGTTTTTGCAGTGTGACAGCGGAGGCGCTTGCCTGACCGTAGCAGCTGGAATAATCCATTGCTGGGGTTGTAGGGGTCCTTCATGATCTCCCTGGTGTATAGGTCCTGCAGGGGGGGGGGGAGTGTAGTTCCCATGGTGTGTTTGGCCGAACGCACTACTCTCTGCAGAGCCTTCCTGTCCTAGGCAGTGCTGTTGCCAAACCAGATTTTCCTCAGCTGCCTGAGGTTGTAAAGGCGCTGCCTTGCCTTTCTCACCAGTGCGGCAGTGTGTGTTGTCCATGTGAGATCCTCTGTCATGTGGACTCCCAGGTATTTAAAGCTGCTCACCCTATCCACAGTAGTCCCATTTATCTCCAGTGGCGTGTACGTCCTCAGTTGTTGTGCCCTTCTAAAGTCCACAATCAACTCCTTAGTTTTTGTGACATTCAAGAGGAGGCTGTTGTTCTGATATCAGAGTGCCAGATCAGCCACCTACTCCTGGTAGGCCTTTTCATCGTTATCGGAAATCAGGCCCACCACCACTGTGTCATCAGCAAACTTAATGATGAAGTTGGAGCTGAACCTGACCACACAGTCATGTGTGTACAGGGAGTACAGTAGGGAGCTGAGGACGCCACCCTGGGGGGATCCTCTGTTCAGGGTGAGGGGGTTGGAGGTCTGTCTCCCCGTCTTGACCACCTGGGGCCTGGCGGTCAGAAAGTCCAGGACCCAAGCACACAAGGGAGTGTGTTCAGTTCCTGTTCCAGCAGCTTAGCAGCAAGTCTGGTGGGGACTATGGTGTTGAAAGCTGAACTGAACTCAATGAACAGCATCCTCACATAGCCCCTCTTCTGGCTGTGAAGATGAGAGAGAGAGTGGTGTGCAAAACCTGGGAGACCGCATCATCCGTGGATCTGTTTGGATGGTATGCAAACTGCAGCAGATCCATGGTGCGAGGGAGGAAGGCGCAGATGTAGTTCTTGATCAGCCTCTCAAAGCGTTTGATGACCACTAAGGTGAGGGTCATTCAAGCAGGCTGGAGAGGCATTCTTAGGCACTGGTACAATTGTGGATCTCTTGAAGCAGGCAGGGACCACGGACTTGGCCAGGGAGAGGTTGAATATTGCGGTGAACACTGGAGCAAACTGAGTAGCACAAGACTTTAGTACTCGCCCAGATATAAAAGGGCAAAGGACAAGGACAAAGGACATTTATTGTCACATACACCAATTGGTGCAGTGAAATTTGAGTTACCATGCAGTACACAAATAAGATAAACACACCACTTCAGAATTTAACATAAAACATAAAAAACATCTCCCCACAGCGGAATCAGAGATTCCTACTGTGAGGGAAGGCATCAAAGTTCAGTCCTTTTCCTCTGTTCACCCATGGTCGGGGCCTATTGAGGCCTGCACAGTCGCCGCAACTACGGCCCGATGTTTCAGGCCCTCGAACGGAAGAACAGCAGCGGCTCCCGAAGTCCACAGGCTGAGCTGGGCGGAGATTCAACACGGGCGACCTCGGTAAGAGATCCCAGGCTCCGCGATGTCAAAGTCAGCGTTGCCCGCGGCTGGAAGCTCCACAGACCACAGCTCCACGGTGTTGAGGTCGGCAGTCGCAGCATTCCAGAATTCCAACATGCCGATTCTCCGTGATGGAATCCAGTGCTGCGCCGCTGCTGAATCTGGTAGGAAAGGCCGCGCCAATCCAGATGGTAGGCCACGAAGAGGGGGCGAAGATGCGGCTTGGTGGATAAATGCATCCTTGACCAGGAAGTGACTAGGAAAAACGGTTTCCCCCACCCCCCCACATAAAAAAGACTAAAGACCTCCCAAAAACAAATTTTAAAACAGACTAAAAATAACAAAAAAGGATGAGAGGACAGACAGCTGCAGGTGAGGCAGCCGCACTCGATGGCGTCACCATATACCATCTGGGCCTACAGCTTTCCTCGTGTTCACATGCTTGTGTTCATGTCGTGCTTGGACACCGATAATGTGTGCACATCCCCATGGTGTGCCTCATTCCAGCCTCGTTAGCCAGCCCGCTGACGATGTTGTTGTTAGCCGGCGAGCTAGGGGTGTTGTTGCCCGCCTCAAATCGTACATAAAAATAATTCAGGTCATCTGCAAAGGAAGCGCTGGCACTCCCGGATGAGGGTGGGCTGCTCTGGTAATTTGTCATAGTCCGTAGCCCCTGCCATAAGCATCTGGTGTCACGCTGCTCCATCTGCGACTCCATCCTGTCGCTGTACATCCTTTTTGCATCCTTCACCGCCCTTCACAGTCTGTAGGACTCTGCCTTGTAGTCATCCATGTTGCCGGATGCCAGGCCGGAATTGTAAGCAGCGGTGCGAGCATTCAAAGCAATGCCAATGCACCTGTCCACCCAGGGTTTTTGGTTGGGAAAGAGGCTGACCCTTACTGTGGGTCGATGTTGTTGGCTATTGTTGCTGTGAAGTCCGTGACAGCTCCCGCAAACTCACTGACGTCTCAGGAACTTGATTGGAACATATTCCAGTCTACATCACTCAGTGCATCCTGTAGCATGGCCTCTGAATGGTCAGACCACCGCTTTACGTCCTTTGTCACTGCCGCTTCCCGTACTATCTGTTGCTTATACTCCGCGAGCAGGAAAATGGCGGCGTGGTCAAATTTTCCAAAAGGAGAGAGAGAAACGGCCTTGTTTCCTTTCCTGAACGGTGTGTAACAGTGGTCCAGTTCTTTCCCCCCCTGGTGACGCACGTGATATGTTAGGCATAGCTTTTTTGAGGTTTGCCATTAAAATCCCCAGCCACCACCATAACCGCATCAGGATGCTTGTTCTGATGCCGACATAACACATCGCGTTGGACTGATAGTGCCGTTTCAGAGTCCGCATGTGGTGGTATGTAGACGGCTGTAATGATGACTGAGCTGAACTCCCGAGGAAAGTAGAATGGACGGCATGAGATCGTCAGATGCTCCAGGTACGAGAAAGCGTCTTAATATTCTGAGGGTTACACCAGTTTTTGTTGGTCATGAAACAAACTCCTCTACCCTTTGATTGGAGCGAGAACAGAACAATGGGGGACAGAGGAGACCTGAGTGAGGGATCCTTCTATGATAATGGGGCAGGGGTGGGGGGGGGGGGGGGGGGGGGTGACCACATACTTAAGAATGAGGATCTCAGATATCCTAGAATGGAAAGCCTCATCTTAAGAACAGATGAAATAGAGACAAAAAATTGAGAACAATGGAAACTTTTTGCAAGAGACAGTGTGGGAAGAAGTGTAGTCCAGATAACTGGTAGTTGGTAGGTTTGTAATAGATGTCAGTTGATTGCCTGCTGTGATGGAAACAATACCTGGTACAGCTAGCGTTCCTTATCCTGGCCATGCCTTCCAGATATCCAACCCACCTATAGTCTTGAAATCAACTGGGGACAGAGGAATAAGGACGTTGCTGAGAAATTAAATATTTTATGCCTGTATTCATGCAAGAAGACACAGAAAACCTCCTGGAAGTAATGGAGAACTAAATGCCTTAAGAGAATGAAGCGTTTTACCTAATTAGCATCAGATAAATTAGAAATATGAATGAGATATCTATGGAAATAGTAGATGCAGAGACACTAGATCAGTTACTAGAGACCAGAAAGCAGCAAATATTAGCTACTAGAATGGAAAATAAGGAAAAACTTGGAAACTATAGATCAGTTATTTCATTATATGAATTTTAGATTATAGTTTTAATATTTCTGTTCTGTTCTGTGGTGGCATGGTGGCGCAGCGGTAGAGTTGTTGCCTTACAGCGCCAGAAACCCGGGTTCAATCCTGGCCACAGGTGCTTTTCTGTACGGAATCTGTATGTTCTCCCCGTGACCTGTGTAGGTTTTCTCCAGGATCTCCAGTTTCCGCTCACATTCCAAAGATTTATAGGCACAGCCGAGGACGTACATGCCACTGGAGATAAATGGGACTACTATGGATAGGGTGAGGATCTGACATGGACAACACACACTGCCGCACTGGTGAGAAAGGCAAGGCAGCGCCTTTACCACCTCAGGAAGCCTCAGGTCTCTGAGGATCCTTCAATCCTTCTACTCTGGTGCTGTAGAAAGTATGCTGTCTGGAAACATCTCGATCTGGTTTGGCAACAGCTCTGCGCAGGACAGGAAGGCTCTGCAGAGAGTAGTGCGTTCGGCCAAACGCACCATGGGAACTACAACACCTCCCCCCCCTGCACCATGGGTGGGTAGTGAGAGGATGTGGGAGGAGGGTGTGTGTCCCCTCCCATTGGTAGGAACTTTTGCATTTTTCAGCTTGAAATTGTGCAATAAGGTGCATACTGTAGCGAGTCTTTTAACTTACACTTGAATGCAATACATATGCTTTAAATTGGATTAGCAATGAATAAGGATAGAGTAAATTGCATTCCTAATAACAGTAGATTACAGAATTACAGAAAATTCCTAATTCACAGTAGAGCCCAGGCTCTGATCAACACCTGCAACACATGAATGATCTTAGTGTATTCATGTATGGAAATCAGATTATAATCAAGCACTTGGCCCATGTTGACCAACCTGGGTCCTACGGCACATCTGGTATTACTCCTGGCCCTGACTCCAGTTGCATACCTTCTCTCATTCCTGTCCCTGAGTCCAGCCTTACACCTGGCCCCCTATTCTACCCTGATCATAGCTGCTTACCTGCTTAGGTTCCCAGTGCTGAACACACCCCTGGTCCCAGCTTTGCTGCACACCTAGTACTATTCCAGACCTTGACTCTGGATGCAAACTTGGCCTTGCTCCTAGCCCCTTTGCACAATATATCTGGCCCACACATAAAGCCCCATATCTGACCCCCTGGATTTAACCTATTACGTTCAAGTCCAGACACTTATCTAATGCAGTAATCCTTTATGGGGCACTTCACAGACCAAATTATGGATAACAAAATTTGCTACATTCATTGGCTTCATGTTATCTAACATGCTAGTTACTTTATCAAATAAGTCATCAATTGGTTGAACACAATTCCCATCCATAAAATTAAACTCACTCAGCTGTATAAGTATTCTGATAAAATTTCTTTCATTTTCGTAACAAACTGTCCTGAAATCATTTTCACCCCCAATATTTTCAGTATTTTGCTGTCTTCCTCTCAGCTGAGACTTTTCCGAAATGCAAAGTCAATAACTATATATTTAAGCAATATTATTCTATTAACTGTGATCTTGAGAGTACATAATATTTTCTGTGGTATTCATAACACAACAATGATAAAAAGATCTTTGTTTTGATTGCACCTACCAACATGCATACATTATTATATTACAGTTAATATGTACCGAGGGCAAATTTTTGTTTCAATGCTCCCCATTCCCAATTACTTTTACATTGAAGTGATTGAAATCCAAGTGAAGTTAAAATGCATCATAAAAGTAAAACCTCCAGAATGGATGATATTCATAACGTGGTTGGTTGGGGTCAGTATCAGCACAATTACTATATTAAACTTTGAATCTTCAGATGTCCTGGTTCAAGCTCAAACTAAAGACAAATAATAATCTCCTCACACATTCCCCTGCAGGTATCTCTGTCACTCCTTTAAAATATGCCCTTTCTTTGAACAAGCTCCTAAATATCGTATCTGAATCAGTTTCCATCAGATTACGCTCCTTGAGGATGTTCATCTACATGTTCAATTAATAATACAACGAGATTGGGGACATTTCTATTCAACCTGTCAAAGGAATTGGCGGGGGGGTGGGTGCCGTTAGAAAAAGTGAGGTAAACAAACATAATAATTGAGTGGCAAATGACAATAGTGCTACTTTCCCAATTTTTAACCGGAGGAAATAATGGGTTATCAGGGCTGTATGTTGTGACAGACAGCCTGACATCTTGCATGTCATTTAGTATTACGATTATCCCATCCCCCTAGATATTCCGGATTCATAAAGTAAGGTTTTGTCAACTAAATTACAAATCAATAACATTAGCCAAATCCGAAACATGAAGTGCTGAGCATTGGGATCCAGACATCACGGACAACTGGCCTCAGTTCCCCGCTCACATCTGGCAGTGTTCTCCGTCACATCACTGGTAGGGGTACCCGGTGAGGGAGTGGTGCAACCGAGTGGGGAGAGGGTGTGGAAGAAGGGTGTCCCCCCTCTCAAATTTTTTAAAATTTGATGTATTAAAATCATATTTTAGTGCATTGTAGAAGTATGATTTCAATGTTTTTTGAATGAAGTATTTTTAAGAGGTAACTTTTTAAGGGGTAACCATATCCACACAAAGGGTGGTGGGTGTATGGAACAAGCTGACAGAGGAGGTAGTTGAGGCAGGGACCATCCCAACATTTAAGAAACAGTTAGACTGATACATGGATAGGACAGGTTTGTAGGTATGGACCAAAAGCAGGTAGTGTAGCTGGGACATGTTGGCGAGTGTGGGCAAGTTGCGCCGAAGGGCCTGTTTTCACACTGTATCACTCTATGACTACATTATACCTCCACCATGCATGAATGCTTCAAAATCAAGTGATCGAGTTTTATTGCCATATACTCAAGCATAGAAACATAGAAAAATAGGTGCAGGAATAGGCCATTGGCCCTTCGAGCCAGCACTGCCATTCAATATGATCATGGCTATTCATCTAAAATCAGTACCTCTTTCCTGTTTTTTCCCCATATCCCTTGATTTTGTTAGCCCCAAGAACTAAATGTAACTCTCTCTTGAAAACATCCAGTGATTTAGTCTGCACTGCCTTCTGTGGCATAGAATTCCACAGATTCACTACACTACCTGCTTCTGCTTCCAATACCCATGGCCCATGCAGTTGATATGAGTTTTGAAATTTTCGTTGATCACAGAATTTCTCACGACAGAGCGTGAGAAATTTGTGATCAGCGTGAGAATTTGGCGAAATGTGTGATTCTCACGCTCAATGCATGAGAGCTGGCAGCCCTGCCTCTCTATCCCCCTCTCTCTCCCTCTCCCTCTCTCCCCCTCCCCCTCTCTCTCCACCTCTCTCTCTCCCCCTTTCTCTCTCCCTCTCCCTCTCCCCCTCTCTCTCCTCTCTCTGTCCCCCTCTCTCTCCCCTCGCTCTCCCGCTCTCTCCCTCCCTTCTCTCTCTACCTCTCTTTCTCTCCCCTCTCTCTCTCCCTCCCACCTCACTCTCCTCCCTCTCTCTCTCTCTCTCTCTCTCTCTCCCCCCCTTTTCCACTCTCCTCCTCTCCCCCCTCTCTTTCCTCTCCCCCCTCTCTCTCACCCCCTCTCTTCCCTCTATCTCTCCCCACTCTCTCTCCTCTCTCTTTCCATCTCTGTCTCTCCCTCTCTTTCCTCCTACCCCCTCTCTCCCCCTCTCTCTCTCCTTTACCTCTCCCCACTCTCTCCCCACTCTCTCTCCCCCCTCTCCCCTCTCCCTCCCCCCTCTCTCTCTCTTCTCCCACTCTCCCTCCCACCTCACTCTCCCCCTCTCTCGTCCCCTCTCTCCCTCCCCCTCAACTCCCCCCCCTCTCCTCTCCCCCTCTCCTCTCTCTCCCCCTCTCTTTCTTCTCTCTCCCCCTCTTTATTCTCTCCCCCTCTCTCTCCCTCTCTCTCTCCTCACTCTCCCTCGCTTCCCCCTCTCCCCCTCCCCCTCTCTCTCCCCCTCTCTCCCCTCTCTCCCTTTTCTCTCTCCCTCTCTATCTCACCCTCTCTCCCCCTCTCTCTCTCCCTCTCGCTCCCTCTCCACACACTCTCGCCCATCTCTCTCCCCTCTCTCTCACCTCTTTCTCTCATCTCTCCTCTCCCCCCCTCTCTCCTCTCTCTCTCCCTCTCATCTCTCTCCCCCTCTCACCTCCTCTCTCCTCCTCTTCTCTCCCCCTCTCCCCTCTCCCCATTCTCCCCCCCACCTCACTCTCTCCCTTCTCTCTTTCTCCCTGTCTCTATCTCCTCTTTCTCTTTGCCCCCATTTCTCTCTCTTTCCCCGTTTCTCTCTTTCCCCCCCTCTCCCTCTTCCCCCTCTCTCTTTTACTACCCCTCTCTCTTCCCCTCTTTCCAATTCTCTCCCACCTCTCCCCTCCACCCCCTCTTTCCCTACCTCTCTCTCCCCTCTGTCTCCCCCCCTCTCCCTCTCTTCTCTCTCCCCATTCTCTCCCTCTCTGTCTCTCCTCTCTCTCTCCTCTCACCCCCTCTCTCTCTCCTCCCTGTCTCCTTCCCCTGTCTCTCTCCGCCTCCCTTTGAGAGTCTCTGTCCCTTCGGCAGACCGCTTCAAACCGCCTGGGACTCTTGCACTCAGGCTGCTCCATGGCCGGAGCTGCAGCGAGCAACTTGCCAGCCCCGCAAACATTCGCCAGCCCCGTTCGTGGCATCTGTCCCCAGCAAACATTCGCCAGCTCCGCAAACACTCGCCAGCCCCGCAAACACTCGCCAGCCCCGCAAACACTCGCCAGCCCGGCAAACACTCGCCAGCCCCGGCAAACACTCGCCAGGCCCGGCAAACACTCGCCAGGCCCATTCCCAGCATCTGTCCCTGGCAAACACTCGCCAGCCCCGGCAAAAACTCACCAGCCCCGCAAACACTCGCCAGCCCCGTTCCTAGCATCTGTCCCCGGCAAACACTCACCAGCCCCGCAAACACTCGCCAGCCCCGCAAACGCTCGTCAGTCCCGGCAAACACTCGCCAACCCCGGATCCCCGTCCGCATCTGTCTCCGCTGCTACTTGTGCTTCCATCCCTCACTCAGCCCCAGCTCTCCAACACCCGTGGATCATGCAGTTTATCTGTTTTGACATTTTCGTTGATCACAGGATTTCTCACCATAGAGCGTGAGATATTTCTGATCAACGTGAGGGCGTGAGAATTTGTTAAAATGCGTGATTCTCACACTCAAGGCGTGAGAGTTGGCAGCCCTGCTGTGCATCTTGTATGTGTATGTGACAAATAAAGTTGACTTAACTTGTTAATTGGCTTGGTATAATTGTAAATTGTCACGTGTGTGTGTAGGATGGTGTGAGTATGCGGGGATCGCTGGTCGGCACAGACTCAGTGGGCCAAAGGGCCTGTTTCTGCACTGTATTTCTAAACTAAACTAAACTAGAATCTAAATTTTAAATCCACTAAACTGCAATATGAACGCAGTGTCTGTATTAACCTGTGAAATTGCAGAATCATTTGTACTAAATATCTGTTGATACAATAGAAACTATTTACCAATATATAATTTGAATTTATGTTATTTGTGTGTGGAGTCATGTCTTTGTGCATGTTCCATTTTTTTAAAGTTGGAACTAAAAAAAATTGTGATTTTTATAATTTCAGACATATTTATGAAGGAATCCCTGTATCAGAAGTGATTCAGGAAAATCTACAGGATAGTGTTAAGGTTTTACCACCACTTTCTCCGGAATATTTGAGCGAATGGCAAAAAATTGCAGAATATCACGTGGAGGGTCCTAGACTGATGCTCTTGGGAAAATCGGTAGGCAATTAAAATAGTAATTGTTTGCCTTCCTGAAAAAATCTTTTTGTCTAAATTATAGACTTCAGCTTTTTCAGAATTTCTGCGGAAGATTAGTGTTTTGTTTATTAATGTTCAATAAGGTACCAAATTAAAACTTTAATGCTCATGGCGTTGGGAGTAATATATGAATATAAATGGAGGATTGGCTAATAAATTCAAATAATATGAAGATGAATTAATTTATTATCTTGGTTGCGAATCTTTTATAATTCTTTACTCAAAGATTCAAGAGCCTGAATCATTGAATATATTCAAAATAAAGCTAGACAGATTTTTTTTCTAAAGGGAGGTCAATGTTTATGGGAAACAGATAGGGAAATGGAGCCTCCAGGATCAGACTTGTCATGATCACATAGAATGGTGGAGTAAGTTCAAGTAACACATCGTCTACTCTTCTCCTTTTCCTAATATTTTTATATTGTTATTTCATGTTATTTATTGAATGATATAGGTGTTCTTTGTATAATTTTCTGTATGAGGAAATTTACAGATTCACAGACACATGAGCTGCAGAACAGCATGATGATTTTACCGAAAACCTTTTGTTCCATCAAGTCTCCTCAAACAATTGTTATAACCCAGAGTGTAATTGTCATGTAAGATTACTGACCAAAGCTAAACTGCTTCTGCTTTTCACATAATCATATCATGGGTCTTCTAGCACTCCTGGATCTTTGTAACAGGGTTGGTGTGATTGAAGACACAAGAAAACTGCTGGATAAACTCAACGGGTCACGTAGTATCTGTGGGGGCAACAGGATAGTCAGTATTTTGAGATGAGACCATGCATCAGGATACGTTGACCATCCCTTTGGCCCTTGTGTGATTGAAGGTTCACGTGCTTCCCTTGAATGTTATCTGGTTCTTGCCCTCGGTATTCCAGAAAAGTGAACTATATGTTTAAGACCAAAGATAGACACAAAATGCTGGAGTAGTTCAGTAGGTCAGGCAGCATCTGAAAAGGTGACATTCTGGGTCATAACCATTCTTCAGTCTGAAAGTGGAGGGCCGGGGTCGGGGGGGGGGGGGGGAGAGAATGGGGGAAATAAACTGGAGGAAAGACCTCAGGAAAGGTAGAGTGCATTGTTGGCTGGGGAAGTTGTGTTAACAAGAGGGAAAACAGGATGCGACCAGTGGAACTGGTAGGACGACAAGGGCGGGGGAGGGGAGAAGGAAGGGAATGTAGGAGTTACGTGAAATTAGAGAAATCAACGTTAATACTGCTGGTTTGTAATAAAATATGAGGTGCTGTACCTCCAGATTGTGTGCGGCCTCACTCTGACAGTGGAGGAGGTCCAAGACAAATCTAGTGATATGTGCTTTCAGGTTTTTGTATCCTCTGCTGGATGGAAGCAGGGAGAAGAGGGAATGCCTGGGGTGGAAGACATCCTTGATTAAGATGGCTGCTTTCCCAAAGCAACATGAAGTGTAGATGGAGGCAATGGTGAGGGGTCTGAACTGTGTGATGGACTGGGCGACATCCACAACTCTGCAATTCCTTGCGGTCTTCGCCAACGCTGTTCCCAAATCAAGCTGTGATCAAAGCAACCCAATAGTATGCTTTCTACAGTAAGCAGAAGAAGTTGGTAAGAGTCGTTAGAGGAATACCAAATTTACTTAGTTTCCTGAGGAAGTAGAAGCATTGGAGTGCTTTTTTTGCATGTAGCTTCATTTTGGTTGGTCCAGGACTGATTGTTGTTAATATTTATGCCTTGGAACTTGAAGCTCTCAATCATTTCCACTTTTTGACACCATTGATGCTGATTGATGCATGTAGACTACCATGCTTCCTGAAGTTAATAACTAGCTCCTTCATTATGCTGATATTGAGGGAAATGTTGTTGTCCTGACACCATGTTATTAAGCTCTCTACTTCTGTCCTTGTACTCCGTCTCGTCATTGTTCTAGATCAAGCCCACCACCGCAGTTCCATCTACAAACCTTTAGATGGAGTTATAGCAGAATTATAGCAGAGTATGTTGAGAGTATAGTAAGGTGCTCAAAATGTATTCTTGCAGGCACTGTTGTTGACAATTGTGGAAGATGTATTGTCACCTATTATCACTCATTGTGGTCTATGGGTCAGAAAGTTGTGGATCCAGTGGCAGAGGAGGTGTTGACTCTTAGATCCAGGAGTTTGGAGATGAGCGTAGATGGGATTAAAATGTTGAATGCAGAGCTATAGTCAATAAATAGGTGTCTGACATAGGTGCCTTTGTTAATGAGGTGTTCCAAAGATTGCTATTATGACGGAGAAATGTGCACACCTCCCAGCATAGGCAAGTAATCTGTTTTATTTATACAATAATTGCACCCTAATTGGTTTGTTGGATGTATGTGGTTAAAAGTGCAATAGTGACTTATTCTACTGTTGAGTTCCTGGTGCAAAATTCACATTTGGTTTAGGTGCAACTGATTAGGAACTGTATTTCGAGACTGAATGTGTAACATCCGATACTCCATTCTGAGGCTGAGTTCGGGATGACAGTAGGTTAAAGACAAAACTGGGCCTTGTAAAAGGAGATGCCATCGGATTCCAGCACGTTTAGATGAAAAATGGTCATGGAGGCAGGGTATAGTAGAGCGATGGCAAAGACAAGGCACACTGTCACTTATTGATATATGGGAAGAGATAATGGCATTGATATACAATAAGGCAAGAAAATGGGTGATTGGAAGAGGATGTTCAGAAGTTAGGATTCAGATTTATGGTTGAAATTCCAGAATAACATCTCAGTAATGGATAATTTAATGGGTGGAATGGTGGAGGCTGGATTTTTTAAGCTTAAGGGAGAAGGGTGGTTAATATCAATAATATTAATAAATATCACCAGCAACGTGTCCTGAACCAGCCATATCGAAACAATGGACAAGAAAGGAGACCAACACCTCTACTTCCTTAAAAGGCTTAGGAAGTTTGGCATGTACTCATCTACACTCACCAACGGCACAGATGTGTCATAGAAAACATTTTATGGGGATACATTACAGCACGGTTTGGTAAAAGGTCCATCCAAGACAGCAACCCAAATTGCAGCGAATTATGGACATAGCCCAGACCATCATTCAAACCAAATTCCCTTCCATTGACTGCATCTATATTTCACGTTGCCTCGGGAAGGCCACCAGCATAATCAAGGACAGGTATCACCCTGGTCACTCCATTTCACCCCTCTCATTTCAGGCAAGAGGTAGAGAAGTGTGAAAACGCATACCTCCAGATTCATGGGCAATTTCGTCCCAGCTGTTATCAGGCAACTGAACCATCCCATCACCAACTTGAGAGCGATCCTGACCTACCCTCTACCTCATTGGAGTCCCACCGACTATCTTTTATCGGACTTTACTGGACTATATCATGAACTAAATGTTATTCCCTTATCCTGTATCTGTACACTATGAATGGCTTGATAGTAATCATGTATAGTCTTTTTGCTAACTGGATAGCACACAACAAAAAACCTTGGTACATGTTACAATTATACACTAATCTAAACCGATGGTGCTCAAACCACACAAGTTACGTGTGAACAGTTGCGCAGGTGGGCATCAAATGCAGGTATTTTTCTGCGCGCTTCAAAATTTAGGTTATTGTGTTTAGAACAATTGATTTTACTGTGATATTCTAATAGGAGAAGGGATTTTCACCATTTTGATAATTTTTTAATATTTTGTTGTTTCTTCCATACCTTGCATAGGAATCTGACTTTTTGTATTTGTATTGAACAGATGCAAATTCACAAAGATGCAACCAAGCTGTTTTGGACACCAGCACTTCCTAAGTTTGCAGTTCCTATTTCGCACATTCAGGAAACCCTATACCCAAAACTGCAAGTGGAATTGGTAATAGGAATCTTTTTTTTCCAAAAATTATATTCTGTTTCCTATCTTTATTCATTATGAGAAGGTGGGATGTAGACCTGCAATTTTCCATCTGGTAGATAAATCAAATATGAGTAAATGGACTGGAGTAACTTTGATTTACTGAAAATGTCCTAAAAGACCTTTGGACATACATGGACAGGTGCAGTTTAGAGGGATATGGGTCAGACATGGGCACGTTGGACTGATGTAGTTGGGGCAGCTTGGTTGGTATGGGCTTGGGCTGAAAGGCTTGGGTTTGTGCTGTACACATACAAGATGAGTATAAGAGCAGGGAGGTTCTACTGTAGTTGTACAGGGTCTTGGTGAGACCACACCTGGAGTATTGCCTACAGTTTTGGTCTCCTAATCTGAGGAAAGACATTCTTGCCATACAGAGAAGGTTCACCAGACTGATTCCTGGGATGTCAGGACTTTCATATGAAGAAAGACTGGATAGACTCGGCTTGTACTCGCTAGAATTCAGAAGATTGAGGGGGGATCTCATAGAAACCTACAAAAGTCTTAAGGGATTGGACAGGCTAGATGCAGGAAGATTGTTCCCAATGTTGGGGAAGTCCAGAATAAGGGATCACAGTTTAAGATCACTTTTAGGACCAAGATGAGAAAAACATTTTTCACACAGAGAGCGGTGAATCTCTGGAATTCTCTGCCACAGAAGGTAGTTGAGGCCAGTTCATTGGCTATATTTAAGAGGGAGTTAGATGTGGCCCTTGTGGCTAAGGGGATCAGGGGGTATAGAGGGAAGGCAGGTACGGGATACTGAGTTGGATGATCAGCCACGATCATATTGAATGGCGGTGCAGGCTCGAAGGGCCGAATGGCCTACTCCTGCACCTATTTTTTATGTTTCTATGTAATGGCCTACTGTTGTTCCTGAGGTCTTAGATATGTGTCCCAGAAAGGGTAAGTAGATACCTGGGTTCAGAACTGTTAACTGAAATGTTAGGATAATTGAATGATAGAGCTGAGAAAGATGCCATTTGGGCTACATGCTTGTTTTTGAAAGAGCTTTTTAAGGGCGACACAGTGGCGTAGCTGTAGAGCTACCACCTTACAGCGCCAGAGACCTGGGTTCGATCCTGACTATGGGTGCTTGTCTGTACGAGTTTGTACATTTTCCCCATGACCTGCATGTGTTTTCTCCGAGATCTTCGGTTTCCTTCCACACTCCAAAGACATACAGGTTTATAGGTTAATTGGCTTGGTGTAATGTAAATTGTCCCTAGTGTGTGTGGAATAATGATAGTGTGCCGGGTTTGCTGGTTGGTGGGGCCGAATTGTCTGTTTCCACGCTGTATCTCTAAACTAAAAACTAAACAATGCAAAGAATGAGGAGAATGAAGGTGGACCTCATTGGAATGTACAAGATAGTGAAAGGCTTGGATAGAGTAGATGTGGTGAAGATGTTTCCACTCGTGGGAGAGTCTAGGACTAGAGGTCATTGCCTCAGAATTAAAGGATGTTCCTTTAGGAAGGAGATAAGGAGGAATTTCTTTAGTCAGAGGGTGGTGAGTATGTGGAATTCTTTGCGACAGAAGGCTGTGGAAGCTAAGTCAATAGATATTTTTAAGGCAGAGATAGATTCTTGATTAGTACCGGTGTTGGGTTATGAGGAGAAGGCAGGAGAATATAGTTAGGAGACAGAGATGGATCAGCCATGATTGAATGGCAGAGTAAATTTGAAGGGCCAAATGGCTTAATTCTGTTCCTATCACTTATGATCTTATAAGAACACAAAAACAATACTGCAGATGTTGGAAATTGAAAAAGGAAAACAGAAAATGTTGGAAACACACAGTGCATCAAGTAGTGCATCTATGGAAAAAGAAAAAAAAAATCACTTTAAAGGTCTGAGACCCTTCGTTTGATCTGGTCAGTCCCATGGAAGGGTGGGGGACGGACTGTTATTACAACGGAATATACTTAATAAGGTGAGACCAAATCAGTTATTGTGGCAGTTAGAAGCAGTTATGCCTCTTTGTGTTGTG
Organism: Okamejei kenojei; assembly: GCA_035221665.1. Lineage (NCBI taxonomy): Eukaryota > Metazoa > Chordata > Chondrichthyes > Rajiformes > Rajidae > Okamejei > Okamejei kenojei. The sequence continues at coordinate 47,629,400 of CM069139.1, forward strand.
TGTTGCTAATAGCAGGGCTATGTGATATGCACAGGCTGTACTAATGGAGAAAACCAGCTGAACCAATGCCTGATTTAGAGAATCTGGCCTATAGTGACCCGAAGAAAATCTGAACACAACATTGATAACGCTGAAGATAGACACAAAATGCTGGAGTAACTCAGCAGGTCAGGCAGCATCTCTGGAGAAGGAATAGGTGACGTTTCAGATCGAGACCCTTGTTCAATGCTGTTGAATGTCAAGGGCACGTGATTAACATCCTCTTTTTGGAGTTGGTGGTTCCTTGCAATTTTGTGCCACAATGTTATTTTCCACCTGGCAGCCCATTTTGAAAATGATCTAGCAATTGCTACAAGCAACCAGATAGCGCTTAATTACCTGAGGAATTGTAAATAAAATAATTTTTTTAATGTAGTAATTTTTGAGATACATAAACAAAGTGTGCTTGGATGTAATGTCTGGCCACGTGTGAATGTTAAAAAGTAAATGTACTATATTTTAAAGGTCATGTTTTCCTCAGAGTTCAATGTAAAAAGGATGATTTCCTGCAAATATTGGATAGTATAATGGAATAATGGTGACACAAACCTTGGAGAGGTCAATGGAAATCTCATTAGTAATCATATTTGGCTCAAAGCCTTCATTGCTATTTGCATAAATTCTTCACTGAACATATATATGGGCGATGAGTTGATTTTCTAGTATGGGTAAGAGCTTATTTGGGATGATATGTTCAAAGCTCAAATACTAGCTGGCATAGATGAGGGGTGAGAGGGACAAAGTTTAAAATAAACGTGCGGGGCAACTTTTTTACACAGAGGGTGATGTGTATCTGCAACTCACTGCCAGGGTTGGTGATTGAGGCAAATATGAAAGTGGCATTTAAGAAGCATTTGGATGGCCATATGGATATGTAGAGAATGGAGAGTTATGGATTGTGCACAGGTAAATAAGATGGTGTTGCAATCATGTTTGGTACAGACATTGTGGGCCAAAGGGCCTGGTCTGCTGCTGAATTGTTCTATGTTATCTGTGCGCAGACTTGGCAAAACAAGATAATTGTGCCAAATCCTTGATGGATTTATATTGATAGATCAATGGGCCCTCGTCTAATTTCAGAAATACAACAATGCTTGCTTGTCTACAGGTCTTCAATGAACAATGTTGAACATTTACAGCAGCCATCGCTGATCTGAATAATTTTATTTGTTCTCTGTGACTATCTTGCAGCCCTGTAACTGCCAATCTTCGTGCCGCTGTGTAACTTTGCTAGTCTTCATGCCATTGACATTGCAGGAGCATCCACATCACAGCCTTGCAAGTCAATTTGATTGCAGAATCTGGGATCACTATTAGAGAATAATTGAATCATTGTTTCTAAATTGTTATTGTTCAGATGTAATATTTTCTAAAACTGATTCATGTTCTGGCATTTAACATGCGGACCCTAACCTTGGGGATTTAACTTCCGTAATATCTGTACCAACTCTACAGGATCAAGTGAACCCTTGTGACTTTCATATAAATCAGGATGAAGAATATGATGTATACGAGGAACAGGACAACTTGAAGAAAAAAGCTGCTCTGGTATGACTCATTTTTTTCTATCTTAGTCTATCTCCTGTGATGGAGACGGTGAGATCAAGAAACAGAAGGGAGATGGTCCAAGTGAATTTAAATGCACCTGTCCCTATACCACCTCCCTCAACTCCATCCAAGGACCACAACAGTCCTTTTAGGTGAGGCAGATGTTCACTTGCACCTCATCCAACCTCATGTACTGCATCCGCTGTTCCATGTGTGGACTCTGACATATCGGCGAGACCAAGCGCAGGTTCGGCGATCGTTTCGCTGAACACCGCAGCTCAATCCACCCAGGCCTATGCGATTTCCCAGTTACAAAACACTAATTTCCCATCTATTCCCATACTGACCTTTCTGTGCTGGGCCTCCTCCATTGTTAGAGTGAGGCCCAATGCATATTGGAGGACAGCTCCTCATATTTCACTTGGGCAGCTAACAGTCCAGCTGTATGAATATTGATTTCCCTTGTATTCTCCCTCTCTCTCCGTCCCTTCCGCACCCTAGATCTCCAACTAGTTTCACTGTCCTTCTGATTAATTTTATTGATTGTATGCCTCCTTGTCACCTTGTAACTCATGACGAGTTTTGCCATAAAAAAGTTCACTAACCCCCTCAAATTTCTTAAATTTTGGCTTATACGCCATTTGCAGGCCCACTCCAACCCTCAACATCGGAACAGGTTTTGAAACCAGAAAATAAGGAGAACATGAAAATAATTGATAATATGCAGGTTTCCTCATTAATCAATAAATTCTACACCAAAGCACCAAGATCATTTAATGCGCAAAGTTGGATTAAGATGAGTGTGCAGAGCTGATGGCTGCAAATATTTGTAACCAAGATGTATTACTGGTACCTTATGCAAGTATAACTGCTGTATCTCTGGTTTGCGATGAGCAGCATGCCACAGGTGTCAACAAAGAAACCAACTTGCTCTCTGCTGCCCTTCATAACCACAGTAGCATAAGCAACTTCATTCATTCATCATAGTTGAGAACATTAGTGACGCAGTGGTGCTGGTTTCCAATGGGAACGGTGACGGACACACCACAGATCTCTGTCCTCCAGTTCCTGCGGACTTCCGCCGCTGGAAGTATTGGATTTTTGTGTGTGTGCTTTATCATCATTCCTTACAATGCTATGTACGACAGTGATCGCAACTTCGACTGAAGTGTGGATGGCAGTTGGCTCGCTAAAACCTCATCCGCCCTTTCACAGGTCTTGTTTTTGGTCCTGCTGGGGGTCCACAGCCCCCTCCTCACCTGGCAAACCAGGTGGTGGAGATGGTTTAGTCACGGACTGTCCGACCATGGAGCAGGTAGCACGAGATTGCATGGTACAGGTGGCAGGGGGAACTCCCCCCGACCTGCCTCTGACCTAAGCAGCTAGTGTGGAAATTTAGGCATGGGCCCTTATTCTTGAGCAATCTTCCATTTATTGTGTCCAAAGTGTTCATTAAGATAAAAGTAAAAATACGATTAAAAAGTAATACTGACTGAATATTCATGTCAAGGTTGGTTTTGAATTCTATTCATGTTTCATTGTACATTGTTCATTAGCTAAACAATTAAACTGTGCAAATAATTTCAGAGTATTTGATAGTTATTACGTGCTTTATAGGTCATAATATCTCCAGTTCCACTGTGCATAAATTCATTGAGATCCCTTTAGTGATCTATAATGTTGATGATCTATGAGTGATCTATAAGCTGTCAGATGAGGTGATAGAGGGAGGTACAATTACAATGCTTAAAAGATATTTGGACAGGAACATGGAGAGGAAGGATTTCGAGGGATTGGGCCAAATGCAGGCAAATGAGATTAGGTCAGGAAGGGGGCTTTGGTCACCACGTTGAGCTGGGTCATAGGGCCTGTTTCTGTGTTGTATCATGAATTGTACCATGTTGTTTCATGTATCGGAAACACTGATGATGGTTATCAAGAAATGTAGCAGGACCTTGATCAGCTTGATAAGGGGGCAAGGAATGACAAACGGAATTCAATGAGAATAAGTGTGAGGTGTGGATTTTGGGAGGTCAAATCAAGGTAGGTCTTTCACAGTGAATGGCAGGGCCTATGAGGGTGTCGTAAAACGGAGGGATCTGGCAGTACAAATAAATAGTTCTCTGAAAGTGGTACCTCGCGTAGACAGAGTGAAAAAGGCTTTTGGCATGCTTGCCTTCATCAGTCAGGGCATTGATTATAGGTCATTGATTACTTCTCTTTCGATTCCTCACATTTCCTCCAAACACAAGGCGTAGCTATGGGCACACGCATGGGCCCCAGCTACGCTTGCCTCTTTGTTGGGTACGTCGAACAATCCTTGTTCTCGGCGTACCAGGGCCCCATCCCCGACCTCTACCTCCGTTACATCGATGACTGCTTTGGTGTCACCTCCTGCACCCACACACAACTGACTGACTTCATTCATTTCACCACCAACTTCCATCCGGCACTCAAATACACTTGGACCATTTCCGACATTTCCCTACCATTCCTTGACCTCACAATCTCTATTGCAGGTGATACACTCCTGACCGACATCCACTACAAACCCACTGACTCCCACAGCTACCTGGACTACTCTTCCTCCCACCCTTGCTTCCTGTAAGAACTCCATCCCCTATTCCCAATTCCCTTCGTCTACGCCGCATCTGCTCCCAGGATGAGGTGTTTCACACCAGGTCATCACAAATGGCCTCATTCTTCAGAGAACGGGGATTTCCCTCCCCCACTATTGATGAGGCTCGCACCAGGGTCTCCTCCATACCCCGCAACACTGCCCTCTCTCCCCATTCCCCCACTCGCAAACAGGGCAGAGTCCCCCTGGTCCTCACCTTTCACCCCACCAGCCGGCAAATACAACAGATAGTCCTCCGCCAGTTTTCGCCACCTCCAACGTGACCCCTCCACCCGCCACATCTTCCCATCTCCCCCCTGTCTGCCTTTTCGCAAAGACCGCTCCCTCCGCGACTCCCCTTGTCAATTCTTCCCTCCCCTCCCCTCTACTCCTTCCCCGGGCACTTTCCCTTGCAACCGCAAGAAATGCAACACTTGTCCCTTCACCTCCCCCCTCCACTCCTTTCAGGGACCCAAGCAGTCCTTCCAGGTCCGACAGAGGTTCACTGCACCTCCTCCAACCCTCATCTACTGCATCCGCTGCTCCAGATGCCAGATGATCTATATCGGTGAGACCAAGCGGAGGCTTGGCGATCGTTTCGCTGAACACCTCCGCTCGGTCCGCAAAAACCAACCCGACCTCCCGGTCGCTCAGCACTTCAACTCCCCCTCCCATTCTGTATCCGACCTCTGGGTCCTGGGCCTCCTCCATGGCCAGAGTGAGCAACACCGCAATTTGGAGGAACAGCACCTCATATTCCGCTTGGGGAGTTTGCATCCTTTGGGCTTGAACATTGAATTTTCTCAGGGTACACAAAAAGCTGGAGAAACTCAGCGGGTGCAGCAGCATCTAAGGAGCGAAGGAGATAGGCGACGTTTCGGGTCGAGACCCTTCTTCAGACTGGTCAGGGATCAGGGAAACGAGAGATATAGACGGTGATGTGGAGAGATAAGGAACAATGAGTGAAAGATATGCAAAAAAGTATCGGTGATAAAGGGAACAAGCCATTGTAAGCTGTTTGTGGTGTGAAAATGAGAAGCTGGTGCGACTGGGGTGGGGGAGGGAGATGGAGATAGAGGGAATGCCAGGGCCCGAGGGGCTGAGGGAGAGGTGGGAAGGGGAGGAGACAGCAAGGGTTAACAGAATTGAGAAAATTCAATATTCAAGCCCAAAGGATGCAGACTCCCCAAGCGGAATATGAGGTGCTGTTCCTCCAGCTTGCGGTGTTTGCTCACTCTGGCCGTGGAGGAGGCCCAGGACCGAGAGGGTCGGATGTGGAATGGGAGGGGGAGTTGAAGTGCTGAGCCACCGGGAGGTCGGGTTGGTTTATTGCGGACCGAGCGGAGGTGTTCGGCGAAGCGATCGCCAAGCCTCCGCTTGGTTTCACCGATATAGATCATCTGGCATCTGGAGCAGCGGATGCAGTAGATGAGGTTGGAGGAGGTGCAGGTGAACCTCTGTCGGACCTGGAAGGACTGCTTGGGTCCTGAAAGGAGTGGAGGGGGGAGGTGAAGGGACAAGTGTTGCATTTCTTGCGGTTGCAAGGGAAAGTGCCCGGGGAAGGGGTAGAGTGGGAGGGGAGGGAAGAATGGACAAGGGAGTTGCGGAGGTAGCGGTCTTTGCGGAAGGCAGACAGGGGGGGAGATGGGAAGATGTGGCGGGTGGAGGGGGTCACGTTGGAGGTGGCGAAACTGGCGGAGGACTATATGTTGTATTTGCCGGCTGGTGGGGTGAAAGGTGAGGACCAGGGGGACTCTGCCCTGTTTGCGAGTGGGGGAATGGGGAGCGAGGGCAGTGTTGCGGGGTATGGAGGAGACCCTGGTGCGAGCCTCATCAATAGTGGGGGAGGGGAATCCCCGTTCTCTGAAGAATGAGGCCATTTGTGATGAGATTGAATTTTCTCAATTCTGTTAACCCCTGCTGTCTCCTCCCCCTCCCACCTCTCCCTCAGCCCTCGGGCCCTGGCATTCCCTCTATCTCTATCTCCCTCCCCCACCCTAGTCGCACTAGTTTCTCATTTTCACACCACAAACAGCTTACAATGGCTTGTTCCCTTTATCATCGATACTTTTTTGCATATCTTTCATTCATTGTTCTTTATCTCTCACATCACCGTCTATATCTCTCGTTTCCCTGATCCCTGACCAGTCTGAAGAAGGGTCTCGACCCGAAACGTCGCCTATCTCCTTCGCTCCATAGATGCTGCTGCACCCGCTGAGTTTCTCCAGCTTTTTGTGTAACCCATTGATTATAGATCTTGGGACATCATGTTGCAGTTGTACAAGACATTGGTGAGGCTGCACTTGGATATTGTGTTCCATTTTAATCACCCAGTTATAGGAAGTATTCCATTAGGCTGGAACGAGTACAAAAAAGATTTGTGTGGATTTTCCAGATTCAAGGGATTAAATAATAGGGAGAGGTTGGGCAGGCTGGAACTATATTACTTGGAATGCATGAGAATGAGAGTTGATTTTGTGGAGTAGTGTAAAATTATGAGGGACATGGGAGGGTGAATGCACACAATTTCTTTCCCTGGGTTGGGGAATCAAGAACTGGAGTGAATAGGTTTTGTGAGGGGAAAGATTTAATAGGCACCTGAGAGGCAGCTTTTCCACACACAGGGTTGTACGTATATGTGTGTTTTTACAATATTGGGAACAAAAAGTGTGACATCATGCATAACACTGAAGTTCACAAATACATTTTTCAACATGATTCACATTAATCAAAAACCCTCACAGCGGCAGTACGTGACAGGGAGTACATGACGTTTGAGAAATTTCGATAAATAAACAAAATTCCTTGTTTAACATGCGTTCCTATACGTTTTTTTACACGTTGTTTGGTGTCCACCATAACAACCATTACATGAAATTTAGAAAGTCTTTTTTTAAAGCTTGATAGCTGATTTCTTCACTTTTGCTGCCTTTCAACATACACCATGTTTATAGCAAGAAAGTACATTTGTATGTGACCAAATGAGCAATATTCCTGTTATCTACTGAAATGTGCGTTAACATGCACCAAAATGAAAGTAGTTCCAGTTTCTTCCAGTATTTCTTATTTTGTAATTTCTTTCTCATGTTTTGAATAAACTTTGTGGAAATATTTGTACATACATAATAAGAGACTGCAGGTACATAATCTGAAGGAAATATAGCTACTGCAAAATGCTGGTGTTATGCGAGTGATGGCGGACACCAAAAATATTCACTAATTTTGGCATGCTGCAGCTTTTACAGAATCTTGATACTAGGGTTACTTTCTTCTCATAATTTTGTTATCTATTGTGTTCTTCAAACTAGAACATGTTCAATCTCCTTGGGAAGTTCTTTGGTCTTAATTCAAAAGAGAGTTAGATGGAGCTCTTTGGGCTAACGGAATCAAGGCATATGGGGAGAAGGCAGGAATGGAGTACTGATTGTGGATGATCAGCCATGATCACATTGAATGGCGATGCTGGCTCGAAGGGCCGAATGGCCTACTGCTGCACTTATTTCATCAATATCTATGTATTCCACCAGCTAACAATGAACCATTCTATATTTCCTTTCCATCATCTGCTTTGAACTGTCGTTTTCATACCTTACCCTTCCATATCTCTAGCATTCCTCTCCCCCGTGTCTGAAGAAGGGTCTCAACCTAAAACATTCCTTCTCTCCAGAGGTACTGCCATGTCCTGCTAAGTTACTCCAGCATTTTGTGTCTATCTCAAAGGTTCAAAGGGTATTTTTTGTCACAGTGAAACTCAATTTACCATACAGTCACACTATAAAAAGCAACAAAACACACAACTACATAAAAATTAACATAAACATCCACCACAGCATATTCCCCACATTCCTCACTGTGATGGAAGGTAATAAAGTCTAATTTTCTTCACTCTTTATTCTCCAGTGGACCATAGCCCCTAACTGCGCATGCGCGGCTCATTTCCCCTCAGCCCTGAGCACCCCCTCTTCATGTAGAGGAGGGGAGTGGGGGAGGGAAGTGGGGTGTGTGGTGGGGGGGCGGTGTGGGGTAGGAGGGGAAGGGGGGTGTGGGGTAGGGGGAGAAGGGGAGGAGGGGGAGGGGGAGGTGTAGGAGGGGGGAGAGGGTGGTGTGGGGGGAGGAGGGTGTGTGGTGGGGGGGGTTGTGGTGGCGGGATGTGGGGTGGGGTGGGGGGGAGGTATGTATATGGGCGGAAGGGTGTGGAAAGGGGAGGAGGGAAGTGAGAGTTAAAACAAGTGACAGTTAAAACAAATGTAGGTCCCTTGCAGTCAGAAACAGGTGAGTTGATCATGGGGAACAAGGATATGGCGGACCAATTGAATAACTACTTTTGTTCCGTCTTCACTAAGGAAGACATAAATAATCTGCCGGAAATAGCAGGGGACCGTGGGTCAAAGGAGGAATTGAGTGAAATCCAGGTCAGTCGGGAAGTGGTGTTGGGTAAATTGAATAGATTAAAGGCCGATAAATCCCCAGGGCCAGATAGGCTGCATCCCAGAGTACTTAAGGAAGTAGCTCAGGAAATAGTGGATGCATTAGTGATAATCTTTCAAAACTCTTTAGATTCTGGAGTAGTTCCTGAGGATTGGCGGGTAGCAAATGTAACCCCTCTTTTTAAGAAGGGAGGGAGAGAGAAAACGGGGAATTACAGACCAGTTAGTCTAACATCGGTAGTGGGGAAACTGCTAGAGTCAGTTATTAAAGATGGGATAGCAGCACATTTGGAAAGTGGTGAAATCATTGGACAAAGTCAGCATGGATTTACGAAAGGTAAATCATGTCTGACGAATCTTGTGGAATTTTTCGAGGATGTAACTAGTAGCGTGGATAAGGGAGAACCAGTGGATGTGGTATATCTGGACTTCCAGAAGGCTTTCGACAAGGTCCCACATAAGAGATTAGTATACAAACGTAAAGCATACGGTATTAGGGGTTCAGTATTGATGTGGATAGAGAACTGGCTGGCAAACAGGAAGCAAAGAGTAGGAGTAAACGGGTCCTTTTCACAATGGCAGGCAGTGACTAGTGGGGTACCGCAGGGCTCAGTGCTGGGACCCCAGCTATTTACAATATATATTAATGATCTGGATGAGGGAATTGAAGGCAATATCTCCAAGTTTGCGGATGACACTAAGCTGGGGGGCAGTGTTAGCTGTGAGGAGGATGCTAGGAGACTGCAAGGTGACTTGGATAGGCTGGGTGAGTGGGCAAATGTTTGGCAGATGCAGTATAATGTGGATAAATGTGAGGTTATCCACTTTGGTGGCAAAAACAGGAAAGCAGACTATTATTTAAATGGTGGCCGATTAGGAAAAGGTGAGATGCAGCGAGACCTGGGTGTCATGGTACACCAGTCATTGAAAGTAGGCATGCAGGTGCAGCAGGCAGTGAAAAAAGCGAATGGTATGTTAGCTTTCATAGCAAAAGGATTTGAGTACAGGAGCAGGGGGTTCTATTCAGTTGTACAGGGTCTTGGTGAGACCACACCTGGAGTATTGCGTACAGTTTTGGTCTCCAAATCTGAGGAAGGACATTATTGCCATAGAGGGAGTGCAGAGAAGGTTCACCAGACTGATTCCTGGGATATCAGGACTGTCTTATGAAGAAAGACTGGATGGACTCGGTTTATACTCTCTGGAATTTAGGAGATTGAGAGGGATCTTATAGAAACTTACAAAATTCTTAAGGGGTTGGACAGGCTAGATGCAGGAAGATTGTTCCCGATGTTGGGGAAGTCCAGGACAAGGGGTCACAGCTTAAGGATGGGGGAAATCCTTTAAGACCGAGATGAGAAAGACTTTTTTCACACAGAGAGTGGTGAGTCTCTGGAACTCTCTGCCACAGAGGGTAGTTGAGGCCAGTTCATTGGCTATATTTAAGAGTGAGTTGGATGTGGCCCTTGTGGCTAAGGGGATCAGAGGGTATGGAGAGAAGGCAGGTACGGGATACTGAGTTGGATGATCAGCCATGATCATATTGAATGGCGGTGCGGGCTCGAAGGGCTGAATGGCCTACTCCTGCACCTAATTTCAATGTTTCTATGTTTCTATGAGAGAGGGTGTGTAGGGGAGGGTGTGTGTGGGGGGGAGGGGTGTGCGGGCGGAGGGGTTGTGGGGGGGAGGGGTGTGGGAGCAGGGGGGCATGTGGGGGGGGGGGGAGTGGGTGGGAGGGGGTGTTGGGGTGAGGCAGGGTGTGTGCGGGCGGCTGAGGGTGTGTGGGAGAGGTGTAGTGGGGGGGGGGGGGGGGTGTGGGGGGGAGGGAAGTGTGTGTGTGTGTGTGAGTGTGTGGGGGAGGGTGTGTGGAGGGGTTGGGTGTGTGTGGGCGAGGGGGTGTGGGCAGGGGGACTTGTGGGGGGAGGGGTTGTGTGGGCGAGGGGGTAGTGAGCTCGGAGAAAAGATGGGGGAGGGGGGGGAGGAGCCAGCGAGGGGGACCACAGGGGTAGTGGCTGGAATTGACGATATGATGGGGACTCACAGCGGCTGCTGGTCGTTGGTCGTTCTCCTCTGCCTGGATCAGCGGCTCCGTTTTCCATTTGGTGACATCGGCTACATCTCTGACTGGGCTCGGCTGGGTCTCTGACTCTGTGCTGGGCAGGGATGGGTCTCCCACGCTGGGCTGGGTCATGTCTCCGATGCTGGGCTACTTGGTGCTGGGCAGCTGCTGGGGGCTGGGCTGCTGCTGGGGGCATGGTTGCTGCTGGGGGTGGAGCAGGGCTATTGGGGCTGGGCTGGGCTGCTTCGGGTCCCACCAAAAGTCCGGTTGGAAACCTCCGCCGGCAATCCTCAGCTCCAGTAAAGACCCGAAGGTGCAGGAAGGGCGGACCATCCTGGGGAGTAACAGGGGAAGAGACTAATCCGCGCGGCTCTGACTGGCAGGAGAGGAGATCGATCTGCGCACGCGCGGTATTTAAGATTTTTAAACCTCGCTAACATTTACGACATTCAACCGATCGGAACGAAACATGGTGCACTCGCAGCACAGGAGAACGATGAGTGAATTGGCAAAAAAATCGTAGCGCTATCGCAAACCATTTTTGCGTAAATAGAAAGACCGCCAAACCGGAAGATAACAAGATCAGAGTTTTAGTTATGTACTAGACTAAGTGGGACCCATTGGGGGCCTGGTCCCCCAACACAATATTCCACCACTCACCCGTAGCCCCCAACTGCGCAGGCGCGCCTGATGGGTTCCCATTGTGACGCTCCTGATCCCCCCTCACCTCCCCTCCTCACCACACTCTGCCCCTTGCCCTTCCACCCCGCCCCCACACGCTCACTCCATCCCCCCCCATCCATTCTTAGCGGCTCTCCGGCGGCGCAGCCATTCCTGTCCATTGGGTTCCCATTGTGAAATAGAATACGCAGGCATTACTGTGCAGGCATAGCTGATGGGCATGGCAAGTGGAGAAGGGATATATTAATGCTTAAAATGTGAATATCTCTTAAAATACAACGACAATTTGAACGTTAATGATGAGATTTATTAAGTTCAGTTCTTTCTTGTTGTGTCTCTTGTTGCATTCTGCTGCTCATTGTATCTCGATGTCTCTTTGCTGTTGATGAAAAAAGACACACAATTTTAATAGAGAGACATGAGAAGTCATCGTTCAACCAAGCACGCGTTTAATGACAACATTCTTGGTTGATGTTCCATCCTTCAGGAAAACGTTGACATTTTCCTTCACCTTTCCTCGGCTGAGCCACATATAGTTGTCCATGCTGAAATACCGGTTTCTCGAGGTATATCAACACTTTCTCCATGACTTGCACTTTATGGATCGTCATAGCAAAACATGACGGAATGGGGAATTGGCTCCGTTGAAGGGGAATGTGTCAAATTGAGTCAAATTGAGCATTATCCTAGGAATGAGAACAATGTCATCTTTGAAGGCTCCCGTGTTGATTCTTGCAACAATCAGATTATTGTGTAGCTCTTCCACAATCATCCTCGTTCCATTGCATAGCTTTGGGGGTCCCACATTTCTCATTAACATGAATGGAGATCCTTTTTTCAACTCCAATTTGTGTGGTGGTAAACCAGAGATGTCGAGTGAATCGAGGAATTCTGTTGGGAAATGAGTAGCATCAGTTCCCTCAGTGACAGCACTGAAAGAAAAGCACTCCTTAATGATTCCAGTGAAGGGTCTGATGCATGGAGAATTGATGCTTCTCATCGTATTGTACTGCGGAACTAAGATACAATTGTCGGAGAATAATTCTGCAGGATTGCCAAATGCGGGATAGATGAAATCAAAATAATCCTCCAGTGTTTTTGCTGATAGAACCATGTCTTCTGGCATTTCAATTTCATCGTATTCATTCTTTAAAATCTCGTCTTCTCCAACTTTCAACAAAAAATTAGAATATTTGCCTTCTCCCTCTTTTAATTGCATATTCATCAGCAATTGAAACTTGGTGAAAAGTGTCCACAAGTAGGATTTCCTGATGCAGAAATTTTCAACATCAGCATCATTTCCCCTTTTCAGTACAGGAAAGAGTTGTCAAAAATCACCACAACAAATGGTAAGAATGCCCTTCTAAATATAGAAATCCCACCGTCAGAAGCAATTAGAAGAGACTGGGAATTGGCCTAAAAATTCTAAAAGACAGATGGGAAGAAAACCGTTTATATATACACAATTCCTGGATTAACGTTAGACATACATTAATTCAATTTAAAACACTGCATAGACTCTACTATTCAAAGTCTAAACTGAATAAGATCTTTCCAAATGTACAGTATCTCCTATTTGTGACAAATGTCTCCTTCAAGAAGCAACTCATGCATATAATTACATAACTTTTGGAGAAGATTTTTTTAAATTTTCTCAAAACCATTAAAAACAAAATTGGACCCCGACACGTAACTGATTATTCTGGGAACGTCAGAAGCCTGCTCTGAGCTACCAATATTTCAAAGAAGTTTCCTCAATTATGGTCTGATAACGACTCAAATTTTGGAAACATACATCTGCCCCTACTCTTAAAATGTGGATTACAAACATGTCTGAGACGATACGTCTTGAAAATATTAGACTTGTCTTAGCAGAAAAACCAGAGCATTTTTCAAAGACATGGGCACCATTCATTGATTTATTACAAGGATAGTATGGCGCAACACAATTTTGGAGTTAAATCTAATTACGGGTTGGGTGATGAGTGGGGAGGGATACGAGGCAGGTATATCATCACCTTTTGTTTTTCTTTCTGTTTTTGTCTTTTTATTTCTCTACATCTTTCTTATTTCTTTTACTTACTCACTCTTTGGCTACACCAATTTGGTAGTCAAGGGGTTCTATCCTTGCACATCCACTTTTTTTCGTTCTTGCTTTTTCTCTCTTTTAACTTTAGCTAAAAATTAAAATTGAAGCTGTACAATAACTGTATTATGTCATATGCCGCTGATTATATTTTTGTACAATGCTTCTAATAAATACAAATTTAAAAATTAAAACAAAAAAAAACAAAACAAAAAAAAAGGTAAGAATGCCGCCAAAAGGCTTAGTGTTGGTGCATACATCTTGACGAGTTCTGTCCACTGCTTCAAAGCACTCTCTCCTAATCATCGGGCATTCATCCCAAAAAATGAGTTTCACTTGCCTCATCAAACGTGCCGTGTTAGAGTTCTTCGCTATGATGCAGAATGTATTCTCGTTCACTTGGATGGGTATCTTGAATCGAGAATGTGCAGTTCTCCCACCAGGCATTCATTTTGCTGCTATCCCAGAGGATGCTACAGCAATAGCCACATCACCTTGACCTCTAACTTTGGAGAGGATCAAATTGGTGATAAATGTTTATCCGTTCCTCCTGGTGAATCAATGAAAAGCATTCCTTTTCAAGGAGTTACACACCTGGTCATACATTGCTCTCTGCTCAGCATTCAGCAGTGGCTCATTCTCCTCAACAAATTGCTGTTGTTCAGTTCTATTGTATTGCAATTCCTGCAGCAATTCTGGATTGTCATCATCAAGGTGCAACCTTCCATTTCTTGGTCGTGGCAAAGGAAAGCATTCCATTATTTTGTTGTAATTCTCAAGCTTGTCTTGAATATACAACAGAGCCTAATCATGATGCTTCTCTTCAATCTTGATATAAGGATCACTCATTGTACTCCGTTCTTTGTACTTGAAGCGGGGGCAATCGAGGGGGGGAGGGTGCAAGCGTCCTGCAGCCAGCTAGTGGACACACTCAGCATGGCTTGTGGGCTGGGTCACTCACTCAGCACGGCTTGCAGGCTCACTCACTCACTCAGCACGGCTTGCGGGCTCACTCACTCACTCAGCACGGCTTGCAGGTTCCGTCGCTCACTCAGCACGGCTTGCGGGCTCGGTCACTCACTCAGCACGGCTTGCAGGCTCACTCACTCAGCACAGCTTGCAGGCTCAGTCACTCAATCAGCACGGCTTGCGGGCTCAGTCGCTCACTCTGCTCAGCTTGCGGGCTCAATCACTCACTCAGCACGGCTCGCCGTCTCACTCAACACGGCTCGAGGACTCAGAGGGTGCCGGCAAGGGCGTTACCTTCATGGTGATAGACAGGCAAGAATACCAATCTGCTGATCTCATGATTTTTTTAAACCTTCATAACTTTTGTAATATTCCAGCGATCGGAACAAAACTTGGTGTGCTTGGAGCAGAGGATAGCGGTGAGTAATGTTGTGAAAAACCCTAGTGATTTAGGGTACCGTTTTTGCGCAAATTAAGAAACAACGCAGACCGGAAGAGGGCTAGATGAGAGTTTTAGTAATAGTATAGGTAGATAGATAGAAGATATAAATGAACAGTTCCATCTTGCCACTTCTTCTTGTCAAATTGCCTCCAATTTGTCATATTGCTTGAATAACATAACAGAATTGTTTTCCAGGAATATATCAGGAGGTTTGAAGTCGGAAACTGCATTTTGTGATCATTGTTTTGACCCAAGGCATAAATTTGAACAAGACCGTTCACCATCTGGGTATTTCATTCTAATCATATATTTGTTCCATCAATATAAGATCCTCGTCCATATCTTTAATATTGCTATCTGACTAAAGAGGTTCCCCCTCACCTCCTTTCTAAAAGAACGCCCTTTGATTCTGAGGCTATGACTTCTGGTCCGAGGGTACCAGTGGAAATACCCTTTCCACATCCACTCTAACTATGCCTTTCATTATTCTGTAGGTTTCAACCTTCTAAACTCCATCGAGTGGAGGACCAGTGGTGTCAAACGCTCATCATATGCTAACCCACTCATTCCTGGAATGATTCTTGTAAACCTTCTCTGGACCCTCTCCAAAGCCAGCACATCCTTCCTCAGATATGGGGCCCAAATTTGCTCACAGTCTTACCCAAAAGCTCTGAAATAACCGTCCTCATTCTCCCTATGTATCTGTTATTTGAGATGTTGTCAACATCATTGTCCTGGTAGATCCTATTAAACACCTGGGATATTTTGCCACACGTTAGGTCAGTTTATAAATGTAAATTAAGATAAAAAATGCTTAAGTAACTGAGCGGGTCAAGCAGCATCTCCCGAGAACAGAGATAGGTGACATTTCGGGTTGGGACCCTTCTTCAGACTGATTGTGGTGAGGGGGGGTGGGGAGAAAGATGGAAGAGAGGTGGGGACAGGACAAAGCCTGGCAAATGATAGGTGGATACATGCGGATGGTTGGACAAAGGCCAGAGCTGAAAAGATAAAAAGTATGCGATAAGAATAGAAGAGGTGCGAATTGTGAAACCAGAGGAAAAAATATAGGTGAAAAGAGATGGGAGGGGAGAAATGGGTGTAAATGCAGGTGGAGCACAGGAAAGAGAGGTGGGGAAATAGCGGGAGGCATTGTTTGTAGGTTAGTTCTATAAAATTGGAGAATTTGATGTTCATACCGTTATGTTGTAAACTACCCAAGCGGAATATGAGGTGTTGTTCCTCCAGTGCGCATGCAGCATCACTCTGGCAATAGAGGAAGTCCAGAACAGAAGGGAAGGAGAATCGCATGTGGCCTCACTCTGGCAATGGGGGAGGTCCAGGACAAAAAGCAGTATGGGAATCGGAAGGGGAGTGAAAGGTCAATATGGGAGTATTGTAAACCAGCATTTGACAGTTCCTTGTGTCTCTATAAATGCAAGTTGTTGCTGTAAATTATTTCTACTTTGTTTCAGCAAAGAACACTCCTTAAAAAGCACAAATCATTATCAGATCTACAAGGATCTACAGTTAATTCAGACGAGACATCCGGAAGTGATACTAAGGTACTTTTGACAGAATATTTATCATAGAAATCAAGTCTCCTTTGTTTTTCATAAATGCATGCCTGAACAAGTTACCTTATAATGAATATGCAATTTTAATAGATTTTTTCAATTTCTAGCTAATTGGATCCATTCCGAGCAAAATGTTCTAAAATACATTTATATATACTTGTTATGAATATTAATTGTAAATGTTGAATATAATTCATGCTTTATATGGTCCATTTCTCTTTTTAAAATGTATTTATTTTGTCAATAGATGCATTATGTGTCAACAAAAGTGTTTTTCACAACATCTTTGTGTTAACAACTTGTTTTTTTAATATTTGTTTCAAATAATAGAAGTAAAATAATATTATGTTTTATTTTTGTTTGAATTCAGAATCCTGCACATCGAATTGAAGCAAAGTACGGACCAAGTCTAATGACAGACAAGGAACATTTGTTGCAAATATATAAATCTTCACCAAATCTCAGTACTTCTGATGACGAGAAGACATTGAGAATATTGAGTTCTTTTCAGCACACGATTAAAGAGAATGAGTACCAGAGAGATCAACTAATTCTGGCTTCATTGGAACAAACTCAAGAACATATACTTTCAAAAGCAAAATCAGAAAATCTAATTACAGAGGTTACTCAATCCCAAAACTTACACTCAGAAGATACAATAGTTGATTCTAAGCAAACTCTTAATGTGGATTTTGAAAAGAAGATTGGAAAAAATGAAACCCAGCAAAAAAAAGTTGAAGCTTATATGAAAAAACCATTACTTCCACGAAAGCTAGCTTATATTTCCCAAAAATTTTCAAAGCATCCAAATATTCTTACAAGGTAACTACAATTTCATTTAAAAACAATAAGGTCATAATAAAATTATATTAAAAAATTGAATAATAGTATATAACACAATGTTTTAATCATTCTTAAACAGGTCTGCATCTTTGCCTACTAGTGTTCGTTTGCATGTGATCAGTGAAAGATCATCTCCACCAATAAAACTCAAGCGAAGGTCCAGTCTTCCTTCCTTTATTAACTTTGAAACTTTTGTAAAAGCACAAGGCGGAATCACTACAGGAGTTGCTGATAGAGAATGGGTCAGAAGTATATGGAACATGTGGTTTGATGAAGTCTTTCCACCATTGAAATCATTCCGAGAAACAGCTATTGATCAAAAAGATAGTCCCCTGCATGACGAAAGTAACAAATCTCAGCAAGCGATGGGCAGCTTGGGAGAGATACAATTGCAGAATTTGTCTCTGGAAACGTATCCTTTGTACTCTACTGTG
This sequence comes from Okamejei kenojei, assembly GCA_035221665.1. NCBI lineage: Eukaryota > Metazoa > Chordata > Chondrichthyes > Rajiformes > Rajidae > Okamejei > Okamejei kenojei. The sequence continues at coordinate 47,647,122 of CM069139.1, forward strand.
TCCGAATCTGAAAACACTCGGGATGCCTTGCTTTCTGAAGTGAGCACACTAACACACCTCATAAATGTACAACACAAAGCGACTGCTTTTAATTACTGTCGGCGAGGAGCTTTGCGTAGAAAATTAGCACAGCTGCAATTAGCCATGGAAGATTTAAATGAAGTAGGTATACATTGAGTTAAAGCTACCTGATTTCTAATTATATTACTGGTAGTTGTTTTACTGGTAGTATTATTTCCATTCAGTAAAATCTAGTGTAACATTTGGTGTTTTTTGTTTGTTATTTATTATTAGTATAAATATATGCACATTGTGACAGCGGCCCCTCACTCGGATGCAGCTCTGATCCCTATCACAGGCAGACCGCCTGAGAGAGGCCAATCCTCAGCATCACTGGTAATAGCTGGGCTATATTAGCTGCTATTCGATTGGCTGCCTGGACCTTGTTAGCATGCTCTGTATAAAACTCAGGAATTCCAGCCAGAGGGGAGAAGGTGAGAAAAGAAAAGAAGCAGAAGAGGAAGATAGAGGGGAAGAAAGAAGGGGGGAGGGACCGGAGCAGGGGGAGGGGTAGGGAAAGAAAGGAGAGAAAGTGGGAAGCCTCCCTGCTAGCTAACGTATTCCCCTTTCACAGGTTTGAGGTAGACTGAGCCACTGGGACAAACCTGAGACCACCAGCACCACTGTGTGGTCAAGACTGGGCTACCAGGAAAAAGCAGAAACTGTGGCATCATCCAGTCTCAAGCTGATTTAATACCCTCTTGAAATTTATCACCATTCCTCTCATGTGGCACATGTGCAAATAAAACTGCACGTGTGCTCTAATTAGAGTTGTACAGTGACAACTGAAGAGAAAGATTGTCTTTTTCTATCCATTTCTAATCGTTTTTTGCAGATCATAAAACTCATCAGCATGTAATTGATTTGAATAGTTTTATCTTCAACTTTGTATCTTCCAAATTACATCCTGCCTTATACAGTTGCCACTCACATAAAATAGCACATTGTCCCATTTTAAAGTTTAAATATATTTCACAAACCATTATTACAGCTATCAAATAATAATATTGAAGCTTTTAAACTGTACCTAAGAATCAATTCTAATTTTCAAAGCGTATTTGTTTCTATTAACTTTTCATTGAATTAACAGTTATTAGACCGGCATCTTAAAAGGTAAAGCAAATTTAAACAATGGCAGCAGAACAAAACATTATGCTTTACCCTGTGTTTTCTAAACTCATCTACTGCATTAGGTTTTCCTGATGTAGCCGCCTCTAAATTGGCGAGACTAAGCGTAAACTATGCAACTATTTCATCGATCACTTGCACTTGATCAGCCAAGGCCTGCTAGATCTCCCTGTTGTTAACCATTTTAACTCCCCTTTCCATTCCCATGCAGACCTCCTGTCCTCCATTGCTTTACGCAAACTGGAAGAACAGAACCCATGCATTGTAGAAATATGATTTCAATGTTTTTTGTTTGAAGTATTTTTAAGATAATGTAGGGCCTACATGAGAGATGGGAGCAGGTGATTATTATTTTTGTTATTGCTCGACCTCAAAAAGAGGGGGAATATATCCCCCATCCCCCCCCCCTCCCCTGGATCAACGCCAGTGCCTTCCATGGTACAGAAATTGTGACAAAAAAACTTTTAAATGTGTTATAATTTCAAGTCCTATTTTTTTTTTTGTAGTTGGAAAAAGGGACAAGAAATAATCATGACATTTCCTGATTTTGCAAATTATGTTTTGCTTGGGGAAAAAATTAGAGTATTTTGAAAGTATGTGTTCTCCTTTTGACGTATATTTCATTTTGATTTGAAATTAAAATCATCAAACCATGACACTAATAAAGGGGGTATATGTTTGTGGAAACGATACTTATTAAAAGTAAGACTTTCGAGAAATCTAAAATGCATTAGAAATATACATTTCAATGCACTGTCTCTTGCCCAGAGTGTATGAATCGAGGACCAGAGGACAGATATAAGGTGAAGGGGAAAAGATTTCATAGGAATCTGAGGGGTAACTTTTTCCACACAAAGGGTGGTGGGTGTATGGAACAAGCTGCCAGAGGAGGTGTTCAGGCAGGGACTATTCCAACATTTAAGAAACAGTTAGACTGATACATTGGTTTGGAGGGATATGGACCAAAAGCAGGAAGTGTAGCTGGGACATGTTGGCAGGTATGGGCAAGTTGGGCCGAAGAGCCTGTTTTCACACTGTATCACTCTATGACTACATTATATCTCCACCATGCAGAAATGCTTCAAAATCAAGTGGTCGAGTTTTATTGCCACTCAAGCATAGAAACATAAAAATTAGGTGCCGGAATAGGCCATTCGGCCCTTCGAGCCAGCACTGCCATTCAATATGATCATGACTGTTCATCTAAAATCAGTACCCCTTTCCTGTTTTTCCCCCATATCCCTTGATTTCGCTAGCCCCAAGAGCTAAATGTAACTCTCTCTTGAAAACATCCAGTGAATTGGCCTTCACTGCCTTCTTGGACTCCCCCAACATCAGGAACATTTTTCCTGCAGTTACAGTAAATGAAAATCTAGCAGGCAAGCAGGATGCTTTCTCCAATCACCCCCATTTAAAGGCCACTATCTTACACCGCTTCTACCCAGTGCTTGGTACCAACTTCCAGCAGCCACTGGTTGTCTTCCAGGATCCACCGAGCCACAGCTTGGTCCATGCCAGTCACCAGGGTGAATTCAACGCAGAGACTCTCACGGCAGCTGCGCAACGCTTCCCACGCCTCTGATGACCCGGGACCCTTGCACTGAGGCTGCTCCAAGGCCAGAGCTGCAGCGAGTGACTCACAAGCCCGGCAAACACTCGCCAGCCCTGGCTCCCTGTCTGCATCTGCCCCCGCCGCTGCTTCTGCTTCCATCCCTCCCTCCACCCGGCTCTCCAACACCCACGACCAAGTTGCTCAGGGCACAGCAACGCCTCGTCCAAAGCCGGAGACATTAAAACATGTCTCGCCAAAAAAGGCCCCCTGTTCCGCGGTCCATGTAATGTGTGATCTAACATTTTATAACATATTGTGGCATCACCTGGTGATCAGACCACTTACTGTCGAACTCTTGTCATTGGTTAAGAGGACTGCCACGTGATGTCATGGGTTAAGGGGAATGTCGTGCTACATTAGCAGATCTTACCTGGAGATCGTTAGTCAAGAAGGAGCTGAGCACAGTCAACACCCTCGCTCAGCAGCAACAACAATGACTCACAATGACTTAGAGAGTTCCAAACGCACATGTATATTAAAGTTATCTTGCTAATAAAGTAACTGTTTGATCACAAAGTTTGGACTCGCTACATTGGTGACCCGCGATGATCCAAATTGGGATTTGGGATTTTTCACGATGCATGCAGCCATCTACCCATCTCTAAAGTTCCCAAACTGTGTTTTGGGGCCTTCGTGCTATGGACCCGGCCGACGACACCGATGCCGTTGACAACAGCCTCCACACATTTCAGTAATGTATCCATGGGTCCTGCCTATGCCTGGGTCTCCCAGATTGCAGCCGCCTGAGCCGCATCCCCGGCCCACCGCAGCAGACAGAGGCGCCGCAGCCTCGGCCCTTGCATTCTCTCCCGCATGGCCCGCCCGGACCAACTTTCAGCTACCCGACACCCCGCCGGCCGCTGCTCAAGGCCTAGCCTCCTGAATGAGCGGGCCTACCTGGGGTGGCTGCCCGAAGATGTCCTTCTGCTCCTCGCTGGCGTCGATATAGACGATCCCCGACCGCTGGCTGCCCATCCGCTTGAGCTGTGGCCGGCCCAGCAGCGGGGTGGAGCCTCGGTTGGTCGTGTCGGCGATCCCGCGACGGATCCCTACAAGTATAGTAAACTTATCTTGCTAATAAAGTAACCGTTTGATCACAAAATTTGGACTAGCTACAATATATGCATTTATTCGAGTTGTTTGATTGAATACCCTACCAATTGCAAACACTGTATTGATTTGTCATTAATGCCATTGATCTCTATGGCACAATGTCACTGATCAAAATGGGTAATATAAAATCCATTAAAATAATAATGTAATTGTTTTTGTTTTTTTAGGTAATTAAATTAGAACCACTGCTGCTTAATGCTTATTGGCACAGACATTTAATTTACCTTCTACAGATGAAAACAACTGAAGCACTGGATGATCTAAACTTTATACTTAAGCACAATAAGAATAACGCAGGTATGGTAATGTACTTATTCATTTAGATTTAATGTCTTAAGTATATTTAACATTTACGTCTGAAAAATGTACACTTAGAATTTACTTATTCAGAATTTGCAATAAATGAATGTAATTTTTCTGATATGTTAGTTTGAAATGTTATTAATATATATTCAAGAATTAATATGTGGATCTAAATATTAAAAATCAGCAAAATCGCTTGGAGTAATGCATTTCCTGTCATTAAAATGAGGCTTCATCCATTAGTAAATTTCCAAAACAATTTCCTCCAAATTGAATCCATACATAATTATTTACTCTATTTATCTTCTTAGATGCTTACACATCAAAGGGCGATATTTACAGAGATAGAGGGGACATTACAATGGCAATCATAAATTATTCTCAAGGACTCAAATGCAGACCTGATGACGACATTTATTTTAGAAGAGCTAAGTTGTATGAGGCTAGTAATGATCTGCTTTTGGCTATGGAAGATTATCGCATGGTAAGTAAGGTGTATATTAAAAATATTTTCTTTTTTTGTAAAATATTTTTATTAGAAATACATATTAAGAAGGAATAACATAAAATCAAAAAGAAGAAACATATTATTCATCACATATATTCTTAATATTTTTAAAGTTTACAGTCATTCTTATTTATATTTCTATACTTTTTATTATTTTATAACAGAAAGAAGATAGTAAAGAAAAATAATAAAGAGAAATAAAATAGAAGTAGAAAATCGATAATATGAGTGGAGTATTAAGCAGGCTATTCTTCATTGGAGATATATCCGTGGTCTATTGTGTATAGTTCTTCATCTATTTCTTCATTCAGGCTTCAGTCAGGCCCTCGAACCGGACCATCTTGACCCTTTAAATATTCAATAAATTGAGACCATATTCCTCTGAATTTATCTAGCTTGTCCAAAAGGACAAGTCGTAATCTTTCCAGATGAAGTGTCTCCGACATTTCTGTAATCCACATTTTGATTGTGGGGGATGTAGGACCTTTCCAAAATCTTAGTATTAGTTTTTTACCAATTATTAAACTATAACCGATAAAAATTATTTGCTGTGTTGTTAGTAGTTGATCCGTTTCTAATATTCCTAATAGGATTAATTTTGAGTCTGGTGTCAGATTTACATTAACTACATTTGAGATTATCTTAAAAATTTATATCCAAAAGTTAGTAATTTTTATACATTTTGTGAATGAATGCGTTAGATTAGCTTCTAAATGCTGACATTTATCACATATAGCAGAAACATTTGAAAAAATTCTGTTTAATTTGGATTTTGAAAAGTGTAATCTATGTAAAACTTTAAATTGTATCAAAGAGTATCTAGCATTTAATGAGCAGTGGTGTATATGTTGTAAACTTTCATTCCATACTTCTACACTAATTGTTTGACCTAATTCATTTTCCCATGCTTGCCTATATATTTCCGACATTGGTAAATCATTTTCCAGTAAAATATTATAAATATATGATATTAATTTTTCTGTATTTGGATATTTATTTAGACATTCATCTAAAATTTCTGTCTTTCTATTTCTAAAATCCTGTGTGTTTGATTTAACATAATCTCTAATTTGTAGATATCTAAAGTACTCTTTTGAGTGTAATCCGTAATTTTGTTGTAATTCCTGAAATGAAAGAAATAAACTTTCCCTGCAGAGATCAACCATCTTATTTATTCCATAATTCTTCCATTTAAAAAAACCTTTATCCATCATTGAAGGTTTAAAAGTAATGTTGTTTACAATGGGAAGAGCCAGTGGTATACTTTCTAATTTTAATGTTTTCTTTAATTGTTTCCAAATACGTATGCCACTTTCTATTATTGGATTTCCTCTATAAATTTTCTTGTGCATTTTAGTATTGGCAAATAAAATCGAGCTAATTTCGAAAGGTGAACAATCTTCCTTTTCTATTTTTAACCAGTTTGGTTGTTTATCTACTTCTTCCAACCAAAAATTCATATTTTTAATATTAACTGCCCAGTAATAAAACATAAAATTAGGCAATGCAAAACCTCCATTTATTTTTAATTTACATAGATGTTTTTTATTTATTCTATGGCTCTTAAAATCCCAAATAAAATTGGTAACTATAGAGTCCAGTTTCCTAAAAAAAATTTTAGGAAGATTTATCGGGGTCAGTTGAAACAGGTATAATAATTGCGGAAGAAAAAATCATTTTTATCGCATTAATTCTACCTAGTATTGAAATAGGTAATGTTTTCCAATATAGGATATTCTTAAGTAGTTTATTCAATAGGGGTGGGAAATTAGATTTAAATAAAGAATCATATCTTTTGTTACCTGAATTCTTCAGGTAACAAAAATCTTTTTGATTTTTTCATTCGCTATCTTAAAAGGATATTGTTGTAATATATGTGAGTTATTTCCCATTATTGGCATAAGTTCACTTTTATTCCAATTAATTCTATATCCTGAAAACAATCTAAATTGAGTTATTAAATCTAATGTTAGGAATACTAATTTCCGGCTTTGTAATATAAAGTAATACATCATCTGCGTATAAAGAGATTTTATTTTCAGTTTCTTTGGTTTCATACCCGTATATTTCAGGATGTGATCTCACGCGTTGTGCTAATGGTTCAATTGCCAGTGCGAACAGAAGTGGAGATAGAGGACAACCTTGTCTACAGCCTCGGAATAAATTAAATTTAGTTGATAACATTTGATTTGTTAATATTCTAGCTGTTGGCTTGGTATATAGTAGCTTAACCCATGTTATAAACTTCTCTCCCAACTGAAAAGTTTCCATAACCGAAAATAAATAAGACCATTCAATCTGATCAAAAGCTTTCTCTGCGTCTAATGAAATAATTGCTAAATCTTTATTAATATTTCTTTTTGAGTATATAATATTGAATAATCGTCTCAGGTTGTTTGAGGAGTATCGTCTTGGTATAAATCCTGTTTGATCTGAATGAATTACTTTATTAATCACTGTATTTAGTCTTTGTGCTAGTATTTTGGTTAATATTTTTTGATCAGTATTTAAAAGAGCTGTGGCTCTATACGACCCTGGGTCATCCAGATCTTTATCTGATTTAGCTATGAGCGTTATAATAGATTCATTTAATGTTTCTGGTAACTTCTGTTGTACATAAATGTATTCATAAAGTGTCTTCAAACGTGGTGCTATCATATCATAGAATGTTTTATGAAATTCTGATCCTATACCATCCGGTCCTGGAGATTTACCATTTTTTAATGACCTAATAGATTCTTCGATTTCTTTAGTAGTTATTTCAGTGTTTAGTGATTCTCTATTTTCAGAATCCAGTCCTTTTAGATTACAATTTAAAAAAAAATGTTTCTATTCCTGTCCGATTTTCTGTCGTTTTGGCTGAATATAAATTTTTATAATATTGCAAAAATCTCTCATTTATATCTTTAGTTTGTACTAGTAATTCGCCTTTGTCTGATTTAATCCTATGGATTAATTTTTCTCCCTTCAATTTTCGTAATTAACGAGCCAATAATTTTTGTGGTTTATCTACAAATTCAAATTGTATTTGTTTAGTATATTGGTAGAGTTTTACAACTTGGTCTGACTGTATTTTATTTAATTTATATTTCAATGCAAAGATTTTATTATGTTTTATCATGGTTGGGTTAGCAGCGTTTTCTGTGTCTAATTGTTTGATCTCCTTTTCCAATGCCTGTTGTTCCCTCCGATTCTCTTTATTATAAAATGCTTGAGAAGATATCATAATTCCCCGAACATACGCTTTAAAAGTTTCCCATAATAGGGACGAAGGTATTTTTGGCTTATCATTTATTTCAAAGAAAATCTTAATCTGTTTTGTGATGTATTCTTGAGTTATTTTGTCTTTTAAAATTTGTGGGTTAAATCTCCATTGTGCCTGTTTTTCCGTTTTACCAGTTATTTTCATCATAAAAGTTAAAGGTGCATGATCTGAAATTATAATATTATGAAATTTTGAATTATAAGTGAGTGGGATAAGTTTTAAATCTACCAAAAAATAATCTATTCTTGAATTAGTTTTATGCACAGGTGAGTAAAATGAGTATTCTCGTCCAGTTGGGTTTTGCATTCTCCAAACATCTTTAATATTACTAGTATCTGTATATGCATTAATTAGATCACTGGAATGCGATTTAATTTTCCGTTGTTTTGATGATCAGTCCAAATAAGGATCTAGTGTACATTTAAATCTCCTCCAATTATTAGGTTGTGTTGTGATAATTCTGGGATAGTATTAAATATATTTTTTAAAACAGTGGGCTGTCAAAATTTGGGCCATATACATTGACAAAAATCATTTTTTGTGTGTATAATTCTCCGATTACAATAATATATCTACCATCACTATCAGTTATAGTTGTAGTATGTTTAAATGAAGTGCCTTTACGAATTAATATTGCTACATCTCTAGATTTGTGTGTGAAAGAAGAATGATACACTTTGTCAATCCATATAGCCTTTAATCTATGTTCTGCCTCTTTTTTTAGATGTGTCTCTTGGATGAATGCCACATCTACTTTAAGTGCTTTTAAATGTGCTAATACTTTACCTCTGTTAATTGGTTCGTTAATACCTTTAACATTCCAGCTACAAAACGTTATTCCTACATTCCCCATATTCGTTTGTAAGTCTTGCATCTTTTATCTAAAGGGATATATAATAGGGCAAATGGTTCAGCTCGACATACCTGAACTCCGAATAGATGAATTTCAAGACACTTGGGTGTCTCTCACGTATATACCTCCTTTGTATTACTTCCAACTCGGTACATTTATCAGTTATTTTGCCCAGTAAATCAGATAAACGTTGATTTTCTTTGAGGAGTGTTTTCGTAGTCCGAGTACTTGTTTCGGCTAGTTCTTCAAGGTTCTTTATGGCTGTTGACTGCTCCTTGATTTCTTCCACCACGGGTTCCATCTCTGTTTCCACCTTACTGTCGATTTTATCATTCATCTCTTCCACTATATTTGCATTTTGATCCGTTAATATTTCTGCAATTTTCTTTCGCAGTTTGTCAGATAATTCCGTGGCCGAGCTATTGATTTCAGACTTTACCTTCTTCATCTCCTCCTTGATTTTTTTCTATTTCTTCCTTAAAATTCATTTTTGCCAATTCAGTCTTTAATTCCAACTTTATTTCTTTCTTTAACTCTGCCATTTCTTGTACAAAAAGAACTTTGAGTTCTTCAATTTCCGATTTTTTCTTCGTTTTTTTTCGACACATCTTCTAGGGATAGTGTCCTACCTGAGGCCGAGGCTCCAGTCGGGCCTTGTTCTTGTTCTGCTGTTTTCCTTGTATACCGGAGTTTTGTTTTATCCACTGGTGGGCTGCGCTGTGTTGACATTACGAGTCGCACGCCTGATGACGTCACTCACGGCAGCCGGTACAGAAACAGCAGGCAGCAGGTAGGTCTTTTCTCCCCGTTTTTTCCTTGTTTTTTTCACGGAGCTGGCTGGCGTTGCTTTCTAGCCCTCCATAGCGCCACCGGAAGTCTTAAAAATATTTTCTCGGACAATTTCTGTAGTCACACAGATTTGATGGTTTTAACTTAAATCGTTTTTTTGCAGTTTTTCCCTTTTTTCAATGTCACAAAACAGCAGAGATTCATAATCAACAGTTTCCAAATGTTAGCACGTTGTCATTTCCATAAAACAGTAGAAATTCAGAATAATTGATTTTAAAAGGTTTTGATTGTCCTCAATGAAAATGTATCAGAATAAATAATAGGGTGTCTGAAAAAGAGAAAACCAAGTCAGGGGTAAAAATGGTTACTGTCTGATAACCTGCAGGTGATATTCTGCAAGGATTAACGCCAGGATCATTGGTTCATTATTAATTTAAACCATTTGGTCACAAAGGCGGAAAGGACTCACCAATAGCCTTATCTGATTACAGATTATGTTTTATCACGTTTCTCAAAATGTTCACTTTTTTAGGGTAATTGTGAAAATGGGAATAGCGTGTAGAATATGTGCTCAAATATCTGATACAGGCATTTGAAAAATATTTCCTGATGAGTTCACTTTACTCAGTTGGTAAAGGAAGATGTGAAATTTGTGTTGGCCAGAACATTAGTGCAAAGTGTATATTTTTAAAACAGCAAATTTAGTACAACATGGAGTATTTAGTGTAATACGGCTGTATTATGTGTCAGATCATTAAAAACGTTATGTTCATAAAAATTAATGTTGTTGATTTTGTGGTGTTAAAGAATAGCCAAATTATGCTATCATAAGATAATAAATAGTTGAACAAAAGGTGACCAATGAAAGAGTGGTGCAGTTACAATTATCACAATCTGATTCGTAATATATTTTATTATAGGTTTTTACTTTGAATCCCAAAAGAACAGATGCTCTGATGAAACATGGTCTATATTATTTTGATACTTCCAACTGGCCAACAGCAATTAAAGACTTTACAGCAGTAATTAAAATTGAGCCTAACAATGCTCAAGCAAGGTAAGCTATGTAGCTTTAAAATAATTTTTAAAGCGTCCTTTCTATAATGTAGGCAAATTTTGAAAGATACGTGCAAGGTACAATTGCTGTTAATCTTCACCTGACCACTTTATTTTTTGTTGTAAACTGGTGAAAAATCTGTGGAAAATGTACTTGTAAAGTAGTTTTACTACTACTGCTTCTTCATGGCTTTCATATATATTTTGTTGCTTATTCTTGCTGATTACAGTCTTTGGGTCAAGAAGACATGATTCCAGTTGCAGAGGGAGGTGCTGAGTCCAAGGTCCAGGAGGTTGGAAATGAGTTTAGTTGAAATTATGGTGCTGAAGTCAGAGCTACAGTCAAGTGTAGGAGTCTGACATAAGCATCGTTGTTAACCAGATGTTCCAAGGATGTGTGTAGGGTCAGGGAGATAACAACGGCCATGGATCTGTTGTGGTAGTAGGCAAAATGCAGTGGGTCCAGGTTGTCTGGTAGGGTGGAGTTAATATGCACCATTACCAGTCTTTTAAAGCAGGTCATGATGGTGTATGTCTGGGCTACCAAATGATAGTCCTTAGACATGCTCCCTTGGTTTATCTTTGGCACCAGGATGATAAAGTACTGTAGATACACACTACTTTCTGAAGTAGTCGTAAGAAGAGTTCCGACCCGAAAAGTCACCTACTACATTTCTCCAGAGATGCAGCTGAGTTACTCCAGCATTTTGTCTCTATCTTTGATGTAAAACAGCATCTTCGCAGTTCCTTCCTACACAGGATGATAAAGTAGATGGGTATTGCAGTTTGGCTTAGGGAAAGATTAAAGATATCAGATAATTCTCCTGCTTGTTAATGCCTCATAGTTTTTGAGGACATGGTCGGGAACTCCACCTGGCCCTGTTTCTTTTGGTGGGTTCGTTCTCAGGAAGATTGATCTGACATCTGCGATGGTCACAATTATTTACAGCTGTAAATGTTTCATGTAAGTTGAGAGGGAAAATATTTAATAGGAACCCGAGATGCAAGTTTTACACCAAGAGCGATTTGAGCATATGGAATGAGTTGCCAGACAAGTTAGTTGAAGCAGGTATTATAACAGCTTTTAGGCACATAGATAGGAAATGTTTATAATGATATGAGCCAATGGGAGTAGCTTAGATAGGGGGCATTTTGGTTGTAATGGACGAGTTGGGCCAAAGGCCTGTTTCCATGCTGTAAGACTCTATCACATTAACTGAAACTAATTTAAGTTTTTTCCCTTCTCTAGAATCACTATTGTCACATAATCACATGTGTGTAGCTTTGAGAGCATTCATTAATTTAGAATTGCATTCAACCCAGGGTCATCGGGCAATTGTTGAGTGGGTCAATGATTAGATTGAGCTGGGATTTAATAGATCAATGCATGGATTTATGAAGGGGAAAGCATGCTTGACTAATCTTCTGGAATTTTTTGAGGATCTAATAAGTGGAATGGATAAGGGAGATCCAGTGGATGTGGTGTATCTGGACTTTCAAAAAGCCATGATGCTGCTTTGTAGGACTTTGGTTAGGCTGCATTTGGAGTATTGAGTGCAGTTCTGATCACCCCATTACAGGAAGGACGTGGAGGCTTTAGAAAGTTGCACAATAGATATACCAGAATGATACCTATATAAAATATGGCTCTATAAGAAGTACCATATATAAAATCATACAAGGCATTGATAGTATAGACGGTCAGAACCTTTTCCTCAGGATAGAAAAATCAACAATTAGTGGGCATAACTTTAAGGTGAGAGGAACAACGTTTAAAGAAGATGTACGGAGGCAGGACTTTTCACACAAAGGTCGTTAGTGCCTGGAATATGCTACAGGAGGTGGCGGATGAGGCAGATATAATAGCAGTTAAGAGACTTTTAGATAGGCATATGGATTTGCAGGGAATGGGATATGGATTATGGATTATGTGCAGGCTGATAACAGATGGTCTTGGCATCATGTCAACACAGACATTGTGGGCCGAAGAGCCTATTCTTGTGCTGTACTGTTCCGTTTTCTATGTTATAATGGATCAGATGGTTGTGAGGTGTAGTTTAGTTACAGAGTGTGGCTTCTTGAGAGGAAGTCAGAGACAGGGTTGCAGAGAACTCCTCTGGCCAGTGAGTATACACCCACTCACTGACTAAGCAGAGACAATACATCAGGAAAACCGCATGTACGATTGATGCAACTAGAGTCATTCTAGACGTGCAACCTACATTCTGCATCAATCCCAGAGCACAATCTAAGTGTTATTCTTGGGAAAAATTGGCAAGTATTTTAGAAATTACAATACTGTACCATTTACCTGCATAATGAATGCTTGAACTAAAGACCAATCTGATTTTCCCAATCTAATTGCATATTGAAATATTTGCCAAATTTTCCCAAGAATAACCCATGACCAGTGTAACTTTGACTTTCTTACATGCCTTTTCTCTTTCCTGATGTAATTTATGTCATACATCCTGACATATTCGGAGGCCTGTATATAACTTCCATCAGGGTCTTTTTTATCCTCCACCACATCTTCTGTTCCTATGTCATTTCTTGCCAAGGATTGGATTTAATTCCTTATTAACAGAGCCACCCTAGCCCCTCTGCCCACCTGCCTGTCTTTTCGATAGGATGTGTACCGGTACATTGCGGTAATTGCGGTATAAGCTCATCCACCATGTTTCGGATACTACATGCATTTAGATAAAACACCTTCAGTTCTTTATTTATCATCCCTCATCTCAAAATGGTCCCATGTTGCCTGACATTAGAATCTTATCAATTTTTTTACTTTCTGTCCTATTTCCTTTTTTCTAGACTTTGCTAACCTCTCTTGCGCTTTCCTTCCCTTTAGCTGTATCCATATTTTTCCAATCTGTTGAACCCACCCTACAATATCTCTTTATCGCCTCATATCTCAGTGCAATCAGGGAGGGTTGGAAAATATCATTGAATGGTGATTCTAATAAGGAGTTGATCAGTCCAATCTATGGAATAATGAACAATATCAATGGATTTTTGACAAGCATGATCTGCCTACTCTATCCACATAATTATCCCAAGTGATGGTTTCTAAAAGTGTCCTCCACGGACTCAATTCTAAGCATTACTCCCCAGGTCCTACGTAGGTTATGACAAGGTTCTGTTCCTCAGAAATGCATCCGCGAACTGAGTTCCCTTACACAGAAGATGCCTGCAGCCCCACAGCAGCTGGCAAATTCATTCCACTGCTTATTTGTATGTATGGGCTGTTCATAGCTCAGGCGTTCGTAAGCTGGGGTGTTCTTGTAAACACATTTAAACAAGTACAAACAAGACTAAGTGGGACAAAGGGGAATGTGCAGAGGAATAGCATTAAATGATCAGCTGGAGCAGACAGACAGGGCTGAATAACTTCCTCCTAAGAATGTAATACATCAATGAATCTATATTTTCATTTCCAGGGATTATCGTGGACAAGCATATGCTAAGCAAGGACTGTTTAGAGAAGCTATTATGGATCTGTCTGTTGCAATACATTTGGAACCTAACAACTGGATGGATTTCTATCATAGAGCTTGCCTGCTACGAAAGGTTCACCCGCATAAAGCTTTGCAGGACTTCAGTGTTTCAGGTGGATAGTACATTAAATTTACATTGTCGTTAGTGGTTATGCAGCTAACAATTTTCTAAGAAAATTGGTAAGAAAAATTATTTAGAATTTGTAATCCACAGATTGTAAAAATAACTTCGTAAGGAGAAATTTGTCATCCTTATTAGATTGTAGGTTCATCTAAGTGATTGATTATCAAAAGTCGTCTGGAATAACTTAACAAGGCATTCAAACTGAGAAGGAATAAAGATGGCAGGACCACCTGGCATTTAATTTGGATGCAATGCCAGCTCAGTCAACCTTCCAAAGTATTTGTCAAAGTATCTGGAGAATGCTGTCCAAATAGGTAGAGCTGTTGCATGGAAGTCAAGCAACAGTATGACAAAATTGTATTCACAGAGTCGTGTTACTGACAATGTCCCTGGATATATCTTATCCCACAAACCTGCACATCTTTGGAGGATGGGAGGAAACTGGAGCACACGGAGAAAACCTACGAGTTCACAGGGAGAACATACAAACTCCATACAACACCCGCAATCAGGATCAAACGTGGATCTCTGGCGCTGTCAGGCAACAACCCCACCGCTGCACCACAGTGCAATCCTGTATGCAACTGTGCTGCTCCCGCACCATTGTGCCGCCCTTTAGAGCGGTGAATCTGTGGAATTCATTGCCACAGATGGCTGTGAAGGCCAAGTTAATGGGTATTTTTAAAGCAGAGATGGATAGATTCTTGATTAGTAAGGGCGTCAAAGGTTATGGGGAGAAGACAGGAAAATGGGGTTGAGAGTGAATTTGTATTTATTTATTATATTATCTATGAGTACTGTTTTTACAGGCCTGTTATGCTGCTGCAAGAAAGAATGTCATTGTTCCACCTTCGGTACCTGTGACAATTAAACACTCTTGACTCTTGAAATTAGATAACAGCACAAAAAGGTGCTATACAAACCAGTATTTAAATTGATATACTTTACTTTTTGTACGCTCGTTAAACAGATGTTCTGAACAGTTTATGTGGTTTCCTCTGCAGTGCTTATCAATAATGAGGTTGAGAATTTGAATTCGTTTTTACATCGTGGAATTTTGTACACTGAGCTCCACCAGTGGCCTGCAGCTATATGGGACTTTGAATGGGTAATCAAGCTCGACAGGTACCTGCCTGAAGCTTCTTTCATTTTCAGTTAGTTAGCTGATTGCACAAGATATAAGTATGACTTGTTTACATGAGGCTGCTTACAATGAAATTCACCTTACACTGTTTGGTTTAGTATTATTATATGCAAACGGGCCCGTGGGGGGGCTTAGGTAGCTTGTGGGCCTCCATTGCCAGAAGGAGGCCACATATAAATTAGTGGAACAGCACCTCAAATTTTGCTTGACAAGATTGCAACCCAGCGGTATAAATGTTGCATTCTCCAATTGTAGGTAACTTCTACAAACCCCCCTGCCCCACTAGGTCCGGTGGCCATTTCCACTGTTTGCAACAATGTATCCCTCTTTGGCTCATACAGTCTCTAGCCAATAATCAGCCTATCAGGGAACCTATGCCTTGTCATCTGTTGCTGGCTTTGATATATCCTGTTTTTTCCCTCACAGTTTCCTTGCTTCCACCCCCCCCCCCCCTTCACCCCATCACCTCACTACAATCAGTCTGAAGAAGGGTCCCGACCTGAAATATCATCTATCCATTTGCTTCAGATATGCTGCGAATTGCTGAGTTACTCCAGCATTTTGTGTATATCTTTGGTTTAAACCAGCATCTGCAGTTGCTTCCTACACGGGAGAATCTGGGAAATCTCTGAGTACCTTGAGTCTCTACAATGCAAGTACTTGGAGTCTATTCACAAGCAGTGGAAGGAACCCACAGTAATACAAAAACTATCCCCTCACCTATGCCACGAAGCACCCCTCGGTCCACCTGTAGCAGTGACTACAGATTCTGCATGAGAGGATTCCAGTCACCACTAAACCCACAGAACTAGAGTGGATGCATGTTATCCTCACATCTGAGGCTCCATCCAAGAAGAACCTGCCAATCAAATGTAAAGCTGGAACTTTTTTTACCACTTCTCTGCTATAATTTGAACTATTGAACTATAAATTCATTCTATATTTTGAATTATCATGATTCACAATCAAAAGCTGATATTATTCTGGATTACACAAAGATAACTATGTTACACTTTCAGGATTTTAAACTGTGTGTGTGGGATAAATCAGCCACTATTCATTTTGCTGATTCTTTACCTGACTTTTGTTAGGACTGTGAACCGTCAGGAGGATGATCAGCTTTGAAATTTCCTATGGTTAAATAACCTATTGACACACACTTTTTAGATGCAATTATAAGATGTAACTGTGAAACGCCTAATAGCCAATGATATTTTGTTAGGATTGTTTTCTATCTGGTGTATGCTGTTCATCATCTCCCAGCAAAATGTAACCATGATGCTGTTGCTCAAAACTTTGTTGCTGCAACCCTAGATGAATAATTTCAGGTTACCATCCATAAAACATAAATGAGAATATTGAACTTTAAATTCTGAATCTTGTAATATATTATTGGTAAATCAGAGCTTAACTGTGTGACTAATATACCCTGTGTATTATTTCCAGAGCGGTTTCTTTAGCTCACATAAACCTTGGGCTTATTTTCCTCTTAAAAATGGATCACTATTATGAAGCCATCCACAGATTTACAGATGCCTTAAAGGTTGAGCCAACCTCCACAAAAGCATATGTGTGTCGGGCAGAGGCATATCGTAAGGTATACATGTGCTTGAAATAAAATTGTTAAACTGGAATTTTGCTGCACAATTCATTACCCTTTCATCACACAGTAATAGAGCTGTACAGTACAAGGCAAGGCAAGGCAAATTTATTTATGTAGCACCATTCATACAAGCAGCAATTCATAGTGCTTTACAAAAGAAACAAAAGAATAGCATAGTAAAAAGACAGCAGAACAACCATACAACACAGGACAACAAAATAGCCAATAATCAAAAATTACAAAACAAGCAATAAGACAAATGCATGAATAGTAAAATGAATAAGTCACTAAAACAAAAAAAACGATTTTAAAAGCACATAAAAGGGATAAGATTAGAAGGTTAAAATTACCTGCATGTTGGGTTATGGAAAAGCTACAGTAAACAACAGTGTTTTTAGGCCTGATTTAAATGAGCTTATAGTCTGTACACACCTCAGGTGTTCAGGGAGCTTGTTCCACAAGTGTGGAGCATAAAAACTGAACGATGCTTCAGCCTTTTTGTTCTGACCCTGGGAACATAGAGTAAACCTGTCCCTGAAGACCTGAGGAGTCTAGGTGCCTCATATACAACAAGAAGGTCAGAGATGTATTTTGGACCCAGACCATTCAGTGCCTTGTAGGCCAGTAACAGAATTTTAAAATCTATCCTTTTACCCACAAGGAGCCAGTGCAAAGATTTAAGGACAGGTGTAAGGTGGTCCATTTTCTTGGTGTTGGTCAAGACTCTGGCAGCAGCATTCTGAATAAGCTGCAGTTGTTTAATTGATTTTTTATTGAGACCTGTAAAGATACCATTACAATAATCTAACTTACTGAAGATATATACATGAACAAGTTTATCAGTGTCTTCTTTGGACAGAAATCCCTTGATTCTTGCAATGTTTTTCAGATGGTAATAGGCAGATTTGGTAATGGTCTTTATATGGCTGTTAAAATTCAAATCCGAGTCCATAACTACACCAAGGTTTCTGGCTTTGTGTGTGGTTTTCAGTGTGATTGAGTCAAGTTGGGCACTCATCTCTAGTCTTGTATTTTTGGGACCAAAGACAATAATTTCTGTCTTATTTGCATTGAGCTGGAGGAAGTTCTGGTTCATCCACTCATTGATTTGTTTGACACACTGACTCAGTGAGTGTAGGGAACTATGGTCATGTGGTGACACTGCGATATAAAGTTGTGTGTCATCGGCATAAGTATGGTAGGATATGTTAAAATACTCTATGATCTGAGCTAGGGGGAGCATGTAAATATTGAACAAAATGGGTCCAAGAATGGAGCCCTGAGGAACCCCGCATGTGAGATTTGTACGTTCTGATTCATAATTACCAAGGGAAACAAAATAATCCCGATCTTTCAAGTAGGATTTGAACCAGTCCAGCACAGAACCAGAGAGTCCTACCCACTTCTCCAGTCTGTCAAGCAGTATGTTATGGTCCACCGTATCAAAAGCAGCACTGAGATCTAGAAGTACCAAAACTGAAGCTTTTGATGCATCACTGTTTAGATGTATGTCGTTTAAGACCTTAGTAAGTGCAGTCTCAGTGCTGTGATGTGGCCGAAATCCTGACTGGAAAACATTAAAAATATTGTTTTGGATCATAAAGCAGTAAATTTGTTGGTAAACTACCCTTTCAATGATCTTTGCCAGAAATGCTAAATTAGATATGGGCCTGTAGCTGCTCATAGCTGAGGCATCCAGATTAGGCTTCTTCAATAGGGGCTTGATCACTACAGAAACAGACCCAGAGGCCCACCTTGTCCATATTGGGCCAATCCCATTTACTGCATCTGGCCCATACTCCACTTAATCTTTCCTATCCATATATCTGTCAAAATGTAATTTGAAAGTCATAATTGTATCTGCTTCCATAGCTTTTTCCCTTTCAAAATGATTTCCCTTTCATAAATTCATGATGACTTGGTATATAGTATAATCGTATATAATATAGTATAAAAATATAGTAATATTTTTTACTTAATTGTATGCAAAAAATGAATTTCATTGTAACTCAGTACATGTGACAATAAAATGCCATTGAATCATAGATAGGAAAGGGAGGGTAGTTCAAATTTTCAAAATTGGTGGGTATGGAAAATAGCTGATATCTGCTCAAAGGCCTGCCATTCAACTAAGTAAGAATTACATTTCACAAATATTTTAGGATAAATCTTCAACATCACTGTAAGAAAATTCGAAGTGAGTATCAAGGATATCTGAATCAAATTTAGCCCTCACTTTATCTTTTTTTTCTCTCTTTATCCTTGATTCCACCAGCCCCTAGAGCTCTATCTATCTCTTAAACCCATCCAGTGATTTGGCCTCCACTTCCTCTGTGGCAGGGAATTCCACAAATTCACAACTCTCTGGGTGAAAAAGTTTTTTCTCACCTCAGTCTTAAATGCCCCCCCCCCCTTTATTCGAAGACTGTGGCCCCTGGTTCTGGACTCGCCCAACATTGGGAACATTTTTCCTGCATCTAGCTTGTCCAGTCCTTTTATAATTTTATATGTTTCTATAAGACCCCCCCCCCCCTCATCCTTCTAAACTCCAGTGAATACAAGCCTAGTCTTTTCAATCTTTCCTCATATCACAGTCCCACCATCCCAGTGATCAATCTCGTGAACCTAGGCTGCACTGTCTCAATATCTGTATGTAGTTTGCACATTCTCCCTGTGACCGTGTTGGCTTTCTCTGGGCGCTCCAGTTTCCCCACATATCCCAAAGACGTAGGTTTCTAGGTTAATTGGCCTCTGTAATTTGCCCCAAGTATATAAGGAGTGGACAGGGAGGGGATGTGTAAGCTTTAGAAATGGCCTGGGATTGATTTGGCCAATGAAAATGTGGTGGTCAATTTTCATGTGTTCAGACCACAGACCTCACCTTCTGTATATTTTGTGGATTAAACAGTTGTTAAGAATCAAAATAGCTGTGTTGTTTAACAAAGTTTTGAAGGAACTAAAATTACCAAATAAATATTTTATGATTGAATATATTTATGATAGGTACATAATCTGGGAAAAGCTTTGAAAGATATAACATGTGCCATCCATCTCCAACCTCAAACACAAAATCTGTACCTGATAAGGTGAGAATAAAATATAATTTTGCTTCATCCTCTTCATAATGCCTTGACATAATCATATCTACAGATATGTTTCCCAGGCTTCTTGCTACAAACTTTAAATTGCAACATGGATATTCGATCCATGACACAATACCCACTAGGGAGAATAATATTTTGACAGGATTTGCTTCATATGTAGGGATATGTTTCTATTATCTTACCTTCAAACAAACATTATAGAAAATAAATAATTTATTAGCTTGTTAAAATTGTTCCTGCACTCATAACTATGACAATCTTACAATAATTCAACTTGAAACAGCACAATGTTCTCTGTATTAGCAATGGTAGAACAGATTTGACTGGGCAAAAAATTGGGGCTGGAAGCCATGCTCTTTGGCTGCAGAGTCCCTGCCTTCAATCTTTACTCCTAAAGTGAGAACTTTGAGCAGGTCCCGCATCGCCACGATGTGAAATACTCATTCATTCTATTTGTCCCTGGGTGAAAGTATCTGAATTACTAATGGTTGACTAGTGGACCATGCTGTTTCTTATGGTTTGGGCTTAAGTCTCAAATGATCTGCTGGGGAAACTCAATGTGAGAACTAGCCTTCCCTTCCCTGCAAGGCATAGCCCAGAGTAGCACATGACTCTCCCAGTGCAAAGGGAAAGCTCCACTGATGAAATGGCTTTTCATCCAGTAAAGCCCATCCTTTCCCATCCCACCAGAAGATATCAAAGATTTTATTGTCATAGTTATTTGTGAATGTCACTATTTCAATTGGTTCACTAACTAATGCCAGGTTTAACTGGTGCAGGATCTGTGGACATTCTTTCAGCCTGAGATGTCAGACCGATTGTTGACCTGTTGTTTCAGTTGGGTAGGAAGTACTCTAAAGCAAGCTGCAGGACCAGGCGAGTCCTATTCCCAATCCTGCTTGAAGGCAGTTAGTCTGACTGGGAAAGAAAGGCCAACCTAATGAAGTAGATCACTTCATATTTCCATTATTGTTGTACTAATGGCAGCCTTAGATCCAAGCAACTGTTTATTTTCGAAAAGTCTATAAATAGTAGTTGGGACTGATACTGGTGTCACTGCTAAAAGCCAAGCAGCATGAAGATAACCCATTAATTCAATTTTAGCCCATGAACTAATCCTTTCCTTATGCCTAGTCTAGTGTGTTTATATTAACCCTAACCTTGTGAAAGTCCTCCATTCACTTTCATGGTTGCATCCAGAAAAAAATGTTTCAAATCCATTTTTTTTCTCCGTAATCCTGCCTATTACTTCAACCGGTTCCTTCAATTTTTTTGTCACACCAGCATTTTTCCACGGATTGATGTCAGTTTATCCCCCTAAATTAGCTGATAAAAGTCCCATGCTTGCTTTCTTTCGGTATACTTGTGGAGGCTCTTACAAATTTGAATACATCTATCAACTGCTTGTTAACTCTCATTCGACTTACTTCTCTGTCATTTTTTTAGTCATCTCTTTTTGGTTTCTTAAACTCTTCCACTTCCTTGGCTTACTGCTGTTTTTCAAGCATTACAACTTTTTTAATCTAATGCTACCCTTAATTAGCAACAAAGTGGTATTTTTTATTGATGTTTGATAGTCCAGAATCTAGTAACGATGTCAAAGTTGGACCTTGCCCAAAACATCGTCTACATGGGAAGTGTACATAGACTAGGAAATTTGAACAATTTGGCCATTATGCCATAGACCATTCAAAACATGTAAAAGAGAGAGTGAATAGAATTGAGGTAGATGATAGCACAGTCAGAGAGATAGTTACAATTCCATGCAGCCACAGCAAGAGTTCTGAAGGCTGTGCTGCTTGCTCAGTGCCTGGGTCAAGGATATACCTTTGAGATAGGAATTTGGAATGGTAATGGTAATGGGTAATGGTAATGGGTCAAGGATATACCTTTGAGATAGGAATTTGGAATGGTAATGGTAATGGGTAATGGTAATGGTAATGGTAATGGGTAATGGTAATGGGAGGATCCAGTTGCGGTGGTTTATGGAGGAACCAAGTTCAGCTATAGGAGTACAAAGTCCTAATATTTAAAGCAGTAAGCAAGTAATTAAGTCCATGGTTCTATCTCTATAACAATGAAGTTTACAAATAGTCAAATATATCAGAGCACTGAAGGGTGGGTGATGTAGATAGGAAATGTTTTGATTCATGACACTGGCATCAGTCCTAAAAAAAGAAAACTATTTATTTTGGGATGTGCTTCTTGTGAATTAATTAGACCAGTGACTGAACCTGTAGATGAAGCTTGGCACAAAACTGTTGATAGGAAGATTCAGGTCTTAGGAATGTAAAGCAGAAGTACAAGATGATACAGCATAGAGATATGGATCTGATCGAAAGGGACAGAAAATATAATAGTTATCACCTTTCAGTAAAACAGGGTAACTAGAGATTATAATAATCAAAATACAAGGCTTTTCAACAAATTATTTTCAACATTAGAAATTGTAGGAAAATATTTGTTCATAATTCTAATGATTCATTTCAGTTTTATTTCATAATTCAATGCATTTATTCATTTTGTATTCAAGAGGTCAATATCTACTCCAAATGAAAAAACTTGATCTTGCAAGCTTCTATATCCAATATGCTACTGCAATCAATCAAGGTACATTTTCATACAATGATCACGTTTTCATGTTTTCAAAATTAATTTACGTATATTTAGATTAGGTTTACAATTAGTTCATCACAAGCTAAAATATTGTGATGGGACCAGTTGACAGAAGTTATCTGAAGTCAATTAAGAGAAGATCTTTCCCAGTATTAAACATTACAGATAGCATTTTTAGATTGATTTAAAATCAAGGAAAAATAGGCAAAGTGGTGAAGTATAGTACACAAAAAGGGAGAAGATCACTGCAGAGTGAGAAATTATCTTGGCATGGCAAATCATGATGTAAATTTCAGAATTAATTTGGGTCAACCGAAGGAATAGCAAAGATAATATTGGATGTAGTACTATAAATCAGGAAATTATTGGTGCATGTACTGAGTAACACAGTAATTGTACAATTTTAGATTATTTAAAATTATTAAAATTTGATAGTCTTTAACCTTCTGATAGATTGGACAAACAAAAATGTGTTATAACAAGGTGGAAGATGAATGAATGTAAAGAATACAAAATACTTTTCTAGATCGAGATATTAAGAAGCCAAATAGAGAAAAGATTTTTTAGATCTTTTGTTGGGGTATGAGAAAGAATATAAAGTTCAGAATGTTGTTTTCAAGGGGCCTTTGATGAAGACAAGACCCATTTGAATGTGGAAACAAAGCCTTGTCAGATACGAAATAATGTGATGTTGGATTATCAGACTTCTACCTAATACATTTTCCAGCAGCAGGCTCGAGGAATGAATCATAGAGCAGTACAGCACATGAATCAGACTTCGGCCCACGATGTCCATGACCAACATGATGCCTAAAGTTAAACTAATCTCCTCACGTGATCCATATCCCTCCACTCCCTGCAGATCTATGTGCCTATCTAAAAGCCTCTTAAATGCCACTATTGTATCTGACCACCACCACCTCTGGCAGCACATTCCAGGCAGCCATCACTCTTTATGTAAAAAAAAAAAAATGACCCTACATTAAACTTTGCCTCTCTCACCTTAAAGCTATGCCCTCTTGTATTTGACATTTCTACCCTGGGGGGGAAAAGGTTCTAGTCTCTCATAATTAGATATTCTTCTATCACTTCGCCCCTCAGCTCCCATCCCTCTGAAGAAAGTGAAATATTTGCCCTTATTACAAGAGGGTTTGATTAGTAAATCTTCTTGCAATTGTATAATGCCTCTGAGCAGGGCCGGATTAAGACCCATAGAGGCCGTACACAGATGATGTATTACTTTCTATCACAAAACCAGAAATTAGTATCCCTAACTTGTTAGATATAATAACTCAATTTGGATCGTTTTCAGGATATAGAATTAATTGGAATAAAAGTGAACTTATGCCAATAATGGGAAATAACTTACATATATTACAACAATATCCTTTTAAGATTGCAAATGAAAAAATTAAATATCTTGGAATTTATGTAACAAAAAGATATGATTCTTTATTTAAATCTAATTTTCTACCCTTATTGAATAAATTATTTAAGAATATTCAATATTGGAGAACATTACCTATTTCAATGCTAGGTAAGATTAATGCGATAGAAATGATTTTTCTTCCACAATTACTATATCTGTTTCAAATGATCCCGATATATCTTCCCAAAAACTTTTTTAAGAAAGTAGACTCTATGGTTACCAATTTTATTTGGGATTATAAGAATCATAGAATAATTAAAAAGCATCTATGAAAAATAAAAAATAAATGGTGGTTTTGCATTGCCTAATTTTATGTTTTATTATTGGGCAGTTAATATAAAAAATATGAATTTCTGGTTGGGAGAACTAGATAAACAACCAAATTGGTTAAAAATGGAAAAAGAAGACTGTTTACCTTTTGAAATTAGCTCGATTTTATTTGCTAATACTACAATACATAAAAAAACTTATAGAGGAAACCCAATAATAGAAAGTGGAATACGTATTTGGAAACAATTAAAAAAAACATTCAAATTACAGAATACACCACTAGCTCTTCCAATTGTAAACACTATTTCTTTTAAACCTTCATTGATGGATAAAGGTTTCTTAAAAATGGAAGAACTATGTAATAAATAAGATTGGTGAACTCTACAGGAAAAATGTATTTATTTCATTTCAGGAATTACAACAAAATTATGGATTACATTCTAAAGAATATTTTAGATATCTACAAATTAGAGATTATGTTAAATCAAATACACTAGATTTTAGGAATAGAAAGATAGAAATTTTAGATGGATGTTTAAATAAACATCCGAATACAGAAAAATTAATATCATATATCTATAATATTTTATTGGAAAATTATTTACCAAATTCGGATAAATATAGACAAGCATGGGAAAATGAACTAGGTCAAGTAATTAGTAGAGAAGTATGGAATGAAAGTTTACAACATATACACCATTGCTCATTAAACTCTAGACACTCCTTGATACAATTTAAAGTTATACATAGATTACATTTCTCAAAATCCAAATTAAATAAAATTTTCTCAAATATGTCCGCAATATGTGATAAGTGTCAACAATTAGAAGCTAATTTAACGCATTCATTCACAGAATGTATAAAAATTACAAATTTTTGGATAGAAATTTTTAAGATAATCTCAATTGTAGTTAATGCAAATTTAATTCTAGACTCAAAACTAATCATATTGGGAATACTAGAAACAAATCAGATATTAACAACACAACAAATAATTTTTATTGGTTATAGTTTAATAATTGGTAAAAAATTAATATTAAGATTTTGGAAAGGTCCTATTTCCCCTACAACTAAAATGTGGATTACAGAAATGTCGGAGACACTTCACCTGGAACGATTAAGACTTGTCCTGATGGACAGGCTGGATCAATTCAGAGGAATATGGTCTCCATTTATTGAATATTCAAAGGGTCAAGATGGTCCGGTTCGAAGCCATGACTAAAGCCTGAATGAATGAATAGATGAAGAATTATATATAATAGATCATGAATATATCTCCAATGAAGAATATCTTGTTTAATATTCCACTCAATTAATTTATTTCTTTTTTTCTCTCTTTTTCTTTTTGTTATCTATCTTTATTTCCTACTGTTATAAAATAAAAAAAATATAGAAGTACAAAAAAGATTGACTAAATTTTAAATATATTAAGAATGTATGTGACGATAATATTTTATTTTTGTATTGCTTTGATTTTATATTTCTTCTTAATATGTAATTACTTCTAATAAAAATATTTTACAAAAAAAAAAAAAAAAGACCCATAGCACTTAAAAGATTTTGTTGCCCCCATATATATGTAATTCAAAATATAAACAATAATAAACCATAAAATATTTTTTTATTTTTCAAAATTAAACGAAACTAACAGTAAGATGGAAAATAATGTTAATTTTTGTATACTTCCACTTTATTTATATTTGCCGTAAACCATTTACCATTTCTGTGGTGCCCCCCTTCCCTTGATGCCCTAAGCACGTGCTTATTTTGCTTAATGGTTGATCCAGCCCTGCCTCTGAGAAACCATACCTGGATTATATTTTGCCGTTTTGGTCTCCTTAACTAAGAAAGGATGTATTTACCACAAAAGCCTGCAACAGACTCAGTAGAATGCCTCAAAGGATGGTAGGTTTTCAATTATAGGAGGGGTTGAGCAGACTTGACTGGTATTCTCGAGAACTTACAAAAGTGGAAGGAGATTTTGTTGCAACGTACACATTTCTCAAAAGGCTTAACAGAGAAAGATGTAGGGAGGAGTCTAGGACCTGGTGGGAAGTTAGAGAATAATGGTGTGAACTATATAGGACTGAAATGATGTAGATTGGCTATAGCATGTTAGCCAATTATAATGCTTTGTAATTATAACCTCGCCTATTTCTAACATTCATAGTGTAAGATCCTACCCACTGCCTTGCAGTTAGAGTAGCAGTGTGAACGTGTGATGATCTGCTTAGAGGTTAATGACCTGAACAATAAAGATGCTTGTGCTTCAACCTGTGTGAGTCTGAACTCTTTACATGATCTCAGAGAATCGGGTCAACCCCGCGTCTATTTACCACGTTTTATTTAGTTTACCAGTTTTTTATTTGCGTGTTTTGTGATTTGATTACATGGCTAACTCTTGTCGAAAGCCTAGCCCGGTCGTGTTTGATTCTGATATCACCGAGCGATGGCGAATGTTTGAGAAGGATTACTCTCATTATATCCGCATCGTTCACCAAAACGATCCCGACGATTTAAAGGCTTTGCTACTATTGAATCTAGCGGGTCCGGAGGCTGTGATCAGCACTGACTCATTCAAATTTGCACCTGCTCAACTTGATGCGAATGGCCAAGTATTGGTGCCAGCTGAATTGATGACAACTCTATGGTGTTGCTGAGGAAGTTTAGAGAACTGTGTGACCTGCCGACTAACAGAATCCTTGAGAGGACAAGATTTTTTGCTTGGCTGCAACAGGCTGAAGAGCCTGTGGAACGATTCATCAGCAATCTGAGACATATCAGCTCTCGATGCAGATTTGGTGAGCTAACAAATGAGCTAGTTCGTGATAAAATTGTGGGAGGAATGAGTGACTGCAAGCGAAGCATGCTTGTAGGATGGCTGAGACTGTGGCGCCACTGGCTGATTTCTATAGCTAATCAACAGTTGAATGTGAATTTGGCTAGTTATTCTCCGCAAAGATTTCTCAATGCGTCCAGCAAAGTTCAGAACATGCCTAACACGAGGTGCACAAACTGTAACTATTTCCACCCCAGGGGGTACCAATTTTGCGTAGCCCATGGGAAAGTATGTCATAATTTCAAGAAACTCAACGATTTTGCTAATTGTTGTCAATCCAGTGGGAGTACAGCTTCAAGGACGAAGCTGCACCTGATTGAACAAGACCCGTCTGATTCTGATTCCCATGAACAAGACGAATCTTCCCACGGGAACGACTCCAATAACACAGACACTGAGTCTACCGTACTTTCCCTAAACCTGCGCACCCCAGGCGATGTGACTGATCCTGCTGTGACCATGATAATCAATAACAAACCCCTGATCGCCAAAGTCGATACCGGCGCCAGGGTGAACGTCATGTCACTCAAAGTGTTCAACAAGACAAGAACCACTGAGCTCATGAAATAAGACTCCTCCGCTCTACATGCTTACGGAGGAGAAATTCTTCACCCACTTGGTAAATCTGATTTCAAATGTACCATCAATGAACAGACCAAGGACTTGCTATTTTACATCGTTCAGCCAAGTTCTGAAATCCTGCTAGGCATCGATGCGTGCCATGACCTGGGTTTGGTCTATTTCGGGCGCACTGGCCACAAACTCTGTTTGACAGAGGAACCAACCAGACATTTGCTATCCAACTACTTGTTTGACAACAAACTCGGCAAACTACCTACAATATACAAGATCATTGTTGACCATACAGTCACCCCAATCGTACGTGCCCCTCACTGCCTCCCGCATGATAATCGTGAGCAAATACACGATTAACTGAAATGTATGGTCTCCATAGGAATTCTTGCCGAAGTCAGCGAACCCTCTGACTGGGTCTCCACCATGGTTGTCACCACAAAGAAAGACAAGAAGAAGTTACGCATCTGCATCAATCCTAAAGATTTGAACACAGCAATCAAACGGCAACACTACCCAATGAGGACCACCGAAGACGTAGCGACACAAATCGGTAATGCAACGGTGTTCTCAGTCTTGGATGCCAAAAACTCTTTCTGGCAAATCCCGTTAGACCGTGCCTCATTGGCGTTAACAACCTTTGCCACCCCGTTCGGACGTTACCGATTCCTAAGAATGCCCTTTGGCATCAACTCTGCCAGCTAAGTTTTCCAGTGTGCAATGGAACAACTGTTTGCAAAATTTCCCTGTGCCATCATTGTTGACGACATCCTAGTTTATGGTCAACACTTCCTTCCAGTGAAGGAACGACGTTTGGCACTACAGGGTCCTGACTCACCTCTATTGAACTTTGAAGTGATCGCTGTTCCAGCCGTTCCCGTACCTGCTGCTGCTACTCCCCGACACTCCCCGCTTCGGTCTGCTCCCCCCCTTCCCTTTTGTAACCGGTTCTCCAATACCCCCGCAACGGTCTACCCCTAAGGCCTCTCCCCAGAGCCCCTAGGGCTCACTCAAACGTGCCTTCAACTTTTCAGAAGAAAAGGTTGATGAGGCAACTCCTTACCGTACGAGGACCGGACGGGTTAGCAAGCCGCCTGTTAGATGTAGCGACTATGTTTAACCAATGTTTAACCGATTATGTTTAGCCAGTATTATTAGATGTGGCATTTTGCATTTAACAATTTATATACTCATCGTAGTGATAACACTTTATCTACTTTTCATTTATAGAAGATGAGATGTAGATTGGCTATAGGATGTTAGCCAATTAGAATGCTTAGTAATTATAACCCTGCCTAATTATAACATTCATAGTGTAAGATCCTACCCACTGTCTACCAGTAGCAGTGTGAACGTGTGATGATCTGCTTAGTAGTTCCCGTACCTGCTGCTGCTACTCCCCGACACTCCCCGCATCGGTCTGCTCCCCCCTTCTCCTTTTGTAACCGGTTCTCCAATACCCCCGCAACGGTCTACCCCTAAGGCCTCTCCCCAGAGCCCCTAGGGCTCACTCAAACGTGCCTTCAACTTTACAGAAGAAAAGGTTGATGAGGCAACTCCTTACCGTACGAGGACTGGACGGGTTAGCAAGCCGCCTGTTAGATGTAGCGACTATGTTTAACCAATGTTTAACCGATTATGTTTAGCCAGTATTATTAGATGTGGCATTTTGCATTTAACAATTTATGTACTCATCGTAGTGATAACACTTTATCTACTTTTCAGTTATAGAAGATGAGATGTAGATTGGCTATAGGATGTTAGCCAATTAGAATGCTTAGTAATTATAACCCTGCCTAATTATAACATTCATAGTGTAAGATCCTACCCACTGTCTACCGGTAGCAGTGTGAACGTGTGATGATCTGCTTAGTAGTTAATGACCTGAAGAAAAAAATGCTTGTGCT
Source organism: Okamejei kenojei (assembly GCA_035221665.1). NCBI lineage: Eukaryota > Metazoa > Chordata > Chondrichthyes > Rajiformes > Rajidae > Okamejei > Okamejei kenojei. The sequence goes on from CM069139.1 coordinate 47,676,918, forward strand.
TCAACCTGTGTGAGTCTGAACTCTTGACAGATGAGAAATCTCTTCGCTCAGAAGATTTGGAATTTCCTACCCGGATGCTTGATGGAGGCTCAGTTGTATTAATTCATGACAGATTTTGATTGATTTTTGAACATTAAGAGAATCAAGGAACATGCATCCTAGGCAGATCGCCATGCTGTTTTCAGATGCTACTTTACCAAACAAAAAGACACAAAGTGCTGGATTAATTCAGCAGGTCAGGCAGCATCTCTGGAGAACATGGATTGGTGACGTTTCAGGTCTGGCCCCTTCTTCAAACTAATTGTAGTGGAAGAGAGGGATCAGAACAAATCCTGGCTAGTGATATAGGTGAAAGGGAGTTTTTGATAGGCAGATGATTGGACAAATGCCAAAGATTAAAAGGCAAAAGGTGTGAATTAAGGATAGAAGAGGTGAAAATTGTGAAGCCAGAAGAAGGACGATAGGTGGAAGGGAGAAATCTGTACGAGTTCAACTGGGTCAGGGAAGAGAGAGGGAAAGGGGAAAGAGAAAAAAAGGGGGTTGTTTGTGGATAGTATAGTTATCTAAAATTGGAGAATTCAATGTTCATACAATTAGGTATAGAGTTGCTGCTAGAAAGTGGTGCGAAGGTTGAAGATTACCCATGATCTTGGCGAATGGTGGAGCAGGGTCAAAGGACCAGATGTCCTGCTTTTTATTATTTTCATGTGATTTTTATACCTTAGGCAAAAAAGATTCCTTTAAAATTCTGCCATGAAACTTGAACCACATCATCCTGGGAGTGCCTGATGTTACACATTGCCTATTTTTGTGCAGTGCTTGGGCAACATGCACCTCGTCAATTTTGAAGGCTTTGAGTAATTTACCAATGTTCTGGAACCATTCTGTTGCTCCCACCTCCTCACCCACCTCACGCTGCTCAATCACAATGAAATATCCTTTGATCAGTCTACACCCAACTCAGCTGTGATGCCTATCCCAGTATCCCAACGTACCTCCTCTGATGTTACTCCAGCCTTCAAGTCCCCTCTGATGATTGGGCCTGACCCCCCCAACAAGCGTTGCCGCAGTAAAGAGGAAGCAGGTCCCATGTTCAATGTCCAGAAGTGCATCATGCCCAAAGCTTTGGGCTTTTGGCATAGCAGAAATTTACAACAAAGGTCCATCTAACATGCCCAAATGGGTGCACTAAAATTTCTAGCCACCTCGGCTTGAATCATGTTGAGTCTGGGTGTAAGCGATCTCCTTAATTTATATGATACAATGAATTCCTAACTCTTCTAGCTTTCTTAAACTTTTACCTTCTGATATATAGGCCAAATTTATAATATGGTGGAAGATGAGTTGATCATGCCCTAGGCTTTTAGCTTTGTGATCCTGATTCATGTTCAGTCTGGGTATGGGTGATCCCCTTCATTTAAATGATGTAGTCAATTCTTTATGTAAATGATCATGGGTTTAGGATGCAAAATCTAGAATTAACATTGATCTATTTTATTGCTCCATTAAAGAAAAACCTATATATATATATTTTGTTAATTCAGAGTTCCTTATAACATTTTTATTACTTGCACAAATCATAAATGTTCATTGTAAATAATTAATGGAGCAATTCAACCTATCCTATACGTGGGTAATTATGTGGAGTGCCTGGTTTACTCCCAATTCACTTTTGCTGTCTACTAATATCATTAGGTGATGTACTGAGTATTGTATAACCAGAAAACACTTTATCCAAACTGGCAGATTAATTAAAAATGATCATCCTTGTCTTATTCTAAAACAAAGTTGTACAATTTGAAACAAATTAATACCATAAATTATTTTCTCAATTTATTCATAGTTTTACATTTATAAAAGTAAAATATAAAAACAATCATAACATGTGTGTGTATGTGTGTGTGTTCATTAGAATATTCAGTAGAACAAAGCTCTGAAACTAATAAGTTCCACAAAGAATTATGATATTAAAGTAATAAAATCTTACACTAATAAATCTTGTTTCATCTCTAACTCGCTGGCACAGACCTTGACTCATCACCAACTCAAGAAGCTACAGTACAATCCTTTTTACAAAATTATGATCGAGCTATAGATAATCTGAAAGAACTTGAAAAAACGCCCTCATTGTTAACCTTACTTGGACAAACTCAAATGAAAGCTGCAAGGCATCAGGTAATACACATTTTCTAATGTTTTTCCTAACATGGTATATTGTGAGATTTTAGTATTGTGTAAGTGGGTCTAGGTTGTGCAATGTAATGAAATCTTTATCCTGACTGGAACCCATTCCTAACATGGTGCTCAGCTAGATGCTCAGTTTCCTATTGGAAGAGTAGTGCTTCTGGAACCACAGAAACTAAAATGTACTTGTTCCCAAGTGGAGCATTAAAGCTCCATAGCACTTTGCCTTGGTGCTGGTATTAGAAGATGCCAAAGAATTATGGTTGATCTGAGTGCAATTGCATTGCTGTTTTGTTTCCCCAAATTCCATAACCTGTGGATGTGGAGTATGCTCCCTGAAAGATCGTTGGCAGTTTCGAATGGTTTAGAATCAAGTAGTTTGGGGAGGTCCAAGGATATCAAAGGGAGTTCTCCTCAAGGTCCAAACATAGAACCTAAACTTAAAGGGCGAGGTAACCCTCATATTTCATGAAGAGCTACGGTTTCTGAAGGGAACCTGATCCTATCATAAGGGTAGACTGAACATTGATGAAACGTGCAATGTTGACAAATCCACATGCTTGCACTGCCTCATCTTCAGTGTTGAGGCAAAAGTAAGGGAGTTGTTTCTGCTATGTTATCTAGTATTAGTAACCTCATAATAAAAGTGGAGTAAGCAGCAGACCAAGAAATGAGGCACAGATCAGGCAGAGCCAACTGAAGTATCCTGTTGCTGAGATGACTATGATAACTGCAATTTTGAACAGCTGCTGGGCAAGGGTACAGCCTGTTTTTATGGTCACAGAGGGATACAGATTTCACATCAACAACCGTCTAAATCTTGGTCTGCAAAAATATTGCTCCAAGGAGTTGTTGAGACAGAAGTAAATTTCTCCACAGACACTGGAAGAATAACATTTTCAGTACTGAATCTTTCTTTGGCACATCCATCAGATTCCAGTCAAGGCTCTGTGCAAAACTAGTGGAAATGTCATGTGTGATCCATTGTCGAGCATTTCCAAGTTCTAATATGACAGGGAGGGGTCAATAGAAGATTCAGTTGAAATTTGGACTAGGTTTTAGTATAAGTAGGCAAACACACACAATTTTTGCAGCAGGGTACCGAAGTGGCGAGCAAGAATTTGAGTTGTCATTGGAATCAAATACACAGGACTAGATGTTAAGAAGTCCCTTGTGCCAGTAGGTGGGGAGCATTTCACGACATTCATTGATTGCTGAGAGTGGTGGACGCTCAACATCAGGGGGGGGGGGGGGGGGGGGGGGGGGGTACGTATACGTATATCTTGGCCTGGGTAACCTTCAGGACAGCTGGGCACAGGACACATCATCAGTAGTGTACCCTTGCATCACTGGGTGTTTCGGCCTTTTATCACTATACACCCTCCACAAGGGCGGCCCGCTGCAGGATGATCAGCCCTCAGCGTGTGTCCCGTGTCAAACTGCCTCAAAGATTCACCATGACGCATTTGGGGCCCAGCATGGGTCTTTCCGCTTGAGCCAAATCCAAAAGCTGCTTCTTTCAGCCGCGTCTGAGAGTGATCTTATGGTCTTCCGCAGAGCCTGACCGTGGATTCCAAGCTCCTTCAGCAGTCTGATGGTAGATGACGCAATGTTGACAAATCCTCTGCATCCCACTTCAACTGGATAAACGTTGATGTTCCAGCCACGCTGCCTTGCCTCTGCTGCAAGCTCTGTGTAGCGCAGCTTCTTACGCTCATAGGCCTCCACAACAGAGTTCTCCCATGGAACTGTGAGCTCTATGATGTAAGCAGTCTTCTGTGAAAGGGACCAGAACACCAAATCTGGCCTGAGGTTGGTTGAAGCAATTTCAGGTGGAAAGATTAGTTGTCGGCCGATGTCCGCCAGCATCCTCCAGTCACGGGCCCTGCATAGGTTTCCTTCTTCTGATCTAGTGGAAGGATGTTTCGGTGTTTTCTGTCCTTCTCGGACAAAGGTTGTCACCCTTAAGTGGGAGGGGTTGCTTGCTCTCGGAGGCAAGGAGTTGGTCGCACACAGCCTGTTCTCAAGGGCTGTTGCCAGGCTTTTTAATACCTGATTATGCCTCCACGTGTATCTCCCTTGCGTGAGGCTGGTCTTGCAGCCTACCATGATGTGTTTGAGGGTCGCTGGAGTTGGGCAGAGGGCACAGGTTGGATCCTCGCCGTACCACTGATTGAGGTTCTTTGGTGATGGAAGGACGTCGTATGTCGCTCTGATGATGAAGCTGATCTTGCTTGATTCCATTTCCCATAGGTCTTTCCAGCTGATCTTCCTCCGCTCCACACCTTCCCACTGCATCCATTGCCCCTGTTTGGCAAGCGAGACCGCCTTTGCACTTCTTGCGGCCTCCTCCTGTCGCCGCACCTCCTCAACCACCAATGTCCTCCGCTCTGATGTTGTGGCCTTTCGCCAAGTTGGTTTACTTGTCGTAAGGCCAAAGCCTCCTCTTCCCTGCTGCACTTGCCCCACGACGTCTTTGTGGCTCAGGGCTGATGAAGCTTGCTGTACTGCATCAGATGGTGTCCACTTCCGGCCGATTACTAGGGGCGGCGCAACAGCACTGATGGTCTTGTCTCTAGAGTCCCTCAGTGTCATCTGGAGTCTTACTTTGGAACACTTGTATTCCTCTGTTAGACTAGTGAGAGGTAGTTCCAGGACCCCTTTGCCATAGAGGCCGATGTTAGTTAGACATCGTGGGACACCGAGCCATTACTTCGCGTATGAAGTTATGGTTCGCTCCATCTTCTCCACAGTTGTTATTGGAGCTTCATAAACGGTCAGTGGCCACATTGTCCGAGGAAGGAGTCCAAACTGTAGGCACCAGAGCTTCAGTTTCCCAGGCAGTAGGGTCTGATTGATGATCTCCAGGCCGTTGACAATTTCTTGCCTTAGCTGTTGCACCTGCTCTTTGTCCTTGAGACTTGCGTTGTACCATCTGCCCAGGCTTTTTACTGGCTGCTCAGACACTGTTGGTATTAGGTCGTCACCGATGCAGAACCTTGTGTCTCTAAGCACCCCTTTAACTATGGAGATGCTTCGAGACTTACTTGGTTTGATTTTCATTCGGGCCCACTTGATGTTCTCCTGCAGCTTTCCAAGTAGCCGCTTGGTGCATGCTGCAGTAGTGGTTATTGTTGTCATATCGTCCATGTATGCCCTGATGGGTGGCAGACGGAGCCCAGCTCTGGTTCGTTCACCGCCCACCACCCATTTTGAGGCCCTGATGATGACTTCCATGGCCATTGTAAAGGCCAAGGGTGAGACTGTGCAGCCTGCCATGATGCCTACTTCCAAGCGCTGCCATGTTGTACTGAATTCAGCTGTTGTGAAGCACAGCTGCAGGTCTTGGAAATAGTTCTTGACCAGTGTGGTGATGAGCTCTGGTACATGGAAAAAGGCAAAAGATTCCCAAAGGAGTTCATGTGGAACTGAACCAAATGCATTGGCCAGATCGAGGAAGATCACATGTAGGTCTCTCTTGTCCTTCTTAGCTGCTTGGATCTGGTGCCAGATCATGCTTGTATGCTCCAAGCAGCCCGAAAAACCTGGAATTCCTGCTTTCTGTACAGATGTATCAATGTACTTGTTTGTTTTCCAGATAGGTGGATAGCCTTTGTGATACAATGCTGAAAAAAGATTTTTCCCTCGACGTTGAGGAGACATATTGGCCGGAATTGGCTGATGTCTGATGCATCCTTTTCTTTAGGTATTAGTATGCCGCCGGCCCTTCGCCACACCTTAGGTATTGTTTGCTTCTTCCACACCACCCTCCTGAGCTTCCATAGAAAGCGTAACACATCCGGTGCATTCTTGTAGAGCTTGTATGGTACTCCGTTTGGCCCCAGAGCTGATGCTGCTCTTGCTCGCCGGACAGTGTTCTCTACCTCTTTCCATTTCGGAGGGCTGGTGTCCAGGTTGAATTCAGGTGGTTGAATAGGTGGGATGTCATGTGGGATGACTAACTTCTCATGCCTTTTCGTGTCTTGGTGGGCCTTTTCCAGGTGTTCCTCCAATTCTTGTTTTGATGTTTTCAAAGTTCCACTTTTTTCCTTTGCGAAGAGGTCTTTGATGAACTTGAAAGGGTCTTTGTAGAACCGTGTTCTTGTGTGTTCTTTATTCTTGCGAAGTTTCCTCATGTTCTCTGCTTTTCGCAAGGTTGCCAATCGGCTCTTGATGTCCTCTTGGAGTAGCATGAGACCTTCTCTCTCTGCGTCAGTTGCTTTTTTCCATTGCTTTTTTCAACTGTCTCCTCTCTCTGATTAGCCTCTCGATCTCCTGCTGCCTCCTGGACTTGATTGGTGTTGGTAACTTCTTTCCACCTCTCCCTTTACTCACCCCAAACCGTTCTTCTCCATAGCTGTAGATTATGTTGCCCATCCTTTCAAGCTTTTCCACTGCTGTGCCCACTTGTTGCTCCAAGATATGTATAAGGTCACTGTTGACCGTCTCCCACTCTTTCTTTTCAACAGCTTTGGGCCACTTCACTCCAGGTTTATGCCCTTTGATCTTTCCCTCCAAATGGAGGTCTTTGTAGTTGTTGCGTGGGCTCCTCCACTGGCATTTCTGTGCTTGTATCACCCTCTTCAGTGACATGGGTGCTGATGATCTGCGAACTTTGGTTTGTGTCCCGTCGCTGTGCTTCATTCGACTGATTTGACTGGTTGCTTCGTAAGAAGTACTGGTCAATGCGAGGCCCATGTCTCTGCTCTCTCAAGCACTTTTTCCTCCCTTGGTGGATCTTCAAGCCCATCATTGATGTTCTTTTCTCCCAACCACAGATGCACACCTGAAGTTTGTGTCCCGCAGCTGTTGTGGATGTCTCATGTGCCATGCTCTCCTTGTCCGTGGTCGTTTCCGTTCCTGGGTCTGTAACCGTGTTATCAATCGGTGAGCCATCTTGCGCCCCTGCTCTCGCAGGCTCTAGGGGTATTTCTTTTAATTTACTTTTTGTAGCATTTAGCGGGTGTCTCCAACTAGCTGAAACAGCTTTGGAGACGGCTGTCATGGGGAGCTAGCCCATGACGGCCCCAATGGGGTCTGTTCCCTCCTGTCAGCTGTCTCTCCAAGCTGTCACATGGACTTTCCCATGTTGTCAGCTGTCCTTTCACAGCAGTCACTGGATAAGTCCAGATTTTCAGAATCAAATACACAGGACTAGATGTTAAGAAGTCCCTTGTGCCAGTAGGTGGGGAGCATTTCACGACATTCATTGAAATAGAAAAACAAACAGCATTATGAAAACTACTGCATATGAGCAAGACCAAGTGCAGGCTCGGTGATCGTTTTGCTGAACGCTTCCGCTCAGTCCGCCTAAACCTACTTGATCTCCCGGTTGCTCAACATGTTAACTACCCTTTCCATTCCCACACTGACCTTTCCGTCCTGTCAGAGTGAGGCCAGCGCAAATTAGAGGAACAGCAACTCGTATTTCGCTTGGGATGCTTACACCCCAGCGGTATGAACATTGACTTCTCTACCTTCAAGTAGCCATTGTTTTCCCTCTCTCTCATCCTCTCCCCCTTCCCAGTTCTCCCACCAGTCTTACTGTCTCTGTTTACATTTTATCTCTGTCAGGTCGAGACCCCTTCTTCAGACTGATGTCAGGGCCCATTCCCCTGACATCAGTCTGACGAAGGGTCTCGAACCTGAAACTTCACCCATTCCTTCTCTCCAGAAATGCTGCCTGTCCTGCTAAGTTACTCCAGCATCTGCATTTATTTCCTACACCTAATGAAAACCTTGTTGTTAGTATATGGCCAGTGGTCAGGGAACTTAGGATAATTGTCACTGAATTTCACTCTGCAAAGCTGAGAAATGGCATTGCATGAGTTTAGAGATACAGTATTAAAGCAGACTCTGCAGTTCACCAAATCCATGCCGAGCATTGATCACCCGTGCACTAGTTCAATATTATCCCACTTTCCCATCCTACATACTAAGGGCAATTTACAGAAGCCAATTAACCTACAAACCTGCATGTCTTTGGGATGTGAGAGAAAAACCACACGGTCACAGGAAGAACATGCAAACTCCGCACAGACTGCACCCACAATCAGATCGAACCCAGGTCTCTGGCTCTGTGCGGCAGCAGCTCTGCAGCTGCTCCACAGTGCTGCTGTGAGGAATAACGTCATAGCATCCTGCTCCAAAATTCCTTCACTGAAGATGGTAGGTGTTAGTTTGAGGTTTAATGTTGCCTTTTACTCTGAGAAAAAATGATTTCTATTTATATTCTGTCGATGAGCAATTGAAATTCCTCAGTCAGATTATTACTTCATGTGGTGGCAGAGATCTGCATGTTTCTAGAAGACGTGATGTTCTCGATGTATGTATTAGAATTTGTTGTGAAAGTAGCCAATGTCCTTAATTTGTATTGCTACCAGATGTTTCTAGTCTTCTGGTGGAGTACATTCAGCAACTGCTCATAAATAAATCAGGTAGCTCATTCATGACTTGGACAGCAGAGCTTTTTACACCAGTGAAGTCACTGGAGTTTGCCCCACCAGCTGCTTTCTTTTGGTCAACTCTACACAGGTAGCAAACTGATTGGCTGTGTTAGGAAAATATGAGTTCCCATGTTGACTTCTTCTCGGTAGGCATTGCATATCACTTGACAATCACCATACTGGTTAACCCACAACATGAGAATCATCCCTTTTATGTTATTTCTATATCATCATTGTGATCTTATAAAAATAAATTTGGGCAATTTAACTTAAAAGTAATTACGATTATATCAAGGTATAGATTTGGACTATTTGTCAAAAGTCCATTGAATTAGCAGAAAATTATTCTTTAGTGCTTCAAATGATGGCTGACGATTACATTTAGTGATAAAATTAAGTAAAACACAAAGTGCTGGAGAAACTGAGCAGGTTAGATTTCAAAAGGGTCCCAATCTGAAACCTGACACCTAATGGGAGGGTGTCCCCCCTCCCATTGGTACAGAGCTTTTGCATTTTTCAGCTTGAAATTGTGCAATATGGTGCATACTGTAGCGAGTCTTTTAACTTACACTTGAATGCAATATATATGCTTTAGATTGGATTAGCTATGAATAAGGTTAGACTAAATTACATTCCTAATTACATTTCACAGTGGAGCCCAGGCTCTGATCAACACATGCAGCACATGAATGGTCCTAGTATATTCATGTATGGAAATCAGATTATAATCAAACACTTGGCCCATGTTGACCAACCTGGGTCTCACTGCATACCTGGTACTACCTTCTCTCAGTTGCATACCTTCTCTCATTCATAGATGCTTACCTGCTTAGGTTCCCAGTGCTGAACACTCCCATTGTCCCAGCTTTGACTGCACACCTAGTACTATTCCAGACCTTGACTCTGGATGCATGCTTGGCCTTGCTCCTAGCCCCTCTGCACTGACAATATATCTGTCCCACACATAAAGCCCCATATCTGACCCCCTGGACTTAACCAATTATGTTCAAGTCCACAGGTGCTTATCTACTGCGGTAATCTTTTATGGGGCACTTCACAGGCCAAATTATGTATAACAAAATTTGCTACACCCATTGACTTCCTTGTTATCCAACATGCTAGTTACTTTGTCAAAGAAGTCATCAATTGGTTGAACACAATTTCTCATCCATAAAATTATACTCACTCAGCTGTATAAATATTCTGTTACCATTTCTTTCATTTTCCTAACAAACTGTTCTGAAGTAATTTTCACCCCCAATATTTTCAGTATTTTGCTGTCTTCCTATCAGCTGGGACTTTTCCGAAATGCAAAGTCCAATAACTGTATATTTAAGCAATAATATTCTATTTAATGTGATCTTGAGAGTACATAATATTTTCTTTGGTATTCATAACACAACAATGATAAAAATATATTTGTTTCGATTGCACCTATCAACATGCATACATTTTTATATTACAGTTAATATGTACCAAGGGCAAATTTTTGTTCCAATGCTCCCCTTTTCCAATTACTTTTACATTGAAGTGATTGAAATTCAAGTGAAGTTTAAATGGCATCAGAAAAATAAAACGTCCGGAATGAATGATGTTCATTACGTGGTTGGTTAGAATCAGTATCAGCACAATTACTATATTAAACTTTGAATCTTCAGATGTCCTGGTTCAAGCTAAAACTAAAGACAAATAATAACCTCCTCACACATTCCCCTCCAGGTATATCTGTCACTCCTTTAAAATATGCCCCTTCTTTGAACATGCTCTCAAACATCGCATCTGAATCAGTTTCCATCTGATTACACTCCTTAAGGATGTTCATCTACGTGTTGACTTAATAAACCAGTAAGATTGGGGACATTTCTATTCAACCTGTCGGGGGGGGGGGGGGTTGTTTAGAAATAGTCAGTGCGGTAAACAAACATAATAGTTGAGTGGCAAATGAAAATAGTGCTACCTTCCCAATATTTAACTGAAGGAAATAATGGGTTATCGGGGTTGTATGTTGTGACAGACAGCCTGACACCTTGCATGTAATTTTAATATTACACTTATCCCATCCCCCTGGATATTCCAGATTAATAAATTAAGGTTTTGTCAACTAATTACGAATCAGGCTAATTACAAATCAATAACATTAGCCAACTCCGAAACATGAAGCGCTGAGCATTGGGATCCAGACATCACGGACAACTGGCCTCAGTTCCCCACTCACATCTGGCAGTGTTCTCCGTCTGAACCAGGGGCCGCTGAGCATTTTTGTAAGTGGGGAAGCTGCGCGATCACTGGCCTTGGGGGTACCCAGTGAGGGAGTGGAGCAACCGAGTGGGGAGAGGGTGTGGAAGGGGCGTGTTCCCCCTCCCAGGGTAGGGACCTTTTGAAATTTGATGTATTCAAATCATGTTTTAGTGCACTGTAGAAGTATAATTTCAATGTTTTTTGTATGAAGTATTTTTAAGAGGCAACTTTTTAAGGGGTAACTTTTTCCACACAAAGGGTGGTGGGTGTATGGAACAAGCTGCCAGAGGAGGTACATGTAGCAGGGACTATCCCAATATTTAAGAAACAGTTAGACTGATACGTGGATAGGACAGGTTTGGAGGTATGGACCAAAAGCAGGTAGCGTAGCTGAGACATGTGGGCAATTTCACCGAAGGGCATGTTTACACACTGTATCACTCTATGACTACATTATACCTCCACCATGCATGAATGCTTCAAAATCAAGTGATCGAGTTTTATTGCCATACACTCAAGCATAGAAACATAGAAAATAGGTGCAGGCATAGGCCATTCGGCCCTTCGAGCCAGCACTGCCTTCAATATGATCATGGCTGTTCATCTAAAATCAGTACCTCTTTCCTGTTTTTTTTCCCCATATCCCTTGATTTCATTAGCCCCAAGAACTAAATGTAACTCTCTCTTGAAAACATCCAGTGTATTGGCCTGCAATGTGGCAGAGAATTCCACAGATTCATAACACTCTGCTTGAAGAAAGTTTGTCCTCATCTCAGTCCTAACTGGCATACCCTTTATTCTTAAACTGTGACCCCTGGTTCTGAACTCCCCCAACATCGGGAACATTTTTCTTGCAATTACAGTAAGTGAAAATCTAGCAGACAAGCAGGATGCTCTATCCAATCACTCCCATTTGAAGTCCACTATCTTCTACCGTTTCTACCCAGTGCTTGGTACTTACTTCCAGCAGCCACTGGTTGTCCTCCAGGATGCACTGAGCCTCAGCCAGATCTATGCCAGTCACCTGGGCGAATTTGACATAGAGACTCTCATGGCAGCGGTGCAACTCTTCCGACGCCTCCGACAGCCCGGGACTCTTGCACTGAGGCTGCTCCATGGCCAGAGCTGCAGTGAGCGACTCGCCAGCCCGGCAAACACTCGCCAGCCCCGCTCCCCAACCGCATCTATCCCCACCGCTGCTTCTGCTTCTATCCCCCTCTCTCCCTCCCCCCTCTCTCTGTCCCTCTCTCTCTCCCCCTCTCTCTCTCCCTCCCACCTCACTCTCCCCCCCTTTCTCTCTCTCTCTCCCCTCTATTACCGTTCTCTCTCCTCTCACCCCCCTCTCTCCCCCTCTCTCTCTCTCCCTCAGTCTCTCCATCTCTCTCCTCTCACCCCCCTCTCTCTCTATCCCCTTCCCTCTCTCTCTCTCTCTCTCCTCTCTCTCTCACCCCCACCTAACTCTCCCCCTCTCTCTCGCCCCCCTCTCTCCTCTCCCCTTCCCCCTCTCCTCGCGGACCGCTCTCCCCCTAGCTCTCTCTCCACCTCCCTCCCCTTCTCTTTCTTCTCTCTCTCCCCATCTCTTCCCCCCCTCCCCCCTCTCTCTCTAACTCTATCCCTCTCTCTCTCACCTTTCTCTCTCACCTCGCTATGTCCCCTTTCTCTCTCACCTTTCTCTCTCACCTCTCTATGTCCCTCTCTCTCTCTCCCCCCTCTCTCTCCCCCCCTCTCTCTCCCTCCCACCTCACTCTCCCCCTTACTCTCTCTACCCTCTCTCCCCTCTTTTTCTTTCTCTCCTCTCTCTCCTCTTCTCTTTGCCCCCCCTTCTCTCTCTCTCTCTCATTTCTCTCTTTCCTTTCTCTCTTTCCCCCTCTCTCTTTACCACCCCTCTCTCTCCCTCTCTCTCCCCTCTCTCCTCCCTCTCCCCCCTCTCTCTCCCCCACCCTCTCTCCCACCCTCTCTCCCCCTCTCCCTCCTCTCTCCTCCCCCTCTCTCCCACCTCTCTCCTCTCTCCCCCTCTCTCTCCATCCCCCTCTCTCCCCCCCCCCCTCTCTCCCCCCTCCCCCCTGTCTCTCTGCCTCCTTCCCCTCTCTCTCTCCCCCCCTCCCTTTGCAAGTCTCTGTCCCTTCAGCACAGAGACTCTCACGGCAGCGGCGCAACGCCTCCGACGCCTCCAACGGCCCGGGACTCTTGCACTGAAGCTGCTCCATGGCCGGAGCTGCAGCGAGCGACTCGCCAGCCCTGCAAACACTCGCCAGCCCCGCTCCCGGCATCGGTCCACTCCGTTGCTTCAGCCTCGGCTCTCCAACACCCGCGGCCCATGCAGTTTATATGAGCTTTGAATTTTTCGTTGATCACATAATTTCTCACGACAGACCGTGAGAAATTTGTGATCAGCATGAGAGTGTGAGAATTTGTCCAAATGAGTGATTCTCACGCTCAAAGCATGAGAATTGGCAGCCACATCCAACACATCATACCCCGACATTTCCAACGTAACCCCCCTCACCAGTCACACCTGTCCATCTCCCACCTCACTTGCCCTCTGCAGAGACTGCTCCCTTCAAAAACTCATTGGTTGACATCCCTACCCACCCAACCCTCTCCCCCCCCCTCCCCCCAAATGTATCGGAAAGGTACTTTCCCACTCTACCAAAGGGGATGTAACACCTGTCCTTGTCCCTATACCTCCTCCCTCATCTCCATTCAGGGACCACAGCAGTTCTTCCTGGTGAGACAAAGGTTCGCATGCACCTCCTCTAACATCATCTACGGCACCCGGTGTTCCCAATGTGGCCTGCTGTACATCAGTGATTTAAAGAGTAGACTTGGCAACCATTTCGCTAAACACTTGCGCTTGGTCCGCCAAGGCCTACTAGATTTCCTGGTTGCTAACCATTTTAACTACACTTCCCATTCCCATACTGACATTTCAGTCCATTTCCAGAATGAGACCACATGAAACTTGAAGAGCATCACCTAATATTCTGCTTGGATAGCTTAACAACAATGCAATTCCTTGTTTCCAAATTCCCTTATATTTTTGGTAGCTCTTATTCTTCTTTCCACTATCTCGTACTCTCAATCTTTCCACCCATGTTCTTCTCTTTATTCTCCTGCATTACAGTATGATTGTCCATATATTAACCTCAAAACATTGAAATATCAATGCTGATTTTGTACAATAAATGTTGTTTTTACATTGCAGGAAGCCCTAATTAGCTTTCAAGAAGCTTTGGATATGGCAATTGAAAGATCTGAACTAGAATTTACAAGCGATCCAACAGAATTGGCAGGTTTATATTACCTCATGGGTTGCTGCAATGTTAAGCTGAATAAACTGATCGAGGTGAGAATATTTTTCTAGAAATTGAATGGTGGCTGTCGAAATATATTAATTAATCAGTTTACAAAGAGTCAATATGCCTGCTGCTAAAGAAATGCAGTACATGCCTAAAGGACACAACGTGCTGGAGTAGTTCTGTGAGTCAAGCAGCATCTCTGGAGAACCAGGATAGGTGACTTGGGTCAGGACCATGAATCTGAACGGTGGAAGAGGATAGAGGGGGAATGAGGCAAATGGGTACAAATCCAAGTGGGGCACAGGGAAGAGAGAGAGGGTGGGGTGCTGTTTGTATGTCAGTTACCTATCCATGTTTTCCAGACATGCTGCTTGGCCTGCTGAATTATTCTCGCACTTTGTGTCCTTTTGTATAAACCAGCAAGTTCCTTATTTCTACAGTATGTGCCTAAGGTGACATCTTATGCTTGCTGTGGAATAGGCTTTGCGCTTGAAAAGGGCATTCTTTCATGAAAGCATGCAAAAAAAATACGGATATCTGGGATGAATGCCTGGTGTCAGAAGGCTGGAAAGCATTAAGGATTAAAACTATAGTCACCAATTGGCAAGTCATGGCCCTGTCTCACGGTGCGAGTTGACCCACGAGGTACCCCGAGTGAAAGACTCGTGGTTGTGTATGAGACTTCAAGTTTATGTTCAAATGTTTAACCGAGTTCCCACGGGTATGTCATTTCTGCGATGTTCCAAGTTCCTCCTCCGAGTTACCAAGTTCCTCTCCCGTTACTCTTGAGCCAACCGTGAATTAAGGTATGTTTTAATAAAGCAACAATGTTAAAAGACATCTCCATCCTGTGGCTTTGAGTTATTTCAGCGCGGCCGCATCTATTGATATGACCTACAAAGGGAAAATGCGCACCCTCCAGCAACCAATAACGTGGTAAGTGCATTTTTTGGTGCTTTATGTTTTTAAATACTGTATTTCCCGGGGTGGGGGGAGAGCCCAGTTCATTGTATTTGGGGAGTCTGGCGTTGTGAAGGAGGGGATTGGGGTCAGTAACCCACTTGCCACGCTCCAGTCTGAGTGCAGGTAGATGGGACTAGGAGACAGTAAACGGCACGGAGTAAAAGGGCAGAGATGGCCTGTTTCCGTGTTGTCATTGCTATATGGTTTTATTGTGGCCAGGGAGTGAATTAGCTTGGGTGGCTGCCGCAGCGCTCCGGGCACGGACAGCAGAACTGGCCGCCACTTCCGAGGAAGGAAGCAGCTCGGGTGACTGACTTTGAGCGGCCGCCGGGACCCGACAGCAGACACACACACACACAGATACACACAGACAGACAGAGAGACACACACACACACAAATACACACAGATACACACAGACACACACATATATATATATATATATATATATGATGTATATATTATATATATATATATTGTATGTATGTGTATATATATATATATATATATATATATAGTATATATATAGGCGAAAGATTTAGATTTGAAATGCAGGGGGATGATATTTCGCGGAGTTACCCAGTAGTAGGCAACCCAGGAACCACGCAAAGTATATATACAGCACATGGATATGTGTGTGTATATGTATATACACACACACACACATGTCCATGTGCTGTATATATACTTTGCGTGGTTCCTGGGTTGCCTACTGCTATATATATATATATATATATATATATATATATATATATATATATATATATATATATATATATATGTATAAATATATATATGTGTGTGTCTCTCTCTCTCTCTCTCTCTCTCTCTCTATGTGTGTATATATATATATATATATATATATATATATATATATATATAGTAGGCAACCCAGGAACCACTCAAAGTATATATACGTATATACACATATACATATACACATACACATATACATATACACAGGTCTGGGGAAGACAGAGAGGGGAACAATGAGGTCACGGAAGTTTAGTGGGGAATCTCATTGGTTATTATGTGGGAAGGAAGTCCAGATGCTGGTTTAAAGATAGACGAAATGCTGGAGTAACTCAGCGGGACAGGCAGCATCTCTGGGTAGTGGTCTAAGGAAGGGTCTCGACCCGAGACATCATCATTCCTTCTCTCCGGAGATGCTGCCTGTCCCGCTGGGTTACTCCAGAATTGTGTGTGTGCGAGAGTTACTCCAGCATTGTTCGTGTGTGTGTATGAGTTACTCCAACATTGTGTGTGTGTGTGAGTTACTCCAGCATTATGTGTGTGTGTGTGTGTGTGTGTGTTACCCCAGCATTGTGTGTGTGTGTGTGTGTGAGTTACCCCAACATTGTGTGTGTGTGAATCATGAATTGCCAAGACACAAAGCACTGTAGATACAAATAATGTCATACACAAGAAAGGGCAGATGCTAGTTGACAAAAGTGAACACATGGGGCTGGAGAAATTTGAAAATGTCATCCCATCACCCATTCCTTCTCTCCAGAGATGCTGCCTGCCCGCTGAGTTAAAAGAGTTCCCACGGTAGACTCGCGAATCACTAAGGTAAACGCACGGGCCACCACGTTATAAACGAGTTTAAAATGTTTCAATTTTTAACTTGAACTGTAAATTTGACTCGTGGAAAAAATCAAACACGAGTTACCAAGTTTCACGGGTACCTGCCGTTAGCACCATGAGTCGCTAATTTGTTCGCAAGAGTTCCGACGTTCCCGCTACGTTTAGTGTACGTGATTACCGCGAGTGACAACTCTGGGTCACTCGTGGGTCAACTCGCACCATGAGACAGGGGTTTAAAGCTATCAGTGTGAGGGATGGTAGAGTTGCAATAGGGGTGAGGCTTGGTTTGCCTACCTGGAATTTTACTGGGTTAAATCAGTGCTCAGAGGGTCCAATCGTTGGTAGTGCAATTAGCCGATAAGTTTGTGGAAAGTTACAAGTTTGGGTTAGGTTGAATGTTTGGTTCTGCCCTTCCACTCACCTCCAAGAGAGTGTTGTGTAAAAGCAAACAATTTAAAGACTATGTGAAGTGGTTTCCAGCGCATTAGAGTGATAGCACTGCTGGATACCACTGTTTGTATCTAGATTCTTCCATATGTTTGTCACATACATAGAGAACCCAGAAGTAAAATCACAGTTTTTGGGGACAAAGAGAAAATTCCCTGCTCTACTGTTTATTTTTATAACTGAAGTTGAATTGAGTGTTCCTTAGTATAGTACATGCACGTTAATACTTTTTCTTAGAATTAATATTTGATATTTTTCAGGCAATAGATTCATTTAATAAAGCACTCAAAATGTACTCAAATTTTGCTAATGCATATTATCAGCGTGGATTGTGCAGAATGAAGCTTCGTGAAATAAATGCCATCTATGACTTTCACAGAGCACTTGCAATCAACCCCCAACTCTTTGAGGTATTGACATTTTTCAGTCTTTGTTTCTAAACATGCTCAAAATGTATTAATTGATTGATAAATGTTCAATACCTATACATAAGCTGACATTATTTATGTACTTGTTACTTTTTTTGAAACATTGAGAACACTAATTGATCATATTTCATAGAATATTGATGAAGTTATGAAATTGCTTCAAATACAGTTAAAACATGTTTAGAAATTTCAGAAGCTTTAGCGACGACGTTTGAAGGAATTATGGATGTTTAAACATTATGTTGCAATCCTGTTCCAAATTCCAGGTTATGATTTTGCTCCTATCAGCTCGATTACTTTCTGCCATGTACAAATACTTGTGCATCATGGTGATCTTGTGGTTCTGGGTTCTGATGGTGTTTTTGTGTTTGAACTTCATGCTGTTGTAGGGCAGGACCCCAATTATAAAAGATGGTATTGTGAAGTGTGCTGTAGGAATATAGGATTCAGCGTGGTGGGAGAAGGGATGGGTGTTTTAAATATTAGAGTAGAGCAATATGGAGGCCGTAATTTCAACTGCAAGAATTTAAAACAAAGTTATTTGTCACCTTAGAAAGCTAACATTAACCATTACATATATTAAAATGTTGAGCAATTACCACGATATTCACTTGTCCTGAGATTCCTACCCTTAATATTAAATGGATAGGTATATGGACGTGAAGGGAATGGAGGGGTATGGTCTGAGTGCAGGTAGATGGGACTAGGGGAAAACAAATGGTCGGCACGGACTGGAAGGGCCGAGAGGGCCTGTTTCCGTGCTGTAATTGTTATATGGTTATATGGTTATATCTGAAACTTTGATCTCTAATCCCCTTCCTGGATCTTAAACCTCGCTTTTATTTTTCCAGCGATGTCTGATGCACAGTTAAGTAGTTAGTTGGCCAAATGTTAAGACCACGTATCTCTCATACCAGTACTGACTTTAGAATAACAAGGTCCAAAGCACAAAATATGTGGCTTCGTAAATCCCATTTATGACGAATGTTAACACAAATCTATACCCCTCGGCATTTTACAGATATTGAATACATTTTAACTTTTGGATGGGAAGCCCACTGAAAAAGCCAGGCTACCACATGCTCTTACAGTGAAGGGTAGAACCAGATTGTTGAAATGAAACAATGAGTTGACCAGTCCAAACTGTTAGAGCATCATCTTTGAGTATTTGTTATTTTAATTAGTTAAATTAAGCACAGGTTCAGTGTAGAATTTCAATGTGGAATTTCACAATGAACACTAAAAATTATAACTTAAGTGAGTGCTACGGAATGATAAGCAAATGTAAAAGGTAATCGAGGGGTATGAAATATCACTATAGAAGCACTATTTTTATTATGTTATGAGGGTCTTCGGGATGGAAACAAGGAATGTTATATTTCACAGAAGGCATCAACATCTAACCAGTAATTTGCTAGGTAATTAATAATTTAGTAACCTGAAATACACTTTCCTTTTAATTGATCTACTTAAGATCCAGGGTACTGCATCCACGGGGTATACTTTTTTCATTTACATTTGAACTGAGACTACTCTTCTTCTTCTTACTTATGGCATGCACAGCCTAAAGTTGTAGGACAACTTGTTCTGTTTGATCTTATATGATTGTGCGCACCAGGTTGATTGCATTTGTCGAAACAGGGCAGACCACGTGAAGGTTGCAATCTCCCACCTCAACTGAGACTACTGTTTTAAGATAAATCCAGAAATTATTTCATGATAAACATCTTTTACCAGAAATGTGTTTATTATATAATGAGAAAGTTGAGGTGAATGCTGTGAAGCATTTAAGGTGTAGCTGGATAAATGACACTGAAAGAGATGAAAGATTATGCTAAGAAGATTAGATGAACTAGAATTGGCTTGTTCAGCCAAAATGGCCTGTTTATGTTCTGTATATGTTGTGTAGCTATTTTGTATGCCCAGACTCTGGGGTTAGGACAACAACGATAGAGTTTGGAAACCCAAAAGATCCTGCAAGATGGTTCATACTTTACAAATCTGAATTATTGATTTCTTCATATTGGTGTTTGGCCACTCTTGGATTTCTCATCTATTTCTGGTCAGCAGAGAGTCTCAAAGTTTCCGACTGCCTAGATTAATTGTGTGTCCCACCAGCAGGATCCACTTCCTGCAGGGGAAAGCTTAATCAAAGACCATAGAAAGTAGAAGCAGGAGTGGGCCATTTTCAAGAGAGAGTTAGATTTAGCTCTTAGGGCTAAAGGAATTAAGGGATATGGGGAAAAAACAGGAACGGGGTACTGATTTTAGATGATCAGCCATGATCATATTGAATGGCAGTGCTGGCTCGACGGGCCGAATGGCCTACTGCACCTATTTTGCTATGTTTCTATTTGATTCTTCATGTCATGGATGTGATTTCAGTAAAATCATCGCCGATCACAAGTTGCCTTGATCGTGCCAGTTTCCTATATTAACTCTATAATGACTCACTATGCTCTGGGTAAAGGCATTCAGATGGTTTAGAGATGCCCCTTCGAACCACTGAATCCACGTCAATCATCAATTCACACTAGCTTTACTGGCTTTATCTTGCATTAAACGTTATTTATGTTATTCCCTTTATCATGTAACTGTACACTGTGAATGGCTCGATTGTGATCATGTATCGTCTTTCCGCTGTGGTTAGCATGCAACAAAAGCTTTTCACTGTACCTCGATACATGCAACAATAAACTAAACTATCTAATTCCCACTGTGTAGTTCTAGTTCCATCTAATCCCACTTTCTCATCCACTCTCTACACACTAGCGGCTATTTACAGTGGCCAATTATCCTACAAACCTGCACGTCTTTAGGATGTGGAAGGAAACCAGAGCACCTGGAGGAAACCCATGCGGTCACAGGGAGAACATGCCTACTCCACACAGACAGCACCCGAGGTCAGGATCAAAATGGGGTCACTGGTGCTGTGAGGCAGCTGCTCTCCCACTATGCCGTCCCTAAAATTCAAAACTAATATTGCGTAATGAGGCAGAGATTGATCAATGCCTTTTTATCTCTTCAACAATGCCTTAGAAGAAAAATAATTCCTTTACAACATTTAATATCCAAGATTACTTCATATATAATTTTCCCAATAAACAGAATGACAAAGAAAGTGGCTTTTTATAATATTTCCATTGTCTCTGTAGGTTTACCTAAGCCGAGCTGTGTACTATGCAATGCAGCAGCGCTATCTTAAGGCCATTCTAAGCTGTAATGAAGCACTGAAGGTTCAACCCAAGAGTGCAAGAGCCTTTCTTTGTAGAGGAGCACTGAAATATCATGCTAAGGTGTGTGAAACTTTTTTTCTATTTATTTTAGTGGTTGATAGATGAATATGATTGTGGTGTTATTTTAGCAATCAAATCTAAGGTAAACTTTCAACTGTATATTACATTTTTGCCAGCTGATGTGAGATACAGACCTTTGTTTCCAACCTCACCAGCAGAAGGAAAATACATTCTGTAAACTCATTGCCTGAAATATCTCTCACACTAAGATTATTATCCCAGGTGACAAACCCTATTTCAGTGAATGGTGCAAATAGGTATCTCAGAAGCAGAATCAGGTATTCCTAAAAATCATGAGGTGTCTTACCTAGAAATGTAAGATGCTATAGTACAGGATGACATACCTTCTGAACAGCATGCAACAGATCGAATAGCAATCTCATTATCAAGGGATCAGATCAAGGTTCTGCAGTTTAACCTCATCTAGTCATGAAAAATGATGTAAATAGGGATGGAGATTCTGAGAATAATCTAATCATCAATGGCAGTAGGGCCTAGCATATGATTGCTAGAAATAAGGCAAAAGCATTTACCACCATGTTCAACCAGAACAGCAGAATAACTGATGCACCTGTTTTCTCAAGTGATTCCACCATCAGAGAAACTAGTCTGTTGAAAAATCAAAGCTTATGGGGTTCAGACAACTGCATTACTGAAGTATTGCCTCTAGAACTAGCTTGACTGTTCTGGTACAGTTACAATGCTGACATCTACTTGACAGCATTGATATGTTCTGTTCATAAATACAAACTAATTATCATTTGTTTAGTTTGCTTTCAAACATTAGCAAACTTGTGGAAAGTGTGATTGATGTTACTTTTCGGAGGCAGTTATTCACCTATGCCCACCTACTCTCATAATCACTTGACTCCATATATCATTGTAGCTGCAATCTAAACAAGGATCATAGAGCTGAATTGCACAGAGGTGGTGAACATGTCTGTCTTTGACCTCAACAACATTTGATTAAATATGGTATCAAAGATCCTTGGGAAAACTGAAGAAACAGGCATCAATAGAAAGTACTCCAAGGGTTGAAGTCAAACTTCAGACACGGTGAAGCTGTTGTGGCTCATGGAGTCTCCCATTGCGAAAACAGCTCCTTCAGCCCATGAAGCCTACGCTAACCATCAACAACTTATAAACATGAATCAAATATACTCTCCCCATATTCCCATCTACTCTTCCAGGTTCTAAGTCCCAATTAACCTCTAAGGGCAATTTACAGTGACAAAATTCCTAGTCTGAGGACATCATGAAATAGATTCCACAAGCAATGTCCTGGACCCAACCGTCTGCAGCCTTTCATCAATGACTTTCCTCTCACTAACAGAAATAGGGATGTGTGCTGATGATTGTGTAATGTTTCAAATTTCATTTTGAACTATTAGGCAAATGAAACTGCCCATGCCTGTATCTAGTAAAGTCGAGATAGTAATCAGACCATTTGACAAGTAATATTCATGCCACAGAAGTATCTAAAATGGGATAAGAAACATTAACCATTTCTCAGTCCACAGATGTTGCCTGATTTGCTAAGCAATTCCAGCACTTTCTGATTTTACTATAAAAGAGAGTCTAATTACTTAGCCCTGACATTCAAAAGCATTACCATTAAGGAGATTCCTTAATTAACATCCTGTGCTTTGCCATTGACCGAAACCAAACTGTACCAGATAAACAATGGCTACAGGAATTAGTTCAGAGGTTGGATATCCTCAAATGAATGTGTCACTTTTTGACTCAGCCTTTCCTCCATCTACAAGGCACAGATTGGTGAAATACTCTCCACTTGCCTGATTAAATGTAGCACCAGCAATTCTCAAGGGACTTAAAGCATTGATTGGCACCCCATTAAATACCCTAAACATTATTCCCTCCACCACTGCATCAGGTATTGGATAAGCTCTAGATGTTAGGAGAATAAAATGTGATCTCATTGAAACATCCAAATTCTTTAGGGGCTTTGGGCTGGGGTGCCAAAAACCAAGGGTCATAATCTGAAAAATATGGGTTGATCATTCAAGCTAAAATAAAAATAAATTTCTTCACCTGGAACGTGATAAATATTTGGTATTTCCTATCCAAGTGGATAGTGTTCTACGGCTCATTTCTAAATTATATTCAAGGCATGGACAAATAGATTGTTAGATAACGAGAATTTAGGAATATTGGATAATGAAGTGGTAAAAATTGAATGACAAAGCAAATACATGGGGTGGTCAGTATGCTCGTACTAAAAGAGCATATTCTTTAACTTAGTTACCTGGTGGAAATGAGGTCACACCCAGTCTGCGAATCTGTGCATGCAATACATTCCAGGAACTTAATAACAGATGTGTGAAATTAATTGAACTACCATTGTATAAACACCTAGGATGGCCACCACCCATACTGTCAGGAACGCTGTCACCTAATTCATCATGTACTCCACAGTGAGCATTTTAGTCTCTCAAAAAATGGCAAGAATGGGCTTCATGCTGTACTGATAGTCATCCAAGAAATTGAAGATGACCCTTGTGTTCCACGACATCTCTGGCAGGCAGGACAATGCAGTAAGCAATAAATATGCATTCATATGAGACTACCTATGTGGGCTGCCCTGTTGAAATCCCTATTCAACTCCTTTGCAAAGAATTAGTAGGCAACTTTGCCATCTGACAATCCAAGTTCCCTATTCAATTGTCCTGAATGTACTACATGTGTGGAACATTAGTTTCTACAATACCCATGATGGCAGAATGTGAGATGATACTTGGAAGTCTTCATTCCATTGCTGGGGTTAATATCCAAGAATGATAAGCAGGTGAAAGTTCACGGGATTCTCCGATGACAATGGCAAGTAGGCATGGTAATGGTGTGGTCAGGATGAAAGTAACAGCATAGTTAACTAGGCGCAAAAATGAATAGAGGTATGAGATATTTTTTTATGAGGGCAGTAGTCATCTGAAAGCCCCAATTCTCAGCGTGAGGCAGTCTCCTGTTCAGCACGCTCCTCCACTTTTCAATCTTGCCAACATTGACCTTAAAGTTGGTTATTTATGAAGCTGAGAGTTCCCGACCCCTTCACAAACCGCCGATCCAACCTCCTCACTGGCCCGAACTTCTGGCTGACCACCAGCCCGACCACCTCGTCGACCATCGGCCCGACCTCCTCGCCGACCATCGGCCCGACCTCCTTGCCAACCTCTTGCTGACCTACCTTCTCACCAACCACTGGCACCCTCACCGACTGCTGGCCCGACCTCCTCGCTGACCCTACCTCCAACTGCATACTTTCCCCTTATATTCAAACTCCCTAAGTGCAGGATCTCACATTTGCTCAAATTAAACTTCATCAGCTGTTTCTCCACCCATTTGTGTAGTTGATCTATATCCTGTTGTCTTGGTGTTGTCTGCAAACATGCTAACTAACCCATTTATGTAATGGTCATTTACAGTGGCTTGCAAAAGTATTCATACCCCTTGAACTTTTCCACATTTTGTCACGTTACAACCAAACGTAAATGTATTTTATTGGGATTTTATGTGATAGACCAACACAAAATGGTGCATAATTGTGAAGTGGAAGGAAAATGATACATGTTTTCAAATTTTTTTACAAATAAAAAACTGAAAAGTGTGGTGTGCAAATGTATTCAGCCCCCTTTACTCTGATACCCCTAAATAAAATCCAGTGCAACCAATTGCCTTCAGAAGTCACCTAATTAGTAAATCAAGTCCACTTGTGTATAATCTTATCTCAGTATAAATACAGCTGTTCTGTGAAGGCCTCAGAGGTTTGTTAGAGAACATTAGTGAACAAACAGCATCATGAAGCCCAAGGAACACACCAGACAGGTCAGGGATAAAGTTGTGGAGAAGTTTAAAGCAGGGTTAGGTTATAAAAAATATCCCAAGCTTTGAACATCTCACAGAGCACTGTTCAATCCATCATCTGAAAATGGAAAGAGTATGGCACAACTGCAAACCTACCAAGACATGGCCGTCCACCTAAACTGACAGGCCGGGCAATGAGAGCATTGATAAGAAAAGCAGCCAAGAGGCCCATGGTAACTCTGGAGGAGCTGCAGAGATCCACAGCTTAGGTGGGAGAATCTGTCCACAGGACAACTATTAGTCGTGCACTCCATAAATCAGGCCTTCATGGACGAGTGGCATGAAGAAAGCCATTGTTGAAACAAAGCCATAAGAAGTCCCGTTTGCAGTTTGCCACAAGCCATGTGGGGTCACAGCAAACATGTGGAGGTAGGTGCTCTGGTCTGATGAGACCAAAATTGAAGTTTTTGGCCTAAATGCAAAATGCTATGTGTGGCGGAAAACTAACACTGCACATCACCCTGAACACAACATCCCCACTGTGAAACATGGTGGTGGCAGCATCATGCTGTGGGGATGCTTTTCTTCAGCAGGGACAGGGAAGCTGGTCAGAGTTGATGGGAAGATGGATGTAGCCAAATACAGGGCAATCTTGGAAGAAAACCTGTTAGAGTCTGCAAAAGACTTGAGACTGGGGTGGAGGTTCAGCTTCCAGCAGGACAACGACCCTAAACAAAGAGCCAGAGCTACAATGGAATGGTTTAGATCAAAGCATATTCATGTGTTAGAATGCCCCAGTCAAAGTCCAGACCTAAATCCAATTGAGAATCTCTGGCAAGACTTGAAAATTGCTGTTCACAGACGCTCTCCATCCAATCTGACTGAGCTTGAGCTATTTTGCAAGGAAGAATGGGCAACAATTTCAGTCTTTAGATGTGCAAAGCTGGTAGAGACGTACCCCAAAAGACTTGCAGCTGCAATTGCAGCGAAAGGTGGTTCTACAAAGTATTGACTGAGGGGGGCTGAATACTTTTGCACACCACACTTTTCAGTTTTTTATTTGTAATAAAATTTGGAAACCATGTATCATTTTCCTTCCCCTTCACAATTATGCACCACTTTGTGTTGGTCTGTCACATAAAATTCCAATAAAATATATTTACGTGGTTGTAACGTGACAAAATATGGAAAAGTTCAAGGGATATGAATAATTTTGCAAGCCACTGTATGTAAATCATAAATAACAGAGTGACCAGCACAGATCCGTACTGAATTCCACTGGTCACAGACCTTCAGTCTGAATAATGATCTTCCACCACTTGGATGGAAATGTAAATAGGTTGGTTAGTAAGTTGGTTTGTGTTAAAATTGAATACTTGTAACTTTGTTGGCGCCCTTTATGTGGCGACTCTTTGCATACCTTGGGTATGTAATACAAAGAATATCACTGCGACTGGTTATATGTGACAATAAAGTATCATTCATTCATTCATTCATTCAGACGGCACCAAGATTGCACGGACAGCGATGAAGGCTATCAAAATATATAGCATGATAAAGTCTATCAAAACCTTCCACCAAAATGAGTGTAAAAGGTCATTCCCGTAATGCCTGAGCGAAATACATACCACTATATTAAACCGTTTCATATTTAATTTTATCTCTCCCTTCATGTTTGATCACTGATTAATGGTTTTATTATCTGTGCTGAGAGGAACCTTACTTCTGACTCAACATGTCAAGTAAAAATGTTGTTTAACATTTATTAATGTCAATTTATCTTTCATTGTAGTTATATCACTTGGCAATTGAGGACATAACTGCTGCAATAAACATTGATGAGACCTGCATCTTGGGTTACTTTAACAGGGCTGTCAGTTATCAACAAGCAAATGATCTTCAAAAGGTATATATAGAAAAGATAAAGCGAGATTCATGAAGCTGAGTGAAACATAAATGAAAAATGATATTACTGAGTAGTATGCACTACAGTTATCAAAAGTTCCAATATCCGGTGCTATTTCTTCCATGAAGTAACTATAAAATGAATGTTGATAAGAGGCAGATATTTCCAAAGAGTTGTGATATGATTGACATTCTGATCAATTCCCCCCACAATTCGCTCCTCTGCTATGTATTGCAATACATTTCTATAGATGTCTGCATCTTCCCACGATTCCCAATAGGGCATTCATGTGTAAAGCTAACGATTAAGTTGGGGACAAGCTTGATTTAATCTTTTCTCAATATAAACACGTGCATGCCTTCTTTTACTGTGAGACATGATTGGTTACCCTGTTGGAGATGTCACAGGTTACCCACTTCCTTGCCTGGCCTCTGCTGTACCATAACTGATTTTTTTATCACATTCTAACAAAAATGTAGTAATATTTGGTCATGGTTGTATAGAATAATTACTGAGATTGCAAGATCTGAATCATTCTACAAAACCACATCTACTTATTTAATGTTAATTGTGGAGTTGTTACAGCCATTAATTTTAATCCTTCGGATTTAGACTTCGTAGTGTAGAAATTTTACTGCACAACTGTTTATCCAGACTTTAAGTGAACCCCTCACTGAAAAAGAAGATCAAATTGTACATGCTGAATATATGCACTTAAATGCCAAAAATAAAGCACCATAAAGTATTTAGCAGATATTGTACATATACAAATGATTACAAGGCATTGCTACAATGAACAAGTCAACATTTTAATATCCATGTAACTGAATGTGAAATTGGGAAGAATAAACTTTGGAACTTTTGGCAGTGTTCCAAATATGCATACAACTGCCAGCTAGCATTACCTCTCCACTGGCCAGATATACCATTTAACCTGATATGCCAATTCAATTGCCCACAGTTTGATGTCTGACTGTCATCCTCCATTATCCCTTATTGCAGGGTACTGCTTTTTTTTTACAGCAGTTTTAAACTATTATTTGGTATTGCTGGTGAGTTGCTCCTGTCTCTTCAGTTCCTAAGTTTTAGAAAATCAAGGTGCCAGCTGCACCATTTAAGCAGAGGAGTGATTTCAGCACCTTCCAATAGCAATGTACAATAGGAAACACCCTTTAGATATTAGGTTTTCATGTACCGGAGGCAGGGTGATTTGAATGAGGGATTTAATTTCTTTGGAATGTATCATAACAGCAGATGATATCATGGAAGGAAAATAATTTATTGACACCATTGAGGGTATTTACTGTAATAATAAGCAAAGTATTAATTTGATTGTGTGCGCATTTGAAAGCAGGTTTTGTGCGGAAGGGGTTAAATGACAAAAAGTTACAACACAATGGTAACCTGCCATGGCTTCCATGGTTATCTGAGTACAACATGGTTGTTGCTTTTAGGATTTTAATTTTAAAATTATAGTATATTTTTGAACTGAATACTAAAGTGAATAGATAGATGGCCGTAACTGAAGTACTAACTGAGCATACTGAAAAATGCTTATATCTACAGCTATATTTCTCACATTCATATTTTCATGGAAAATGCATACCTCAAATAATATTTTTCAGGCACTGAAAGATTATGGGATAATCCAGCTTCTTGGGTGCAAAAAGAAATTAAATCTGAAGGCATTAATTAATCGCGGTCTACTGTATCTGAGCATAGAAGATTACTACAATGCATCGCAGGTTAGTATTCCAAAGACAAGAGAAAAACAACATAAAAACCTTGGTGGTTACCAAAAAAATTAGTTGAATGGTTTCAATGATGAATGTTTGCAGAGTAGAGGAGGTTGAGAGTATGTACTATCAAAGGGTATAACTTATTAAATCTAGGATAGAGTGCCGAAAGGCAGTCTGCACAATGGCACAGCTGGCTGAGGAGCTGCCTCCACAGTACCAGAGATCCATGTTCGATCCTGACCTCGGATGCTGTCTGTGGAGAGTTTACACATTCTTCCTGTGACTGCGTGGGTTTCCTCTGGGTGATCCCAAGGACATGTAGGTTTGTAGGTTAATTGGCCCCAGTGAATTGTCCCTAGTGCGGGTGCAAAAGTGGGGTAACATAGAACTGGTGTGAATGGGTGATCAATTGTCGCTGTGTACTCAGTGGGCCAAAGTTTCCATGCTGAACCTCAAAACTAAACAGAACCTCTGTAAAGGGGAGATGCATTGTGACAGGTGCAAGCACTAGCCAGCATTCTCCAGTCAAAGGCAAAATGGAAGAATGGAAGATATGATGTAATATGGTAAAGCAGTCTCCATGATATACCAGCTGAGGATTTTCACTCCATAATTAGCTTCAACCTTAGCCAAGCTGTTTCAGTGCAAATATAACACTGGTATCTATGCAAAAATGTGGTAAATTGACATGCCACATCCTGCCTGCATCATTGAGAAATTGAGTCTGGCTAATTGTTACTCCATCAGTCTACTTTTAATCAGTAGCATAATGATGGAGACTGTGTGCAATCAAGCAGCACTCCCTCATCAACAAGTTACTAACATGCAATTATAGTCCTGCCGAGACCATCTCAAAGATATAATAGCTGAATTCTTGAGCTAATGCAAAAATAACACTTTTAAAAAATATTATCTTTAAAGTTTTTGGAGACCAATTTAAATAGTAATTAATTTTTTTTAAAGGGTTACTGAATGTCCTTAAATATTTGTAAAATAACATGCTCATTTGAAAGTCAGCCAGCGTCTGTGGAAAGAGACCAGCAGATCACATTTCAGGTCAAAGAACTTTGGCAGTTAACTCCCTCTCTGTGGATGGTACCTGACTTGCATTTGCATTTTTACTTCAGATTTCCAATATCTGCAGGTGTTTGAGTTTCTTGTGTTTGGAGATCTTCGCAAGGTAAGTGCAGACTTTGAGGACAGACAACCAGTGAACTCAGCTTGATCAGTGGAATATCTAGGAAACTGAATAATCATTGTGAATCCATCTTACCACAAGTTTAATTATCTGATTTTAAATATTTTAATTTATAGGATTTTAAAGCAGCAATTGTGGAAGATCCTCAAAATCCCAACATACATCATGCGATGGCAATCAGCTATCATAAGTAAGTCACAATATAAAAGTTACTTTAACAAGTTCCCCTTTGAGGTTTCAACCCAAGTTATAGCAGGAAAATAGAAAATTTGAAAGTTCAAGTTCCAGATTTCCCAAACAATAGGAAGTATATTTCCTAAAGTTGTAACATTATACAATTGAAAATTAGATACTTCTTACTCGAAAAGGGGTGGGGATAAGTAGAACTCCAATAACCCTCCATCCAATGGTTTGGCATCTGGCACACCAGATAATATCTGCTGCGCTCGCTGCCCATTCACTTGGGCGTTGGTTCATAAGTTCCTAGGTTATAGGAGCAGAAATAGGCCATTCAGCCCATCATGTCTACTCTGCCATTCAATCATGACTGATCTATCTTTCCCTCTCAACCCTATTCCCCGGCCTTCTCCCCATAACCCCTGACACCTGTACTAATTGAGAATTTGTCAATTGCATTAAAAATATCTATTGGCCTCCACAGCCTTCTCTGGCAATGAATTATACAGATTAACCACTCTCTGACTAAAGAAATCCCTCCTCGTCTTTCTAAAGCTATGCCCTCCAGTTTTAGACTTCGCCCTAGTGGAAACATCCTCTCCACATCCACTCTGTCCAGGTCTTTCATTATTCGGTAAGTTTCAATGAGATAGCCCCTCATCCTTCTAAACTCCAGTGAGTACAGGCACAGTGTCGTCAAACATTCATCATATGCTAAGCCAATCATTCCTGGGTTCATTCTTGTAAACCTCCTCTGGATTCCCTCCAATGCCAACTCATCCTTCTTCAGATATGGAGCCTAAAACAGCTCACAATACTCCAAATGCAGTGTCTTATAAAGCCTCAGCATTCCACCCTGTTTGTATATTCTAGTCTTGAAATAAATGCATTTGCCTTCCTTAGTACCGATTTGACTCGCAAATTTACTCTACCAGCACTCCTAAGTCAATCTGCACTTCCGAATTCTGAATTCTCTCTTGGTATTTAAAAATAATCCACGCCTTTATTCCTACTACCAAATTGCCTGACTCCACACTTTGCTACTTAGTGTTCCATCTGCCACTTCTTTGCCCACACTCCCAACCTGTCCAAGTCCTTCAGCATACTCCCTGCTTTCTCTATACTACCTGCCTCTCCACCTATCTTCATTTCATCTGCAAACTTGGTCACAAAGCCTTCAACTTCCTCATCAGAATTATTGATATACAACGTGAAGTGTAGTAGCCCCAGCATAGAACCCTGTGGAACACCGCTAATCACTGGCAGCCAACCAGAAAAAGCCCACTTTGTTGTCAGTCCTTGCCTTCTGCCATCCATCCAACCTGCTATCCTTGCTAGTATCTTCCCTCTGATACCATGGTCTCTCATCTTTTTTAGCAGCCTCACGTGACACCTTATCAAAGGCCTTCTAAATATCCAGATCAACATCCACTGACTCTTCTATGTATCTCCTTTGGCTATTTACTTCCTCAAAGAATTCCAATAGGTTCATCAGGCAAGATCTCCCATTCACAAAACCATGCTGACTTTGGCCTATTTTATCTTGTGCTTCTAAGTACTCAGGAACCTCATCCTTTATAATGGACTCTAAAATCTTACCGACCGCTGAAGTCAGGCTAACCAGCTTATAGTTTCCACTCTTCCGCTTCACTCCTGTAGAAGATATTAATTTAGAGGGAAATTAAAGGAAAACTAAAAGTAACATTGCTTCAAGAGATTTTATTACATTATATCATGGAGAGATGGCGGTAATAAACTGCTCACCAGTTCTCTGACTTCACAGCAGAATTAGCTGACAATTATACTGTGCAGTAAATAACTTTTGTTTATTTTTGTTAGATACTATTCTACAAAAATATTATATCAACCACATGGGTACCAATTATTTAATTAGTCATAACATACTGTTCACTTATGTTAATCTTATTCAACAACAAATGATTAATACAATTCAAACACAATACAAAGGCCTCTTGACATTATTCTAAGCCATTCGTAAGCCTCCCATTTACTTCAAAGTATCTACGCTACTAGCGGTAGGGTGCGCAGGTGATCTACTGTAACTTCTCAGAGAAAGTTAAACAAACTTTGTTATCTCCTTCTATTTACATTTACCATCCACCCTTCATAACATTCCCAGACAGGAGGTAAAAACATCTAAACTACTTTGCCGTTTCCCAAGGATTTTCTTCTACACCTGGTCAGGACAAAGGTTTCCAATAGCACCTCCAATACTCTTTCGTTACCTTGTTCAATTCCAATCAAAATTAAATAAAGAAGGATATTCATTTTTCTTCCACAGTTCCCTTCTTGAACAGTGGAGTATTATGTGCAATTTTCCAATAGTCTGGAACCAGTCCTGATTCTAATGACTCTTAAATGACCACTAGTAATATCTCCACAATCTTGAAAGCCACATCCTTCAAAACTCTGGGGTGCAGTCCATCTGGACCAGGTGACGTCCACCTTTAGACCTTTCAGCTTCCCAAGCGTCCCCTGACTCTCATGAATTTCAGGCACATGCTGGTGTCTTCCACTGTGAAGTGCAAAAATTGTATTCAATTCATCAGCGATTTCTTTATTCCTCATTATAACATCTCCAGCATCATTTTCCCAATCCTCAAGCTTGCCACTAATCTTTGCAACGTTATATGACTTATCTTTTAGTTTTATGCCATCTTTGACTTCCCTTGTCAGCCACGATCGCCTTATTCTCCCCTCAGAATCTTTCTTCCTCTTTGGAATGAAAAGATCCTGCGTCTTCTGAATTATTCCCACATATTCTTGCCATTGCTGATCCACCGTCATTCTTTCTAAAGTTCCTTTCCAGTTAACTTTAGCCAGCTCTTCCCTTTTGCCGTCGTTGTCACCTTTGCTCAACAGTGACACAGACACATCCAATTTCATCTTCTTCCTCTAAAATTGCAGGTTGATTTTTATTGTCATGGTCACTGCCTCCTCGTGGTTCCTTTACCTTAAGCTTCGTAATCAAATCCGGTTCATTACACAATACTAAATCCAGAATTGCCTTTTCCCTGAAATGCTCAACTACAAGCTGCTCTAACAAACCATCTCATAGGCATTCTACAAATTCCCTCTCTTGGGGTCCAGTACCAACCTGACTTTCCAGTACCAACCTGATTATGACCTGCATATTGAAATCCCCCATGACCCCATAGCCTTTCTTATATGTTGATTGTAGTTCCCATGTTCCTTTTACATTGAAAATGTAAAATATGTAACCTGTCTAAAGAATGGTCTCGACCCGAAACTTCACCTATCCATGTTCTCCAGAGATGCTGCCTGACCTGCTGAATTTTGTGTTTTAATCAACATCTGCAGCTCCTTGTTTCTCTCTTCTTCATTTTATACTTACCTGGTTCATTGGATTGTTACAAAAAATAATAATTAAAATATATTGGGATGCAACAAGAAATATCATCTGATAGTGTAAAAAATCTGCTAATTGACACCACCAAAATCCTGTGAAGGATTATCATTACAACCATAATCAAAGTTGTACTGACTGCAACTATCTTTCTTACAGATTAGATAATGTTGAAACAAAATCAGAGAATTACTCCCCTTAGTACAATTTTGTGTCACAAGAACTCAAATCTCAAAGAAAGTAAAGAATACTATTCTAATCTATCCTCAGAGTCCTCCTGACACTTGTCTTTTACCCATATCCTTGTAAACGAGTCTTCAATTTTTATATCAACAATTTTCTGTTATAATGCAATTAAAAAGGAAAGATTCTTTGGCTCCTATTCAAGGATGACAAGCATTTTGTCACTGACAAATCAAAGAATTATTGTAAAAAAATATTGTGTTTTGCTCAAGATCCCAACACCTATAGTTCCTTATGTTTAAGAATTATTTTAAATGCATTTAAAATCAATGTCAGACTTTCACATTACTACCCAGATGTAAACCACCTTTATACAAATCAATGAAAATAAAAAGTAGGCAGCCGATCTACCACCCTATAACATATGCATAGCAAGTTAAAAGTAAAAAAAATGTTTGTTCTGTGTACTGTATGTTAGGAATAAAGACCCCAAACACGCTACGGCTGTTTGAACAGTCGTTTTATTTTAGAAATAGATCATACCTTTAAAAAGAAATAATATAACCCACAGTAGGAAGAATGAACTACTTATCTTAGTGTATTTAATGTGTTTGAGACTCCACTATTTAGAAGAAGCTGTGAACTGTTTCACCCAAGCTGTGAAATTGGACCCATTTTTTGCGGATGCATATAATGGACGTGGAAATGTATATATGGATAGTGGTCACCCAGCTGGAATAAAGCAAGCACAGAAAGATTTTGTTCGAGCACTTCATTTAAATCCGAGATGTGTGAAAGCCAGAATCAATCTGGGATACAATTTACAGGTATGGATTACTAGGATTTATTGCCAGATAAAATTAATCTATAGTTTTAACTCTTTTTGTATAATGTATAACAAGATTATCATTTTGTCTTTCTTTTAATTTATTGTTTGGAGATTCATTTGCATTATGTGATATAGGTTTAAAAAAAAGATTTCCCCAGTGTGAAATAAAATGTTATTTTGTCTCAATCACACCGCAGTAACAGCTCTTAACAGGCACATCTCATTTTTAATCTCTCTTACATGATGACCATATTTATTGTATTTATTGTAGGATATGAAAAGTACTTCAATGCTTTACCAAAAGAAATTGGGTCACGTTGTTCACGTTGAACTTCAGTCACAATGCCATTTACGAAAGCAGCTGCATAAATTAAAATACTACTCACATATTTTTATCAAAATTATGTAGTCTGTTTCAGTTCATTTTGGATGCTGACTACTAATTCGGAAGATTGTTTCTATTGACCACAATAGGCTTGGGTAGAGGACAATGCCATTTACATGTTTGAAACCTCAATGGAAAAAGAGCTTTCGATACCAATGGTGGGCATGTATGAGCTGGATCTGCAGTTGGCAGATACAGTGCAAAGATTATTGGGGATGCCAAGTGTTGATGCCAAGAAGGCCTCATCTCTGCAAACTTCATTCCAATAGTGGACATGGACCACGCTCCTTGGAGAGTTTGGGATTAATGTTCCCAAAGGATGAGATTTTAAGTCAATTTTGATTAGAATTCCAATCATGTGCTTATGCCTGGACAGGGTTACCCTATGGTCATAGAGCATTACAACCAAGAACAGGCACTTCTTCCCACAATGTCCATGCCAAACGTTCTTCTAATCTCCACTGTGAACCTTATAAGGAAATCCTTTCATCCCAGATATCAACTAACTCAATCTTCTCTCGCCTCCAATGCAAGTATATTCCTCCCTAATTAGGTGACCAAAACAGCAGGCAGTGCTCCAGGTGTGGTAAGCATTCCAGGAGTGGAGAGGGTGAAGATGAGATTTACCAGAACACTCCTTGTTTGGACCCTTCACAGCAATCAACTGCTTCTGCTAACGAACCACCAACATTCTGACCAAATATGATTGTTAAATAGCTCTTCTGCCATATTTCAAAGTAAAACAATTTGAACATAATATTTCTGTGAATTTATGCCAGCTCTAAGTTTAATAGTTGTGCCATTTAATTTGGCGTGATCTGCATTGACCACAATTATTGGACCTATTAAGTCAATTTTGCATTTCAAACCTGCCATTTAATTTGCTGTCAATGCCTTAAAGACTGAAAAGCTAATGGACTCTATATCATGCAGACAAAATTCAAACAGTATAATGATTTCATCAAGGCTCCATTTGAAAAAAACCATCACTGCAGATGATATCACCGATACAAATATGTCCCTGAGATTGGAGCTTCTCAGCAAAATCAAATGACAAAGGCTAAATGAAGGTGCAGCGTTAGAAGTGGAGCCATTAATGTCTTGTATATAGGAAAGGAATTTAATTTACTAGTATTTTATATGGAAATATGAATGGGACCTGTAGAGCCAGAAAATTGTACGATTATGTGGATGAGCTTGAGGCTCAAGGGGCTGTCCCACTTGGGCGACCTAATCTGCGAGTTTAGAAGAGTGTCTTCGACCTTCAAACTCGCAGCATGTTCGACACGTGGTCCTATGAGGTCCTATGAGGTCGCTGGAACTTTCCTTCATGCTGGAGGGAAATTCCAGAATACTCGTGGCCTCAGCTAGGTCGCAGAAATATTTTCAGCATGTTGAAACATTTTCCGCGAGTAAAATTTGGTCGGCATGTTTCTTTTTGACTCGTAGTGCAGTGGAGTAAGTAAGTAAGTAAGTTTATTAGCCAAGTATTCACATACAAGGAATTTGCCTTGGTGCTCCGCCCACAAGTAACAACATGACATATAGTGACAGTTACGAATGACTCGGAAAACACTAAACATTAATAATAAGAAGACATTAATGATCAAACACCATTGATCAAGCATGTGAACCAACAAAATACCAGATCAAAGGGAGGCTACAGATTTATGGCTGTTGAGTAGAGCAACTATTCGTGGATAAAAACTGTTTTTATGTCTGGCTGTCGCAGCTTTGACAATCCGGAGTCGCCTTCCAGAGGGAAGTGATTCAAAGAGTTTGTGGCCAGGGTGAGAGGGGTCAGAGATGATCTTGCCCGCTCGCTTCCTGGCCCTTGCAGTGTCCAGTTCATCAATGGGGGGGAAGGTTGCAGCCAATAATCTTTGCTGATCGAACGATTCGCTGCAGCCTCCAGGTGTCATGCTTGGTAGCTGAGCCAAACCTTCTCCATGATGTAGAAGGTGAGGACAGACTCTACGATGGCCGTGTAGAATTGGACCATCATTGCCTGTGGCAGATTGTGCTTCCTCAGCTGCCGCAGGAAGTACATCCTCTGTTGGGGTCACTATTTAGTTACAGGTAGTCGAAGCAGCCGTAGGCAATCTCCTTCGCTGACCGGGCATTTTGATTGGCTCATTGGAGTTTTCAGGACGAATGAAAACCTACCAGTAGGTTAAATGGCCGCTAAACTTTATTAAACTTCTTAAAAGTGTCTCCCTTCCTTCTCCTCCCCTTCTCCCCCCCCCTTTTCTCCCCTTCGCGCACTCTAAAGGACTTACCGTACACTGTGGCAGTCATTTATCTTCCTCTTCATCGTGCAGACAGTGCTCCCCCGCTTTCCCTGGCCCCCGCCTTCGCGATGTGTTTGTGTGTGTGTGTGAGGTCGGTCCATCCAACTCGCGGTTTCAACGTGGACGGTCGATCCATCTCGAGGCTTTCCAGGCGAGTCCATCGAGCTTGAAGGTCGAAGACACCCTTCTTAACTCGCGGATTAGATCGCCCCTTCAGTTAGAAATTGGCAAGTATGATGTTGTGGGAATTACGAAGACGTGGCTGCAAGAGGACCAGGGATGGGAACTGAATATTCAAGGGTATATCAAAAAGACAGACAGGTGGGCAGAGGGGTTGGGGTAGCTCAGTTGGTGAGGAATAAAATTCAGTCCCTTGCGGTGACATAGAATCAGGAGATGTAGAGTCAGTATGGATAGAACTAAGGAATTGTAAGGGTAAAAATACCCTAATTGGAGTAATCTACAGGCCCCCAAACAGTAGCCTGGACATAGGGTGCAATTTGAATCAAGAGTTAAAACAGGCATGTCGTAAAGGTAATGCTACGGTTGTTATGGGAGATTTCAACATGCAGGTAGACTGGGAAAATCAGGTTGGTACTGGACCCCAAGAAAGGGAGTTTGTGGAGCACCTCTGTGATGGATTCTTAGAGCAGCTTGTACTGGAGCCTGCCAGGGAGAAGGCAATTGTGGATTTGGTGTTGTGTAATAAACCAAATTTGATAAGGGAACTCGAGGTAAAGGAGCCATTAGGAGGTAGTGATCATAATATAATAAGTTTGAATCCACAATTTGAGAGGGAGAAGGGAAAATCGGAAGTGTCAGTATTACAGTTGAACAAAGGGGACTGGAGCCAAAGGGAGGAGCTGGCCAAAGTTGACTGGAAAGATACCCTAGCAGGGATTACAGTGGAACAACAATGGCAGTTATGTCTGGGAATTATACGGAAGGTGCAGGATCAGGTCATTCCAAAGAGGAAGAAAGATTCCGAGGGAGTAAGGGTCGACCGTGGATGACAAGGGAAGTCAGGAACAGTATAAAAATAAAAGAGAAGTACAATGTAGCAAATATGAGCGGGAAGCCAGAGGATTGGGTAACTTTTAAAGAGCAACAGAAGATAACTAAAAAGGCAATACGGTGAGAAAAGATGAGGTACGAAGGTAAGCTAGCCAAGAATATAAAGGAGGATAGTAAAAGCTTCTTTACGTATGTGAAGAGGAAAAAAATAGTTAAGACCAAAGTTGGACCCTTGAAGACTGAAAAAGCTGAATTTATTATGGGGAGCAAGGAAATGGCAGACGAGTTGAACAGATACTTTGGATCTGTCTTCACTAAGGAAGACACAAACAATCTCCCCGATGTACTAGTGGCCAGAGGATCTAGGGTGATGGAAGATCTGAAGGAAATTCACATTAGGCAGGAAATGGTGTTGAGTAGACTGATGGGACTGAAGGCTGATAAATCCAGATGGTCTGCATCCGAGGGTACTTAAGGAAGTGGCTCTAGAAATCATGGACGCATTGGTAAACAAAAATACTGGAGAAACTCAGCGGGTGAGGCAGCATCTATGGAGCGATGGAAACAGGCAACGTTCAGGTCTGACCAGGAAACGTTGCCTATTTCCTTCACTCCATAGATGCTGCCTCACCCGCTGAGTTTCTCCAGTATTTTTGTCTACCTTCGATTTTCCAGCATCTGCAGTTCCCTCTTAAACATGGACGCAATGGTGTTCATTTTCCAATGTTCTATAGATTCAGGATCAGTTCCTGTGGATTGGAGGGTAGCAAATGTTATCCCAATTTTTAAGAAAGGCGGGAGAGAAAAAACAGGGAATTATAGACCAGTTAGCTTGGCATCACTGGTGGGTAAGATGCTGGAGTCAATTATAAAAGATGAAATAGCGACGCATTTGGATAGCAGTAGCAGGATCAGTCCGTGTCAGCATGGATTTATGAAGGGAAAATCATGCTCGACTAATCTTCTGGAATTTTTTTTGGATATAACTAGGAAAATGGACAAGGGAGAGCCAGTGGATGTAGTGTACCTGGACTTTCAGAAAGCATTTGATCAGGTCCCACATAGGAGTTTAGTGGGCAAAATTAGAGCACATGGTATTGGTGGTAGGGTACTGACGTTGGCAGACAGGAAACAAAGAGTAGGGATTAACGGGTCCCTTTCAGAATGTCAGGCAGTGACTAGTGGGGTACCGCAAAGCTCGGTGCTGGGACCGCAGCTATTGACAATATATATTAATAATTTAGATGAAAGGATTAAAAGTAACTAGCAAATTTGCAGATGACACAAAGCTGGATGGCAGTGTGAACCGTGAGGATGCTATGAGGATGTAGGGTGATTGGGACAGGTTGAGTGAGTGGGCAGATGCAGTTTAATGTGGATAAATGTGAGGTTATCCTCTTTGGTAGCAAAAACAGGAAGGCAGCTTATTATCTGAATGGTGTCAAATTGGGAAAAGGGGAGGGACAACGAGATATGAGGGTCCTTGTTCACCAGTCGCTGAAAGTAAGCACGCAGGTGCAGCAGGCAGTGAAGAAAACGAATGGATGTTGCCATTCATAACAAGAGTAGTTTAGTATAAGAGCAAAGAGGTCCTTCTGCAGTTGTACAGGACCCTAGTGAGATCACACCTTGGGTATTGTGTGCAGTTTTGGTCTCCAAATTTGAAGAAGGACATTCTTGCTATTGAGGGAGTGCAGCGTAGGTTCACGAGGTTAATTCCTGGGATGGCGGGACTGTCATATTTTGATAGAATGGAGCGGCTGGGCTTGTATACTCTGAAATTTAGAAGGATGAGAGGGAATCATATTGAAACCTATAAGATTATTAAGGGTTTGGGCACGGTAGACGCAGGAAACATGTTCCCGATGTTGGAGGAGTCCAGAACCAGGAGCCACAGTTTACGAATAAGGGGTAAGCAATTTAGAATGGAGATGAGGAAAAACTTTTTCCTCTGAATCTGTGGAATTCTTTGCCTCAGAGAGCAGTGGAGGCCAATACTATGTATGCTTTCAAGAGAGAGTTTACTACGCTTAAAGATAGCGGAGTCAGGGGATAAGGGAAATAGGCAGGAAAGAGGTACTGATTGTGGATGATCAGCCATGATCACAATGAATGGCGGTGCTGGCTCGAAGGGCCGAATGGCTTACTCCTGCAGCTATTGTAAAAAAAAATAATAAAATGCCTCACCTTGGAGAATTAATAGCTCACAGGACATGATTTAGGTTGCTTTGGGTTTTATCTGCATTGATTTTAGCTTAATCCATCAATCAGGAAGACTGTCACGGCAGCACTCAGAGAGGACATAATGGAGGGTTTGGCTGCTGAGCCGATATACATGGAGCTTAGAAATGACAAGGGTGCAAGCGCTGTAATGGGATTGTACTATAGGCCCTCCAATAGCAAGAGGGAGATAGAGGAACAGATAGACACAAAATGCTGGAGTAACTCTGCTGGACAGGCAGCATTTCTGGAGAGTAGGAATGGGTGCGTTTCGGATTTAAATATGTCAACAGATTATCGAAATATGCCAAAGTGACAAGGGTTGTCTTAGTGGGTGACGTTAACTTCCTCAATATTGAATGTGACTTGCTCAATGCCAAAGGCTTAGATGGCCGAATTTGTGAGGTGTATCCAAGAGGGTTTCTTGAAACAGGGTGTGGATAGTCCAGTCCGAGAAGGGAGTATATTGGACCTTATATTGGGAAAATGGGCCTGACCAGTTGACTAGTGCTTCAGTGGAAGAGCTGTTTGGGAATAGTGATCACAACAACCTAAGTTTTAAGATTGTTTTAAATAGGAAGAAGGCTCACCTTGTGGGAAGATACTAAATTGGAGTAAGGCAAACAATAGCGTTACAAGGTAGGAGCTCGGGAAGGTACACTAGAAGTAATTGTTATTGGGTAAGTCCACCTCTGACATGTGGGAGTCGTTTAAAGGCCAGTTGATTGAAGTTCAGAACTAGCATATCCCAAAGAGGAGGAGGGATGAGGATTCAGAATTGGTTTACTGACCAAAGACAGAGGGTTGTGATGGAAGGACAATATTCAGGCTGGATGTCTGTGACCAGTGGAGTTTTGTGGGAATCTGTAATGAGATGTCTGCTGTTTGAGATTTATACAAACGACTTGGTGTCAAGGGTTATGGCGACAAGGCAGGAGAATGGGGTTGAGAGGGAAGGATAGATCAGCCATGATAGAATGACGTGGACATAAATGATTCTTCTAAATGTCGGAAAGATGTGGAGGCTTTGGAAAGGGTGCAGAGGCGATTTACCAGATTGATAATGAAATCATTTCCTAATACCTCGATTCCATCCTATCACCCCCCTTGCCCACCTTTGTCAAAGACACCTCACATGCCCTTCAACTCTTTAGTAACTTTCAGTTTCCAGGCCCCCGTTCCTTCATCTTTACATGATGTTCAGTCGATCCACACCTCCATCCTCAAACAAGAAGGCCTTCAGACCCTCAGCAGACCCAGCCAAACACACTCCTCCACCTAGCAGAACTGGTCCTTGTGAATATGCAGGGGTTTGGGTACTTTGGAACTGGCAAGTGGGTGTCCGTGAGAATGGGCTGATGACATCACTTTGCAAGCTGCTGGACCTGGCTCCATTAAGTCTGGAACTTTGCAGAAGCTTCAGGAAGCTTCTGCACCTGTGACCCACTGGTTGCCACGAAGTCTGGGCTTTTGCAGGAGCTCCAGAACACTGACGCTTTAATACATGCTTGTGATTGGTCCAGAAGGGTGGCCTTCACCTGGAAGTTTCTTATTGCCCTAAAGATGTTTCTACTTTGTTTCTGTGCCTCCCCACCATCACCCATGATTGGTTGCCTTCAATGGTATGTTTCTCTATGTACTAAGATGTTTCTACTTTGTTGCTATGTATGAAGATGTTTGCAGATACTGTTATATGATTGGGCGAAGGAGATGTCACTTCACGTATCCTCTCTCCTGTATAGATGATTGGGGTAGGGGTTGTAGGGGTTGCCCTCCCCCTGTATTTTCGCGCCATTAGTTATTGGGGTATAAAAGGGTGACCTTACATTTGGGGCTTGCCGGTTGTTTCTTTCTTCTGTTCTGTTACACGAGGCTGGTGAGGGCTCGAGTGAGTGGATCCGAGTCCGGCCACAAGGTACCGTTTACAGATAAAGAAGAGTGATTGACTGAACCAGACTAGGGGTATAATATTAGATCCGGAATCAACATAATGACTTTCGACCAGTGGCTCGATATTAATGAAGTGTTTTGAGCGACTGGTTATGCAGCATATCAAAAATAGCCTACCTGCCAACCTAGACCCACTGCAGTTCGCCTACAGAGCCAACCGATCCACAGAGGATGCAGTCTCAACAACACTGAACCTCGTACTGCCACACCTTGATCGGAAAAATACTAATGCCAGGATCCTCTTCACAGACTTCAGCTCTGCTTTAAACACAATCATTCTGCAGCAGCTGGTGGAAAAGTTGGAGTTATTTGGCGTTGATGCTGGCACATGCAACTGGGTCCTGAACTTTCTATCACAACGGCAGCAGACAGTCAGGGTGGGCAGTAGGACATCAAAAACCATAGCCGTGAGCACTGGCTCGCCCCAAGGCTGCGTCCTAAGCCCCCTGCTGTTTAGTCTGCTTACACACGACTGTACTGCTAGACAACAACTTCATCAACAAGTTCCCTGATGACACAACAGTGGTGGGTCTCATCAGTGACAATGATGAGTCGGCGTACAGGATGGAGGTGGAGCTGCTCACAGGATGGTGCAAATCCCACAACCTCATTCTCAACGTGGGAAAAACGAAGGAGATGGTGGTTGACTTCAGGAGGGCGGGAAAACAACGCCATACACCTCTGCACATCGATGGAGCTGATGTGGAAAGGATCAGCAGTGTGAAATTCCTAAGACTCCACCTGTCAGATGACCTGACGTCCACGACCAACACCACAGCACTGGTCAAGAGAGCCCAGCAGCGACTACACCCTCTCCGAAGACTACGGAAAGCAGGTCTCCCCACTGCACACCTACAAACTTTTTATAGGGGGACAATCGAGAGCACATTAACCTACGGCATCATCTCCTGGTTCGGGAGCTGCAAGGCGTACGAACGGCACCAACTGGACAGGATTGTGAAGACCGCCAGCAGGATTATTGGTGCTCCACTCCCTTTATTGCTGGACATATACAGGAAGAGATGTATTAGCAGAGCCATCTCCATCATCAAAGACCCCTACCACCCATTGCATCACATATTCTCCATCCTGCCATTTGGGAAGAGGTACAGGAGCATCAGGTGCAAAACCAGCAGGATGCTCCTCAGCTTCTTCCCGCAGGCTATAAGACTGATAAACGGACTTTGCCCCCTGCCAAAGTATCGCGCACCAAACACCAACCTGGACACACTGAAGCAGAGCCATTGTCGTGCCACTGCCGATCGAAACTCGTGATATATGTACTTTTATTCTTTATTTCTATTTATTTTTTACCACACACTGGTTGAGAAACGTTTTTTCGTTTTCCTCTGGGTATGTAAGTACTCAGAGGAAAACGAAAATGACAATAAAGATATACAATACAACATTTGGCGGCTCGTCCGGGATCTCAAATGAATTGCCAATGTGAGTCTGCGGCCGAGGAGCTAAGTTGTCTTGGATCGCGGGAGGAGAAATTGTGCCCGCGATCCGAGACAACTTGTGCCCGATTGTGGTGCGAGTAGTTTTTACTGCATCGGTTTTCCCTGCTCCGCTAATCTGACGATGAATTGGTCAATCGCTGACTTGTGCGTTGATTGCCGACAAGATCGAATGAGGTTAGTAGTCTGGCGAACACTGGTGGGTTAGAGTCCCCACCTAGTTGAGCTAGAGTTCCAGGTCTGGGTGAGGGTTAGAGTCCCTAGTCAGTACCATTGCGTTGGTTACTGAGGTTATCAGTGCCATTAAATTAGTTACTGAGCGTTCATCAGCTGTTGAGGATTCAGTATTGGGGTAAACAATTGGCAACTTACCTTAAAGTACAATACGTAGAGGCAGACATGTGCCGTGAGTAATTACTCAGGGTAGGCAGTCAGTCGGCTTTTTAAAAATCTTATACCGCGCGTGAGCAGATTGTTCTCTCCGTAAGCTGTCAGACGACTTTTATAAAGTCTTCAAAAGCCAAATCTCTTAATAAAGTACCATATTTCCCTGTAATGAAAACGCACCCCCATTTTGAGTTGCTAAATTTTGAAAGAAGGCTGGTGGGACATAGAATTTCTCACGCTCAAAAAAATAAAAATTTGCCCAAGGCTTCCAAATCTCCTTCATTCTGAATTACTGATTGGGTGAGGGGTGGAGGGTGATGGCAGATGGAGAGATGGTGGGAGAAACTAGAGCACACCGGAACAAGTTGAATCAGTTGTGATCTTATTGAAAGACAATACTTGTTCAAGGGACCAATTGGGGGGAGAGTTCCTTTCACAGCGTGTGGGGAGTCTGGCCAGGGGTAAAGTTGCGGGGAGGGCAGGAGCATTGAGAAGGAGGGGGTCTGGGATCATGCCAGTAACTCACTCACTCA
The DNA here is from genome assembly GCA_035221665.1 of Okamejei kenojei. Classification (NCBI taxonomy): domain Eukaryota; kingdom Metazoa; phylum Chordata; class Chondrichthyes; order Rajiformes; family Rajidae; genus Okamejei; species Okamejei kenojei. The sequence goes on from CM069139.1 coordinate 47,721,284, forward strand.
CCGCTGGTGTGGCGCTTCGGGCGCGGAGCCACCGCATTGTGGCCGGGGAGGGAAGCAGCTCGGGTGGCTGCGAGCGGCCTCAGGACCGGACAGCAGAACTGGACGCCACCTCAGCGGCAACTGCCGGCCCGCTCACCTGCCGCTTGTGGGCTTCGCTCTTGTCAGCAGCTCCCTGCAAATCCTTAAATTCCGACAGCCGGGTAACCTCAATTGGTTCCTTCATCTTACTGTTGGAATATAAGGATTTGCGGGAAGCAGCTGACATGAGTGAGGCCGGCCAGCGGCAGGAGAGAGGTTTTCAGACGGAGAGCACTGCCAGAGGTGAGCGGGGGCCGGCAGAAGGAACTGAGGTGGCAGCCGTTCGCAGCCACCCGAGCTACTTCTCCCCCCGGCCACAATGTGGTGGCTCCGCGCCCGGAGCATCGCGGCAAGTAAGTTGCTGGCATGATGCTCGACCCCCTCCTTTTCAACGCTCCTGTCCTCCCCACAACTTTACCCCGGACCAGACTCCCCACACGCTGTGAAAGGAACCCTCCCCTCCTCAGCGGTGCTGTCCTTTTACAGCCGCTTCCCATCAGCTGCAAGCAACGAGGGATAGACTTGTCTATCAATAAGTACAACAATATCGATGTTGCTGTATTGAGGAATAGCCAAGTATCTTGGCTAATAACCTTCCAACCGGCTTCCAAGACACATGTATAATTTTGTGCCTTAATTTTGGGTAAAAAATAGCATCTTCATTGCCGGGAAATACAGTATTTAAAAACATATAGCACCAAAAAATTTATTTACCACCTCATTTGTACACAAACTCCATTCTTCTCTCTCTGTTTCTTAAGATAATGGCAATCCATATTTGAAAATCCCGCCAAGAAACTTGTGCTGCGCATGCGCAGTACTGCAAAGGCAGAATTTCAGCTGCCTTCAGTACTCTGGAAACTGGCGGCTTGAAACAGCGTCAATGGCACGTCAGCTGCACACACCTTTGCGTGTTAAATGTACTGCGGATGAAAGGCACGGAGAATTATGCCTACGTAATTGATGGATCTCGTAGGTGGGCATTATTCTCTCATGCCTCTCAAAAAAAAAGAGAGAGAGAGAGAGAGAGGTTACTCCGCCAAAGACATTTCACTAGCGATTTAACTTTTACATTCACGCATCCACTCCTCATTAAATGTATTCATTTTTTTGTACGTTTTTAATAAAATCCTTCCCCCCTCACTCATTTTGTCGCCTCCTGCTGGCCACCTCATCGCGTCTCCTGCGCAACCATTGCGGCTGCTGCCACCCAGCTCTCTTCCATCTTCCACGTCCCCCCCGCCCCCGCACCGGACCTGTCACGTTGGCTCGAGCCAAACTTTGTCCCCTGCTGCTGTTCACCATGATGGTAAGTAAGTCCCGCGGCTGAATCCAAGCACCGCAAACGGGCCGGTTCAAACTCTGCGGCCCGGGATGTTCGAAGCTGCCGCCCTCCAGTCTAGCGGACGAAGCTGTCGTTGCGGGAGCTCCGGAAAACAGGCCACCAACCTGTGACCTGCGAGCTCCCGTCAATGTCGTCCACTGGCCCGCGGCCGAGTCCACTGGGTCCGCGGCCAAGCCTCCGAGGTCGGGTCGCCACTGCTGTCGGAACTCTGCCACAGCTCCGAGGCCGCCAGCTCCGCCATTAGGCCTTGGCGCAGACAGAGACGGGGATACGACAAGAACAGTCGCATCCCCCGAAGGAAGAGACCAAAAACATGTTTCTCCCCACCACCCACACACATACACAACTTAATAAACCAGAATTAACTAAAACAGGACAAAAGAACAACAACAAAAAAGAAAAAAACAGACGAACTGCAGGCGAGTCGCAGCTACTAAGGCAGCGCCACCATCTTGGAAGGCAGGGACAACTTCGAATCCAGCAGCAGAGTTAATGGATTCATTCCACAGTGAGTTCAGTTCGGTAACAACCGCCCCACTCCCCCCCCTTTCTCCACTCACCCTTCTCCACCCACCCTTCTCCACCCCCCTCTCCATACCCCCTTCTCACCCCTGCCCCCTCTCACCCCCACCCCCTCCCACCCTCCCTTCCTCCCACCTCTCCCCTCCCTTCCCCCCACCTCTCCCCCTCCCTTCCACCCATTTCTCTCCCCCTCCCTTCCCACCCTCCCTCTCCTCCCCCTCTCTTGCCCCTCTCTCTGTCTCTGTCCCTCTGTTTCTACCCTCACTCTCTACCCCGCCCCCCAGAAGCGCCTGCGAGTTCGGGGCTATGCGTCAGTAGATAGGGCCGTTAAGGGGTAAAATGAGTAAATTAATAATATTAATATAATATCAAGGGGGTAGTTAGCGTGTGTGCGGGGGGGGGGGGGTGGGGGGGGGGGGGGGTAGTTAGTGTATGTGACACAGCAAGCTGCCCCCCCCCCCCCCCCCGCAACCGCACGTTGAGGGAACAGAACCAACGGGTCTGCACTTGGTCTAGTATACTTTTAAAACTGTGTGTGTGTGTGTGTGTGTATATGAGTGTGTGTGTATGAGTGTGTGTCATTTTGCATGTGAAACATATCTCCTCGAAAACCAGACGCAAAAACGCAGAGACTTTTACAATTTTGGTAGGGATTTAACTTATGAGTTCAGAAATCCACTCCTTGGTCAATTATGTCCCCAGATTTTGAATAAAATTGTTCACAAAACTCAATTTTTAAAAATATAAACGACGCTCACCAGCTGCTGACGTCAATATGACTCCTTCTCGAACGAGCAAGTTCTGCAGATCCGGAGGACAGGCGAGATCCTGGGGAGGTGAAGAGGGGGGGTGGGGGGATTGAGGGAGAGGAGGGAGGGAGTACGGAGGGATATGGGGGAGGTGAGGAGAGAGAGTGTGGGAATAGAGGGAAAGGAGTGGGGGAATAGAGGGAAAGGAGTGGGGGAAAGGAGTGGGGGAATAGATGGGCTGCCCCACCCCTCTCCCTCCCCCTCGCCACTCTTTCCCTTCTCTCCCCCTACCCCCTCCCCCTCTTTCCTTCTCCCTTACCCACTCCCCTCCCTCCCCACTCTCTCCCCTCCCACTCCCTCCTCTTCCCCTCTCTCCCCTCCCACCTCTCTCCCCTACCCCATTTCCCCCTCCCTACTCTTCCCCCTCTCTCCCCTACCCCATCTCCCTACTGCCCTCTCTCCTCCCCTCCACCCCATCTCCCTCCTGCCCTCTCTCCTCCCCTCCACCCCATCCCTCCCCACCCATCCCCCTCCTTTCCCCCCACCTCTCCCCCTCCCCCTTCCCCCACCTCTCCCCTTCCCCCCTCCCTTCCCCCCTCTCTCCTCCCCTCCTCTGTCTATTGCCCTTATGTCTCTGCCCCTTTCTCTGTGTCTCTCCCCATTCTCTCTCTGCTCTCACTCTCTACCCCCCCCCCCCCCTCTCTAGACACGCCTGCGAGTTGGGGCTATGTGTCAGTGGATAGGGCGGTTATGGGGTAAAAGGAGCAAATTAATAATATTAATATAATATCAAGGGGGGTAGTTAGCGTGTGTGCGGGGGAGTAGTTAGTGTGTGTGACGCTGCATGCCGCCCCCCCCCTCCCCCGCAACCACACGATGGGGGAACAGACCCAACGGGTCTGCACTTGGTCTAGTTTACTTTAAAAGTCAGTGCTGAGATGATGTCAGTACTTTAAGGGTTAGTAATGAGGTTGTCAGTACTAAGGTAAAATTGGCATATTGTTACTGTAAAAATTAGTATCGAGATAAGAATAAGATGTGTCTGTGATAACTCTAGGACTGTGTGATCTAAATTTTTCTGCTCTAAATTCTGCTAAATTTAAATCTGCTCTCACACGCTACCCTGCGATTCTGCTAAATTCTGCTAAATTTAAAGTGTTCATATTGAATGCTTTTGCTTTTGATTGTGTAATATACTTTTGTATTATAGTTGAATTTTTATTTGAGTTTGTGGGATTCTGTTCTTCTAATGTAACTGGTTCTGCTCTTGTGCTGTAACCACTTACTCCATTAAGGAGGTAATGTTGCTTTGGCACGTTGTGTGAATTGTGTGTGGACCCCGCCTATTGCTCCCTTAAGGAGATAAAGTCACTCTCGTATTATAACTGTGTGACTTACTCTTGCATTGGTGCTCATGTATTATATTACAGTTTCCTTTTGTATTATAGTTGTTAGTTGTATGTTTTCTTGCTTAAGTGTGATTTTGCTCTTGTGTTATAGCCGTTTATGCTCTTGTTTAAGTTCATGTGTTTAAGTTTGGTTAATTTTGCTGCTGCATTGTGATTTATTGCTCCCTTGAGGAGGTGGTTCCGCGTTAATACATTGTGTGTTTACCACTTTAAGTTACCATTTTAAGAAGCTTTGAGAAGAACTGTATGTGAATGGCGTGAGGCCCTGTTTGATTGGAGATAAGTGTGTGTGAAATAACTGATGTATTGTGTTGTGGTGAAGATCGATCTTGTGTGTGATCGCTTGCTGAAATGGGTAATCACCTAGACAATACCGCTGAACCTGAGAATCCATTGCAAACATTGTGTGCAAAATATCCCAGAGGCAGGAAGATTAAGGCAGTTTTCTGGAGCCTTGATTAAAAAAATGAGGATGTAGATTGTGGCCCGAGGTAGGGGTTGTAACCCTGGAGGGTGTGAAATACATAGAAAATATAATTTGGAGGTATAGTCAGAATGTTTCTGCTAAAGAACATTGGTCTCTGGAGACAACACTATCAAGAGCTGAGGGAACAAAAGGATACCGCAATGTTGGTGAACTGGCAGGAAATAGCTTTGAAGTTAGGAATAGGTTAAAAAGGAGTGATCTAGCCTATGGACAGACTGAAAAGAGAATGTACTTGTGTTTATAGGGCATATAAAGGACGGGAGTCCAAGCGGACCCCGGATGGGTTAAATGAAGATAGCGAAAGAGGATTGCATGACCCAATGTTTGGCTTTGGCATAGATGAGGGAGACGAAGAGTATTTCAAAGATTGGGGAAAGTGTCCATATCAAGACCCGTTTTCAACCCCATCTTATGCACCTCCTGCATATGTTAATCCCACAGCACCACCTGCGTCCCCTGCAACAGCACTACCTCAGAGTTCCTTGACCCCAACAACCCCGACATTGCCAGATGCCCCGGTTGCGCTCGGTATGAAGAGCAAAACTAGGAGGTGTATACCTCTACCACAAAATCAAGAACTAGTTCAGGAACCCCCTAAACTCAGAATGGAAAAGCGCAGACCGAGAGAATGGAACCAGTCTTTTGTAAATTATCGCCTGCCCCCTAAGACCGAGAATGAAGAATCGGAGAGCGATTTAACCTCCTGTGACACTGAGGCTGAGCCTGAGGCAACAACAGACAAAATAGTTGAATGACTCCAGGGTGCTCACCCCCTTCACCAGTCCCCGACTGAAGCCCTCTCCCTCCTGCGGCTCCAGGTTGCTCGCCACCCCCGACAGCCCCCGGGTGAATCCCTCCCCCTCCCGCAGCTCCAGGACGCTCGCTCCCCCCCCTTCCCCAATAGCCCCCGCCTCAAGCCCTCGCCCGGCTCCAGGACATCCCCCACCCCCCCCCCCCCGACAGTTCCCGCCTCAAGTACAACTTCGTCGGAAGGTGAAGAAGGAGGATGGGGGGGGATTGAGGGAGAGGATGGGGTAGGGAGGGAGAGGGTGGAAAGTGGGCGAGGTGAGGAGGGATAGTGTGGGGGATAGGGAGGAGTGGGGAAGGTGGGGGATAGAGGGATAGGAGGTGGTATGGAGGGAGTGAGGGAGTGACTGAGGGTAGGGGAAAGGAGAGGGAGTGAGAGGTGAGGGAGGGATTGGGGAGGGGAGGAGGAAAGAAGAGGGAGGGTGAAGAGGAGGGGGAGGGAGTACTGGGGGATGAGGAGAAATGAGCCATGCCTGTGCAATTGGGGCTCTGCATGAGTGGTGGAATATTGCGTTGGGGGAACGGGTTGCGTTGGGGGACCAGGCCTCCCGTGCGACAGGGACCCAACGTGTCCAACTTAAACCCCTGTCTCAGTGCGAGTTGTGACCGAGTTTTCCTCGTGGTGAAAGCTTTTATCGACTCGGGCAATACTCGGGAAACTGTTAAACAAAAAAATTTCTGTTTCAATGTTGACACAGAGATATATTTGCTACATTAGTTCTCAGGGGACTTCAAAAACTTCTTCAGACTAATAGCCTGTCCCGCATAGTCTCCAGACTCTGTCTCATCTCCGGAAATTGTGTGGTTAATGACACCCAAATTCTGTACTTTTTTTCATGGTTTCTATGTTTTTCTTAACGAACTACAAATTCTGTGATCAAAGTTACATTGGCCAGTTACAGTGACATAACTCCTGCTCATTAATCTCAATATTTTAACAAAATGATTTGTCTTGTGTATTTTCACATAATAAAATTACTATCAATTGCAGTCAAATACCCCGCGCTGCTCTTTATTAAACCTCTAAAACTTGGGTTCCAGCTCAGATTTACAGATCATTGCTATGTGCCAGTGTCTACACATCCAGCCTCATTTCCTTATGGGAGGAACAGATATCCATGATGGACATCCACAATGAGATACTGTCCTGGAAGGGCTGATATCTGGCTGTACATCAGGGACGATGCAATCTTTAGTTTCTGTTTTGAATCTGCAATCTTTCGTGTCTGTATCTGTGTCTGCAATCTTTGCTATTGGTATCTGGCTGTAGAGCAAAGTCAAGGGTATTACCCAAGAATTAGTGGTGACAATAGATATATGTTGGCAAGTTTGACAATGCTTCCATGCGCCATAATGCCAATTCAAATCTCCCAAGGTTGGTCAGACAGTGGGGGGTGCATATCTGTTATGACTCAGGGATCAGACCTACCAATGCCTCAAATGTCTTGCCAATCTTGACTAAAGTCCTTCCAAAAATCTTAGCAGCTCCAGAAGGACAGGAGTATTCTCCAAGTTGTTTGCCTTCTGTAAGAGCAGTATCATTGGCATTGCAGTTAATGGTACTATCTCATGACTCCAGGTGTGATCTTGGATGCTCTCTATATGATGCTTTTGCTTGGCTTTGTGAAGAGGGCCATTTAACGACTCGAGCCCGATCAAGTCTAATAGAAATACTTGGCAGGAAATACTGTGGAGGCAGAAACAATGTCTTGAATCAATTACCTTAGAAATTGATTTAAAAATGCAGAGAAAATGGAGGTGGGGAGAACAGAATAAAAGGTCAATGATAAATGGAATGTAAGAGAGATTAAGTGGAAGAAAAAGGTGATAGTTCAAGGTGAAGGCTGCCACTTAGTTTGCATCAGTGTGGGATGCAAGATAAAGTTATTTTAAAAACATAGAAATTGTTTAACTTTACATTGCATTTGAAACTTTTTTTAATTGACATGGAAGCAATTTGCCTTGATGCAAAAAAAAGGAAATTGTAAAAGAGCTACATCATAAGAGATGTTATTTTGTGAGGAAATCGGAGAAAAGAATGCACTTGTTTTGTACCAAATGGAGACTCCTTTCTTTATCAGCCAAAAATGACACTATTTAAAAATATCTTAATTTAGAAATCAGATATCTAGAATTAAATGCAATTTTAAATGCTTCAAATGGCAAATACAGTTTTGATCAGCTTTTATTGAATGCCACAAATTGAAAACAAATTATCTTTAAATTATTTCCTTAAATGGTCGGCATAATTGGGCTGAAAGGTATGTTTCTATGCTCTCTGACTATACCTTTCTCCTCAACAGGTACTGGGTGCATTTCAGAAAGCCTGGTATCACTTTACAATTGCAGCTGATATCGACCCAAACTTTCAGGATGCATATGAAGGTCGGGCAATCGTTCATCTTCAAATGAACAACACACTTGAAGCATTATACGACATGAATGTTGCATTGGGGGTAAATACGCCTATAGCTTAAGGCACAAACTATAGATTATGATAATGCAAAATGCACAATATCGAATGGATTCCTGTATCAGTTAATAAAATTGTTCCAAAATCCTGAATTATATTGTGGGGCCAAGAACATCCGCTTCACGTGGTGCTAGCACAGCTCTGGAAAACTTTATTTTATCGGATTCATTTTAACTTTAAGGGTCTTTAAGTATCTGAATAATCTAGCTACTAATAGGCATATGGTAGAGATAATATTCTGAAGACAGTACGTATACTACTGGAATTTTGATGAGATAAATTATTAAAATCTGGACTATCATTTAACGATAGATCACTTGGAGAAATATGCTAATGAGAATAAACCAGGATATTTAACAGGTACATTGACCTCTGGTTGAACAGACCGGCAAGCAAGAATTATATTGCCCAGAGTCATACATTTTGTAACAAATGGAGTGGTTTACCCCCCCCCCTCTCTCACCCTCACTCTCGAATGAAAAAAGAGCAAATAAATTTAGTGCAGAAACAGGTCATTTAACACTGGTGGCAGTGTCCAAAGGCCAGGAGATTTAGAAATTGGTGAATGTTACACAAAGGCAAATGCTACAGCATGGCAATTGGAGCTGTAGAAAAGTGAGAGCCTCTCTTAGTGGTAACAAGATTACAACACAGTAGCCATTGGTGTAGAATTCGTCTTGTATTGAAGGTTTATTACCATACATTCACATTAGCCTCGTCGACTAAAAAAGGAGAAAACAAGAATCAATGACTAAACTGATAGCATTTTTGTTTTAGCACCTTTGCTGAAGTTGAATATGCCCTCAATGTTTTTTTAACAGACCAAGTTATAATAATTTAATTTGCAGACCTAATAAAAGCAAATCCAATATCAAATGACTAATGGCACAGAAAGCAAGTTCAAAACAAACCATTCTAATTTTAGAATTTCAGTTCAGTTAATGAGAGTCTGGAAATCAATTACTCCTAAAAGCGACTACACATTGCAATAATATCTTAGGTTAATGATATTCTTTGAGAATAGAAACCAGATCACCTTATAGTTAGCACAATGAATACCATCCATTATCCTTTTAGCAGACTATTTATTGCTTTCTCAATTGACCCATCAACCACATCAAAATAATCCCAAATGCTATCTTCTTTGAACAAATAAACAATAAATTTAGCAGTGATCTAAACGTCATGGGAATAAATCAAATTATACTTAACCATTGAAGGCATAATACAAATGACTTTAACTATTAAACCAATCCCAAAGTGATTTATTCACGTCTTACTTTTACTGCTTGGTGCATCAGAGGAAAAGTGACAGATTGCAATAAGCACAATTGTACATATGTTGCAGAAGAGTTTAAGGAAAGGATGCTAGAGTAAATCATTTAGTCCCTTTTCCCTGCTCTGCCATCCAATATGAACACAGCTGATCACTTTGCTGCACTATCCTATCATCCTGTGTGTCTCCCTCTTGTCCATGTTGGCCAGGTTTTGTAACCAAGCTAATCCCATTTCCCTGCATTTGCCTATATTCCTCAAAACCTTACCTAATCATGTAACTGTCTAAATGTCTTTTCAACATCACTATTGTACCACTTTCTGCGTAAAATAATTTGTCCCACACATCTCTTTTAAACTTTCTCACACTCATCTAAAAGCTATGCCCTCTAGTTTGTTGTGTAGGAAGGAACTGCAGATGCTGGTTTAAACCAAAGATAGACACAAATGCTGGAGTAACTCAGCGGGACAGGCAGCATCTCTGGAGAATAGGAACGGGTGATGTTTCGGTTTGAGACCCTTCTTCAGCTTCAGTCGCTGTACCTATTTGTGATAAGTAAACTTATTCCCACCCTGCTTCCTGTAAAGACTCTATCCCCCTGCTCCTAATTCATACATCTACGCCGCATCTGCACCTAAGATGAGGTGTTCCATATCAGGATATCGGAGGTGTCTTCAATCCTTAGGGAATGGGGGGGTTCCCTTCTTCCATCATAGATGAGGCCCTCACTAGAGTCTCCTCAATATCCCACAGCTCGCCCTTGCTCCCCCTTCCCCTAGTCTCAACACGGACAGAGTCCCCCTAGTCTTCGCCTTCCACCCCATCAGCCGTCACATAAAGCACATAATCTTCCAACATTTTAGCTACCTTCAACAGGATCCCACCACTAGCATCTTTCCATCTACACCCCTTTCCGCTTTCCATAGACACCGTTCCCTCCGCAACTCATTGGCCAAATCGTCCCTTCGCACTCAAACCACACCCTCCCCAGGTACTTTCCCCTGCAACCGCAGGAGATGGAACACCTGTCCCTTTACCTCTGCCCTCGTCCATGGACCTCGACAGTCCTTTCAGGTGAGGCAGAGATTCACTTGCACCTCCTCCAACATCATCCACTGCATCCGCTGTTCCAGTTGTGGACTCCTATATATCGGCGAGACCAAATGCAGGCTCGCCGATTGTTTCGCTGAACACCTCCGCTCAGTCCATCTAAACCTACCTGATCTCCCGGTTGCTAAACACTTTAACTCCCTCTCCCATTCCCACACTGACCTTCAGCACCTCAAATTTTGCTTGGGCAGCAAACACCCTAGCGATATGAACATTGAATTCTCTAACTTCAAGTAACCTTTGCTCTCTCTCTCTCTCTCTCTCTCTCTCTCTCATACCTGCTGTCCTACTGTTTCTGACTACAGTTTATCTGTTGCTTTGTTGTTATCTTCTCCCTGCTAACAATGATCTATTCTAGATTTTCCTTGAACTTGATTCCCTTTGTCCTGTTTGCACACCTTACACTTCCATATTGTTGTATCTCCCTCTCCCCTGACATCAGTCTGAAGAAGAGTCTTGACCTGAAACGTCACCGATTCCTTCTCTCCAGAGATGTTGCCTGTCCCGTTGAGTTACTCCAGCATTTTGTGTCTATCACAAGTAAACAGTTGATTCAGCATCACCATTTCCAATAACAACATGTGTTTTCAGATTTAGAATTTTTTTATTTAAATAATTATCAGTTACTACCAGTGTATTGTGATCTCGTGTCTCAGATTGCTCTTAAAGTTGTCTGTATTATGTAACTACATTTAATTCACGGAAACACTTCAGATTTTTGCTTGTTTAATCAAAATAATGTTTTTCCCCTTTATCCATAAAATAATTTTTAACTACATGCAATTCATTGCAATTTTTGCTCTTAAATTTCCTTCATACCTGTATAAAATAATATCTCAGTGCAATTTGAAAAGCTCGGCATCTTGCAGAAAAATTAATACAATGAAAAATAAGAATGAAAAATGACTAAGTTCTGATTAATAAGTGCTTGATGGTTGTCAATGGACATGGTGGGCTAAAAGGTAAGTTTATCTGCTGCACTACCCTTTGAATGCACTGTGTACTTCCATCATTGTGGTGATAATATCCCAGAGGTTTCCATCTTAAGGCATCCCAGTTTTATTACTCCAACAGTTCTAACATGGTTTTCCCTTATTTTGGCTTAGATCCAGTAATTCATTACTGACCACAGGTATATCTTGGAGCTGCCAGAACTGTTTGTAATGCTGTGGTCGTAGCTCGGGTCTCGACCCGAAACGTCGCCTATCTCCTTCGCTCCTTAGATGCTGCTGCACCCGCTGAGTTTCTCCAGCTTTTTGTGTACCCTGTTTGTAATGCTGGACTGTTTTTTTCTTCCATCCCAAATGCTTGTTGTTGACTTCATTTTGCATTATTATTACTAAATAAATTAGTTCACTTAAATATAGTATATCATTTCAGATCGCCAAATCTGCAAAGTTGTTTACAAATCGTGGTGTGATTAACCAGTTTATGGGAGACCTACCTAATGCTATGAGAGACTATAAAAGTGCAATAGCTCTCGACCCCACCTATTCACTGGCTTATCTCAACAAGGCCAATCTTTACCTCTACAACAGCCAATTTCAACAGGTATGACATTTTATCATCAAAACTATGTTAAACTTTAACTAATTTACCACGTGATTAACTTTAGCACACTCTGCCACTTTTCATGTAGTTGTAATCATTAGCCCAAAGACTGACCAATATTTAGTATTTCCCTGCAGCTGGAAAAAAAAGTTGTTCATTTCTCAGCACATCTCTGGCACATGAACATGCATGATGAAAGACAGAATCCAAGACATTGTGGGTGGCGCAGCGCTAAAGACTCGAGTTCAATCCCGACGATGTGTGCTGTCTGTATGGAGTTTGGACATTCTCCCATGACCTGCGTGGGTTTCCTCCAAGATCTTCGGTTTCTTCCCGCACTCCAAAGACGTACAGGGTTGTAGGTTAATTGGCTTGGTATAAGTGTAGATTGTCCCTGAATTGTTCTGAATCCATACAACCGTTATTATGAATCCTGTACATTTTAATCTTCTTGATCAGTCTTCAAGCCCTTTCAAAGGCCTTACTAAAATTCATGTATAAAACATCCGCCACCCTATCTTCATCAAGCTCCTTCATCACCTCCTCAAAACACTCAATCATGTTAGTAAAACACGATCTGCTACGTAGTAAATCACGCTGGCTGTCCATAATTAGCCCATTCTCTTCTGTGGGAGTAATTCCTATACTGAAAAATTTCTCCATTAGTTTCCATTCTCAAGATCCCCGCAATCTCCTTTATTGCCTCCCTCAATAACCTAGGATAGATCCCATCAGGCCCTGGGGACATATCTACCTAATACTTTTTAAGAGCCTCTGCTCCAACCTCCTTCTCAATCTGAAACTTCCCTAGCATATACTGTATTCCAAACTCTGATCTTTCCAAGTCCCTATTCTTGGTGTATACAGATGCAAAGTACTCATTTAGTACCTCTCCTACTTTATATGATTCCAAGCATAGATTCCCTTTTTTATCCATGAACGGTCCTACTTCTCCCTGGTCACCCTCTTATTTTTAAAGTACATGTAAAAAGCCTTGGGATTTCCTTTAATCCCATTCTCCAAATAACATTTCATGCCCCCTTACTTTGTCATCCTTATCCCTCCTCCTTACTGAAACATGCTGATCCTGCTGTGCGATCAGCTGGTCATTAAGTGACTCCCACGTGTCATCTGTGAACTTACCCAATAACAATTACTCGCAATCGACCCTATTTAGCTCCTGCTTAATGACATTATAATCTACTTTGCCCCAATTAAGCACCTTCCCCCAAAATCCAGACCTATCCCGATTCAAAACAAATTTAAAACTTATGGAATTATGATCAGTATCTCCAAAATGCTGGTTCAGCACAACACCAGTCATCTGGCCAGGCTCGTTTCCCAATATAAGGTCCAGAATGGTCCCTCCTCGAATCAGACTATCCACCTTCTTGGATACCTGACAAATTATGTCCCATCTAATTCTCTTGCCCCGAGTCAATATTGGGCAAGTTAAATTCACCTGTTACAACAACCCTGTGGTCCTTGCATAATCTGTCTACATATCTGATCCTTTATCTCCCACTGGCATATAGGATGGCCTATAATATAATTCCATTGGGGTAATTGTTTCTTTCTTATTTTTTAGCTCAACCCATGATGCCTCAGTGGACATTCCCTCCAGTATGTCCTCTCTGAGTACTACTGTGACATTCTCCCTGATTAGTAAACCATTTCCTTCACCTCTTTTAACCCCCCCCCCCCCCCACTCTACCTCATCTGAAAACCCATGCACGTTGAGCTTCCAGTTGTGTTCCTCTTGCAACCAATTTTCCCTAATAGCCACATAATAATTCCAAGCACTAATCCATGCTCTAAATTCATCAGATTTACCCGCAATACTTCTTGCACTGAAGTAAACACAATTCAACCCTTCATTATCCTCAGATTCACGAACCTCTCCCTGCCTGTCCTGTCTTTCAGACTTACTGATGATAACCTCTACTTTCTCATCAGTCCTTCCACTTGCTGACCTATTGCTCTTGTTCCCACACCATTGTCATTCCAGTTTAAACAACAGTAGCACCAGCAACCTCCCTGCAAGAATGTAGACACCTTTCCAGTTCAGATGCAACCCATTACTCTTGTACATGTCACCTCTGTTCCCGAGATCACAATGGTCTGAAAATATGAATCCCTATCAACTGCACCCTCCTCAACCACACATCTTCCTGCATTATCCTCCTATTGCTACCTTCACTAGCACGTGGCACTGGTATTAATCTAGAGATTACCACCCTCCAAGTCCTGCATTTTAACCTTTTGCCTAACTCTCTATATTTTCCCTGCAGGACCTGACCCCTTTTCGTACCTATGTAATTTGTGCCAACATGCACAATTACATCTGGCTTCTCTCACTCCATTTTGTGAATGCTGAACCAGGGAGGCAACAGACTTTCTTGGAGATAGACACAAAGTGCTAGAGTAACTCTGCAAATCAGGCAGCTGATCTGGAGACAAAGGATGGGCGATGTTTCGGGTCGGAACCCATCTTCAGACTGAAAAGTAAAGGAGGGGGGAACTGGAGGTCAGAAAAGATCAGAACAAATCAGGGCCGGCAACAGATGACCAAGAAAGGGTGGAGCCTATAATAGTCCATGGTTGGCTGGGGAATAGGTGATAACGAAGGGATACAGGGATGCGAACAGTAGAACTTGTACAATGTCTAGGGTGGGGGAGGCAGTGAAGAGTGGTAATGCAGGGGTTACTTGAAATTAGAGAAATCAACGTAAATACCACTGGGTTGTAAGCTGCCCAAGTGAAATTTGAGGTGCTGCTCCTCCAATTTTTGTGTGGCCTCACACTAACAATGGAGGAGGCCCAGGACAGAAAAATCAGTCTGGGTATAGGAAGGGGAGTTGAAATATTTGACAACCGGGAGATCACATAGGCCAAGACAGACTCACCAGTCTGTGATTGGTCCCACCGATATATAGGAGCCCACATCGAGAACAAGGGATACAGTTGATGAAGTTGCAGTTGGTACAGGTGAACCTCTGCCTCACCTGAAAGAGCTGTCAGGGCCCCTGGATGGAGTCGAGGGGGGAGGTATGGGGACACGTGTTGCATCACCTGCGGTTGCAGGGGAAAGTTCCTGGGGAGTTGGTGGTTTGGGTGGGAAGGGATGAGTGAACCAGGAGTTGAGGAGGGAACGAGGAGGAAGGACTAGGGGGACTCTATCCCTATTGCGACGGGGGGGAAGAGGGGGAGCAAGAGTGGAACTACGGGATACTGAGGCAACACATGTGAGGACTTAATCTATGATAGGCCGCATTCATTAAAGAATGGAGGTATGGAACACCATCTTAGGAACAGATGGGGCAGAAACAGAGATTTTGGAAGTAGGAAGAAGTGTAGTCGAGATGGCAGCAGGTGTCAGTGGGTTTGTAATAGACGTCAGTCGATAGTCTCCTGGCTGGTGACGGTGAGATCAAGAATGGAGAGGGAGGTGTCAGATGGGCCAGGTGAATTTGAGTGCAGAATGAATGTTAGTAGTGAAGTTAAAGCCCTTGAATTTCTATACTGGTGAAATTGTCAATCAACCACATCATAAGGGATATGAGCTAGTTATTTACTTACCTTGAATATAAATTTGACTACTGTTTCTGTGGTAGAGCCATTATTATTGTAAGCATTGAATATAAAATATTTCCCATAACTAAACTACTTTTCCTGCTCAAAATATTGCATTATTCCAAATAGTGTAGAAAATACACATGTATCATTGGCCTACATTACCCTATCTCCCAATGGACTCCAGCAGTGGAGCCAAATCTATCCGAGATTACCCAACATCTCAACCCAAGGTTAAGATAAGGTTAGACTGAGCCCATGATCTGATAGGCCATTGATTTCAAAGGGGTTGACGTCTAAAGGGCAGAAAGAGAAGGGATAAATAAATATTTTAATTTTGAATGCCTTAATACTGTTTAATAATTAAAGTGTTTCTGCTATTTTTTTATTTTTCCATTATTTCTATGTTAATAGGTTTTAAAGATTTCTTACTTTATCTCAATAATGAGCTATTAATAGCCAGCATAAAAGAGTACTATAATCTGCAGGTCATATCCCATCATTCCCTAACTTGATGTATTTATTCATATTCTATTACTAGTTCATGTTTTCTGGCTTCTTCAATGTTGTTCAGTTGGCGAATTGTCCACTGTTGTATCCTAATTTGCTGTAGAAATTCAACAAAAACACATGTGAACTGCAATCAGTCCTTTTTTTGAAAGAAATCTTTGCAATAGAATTGATCACCAATTTGTACCAGTATTAAGATGCAGATAGTTCAGCTGTAACGTGCGATTCTCTGCTACAATTTGGATACAACTCATAGGATGAATAACGGAACATTATTTGCATTACATAAATCCTATGGATTTGTGAGTCTGAAATTCTTTAACCCTCAAACCATCTTTTCCTCTTTCACACAATTGTTTTTAAACATTATTTTCTGTAATATGACGTTCCTTAAAACATAGATCATAGAACAGTAAAGCACAGAAACGGGCTTTATGGCTCACAATGTCTGTTCCGTCTTTGGAAAGCCACTGCATTGGTTTGGGTAACTATTGCAGGCATCATTCAGAATAGTGTTTGGTCCAACTTGCAATTTGTGTTTTCACGACTTTGGTAAGACCTTTCATTGCCCAAGTTTGAATCCAGAGCCAAATTGCTAGAATCACTCTAAACCGAAGTTAAAATGTGCTCTGTTCTTAAAGCCAAATATAATTGCATGTTTTTAAAAAAATGGATATCATTCATTTATCATGACAAAACATGGCTTTACCTGCTCTGTCGGCAGTCTTCTTCTCTTTCTAGTTTTCCTTTTGCTGATGGATTTCTCAAGAAGCCTTGAATGAAAACTAGATGATTTTTGAGAATATGATCTGGATTTGTTTCTCGGGGCAACTTCAGTCTTTCCACTCACCTCGAGAGGCATGAATGGTGTTGATTCATCTTCTACAGTGTTTTTGGTAGTGATGTTCTCTGCAATACTGGATTGGCAAGCCTGTTCATTCTCTGATGTGGTTGGAAGACTTTCTTCAAAGATTGTTGACAGCATTGTTCTTTTAAAATATGTAGACTTGCTTGCAATCCATTGGATGGCCCCTGTTTTACTGTTATTGTCATTCATTGCGCTGGGCGATGTATTCTCAGGATTTTGAGGCAATATTTCCTCAGAACTTTCATAATTTATCTTTGCATAGTTGGATGCAGGAGAAGTTGAAGACATTCTGGACTTCGATAACATTTTATTGTGAAACAGATTCTGTGAATCCAAGTCGTCATAGTCTATCCAGGAAACCTTTACACTTTTTCCCACCGAGTTCTCAGTCTCCTCAAAATACAATTCTTCAGGAGTGCTGCATTTCATGGAGGATTTATTTCCAGCTCTCAATCTTGCTATGTTTTGAATGCCACTTTTTCTTTTGTTAATTAAGGAGAGAAGAAAACAAATGTAGCATAAGAACATGGAACAGTACAGCACAGGAACAGGCAATTTGGCCCACAGTGTCTGTGCCAATCATGATGCAAAGACCGACTCTTAACTATATTGGCTCTTTAAAAGCCTCTTAAACACCACTGTCATTTCTGCCTCCACCACCACCCCTAGTTATGCGTTTCAGGTACTCACCACCCTCTGTGTAAAGAAATTGCCGTGCACATCTCCTGTAAATTTTAGATATTTTAAATTAAAAAAAATTAATGAACTAAAGCAAAAAGATTTATTTGTTTAAACATTTTAAAGAATCATGGAATAGTCAGGCTGATTCTTCCTTAAGTCACTTTAAAAATATTGAACTAGAAATAAATCCCACACAATTTTTTCCACAAAACCCATGTATTAGTCATCATTTGGTGTCCCTTAGTTCTAGGTAGCGTTGAAAGATTACAGCAACCTTTTTTGCAATATCCAAATATGCTTCCCTGGGCAACATGAAATACCTCTCATCCAGATCTGATGATTCAATCACTTCAATGGAGACAGCTTTTTAGTACCTATATCTCAACAGTTTTCATCCCATCCATTGTTTCTATTATCTCCCCTTCAACCAAGATGTTGGCAGTATCATTCTCCTCAGTAATGCAAGATAGGAAATACATTTATGGGATTACGACAATGCCTTTTGCTGCTATACACATTGATTGGTACTTAAATCTCTAATTAGCACTGTTCCTCTTCTTATAACTTACATTTACATGCCAGGGGAAGACTTTTGGATTCTCTTTAAGGTACCTGCCATTCTCCTCTCATACTTTTCATCTTATTTCCCCTCGTCTTCTACATTCAATCTTGCTTTCCTTCTTTATTCATCTTTTTCCTTTCGCTTTAGTTCCCCCTTGTTGGATTTATCAGTCTACACCCAAAACATCTGCTCTTTGAAAGTCACCATTTTCAATTATGATTTCAATTTATTCCAGTCTATTCTCTTCTCATTCCAAAGGTTTAGTTTAGTTTAGAGATACAGCGCAGAAACAGGCCCTTCGGCCCACCGAGTCTGCGCCGACCAGAGATCCCTGCACACAAACACTATCCTACACATTCGGGACAATTTACAATTATACCAAGCCAATTAACCGACAAACCTGTACGCCTTTGGAATCTGGGAGGAAATCGGAGATCCCGGAGAACAGACGGCACCCGTAGTCATGATCGATCCTCGGTGTCTGGGTCTATTAGGCAGCAACTCTACCGATGCATCACCGTGCTGCCCTGTGGTTAGCCCACTTCCTGTTTAGGCCACATATCAATGGTACTTTGTCACATGTAACTAGATACAGTGGAATTCTTTTTTGCATATAATTCAGTAAAATCTTATTATGCATGGGTACAATCATGCCCCAAGTACAAGAATGCAACAAATGTAGTGTAAGAATAGCAGACGACACTGGGTATACAAAGAGGCGCTATATTTCCGACACCACTTGTATTCGGCGGCGGCACAGCGCTGGGACACCATCACGGAGCGGGCGATGCCTTATCGGGTCGCCATGCGGTAAGCTCTGGAGTGCTGTGACCGCCGACTCCAACATCCGAGGAGCTGTGGTTGCGGGCGGCGCTGGATTTAAAACACCGCGGAGCCTGGAATCCAAGATCGCCAGAGTCGGAGCTCCAGCCAGCGCTGCCTCAGGACTTCGGGAGCCGCGGTCTCTGGGGAGGAAGTGGCCGCTCCAGTCATTCCAAGCAGCTGAGGAGTGTTCACCCGACGACGGAGTTCCAGCTTCCCGGCAAGAGGGCCTGAAAACATCGGACTGGCTGCGAAGGCCACAAATGGGCCTCGACCTCGGGTGATCACAGAGGAAGAGGAAGAGGACTAAACATTCTGGTGCCTTTCCCCACAGTGGAAAGTTTTGATTCTGGTGTGGGGGGACGTTTGTGTAGAATTCTATAATGTGTTGGGTCATTTTTCTTTTTTTACTTTTTCTATGGATGTACGGAAACTTAATTATTTATTCTATGTAAAGCACTTTGGTTTCAACACGAGTTGATTTAAACGTGCTATATAAATAAAACTTACTTAAAGTTTCAAATTTCTTAAAACTATATTCTTATCTTGGCCATAAAAGCCTGATGGCCTGGTGGTGGCACTAGGTCAGTATTGCAGGGATTAGTCTAGTCTGGCGATATGGTCGAAGTGCTCCACAGTTTCGTATCGCTACAGACCGTTGGATCCACATCTGAGGCCACCAGCAGTGCCCATTCGACATGATGCCTTGGCTACTACTTCTCCATCAACAATAAAAGTAGAGGAGGAGAGACTGTTCAGAAGTCAGAAAAAAAATGGAAATCTCCAGGACCGGGCAATGTTTCCCCCTCTACTCTCAAGCTCTGTGCTGAACAACTGGCACTGGTCTACACAGTCATTTTCAACCAGTCCCTGCAAGCCTGTACTGTCCCTGCCTGCTTCAAAGCCTCCACTCTTGTACCTAAAAAGACAAGGATTACCGGTCTTAATAACTACAGGCCTGTCGCACTGACCTCCGTAGTCATGAAGACCCTTGAAAAGCTTGTGCTGGCCAAGCAGAGAAATATCACAAACCCCCTGCTGGACCCTCTGCAGTTTGCATATAGATCTGTAGATGACGCAGTCAACCTGGGCCTGCACTTCATCCTCCAGCACCTAGACCACCAGGAGACCTATGTGAGGATTTTGTTTGTATATTTTAGCTCTGCATTCAACACCATTGTGCCAGATATACTACACTACGAAGTTTCCAAGTTGACTGTTCCTGAACCCCTTTGTCGGTGGATCATCAGCTTCCTGACAGCCAGAAAGCAGCATGTGAGGCTGGGAAGGCACATCTCGGACCCGCAGACCCTCAGCATAGGAGCAAGGCTGTGTACTCTCCCCTCTTCTCTACTCCCTCTATACCAATGACTGCATCTCCACTGACTTCTCTGTCAAGCTACTCAAGTTTGCAGACACAACCCTGATTGAGCTGATCCAGGATGGGGAGGAATCTGCCTACAGGCAGGAAGTGACACAGCTGGCGTCCTGGTGCCATCGTAACAACCTGGAGCTCAATGCTCTTACGACAGTGGAATTGATTGTAGACGTTCGGAAAGCTCCCCCTCCCCTCACTATCACCAACACTACAGTCATGTCTGTGGAGTCCTTTCAGTTCCTGGGAACTATCATCTCTAAGGACCTCAAATGGGGGGCCACCATCGACTCCACAGTCAAAAAGGCACAACAGAGGATGTACTTCCTGCGGCGGCTGAGGAAGCGCATCTGCCGCAGGCAGTGATGGTCCAATTCTGTACGGCCATCGTAGTCTGTCCTCACCTTCCCCATCATGGTCTGGTTTGGCTCAGCCACCAAGCACGACATCCGGAGGCTGCAGCAAATCGTCCGATCAGCTGAGAAGGTTATTGACTGCAAGCTTCCCTCCGTTGACAAACTATACACTGCAATGGCCAGGAAGCGAGCGGGTAAGATTATCTCTGACCCATCTTACCCTGGCCACAAACTCTTTGAATCACTTCCCTCTGGAAGGCGACTCCGGTCTGTCAAAGCTGCCACAGCCAGACATAAAAACAGCTTTTTTCCCCACAAGTGGTAGCTCTACTCAATTCCAAAAAATTGTAGCCTCCTTTTACTCTGGTATTTTATTTAATTCACATGTTTAATCAATAATGTTTTATTATTAATGTTTAATGTTGTATGTGTCATTCCTAACTGACTGTTGAGACTTGCGGGCGGAGCACCAAGGCAAATTCTTTGTATGTGAATACTTGGCCAATAAACTTATTCATTCATTCATAAAACTCTCTTGACTCTTTGACCCTTGACCAAGTATTTCAAATCCTTATTACTAAACAGTTTCTTCATAGAAAATGGTGGATAGCATAAAATCTAAAAAGTAAGCAAATGGTTTACATCTGAAGTAACACATGAATCTGAAAAACATATTGTTTATATTAAGATCTAAAAAAAAATTGCCAGGTTAGTAGTGGTTCAGCTCCACAAGGTAAGATCTATTTGTAATTTTCAGTAATTAAATGTCATATGAAAAGTAATATTTTACAAAACAAATTTGCTTTAAACATATTTGTTGTTAATTATCAGGTCTTTCTCTGGCTGTGTTGCATCATAGTGATGATTTTTGCATAGCTGTTTAATGTTGGTTCTTGTTTAGAAATGGAAAACATTTTTATAAAAGTTATCAATTCAGGGGGTGTTAACAAGAAATTACACAAAAGGAATAGGTGTCATTTCGGGTCGGGTCAGAGGGTCCGAAGAAGGGTCTCGACCCGAAATAACACCCGTTCCTTTTCTCAAGAGATGCTGCCTGACCCACTGGGTTCCTCCAGCATCTTTGGTGTAAATCAGCATCTGCAATTCCTTCCTACTGCAACTATAGGGTGATAGATGAATGGAACTAGAATATGGATAGGAGTTGTGGATGAACACACTTTTATGAAAGTTGGAACATGAAAAGATGG
Source organism: Okamejei kenojei (assembly GCA_035221665.1). Taxonomy (NCBI): domain Eukaryota; kingdom Metazoa; phylum Chordata; class Chondrichthyes; order Rajiformes; family Rajidae; genus Okamejei; species Okamejei kenojei. Next base: position 47,743,046 of record CM069139.1, read on the forward strand.
CCTGGAATGTATTTAACTAATTCACTTAGAGGTAACGGGGCATATATGATGTTTTCAGCAGTAGATAAGACAAGGAAAGGTGGAATCTGGCAATGTTATGCAATGTAGATGCACATATAAGAGATAATCATGACACCAATGTAGTGTAAAGTCAAGGCTGTGAGATGTCTTGTGTTTGTAGAATAAATGCTTTGCAGCTGAAAAAAATCTCTGTTTTTTTAGTAACAAATAATCAACAAGTAGTCTTGTAGACTATGTGGTGAAAGTGCAGGGTTCAAGAGAAATAGTGAGTTAGAACAAGTCAGAGTACATATAGAGTGAATGGCCTTGATATTGGGAGTTATGGGGAGAAGACCAGAGAATGGGATTAGGAGGGAAAGATCAGCCATGATTGAATGGCAGAGTAGACTTGATGGGCTGAATGGCCTAATTCTGCTCCTCTCACATGACCTGTTGATATCTGAGTGGCATTTGATCTACAATGAGTCCAAATTGCAGATCGAGTCGCAAATGTTTGTGCTGGCACTGATCTTCAGCATACCAGTCACAACTGTAGTTGGCTTTCCCGGTACAGTTTAATTTGCCAGTTGACAGTGCTAAAGGGGAGCATATACTGCAGTGCATTCTGTTGGAAATCAGAAAAAAAGCGAATAAGTTGTCCAATTCAAACTTTGCTCCAATAATTAACCACCTAAATGGCGAAGAAGAAAAATTGTCTCCGCACCTATTCTGTAATGCCTTTAAACTAATTTGGCTATTATGAATATTATTCACCAAGTGCTCTAGAAAGTATGTGAAGTTGCGTGTTTCATTAATAGCTCTATACACTTCGCTTTAAGTGCATAAAAATATCAAATTGACATGATAAATTAAGAAAAAATGCTAACATGTTCGAATAGGTATGCATTGAGAAATATTCAAGACTTGGGACTTGTTAGAGACAGTTTTGTCCTTTGACATTATTATCTCTATTGTTCAATATCTGATACATGATTACTAATTATTGACAGATATTTTGTAGCTCTGTGTTAACAGTATGTTTTGTGTGCGAGTGCTGGACAAAATTACTCCAGATTCTGTTAAATGGAACAATTTTCAACACTGAAATGTGACAACTTAATTATCTCAGTACAATTACTTTGCAGGCCCATGATCATTACACCAAGGCAATCGATCTGCAACCAAGAGATGAATCTGCTTTGCTGAATCGAGCAATTTGTCGTGTTATGCTTAAGCTTGTCAAAGAGGCACTGGAGGACTTTGAGGAAGCTATTAAACTTAGTCCTTACTCAGCTCACATATACTTTAACAGAGCAAACCTCTTTGCCACTCTAAAGCAGTACCAGGATGCTGAAAAAGATTATTCACATGGTAAGAAACAGTATAGACATTTACAGTATATATTTTTAGCAGTGTGGTAGGTCCTGTAAGATGCAATGAAATGTTCTAATAAATGTTCTCTGCACTTCATGTCTATAATCAACTGGTTATTTGGAAATTGATCCAGGAATATATTATGCACATGTAGTTGCTCATCTGCATAACAACAACAGTAATAATAATACATTGTTGTATTGGTTGCCTTGGCAATTCAAGTGCCTTAGTGCTACCAGATCTTTTGTCCGATATAGTGTTGGATAAACATCGTTTACAATTGGATAAGCAATATTTATATCAGAAACTTTGATAATACCATCTCTTATCCTCTTTTTCAGTTTTGTCAAGTGAACCAAATCATTTGCAGCTTTGTTTTTAATGCCATGTTTGAAAACTAATTTTATCTATCAAGAAGGCTACCTACCTTTATCTCTGGAGTGCTCTCCAAGAGCTTGCTTCAGTTTCTTTACCTCATATAGTCCCAATTAATGAACTACACCATTCCAAATAACCTCAAACGTCCAAATTCCAGCTCCAAGTTTATGTTTATGTTCAGAGATACAGCATGAAAACAGGCCTTTTGGTCCACCATACACATTGACTATCAATCACCCGCTCACACTAGTTCAATATTATCCCAATTTTCAATCCTACATACTCGGCGCATTTTATAGAAGCCAATTAACCTATAAACATGCATGTCTTTGGGATATGAATAAATGAATATATATATAATATAGAAGGCCGGTGGGGGCGCTGCAAGCCGGGAGCCCGGCCAGCAACGTGTCAGTTTTTTCTATTTTTTTTAGTGTGTTCAATTGTATGTTTTTAATGTTTCTCTGTGTTTCATGTGGGGGGGGGGGGGTTAAGGGGGAAACCGCTTCAGTCGCCTCCTCCACGGAGAGGCGACTTTTTCCATGTCGCCTCCCCCGTGACCTAACATCGAGGATCGGTGTGGCCTTTCCCGGAGATGCGCCCGGGGCTAAATGTCACCGTTAGCGCGTTGTGTGAAAGCAGGAGATGTGAAATGCACACGAACATCACACACACACACACACACACACACACACACCGAAGGTCAGAGTTTTATAAGTAAACTAGACCAAGCGCAGACCCGTTGGGTCTGTTCCTCCAATGCCCTGTTGCGGTGGGGGGATGGGGGGGGCGGCATGTGGTGTCACACGCACGAACCACCCCCCACACTAACTACCCCCCCTTGATATTATATTAATATTAAGACAAGGAGGGGGGTAGAGAGTAAGGGCAGAAGGCAAAATGACATACACCCACACACACATCTCCACACACACACAGTTTTAAAAGTATAAAGATAGATATGATTATGCGTACTATAATTGCTAACATGAAAAAGCAGATATAAGTAATATTTATTATATTTTTAACATGCCTTTACCATACTTTTCTAGCACTATTGCTAATGCCAGACGATGCTCTATTTTACAAACTCCGTGCGGATGTCCGTGGCCATTTGGGTTTGACTGACCAAGCTATAACTGATTACAAAATTGCTATCAGCATCCAAGAAGATAAGTAAGCTGGATATCTGCTTTGTGAGAGACTCTTAAATTAAGGATATATAAAGTCTTTGAATACAAATGAACCACATTTTAACTTTTTTTTGGTACAAATGTCTTAGTTCTGCCAATATATTAAAAATGAATTTAACATTATTCAATGCAACTTCTGGACTTATTTTATCACTCCAATATTTGCAATTACCATCTTTGTTAGAAAGATTACATAACATGTGTTCATAAAATACTTAAATAAAAATAATTTTATTCTATCGTGTAGTTTCATGTTCTCTCTTATTTTCTTCCTTGGTACAGGATATGTGACCAATAAAATAATTTAAAAGAATGTTTTCAATATTGATGTCAAGTCCTAAGATGCAAATAATTAGATTTAAATTGAAAGACATTTTTTTCAATATGAAAATAAAGCATCAATGTTGAACACGAGTCAATTAGTTGATTTTCTTTCCATAATGTTTATAAAATTATTTTGATTGATAGTATTTTGTTACTAACCACTTAATCAAATGATACAGTGAACAGTATTGACCCTCCATCTGATCCACTGCATTACATATTAGGATCCTATTGAGATATGAACACAGTTCTTTTTGAAACCAGTATTACCTCAAATTTGCTTTATCTGCTGTGTTGGTGCTGTGCACTACGAGATGAATTCATAGCGGGGGAAAAAACCTGCATTTGGATCAAATTGCAGCACAATGACATGAAAAACAGAGGAAATGCCAAAGGAAGCGTAAAATGACCTATGAGAAAGGAATGAGCGGAGCATCTCTGCTATGAAAGATGATAGAATTTAAATGCAGATTAGATATTAGAAGCACTTTTTTGCAGGGGGTGACTAAGCATGGCATTCCTTAGAAAAATGAACTCCACACTGTCATTCAGGTCGGAAAGTAGATTAGAAATAATCTTGCAACTGAAACCTCAAACTAAATTTGGATACAGGAGCATAATGCAGCATAATTCCACTCGAATAATATGAAAAGAATGTCCATGGAAAATCTGAAAGTAGGTGATATCAGAATGAGGATATCTTGAAATGTGTCCATCTTGTCCCCTTTTGTCTAGTTCCTTCCAATTTACATACCTCACTCACAGATGTCCTGTCCTTTTACACTTCCATTCCCTCCAGGAGATTCTCAGGGCCCCTCAGTGTTTCTTCAGAGACCCAATCAGTTCTCATCTCCTAACACTCATGTTATCTGTTGCCGGCACCGATTTGTCCTGGTCTTTTCTTCCTTTTCCACCCTTACAATCAATCTGAAGAAGGGTCCCGACCCGAAACGGCACCTATCCATTTTCTCCAGAGATGCTGCCTGGTCACTGAATTACTCCAGCATTTTGTGTCTATCTTCGGTATAAACCAGTATCTGCAGTTCATTTTTATTGAATCCCCGCAACCAGTCGAATGAATCTTCACTAAGCCTCAGATAGGTTTTTAATACAAGAATATCAAAGCCATCTACAATAAACTAGTGCATTTAGCCAAGGTCCCATATAAATGCCATAATTTCCAGGATAATCCCCTCTTGCAATACATTACCAATGTTTGACTTGTATTTCACTCTTGGAGGTTGGAGCAAATGACATGTCAGAAGTTCTGATATGATTTGGGGATAAACATGAAAAGATGGAGTAACTCAGCGGTTCAGACAGCATCTCTGGAGAAAAGTAATCGGTGATGTTTCAGGTCGAGACCCTTCTTTAGTCTCAACCCGAAAAAAATCACCTATTCCTTTTCTCCTGTGATGCTGTCTGACCCACTGAGTTACTCCAGCTTTTTGTGTCCATCTTTGGTTTAAACCAGCATCTGCAATTCCTCCCTACACTGATACTATTTGGGGTTTGATAAATGTGGAGAAACAATCTGTTCGTGGGGTTGTGCCATCATTCAGCCTCAGCGGCCTACATTATTGGGATAGATAATGGTTTGTTTGAAGTAAATTACAGATTTGGGCTGTAATAACCATACAGTTTGTGTACAGAAAGACTGACAAACATTAACCAAGTCCTGTACATGTCATTTAAATATAAAAATAAATTCTAGATAAATGCTATGTAAATTTTACTTCGGAGTCACGCGAGTGATTCCGTGAAGAAGACCCGCCAGGCTGCATGTGCACCAGTACGTCAGCTGCATTGGCGCAAGCACCAGACTGTAGGACAGAGCTCCTGCCGGTGGTAAGTTAGACCTAAAAGTTTGTTTTTTTACTTACCAGTGGTTTTCAGGCAGGAGCCTCTTTTCACAGAGATTTTCCTGCCAGTTTCGCAGCCCGACGGGTGTGCCGGTTATGGAATGCAGGGAAACCCCATTCCGACCGCAAAAGCGGATAACCGGCAGATTGATCGGGTTGCGAGATAAGGAGCCGCTAACAATGCAGTCAGCGGCTCCCAGCCTGTGGGGATGCCATTGGAATGGCAAGGAAGCAGCGCTAGAGTCACTGACAGTGGGGTCAGTGGCTCACAGACGTTGGTCCCCAGGCAAGGAATTAAATGGGACTCATTCAGCCCTATTTGGACTCAGGTGAGTCGGGCTATAAAGGGTTTCTCCTTCTAATAAATGTATGTATTTTATAATGGTTTTCTTAAAGTTAAAAGCTAAAGGCAAAGTTAAAATCATAAAAAGTTAATGTTATATGTTTCTGACAATGTAATTAGCAATGTTACAAAATGTTTAGATTTTAAAAATCAAGTCTGCAATTTATCCCATCAGATAAAGCATAAAAAGAAGTTTAATAGTAAGATTAAACAAGAACTTACCAGTTCAAAGTTTGATCTTTATTTTATAAGGAGTAATGATGAGGGATTACGTGAAGAAGCCCCGCCTGGCGCTAGAACGACATACTTCAAAGCAGCGGCATGAAAAACACAGAACACAATAGCCGGAGTAAGATAGTAAGGCTCATCATAGATTTAGAACTACCAGATGATCATTTATTTTATGAGGGTGTGGAGTGGAGGGCACGTAATCCCTCATCGTTACTCCTCATAAAATAAAGATCAAACTTCGAACTGGTAAGTTCTCATTTAATCTTACTATTTTACTTCGGAGTCACGTGAGTGACGTGAAGATTTTGAAGCTTCTGTGTTTTTCATGTCGTAGAATTCTTCCATACGACAGTCCGGCTAGGTCGACACATACATGAGAAAAACCAGACTAGTTTTAGTTCTTTCCATAAATCTTTTAATGATAAAAGAACATATAATAACCTCTTTTTACATCTGAGGGAACCATTACAAAGTGATAAAAGATATAAGTGATAATTGATAATATCAATCAATAGTGAAACAAAGCAGGTGATTATAGTGAACCCAACACCGCGTGCCTAAAGCCTGTCATTGTGTGAACAGGTTTATTGTAGAACTTTGAAAAAGTTTCTTCTTTACACCACCCTGCGGTTTCTAAAATATGTTCGAGTGGTACGTCCTGTAACTTCGCCGCGGATGTAGCTGCTTCCCTGGTGGAGTGAGATTTGAAAACACATCAGTGTCTACTCCTGCTAAAAGTAACACCTGTTTTAACCACCTTGAGATTGTTTGCACTGAAGCTTTTGTGTGTGGTTTCTTATGCGTAATCATTAATGTTTTTTCATCACCTCGAAGAGTGTTGGTAACTTTTACATAATGATTCAAATGTTTAACTACACACAACGTTGGATCAATGGGATAAGCTTGAAACATTACCTTTGCTCCAGTTCTCCCTGGTCTGCTTTGTTTGATCAGATCGTAAACATAGAACACAATGTTATCTGCAGTCACATGCATACAGTCTAAACGTAACATTTGTAATGTTTGCACCCTTTGAGCTGAAACCAATGCCATTAACATTACTAATTTAAATGTTAACTTTTCCAATGACAAAACTTCGATTGGAGTCTGTAAATGAAAACTTTACAAGCTCTTAAGTGTACAACATCTTTTAATGATAGCACTGGGTATTACACACACCTTCAAGCACCGGCTACATTTTTCTACTGAGGGGAAGGCGTTATGATTGATGTTAACTGGGCGGGGTTAATGGGAGTGAGGTAACTATATTATTGGTTGCATATAAACCATCTACATCCTTCCCCTTAGAAATCAAAAAAACAGATTGTTGTCACGGCAACCGAATTAAACAGCAGAATTAAACGAAATCGCCGTAGCGAACAGGCGGCTTACTGATCCTGCCCGAGCGCGTACGGATGTCACCCCCTCCCCCCGAAAGAGCAGAAGAAGCAGGAGGACGCAAGGCAGCCGGGGAACCAGGGAAGGGCATTGGGGTGGGAGAAACAGGAGAGGGAGAACCGCGATCGGCAACAGGGGGTACCCGCGCAGAGGGGAACCAGGCGCCCGCGACGGGGACCGAGGCATGCAGGGAACACCAGCCGGGGCGGCAGCCGGCTGCTGATAGGAGAGTGGAGGGGGCATAGGGCCCAGGGGGCTGTGGCTGTGGCTCATTAACCGCAAGCAGGTGTTGTCGGCTTCTTCGGTAGATGGAACCCTCACAGTCGACCAGATACGAACGAGGTGAGTCGGCCACCCCAACCACGGTGGCCAGACGGTAGTGCCCACTGGCGGTCTGCAAACGAACAACCTGTCCGGGCAACAGAGGATCGAGTGGTCTGCACGACCGATCGTGGGAACGCCGCTGGCTGTCATGTTTCTCTTGAATTCGCCTCTGCACGGAGGCGGGCTCCAGCACCCGAGGTTTCAGCTGGCGCTGGGCAATCGGGACGGTGGATCTGGTAGTTCTGGACATCAGACGCTGAGCAGGGGACCCCATGGCCGGATCCCTGGAAACATTCCTGAGGTTCAGGAGATCCAAATACAAATCAGAATTGGATAGTCGCGCCTGTTCCATCAGAAGCTTGGCGCTGCGGACGGCCCGTTCTGCTAGGCCGTTGCTCTGTGGGTACTCTGGGCTGCTGGTGAAATGCACGAAGTTCCACTTGTCGGCAAAGCTTTTGAATTCTCGGCTTGTAAACTGCCTGCCGTTGTCAGTCTGCAGCCTGACCGGGGTCCCAAAAGTGGAGAAGTGTTTCCGCAGCTTGCGGATCACCATCTCCGACGTGAGGGATGTCAGCAAATCCACTTCGAACCAGTTGGAGTACGAGTCGACCAGGACAAGGTAGTGGTTACCGAAAATGTCGGCAGCCAGCGAGGACCAGGCCAAAGCAGGGGCGGGCTGTTGCAGCAGGGGCTGTCGCTGCTGGTGCGGCGCAAGACTGTTGCACGTGGAGCAGGCAGAAACTCTGTCTCGGATATATTTGGCCATTCCAGGCCAATAGAATTGGCACTGAGCATGGGCAAGCGTTGCATCGACCCCAGGGTGTCCGCTGTGGGCTGCACAAAAGTAAAAGTCAAACAGGGAGGACGGGACCACAACTTTATGTCCCTTGACGATAACGCCATCCTGGAGCACCAGTTCGTCGCGGACCAGGAAGAAAGGCTGTGCTTCAGATGGCGCGGCGGAGCGCTTTGTTGGCCACCCTGCTTTAATCACCGATGCAAGCTGCTGCAAGGCCGGATCGGCAGCGGTGTGCTCGGCCAAAACCTGTAGCTGCTTGGTGGGAATAAAGTTAACGCCCAGTACGAGCAAGTCCTCTGTTTCGTAGGGGTGGCGAGCGCAGGAGGTACGCGGGGCTCGCGACAGGGTGTCCGCAATGTGCATCTCGGTGCCCTTCTTGTAGATTATGTCAAAGTCGAAGCGCTGGAGCTGCAGCATCATACGCTGCAGCCTGGCAGGGGCAGCGTGAATCGGCTTGTTCAGGATTGTCACCAGTGGCTGGTGGTCGGTTTCGACCGTAAATCTGCTGCCGAACAGGAAGTCTCTGAACTTGGAGCAGGCGAACACCACCGCGAGCAGCTCTTTCTCGATCTGAGCGTACCGCTGCTCGGTGTCCGTCATGGTGCGGGAGGCATAGGAGACGGGATGCAGCGATCCATCGACAGACTGAAGGCAGGCCGCACCCAGACCGAACTTGGAAGCGTCACAGGTGACGGTGATGGGGCGACCCACGTCGAAGAACCGCAACGTCGGAGTGCTAATCAGTTTCGACTTGAGGCGGTCAAAAGCCTGCTGGTGATATGGGAGCCAGGCCCAGGCGATATCCTTTTTTGTCAGCTGCCGCAGGGGAGCACTCAGCTCACTGAGGTTTGGTATAAACTTGCCAAGGTAGTTCACCATGCCCAAGAATCGTTGCAGACCTGGCACGTCGGTGGGGGCTGCCATTTCGGAGATGGCAGCGGCCTTCAAGGGGTCGGGCTTTAGTCCGTTAGGGGTGAAAACATGTCCAACATACGTGACCTCTGAGACACGAAACCGGCACTTCTTGGGATTCAGCTTCAGGTTCGCCTGTCGCGCGCGATCCAGGACGCGGCGGAGGTTCAGGTCGTGCTCGGCAAGGTCCTTCCCCGTAAACCAGGATATCATCCACGATGATGGCACATGGCAGGTGCGCGAATAATTGCTCCATCGTCTGCTGGAACACCTCGCTAGCAGAATTGATGCCGAATGGCATTCGCAGGAACTTGAATCTGCCGAACGGTTGTGGCGAAGGTCGTCAGGTCAGAAGACGCTTTGTCCAACGGGACCTGCCAAAACGAGTTCTTAGCGTCTAGGACCGAAAAGATGGTGGCTTGCCCGACCTTTGCCGCCACATCCTCAACAGACCGCATGGGGTAATGTGGTCGCCTGATGGCAAGGTTTAAGTCCTTCGGGTTGATACACACGCATATCTCGTTCTTGTCTTTCTTAATCGTGGCAACCATGGTGGAGACCCAATCGGTGGGCTCGCTAACTGCTACTAGCACCCCTTTTCGACCATTACTCGTTGAGCATCGCCTCGACCTTGTCCTTCATGGCGTGAGACACCCTGTGAGGTGCGCGGACCACGGGTTGTATATTTGGGTCAATGGAAATATGGTATGACACTGGTAACTTCCCCAGGTCATCGTCGAACAGGTCCTGGTATTCAGCAACCGGGTCAAACGAGAGTTGCACTTTGTGGACCGTGCGGTCAAAAGAGACCAGGCCAAGATCCTGGCACGCACGGTTGCCCAACAGGGTTACACAGTCAGAGTTCAAAACATAGAAAACCAGGTTTCTTGTGGCCTTTTGCAGCACGCAAGTTAAAGTGGCCCTCCCCGCAGGCCTTAGAATCTCTCCACCATAGGCGTGCAGGGTAGCATCGTCAACAACCAGAGGCTCATTACTCCTTAACTTGTTGAAAAGATTCATGGACAAAACATTGACTCTCGCGCCAGTATCTAATTTGGCAGAGAAGGTTACGCCATTGACAGTCACAGGTACGGAGGGATCATTGCGGTGGGCGGGTGTCTGTAGGAGGGTAAACACATGAGAGTCCTCGGCAGAATTAATTGGCTCCGCACCATTGCACTCAACTAAATTGGGCTGTGAGTCGAAACAGAGATCAGATTGGGCCAGCATGTTTAGACTGGGACTGGAAGCTTGTGCCTGGCTCCCACGGGAACGGAGTAAGCGACAGGAGGCTGAGAAATGGTTCAGCTTTTTACAAAAGTTACAGGTTTTACCAGAGGCGGGACACGTCGACAGTCTATGGTGCATGTAGTTACAGTTCGGGCATCTTTTTCGGGGCACATCGCCAGGTCCAGGGCGGGCACGCGGCAGAAAAACATTGTTTCCCACCCGAGGCTGTGGGCTCCTAAACCCAGCCAGGTTGACAGATTTATTGCCCAAATCCCGGTGGTCCTCTTGCAAAAACAACGACCTCAGACAATCTGCAGGCATGCATAGCTTTGTCCAACGTTAGATCCGGATCCCTCAAAAGCTCACATCGCAGCTTCTGGTCACGCATGCCAGTTACCAAAATGTCTCTAGTGAGCTGGTCTGTCATGTCGCCAAAACGGCACCGCTGGGCGAGATAACGCAAATCAGCAATAAAACATTCAACAGGTTCATCAGGCAACTGTCTCCTCGTAAAGAACCGTGCCCTCTCTAGAATGCGGTTCGAGGGCAGGTCACAAATCTCCCTGAACTTACGTAGCAGGCAAGCGGGGTCGTCAGCAGACTCTGCAGGAGTAATCACCGCACCATCGACGCCCAGGACCGCTGGAGCGTAGGTGAAAGTTCTGGCTCTCTTCATGGCATCAGGTCCGACAAGGTTGAGGAGGAGGGAAGCTTTAAGGGAGTCAGGATCAGCGCGGTGTGCGACGTTGACAAAGTGTGTGAAATCAAATTCAAACGTGGCCCAGCGCTCAGAGATGTCAGCATCAAAGACAAGCTGCTCGGGCTTTCTGCAAGAGGACGCCATGGCCAAAGAGATCAAAGCACAAAAAAACACAAATCAAAAAAAGAAATAAAAACCGATAAACAGGAGACGCAAGTATCTTCCAGCTTCGACACCATGTAAATGAAAACTTTACAAGCTCTTAAGTGTACAACATCTTTTAATGATAGCACTGGGTATTACATACACCTTCAAGCACCGGCTACATTTTTCTACTGAGGGGAAGGCGTTATGATTGATGTTAACTGGGCGGGGTTAATGGGAGTGAGGTAACTATATTATTGGTTGCATATAAACCATCTACAGAGTCCATTGCCTAAGTAAAGTAAGTACAATGCTAACATCCCAAATTTCTGTATATCTTGGTTTGGGTGGATTTTTGTTAAAGATTCCTTTCATAAATCTGGATATTAATGGATGTGATCCAATTGATTTCTGGTCAGAGATTTGTCCTAAATAAGATGATAAGGCACTATGTGCACTATTAATGGCACTATAACTTAAGTGTTGTTCAAAATGCAACTCGGCAAGGAACTCCAATATATTTGCAATGTTCACAGTATGATAGGATATATTTGACTGTCTGCAAAAATTTCCCCATTTCTTTATACGTGTCATATATTGTCTCTGAGTGCTATCTCGCCATGATGCGACTATAATATCCATAGTTCTATCCGACAATCCAAGCTCTTGTAGTTGTCTGGTCAAAACCTGCAGATTAACAAATTCATATAAGCATGTAATGGATGAATTTCTTTGGTTACTGGTTTTATCAATAAATCACTGCTGCTAGGAATTGACATATATGGTTCTTTAATCATGTTTAACATCAATGGGAACCATGGTTGTGTCAGCCAATTTGGAATCACCAATAATCCTGTGGCAGAATCTTGTTCTATTTTCTTCAGACATTGCTGAACCAGAGCAAATGGCGGAAAAGCATAAAATAACATATTCCCCCAGTGTAGTGAAAAACCATCTACTGCTACTGCATCTGGATCTGGTTCCCAAGACACATATTTAGGCAATTGATGATTTAGTCTTGATGCAAACAGATCAATGTCTGGTAACCCATATTGAGTCACAATTTTACTGAAAATTACTGGATTCAACATCCATTCTGTGTTGTCTTTAAACATCCTTGATCTATTGTCTGCCACCACATTGTCTTTACCTGGGATGTAATTTGCCGAAATCCAAATTTGGTGCTTAATACACCATTGCCATATCTGATTGACCAAACAAGCACATGATACCGATCTGACTCCACCCATGTGATTAATATATGCAACAGCTGTTTTATTGTCTAATTGTATCAGTACATGCAGTACAGGGATAAGGTTTGTGAATGAGACCCCTACAGGTCACTAAAATATCATCAATCTTATCTGTTGGCAAAGTTACTAACATAGTAACTGAATTAATCACAAATCCCAAATAGTTAATTGACTGTGCTGGCTGCAGCTGGGACTTAATTGGATGAATCAAGAAACCTAACTTCTCAAATAAAGTTTTAGTTGCTGAAACTGATTTTCCAGCTGATTCCTGATTACTATTGACGATTAAAATGTCATCCAGATAAGCCATAATGATGTGTTTTTGTGCTCTTAATTGTGCTAAAGCTGGTTTCAACAGCTTTGTAAAGAGCCTGGGAGCTGAACTTAACCCATTTGGTAAAGCTTTGAATTGCCACAGCTGTCCCAGCCAATTAAATTTTAAATACCTTCGAAAGAACTGATGTATTGGTACTGAATAGTACGCATCCTTTAAATCAATTGTAGCCATATAACAACCTGCTGATATCAAATGTCTTGCAGTGTTGAATGTTTCCATTTTAAAATGTTTATATTCGACAAATTTATTAAAGTTTGTAAGGTCCAGAATAATTCTGCAACCACCATCTTTTTTATTTCTTGGAAATATATTTGACACAAATTGATGCTCATGTTCAACGTTTTTTTCAATAACACCTTTTTTAAACAATTTGTCAATTTCCACATTAATTTCTGCCTCTTCAATTGCAGAAAACATAAAACCATAAGCAGGTTTATTTTGTACCGGAGAATTAACACCTTCTTTGAACGTAATAGCTCCTGAAACTGTTTGTAAAATAAACCGATCAGATGTGATGGCAAGCCATTCATCATAAAACATTTGTAATCTCCCTGCAACTGGAGATTTGTCCAGAGTTTCTTTAAGCATAGAATAAATTTTTTGTACCTCTCCATATGAACGTGGTGGTCTCCTTCTCCCCGGGTGAACATTAGGCTGTGTCGGATGATAATATTTTCTTATCATATTCCTGCCTCTGTTTTCAAAATCAAATCCCCTTCTTGACGAAAAATACCTTTTTTGTCCAAAGACGAAAGGTCTCATGTGGCTAATAGATTTAGCCTCTTCATCCATTTCTCTTATTTGCTTAGGCAGGTTTTCTCCAAATAGATAACCAGGAGCTTGAACACCACTTGATCGACACAGACCTGCAAACCTTGGATGAAATATGGGCCGAATCGCAATTTTCCTCATACAATTAATTTAATACAAGGAATTGCATAATAAGCCCAAAGTATCTTTTTGGATTTTATCCATCTCCAACCCCTCCATTTGCCTTCCAAAAGCAGTAATGGCAGCTGAAATCAATTTGAGGATTCTTTGAAATCTTATTTCTTGTCCTCTCATGCCTGGAGTCATAGGCGTCCATATAGACGGATTAACCGTAGGTACCTTCAATGAGGTGCAATTCTCCGGTGTTTTATATAATTCTGCTGTTTCAATCATCACAGAATCTTGAAGTTGGTGAGATACCATATAATTAATACTGGCAGCTAGGTTTTCTTCCATAGCCTCACCACTTCCTTCAGGTATAGCAAAATCTTTTGCCATCTCAGGCACATCGGGCCTCCTCTTTTTTATTCGTGGTGTGCACTCATAATCCACATCACCACTTGCAGGGTCTGTCTTTTGCAGCCCTGATACACTTGGAATTATATCCAATGAGACTTCCTCCGCCTTAATCCTGGGTCTGGAGTTTCAAATTCCCAATTTGGCACATAGCCATATTCTGTATATTCAAACCCCTCAGGGTCATTTTGGGAAACTTCTGGGTACTGTGACCCTTGTCTCATTATATTTTGGAGCACTTTCTCCATATGTTCCATTTTTAGCCATATAGCTTTATTATCCGGAGGACTTTCATTATCAGAGTCATTATCAGAAACCACGGGCCTCACGGATTTCTTTTTACTTTTTCTAGGAACATTTTTCTCCGTGGTTTGCATTTCTGGAGAAATTATAGTCTCACTAACGGGTGAATCAGCGGCCACCGGTATCGGAACCGGATCCGCACTAAACTCTTGTCCCGACTCTTTAGCTTCACCCCGGGACGATCTTTTTACCCGCGAAATTTTCCTTTGAGACTTCTCCATTTTTCTTTTCCATTATCTGGCTAAATCAGTACGCCAGCGTTTCTCTGATTTTTAATTTTACTTTCTCTTTTGCTGGTTTTACCAGCGTAACGTCTTTTTTAGAACGTCCCCTCTTTTCCTTGCACTTACCTGCGGGTCCGTTCCGGCTGCTGCGAAGAGCTGCGCTCTGCAACTCTTGCTTCTGCCGTCAACGTCGACGTAATGCCGTTCTAGCGCCAGGCGGGGCTTCTTCACGTAGTCACTCACGTGACTTCGAAGTAAAATTTGACACCTAATTCACTTTCATATCTTCAGTATTAAAAAAGTGATGGCCATTTTCATACTCGGAAATTAGCATTTTGTTCCCTATTACTTTTCTATTGATTTAACACAAAAGTTGCAATCGAGGACAGTTAAAAGCTGATAACTTTCTTAAAAATTAAGAGAACTGAGAGAAATTTTCAGTTATTATAGATTGAAGCATTCTGAAACAAATACGAAACAATTTTACTTGGATGACCTGAAATTAAAGCATATAATTAGTTAGTTACCCAATTGTAGCTAATTACAAAATTCAATTACCAGACCTAAACATCTTTTTTAATATTTTTTTTTAAAGCCTGCATCCAAATAACATTCACACAAGAATTCACAATATAACATGATTTTTAAATCTACGTCATTCATTTATAGGCCAAATTGAAGGAATTTTGTGTTTAATGCCTGTAAATCAATGGGCATTTAAATCAGCTTGCGAGTGGGATTTTCTGGAACGCGATGGATTGGAACGTTGCGGTTGCGTTGAATTTAAACCCCATATCGGCAGGAAATATTCTGATGGTTCGTATGGGGAATAAATCACTGTTTCGCAACGTTAAAGTTTGATTAAGGTCATCTAAAAAAGCAGGTTTATATGAAAAAATAAACAGCTTTCACTTACCTGTCCCCTACGTAAAATCCGTCCCCGTTGTCGGCGTTCACGGCATTAGGAGCTAATTTTTATTTTCCTCCAGCGATGAAATAGTCGGGCGATTTAAAAATAAAAATTACCGGCAGTCGAAACGAATCTTTAGAAAAATCTCACACTCCGAGAAAATAAAGCTCCGGATGGCATGGGGAAAACCGCATTTTAAACCCCCCCCCCCCCCCCCAAAGGTGCCAAAGTCACGCACACGGCCAGTGACAGAACTGCAGCACTGCTAAAGGTAAGTTTTGTAACATACCTAATGTAATCCTTGTTGTTTAGCACAACTTGCTATGAATTATTTTTACCCTTCACAGGTAAAGCTGTACACTAAAAATCGTGATTTAGTAAGCTCACACTGTAGAGCGCGGGCCTATGGGACAGGCTGCGCCAGCAGCGCCTGACAGGGCTGCTTTTTGTGTAAAATGTGTGGGCCTATGGGACAGCCAAGCCAGCAGTGCCTGCAGGGTTGCTTCATGTATGAAAGTGCCGGCCTACGTGAGAGCCATACCAGCAGCGCCTGATACAGGGCTGTTTCATTTGTGACATTACCTGCCTACGGGAGAGCCGTGCCAACAGCGCCTGATGCAGGACTGTTTCATGTCAAAAAGCGCCGGCCTTTACGAAAGGTGGCGCCAGCAACGCCTGGGACAGGGTTGCTCAAGTTCACACACATCTGCTCGCCCTCGGAGATGATTCTCCACCGGGGCTGGATAGCAAGGCCCACAGAGTCGGGGGATGAATTCCTCACCGGGGCTGGATAGTGCGTTTGAAACGACTATCCCAAATACAGCAACTGTTGCATACAGTGCTACAGAGGTCTCCCTCTCGGAGGCAGAGACCCAGACGGGTCAGTATCCTGCTGACGCTGAGTCTCAGGGTATGGCCATGGGGCATAGCCCAAGGGATGAAGGGCACATGTCAGAGGTACCTTTTCCTGACAACAAAGTTGCCATCCCAGCAGGATATTCTATTGGGTTAAGGCCAATGGGTTCGTATCAGTATTGGTATCCTGCGGCCTGCGGCAGCGCCCGTTAGGGTTGCCTACGAATCACCCTCTCTGAGGAGGGAAGCGCAAAAGGTCAAGATATAACTGACTCCAGGCTCTAAAGATGTCAATAGAACAAACTTAAGCACATATGTGCTGGCAGTGAACAATGCCAACGATGTGAGAGCCAGCCGCTGAATCTGTTATTCAGGCAGGTCTATTCTACAGGGGAAGAAAGCCTGGCAGACGAATCAATTAGGCCAATGGCGGGCAAAAGTCGT
The DNA here is from genome assembly GCA_035221665.1 of Okamejei kenojei. NCBI lineage: Eukaryota > Metazoa > Chordata > Chondrichthyes > Rajiformes > Rajidae > Okamejei > Okamejei kenojei. Next base: position 47,759,871 of record CM069139.1, read on the forward strand.
TCAGAGCGCACCTCAGGCGCTCATCGGCAGTAGCGGTTCACTGGAGCTGGGGGCAGCATGATAGCTCAGAAATTCCATGCACCTTTCCAATCATACTCAACAAAATGGGTCTAGCACTTCCAAAATTTGGGTAGTGCACCGTTCACAAGTTCTAATATTGACATTTTTTTTGTACAACACACAAAGGGTAAAAATATTTGGTTGAGGCACAGTCGGAGCATTCCAAGCACGTTTGGATTATGGGCAGGGTTTGGAAATTGGGCAAAGGTCTCATGCAAACCACCCATGGAATAAGGCAGGAGTGGTATGTTATTATGAAGAATGGAGAGTGTCGGGCACATGAACTTTCCAAATATGAAAACTTATTTTCCTGACTACAGATTCATAGGGTCAGAGATCCATGCTATGCAAATCCCATTACAGAGGTTATCAAAGACAATATAACTGTACTATAACAGTAAAGCTTTGGGGTATGGGATAAACTGTTGTTGGTCATTGGGATTTACCTTTAATTATTATTAGCCTTGACTCCGCCTTGTGGCAAGAGTTTGGAGTTATAGCAATCTGTTACAAAACTGAGTTATTTTCATCAAGAGTAATTGGCAATATAGCAGCTGTGTTCAGCCGAGCAAATCAAGGAACTGATATTGTGTAGTAGCAATTAGACCATTGTTAACAACCTTATGCTATTGTCAGCTGAAGCTACCTCAGCCACAATGATGAAGTAACAGTATTCAGCATTGCTGAACATGATAATAACTCATTGAACTTGAAACTCGCTACAGTAGTGTGGTCGGTCAAATTCAGTTATTACAAACTGATCCTTAGGATTATAAGATGAGAAGTTCCAATTACCATCACCTACTTGGAGGTATGGGAGATTGCATGAGTTACCAATTTTTTCAATTGTTGGTATCAACTAAATATATACACTAAATGCACCCATGGGTAAGGGGCTATTGAGTGAATATACATATTCTACATGCTCAAATTCAAGTTGCTACTCTACAATTTCAAGGTGGCTGCAGCAAGTTCTGGGTTATACAGGTATTAACACTGACGATTGTATATCTCATTCCACCTGGTGAGCATCAACGTCAGCGTATCATTTAGATAGTGTGTTTACATCTCTTTCCACTAGGGCAGCAGCTACGTCGGCGGCCAAGGCGAGGGACGTGCACATCGACCATATTTTGGTGGCCGCTGATTGGGCAAATGAGCTGATGTTTCAGAATTTCTATCATCGGCCGATTGCCGATCCAGGGCTGTTTGCCAATGCTATTTTAAGTTCTGTTTAAAGTGCCCTGGGATAGAGGGGTACTGTTGTTTGTTTATATATTTAAAATAAACTTTATTACTGCATTCAATGCAATGTTACTACTATTGCATTAATTTCTCATTCGAGTCAATCACTACAGTGGGATGCCGAGATTTGTAATCTGCAGCATGAAATCACAAAGCTTTGAACTCTTCACGGAATCACTCACGTGACTCCAAAGTAAGATAGTAAGATTAAACGAGAACTTGCCAGTTTGAAGTTTGATTGTGATTTTATGAGGAGTTACATTGGTGATTACGTGCCCGCCACGCCCAACCCTCTCTCATAAAGGATCATCTGGTAGTTCTCGAGTCACGCATCTTACTCTGTCACTTCAGTGTTGTTATTTGTGATTTCATACCGCTACTGTGAAGATTGGTGCGCATGCGGCCTTGCGGGTCTTCTTCACGTAATCACCAACGCAACTCCTCATAAAATCAAGATCAAACTTCAAACAGGTAAGTTCTCATTTAATCTTACTATTTAATGAAATAAATAATAACAGAAAGGCTTTTATGAAAATACTAATATTAGCAATTTGGCCAAACACAAAGATTGTTATTGTCATCCTGCTAAACACCAGGATTATTTTCCAACATCAAAGCCATGAGTCATTTAATGAGAACATTAAATACTAATAAACATTCTTGCTTTTGCAATACCAGTCAGGAAATCTGAGAATGGCTGCAGAACTCAGAGCAAATCTGTCAGGTCAAGTAAGTTTACATATGTAGGATCACAGCATGAATTATAAAATACAAAATACGAATATAATTTATTTTGTATTATTTTCCCCCGCAGCTCTATGGTACCCGTCCTCTTTGAACTAAATTGAAACATCTAAATTGCTTGAATACAGCAAATACTTTGAAATTTATTAAAGCTAGAAAATGAATAGATGTATGCAGATAAAAATCCATAGAGCAAAGGATTAAGTATGAAAATGTAGACCATTCTAGGTCATGAAACATGCAGAATTTCAAAATAACAAGCAAACAAATCTATCAATTAAATATTTATCCTTTGAATAATTTTATTGACGAAGTTGGAAGTTCCCGTAGTATTACATTCTAAAATTAAGCTTCAGTTAATATAATTAGTATTTGTCTTTGAATGCTACCTCAAGATATTTGTGCTCCCAAGAAATCAAAAATATTATGGTGTAGCGGCACCTACTGGTGGCCCGGGGAATATCGAACCCTCGCTATTAGCTGGCGTGGTCATGTGAGCACGGATTTCTGGCAAACCATTCAATCGAGCTCCACACGGTTCAAGTGAGCATCGTTAATTTTGGCTGTTAATATCGACTCGGGTAATCACTTTATTTTCGTTTAAAAAATAAAGAACTTCGTTATACCCGACTGTCTTGACTCACCAAAATGGTGCAGTTATGCAATTTCAAAAATCAGTTTGTTCAAACTTTTTCCTTTAACTCTTCTCAGATTAATTTCTATTGGTTCTGAATTTGCAGTGATTCCTGGGAACATGGAATCCATTTTTTAAATAAAGACTGGAAGAAATTGCATAGAGTTGTGGATGCAACCCAGTCCATCGCGCAAACTACCCTACCCTTCCTCCCCAATTGACTCCATCTATAGCTCATCCAGCTAGGTAAAAGTAGCCATCATAATCAGACCACTCACACCCGAGTCATTCTCTCTTCTCTCCTCTCCTGGCAGGTAGAAAATACAAAAACTTGAAAGCACATAGCATCAGATTCAAGAACTGCTTCAACATCCCTGATAGGTAAGGCAGATGAGCTCAGGCCGTGGATAGATACATGCGATTAGGATACTATAGCCATTATGGAAACCTTGCTCAGAGAGGGATGAGACTGGCAGCATATTTTTTAAAGGTATAGGTGCTACAGGGGAGATCGAGGTGGTTGTCCAATGAATCTATGTGGGTGGAGCTGAGAAATAAAAAAGATGATCACCTAGTTGGAAGTGTACTTCAGGCCTCCAAATAGTCACAGAAATGAGAAGAGTGCAGAGAAGATTTATGAGGGTTGCCAGGACTTGAGGCTATAGGGAGAGGTTGGGCAGGCTAGGTCTTTTTTCCTTGGAGCACTGAAGAATGAGGGGTGATCTTATAGAGCTATATAAGATCATGAGGGGAATAGATAGGGTAGATGTACGTTTTTTTTACTCAGAATATGGGAATCAAGAATCAGAGGGCATAAGTTTAAGGTAAGGGATCTCTGGGGTAACTTTTTCACATAGATGTGGTGGCTACATGGAATGAGCTGCCAGAGGAGGTAGTTGAGGCAGATACTACAGCAATATTAAAAATTGTACATATAGGAAAGATTTAGAGGGATGTAGGCCAATTGTGGCAAGTGGGACAATTGTCGATGGGACTGCTTAATTGGACCGGAGGGCCTGTTTCGTGATATAAAACTCTATGGCACTATGACATTTTCCCGCTGTTATCAGATTCTTGAATGAACCTTTCAGAAGCTATGGATGTTTTTCTGATCTCCCAATCTACTTTCTTATACCCATCGCCCTTTTTTTTATTGTGCTCTCTCTGCAATGCTATAATCTGTGCTTTGTTTCCTTTCTGTTTTTGACTACCTGTCATACTCGGGTATGGTATGATTATACTTGTGTATGACATGATTTTACATTTGTCTGGATAGTATGCAAAATAAAGTTTTTCTCTATATCTCTGGACACGTGACCATAACACACCAATACCAAATTGAACCATAGAGGAGTCAAGCCGCTTGCACCCAATGAGACTGGTTGACTAAAACACACTTGGCTCACTTCACTGGAAATTCCCAGTAACTGTGGACATCATTAGCCGTACCAGAGGAGGTCCTTCAATTGTAGAAGGATAGCAAAAAGATACCTGACTGGATCCTCAAGTGAATCTCCCCCCCTCTACGCTACTTCCAGAATAAGCCAAAATAGAAATATTAGACCCCTTCAAGTTGTAGTTTCCTTTTATCTGCAACCAGTTTGGTTCTGGAGCACATGAAATATTTGACCCCTGGATGTAGTGCTTACCATTGTCTGCGCAATTTGGCAATAATACATGAAATTGGACCCTTTGTTGTGTACAGTGGCCTAACATCAGCTTTAGATTCAGATTCTATATTTTTTATTCAACACCTTATGTGGTGCGGCACAGTAGCTAGTAGCCTCACTGTGCCAGAGTCCCAGGTTCGATCCTGACCTTGGTATGTCTGTGTGGAGTTTCCATATTCTCCATGTGACCGCTTGGGTTTCCTTCAGATGCTCATGTGTCCTCCCACATCCCAAAAACATGCCAAGGGTTCCGTTGTCATTCAGTCTATCTTTTTCTCTCTTTTTAAGAAGTGAAATAACATTAGCAATCTTTCAGTCTACTGGCACAATGCCTGGTTTCCTACATGTCCTCATTCTTCTGGTTCTGCTGATTCATACAGAGGACAATTCCTGGTCACTCTTGGAGTTGGCGAAACAAGTCTTGATCAGCCCTTACATGGGTAGCTGAAGACAGCAGTCCTGACACAAATTATTTAATATATTCATTGAGCTAATTAAGAAAATTGAAATAGATAAATGGTAAAAATACTTTCGATGGTTCAAATTTTTATCGCAAAAGTTGGAATGAATATATAGCAATCTTTTCTGATTTTATACTCAGATTTACTTTTAGTTAGATTGCCTAAAGAACATACATTTCAAATATTCACTTCTATCCAATTATTGGGCAGAAAAAAAAGATAAAGTGAGGGCTAAATTTGATTCAGATACCCTTGATACTCACTTCCAATTTTCTTTCAGTGATGTTGAAGATTTATCCTAAATATTTGTCAAATGTAATTCTTACATAGTTGGATGACAGGCCATTGAGCAGATATCAGCTATTTTCCATCCCCACCAATTTTGAAAATTTGAACTACCCTCCCTTTCCTATCTATGAGTCAATGCCATTTTATTGTCACTTGTGCTGAGCTACAATTACATTCATTTTTTGTATACAATTCAGTAAAAAATATTACTTTTTTATATTATATTATATACTATTATACTGTATACCAAGTCAACATGGATTTATGAAAGGGAAATCATGCTTGACTAATCTGGAATTTTTTGAGGATGAGACAAGTAAAATGGATGAAGGGGTGCCAGTGGATGTAGTGTATCTAGACTTTCAGAAAGCCTTTGATAAGGTCCCACACGGGAGACTGGTGACTAAAATTAGAGCACATGATATTGGGTGTAGGGTGTTGACATGGATAGAAAATTGGTTGGCAGACCGGAAGCAAAGAGTAGGAGTGAACGGGTCCTTTTCAGAATGGCAGGCAGTGGCGAGTGGAGTGCCGCAAGGCTCGGTGTTGGGGCCACAACTGTTTACCACATATATTAATGATTTGGAAGAGGGAATTAGGAGCAACACTAGCAAGTTTGTGGATGACACAAAGCTGGGTGGCAGTGTAAACTGTGAAGAGGGCGTTAGGAGGCTGCAGGGTGACCTGGACAGGTTGAGTGAATGGGCAGATGCGTGGTAGATGCAGTTATAGATAAATGTGAGGTTATCCACTTTGGTGGCAAAAATAAGGGGGCAGATTATTATCTCAATGGGGTTAGGTTAGGCAAGGGGGAGATGCAGTTAGACCTGGGCGTCCTTGTACACCAGTCACTGAAAGTTGGCGTGCAGGTACAGCAGGCAGTGAAGAAAGCTAATGGAATGTTGCCCTTCATATCAGAGGATTTTAGTATAGGAGCAAAGAGGTTCTTCTGCAGTTGTATAGGGCTCTGGTTAGACCACATCTGGAGTATTGTGTCCAGTTTTGGTCTCCGAATTTGAGGAAGGATATCCTTGTGATTGAGGCAATGCAGCGAAGGTGCACGAGATTGATCCCTGGGATGGCGGGACTGTCATATGAGGAAAGATTGAAAAGACTAGGCTTGTATTCACTGGAGTTTAGAACATAGAAACATAGAAACATAGAAATTAGGTGCAGGAGTAGGCCATTCAGCCCTTCGAGCCTGCACCGCCATTCAATATGATCATGGCTGATCATCCAACTCAGTATCCCGTACCTGCCTTCTCTCCATACCCTCTGATCCCCCTAGCCACAAGGGCCACATCCAACTCACTCTTAAATATAGCCAATGAACTGGCCTCAACTACCCTCTGTGGCAGAGAGTTCCAGAGACTCACCACTCTCTGTGTGAAAAAAGTCTTTCTCATCTCGGTCTTAAAGGATTTCCCCCTTATCCTTAAGCTGTGACCCCTTGTCCTGGACTTCCCCAACATCGGGAACAATCTTCCTGCATCTAGCCTGTCCAACCCCTTAAGAATTTTGTAAGTTTCTATAAGATCCCCTCTCAATCTCCTAAATTCCAGAGAGTATAAACCGAGTCTATCCAGTCTTTCTTCATAAGACAGTCCTGACATCCCAGGAATCAGTCTGGTGAACCTTCTCTGCACTCCCTCTATGGCAATAATGTCCTTCCTCAGATTTGGAGACCAAAACTGTACGCAATACTCCAGGTGTGGTCTCAAGAAGGATGAGAAGGATGCAGGAAAAAATTTCCCAATGTTGGGCGAGTCCAGAATCTGTGGGCCAGATTGAATCTATGTGGGTGAATTAAGGGGAAGCCATTTAAGACTGAGATGAGAAAAAACTTTTTCACCCAGTGAGTTGTGAATTTGTGGAATTCCCTGCCACAGCGGGCAGTGGAGGCTAAGTTACTGGATGGATTTAAGAGAGAGTTAGATGGAGCTCTAGGGGCTAGTAGAATCATGGGATATGGGGAGAAGGCAGGCACGGGTTATTGATTGGGGACGATCAGCCATGATCACAATGAATGGCGGTGCTGGCTCGAAGGGCCGAATGGCCTCCTGCACCTATTTTCTTACCATAGAGTGAGTACAGAGAAGGTTCACCAGACTGATTCCTGGGATGGTAAGCCTTTCATATGAAGAAAGACTGGATAGACTCGGCTTGTACTCGCTATAATTTAGAAGATTGAGGGGGGATCTTATAGAAACTTACACAATTCTTAAGGGGTTGGACAGGCTAGATGTAGGAAAATTGTTCCCAATGTTGGGGAAGTTCAGAACAAGGGGTCACAGTTTAAGGATAAGGGGAAGTCTTTTAGGACCGAGATGAGAAAAACATTTTTCACACAGAGAGTGGTGAATCTGTGGAATTCCCTGCCACAGAAGGTAGTTGTGGCCAGTTAATTGGATATATTTAAGAGGGAGTTAGATGTGGCCCTTGTGGCTAAAGGGATCTGTATGGAGAGAAGGCAGGTACAGGATACTGAGTTGGATGATCAGCCATGATCATATTGAATAGCGGTGCTGGGTCGTAGGGCCGAATGGCCTACTCCTGCACCTATTTTCTATGTTTCTGTGTTTTCTAAATTTGTTTTAAATGTAGAGTTCTTAACTTGGCCATGAAGGCCCGTTGTCCTGGCGGTGTTACAGAGTCGACCCGGTCAAGCTAAGTTGTTGGTGCAGGCCACATCCAATCTGTTTGCTTAACTTTTGGAGCTGCACCCGATTCAATTGAGCCCCAGGCTGCTGAAAGCTCCCAGAGGCCCATTCCTCCGGTGTCTCGATCCATACATATTAACCCGCGAACCATCATCCCTCACCTCACACAGCCACTGTTCAGTCGACTCACAGCCACCCTCGCAGCATCCAAAGTGTTTATGAGGACACAGGAGCTAAAATACTCATCTTTTTATTGGTCCACCACCGCTGCTACCGCGTTGCCCAACTCACATGGCCACAGTACAGTCTTTGTGCTCTGGAGGAGCTGTTCATTGCCCACCAGGCAGAAAGAGAAGACCCTGATGTCCAGGGTGGCGAGCAGTCAAGCCCACAATACTCCACCAGTCAGGTCCCAGATCCACATGGGAATGGCAGAGCAGAATCAGATTGATACAAACACCACCTTCTCAATCTCTCCAGATCAGTTGTTCACTGTGCGACCGGCAGGGAGAAAAGACCCCCATGTCCACAGTGGAGGAACAGTCAAGCCCACAGCATTCCACCCGTCAGATTTCAGATCCACGTAGTAATGACAAGAGAGCAAGGACCAGCTTGTTTGATACTAACACTGCCTTCTCCATCTCTCCAAACCAAACCCCACCCCCTGGGCCCAGGCCACTCTAACACTCCCTGCCCACCATGGAAGGGGGCAAATCTCACCTCCACCCCCTGGGCTCAGGCCACGCCAACACTGCCTGCCCACCATGGGGGGGGGAAACGAACGGGGGAAACGGACGGACAGACAGACACCTCACCTCCACTCCACTCCTGGGCCCAGTCCGCTCCCCCTCTGGGAGCCTCATCACTGCCGATCATCCGGCATGTAACATGCTGGTGTCAGAGTCTGTTTATTTCCACGGGAAAGTCAAATTAAATAATACCTTATTACTTAAAGCAAATATTTTTTGCAGAATTCCAGAAAATTAAAAAATCATAGACATCCAATTAATAACTGACGACTAGTGCTCATCATTGTGCTCTATTAGCAATAGATTACAATATTTAGGCAAAATGGAGCAAAACCATTGATGTAGTTAATTAATAGTTTGTTATTTCACTGTACAAGTTGGCTAAAGTAAGAATCAATGCCAATATGAAATTTAATGAATATTGCTGTTTGTGGCTAATGTCCAAGGAAAAGTGCTGGTGTTCAGACATTTGAGCAGAGTGTCCTCGGCTTAGATGCAGAACCAGGGGCCACCGTCTTAAAATAAAGGGGAGGCTATTTAAGACTGAGGTGAGAAGAAACCTTTTCACCCAGAGAGTTGTGAATTTGTGGAAATTCCCTGCCACAGAGGGCAGTGGAGGCCAAATCATTGGATGGATTTAAGAGAGAGTTGGATAGAGCTCTGAGGGCTAATGGAATCAAGGGATATGGGGAGAAGGCAGGCACGGGTTATTGATCAGCCACAATCACAATGAATGGCTCGAAGGGCCATATGGCCTCCTCCTGCACCTATTTTCTATGTTTCTATATGTTTCTATGTTTCTAAGTTAAGGACGCAGTGTAACAATGACATTCCTATGTCATTGTTGCTCTGTGGCTGGAATCCAGTGGTGAAGTCCCGTCTGGTTGGGATACCTGAACATTACACATATTGTTCTAATTATAATCCAGTTCTTTTTTCAATTTGAATTATCTTCGCTGCCAAAAATGAATTTATGAATTTACACTTCCAAAATTACAGTAAATGTTTAGGATGAATTCCTATTTACAGTGCAAAGCCTGCAATGATCCTTCCTTGCAGATGTAGAGAAGTATCTACAGTTCCTTGCAGAGATCCAAAATAAATTTGTTTGTTATCCCTACATGAAGCCAGGAGAAATATTTTAATCACATTCAATGAAGCCACTAGGGTGCAATACGGTGAGACAATAAAATATTCAGTATCAAGAGCATAAAACATTCAGTGGGACCCCACTGAGGCAACATTTGAAACGTTTAAAGACATATACACAAGATAGATTTTGTGATAATGTAAAAATGCGTAATAACAACTTGGTAAACTATTTGTACCTCTCCTGATTTTTTTCCAACAGAATAAGTATTTGTTTTTCGATCCTAATAGATGATCTGCTATAATTTTATTCTAGAGAACGAATAAAACATTGCTGAGTGGGAGGATATCTTTCTGATTTCACCTCTGAGAATGTCCCTGAAAAGTCTATGCTTTCATAATAAAAGGGCTACCAGTTATTTTATCTAATTTTCCATCTTAATATTACTACTATCATGGCTGTTAAGATGGTTGAGATAGCTCTGGCAGATAAGATTAACACATTTGGATGAAGGGAAAAAGGGTATATTAAGGGAAAAAGAGTAACTAAGGAGAGGATAGGGCCCCATCAAAGACCCATCATGATTTTAATTCAGATAAGTGTGAGGTGTTGCATTTTGGGAAGTGGAACCAGGGAAGGGCTTTCACAGTGAACAGGGAAGTGTTTTAAAGCAAAGGGCCTAAGGAGTACATGTGCATCGTTTCCTGAAAGTGGCATCACAGGCAGTGATGGAAATTGGTTTTAGGAACTAGGGGTACTAGAAGGTCCATGAGGCTGAGGTTGGGAAGGAAGGGGGGGGGGGGAGGGGAAATTTTGTTTATGTGCGGTCATACTTATGTAAGAGTCCAAGAATGCATAACCTGTTTATTGTGTATTTATAATATAGTTTATTGTGTATTATATGTCATAGCTGCTTTCTTGCATCTCTCGCTCTCTCTCTGTTTACATTAAAAAATGTTCCATAATGATATATAATCTCCATTTTTTTTCTGTCCTTACTTTCTGCATGTTCCGCTCTTTTAAAATATCTCAGTATGCTCATTTTCACAGGGATTCACAAATCTGAAATTTATAGATATTTGATAGTGATATATAATATATAATAAAATATTACCGCTTGCACTATTGTTTTGCTAAATAAAACCACCCACAATAAAATATTCACCACTCACGATTTAGGCTGGAAAAAACTATTGGTACTTCTTATTTCATTTGCTCCCCATCCATTTTAATTTAACTGAAACACTTAATCCGAAAATGCAGTTTCTTATTGGGGGCAGATAATAGAAAAAGTAATGCCCTTGGAGACAGCGGCTGATTGGCCGGGAGGATACCGATTTGTTGATTGGATGGGAATTTTAATGGAAGCTCATCGATGATTGGACGCAACCCCCTTAGAGACAGTGGTTGATTGGCCGCCAAATAATCGGGCACCAAATATTGACAACTAGAAAACAAAAAAAATCGGAATTACGATTTCAATCTGATATAAGGTACATAGGGTATCGATTAATTCTAGACAACAGATTAAAAAAAAAATCTGTTACTGGCATAGATGGGGCATCTTGTTTGGCATGGATTAGTCAAGGCAAAGGCCCTATTTCGGTGTTAGCCAGCAATGTGCTTGCAATGAATGATGATTTGTTAACCCTTAGTGTGCTTGCAATAAATGATTTGTTGGCCAGCAGTGCAATGTGCCAGCAATGAATGATGATTTGTTAACCCTTAATGTGCTTGCAATAAATGATTTGTTAACCCTTAATGTGCTTGCAATAAATGATTTGTTAGCCCTTAATGAAAATAAATGAGTTGTTGGCCTGCCCTGTGCTTGAAATTGAAATGGAAATGAAATGAGTTGTTTGGCCTGCCCTATGCTTTTTCTTTGCTTGAGCTCATCTAAAATGAAAGCAAATGGATTGTATTGTTTGCTGGCCCCACCTGCCCTGTGCTTTTGCTTTGCCTTGGCTTGACATCACCTGAAATTAAAGCAAATGGATTGTATTGTTGGCTGGCCCCGCCTGCCCTATGCTTTTGCCTTGCTTTTGCCTTGCTTGATCTCACCTGAAATGAAAGCAAATGGATTGTATTGTTGGATGGCCCCACCTGCCCTGTGCTTTTGCTTTGCCTTGGCTTGACTTCACCTGAAATGAAAGCAAATGGATTGTATTGTTGGCTGGCCCCGCCTGCCCTGTGCTTGACTTGACATGTATTGACTTGACATGAAGTGGCTAGTTGGTCCTACACGCACTGTGCTTGACTTGACTCACAACACCCATGCTAGCGCTCCAGAACCCCCCTCCCCCTTACTGGCCACCAATATTGGAATTGGTAGAGAGGTGGAATATTGCGTTGGGGGACCAGCCCTCCTGTGTGAACCTGGGACCCAACGGGTCCTGCTTGGTCTTGTTTAACTTAATCTGATACTGTAGCACCCCTGACATTGGCACATTTCCCCAGCTGATGAGACAGTATAGATTGAACTCCAGCAGAGCTTGAATCCACAAACTTTTTATTCAACCACATAAATCTTGCCAATGTAGCCATTCTGGCATGTATAACATAAAACTGCAATATATTCCAGTCTCCATCCACTACACATAATGCACACCTGAACCTAAAACTGCATTAAGAATTTACATGGTAAACAAATGTAATGTAATTAGTCATCAGATGTATTGGATGTATAATTAATTCATGTCTCTGCAGCGAGTGTGTGAGTTAGAGAGAAAAACAATGTTTGCTTTATTAATCTCAAAGACACATGTTTCAATGATCTGATCTCATAAAAAATAATAAATGCAACAGTGTTTTGGCTTCATTTCTGCAAAAAAAGTTATTTTACATTCAGTGTATCATTAAACTATCAATTGAGTCTTTACCTGACATATATAAAGCAAAATACAACATTTTGCAGGGAATGAATTCCATTTTACTACTTTCCTTTAAGGTCCTAAAAGCATTGTTGCAACTGGAGGTCAAGAATGTGCATTATTTTATAATGTTCATTACCAGACAGGGTCTGAACCAATCAAAAGATTAATCAAAAGAAAGGAGATTAAAGTGCATTTGTGAGACCCTTTAACTTTTCAAGCAAGTGCCACGCGAACAAATGAGGTGCCAAGCCACATTTACACAACGATTTTAGCAAAATGCCAAACAAGAACATTATAAAATAAAATTACAATTCAAACCATTGGTGTCATTGGTGTCTGAAGGTGGCATCCTTTAAAACAGCAGAATGGTTTGAACGTTGTTATCTTCAAGGATTTTATTACCCACTGTTGGCTGCCTGTCCAAAGCCAATGATGCCCTGTTGAAGAATACCGATAGCGCTGAACACAATATTCTAATACTCAGTCATTGTCACTCATTATCCTCTGCAGTGCTGTCTTGCAGAAAACCAGAGATATTTTTTGAAGCACAGCTTGAAATTCAATTGAACAACATTGGAAATTAATATCAAATTTGTCAGTGAGTGAAAGAGAAAAGCTGGTGAGGTGTGCAGCCTTCTGCAGGGTAAAGTAATGGTTTTAGCCCTGTTTGGTTAGAGCATCATGAGATCATAAGTGATAGGTGCAGAAGTAGGCCATTTGTCCCATCAAGTCTACTCCAACATTCCATCATGGCTGATCTATCTCTCCCTCCTAACCCCATTCTCCTGCTTTCTTCCCATAATCTCTGACACCAGTATTAATCAAGAATGTATCTATCTCTACCTTAAATATATCCATTGACTTGGCCTCCACAGCCTTTTGTGGCAAAGACATCCACAGATTCACCACCCTCTGACTAAAGATAGCATATAACGTAGAAGAGAACAATACAGGAACAGACCCTTTGTCCCACGTGATGCTGTTAAACAAATTTCTGCTTGCACATTATATGTATCCCTCCACTCCCTGCATATCCAATGGCTCTTAAATGCCCTCATCGTATCTGCCACCACCATCACCCTTGGCAGCATGTTCCAGGCACCCACCATTCTCTGTGTAAAATATCTTGCGCCGCACATCTCCTTTACATCAGACTCCCTGATTTGTCCATGCATGTGAGCTTTTCTCTATATTTCAGCAGAAATGAGAGCACAGAAATTAGCAACCTTTGTGGCACCAAAACCAGTGCTCAACCCTGCTGCCTCTGTAGGCGTTGATTAGATTAGCAAACAGATGGCACAGTGACATAGCTGATAGAGCTGTTGCCTCATAGTGTCAAAGACCCGGGTTCAGTCCTGACCTTGTGTGCTGTCTGTGAGGAGTTTGCATGTTTTTGCATGTTCTCCCTGTGACCACATGCTTTTCTTCCAGGTGATTTAGTTTCTACCCACATCCCAAAGACATGTGGGTTTGTAGGTTAATTTGCCTCTGTAAATTGCTCCTCATGTGTAAGGAATGGTTGCAAAAGTGGGATAACATAGAACTAATGTTAACGGGTGATCGATGGCCGGTGGGCTGAAGGGCCTGTTTCTACACTGTATCTCTAAACTAAACAAAACACTCATTTGGACCAGTACCCCCTTCCCACTATTTTCACAGTCAAAATGTACTGCACCTTCCCACACCAGCTGTTTAATTTAGATTTCAGTCAGGCACCTATGATATACGTGAAATTCAACACAAGTGCATAAAAATACCTTTTGGATTTGTACAGATGTACTTGCCATCTGCTCAGTTGATTGGGAAACATCAGTCCCTGGTGCCTCCAAATCAGGTAGGTAACCTGTGTGATTTTATTTGTCCATCTGTCCTCCTTTAGCTGAGCAGACATCATTGAAAATAACTTCTAAAGTTTTCTTCATTGATTAGAAGAAATCATTGGTAGCTTGTGGATTTATTAAAGCTTGAGAGCTCAAGAAAGAATGTTTTATTTTACTTATGTCTGATGATTAGATTTGATGGTTTCCTACAGTAACACTGAAAAGGCAACCATTAATTACGGTAGGTGAATTTGCAATGAGAATTGTGCGTACATGTCACGTCCAACTTGGAGCCTGGAATGGTGCTTGATAAATGTAACATAGAACAGTACAGTATAAGAATGGGCCCTTCAGCCCACAAAGTCCATGCCAATCATGATGCCAAGTTAAACTCACCTGCTGGCACACGATCCATATCCCTCCATTCCTTGCATATTCATGTCCTATTTCAAAACCTCCAAAATGCCACAATTGTATCTGCCTACACCTGCACTCTTTAAAGTGAGTTCCAGGCACCCACCACTCTCTTTGCAAAAAAATAGCTCTAACCATCTGATTTAAACTTTGCCCATCTCATTTTAAGGCCCTCTAGACTTTGACGTTCCAAACGTTTATCATATCTCCACTCAACCGCAGGAAATGCTACACTTGTCGCTTTACCTCCCCCCTTGACTCCATCCAAGGACCCAAGCAGTCTTTCCAGGTGTGGCAGAAGTTCACCTGCACCTCCTCCAACCTCATCTATTGTATCCGCTACTATAGGTGTCAGCTGCTCTACATCGGTGAGACCAAGCGTAGGCTTATCGATCGCTTCGCCCAACACCTCCGCTCGGTTCGCAATAACCAACCTGATCTCCCGGTGGCTCAGCACTTCAACTCCCCCTCCCATTCCAAATCCGACCTTTCTGTCCTGGGCCTCCCCCATGGCCCACCGTAAATTCGAGGAGCAGCACCTCATATTTCGCTTGGGTAGTTTACACCCCTGCGGTATGAACATTGACTTCTTCAATTTTAGGTTCGCCCCTGCTTTCTCCTTCTTTCCCCTCCCCTTCCCAGCTCTCCAACAGCCCATTGTCTCTGCCTCTTCCTTTCTTCTCCCCAATCCCCCACCCCCCCCCCCCCCCCATCAGTCTGAAGCGGGGTCTCCACCCAAAACGTCACTTTTTTCCTTCGCTCCATAGATGCTGCCTCACCTGCTGAGTTTCTCCAGCATTTTTGTCTACCTCCACTCAACCACTGATGCTTCAAAATGGAATATAATAATGGAAATAGAATGATTCCTACTATAATCATTGATCAGGACAGCAAAATAGATAATAACATCAGGATTCATTTCTGCCTGGGCCACATGAATAAACTCTTTCTGGGGATAAAGAGTAAGATCAGTCAAGTAAACTGGTAAGTTATTTCCTTTCATTTATATGAATATCCAAAATATTAAGAAGGCAATCCTCCCATGTAATCATTCCATAGCACACTGTTTGGCTAGTATTCTGTGTACAAGCAGCAATCCATGGTTAAAATCAAAGTACCTATCCACATTCTCCAGAGATGCTGCCTAATCCACAGAGTTGCTCCAGCACTGTCCTTTTTTTTTAATATGAACCAGTATCTGGTACCAGAGGGAGTGCAGCGTAGGTTCACCAGGTTAATTCCTGGGATGGTGGGACTGATATATGATGAAAGAATGGGTCGACTGGGCTTGTATTCACTGAAATTTAGGAGAGGGAATCGTATGGAAACATAAAAATTCTTAAAGGATTTAAAATGCTAGATGCAGGAAACATGTTCCCGATGTTGGGAGAGTCCAGAACCAGGTTAACACATTTTAAGAATAATGCTTGGGCCATTTAGGACATGAGGAAAACCTTTCCACCCGGAGTGTTGGGAATCTGTGGAATTCTTTGCCACAGAAGGCAGTGGAGGCCAATTCACTGGATATTTTCAAGAGATTTAGATTTAGCTCTTAGGGCTAAAGGAATATGGGGAAAACGCAGGAATTTAGGTGATTTTAGATCATCAGCCATGATCACATTGAATGGCAGTGCTGGCTCGAAGGGCCGAATGGCCTACTCCTGCACCTATTTTCTATGTTTCTATCTGCAGTTCTTTATTTCCACAAGATTAGCGGGTAACAACAAAGCAAACATCGCATGGGAAAGGGAATGACTGCAAAATAAATTGACGACACCAGAATATTTAAGAACGATAAAGGGAAAAGCTCTTAAGGGCCATGCATCAACATTTTTCTTACTAGTCAAGAATACCAAAGCTAAATCAAAAAAGTATTTTATTAAACTAAAGTACTTACAAAGATTACAGAATGCTCCACCGTTCGTTTCTCCCCTTTAGTCAACCTGTTCAACACGGACAGCGTAACAACAGATACCTGGCGACAATTAGTCACATGGCACATACCTAACCGGAGTTCAAAACCCAACCTTACCGGGCTTTTCTAAAGGCGGGGTGGGGGGAGGAGGAAACTTGAATTGTTTTTGGAAAGGACTTCCTGAAGAGGCTTGTATCTTGGCTTGTAGCTGAAAGAATGGTAGTTAGCGGTGAAGTGACAGGAGGAGCGGAAGCAAGCAGGACATGGGTGTGGTCAGATTTCAAGCAGAGGCAGCTGATACTTTCCAGGTAGGAGAATTTAATCTCGCGTTTGAAATTGTTGTATTGAATCAATTCAGTATAAAACGTAAACTCGAGACGATGAAAAGTACTGGATATTGCTGGGATGGGAGGGGCAATGATGCACGGCTAGATAAACCAGCATATGAAGTTCTTTCCTACACATGATTAGAGTGTTGGCTACTCCTCTGTGTGACAGGGTGGTGAATCTATTGTTGTTTTATTGCACCAAGTAAAACTGAGAATGCAGTAGCAGTGGCAGGAAGTCCGTGGAGGTTATGGACACCTCTGGCGAGCTCGGGCTGTTGGGGGCAGCAAGTCTGCAAGGCGAGGCGATGCATGGAAGGTAGTATCCTAGGTCTTGTTAGCATCTCCAGCGTATTTCCTCCCGCCTGTTGCCGTACGCAATTAGCGTGGTGAGAAGAATTACTATACTCGTGTGTGAACTCCTAATCGTAAAAGGGAATTATTGATTGCCTCGCAGCCCTGATGGTAAAGCCTTATCCCCAACTATATGAGAAATCACAATGGCACTAAAGATCCAGACGTGACCCAGGTGCCCGGTACAAGTAAGTCTTCACTGTAAAATACAACGCAACATAAGCAACATGGAACAAGATATCTAATAATAGTGACCCAGGACACGTCTACATAATTCACCGTAATCCAAGTGGAACAATGCATTTAATAACATTGATGATATATAATTTATATTATTAAAGAGGGATTAGTAGAGCTGTTAAGTAAATCAAAAGCTGGTAAACCTCCCAGCCTCTAAAATCTGTGCGATGACATGGAGAGAGAAAGTGGGGATTCACTAGAGCAGTTTGCCACACACCAGTTGTTGAGAAAGTGCTGGATTCTACTCTTATGTATGTTACAGGGCCAGCTCTTGTGGCCATGATATTTACATGGCTGATCACCTAACTGGTCTGGTCAGTGGTGATCTCCAGGGTATTAATAATAGGGACTAGGAGATGGTCATGTTTGGATGGTTGGACTCTCTCTTGCAGTCATAAAGCTGTACAGCACGGAAAAAAAGGCTTTTTGGCCCACCTTGTCCATGTTGACCAAGTTTGCATTTTAGATTAGTCCTATTTGGCACATAGCCCACTAAACTCCTCCTATCCATGTATCTGTCCAAATGTCAGGGTGGCACAATGGTGCAACTGGTAGAGCTGCTGCCTCACTGCATCAAATACCTGGGTTTGATCCTGATCTCGGGACAATATACAATAGACAATAGGTGCAGGAGTAGGCCATTATGCCCTACAATCCAGCACCGACATTCAATGTGATCATGGCTGATCATCCCCAATCAGTACCCCGTTCCTGCCTTCTCCCCATATCCCCTGACTCCGCTATTTTTAAGAGCCCTATCGAGCTCTCTCTTGAAGGCATCCAGAGAACCTGCCTCCACCACCCTCTGAAGCAGAGAATTCCACAGACTCGCCACTCTCTGAGAGAAAAAATGTTTCCTTGTCTCCAGGGACGGATTTAGATGAAGAGAGTTATTTCACTTGTGAGGCCTCCCCCCACCTTCCAAATCCCCCACCCCCACGACTAGAGGACCATGACTACCCGACAGTGACAGTGTGACACTTTTAGATCCTACTGTATGTTGTCATTAAACAGTTGGTTTAAAATACATATTGGATTCACCGCGGAGCAGGCGATGCTTTACCTGGATCGCCGTTTGATGCTCTGGAGTGTTGGGCCTGCTGCTTCAACATCATGGAGCTGTGGTTTGCAGAGCTCCCAGCCTCGGGCCGCGCTGATTTCAACATCGCGGAGCCCTGGGATCCCTTTGCCGAGGGCCGCCAGCGTGAATCTCCACCCAGCTCAGCCTGTGGACTTGGGGAGCCATGGTCTCCGGTAGGAAGTGGCCGATTCGGAAGTCCAACCCACTGAGAATGTTCTCCTGTTCCGATGTCGGATGGTGACCCCAAAATTTAATTGTACCAATGGCCATGAGGGGGGGTCCAAGAGGAGGGGGTCCGTTGGAGACGGGAAAAGGGATCATCAATCGGGGTGAGGACTCCTTCCCATGGAAGAACAGTGTGAGGCAGAGGTGACAGAGGAAGAGCTCCAAATCGTGGCGGGCGCAGAACTCTTTCAGGTGGGGATGGAGAGGGACAAAGGTGAGGCCAGGGCCAGTCTTAAGCTGATTGGACCGATTGCTCCCAATTGGGCCCCGCGAGTAAGGGGGCCCCACGCCAGAATAATCTACTCTTGGCTTGGGTAGATGTACCCTGGGGGGAGAGAGGGGCGGAGAGAGAGTGGAGGGGGAAGAAAGGGGTAGACGGGGAAGGGGTGTGAGGGGGAATGGGGGAGGGGGAGGGGGGGAGGTGGGTTATTCCCTCACGGTCCCGGGGCAGTGCTCCCGCCCCTCCAGTCGCCATGCTTCACGCACACAGCCCTGGCTCCACCCCTCTCTCTCACCGGGGAGACGCAGTGAACAATACACGGAGGGCCGAGCCGGGGGTTGGAGCAACGTTTACAAACCTCGGGCTCAGCTCACACCCATCCACCCGGACCCCGGCATCCGCTCCTGCCGCCGGCCCTCTCCCTCCCTTCTCTCCTTCCCTTCTTCCCTCCCTCCCTTCTCTCCTTCCCTCCTTCCTTCCTCCTTCCTCTCTCTTTTCCCTTCTCTCATTCGCTCCATCCCTTCTTTCTCCCCTCCCTTCCTCCCTCCCTCCCTTCTGTCTTTCCTCTCTTTTCTCCCTCCCTCCCTCCCTCCTCTCCCTCCCTCCCTCCCTTCTCTCCTTCCCTCCCACACACACATCACGCACAGACAATTAACACACAGTTAGGGTGGGGTAGAGGCCCAAATGGTAGGATGGGGCTGAAGCCCAAAATGTAACGCCTGGACTGTTTTTTCACCAATGGTTATTGGTTTTCCAGGATCTATTTAATTAAATTACTTTTTTATTTCATTTCACAGTCACTAAATCAAGTGATATTGTAATTATGTACTTATCAGAGGTGATCTACACATTTTGTTTGTTACTTGTAGGCTTACATGTATGCAATTTTATATTAAAATGTAGCTTAGATCTGTTTCTAGGTCCATTAACTCGCATGCACTTTTTAAGCGGACATTTTCATTACTTTCCATTCTACCATAGAGATTTAAAGTCTATAATAGACTTTAATTATATTTCTATGAATCTACATACCTTGGCTGGGAACCTGGGGCTCACCAAAATTGTTTCCAATTGGGCCCTGCACCTCCTAAGGCCGAGCCTGGGTGAGATCTCTGCTGAGGACAGACTGTTCGGTATCTGAGAGGGGGCTGCAGGTAAGGCGATGGCTGCGGGCTGCTGGAGGGCAGTGGAGTGGCCAGGGTCAGCGGGCAAAGAGTAGGAGGTGGCCCTTGGTTCTGGACTCCCCCAACACTGGGAACATGTTTCCTGCCTCTAGTGTGTCCAAGCCTTAACAATCTTATATGTTTCAATGAGATCCCCTCTCATCCATCTAAACTCCAGAGTGTACAAGCCCAGCTGCTCCATTCTCTCAGCATATGACAGTCCCGCCATCCTGGTAAATAACCTTGTATACCTACGCCGCACTCCCTCAATAGCAAGAATCTCCTTCCTCAAATTAGGGGACGAAAACTGCACACAATACTCCAGGTGTGGTCTCACTAGGGCTCTGTACAACTGCAGAAGGACCTCTTTGCTCCTATATTCGATTCCTCTTGTTATAAAGGACAACATGCCATTCGCTTTCTTCACTAGCTGCTGTACCTGCATGCTTACTTTCATAGACTGATGTACACGGACTCCCAGATCCCATTGTACTTCCCCTTTTCCCAACTTGATGTCATTTAGATAGTAATCTGCCTTCCTGTTTTTGCTACCAAAGTGGATAACCTCACATATATCTGCATTAAACTTCATCTGCCATGCATCTGTCCACTCCCCTAACCTGTCCAAGTCACCCTGCACTCCCATAGCATCCTCTTCACAGTTCACACTGCCACCTAGCTTTGTGACGTCTGCAAATTTGCTAATGTTACTTTGAATCCCTTCATCTAAATCATTGATGTATATTGTAAAGCTGCGGTCCCAGCACCGAACCTTGCGGTACCCCACTCGTCACTGCCTGCCATTCTGAAAGGGACCCGTTAATCCCTACTCTTTGTTTCCTGTCTGCCAACCACTTCTCTATCCATGTAAGCACTCTACCCACAATACCATGTGCCCTAATTTTGCCCACTAATCTCCTATGTGGGACCTTATCAAATGCTTTCTGAAAGTCCAGGTACACTACATCCACTGGCTCTCCCTTGTCCATTTTCCTAGTTACATCTTCAAAAATAAAAATAAAAGAATCATCGGGCAGAAGATCTAGCAGTACAGGGGATAGCAGTATTGATAAATCATTTACATATTGGGAAAGAATAGGAATTAAAACGTTTGGAGACATGTATGAAAATGGAAATTTCTTATCATTTCAACAACTACAACTTAAATACAACCTGAGAAGTAATCAACATTTTAAATATTTTCAAATTCGTGATTATTTGAAAAAATAGACACAAGAATATCAAAATTTGTCTGCATATTAGCCAAAGCAATGAATATAAAGGCAGACTCAACTAATTTAATATCATACTTGTATAATATTATCCTAAATATAGAAATACCATTATCTGATAGAATTAGAAGAGATTGGGATAAAAATCTCGAAAGAGAGTTGGGATAAACATTTGCTATATGTGCACAAATGCTCGATCAATGCAAGACATATTTTAATTCAATTTTAAACTTTACATAGACTATATTATTCAAAAACTAAAATAAGTAAATGTTTTCCAAATGTCTCCCCAATGTGTGATAAATGTGTATCCCAAGAAACAACCATAGCACATTCCTTTGATTTTTGCATAAAAATTCTGGAGTGAAATCTTTGAAATTTTTACAAAATTATTCAAAATAGAATTAAAACCAAATGCAGAATTGATTATTTTTGGAACAATGGAAGCCAGCTTGGAGCTGACTTCGTTCCAAATGAGCGTTCTTAATTATGGCTTAATAATGGCAAAAAAAACGTATACTTAAATTCTGGAAAAATGCTTCCACACCAACGATAAAAATGTGGATTTCAAATATGTCCGAAACGTTACACCTAGAAGACATGAGATTCCTCCTTGCAGGCAAATCAGACCATTTCCAAAAGATTTGGTCTCCATTTATCGGCTTATTACAAGCGTAGGGTGCAACACAACTCTGATAATAAATGGTATCAGGACCTGGTGAGGGGTGTGTAAAGATACGAAGGAGGTACATCCCTTTTATCTTAGCTTATTTTAGTTTCTCATATTTTCTGTCTTCTATTTTTTTTAATTTATTTTTTTCTTTCTTTTCCTTTGTTTTTCTTTTATAGTCTTTCTTGTGTCTTGCGCTTCTACGGGCTCTTCCGGATCACTCTCTCACGCACTTACTATCCTATCTAACTCTCTCTATTCTTCTTCTTATTCTTCTTCTTCTTCAAGTATAAAATAAGAAGTGGTACAGGAAATGTATTATGTTATTTTGGGCTTATATCATTGTGATGTACATTACTTCTAATAAGGAAAATAAAACATTTAAAAAAGAGAAGATATAGCAGCTTGAAAACTGTAACGTCCAGGTTCTGGAACAGCATCTTCCCTGCAGCCATCAGGCTATTAAACACTACAACCTCCAGATAAGCTCAGAACTACATAGACTTGGGGGCATTGGTTTTATCCTTTTGCACTATTATTGTTTGTTTGTGTGTGCATGTGTATGTGTGTGTATATACTGAACTTTTTGTTTATTATAATGTTTACAGAGTACTATATTTACATATTCTGTTGTACTACTGCAAGTAAGAATTTCATTGTTCTGTTTGGGATGGGACATGACCATAAAAAACACTCTTGGCTCTTGAGCATCAGTGAGTAGCTTATTGTTAAGTGTGGATTGAATACACAGTTAACAAAGGCATCCGTCACTTTGCTCATGATTCTGAGTTGACTCATTAGACTAGATTAGATTTAGAACAGTAGAACAGAATTTCCCCACGCCTGTCCTTTGAACCTTCCCATTCTGACCTTATAGTTATGCTCTCTGATTTGTCATACTTTTTACAAACAAGACATATCTGGACAGTTTTCTATTGAGTAGATTCCAGTGTTGTAATTGTACTGGAAAAGGCACAACTGGTTCTGGAGCATATGTAATGTATTTGATGTTAGCCAGGACATTGGTCTTTTATGCCTTGATCGAACCTGCTTCTTGAAAACAAATTGACTTCCCTCTGGGGTTGAATAAAGTTCTATTGTATCGTATTGTATTTGACTTGCAGCTCCTTGGTTAGTGGGGATCCCTGTTTGGCGCTCTGTCTGAAAGTAGTTATGAATGCCTCAGCCTGGAACGCATTGCTAGAAGTGGTGGTGGAGGCAGATATGATAGTGGCTTTTAGAGGCTTTTAGTTAGGCACATGGAAGTGCAAGGAATAAAGGGATATGGGTAATGTACAGACAGATGAGATCAATTTAACTTGGCATCATGTTTGGCACAAACATTGTGGGCCAAAGGGCCTGTTCCTATGCTGTAATGTTCCATGCTCTATGAACCCAGAGCACCGGGAGGAAACCAATGGAGAGTTGGGAGAACACTGGGAGAATGTGCAAACTCCACATCTACGGCACCCAAGATCAAGATCGAACTCGGGTCTCTGGTGCTGTGGAGCCAGAGTCACAGACTGACAGTCTTTCTACTACTGTGAGATACCCTTTATGCTCACAATTAATACTCAAAGACTAAATCCTGGAAGCAAGAGATTTCTTTATTTTACGAATCTACAGACCGGGTGCCTCTCCAACTCGAGACACACTGAAGCCAAAGAGATCATCCCCCTTTATACACAAAATCTTACATTCAATCTCCTCTCCGGACCTTTCTCCAATCAGGGTCGGAGGTGCACAATCTGTAGGTACAACCCACCGTACATCCCCTCGCACCTCCCATATCATACATTGCATGTTCAAACATGTTCATGGTAATGAGCAATTTCTTGACCAGGGGTGTGTTGTAATATTCATTTATTCTATTAAGCATGCTCAATTGCTCATGACCTGGCCCAGTTTTACTCACCTCCTAGTGAACCCTCTCAGCTTTCCTATATCAGTACTAAAGCTAAGCTATAGTGACAGGGGTCCCATCTATCACTCCTTTCCACTGATAGGGATCTCTCTACATCACCCCCTTCTCTAGCTATACAAAGCTATCTCTTCTTACTCAAGGCCTCAAGGATGGGTCTGGCAACTGGCAACCTTCAGACACTGCTGTCAGAATCCTTTCTCCAGCCCCTCTCTGTTTGAATTCTCTTTAAAACTCCTTTCTTTAATAGGGTTTAATCACTTTATCCCTCACAATCCTCCCTTTTTCTTTTGCTACGCGTACACTGATTAAACCCTCATTTTAAGTTCCTTCAATTCGAACTGACGTAACATCGTCCTAACCTTCTCCTCCTGTAAATCATAAACTTCCCCTGGCCGCATTATCATTATTTTCTGTATTTCCCCTTTCTCTCCCATAGGCATGACTACAGCCTGCATCTGACTTATACTTCTGGTAATAGGTTCCCTAAAACAAGGGATACAACAGGGGATAAAGATCAGTCCAGCCACTGCACATAGAAACACATGTCCCACCGTTCTCCACCATGTTCCTCCGAGGATGGAATCCCACCATTGGGTTCCCATAATCGAATTCCACTTTTGTATTGGAACATGCGCCAACTTCCGGATCCTTTCTGATATGTCCATCACTGCCTGTCCATTATCATCGATGTTCAAACAGCAATTAGAGAGGTTGAATTTCCCGCATACCCCTCCTTCTTCTGCCAGGAGGTAATCTAGGGCTAACCTGTTCTGGTATATCGCTGCTCTCATCTGCGTCTGCTGCTTTGCCAGCATCTCCAGCGCCCCTGCAGTTTGGTTGGTAATTACCTCCAGTACTGCCTGAAGCCTTATGATCCGGTTTAACATGTATACTGGTGTTCGGTAGCCCCAGGATCCATCCTGTGCCCAGGTGGCTGGTCCGTAGTATGAGATGATTCTTGCTGGTGGCCACTCATCATCTTCCCATTCTCCAATGTCTATTTTCCTCTTTTTCCGATATAGGTCATCAAATACAGGTGTTCCTAACGACCGGCCTTCTTTGGGGTTTAATAGGAAGAATCCAGGTTGTACCAGTCCAATAAAACAAGTCCCACTCCAATTCATCGGTAACACCGAGTATGCCCTGTATCCGCATATCCATAACAGTCCTTCAGGGGCCGGTCCACTAGAGGCAACCTTGTTCCATATATCTCGCAATACTGGGATCCCCTGATAAGGGTTATTCCCGGTGCAGTTCCATAGTCCGGCTGATTCCACTCCATCAATCTCCATCCGGATAGCGCAGTTTTTCCCATATTTCTTAGTTAGATACCATTTAGGCTCCTCTGGCCACCACACTCGGGACTGATTTGGCCACTGGGTGATGATGCGCTGGCAGGGGCTGCTGCCTACTAGGACGGCATCCTTCGCCCAGGGCCTAGCGATACACTCAGTCCCGACCGGAGCATCTGTCAGGACCCATACCTGGGGATCTCGGTCTTGTCCAATTGTCAGGTTCCACCCCATCAGGTCCCATATTTCAACAATGGATCCTCTCCACGGCCAGCGTGAATTCATCAGTGGTCCTCCGCAGACCCAACAGTTAGTCACATTCAGGGTCCCAGCTATCCGGGTGGCCAAGTCCACAAACAGGTTTTTTTCTCCTTCAGGGATTTTGATCTGCTTCTTGATTTCTTCGTACAGTGTCTGGTGCACTTGAGGCTGAGTATGTGGGGGAGGGGGAGGCTTAGTGACTACTACCTTAGTAACCTCTTTTATTACTTCCTCCTTCGTCTTATCTATTGCCCCTTTTACGATCTGAGAAGGGAAAACTAACTGTACACAAACCCATCTCTCTCCCCTTGGGCAGGTAACGGCCCCAAACTTCCCTATATACCCCCTATTGCCTGCCATCAAATACTCCTTTCCCCCTCTTTACAGTCTTTCGGTCATGGCATACTTTGTTCACATGGGAATGATAGGTAAATGATCTGGTTATTACCCCTCTGTATTGAATAGGATGATAACATTTATCACAATTATTAATACCTTTTACAACAATTACATACAAAGCAAACAATACCACAACTGCTCCTTTCATACTGTCAGTTATACATTCAATGCTTTTCTTTTTAAAATTACTGTTAGGGGTTTACTTCCCGGCTTCACCGTCCACTGTTCCTCCTCCTCAGGAACGGGTGGATCGACGGGTCCTTTAACCCGGTTCGCGTGGGTCCACCCTTTTTCTTTTATTCGTATTGCTGTCTCGGTTGTCAGTAATACTAGGTATGGGCCGGTCCACCTGGGCTGGAGTTTCTCCTCCTTCCAATTTTTGACCAGTACCCAGTCGCCGGCCTTTACAGCATGTATTGGAAAGTCAAGTGGCGGGCTTTGAGCCAATAATCCTTTCGCTTTTAATTCTGTAAGGGAACGAGATACAGCCAGTAAATAGTTCCTTGAGAATACATCACTGCCCTCTATGGTGGGTATTCCTTCTATCTTTCCCAAATAAGGTAACCCAAACAACATTCCATAGGGGGACACTGCTAACTTTGCATGGGGTCTCCGTTGCTTTTCTCAAAGCCTTTCTGTTTCCCTACTGCTCCAAACATATGCCAGACTCCATGTACATATGCTGCTCTTAAAGCCTTAATTTCTGCCAATTGAGCTAAGCAAGATTGCAGGCAAGCTTCCAATTTGATCCTGCGCTATAGCTTTTACTTCTTTAGATATTTCTCGTCCAAAATATTCTACCTGCTGCTGACAAAACAAAAACTTCTTCCTTGATACATCATGACCTCCTGTGCCATCTTTTCCAAGATAATTACAATGTCTCTTTCTCACGTTGCTCCTCACTTGTGGAACAAACCAACAAATCATCCACATACTATATCAACACCTTCCAAATCTGCCTACAACATCTGATTAAAACACGGCGCTAGTATTTAAAACGCTGCCGCATCCTAGCCTAGGTGTATTTAATACCTCTTCTTAATGTTCTTATCATAGCTATGTTCACCATTATCTTAATATTATTATTAAGATCATTATTATTATTATTATTATTTCCTGATTATCGTACCTGTTCACATCCCCAACACACCTTATCCATTACCTATCTCCTTACTAGCCTTGTCTGGGCTTAGATCCAGATTTATTTCACTCCCGATAGGGCATTTGAGAAAACACTCTCCCAAATACATTTATTATTGGCATGGAATCTCTGGCCCCTGTTTGGCTCTGTCATAGGACTCACTGTGTGTCGGTGCATCACTTATTCCAGACTTCAACCAGGTCTGTTGTTACTGACAACATTGTCTTTCCTTTTTCACGCTCTTTCTTTCTAAAGCAGTCTCATCAATTCATCCCTCTGCTTTCCACTTTAATCCTTTCTGATCTGCCTTCTTTCTCATTCTAAACTCAATGTCTTACTTCTCAGATAGTAATAAATCGTCCACATACTGCAACAGCTGTATCTCATCAGTCCTCGGGACGTCCTCTAATACTTGTT
This sequence comes from Okamejei kenojei, assembly GCA_035221665.1. Classification (NCBI taxonomy): domain Eukaryota; kingdom Metazoa; phylum Chordata; class Chondrichthyes; order Rajiformes; family Rajidae; genus Okamejei; species Okamejei kenojei. The sequence goes on from CM069139.1 coordinate 47,787,439, forward strand.
CTAATATCTGTCCAAACAGGTTCGGGGACTCTGTAAATCCCTGAGGGAGTGCAGTCCACCGATACTGCTGTTTCCTTTGGGTCTCTGGGTTTTCCCATTCAAACGCAAAAAGGTCCCTGCTCCCTTCAGCCAGGGGACAGCTCCAAAAAGCGTCTTTTAAATCTACCACACTGAACCACTTGTGATTCGGGGGTATCCGTCCCATTACGGTATACGGGTTCGGGACCACCGGGTGTCGCGTTCTAACTACCTTATTTAATTCCCTGAGATCCTGGACCAATCTGAACGTCCCGTCGGTCTTCCTTACGGGGAGTACGGGGGTGTTATATGGGGACATACAACTCTCTAATATTCCGTCCTTTAGTAAGTTCTCTATAATTGGCTGAAGTCCTCTCCTTCCTTCCATAGAAATTGGATATTGCCTTACCCGTACTATCTCACTTTCTTTTTTCAGAGCTATTTTCAAGGGTGGGATCTGCAGCCCACCCCGGTTTCCTTCCTTGGCCCACACCTGCGGGACTATTCTTCCCTCGTCCTCCGTGGTCAATTTATACAATTGGACTATTATCTGTCCCCCTACGGGGGCTGTTCCCATTTGTAAGTCTCTCCCATCAAATTTATCCCTGCCTGGGGTACCAAGATTAAATCTTCTATAGTTTCCCGATTCTCATATTTCACCACCACCCCTTCTACCTCGGGTAATGTCATCACTTTCCCTTCTACCCCTGAGATTCTAACTTGTTTTTTTACCCAATCTCATTCCTTCTGGTACCTTAGTTATACTCGATCTTTCTGCTCCCGAATCTACCATAAATATCATATCCTCTCCCTGGGGTCCTAATTTCAAATTTACCAGAGGTTCCCGTGTGTATCCCATACACCCCAGGGAGCGGAACCCCTGACTCCCCTATTCTTCCTCCATGAGTGCGTACGACTGCACCTCCCGTCGTCGCTTAGGACATTCCCTCTTGAAATGACCCTCCTCTTTACAATAATAACACCAGGGTGGCCCCGTGTACCACCCTCCTGATCCTTGTTCCTTGTTTTCCCGGGGACCCCAACTTCGGTCCCTCCATTCACCTCTTCCTCGTCCTCCAATACTACTTGCTGTACTGCTTGCAACATCATTTTTGCCTTTCCCTTCTGTTTCTCCTCATCCCGTCTTACATATACCTTTTGAGCCTCTGTTAACAACTGATTCAATGGTTTTTCATTCCAATCTTCCAATTTTTCCAATTTCTTTCTAATATCTGGCCATGATTTTGTTACAAAATTAACCTTCAACAACTGCTGACCTGCGGTCGTATCAGGGTCTATCCCCGAATACTGCTGGACGTTCCTCCTTAATCTTTGTAAGAACACTGTTGGAGGTTCGTCCTTGTTCTGCTGATTTTCAAAAGCCCGTTCGAAATTCTGTCCCTTGGGAACGGCTTCTCTAATTCCCTTGATTGTTATCTCCCTGAGATCTCTCACACTTCTTCTGTTTGGTTACTCCAATTCGTGCCGTAATGGGATATTTTACTGCTCTCGCTTTAATCCTGTAACCCCTTCTCCTGCCTGTCTGACCATCTGTCTTTCTTCTGAAGTAAACAAACTTCCCCTTATTGACATCATTGTCTGCCAACTCCTTTTTGTTTTTCTGGGCCCCATTAATTTATTACCCTTCTCCAACCAGAATGTTTATCTAAACAAACCATAAAAGCTGCTTGTTGTTCAGCAATTAACTTATTTCTAATTTTGTTCAAACCATTCCCCCTACAAATACATACGACTAACAATTTCCCAATTAACTTTACTGAAAAGAAATCTATAGAAGCCAAGCAACCTACATTTTCCAACTTCCCCTTTTTAAGTTGCGATGATTCAAAGCATTGTCCGTTACCTTACAATAACCTCCCCCATTGCTTACAATTCCTTAAAGGAACACACACACAATCCTTACAACATGTGGCCCACAGCAAATGAACCTATCACATATACAAACTTCCTCATTCATACAAAACCGGTTTTTACACACATTACATTAGTTCCATTCTTACTTCAATGAGATTGTTTGAAACAACTCAATATTTTTCATAAAAACATTTTTGGCCCTAGGAACTGATCTATTTGTTCAGCCAGTCCCAAGGGGTCTTCCAATAAACTTTTCATCTCCTTTTTTTTAAAGTTCCTCACCCCCATACTGGTGAGAGGCACATAGTTTCCTTACTCTTACCCCGGGTGTTCCCTTCACCCCATCCAACATTCGCCCCAACGGACTATCGGGCGGAATGTTAGGCTCCATATCAGTATGAGCCTCATCCCGGTTCCCCGGACCCTTACTCCTCCCATTCCGGTTTCCCATTACCTTGTCGGACTATTCCCGTCCGACAAACCCCGGTCGCCCAGGCAATACTTAATAGTCGTTTTTCTTACCTGGGTCCTGTGCACAAGAATCACTCGACCGTCCCGTACGTATTTACCTTACACCCCCTCTTGCTTCCCGAGTCTTTTTCACCGGATATCACTCGCTCAAACTGCTGATGGCAAGCAAGGAGATCAGAGACTGCTGAAATCAGCAGGGTGCACCTTCCCCTCCTTCCTTGCCTCCACCAAGCAGCCGGAGTGGCGATCCCGGACGAGCCCCCAATTTGTGAGATACCCTTTATGCTCACAATTAATACTCAAAGACTAAATCTTGGAAGCAAGAGATTTCTTTATTTTACGAGTCTGCAGACCGGGTGCCTCTCCAACTCAAGACACACTGAAGCCAAAGAGATCATCCCCCTTTATACACAAAATCTTACATTCAATCTCCTCTCCGGACCTTTCTCCAATCAGGGTCGGAGGTGCACAATCTGTAGGTACAACCCACCGTACATCCCCTCGCACCTCCCATATCATACATTGCATGTTCAAACATGTTCATGGTAATGAGCAATTTCTTGACCAGGAGTGTGTTGTAATATTCATTTATTCTATTAAGCATGCTCAATTGCTCATGACCTGGCCCAGTTTTACTTGCCTCCTAGTGAACCCTCTCAGCTTTCCTATATCAGTACTAAAGCTAAGCTATAGTGACAGGGGTCCCATCTATCACTCCTTTCCACTGATAGGGATCTCTCTACATCACCCCCTTCTCTAGCTATACAAAGCTATCTCTTCTTACTCAAGGCCTCAAGGATGGGTCTGGCAAACTGGCAACCTTCAGACACTGCTGTCAGAATCCTTTCTCCAGCCCCTCTCTGTTTGAATTCTCTTTAAAACTCATTTCTTTAATAGGGTTTAATCACTTTATCCCTCACACTACTATGGGGTATGAAGAGAGTGCAGGAAAGTGGTGTTGAGACCAAAGATACTAGAGTAGTATTGAGCAGTGAAGTATGCTAGAGGGGCTGTTTGGCCTACTCAATATTCTGTTTGTTTTGTTCTTAAGGATTCAAGGAGAATTCAGGTCTGGGAACAAGTGGCTTGTGCAGAAACCTAGGAATCAGAACAGTGTCCTCAGCAACAGCACTAGTACTCCCTCTTGACTTCAATAACTTTATAAAAGTTTAGTACTGTCTGGAGTTTTTTTTTAGAATCCAGGCAACAGTCAGGAGAAAGTAATTAGCAACTACTCTGCATGTAGTTGATGAATCCTTTAAATAGGAGAGGGTCTTGGTAGTATCCTCAAATGATTGTGTGTTTTGAAGCTAGATTTGTTCAGCATTTTCAATTAGATTTTTCAGATGACAGATGGTGGGGGTGTGGGAAAATAATTAAGTTCCTGAACCAATTAACATAATTGAATACAATCTGTAGCCGCACCAGAATGTTTTTTGAAAAAAAAGACTTACTATAAATAATCTGCAATGTTAATGAGTGGTGACTTGCATTCCAGGCATTCATTTTCGTGCTTCACAAACTTGTTAATTCAGATATTGCATCAGAATGTGTAAAATGTCCTCAAAGTTTCAAGTCTGTGCCTTGTGTTCTGTGATGTGGTTTCATTGTGGATAAACATTGCCACTGTGAACCGATTGATACTGCTAACAGATTGAAATCAACATTACATTTTATATATATTTTTAGTTCGCACAATTGCCGTAGAAATTGTGCTTGCCATTGTTGATTACCGCGGCGGTCATGTGGAACAAAACCAAACTGATTGAGAACAATGTAATCAGCTCCTTGTGGGGAGGAACCTGTAGAGATTTAACTGTTTTATTTATTAGTTCCCCAGGATGCATTTGGAAAGTGTAACAAAGCAAAATCCATTCGAAACGCACAAACACTGAAAACATGACATAAAATTAATCACAGGAAATGAATAGTTGGGTGCATGTGCATCAAAATAAATTCAGGGCCCTACAATCAGAACATTCGATGATTGATCTGGTCACAGTCCCAGCACAGTTATTTTTTTTTTGTTAGTTTATCAGTTGCATGGTTTATAATACATTTGAAATTAGATGAAATGGATTTGCAGTTTTGCAGTTATTTCAAAGACAGAAATGATTTTAAAAAAAACAGAAATTGTTGTTGCATTTTTCAGAGTATTGATTCTTCTTTAAAAAAAATGTCTGAGTAATTTATAAAGCGATTCTCTACACACCATGATACTGCTACAATGACAGTCTAACTACAGAATTGTAGTCACAGGGAACCACAGTCACTTTCTTTAAAACACAGCTCCACTGTTTTATTTCATAGAGTCATACATAGAAACATAGAAACATAGAAAATAGGTGCAGGAGTAGGCCATTCAGCCCTTTGAGCCTGCACCGCCATTTAATATGATCATGGCTGATCATCCAACTCAGTATCAATACCTTCCCTCCATACCCCCTGATCCCTTTAGCCACAAGGGCCACATCTAACTCCCTCTTAAATATAGCCAATGAACTGGCCTCAACTACCTTCTGTGGCAGAGAATTCCACAGATTCACCACTCTCTGTGTGATAAATGATTTTCTCATCTCGGTCCTAAAAGACTTCTCCCTTATCTTTAAACTGTGACCCCTTGTTCTGGAGTTCCCCAACTTCAGGAACGATCTTCCTGCATCTAGCCTCTCCAACCCCTTAAGAATTTTGTAAGTCTCGATAAGATCACCCCTCAATCTTCTAAATTCCAGCGAGTACAAGCCGAGTCTATCCAGTCTTTCTTCATATGGAAGTCCTGCCATCCCAGGAATCAGTCTGGTGAACCTTCTCTGTACTCCATCTATGGCAAGAATGTCTTTCCTCAGATTAGGAGACCAAAACTGTACGCAATACTCCAGGTGTGGCCTCACCAAGACCGTGTACAACTGCAGTAGAACCACCCTGCTCTTGTACTCAAATCCTTTTGCTATGAATGTCAACATACCATTCGCTTTCTTCACAGCCTGCTGCACCTGCATGCCTACTTTCAATGACTGGTGTACCATGACCTCCAGGTCTCGTTGCATCTCCCCTTTTCCTAATCGGCCACCATTCAGATAATAGTCTACCCTCCTGTTTTTGCCACCAAAGTGGATAACCTCACATTTATCCACATTATACTACATCTGCCATGCATTTGCCCACTCACCCAACCTATCCAAATCACCTTGCAGCCTCCTAGTATCCTCCTCACAGCTAACACTGCCCCCCAGCTTCGTGTCATCCGCAAACTTGGAGATGTTGCATTCAATTCCCTCATCCAGATCATTAATATATATTGTAAATAGCTGGGGTCCCAGCACTGAGCCTTGCGATATCCCACTAGTCACTGCCTGCCATTCTGAAAAGGACCCGTTTACTCCTACCCTTTGCTTCCTGTCTGCCAGCTAGTTCTTTATCCACATCAATACTGAACCCCCCAATACCATGTGCTTTAAGTTTGTATACTAATCTCTTATGTGGGACCTTGTCGAAAGCCTTCTGAAAGTCCAGATATAACACATCCACAGGTTCTCCCCTATCCACTCTACTAGTTACATCCTCGAAAAATTCTATAAGATTTGTCAGACATGATTTACCTTTCCTAAATCCATGCTGACTTTGGCCAATGATTTCACCACTTTCCATATGTGCTGCTATCCCATCTTTAATAACTGACTCTAGCATTTTCCCCACTACCGATGTTAGACTAACTGGTCTGTAATTCCCTGTTTTCTCTCTCCCTCCCTTTTTAAAAAGTGGGGTTACATTAGCTACCCTCCAACCCTCAGGAACTACTCCAGAATCTAAAGAGTTTTGAAAAATTATCACTAATGCATCCACTATTTCTGGGGCTACTTCCTTAAGTACTCTGGGATGCAGCCTTTCTGGCCCTGGGGATTTATTGGCCTTTAATCCATTAAATTTACCTAACACCACTTCCCAGCTAACCTGGATTTTACTCAGTTCCTCCATCTCATTTGACCCCGGTCCCCTGATATTTCCGGCAGGTTATTTATGTCTTCCTTAGTGAAGACAGAACTAAAGTAGTTAATCAATTGGTCTGCCATGTCCTTGTTCCCCATGATCAATTCACCACTTTCTGACTGCAAGGGACCTACATTTGTTTTAACTAACATTTTTCTCTTCACATGTCTATAAAAACGTTTGCAGTCAGTTTTTATGTTCCCTGCCAGTTTTCTTTCATCATCTATTTTCCCTTTCCTAATTAAGCTCTTTGTCCTCCTCTGCTGGACTGAATTTCTCCCAGTCCTCTGGTAGGCTGTTTTCTGGCTAGTTTGGATGCTTCTTCTTTAGTTTTGATACTATCCTTGATTTCCCTTGTTATCCACGGATGCACTACCTTCCCTGATTTATTCTTTTGCCAAACTGGGATGATCAATTGTTGTAGTTCATCCATGCAGTCTTTAAATGCCTTCCATTGCATATCCACTGTCAACCCTTTAAGAATCACTTGCCAGTCTATCTTTGCTAATTCACGTCTCATACCCTCAAAGTTACCTTTCTTTAAGTTCAGAACCCTTGTTTTTGAATTAACAATGTCACTCTCCATCCTAATGAAGAACTCAACCATATTATGGTCACTCTTGCCCAAGGGGCCACGCACAACAAGACTACTAACTAACCCTTCCTCATTACTCAATACCCAGTCTAGAATAGCCTGCTCTCTCATTGGTTCCTCTACATGTTGGTTTAGAAAACTATCCCACATACATTCCAAGAAATCCTCTTCCTCAGCACCCTTGCCAATTTGATTCACCCAATCTATATGTAGATTGAAGTTGCCCATTATAACGGTTTTACATTTGTTGCACGCTTTTCTAATTTCATGTTTGATGCCATCCCCAACTCCACTACTACTGTTAGGTGGCCTGTACACAACTCCCACTAGCGTTTTCTGCCCCTTAGTGTTTTGCAGCTCTACCCATATCGATTCCACATCCTCCAAGCTAATGTCCTTCCTTTCTATTGCATTGATCTCCTCTCTAACCAGCAACGCTACTCCACCTCCTTTTCCTTTCCGTCTATCCCTCCTGAATATTGAATATCCCTGGATGTTCAGCTCCCTGTCTTGGTCACCCTGGAGCCATGTCTCCGTGATCCCAACTATGTCATATTCATTAATAACTATCTGCACATTCAACTCATCTACCTTATTACCAATGCTCCTTGCATTGAGACGCAATGCCTTCAGGCTTGTTTTTACAACACTCTTACCCCTTATACAATTATGTTGAAAAGTGGCCCTTCTTGATTTTTGCCCTGGATATTTCTGCCTGCCACTTTTACTTTTCACCTTGCTACCTATTGCTTCTACCCTCATTTTACATCCCTCTGTCTCTCTGCTCATGCTCCCATCCCCTTGCCACATTAGTTTAAATCCTCCCTGACAGCACTAGCAAACACTCCCCCAAGGACTCCTTTCCAGCCCAGGTGCAGACCGTCCTGTTTGTACTGGTCCCATCTCCCTTAGAACTGGTTCCAATGCCCGAGAAATTTTAATCCCTCCCCCTTGCATCATTTTTCAAGCCACGTATTCATCTGCAATACCCTCCTATTTCTACTCTGACTAGCACGTGGCACTGGTAGTAGTCCAGAGATTATTACCTTTGAGGTCCTACTTTTAAGTTTATCTCCTAGCTCCCTAAATTCACCTTGTAGGACCTACTTCAGTTTTTTACCTATATCGTTGGTGCCAATGTGCACCACGATAGCTGGCTGGTCATCCTCCCCCTCCAGAATGTTCTGTAGCCATTCAGTGACATCGCTGACCTTGCACCAGGGAGGCAACATACCATCCTGGAGTCTCCTTTGCGGCCGCAGAAACGCCTATCTATTCCCCTTACTATTGAATCCCTTTTACTATAGGCCTTCCACTCTTTTGTCTCCCCTCCTGTGCCGCAGAGCCACCCATGGTGCCATGAACGTGGCTGCTGCTGCCTTCCCCTGATGAACCATCTCCCCCAACAGTATCCAAAATGTTATATCTGTTTAGGAGGGAGATGACCGCAGGAGACCCCTGCACTACCTGCCTACTGCTACGCTGGCGAATGGCCACCCGTTCCCTTTCTATCCACTTAACTTTTACCTGCGGTGTGACCAACACTGTACGTGCTATTCACGAGTTTCTCAGCATCGTGGATGCTCCAGTATGAATCCAACCGCAGCTCCAATCGTTCAATGCGGTCTGCCGGGAGCTGCAGCTGGACACACTTCCATGACAGGCCTTGACATACGATACCATGACAGGCCCTTCTTCCCATCACGTCCATGCCATGTTTCAAGTACCCATGTACATTAATCCCTTTTCCTTCAGAAAATGGGAACCTCATGCTTGCTCAGAGGCTAGATTCTATTCTACAATTTACTGGCTAAAACATGGCAGAGGTAATAGACATTTAAATGCTGCATAATACAGTGATGGTGAAAAGCAAAGGATGGAAATCCAGCCCCACCACATCCCTCATTAGCGATCACTTGAAGTTGCATATGATTGTCCTCATGATGGTTCCTTTCTGTGGGTCTTGAGATGGATGAAGAGGCCGATACTGGAGCCACAGACTATGGTAGGAATGTGCAGGTGGTATGTCTCTCTGTGGATGCCTGTGCATGACATCTTTTAACGCGGGGAGACTGGTGCATGGATAACTACCACATGGTCCTTGACAGAGATAAATCCAGATCCAAAAGCATGGACTCGACAACGGAGAGGAAGTCGCTCCCTGCTGTAGCCGCCTTCTGCTTTCTCAACCGCTTTGATGCTCCACCAACTGGCCAGCCACCAGCCTCCGCCTGTTCGCAGTTGATGTCTTCTTCTTGCGCTGCGCTTTATCAAGAACCTCCCCTCAACCTGCCCGCCATGGGTGACCCTGCCAGAAGCATGGCTCCAGAAAGTTTAGCTCTCAGGATCCTAGGCACATGCAAGCGTTTCCACCCTGATAAGGCAGTAAACCTCAGAGATAACCATTCATCTGCCAACTCACAAGGCTACCTATCTTGATATGATCCAGGAAGAAAGTTTGAAGCAATGACATCTTATTGTTACATAGTGCTGCCGTTATCAGCAAAGTGAGGTCTATTTGCAGCTTGCCTGGTGGTCTGCTGAGAATTTGCTGCAGTTTGTGATTTACAAGGGAGAGATTTAGTTATTTACAGGAATAGCGAGCCAGAAGCTGCAGGAATATCAAATACCACCATTGTCACTCCCCTCCCAACCATAGACTCTGCCTCCTGGATAATTATCTTAATACTCCCTGTTCTCACCATCTACCCATCATAATTTCTAGCCACTGCTTTCCTCGCTGATCTCTCAAACCCTATCGAACAACTTCACTCCTCTCCAATCATTCCCTTAACTTCCTTTCCATTCTTGGCTTTTACCAGCACAGAACTTTGCTTTGACTCTCCCCAATCCTCAACCCTCCCTGATCCAAACCTCAGCACTCCCTGCAACTCCGACCTCCCCTGGCATCCAACGTGACCATGTTAACATTTTAAATACTGATACAGAAGCCAGAAGGACAGTAAAGAACAAAGTTTGAGGTTGAAAACAAATTAATTTTGAAGTGATGAAAATGAAAGTAGGTGCATGTAATAAAAACAAATAGCAGTGGAAAATCTTTTAAAACAGTGGCGTTCCCTTGGGGTCAGTAGGACATTGTTAATAAAATATACTTTGGACATGAAAATACCATGTACGATTTTCAAATTGGTAGCATTGCAGAAGTATAGTGGACTGTGAGTAGAATAGTAATAAACCTCTAGAGAACCTAGACAGTCGAGTGGAATAGTCAGATACGTTGTGGATGAAATTTGATGTAGAAAAGCACAATGTGGTCCTTTTCTTTAGACAGAAAGAGAAGAAGCAAAATGATCTAAAGGACAGAATTCTAGAAAGCGTACAGGAAGTACAAGATCTGGGGGTTTTGTTAGAGGGCAAGTTGAAAAAGTCATGAAAGAAGCATAATAATCTTATACTTTCTAATTTGTTACATCAAGTAGAAAAGCAAGGAATTCAGCTGAACCTTTCTAAACACTGAAATATTGAATCCAATTCTAGGCATTGCAATTTAGAAATAATCTGAAGGTGTCAGAGTGGATGCAGATAATTGCTAGAACCAGTTATGTGGCTGGACTGGAGATGCTGCTGTTCAGGCTGCATGGGCATCTGACAACGGTAGTTAAAGTCATGAAGGATGTACACATTCCGATAATGGTCACTACTATCTCCTTTCTGGTGTTTAAGACATGTTCACTCCTACTGCGTCAGGTTGTGCACTGCCTTGTTTATGAAGAAAGGGAAGATAGAAAGGCTGACAGTGTGTGACGGCTGTGAATGTTGAAAAGGGTTTGCAGTATATGGATGATATATATGAATCATAAATAATAGACAGGCAGTAGATCAGGTGGAGCAGCGTGCAAAGCTGCTCTGAACTTGGTAGGATAAGGCCTTTGGAAATGCAGTTCCTAATCACTATTTATGTGAGATACTCCCTGCTCCATATTCCTGGCATTGAGCTCCATGACTGCTCTTACTGCCTTCTTGGCACATGTGAAAAGGGCATCCGGATCCTTATTGGCACAGGGCACTTCTTCTATTTCTCCTACTACTGGATACTTCTCCAATGGAATCCCCATCAGGAGTTCCAGTGCAACTTCGAAAAACCTTGAACCTTCTCACTTCCACATTGGACATTCATTTACTACTTCAGTCACAACCACCCTCTCCCTTCAGAGGTGTTCCCTGTCCTTAAGCAGAGCTGAGCAGCTTTAACTAGAATTATAACTGGCTTTAATTACCCATTATATTGGTTATAGTTGGTATGCCTGCTTAATGAACAGTAGAGTTGGTGCTGATGGGATATAAATATTGAACTGACTATTATTATGGAGAAACAACAAAGATTTGAATCTTTGGTGCCCAAATGTAATCTACAAGAAAAAAACCTTCCAGATGCTCGAAATACTGAAACACAGTGAGTTTTTGTTTTGGATTCTTTAACAGCGATTCTTAATCCACATTTTCTTCCACCACGCACCAACAACTACCTGTCTCAGTCTGTTTGATTCTCTCATTTATCACAGACGTTTCTCTGGTTTCTCCGAGGAAAACATACAGCCCCCATCCCCTCAACACCCGCTCTGCAACTTAAAACATGTTTGATTATTTTAACTTTGTCCATGTTCTGTGATAAGGTCATTGTCGCTGAAAGATTATCAGTTTCTCTTCCCACACAGAGATACAGACACTGCAAACTTGTCTACTGGTATTTCCCCATTTCTTTCTATTTCTGCAGATAGACAAGACATAATTCCAATCAACCATAATTAGCTCTTAATATTTTCAGGAGCTAGTGAGATTCATCCATCAACCGATATTGGACATTGTAGTTCACTAATTAAAGTTTCGTACAAACATGGTGTGTTGCATTTTTACATCTAGTAGGCAAATTATTACAGGAGCTGATCACGCGTAGAGTGGACTCAGGTTAGAAGTTAATACAGTCCATAGCAAATAAATTGGATGTCAAAAGAGAAAAATATTAATAAATTGACTATTACTGTCATATAACATTATGTTAAGAGGAGAGAGTGAAGAATGACATAGAAACAAGTTATTTTCCTAATCTGGTTAAGAGGATGATGCTAGACTTTTTTGCAGCCAATTAGGGAACATAGCAACAAATCCTGTGTGTGGCAATATCCTGCAATTATTCCAGCCAAATAGTCCCCCCATCTAGTGAATTTTGGTCGAGTGAAATACTGGCCAGTAAATGTCTGCACTCGTATTTTGAAAAGGTTTCATAGTTGAGAGAGACAAGATAACGATGCAATTATCTGAAGCTGAGAGGGAATTACTCCTGAGACACTCCCACTGGTCATGTTGTAGACCAACATTTATTTATGAGGGGAGAGCAGATTTCAGAAGTATGAGCCCCCATTAAAACTCTCGCTATTCACCCATAAATCTATCCAAAATTAATACATTGTTTTTTACAAGCGGTGAGCTCATTGAACGACTGAATAAGAAAGGCTGTATCCATGGAGACGTGGAGAGGATGTTTCCCACTAAGTTGGGACAGTCCTAGACTAGAGAGGCACAACCTCAGAATAAAAGACTACCTTTTTAGTAAAGGGAGATGATATAGGAATTTCTTTAGTCAGGGAATGGTGAATCTGGAATTCGTTGCAACAGATGGCTGTGGAGACTGTCATTGGGGTGCTGTTAAGGCAGAGATTGACATATAAAATAATTTGTAAGGGTGTGGGCAAGAGTTTATGAGAGAAGTGCCAGGAGAATGGAATTGGTGAGGGAACGATGAACAAGCCATGATTGAAATGGAGAAGTAGACTGAAGGGCTTAATTCCATCATACTGAAGAAGGTATGTCATGCAGAAAATCTTGTCCATATGCTGCTGTTGAATTACTTCTCCAATGGAACATTTAGTATAATGGCTCAATATGTCTGAGCTGGTGAAGAAGTGAGGTCAGGACTGCAGCAACTCAGGACATAACATACCTCCTCAGTACAACTGGATACTTCCAAAGCTTGATCATCTGGAGATTCAGAAGAACCAGGGGAGGGAGACAAAGGCTGGAAATTAATAAATGCACGACAATCAGGATGCTCGTGAATATTTGGCTGGGTAAAGGAAGAAAGAGGGAATTGTTTTCTTTTCTAGTTTACCAACCAAGTTGAATCCAACAATTAAAAGGAATCAAAAAATAATTATTATGAATTTTTGGATATTTTTAAGTTTTGCCAAGGGAATTCTAATTATCGATTTAATTAGATTTGAGGCTTGAAAAAATGCAGAGTTTCAAGAACTAGATTTGACAAGTACATGTTCATCTACAGGTTGCGATTGGCTCGCCTTAGAATTTTCCACTATCATGCTCACTTCCTACTTGCCAGGCAAAGTTTGATGAAAGATCTATTCTCACTGCTTCTTAAAAAAATGTAATGGGCATCTTAGTGGTAACACGCCACGCATACCAAATGTGCCAGCACAGTATGATTATTACTGAGCAGTGTTTCACCTTTAATTCCTGGGTATAACTGGATAACAGAACTTACCACAACATCACTCTCTTTCAATTATTTGTTAGATCGATATAGGTGTTTAACATAATATTAAGCATCAGATAAACTCTGAAATAAATTTGAAATCACTTTTTTTTTGTCATCTTTTAAACTGAAATTGAAAATTAGACATGTGCAGAAATATGAATTATTTTGCAACCCAACCACAAAATTAGCTTTCCATGGAATTAGCTCTGTATTTTTTTAATTTGGAATTAACCTGCAGGTAAAAGTTTACTACCAAAAAATATTATTTGTTTTCTTTGTTCTTGCCACTGGAGTTAGGTTTAACCTTTGTGTTTGTTTCAGAGAGACAGATTTTTAAGTGGAGTGTGTTTTTCTGGACAGCATTTCTATCCAGCAGATTACCGTATTTGCTATTAATGATCGATTTTGTGGATGATAAGCACATTAGCAATGAACAAATCACAACTTTTTGATCAGGAAAGTACTAATGGTTGAATACCTACATTGAGCGAGGGACTTATAGAATTACCAATCTCCATAGTCATAAGACCTCATACACATGAAACAGGCCTCTTCGTCCAACTTGTCCCACCACACTGACCAGAATGCTCTAATTATACTAGTTCCCACCTGCTGGACCACATCCTTATAAATCTAATCTATCCATGAACCTGTCCCAAATATATCTTAAACATTATATAGTACCGTGCCATCAACATCTCCTCCAGCAGCTCATTCAATTTAGCCATAGTGTACAAAGGTTACTCCTCCTGGTTCCTATTAAATACTTTCCCTCTCTCGCCTTAAAATTCCCTATGTCCTCTGGTTCTTGATTCTTCTCCTCCTGGCAAAGGACTGCGGAGGCAGTTACCCATCCATTCCTCTCATGATCTTGTACCCTCCCTATAAATCACCACTCCCATCCTCCTTGTGCTCGAAGGACTGTCCTAGATATGCTCAATCCTTTTTTCACTGGCCCCCTCGAATCCTGGCACATCCTAGTGATCTTCTCTGCACCCTTTCCAGTATGACATCTCTCCTATAACATGGTGACCAAACTGAACATAATACTCGAAATGTGGCTTCATCAATGGTCTTAATCAATGAAACAAGACCTCCCAACCTCTATACTTTATACTCTGACTGATGTGTTGAAAGCCTTCTTGACCACCCATCTACCTGTGATGCACTTTCAGGACTATGTACCTACCACACACAGAATTTTCCCTCTGCTCCACACAACAATCCCCAGAACCCTGCCAAACACTGTGTAGGTCCTGCCCTTGTTAGACTTCAAATAAAGGAACACCTCACACTTCTCTTATTAAATGTCGTCAACCATACTTTCTTAGCCCATCTGCCCACCAATTCCTGTCCTGCAATTTTTTGACAACCATCCCTAATATCTACAATACTACCCACTTTACTGTCATCTGCAAACTTGTTAATCATACTCTGTATGTTCTCATCCAAATCATTGATATAGATGACAATCAGCAATGGGCCCAGCACCAAACCATGAGGCACACCAATATCTCAGGCTCCAGTTTTGAAAAGCAGCCTTCCCCACCATCACCCTCTGCATTCCATCCATCCATCCAGCTATTTCACTCCAACTCGGGGCTGAGTGGCGCCATCTGCTTCATGATGTCCTGCCACTGACTTCCATCCCCAGCTAACATGCTAGCTCTGACCAGAGAGATGATGAGTATAATCACAGGGGCTGAAACCCAGAATGCTGTGTTGGCCATTCATCATGATGCAGTTTTAACTCATAAGTTAAACAGTGTATGAGCATCATCTCCTAGCAAGAAAGAAAGAACACAGACATAAACATGTTGACAGTTAGACATTTGAACCAGCACTTCCCACTGTGGATGGAATGGCACAAAAGACCTCCTTCATGAAAGTCCCCAAATTTTCTGTCCATTCGCTATCTCCTTGGATCCCATGCTCTCTCTCTCTCTCTCTCTCTCTTCCTCACACTCCTCTCGTCATCCCCCTCTCTCCACCCTCATCTCATCTCATCCCTCTCTTCCTCTCAACTCTCCCCTCTCCCTCCCTCCCTCTCCCTCTCTCTCTCCCTCTCCCTCTCCATCCCCTACTCCCTCTCTCCCTCTCCCTCTCCCTCTCTCTCGCCCTGCCCCTCTCCCTGGCTCGAACCTCGGTCCTCTCCCTCCCTCCCTCTCCCTCCCTCTCCCCCTCACTCCATCCCCCCTCACCCCCTCCCTACGCCCTGCCCCCTCCCCCTCACCCCTCCCCCTCCCTCCTCCCCCCCCCTCCCCCTTCCCTCCTCCCCGCCCCTCACCCCCCCTCCCCCTCCCCATCCCCTCCCCCCCTCCCCCTCCACCCTCCCCTCCCCCTCCCTCCTCCCCCTCCCCCTCCCCCCTCCCGCCCCTCCCCCCCTCCCTCCCCCTCTCCCTCCCCCCTCCCCTCCCACCTCCCCCTCTTCCCCTCCCCCTCCCCCTCTCCCCCCTCCCCCTCCTCCCCTCTCCCCCCTCCCCCTCTCCCCCTCTCCGTCCCCCTCCTCCCCCTCTCCCCCTCTCCCCTCCCTCTCACCCCCTCTCCCCCTCCTCCCCCACTCCACCCTCTCCACTCCCCCTCCCCCCCCTCCCCGTCGCCCCCCCCCTCCCCCTCCCCTCCTCTCCTCCCCCCCTCTCTCCCCCCCTCTCTCTCTCACCCCCTCTCCCCCCCCCTCCTCCCCTTCCTCCCCCTCATCCTCCTCTCTCCCCTCCATCCCCTCTCCCCCTCCCCCGCTCTGTCCCCTCCCCTCTCCCCCTCTCCCCCTTCTCCCCCTCTCCCCCTCTCCCCCCCTCTCCCCCCTCCCACCCCTCTCTCCCCCTCTCCCCCCCTCACCCCCCTCCCCCCTCCCCCCTCTCCCTAAATCACCCTCTCTCACCCCCTCTCTCCCCCCCCTCTTCTCCCCCCTCCCTCTCTCCCCCCTCTCTCCCTCCCTTCTCTCTCCCCCCTCTAAGATCCATCCATCCATACCAGATCTACCATTCCCAAGATCCATCTATCCATCCAGATCATCTATCCATCTATCTATCCATCCGAAGATCTATCTATCACATCGAATATAGATATATATATCCTATCTATATATATCTATAATTAATATATATATATATTTATATATTATTACCACACATCACACATCTGAGGTAATCTTTTACAAAAATTGTATTCCCTTCGGTTTTACTGGCCAGCAGGGGTAACAGGGGAATATTTTCCTTGTATTCCCCTTTCTGCGAACGCCTATGACTTAACCTGTTAAAACAGCGGGAATATAGTCTTATATTCCCCTGGTCCTCAATTCCGGGAACTTGGCAACGTGACGGCAACGTGGCGCTGCGTGGGAAATTTAGAAATATTTCAAACGGCAGACAGAAGACTGCCCGCCGTCCATTTTGGTGTTAAATTTTAACGTGGGAAGTCCGGAGATAGTTCAAATTTTCCTCAAGATGTCGATATGGGTAATAATAACAATATTGACTGGTCCTCTTTCGGGAGATAAACGACATATATTGCCCTCGACTAGAACCATATTGATTTGCCTCGTCCTTCGACTCGGGCAATATGAATCTACTTCAGGCCAATATATGTCGTATCCCCCTCAAGGCCAGTCAATATTCTATTAATATATTGATAAGATATCTATATATCTTGGACATAAATGTAGATATATTAATTGGTAAGTTTGCAGATGACACCAAGATTGCAGACTGCAGGAAAGGTTTTCAAAGTATACAAGGTTGCCTAGGATCTCTTAAAACTAAACTAAGTAAGGGTAAAAAAGGTTTAAATTGGCCATGTATTCGCCCCCCACATACAAGAATTGCCTTGTGCTACTGCCCACAAGTAACAACATGACATTCGAATGACAAAAATACTAAAACACTGATAATAAAAAACATTAATGATAAAACAAAAAAACCATTGATCGAGCATGTGAACCAACAAAATACCAAGATCAAACAGAGGCTACTTTTGGCCCGTAGGATAGAGTCAACTACTCGGTGATAAAAGCTGTTTTTGGCCCGGCGTGGCAGCTTGACAAATCGCGAGTCGCCTTCCAAGGAAAGTGGATTCAAAGAGTTTGTGGCCTGGGTGAGGAGGGGTCAAGATGATCTTGCCCACTCGCTCCTGGCCCTTGCAGTGTACAGTTCATGGAGGGTTGCAGCCACTAGACCTTCTCGGCTGATCGAACGATTCGCTGCAGCCTCCCAGGAGTCGTGCTTGGGTGGCTGATTGATCCAAACTCCAGATCATGATGGTAAGAAGGTGAGAACAGACGCTACGATGGCTGTGTAGAAATTGAACCATCATTGCCTGTGCAGATTGTGCTTCCTCAGCTGCATAGGAAGTACATCCTCTGTTGTTGCCTTTTGACTGTGGAGCGATGGAGCCCCCCACTTAAGGTCCTTGGAGATGATGGTTCCCAGGAACTTAAAATACCCACAATGTGACATGTGGGGTGTTGTTGATGGTGAGGGAGGGGGAGCTCTCCTAAAACACAATCAATTCCACTCTTAAGAACATTTGAGCTCTAGGTTGGTTGCATGGCACCAGGATGCACTATGACACTAGTCACAACTGGGATATACAGGTAATATAATCCAGCTACAAAAATGGAGTGGTGTGAAATGGCAGATAAGTTTAATCCAAACAAGTGTGAGTGGTACACTCTGAGAGGTAAAATGAGAGAAGATAATGTACAATTTATTGGCATGACATTTATATTTAATAAGCATTTGATGAGCATTTGTAAAAAAACAGTGGGATGTTGGGGGGTTAGGTCCATGTCCTTGCAACATAATTATGAAGAGTGGTAAATAGGCATTGGTATTCCCTGAATTTCATAGTTCAGGCATTGAGTTAAGTCAGGAAATCATGATGCAGCTTTATAAGACTTGGTTTGGCCGATTTGGAGTATTGTGTGTGGCTGATCTAGTCCCCATTCATTATAGGAAGGCCAAATGCAGAGGAAGTTTAACCAGAATGAATACACGAATAGTGGGTTATTAATTATGGAAGTGGTTGAACAGACTTAGTTTTTTCTGGATCGCAGGAGGCTTGGGGAGTGTTACTAGAGATAAAATAATATATCACATCTGGATAAACACAGGTCTGATCAGGATGAGTCCAGTCATAGGATTTGTGCCTCAAGAAAGGTCATGTTTGACAAACTTCCTTGATTTATTTGAAGCGTAACTAAGGGAAATTGATGAGGGTAAAGCAGTGGATGTTGTCTATATGGAGTTCAGTAAGGGCCATTACAAGGTTCCCCATGGAAGGTTGGTCCGAAGGTTCAATCTTTGGATTTAATGGCGGAGTAGCAAGATGGATCAAAAGTGGCTGAATGGAGATATCAGAGAGTAATGGTGGATGGCTGTTGGTTTGTCAGTTGGAAGCCGGTGACCAGTGGGGTGGCTCAGGGATCTGTGTTGGGTCCACTGTTGTTTTGGTCATGTACATCAATGATCTGTGGATGATGGGGTGGGGAAAAATGGTAAGTAAGTATGCAGATGATACTAAGATAAGTGGATTGTGGTATAATGAAGTAGATTCTCAAAGTACTACAGAGAGGATTTGGGGCCATTTGGGAAAAGAGGCTGAAAGATCGGCAGAAGGAAGTATTTTAATGCTGAAAAAGTGTGAAGTGCTACGATCTTGGCAGGACAAATCAAAATAGGACTACATGTAAAGAGTAGGGAATGAGGAAGCTGTGGAACAGAGGGATCGTAGATAACCTGTGACATAGTTCCCTAGAAGGTGGAATCGCATGTAGATAGGGTGGTAAAGAAAGCCTTTGGTGTGCTGGGCCGTTTATAAATCAAGCATTGAATAATAGAGTATGGAAGTAATGTTAAATTGTACAAGGCATTGGTTAGAACCCCAAATTCTGGAGTATTGTATAACTAAATTTGGGTCGCCTAGTTATAGGAAGGATGTCAACAAAATAGAGAGAGGACAGAGGACATTTATTAGAATGTTGCAGGTTCCAGCAACTATGTTTACAGAGAAGGTTGAACAAGTTAGGTCTTTATTCTTTGGAAGTCGCAGAAGGTGTAAGGGTGACTTGATTGAGGTCTTTAAAATGATGAAAGGATAGACAGAGTTGACGTGATAAGCTTTTCCTCATTGAGGTAAGAGCAATTCAAACAAAGGTCATGAATGAGAATTAAGGGACAGAATTTTTAGGGGTAACGTGAGGTTCTTACTTTCTTTACTCGAGGTGGTGGCTGCTGTGGAATGAGCTTCCAGCAGAGCAGAGTGTGGAGGCAGGATCGATTTTAACATCTAAAAGTAAAGTGGATAGGTATATTGGACGTGAAGGGAATGGAGGGGTATGGTCTGAGATGCAGGTAGATGGGACTAGGGAAAACAAATGGTCGCACGGGACTGGAAGGCCGAGAGGGCCTGTCTCCGTGCTGTAATTGTTATAGTAATATAAAATCATCAATAGAGAGTAAGTAATCGAGTGGATGCACAGATTATCTTGCCCAGGACAAGGCTTAAAGGTGAAGGGAAAGGGAATAAGAATTAATAAGAATCTGAGCAACATTCCACACAAAGGTGTGTGGGTGTATGGAACGACCATGCTGACAGAAGGTAATTGGGGGCAGGGACTTACACCAATATTTAAGAAACAGTGGAAGACAGGTACGATGGATAGGACAGTTTGGAAGGGAAAGGACAAATGCAGGCAGTGGGTCCTGATTGTTAGAGACAATGTTGTCTGTGTCACAATTTTGGGTCGATGGGCGCCTTTTCCACACTGTAGTCACCCTATGACTCTATTACCTGATAGAAGTATATAGAATTATGAGAGAGTTGAGATTTGTAGAACAGAACGTTTTTTGCCAGGATAAAAAAAATCGAATCATGTAAAGGCATATAGCTTTAAGGAGAGGGCCAAAAGTTTGAAAAAAGGAGGGTGGTGAATGCCAGTCAAGGGGTGGTGGTGAGGCAGATACGATAGTGGCCTTAAGAAGAACTTGGAAGCCATAAGGATTTGTAGGGATTGGAGGTAATAGTGTCTATAAGCGCTGCTGTGGGATACGAGTTAGTCTTCGAGGCTTCATGTTGAGCGAGATCACAGAAAACAAATATCTCTCTATAGGCCAAAGGGCCCTTTTCCTGTGTTGTACTTTATATTATGTTATGTTCCTTGAGATTGGAAATGGATAAGAAATATAACTAGAGAAACTAGTGTGGAACGGTGAACGAAAGCTGTTTCCCTTGCCTGATTCTTTTGAAAGTAAAGAAACTGTCACTGGATCCTTGAGAGATTCCCTTTCCAACCTGAATTGTTTTCTCCTCACAAGTGAGGATTTTGATGTTCAGATAGGGCACACAGTGGGCATAATGGTAGAGTTGTTTGGTGTCTTACAGCGCCAGAGATCAGGTTTGATCCTCCTACCTACAGATGCTGTCTGTACGATCTCAATGGCTTTCTACCTGTGACTGCTGAGTTTTTTCCTGGAGCTCGATTTCTTTTCCACTAATAACAAAGACGTGCAGGTTTAAATTGCTGTCTGTAAATATCCTCATGTGCAGGATCCGAAACTGTGATTATCACAACAGAACTAGTATACAGGTGATTGTTGGTCTGCACAGACTTGGTGGTACCAAAGTGCCTGTTAGCACTCTGTATCTCTCTAAACATACATTGTACAAAGAACCAATCTGTGTTTTGTGTTTACGCATATGTAAATGGTTTGACTATTCCACTGCAGTATCTGCAAAAGAATATTCCAATAATTCTGCCCAGTATTTGTTGCAAAAACCGATGTACTGTGGAATGCTAGAAATTCTGAAATAAAAGCAGAAAAAAAAAAAAATGTTAGAAATATTCAGGAGGTGAGGCCCAGTCATTTCAGGATACTGCTTACTGGTCAAATTTTACCATCTATGCTGATTTGGCCAAGACCTTTGAATGCATTATTGAAGAATTTGAATGCATATCGATGCAATCACAGTAAACACTCCTCCTTTAGAGACTTCAGATGCAAGGGAAAAAATATTATCAGGCAGCTGATGATGGTTGAGTCAAATGCTATCGAAATGCCCCCCAGTGTGGATTATCCTGAGGGCACTTATTGGGGGGACTTCCATCAGTATTACATAATTAATCCTCCTCATGTGAGGTACTACTCTGGACAGTGAATAATTCCCATTTTAATTTTCCGAGTGAGTTCATCAATCAATTCATTAATTTGCCGTTGTGTACTGGTGCCGACATAAGTGTGATAACTCATTGTGGCAATGAAGTTTTTGCCATCATGTAGTTTTCAGACCATATATGCTGGTACTTATGTGGTTTATTGCCTCATTCTTTATTTTAAACTTGGAAATTCGAAAATGGTTATTGGAGAAGTGGAGTGATTTGTAGCATCCCTAAGGAGAGACCGGATTAAATTATTATTTTCAAAGTGCACACCTCCTAGCATTTAGGGTGCGGAGGGGGGGGGGGTGAGGGTAGTAAATCAAAGAAAATACCATCGTAGTTTAGATTAGATTGTCTAATTAAAAAATTTATCAGATGTAAATGGGTCAAAATTATAATGGTTTATTCAGCAATTGTTAAAAAGGTTACTGATTAGAAGGATATAGTCCAGGTTGATTTCAATTGGTTTTTTCCCCTAATGCTCATATTATAGTTCAAACATAATCTCAAACACACAAAAAGCTGGAGAAACTCAGCAGGTGCAGGGTAGGGTAGTGAAAATAACACAGGAGATAAGCGGTTTTTTCTTCAGACTCATCAATTTACTTTACCTGCAAACTCTAGATATTTCTAATTGCTACAACCCACTGGAGCCAGGTGAGAAAATATGGGTTATCATGGAATGGACCTGACAAATATTGGCAGGGGCAAATATTACAGTCGGACTAAATGGGCTGTAGTATTGATAGAGTGCTCTGTCACTTCCCGCATTTTGTTAGTCATATAACGGCCGTTTTTGTGTTTGGGCCTCCTTTAATTTTTTATTAGCAAGAGTTTGAGAGGACTGTCTCATAATAATTCCTCTAGCACTTAACCCTCTTAGGTTAGTAAATTTAAATGGCTTATTTGCTTATGTTCTCCAACATTGAACTACACTGATCAGTAGCAGGTACAGGATATGTGTGTTTTTATACTAATTATAAAATGGATATTAACAAATTATATTTACTTTATCCTGTAGGCGTATTGGACTTTTATGTTGAGTGTGAATAATATGGAAGATGTTATTTTATAGGTGTTACTGTTCAAACAATATTGCATATTGGAGAAGCGTTGGAAACTTTGATATCATTAATGATCTATTTCATATTTCACAAGGGCTGTAACCTGATTGGGGTTTTATCCAGCTGGGAATTGGCATGTTTTAGCTGTGTTTAATCAGTGCTTTTAATGTCGACAAATGAATGTCGTTCCACCATATCAAAAAAAATTTAAGCTACATTTTACCACACATTTTTTTTGCATCAATAGCATCTGTTATGATTGTGACCAATCTAGTCTAATTTTAATAAACTAATAACACAAATATCAAATTCAAGTAAACACGTTAAAAAAATTGAAAATCTACGACTGTACTTTTCTTGAAGTTCTGGTGCACTGTGGCAGCCCCCAGGCATTACTCTCCTCTCAAAGAAAGGCACTGGTTATAACAACAATTCTTAAAATCAGATTGAAGAATAAACAATGAAAGATATTACTATGACAGGCACACACATTTAGTCAGTAGGAGCACCACAGTATAGAACAACTATCAATGCATTAAGATGAGATATTAAGTTCTCATTAAAACGAGATTATTGCATAGTGATGAAGTAGTTTTATTTGTTAACTTCATGTGGACCCATCTCTCAATTATTTTAAGATATAATTGATGGTGTATTGAGAGTGAGAGGAGCGGGATGTGTCATCACAAATTATAAGCAATTATGCAGTGAAGGGGAAACGACCTAGGATTGGAGCATTGAAATGTTGTGGAACAAATGAAAAGCAATTCCAATCTTATGTTGTCATCCTGATCCACAAAGTTGATATATAAATATGTTTAAATTTGGATCCGACAGTAGAATGAGAACTTGGTCGGTGAGACCAAGCATAAGGGCGATGTGTGTGATCATTTCGCCGAACACACTCCCGCTCAGGGTCCGGCATTGAACCAACCTGGACTCTCCCGGTGGCTCAGCACTTAAACTCCCCCTCCCCATTTCAATATCAGACCTTCTCTAGTCCTAGGGCCTCCTCCATGGCGATGAGAAGTGGGCAACACCGGAAATATGGAGGAAAACAGACACCTTATTCCGCTTGGGGAGTCTGCATCTGGTGGCAGAACATTGATTTCTCACAATTCTGTTTAACCTTGCTGTCTTTCCTCTCCCTTCCACCTCTCCCCTCAGCCCCACGGCACGCTTCCTCCGTTTTTCCCAGTCTTTCTCCCCAGCCTCCCCCCACCCCCTATCAGTCTGAAGGAGGGTTTCGGCCGAAACGTTGCTATTCCCTTCGCTCCATAGATTGTGCTGGCACCCGCTGAGTTTTCTCCAAGCGTTTTTTGTGTACCTTCGATTCTTTTCCAGCATCTGCAGTAGAATACGAGCTGTTAATTTAAGAATCCTTTAATCAAATGATAGAAGGCATTAATTATTTATACTATACCTTGGTAATTAATAACTCAATAGCAAGGACAGTCAACGCATGGTTTAAAGTGTTGTTTGATATGGATCGTTTACACATATTAGAAATAAATCTTCCCATGTATGGAGTTATTAGAGCCACGGAATTCCTTAGTACCAAGTGCCTGGTGGGAAATTTAGCAGCTATCAAGATCAATGACAAATCTGAATCCCACTATGGCGACTAGATACAGTGTACAAAAAAAAAAAAAAACTTCTTTGAAAAGTTTTAAAAAGAAACCTTACTGGCTAGTCATAATCAATGACAGATCACATTTGTCCTCCCATCACCCCTTCTATTTCAAGATAAAGGTCAAGTATGCACCCATGTAATTGGAACACAAATTGATTTGGCAGAAGCCTGAAATCAGCCAAGATGTCTTCATAACCTGGTGTCCATGTCATTCATGGAATTCATACAGCCACGCTGGCCCCTTCAGGCCTCAACGCTCATTCGACATGAGGCATCTAAGCTAGTCCCATATACCTGTGTTGACCACCATCCCTTCTTAATCTTTCCACTTTATCGTGTGTCCAGTCAACAGAGTTTATATGTCATATGTCCAGATATGAAAAACAATTAAATTCTTGCTTTGCAAATCAGCACAACGGAATTTTATGGTAGGGCACAAATACAGAACATAATCAATATCAGTTATGGCCATTCCCACTATATAAATAAAATTATATACACACACAGCAATAATATGCAGATAAATGCATAAACAGATAATGCTCTTTTTGTGTTCAGAGATTTGTTTCAGTTGTGTATAAAGCTGATGGCCTGTGGGGAAATAGGCTATTTCTGAACCCGAACATATGCGTCTTCAGTCTCCTGGTACCCTTCTATACGAAGGTAGCAGGGAGGATAGAGTGTGTTTGGGCCAGGAATTGTTGTGAGGTCCTTGATGATGCTGCCAGCCTGTTTTTGAGCAGCCGGACTGCGATAGATTTGTCCCCTCATGGTAGGGAGGTCAGAGCCGATGATCGGACTGTGCAGCGTTTATAACTTTTTGTGTCTTTGCCCCTCCTGGGCACTCATGTTGGACGAACCAGCCACGATGAAAACCGTCAGCATTCTCTCTATAATTGTGCACCTGTAGAAGTAGAGAGTTAAAGTTTTAGACGCATTAATAAAGCAAATTAAAGCTGATGTGTTTTCATTCATGAAACACTTTAAAAAAAAGAGCCAGGAGACATAAGGCTGAAAGCTAAATGGATATGATAAAACATTTCATTCTTCTTTTACACACAAATCAAGAGCGTAGCTAATTATTATTTAGTAAAAAGGAAACTATTATACATCCAACTAATAACTGGAGCAATACATTATTGTAATAAGTAGAGATTAATAAAATTTTTTGTCATGTATATGTATGGATGGCCAAACTTTGTAGTTTCACTGTTATTTCTATTAACAACATCCCGGAAATAGCAACCAATACTTAATAATTGATGAGAGATATTGACATTAGATTCTATTTAGACTATTTTAACAGATACCAGATCCAAGAAACAAAGGACCAATCCCCACCAGTGACCTATTAAAATGCATTATATTATATACCGAGCAACATTAAAGATGTTGGAGAGTAGAAAACCCAACTGACGAGATATATTCAAATATATTTCCACAACCTTCAAAAAACCTATTCTAGAATAGGATTATTAATTTTTTTTGTTTGACACTAAAACCACTTACATAAATTCAAAATACATATATTATAAATCCAGATCCTTTTTTAACAATTTATTATGATAAAAATAATAATGGGTACAAATGGAAAAAACGGTGGGATGGAGATTTAATCACACAAATTTTTAAAAAAAGGAACTCAGGAATATATATATAGAACAGAAATCCAAAATTTTCTTTGAAATAAATGATGATAACCTGAAATATCAGTCCTATTATGGGAAACATTTAAAGCATATGCCGTGGAATTATGATCTTCTTTCTCAAGCATTTTATAATAACACTAAGAAATTAAGGACAAAAGGATTTGAAAAGGAGATTTAATCAATTAGATTCAAGAGAAATGCGCTAATCCATTCCTCCATAACAACACAAAATATAAAATCGCAGCACAGAAATATAAAAATTAAATAAAATATACCAGCACAGAGTTCCCCAAATTGTAAAACTCTACCAATACACTAAACAATTACTAATATTTGAATTGGAGATAAACCCTCACAAAAATTATTGGCTCAATAAGAGAAAGATTGAGGGGGAGAGAAAAAATAATCCATAGGTATTATCCATCATAAATGCGAACGACCATTGTACAACCTAAAGATTATTAAGGAAGATTTTTGAGAGATTTTTGACTACTATAAAATAAATATATATTCAAGCTAAATCGACCAGTAAAACAAGATAGGAATAGAAGCATTTAAAAAAAATGTAATTTGAATGGGTTGGAATTCACAAAATAGAGAATCATTAAATGCTGAAAAATTTCCAGTAAAAGAGAATCAAGAAAATCAGATATTAAAAAAACTGTATAAACATCGGGACCAGATGGTATAGGCCCCGGAATTTTATAAAAACTTTTATGATCTCTTGATTGCCACGTCTGAGGGGTCACTCTATAGACTACATTTTAAGTCACCAGAAACGTTAATATATGAAGATGTTATAACACTTATAACCTAAACTAAAATGATAACAAAGACCTGGGACCCAGGATCATTAGAGGCTGATAGCCCTTTTATACCTATTGATCTAAAAAGTACTAACTCCAAAAATATTAGCACAAAGGTCCAAGTACAGTTATTAATAAATTAACTTCACGCACCCTATTCAGACGGATTTTACAAACTTAAAGCATAACGGTATTAGGGTTCAGTATTGGATGTGGAATAGAGTAACTGGCTGGGCAAACAGGAAGCACAGAGGTAGGAGTAACGGGTCCTTTTCCACAATGGGCAGGTCATGACGAGTGGGGTACCGCAGGGTCAGTGCTGGGACCCCAGCTATTTAACAATTCTATATATTAATGATTCGGATGAAGGAATTCGAAGGCATATCTCCAAGTTTGCGGATGACACTACACACCAACGCTGCTGGGGGGGCAGTGTTAGAGTTAGCTGTGGGAGGTGCTAGGAGACTGCAAAAGGTGTGACTTGGATAGGCTGGGTGTAGTGGGAAATGTTGGCAGATGCATAATAATGTGGATAAGATGTGAGGTTATCCACTTTGGTGCAAAAACAGGAAGCAGTACGATTATTTAAGTAAATGAGTGGACCGATTATAGTCTCCCGGGTGAGATGCAGTGGACCTGGGGTGTCCATGTAACACCAGTCAATTGAAAGTAGGCAAACGCTAGGTGCACAGGCAGTGAAAAAGAGGCGTAATGTATGTTAGCTTTTCATAGAAAAGAGATTTTAAAGTACAGGAAGCAGGAGGTTCTACTTCAGTTGTACAGGGTTCGGTGAGACCAACACCTGAGATTGCGGTACAGTTTTGGTCTCCAAATTGAGGAAGTGTCTCGCACATCCTGAGGAAGGACCTTACATTATTGCCATAGTGAGCGTGCAGAACGAGTAGGTTCACGCAGACTGATTCCTGGATGTCAGAGACGTCTTATGATGTAGAAGACTGGATATGACTTCGGTTTGATACTCTCTGGAATTAGGAGATTGAGAGGGGATCTTATAGAAACTACAAAATCTTAAGGGTTGGAACAGCAGATGCGGAAGATTTTTCCCGATGTTTGGGGAAGTCCAGGAACAAGGTCACAGCTTAAGGATTAAGGGGTGTAAATTCCTTTAAGGGGACCGTTAAGAGAAAGACTTTTTTTCACACAGTGAGTGTGAGTCTCTGGAACTCCTCTGGCCACAAGAGGAGGTAGTTGAGTGCCAGTTCATTGGCTATATTTAAGAGTGAGTTGGATGTGGCCCTTGTGGCTAAGGGATCAGAGGGTAATGGAGAGAAGGCAGGTACGGTTGATACAGAGTTTGCATAGATCCAGCCATGGATCATATTGAATGGCCGGTGCAGGCACGAAGGCTTCAATTGATGGCCTACATCCTACTGCTGTACCCTAATTTCTATGTTTTGGTTCTATGTTTCTATGTTCACAATCGATATTCCTGTCATATAACTTGAGACGATTATTACCAAATAATATATTATTCAAAAAAGAGATACTAATATTGAACCTAATATTATTTTGTTTAGATGTGAGAAACCTTTGACCAGTGGAAGGTCCATTTTGTATTTCGGTTATCGAAAACTTAAGCTGGGAGAGAAGTTTTAATTACTTGGGGTAAATTGTGATATCCCACAACACTTAATCCAACAGCCAGAATTAATATACAAATCAAATGCTCTCACTTAAGATTTATAATTATCGAGGGCAGACATATTTGTCCCTCTATCCCCATTATACTGTTTTGCACTTTGCAAATAAATACTTTAGCTCAAAACGGGGGTAGATTACCTCCTGAAATATATGGATAAGTACCAGAATACCTGGAAATAACTATTTCTGCAATATCGGATTGTAATTACTTTGATATTACAAAGCGGAAGTTAGTAATCCCAAATTTTTACTAAAATTATCTGACTTTGGATTTATTTTTCAGGATATAGTGTTAAATGGAATAAAAGTGAACTTAAGCCAATAATGAGTAAATAACTTACATATACTAACAACAATTTCCCTTTTAAGATAGCAAACGAAAAAATCAAATATCTTGGAATTCATGTAAACAAAAAGAATTTGACTCTTTTCTTTAACATCCATATTTTTTCCACTTTTATTGAATAAAATTAAATAAGAACATTTTCATATTGGAAAACAAAACCTATACTACCATTGCTAGGTAGAATTAATGCACTAAAAAATGATTTTTCTCCAGCAATTACTATTTACCTTTTTCAATTTGATTCCAATATATCATCCTAAATTTTTTTTTAAGAAGGTTGATTCTATAGTACGTCACCAACTTTATAATGGGATTATACGAGCCATAGAATCGATAAAAAATTTTATGTAAACCAAAAAAAAAATGGAGGTTTAGCACTACCAAAAACTTTATGTTTTATTACAGGGCAGTTAATATTACAAATATGAATTATTGGTTTGGATGAGACAGATAAACAAACCAACCTGGTTTAAAAATGGACAAAAAAGAAGATTGTTCGCCTTTTGAAATTAGTTCGATTTTATCCGCCAATAATTAAAATAGGAAGAACACCTATGGTGAAAACCTTATAATATAAAGTGAATACTAGCTGGGAACACAAATAAAGAAAACACTAAAATGGAATGTATACCACTAGCCCTTACCCATCGAAAATAATGTAACATTTAGATCCTCAATGATGGACAAAGGTTTTTTCTCAACAAAGGGAAAAACTATGGAATTAATAAGATGGAGAGATCTCTACAAGAAGAAAATCTTTCCTATCATTTCAAGAATGTAATTTAATGGATTACATTCAAAAGATTATATTTAGATATCTACCAAAATTAGAGACTATGTAAAAGCAAATAATTCAGGAAATCTAGAAATAGAAAGACTGACATAAAATATATAGATGCTACCTAAATAACACCCGAACACAGAAAAAAATTGAATATCATTATGAGTATATAATATTTTACCGGGAAAACGATGCCCCAATGACAGAAATATATAGGCAATCATGGGAAAACGAATTAGGTCAAATCATTAGACCTGAAATATGGGATGAAAGTCTACAACATATACACCACTGCTCGTTAAATGCTAGACACTCTCTTATACAATTTAAAATATTACATAGACTACATTATTCAAAATCCAAACTACATAGTATTTTTTTCAAATGTATCTGCTATATGTGATAAATGTCAACACTTAGAAGCTAACTTAATGCACTCATTTACAGATTATGTAAAAAATATTAAATTTTGGACAGATATTTGAGATAATTTTGAATGTTGTTAATATGAATCTGACCCCTGACAAAGTTAATAATACTGGGAATATTAGAAACAGATCAATTAATAACAACAAATCAAAGAATTTTTATTGATTATAGTTTAATAATTGGGAAAATTATTATTGAAATTCTGGAAAGGTCCTACATCCCCCGCAATCAAAATGTGGATTACAGAAATGTCGGAGACACTTCATCTGGAAAGATTAAGACTTGTCCTATTGGACAAGTTGGATTTTTTCAGAGGAATATGGTCTCCATTTATTGAATATCTAAAGGGTCAAAATGGCTTGGTACGAGAGCCTGACTGAAGACTGAATAATGGAATAGATGAAGAATCACGTATAACCAATCATGGATATATCTCCAATGATGGATAACTTTTTTAATACTCCATTCATTCCGACTCTTACTTTATTTTTCTCTATTTATTCTTACCCGTTAAAAATACGTATAGAAATTACATAAGACATTGTTAATAATTAATTAAAATTACAAATTTTATACTAAGAAGTTAGAGAGAGTCCTCCTTGACATACCGTCTCTCCGTAATCTTCTCAGGAGTCGCTGATGTGCTTTCTTAATAATTGCATCAGTGTTCTCGGACCAGGAGATGATCTCAGAAAAATATTGCACGCCCAGGAATTTGGAAGGGTTCTTTGACCCTCTCCACCATCGACCCGTTGAGAATAAACGGGACTGTGGGTCCACATCCCTTACCCCTTCCAAAGTCCACACATCAGTTCCTTGGTTTGCTGTGTGTGAAGGCCAGGGTTATTGTGCTGGCACACATTTGGTCCTCAGTCGGTCGATCTCATTCTTCTATACTCTGACAGACATTCCCCACATCAGTGATACGTCCCACAACATACAGTGTTGTGGTCTGTCAGCAGAAACATGATGATGGAGTTTGCACTCTGACCCGGCTTACAACAGTCATGATGTTTATAAGAGCGAGTACAGCAGGTGGGCCGAGCACGCAGCCATGAGGTGTTTCCTTGCTGATTGTTATCGAGGCTGACACATTTCCACCAATACGAACAGTCTGTGGTCTTTGAATGAGGAAGTCGAGGATCCAATTACAGAAGGATGCGCAGAGACCCAGATCTGAGAGCTTGATAACCAGCTTGGAGGAGATGATTGTATTAAATGCCGAGCTGTAATCAATGAATAACAGCCAGACATATGAATTTTTGTTGTCCGAGTGGTCCAGAGCGGGCAGAGGCAGGGGGAATTGTCTGGAACATTGAGATCCAAACCAACAGTTTAAGCATCAGTTGATTATGTTATCAATATGCATTCCATTACAATTCACCCAATAAATGTCTGCACATACCGTGGCTTCCAAACTGAATTTACCCCCAATTCTCTCCTATTATATGACCAAGGGGAAATAAATCAAACCAAAGTCCAGAATGTTTGTTCTTTGTACCTTTTAAGAGGACACTAGAACAATTGCAGTCTTGTCTAATTGCATGCAGCACAGTTTCCAGGACTTGCATTTATATTGAAGTGCCCTGCAGGTCATTCCTGTAGATACTGTGTTTGATAACACTGGTAAAGTCATCCTCTGTGTAACCTTGCCTTCCACGTCATTATTACTTTTTTGTTTTGTAAAATATTTTTATTAGAAGTAAATACATATTAAGAAGGAATAACATAAAATCAAAAAAGAAGAAACATATTATTCGTCACATACATTCTTAATATTTTTAAAGTTTACAGTCGTTGTTATTTATACTTCTATACTTTTAATTATTTTATAACAGAAAGAAAATAGTAAAGATAAATAATAAAAAGAAATAAAATAGAAGTAGAAAATCGATAAAATGAGTGGAGTATAAAGCAAGATATTCTTCATTGGAGATATATCCGTGGTCTATTGTATATAATTCTTCATCTATTCCTTCATTCAGGCTTCAGTCAGGCCCTCGAACCGGACCTCCTTGACCCTTTAAGTATTCAATAAATGGAGACCATATTCCTCTGAATTGATCTAGCTTGTCCAAAAGGACAAGTCTTAGTCTTTCCAGATGAAGTGTCTCCGACATTTCTGTAAACCACATTTTGATTGTGGGGGATGTAGGACCTTTCCAAAATCTTAGTATTAGTTTTTTACCAATTATTAAACTATAACCAATAAAAAAAAATTGCTGTGTTGTTAGTAGATGATCCGTTTCTATTATTCCTAATATGATTAATTTTGAGTCTGGAGTCAGATTTGCATTAACTACTTTTGAGATTATGTTAAAAATTTCTATCCAAAAATTAGTAATTTTTATACATTTTGTGAATGAATGCGTTAGATTAGCTTCTAAATGCTAACATTTATCACATATAGCAGAAACATTTGAAAAAATTCTGTTTAATTTGGATTTCGAAAAGTGTAATCTATGTAAAACTTTAAATTGTATCAGGGAGTGTCTGGCATTTAATGAGCAGTGGTGTATATGTTGTAAACTTTCATTCCATACTTCTACACTAATTGTTTGTCCTAATACGTTTTCCCATGCTTGCCTATATATTTCCGACTTTGGTAAATCATTTTCCAGTAAAATATTATAAATATATGATATTAATTTTTCTGAATTCGGATATTTTATTTAGACATTCATCTAACATTCATTCTTGTTGTACGTGCCCCCTTGGGCAAGAGTGACCATAATATGGTTGAGTTCTTCATTAGGATGGAGAGTGACATTGTTAATTCAGAAACAATGGTTCTGAACTTAAAGAAAGGTAACTTTGAGGGTATGAGACGAGAATTGGCCAAGATTGACTGGCAATTAATTCTAAAAAGGGTTGACGGTGGATATACAATGGAAGACATTTAAAGACTGCATGGATGAACTACAAAAATTGTTTCATCCCAGTTTGGCAAAAGAATAAATCGGGGTAGGTAGTGCATCCGTGGATAAGAAGGGAAATCAGGGATAGTATCAAAGCAAAGGATGATACGTACAAAGTAGCCAGAAAAAGCAGCATACCAGAGGACTGGAGAAATTCAGAGACCAGCAGAGGAGGACAAAGGGCTTAATTAGGAAAGGAAAAATAGATTATGAAAGAAAACTGGCAGGGAACATAAAAACTGACTGCAAAATTTTTTATAGATATGTGAAGAGAAAGAGGTTAGTTAAAACAAATGTAGGTCCCTTGCAGTCAGAAACAGGTGAGTTGATCATGGGGAACAAGGATATGGCGGACCAATTGAATAACTACTTTGGTTCCGTCTTCACTAAGGAAGACATAAATAATCTGCCGGAAATAGCAGGGAACTGTGGGTCAAAGGAGAATTGAGTGAAATCCAGGTCAGTCGGGAAGTGGTGTTGGGTAAATTGAATAGATTAAAGGCCGATAAATCCCCAGGGCCAGATAGGCTGCATCCCAGAGTACTTAAGGAAGTAGCTCAGGAAATAGTGGATGCATTAGTGATAATCTTTCAAAACTCTTTAGATTCTGGAGTAGTTCCTGAGGATTGGCGGGTAGCAAATGTAACCCCTCTTTTTAAGAAGGGAGGGAGAGAGAAAACTGGGGAATTAACAGACCAGTTAGTCTAACATCAGTAGTGGGGAAACTGCTAGAGTCAGTTATTAAAGATGGGATAGCAGCACATTTGGAAAGTGGTGAAATCATTGGACAAAGTCAGCATGGATTTACAAAGTAAAATCATGTCTGACGAATCTTGTGGAATTTTTCGAGGATGTAACTAGTAGCGTGGATAAGGGAGAACCAGTGGATGTGGTATATCTGGACTTCCAGAAGGCTTTCGACAAGGTCCCACATAAGAGATTAGTATACAAACTTAAAGCATACGGTATTAGGGGTTCAGTATTGATGTGGATTGAGAACTGGCTGGCAAACACGAAGCAAAGAGTAGAGTAAACGGGTCCTTTTCACAATGGCAGGCAGTAACTAGTGGGGTACTGCAGGGCTCAGTGCTGGGACCCCAGCTGTTTTACAATATATATATGATCTGGATGAGGGAATTGAAGGCAATATCTCCAGGTTTGCGGATGACACTAAGCTGGGGGCAGTGTTCGCTGTGAGGAGGATGCTAGGAGACTGCAAGGTGACTTGGATAGGCTGGGTGAGTGGGCAAATGTTTGGCAGATGCAGTATAATGTGGATAAATGTGAGGTTATCCACTTTGGTGGCAAAAACAGGAAAGCAGACTATTATATAAATGGTGGCCGATTAGGAAAAGGGGAGATGCAGCGAGACCTGGGTGTCATGGTACACCAGTCATTGAAAGTAGGCATGCAGGAGCAGCAGGCAGTGAAAAAAGCGAATGGTATGTTAGCTTTCATAGCAAAAGGATTTTGAGTACAGGAGCAGGGAGGTTCTACTTCAGTTGTACAGGGTCTTGGTGAGACCACACCTGGAGTATTGCGTACAGTTTTGGTCTCCAAATCTGAGGAAGGACATTATTGCCATAGAGGGAGTGCAGAGAAGGTTCACCAGACTGATTCCTGGGATGTCAGGACTGTCTTATGAAGAAAGACTGGATAGACTCGGTTTATACTCTCTGAATTTAGGAGATTGAGAGGGGATCTTATAGAAACTTTCAAAATTCTTAAGGGGTTGGACAGGCTAGATGCAGGAAGATTGTTCCCGATGTTGGGAAGTCCAGGACAAGGGGTCACAGCTTAAGGATAAGGGGGAAATCCTTTAAGACCGAGATGAGAAAGACTTTTTTCACACAGAGAGTGGTGAGTCTCTGGAACTCTCTGCCACAGAGGGTAAGTTGAGGCCAGTTCTTTGGCTATATTTAAGAGTGAGTTGGATGTGGCCCTTGTGGCTAAGGGGATCAGAGGGTATGGAGAGAAGGCAGGTACGGGTTACTGAGTTGGATGATCAGCCATGATCATATTGAATGGCGGTGCAGGCTCAAAGGGCTGAATGGCCTACTCCTGCACCTAATTTCTATGTTTCTATGTTTTAAAATTTCTGTCTTTCTATTTCTAAAATCCTGTGTGTTTGATTTAACATAGTCTCAAAATTTGTAAATATCCAAAGCATTCTTTTGTGTAATCCATAATTTTGTTGTAATTCCTGAAATGAAAGGAATAAACTTTCCCTGTAGAGATCACCCATCTTATTTATTCCATAGTTCTTCCATTTAAAAAAAAACCTTTATCCATCATTGAAGGTTTAAAAGTGATGTTATTTTCAATGGGAAGAGCCAGTGGTATACTTACTAATTTTAATGTTTTCTTTAATTGTTTCCAAATACGTATGCCACTTTCTATTATTGGATTTCCTCTATAACGTTTTTTAATGTATTTTAATATTAGCAAATAAAATCGAGCTAATTTCAAAAGGTGAACAATCTTCCTTTTCCATTTTTAATCAGTTTGGTTGTTTATCTACTTCTTCCAACCAAAAGTTCATATTTTTAATATTAACTGCCCAATAATAAAACATAAAATAAGGCAATGCAAAACCTCCATTCATTTTTGATTTACATAGATGTTTTTTATTTATTCTATGGCTCTTATAATCCCAAATAAAGTTGGTAACTATAGAGTCCACTTTCTTAAAAAATGTTTTAGGAAGATATATCGGGATCAGTTGAAACGGGTATAATAATTGCGGAAGAAAAATCATTTTTATCGCATTAATTCTACCTAGCATTGAAATAGGTAATGTTTTCCAATATAGGATATTCTTAAGTAGTTTATTCAATAGGGGTGGGAAATTAGATTTAAACAAAGAATCATATCTTTTTGTTACATGAATTCCAAGATATTTGATTTTTTTCATTTGCTATCTTAAAAGGATATTGTTGTAATAGATGTGAGTTATTTCCCATTATTGGCATAAGTAATGCCAATACTTCTATATATTCTATATACTGAAATCAATCCAAATTGAGTTATTAAATCTAATGTTAGGAATACTAATTTCCGGCTTTGTAATATAAAGTAATACATCATCTGCGTATAAAGAGATTTTATTTTCAGTTTCTTTGGTTTCATACCTGTATATTTCAGGATGTAATCTGACGCGCTGTGCTAATGGTTGAATTGCCAGTGCGAACAGTAGTGGAGATAGAGGACAACCTTGTCTACAGCCACGGAATAAATTAAATTTAGTTGTTAACATTTGATTTATTAATATTCTAGCTGTTGGCTTGGTATATTGTAGCTTAACCCATGTTATAAACTTCTCTCCCAACTGAAAAGTTTCCATAACCGAAAATAAATAAGACCATTCAATCTGATCGAAAGCTTTCTCTGCGTCCAATGAAATAATGATAAATCTTTATTAATGTTTCTTTTCGAGTATATAATATTGAATAATCTTCTCAGGTTGTTTGAGGAGTATCATTTTGGTATAAATCTGTTTGATCTGAATGAATTACTTTATTAATCACTGTATTTAGTCTTTGTGCTAGTATTTTGGTTAATATTTTTTGATCAGTATTTAAAAGAGCTATGGCTCTATACGACCCTGGATCATCCAGATTTTTATCTAATTTAGGTATGTGTTATAATTGATTTCATTTAATGTTTCTGGTAACTTCTGTTGTGCATAAATGTGTTCATAAAAGTGTCTTCAAACGTGGAGCTATCATATCATAGAATGTTTTATAAAATTCTGATCCAATACCATCCGGTCCTGGAGTTTTACCATTTTTTAATGACCTAATAACTTCTTCGATTTCTTTAGTAGTTATTTCAGCATTGAGTGATTCTCTATTTTCTGAATCCAGTCCTTTTAGATTACAATTTTTTTAAAATGTTTCTACTCCTATTCGATTTTCTGTCGTTTTGGCTGAATATAAATTTTTATAATATTGCAAAAATCTCTCATTTATATCTTTAGTTTGTACTAATAATTCCCCTTTGTCTGATTTAATCCTATGGATTAATTTTTTCTCCCTTCCAATTTTCGTAATTGACGAGCAAATAATTTTTGTGGTTTATCTCGGAATTCAAATTGTATTTGTTTAGTATATTGGTAGAGTTTTTGCAACTTGGTCTGATTGTATTTTATTTAATTTATATTTCAATGCAAAGATTTTATTATGTTTTATTATGGTTGGGTTAACAGCAATTTTCTGTATCTAATTGTTTGATCTCCTTTTCCCAGTGCCTGTTGTTCCCTCCGATACTCTTTATTATAAAATGCTTGAGAAGATATCATAATTCCCCGAAGATACGCTTTAAAAGTTTCCCATAATAGGGACGAAGATATTTCTGGCGTATCATTTTTTCAACGAAAATCTTGATCTGTTTTGTGATGTATTCTTGAGTTATTTTGTCTTTTAAAATTTGTGGGTTAAATCTCCATTGTCCCTGTTTTTCCATTTTACCAGTATTTTCATCATAAAAGTTAAAGGTGCGTGATCTGAAATTATAATATTATGATATTTTGAATTATAAGTGAATGGGATTAAGTTTTAAATCTACCAAAAAATAATCTATTCTTGAATAAGTTTTATGCACAGGTGAGTAGAATGAGTATTCCGTCCAGCTGGGTTTTGCATTCTCCAAACATCTTTAATATTACTAGTATCTATATATGCATTTATTAGATCACTGGAATGCGATTTAAGTTTCCCGTTGTTTTTGATGATCTGTCCAAATAAGGATCTAGTGTACAATTTAAATCTCCTCCAATTATTAAGTTGTGTTGTGATAATTCCTGAATAGTATTAAAAAATTTTTTTTAAAACAGTGGGCTGTCAAAATTTGGACCGTATACATTGACAAAAATCATTTTTTGTGTGTATAATTCTCCTATTACAATAATATATCTACCATCACTATCAGTTATTGTTGAAGTGTGCTTAAATGAAGTGCCTTTACGAATTAATATTGCTACACCTCTAGATTTGTGTGCGAAAGAAGAATGATACACTTTGTCAATCCATTTAGCCTTTAATCTATGTTCTGCCTCTTTTTTTAGATGTGTCTCTTGGATGAATACCACGTCTGCTTTAAGTGCTTTTAAATGTGCTAATACTTTACCTCTCTTAATTGGTTCGTTAATACCTTTAACATTCCAGCTACAAAACGTTATTCCTCCATTCCCCATATTCATTTGTAAGTCTTGCATCTTTTATCTAAAGGAATATATAATAGGGCAAATGGTTCAGCTCGACATACCCAACTTTGCACCCGAACTCCGAATAGATGAATTTCAAGACCCTTGAGTATCTCTCATGTATATACCTCCTTTGCATTAATTTATAACTCCATTCAAAAGTAAAATAATAATAACAAGAGATAATATTAAAAAAGGATAGATTAAGAGATTAATAGGGTGCACAAAGAAAGAAAAAACTACATCTAATATTGGTGTAGTTAGTGTTAGCCATATACCATGGCTAGCAATCTATAGACTTCCATAGTCGATGTTACTAACATCCATTTCCATGATTCATTAAAATTGTTATTCCATACAAATATTTAAACCGGGGGTATTAAACTCTGTGTAAAAATCCATCAGTCAAGTATTTGATAATATCTATGCTTAACACTTATTAAAAAGCATAATAATTAAGAAAATATAAAAAATAAAGTAATAATAGTGGCAAATTGTATAAAAATTAAGAATTTCTGGACTGAGATTTTTAAAATAACTTCTGAAGTTATTAATACTAACACTGGTCGGACCCAAAATTAATAATACTTGGAACATCAGAACAAAGTTTAACTCTTACAACAAGCCAAAAGAAATTTCCTAGACTACAGTTTAATAATTGGAAGAAATTAATATTAAAATTTGGAAAGGCCCTATATCCCCCACAATTAAAATGTGGATTATGGAAATGTCGGAGACCCTA
The DNA here is from genome assembly GCA_035221665.1 of Okamejei kenojei. Classification (NCBI taxonomy): domain Eukaryota; kingdom Metazoa; phylum Chordata; class Chondrichthyes; order Rajiformes; family Rajidae; genus Okamejei; species Okamejei kenojei. The sequence goes on from CM069139.1 coordinate 47,826,281, forward strand.
CACCTGGAAAAGAATCAGATTTGCCTTATTGGACAAACAAGAAGTTTTTGTTAGAAATGGTCTTCTTTCATTGATTACTTAAAAGGGTAGAATGGTTCGGCAGGGAACCCTAACTTAAACTTGGATTTAGGAAATAGATGAAAAGTTATATCTTATATTCTTTGATCTTATCTCATATGGATGGATTTAATTAGTAAATTATTCCTGTTCATTGTTTATGATTTTCTTCGTTCTGATATTAGAGATTATTATTCTATTTTTCTTACTGCTCTCCTCTATAAAAAAAAAACTATTAGTCAAAAATGGATACGCAACTGATAATATTAATAATGTATGCCTTTGTTGAACATGAAATATTTTTCTATCATTAAAATATATGTATTGCCTAATCCCCTGTCTAATACCTCTAATAAAAAAAATATCAAAAAAAAAATATATATATAAAGTAAAATTTTAATAAAAAAATATAAGAAAAAGTAATAAAAAAAAAAATACGGGAAGAAAGGGAATTATAGAAAAAAATAAATAAATTAATAATCATAAAAAGGTAACAAGGAGGGATATAATAAATATTGTCATAAGTTTATATTTTGTGTATTTGTATATTTACTTAATTCCTAAAGAAATAAGGCTATTAGTTAGGTTGTTAATCATTAAATTGCGTAGTAGTTATTAGCTTTAATTAATAATTGAATACCACAGTATTTATTTATTTTAGTATGGTGTTAGTTATTAATATTAGTAGTGTTACTATTCTAATTATTAGTATCCATAGGAGCGTCTCCAATCCGTATCTCCCCCAAATCGCCCTTCCGCATCCTTCTCCATCTTCTTTAGATGAAACAAGTCCATAGTCTATAGTCCATTCAATCTTGAAAGTACAATTTAATTGTTGGTATAGTTCATCTTTGAAGCTTTCATTCAGTCTACCTCTCGCTCCTTAATCCCTTGGGCAAAGTTCATTGCATCCGCTGGGTTTTTGAAATAATGTTCTTCCTGGTGTAGGTAATTCTCAGGGTGGCAGGGTTACTCAGACTGTACTTCAGATTCTTCACTTCCCTCAAAATTCTTTTGGCTCCTTGAACGCATTTCGTTTCTTGGAGCCCTCTGCTGGATAGTCTCGGTAAATGCTGATCTAATCTTCTTCATATGTAAGAATTCTACTTTTTACAATTTTGTTCATCATCTCCTCCAGACATGATCATACTGGACTTTTACTATCATTTGTCTTGGAGGGCGTCTTGCTTTTTATAATGTCTCATTACTCTGTGTGCTCGGACTAGTAAAGGCTTTTGTTCCAGAGATAAAACCTTTGCAATAAGTTGCAGTAAACTCTCGGGTATCTTGATTCTTTTCTCTCCCTTCTCGAATACCCACGATCCTCTAGGTTCCTGTCTCTCTGGCGTTTTCTTCCCAACTCGGTTAACACTTATCAGTTTTTTGCCCAGTAGTCAGATAAAACGTTGATTTTCTTTGAGGAGTGTTTTCGTATCTGAGTTACTTGTTTCGGCTATTCTTCAAGGTTCTTTAAGGCTGTTGACTGTTCCTTGATTTCTTCCACCACGGGTTCCATTTCTATTTCCACATTATTTTCAATTTTTTTCATTCATCTCTTCCACTATACGCAGATTTATCCGTCAATATTTTCTGCAATTCCTTTCGGAGTTTCAGATAATTCCGTGGCCGCGGTATTAATTTCAGACTTTAACTCCTTCATCTCCTCCTTGATTTTTTTTTATTTCTTCCTTAATATTCATTTTTGCCAATTCAGTCTTTAATTTCCAACTTTAACTCAGCCATTGAGTTCTTCAACTTCCGATTTTTTTCTTCAAGGCCGAGGCTCCAGTCAGGCCTTGTTCTTGTTCTGCTGTTTTCCTTGTATACTGGAGTTTTTGTTTTATCTGTGGGTGGGCTGCGCTGTGTTACCATTACGAGTCGCGTGCCTCTGATGACGTCACTCACAGCAGCCGGTGCAAAAACAGCAGGCAGCAGGTAAGTCTTTTCTCCCCGTTTTTCCTCGTTTTTTTTCACAGAGCTGGCTGGCGTTGCTTTCTAGCCCTCCATAGCGCCACCGGAAGTGTCCATTATTACTTATTAAGCATTCACTCATCATTCAACACCACTTCCGAAGATACCACTAGAATTAAAGTTGAATACTGGAATAATACTTTCTTACTGTATTTATATTAATGTTGTATTTCATTGTATGCTTATAAAAATGATCTTAAAGATGTTCACAGACTTACACACAGAAGACGGAGCTTGGAAAGATATTATCCTGGCTGAAGTCAGTAGTTTCAATGGTTTCAAAAGTCTCTTTATTGTCACATGTACCAATTAAGGTACAGTGATATTCAAAATATCATACAGCCATACTAAAATAAGCAACAAGACAAACAACTACATAAGTTAACATAAACATCCACCACAGCGGATTCCCACATTCCCCATTGTGAAGGAAGGCAATAAAGTCAAATCTTCTTACCTCTTTATTCTCCTGCGGTTGGGGCAGTCAAACCATCTGTCGGGGTGATCGAAGCTCCCACAACCGGCGATCGTAGCCCCCTGCGTCGGGGTGATCGAAGTTCCCGCATTGGAGCGGTCGAAGCTCACGTGTCGGGGCGGTCGAATCTCCTGCGGTTGGAGCTCCCGAAGTCGGTGTCTAACAAGGGACCGTGAACTCCACAATGTTAAAGTCCGCAGGCTCCCGCGGCTGGAGCTCCCGAAGTTAGGTCTTCAGCAGTGATCGTCAACTCCTCGATGTCAGGACGCAGTGCAGACAGATATGATACGGAAAAAAAATTGCTTCTTCATCGAGGTAAGAGATTTTTAAAAGTTTCCGCCAACCCCCCCCCCCACCACATAAAACACGTTAAAGAACACTAAAACATACATTTAACACATACTATAAAATAACAACAAAGGAAGGGACAGACAGACTGTTACTGGCGCCACCCGGTGGTCAGTAGTAGTAGATGTCCACAGAGATCTGTGCTAGGACCTCTGTTGTTTGTGATATATATAAATGACCTAAAGTTTGCAGATGAAACCATCACTGGTGTAGTTGCCGACAGTGATGAAGGTTGTCAAAGTATTAAGAATAGAGAAATGGCCGATGGAGTTTAATCTCAGCAAGTGAAAATCTTTTACTTTGGGAATTCAAATGTAAAGGGAAAATATGTTGTTAATGGCAAGACGCTTAATAGCATTGATGTACAGAGGGATCTTGGGGTCCAAGCCCATACCTTCCTACAAGTGGACAACAGAAGTGGAAAGTGTGGTGAAGAAGCCATATAGTATACTAGCCTTCATTAGTTGAGACATTGATGCTGCCTGGATTAGAAGGTAATAAATATACGGAAGAATCGACAAACTCAGATTGTTTTCTCTGGAATGTCAGAGAGTGAAGTGAGACCTGATCGATATATAAAATTATGAGCAGCATAGATTGGGTCGACAGTCAGTATCTTTATCAGGGTGGAAATGTCAAGGACTAGAGGGCATAGCTTTAAGGTTAGTGGGACAAAGTTTAAGGGAAAGATGAAGGGGCAGGTATTTTCACACAAAGTGGTGGGTGCCTGGAATACACTACCAATGGTGGTGGTGGAAGCAGACACAATATTGGCATTTAAGAGGCATTTCGATCGGAACATGGATTTTGCAGGGAATGGATCCACGTACAGGCAGAAGAGATTAGTTTAATTTGGCATCATTTTTTGTGAGGACATTTTAGTCTGAAGACATATATAATACACAATATTTTCTACTTGTCACTCATCACTACTGTTGGCAAATTGAATTGACCTAAAGAACATGTTCCAACTTGAAGGCAGATTGATTTACGAGCAGGCAACAGGAATATAACTCATTTGAAAGTAAGGGCTTCCTGTACCACAATTTGCACCACAATTGAATCATTTGACAATCTAAACTTCAGTGGTGAATTTATAACATTAGCTTTGTAATTAAAAAAAATAATAATCATACTAATTATGAAATTGGTGTCACAACAGTTCATTTTCAAGAGCACAAAGGAAATGGATATTTCATAGCAAATTAGCACGTCTTTGTTGATACACGTTATGAATTGAATATTGGAAATTCTGCCATTGCTTTTGACCCCTACTGAAATTTATATTCTTCTTTCACTGGCCCTATTTCCTCATTTTGATTACTTGCTGACTAAAACCACGCAAAGCTATCAAACACTTTATTCAACCAAAACGGCAGGGGGCTCTGTAGGAATGGAATTATTTTTTACAGAATTGTAACCTTACTGGTTTAGATTTGAAAGAGAGGGAATTATTAGGGGCCGAAATATCAGTAAAAGATATTGAGGAATCTATTAATTCTTTTAAAAAAATGGAAAGGCCGCTGGACCAGATGGTTTAAATAGTGAATTTTATTTAAAAAATTCATGACTTGATCTCGCCACGCCTACAGACATTATATACTCAAGCATTCATGCAACAGAAACTCCCAGAAACCTTAAATGAATCTACTATAATACTTATTCCAAAAACGGATAAGGACCTTGAAGATCCAGGTTCATATAGAGCAATTGCTCTATTAAACATCGATCAGAAAATTTTAACCAAAATTTTAGCACACAGATTAAGCTTAGTGATTTATAAATTAATACACCCTGATCAAAACTGGCTTTATTCCAAAACGTTATTCATATTATAATTTGAGACGATTATTCAACATTATATATACTCAAATCGAATAGCTAATGAAGACTTAGCAGTCATCTCGCTAGACCCTGAGAAGGCATTCGATCAAATTGAATGGCCCTATTTATTTTCGGTGGTGGAAAAATTAGGTGAGAAGATTTGTACATGGGTTAAGCTTTTATATACCAATCCAACAGCTAGAATAATGACAAATCAAATGTTATCAAAAAAAATTGATTTATCTAAAGGTTGTAGACAAGGATGCCCATTATCACCGTTACTATTTGCCCTTGTTATAGAACCGCTAGCAGAAAGAATTTGAGCTCATCCAGAAATATATGGGTATAATACTAAAAATATAGTTAATACAATTTCTCTATATGCAGATAATGTATTACTATATATTACAAATCCAGAAATTAGTATCCCTAACCTGTTAAATCTTATAACTCAATTTGGATTATTCTCGGGATATAGAATTAACTGGAAGAAGAGTGAGATTATGCCAATAATGGAACCTATACAACAATGTATACATATTGCAACAATCACCTTTTAAAATAGTGAATGAAAAATTTAAATACTTAGGAATCTATTAGACCAAGAAATATACTTCTTTATTTAAATCAAATTTCGTACCTTTACTTAATAAATTGCATAAGAATATTCAATACTGGAAAACGCTTCCTATTTCAATGCTCGGTAAAATTAATGCAATTAAAATGATTTTCCTTCCTCAACTTCTATACCTCTTCCAATCAATTCCAATATACCTCCCTAAAAATGTCTTTAAAAAAAATCACAGAATAAGTAAAAAACACATGTAAATCTAAGACGAATGGAGGATTAGTCTTACCAAATTTCTTATTTTATTTCTGGGCAGTTAATGTCAAAAACTTAAATTTCTGGTTGGAAGATATGGATCAACAAACAGACTGGTTAAAGATGGAAAAGGAGGACTGTCTGCCATTTGAAATTGGTCCGATTCTCCTATTCCCTACAAAATTGAACAAAAAGATCTATAGTGAAAATCCAATAATACATAGCGGTATTTGAATTTGGAAACAAATAAAAAAGACATTAAAACTGGATAATTTATCACTATTGCAAATAACCCTTCATTTAAGCCTTCGGTATTGGATAAAGGCTTCACACAATGGAAAAACGATGGAATTAAAAAGATGGGACATCTTTATAGAAATGGTATGTTCCTCTCGTTTCTGGAGGTACAACAGAATTATTGATTACATTCAAATATTTTTTTTAGATATTTACAATTGAAAGATTATGTTAAATCACATACACAAGAATACAGAATTAGAGAGCCAGAGATTCTAGATAAATTTTTGAATAAACATCCCAATACAGTCAAATTAATATCATATATTTACAATATTCTGTTAGATAGTGAGAATCCGTCGACGGAATCACATAGACAAGCATGGGAAAATGAATTAGTTTTCGATAACGAAAGATATTTGGGATGAAAGCCTACAACATATACATCAATGTTCGTTAAACAGCAGACATTCTTTAATACAATTTAAAATATTACACAGATTGTATTATTCTAAAACAAAATTAAACAGATTTTTTCCTAATATCTCGCCTATGTGCGATAAATGTCAATACTCTGAGGCTAATTTAACCCATACCTTTGTAAATTGCATAAAAATTAAAACATTTTGGGTGGATATTTTTAAAATTATTTCGTAGTGGTTAATATTCAACTGGATCCCGATCCTAAATTAATAATATTGGGCATATCTGAACAATACCTAAAACTGACAATAAACCAAAGAAATTTCCTGGATTATAGTATAATAACTGGGAAAAAACTAATATTAAAATTTTGGAAAAACTCTGCATCCCCTACAATTAAAATGTGGATTATGGAGATGTCGGCGACCTTAAATCTGGAAAAAAATTAGATTTGTCTTAATTGACAAACCTGAATTATTTATTAGAATATGGTCCCCGTTCATAGATTATTTGAAGGGGTAGAATGGGCCGGCGCTGAGGCTCGACGGAAGCTTGAACCCAGGACTAGACTAATAGTTTTGTTTTCTTACCTACGTTCTTATCTCCTAAGTTGTATTATAAAATTTAAAAAATAAAAAAAAATAAAAATAAAAAATAAACCACGCAAAGCATTTCATTTGAATCCTGAAGTTGATTTTCAAGTCTGTAAATTTTGGATGGTGCCTGAAACGTCACCACTCTTGTGCACTGACTCAGTCTGATCCACTATCTTACATTCTTAAACTTAGTATGATTATGCCTAATGTATCATAGACATAGTAGGATTGCCACTGAAATGTACATCAAAAAGTAATTACACTGTACGTAGGTACACATGACAATAAAGTACCATTGCACCATTGATTGAGTCAACAACGCCATCCTCAAAAGAGTGCAGGTAGACTCAATTTTGTTTCCATAATTCCTGTACATTAGAAAACAAGTTTCCTGGCTCCCAGATAGCAACAAAACTGAAGATGTACAAATGGGTGGAAATCTTCTCTTTTCCTGCAAACCGCCCAATGACCAGGATCTAAGTTAAATTCCTTTCCAAAGGCAACCATTCATTTTTACTACGAGAGTGCTTAGTGCATAATTTTACAGTAATCCTTGCTAAGAAATCAATATGAAAAACTGCTATTTAGTAATAATGCTAAAAATCTGATATAAAAATAAAATGGTGCATAAACTCAGCTGATTGGTGAGCTATTGAGAAAATTAATTGAAGGTCCGGACGTCACCTATTCTTTTTCTCTGGGAATGCTGCCTGACCCACTAAGTTAATCCAGCATTTTGTATCTACCTTTTTAGAAACTAGCATCTGCAGTTCCTTCCACATGTGCTCTCTTTGCACACGATTTACTGTTTGGTACATAGATATGGAGTCATACAGCGCAAACCAGGCTCTTTAGCCCAACATCCATGCCGACCAAGATGCCTCATCTAAGCTAGTTCCATTTTCCCACGTTTGGCCCATATTCCTATAAACCTTTTATATCATTTTTTTTTTTAAATGCTGTTATACTACCTGCCTCAACTATTTCCTCTGGCAATTAATTCCATATATCACCGCCATCAGTAAAAAAAGTTTTAGAATCAGGTTCCTATTAAATTTCGCCACTCTCACTTTAAACCTATGGTTCCTAGTTATTGATTCTCCTACCCTGGGTAAAAGACTGTGCATTCACCCTATGTATTCCCCTCATGATCACCCCTCAGCCTCCTGTGCTCCAAGGAATAAAGACCTAGCCTACCAACCTTTCCCTATGGCTTCGGCCCTTTGCAGTCTGAAAACAACTTGCCCGATGCCCATGGGCTAACATCACCATGACCTTCACAATCCCGCTCCACAGATACAAACATGTTGCTGTTTTTACAATGCTTAATGAAATAGAATAACAGCTCTCTGCCACCAGAGTTTGCGTGATTGATACATCCTAAATAGCCCCCACGTAGGCATGATGAATTGCAACAAGCTTTGGCACCCAGTCCTGATGAAAGCAATATGTAAAATAGCAGATGCAATACAAATATGTATTTTTTCTTAATATTTATTGTGTGTTGTGAAAAGGCAATAAGTAAAGATGTCACTAAGGTCAAGATAAGGCTCAGGAACTAAAATGATATCGGAATTGTGGATAGGGATTAAGCAGATTGAAGAATATGTAGATGATAGGCAAAGCTGCACAGACAGCTGGAAGATGTCTGTTGTAAAAATATACGTTGATTATTTTATGCTATACATCGCATCACGCAACACACAAACACATAAAATTACATAGAAATTACAGCATAGAAAGCAGAATAATTGAGAGTAACTAGTTTCTGATTGTCTTGCATGTAAGCAGTGGTCTTTACTACATGTCATTAACTTGTTTCCAAGTCTTTTTTCTCTTTCCTTCAACCATATATCCAGCTAATTCTAGGAGGCATCAGTAAAATGTATTGTACATCAATCCATTTCCTTCTGACTATGTGTATACTGGCAAGTACTTTGAAACCGTTAAAGCACTACTTTATTGAAAAGCATTGGAAAAGGGCAGCACAGGAGTACAGTGGTAGATTTGCTGCCCTACTGCACCAGAGACCCGGGTTCGATCCTGACTAAGGGTTCTGTTTGTATGGATTTTGTACGTTAAACCTGTGACTGCGTGGGTTTTCTCTGCATGCTCCGGTTTCCTTCCACATTCTAAAGATGTACAGGTTTGTAGGTTAATTGACTTTAGTAAGTTGTAAATTGTCCCTAGTGTGCAGAATAGTGTTCATTTACAGGGTGATTGCTGCTTGGCATGGACTCGATTTGGCCAAAGGGCCTGTTCTTGCACTGTATCTCTAAAGTCTCAAGTCTCAAGTATAATTAGCATTGTTTAAAAAAAAACAAAGTTGCCTATCCATGTTCTCCAAAAAATGCTGCCCAATTCACAGTTACCCCAGCAGTTTGTGTCTTTTTTATCCTATGAACTTTAATATTTTGGCTATTTAGTTGAAAGTTACCATTGTGCATGTACTAATGGTTCATTACACAACATATTCTTAAGTTGGAGAAAGATGCAGACACAAATCTTCTTGCTTATCTCTGATTTGCCTTATCCTGTTTGGGAAAATTAAAACTACCCGCAATAGAAATGAAGTTGCTATGTTGCAGTTTGCACATTTTCCTTGTGATCACGTGGCTTGCTTCCAGGTGCTCCCATTTCCTCCCACATCCAGGGCCGGATATACGTATAAGCTAGACACGTTTAAGCTTAGGGCCTCGAGATCTAGGGGGGCCTTGGCCCGCTCCACCAAGGTGTATAAAACTTTTGAAATATTCGTATTTTCTGAGCCTTGTCCTTTCAACAGTCAGGAGTGTTCGAGTCAGTGCGCAGCTGCCAGTTTAACAATGTCAGAACCAGCTCCGACTGTGCCCGACCTGCTTGCTTCAGGGGAGACGAGATAAGGCTCCGGGCGGGGTAAAGGATGGGTGGGAATGAGCAGCCACCCGCTACGATAGGTGGAATGGTCCTTTCTATAGTTAACCATGCTCAGTGTCTCTGATGGGGCTGGTTTCCCGCCCACCGGGACTCGCACGCTTTGCCCGCTGACCCTCGCCAATCCACCGCCTTCCAGCAGCCTGCAGCCATCGCCTTACCTGCAGCCTGGACTCAGCACCGGGCCTGATGTTTCCATGCTGCAGACTCCAACTCCCCTGAGTTTGACTGCGCTGGGTCCTATTGCTAGTCTCCCCAACCCTGGTAACCTCAGTGGCTGTTCCACTGGGTCTTCCCCATTCCCCTCAAACCATGTGACCCCAGCTCTTCCCCACCCACACTACAGTCCTCATACCCGCCTACCGCCTGACCACCCACCAGCCCCCACCAGACATCGCCTCGGCCTCAGTCCACTCACCTGCCTTTCTCTGCCCCAACCCCCACCTTTGTCATGTGTTCACCATCCCCCCTGACCTCCCCCTCTCAGATACCAGTCTGTCCGCAGCAGAGGCCTCACCTTTGTCCCCCTCCATCCCCACCTCAATGAGTTCCGTGCCCGCTGCGATTTGGAGCTCTTCTTCTGAGGGCAGTCTTATAACAATGCTGGTAGTTACAAGGGTATGCAGCAAAAAATCCTCAAAAAAAAATTGCAAGATTTACTCCATGCGCTGCTCCCTCATTAAATTTGGTGGGCTGTTGATTGCTGCCTTGATGCAGTGAACTGTTTTGGAATTATCAATGAAATGTATACCTTCTTTTCATCCTCCACAAAGAGATGGGCAGTTCTAAAATCATTGTCAGACACTAGGTGGGAGGCACATGCAAAAGTCGCAGAAGCTATTTTGGAAAGCTACAGCGCTATCACTGATTCCCTCAGTCATTTGTACTCTGATGTTAATGTGAAGGGTGATTCCAGGCTTTTGCAGAAAATGGAAGAACTGGAATTTGTGTTTATGCTGCATTTTTGGACCCATCTGCTAGGTCATTTCCACAAGGTTAACAAAGCCATTCAGAAATCCAAACTGTTATTGAGTACTTGTGCAAGTTTGTACAGTTCACTTCAGGATTTTGTAAGCAAAATTGGAGAAGATTTTGATGAGCTTGAGCAACAAGCATAGGCCACCTTGCCAGATGTTAACTACAGAACTGTCACAGGGAGACAAAGAGTAAGGAAATGATGGAAGTGCATTGGTCCTGATGATTTAGATAAACTCTCTTCAAGAGATAAGTTTAGGATAAAATCCTTTATTCCTATAGTAGATGCACTTGAAACCAATTTAAAAAGAAGAGGTACTGTGTACAGTGAAGTTGCACAACTGTTTTACTTCCTTGCTAATCTGACCGCATCTAAGCAAGAAATTCAGCAAGGTGTTGAACTGTTGATGGAAGCAAACCCAGAAGATGTTGACCTGAAACTTACTGATGAATATTTGCACTTTCACTCCCTGTCTCATACAGACCGTTATCAAATAATACACAATTCAGATGGCCTTCCCTAATGTGGAAGCAATCTTGCGGCTGTTTCTATGCTTAATGGTCACCAACTGCTCGGGAGAGAGGTGTGTTTCAAGACTCAAAAGAATTAAAAATGAATTAAGGTTCACAATGTCTCAAGAGAGGTTGGCTGCAATTAGCATTCTGTGCATTGAGAGTGACAAACTTAGACAAACAGATCTTGGTGAACTTCTGGATGATTTTGCTATGAAGAAGGCGAGAAAAAAACATTTTTGCTCTTAGTGTATTTGTAGTTTCTTTATTTCTTAATATTCCACATTCAATTCAAGAGACACATTGTCACATGCACCAATTGGTACAATGAAATTTGGGGTCACCATCCGACGTCGGAACAGTAGAACATTCTCAGTGACTTGGACTTCCGAATCGGCCACTTCCTACCGGAGACCACGGCTCCCAAAGTCCACAGGCTGAGCTGGGCAGAGATTCATGCTGGCGGCCCTCGACAAAGGGATCCCAGGCATCCGCGATGTTGAAATCAGCACTGCCCGAGGCTGGGAGCTCCACAAACCACAGCTCCATGATGTTGAAGCAGCAGGCCCAACACTCCAGAGCTTCAAACGGCGATCCAGGTAAGGCATCGCCTGCTCTGCGGTGAATCCAACATGTATTTTAAAACCAACTGTTTAATGACAACATACAGTAGGATCTAAAAGTGTCACACTGTCACTGTCGTGATAGTCATGGTCCTCTAGTCGTGGGGTTGGGGGATTGGGAGGGGGTGGCCTCACAAGTGAAATAGCTTAGGGCCTCTCTTCATCTAAATCCGGCCCTGCCCACATCCCAACATCATGAGGGGTTGTAGGTTAATTAGCCCCTATAAAAAAAATATACTCTCTAGTGTGGAGGGAGTGGATGAGAAATTGGGATGGTTAGCATGGACTTGGTGGGCAGAGGAGCCTGTTTCTATGCTTTAACTTTAAACTTCAGAGATACAGCATGGAAACAGGCCCATTGGCCCATTGAGTCTGCACAGGTCCGCGGTACATTTTCCAACACACTAGAGACAATTTAGTGAATCAAATTAACCTACAAACCTGTGCGCCATTGGCATGTGGGAGGAAACTGGAGCACCTGGATGAAACCCACGCAGTCACAGGGAGAATGTACAAACTCCATACAGACAGCACCTGTAGTCAGGATCGAACAAAGGTCGCTGGAGATGTAAGACAAGTCTACCGCTGCGCCACTGTACTGCCCTTATGCTCTATATCTGAACTAAACTAAAATGAAACAATGGTGAAATATGGCTTACTTTCAAATGATCTTCTACAGAAGGCTAGGTAGGATAATTTTACTGCCCATTTATGAAGTCACAAACCATTTTTTAAGATCATCTTAAAGGGAAGGAGTAGATAAGTTGCCAGGATTAAATAAGCAATCGTAGGAAGCCTCCTGTCTGCTAAATGGTAGGTCCAGTAAATGTTCCATCCATTCATGATGTACGGGGAGAAAAGACAAGGTGTGAAGGTAAGCTAGCCAAGAATATAAAGGAGGATCGTTAAAGCTTCTTTAGGTATGTGAAGAGGAAAAAATGAGTTAAGACCAAAGTTGGACACTTGAAGACAGAAAAAGGTGAATTTATTACGGGGAACAAGGAAATGGCAGATGAGTTGAACAGGTACTTTGGATCCGTCTTCACTAAGGAGGACACAAACAATCTTTCTGATGTACTAGTGGCCAGAGGATCTGGGGAGACAGAGGAACTGAGGGAAATCCACATTAGGCAGGAAATGGTGTTGGGTCGACTGATGGGATTGAGGGCTGATAAATTCCAAGGGCCTGATGGTCTGTATTCCAGGGTACTTAAGGAAGTGACTCTAGAAATTGTGGATGCATTGGTGATCATTTTCCAATGTTCTATAGATTCAGGATCAGTTCCTGTGGATTGGAGGGTAGCTAATGTTATCCGACTTTTAATAAAAGCAGGGAATTATAGACCAGTTAGCCTGACATTGGTGGTGGGGAAGATGCTGGAGTCAATTATAAAAGATGAAATAGCGGCACATTTGGATAGCAGTAACAGGATTGGTCTGAGTCAGCACCAGCATGGATTTACGAAGGGGAAGTCATGCTTGACTAATCTTCTAGAATTTTTGAGGATGTAACTAGGAAAATAGACAAGGGAGAGCCAGTGGATGTAGTGTACCCGGACTTTCAGAAAGCATTTGATAAGGTCCCACATAGGAGATTAGTGAGCAAAATTAGGGCACATGGTATTGGGGGTAGAGTGCTGAGATGGATAGAAAATTGGTTGGCAGACAGGAAACAAAGAGTAGGGATTAACGCGTCCCTTTCAGAATGGCAGGCAGTGACTAGTGGGGTACCGCAGCTATTTACAATATACATCAATGATTTAGATGCAGGGATTCAAAATAACATTAGCAAACTTGCAGATGGCACAAAGCTGTGTGGCAGTGTGAACTGTGAGGAGGATGCTATGAGGATGCAGGGTGACTTGGACAGGTTGGGTGAGTGGGCAGATGCATGGCAGATGCAGTTTAATGTGGATAAATGTGAGGTTATCCACTTATGTAGCAAAAACAGGAAGGCAGATTACTATCTAAATGGTGTCAAGTTGGGGAAAGGGGAAGTACAACTGGATCTGGGGGTCCTTGTTCATCAGTCAATGAAAGTAAGCATACAGGTACAGCAGTCAGTGAAGAAAGTGAATGGCATGTTGGCCTTTATAACAAGAGGAGTTGAGTATAGGAGCAGCGAGGTCCTTCTGCAGTTGTATAGGGCCCTAGTAAGACCACACCTGGAGTATTGTGTGCAGTTTTGGTCCCCTAATTTGAGGAAGGACATTCTTGCTATTGAGGGAGTGCAGCGTAGGTTCACGAGGCTAAATCCTAGGATGGCGGGACTGTCCTATTTTGATAGAATGGTGCAGCTGGGCGTATACTCTGGAGGTTAGAAGGATGAGAGGGGAACTTATTGAAACATATAGCATTATTAAGGGTTTTGGACACGAGAGGCAGGAAACATGTTCCCAATGTTGGCGGAGTCCAGAACCAGGGGCAACAGTTTAAGAAAAAGGGGTAAGCCATTTAGAACAGAGACAAGGAAACACGTTTTCTCACAGAGAGTTGTGAGTTTGTGGAATTCTCTGCCTCAGAGGGCGGTGGAGGCCGGTTCTCTGGATACTTTCAACAGAGAGCTAGATATGGATCTTAAAGATAGCGGAGTCAGAGGATATGGGGAGAAGGCAGGAACGGGGAACTGATTGGGGATGGTCAGCCATGATCACATTGAATGACAATGCTGGCTCGAACGGCCGAATGGCCTACTCATGCACCTATTGTCTATTGTCTATTGACAGATCAATTAGACTGAATTAATTGAGGAGGTGATAAGGTTAGTTTATAGTGAATTTGATGCCGTCTGGGTGGAATTTAGGTACGCTTTTGATAGTCTTATGGTAGACTTGTCTGAAGTTAAAGGCCAAGGAAGAATGACAAATTTGACCCAAGATAATCTTGTGAAAGGCGATAGCTGACAGATATTTTATGATTAGAAATCTGTGAGTTCCACAGGACTCAGTACTCTTGTTTTTTCTAATAAATATTGATGTAGGCCTAAGTGAAGTCTAATGAAGTCTGTAGATACTATAATATGTTCATGTGGTTGACAATGAGAAGAAATAAATTAGACTACAGATGGATGGTCCGGTCAGCTGGGTAGAACAATGACAGATGTAATTTAATCCAGAGAAATATAAAATAAGGCATTTGGAGAAGTGTATCTAGTCAAGGGAATAGATGGGAAATGGGAGGGAATATTGAATAATGTGGAGGAAAGGAGGGATTGTATGTCCGCAGGTTCTTAAAAATTGCAGGAGACATAAATAAGCCATTTGGGATGCTTCAAGTTATTTGCCTGGATATATATGAGCAGGGAAATTGTACTGGAACTGCATATAATACAAATTACATACAGCTTGACTACTGTACGCAGTTCTAGTCATCACATTACAGGAACGATTCTATTGCATTTGAGAGAGTACGGATGAAACTTATGAAGGTGTTGCCAGGAGAAGAAAATTGCCGGTATGAGAAAAGATTGTAGAAACTACACTTATTTACTTTGGAGAACTGGAAGATGAAGGAAACCTTACCAAGGTATATAACATTACGAGGAACCAAGACGGAGTGAATTGGAAGGCTCTGTTTCTTTTGGCATTGGATATTAATTTAACTTGGTATGGATAATGTGGGTTGAAGGGCCTGTACCTGTGCTGTATTGTTCTGTGTTCTATGTAGTGGCATTAAAAATCAGAGCACATAGATTTACAGTAATTAGAAGAGGTAGGAGCAAAAAAATGTTTTCTCCGAGAGGTTGGAGAGATTTGGCATTTACTGTCTAAAACGGCAGCTGTGGCAGAACCCTCAATACATAAAAAAATATATGTGTAGAAACAAGGAACTGCAGATGCTATTGTACACAATAGGACACACAAAGTGCTGGAGTAACTTAGCGGGTCAGTCAGCATCTCTAGAGAACATGGATAGATGATGTGTTGGGACCCTTCTTCAGAAAATATTTGATGTGTATTTGCAGAGCCATGACCCAAAGGACTATGGTGTGAGTACGGCAAGATTAACTTGGTTGGGTTGCTCTTTCTCAACCTGCTATGTTGTGGATTTTTGTATATTATGACATACTGTGTGATATTGTTGCCTTAATTCCTAGGGGCATTGAGTATAAAAGTCAGGAAGTCGTCATGCAGCTCTATAGGACTTTGGTTTGTCTGCATTTGGAATATTGCATGCAGTTCTGGTCGCCTCCTTACAGGAAGAGTGTGAAGGCTTTGGAGAGGGTGCAGAGGATGTTTCCCAGAATGCTTCTTGGATTAGAAGGTTTCAGCCACAAGGAGAAAATGGATAAACTTGGATTGTTTTCTCTGGAACATCAGATGTTGAGGGGAATCATGTTAGAAACATATAAAATTATGAAAAGCATGGATAAAGTAGGCAGACTTTTTTTCCTAGGATGGAAATGTCCGACGCTAGAGGACATGGCTATAAGGTGAGCAGAGGACAGAATAATGGAGCTGTGCAGGGTAAGTTTTTTACACAGAGTGGTGGGGGACTGTAATGCATTGCCAGGGGTAGTGATGAAGGCAGATATGATAGTGGTATTTAAGAGGCTTCTAGATAGGCACATGGATGTGGAGGGAATAGAGGTTTATGCATCATGTGCAGGTAGATGAGATCGGTTTAACTTGGCACCATGTTCGGCACAAGCAATGTGGGCTGAAGAGCCCTCACCTGTGATGCACTGTTCTATGTTACATGAATACAAACTGCTTTCAATGGCCGGGACAATGTAAATCAATGTTAGATTATCCATTTGCGAATGGAGATATTATAGGGATAAGGTAATAAATAAATCAATTAATAAGTTAGTCCTGCAAAGCTTCTCTGCCTTTCACAATGTATATAAAGAAACCAATTGGCATTCCATTCCTAGTGATCCTGAGAAACCTGCCAATGTGGCTTGGTTTATCATTAAATACCCAACTTGTATTTCTCTAGGTTGGTATAGCAATACAAAAATATGTCAATGGACACTCTGTTTATTTATTTATACTTTATTTATTTAATAATGATCTTTATTAATATGATGGGCCGTGCCAAAAAAAAAGAAAAATACAGGTCCTGCTCCTGAAGATGATGTCTGATGAAGGGTCTCAACCCGAAACATCACCTATTCCTTTTCTCCAGAGATGCTCCCTGAGTATGTCTGTCTTGTCTTGTGACAACATTCCACTGGAGATCTCAAAATCTCAGTCTTCTCCAGTCAGAATTTTTGAAGTATTAAAATATTTGAATCGCTATAGGTTTAGGTTTTCTGGTGAACTATCAACTAAATAGTTGCATTTTTAAAATAAATCTTACATTTATATAATGGCTTTGATGATATCTGGCCCTTCCAAATTGCTGTACAGATAATGAACTTTAAAACTGCTGGGATGCCAAAATGATTGAAGCCAATATGCAACAGCAGGGTTTGTATTTTTAATGTTGTTTGTAGAGAGATAAATATCGACTCAGACAACAGGGAAAACACTGTTCCATTTGTTCCAAGCAGTGCTCCGGGAATAGGGCACAGATCCAAATACTTAGAGGTACGATAGCTGTCCTTGTTCCTGGCCCCTCTCACTTTCTCCAAATTAAAGGTGTAGCCATGAACACTTGCATTAACCCCAGCTCTGCCTGCCTTTTTGTTGGTTACGTCGAACAGTCCTTGTTCCAAACATACACTTGTACCCTTTGTCTGCTACATCCACAACTGCATTGGAGCTGCCTCCTGCACCGTGCTGAACTAATTGGTTTCATTAACTTCACCACTAGTTTTCACCCTGCCCTCAAATTCACCTGTACTATCTTCAACACCTCTCTCCCCATGTTTGATCTCTATCAGTCTCCATTGAAGGAGACAGACTATCAACTGACGACTACTATAAACCTACCACCTCCCACAGTTATCTTGACTACTCTTCCTCCCACGCTGCCTCGTGCAAAGACGTTATCCCCTACTCTTGCCACATTTGCTTCCAAGAAGAGGCTTTCCATACAAGGACATCTCAATCTTTAGTGAACATGGTTTTTCCTTCAGTAGTCATAGATGGATCACTCACCCACATTTTCTCTTTGTCCCGTAGTTTTGCTTTTGCACCCCCTCCCCCCAGATGGACCAAGGATAACGTTCCACTGGTCCTCATATTTCACCAACCAGCCTCCTCATCCACAACATTTCTGGTACCTCCAACGTAATCCCACCACTAGTTACATCATCCCACTGTTCCACAGAGATTGCTTCCACTGCAACTCATGGTTCACTCATCCCTTCCCACCAAAATGACCCCCTCTCCAGTACTTTCCCCTACAACCACTAGGGATGTCACACCTGTTCCTAAAACCTCCTCCCTCGCCTCTATACAGGGACCCTAGCAGTCCTTCCAGGTGAGATAGAGGCTCATGTGTACGCCCTCTCACCTCATCTACTGCATCGGGTTTTCCCGTTGTGAGACTAATCATTGACTTGGCAACTGCTTTGCCAAACACGCGTTCTGTCCACCAAGGCCTGCAGGATCTCCGGGTTACTAACCATTTCAACTCGTTTTCCCATTTTTATACTGACCTTTCTGTCCTGTGACTCTTCCATTGCCAAATTAAGGCCATATGCAAACTGGGGGAACAGCACCTCATATTCCACTTGGGTAGCTTACAACCCAACATTATGAACATTGCATTCTCCAATTTTATGTAACTTCTACAAATACCCCTTCCCCTCCCCAATAACCTCCTCTCCATACTTTTCTCCTCATTCATTACCCTCTCCTGACTGAACTTGCACTGGTTTCTCTACTCACCCTCCATCTATATTCCTTCTCCAGTTTAAAATTTTACAACTTTTCTGCCCTCAACCTTCCCAATTCGCAACTCTTTATCTTTTTGGCTCACACCAGTTTTTTCATCTCTTTGTCCAACAATGCGCCTATCAAAGAAAACGTGTTCACCTGCTACTGGCCATGCTTCCAGCTTTCTATCATACCCCGCAATCAGTCTGAAGAAGGGTCCTAACCCAAATTTCATCTATCCATGTTCTCCAGAGATGCTGCCTGAGCTGCTGAGCTACTCTGGCATTTTGTATATTTTTATACTTAAGTACCTGTACATTTACTGCATTATTGGGGATCATGACAAAAGCCTCCTCGTGGCGATCCCCGGAAATAACAACACGATGCACTCAGTGACGCGTCAGGTGACCAATTCTGTCAACATGTTGGACGACGACAGAAACCAACAGTGAGCTATATGTCATATGACACAAGCGAACGAACTGCATTATTATTATATTGCATCTTTAGAAATGATGCATCATATGTTGTTCTGAGAAACAAAGTACACCTTACAGACACATTCTGTGTGGTTTTTGCACTGGAATTTATGATTGGGAATCCAGTCTGTATAGTGCCCTTTATAAGAATTCCATAAGTTCTGCAGCCAATTAACCAATTAGATGAAGAAAATGTAAATACAGCGAACAGAATCTAAATGTGGAGTGGTAATTAGAACAACTAATACAATGCCAGATTGTGTCTAAAAAGTAAAATAGAGGGGGAGTTTAATAGGATTAAAATAAGGAAAAGAAATAAACATTTTTCTTATTTATATTTGAAACACTAAATAATTAACAGCTGCAAGAGTGAGATTTTACACTTGAAAAATATTTTTTTCATATTTTTGCAGTATTACAAATTTAGCAAGCAACTTAACATGATTTACCCTTGAAATAACAAGATCTAACATTTCTTGCGTGTATTGTGATTTTCTGATTAAAAGTGATGCCATGTTGTGCATATCACAGCTGTCTCCATAGGTACTGCTGTAATGACTGTGTCGCAGGTGCAGAGCAACTCTGACAGAAAGTCCCTGATTCTTGGGTTTACTGAGCAAGTCAAGGTGCTAGATATACCATCTAATTTACATATTTAATAAATGTGCTGACAGCCTTATTTATTTCACATAACATCGGTCAACATAATACTGTATTGATTTTGTTTTCTACAAACAGAACAGTTTATATACTCTCGTTCATACTTCAACTTTAAATCTAACGTTGCTGCCAGTCTTTAACAACACAATATTACATTTTGTAAATTAAAATGTTTTAGAATCATAGAAACACACAACACAGAAACAGACTCAGCCCACCTCGGCAATGATACCTACTTATGCTAATCTTATAGGTTCCTATCCCCTTATGCCTTTCCTAACCAGGTATCTGTCCAAATGCCTTTTAAAACCTGCGATTGAGAGACAAGGTTATTGAGAGTGGGAAGAGAGGAAATTGATCGGCCCTTGATAGAGATCTTTGAATCAGTTTTAATCGCAAGTGAGGTTCCAGACATCTGGAGAATAGCCAGTGTTGATCTTTTGTTTAAGAAGGGCAACAAGGACAAACCAGGAAATGACAGGCTGGCGAGCCTTCAAGAGACAACAGTCAAGAGTGTTTAATTGTCAGATGCACTGGGAATGGAACAGTGACATTCTTATTTACTGCAAATTTACAGTTACATTAACGCAACAGCATAACAAATGTAATAAATGGTACAATAAATTGTATAAATTGGCAGCGCAGCTGATGGAGTTGCCGCCTCACAGCGCCAGAGATCTGGGCTTGATAAACTTCTCACCTTAGCATCCAACTTTTCTGAAAAAGCAATACAAGTTTGTCCAACTTTAGTTTTTCCCTTTTTTCTGCAGATTAACAATTCCCACGAATTCCTATGGGGTCACGGATCCTTTACAAAATCTAAATGCCAAGGAATCCTGACATTGCTTTGACGATTGACTATTTATGGGGTCTCCAGCAGAGCGAACTGCAGAAGGTACTTTCCGAAAATGCCACTAAATTGGGAGTACCGCTTATAACAGCGCTTGTATGGACGTCTAAGACATGTGTAGGAAGGATCTGCAGATTCTGGTTTAAAACGAAGATAGACACAAAAAGCTGGAGTAACTGGAGCGGGTCAGACAGCATCTCTGGAGAAAAGGAATAGATTGCGTTTCGGGTCTGAAGAAGGGTCTCGGCCCGAAACGTCACCGTCCTTTTCTACAGAGATGATGCCTGACCCGCTGAGTTACTCCAGCTTGCTAAGACTGTCTCAGATATGCAGCTGTTTAAGTAGGTAATGAATAGGTAAGTACAAACGGCTCTGTTTGGACAAAATATGAGCCAATGCGTGTTATTTTCATTTCGTATTTAGCAAAATATTGGGGGTCTTTATGTTCTTCTTGATATTATCAAGCCCAGTGTAAATTTAAACAAAATGCTGGAGTAACTCACCAGGCCAGGCAGTATCTCTGGAGAAAAGGGATAGGTGATGTTTTGGTTCAAGACCCTTCTTAAGACTGAGAGTCAGGGGAAAGGGAAACTAGAGGTGTGGAAAAGTTGTTCTTGATTCTTATGTTATTCTGATGATTTATGTTAATTTAAAATATCCAAACCATGGCCAAATTCTCTCAGCAAGTAAAGTAGAAACTGAAATAAATAAATTTATATGAGCAAAAATACATGTTGCGAAAGGATTAACCTGCGGTCCCATGTGTATAAGACGCAGCGGGAGGTATCAATGCCATTCTAATCAAATAATTATGAATTTAAAATGTATTTATTAACATCTGATAATCAAACTAGATAAATGACCCAACAAAGCGAAGGAGTAAACATTGCGGTCGAATATAAACCAGGCTGAGAATTGGAGTAAGAAGTTAAATTAAGATATTAAATCAAGATATAATCCTAGCAAGTGATGCGGGTTGCTTCTGGTTTCACTTCCACACGAGGGATTATACCATGACGTATTTCATCGCTCATTTGATCGTACAAGGGCGCTGAGCAGCACGGTGATGGGACCAATGGGCCGATCATTGCGAAAGGATCAATGCACTGACGCCCTGCATAACACCAGATGACTCCAGAAGAAAAAATATCCATCGAACCATATGTATTCATGGCAGGAGCCACAACGAACGAAATGTTGGAATCTTGAGCAAAACACAAAGTGCTGGAGGAACTCAGCATGTCTCTAGGGGACATGGATCTGGTCGAGACCATTGTTCACGTTGATTGCAGTGGAAGAGGGAAATTGGAAAAGAGATGTGGGCGGCACCATCCTGGCAAGTCTTTGGTGGATACAGGTGTTCAGGTCCTGAACGTCAAAAGCAGAATAATTTCTAGAGTCTGAAAAAGGGTTCCGCCCCATAATGTCGCCTGATATTCCCTCCCCAGATGCTGCCTGACCCATTGAGGGCGGAACAGTGGCGCAGTTTGTTGAACCGCTGCTTCACAGCGCCGGAGACCCATCCTGAGCTGCCCGTGCCATCTGTGGATTGCCTGTAGTGTGTAGTCAGTGGATGAAAAGGTGGGATAGCATAGAAACACGTGTGAAAGAGTGCAAGAAGGAACTGCAGATGCTGTTTAAACCGGAGATAGAAACAAAAACCTGGAGTAACTCAGCGGGACAGGCAGTATCTCTGGAGAGAAGGAATAGGTGACGTTTCGGGTCGAGACTTCCGTAGAGGTCGTTCCCTCCGTAACTCTCTGGTTAACTCATCCCTTCCCACACAAACCACCCCCTCCCCAGTTACCTTCCCCGGCAACCAAAGAACGTGCAACACCTGTCCCTATACCCCCCGACTCTGTCCAGGGACCTCTTCAGTCCTTTCGGGTTTGGCAGAGGTTCACTTGCACCTCCTCCAACCTCATCTACTGTATCCGTTGTTCAAGATATGGACTCTTATACATCGGCGAGACCAGATCTGCGGAACACCTTCGCTCAGCCCGCGTGAACCAACCTGATCTCCCGGTTGCTGGACACTTTAATTCTCCTTCCCATTCCTACACATACTTTTCTGTCCTCGGTCTCCTCCATTGTCAGAGTGAGGCAAAACGCAAATTGGAGGAACATCATCTCATATTTTACTTGGGCAGCTTACAGCCCAGTGGTATGAATATTGTTTTTCTCACTTCAGGAAGCCCCACGCTCTATATCCCCCCCCCCCCCCCCCCAAGTTGCACTAGCTTCTTATTTTCACCCTACAAACAGCTTACAATGGCCTGTTTCCGGTATTATCGTTACTTTATGGCATATCTTTCATTCATTATTCTTTATCTCTCCACATCACCGTCTATATCTCTCGTTTCCCATACCCCTAACCAGTCTGAAGAAGGGTCTGGACCCGAAACTGTTTTTATTAATGGCCATCTTAGGCTTCGGACAAAGGCTGTACGGACACAGTTGGCCTGAAATAGATTGCAGCATTTCAAAGTGCAGTAGATTATTCTGATCGTGCAGACATCTAGTTTAATTTTGCGCACTTACATTTCCCTCAGAACTGCCTTCCTGGAATGTAAGCATCGCAAAGACAGACGGCAACGTGTACGCTGTGGTTAGTTGCCATGTAATCTGTGACAGGCTGCACACGTGACTTGTGCACCAATACCTGAGGAAACCGGAGAGATGACTCCTGTGACTGACTGTTTGCATAAAGCTGCGCACACTGTAGCTCGCACCAAGTCTGCTGCACAACGGCAGCGCGGCCGCCGGATCCTCGCCGGCTCGCAGCGATCACAGCTCTCCGAGCCTGCGTTTGGCAGGATGTCATGTCTGCCCTTGCCCGAGGGCATAGCGACCCGAAACGTCACCCATTCCTTCTCTCCAGAGATGCTGCCTGTCCCACCGTGTTACTCCAGCATTTTGTGTCTGTCTTCTGCGCAGTGAGGATCTGCGGGTCGCCGCCGCTGACGTCTGGTTGTTGTTAATCGATCCTCTCCGGCAGACAGGGGCGAGGGGGTCGGTGCGCTGCACCGGGACGCTTGTCTCCGGACTTTCCCCAGAGCTTCGTGCAGGAGCCGGGACCAATACAAGCAGCGAGCTCCGGGTGATGCTGGTGGGACTGAAAAGGAAAACCTTTACGTTAGTCTTCGAGAACATGTTGCCGAATGCCTCTGGCAACCCGGACGATGCCGTGGACGGCGCTAACTCAACACTCAACGGGACTGCAAGCGGAGCCTTCGGCCACACGATCTTTATCTCGTTCATTTACTCGGTCGTGTGCTTCGTCGGGCTGTGCGGGAACTCCCTGGTCATCTACGTGATCCTGAGGTACGCCAAAATGAAGACGGCAACCAACATCTACATCTTAAACCTGGCTATTGCCGACGAACTGTTCATGCTGAGCGTGCCCTTCCTGGTGACGGCCACATTGCTGGATCACTGGCCCTTCGGCTCGTTGCTCTGCCGGCTAGTGCTCAGCGTGGACGCGGTCAACATGTTCACCAGCATCTACTGCCTCACTGTCCTCAGCGTGGACAGGTACATCGCGGTGGTGCACCCCATCAAAGCGGCCAGCTACAGGAGACCCACCATAGCCAAAGCAGTCAACCTGGCGGTGTGGCTGCTGTCCACGCTGGTGATCTTGCCGTTCATTATATTTGCAGACACGGCCCCCAACCCCGACGGCTCCGTGGTCTGCAACATGCAGATGCCAAAGCCCGACAGGCAGTGGCTGGAAGTGTTCGTGGTCTATACGTTCCTCATGGGCTTTCTCATTCCTGTTGTGGCTATCTGTCTGTGTTATATCCTCATAATTGTCAAAATGAGGGCGGTGGCTCTCAAAGCCGGCTGGCAACAGCGTAAGAAGTCGGAGAGGAAGATCACCTTGATGGTGATGATGGTGGTGACCGTGTTTGTGATGTGCTGGATGCCATTTTACATCGTACAGTTGGTGAAGATATTTCTGGGGCGACAAAATCTGACCGTCAGCCAGCTGGTCGTGGTCTTAGGTTACGCCAACAGCTGTGCCAACCCTATTCTGTACGGCTTCCTCTCGGACAACTTCAAGCGATCGTTCCAGAGAATCCTGTGCCTGC
Organism: Okamejei kenojei; assembly: GCA_035221665.1. NCBI lineage: Eukaryota > Metazoa > Chordata > Chondrichthyes > Rajiformes > Rajidae > Okamejei > Okamejei kenojei. The sequence goes on from CM069139.1 coordinate 47,850,909, forward strand.
GATGGATGGACAATGTTGCGGAGGAGCCCATGGATTACTATGCCACGGCCCTCAAAAGCAGACCATACAGCGCGGAGGAATTCCAACAGGACCCGATGGAGTCGGAGAGTGTGTACCGCAATGGTACCTGTACCTCAAGAACCACCACCCTCTGAGTCAGCGACGCGAATCCTACGTAGAACGCAACAAAGAGGCTGCCCTCCGCCTTGGTGGTCGGAGTAATGGGACAGATTTCTGACGTCTTATTATGATTTCTGGCCGCTTTGCCCGCTCTCTTGCTTTAGATTGCGAAGATAACAATAGCTGTTTAACAAGGCTGCGATTTGGAATGTCCGGTGGCTGTTCTTTTTCCACGAAACTTTCTCATAATTCAGTTTAAGCTTAATTCAGGAGAAAAACATCTGTCGTGTTTGAACCACTTGTGTTGTTGTTGGCAAAACGCAATGTTCGTTTAAAAAATGTTTCTGTACAGAGCTGCGGGCTTCTTCAAGAGTCTGTCAGTGCTGTAGAATTTCAAGCCATTTGAAGCTCTCTGCGTTCATTTCGCATCGTCTTGTCGCTGCGCGTAGTTTGACCGACGGTCCCGAAAAGTAATCAGTTAGTGAAAGTCAGGTTGTAATATCTGATGCTGCTGGAAAGGCAGCGTCAATCTGCCAGCCTGCCTCGTTTCGTTAAATGAATGAAAGATTCTTATTGCATCGCCCTTGAAATTGAGGTTATTTCGGCGATTACGTTTTTATTGCGACACTCCATACATATTAATTGGAGAAATGTAGCCTTGGAGAGCAAGAGGTCAACCAGTCAAATGATTGTTATTACTGTTCTTCGCTTTCATCAAACGAGAAGCCGTTCAGGGAGATTCAAGAAACTGCAGATGCTGGACACTTGAGCGAAACACTGAGTGCCAGAACCAAGCGGGTCAGGCAGCATCTGAAGAAGGATCCTGGCCAGAAACGTAGTCCGTTCATTCCCTCTACAGATGCTGTCTAACCCGCTGAGTTCTTCCTGCACTGTGCTTTGCTCGAGAAGCCATACCTGACAGCTTCGACCCATCCACTTTCGTTTCACATCTGCTCCGCTGTGTTATCCCACTTTTCACATCACTAGCTTCACTGCTGCGGCAATGTCCCATGCAATTCAGCACGTGTTAAGCCTGCCTTCTCCAATTCACAATGTCAAAACTACTCGGGGTTCAAGCGTTGAATCCGCGCTTGCTGTTGAACACCTACGCCTAACAGAACCAAACGACCAAACAGAACGATATTTCGAACTACAAATTGTCATGGAAAATTTCTGGGTCCTTCTAGTCTCAAAGACAGCGTCTCCTTAATGGTTCAGTTGAAGCCACGAGCCTTTGATGGAGTCACCGAATTGGCAGCACGCCCTTCCCCCAACCTTCTTAAGTCAAGTATTGTTGCTGAAAACCCCGCAGATCAGTTTATAAAATCATGCCCTACTGGACACGTGGTCATATAGTTGTTAACAGAACTGAGCTGATGTAATACGTTGATAGAATCACCCTTGCATTCGTGAATCATCTGGCTCTGAGAAACTTCGGGCGTAGCTAGAAATCTTGCAACATTTCTCCGGTTGGTATATACAGAAAGGCACAATCAAACTGATGCTAAAAGAGAAAAACACAAAAGTATTGGAGAAACTCAGCGGCTTAGGCAGCGTCTGTGGAGGGAATGGACGGGCGACATTTCAGGTCTGAAGAAGGGTCTCGACCCGAAACGTCACCCATTCATTCTCTCCAGAGATGCTACCTGTCCCGCTGAGTTACTCCAGCATTTTGTGATCTACCTTCGATTTAAACCAGCATCTGCAGTTCTTTCCTACACATAACTTCTATTTATTCCTTAGACGGAACAACTCAATAAATGTCCTCAGCTTGGAATACACAATATCCGAGCCCAGATCCCCAGATTATATCGATTTTAGCTCATGCTTTAAACAAGGAGAGTCTGCATATTTAAACATTATATATTGCAGCCTACATATTACAGCAAGGTGGACGGCGGTGCAGCGGGTAGAGTTGCTGCTTCACAGAGTAAGAGATCCGAGTTCAATCCTGACCTCGGGTACTGTCTGTGTGGAGTTTGCACGTTCTCCCCGTGAGCGCGTGGGTTGCCGCCGGGTGCTCCGGTTTCCTTCAGACATTCCAATGACATAGAAACATAGAAAATAGGTGCAGGAGTAGGCCATTCGGCCCTTCGAGCCTGCATCGCCATTCAATATGATCATGGCTGATCATCCAACTCAGTATCCTGTACTGCCTTCTCTCCATACCCCCTGATCCCTTTAGCCACATGGGCCACATCTAACTCCCTCTTAAATATAGCCAATAAACTCGTCCCAACTACCTTCTGTGGCAGAGAATTCCAGAGACTCACCACTCTCTATGTGACGTGCGGGTTTCTAGTTTGGTTTGTCTCTGTAAATTCCCCCTCATGTGTAGGGAGTGGGTGAGAATGTGCGATAGCATAGAACTACCGTTGTGTTCTATATGTGATGGTCGACGTTGACTCGGTGGGTCTAAGGGCCTGTTTCCATGAATTAAAAGTGTGAATTGCCGCTGTGTGTCTAGCCAACGTTGTCCCTCGCTTGGATCTAGTCGTTTCTGTAACACACATTAGCACTGTACTGAGAACGAACCCCTCTATTTTAACCCCCATTCGATTCGCGGAGCCATTACATTTCGAGTCTGTTGTTTCGTTAATTTCTTCAATATTTCAATCAAAATACACGTATACGTTCAAAATAAAATCACCGTAAATTTTGGATGCACTTTTTTCCCCACTGGCGCCGAGTGTTCGGATTTTAACGGCATCTGCACAAATGTGCGTTTCCTTGAAACGACATTTGCTCATGAGATCAATGTCAACATGACTACACAGTTTGTGTAGTAACTGCTATTGATTTTCTGGTGCATTGTCAATAACTAAATAACCACGTGCGCTGTAAATCTAAGTCACAGTGTTTGTTTCTACATGTCTATTATAAACATCTAATGCGGCAGAGAGTCACACAACAAGATGAGTTACTCCAGTACTTTGTGTCTGTCGCCCTTCAACCTACTGGTGCACAAACGCGGGGCGGAGGGGAGATTAGGCTTCTTGAACAATCAAAAGCTTTTATATTAATATGCAACAGAAAATAAACACCAGACGCTCTCTCTGCCGTGCAGCTGATGGAAATACACAAGGAACTGCAGATGCTGGTTTACAAACAAGTTACAAAACGCTGGAGTAACTGAGTGGGTCAAGCAGCATCACTGGAGAACATGAATAGGCAATGTTTCGGGTCAGGATACTTCTTCAGACCCAATCTGAAACATCGTCTATCTACGTTCTCCAGAAATGGTGCATGCCTCGCTAAATTAATCCAGCGCTTTGTGTCCTCAGTTGGTAGAAGTATTTGGTATTATTACTGTTTCCTCTACGGCAAACGTATTGGTCACTTTAAACGGTCATTGTACTTTTAAAGAACAAAATCTGTTGTGTATTTAAGTGAGAATCGACTGAACGTGGATGCTGACCCAATCATCGATCACAGCTTCAGGCAAAGCGCCACCACGCGGTTTCTCACTGTGCTACCGAAACACTAATGTTACCATTTTCCTTGGGTACGTTAATTTCGTTCTCACTCGCTGAAGGGGTATCCAAGTAGTGATTATCATTTATAACGGTCCTCTCATGGCCTCTGTCGTGCTCTTGGTGAACAGTGTCTACACTTTTGGGTTCTATTCGAAGTCCATTGTTTCCCGTTTTACGGGCACCTCTGTAACGACGCTCTCTGATAATTATCACCGCAACCGCGACCAACAGCATCAGAGCGAGGGCCCCAATAATAACCTGATATATTAGGTTGGAATGTGCCTCCCGCTTTTCAGGTTCGGATCTCCCAAAAGTGGGAGGAAGAGTCGCCGTGGGATTGACAGTGGGACTGGATAAGTAAGATGTCGATACCAGGGAGGCTGATACAAATTCAGTGGGGCCAACAGTATTGGCAGTCGGATTCTCGCTGTCTTTCGGGAAAGTCCCGGGCGTGACGTTAAAACCATATTCCAAGTCTCCCTCCGGAACGCATTGGTTCTGCTGGAGGTTCACTGAAAAACCCTTGTCGCACAAACAGTAGGAGTCTCTGGCCGACTGAAAGCATCCAAATCGACAAGAGCCATTATTTGTAACTTCCGAACAGTTGTTGCACAGGGAATGCAAGCTTCTGGACGATGACCAGTTGACGAGCCCCTGCTGCAGCTCACACTTCACAACGACTGACTTGCCGTTAGCACAAAGAATGGTTGCTACCGAACCTCGAGGTACACGAGGGAAGAATTGGCTTGCGTTGTTAGGCGTTTTATAAACGACGTTTCTAATGTCAGTCTTTAGGCTTTCGCACATCGGGTACTTACAGATGAAACCCTCGTTTCTTTTGGGGTCACACGTTGAATCATTCCACTTGAGTTGGATTCGCTTTGTGAAGTTTACCACAAGTTCCACGCATCTCCTGTGTGTGCACGTCCTCAAAGGTTCCCGGGTCCAGGCGTTGTAGGTAGAACGGTCATTGCCACTGACCCATAGGAATCCACGCAACGGCTTTTCAGCGATGTAACACTGCTTGACCTTCCTGTGAAGTCCAATCCACAGGTGAAGCAGTCCGGGCGCCACATCCACGCTCGTCTCTAAAAGCCGCTCAATGCTCCTTGCTTCGCGCTCACTGGCCATGGAGGTGAGGAACCCATTCTTGGCTTCACACTTTTCCTTTGTCCGCACAAAGGAGCCCGCATCCCAGTGCAAACTATAGCACGCCCCGCCGTCGCAAAACGTTGGCGTTTGAGACCAAACCCCTGAATTTTCCCAACAATTCTGGAGCCAAAGGAAAACGAAGACCAAACGAACCATATTTGCTTTCGCCTTTGCGCGACCTTCTCAGGACGGAGTGAAATATGACTTCGCGTTGTCTGCACTTGATTCCTGGCAGATCAAACTGAAGTGCGCCTCAGCTCCAAGGGAAGTCTGACAAACATAGTTAGGGCTTGCGTATCCGGTGGCGTGATGGTAGGAAGCAGGAACTTTTGATATCAACCATTTAAAGAGTCGCTTTGCTTTGCAAAATATATTTGCAGACATGGAAGCAATGCTTGCCCAGTGTACTTGTGAAGCTGAATGGGCTGGGTTGGGCATAAAACACAATGGGAGAGTTAGCACAGAATTATTGTGATGGAACCCGATGAGTCGGTGCAGGCCAGCACTAACACGTAGAATGGTCAATGTGGGAAGGAACTGCAAATGCTGGTTTATACAGTAGACACAAAAAGCTGGAGTAACTCAGTGGGTTAGACAGCATCTCTGGAGAAAAGGAATAGGTAACGCTTCGGGTCGAGCTCCTTCGGTCAAAGCGGTTAGTGGACAGAGTGATGCAGACACTAAATTATTCAGTAGCCATGAACACCGGTGGAAATGTGAATTGATGCCCACAATACAACATTATGCCAGAACCACTTATGTGACATTCACTGAACCAATCGAGGCATATCCATCGTTTAGGAGGGGGTGGGGGGGGGGGGGGGTTGCACGTAGGGTCATCGGGTCAAAGGGCGTGACGCACGGAGCAGCTCAATCCATGTGGAGGACATGGCGGCCTCGGTATACACTGTTAACACACGGAACGCGTACTTTCTTTCCTGTTGAAACTGCCGAAATGATCATTTTTTGCGTTGTAAATAATTGTGGGTGCTGTCATTGAAAGCGGGAAGGTATCAGGTTTAAACTGGTGTTATCTCATGGTGTAGCGTCTTTTACAACCGCGACTAATAGCCGCATTCATTGTCGTGTCCAGAGAGATTGCACCTTCTCCATAAGCCTTCGCTGTGTAAAGTGAACTCAAAGTCAAAGTCAGAACGGGGGTACACAAAAGGCAGGAGAAACTCAGCGGGCGCAGCAGCATCTGAGGAGCGAAGGAGATAGGCGACGTTTCGGGCCGAAACCCTTCTTCAGACTGACGGGGTGGGGGGAGGGGGGGGGGGGGGAAGAAAGGAAAAAGGAGGAGGAGGAGGAGCCCGAGGGCTGAGGGAGAGGTGGGAAGGGGAGGAGACAGCAAGGGTTAACAGAATTGAGAGAATTCAATGTTCATGCCAAGAGGATGCAGTCTCCCCAAGCGGAATATGAGGTGCTGTTCCTCCAATTTGCGGTGTTGCTCACTCTGGCCGTGGAGGAGACCCAGGACAGAGAGGTCAGATACGGAGCAAAGTCAGAGCAATTTCATTGCAATATTGTGGGGTTAATGTTTTGGGTGACCGAGCGCTCAGAACCAAATGTTCTAGTATCTTTGCTCTGAACCCGAGCACCAAGGTGTAAGCGGCCGAAGGAGCGCATCCGTCGGGACAGGCCCCCCCCCCCCCCGTCAGCGCTGTCCGGCCACGGCCGCCCTCCGCCCCCTGTGAGCCGCACTGTCAGGGGCTGTGGGTCGGCAGCCGGGTGGAGCGGGGCCGGGTGAGGTGGGGCCGCGGCTCTGGGCAACGTCAGCTGCAGCAAAGTTGGGGACGATCTGGTCCCTCCGCCCACCCAGAGTCACTGACCACGCTGCACCGACACCCCGACCTCTCCCCCCCCCCCCCCCCCCCCCCACCTTCCCCCTCCACCCCCTCCCGGCCGTGGGGATAGACGGCCCGGGGTCCGAGAGTGTGCTGGGCCAGAAGAAGGGCCTGCTGTTCATCGGGTGTACTCCAGTTGGCGTTGCGTGGCAACAGTACGGGTCACGAGTCGTGACCTCGGCTGCCTGCAACCTCCCTATAATTCAGGTCGCCCTGCTTTGGAAGGACACAATTAAACAGGAAAGGATGCAAAGATGTGTGAGGATGATACCAGGCCTGGAATGTTTGTGTTATAAGGAGAGGCAGGATCTTTTCCCCCTGGAGAATGGGAGGGTGAGGAGTGACTTTATAGACGTTTATAACATCATGAGGGGTATAGGTTAGGTGGGGCTCGTCAGCCTGGGCAGTCCACCTAGGAGAAGGAAAACTCTGATTTAAAACCTCCACTGCCTTGTGGCCATATCCAGTCATGGAAAAGACTCCAGGAGTTAACCTCAAGAAAATCCAGAGTTGGAGCCCCTAAGGCAGTTCGTCGTTGTCTACAACCTCGCTCTGGCAGCTCCTGTGATAGCTCTGGTGCCAAACTGTAATGGCCCTGCTGTTCCTTTGGATCGATCAGTGACGTGGAGAGGGGGGGCGTGCTGCATGGGCAACAGCCTGTCCTCCGTATGACATCGCCCAGGCTTGCATTCGACCACACATCACCTGCAAACTGGGTCAGTCAGGACTGAGTCAGTCAGGACTGAGGGGGGCCTGCTAATAGATTAGGTGGATACCCACAGTCTTTTACACAGGGAAGGGGAGCCTAACAATGCAGGGCATAGTTATAATGTGGGGAGATCTTTTTTAAAAGGACCAGAGCGGTTATCTTTTTTTTCCAAACATAGGATGGTGAGCATATGAAAGAAGAGGAAGAAATAGGTACCAGTACGATGTTTTAAAGACACTTGGACAGCTGCATGGGGGTTGGTTAGGCTAATTAGAAGGCATGGATAGGTTGGGCCAGAGGGCCTGTTTGTGTGATCTGTGACTCTAATATAAATAGCTGAATGAAATAGACAAGCAAACTCAATAATGGGAACAGACTGATGCCCTTGAACACTGTTTAGTGTTCCATAGATTAAAGCATAGATATATTGCTTGTGTACCTTTGTGTGGCCCAATAAAATCTGCTGTTAATCCAATTCTGTAGTTTTTGATTGATTGAAAGGTACAGCATGAAATCAGGCCCTTTGGCCCATGTTCATGCCAATCACCTGTTCACACTAGTTCTATGTTATTCCACTTTCACATCCACTCCCCACACACTAGGGGGAAATTTATAGAAGACAATTAACCTACAAACATGCATGTCTCCAGACTGTGGGAGCAAACCAGAGCAACCAAAGAAAATCCACGGTCACAGAGAAAACATTCAAACTGCACAGAGACAGCACTCGAGCTGAGGATCAAACCATGACTCTGGCATTGTGAGGCAGCAGCCCCACCAGCTGTGCCACTATGCTGTGTTTAATCGTTTTTTTCATACAGTGTAGATCACTATGAAACTACCAGGGAAAGATGTGTAGGTTCAACATTTATTGCATTTTTCCAGTGAAATACACTTTTCTGACCTTGAACAGTAATTGCAGCGCATCAGTGAATAAGCAACTATAAGATGGAGGTAAACTGCCAAGTCAACACCCAGGCTGGTGGAGCAGGAATCCACTGAGTGATCTTACTCAGGTTGGTGCTACATTCCAGATCCTGGATGAGGGCAATAACCATTCTATGCAATTGTGGGTCTTTAACCTGTACATGGGAGGTCGATCTCACATGGAGGGCAACTATGGTGTTGGCTGGGAAGTGATAACAGATGGAGAATAAAGTTAGGAAAAGTATGGAGATATGACATTCAATGGTCAGGGAACAGCCTTGCACTTCAGTGAGCACAGATATTGGTACCGCAGTCAAGGAAGTTATTGTAATTATTCTGGGGAGTGAGTATGAACAAACTGAGGCCATGGTCCATATTGTTTTTACTATCATCGGCAGAAAGGCAGAAAAGATTCTGCAGACAGTTGCAAAGAGGTTAATTCTAATGATCCACAAAGCAGTATGGATTACTACCAGTTTCACACAATAGAAATGCCAGTATAGGACACTGCTTAGTAGTTCAGTATTCCAGATAACAGGAATTTTAAAACGATTTGGGAAATTGGACTGAGAAATTCCAATATTGTTTAAAGGAACAATTAAAGTGGCAATGATTGATGAAATGTCAGAAACATCAGTGATTCAGGTGTCATGTATAGAGTTATGGTGGAAAAAGGGTAATTGCACAGCCAGGAGTGTGAAACAGTGTGAACAGAAAGGAGAGATGGCACTTTAGTTATCTGTAGCATTGCTATCAATTTTGAGAGATTCATCCTGCACAAACCAAATGGATTGTGTTGTAGTGGTTCTGAGACTAATAGCTCAATAAGGGGGTTATTAGTACTCCTGTGCAGTGAGTAAACTACCCTTAGTAGGGGGATGAGAACCCTGGAATAGTTTCAGAAGACTTTTTAATGTTGAAACAGAAGGCAAAAAATTAATAGATGTGGTTGTAAGGAAGAGTGAACATATATGTGTTTTAGCATTTATGTACAATTGGATTTGCCTTGTAAATATAATGACATTAGCCAAAGGTAGACGAGAAACAATACTTTGGTGATTTACAGACGTGATCGGGTCACAAGCAAGTCCTTCACACTTCCCTACAAGACCTAAACTCAAGTGAATGCAATATACGATATCACAAAAAAACGGAAGAGTCACCAGACATTAACTGAAGGTGTATCAACAACCTTAGACCTTCCTGAGCAAGAAATGCCATAACTTTGACAGGGAAAATTCAATAGTAACGTTTGTGATTCTTTAGTTGGACCCAACTTTGCTCAAATGGAACACAAAGTGTTGGAGGAATTCAGCGGGTGAGGCAGCATATGTGGATGTATTTGGACTCTACTGTGCTAGATGAATATGAAATCAAGATGCTCAAGAGATAAAGAGTTCTTTTTGAGCTGTGAACCAGAGAGCAGGAAACACAGAGACAGGAAAAACATGAAATACATCAATCAGTACGGAGTGTGCATATTGGAAGATGGGACTGATGACTCTGACTAGGGCACTACATATATATCTCATGCAATGCCCTGCTAGCTATTGATCAAAGGGTGGCTTGATTTTTTTATCTGATTTTGAATAAAAAATTGCTATCTCCAATAGGGACTGATATCAAATCATTTGGATTAATTGGCAGAAAAAAAGACAAAAATGTTACAAACATACACGCGAGTCTTAATCATAGTGTAATCAGTTGACTATGTATTTACACAAATCCTACATCAATCGAAGTTGTTTTCTCCCAATATTCTCTTCAACCTCTCCTCCCTCCACCTCACGGCCAGATTCTAGCACTCATCTATACAACCAACCAACCTGCATATCTTTTGGATGTGGGAGGAAACTGGAGCACCTGGATGGAATTCATGCAAGTCACAGCGTGAATGTGCAAACATCACACACAGCACCTTAGGTCAGGATTGAATCCGGACCACTGGCACTGTGAGCTAGCAGGTCCATTGCGGCGCTGTGCACCACTGTGCGGTTCTGTTGTGCATTCAGTAGTAACTATAGTTTCTTTAGCATCTTAATATTAGAATAAAATTGAATTATTGCATAAACTTTAATAGGAAAGAATAAATATCTGTTTCATTCTTTGTTGGGGTAAAAACTAAATTTGTTTGAATCAACCATGAAAATTAAGATGGAGGCACAAGAAACTGCAAATGCCTGAATCTTGAGCAAAAGTCACCTTGAAATTTATCAGATGTACTCAAGAATTGTAGATCAGGTTCGAATTTGAAACCATATATCATAATGTTGGACATACAAGATTGGCACTACAGTCTTTGCACCGTTCTGCTGCTTTTCATTCATTGTTGCATTTACTATTCTCTCATTACCATGTGTACTGTTTACTCTCTGAGCTTCATGTGAACAAGGAATTATATAGAACCCTGCTGTAAACTAATCGGAATCTGAATTTGAATCTAATAAAATGTGGACCAGATGCTTCACTGTTGTTTAACAGGTATGTTTGAAGTGTGATTTCGAGGAGAGATAATTTCACAGTTATGAAGGAAGAATGAAATATTGATGCTTTGACAGATTAAGATGGAAGATTGGGAAGAAACTGAGAGAGAATAGGAAGTAAAAGCATAAAATTAGTTAAGAAAAATAAGAATGTATATTGTAGAATTGGCAGGTAGAAGTAAAACCTGAGCGTGTGATTGTACATTGGAAAAAGACTTACTGGACATGGATAGGTGATATTTTGGATCAGGACCCTTCTTCAGATGGACCTGATGACCTGGCCCCTCTTCTGAAAAAGTAAAATTCATTAGGAAGCATTGATTGGCTTAGAAGAAATTGCTTCAGACATCTGGTAACGTGAGATATTTTAGATTTATTCAAATAAAACATCTTTGTATATGTTTGGAGAAGTGGAGGAAGTTCGACTGGAGGAGATGAAGGGTGGACATTGGTTGAATCACTTCTAGCCACAGCCATCCTCACTCTCCTTCTACCTGCTGTGTTCCTCATCCCTGATAATCACGGCAGAAGCATTAGTACCTGTTGGCACTTCAAAACCAGAGGACATACGTTGAGTACACTGCAAATTGTAGATACCATAATTTTCAAAATTATTGCAATTCAGATACAGGTAGAAGATACCAGTCTTAGTACTGCTGAGCACAAAAATGGGTTCTTCATCGTGTCATCTTACCTATCTCCACCATTCCCATTTGCCCACATCACTTTTAACACTTAGTGCCCTCACATCTCATGCCACCAACTGAGAATATTGTACCACTGTATTTATTATGGGGAATGTATCCAAAAAAAGGAAGTGAATGATATACATTTCTGGTTGCAAGCTGGATTCGGAGTCTGCTGGTTCAGATGACTTTCCCTTCTCTGTGACATCTGAACTAGTAGGTTTTCCTTCACCTATTGGATCCTGATCTCCAAAACCGTCTCTGTACACGTGGATCACTTCCATGCCACATCATCAAATCTATTCCCTCGGCGAGTTAATATGCAGACTATCCCAGCGATGCAATCAGACCCCTATCTGGAACTGTAAACAGAAGCTCAACATGGGGCCAATGAGTAAACCTGGGATTTTTTTTTAACATCATACAGTGCATTCAGAAAGTATTCACACATCTCCCTTCATTTTTCCACATTTTGTTACGTTACAGCCTTATTCTAAAATGTATTAAATGCATTTTTTCAAAATCATCAATCTATACATAATACCCGACAATAAAAAAGAGAAAACAGGTGTTTAGAAATTTTTCCAAAGTAATTAAATATCACATTTACATAAGTATTTTGCTCTGACACTGAAAGTTGAGCTTCGGTGCATCCATTGATTATCCTTGAGATGTTTCTACAACTTGATTGGAGTCCACCAGTGGTAAATTAAATTGATTAGACATGATTTGGAAAGGCACACACCTGTCTATATAAGGTCCCACAGTTGACAGTGTAAAAACTAAGCCATGAAGATGAAGGAATTGTTTGTAGGCCTCCAAGACAGATCTGGGGAAGTGTATAAAACGATTTCTGCAGCATTGCAGGTCCCGAAGAGCACAGTTGCCTCCGTCATTCTTAAATGGAAGAACTTTGAAACCACCAGGACTCTTCATAGAGCTGGCTGCCTGGCCAAAAGGGGGAGAAGGGCCTTGGTCAGGTAAGTGACCAAGAACCAGATGGTCTCTCTGACAGAGCTCCAGAGTTCCACTATGGAGATGGAAGAAACTTCCAGAAGGACAACTATATCTGCAGCACTCCACCGATCAGGCCTTTATGGTAGAGTGGCCAGACGGAAGCCACTCCTCAGTAAAAGGCACATGACAGGCCACTTAGAGTTTGCCAAAAGGCACCTAAACAAGAATCTCGGGTCTGATGAAACCAAGATTGAACTCTTTGGCCTGAATGCTAAGTGTCACGTCTGTAGGAAAACAGGCACCGCTCATCATCTGGCCAATACCACACCTAAAGTAAAGCACGGTGGTGATAGCATCATGCTGTGGGGATGTTTTTCAGCGGCAGCACTGGGAGACTAGTCAGGATCGAGGGAATGATAAAGCATCAAAGTACAGAGAGAACCTTGATGAAAACCTGCCACAGAGTGTTCAGGACTTCAGACTGGGGCAGAGGTTTATCTTCCAACAAGACAACGACCCTAAACACACAGTCAAGACAACGCAGGAGTGGCTTTGTGACAAGTCTGTGAGTAGCCCAGCCAGAGCCCAGACTTGAACCCGATCGAATATCTCTGGAGGGACCTGAAAAAAACTGTTCATCGACGCTCCCCATCCAACCCGACAGAGCTTGAGAGAATCTGCAGAGAAGAATGGGAGAAATGACCCAAATACAGGTGTGCCAAGCTTGTAGCGTCATACCCAAGAAGGCTTGAGGCTGTAATCGCTGCCAAAGGTGCCTCAACAAAGTACTGAGTAAAGGGTCTGAATACTTATGGAAATGTGATATTTCAGTTATTTCTTTTTAATTACTTTGCAAAAATATCTAAACACCTGTTTTCACTTTTATTATTGGGTTTTATGTATAGATTGATGATAAATTAAAAAAAATCTATTTTAGAATAAGGCTGTAACATAACAAAATGTGGAAAAAGTGAAGGGGTCTGAATACTTTCTGAATGCACTGTACATTGACACCAATCTCTGAAAATTAGAAGACAAATTCAGAGCTGGATTATAGTGACTCGGAATTAACCTCTATGGTCCACCCATACCTGTACCTTCTTGGACTGGATGCAGAGTTCATAGCTCATGTTCATCAATTATTGGAGCAGAATTAGGCCATTGGGCTCATTAAGTCAACTCTGCCATTCAATATTGGCTGATCTAACTTTCCCCCTCAACCCCATTCAACGAATGCTTAATTTCATCACTGTTCTGGATAATTGTATTTGTTGAAATTTGTTTCATGTGTAATCAGCTTGTATATTCCTTGAATTGTCATTTATGTACAGATACCATTGTGCCGGTTCCTTTGAGGTACTTGCTAGAATTGATCATTACCATGTAAAGTTACCTTTACAAAAGGGAAAAATAAGTTTTTGGCTGTGTAGAAAATATATATTTAATTTTTAAAGTGTGAGTGATATGCAAGGGTGATTGTAAATGGTGACATATCTGAGATTACTTTTCATCAAATATGCATCAAGGCCATAGGTGCGGGGGTAGGCCATTCGGCCCTTCGAGCAAGCACCGCCATTCAATGTGACCATGGCTGACCCTGTGTTAAAATAAATAGAACATGAAATCAATATTATCAGTGGGATTGGATATTCCCTTTACAACAACCCACATAACAAGAACTCCTTCCATGGGTTATCAGCAAAACAGCACAAGATCAGATGCCCGTAGTACCAATTGTGGCTTTTGATTTCATGCCCAATTTCCTGACTCAACTTCTAAAATGCAGCCCCTCAACCCAGGCCAAAAGTTGGTGTCAGCCAAAATGTGGCAAGTTTGGCTTCCAATTTCAAATGTCTTTGTATGAGGTTGCTCTGATATTTTTAATCATTAACATTTAAAGAAATTAACAATTTGAATGAAGAAGATGCACCGTGTGAGTTTGACAGCAACTATAACTGCACCATGATCATTTATCAAGTTTACAGCATTAATGTGAAGAGACATTGTGTTGTTGTATATTGCAGCCTATATTATTAACAGTGGAATGGTGCTTTGAGCTAATATCAGTGAATTTTGTGATGGGTTAAATCGCAATTTTAGAAGCTACCACTTATATTTTCCTTGTCAAATGACCCTTAATTTAAATTGTTCTCGATATTTAAAATTCTAACTGCTTCTAAACTTATTCCAAAGTATATGGGGTAAAATGAAGAGAGAACATGAGAACATGGGAAATAGGACTAGGCGGATAAGAATGGGGTTAGAACCTTAGATGGCATCAAACCAAAAATTGTACAAAAGACTTCCAGGCAGCTGTTGAACTGCATCACAGGCTTGTTATTATTCTCTAGTACTTCAACTTGGGAATTTGTTGTGCCAATTCCCAAAGGACAAGTGCTTTTTATGGAGAGGCAGGGTTTCCTGGGGAAAACTCCTTTCAAATAGCAGGAAGCCAGAGTTGAATGTGTTAAAAGGTGAGAGCTGCTGGCAATTTGCATTGTACAAGGTCCACAGAAACAAATATCCGTTGGGTGGATGAAGTAGCACAGGAAAGGCCAACGTGGTGTCTGGAGATGCTAACTTGCTCTCATCAGAAAAAAAATTATGTTGAAGGCAAAGTTCAGGGCCCTATTAATAAGCATTAATTTTATATATTGTTGTGGTTAGACAAGAAATAACGGGTGGATGAGTTTTCAAGGACATGGGATTGATTAGTATTTAAAATAATTGCAGGTTAATGGCAAGTTAATAATCAAAACAGTGGTTATGATCATTTTAAATATTTATTTTCACAATATGGCCATCTCTGGTTGGATTGGCATTTTATGTTGATTGACCTTGAGAACACAAGGCCCCTTAAGGTTGCCCTGTCATTCGATATGCTCATGGCCATTCCCTACCCTGTGGAGTAGAGAACTCCAGAGATCCAGAACAGTGGCGCAATGGTAGAGTTGATGCCCCACAGCGCCAGAGACACAAGTTTGATCCTGACCACGGGTGCTGTCTGTGTGGAGTTTGTACAAACTCCTTGTGACCATGTGGGTTTTCTTCAGTTTCCTCCCACTCTCCAAAGGCCTACAGGTTTGTAGATTAATTGGCCAGTAAAAATTGTAAATTGTCCCACGTGCATAGGATAGTGCTAGTATATGGGGTTGTTCCGCCAAGTCCTGTGGGATCCACCCCTCCCCCTCTCTCGTATTCCCCCACAACCCCCCTTATTCCCCCAACCTCCCCTGTACCCCACCTGGTGCCACAACTATTCCATCAACCTTCCACCTACATTCCCTCTTCTAGCTTCACAATTTGCTACTCTTCAATCTTTTGGTCTCACACCTCCTGCCTTTTCATTTCTGTTTTTTGTCCACTATCTGCCTATCAGAACCCCCCCCCCCCCCCCCCCCACCTGTATCAACCTATTACATGTGTGTCTTTGTCCTGCCCCACCTCATTTCCAGCTTTCTTCCACCATCTACAATCAGTCTGAAGAAGGGTACTGACCTGAAATGTCCCCTATCCATGTTCTCCAGATATGCTGCCTGAACTCTGACTTACTTCAGCACTTTGTGTCTTTTTTGAAAGCACAGCAACTGCAGTTCCTTATTTCTTAAAAAAGCTAAAGTTACTTAAGGGAAAATCATATAATTACATAAAGATAGCAGTTCAGAAGATTCAATGGTTTACAAGAAAATGCAACAATGACAAAAACATTAATAAGGAAGTAAATATTAGAACAGCTGGAGGTATCTAAAAAAAATTAAAAAAAATAAAGTGAGTGTTTGTCCTTGAGAGAGTGAGTCTGGTGAGTTAATAATGGAAAATAAGGAGAGGCAGGTGAACTAAACTGATATTTGCTATTAATCTTCACTATCAAGAATGATAACAGCAAGCCTGAAAAAGCTATAAACAAGGATTTGGAAGGCAGGGGGGAACTCAGGGAATTTACAATCACCAAGGAAATGGTACAGAGCATGATTTAAATAGCTAGTTGACAAGACTCTGGGTCCTAATAAATGTCATCATTGGCATCAATGAAAGAGACTCGGGAAAGAAAGTGGAAAATGTGTCTACTTTATTCAAAAATGGAGGGGGACAGAAAGTAGAAAACTACAGATCAGTCAGCGTAACATCTTTCATGGAGAAAATATTAGAAACTATTATTAAAATGAGTTGAATCAATATGGTTTTGTGAAAACTGTTTATTGAGCCACAGCAGTCATTAAGGTGAAAATATTACTGCCAAGTTAACGGATGGAAAGTTCCAAGATTTAAACTCGGTGACTGTGGAGGATGAGGAAGGGATGTGACTTGGAGAACAAACTGCATTTGGTGTTGTATCCATGCACCTGCATCTCTTGTATGTCTTGGTGGTTGAGGAAAAGGGCTTGAGGCTTGCTGTGTGGGTGCCTTGGCTGAGTAACTGCAAATGACATCCATTACAGGTACTGGGCACTAGTGTTTTAGTAAGCTGATGGGGTGCAAATCAAGTTTGCTACTACTGCTGCTGACAGCAAGAATTTCATTGTTCTGTTGGCTGGCTCGAAGGGCCGAATGGCCTCCTCCTCCACCTATTTTCCATGTTTTGTGACATAGGACAATAAATCACTGTTGCTACTTGACTCTACTTTGGCCTGGATAGTATTGAGCTACCGGAGATGTTTTGATGGTGAATTTGTCTATGCATGTGGAGAATACTCCATCGTGCTTCTGACTAGTGCCTGGTAAGATGATCGCAAATCAGTCACTCACTGCTCTTTGTCCAGCCTCTGAACTGCTCTTGTAGCTTTGGTGTTTATATGGCTGCTCCAGTTGGTGCAGAATGGTGAGTCTAGGATATTCATGGTGGGGTAGTTGCAGATGACAATGCCATTGAATGTCACAGGCAAGTGGTTAGACTCACTCCTGTGGGTGATGCTCATTACCTGGCACCCTTGTGATAGAAACGTGACTAACCATTTGTCAGCCGATTCCCTAAACATTGTCCAAGTCTTGCTGAATGCAGGTGTAGGCTGCTTCAAATACTGAGGGGATGCAAATGAAATTGAAAGTCATGCAGTCATCTGCAAACATTCCCCTTTGTGACCGTATGATGGAAGGAAGATATTGAGTAAGAAGGTTAGATCTAGGACATAGCCTGAAGAATTCCTGAAATGATATCCTGAAGTTGTGATGTCTGATCTCCAAGAACTATAACAATCTTACTTTAGGTGAGGAACTACTCAATCCAAATTGGGTATTTGCCCTTCCAATGTCCATTAACTAGTTTTACCAGGGTACCTTGTTGCCACACTAATCACATTTTGCTTCAATAAAAAGGGAAGTGACTGTCATTTACTTAAGGTCAATGTTTGAATCAAGGTTGTGATGGTCAGGAGGCAAGTCACATTCGAAAACCTAAACTGGGTTTTGGAGTTGTTATTGGTGAATAGGCCTGTTGATAACAATACGATATGATAGAACTTTATTTATCCCAGGAGGGAAATTAATTTGCCAACAGTCATAAAAAAACACAAAATACATGAAACATTAAAATAAAGTGACGAATGGTAAGGCTTAGCAAGATAGAAACACAGAAATAGGTACTGGAGTAGGCCATTAAGTCATTCAATGCTTTGGGGATGCACAAAGATTGGCGGGGGGGGGGGGGGGGGGGTGGGGGGAGTCAGTCTGTCTTAGTCTCCCCACTGACAGAAGAGGAGTTGTATAGTTTGATAGACACAGAGAAGAAGGATCTCCTGCGGCTTTCTGTCCTGCATCCTGGTGGAACCAGTCTGTTGCTGAAGTGCTAGCTTTAATCACTTTGCTGATGATAGAGAGAGAAATAATTGGGCAAAATTACGTGGATTAGATTTTTCCACTTTGTCTGGACAGAAAAACGAGGGCTGTTTTCCATAGTATTGTGCAGATGCCGTTATTATGACTGAATCGTTTAGCCAAAGATGTTGCTTATTCTTACTTGCTTTTACAATAAAGGAGGTTGAACCCATCAGGTTCATGCCAACTCCCCGCATATCAATCCCACCAGTTCCACTCGGCTTATTTCCCAACATTGCCCTCCAATTTATTCTCCCTCTCACAGACCACTCAAACTCACCTTTGATTCTTCTATCATGAACTTAGACTAACAGAGGATTTACAGGAGCTAGCTATTCTATACTACTAAATCAAGTTAGTAAAACATATAACCATATAACAATTACAGCACGGAAACAGGCCCTCTCGGCCCTTCCAGTCCGTGCCGATCATTTGTTTTCCTCTAGTCCCATCTACCTGCACTCAGACCATACCCCTCCATTCCCTTCCCGTCCATATAGCTATCCACTTTACTTTTAAATGTTAAAATCGATCCTGCCTCCACCACCTCTGCTGGAAGCTCATTCCACAGCCACCACCCTCTGAGTAAAGAAGTTTCCCCTCATGTTACCCCTTAACTTCCGTCCCTTAATTCGCATGTCATGCCCTCTTGTTTGAATCTTCCCTACCCTCAATGGGAAAAACGTATCCACGTCAACTCCGTCTATCCCTTTCATCATTTTAAAGACCTCAATCAAGTCGCCCATTAACCTTCTGCGCTCCAAAGAATAAAGACCTAACTTGTTCAACCTTTCTCTGTAACATAGTTGCTGGAACCCAGGCAACATTCTAGTAAATCTCCTCTGTACTCTCTCTATTTTGTTGACATCCTTCCTATAATTAGGCGACCAAAATTGTACACCATACTCCAGAATTGGAGTACCAATGCCTTGTACAATTTTAACATTACTTCCCTACTCCTATATTCAATGCTCTGATTTATAAAGGCCAGCACACCAAAGGCTTTCTTTACCACCCCATCTACATGCGATTCCACCTTCAGGGAACTATGCACAGTTATTCCTAGATCTCTCTGTTCCACAGCATTCCTCAATTCCCTACCATTTACCATGTACGTCCTATGTTGATTTGTCCTGCCAAGATGTACTTCACACTTATCAGCATTAAACTCCATCTGCCATCTTTCAGCCCACTTTTCCATATGGCCCAAATCTCTCTGTAGACATTGAAAATCTACTTCATTATCCACAACACCACCTATCTTAGTATCATCTGCATACTTACTTATCCAATTTTCCACCCCATCATCCAGATCATTAATGTACATGACAAACAACAGTGGACCCAACACAGATCCCTGAGGCACCCCACTGGTCACCGGCTTCCAACCTGACAAACAGCCATCCACCATTACTCTCTGACATCTCCCATTCAGCCACTGTTGAATCCATCTTGCTACTCCGCCATTAACACCCAAAGATTGAACCTTCTTAACCAACTTTCCATGGGGAACTTTGTCAAAGGCCTTACTGAAATCCATATAGACAACATCCACTGCTTTACCCTCATCAATTACCCTAGTAACCGCTTCAAAATATTCAAGAAGGTTTGTCAAACATGACCTTTCAGGCACAAATCCATGTTGACTGTTCCTGATCAGACCCTGTTTATCCAGATGCTTATATATATTATCTCTAAGTATCCTTTCCATTAAGTTACCCACCACTGACGTCAAACTAACAGGTCTATAATTGCTAGGTTTATTCTTTGAACCCTTTTTAAACAATGGAACAACATGCGCAGTACACCAATCCTCCGGCACTATTCCCGTTTCTAATGACATTTGACATATTTCTGTCATAGCTCCTGCTATTTCTACACTAACTTCCCTCAATGTCCTAGGGAAGATCCTGTCAGGACCTGGAGACTTATCCACTTTTATATTTTTCAAAAGTGTCAGTACTTCCTCCTCTTTGAATCTCAAAGAGGAGGAAGTTCTGATTTATAAAGGCCATCACACCAGCAAAACATGACCTACCACATACAAAGCCTTGCTGATTGTCCCTAATTAGCCCACTTTCTTCCAAATGTGAATCCTCTCCAATTGCTTCATGATGACCACCGGTCTACCATTTCCTGAATTTTCTCTGCTTTCCAAATAGCATTGGCCACTTTCCAGTCTTCCAGGACCTCGCCTGTGGCTCGTTAAGATGCAAACATCTTCATCAAGGCCCTTGTAACCTTCTCCATTGCCTTTCCAAATGCCCTGACCAATGGAGGTGAGAATATCATATGCCTTCTTTCACATCCAGTTCCTAAAGGTGCGATCACGCTCTCTTACTCTTAATACAACCACATTCGATAATTCTTTTATTGCACTCTAGTAATTTTTTGCACTACTTTAGATTGCACTGGAATCTTTGCATCATTCCACTATTTTGCATTTTTCATTGTGTTTATTATTGTGCTTATCGTTGTTGTTTATATTCAGTGCAATCTATGTGCTGGCGAATTAGAAATGTCATTGTACTCTGGTGTATATGACAGTAAACTAAGCCGAATCTGAATCTCAAGTGGAGTGCCCCGAGGCCCTGAACTTATTTAAACATCTCCAGTGATCAGAAATTTAAAAACAGTCCAAATAGATTTTAATTGTAAAGGGAACGATTAAAAGACAAATTTACTTCATAAAAAATATTTAAATGAAGATAAACAAAGGATGAAAAGCTTCCCCATTAGCTGTTCACTCTAGTTTGGCAGCCAGTAAATGGCATTGTGTTACCAATGTGAGCGCAATCCTTTTGGTTGAGGTTTGAAGGGCCGTATCAGTATTGGAGCTGGGGTCAGGTGCATTGGCATCTCACACCCAGCTTGTTCCTACGTTTGGTGTTGTGATGCACTGTGGAAGCCTGTGTACTGTGTACTGTAGGTTGGTGGAACACTGTAGAACAGGCAGCGCAATCTGGCCTCTGAATCTGGCTTTGGATGAAATATTTTCCCTTTGCCCCGGTACTAACTTGATCATTTTATAAGTAATGGACCTTTCCCACTTAGGCGATTTTTCAGGCGACTGTCAAGTCGTAGCAGGTCGTTGAAAAACTGGCGACTGGAACAGCGACTGTCAGAGTGGAACACACACACATACACATATCGTTTCCTTCACCAGCAGGCGGGGGACAGGGCAAGCGGGGGGAAGCGCTGTGCCATAAGAAGCCAGAGATACACGGCTGTGAGGCTCATGGACATTAACATTTCCGGTCGGTTATCCTTGGTTCTGAAAACTACAGTTTGCGATTTTTTCCCCCAATGAGCCAGTGAAATTCACCGGTCAGCACCGGCGACAACCTATGACCTCCTGGTGACCCACTACCACTGCACCTACATCACGAGAATTCTCGCTACTCTCCATGGCGTCAAAATTCTGGTTGCCAATAATTTTTCAACATGTTGAAAATGTTGAAACATGTTGAAAAATTAGTGGCGACCAGAATGAAGCCGCGACTAGTTACGAGAATGCGGGAACTACTCATCACCATGCAGGCGACACCCCGGCAACCTCCGGCAAACATGTGGCGACCTTGTGTCGACCGCACAGTCTCCTGTATTCGCGTAATGGGACCGGCTCATTATTTACAGATACCAACATTAAAAGGAATATCAACATCCTTGCATTACCCTTGGTATATAAGATTAAATATTGTCAACCTTTAAACTGTTAACTTAATGTCTTCAGCATTTCTGTTGAAAAGGCTCTCCTTTTATTGCTTCAAGTAGCTGGGGATCTCAAACTAATCTCTGAACAAGTCTCCTAAAAAATAAGAAAATGGTATTTAATTTGAGACATTGCTCGATACAATGGCAGATATTTTTCAGGAAACCATTCTTTGGGTTTGTGAAGAATTGCAGGAAGTTCATAATGCGTCCTGGAATTCGCTTCCAGGCTTCTTTTGTTTCACGATAAGAAGTCACTTTTTCAGGTTTTGGTATGAGCAAGAATAGTTTAATTTGAATAAATATAGATCAGTAAGTATTTTTTCAAACTCAAATATCTAAATTCTGAATATCTAATTGTTCTATTGAAGTAAACTGTACATGGAAAAGATAAAAGATTTTTAGAGATACAATAAACTGCAGATGCTGAAATCGTAAGCAAATTACGAAGTGCTGGAGAAACACAATGGGTCTAGTAGCCTCTGTAAAGGGAATGGGCAGGCGATGTTTCAGTTTTTTTTAATTGAGAGATACAACATAGAAACAGGCCTTTTGACCCACCAAGCACTCCGACCATCGCTCATCCATTCACACTAGTTCGATATTGTCTCATTTTCACATCCACTCCCTAAACACTAAACCCACAGAGGCATTTTATCAGGTAGTGAGGGAAAACCTGAGCACCCAGAGGAAATCCACTTGGTCACAGGGAGAATGTGCAAACTCCACACAGACAGCACCCAAGGTCAGAATTGAACCTGTGTCTCTGCCACTCGGAGGCAGCAGGTCTATTAGCTGCTCACTGTACTGCCAGAGTTCGGACCCTTATTCGGACTGTTTGTACGAGGGAAGAGAAAGCTGGAAAAGAGAGGGGGGGGGGGGGCGACAAATCCTGGTGAATTATAGGTCGTTACAAGTGAGGGGGGTTAGATTGGCAGATGGGTGGAGACTAGAGGTGAAAAGGACTGAAATGTAAAGCCAAGGCCTTGTGCTTCCCTCCTAGCAAGCAAACAACCAACCGGTTAAACAACCTGGTGAATCAATTTAACAAATTCCAGCAGGACTTCAGGAAACCATTGTTCCAGGTTTTCCATCCAGAGAGTCTTGCTACATAAATTTTGGGGAAATCTTGAAAATAAAGTACTAAAAAATGCAATTCCATTGGTTTAATGCTACTTGGCTGCTGAGGTTATGGAGAGCGCTCACAGCCATAGTTGAAGGAATTGTCCATTAATTTATTTTCCATTTTTAAATACTCACCACTGTTATGCATATTGGTTTTCATTTAAAAAAACATAATTTGCCTGTTTTGTAAAGTAAATGTGGTGTGTGGACTTCATTAAAGAATGGTCAGAGCCTTGATATTTCATTGATGCCAAATTCCTTTATTTTAACAAAAAAATGTCTTCATCTAATTAACTCTTTTATTAAGGCTCTGGCTTTTTTTAAATGAAGTCCACACACCACTGTCAATGGTGTGACATTGTATGCATACACATGGTACACATTTCTCCCACTATCCCACTCCTCTGACCCTCTGGCTTTACATTTCACTTCTTCTCTCATTAATCCAATATCCTTTAGTCTCCTTTTCACTTCCATCCTTTGACACTTACTCCACCCATCTGTGAATCAAACCCTCCTTCACCTGTATCCACATCACTTACCAGGCTTTTTCCTGCCCCCACCTCTCTTTTCCAGTTTTCTCCCCCTACTACAGTCAAGTCGATGGATCCTGACCCCAAACGCCATCTGCCACTCCCTCCACAGATGCTGCCTGACCCATTGAAGATTCTTCCGCATTTATGTTTTACCCAAGATTCAAGCACCTGCAGTCCCTTGTTTCTCTAATATTTATCAAACAACTTTAATAATCATGGTATATCACCAAACACTTTACAGCGAATGAAGTACTTTTGAGGTGTGGCCACTGCTGTAACAGAGAAGACAGGGCAGTCAAAATGCATACGGCAATCATCTGCGAACAGCAATGATGACCAGTAATATCATGATAACGGCCAGACATTTCACTGGTGTGGACAGAACAGGACTAGGGAATGTCAGACTACACTATTGTGTTTAAAGTGCTGGGATGGGACAATCTTGTGACTCAAAGGCAAAGGTGCTCCCATAGCTGCAGTGATGAGCACATCAACTGATGGTAGAACAATGGTAGAACAAGGAACAAGGTAGAAACAAACAATTGGATTATTGCTCCATGCAAAATATTTCAATTTGGTAACTTTTGAAATTAGGATATTTGTATGGGTCTCAGCAACAGGTTTTGGAAACATTTGAACGGTTGGAGTTAATTAAAGAGTAGTCCTCCATAGATAATGTCAGTAATAATGTGCTAGGTTATCTGCAAGATCATTGATGAAAAATTCAAAACTTTAGGATTTTTAATACGGCCAAATGGAGAGAGCTCAAAAATTAGGGATTGCTGGACATTTATCATTTTACTCCGACTTTGACTGGTCGATCTTGAAGTTTTGAATTATAATAAGAACATTACTTTTTAAACAGTACAAATCCTAAACTTTTAAAATTGTCATCAATGACCTTGTAAATAACATTCCCACCACTTTGACTGCTGTGTCCTGACATTCTTTCCACAGGAATTGTGTGACCAGATCTGCCATTCACCACTACCTGGATCTGTAGTATTCCGTGCGACAACTAAGTTAACCATGGAGATGCAAATACCCATTGTTTTGAAAGAAAAGCTAAGAACCATCTGGTAATACTGCAAGAATCAAATACAAGATCTTAAGGTGAGATAAACATTTGATTTAAATGAAAGGACTTGAATTTCAGCATTAAGGCTCGAAATGCACATGAACCATAAAACCAGTGAGGTACAGTCCACTCTTTCATGTCTTGTACAAATATCGCCTGTACAAATAGGAATCAGGTGCCCAGGAATCAGCCTGGTGAACCTTCTGTGCACTCCCTCTATGGCAATAATGTCCTTCCTCAGATTTGGAGACCAGAACTGTACGCAATAACACAAGATAAAGCTGACAGAAATGAATTACTGAGGAATATAAAACCTGAATTAGCAGAGATTGCTTTTATCCATCGCTGACCTTTACCGTGATCTATTGTACATGAAGCAAATTAAGATGCCACTGAGAAAGACAGGTCGGTGCCCGAATAAGTCAAGCACCAAAAGCAATAATTGTATTACTCTAAACTGCCACAGTGTATTTATAGCACAATTCCCCAGAGAAAAGCCCTACAAAATAAACTACAGCTATGATGCTATGATGCAGCTCATTTTCTGG
The DNA here is from genome assembly GCA_035221665.1 of Okamejei kenojei. NCBI lineage: Eukaryota > Metazoa > Chordata > Chondrichthyes > Rajiformes > Rajidae > Okamejei > Okamejei kenojei. The sequence continues at coordinate 47,876,075 of CM069139.1, forward strand.
AGAAAAGGCATTTGAAACATTGTAGAGTATCTTAAACAAGAAACGTGAGTGAATTAATTGTGTGTAAGTAATTGGAATGTTTTTGTTCGTTCATTGAGTTAAGGCTGAGGAAGCTGGGACAGACTGAGCTTACAATGTGGGGTCTGCTCTGTTGTTCTTATACACATGCTTCAAACATCCGTATAACCACACTTGCTGTGTAGCCCTCCAAAGAGTTAGTGAAGCTCTTGGAGAGGATTCTTTGAAATATGATTTAGTCCCATTCAGAAAAGAATGTGTTAACAGTCAACAAGTTTTTGTATGCAGCAGGTTATGTATTAGTAATGATTACATTTCTTGAGGAGGTGAAAAAAGGTGTTTGATGAAAGGGTGGTCTTGGCTTTGGACCCTTCTTCAGACTGGAAGAGAGGAGGGGCAAGATGGAGCCTGGTGAGTGATAGACAGATACTGGTGACGGGTAGGGGGTTGATGGGTAATAACAAGGAACTACAGATGTTGGTTTACCAAAGATAACTTGACCACCAGGGGTGCCGGGGTGAGGACTGTCCTGCCGGCAGTCTGTCCGTCTTTTCACTTTTTGTTATTTTTTAGTTTGTTAAAAGTGTTTGTTTTAATGTTCTTTGGTTTGTTTTATGTGGGGGGAGGGGATCGGGGGAAACCTTTTTTCAGGTTTTTACCTTCCCGGAGATGTGATCAATTTTCGGATCACATTGTTCGGGCTCTGCAGCCTACCATCGATGGAGCTGGAAGCCTCCTCGACTGTCGTGAACCCCACCACGGGGAATGGACTTAACATCGGCGCTGATCCCTTGACTGGGATCGCTCCCACTGCGACCACCGCGGACTTACCATCAAGGGCTCGCAGTCTCGGGTGAGGACGGGTTGGGAGCTCCAACGTCGCGGAAGGTTCGACCAGCCCCGACGTGAGGTTTGATCATCTAGTGCGGGGGAGCTGACATCCCCGATGCAGGAGCAGATTGCTTCGATGTGGAGGGCCCGAACGCCGTCAGCTACGGGGGTCAAGATCGCCCCGTTAACGGGGGCTTGAGGCCCACGCCCGAGGAAAGACTAAGGGAAGGACTTGAACTTTATTTCGCCTTCCATCACAGTGAGGAATGTGTAGGAGTCACAGTGTTGGATGTTCATGTTAAAATGTGTTTTTGAGTGATCTGATGCTTTTAATTGTATGACTGACCTGGCCAATGAAATTCCTTGTATGTTGCAAAACATACTTGGTGAATAAAGTGTGATTCTGATTCTGAAAAGCATAAAATGCTGGAGTAACTCAATGGGTCAGGCAGCATCTCTGGAGAATATGGATGTGACATTTTGAGTCGGGTCCCTTCTAGGTAGATTATTGGACAAAGGCCAAAGATGAAAAGATTGAAGAAGTGTGATTCATGAAGGCAGAGGAAGGAATACAGGTGGAGGGGATGTTGCGGGCAGAAATGGGTGCGCATTGAGGTGAGGCACAAAGAAGGGGGAAGGGAGAAAACAGAGAGGGAGAGAATGGGATTGTAGGTTAGTTACCTAAAATTGGAGAATCAATGTTCACATCATTGGGTTGTAAGGTACCCAAGCAGAAAATGTGGTGCTGGTCCTCCAGTTTGCGTGTGGCCGCACTCTGGCGACGGAGGAGGCCCAAGACGGAAAGGTCAGTATGGGAATGGGAAGGGGAGTTAAAATGGTTATCAACCATTACTCAAGATTCCAGGCGACTGAGCAAAATGGTCGGCAAGTCAACATTTGGTCTTGCAGATGTAAAGGAGGCTACTTCAAGAGCACTGAATGCAGTAGATGAGGTTAGAGGAGGTGCATATGAAACTCTGTCTCAACCGGAGAAGGGGGAAGACGGGAAAATGTTATTAGTAGTGGGATCCCGTTGGAGAGGATGAAAATGTCGGAGGATGATATGTTGTATGCAACGGGTGATGGGGTGAAAGGCAAGGACTAGGAGGATTCTGTCCCTCTTCTGACTGGAGGAGGTGGAGCAAAAGTGGAAATATGCGATACAGAGGAGACACATGTGAGAGCCTCATCTATGATAATAGGGGGGAAAACGCGTTTACTAAAGAATGAGGACATCTTGGATGTCCTCGTGTGGTAAGCCTCGTCTTGTGCAGAGTGCCAGAGGAGTTGAGATGTGTCTGCCAGGGCGGTTCTGTTTGTGGATTTGGAGAGGAGGTAGAAGCAGGGCTGTGGAGCGATAAGGGCCTGTCCCACTTGGGCGACATTTTCGGCGACAGCCTGAAAAGAGGTTGTCGCGGGATGGTCGGGGCGTGACGCGGGGTGACACATGTATTGACGAGCGGTGTCTCCCTGCCACCCCTCAATTTTTGAACGTTCAAAATCTCTGGGCGGCATCTGGGTGTCTCATGTCATGCGCCCTTGTCACACGCTGACGTATGCTGTCCTACGGGTGACGCCCGGCTAGGGTTAGGGCTAAGGTTTCCTCCTGCACTCCAAAGGCGCACAGGTTTGTAGGTTGATAGGCTTGGTATAAGGGGGGGGTTCCCAAAGTCTGCATTTATCCCATAGTCAATGTTACTAAAACGGATAATGCGGCCTTTGTGCAGTACTATTAGTGGGATCTAGCTGTCACAGGCTGGGTCAACAAATGGGGGGCATCAGGGAAAGTGGGGGGGGGGGGGTGGGAAGGGGAGGGGGAGAAGAGTGGAGCGGGAGAAAGAGAGAGGGGGGAACGGAAGAAGGGGAGGGGAGTAGGGTAGGGGGGAGGGGAGGGGAGGGGGGACTTCAGTCCACACTGATTGGATCTGGATGTGGACTGTAAATAAAACTGAACAACTCAGACATCTTTTCATTTGCACAATTGATTTTATTGTATTAATTTTAATATATGAATGTTTAAAATCCATGCATTGAAGGAAGAATATTTAACAGCCCATCTGTATCCGTAACCCTAACACTAGCCCTAACCCTAATCCTAACCCTAACCGGGCGTCACTCACGGGACAGCATACGTCAGCGTGTAGGTCGTACAACTTGACGGTTTTACGGGCGACAGTCACTGACGCTCACAGTCACCGACAAAATCCCAAAATGGGACCGGCCCTATAAGGTTGGAGGCTGTGGAGGGCAGATTGTCAGACAACAATGGCACCTCATTTGTCAACGGGTTTAATGATAATGTTGGGAATGTTGTGATATGAGCAGAAGGCTGTGCGTTCAGAGAGTTGGAGAGTGGAGTGGGAAGGGGAGTAGAGAAGTCAAGGCAGTTGATGGAGACCAGCTGTTTGAAATAAAACGGTCCAGAGAGGGGAGAAGGCCAGCAGGGGAGTCAAAGAGGAGGAGGAATGTTGGATATGGGTGAAGGGGTCATCACTGGTCAGCGATTTTGAAGATGTAACTAGGAAAATGGACAAGGGAGAGCAAGTGGATGTAGTGTACCTGGACTTTCAGAAAGCATTTGATAAGGTTCCACATAGGAGATTAGTGAGCAAAATTAGGGCACATGGTATTGAGGGTAGAGTGCTGACATGGATAGAGAAGTGGTTGGCAGGCAGGAAGCAAAGAGTAGGGATTCACGGGTCCTTTTCAGAATGGCAGGCAGTGACTAGTGGGGTACCGCAGGGCTGGGACCGCAGCTATTTACAATATACATCAATTATTTGGATGAAGGGATTCAAAGTAACATTAGCAAATTTGCAGATGACACAAAGCTGTGTGGCAGTGTGAACTGTGAGGATAATGCTATGAGAATGCAGGGTGACTTGGACAGGTTGGGGGAGTGGGCAGATGCATGGCAGATAAAGTTTAATGCTGATATATGTGAGGTTATCCACTTTGGTAGCAAAAACAGGAAGGCAGATTACTATCTAAATGGTGTCAAGTTGGGAAAAGGGGAAGTATAACGGGATCTGGGAGTCCTTGTACATCAGTCTATGAAAGTAAGCATGCAGGTACACCAGGCAGCGAAGAAAGCGAATGGCATGTTGGCCTTTATAACAAGAGGAATCAAATATAGGAGCAAAGAGATTCTTCTGCAGTTGTACAGAGCCCTAGAGAGGCCACACCTGGAGTATTGTGTGCAGTTTTGGTCCTCTAATTTGAGGAAGGACATTCTTGCTCTTGAGGGAGTGCAGCGTAGGTTTACAAGGTTAATTCCCGGGATGGCGGGACTGTCATATGCTAAAAGAATGGAGCAGCTGGGCTTGTACACTCTGGAATTTAGAAGGATGAGAGGGGATCTCATTGAAACATATAAGATTGTTAAGGGCTTGCACACACTAGAGGCAGGGAACATGTTCCCGATGTTGGGGGAGTCCAGAACCAGGGGCCACAGTTTCAGAATAAGGAGTAAGCCATTTAGAACGGAGACAAGGAAACACTTTTTCTCACAAAGAGTGGTGAGTCTGTGGAATTCACTGCCTCAGAGGGCGGTGGAGGCAGGTTCTCAGGATGCTTTCAAGAGAGAGCTAAATAGGGCTCTTAAAAATAGCGGAGTCAGGGGATATGGGGAGAAGGCAGGAATGGCGTACCGATTGGGGACGATCAGTCATGATCACGTTGAATGGCAGTGCTGGCTCGAAGGGCCAAATGGCCCACTCCTGCACCTATTGTCTATTGTCTATTGTCCTTCCCATTGGAAAAAGGCCCGGAGGCAGAGGAGAAGGAAGAAAAGCTCTACATCATGGTGGGATTGGAATGCATTGAGGTGGGGGTGTAGGGGTACAAAAGTAAAGCACCTGTTGAGGACTGACCGTTTTTTTTAATTGGAAAGAGGGAGGTCAGAAGGGATGGTGACAAGGGTGAGGGTGGAGCGCAGAGGGGGGCAGAGAAGTGGAAGCAGGCTAATTGGAGGAACAGCGCCTCGTATTTCGCTAGGGTAGCTCACAACGGAGCGGCATGAATGTTGAATTCTCCAATTTTTGGTTAGTTCTACAAATGCCTCCCCCCCCCCCCCCCCCCCCCCCCCCACCCTACACACTCTAGGGACATTTACTTTTATAGCAAGCCAATCAACCTACAAACCTGTACGTTTTAGCAGTGTGTGAGGAAACCGAAGATCTCAAAGAAATCCCACGCGGTCACAGGGAGAACGCACAAACTCCATACAGATAGCACCCGTGATCGAACCCGGGTATCTGGCGCTGTAAGGCAGTAACTCTACCGCTGCGCCACCGTGCCGCCCTTTGTTTCTATCTTAGATGTTATAAGATGTTTATTCATGGGCATAGTTAGGTCACATTTAGTGCAGTGTAACAAAAACAGAAATGACAGGTTTTTGTTTTTATTTCAGCTCTTTGGTATCTGCACGTTTTTTACTTTTAGCGTACGTAAAATAACTTTTGCTTTTTAGAGTCCTCCAATGAAGAATAGACATTAAGACCATAAATAACATATTGGATAGATCTGCCAGGTTCACAACTCTTATAAGGAGGAATGATTTAAGATACGATGACTATTTTCAATGGTCCAGAAAGGGAAGAAGATTTATTGGAGTATACCTCCTCGAATAAACTGGACATGATTAACTAACTGCCAACATTTCTGGAGGGTAACGAAATCCTCAACAACAATGATTTTCAAATTGATTGCAGAAAGAGTACTGGGAACGACGTTAACACTTCAAGTAACATAGACTGACAGCTATAACAGCGATTTATCAGGCGTCCTGCAATACACTTGATGAATCTATTTCTTCCAACAAGAAACCTGACTTCTAAAGTAAAAATACAAACTTATTTCATATCTTTATCACGATTTGCTTACTGTTTGGTGTAAATTCTTCATAAAGAATCTGCAGATTCAACTTTAATGTAATTTGATTACATTATACAGGAAAATAATTCTAACAGCACCTTCCACCTGCCTTTAACAGTCCAAAGGGCAGCAGGGAGCCTTTCACTAGGGTGGTGATTAAAAATGCTCAGTAGTGTTAACGTGCAAACATAACTTTAAATGATGTTGAATATCAATTTATCATTGTTACATAAATATAACATGAAATGAATTAATATTCTAAAATGTCACTAAATCTAAGACTACCAATTAATGTATATAAACATCATTAAAATTAAAGTACTGTAAAGATGATGCATAAATGACAATGTTTGTTATTTGTCACATTATTTGTATTATTGTTGAATGCCATTTGAAGCAAGAATAAAATTAACTTGACAATATTATGATCTTTTATATTAACAAGAAATTTTAATGACAGACAATGTTGTCTGTATAAGTAAACACGTGTTCTCATTTAATTAAGATGGTCATTTGGAATGGGCTCTGGATGAACGAATACACAACTCGAGTTTCAAAATCATAACACAACATCTGGATTGGCCAAAAATGAACGAATAATGCTCTTTTATCGTTTTCTTAGAACATAAAACAGTACAGCACTGTAATAGGCCCATCAAGCCACAATGTCTGTGCCAAACACGATGCCAAGATAAACTGATCTCCTCTGTCTGCATGTGATCCGTATCCCTTGATTCCCTGCAATTTCACGTGACTATTCAAAAGCATGATAAATGTTACTATTGTATCTGCCTCCACCACCACCACCTCTGGCAACACATTCCAGGCACACACCAACCTCCGTATAAATAAATATCTCCCTCCCCTCAGCTTAAAACTATGACCTCTAGTCCTTGACATCTCCACTGTGGGAAAAAAGATTCTGTACTCTTTAACCTATCTATGCCTCTCCTAATTTTACATACTTTTTTTTATCAGGTCTCTTATCAGGGAGTTGCCCAGTCCCTGCCTATTTATTTCTAGATCTGACTTGTGCTGTCTTTTGGCAGTAGTAATCTTCTGTTTGCTTGAAATGAAATTGAAGGCCAGCACAATAAATTGTCATCTCTATGACAACATCTTATGCTGCAGCACTATGTTCACACACCCACAGCAAACAAGATTATATCGGAATATTACCCGCCAATACTAACCATTCAGCTACTTCAATACAGATTTCAATCATTTTGCGTTTGCCGCTTTACTGCAAAACATGTGGCACAACATCTATTTATAGGCAACAAAGTGAAGTTGCTTTATTTTCTAAACAGAATGTAATATTTTACTTTGCTTTAATGTGCTACACAAATCAAATATCCTTCCAGGAGGAAGAAGCAATAGAGAGAGGAGTGTTTCCTCAGGGGCATTTGTACCTTTGAAGCACTGTGTTCAGTTTTGGTCCCCCTGCTATAGGAAGGACTTCATTAAGGTCTGTTCTTCAAAATTAGATGGTTTCCAACCCGTTTACCCACCCTTATAAAACTGGTCACCACCATGAAACCTACTACCTGCCCCCTCGACATTGTCCCCTCTGCCCTTCTGAAGGATGTAATTACAATAGCCGGTCCCAGCATCCTCGACATCTTCAACAGTTCCCTGGCCACTGGCACTGTTCCTACCTGCTTCAAGCATGTGGTGGTCCCACCCCTCCTGAAAAAACCTAACCTCGACCCCATCTTGCCAAGCAATACAGACCTATTTCAAAACTGCTTTTCCTTTTAATTTTAAGTCAACTTATGCCTTACCTTCACCAAAATACTATCTTGGAAACTTTCCAATCAGATTTCAGGGCCACCACAGCACAGAGTCTGCCTTGTTGAAGGTACATAATGACCTACTGCTCACCGTTGACTCCGGCGACTGTGAAATCCTGCTCCTTCTCGACCTCAGTGCAGCTTTTGATTCTGTCGACCACACCATCCTAATTGACCGTCTCTGGTACGGGGTTGGTATTGATGGAACGACCCTGAGCTGGTTCATCTCCTACCTCAAAGGTAGGAGTTTCTCTACTATCATAGGCAACTCTTTCTACTCCCCAGCTAGCCTCTATTGCGGGATTCCACAAGGTTCCATCCTTGGCCCCATTCTCTTCTCCCTGTATATGCTCCCCTTAGGCCATGTCATTCAAAGGCATGGCATTTCCTTCCTTTGCTATGTAGACGATACACAACTCTCCCCCTGAAGCCCCAAAACCGATCAAATCTACTTAACCTTATCCACTGCCTCGAGGATATAAGCCTCGAGGATATATGTTGGATGGCCCAGAACCTCCTCCAACTAACCGAGAGTAAGTCTGAGGTCATCTTTCTCGGCCGCTTGGACTCAATCAAAATGATAGCAGGCAGCCTTGGAAGCCTTACTCCATTACTTAAACCTCACGTCAAAAACCTTGGCGTGATATTTGACAGCATTGAAATTTGACAAACAAGTCAATGCCGTGGTAAAAGCTAGCTTCTTCCAGCTTCGGACGATAGCTAAAATAAAATAATTCCACCAGTTTGATGACCTCGAAAAGATCATCCACACATTTATCTCCTCCCGCCTCGATTACTGCAACTCCCTTTACACTGGCATCAGCCAATCTTCCCCTGTCCCGCCTGCAACTGGTCCAAAATGCCACAGTGAGACTCCTGACGGGCACCCAAAAAGGGACCACATCACCCCGATTCTGGCCTCTCTCCACTGGCTCCCTGTGCGGTTCCGAATAAATTTCAAGATCCTTCTTTATGTTTACAAAGCCCTTACGGGCTTGCCCCCACCTACATCAAAAGTCTACTTACCCACCACACCACCTCCAGGTCCCTCAGATCAGCCGACTTGGGGTTACTGAACATCCCGCTGTCTAGGCATAAGTGCAGGGGCGACCGCGCCTTTGCGGTTGCAGCTCCTAGACTGTGGAACAGCATCCCTCTTCCCATCAGAACTGCCCCCTCCATCGACTCTTTAAGTCGAGACTTAAAAACTCATCTTTACTCTCAAGACTTTCTTGACGTCCTCCGAGGGAGGGCTGTATGTATGTATTTATGCATGTACTTAATCTATGAACCAATGTTGTATAACGTTAGGACCTCCACCAATATAAAGCACTTTGGTCAATGAGAGTTGTTTTTTAAATGTGCTATAGAAATAAAAGTGACATGACTTGACTTGACTTAGTCAAGCTGGAAAGAGTGCAAGGAAGATTTCTGAGGATGTTGCCGGAACTCGAAGGTCTGGGCTAAAGGGAAAGGTAGGATAGATTATAATTGTATTTCTTGGAATGCAGGAGGCGGAGGGGTGATCTTATAGAGATGTATAAGACTATCAATCTCCCTCTTATACCCTGACTCATCATTATCTGTAGTTCATCTAACAACGGTGGTGTCATCAGTGAATTTAAAGATGGAGTTGGAACTTGCTACAGTGTCAACGATATAGAGCAGGGAGCTGAGCACACAGCCTCGAGGTGCCCATGTGCTGATGGTTATTGAGGAGGAAGTACTGTTGCCAATTGGTACTGATTGTGTTCTGTTGATGAGGTGGTCAAGGATCCAGCTGCAAAGAGATCTGCAGAGACCCAGTTCCTTGAGCTTGGTAACAAGTTTGGATGGGATGATAATGTTGAATACCAACCTGTAGTTAATGAACAACAACCTGATTTATATGTCTTTAATGTCCATGTGGTCCAGTACCAAGATTGCATCCCCCATTTGATCTATTGTGGCAGTAGGCCAAATCCAGGAAAAATGATTATTTTAGATGGGGCTAGGTCGGCATGGATGGGTTAAGCCAAAGTATCAGTTTCTGTGCTGTATGACTCAATGAATACAGAGGCAAGTGTCTTTGGTTTCCATCAAAAAACTCTATCCTTTAATAACTAAACCATTGTTCTCCTTGGCAACTAACTGAAACTGATGCAGACTCTGCAACCTGGAAATCATATTGTCTCATGAGAGGAGCTTTGTGCCACATATTGCCTGATATTGTCCAGCTCATCCACTGCAGAAACCCTCCTCCACATCTTTGATTTCTCTGGACTCAATCTGCCTTGTACAAAATTCTGCAAACAAAAAGTATTTTGCCATATTTGACAGGGCGTTGTAAATCACACAGTTGCTGCTATAATTGAATGTAATAAAGAACCATTATACAAGGACAATAATAATTGAAATCCAGTGCTAAGCTTTGATTTACAGGTCTCTAGTGTCACACTTAGTCAAACACTGCTTTAATGCCAAGGCAGTCACCCTTAACTTCCAACACTTGGTTCTTCCATTCATTTTTGGACCAAGGCTCCAAGCTTGGAGATGAAAGGAAATCATCATAGAATGTGGCAGGAAACCAGAGCACCCAGAGGAAATTCACAGGGTAAGCAAGCAAGCACTGCACAGGTAAGGATCGATCCTGGGTCTCCGATGCTTTGAGGCAGCAGCTCTAACAATTGCACCACTGTGTGACCCAATCTGAAATTAAAATCAGGAATAAAAACAGAAAATGCTGGAATAACTGAGACTGTCAGGTAGGATCTGTGTAAAGAGAAACAGTTAAGAAATCTACTCTACTCTACAAGGCCTATATGCCCATCTCTAGAAAGCTCCCTCTCCAATGCGCTGTTATGCAACATTAAAAATAAATCTATGCATTGTAATCAAAATCCAGCACTTCCTTATTTCTGTAACCACCAGCAGATGTACCTTCAACTACCCTCCCTAAACCCCTCTGCCAACATTTCTCTTTGTCAATAATCTTTAAAATATACCTCTTTGTCAAGTCAGTGTTCATCTGCCCTGATGTGTCCTATCATGGGTCTGTCAAATTGGTTTGATAATGTTCTTGTGAAGCTCTGCTGCATGTTTTGCTGTGTGGGAGCTACAATATAATGTATTGCAGCACATTATAGTCAACTATGCTGGATATAAAGTGATGCCTTTGGGCATTCTGCACAAACTTCAAATACTGGCAGATGCAGTAATTTTTTCATTCCAACAAAAGCAGAAAATACACAACCTGCCTCGTTATCATTCCAGCGTGCTGGTCTCAGTAATCAGTGACAAAACAATCAGGCAGCAGTGAGTCTCCAGTAATCTAACTGATGCCCAATTGTGACTATGCCAGGACCACTCATCCCCAGTAATAAAACCAGAAGGTGCTGATGCCCAGTTGGGACATTGCCAGGACCACTCATCTACAGTGATAAAACTAGAAGGTGCTGGAAAAACCGAGCAGGCCAGGATGCCTTGTGGAAAAATAAATTGTTAATGTTTCAGGTTGAAGATCCTTCATCAGATAAGTTAGTCTTGGCTAATTTGTTTTCTCTTTTTTTCACTTCTGATGAAGAGTCTTTTGTCTAAAGTGTTGATTGTTTCTTTTCCTACAGATACCACCCAAAGTGCTGAATTTTGCCATAATGTTCTATTTTTATTTCAAATTAAAAACACAATTCCATTCATCTTCACACCTGGAGATCTGATCAAAAAACTGATGAAAGATCTGAGTGCTGGAGACGAGCTGAGTGAGACTGCCTTAGCATCAAGGCAGCATTTGACCAAATGTAGCAATAAGAGGTCTGAGTAAATCAAAACATGGCACTAGCTTTCAATGATTGGGACCATTATACCAAATGATTACCATCAATTTCAGCACCACCTTTGTGATCTGCAATAATTGGTTAAATCCATTCCGTCCACTATTGCACACTATGGCTCCAATATGTGTATCATCTAGAAAATATATATTGGAGTTACACACCTCGGCTACTCCAACAGCTTCTCCTAAATCCACAACATCCACTATCCATAAGAACAAGGACAACAGGGACACAGAAATCACTAATACATCACACCCCATCATGACAGGGAAATATATCACTCATCTTTTCATTATCACTGAGACTTAATTATGGAACACGTCACCTTGCACTTTGGGAGTATCTGTGCCATGTCAATAAGGTGCTTCACCATTGTCTTCTCTAGAACAATTGGGAGTGGGCAGTAAATGCTGGCATTGTTGATAATAATTCCTATATATCAATAAAAAAGTTGACTTAAACCAATGAGACCCTTAATCCTTAACAGCATTGATGTTCAGAGGGATCTTTGGGCCAAGTCCATAGCTGCCTGAAAGTGGTGATACAAGTAGATAGAAGACTAGAAGATGTAGAGAGGTAAACAAGGCAATTGGTATGCTTGTCTGTATCGAATGAGGCATTGAATGGAAAATTCAGAAAGTCATGGTGCGGCTTTAAAGGTTCTTAGTTACGCTGGATTTGGAGCATTGTGTGCAGTTCTGATTGTCCCATAATAGGAAGAATGTGGAGGCTTTGGTGAGGGTGTAGAAGACGTTTACAAGAATGCTGTCTGGATTAGAGGATATTTCCTAAAATGAGAGGTTGGCCAAACTTGGATTGCTTTGTATGGAACGTCAGAGGTTGAGGGAAGACCTATTAGAAATATATACAATTATGAGAGGCAAAGATAAAGTAGACAAATAGAACCTTTCCCCCCCCCCCCCCCCCCCCCCCAAGGTGGAAATGTCAAGAACTAGAAAGATTTAAAGTGAGAGGGGAAAAGTTTAAAGGAGATGTGAGGGGCACGTTTTTTATACAGAGTATGGTGAGTGGGAATGTGCTGCCAGGGATGGTGGTAGATGCAGATATCAATAGTGGCATTTAGGAGTCTTTCAGATAGGTACATGGATATGCAGGGATATGGATCATGTGCAGGCAGAGGAGATTAGTTTGACGTTATCAAGTTTGGCATGGACATTATAGACTGATGGGCCTATTTTTGTCCAGTACTATTCTGTGATTGAATTGAATTTATTTATTATTCAAACAAAATTTTGAATGAAATGTCATTACAATAGACAATAGGTGCAGGAGTAGACCATTCGGCCCTTGGAGCCAGCACCGCTATTCAATGTGATCATGGCTGATCATCCACAATCAGTACCCAGTTCCTGCCTTCTCTCCATATTCCTTAACTCCGCTATCCCTAAGAGCTCTATCTAACTCTCTCTTGAAAGCATCCAGAGAACCAGCCTCCACCGTCCTCTGAGGCAGAGAATTCCACACATTCACTACTCTCTGTGTGAAAAAGTTTTTCCTCATCTCTGTTATAAATAGTTTACCACTTATTCTTAAACTATAGCCCCTGGTTCTGGACTCCCCTAACATTGGGAACATGTTTCTTGCCTCTAGCATGTCCAAACCCTTAATAATCTTATATGTTTCAATAAGATCCCCTCTCATCCTTCTAAATTCCAGAGTATACAAGTCCAGCCGCTCCATTCTATCAACATATGACAGTTCCAGCATCCTGGGAATTAACCTCGTGAACCTACGCTGCACTCCCTCAATAGCAAGAATGTCCTTCCTCAAGTTTGGATACCAAAACTGCACACAATACTCCAGGCATAGTCTCACTAGGACCGTATACAACTGCAGGAAGACCTCTTTGCTCTTATACTCGACTCCTCTTGTTAGTAAGGCCAACATGCCATTCACTTTCTTCAATGCCTGCTGTACCTGCATGCTTACATTCAGTGACTGATGAACAAGGACCCCCTGATCCCGTTGCACTTCCCCTTTTCCCAAGTTGACACCATTTAGATAATAATCTGCCTTCCTATTTTTGCCACCAAAGTGGATAACCTCACATTTATCCACATTAAACTTCATCTGCCCACTCACCCAACCTGTCCCAGTCACCCTGCATCCTTATAGCATCCTCCTCACAGTTCACATTGCCACCCAGTTTTGTGTCATCTGCTAATTTGCTAATGTTACTTTTAATCCCTTCATCCAAATCATTAGTATATATTGTAAATAGCTAAGGTCCCAGCACCAAGCCTTGCGGTACCCCACTAGTCACTGCCTGCCAATCTGAAAGGGACCTGTTAATTCCGACCCTTTGTTTCCTGTCTGCCAACCAATTTTCTATCCATGGCAGCACCCTACTCACAATACCATGTGCTCTAATTTTGCCCATTAATCTCCTATGTGGGACCTTATCAAATTATTTCTGAAAGTCCAAGTATATTACATCCATTGGCTCTCCCTTGTCCATTATCCTGGTTACATCCTCAAAAAATACCAGAAGATTAGTCAAGCATGATTTCTGTAGATTAACCCTTGTTAATTCATGTCATTTATAACCTTTACCACACATATGTGCATGCCACCCTTTACATGGTATTACGGTGCTACACAAAGAATCTCTCTCACTCTCTCTCGCTCGGGCATTCTAGGCAGTAAAGCCAGACACAAGCAGCTGGCTGTGGGAATGTTCCTGTGTACTTAATGGAATAAAGTTGGATTTCACCATGAGTGTGTTTTACCTGTGGGCCGCCGATAAACATGGTGTCAGAAGTGGGATGCAAACCCACGCCTCCAAAGGAGACTGCGAACTGATGAGGTGTCTGCTGGAGGTTATTATCGTACACATGCAGGTCATGTCTGCAAGCTATACCCGCTAATTGGAAAAATTTTACTATTCCTGAACTGTACATGACCTATCGTTTTATGTGATCTCATATGCAGTAAAATAATAATGCCGCACCTTAACTAATTTGCTCCATAACCACTAATATACTTTACCCTAACTGCCAATCAATTCATAAACTAACAACTAACTTAAATGTTATTAACTACTACACTAACTAAACTAACTAACTAACTAACTAACTAACTAACTAACTAACTAACTAACTCTCTCTCCCTCTCTCTCCTCTCTCTCCTCTCCCTCTCCTCTCTCCCTCTCCCTCTCCCTCTCCCTCTCTCTCTCTCTCTCTCTCTCCCTCTCTCTCTCTCTCTCCTCTCCCTCCCCCCCCCCCTCTCTCCCTCTCTCTCCCTCTCGTAAGATTAGAGAAGAGCAGAACTACCAGATGACCTTTATGATACGAGGGTTGGGAGCCGTAGGCACGTAATCATCGTTACTCCTCATAAAATAAAGATCAAACTTCAAACTGGTAAGTTCTCATTTAATCTTACTATTTTACTTCGGAGTCACGTGAGTGCCTACGTGAAGATTTCAAAGCTCTGTAATTTCATGCCAGAACGAGTCCATGTGTCACACACTGCATCAATTGACCATGGATGAGTGAAATAGATTAATTGACCATGGATGAGTGAAATAGATTAATGCATTCAGACATGACTTAGTTTGTTAAAAATGCTGATGCTTTAATCATCAAAGGAAAATAATCGTGAGCCCTCTCATCCAGGGGGAAACTATAAAACAGAATCTAAAATGGAGTTGGCAAATACCCCCGGTCTGGCAATGGGTTATTATAAAATGTTTGGAAAGTATGTTCGTTTGAACATCCTGCAGCTACTAGGGTGTGGTCCAGCGGAATGTACATAACCCTTGGAGCTGATGTAGTAGCAGCCCTGGTGGAGTGAGAGTTGAAAATATTAGTATTGACTCATGCATTAGCCAAAACCCAGTTTTAACCACCTGGAGATGGTTTGAAATAATACCTTCTTATGAGGTTTTTTGTAACTAACAAACATTGCTAGTTTGGAGCCTTTTAGGCTCTTGGTGACCTTGACGTATTGTTGTAAATATGTGGCCACACATTACCGAAGGTCCATGGGGTATGCCATGAATCTAGTTTGAGTCCTAACACCCGTGGTTTGTTCTGGTTAATTAAATCATAAACATAAAATATTATGTTATTTGCAGATGTAACCATCCTGACCAGTCACAATTTATGTAGTGACTGGACCCGTTGCACTGAGACCAGTGCCATGAGGATAACTACCTTATGAGAGCCGGCTAAAGATAAGGATGTAGCTGGAGCCCCCTGGTGAAGTAGTGTTAAAATAACGTCAATGTCCCATACTTCCGTGTAACTGGGCCTGGGAGAACTTGTGTTAAAGATATCCTTTATAATTCTGGATATCAGAGGGTGAGACCCGACAGTGTGGGTCCCACCTGCTGCAGCAAATATGATGAGAAGGCACGTTGGCACAGTTAATGGCACTATACCTTAATTATTGTCAAAGACCCATTTGAAAATGAACTCCAAGATGTCAGTTATCCGGGCCGCAGGAATAGTCATCTCAGAGTCTGCAAGTCAATGAATTAATTTATCATGCAGCGGCTGGTTTCCCGAGTCGCAGGTTGAACCAGCAAAGTTTTATGTTTAGAATAACCATATAAGGTTCTATTGTTATTCCCAACATTAGCGGGAACCATGGCTGCATATGCCAGTCAGGCAGTTCGCAAAGCCTGAAGCGGGATCTTGCTGGATTTATTGCAAGACCCGACTGATGAGGCAGAATGGAGGAAAGACATGAAAGAACATTCCTCCCCCGTGTGGCGATAATGTCTCTCTCGCCACTGTATGCCACATATTTTGCAACTGGCGAATGAGCCTGGATGTAAACATATCGATATTCGGTGTTCCCCAACATCGGGAACAATCTTCTTGGACAGGCTAGATGCAGGAAGATTGTTCCCGATGTTGGGGAAGTCCAGAACAAGGGGTCACAGTTTAAGGATAAGGGGGAGGTCTTTTAGGACTAAGATGAGAAAAACATTTTTCACACAGAGAGTGGTGAGCCTCTGGAATTCTCTGCCACAGAAGGTAGTTGAGGCGAGTTCATTGGCTCTATTTAAGAGGGAGTTCGATGTGGCCCTTGTGGCTAAAGGGATCAGGGGGTATGGAGGGAAGGCAGGTACAAGATACTGATTTGAATGATCAGCCATGATCATATTGAATGGCGGTGCAGGCTCGAAGGGCCAAATGGCCTACTCCTGCACCTATTTTCTATACTTCTATGTTTCTATGTTCCATTGAGCCATAATGACAGTAAATACTTTGTGATCCAACATCCATTCTGTGTTGTCATTGATTTCACGTGATAATACAATAGCACCAAATGAGGTTGGTAAATATCACAGGATACTTTAACTTGATTGCACCCATGTGACAAACATATGCCACCACCACAGTGTATCAACTTGGAGTTGAGTATGCAGATTATGCATATTTGCACAATAACCTTTAACCTATAGAATGCACCTAGTGTTTATAGGTAGTTGATACCAATAACTGAAAAATTGATAACTCATGCAAAACGCATCCGCCTCCGTAACTGGAGATGGCATTCGTAATTTCTCATCTTTGAGCACTAGCATCAGTTTGTAATTACTGAAGATTACTGACCAAAATTACTGGAGCAATGCTGAATACTGCCACCATTGTGACTTTGGTAGCTTCAGCTGGTAATAGCATAGGTCTGTTAATAATGACCTATATGGTACTTGAGAGGTTAATTCTTTGCACGTTGTAAGTTCTGATAATGCAAAAGCCCAAATTGCACAGCAGAAACACAGCTACTATATTGCCAATTACACTTGATGAATAGAAGGCTGCTTCATAACAACGAGGTTGTCACAATCTTCTGTTAATTCCAATCTCTTGCCCCAGGGCGGAGTCACTGTTAAGTTAATAGTTAAAGGTAAATCCCAATAATCAATAGTTCTCATTGGTATCAACTTAAATTTAACTGGATGGATGAGAAACCCCAATTTCTCAAATATAGTTTGCTGCTGCAACAGTTAATTTTAGTAAAATACAGCGTTTAAAACATCATCCAGATAGGCGATATCAAATGTTCTTGAGCTCTGAGCAGCCCAAGCACCGGTTTTAGTAATTTGGTAAATAACCTGGGAGCTGAAGTTAGGCCATTTTGCAACGCTTTAACTGTTATCATTGCCCCATCCAGATATATTTCAAATATCTCCGGTGATCCCTGTGAATGGGAACTGAATAGCATGCATCTTTGAGATCGATGCTTTCCATAAAGATCCTATGGAAATCAATTGTTAGACAGTAACAAAGTTTCTTATTCTGAAAGTCTATACTGCACATATGAGTTAAATCTGGATGAAGTGACATCCTCCATCTTTCACAATGAACTAGCCACATCTGCCATAATTCTGTGCCTGCCTCAAACGACAACTCTGGCCAGACTCCCGAGCCTGTCCTGAAAGGCAATCCTGGCCATAATACTGGCCTGCCTCGAAAGACAACTCTGGCCCCAATTCCAATCCTGCTTGGAACCTTTGTATGTTGTGCAGTATAAATTAATCACATGTTATCATTAGTTTTTTAAAACAGATCTGAATCTCATGTTATCATAGTCACTTGAACAAAAAAACAAGTGTAAATATTACCAATTTGTAAATGGTCCATAACCCCATGTTTCAGAAGAACCAGACCCACCTACCTCCATGGCTACCGGAGGTCCAAAGGCCCCTGAGGCGGGTTCTTTTTCCGCCCTTGATTGGTGAGTAGGACTGGTAGGGTGCGTGGATTCCATATTCCCTGAGACCGGCTTGGGCCTTGGCCTGAAAAATCTTATCATACTGAGTCTGTCTCGAAAGACAACTCTGGCCATAATTCTGAGCCTGCCTCGAAAGACAACTGCGGCCATATTTCCGTGTCCAGCTTTCAAGCTGCCACCGGCTTCAGTGAACCGCTTACCCCCGATGGAGGCGTGGGGTGTGTCGTCGCCTACCAATGAAGCTTTGCTTGTCGTCGGTACCTTGATTAGTCTGACAGCTTTTGCTTCCTCATCCAGGTCTTACCTGTTGGATAAGTCTTACCTGAAGAGAGGATTTGGCGGCTGGTTTCATTTCCTGGATTTCATGCCCTCCAATGTCACCCTGATAGCGCTGTTCACTGCCGGCACTTGTAGCGTGAGGGGAACTCTTGTCCCTTCCGGGTATTCTGCCAACGGCTGGAGACCAACTCTTCCGGCACCAACACCTTCGTTTGCGAGTATCTCTTGAAGCCATAATGATGTGCTCCAGTATGTTCCACGGACATACTTTCAATTTTGAAGTCAGTTACACACTGACCACTCGCAATCCCCTCCACGGAGGGGCAGATTCATAGGCAGCCCTGTGAACAGGTGCTGCTGCAGGCCCGTTAGGATACCTGCGCTGATATGGCCCCTCCTTCGGGCCGATACCAGGTTTGAGCATCACATTGGTGGGATAAACGCCCGAGGGTGCTATCGATGCTCCATCTGGGTTAAACGTCCGAGTATGTCGGAACCTTCCTGGCCTGACTCCCCTAGTCCACAGGCCTAACTGTCTTACTTTTGGTTTTACCCCCTTTCTGGGGACCCACAGCGGTCTGGAAGCGGTCCGTGGTCCGAGACCGGCATTCCCCACCGTGCATAACCGGTTTCGCGGCCCGTCTGGACTTCGCCCTGAATTAGTCCAGCAGGAAAATCTCTGAAACAGAGATTCCTGCAGAAAAGGCAGAAAAGAGAAAAAACAGAACCTGGGGATAAGTTGAAAACTTACCTTCAGGTTTAATCTTACCACTGGAAGGAGCAACGCGCCCGCCAGTCAGCCGTGACTCCGAAGTAAAATGCATCCACGATTTCTGGAGCCACTTCCTTAAGTACCCTGGGATGCAGATGATCTGGTCCTGGGGATTTATCTGCCTTCAGTCCCATCAGTATACCCAACACAATTTCCTGCGAATCTCCTGCAGTTCTTCTGCCACCCTAGATCCTCTGGCCAAGGAGATTGTTTGTGTTCTCCTTAGTGAAGAATACAGTCATAACAATAAAAAGGAAACAAAACACACAATTACATAAATTTAACATAAATCTATGTTAATCTATATGATCTATGTTAATAAGTTACACTTAATATGTTGTCAGTACATCTTCGGTGCTTTTAAAATCTGAATCTCAAGGTTTAGAAGGGCTTTTAATTATAGCTGGACAATGAAGTACAAATAGAGTCAAAGTCATACAGCATATTAACAGGTCCTTTGCTCCAAATTTCCCATGCCGACCAAAATACCCCATATACATTAGCGCCACCTGTCTGTGTTTGGCCCGTATCTCTCTAAATCTTTATCCATGTACAGTACCTGTCCAAATGTATTTTAAAAGTTGCTATAGTACCTGCCACAATTACCTCTTCTGGCAACTTGTTCCATATACCCACCACCATCTGAGTGAAAAAGTTGGCCCTCAGATTCCTATTAAATCTTTCCCCTCTCACCTTTAAACTATTTAACCTGGATTTTAATTCCCTACTCTGGGTAAAAGACTCTATGCATTTACCTAACTATTCCTCTCATGTTCTTATACGCTTCTATCAGCTCATCCCTCACGCTCCTGTGCTCCAAGTCCTTGCCTGCCCAAGCTTGCCTTATGACTCGGGCCCTCCAGTTCCTGGCACCATCCTTCTATATCTTCGTTATACTCTTTGTACCCTGTTGATACTATTCTTTAATACCCTGTTTCATTCTCTATTTGTCCTTGTTGCATAAAATTAATTTAACTAGTGACAGCTGCCGACAAGGTAGTAAATAGT
The DNA here is from genome assembly GCA_035221665.1 of Okamejei kenojei. NCBI lineage: Eukaryota > Metazoa > Chordata > Chondrichthyes > Rajiformes > Rajidae > Okamejei > Okamejei kenojei. Next base: position 47,896,171 of record CM069139.1, read on the forward strand.
TATGAAGAATGGTGGAGAATCCAAACTATTAATAGCTAGTATGCAGCCTCAACTGTATCAGTTGGCAAACTTGACAATTCTTTCAAGCTGTTCAAATACAAATATTCACAATTTAAACAAGAACATATTAAATGGAGTTTAATTCTCTTTGATTATAAATCCAACAAAGCTGCTATCAAATACTTAATACAAATATCTGACTATGCAAAATTATAAAAGGAAAGTACATTGTTAAATTGCACCGCCAGTAGATTGAAGAGAACAGCAAAGATGGAAAGCCATTATTGTACAATGTGACAAAAAAAGGGCTGGCATAACTCAGCAGGTTTACATAAATTCAATCGAGCCAAACTCAAGTAAAATAGATAGAGCAAAGGAAAAGGTACAGAGTGCAGAATATACTGTTGTTCTCAGCATCGTGGTGCACCAGTTGCAGAGATAAAGTCCATCGGCCGCAATGCAGGAGAGGTAAAGCAAACAGGTTTGGAACTCAATTGTATAGTCAGAGTGTAATAGAATTATTGCTTTTTTTGCATCCTTGATCTTGCATAACAGATATTGCTGCTTTGGGATCTAACATCATTAATATTAGCTTATGATCTTCGATGTGGACAAACAATTGCTGAGTTGAAACAAATGGAATTTCTTGATTCCAAACACTAAACATTCTCAGTTTATTGCTAACCGTGCTCACTTCTTGTGTTATTGGTCTTGTGCACCAAGATAAAATGTTTGGACAAGTGAGAAGTGACCAAGTGAGAAGTGAGAGGAGTTTCTCTTGCTCATTATCCATCATGTGGTTTAGCATTGCACCTATACCATATTTGACAAAACGTACACCATTGGATGCAAGGTCTACAATCAGTGAGGAGAGCTGGATTTGCTAAGCAATTCTTGCATTCTCTGAAGACGACGATTCCGAATCTAAATAAAAGAAACTCCAATGTTGTGAGTCAAGCAAATATTCCTTATCAAATATCAAGAGAGGGCCAAGACTATTTAATTGTCTGATGTACCAACAGTTTGGTTCTTCCAAGGCTTCTAGTTAGGGAACACTCAGATCGTGTTGGTAGAAACACATTCCTCCACACATTTTGTTATGAATTTGGTATTAATCGTGGTATATTTGTTCAGGTTTGATGTTGAGTCTATGGGCAGCACCCAGTCGAGCGTTATCAAGAAATCGTGTAGTAATTCCTCCATCTCAACTTATAGGGATGACTTATAAGGTTGATGCTGGAACAACAATGGCAACAATGCAGGAAGTGCATGGATAAACTAGAACATTTGTTCATTCTTGTCTAAAACAAAAATGAAATAGGAAAGGGAGCCTTATAACCATGGTTAACAAGGGAAAATAGGGATAGCATTTGATCTGAAGAGGAGACATAACAATTGGCCTGAAAAAAGCACTGAACCTGACAACTGGGATCAGTTTGGAACACGACAAAAGATAGTCAAATAATTAATTAAGGGAGATGGGAGAACAAGAATGAGGGTAAACCTGCAGGGAACATGGAAATTGACTGTAAATGTTTCTCTAGAAAAATGGAAAGAAAAAGATTGGTTACAACAAATATAGGCCCTTTACAGTCAGAAACAGTGGATTGTGCAATGAAAAACATAGAAATGGCAAAGCAATTGAACAAATACTTTGGTGTTGTCTTCTCAGAGGAGATTTACGTAATTTCTCAATTATAGTAAAACCAAGGAACTGAAGGAGATTAGTGTAGTAGGGAAATGATGTGAGTGAAATTGGTAGAATTTATTCTGATAAATCCTCAGACCCGATGGTCTACATCCCACAGATATTAAGGAAGTGGCCCTTAAGGAAGGGCAAGCATATTTGTTCATTTTCCATTGTCTTTTGGCATTGTCTTTCGATCAGTTTCTGTGGCTTGCAAAGCAGCTAATGTAACCCTTCTTAAATAAAGAAGAAAGAAAACAAGGAATTAATGAATGGAAAGCTGCACATTGGGAATGGTGAAAATGCTAGAGTACATTATTAAAGGTCTAATATGGAAAATGTTGCCAGTTAAGGAAAGTGAGAGGCTCAGCAAGGCCAGAAGTCCTTGTACTCCATTCAATGAAAGGAACTGTGTAGGCAGTAAAGAAAGCTGTATTTCATAATAGGAGAAATTGAGTACAGGAGCTGGAATGCCTTATTGCAATTCTATAGTGCCTGGGAGAGACCACACCTTGAGTATAATGTACAGTTTTGGTCTCCTATCAGTGGCAAGATGTTCTTGTTTAGGTTTATCAGACTGATTCCAGGATTGATGTATGAAAATAAATTTGGATAATAGGGTTCATATTCATGAGAGTTCAGTAGAATTATTGAAAATCTTCTCGTGATGGGACTTGATTGAGCACGTTTAGGAAAGAAGTTTCTGATGAGGGGAAAGCCTTGAACCAGGGGTCATAGCCTACTTTCATGGGCTAGGCCATTTCAAACTAAGATGAGGAGAAATTTATTTTCCTAAAGCGGTGAACATTTCTGATCCAGAACTCAGGTGGAGGGCAGTCAAATCATAAAATATATTCAAGAAAGAATAGGCTATAGTTTTACTCGCTCTAGGGTTTAAGGGATATGGGAAGAAAACAGAAAAAGAACATAAGACTAGATGATCAGCCATGAACGTGTGGAATGGTGGAGCAAGCTTTAAATAACACCCACATATCAAATGTGGACTTGCCCAATAAGAATTGCTCCAACTATAAGCTCCCGAGTTCCTGCTTAATAATGTTGTAATTTGCCTTATTTCAATTTAGTGCCTTTGTGTAAGGTCCAGCCTCCTCCCTATTCAAAACAATCTTAAAACCTATGTAGTTGTGATCACTTTCCTCAAAATGCTCTTCCACTGAAACACCACTCACCTGACCTGGCTAATTTCCCTATGCAAGATCTAATAAGTTCTCTTCTCGGACTATCCGATTACCCTTTAAAAAAAACCCTCTTGGATACACGTAACAAATTGTGCCCTGCAGAAATATCAAAACCCAAGAACCCAAGAGTTCCCAGTCGTGTCCCTCCTGCACCATGTTTTCACAACAGTCAACACGTCATTGTCTTAAGAACAGAGCCAGGCATTAAGTTAATTTGCTATTCCCACAATACTCCTTGCATTTAAATAAACACTCTTCAGCACATCAGCTTCTCCTCTCCCTGCCTGCCTTTTCATTAGACTGACTGGTCTAACTTCTACATTCCCATCATTCCTTCCAAATTCTGACATACTACTCTGGTTCCCAACTCCCTGACACTAATCTTATATTGCTTGGAACTTTTAAACTGAAGAATTATGGGCCTGTCCCACTTACGCGACTTTTTCGGCGACTGCCGGGACCTGTCATAGGTCATTGCAAGTTACCAAAAATTTTCAACATGTTGAAAATCCAGTGGCGACCAGAACAAGGTATGACTCTTTGGGTGACTACTCACGACCATACAGGCCTCACCCGCGACATGTCGCCGGGGTGTCGCCTGTATGGTCGTGAGTAGTCTCCTCAGTCGCCCAAAGAGTCGTAGCATCTTTCTGGTCGCCGCTGGATTTTCAACATGTTGAAAAATTTCGGCGACATGCAACGACCTATAACGGGTGTCGCGTAAGTGGGACAGGCCCATAAGTGTCTGCTCAAATTTGATTAGATTTTGCAACGTCTTTTTTATTTTTTATTTTTCATTTTATTAGAAGTAAGTACAGGAATATGGCACCAAGGTGCCTAATATATATTGACATATTACATTTTATGTACAGCTTCTTATTTTGTTTTTTTTTTTAATAATGAAAAAGAAAGGGATAGATAATAAAAGATTGAGAAACATGTGATATATAGTGTGTGAGAAAGAAAAAAGTGTGAAAAGAGAAAGTTGAGAATGAAAAAGAGAAAAGAAAGAAAAGAAGAGTAGAAAGTAAGAGATTAAGGAGATTGTTATCAATATTCTTGACCATCCCTCACCCAATCCTGAAACAGTTAGTTTCTATGGTTTTGAAGCACCATATGCTTCCAAAAAATCGACAAATGGAGACCAACTTGTTAAAAATTGGTCTGATTTATCTATTAGGCGGAATCGCATTTCCTCAAGATGTGCAGTGTCCAACATGTTTGAAATCCACATTTTAAGCGTTGGTATGGTTGTATTTTTCCAAAAGTTAAGTATACGTTTTTTTGCCATTATTAACCCATAATTTAAAAATAAATTTTGAGATGAGTTCAGTTTATTCCCATCTACCATTACTCCAAATATAATAATTTCAGTATTAGATTCCATTTTAATCTTAAATAATTTTGTAAATATTTCAAAAATATCACTCCAGAATTTATAAAGTTTTATGCAGGAGACAAAAGAGTGTGTTATAGTTGCATTTTGGGATAGACATTTATCACAAATGGGGGAAGTATTTGGATAGAATTTATTCAGTATAGTTTTTGAGTAATATAATCTTTTTTTTTTTTAATTTAATTAAATTATATCTTACATTAATCAAACATTTGTGTATATATATCAAATACTTTTCCCATGTTTCCTTCATAATTTTTATCATTAATTCTCATTCCCACTCTTCTCTAAGTGTTTCTGTTGATGGTAAATCTATATTTAAAATACTATTATATAAATATGATATTAATTTCTGTGAATCAGCCTTAATATTCATTGCTTCTTCCAGTGGCTCTGAAGTTATGTTTTGATACCTTTGTATGTATTTCTTCATGAAGTCACAGATCTGAAGATATTTAAAATATTGGTTATTTTTCAGTTTAAAATTTAATTGTAATTGTTGGAATGATAACAGATTTCCCATTTCATACATATCACCGATCCTTTTAATTCCCATTCTTTCCCATTGATTATATGTTTTATCAATAAATGAAGGATTATTCACTATTGGCATTAACAATTATAGGTTTCTTAATTTTAAGGATAATTTTATTTGTTTCCAAATTCTTATTGTATCATGTATAATTGGGTTATTCTTATATATTGTGTTGTTCAGTTTTATCGTGGAGAAGAGGATCACTCCTATATTACAAGGAGAACAGTTCTCTTTCTCCATTCTTATCCATTCTGTCTGTTGGGTAGAACTGTCCAATCAGTAAATTATATTCTTAATATGCACTGCCCAATAATAATACAAAAAGTTCAGAAGTGAAAGTCCCCCAATGTCTTTTAGTTTGCACAAATGTTTTCTTTGGATTCTGTGTGATCTATAATCCCAGATAAAATTGGTAATATTAGAGTCTAGTTTTTTAAAGAAGTTTTTTGGTATATATAATGGTATAGATTGAAATAGGTATAATATATTTGTGGTAAAAAGATCGCTTTTATAGCATTTATTCTGCCTATTAATGATAATGGAAATGTTTTCCAGAATTTAATCGACGTGTTGAGTTTATTTAATAAAGGCATAAAATTGGCATTAAATAATGCTTTGTATTTTCTAGTAATTTGAATACCCAAATACTAAACATTTTCTGTTGCAATTTTAAAGGGAAATTTTAATAGGTGTGTAGATTCTTGAGGTTTTAATGTCATGATTTCACTTTTATTCCAATTTATTCTGTATTTATACCCATTCAATAAAATTCTCTCCCATATTAAATTTTTGTAATACTTTATATAAATACTGCCACTATACCTGATCAAATGCTTCCTCTGCATCCCGAGAAACAATTGATATATCTTCCTCCGTTTTATGTGAGTACATTATATTAAACAGGCGTCTCAAATTATTAAATGAACGTCTTTTGGGTATCAACCCCGTTTGATCAGGATTCATCAATTTACTAATATATTTACTCAATCTTCTTGCTAAGGTCTTTGCTAAAATTTTCTGATCTGTATTTAAAAGTGATAAAACTCTATATGAGCCCGGTTCATCTAAATCTTTATCTTTTTTTGGTATACGCGTAATAGTCAATTCAGCTAATGTTTCTGGTAACTTATTTTCTTTAAAGGCATGAGTATATAAATTAAGTAAGCGTGGAGCCATTATCTCGTGAAATCTTTTATAAAATTCATTACTAAAACTATCTGGTCCAGGCATCTTACCATTTTTCAACAATGTTATTGTTTCACCTATTTCTTCAAGTGTAATCTGAGCTCCTAATTCTTCTTGTTCCGAAAGGTAAAGTTTTGGAAGATTACAGTTATCTAAAACATTTATAATTTTACTATCTTCTATTTTAGTTTTAGATGTATACAAATGTTGATAAAATTGAGCAAATCTATTGTTAATATCCTTAGGTAATGTTAGTAATTTACCTTTCTCTGATTTAATTTTAGTGATAGTATTTTCCTTTACTTGTTTTTCAATTGACGAGCTAAGAGTTTATGTGGCTTGTCACCAAATTCGAAATGTTCCTGTTTTGTGATTTGGAATAATCTTATTACTCTTACCAATAAAATTCGATTAAGTTTAAATTTCAGTAGTATTATCTTATTATGTTTATCTGTAGTTGGATCTTTGGCATTATCTAACTCTAATTGTCTAATTTCTTGTTCTAGCATCTGTTGTTCTGCCTTATTATTTTTATTTTGAAAAATTTGATATGAGGTTATAACTCCTCTGATAAATGCCTTGAAAGTTTCCCATAGTAAAGAAGGTGAAATACCTGGTGTTTCATTTGTCTCAAAAACATTTTTAATTTGTTGTTTTAAATATTTATAACCTTGTGGGTTACTTTAGAATTTGTGTGTTAAACCTCCAAAAAGATTTTTTACCCGGCATTCCCTCAAATTTTAATAGAAAAGTCAACGGAGAATGATCTGAAATAATACTGGTGTGATATGAAGGATTAGTTGTGTATGGAATTAATTTTGTATCTACTAAAAAATAATCAATTCGTGAATAAGTTTTATGTACCGATGAGTAAAACGAATATTCCCTTCCAGTTGGATTAAGCAGTTCTCCATACATCTATTATATGTATTTTTTATATATGTATTTAGAAGTATATTAGTCTTAGATTTGAAGTTACCCCTCCTTTGTTTTACTGATTTGTCTAAATATGGACCTAAAACGCAATTAAAGTCCCCCCCTATTATTACATTTGGGTAATTAAACTCTGATATTATATCTATAATTTTATTAAAAAATTGGGGGTTATCAAAATTCAGAGCGTAAATATTTATCATAGTCAGTGGAGTTGAATAAATTTCTCCCGAAACTATAATATACCTCCCTCTTTATCCGAAATAGTATTCTTTAATTTAAATGGTATACCATATTTATGGCAAAGTTATTTATTGCTGCTTTTATTTTATTTACATTAACAATTATTTTTCTACTGTATGCTTATATTTTGTAGAGATGAAAAATTATTTCACAGATATCTGCCATCAATGGCCAACACCAATAACTCTGATGACAAATGAAGGAAGGCCATTGAAGAGAAACCAAAAATGGTTCGGTCTCAGATTTCACCCTGAGGTACTGCAGCATCAAAGTCCTGGAGTTGAGATGGTTTGTTTGTCTATGTCTTCTCCAAGAGTCGCCTTCTTGTCGTGGTGGAGAAACGTGTGTGTGGATCCTTAAAGCTAACCCTCTGGAGCGATGCTCCTGCCATGGTCATCCATGATGGGCAGGTCAAGGGAGAAGTTCCTGACAAAGCACAGCCCTAGAAGAAGGCCTCAAAAATGAAAAAGGTGAAGGATAGTGGCTGACCAGCGAGTGAAGCACCACAATGTCTGAGAAGGCAGAGGAAGACTGCAATAGAGTGAGATTCCCAAATGTCATGGTGTCCATGTCATTAGACCGGGGTCAGTCTCTGTCAAGGACCGTGTGTGACTGTTAAGCACCAGTCTCCTCATGTTAAAAAATGTCAGGCACAGGCATCCACCTGGAGGGACATAAAGTCTGTGGCTCCAAGATCAGCCCCTTCCATATCTCAAGACTTACAGAAAGGAGCCATCAGGAGGACAATCATACCTGACCTCGAGTGATCGCCAATGATGATGATGATGGTTTCCAGTGATTGCAATTGTCTTCCAATGTGCCGTGTAGTCAGTGAAGAATTTCCCCTGATCCTGTTGACTTCAATTCTCTGTGCTCAGGCACTTGATCACTGCTCTTCCATTGTCAGGTTCATTCTCCCCTGACCTCTGGAATTCAGCTATTCCGTTCATGTTTGGCCCAATCTTTCATGGGGTGAAATGGGCCCAGGGGAATCTAGATGGCATTGTTGATTACTTGTGAGTAAAGGTTGTTTGGTATTGATGACACCATTCGTTCTACAATTAATTTTACTATTCTCTTGCCCTACCTTTAATACTTGTAGCAAACTGTAAATGAGCGATGATTACAATAAGCATTAATAATACCAAATGTAATTTTATAAATATTAGGATTGCCAAAGTTTTTTGTATTACACCTGTTTGTTTCTATCATATACTCGTTCTCATCAGCTCACTTCACTGGTGAAGATAAAATAAATATGCCTGAAGTGTCTTCCACCAGTGGGGACACTCTACTCGGATGTCGGTTTTTGAAGTAGCCTCTAAAATAACATTTACCTGTCTGTGAAATTCCCTTTATCACTCCGAACATCGTGAATTACTCAGATCAGGTAGCAGCTGTGACATTGACAACCAATTAGTAAGGATGCTAAACGGTTGACAATAATCTCCTTTCAGTTAATATTTTATCTTCTGGAGACATTCTCGGAAGTACTTATATTGGAATACGTCCTGATGTTGAGGCAATGTCTACAATTTTCAACAATATCTAAGGCATGATCTGGAATGTTTGAGATCATCCTAAATTTGTTGCAGATGGTTATTTGTCACTTGCTTTGTATCTGACTCAGTGTTATACACCACCGCGTGATCTCTGCTGGCAGAATTCACTATGTGAGCTGCTAAATGTTCATTACTTTTTAACTATTAATAGGCTAAAATGGAGTTTCTCATTTTCTTCCGTTTGCTGAGTGGATTTATATAAATAGAGCCACGCAGATGCAGCAAAGTTTGATATCCAGCTGTATTCTGTAAACTGAACTTTAACAAGAGAGTGAGCGGATAAACTTGACCCAGCGCCCACATTGCAGGGGGAGGGGGTGAAGAAATTAATAATGGAAACCATTGCGATCCAAGATGAGCAGCAGAGACTCAGTGTAAATGTGCAAATGTTGACAGAAAATGTGACTGTACTCAGCTGTGCTGCTTCCCACAGTAACATTACTTCCCACAGCGTCTGGGTTGAGCTATGAAGATTTCAGTTCAGCAATGTGGTAATATCACTGAACTATTAAATTAAGCCTATGATCTCAAGTTAACAGCACAGCATTAAGGTTGCTGCCTTACAGTGCTTTCACCACCATAGACCAACTACGGGTGCTGTCTTTACAGAGTTTGTACGTTCTCCTCGTGACCGCATGGGTTTTCTCTGAGATATTCGGTTTCCTCCCACACTCCAAAGACGTACAAGTTTGTAGGTTATTTGGTTTTCTATAAATGTAAATTGTCCCTAGTGTATGTAGGGTAGTGTTAATATGCAGGGATCGCTGGTCAGCGTGGACACAGTGGGCCAAAGGGCCTGTTTCCACACTGTATCTCTAAACTAAACTTTGAATTCCACCACGCAAGATGAATTGAGTGAAATAACTAAGGTGTAAAAAGAAAAAATAGTACTGTTAATGGGTACAATAAAATAACCAGATTTCTATAACCCCACATGATTCACCAGGGCATGTTGGGGAATTTCATGCAATTTGGTCTGAATCTGAGTTCAGACCCACAATATCATATTTCTTCAATTCCCTTTGAAATGGCTGTATGACCTACTCAGTTCCAGTGCAATTACATATAGACAAGAAATGACGACCTTCCCAGTGATCCCTGAATTCTAATTGTGTAATTTTGTTCTAATGTCTTTTTCCAGGATATTCCTTCGCATTGTCTTGTGGAATTTATGTGATTTGTGTATAATTTATAATTGTCCATGTTGTCTGGGTCTATGTGCCTGTGACATTGCTGCAAGCACAATTTTCATTGTACCTGCACCTCACGGTACCTGTGCATATAACAATAAGCTCAACTTGATTTGATTTGGGTTGAAATATTAAAATTAATGCTGGAATATTAGTACTGATAAATGGAGCAGGCAGTTTTTGCAACTGTAGAGAGGACATTGAAGGTACAATATTCCTCCCCAAATATTCTTCATGATTCCATTAATGAATGTGCTTGAGTTTCCAAAAATGAAATACTACTGTTACAGTGCCCCTTTCAAAGGCCTTTACATAGGACATGAGTATGCAGGAATAGTAAGATTAAACGAGAACTTACCAGTTTTAAGTTTGATCGTTATTTTATGAGGAGTAACGATGAGGGATTACGTGAAGAAGCCCCGCCTGGCGCTTGAACGGCATACTTCAAAGCAGCGGCATGAAAAACACAGAACATAATAGCCGGAGTAAGATAGTAAGGCTCAACATAGATTTAGAACTACCAGATGATCATTTATTTTATGAGGGTCGGGAGGGGAGGGCACGTAATCCCTCATCGTTACTCCTCATAAAATAATTATCAAACTTCGAGCTGGTAAGTTCTTGTTTAATCTTACTATTTTACTTCGGAGTCACGTGAGTGACTACGTGAAGATTTTGAAGCTTCTGTGTTTTTTATGTCATAGAGTCATTCCATACGACAGTCCGGCTAGGTCAACACATAAATGAGTAAATAACCTTTTACCAGATCAGTTTTAGTTTATTTTCACAAATCTTTTAATGATAAAAGAACAAATAATAACCCCTTTTTTACATCTGGGGAAAATCACTACAAAGTGATAAAAGATATAAGTGATAACATAATCGATAATATAAATCGGTAGTGAAACAAAGCAGGTGATTATAGTGAACCCAACACGCGTGTCCAAAGCCTGTCATTGTGAGAAGAGGTTTATCGTAGAACTTTGAAAAAGTTTCTTCTTTACACCACCCTGCGGTTTCTAAAATGTGTTCGAGTGGTACGTCCTGTAACTTCGCCGCGGACGTAGCTGCTGCCCTGGTGGAGTGAGATTTGAACACATCAGTGTCTACTCCTGCTAAAAGTAACACCTGTTTTAACCACCTTGAAATTGTTTGTACTGATGCTTTTGTGTGTAGTTTCTTATGCGTAATCATTAACGCTTTTTCATCACCTCGAAGACTCTTGGTAACTTTTATATATTGAGTCAAGTGTCTAACTACACACAACGTTGGATCAATAGGGTAAGCTTGAAACATTACCTTCGCTCCAGTTCTCCCTGGTCTGCTTTGTTTGATCAGATCATAAACGTAAAACACAATGTTATCTGAAGCCACATGCATACAATCTAAACGTAGCATTTGCAATGTTTGTACTCTTTGTGCTGATACCAATGCCATTAACATTACTAATTTAAATGTTAACTTTTCCAATGATATAACTGTGATTGGAGTCCATTGCGTAAGCAAAGTAAGTACAATGCTGACATCCCAAATTTCTGTATATCTTGGTTTGGGCGGATTTTTGTTAAAAATTCCTGAAATAAATCTGGATATTAATGGATGAGATCCAATTGATTCATGGTCAGAAATTTGTCCTAAATAGGATGATAAAGCACTACGCGCACTATTAATGGCACTATAACTCAAGTGCTGCTCAAAATACAACTCAGCAAGGAACTCCAATATGTTTGAAATGTTCACAGTATGATAAGATATATTTGATTGTCTACAAAAAACTTCCCATTTCTTTATATGTGTCATATGTTGTTTCTCAGTACTATCTCCCAATGATGAGTCTATAACATCCATGGTTCTATCCGACAATCCAAGCCCTTGTAATGGTCTGGTCAAAACCTGCAGATTAACAAATTCATATAAACATGTAATGGATTCATTTCTTTTGTTACTGGTTTTATTAACAAATCACTGCAGCTAGGAATTGACATATATGGTTCCTTAATCATATTTAACATCAACGGGAACCATGGTTGTGTGGGCCAATTTGGAATCACCAACAGTCCTGTGGCAGAATCTTGTTCTATTTTCTTCAGACATTGCCAAACCAGAGCAAATGGAGGGAAAGCATAAAAGAACATATTTCCCCAATGTAGCGAAAAAGCATCTACTGCTACTGCATCTAGATCGGGTTCCCAAGACACATATTTAGGTAATTGATGTGATTTATCTTGATGCAAACAGATCAATGTCTGGTAACCCATACCGAATCACAATTTTACTGAAAACTTCTGGGTTCAACATCCATTCTGTGTTGTCTTTAAACACCCTTGATCTGTTGTCTGCCACCACATTGTCTTTACCTAGGATATAACTTGCTGAAATCCAAATTTGGTGCTTAATACACCATTGCCATATCTGATTGATTTGGAGTGATTAATATATGCAAAGCTGTCTTATTGTCTAATTGGTACATTTCTTTTTTGTAGAACAATCTTTTAATCCATAAAATGCCCCCAATAACTCCAAATAATTAATACCATATGTTTGGACAGGACAGTCCACCTGCCCCCACAGCTGGTAAATGTATCTGTCGCCCCCCCATCCGAGAGCACTTGCATCTGTTTGTAAAAATACTTCAGGCTGCTGTATTAAAATGTTTTTAGCAGCATGTGCAACATTTTCAATCCACCATTGCAATTCCAATAAAGCTTCTTTTGTTAATTGCATAGGCCTATCAAAATGGCCTGCTCGCTTTTTTAAAGCTCGTATTTTGTCCCTTTGAAGGTTTTGGTAATGTAATGGACTAAATTCCACTGCAGGAAATGCTGCTACTAGTTTACCAATAACCTTCTCGGATGGAGGGATAAGGTTTGTGAATGAGGCCCCAACATACCGTTGAAATATCAACAATCTTGTTCGTTGGCAAAGTTACTAACATAGTAACTGAATTAATCACAAAACCTAAATAGTTAATTGTCTGTGCTGGCTGCAGCTTGGACTTAATTGGATGAATCAAGAACCCTAATTTTTCAAATAAAGTTTTCGTTGCTGAAGCCGATTTTCCAGCTGATTCCTGATTATTACTGACAATTAAAATGTCATCCAGATAAGCCATAATGATGTGCTTTTGTGCTCTAATTGCGCTAAAGCTGGTTTCAACAGTTTTGTGAAGAGCCTGGGAGCTGAACTTAAGTCATTAGGTAGTGCTTTAAATTGCCACAGCTGTCCCAGCCAATTAAATTTTAAATACCTTCGAAAAAATCGATGTATTGGTACTGAATAGTACGCATCCTTTAAATCAATTGTAGCCGTATAACAACCTGCTGATATCAAATGTCTTGCAGTGTTGAACGTTTCCATCTTGAAATGTTTATACTGGACAAATGTATTAAAGTTTGTAAGGTCCAGAATAATTCTACAACCACCATCTTTTTTATTTCTTGGAAAGATATTTGACACAAATTGGTGTTGATGCTCAACAGTTTTTTTCAATAACACCTTTTTTAAACAATTTGTCAATTTCCACATTAATTTCTGCTTCCTCAATAGCAGAGAACATGAAACCATAAGTAGGTTTATTTTATACTGGAGAATCAACACCTTCTTTAAATGTTATTGTAGCTCCTGAAACTGTTTGTAAAATAAACCGGTCAGATGTGATGGAAAGCCATTCATCATAGAACATTTGTAACCTCCCACCAACTGGAGATTCGTCCACAGTTTCTTTAAGAACAGAATAAAGTTTTTGTACCTCTCCATATGAACGTGGTGGTCTCCTTCTCCCCGTATACGGGTGAACATTAGGCTGTGTTGGATGGTAATATTTTCTTATCATATTCCTGCCTCTGTTTCGAAAATCAAATCCCCTTCTTGATGTATAGTACCTTTTTTGTCCAAAAACGAAAGGTCTCATGTAGCTAATAGATTTAGCCTCTTCATCCATCTCTCTTATTTGTTTAGGCAGGTTTTCTCCGAATAGATAACCAGGAGATTGAATACCACTTGATCGACACAGACCTGCAAATCTAGGATGAGATATGGGCCGAATCGCAATTTTCCTCATGCAATTAATTTCATAAAAGGAATTGCACAATAAGCCCAATGTATCTCTTTGGATTTTGATCATTTCTGACCCTTCCATTTGCTTTCCAAAAGCAGTAATGGCAGCTGAAATCAGTTTGAGGATTCTTTGAAACCTTATTTCTTGTCCTCTCATGACTGATGTCATAGGTGTCCATATAGTCGGATTCACCGTAGGTACCTTCAATGAGGTGCAATTTTCCGGTGTTTTATATAATTCTGTTGTTTCAGCCATCACAGAATCTTGAAGTTGGTGAGATACCATATAATTAATACTGGCAGCTAGGTTTTCTTCCATAGCCTCACCACTTCCTTCACGTATAGCAAAATCTCTTGCCATATCAGGCACATATGGCATTTTCTTTTTTATTTGTGGTGTGCACTCATAATCCACATCACCACTTTCAGGGTCTGACTTTTGCAGCCCTGATACTCCTGGAACTTCATCAAATGAGACTTCCTCCTCCAAAAATTGTTTTAACCCTTTACAGGTAAAGCTGTACACTAAAATGTTGATTCAGTGAGTCTACACTGTAATAGCGCGGGCCTATGGGACAGGTCGCGCCAGCAGCACCTGGGATAGGGCAGCTTCATGTGTAATAATGCGGGCCTATGGGAGGCCGCGCCAGCAGCGCCTGATACAGGGCTGTTTAATTTGTGACATTGCCGGCCTACGGGAGAGCAGCGCTAGCAGCGCCTGATACAGGACTGTTTCATGTCAAAAAGCGCCGGCCTCTACAAGAGGCGGCGCCAGCAACCCCTGGGACAGGGTTGCTCAAGTTCACACATATGTCTGCTACGCCCACGGAGTCGGGAGATGATTCTCCACCGGGGCTGGATAGCAAGGCCCACGGAGTCGGGGATGATTCCTCACCGGGGCTGGATAGTGCGTTTGAAACAACTATCCCAAATGCAGCAACTGTTGCATACAGTGCTACAGCAGGGCACACGCCAACAGGAGGAGTGTCAGCGCCACCCTGAACAAAAAGGCGCCAGCAGTATCTAGTAGAGAACTGTTTGATAGTACCTTCATAGATGAGGATTAGTTCTGACACCGACTCTGATGGTAGGTTGAGACAGAAGTTCCACGTCGGCAGGCCGCACCAGCAGCTCCATTTGACAGAGCTAATATAGGTCTCCCTCTTGGAGGCAGAGACCAAGACGGGTCAGTATCCTGCTGACACTGAGTCTCAGGGTATGGCCGTGGGGCATACCCCAAGGGATGAAGGACACGTGTCAAAGGTACCTTTTTTCCAGACAACAAAGTTGCCATCCCAGCAGAATATTCTATTTGGGTATAGGTCCAATGGGTTTTTATCAGTATAGGTATCCTGCGACCTGCGGCAGTGCCTGTTTATGGCTGCCTACGAATCGCCCTCTCTGAGGAGGGAAGAGCAAAAGGTCAAGATATAACTGACTCCAGGCTCTAAAGAAGTCAATAGAACATACTGAAGCACATATGTGCCGGCAGTGAACAGCGCCAACAGGGGGATGTGAGAGCCAGCCGCCGAATCTGTTATTCAGGTAGGCCTATTCAACAGAGGAAGAAAGCCTGGCAGACGAATCAATAAAGGTCAACGGCGGGCAAAGGTCATCGTTTCAGAATGCACCCCAGGTGCTCATCGGCAGTAGGCGGTTCACTGGAGCTCGGGGCAGCGTGATAGCTCAGAATTTCCACGCACCTTACCAACCCTACTGAACAAAATGGGTCTAGCACTTCCAAAACATGGGTAAGTGCACCGTTCACAAGTTATAATATTTACATTTGTTTGTACAACACACAAAGGATAAAAACATCTGGTTGAGGCACAGTAGTAGCATTCCAAGCAAGTTTGGATTATGGTCAGGGTTAGTTTTTAAAGTTAAGGTTCAGAAATCAGGCAAACCACATGCAAACCACACATGGAATAAGGCAGGAGAGGCATGTTATTATGAAAAATGGAGAGTGCCGGGCATATGAACTTTCCGAATATAAAAACTTATTTTTCCTGACTAACAACAGATTCATAAGGGTCTCAAAGATCCATGCTATGCAATTCCCATTACAGAGGTTATCAAAGACAATATAACTGTACTAATAACAGTAAAACATTGCGGAATGGGATAAACTGTTCGTTGATCATTGGGATTTACCTTTAATTATTAATTAGCCTTGACTCTGCCCTGTGGCAAGAGATTGGAGTTAATAGCAACCTGTTATAAAACTGACTTATATTTTCATCAAGAGTAATTGGCAATATAGTATCTGTGTCTCAGCTGAGCAAATCAAGGAACTGATAGTGTGTAAGTAGCAACCTCTCAAAGGACAATTAGACCATTGTTAACAACCTTATGCTATTGTCAGCTGAAGCTACCTCAGTCACAATGATGAAAAAACAGTATTCAGTATTGCTGAACATGATAATAAACTAATTTGAACGTGAACTTGAACTTGAAACTCGCTCCACTAGTTTGGTCGGTCAAATTCAGTTATACAAACTGATGCAAAGGACTCTAAGGTGAGAAGGTCTGAATACCATCTCTAGTTGGAGGTATTGCAGATTTGCATGAGTTACCAATTCTTCAATTGTTGGTATCAACTAAATATATACACTAGATGCACTCCATGGGTAAGGGGCTATTGAGCGAATATACATATTCAACTTCAAGTTGCTACACTACAGTGGTGACATATGTTAGTCACATGGCAATCAAGTAAAAGTATCCTGTAATAATTACCTAATCTCCTTTGCCACTGGTGTATCATCCAGTTCAGATCGATGACAACACAGAATAGGTATTGGATCTCAAAGTATTATGAAAGTATGGTTCAATGCTACATCGAATATGGACATGTTGGTGCATGTTTATTCACTGATTGCAAAAATATGTGGCACAACAGTGCGGAGAAATACATTCTCGCTACAAAAGGAGGAATGTTCTTTTAAGTCTTCCTCCATTTTGTGCCTCATTAGCCGGGTCTTAAAACAGTCAGCAAGACCTCGCTTGGGTTCGTACTGTCGGACTGGCTAAGATGCCATGTTGCCTGCTTCATTAGGCATAATAATACAACGGTATACAGTTATTCCAAAAAACAAAAACTTGTTGGTTTAAAGTGTGGTTCAGGAGACCGGCCTTTGCATAATAAAACAATTATTGACTTACACATTTTGAATGGATTGACTTATGGCTCAGGTTGTCACATCAAGCCATGAATGTGCTCACTGCAGAGTGCAGGGATAGCACCCAAAAAAGCAGTACATTCCTATTGAGGGGATTGGAAGTGATTTTGTTTAAATGTTAACGTTACATTTAATATGGTACAGATTACTGACATTTTCTAGTTCATTCTTAAATGGTATTTCACAATAATTCAGTTATAGATATACTACAGCTGCAACAAACGGGAACTACTCTGTCGGGTTCAACCCGGATATCGAGTTGTTAGTATTTGCAATTGTCTCTCTAGCTTCCTGCAAATGCCCTCAGATATATCTGATCAGGTCCAAGAGATTGGCCTACCTTCATATCATAAGGACCCTCGGCACCTCCTCGACCGCATTACTGACTGCCCTCAAGACCCTTCCATTGACTGTACCAAGTTCCCCAGTCCTCATGTATTTCTCATGGTAAAAACTGAGGAGAAATACTTATTGAGGACCCTACCCATCTCCTGAGGATCCACACAGAGTTGACCTCTTAATTTCTGAGGGGCCCCATTCTCTCTCTGGTTACCTTTTTTCCCTTGTTATACTTATAAAATCCCAATATTGCCAGTCTCTTCCAGCCCTTGTTACCAATATATTCCCTGGATAAGCGTGTGGTCAGTGCTAGGCTCCTGGATATTAACAGTAGCAGGACTCAGAGAGGCTAATATCATTGACTATTGTTGTGGTTTTCAATACTCAAATTAATTCAATCACGCAGAGAATTCGTCAAGAAGTTTAAACTTTTATTTGCAAACAAAAGTTGATTTTCACCACATCATCAAATCACGTGGCGCTCTCTGTCTCCTCTTCCCCCGCTACAAACAAAGGATCGTCTCATTTTATACCATTTTCAAATCAACATGCCCCACCCCTGTTACATTTCCCTATCCAATCATTTGCCAACATTCCCTCATTACCAGCCAATCACTTACTCCCACTTATCCCCTCCTTCCCAGTACATTTCCACATTTGCAACTGATGTAGGTGTCACATGTCTCCCCTTTATGGCCCCTTTACTAGCCTCTTGGCTTTGCATTCTTTGTTCTGAATTGCTTTATTTTAACCACGTGAAACCATAGGAAAGTGGTCTCAATTCTCCAAGATCGCTACTCAAAGATCGTCACCCAATTTATATATATAAGACATTGTTCCCGTTAAACTTTATGTCTTAAGAAAGAATGTAACTTCTTTAACTACACATCTAAATACAGGGATCTAATGTATTTAATCCTAAATAAAACACAATATATATCCCAGATGATCTCATTATAAATCATATTATTAATTAACATTATCTTGTATCACAACCCTTAAAATATAGATTTACTCTGTCTTTACAAACTCACATCTCCTATCTTCCCAGCACACAATGGTCATATAAATGTCCCACTTGTTTAATGATAATGTTTTCTTGGCCTGCTCACACTCCCTCCCCTTTCTTGTTATCTCTAAGGGATGGAATTCAAGCCTCATCCTTGGGCCTCTTTATGGCTTTGTTTTTACACTGACAACATTTCTCAAGGGATTGTTACATCTACAGACCCACATCTCTGTCTCAAAGCCTAGTCACCTCAGGTTTGATAAACATAAGAAATCCAACATACAAAGGTTACATATTCCTCACCCATCACATTTTGCCCTTCACATATATTTCCTCTCATCCCAACAAGAGTATAATTAAACGTATCAAACTTAATACAGAATCCATTATTATTCCAGCCTTGTGGTCTTGGATGTGTAAACGGTCCATAAATCTTGAGTCATGTCATTACAACACTTCACAAGAATGTAACATCGAGAAAGAGCAACTGACCTATGACCAAATGGTCTGAGAGGCCCCCACTGCCTAATCAGACTTTTAAATACAGATTATATAAGATACATTTAATATAGAAGATAATATTTACTATATATTCAAGGGTAAGTGGTAAATCTCTTTGTTAAGGAGTTGGCCATTATTTGGCACTTAAGTGCACAGATATTCCTTGACATTTATCAGCGTTTGAATGTCAAGAGTCAAGACAAGAGTGTTTTATTGTCATATGTCCCGGAAGGGACAATGACATTCTTACTTGCTGCAGCACAACAGAATATGTGAATATGTAAACATTGTATATAATGGGGGAAAAAAGAAAAAGTTCAATAAATAACAAATATAGGGCAAAGAACAAATAATAATAATGTTGCCTAGAACCTGCTGCAGACAACTATGGTGTGCTTCTTTTGTCAAGGAGTTGAAGATGGTTGGATTCAAGCAGGGGCGGAAAACATGGGGGGGCCAGAGGTGACACGCCCCCCCCCCCCCATGTTTTGAGAGGTGGGGGACATCCCCCCCAAGTTTTTGTAATCCGGATTTTAAAATCTCCGCTTTCTACGAGACAGTGCAGGGACAGTGCAGGTGGGACTGCAGCTCGAGGGCGCCGATTGGACGAGAGAGACATCAGTCAGCAGGCAAAGGGGGGTGGGACATGATGATTCAGCGCGATGATTGGAGTAGGGAGAAGTGGGTGGTGGGGGAGTGCCCTCCCCCCCACATGGGTGGCCAGAGAGGTCGGGAGTCAGACGGGAGCTGTACCCCCAGGCCCACAGCCAGCGCAGAGAAGCAGCGCTAAACCCAGCTCAACTCTGCCTGGTTAACCTGCCTGGGCTTGCGGGAAATATGGGCAGCGCGGAGAAGCAGCGCTGGTGTCCTGTCAGTCCAGTCAGGGCTGTAGTTAACCCGGCGAGACAGGCAGAAGTGAACTGCATTTAGCGCTGGATTGAGCCTCCGAAGCCCCGCGCACGTGTGTGTGAGTGTGCGCATGCGCACGCAGCTGCCAAGAAATTGTGTCCCCCCTGTCCCCCTGTCCCCTCCATGTTTTGATAGCGAGTTCTGCTCTTGGGTTCAAGAGACTGCCCTGAGGAATGCCTTGGGAGTGGGTTGACTGGTCAGGAACACTGCGGATGACACCTTCCATCATTCTGATGATCACGAGAAACTGTGTTATGGCTCTGAATGAAACACATGGAGAACAGAGCAGTAGCACAGTTAGGGACGGCACAGTGGTGTAGCTGGTAGTGCTGCTGTCTCGCAGCGCTTGAGACCCGGGTTTTTTCCTGACGTTGGGTGCTGTCAGTGTGGGGTTTGTATGTTCTTCCTGTGATTGTGTGGGCTTCCTTGGGGTGCTCAAGTTTCCTCCCACATCCCAAAGATGTGTGGGTTTGTAGATGAATCGTCCTCTGTAAATTGTCCTTGTGTGTCGGCAGTAGGAAAGTGGGGTAACATAGAACTAGTGCAAATATGTGATCAATGGTCAGCATTTTTATGGTGGGCCGAAGGGCCTGTCTCCATTATGTATCTCTAAACTAAACTAAAGCTGTATATATAACAAATGTGTATTGAGAACAACAGTTAGATACATTTAGATGTAGCATGTTGGAAAATCTCCTGCTCATAGAACATGGCGGTTTTTAGGCACATAGATAACAACAGATGATTAACTATAGTTCCAATTGTTATAAATATGTAGTTTACTTAAATATTTTTAGGTCATAGAGTCATACAGTGATACAATGTGGAAACAGGCCCTTCGGCCCAACTCGCCCACGCTGGCCAACAATGTCCCAGCTACCCTAGTCCCACTTGCCTGCAACTTAGTCCATATCGCTCCAAACCTGTCCTATCCATGTACCTGTCTAACTGTTTCTTAAACAATGGGATAGTCCCAGCCTCAACTACCTCCTCTGGCAGCTTGTTCCATACACCCACCACCCTTTATTACCCATCGGATTCCTATAAAATCTTTTTCCCTTCACATTGAACCTATGTCCTCCAGTCCTACTGTGGGCAAAAGACTCTGCTTCTACCCAATCTATTTTTCTCATAATTTTGTATACCTCTATAAGATCTCTCCTGATCCTTCTGTACTCCATAGAATAGAGACCCAGCCTACTCAACCTCTCCCCATAGCTCACATCCTCTAGTCCTGGCAACATCCTCGTAAATCTATTGACATGTATTTACAATACGAGTACATCTCAACTGACCAGATACAACTAACTATTTAAAAACCTTTATTTGTAATTCAGACCCAAAGCAGACTTCTTTTGCCACTGTGACGAGGATGGCTCTCTGAATATACAAACACCCCAAATATTGATCATCAGAATTGAAATGCTATAACTGTGTGTCAAGATGGTGATATGGACTTCTCCCTGATATCATTCCACGGGTTTTAAACAGAGAAATATATTTATAGTTGCCCTGTGTGATTTACAATAGTGCATTCTCAAATGTCCCATGCCTAATGGCTCATTTCAATGTTCATGAAGTATTGAAAAGCATTGATAAGCAATAGTATTTTATTTTTTTCAGAAGAGGTTGTAATAATTCAGAAGAGGTTGGAAGGTATCCTTGTCCTAGTTTGAAAACATAGGACATTCTTAATGTTTGAGGGTGGCACAGCAGTGCAGTGGTAAATTCATTATCCAAAGTTATCCATCTTAAAACATTTTGTCATTTATTCAGTTTAAGTTGTCTGGTAAGATTGAACCAGGTTTCTAAAGTAAATATTGTTATTGGATCAATTATACTCCTGATATGTCCAGGAAGCGCTTTTTCTCCCAAGAGTGTTTGGATGTGGCAGTCAGGGATATATGTCTCAATCTCTTTCCACCTAGCTATATAGCTGTCCCCACACCAATTAATTAGTGATCGAAGTTGGGCTGCATAGAAATATACCTATATCCTAAAATTTGGAAGTGCCATTCCACCTTTGTCCTTTGGAAACTGGAGTGTTGTGTATCGAATTCTGGCCTTCTTTCCTCCCCAAATAAATCAAGATATTCATTTATCCCATTCCATGAATTGTTTTAATGGTATCTCTGTTGGCAGGGATTGAAACAAGTACAATAACCTTGGCAAAATATTCATTTTCACCACATTTATCTTACTACTAAAATCCATTGGGTAGGTGGACCATATTTCTATATCCTTTCTTATATTTTGGTTGATGTGATTCTAATTGGCCCCATACAACATTGATATATTTGTTGTTATATGTACCCCTAGGTATTTGATTGATTTTGAATCCCATTTAATATTATACTTTTGTTCGATTTCTTCTGGAGGAGCACAATTAACTAGGAGGGTTTGAGTTTTTGAAATATTCACTTTATGTCCTGCATAAAAATTAAATTTCTCTATTAACCCCATCATCCTTGGAAATGAGGTGTTTACCTCCGTGAGATACATCATTACATAATCTGCAAAAAGGCAAATTTTATGTTCAATGTCTCTTATAACTACTCCCCTCAGTTCCCTATCTTGACGAAACGCTTGAGCCAATGGTTCAATATATATAGCAAACAGGGTAGGGCTAAGACAACATCCCTGTCTCGTTCCTCTTCCTAACACAAATATCTCAGTTAAGGATCCATTCACCTTTACTCTTGCAATAGGTTGCTGGTAAATTGCTTTAATAACTTGAATTGAATCTTCGGTAAAGTCAAATCTTTCTAGTGTTTGATATAAGAATTCCCAATTAACCCTATCAAAAGCCTTTTCCGCATCTAGGCTTATCAGGACACTGCGCGTACTTTCCTTTGAATCTTGTGTATTATATGTAGGGTTCTTCTAATGCTGCCCTGTGTTTGTCTGCCTATTATAAAACCAGTCTGGTCTTCATCAATTAAATCTGACATGAACTTTTCAAATCATTTGGAGATAATTGAAGAATATAATTTATAGTCCACATTTAGAATTGATATCGGTCTGTAGTTGGTACAATTTTCCTGGTCTTTGTTCTCTTTGGGGATTAATGTTATAATTGCCTCTTTCCATGACGGGGGATGTACGACTCAACATTTAAAGAGTGGATGAAGAAAGGAATGACTGCATTTTGTACTGTTATTGAAAATGGAGACCTAAGAAGTTTTCAAGATTTGAAGGATAGATTTGCACTTCGGAACCAAGACTTGTTTAGATACCTCCGACTGAGAGATTATTACAATAAAAAAAGGAAAAAGGGAGGCACTAGAAGAAAATAATCCAGTGATAGAAGTGATAGTTAATGTGTATCATCAAAAAACATTAAGGATTATTTCTAAACTTTATCATAGTTTAATGGAATGTCAAGTTAAAACTACATTTTATGTAAAATTTAAGTGCGAAAAGGAATTGAACATTACAATCTCAGAAGAAGAATGGCATCATATGTGCAACACTACAGACATCGACTAATTCACAAAAATTGAGAGAATTTAATTGGAAAATTTTGATTTGTTTCTTTATTACGCCTAACATAAAAAGCAAGCAAATTCTAAGGCAGCAAACATGCTGGAGGCAATGTGGCCAAACAGATGCAAATCATGCACATATCTTCTGGAGTTCCCAAAAATAGAACCACTTTGGGACAGAGTGAATTCATAAATACAGTGGTGCTGAAGGAAGATCATTACTTGGTTAAAATCCTACTCACAGCTGGCAGAAATGCCATTACAAGAAACTGGCTTGCAGCAGACACACCCAGACTTAGACAATGGTTAGACATAGTACAGGAAATATTTGTCATGGAGAAAATGACATATTCTCTAAGATTGAAAGAAGACGAGTTTAACAGACAATGGGAAAAATGGATTAGGTATAGAAATAAAGACATCAACGCTGTATAATTTTATTGACAATAATGTAAGTTATTGGAAAATGTTTTAATAAGAAAATAGTTCTGTTTACTGCATCATTAATTGTAAACTGAACCCCCTCTGCACTGTTGTACATTTTACTGCATTGTTGTATGTTTTGTTGTTATATTTGTGTTTTATTTGTGTGTACATAAAAGCAATAAAGACTAAAGTGAAAAAAAAGCAAGTGTCTGTAGATCAAACATTTCTATTTCAATCATTACTGGTCACAAAGAACTGCCTAAGAAGAAGAGTAGCAAACTGTATATAAAATGCCATGGGCATGCATCAACATTTGTTGAAAAACATTATTATAAATTATGTAATAATTTCACTAAATATACTTCCAAACTGCAATTTGTGTGAGAAATTATACACTCATAATGATTAGATCCTTTAAAGGTTCTGATTAACAAGTCTATTTTATATAAGCAAATATGAGATAATAGAAAATCAAGGAAATAGAAAATTGGCTATAGAGAGTACAACCATAAGGATTGTTTTGTCATTAAAGCAGTTGTATTATATATTATGCATTGAAGTTACTCATTGTGTTTATAAGAAATTATCAAACCACCCTTTATCTGGGGTGGGAAAGTTAAAAGCTACAGGGCATAGCTTTAAAGTGAGAGCAGCAAAGTTTAAGGAAATTTGCAAATCAAGTTTATTTTTACACAGAGACTGGTGGGTGCCTAGAATGCTCTGCAATGGAGGTGATGAAAGGAGTGGCATTTAGGAGGCTTTTAGATAGGCTTATGAATATGCAGAGGATGGAAGGATATAGATCATGTGCGAACGGAGATTTGTTTAGTAACGTCAAAGGCCAACTTTGGGGGTATGAGAGAAGTCTCGCTCAAGTTGACTGGAGCAGGTTATTTGAGGGGAAAGGAACATCGGCCAATTGGGATGTTTTTAAAAGTGTACTGATGAAAGCTCACGAGGGAAATTGTACGTCCTCGTTAAAGTGAATGGCAAAGCAGGCAAATGTAAGGAAGGTTGGCTCACGAGGGAAATTGAGGTGTTGGTCAAAAACTAGAGGGATGCATGGTACAGGTATAGGCAGTTGGGATCAAGTGCATCCCTGGAGGAGTTTTGGGAGATAAGGAGTAAACTGAAAAAGATCAGAAGGACAAAAAGGGGTCAGGAGATAGCGCTGGCGGGTGGCATTAAGGACAATCCCAAAAGATTTTATAAGTACACCAGACCAAGTGCAGACCCATTGGCCGACTGCGCCCCAACACAAGATTCCACCACTCACCCATTCCCCCAATGCAACCCGTTCCCCCAATGGAATATTGCACCACTCACGCATAGCCCCCAACTGCGCAAGCGCGGCTCATTTCACCTCATCCCCCAGCACTCCTCCTCCTCTTCACCCTCCCTCTTCAATCCCTAGAGAGGGAGGGGTGGTAGAG
Organism: Okamejei kenojei; assembly: GCA_035221665.1. Lineage (NCBI taxonomy): Eukaryota > Metazoa > Chordata > Chondrichthyes > Rajiformes > Rajidae > Okamejei > Okamejei kenojei. Next base: position 47,921,441 of record CM069139.1, read on the forward strand.
AAGTAGGGGGTGGTAGAGAGGGAGGGGGTGGTAGAGAGAGAGAGGGAGGGGTAAAGAGGGAGAGGCAGGGGTAAGAGAGGGTGGGGAGGGGAGTAGAGAGGGAGGGGTGAGGGAGGGGGAGGGGGGTAGAGAGAGAGTGTGAGGCAGGGGGGTAGAGGGAGAGGGAGGTGGGTAGAGTGGGGGGAGGGAGGTTAGAGACGGAGAGGGCGAGGGATGGGGAGGGGTAGAGAGGGAGGGTTAGAGAGGGAGGGGGCTAGAGAGGGTAGATATGGAGGGGGTAGAGAGGGGAAGGAGGGGAGGAACGGGTAGAGAGGGAGGGGGCGAGAGAGGGTGTAGACGTGGCAACTACTCTCCCTACCCCCTCCTCTCCCTCAATCCCCTCACTCTCGCTCCTCACCTTCCCAGGATCATCCCCCTCTCCACCCCACCCCACTCATCACCTCATCTCCCTCCCCCTCATTTCCCTCATCTTCCTCCCCTCACTCCCATTCCCTGCCCCAGCACCTACCCAGCTGGTAGAGCTGTTTTTTAAATTTCAAGGATTTAAAAACTTCGGAAATATAGGTGGGAATGTGATGGGAAGATGTTTATCGCCACAACGGGAAAAATGTGAGTAGGATATGTGAAAATGGGAAGGCTGTGGCCAAGCATTCGGAAGAAGAAAGGAAAAGCAGATTGACGCATCATGGGCACATCGTGGGCACAAATAAGGCAAAGACTTTTAGTTATATAGAGATAAGGGGGAAAAGGGTAACTAGAGAGAGAGTTGGACCTCTCAGGAATCAAAGCGGTCACTTCTGTATGGAGCCACAGGACATGGGCAAGATCCTCAATTAGTATTTCTCCTCTGTTTTTACCGAGGAGAAAGACAGTAGGACGGAGGAACTTGGGCCAGTCAATGGAAGTGTCTTGAGAGCAGTCAGAGTTACTGTCGAAGAAGTATTGAAGGTACTGTCATGTATGAAGGTAGACAAATCCCCAGGCCCTGGTCAGATATATCCGAGGAAATTGCGGGAAACCTGGGTGAAATTTTCGAGTCGTCCTTCAATACAGGGGAGGTGCCGGAAGACTGGAGGGTGGCAAATGTTGTGCCTCTCTTCAAGAAAGGGCTACAGTAAAAATGCTTGGGACTAATGGCCGATGAGCTTAACATCTGTAGTTGGAAAGTTACTAGAGAGTATTCTGAGAGATAGAATATACAGGCATTTGGATGGGCAAGGGCTGCTTGGGGATAGTCAGAATAGTTTTGTATGTGGGAGGTCGTGTCTCACAAAACTGATTGATTTTTTTGAAGACGTGACCAAAAACGTCGATGAGGGCAGAGCTGTAGAAGTTGTGTACATGGAATTCAGTAGGGATTCGACAAGGTTCCACATGGTGGGCTGCTCTGGAAGGTTAGATCACATGGGACCCAAGCAGAGAGAGCTGAATGGATAGCAAATTGACTTCATGGAAGGAAGCAGAGGGTGATGGTGGAAGGTTGCATCTCGGACTGGAGGCCTGTGACTAGTGGTGTGCCTCAGGCTTCGGTTCTGGGCCTGTTACTGTTTGTCATCTACATCAGTTATTTGGATGAGAACATACAGGGCAAATTAGCAAGTTTGCTGATGATACAAAGGTGAGTGGTTTTGCGAATACTGAAGATGGTTGTGAAGATTGCAGCAGGATCTGGATTGATTGAGCAGGTAGGCGGAGGAATGGTTGATGAAATCTAATGCTGAGAAGTGTGAGGTGTTACATTTTGGGACGTCAAACAAGGGCAGGACCTACACAGTAAATGGTAGGCCTTTGGGTAGTGTTGTAGAGCAGAGGGATCTAGGATTACAGGTGTATGGTTCCTTGAAGGTCAAGTCACAGGTGAATAAGGTGGTCTAAAAGGCTTCTGGCACTTTGGCCTTCATCAGCCAGAGTATTGCGTATATAAGTTAGGAGGTCCTGTTGCATTTGTATAAGACTTTGGTGAGACTGCATTTTGAATATTATTTTCAGTTCTGGGCAACATGTTATAGGAAAGATATTGTCAAGCTTGAAAGTTCAGAAAAGATTTACGAGGACTAGAGGGTGTGAGCTATAGGGAGAGGTTGAGTAGGCTGGGTCTCTATCCCATGGAGCGCAGGAGGATGAGGGGTGTCCTTATACAGTGGCTTGCAAAAGTATTCATACCCCTTGAACTTTTCCACATTTTGTCACATTACAACCACAAATGTAAATGTATTTTATTGGGATTTTACGTGATAGACCAAAACAAAGTGGTGCATAATTGTGAAGTGGAAGGAAAATGATACATGGTTTCCAAATTTTATTACAAATTAAAAAAACTGAAAAGTGTGGCGTGCAAAAGTATTCAGCCCCCCTGAGTCAATACTTTGTAGAACCACCTTTCGCTGCAATTATAGCTGCAAGTCTTTTGAGGTATGTCTCTACCAGCTTTGCACATCTAGAGACTGACATTTTTGCCCATTCTTCTTTGCAAAATAGCTCAAGCTCAGTCAGATTGGATGGAGAGCATCTGTGAACAGCAATTTTCAAGTCTTGCAAGAGATTCTCAATTGGATTTAGGTCTGGACTTTGACTGGGCCATTCTAACACATGAATATGCTTTGATCTAAACCATTCCATTGTAGCTCTTGGCTGTATGTTTAGGGTCGTTGTCCTGCTGGAAGGTGAACCTCCGCCCCAGTCTCAAGTCTTTTGCAGACTCTAACAGGTTTTCTTCCAGGATTGCCCTGTATTTGGCTCCATCCATCTTCCCATCAACTCTGACCAGCTTCCCTGTCCCTACTGAAGAAAAGCATCCCCACAGCATGATGCTGCCACCACCATGTTTCACAGTGGGGATGGTATGTTCAGGGTGATGTGCAGTGTTAGTTTTCCGCCACACATAGCGTTTTCCATTTAGGCCAAAAACTTCAATTTTGGTCTCATCAGACCAGAGCACCTTCCTCCACATGTTTGATGTGTCCCCCACATGGCTTGTGGCAAACTGCATACGGGACTTCTTATGGCTTTGTTTCAACAATGGCTTTCTTCTTGCCACTCTTCCATAAAGGCCCGATTTGTGGAGTGCACGGCTAATAGTTGTCCTGTGGACAGATTCTCCCACCTGAGCTGTGGATCTCTGCAGCTCCTCCAGAGTTACCATGGGCCTCTTGGCTGCTTCTCTGATAAATTCTCTCCTTGCCTGGCCTGTCAGTTTAGGTGGACGGCCATGTCTTGGTAGGTTTGCAGTTGTGCCATACTCTTTCCATTTTCGGATGATGGATTGAACAGTGCTCCGTGAGATGTTCAAAGCTTGGGATATTTTTTTATAACCTAACCCAGCTTTAAACTTCTCCACAACTTTATCACTGATCTGTCTGGTGTATTCCTTGGGCTTCATGATGCCCAAGGAACATTGTTTGTTCGCTAATGTTCTCTAACAAACCTCTGAGGCCTTCACGGAACAGCTGTATTTATACTGAGATTAGATTACACACAAGTGGACTCTATTTACTAATTAGGTGACTTCTGAAGGCAATTGGTTGCACTGGATTTTATTTAGGGGTATCAGAGTAAAGGGGGCTGAATACTTTTGCACGCCACACTTTTCATTTTTTTTATTTGTAAAGACCATGTATCATTTTCCTTCCACTTCACAATTATGCGCCACTTTGTGTTGGTCTATCACATAAAATCCCAATAAAATACATTTACATTTGTGGTTGTAATGTGACAAAATGTGGAAAAGTTCAAGGGGTATGAATACTTTTGCAAGCCACTGTAGATGTGTACAAAATCACAAGAGGAATAGATCGGGTGGATGCACAGAGTCCCTTGCCCAGAGTAGGGCAATCGGGGACCAGATGACATTGGTTCAAGGTGAAGGGAAAAAGATTTAATAGGAATCCGTGGGGTAACTTTTTCACGCAAAGGATGGTGGGTGTATGGAACAAGCTGCCAGAGGAGGGAGTTGAGGCTGGGACTATCCCATTGTTTAACTCACACAAGCTGAATTACAGGGGATAACACTGATTTTCACCAGCTTTAAGTAGTTCACCTGCATGGCAGTTTTCCTTAGCTGCTCTAATTGGCATTTTTACCTCTTCTCGTTGTGTGAAATTGCAGTGAATTGCATTCTATCAAGACCAAGAGGGTTCTGTTACACTAAAACATTAGCTAAATTTTGGGAGATGGCAAGGATATTTATTTATTTATATTTACAATATTTTTTTATTCATGCTGTGCATATGTGCACTTGTATTCAAACTTTTTACTTTGGGTCAGCTGGGTCATAAACAAATAAGCAACTTGCCAACTAAATCCTATCTGCAGTTCATTGTCCATTAGCTTACTCCGCTAGATGTATGGCTTAGACTTACAAAAATGGAACATGTAATTGATTAGTTCTTGTGCCTCCAAATAACATGGTGAATTACCTTGAGGTTTAACCATCATGAAAGTTTGGAACAGTGAATTGCAGAGATTGGAAATGAGGAGCTAACCTTCCGATCCCTGCAGCGGGAAACTTGAGAAATTGGGTCCCGTGATCTCTCACTAACGCTTCATCAGTGTACGACACATCATATGCCCAGATTATTTGGAAAAAATGGTTTCCAGAAGCTGCCAGAGAATAAGGGGCGGAGACACAAAATGATGGAGTAACTCAGCGGGACAGGCAGCATCTCTGGAGAGAAGGAATGGGTGAGGTTTCAGGTCGAGACCCTTCTTCAGACTGACGGGGCAGCAGGAGATGACTGCAGGACAACCAAAACACAACTTGCAGTTGTTAAAAATGGTTTTGAAGGGTTTCAAGAGAAGAGTTGCCCATTAGGGCCTCAAGAAGTACTCCTGCACCTACTGGCCCACAGACTGAGGAAAATAGTAATAACTGCGTCCATTCATGGACATCCTCTGGGGTTGGCATCAAAGAGGTTTGAGTACCACACACTGGGCACAATGCCTTCTCAGTGCAGGCATACAATTAAAATAGCATCACAAACAAATCTGTGTATTGAAGGGAAGACCTTGCTGGTTCCTGCTGTTTGTTCAACTCTCAGAAATCGTGCATTGTTCAATCATGTCAAAATGTAGGATTAATTCACTGGGAAATATCAGTTTACAACCGTTTCATTATATTGTCCAAAAACAATCCCATGCAAATTAATTCATTGATCAATTTGGAGTGTTAGAAGTTTAATATTTAGTAATATCTTGTATATAATTTGTTTCAAAGAATAAAGTCACAAGTATAAAGAAATGTTAAATATTTCAGATTTTGGAAAATCTCATTGCACTCAAACATTTCATCCAATTTTCATTGTACATATGCCTCTCTGTACCTGTGCATGTGGCAATAAACTCAACTTGACTTGATTTGACAAATTACACTTGTGCAGCTGTACAAGACTTTGGAAATTAATCTCTCTCAAATCTTTTACCTCACTTGTTGTTTTGCAGCCATTTCATAAATCTTTGCAATTCACCTCTTTGCTTCCTTCAATTTCACAGATACATGATTGACAGCTACCGGGATGGGAAAAGTGACAGTCGCTCATATCACTGATAATCAGAAGATTTCATTTGGCTGCAGTTGTCACTAAAAAACAAATGCAGCAAAATATTTCTCACTGGTAGAATGGGAAAAGGTCAGCAGTGGATAAGGCAGGTTTCATATTGAGAAAATACTCAAACAATAAAGATTTCATAATAAAACATTTTAAACATGAGAAATTATTTAAGGGGATGCAGAGAACTGTTGCTTGCGGTCGACACTTCCATCCAAAAGATTTAATTACTGTTCCTGGATTTCTGCAGCTGACAAGGATGGAATAGATGAGGAGGGGGCATGATTGTGGTTATGCGCTTATATCTCCATTCCCACTGTGTTTCCATCAGCCACCATTTCATTTCTTAGGCTTCGGGTGAACCATATTCTCCTTTCAATACAGGATATCTCCTGTGCACTATGCAGGTAAAGCTTGCACACCAACATCCAACACTGAAGTAGTCTGCTCGCTCCCCTACATTGTACTATTCCATCTAAGCTTCAGTTCAGAAGTTAGCATATGTTCCGATTGTAATTGCACTTTCCCTTCAAGTGATGTAACTACAGTAAGTGTTATTTTTGCTGGTCATTGCCTGTACTGTTCACCACTGAAGCATCTTGCCAAAATTGTTGCAGGGTGAATGTCTTAAGTAGAATAATTCATAAACAGCATATATTTGCTGAATCTCCTGCATCCCATCAAGTGAGCGTAGGTTAGTTGCATATCATAATCAACTGACCCATTTCCAGGGATTATCAGACAGGTAGAAAAATATAATGGAAGTAACACAATTATAAAATTATCAGCAGCATAAATCCAGCTCAAGAGATTACATATGGAAACATAGAAAATAGGTGCAGGTGTAGTCCATTCGGCCCTATCAATATGATAATGGCTGAACATTCAAAATCAGTATCCCGTTCCCGCTTTCTCCCCATATGACCCCATATTCTCCCCATATGACAACAATAAAAGAAATATGCTGATCACTACCAGTGAAAATCTAAGTGCTGGAGGAACTCCAGGGATCAGGCAGCATCTGGAAAGGGAATGGTCAGGCGAAGTTTTGGGTTGGGTCCCTTCTTGAGACCTATTGGAGTGGTGTGAAGATAACAGGAAAAGAGGAGCGAGGGTGGGACAAATCCTGGAGGAGGTCCTACACAAAGGTTGGTATGGTGACGTGGCCTTCTTTACATTGGCAAGAGTAAGTGTGGGACTAGTAACCAGTTTGTTGAACACTTGCGCTGAGTCCGCCTAGACCAGCTTTAACTGTAGATGCACTACAGTTAAAGCTTCCCACAACCCCAGAATAAAAAGATGTTTCCAGCAGAAGCTATTGATCAAACAGATGTGACAGATTAATTAAACAGCTAAACACACGAGTCAAACCAGAAATACATCGATGCTGCAAGCTTTCCAGCTAATGATTTGCTCTTGTAGGTCACCATCAATTCAAACAGCCGCACTTTAGTAATTAGTTTACTCAAAGCACGGCTCCTACTTCAACATAAATTAGGTGCCACATAACAGAGAAATAAGGGTCATGTCATCTAACAGGATCCTAATACATCCTGCCATACAACTTGTTTGGTTATTGTTTGACTTGTTGAAGCCAGTTGGGCAAAATGGCAGTGATGTACTTAGCCTGAAGTTAAATAATCAGTGTGAAATTTCTGATTATCTGGGAAACATCGCAATGAATTAAGATACCTAACATATTGAGCAGTGTAACTGATCATAGCTGGTGTGGGCAAAGCAACTGGAGCGCATGATATGTATTTTAGACCGTTGCATTCTGTAGAGTGCAAAACTCAAAGTGCTGGAGTAACTCAGCTGATCAGGCAGCATCTGTGGAGAGATTGGACAGGCGAGGTTTCTAGTCAGGACTCTTCTTCAAACCCTGAGGAAAGGTGCCGACCCAAAATGTCACCTGTCCATTCCCTCTACAGTTGCAGAGTTCCACCAACAATGTGTGTTTGATCAAGATTTCGGCATCCACAGCCTCTTGTGTCTGCATTCGAAACAGCTGTTTGCTCTAATAAGACACCACATACTTGTTACAAGACACCCACATACTTATATTTTTAGCTGAAACTGTTAAGCCTTAAAATTTCAATGTAAACTTATATTCTGATTTGGAAATAGAAAAGTTATTTGCAGGTGGGACTATGTTCAAAAAGCAATTTATTCTCCTCCTTGTTTCACTTACTACACCAGCAGAGAGAGGAAGTGTGATGATTGCTTTCACAAGGTTGCTATTTTAAACAAGCGTGTTATTCAGTTTTCAAAGCACTGTTATATTTGGATGTGTATATTTTGAAAGCTGCAAGACCGAGAAAACGAAAAATTTGCACATGTTTTGGAACAGCCTCAACAGCAACAATTTCTAACTTCCAGTATTCTGAATAAATACAAAAAAAAATCAACTGCTACCCTAGTGTTTTTATAGCATCATAAAGCCACAGAAAATAATGTAAAGTGTCAACATTTTTCAAGCTGCTATTATTTTACTTAATGACATGAATACTCCGTTTTTGTTGAACCACAGGAATTCTGCAAGGTTAAATATAAATCCAAGTTAAGCTTTATATGTGTTCACATAAGCAAACTGGATTGAGTATAGATAAAGTGTTTGAGATACATTGGAATTACATAATTCCTGATCAGATTGATAGTCAAACAATGTATAATTAATACACCACACCATGGAAATTCCTGAGATTCTTGGGGTAGTGGTTCTCAAGGAAGCTCTAATCTTTTTGTAAATACCACATGGTGCGACATCTAGTGAACCAGATTCTGCAGTAAACACGAGGTTTATAACACTTGAACTGTGCCCATCATTGCCTGCTGGACCTCACGGTTGCCAACCACTTTAGCACCCCTTCCCATTTCTACACTGTTCTTGGCCTCCTACATTGCCAGAGTGAGGCCACTCACAAAATGGAAGAACATTATTTCATATTCCAGTTGCTCGAGTAGTTTACAACCCAATTATGAACATTCAATTCTCCAATTATGAGAATTAACCCTACCCCACCACTCCCTCACTTTTTTCCCGTGCCCATGAAACCATCTTATCTGCATACACCAATTACTTGCCAGGACTTTGTCCTGCCTTCTCTTTTCCAGCTTTCCACCCATCCTAGCACAATCAGGTCTGATCCAAAATGTTACCTGTTCATTTCTGCTGCTTACCTGTTGAGTTATTTCAGCACTATGTGTTTTGCTCAAGAGGTAAATAAAGATTTTGAGAATCAGAGAGAAAGTTACAACACAGCAGATTGTCATTGGACAAATCAAGTACATACTGGGTGTATGCAAGCTCATTCCAGCCCATGCCTGTCCCTGCTTTCAATTGAATTGCTTCCTTTCAAGAAATTCATCACGGCTGCTAAACCTCCACATCTGCCATCTCTTCCATGAGCCAACGTTCACCACACTTTTTCTACATTCAAGAAACCAGGACTACATTCGGAATAATGTTGAGAGAAATCAGAAAGAAAATGGTTAATTAAATAATTGAAAGAGCTTGGAAACTTTCTACACAACCCATTTTGCACATCCTTTCAGGTTAAGATTGAACGGCACAATGGCGTAGCTGGTAGAGCTGCTGCCTCGCAGCACCAGAATCCCGGGATCGATTCTGACATCGGGTGCTGTATGTGTGCAGTTTGCACGTTCTCCCTGTGACCGCATGAGTTTCCTCTGTGTGCTCCAGATTCCTCTCACATTCCAAAGACGTGCAGGTTTCTAGATTAATTGGCCTCTGTAATATTGCCCCTGATATGCAAGGAGTGGGTGTGAAAGTGGGATAACATGGAACTCATGTGTGCATAAGTTCATAAGTGACAGGAATATCCGCCTCCCCTCCCCCACTCACCATCAATAACACCACAGTCACATCTGTGGAGTATTTTAAGTTCCTTGGAACCATCATCTCCAAGGATCTGAAATGGAGGGCCACCATAGACTCCACATTCAATAAAGCGCAACAGAGGATGTACTTCCTGCGGCAGCTGAGGAAACACAGTCTGCCACAGACAATGATGGTCCAACTCTCTATTGCCATCGTGGAGTCTGTCCTCACCTTCTCCATCATGGTCTGGTTTGACTCAGCCACCAAGCACGACATCCGGAACAAATCATACAATCAGCTGAGAAGGTTGTTGGCTGCAACCTTCCCCCCTTTTGAAGAACTGTACACTACAATGGCCAGGAAGCGAGCGGGTAAGATCATCTCTGGCCCCTCTCTCACCCTGGCCACAAACTCTTTGAAGCAAATTCTGGAAGGCGACTCCGGACTGTCAAAGGTGCCACAGCTAGACATAAAAACAGTTTTTTTCCCCACGAGTAGTAGCTCTAATCAATAAACAAAAGTCTGTAGCCTCCTTTTCTTCTGGTATTTTATTTCATTCACATATTTAAACTATAATGTTTTATTGTTAATGTTTAATGTTTTATGTGTCATTCTTAATTGTTATTGTATGTCGTGTTTTTACTTGTGAGCGGAGCACCAAGGCAAATTCCTGTATGTGTACATACTTGGCCAATAAACTTATTCATTTATTCATTAAGCCATTTGGTTCATCAAGTCCACTCTGCCATTCAATCATGGCTGATCTCTCTCTCCATCATAACCCCATGGTCCTGCCTTCTCCCCAAAACCTCTGACACCCGTACTAATCAATAATCTATCTATCTCTGCCTTAAATATATCCACTGACTTTGCCTCCACAGTCTTCTGTGGCAAAGAATTCCCCAGTTTCACCACCCTGAACGGATGATCGGGATGGACTCGGTGAATCAAGGGCCAGGTTCCTTGCATGATATTTAACCTACGTGTCTCTTCATTTCTAAAATAGGTTAAGCTAGCAATTATTTTTTCACAGATGAATATAGAAATGTGGTCATTTTAGGAGGTTCACACAAATAGAAATTAGTTTGAGCCAAAGAGGACCATTGTAAAGGTTTGCTCGTACAGTTTATAACTGGCAGCATAAAAATATAATTGCTGTTAGCAGATTAGATAATGTTGAGAATAGAAATGAATTTATGAAGTGCTACACACTAATGTACAAACAGTGAAGCTAACCAAATGTCTATCACTGAACCAGATCTTCAACCCAAGGCTAAATAGAGATAATGACAGCTCATTTTTTTGTATCACTGCATTAGATGCTGCCTCACCCGCTGAGTTTCTCCAGCATTTTTGTCTACCTTCGATTTTCCAGCATCTGCAGTTCCATACACATCCTATAAAACTATCATGGCTTCCTGACTCTTAGACTCAATGCCCCGACCCATGAAGGTAAGAATACCATATGCCTTATTATACCACTCTATCTACTTACTCTGCCACTTACAGGGAGCTATGGCTTGGACACCAAGATCCATCTGTATATTAATGCTATTAAAGGTCTTTCAATTAATTGCACACTTTCCCCTTACATTTGACCTCCCTAAGTGCAGCATCTCATACTTGATCAGATTAAACTCCATCTGCCATTTCTCCGCCTATTTTATTATCTGATTTATATTCCACTGTATGCTTTGACAGCCTCACAGTCCACAACTCCAGCAATTTTGCTGTTATCTGCAAACTTACTAATCAACCTGTCTACGTTAATGTCCAAGTAATTTAGATAAATCACAAATAACAGAGGTTCTAGCACAGAACCCAATGGAACTCCACTGGTTGCAGTCCTCCAGCCTGAATAACGCCTTCCACCACAACCCTCTGTCGTCTATCAGTAAGCCAGTTTTGAATCCATACAACCAAGTCACTGTGAATTCTATGTATCTTAATCTTCTGGATCAGTCAACCAGGGGAGACTTAATCAAAGCCTTCCTGAAATCCATGTAGGCAACATCCACCATCCTTCCCATCACCGCTTCAAAAACTCGATCAAAAGTTAGTAAGACATGACCACAAGAAAAACATTTCATAGATATTTTTTATATGCTGAGAGCTTTTGTACAAAACCAGTTATGTGTTTTCAATTGCACTGTAATGAATTTTTAATCATATTTATGTCCTCGTGTTTTGGTCCTGAGCAATGACAGAGCAGATTGGGATGACTTTGGTAGTTTGGGTGAAGAGCTATTAATGCTATACAAATCAATGTATAAATACACTGACATGTTTACTTTAGAGATACAGCATGGAAACAGGCTCTTCACCCCACCTAGTCCACACCAACCACTGAATACCCCTTTCGTACTAGTCCCAACTTATCCCACTTTCTATTCCCTACACACTAGGGGTGATTTACAGATGACAAGTAACCTACAAACCTGCACATTTTTGGGAGCGGGAGGAAACCAGAACAGATGGAGGAAACCCATGTAGTCACAGGGAGAACATGCAAATTCCAGGATTAAAGGTCAGGATCAAGCTCTGGTCTCTAGATTCAACAGAGTTTATTGTCATGTGTCCCTGATAGGACAATGACATTCTTGCTTTGCTTCAGCACAACAGAACATAGTAGGCTACAGAACAGATCAGTGTGTCCATATACCATTATATAAATATTTACACACATGAGTAAATAAACTGATGAAGTGCAAATAACAGATAATGGGCTATTAATGTTCAAAGTTTTGTCTGATCCAAGTTTAATAGCCTGATGGCTGTGGGGAAGTAGCTATTCCTGAACCTGGTCGTTGCAGTCTTCAGGCTCCTGTACCTTCTACCTGAAGGTAACGGGGAGATGAGTGTGTGGCCAGGATGGCATGGGTCCTTGATGATAATGCCAGCCTTTTTGAGGCAGCGACTGCGATAGATCCCCTCGATGGAAGGGAGATCAGAGTCGATGGTGGACTGGGCAGTGTTTACTACTTTTTGAAATATTTTCCTCCCCAGGGCGCTCAAGTTGATGAATCAAGCCACGATGCAACCGGTCAGCAAGTTCTGTGCACCTGTAGAAGTTAGAGAGAGTTCTCCCTGACAAACCGACTCTTCCACAGGAGCCGTTGGAAGAAGAGGAAGAGGGGGAGGAGCGACACCCGACCGGTAAGGTTTAAAATCCAGCGCGGGGCTTGTTTTTTCAGAGGCCCACAGGAGCCGTTGGAAGAGAAGGAGGGGGAGGAGCGACACCCGACCGGTAAGGTTTAAAATCAAGCGCGGGGCTTGTTTTTTCAGAGGCCCACAGGAGCCGTTGGAAGAGGAGGAGGGGAGGAGCGACACCCGACGGTAAGGTTTAAAATCAAGCGCGGGGCTTGTTTTTTCAGAGGCCCACAGGAGCCGTTGGAAGAGGAGGAGGGGGAGGAGCGACACCCGACCGGTAAGGTTTAAAATCAAGCGCGGGGCTTGTTTTTTCAGAGGCCCACAGGAGCTTGCTGAAATCCATAACATTCCATTTGGAGAAATGGTTTTTTTTTTTAGGAAGCCGCTGATTGGTGGGAAGTGGACCAGGGTAAGCAGCTGATTGGCAGTCAGATCCCAGCAGTTTGTTGTGTACTTTATATTGTATCCTGTGTAAGGGGGGCAGTATGAAGGCCAGGCAGTGTACTGTTCTGGATGTCAGATGTGGGAGGTCAGGGAATCTGATAGCCCTCCAGACATCCACATCTGCGCCAGGTGTGTCGAGATGGGGCTCCTAAAGGACTGTGTTAGGAACCTGGAGCAGCAGCTCGATGACCTCCGTCTGGTCAGGGAGAGTGAGGAGGTCATAGAGAGGAGCTACAGGGAGGTAGTCACTCCCAGACCACAGGAGGCAGACAAGTGGGTCACGGTTAGGAAGGGCAAGGGGCAGAGGCAGGGGCTAGAGAGTACCCCTGTGACCGTACACCTGGAAAATAGGTACTCGGGTTTGAGTACGATTGGAGGGGACAGCCTAGCTGGGGGCAGCAACAGCGGCCGGGCCTCCGGCACAGAGACCGGCCCTGATGCTCAGAAGGGTAACAAAAAGAGGAGGGCAATTGTAATAGGGGACTCTATAGTTAGGGGGTCGGATAGGCGATTCTGTGGACGCAGTCGGGACACCCGGATGGTAGTTTGCCTCCCTAGTGCCAGGGTCTCGCATGTGTCAGAACGTGTCCAAAAGATTCTGATAAAGGAGGGAGAGGAGCCTGATGTTGTGGTACACATAGGTACCAATGACATAGGCAGGAAAAGTGACGAGGTCCTGAAGGGAGAATTTAGGGAGTTGGGGGGAAAGTTAAGGAGAAGGACCAAAAGGGTAACAATTTCAGGATTACTGCCTGTGCCGCGTGACAGTGATAGTAGGAATGAAATGAGGTGGAGGATAAATGCGTGGCTGAGGGACTGGTGCAGTGGGCAGGGATTCAAGTTTCTTGATCACTGGGACCTCATTTGGGGAAGGCATGATCTGTACACAAAGGACGGGTTGCACTTGAGCCCGAGGGGGGCCAATATCCTGGCAGGGAGATTTGCAAAGGCTACTGGGGAGACTTTAAACTAGAAAGGCTGGGGGGAGGGACTCGGGCAGAGGGGGCTAGGGGTCAGGGTATGGTGCAAGAGGCAGAGAAGGGAAGCACTCGGATCCAAAATGTAGGCGAGAAAGATGAAAAAGATAATAGACAGAGAATAAGGGATGGTGGGTTTCTAAAATGTGTATATTTTAATGCTAGGAGCATTGTAAGTAAGGTGGACGAACTTAGAGCCTGGATTGACACCTGGAAATATGATGTTGTGGCAATCAGTGAAACATGGTTGCAGGAGGGCTGTGATTGGAAACTAAATATTCCAGGATTTTGTTGCTTCAGGTGTGATAGAATTGGAGGGACCAGAGGGGGAGGTGTTGCATTGCTTGTCAGAGAAGATATTACAGCAGTGCTTTGGCAGGATAGATTAGAGGGCTCGTCTAGGGAGGCTATTTGGGTGGAACTGAGAAGTGGGAACAGTGTAGCAACACCTTTTAGGGGTGTATTATAGACCGCCAAATGGGGAGCGTGAATTGGAAGAGCAAATATGTAAGGAGATAGCAGATATTAGTAGTAAGCACAAGGTAGTGATTGTGGGAGATTTCAATTTTCCAAAAATAGACTGGGAAACACATTCTGTAAATGGGCTGGATGGTTTGGAGTTTGTAAAATGTGTGCAGGATAGTTTTTTGCAGCAGTACATAGAGGTATCGACCAGAGAAGGGGCAGTGCTGGACCTCCTGTTAGGAAATGAGGCAGGTCAGGTGACGGAGGTATGCGTTAGTGAGCACTTCGGGACCAGTGATCACAATACCATTAGTTTCAATATAATTATGGAGAGAGTCAGAACTGGACCTAGGGTGGAGATTTTTGATTGGAGAAAGGCTAACTTTGAGGGAATGCGTAAGGATTTTAAAGGGGTGAATTGGGACACTTTGTTTCATGGGAAGGATGTAGAAGAGAAATGGAGGACATTTAAAGGGGAAATTGTAAGAGTACAGAATCTTTATGTCCCTGTTAGGTTGAAAGGAAATAGTAAAAATTGGAAAGAGCCATGGTTTTCAAGGGAAATTGGACACTTGTTTCGAAAAAAGAGAGATATCTACAATAATTATAGGAGGCATGGAGTAAATGAGGTGCTAGAGGAGTATAAAGAATGTAAAAAGAATCTTAAGAAAGAAGGCTAAAAGAAGATATGAGGTTGCTTTGGCAAGAAAGGTGAAAGTAAACCCAAAGGGTTTCTACAGCTATATTAATAGCAAAAGGATAACGAGGGATAAAATTGGACCATTAGAGAACCAGAATGGACAGCTATCTGCAGAGCCAAAAGAGATGGGGGAGATATTGAACAATTTATTTTCTTCGGTATTCACCAAGGAGAAGGATATTGAACTCTGTGAGTTAAGGGGGAAAAGTAGAGTAGCTATGGAAACTATGAGATTCAAAGAGGAGGAAGTACTGACACTTTTGAAAAATATAAAAGTGGATAAGTCTCCAGGTCCTGACAGGATATTCCCTAGGACATTGAGGGAAGTTAGTGTAGAAATAGCAGGAGCTATGACAGAAATATTTCAAATGTCATTAGAAACGGGAATAGTGCCGGAGGATTGGCGTACTGCGCATGTTGTTCCATTGTTTAAAAAGGGTTCAAAGAATAAACCTAGCAATTATAGACCTATTAGTTTGACGTCAGTGGTGGGCAAATTAATGGAAAGGATACTTAGAGATAATATATATAAGCATCTGGATAAACAGGGTCTGATTAGGAACAGTCAACATGGATTTGTGCCTGGAAGGTCATGTTTGACAAACCTTCTTGAATTTTCTGAAGCGGTAACTAGGGAAATTGATGAGGGTAAAGCAGTGGATGTTGTCTACATGGATTTCAGTAAGGCCTTTGACAAGGTTCCCCATGGAAGGTTGGTTAAGAAGGTTCAATCTTTGGGTGTTAATGGCGGAGTAGCAAGATGGATTCAACAGTGGCTGAATGGGAGATGTCAGAGAGTAATGGTGGATGGCTGTTTGTCAGGTTGGAAGCCGGTGACCAGTGGGGTGCCTCAGGGATCTGTGTTGGGTCCACTGTTGTTTGTCATGTACATCAATGATCTGGATGATGGGGTGGAAAATTGGATAAGTAAGTATTCAGATGATACTAAGATAGGTGGTGTTGTAGATAATGAAGTAGATTTTCAAAGTCTACAGAGAGATTTGGGCCATTTGGAAAAGTGGGCTGAAAGATGGCAGATGGAGTTTAATGCTGATAAGTATGAAGTGCTACATCTTGGCAGGACAAATCAAAATAGGACGTACATGGTAAATGGTAGGGAATTGAGGAATGCTGTGGAACAGAGGGATCTAGGAATAACTGTGCATAGTTCCCTGAAGGTGGAATCACATGTAGATAGGGTGGTAAAGAAAGCCTTTGGTGTGCTGGCCTTTATAAATCAGAGCATTGAATATAGGAGTAGGGAAGTAATGTTAAAATTGTACAAGTCATTGGTAAGACCAATTCTGAAGTATGGTGTACAATTTTGGTCGCCTAGTTATAGGAAGGATGTCAACAAAATAGAGAGAGTACAGAGGAGATTTACTAGAATGTTGCCAGGGTTCCAGCAACTATGTTACAGAGAAAGGTTGAACAAGTTAGGTCTTTATTCTTTGGAGCACAGAAGGTTAAGGGGGGACTTGATTGAGGTCTTTAAAATGATGAAAGGGATAGACAGAGTTGACGTGGATACGTTTTTCCCATTGAGGGTAGGGAAGATTCAAACAAGAGGGCATGACATGAGAATTAAGGGACAGAGGTTTCAGGGTAACGTGAGGGGGAACTTCTTTACTCAGAGGGTGGTGGCTGTGTGGAATGAGCTTCCAGCAGAAGTGGTGGAGGCAGGATCGATTTTAACATTTAAGAGTAAAGTGGATAGGTATATGGACGTGAAGGGAATGGAGGGGTATGGTCTGAGTGCAGGTAGATGGGACTAGGGGAAAACTAATGGTCGGCACGGACTGGAAGGGCCGAGAGGGCCTGTTTCCATGCTGTAATTGTTATATGGTTATATGGTTCTCAGGAAGTAGAGGTGCTGATGAGCTTTCTTAATAATTGCATCATTGTTCTCGGACCAGAAAAGATCTTCAGAGATGTGCATGCCCAGGAATTTGAAGCTCTTGATCCTTTCAACCATCGACCCGTTGATATAAACGGGACTGTGGGTCCCCATCCTACTCCTTCCAAAGTCCACAATCAGTTCTTTGGTTCTGCTGGTGTTGAGGGCTAGGTTATTGTGCTGGCACCATATGGACAGTCGCTCGATCTCTCTTCTATACTCTGACTCATCCCCATCAGTGATACATTCCACAACAGTGGTGTCGTCAGCAAACTTGATGATGGAGTTCGCACTATGACCGGCTACGCAGTCATGAGTATAGAGTGATTACAGCAGGGGGCTGAGCACGCAGCCTTGAGGTGCTCCCGTGCTGATTGTTATCGAGGCTGACACATTTCCACCAATACAAACAGACTGTGGTCTGAGAATGAGGAAGTTAAAATTGTACAAGGCATTGGTAAGACCAATTCTGGAGTATGGTGTACAATTTTGGTCGCCTAGTTATAGGAAGGATGTCAACAAAATAGAGAGAGTACAGAGGAGATTTACTAGAATGTTGCCAGGGTTCCAGCAACTATGTTACAGAGAAAGGTTGAACAAGTTAGGTCTTTATTCTTTGGAGCACAGAAGGTTAAGGGGGGACTTGATTGAGGTCTTTAAAATGATGAAAGGGGTAGACAGAGTGACGTGGATAAGCTTTTCCCATTGAGGGTAGGGAAGATTCAAACAAGAGGGCATGACATGAGAATTAAGGGACAGAAGTTTAGGGTTAACGTGAGGGGGAACTTCTTTACTCAGTGTGGCTGTGTGGAATGAGCTTCCAGCAGAGGTGGTGGAGGCAGGATCGATTTTAACATTTAAAAGTAAAGTGGATAGGTATATGGACGTGAAGGGAATGGAGGGGTATGGTATGAGTGCAGGTAGATGGGACTAGGGGAAAACAAATGGTCGGCACGGACTGGAAGGGCCGAGAGGGCCTGTCTCCGTGCTGTAATTGTTATATGGTTATATGGTTATATAAGTCGAGGATCCAATTGCAGGCGGATGCGCAGAGACCCGGTTCTGCGAGTTTGGTAACCAGATTTGAGGGGATGATTGTATTAAATGCCGAGCTGTAATAGAAAGATTAAACGAGAACTTACCAGTTCGAAGTTTGATTGTTATTTTATGAGGATTAACGATGAGGGATTACGTGAAGAAGCCCCGCCTGGCGCTTGAACGGCATACTTCAAAGCAGCGGCATGAAAAACACAGAACATAATAGCCGGAGTAAGATAGTAAGACTCAACGTAGATTGAGAACCACCAGATGATCATTTATTTTATGAGGGTCGGGAGTGGAGGGTGCGTAATCCCTCATCGTTACTCCTCATAAAATAACGATCAAACTTCGAACTGGTAAGTTCTCGTTTAATCTTACTATTTTTCTTCGGAGTCACATGAGTGACTACGTGAAGATTTTGAAGCTTCTGTGTTTTTTATGTCGTAGAGTCATTCCATACAACAGTCCAGCTAGGTCAACACATAAATGGGTAAATAACCTTTTACCGGAATCAAGTTTTAGTTTATTTTCATAAATCTTTTAATGATAAAAGAACAAATAATAACCCCTTTTTTACATCTGGGGAAAATCACTACAAAGTGATAAAAGATATAAGTGATAACATAATCGATAATATAAATCGATAGTGAAACAAAGCAGGTGATTATAGTGAACCCAACACCGCGTGTCCAAAGCCTGTCATTGTGAGAACAGGTTTATCATAGAACTTTGAAAAAGTTTCTTCTTTACACCACCCTGCGGTTTCTAAAATGTGTTCGAGTGGTACGTCCTGTAACTTCGCCGCGGACGTAGCTGCTGCCCTGGGGGAGTGAGATTTAAACACATCAGTGTCTACTCCTGCTAAAAGTAACACCTGTTTTAACCACCTTGAAATTGTTTGTTCTGATGCTTTTGTGTGTGGTTTCTTATGCGTAATCATTAACGCTTTTTCATCACCTCGAAGACTCCTGGTAACTTTTATATATTGAGTCAAGTGTCTAACTACACACAACGTTGGATCAATAGGGTAAGCTTGAAACATTACCTTCGCTCCAGTTCTCCCTGGTCTGCTTTGTTTGATCAGATCGTAAACGTAAAACACAATGTTATCTGAAGCCACATGCATATAATCTAAACGTAGCATTTGCAATGTTTGCACTCTTTGTGCTGATACCAACGCCATTAACATTACTAATTTAAATGTTAACTTTTCCAATGATATAACTGTGATTGGAGTCCATTGCCTAAGCAAAGTAAGTACAATGCTGACATCCCAAATTTCTGTATATCTTGGTGTGGGCGGATTTATGTTAAAAATTCCTTTCATAAATCTGGATATTAATGGATGAGATCCAATTGATTCAGGGTCAGAAATTTGTCTTAAATAGGATGATAAAACACTATGAGCACTATTAATGGCACTATAACTCAAGTGCTGCTCAAAATACAACTCAGCAAGGAACTCCAATATGTTTGAAATGTTCACAGTATGATAAGATATATTTGATTGTCTACAAAAAACTTCCCATTTCTTTATATGTGTCATATATTGTTTCTTAGTACTATCTCGCCATGATGAGACTATAACATCCATGGTTCTATCCGACAATCCAAGCCCTTGTAGTGGTCTGGTCAAAACCTGCAGATTAACAAATTCATATAAACATGTAATGGATTCATTTCTTTTGTTACTGGTTTTATTAACAAATCACTGCAGCTAGGAATTGACATATATGGTTCCTTAATCATATTTAACATCAACGGGAACCATGGTTGTGTGGGCCAATTTGGAATCACCAACAGTCCTGTGGCAGAATCTTGTTCTATTTTTTTAAGACATTGCCGAACCAGAGCAAATGGAGGGAAAGCATAAAAGAACATATTTGCCCAATGTAGTGAAAAAGCATCTACTGCTACTGCATCTGGATCGGGTTCCCAAGACACATATTTAGGCAATTGATGATTTAATCTTGATGCAAACAGATCAATGTCTGGTAACCCATACCGAATCACAATTTTACTGAAAACGTCTGGGTTCAACATCCATTCTGTGTTGTCTTTAAACACCCTTGATCTGTTGTCTGCCACCACATTGTCTTTACCTGGGATATAACTTGCTGAAATCCAAATTTGGTGCTTAATATTCCATTGCCATATCTGATTGACCAGACAATCACATGATACCGATCTTACTCCACCCATGTGATTAATATATGCGACAGCTGTCCTATTGTCTAATTGTATCAGTACATGCAGATTCTTTTTTGTAGAACAGGCTTTTAATCCATAAAATGCCCCCAATAACTCCAAATAATTAATACCATATGTTTGGAGAAACAATTCCTCTTGGACCACAGCTGGTAAATGTATCTGTCGCCCCCACATTCCGAGAGCACTTGCATCTGTTTGTAAAAATACTTCAGGCTGCTGTATTAAAATGTTTTTAGCAGCACGTGGAACATTTTCAATCCACCATTGCAATTCCAATAAAGCTTCTTTTGTTAATTGCATAGGCCTATCAAAATGGCCTGCTCGCTTTTTTAAAGCTCGTGTTTTGTCCCTTTGAAGATTTTGGTAATGTAATGGACCAAATTCCACTGCAGGAAATGCTGCTACTTCTTTACCAATAACCTTCACTACTTCTCGGATGGAGGGATAAGGTTTGTGAATGAGGCCCCAACATACCGCTGAAATATCAACAATCTTGTCCATTGGCAAAGTTACTAACATGGTAACTGAATTAATCACAAAACCTAAATAGTTAATTGTCTGTGCTGGCTGCAGCTTGGACTTAATTGGATGAATCAAGAACCCTAATTTTACAAATAAAGTTTTAGTTGCTAAAACTGATTCTTCAGTTGATTCCTGATTATTACTGACAATTAAAATGTCATCCAGATAAGCCATAATGATGTGCTTTTGTGCTCTTAATTGTGCTAAAGCTGGTTTCAACAGCTTTGTGAAGAGCCTGGGAGCTGAACTTAAGCCATTAGGTAATGCTTTAAATTGCCACAGCTGTCCCAGTCAATTATATTTTAAGTACCTCAGAAAAAATCGATGTATTGGTACTGAATAGTACGCATCCTTTAAATCGATTGTAGCCGTATAACAACCTGCTGATATCAAATGTCTTGCAGTGATGAACGTTTCCATCTTGAAATGTTTATACTGGACAAATGTATTAAAGTTTGTAAGGTCCAGAATAATTCTACAACCACCATCTTTTTTATTTCTTGGAAAGATGTTTGTCACAAATTGGTGTTGATGCTCAACAGTTTTTTCAATAACACCTTTTTTAAACAATTTGTCAATTTCCACATTAATTTCTGCTTCCTCAATAGCAGAGAACATGAAACCGTAAGTAGGTTTATTTTGTACCGGAGAATCAACACCTTCTTTAAATGTTATTGTAGCTCCTGAAACTGTTTGTAAAATAAACTGGTCAGATGTGATGGAAAGCCATTCATCATAAAGCATTTGTAATCTCCCACCAACTGGAGATTTGTCCACAGTTTCTTTAAGAACAGAATAAAGTTTTTGTACCTCTCCATATGAACGTGGTGGTCTCCTTCTCCCCGTATATGGGCGAACATTAGGCTGTGTTGGATGGTAATATTGTCTTACCATATTCCTGTCTCTGTTTGTTCCAAAATCAGATCCCCTTCTTGGTGTATTGTACCTTTTTTGTCCAAAAACGAAAGGTGTCATGTAGCTAATAGATTTAGCCTCTTCATCCATCTCTTTTATTTGTTTAGGCAGGTTTTCTCCGAATAGATAACCAGGAGATTGAACACCACTTGATCGACACAGACCTGCAAATCTAGGATGAAATATGGGCCGAATCGCAATTTTCCTCATGCAATTGATTTCATAAAAGGAATTGCACAATAAGCCCAATGTATCTCTTTGGATTTTGATCATTTCTGACCCTTCCATTTGCTTTCCAAAAGCAGTAATGGCAGCTGAAATCAGTTTGAGGATTCTTTGAAACCTTATTTCTTGTTCTCTCATGACTGATGTCATAGGTGTCCATATAGACGGATTAACCGTAGGTACTTTCAATGAGGTGCAATTTTCCGGTGTTTTATATAATTCTGCTGTTTCGGCCATAACAGAATCTTGAAGTTGGTGAGATACCATATAATTAATACTGGCAGCTAGGTTTTCTTCCATAGCCTCACCACTTCCTTCAGGTATAGCAAAATCTCTTGCCATATCAGGCACATATGGCCTTTTCTTTTTTATTTGTGGTGTGCACTCATAATCCACATCATCACTTTCAGGGTCTGTCTCTTGCAGCCCTGATACTCCTGGAACTTCATCAAATGAGACTTTCTCCACCCTTAATCCTGGGTCTGGAGTTTCAAATTCCCAATTTGGCACATAGCCATATTCTGGATATTCAAACCCCTCAGGGTCTGTTTGGGAAAATTCTGGGTTCTTTGACCCTTGTCTCATAATATTTTGGAGTACTCTCTCCATATGTTCCATTTTAAGCCATATAGCTTTATTATCCGGAGGACTTTCATTATCAGAGTCATCATCAGAAACCACGGGCCTCACAGATTTCTTTTTACTTTTCTTAGGAACATTTTCCTCCGTGGTTTTAGTTTCTGGAGGAATTATAGTCTCACTAACGGGTGAATCAACAGCCACCGGTATCGGAGTGGGTCCAGGTTTTTGTCGAGGTAGGAGTTAATTTGCACCCTGATCAACCTCTCAAAGCACTTCATCACCACGGGCGTTAGTGCCACTGGTCGATAGTCATTGAGGCACGTCACCTTGCTCTTCTTGGGCACTGGTATAATTGATGCCCTTTTAAAGGAGGTGGGAACCTCAGACCTCAGAAGTAAGAGGTTGAAAATGTCCGTAAAAACTCCAGCCAGTTGGTCCGCACAGGTTTTTAGAACACGACCGGCAGCTCCACCAGCTGTGCCACTGTGTCACCCTAATCCTCAGTTGTGTAGGGTAGTTATATGGAGTTACTTGTGTATATTTATGCATCGTACTGATTGCATACTATTTATAATAATGAGGCATGTTTATAACTTGCTAGGATTGGCAATTTGCTTGAGCAAAAAACAAAGTGCTGAGGGAATTTTGGATAATCTTCTTCTTGCGTATGGCGTGCACAGCCTAAAGTTGTAGATCAAGGGTAGACATCCAGGCCAGGACAGCATCAGTTACTGGATGGATGGTTTTGATGCCACCACGGAAAAGCCTCAGTGAGCAGTCATTCACAATGTGTGGGATGATTCGGCCTGGATGTCCGCAGTCGCATGCAGGGTTGTCTGTCATCCCCCAATTATGCAGGTGATGGGCTGTTCTTGCATGGAGGATGCGGATTCTGCTCAAGGTAAGCCATTGCTTGCGATGGAGGTCAAAACCCAGTTGTTTCACCGTGGGGTCTGTGATGACCTCTCCGTTATTGGAGTTGGGGTGGGAGATTGCAACCTTCACATGGTCCACCTTGTTTCGACTAATGCAATCAACCCGACATGCACAAACAAATAGATGTAGTGTTTTGGCGTCAATTTTGACCATGCCAAAATCATGACTTGTAAGCCAAGCAGCCCTTCCCAGGGACAAAACTCCCGCAGCATCGGGAAATCTCTACGCATCTACCAGCTAAATGTGGAAGGAATGTCCAGGGCAAAGAATGAATACTTTGGATAGTGGATGGATAGTCAATGTTCTGAGTCAGGGCACTTCTTCTGACTAATCAGTCTGAAGAAGAGTCTCGACCCAAAATGACATCCAACCATTCACTCCACAGATATTGCCTGGCCCACTGAATTCCTCTGGTTTGTGTTTTGCTTACGGTTCCAGCATCAGCAATCTCGTGTCTCCAAGTGTTGGGCCTGGCATTCTTTAGAAGACATGGATGAGAAATAGCCAAATGCCTATCACTTTTACAGTGCAAAAATGAGGACATTGAAGAGAAACAGTGAATTATAACAGTTGATGAAAAAAGAAAACGCTCGTAAAGAAGCTATTAGATGACATTGCATAAATTAATGAATATTAAAATTGTACAGTTGCTAATTATTTCTGTTAATTTTATTATCCTTGATCACTGTGATGACGTGCTAATAGAATAGCAGAGAGCAAAGCCAAGAGAAAAATTAAAGCATCATTAAACAGTTATAGTTTGACCACGTGTCACTGGGTAATCTACTGTCAGAAACAGAGAAAAATAACTTCCATTACACTACATCCTTGCCATCCTGCTTGCTTCATAGAGTGCTTCAAAGTTTTGGAAGGATACCGTCAGCATTTTCTCTGTAAAGCCCTGCAAATCCACTGGCAGGTTAAGCAAACCAATGCCAGCATTCTCTCCTGGGTCAATCTCTCCAACATCAAGATCCTAGTTACACTTAGCCTGCTTCAGCAGGCAAGTGACATCAGAATTTCAATTGCTTGGCAATATGTATCATTGGGTTTACTGTGTCATATTATTAATCAATCAAAACCCTGACAACCCACCAGCTGACATATGATATTTAATTAAATCTTGTTTCCGAGACCTTGGACTGCTTACTTTGCAAGAAATTAAAACTGCACAAGGATTATAGACATTACAAATACACATGTAGAGACCTTCACAATTACAGGAAAAGGCTTCATCAGCTACGTGACCGCAAGACAATTATTTTAACTTCCAAGAAGACAATATGAAACATGGAACTTTGTTTAGATTTCCGCTCTAATCATATACCAGAAGTTTAAAAATAAATCAGACATCTCTGCACTCATTCTCACTATCACTGAGTGCTAACTGTAACCATGGTAACACCCCATCTGAGAAGCAGCAGTTGGGAATAACTGCTGCCACAGTTCAAATTTACAAAGTTCACAGCAGATACAAATACATAACATTTTCTTATTGGGTGAACTGCCAATACACAGAGAAATAATCCTTCATCACATCTCGTTTGATGAAAAAATACAATTGAACACAGGCTCTGTGATGGCACAGGACTCAGGATAAGACTCAGGATACCAAGGATCGTTTAAAACTTCCTACTCCAACCGCTACATCCTCTTGCCAGGCAATAACATGGTGGACAGGTTAATTCGTTCTTTATCACTTCACTTCAGCAGAATAAGGTGAGCCATGTTCTATTTGAGCTGGTCTGCTACATCTCATTCCTGAAGATGATGTTGAAAATTACCATTTGCACATCTCTGCTAACCAAACAACAAAACAGTCACCAAAACAGTATACCAGATCTTACATATTCTACATTCTACATAAACATAAAATATATTCCCTCTGTGTCACACTTGCCACGCCTCCATACACTTGAGACGCTTTCCACACTCTTCCCCATGAGCTATTAGGAGTTACACCTGCATTTAATCTGCTCCCTAATCTATCACTTGGCATAAATACCTGAGATCATCACCAATTGGGTGCTGACTAATCAGTTCTGCATTCTGTCAGTTTGATAGCAGGTCTGAGTTCTGTCGGTTCCAGGTCTATATCTTTCGGTTCCATTGGTGTTTGGATTTTCTTCAGTACTTTTCGGTGAGCCTGCATTTGAGTTCTTTCCATTCCTGAGCCTTCTGACAGAAATAAATGGCACAATCATAAGGCGGTAAAGAGGTGGCTCGGAACTTGCAGAAGACCTCTTTCTGGTCACGATACTCAGATGGTACTTTGGACATCCAGGATTGTCACATTAATTGTTTTTGTTCTGCTTGTCTTCTCCTCACCTCTGTGTCTATTGCTCCTAGTGATAATCCTGGCCTGTCCAAAGTACCATCCAAGTATCATGACTAGAATTCTGCAAATTCTGAGTCACCTCTTTACCTTCTCACCGCCCTTATGATTGTGCCATTTATTTCTGTCAGAAGGCTAAGAAATGGAAAGGATTCCAATGCAGGCTCACCGGAAAGTATTGGAGAAAACCCAAAATCCAAACACCAATGGAACCGACAGATATAGACAGAACTGCTATAGAACCAACAGAATGCAAAACTAATTAGTCAGCACCCAATTGGTGATAATCTTGGGTATTTATACCAAGTAATAGATTAGGGGAGCAGATTAAATGCATGTGTAACTCCTAATAGCTCAGGGGAGAAGTGTGGAAAGAGTTTCAAGTGTCTGGAGGTGTGGGCAAGTATGACACTCTGAAAGCCCTGTCTCACGGTGGGAGTTGACCCATGAGTGACCCCGAGTTTTCACTCATGGTAATCACGCACAATCAACGTAGCGGGAATGTCTGACCTTGCGTGAGCAACTTAGCGACTCGTGCAGGTACCCGTGAAACTTGTTAACTCGTGAAAAAATTCAACATGTTTGAGGTTTTCCACGAGTCAAGCTTACTGTTAAACCCCTGTCTCACTGTGCGAGTTGGCCCACGAGTGACCCCGAGTTTTCACTCGTGGTGATCACGTAGCGGGAACGTCGGAACTCGCACGAGCAACTTATCGACTCGTGGCGCTAACGGCAGGTACTCGGGGAAACTTGTTAACTCGTGAAAAAAATCAAACATGTTTGATTTTTTCCACGAGTCAAATTAACTGTTCAAGTTAAAAATGGAAACATTTAAACTCGTTGTAATAACGTAATGGCCCGTGTGTTTACCTTAGTGACTCGTGGGTCTACCGTGGGAACTTTCTTATAATCTGTTCTTTCGCTCGCGTAAAGACTGAACCAAAGATAGACACAAAATGCTGGAGTAACTCAGCGGACCAGGCAGCATCTCTGGAGAGAAGGAATGGAGTCGAGACCCTTCTTCAGACTTACCCGAAATGCCACCCATTCCTTCTCTCCAGAGATGCGGCTGAGTTACTCCAGCATTTTGTGTCTATCTTCGGCCTTTCTGCGATGATCTGCCACTTGTCCTTTATTACTGAGGCGCCTGCCCCGTGGCTTCGTATTCGTCACTCTGTCTCAATGAACGGCTTAGGACGCGGTTAAAGACCTGCCGAAGGGGCAAGTCTGGGGTGGTGGGTGGGATGTGTCCACGTGTGATGCTCCATCCACCCCCTGGGGCCGAGAGTGTGGGATTGGGAAGGAACTGCAGATGCTGGTTTACACCGAAGATAGACACACACAATGCTGGAGTAACTCCGAGGGACAGGCAGCATCTCTGGAGAGATGGGATGGGTGAGATTTCGGGTCGAGACCCTACTTCAGACTTCTCCAGAGATCCTGCTGAGTTTACTCCAGTAGTTGGTGTCTATCCCGGTGGCGGGGAGCCGGGCTTGGCCGACCCGCCGCCTCTACTTGCCGGTCAGTCCGGTGATCATCGCCCTCCGCCCGGGATGCAGCGGAGGTTTGCACCCGGTGAGTTGTCCAGCGCTCACGGTGGACGAGGGAGGACAGCAATAGGCCAGGTGAATGAATACAGCACATAAATGAGTCGACCTTTAATATTTCTTGATTTTATGTTTTAATTTACAAGCCGCTTCACGCGAGGCAAGTTTTATTTTCAGTCCGAAGAAGGGTCTCGACCCGAAACGTCACCCATTCAACGATAGACACAAAAAAGCTGGAGAAACCCAGAGGGTCAGGCAGCAACTCTGGAGAGAAGGAATAGGTGACTTTTCGGGTCGAGATCCTTCTTCAGAAGATGAGCCCTTATCCGAAACGTCACCTTCTCCAGAGATGTTACCTGGCCCGCGTTGTTACTCCAGCTTGTTGCGTCTGCCTTCCGTCTAAAGCCTTGGGATCGTCGCCGACGTGAAGACGGTGCGAAGCCCCCGTGCCCGGTGCAATGGGCAGGGAGCTGGAGAGGGGAGGGAAGGGGTCACACACATGGCCGGGAAGCAGAGGGG
Organism: Okamejei kenojei; assembly: GCA_035221665.1. Classification (NCBI taxonomy): domain Eukaryota; kingdom Metazoa; phylum Chordata; class Chondrichthyes; order Rajiformes; family Rajidae; genus Okamejei; species Okamejei kenojei. The sequence goes on from CM069139.1 coordinate 47,949,291, forward strand.
TGGGGGTGGGGTTGGTGACCGACGTGCAAAGGAGACCTACAATAGCGCATGATCTCTCTCGCGTTATGGCAGGTGATTGTCACCTGCCCGCTGTTTCTGCCCCTAAAGCTTTGGGATCGTTGCCCTTTGTGTTGGCGTGAAGGGGGAGGGGGCTATTGTGCTGCTTGATTGCCCCCTGCTATCATAGGGACAGGGAGACACAGCGGCTTTTGAGACTGGTGGGCAATCACTACCAAAGTGTCTGCCTGCAGTCAGCACACCTCTCCTACACGTCTCTTGCACTAAGACCATCCCGCAGAGAATGATCCCAGCACCCAAGAGCCTTGTCTGTCACCCCCCAGCCCCAACCACCCTCCACCTCAACTTACACCTGGGCACCAAAGCAGCTCAGGACGCGATCCCTGAGGTCCGTCTCCCAACAATCTGATGTGCAACTGATGTGAAAGTACAGCGGCTGCGGCCGGCCCCCGGACACCCTCACAGACTTACCTTCATTCACGGTTGGCTCAAGTAACGGGAGAGGAACTTGGTAACTCGGGAGAGGAACTTGGAACATCGCAGCAATGACATACCCGTGGGAACTCGGTTAAACACTTGATCAGAAACTTGAAATCTCGTACATAACCACGAGTCTGTTTTTTTCTTTCACTTGGGGTCACTCGTGGGATGACTCGCACCGTGAGACAGGGCCATGAGGCTGATTCACTCTCTGACTTGGGCATAGCTAAACCAGAGGGAAGAATCATATGGTATTCTTTCTAATGGAGACAAATTGTATTTAATGAGACAAAATACCAGGGCGAGGCCAAGCGCAATCCAGGCAAATAGCATTTTGTATCCCACATGCCAAATATGTGTGGGTTTACGGGCTAATTGGCCTCTGCAAATTGCCCCTAGAGTATAGGGAGTTGTTGCAAAACTGGGATAACAATGGCCTATGTTGTTTATATTTCATCTTTCACTCAGTTAACCTGAAATAGAATTCAGACAATTGTGGAATATTAAATAGTATTTTGTTTATATGATTAAGGTTGGAATTCATTACATGAAGAACACTAAGGCCAAGAAATGGTTACAAACCTTCATCTAATCCCATTCTAATAGTAGACCAATGATTATTCTAATAATGGACCAATGATTCAGTTAGAATTATTGGTTTAGGGGGACATTGAAAAGAATGCTCTTGGCGATGGAAATGCCACAAAAAAAATGGAATTGATGAATTAGATTAATAGATAAACAAAACAAAATATAAAAAAGGAAACCCTGTCATTTATTTTCCATCACAACTGTCTGAAGAGTTGTTTCAGTACTATTTCCCCTACAGGTTTGTACCCATTGGTTTAGGCACTCGACTTTGATATCCAATGTCAAGTTGACGGTATCCAAATATTTTGGCACATTGCACAATAAGCAGTATTGTCAAAGACAAATGATTCTTGTTCCTCGAGGAAATAACTATTAAGTTAGAACAAATTTTCATCTTAAAATCTTTGGCAGAATTTACTTCTCAAGCTGGCCTTCAGCTTTAGACCAAATTAAAGGCTGCTTGTTACATTGTTAGTTCCGTGGCAACACATTAATTTCCGTCTGCAGTTCTGGCCTGACACATTTTGAAGATTAAAAATCTGGTGCAGAGAGACCAAAGTGCTTAAATATAAGCAGAGCAAACTGAAAGGATCATAAGCTATTGGCAATAGTCCAAAGCTGAAGCAAGTTTTTTTTTAATATTGCCAATATGAGAGCAAAAGATTTTCCATCAGCCATCTCCTGCCACCCTCTGGCAAGTTCCACAAAAGACACAGTCCTATTATTTTTCAAGCTTACTTTGGAGATACAGTGTGGAAACAGGCCCTTCAGACCATCCATTCACACTAGTTCTACGTTATTCCACTTTCTCATAATTTCCCTACACGTTAGGGGGTATTTTACAGAGGCCAATTAACTTACAAACCCATATTTTGGAATGGAGGCTTTTGTCTACCGGTGTGGCTCAGGGATCAGTGCTGGGCCCATTGCTGTTTATATAAACCATTTGAATGAGAATGTACGAGGCATGACATAGTAAGTTTGCAGATGCTAAAATAGATGGTATCATAGACAGCAAAGAGGGTTATCAAGAATTACAGCAGTATCTTGATCCTGTGGGCAAGTGGGTTGAGAAATGGGAAATGGAATTTAATTCAGATAAGTGTGCGTACCAGAGATACAGCAGGAAAACAGACCCTTTGGCCCACCTAGTCCACACCGGCCAGTGCACTCTACCACTGCATTACCCTCTGCACCACTCTCATGTGTGTTGCATTTTGGGAAGTCAAACCAGGGCAGGACCATCACAGTGAACTGTAAAATCCTGCAAAGTCTTATAGACCAGAAGGATCTCGGAGTGCAAAAATATCTATCTATATATATTACTAAAATATCTTGTTTGTTTCTATGTCTGTCTGTCTGTGTGTTTATGTGTCTGTGATGACCTGAATTATGCCACAATGGTACACGATAGCTACAATTTTGTAGCCCACCTTACTCACCATTGTCCTATGTTGTGGTGTATCAAGTTTCGTTCAGATTGATGTTCTATTTTACAAGTTATTCACATTTTTAACTTTACAAAATCCAGTTTGAGAATAACTAGTTCAAGTTGCAGTGGCAGTTAGTAGCTATGACATCACAATGGGATCTCATTTACATAAACTGCCCCTCAGCAGTGTTCTACTGGCAGTTAGCAGCATATGACGTCACAATGAGATCTCATTTACATAAACTGCCCGTCAACAGAGTTTCACCCAGCGAAATGAGAGATATGTTACATTGTTGGAAGGAGAGAGAGGGGGGGAGGGGAGGAGGAGAAATGTTATTTAAACATTGTGTTTAGTTGGGGAGTGGGATAGGGGAGAGGTGAAGAGTGGTGGAGCAGGGAGATAGAGCAAGAGGAGGGGGGTAGGGAGAGGGGTTAGGGAGGGATGGAGTGACTGAGGGTAGGGGAAAGGAGAGGGAGGAAGAGGTGTGGAGGGAGTAGAGGAGAGGGGAAGGAAGAGGGAGGGTGAAGAGGAGGGGGAGGGAGTGTTGGGGGATGCGGGGAAATGGAGGAGGATAGAGGTAGGAACAGGGATGGCGAGGAGCAGTTGCGGTGGGTTGCCGTAACTCACGTCCCAACTGGGATCTCTGGCGTCACAATAGGAACCCATCAGCCATGCCTGCGCAGTTGGGGGCTATGGGTGAGTGGTGGAATATTGCGTTTGGGGACTAGCCCTCTCATGTGACAGGAACCCAATGGGTCCCACTTGATCTAGTAATAAATATTACTAAAACTCTCTGTGTGTCTGTCTGTCCATCTGTCCGTCTGTCTGTTTTTCCAAGGCAGCATAGGGTGCAGATGGAGTCAGTGGTGAGAAGTCTGGTCTGTGTGATGAATTGGGCTGCATCTAAGGCTTTCTGTGATTTCCTACAGTCTGAGGCAGAGCTGTTCCCAGACCAAAGTATGGTGTGGACTGACATTGTGCTTTCCGTGGTGCATCTGTGGAGGTTTGTGGGATCATTGGCGACGAGCTGAATTTCGTCGGTTGCCTGGGCAGGTGGAGACATTGGTGCGCCTTTTTAGTGGTCGCATTGGTGTTGTTGGCAAATCATTGGTGATGATGACACCAGGGAACTTCAAGCTCTCAACCATTTGAGGAATGTGGGCCAGTCTTGGTCAGCATGGGCAAGTTGGGCTGAAGGGTCTGTTTCCGTGCTGTTTGACTCTATGACCTCCATATGTGTATAATGTGTTTACAGGCCTGTTGAACTTCCACAAGTAAGAATTTCATCGAGCCATTGTCGGTACATATGACAATGAAGCACTCTCGCCTCTTAAACTGATAAATGCTAGCAATTTTGATTCTATCAACAAATACTGGATCATTAGGACAGCAGGTGTATGGTTGAATAAAACCACAATCATTAATGCAAAGCAAGCAATAGCATGATATGACACTGATGTTTTCAAGATTTATTTTATTCGCAACACAATTAATCAGCTGCTAAAATTCCAGACAATGATAGTGCAGTCAATCTGAGTAATGATGATGCTACAGTTGTTGCTTCCAGACTCTTGGGGAATTTGCTGAGCTCCAGTACAGCAATAGAGCTCCCTCAAGTGGCACTAAACTGATACTGCAGCCCTCCCATTAGCTTCACTGTGAATACAACAGAACAGCACAGGAACAGACCCTTCAGTGTCTGTGCCGAACATGATGTCTACTTAAACTTTCAGGGAGCTGTAGACTTGGTGCCCAAGATCCCTCCACACATCTGTGCTGTTATGGGTCTTGCCACTAACTGTATACATTGACGGCAGATGCTGAAAATTTGAAACCAAAATAGAATGTGCTTGGATAAAAAGTTCAAGCCAAGGCAGCATTTGTGGAAAGCATTTAATGTTTTGGGTTAGTTCCAACTCCATCTATAAAGTTTTCAACTGTGAATTACAGATAATAATGAGTTGGATTATCGGAGGGATATTAATTGTGTGATTGAGAGCCAGGTTGATCTGACACCATTCAATGTCAGTAAAACCAAAGAACTAATTGTTGACTTTAGAAGAGGAAGGCTGAAGATCCACAAATCAACAAATCAGTGGCGGAGAGTGCCAATATCTTCAATTTTCTGGGAGTGCTTATCTCTGAAGATATGTCCTGGACCAAGCATATTGACACAATCATAAAGAAAGACATCAATGCCTCCACTTCCTTTGAAGATGGAGGAGATTCAGTATGTTGACAAATACCCTCTTGGAGGTATAGTAGAGAGCATATTGACTGGTTGCATCACGGCTTGGTTAAGAGCCTGTCCCACTGCGGCGACCTAATTAGCGAGTTTAGAAGAGTTAGCGCTCGACTCATACTCGCAGCATAGTCGACACGAGGTCCTAGGAGGTTTTGTAACTCTCCTTCATGCTTGAGAGTAGTCCCTGCGTACTCGAGGCCTCAGTTAGGTCGCGGCGGTTTTTTTTAGCAAGATGAAAAATGCCCCAGAGTACAAAAAGGTCGCCATGGAAATAAGCAATAGACAATAGGTGCAGGAGTTGGCCATTCAGCCCTTCGAGTCAGCACCGCCATTTAATGTGATCATGGCATCCCCAATTAGTACCCCATTCCTGCCTTCTCCCCATATCTCTTGACTCCGCTATTTTTAAGAGCCCTATCTAGCTCTCTCTTGAAAGCATCCAGATAACCTGCCTCCACATCTGAGGCAGAGGATTCCACAAAAAAAAACAAAATATTCGTAGGCTTAGTCGAGGTAGGTCATAGTAGGTCATAATTCTATCATAGGTAATCGAAGGTAAAGCTCGTTGAGGAAAAAAAAGGTAAGTGACCTGACCGGTAATGTTAAATGCCCATTAAATAGAAACACAGAAACATAGAAATTAGGTGCAGGAGTAGGCCATTCAGCCCTTCGAGCCTGCACCGCCATTCAATATGATCATGGCTGATCATCCAACTCAGTATCCCGTACCTGCCTTCTCTCCATACCCTCTGATCCCCTTAGCCACAAGGGCCACATCCAACTCACTCTTAAATATAGCCAATGAACTGGCCTCAACTACCCTCTGTGGCAGAGAGTTCCAGAGACTCACCACTCTCTGTGTGAAAAAAGTCTTTCTCATCTCGGTCTTAAAGGATTTCCCCCTTATCCTTAAGCTGTGACCCCTTGTCCTGGACTTCCCCAACATCGGGAACAATCTTCCTGCATCGAGCCTGTCCAACCCCTTAAGAATTTTGTAAGTTTCTATAAGATCCCCTCTCAATCTCCTAAATTCCAGAGAGTATAAACCGAGTCTATCCAGTCTTTCTTCATAAGACAGTCCTGACATCCCAGGAATCAGTCTGGTGAACCTTCTCTGGCACTCCCTCTATGGCAATAATGTCCTTCCTCAGATTTGGAGACCAAAACTGTACGCAATACTCCAGGTGTGGTCTCACCAAGACCCTGTACAACTGAAGTAGAACCTCCCTGCTCCTGTACTCAAATCCTTTTGCTATGAAAGCTAACATACCATTCGATTTTTTCACTGCCTGCTGCACCTGCATGCCTACTTTCAATGACTGGTGTACCATGACACCCAGGTCTCGCTGCATCTCCCCTTTTCCTAATCGGCCACCATTTAAATAATAGTCTGCTTTCCTGTTTTTGCCACCAAAGTGGATAACCTCACATTTATCCACATTATACTGCATCTGCCAAACATTTGCCCACTCACCCAGCCTATCCAAGTCACCTTGCAGTCTCCTAGCATCCTCCTCACAGCGAACACTGCCCCCAGCTTAGTGTCATCCGCAAACTTGGAGATATTGCCTTCAATTCCCTCATCCAGATCATTAATATATATTGTAAATAGCTGGGGTCCCAGCACTGAGCCCTGCGGTACCACCACTAGTTACTGCCTGCCATTGTGAAAAGGACCCGTTTACTCCTACTCTTTGCTTCCTGTTTGCCAGCCAGTTCTCTATCCACATCAATACTGAACCCCTAATACCGTATGCTTTAAGTTTGTATACTAATCTCTTATGTGGGACCTTGTCGAAAGCCTTCTGGAAGTCCAGATATACCACATCCACTGGTTCTCCCTTATCCACGCTACTAGTTACATCCTCGAAAAATTCCACAAGATTCGTCAGACATGATTTACCTTTTGTAAATCCATGCTGACTTTGTCCAATGATTTCACCACTTTCCAAATGTGCTGCTATCCCATCTTTAATAACTGACTCTAGCAGTTTCCCCACTACCGATGTTAGTACTAACTGGTCTGTAATTCCCCGTTTTCTCTCTCCCTCCCTTCTTAAAAAGAGGGGTTACATTTGCTACCCCCAATCCTCAGGAACTACTCCAGAATCTAAAGAGTTTTGAAAGATTATCACTAATGCATCCACTATTTCCTGAGCTACTTCCTTAAGTACTCTGGGATGCAGCCTATCTGGCCCTGGGGATTTATCGGCCTTTAATCTATTCAATTTACCCAACACCACTTCCCGACTGACCTGGATTTCACTCAATTCCTCCTTTGACCCACAGTCCCCTGCTATTTCAGGCAGATTATTTATGTCTTCCTTAGTGAAGACGGAACCAAAGTAGTTATTCAATTGGTCCGCCATATCCTTGTTCCCCATGATCAACTCACCTGTTTCTGACTGCAAGGGACCTACATTTGTTTTAACTAACCTCTTTCTCTTCACATATCTATAAAAACTTTTGCAGTCAGTTTTTATGTTCCCTGCCCAGTTTTCTTTCATAATCTATTTTTCCTTTCCTAATTAAGCCCTTTGTCCTCCTCTGCTGGTCTCTGAATTTCTCCCAGTCCTCTGGTATGCTGCTTTTTCTGGCTACTTTGTACGCATCATCCTTTGCTTTGATACTATCCCTGATTTCCCTTGTTATCCACGGATGCACTACCTTCCCCGATTTATTCTTTTGCCAAACTGGGATGAACAATTTTTGTAGTTCATCCATGCAGTCTTTAATGTCTTCCATTGTATATCCACCGTCAACCCTTTTAGAATTAATTGCCAGTCAATCTTGGCCAATTCACGTCTCATACCCTCAAAGTTACCTTTCTTTAAGTTCAGAACCATTGTTTCTGAATTAACAATGTCACTCTCCATCCTAATGAAGAACTCAACCATATTATGGTCACTCTTGCCCAAGGGGCACGTACAACAAGACGGCTAATTACCCCTTCCTCATTACTCAAAACCCAGTCTAAAATAGCCTGCTCTCTCGTTGGTTCCTCTACATGTTGATTTAGATAACTATCCCGCATACATTCCAAAAAATCCTCTTCCTCAGCACCCCTGCCAATTTGATTAACCCAATCTATATGTAGATTGAAGTCACCCATTATAACTGTTTTGCCTTTGTCGCACGCATTTCTAATTTCCTGTTTGATACCATCCCCAACTTCTCTGCTACTGTTAGGTGGCCTGTACACAACACCCACCAGCGTTTTCTGCCCCTTAGTGTTTTGTAGCTCTACCCATACCGATTCCACATCCTCCAAGCTAATGTCCTTCCTTTCCATTGCGTTAATCTCCTCTCTAACCAGCAACGCTACCCCCCCACCTCCTTTTTCCTTTCTCTCTATCCCTCCTGAATATTGAATATCCCTGGATGTTCAGCTCCCAGCCTAAGTCACCCTGGAGCCATGTCTCCGTGATCCCAACTATATCATAATCATTAATATCTATCTGCACGTTCAACTCGTCCACCTTATTACGAATACTCCTTGCATTGAGACATAAAGCCTTCAGGCTTGTCCTTACAACGCACTTACCCCTTATACAATTTTGCTGAAAAGTGGCCCTTTTTTGATTTTTGCCCTGGATTTGTCTGCCTGCCACTTTTACTTTTCACCTTGCTACCTAATGCTTCTACCCTCATTTTACACCCTCCTGCCTCTCTGCTCTTGTACCCATCCCCCTGCCACATTAGTTTAAATCCTCCCCGACAGCACTAGCAAACAATCCCCCAAGAACATTGGTTCCATTCCATTTTAAATGTTATTAAAAGTTGTCTGGCTTCTTAAAAGTGTTTCCACTCCTTCTCCCCCCTTCCCCCACCACTTTCCCTGGCCCCCATCTTTGTGATGTGATCGATCAATCCAGCTCGAGACTTTTCAGGCGAGTGCCCTCGATCTTGAAGGTCGAAGACAGTCGCTGAAAAGTCACGTTAGTGGGACAGGCCCTTTAGGCAACTTGAATGCCCAATAATGAAGGAGATTACAAAGTGTGATGGATACTGCCTGGTATATCACGGGCACTATTCTCCACATCCTAAGTAGTCATACAGCATGGATGCAGGTCTTTCAGCCAACTTGCTCACGCCGACAAGATGCCCCATCTAAACAAGTCCCTGCGTTTGGTGCATGCCCCTCTAAACATTTCCTATCAAATGTCATTTAAATGTTGTTATAGTTGGCTAAACGAGTTGATTGATATCCATAAAATGACTGAGCTTTGGTACAGATCATATAACCATATAACAATTACAGCACGGAAACAGGCCCTCTCGGCCCTTCCAGTCCGTGCCGACCATTTGTTTTCCCCTAGTCCCATCTACCTGCACTCAGACCATACCCCTCCATTCCCTTCACGTCAATATACCTATCCACTTTACTCTTAAATGTTAAAATCGATCCTTCCTCCACCACTTCTGCTGGAAGCTGATTCCACACCGCCACCACCCTCTGAGTAAAGAAGTTCCCCCTCACGTTACCCCGAAACCTCTGTCCCTTAATTCTCATGTCATGCCCTCTTGTTTGAATCTTCCCTACCCTCAATGGGAAAAACGTATCCACGTCAACTCTGTCTATCCCTTTAATCATTTTAAAGACCTCAATCAAGTCCCCCCTTAACCTTCTGCACTCCAAAGAATAAAGACCTAACTTGTTCAACCTTTCTCTGTAACATAGTTGCTGGAACCCTGGCAACATTCTAGTAAATCTCCTCTGTACTTTCTATTTTGTTGACATCCTTCCTATAACTAGGCGACCAAAATTGTACACCATACTCCAGAATTGGTCTTACCAATGCCTTGTACAATTTTAACATTACTTCCCTACTCCTATATTCAATGCTCTGATTTATAAAGGCCAGCACACCAAAGGCTTTCTTTACCACCCTGTCTACATGCAATTCCACCTTCAGGGAACTATGCACAGTTATTCCTAGATCCCTCTGTTCCACAGCATTCCTCAATTCCCTACCAAAATACAAGTGGTGACTTTATATAGTGGTGACTTTTATAGGACCCATTAAATCAAGAATCCATCTGCCTGCAAAGGTGAAGATAAAATCTCTGGGGTACACAAAAAGCTGGAGAAACTCAGCGGGTGCAGCAGCATCTAAGGAGCGAAGGAGATAGGCGACGTTTCGGGTCGAGACCCTTCTTCAGACTGGTCAGGGATCAGGGAAACGAGAGATTTAGACGGTGATGTGGAGAGATAAGGAACAATGAATGAAAGATATGCAAAAAAGTATCGATGATAAAGGGAACAAGCCATTGTAAGCTGTTAACGAAGAAACTGCAGATGCTGGAGAATCGAGGGTTACACAAAATGCTGGAGAAACTCAGCGGGTGCAGCAGCATCTAAGGAGCGAAGGAGATAGGCGACGTTTCGGGTCGAGACCCTTCTTCAGACTCTTCTTCAGACCCTCCCTGATCCCTGACCAGTCTGAAGAAGGGTCTCGACCCGAAACGTCGCCTATCTCCTTCGCTCCTTAGATGCTGCTGCACCCGCTGAGTTTCTCCAGCATTTTGTGTAACCCAAGCCATTGTAAGCTGTTTGTGGTGTGAAAATGAGAAGCTGGTGCGACTGGGGTGGGGGAGGGAGATAGAGATAGAGGGAATGCCAGGGCCCGAGGGCTGAGGGAGAGGTGGGAAGGGGAGGAGACAGCAAGGGTTAACAGAATTGAGAAAATTCAATGTTCAAGCCCAAAGGATGCAGACTCCCCAAGCGGAATATGAGGTGCTGTTCCACCAGCTTGCGGTGTTGCTCACTCTGGCCGTGGAGGAGGCCCAGGACCGAGAGGTCGGATGCGGAATGGGAGGGGGAGTTGAAGTGCTGAGCCACCGGGAGGTCGGGTTGGTTATTGCGGACCGAGCGGAGGTGTTCGGCGAAGCGATCGCCAAGCCTCCGCTTGGTCTCACCGATATAGATCATCTGGCATCTGGAGCAGCGGATGAGGTTGGAGGAGGTGCAGGTGAACCTCTGTCGGACCTGGAAGGACTGCTTGGGTCCCTGAAAGGAGTGGAGGGGGGAGGTGAAGGGACAAGTGTTGCATTTCTTGCGGTTGCAAGGGAAAGTGCCCGGGGAAGGGGTAGAGCGGGAGGGGAGGGAAGAATTGACAAGGGAGTTGCGGAGGGAGCGGTCTTTGCTGAAGGCAGACAGGGGGGAAATGGGAAGATGTGGCGGGTGGAGGGGTCACGTTGGAGGTGGCGAATCTGGCGAGGACTATATGTTGTATTTGCCGGCTGGTGGGGGTGAAAGGTGAGGACCAGGGGGACTCTGCCCTGTTTGCGAGTGGGGGAAATGGGGAGCGAGGGCAGTGTTGCGGGGTATGGAGGAGACCCTGGTGCGAGCCTCATCAATAGTGGGGGAGGGGAATCCCCGTTCTCTGAAGAATGAGGCCATTTGTGATGACCTGGTGTGGAACACATCCTGGGAGCAGATGCGGCGTAGACGGAGGAATTGGGAATAGGGGATGGAGTCCTTACAGGAAGCAGGGTGGGAGGAAGAGTAGTCCAGGTAGCTGTGGGAGTCAGTTGGTTTGTAGTGGATGTCGGTCAGGAGCGTATCACCTGCAATAGAGATGGTGAGGTCAAGGAATGGTAGGGAATTGTCCCCTTTCATAGTCCCCTTTGTTCAACCGCATCACTGACACTTCCGAGTTAACCTTCTCCTTCTCAAATTGCAGATTAAAACTAATCATATTATGATCACTACCTCCAATCATTACCTCGAGTTCTCTTATCAAATCTGGTTCATTAGAAATGGTCCAAGTGTATTTGAGTGCCGGATGGAAGTTGGTGGTGAAATGAATTAAGTCAGTCAGTTGTGTGTGGGTGCAGGAGGTGACACCAAAGCAGTCGTCGATGTAACTCTATCTCTATCTCCCTCCCCCACCCCAGTCGCACCAGCTTCTCATTTTCACACCACAAACAGCTTACAATGGCTTGTTCCCTTTATCATCGATACTTTTTTGCATATCTTTCATTCATTGTTCCTTATCTCTCCACATCACCCTCTATATCTCTCGTTTCCCTGATCCCTGACCAGTCTGAAGAAATCTCTATTGTTTGGAGAAATAGGTTCATAAGTAGAGAAGTTTGAAAGTTCGCACCAACAGACTCAGGGACAGCTTCTCCCCCTCTGTTAATACACTCCATCCCAGGAGATTAAACTTTAGACACAAACTGCGATCTCAGTATCATGTGCACCTCGAGAGAGCCAGGGTCTGGGATGGTGTGATTGCCAGTGTCACTGCAAAGGTAGTTCGACTGTTGAGTGAGAGATGATTTGTAAAGGCAAGAAGACACTAATGGAATTATAAAGGCAAGAAGACACTCATAGAATTGTAAAGGCAAGAAGACACTAATGGAATTGTAAAGGCAAGAAAACACTAATTGGTGTTATCTACATACCCTCACATAGTAGCCTGAATGTAGGGGTGTAAGTTGCAACAGGAGTTAAAACTGGCACGTAACAAAGGTAATGCCATTGTGGTGATGAGAGATTTCAATATGCAGGTAGACTGGGAAAATCAGTTTGGTTCCGGACCCCAAGAAAGAAAGAGAGTTTGTAGAGTGCCTCCGAGATGGATTCTTAGAGTAGATTGTAATGGAGCCGACCAGAGAAAAGGCAATTCTGAATTTAGTGTTGTCTAATGAACCAGATTTGATAAGAGAACTCGAGGTAATGATTGGAGGTAGTGATCATAATATGATTAGTTTTAATCTACAATTTGAGAAGGAGACGGTTAACTCGGAAGTGTCAGTGATGCGGTTGAACAAAGGGGACTATGAAGGCATGAGCGAGGAGCTGGCCAAGGTAGACTGGAAAGGGATCCTGGCAGGAATGACGGTGGAACAGCAATGGCAGGAATTTCTGGGCATAATCCGGAAGACACAGGATCATTTCATTCCAAAAAGGAAGAAAGATTCTAAGGGAGTAGGAGGCAACCGTGGCTGACAAGAGAAGTTAGGGTTAGAATAAAACTAAAGGAAAAGATGTATAACACAGCAAAGTGTAGCCGGAAGCCAGAGGATTGGGAAACTTTCATAGGACAACAGAAGGAAACAAAGCAGGCAATACAGGCTGAAAAGATGAATTACGAGGGGAAGCTGGCCAGGAATATAAAGAAGGACAGTAAAAGCTTCTTTAGATATGTCAAGGGAAAAATAGTAACAAAGTCAAATGTGGGTCCCTTGAAGGCAGACACGGGTGAAATTATTATGGGTAACAAGGAAATGCAGAAGAGTTGAACAGGTACTTCAGATCTGTCTTCACTGAAGAAGACACAAACAATCTCCCAGATGTATTGGAGGACAGAGGATCTAAGGGGGTAGAGAAACTGAAATAAATTTTCATTAGGCGAGAAATAGTATTGGGTAGGCTAATGGGACTGAAGGATGATAAATCCCCTGGGCCGGATGGTCTGCATCCCAGGGTCCTCAGGGAGGTGGCTCTAGGAATAGTGGATGCATTGGTGATCATTTTCCAATGTTCAATAGATTCAGGATCAGTTCCTGTGGATTGGAGGATAGCTAATGTTATCCCACTTTTCAAGCAAGGAGCAAGAGAGAAAACGGGGAATTATAGACCAGTTAGCCTGACTTCGGTGGTGGGAAATATGCTAGAGTCAATTATTAAAGAGGTAATAATGGAGCGTTTGGATAGCAGTAAAAGGATTAGTCCAAGTCAACATGGATTTATGAAAGGGAAATCATGCTTGACTAATCCTCTGGAATTTTTTGAGGATGTGACAAGTAAAATGGATGAAGGGGTGCCAGTGGATGTAGTGTATCTAGACTTTCAGAAAGCCTTTGATAAGGTCCCGCACGGGAGACTGGTGACTAAAATTAGAGCACATGGTATTGGGGGTATGGTGTTGACATGGATAGAAAATTGGATGGCAGACAGGAAGCAAAGAGTAGGAGTGAACGGGTCCTTTTCAGAATGGCAGGCAGTGGCGAGTGGAGAGCTGAAGGCTCGGTGTTGGGCCGCAACTGTTTACCATATATATAAATGATTTGGAAGAGGGAATTAGGAGCAACACTAACAAGTTTGCAGATGACACAAAGCTGGGTGGCAGTGTAAACTGTGAAGAGGATGTTAGGAGGTTGCAGGGTGATCTGGACAGGTTGAGTGAATGGGCAGATGCGTGGCAGATGCAGTATAAATGTTAATGTATAGATAAATGTTTTATCCACATTGGTGTCAAAAACTAGGGGGCAGATTATTATCTCAAAGGGGTTAGGTTAGGTAAGGGGGAGGTGCAGCGAGACTTGGGTGTCCTTGTACAGCTGTTACTGAAAGTTGGCATGCAGGTACAGCAGGCAGTGAAGAAAGCTAATGGAATGTTGACCTTCATAACAAGATGATTTCAGTATAGGAGTAAAGAGGTTCTTCTGCAGTTGTATATGGCTCTAGTAAGACCACATCTGGAGTATTGTGTACAGTTTTGGTCTCCTAATTTGAGGAAGGACCTCCTTGTGATTGAGGCAGTGCAGCATAGGTTCACGAGATTGATCCCTGGGATGGCGGGACTGTCATATGAGGAAAGATTGAAAAGACTAGGCTTGTATTCACTCGAGTTTAGAAGGTTGAGGGGGGATCTTATAGAAACATATAAAATTATAGAAGGACTGGACACGCTAGATACAGGAAAAATGTTCCCAATGTTGGACGAGTCCAGAACCAGGGGCCACAGTCTTAGAATAAAGGGGAGGACATTTAAGACTGAGGTGAAAAAAATCTTTTTCACCTAGTGAGTTGTGACATTGTGGCATTCCCTGCCACAGAGGGCAGTGGAGGCCAAATCATTGGATGGATTTAAGAGTTAGATAGAGGTCTAGGGGCTAGTGGAATCAAGGGATATGGGGAGAAGGCAGGCACGGGTTATTGATTGGGGATGATCAGCCATGATCACAATGAATGGCGGTGCTGGCTCGAAGGGCCAAAGGGCCGAATGGCCTCCTCCTGCACCTATTTTCTATGTTTCTATGTGATTTTCCCTATCTCCTTCAGTATCATTATTTTTGAAGTTGCAAATGAAATTCTGTGGTTTTTCATTAGATGACCAAATATTTGGAAAGGGGGTATGGGCAGAGTGCAGTGGATGGTTCACAGTTCATGCCACATGGAAAGAACAGGCCAGGAAATGTATTTATTCACACATGTGTGCTGAAAGTTTCTTGGACACGGAACTTAGGGATTATGCTTGCATTGACGTGGTGGATGGTGAAGGGGTAGAGTTAAGATCGTAAAGATAGCCTGTGTGAAGGAGGTTGTGGGAGAGTCAGAGCATTCAGCGTGGAAACAGGCGCTTCAGCCCAACTTGCCCATGCTGACCAACTTGCCCCATCTGCACTAGTCCCACCTGCCTGTGTTTGCCCCATATCCCTCTAAACCCGAGCTGTCTACGTTCATGTCTAAATAGTTCTTACATGTTGCGATAGTACCTGCCTCAACTACCTCCTCTGGTAGCTACCCACCAACCTTTGCATGAAAAAGTTACCCCTCAGATTCCTATAAAATCGTTTCCTCTTCACCATAAACTTATGTCCTCTGGTTCTTGATTCCCCTATTCTGGGCAAAAGACCCCGTGCATTTACCCTATCTATTTCACGTATGATCTTATACACCTCTATAAGATCACCCCTCTACCTCCTGTGCTACAAGGAATAAGATCTTAGCCTGCTCAGCATCTCCCTATAGCTCAGACCATTGAGTCCTGGCAACATCCTCATAAATGTTATCTGCATCCTTTCCAGCTTAACATCATCTTTCCTGTAACAGGGTGGCCAAAACTAAACGCGATACTCTAAATGTGGCCTCATCAATGTCTTCTACAACTGTAATATGACCTCCCAAGTTCTATACTCAATACTCTGACGAATGAACGCCAATGTGCCAAATGCCTTCTTGATCACCCTATCTATCTGTGATGCCACTTTCAAGGATCTGTATACCTACACTCCTCGATCTCTCTGCTCTTCAACACTCCCCAGAGCCCTGCCATTTGCTATGTAGGCCCAGTCCTGGATAGACTTCCCCAAATGCAACACATTAATATAAACTATTTAAATCATTCCACAGCCCATCCCCCCAACTGATCAAGATCCTGCTGCAATTTTTAATAACCATTTTCACTATCTACAATATCATCCACTTTAGTGTCACCTGCAAACTTGCTAATCATGTCATGTACGTTCTCATCCTAATCATTGATATAGATTACAAATGCCGATGGGTGCTGAACCAAACCCTGAGACACATCACAAGTCACAGACCTTCAGTCTGCCAAACAACCTTCCACCATCACCCTCTGCTTCCTTCCATGAAGTCAATTTAACCAGTCAGTTAGCTCTCCTTGGATCCCATGCAATCTAACCTTCCAGAGCAGCCTACAATGCGGAACCTTGTCAAATGCCTTGCTGAAATCCATCTCTACAATGTCTGCAGCTCTCTAGTAATTTTCCAACCACCGATGTTAGACTCACTGGCCTGCAGTTCCCAGGTTTTCTCTGCTGTCTTTCTTAAATAGAGGCACAACATATACTACCCTCCGGTCTTCCGAAACCCAACCTGTAATTAATGATGACTGATCATTCTCAGCCAGGGCACCTGTAATTTCCTCTCGAGCTTCCCACAGTGTCCTCAAATATATCCAATCAGGCCCAAGAGATTTGTCTATCTTCATACATGTTAGGGCCTTCAGCACCTACTCAACCTTAACACTGACTGCCCTCAAGACAGTTCCATTGACTGCCCCAAACTCCGCAGTCCTCATGTCTTTCTCCACCATAAAAATAGAGGAGAGATATTCATTGATGACCTAGCCCATCTCCAGTGGCTCCATACAGAGTTCACTTTGATTACTGAGTGGTCCATTCTCTTTCTGGTTCTCCTTTTTCCTTGATTGAACAAAATCTCTTAGGTTTATCCTTATTATCTGCCAGAGCTCTCTCCTGTCCCCCCCCCCCCCCCCTTTGCCCTCCTGATTTCCATTTTTAGTATGCTCCTTCAGGGATACATTTGATCCCAGCTGCCTATACCTGCCCCATGCTTCCTTCTTATTCTTGTCCAGAGGTGATAAACAATATTGGGAAGTCGGTTTAAGTTGAGAGATGAAAAGGAGACATTTTGGGGGAGTTTTATAACAAGTGAACTTTTGGGTTGAGGGGGGTGGGAGGACAGAAAATATAATAAATCAGTGTCCAAGAAGGAACTTAACCTGTATTGGAGAGTGTCAAATTAACGATGCATAAGGTATGAATTTGAATTCAAGTGTTTACAGAAAACTCAGAGCCAGCTTTAACAAACAGGAAAATCGTGCACAGCTTCACCAAGAAAATTGGCCAACTCCAAACACAACAATTCTGCACCTGCTCTCCCCATCTGTCGTCATCAGCTTCTGGCTTGCATATAACACGCAAGTGAGTAGTTGACCAATTTAAATGTTGGTTGGAAGACACCGCACCACTTACTGAAACGGAAGACCATGATCCTCTGATATATGATATATAAAATATCTACCAATGTAGGAAATATCAAGCCAGAGTTCACCAGTGATGAAATAACCCAGTGCTATGGCAATAAAGGCAATGAGCCAAATTTCAAATACAGATTGTGCACATTTCTGCACACAACAAAAAACAAGCAGAGATACAATTCCCAGCAAACAAAATTCAAACCACTATTTAGAATCTCAACGTGAGATGCATAACACAAAATGAATAAACCAGAAAGCAGAGAAAGTTGCTGTGCAAATGCTCTGACAATAATTCAGGACAAGATCATGCTCACCAGGAAAGTAAACAGGAATGCATTTTACAAATAATTCAGCCAGGAGAGTAACAGAATACTGTTTGGGGCTTCTGTGACCAATGGGCACCACAGGGCATATAGAGCATCTGATTGATACTGATAATGCTCTGATTTAAATTAGGATGTTAATTATATTTTATGTTGAAAGCCCATTTGCAGCAGTGTTCACTAAGGATGCTTAGACAAATCACCATCCCAACCTTGGAAGTAAGCAGCTAAAGCTCCCTCTCAGAAAATATCACCTTTCATTTTTTTTAAAATCCATGACATGAGCGCACTGGAATAAACTGCATAACACTGCTATTGACAGAAGACAACCAATAAGCAAGTTCGGTATTCCGACTGCGCATGTCCAGGTCTTAGGTCATTAGCTATAAAACAGTCTCGACAACGGTGGTGCTGCATTGCGTGCAGGCTTGCATTTCATCTGTAGTCGGGGCCAGGGTCGGCTCTCCATCACTGCGAGTGCTGTTGAGTTGCTGATGGGCCATCCCCGTCCGCTCCCCAGTGCCCCGTCCTTGTCCAGGGTGGCCCTGGGCTGGCGGGGCGGCCCCGGACTTACAGCCGCTAGCTCCAGCTCGGCTCTTGCCTATCCCGCCGAGTTGGCCGCCAGCCCTCCACCTCCACCCCCCTCCCTTCAGTCCAATACCGAGATCCTGCTGAAGATGGGCAGCCGCCGGCCCTTTTTGAAGATGGGCGACTCGGAGCCGCTGCTGCGATGGGCGGGCCGGGCACCCGCTGGAGCTACGGGTACTGTTGGTGATAGTGGTGCTGGCGGCAGCAGCAACCCATGCCCAGCCCCAAGCCGAGTCCGGGACAGCTCTAACTCCAGGTCGGGGCTGAAGGCCGCCTGCAGCGTGGCAGTCAATCGCCAGGCCGGAGGACGCCAAGCCCAGGCTGTCACTTTGGCGCAGGCGAGGCCAGAGCCCTCGCTCCTCCTCGGGGTTCTGGATGAAGTGGCAGCGGGTACCGAAGGGGCAGAAGATGGTGTTGTGCGACTTGTACTTGGGGTGGCGGCTGAGGCCGTGGGTGAACTGGCACTTGTCGCCATAGTGGCCCATCGGGGAGCAGGTTCCTCTGGAGTTGGAGCGGGGTTGGGCTGCAGTTGCCGCTGGCTGTGGACCTGGGGCCGCTGGTGTTGTCCGTCCGGGCTGTCGGTTGGCCCTACTCTTTGTTTCCTGTCTGCTAATCATTTTCTATCCATGTCAGTACCCTACCCCCAATACCATGTGCTCTA
The DNA here is from genome assembly GCA_035221665.1 of Okamejei kenojei. NCBI lineage: Eukaryota > Metazoa > Chordata > Chondrichthyes > Rajiformes > Rajidae > Okamejei > Okamejei kenojei. The sequence goes on from CM069139.1 coordinate 47,968,115, forward strand.
ATTTTGTCCACTCATCTCCAATGTGGGACCTTATCAAAGGCTTTCTGAAAGTCCACAACCACTGGCTCTCCCTTGTCCATTTTCCTAGTTACAACCTCACAAAATTCCAGAAGATTAGTCAAGCATGATTTCCCTTCGTGAATCCATGCTGACTCAGACCGACCCTGTTACTGCTATCCAAATGTGCCGCTATTTCATCTTTAATAATTGACTGCAGCATCTTCCCCACCACCGATGTCAGGCTAACTGGTCTTAATTCAGTTTTCTCTCTCATAGCCTTTCTTAAAATGTGGGATAACATTAGCTACCCTCCAATCCACAGGAACTGATCCTGAATCTACAGAACATTGGAAAATGATCACCGATGCGTCCACGATTTCTAGAGCCACTTCCTTAAGTACCCTGGTATGCAGACCATTAGGCCATGGGTGGGGTGGAAGATTCCAACCTTCACGTGGTCCACCCTGTTTCGATTAATGCAATCAACTCGACGTGCACAAACGGAAGATCAAATAGAACAAGTTGTCCCACAACTTTAGGCTGTGCACGTCACACGAAAGAAGAAGGCCCTGGGGTTTTATCAGCCTTCAGTACCATCAGTCTACCCATATTTATTTATACGGAAGATCACTCTGTGCTGCATAAGAGACATGAAAGTTCTTACACTTCCAGCTGGTTGACTATTCCCCAATAGAGCACCATTCATCAAGAACAAGATATCTCAAAGAACTTGCCCATTGTAACTAGTTCAATTTACCACCTCCTGTAGTAGTTTAATTTTCATTCCTTGCGAACAGACTGGTGTTGAAATACAGTACACAGCAAGTGAAAGATGCTCAAAGAAACAATGGCATGTCGTAGAGCATTCTCCTAAATTTCTACAGGTACACGGTAGAGAGCATTCTGACTGGTTGCATCGGGGCCTGGTTCGGCAACTTGAACGTCCAGGAGCGGAAAATACAAAAAGTTGTGACCACTGCGGAACGTCCAGGAGCGGAAAATACAAAAAGTTGTGACCACTGCTCAGTCCATCACTGACTTTGACATCCCCACCGTCGAAGGGATCTACCGTAGTCACTGCCTCAAAAAGTCAGCCAAAATCATTAAAGACCCACACCATCCTGGCCACACACTCATTTCACCATTGCCATCAGGAAGAAGGTACAGGAGCCTGAAAATTGTAACGTCCAGGTTCAGGAACAGCTTCTTCCCTACAGCCATCAGGCTATTAAACACAACAACGAATAAGGTCTGCGCTCTGAACTGCAAAAGACTATATTATTATTGCATTATATTTGTTATTTATTGAACTTTTTCTTTTTCTCTTACCCCGTTATGTACTATGTTTACAGATTCACATATTCTGTTGTGCTGCAGCAAGTAAGAATTTCATTGTCCCACCAGGGACATATGACAATAAAACACTCTTGACTTTTAACCCTTTCCAACCAGTGAAGTTGAAGAGGTTAAGAGGATGTGAGCGGCTGATACAAATGATAGGACGAGTGCAGTTTGTAATTTAAACTGGTGATCCCTTTGGCATGCACCAATAATATAGCACATCACTGCTCTATCAAACATCCAATTACCTGCCCTTTACTTTCCAGTCACAACTTGTAACAGTCAACCTGTTCAATCAATCTGGTCCCAAAATTTGTACTTCCATCCCAAATCAATAGCTCTCTATGGGCTCGTATAATATTCCATCTTCGTTCTTCTTTTCCTCTTAAACAATCTCCTGTTCTGCGATGGGTATAATAATTACCCACATCAGCACATGTCTCATGTAAAAGAAAGTGGTGGGGTAACCCAATGGGTCAGACAACATCTGATCAGTCAGAAGGGTGCCAACTCGGAACGTTCCCTATACATTTCCTCCACAGATGCTGCCTGGCCCACGGAGTTACTCCAGCATTTTGTGTTCTACTCAAGTTATCCTGATCTGCAGTTATTTGTGCCTTCATAAATGGCCTGATGTCAGCGGGACAGGGGAAGGGGAGCAGCATTGCAACAATAAAACTATTCACACACAGCGAACTATGCACCTTAAAATCAGACCACATGCGCCAAAAAGTATGATTTATCAGGGTAATTTTCAATGGAGCATTCTAAAATAGCTTAAATTCAATTCTAATATTTTCACTATTGCAATGGAGCAATCTGCCAACTGCACAACCTTTGGAGAAGGCTTGAATCACTGCTGGCTTTATAATTTTATGGTCCAGGATTACGCTCAGTCTTTTAAAACAGAGATTTGTGTTTGCTGATCACATCCTTTTAACTCCGCATGACATGGTACACCTATAACATCCAGCAGTAGATTCCGTTCCTCACCTCAAGGATCTTTTTCATGATCTATTTCATTAATTTGGCTGAGATGTCTGTCACATTAAGGCTCACTGATGACACAAATCTACACAGGTTTGCGAGTAGGGAGGCTGATGAGAAGAGGCATCAAGGGGCAAGCTAAGTGAGCAGAAGTGAGAGGACAGCAGATACAATATAAAGTGGAGAAATTATCTATTTTGGTTCATAAAATAAGAGTGATCACTGAAAATCAACATCAAGGGAATTGAAAAGGCAAACGTTGCCCCTCTTTGCGAGAGGGCTAAGCAGTCTGCCAGTGCAATCCTGTGTACAGTTTTGATCTACTTAACCAAAAAATGTATATACTTACCAAAGAGGGAGAGCAGCAAAGATCCACTAGTTTGGGGCCACGGGTGGTGGGTTTGCTGTATGAAGAGAAAATGAATAGACCACACCAGGATTCTGCTATGTTTTAAAGGATGAGGTGAAATCTCATTAAAATTTTGCATTACAAAACAGGTATGTAAACAGGAGCTTTAACGGGTATGTTTCCCCTGATTGAGGAGTCAACAAATATCACTGAATAAATGATGGACCATGAGACGAGGGTGGCAAATCGTTGGAATTTCCGATACTGGAGCATCACAGAGGCTCAGTCATTGAGTTAATTCAAAAACAGAAATCAATATCTTCCTGAATATTAGGGGAATCCTGGAATATGGCGATAGAGCAGAAAAACGGCATTGAGGTAAAAGAGTGAGGAGAGAGTCAAGAGTGTTTAATTATCATATGTACTAACAGAACAATGAAATTGAAAATGAAACAACAGGGCTATAAACACAAATCAGACAAAAGGAGCAACAGACTTAGAGCCAAATCAGCTTCTGCCAAGCCGGTATATATATTGTTTTGAATACTTAGAAACCATTTAAGACAAATGTTAATCATGGCAAGCCATATTCTGCATAATTTTGAAATTCAAAACACCAAAATACCACTTCAGCACACTAATCCCCTATGGTAGGAGCATCAATATAAGCCCCAAATCAACAATAGATCATTTTCCTGTAATATTTGACACCCCCTTTTGAGTGTCTATATACTTTTCCTCATATATGAAAGATGAAAGAGTGATATTGAGTTGATGATGCAGTAACATGATTCTGGTATATAATAAAAAAGATCTGCATTATCACAACTGATTTGCATCCAAACTAAATAAACATTTTAAAACAAAGTTTAACCCGAAGTTGAAGTACTTTGAGCAAAATATATTCATTAACAAATTATAGGCTGAGTGTTACTCATGCTATCATTTATAGTCTTATACAACTGAGCATTCACATTCCATTGGTATCCAATCTGATGTATTTATGATTCACATTTTGTGTGCAATGGGGACTGGCTTGATGCGTTCATAATTCAGTGACAACTCACAAATACACCATGTAACTTTCACCACAAAGCAAATAAAACTGAAGCCAACAGTGACAAGTACCGAAAATGTCTCACATAGAAAAAAGACATCAGACAAAGTAAGCGAAGGAGCATATCTTAAACAATTTTGTTTTATTTGAAATATTACATAAAACCGCAGGCAAATATTTGTGGAAATTGAGCTTTGTTATTTTCGGACAAATTTGCTTTCCATTCTTTGTAAAGTCCAAATACTTTCTCAAATTCAAAGTTCTCAAAATATTCACAAATGTAATTTCTTTGCTGATAATGAGTTCTATAAGAGGTTGCGCTGCGTTAATTAGAAAAACAGAGCAAATGAGACATAAAAATACTGTTGTGGATATTTATTCCTTGAGGCAGAAATCAAAAATTGTAGGTCAGTACTTTTCACTGTAGTGTGCAGTTACACAACTTAAAGATCATGCCTTTGTACAGGATAGGGCACAAACAATATATATAATAAAGTAAAGCAATTCATAAGTTTTCTTTGGTCTATGACCAGTTCAATATAAATTTGTTCTGTTAAAAAGGCAATTAGTACAGCTGTAGATGCATAATATAATCTGCACTGAATAGACAGGCTGCTAAATCACATTTTGTTCGCTGCATTGGCCACATCAATGCACCACCATTCCACACTCAGGTGGCACTAGAGACCGCCAGTTTCTTCAGGTGATCCATGAATACTTGCAAGCTGACATCATCCGTGAGGATCGGTGCTCCACCCTCCTAAGGGAAAAATTCACATTGGAAGTTAATTGTACAAGCCACTTTCCCTTTTCTGCAATAACGTACTGGTTTTCAGAGCATACATTAAATTAGATACAGAAGCGCACTTCAGAAATTAAATATTTACACCTAGATTAACTTATCCCACTATGTTGACTTATTAGAGACACAAGAAACTCAGCATTTCTGACTGCCGAGTTCTTTTAGCACTTTCTGTTTTGAAGCCGGTTGCGATGCTAGTTGAAGGTGGTTGCCGGAGGTTGCAGGTAGTGGAAGGTAAGACCTCCCTGGTGGAATAAAACTGGGTGAAAAAAAGGTCTTACCTTCCACTACCTGCAATCTCTACCAACCACCTTCGCAACCGGCTTTGACTAAAAAAATTACTGATTTTTAAAACGGCAACCTATTTTTAGTCGTGGCTGGTTTTGAATTTTTTGAAATAATCGCCGGAACTTAGAAGAAGCGGAAACCACTTTCGACCATTAGGGAGACTGACAAAAACCTCCGGGAACCGCACGGAAACCTTGGGTGGGGCGCAAAGTCTCCAGAGGTTTCCGTTCAGGTTTCCTAAGTGGGACAGGAGCATAACGTTCAGAACTGCAGCAACTTTTAGTTGATGATTCATAGTAATACAAGTTTAGATACTGCATCTTCCGCTGCTATTCTGTTCATCTCATTACTTTTATCATAAACATTTCAGATAATGTCTTCATTTGATCAGTGAATCTTGAGACCAAGTACAAACTACAGAAGTCTCCAATTTATTCTGTGAGTCCATAGGCCAGAGCAAATAATTTGCAATGGGAATAAATCGATGCATTCTACAGGATTTTAATTCCTTTGGCAAATAAAAAAATCACATTTTACCAGAATATAAAACAAACAACCTTACCTGTCCCCATGCATACATGTTATTGTGGGTCTGCGAAGGGTTTACTTTGGACAACAAGAAACGAGCCTGAATACAAAATATAAAAATTACGTTAAAGAAAATAATGCACTTGCATTTATATAGGCTCTATTGCAATCAAGGGACAGTCCAAAATGCCTGACAAGCAGTTGTTAGAAACATAGAAACATAGAAATTAGGTGCAGGAGTAGTCCATTCAGCCCTTCGAGCCTGCACCGCCATTCAATATGATCATGGCTGATCATCCAACTCAGTATCCCGTACCTGCCTTCTCTCCATACCCTCTGATCCCCTTAGCCACAAGGGCCACATCCAACTCACTCTTAAATATAGCCAATGAACTGGCCTCAACTACCCTCTGTGGCAGAGAGTTCCAGAGACTCACCACTCTCTGTGTGAAAAAAGTCTTTCTCATCTCGGTCTTAAACGATTTCCCCCTTATCCTTGTTCTTTTTGAAATGCTAGATATTTTCACAACTGTGTTGAAAAAACAAATGTAAAATAACAAATTCCTCTTACAAGCCTTTTGGGAGAATAAACTGCTGAAATACCTTCAAGGTTGGCTGAGAAACGGCAGGTGAAGCAGAGAGTGTGGGGGATTGGCTGAGAAGGGGAGCGGCCTGTCGGTGAGCGATCTTGTTGAGGGAAGTGCCTTGTGACAAAAGTGCGAGTCTTTGGCTCAGTGCCTTGTGAGAAAAGTGCAAGTCTTTGGCTTGAGAGTCTTCGGTGAGGAGGCTGAGGGAGGAGACTATGCCAAAAGTTGGAGAAGGTGAGACGCAGTGAAGAAATTTCAGGTAAGCTGATTCAGTGTGATGCTTGCAGTATGTGGGAGGTCAGGGACACGGCTGGTGTCTCTGGCTGCTACAAGTGTGGAAAGTGCATCCAGGTTCAGCTCCTGAAGGACCGTGTTGGGGCACTGGAGAGGCAATTGGATGACCTCAGGAACATCCGGGAAAACAAATTTCCTGGACAGGACCTACATCGAGATTGTTACCCCGAAGATAACGGAAGAGAGAAGATGGATGATGATGAGGAAGGGAAGGAAGCTTGGAGTACAGGAATCCCCGGCGATATAACCTCTTGAAAACAGGTTCACCCTCTTGGAAGCTGTTGGGGCAGAAGACACTGCCATTCTGAGCGGGGGACAGGTCTGTGAGTCAAAACGTGGCACTGAAGCAAAGCTGAAGAGACAGACGTCAGGCAGAGCCATGGTAGTCGGGGACTCCATCGTGAGAGGTACAGAGGGGTTTCTGCGGCAATGGGTGAGATTCAAGGATGGTGTGTTGCCTCCCAGGTGTAAGGATCCAGGATGTCACGGACCGATTGCAGGGCATCCTCAAGGGTGAAGATGAGCAGCCGGAAGTGGTAGTGCATGTGACGTTGGGAAGAAGTGGAAAGAGATTCTGCAGCGTGACTTTAGAGAGCCCGAGGAAGGCTGAAAAGCAGAACCCCCATGGTGGTTATCTCCAGTTTGCTTCCAGTTCCTCGTGTTGGTGAGGGTAGGAACAGGGAGATGGGGGATCTGAATGTGTGGCTGAGGAGCTGGTGCAGGGGGCAGAGATTTAGATTCTTAGACCACTGGGATCTGTTTTGGGGTAAGGGTGAACTGTACAAAAGGGACGGGTTGCACCTTAACAGGCGGGGGACCAGCATTCTGGCAGGCAGGTTTGCTACACGGGTGGATTTAAACAAAATTGTGGGGGGGGGAGGAGAGATTGGAAATACAAGGATGGAGTTAAAGGGAAAGAGAGTATAGGAAAAGTTAAGAATGCTCACAAAGTGATAGGAGAGTATGGCCAAGTTAATTATAAATCAATGTGAAAGGTGAGGTGAGTAATGGATTAAAAGTATTATATATGAATGCACGAAGTATAAGAAGTAAAGTGGATGAGCTTGAGGCTCAGTTAAAGATTGGTAGATATGACATTGTGGGGATTACAGAGAAATGGCTGCACGAGAATTGGGACTGGGAACTGAATATTCAGGGTTATATGTCCAAAAGAAAGGACAGGCAGGTGGACAGATGAGGTGGGGTAGCTCTGTTGGGGAGGGATGAAACTCAGTCCCTTGCAAGGGGTAACATTGGGACTGACGATGTAGAGTCGCTGTGGATAGAATTGAGGAATTGTAAAGGTAAGGAGACACTAATGGGAGTTATCTGTAGGCCCCCAACCAGTGGCCTGGATATAGGGTGCAATTTGCAGCAAGCGTTAAAATTGGCATGTAACAAAGGTAATGCCACTGTGGTTATGGGAGATTTCAATATGTAGGTAGACTGGGAAAATCAGGTTGGTTCTGGAAGGGGAGTTTGTAGAGTGCCTCCAAGATGGATTCTTAGAGCAGCTTGTACTGGAGCTTACCAGAGAGAATGCAATTTTGGATTTAGTGTTGTCTTATGAACCAGACTTAATAAAGGGAACTCAATGTAAAGGAACTGCTAGGAGGTATTGACCATAATATGATAGGTTTTAATCTGCAATTTGAGAGTGAGAAGGTTAAATCACAACTGCCAGTGTTTCAGTTGAACAAAGGAGACTATGAAGGCATGAGAGAGGAGCTGGCCAAGGTCGACTGGAAACGGTGGAACAGCAATGGCAGGAATTTCTGGGCATAATCCAGAAGATGCAGGATCATTTCATTCCAAAGAGGAAGAAAGATTCTAAGGGGAGTAATAGGTAACCGTGGCTGACAAGGGAAGTTAGGGATGGAATAAAAATAAAAGGTGTAGAACATAGAGTCACAGGAAGCCAGAGGATTGGGAAACTTTCAAAAGACAACAAAAGGTAACAAAAAGGGCAAGACGGGGTGAAAAGATGAAGTACGAGGGTAATCTGGCCAAGAATATAAAGAAGGATAGTAAAAGCTTATTTAGGTATGTCAAGAGAAAAAGATTAGTAAAGACAAAGGTGGGTCCCTTGAAGGCAGAAACAAATGAAATTATTATGAGGAACAAGGAAATGGCAGAAGAGTTGAACAGGTACTTTGGTTCTGTCATCACCAAGAAAGACACAAACAATCTCTCAGATGTACTACAGGACAGGATCTTGGGAGACAGAGGAACTGAAATAAATTTGCATTAGATGAGAAATAGTATTGGGTAGACTGATGGGACTGAAGGCTGATAGATCCCCAGGGCCTGATGGTCTGCATCACAGGGTACAAAAGGATGAGCCTTTAGAAATCATGGACGGACTGGTGATTTTCCAATGGTCTATAGATTCAGGATCAGTTCCTATGGATTGGAGGGTAGCTAATGTTATCCCACTTTTCAAGAAAGGAGCGAGAGAAAAAACGGGGAATTATAGACCAGTTAGCCTTATATCGGTGGTGGGGAAGATGCTGGAGTCAATTATTAAAGAAGTAATAACAGCACATTTGGATAGTAGTAAACGGATTGGTCCAAGTCAGCATGGATTTATGAAGGGGAAATCCTGCTTGACTAATCTTCTGGAGTTTTTTGAGGATGTGACAAGTAAAATGGATGAAGGAGAGCCAGTGGATGCAGTGTATCTGGATTTTCAGAAAGTCTTTGATAAGGTCCCACAGATTAGTGGGCAAAATTAGAGCACCTGGTATTGGGGGTAGGGTAATGACATGGATAGAGAATTGGTTGGCAGAGAGGAAATAAAGAGTAGGAATAAACGGGTCTCTGTCAGAATGGCAGGCAGTGTCGAGTGGAGTGCCGCAAGGCTCGATGCTGGGGCCGCAACTACAGTATTTACAATATATATTAATGATTTAGATGATGGGATTAAAAGTATCACTCGCAAATTTGCAGATGACTCAAAGCTGGGTGGCAGTGTGAACTGCGAAGAGGATGCTCGAAGGTTCCAGGGTGACTTGGACAAGTTGAGTGAGTGGGCAGATGCATGGCAGATGCAGTATAATGTAAATAAATGTGAGGTTATTCACTTTGGCGGCAAGAACAAGAAGGCAGATTATTATCTCAATGGTGTCAGATTAGGAAAAAGGGAAGTGCAACGAGACCTGGGTGTCCTTGTACACCAGTCACTGAAAGTAAACATGCAGGTACAGCGGGCAGTGAAGAAAGCTAATGGCATGTTGGCCTTCATAACAAGAGGATTTGAGTATACGAGTAAAGAGGTCCATCTGCAGTTGTACAGCGCCCTGGTGAGACCACATCTGGAATATTGTGTGCAGTTTTGGTCTCATAATTTGAGGAATGACATCCTTGCCATTGAGGCAGTGCAGCGTAGCGCGCGAGGTTAATCCCCGGGATGGCGGGACTGTCACATGAGGAAAGATTGGAAAGACTGGGCTTGTATTCACTGGAATTTAGAAGGATGAGAGGGTATCTCATAGAAATGTATAAAATTATAAAAAGACTGGACAAGCTAGATGCAGATAAAGTGTTCCCAATGTAGGGGTAGTCCAGAACCAGGGGCCACAGTCTAAGAATAAAGGGGAGGCCCATTAAAACTGAGATGAGAAAAAACTTTGTCACCCAGATAGTTGTGAATATGTGGAATTCTCTGCCACAGTAGGCAATAGAGACCAATTCACTGGATGAATTTAAAAGAGAGTTAGATAGGGCTCTATGGGCTAGCGGAATCAAGGGATATAAGGAGAAGGCAGGCAGGCACAGGTTACTGATTGTGGATGATCAGCTATGATCACAATGAATGGCGATGCAGGCTCGAAGGGCCAAATGGCCTTCCCCTGCAGCTATTTTCTATGGCTTTGTCTAAATTACATGGATGTACATTTAAGCCAGTGCATTTCTCTGAATGATTATCTATTCTTGGGACAATTCTCTTGTTTTCTGTTGATGTTACAATTCAGGATTAGTTCCTCTAATAATCCTGATCCATCATCCCATATCAGAAGCATACAACATACATTTATTTCCCATATACAATACTGGGGGTATACTAGAACAATACAATGAAGGCATTAATACAAACCAACTTTTCAAATAATATTTGAAGTGCCCAGCAAATAAATATTTGTCATTTTTGATTTGTAAAGGAAAACAATATGGTTGTTTTTATTATTTTATTGTTGTTGATTTGCAATAAGGCAAGGTTACACTTCAAAGCCAGAATTCATATTAACATTGAATGTGATTACCTGACTCCCTCCATGTTCAGTATCAACATAGCGAGGCATAGGGAATCTGCTGTGCAGAATCTCCTGGGCATCATCAACTGGTGCTTGCAGCAGATGTCGGAAATTTTCATATTCAGGCATATCGTGATAGCCAGCTTTGCGCCATTGAGCTATTGTCTGGGAAGAGTAGTAATCTGATGAGTTACTGTAATTGTTTGTGTTTATTCTTAAACAAGGTTACTTTAACCATAAAGCAGTTTAAATGAAGCTGAGAGTTTATTAAAATGTGATAACTTTACAAGTTTCTGTTCAAATACCATTAATACAGCTTTGAGGATGTAACAAGTAGAATAGATAATAGTGAGAGCCTGTGGATGCGGTGTATCTTGACTTTCAAAAAGCCTTTGACAGGTCCCACACAAGAGAATAGTGTGTAAAATTAGAGCACATGGTACTGGGGATAGGGTATTGACAAGGATAGAGAACTGGTTGTTTCTACAAATATTAAACAGAAATCCTTGAAATAGAAACATAGAAAATAAGTGCAGGAGTAGGTCATTTAGCCCTTCGAGCCAGCACCGCCATTCAATATGATCCTGGCTGATCATCCTAAATCAGTAATTTGTTCCTGCCTTCTCCCCATATCTCTTGACTCTGCTATCTTTAAGTGTTCTATCCAACTCTCTCTTGAAAGCATCCAGAGAATTGGCCTCCACTTCCTTCTGTGGCAGAGATTTCCACAGATTCACAACTCTCTGGGTGAAAAAGGTTTTCCTCATCTCAGTCCTAAATGGCCTACCCCTTATTCTTAAACTGTGACCCCATGTTCTGGGAAAATCGGGAAATAATTTCCTGCATCTAACCTGTCCAATCATATGTAAAATTTAAAAAATGAAAATATTTATATTTATACAAATAAAATAATATTAAATGTATTGTTCAGTTTCTTATGATTCTTCAATGTAAGTTAAATAATTTAAAGAATAGTGACCTAAACTGAGACACTAGATTTTGTAGTCAGCAGTAATGCAACAATACTCATTGTCTGGTTTGAAAAAAGATACCCACAAAGATATAACGATCTTTACAGTTTAAACCAACATCTGCAATTCTTTCCTACACGATCTTTATAGCATTGGATTCACCTTTTCGAAGGTCATTTGCTGACAAAATCCTATTTCAAGGGATTGGCTGCATTTCAGCAATCCACAGAATTACTAAATCAAGTGAGAAACACGTTTTGACTAATACTGCACATGGTTTATAGTGCAAAATAAAGATTAGAATGTATCCATGAAATTTTGATGAAATATGATAAACCTTTTAAAAGAATAAAGTAAAAAAATGTAGAATTTAGAATCTAAATGAATGTCAATCCATTAAGATCAATATTTTCCTGTTTTTATAAACAATAAAGGAAATGTTACAAGCACTAAGTTTTTAAGCACTTTCCTGATCTGAGAAGATAACACTGGAATTTGCTGCAGTGTAATCTGCAGGGCAGCAGGGAATCATGTTCAGCAGCTTCTATATTTCCATATTTAACTGCACACTCGCAAAACATCAGTTTCAAAGGATAATGACAGCAAACGTTATTTCACCATAATTACGTCTATAAGATACAGGCAACTGCTGATCAAAACAACATGTACATACCTCACCATGGTAGATAAGAATTTGGAAGAATGTGTCCATCAGAAGAATTCGATCAGGAAGAATGCTGCTGCTGTCTAGAAGGACAGGCTTCACAAGAGGACAAAAAAATAATCAAAGTTTTTCCTCAGAATTATTGATCTCCACCATCCAAAATAATTTCTTAGAACCAAAAGTGAGCAGACTCACCTGTTTCCTGCCCATAAATAGTGGGCTCTACATATTTTGCAGTAGGAGATGGCGTCTATGCTTAGAATTGCATAAGATCATTCATTCCAGTATAGTTTAAAATCAGTCCTGCATCGGTCCTCTTGATCTTGCTAACCTCTATTCAACTGTTGTTCCTATGACACAGGCTTCTTTCATGTTCCACACCATTGGTAAAGAACAATTTAAGTATCTGGGAGCCATATTTTGCAATTTTACTTCGGAGTCACGTGAGTGACTACGTGAAGAGCCCGCCTCACGCTGGTAACGGCATGACGTCGACGCTGACGGCAGAAGGTGGAGCTGCAGTAAGGAGCAGCTCCTCGCAGCGGTCGGAACGGCCCGCAGGTAAGTGAAGTTACATCGGCGCGGGTTTTAGGTTACGCTGGATGTTTCCAACAGCGAAACTAAAAGTAAAAATTTAGACGTTAACGTGCTGATGAGCACAAGATAAAATTTTAACAAAATGGAGAAATCGGGAAGGAAGGCTTCGCGGGTGAAAAGAGCCTCCCGGGGTGAAAGTAAATATACGGGAAGCGAAGCTAGAGTGGACCCGGTTCCGATACCGTTGGCCACTGATTTACCCGATATAGAATTTCCAGATTCTCCGGAAATTATAACCACGGAGGAAAATGTTCCTAAGAAATGCAAAAAAAAAAACTGTGAGGCCCGTGGATTCTGATGATTCTGATTTTGAAAGACCTCCATTAATAAAACTATGTGGCTAAAAATGGAGCATATGGAGAAAAGTTCTCCAAACTATTATGAGACAAGGGTCACAGTACCCTCATGAATCCCAGAAAAATCCCTGAGGGGTTTCAATATGATGAATATGGCTGTGGGCCAAGTTGGGAATATGATACTCCAGACCCACGATTTGGGCTGGAAGAAGTCTCATGGGATATATATCCCGATGGAATTAGGGCTGCAGAAGGCAGACCCTGCTGAATTTGAAATGATTTTTGAAAGCACGCCACAAAGTAAAAAGAAAAGGCTTGATCTGCCTGGGATAGCACAAAGTTTTGCTATACCTGAAGGAAGTGGTGAGGATAAGGAAGAAAGCCTAGCTGCCATATAAATTATATGGTATCTCACCAGCTTCATAATACTGTGATGAATGAATTATCAGAATTATATAAAGCACCAGGCAATTGTTGCCTCATTGGAAGTGCCTACGGTGAATCCGATGGTATGGGCATCTATGACTCCAGTATGAGAGCCCAAGAAATGAAATTTCAAAAGGTGCTAAAATTATTTTCGGCTGCCATCACGGCATTTGGCAGGCAAATGGAGAATCTGGAAATGGACAAGATTCAAAAAGATACTTTGGGTTTAATGTGCAATTCGTTTTATGAGATTAATTGCATGAGGAAAATGGCGATTCGGCCCATATTTCACCCTAGATATGCAAGCCTGTGTCAAGAAAGTGGAATTCAAGCTCCTGGATATTTGTTTGGAGAAAATCTGCCGAAACAACTGAAGCAGTTGGATGAAGAAGCTAAATATTTTAGCACTATTAAGCCTTTTGTCTTTGGACAAAGGAAAGGGTTTTCGGCCCGAAGGAGTTTTGATTTTCGTTATAGAGGCAGAAATTTGTCACGAAGGTATTATCGTGCTACACAGGCCGCTGCTTCCCTGCATTCGGGAAAGAGGAGACCATCACGCTCCTATGGAGAGGTATTAAAGACTTCTATCCTTAAAGAAACTGTGGATGAATCTCCAGTTGGAGGGAGATTGCAAAAATTTTATAATGCCTGGCTTAATATTTACTTCTGATCGGTTTATATTACAAGCAGTTTCAGGAGCTATTATTATTTTTAAAGAAGGGGTCAATCCTCTGTACAGAATAAACCTGCTTATGCTTATGTGTTTTCTCCAGAAGAAAGAATGGAGATTGATGTGGAAATTGGCAAATTATCCGAAAAAGGGGTAATTGAAAAAACTTATGAACATAAGCATCAATTTGTCTCTAATATATTTCGCAGAGATAAGAAAGATGGTGGTTGTAGAATTATTCTAGACCTTACAGATTAAATAAGTTTGTAGAATACAAACGTTTTAAGATGGAGACATTTAAAACTGCAAAATATTTGATTTCAGCAGGTTCTTATATGGCTAAGATTGATTTGAAAGACGCCTATTATTCTGTACCAATTCATCATCTTTTTCGGAGATACTTAAAGTTTTATTGGCAGGGGCAATTATGGCAGTTCAAAGCTTTACCAAATGGATTAAGTTCAGCTCCTAGACTCTTTACAAAACTGTTGAAACCAGTTTTATGCTCAATTAAGAGCACAGAAACACATTGTAATGGCTTATCTGGATGATATTCTGATTGTTAATGAATAGTCAAGAGTCAGCTGAGCACTCAATTTCAGTTACTAAAGCTTTGTTTAAAGAGCTTGGATTCTTAATTTCATCCAATTAAATCCCAGCTGCAGCCAGTTCAATCAATTGATTTTTCTGGGGTTTGTAATTAACTCAGTAACTATGTTAGTTACGTTGCCAGCAAAGAAGACAAATGATATTTTGCAAAATGTGTAATTATCTCATTCACAAACCTTATCCCTCCATCCGAGAAGTGGCAAAAGTCATTGGTACATTAGTGGCAGCTTTTCCGGCAGTGGAATTTGGGCCATTACATTATCAAAATCTTCAAAGGGACAAAGTAAGGGCTCTTAAAGATAAGGCAGGTCACTTTGACAGACCTATGCAATTAACAAAGGAAGCAAGTATTGGAATTGCAATGGTGGGTTGAAAATGTCCCCACAAGCTGCTAAGAAGATCATGATTAAACAGCCTGAAATGGTTTTTGCAAAAGATGCTAGTGCTCTCGGATGGGGGGCCACAGATTTATCTACCAGTTGTGGAGGTAGATGGAAAACTGAAGAGCAAGTGTTGCTCCAAAAGTATGGTATTAAACTATTTGGAGTTATTGGGGGCCTTTTATGGGCTTAAAGCATATTGTTCTGCTAAACAATGTCTGCATGTATTAATACAATTAGACAATAAAAACGGCTGTGGTTTACATTAATCACATGGGGGGGAGTTAGATCAGTATCATGTGATTGTCTGGTCAATGAGATATGGCAATGGTGTATTGATCGGCAGATATGGATTTCAGCAAGCTATATTCCAGGTAAAGACAATGTGGTAGCAGATGGAAGGTCCAGGATTTTTAAAGATAATACGGAATGGATGCTTAAGCCAGCAATATTTAAGAATATTGTTAAACGATTTGGCTTGCCAGAAATTGATTTGTTTGCATCCAGGCTTAATCATCAATTGCCTCATTATGTGTCTTGGGAACACGATCCGGACGCAGTTGCAGTAGATGCATTTTCATTACACTGGGGAAAAATGTTCTTTTATGCTTTTCCACCATTTGCTCTGATCCAGAGATGCTTGAAGAAAATAGAGCAAGATTCAGCTTCCGGATTGTTGGTAGTGCCAAATTGGCCAACTCAACCTTGGTTCCCAGTTATGCTAAATATGATTAAAGAACCATATATGCAGATTCCTAACTGTAGTGATATCTGACTAAATCCAGTAACAAATCAAGGTTACCCATTATATGCATATATGAATTTGTTAATCTGCAGGTTTTGACCAGACCACTACAGGAACTGGGATTGTCGGACCAAACTTTGACAGTTATTGGTGCATCATGGCGACATAGTACACAGAAACAATATATGACACATATTAAGAAATGGGAAGAATTTTGCACACAGTCAAATATTTCTGATGAATCTGTGAATGTTACTCATGTTTTGGAATTCCTTGCCAGTTTGCACTTTGGGCAACATTTAAGTTACAGTGCCATTAACACTGCACGCTGTGCCTTGTCGTCCTATTTAGGACTTATGATTGGTGAGAAGTCAATTGGGTCGCATCCATTAATATCACGATTCATGAAAGGAATTTTTTCACATGAATCCGCCAAAACCTAGATATACAGAGATTTGGGATGTGAGCATAGTTCTTGCTCTACTTAGAGAATGGACGCCAATTGAAGGGTTGACATTGGATAGGTTAACATTGAAATTGGTCATGTTAATGGCACTGGTCTCAGCCCAAAGAGTGCAAACTTTACAAATGTTGCGTTTAGACTGTATGCATGTGACTACAGATAACGTTGTATTCTATGTTTACGATCTGATCAAACAAAGTAGACCAGGGAGATCTGGAACAAAGGTAACCTTTCAAGCTTTTCATATTGAGCCTGCTTTGTGTGTGGTTAGACATTTGAAACCAATATATTAAAATTACGGACACTTTTCGAGGAAACGAAAAGACATTGCTGCTTACGCACAAAAAGCCACACACAAAAGCTTCAGTTCAAACTATCTCAAAATGGTTGAAACAGGTGTTGGTTTTAGCGGGAGTAGACACTGATGTCTTCAAATCTCACTCCACCAGGGCGGCAGCTACGTCCGCGGCGAAGGGGCGGGACGTACCTCTCGAGCATATTTTTTAAAAATCGCAGGGTGGAGTAAAGAAGAAACTTTTTCAAAGTTCTACAACAAACCTGTTCACACTATGACAAGCTTTGGACACGCGGTGTTGGGAGCACTATAATCACCTGCTTTGTTTGCTATTAATTGCTATAATCAGTTGTGTAGTCACTGATATCTTTTGTCACTTGTAATCAATTTTTCCCTCAAATATAAGGAGGGTATTATATGGTCTTTCAACCATTAAAAAATTTAATTGTGAAAAAGATCTAACTTTTGTCTGCTTTCTCATGTATGTGTTTACTTAGCCGGACTGTCGTACGGATTAATTCTACGACATAAAAAACACAGAAAGCTTTAAAAAACTCTTCACGTAGTCACTCACGTGACTCCGAAGTAAAATAGTAAGATTAAACGAGAACTCACCTGTTCGAAGTTTGATCGTTATTTTACGAGGAGTTACGATGAGGGATTACGTGCCCTCCACTCCCACCCTCGTAAAATAAATGATCAAATGGTGGTTCTAAGTCTTTTTATGAGCCTTACTATGTTACTCCGGCTTTGGTGTTCTGTGTTTTTCATGCCGTTGCTTTGAAGTATGCCGTTACCAGCGTGAGGCGGGCTCTTCACGTAATCCCTCATCGTAACTCCTCGTAAAATAACGATCAAACTTCGAACAGGTGAGTTCTCGTTTAATCTTACTATTACCTCTTGCCTAAAGGTCACAACCTCTCCATCACTTCATAATCCTTTTCAGAACTTTAAAAAAATCTATTTGATCAAGCTTTGGGTTAATTCTACCAATAACATCTATTCTGCCCAAATGCTTCTTTTGGTTACACAAATATCTTTGGTGAATAGATAGGCTGTGTGAATGGCTGTCACACCTGGTTCTAAGAAATTGTTTTAAGATCCAAGAATCCTACATATTAAGTTAGTACCAATTGTGATCTAGTACACTTTCTATTAAACAAGACCTTCATAGTTTGATGAAAAATTTAGAAAATACTTTCCAATTATCTGCTGCCACCCAAAAGCATAGAGAGTAAACCGTCGCTGAAAGTTAAGTGGAGCCTCTGCACCAAGCAAAAGCTATTTTAAACAAACATTACAGTCAAGAGCCTGTCCCACTTGGGCGACATTTTCGACGACAGCCTGAAAAGAGGTTGTCATGTCGTGGTCGGGTCGTCACGCGGCGTGACGCATGTAGTGACGTGCTGGTGACGCGCGGTGTCTCCCTGTTGCCCCTGGATTTTGGAATGTTCAAAATCGAGGGGCGACATCTGGGTGTCTCATCGTGTCGTGCGCCCTGTGACACGCTGACGTATGTTGTCCTGCGGGTGACGCCCAGTTAGGGTTAGGGACCACAGATGGGCTGTAAAATGTCCTGTGACAGCTAGATCCCACTAATAGTACTGCACCAAGGCCACATCATATATTTTAGTAACATTGACTATGGGATAAATGCAGACTTTGGGACACCCCCCACCTCCCTTCCGCCCCCTCGCCTTGCTTCAAAATGGGTGGTGGGTATTTAGACAGTGGCCGGAGCAGGTGGGTGGCACTGTTACATTGACAACATTGTCTGTACCAAGTTGAAAAGCCCGCTGCCTCTGGGGGTTTGGAGAGACCATTGGAAGAGAAATTTGCCTCTGGGACAACTCGTGGCCAATAGTTTAGTTCCCATGAGGAGCAGACAGAACATTGGGGGTTGGAGTCCAACCCCTGCGGCCCCTGTGTCACATTTAGTTCAGAGGTACAGTGCCCACTGGGTCCGCACCAACCAGCGATCCCCCGCACATAAGCTAGGGACAATTTATACTTATAATATCAAGGGTGGTGTGTGTGTGTGTGTGTGTGTGTGTGTGTGTGTGTGTGTGTGTGTGTGTGTGTGTGTGTGTGTGTGTGTGTGTGTGTGTGTGTGTGTGTGTGTGTGTGTGTGTGTGTGTGTGTGTGTGTGTGTGTGTGTGTGTGTGTGTGTGTGTGTGTGTGTGTGTGTGTACGTGCACGTTCAGGGGACAGAAACAAATGGCTCCCCCTTGGCCTATCGTACTTACATTATGGTTATCTCTTTTTTTTACTCTGTTGATGTTCAACACTCCTTAAAAAATGGTCCCTAAACACAGTTGATCATATTTCCGAATGCAAACATTAATGACTTCTCTCGTTGCATTCAAGACTGAACTTTATTGCCTTCCCTCAGAGTGGGAAACGTTGATTCCGCTGTGTGGGGATGTTAAAGTCTATCGTGTATTGTGTCCTTTTTTATTCATATGGCTGAATGGTAACACAAATCTCACTGCACCAATTGGTGCATGTGACAATAAATGTAAATTGAACTTGACAATGAACATGAATTCCATTGATGAGGCCATGTTTAAAGTATTGTCTTCAGTTCTAGGCACCATGTTATAGAAAAGATGTTGTTAAACTGGAAAGGGTACAGAGAAGATTTACAAGGATGTTGCCAGGGCTAGAGGGTCTGAGCTATAGGGAGAGGTTGATTCCTTGGTGTACAGGAGGATGAGGGGTGATCTTATTGAGGTGTGTAAAATCATGAGAGGAATAGATCAGATAGATGCACAGAGTCTCTTGCCCCTCATATTCGTATTAAATCTTTTCCCCTTCACCTTAAACCTGTCCTCTGGTCTTCGAGGCCCAGCGTAGGTGATTGAGGACCAGAGGACATAGGTTCAAGGTGAAGGGGAAAAGATTTAATATGAATATGAGGGGTAGCTTTTTCACAGAAAGGGTGGTGGGTGTATGGAACAAGCTGCCAGAGAAGCTTGAGGTAGTTGAGGTAGGGTCAACTATCCCAACATTTAAGAAAGTTAGACAGGTACATGGATAGGACAGGTTTGGAGGGATATGGACCAAACGCAGGCAGGTGGAAGTAGTGTAGCTGGGCCATGTTGACCGGTGTGTGGGCAAGTTGGGCTGAAGTGCCTGTTTCCACACTGTATCATACTATAACTCTATTCAGTATTTGAAAGCCCAGCTGTAATATCAGCTCATTAATGATTAAATTTGACATCAACAGAAGAATTACATGATTGGAAACACGACTTCTTACCTCTGGTGGGCCATTGAAAGAATAGGCATATAGGATCGGTTGAATCATAATAAGAGACTGTGTAAGATCCTGGCGCATGAAATGGTGACGATAATAAGAACTTTCATCCGGGCTGTTGTTAAAAACTTGCAAGAATGGAGATCGCCTCAGATGGAACATAAACTAAAACAGACAGAACATTTCTGCATATTTGTCTTGCGAACATATTTCTGGCAATTCAAGGTTTGTTCTTTTCAGTTTCAGCATTGTTCTAATTCCCGCTATCCTTGTTTATCTCCATTTATTTACATCTCCTCCAGACAGATTAACTACAATTAACATGCTTTCACCACACAGCACATTGGCCTCTCACTCAATCTCTCAGTTCTGGCCACCTCCCCCTTCTCTGCAATCTAAAATGCATTTGATGTCTTTTTCCCACTTGAATGTTAATTCTGTTTTTTTTCCTCAAAAACTTGCTGAGAATTTCATGCATTTTCTGGTTTTATTTCCGATATTCAGCATCAGCTGGTTTATTTGTTTTTAAAGAAAAAAACGAATTTAATCTCCACAGTGCACACTTTGCATCAGACAAATTACATATTACAATGAACACAACATTAAAAATTTAAATGAACCAAAATCCACAAAAAAAAAACATAATTGGTAATAAAGCTCACTTCATACCTGTGGGTACAAAGAAAATGTTTCAGAGAATTTGAAAGAGGTTGGATCATCTTTATGGTAATCTCCAAATTTCTGACACTGATAAAGAGGAAAAGACTAGATAAATTACACATTATATACATTAAAAAAATCAGATAAAAATTTGAAATTTACAATCAGATTTCTTGCCTCTTTGCCCTCTCCCTAACCAGAAAATGATCATACCAGTCGTATAAGTTGTCTGTCGAGCCATCTCAGGACATCTGGTCCCTCTTCAGTCTCTGCTCTGTAAACTGCCAGTCTTGCCATTAGAACGGCTGCAGCTTCTTGATCAAATGATGCAGCAATGTTCTGGATATGAGTTTGTGCATCAGCCCAGCTTTACCAAAAGGAGAAAGAGACAATTCATACAAAATTTTATCAATAGAAGCATTAAGATAATTAAAGTATATCCATTAGTGTAGTTTATTGTCACGCTTTTCGTTGCGTGCTAACCAGTCAGCGAAAAGACAATACATGATTACAATCCAGCCGTCCATCTAGCTGTACAGGCACATGATAAAGGGAATAACATTTAGTGCAAGATAAAGTCCGGTAAAATGATTAAAGATAGTCTGAGGGTCTCCAATTAAGTAGTTAGTAGCCGAGGACCGCTCTTTAGTTGTTGATAGGCTGGTTCAGTTGCCTGATAACAGCTGGGAAGAAGCTGTTGCTGAATCTGGAGGTATGCGTTTTCACACTTCAATACCTCTTGCCTGATGGGAGAGCGGAGATGGTGACTGTGGGTACAGGTGCACCAGAGGCTTCTAGGGCGGGACATTAATCCGCTGACCTTCTGTTCAATCACGTACAGAACGTATTGAACTAATTGGGGAGGTATGTGTTGTCTCCAGCGACTTTGCTTTGTTACCCATTATAGCATGTAAGCCTTGCCACAGTTTACACGTGGTTCTTCTGGGACTCCAGCTTGTGTTGGTATTTTCTCTGCCTCCTGGAAGGTTTTGGGAAGGTTGTATCTAGATTTCCTGTACTGGTGGGGATCTTCGACTTGATCTGGAGTGCATCTGAAAATGGACCTCATAGGTCATCTATTTGGCGAACACTTGGATTGATTTCTTTGGCGAGCATTGGAGAGCAGCAGTAATGTTTTCTAACAATCTGTAACCTTGTGGTTCACATTTCTCTAATTTTATCACTAACTTAGCTTGTGGAGTAACTATGAATAGCGTGTCAGAAGCAGCACTGATCTGATTTAATATAAGCAACAAAGCAGTGTACACAATGGATGATGATGATAAATGCATAACCAAAAAAAATTATCTAAGTTCTGCAGTTCCGCTACATAATTAAACAACTAATGTGAAAATGAGGTTCCAAGAACATCCACAACGCCAGAGTCCAGTACTTGATTACAAAAGACCAGCTTCAATTAGAGATGCCAAATGAAATGATCCAACTCAAATTCCTCTCCAGGTCTCTCGTATTATAGAAGATATTAAAATGTAAATTCATACAGTTTGATACATTCTATACAATTTTAAATCCAGCCTCATACACTGGATACAGCAAAGGCTGTGGAACCAGACAACATTTCAGCTGTAGTGATGAAGACCTGCGCTATAGAAAGAGCTGCACTTCTAGCCAACTGTTCCAACTACAATACTGGAACAGCCTGCATGGTGGAAAAAAGGCCCAGTTTGCACACAACAGGGAAAATTTTATCCAGACATCAATTTACACTCAATAAACAGATAATAGAAGGAATCAGTCCTTGCTATTAGTGACACTTGCTCATCAATAACCAGCTCATTACCAGTTTGGGCATTGTGAGGATCTCTCAGCTCCGGGCCTCATCACAGCCTTGAACCAAATATGGACCTCAGACCCGAATTCGAAAGCAAATTAAATGACTGCTTTTGACTGAAAGGCAAAGTGTGACTAAGTATGCATCAAGCTGCCCCAACAATACAGCAATTCATTAGAATCAAAAGGCAAACTCGCCATTTGGTGCAGTCATATCTCATACTAAAAAAGGTGATTGTGGTTGGGGAAATGTTTCTATTATTCACGAAAGAAAACACTAATCTGTGTATACATATGCCTTTTCTTTGTCAAAGTTGTTTTTTTTCGAAGTACATGGCTTTTAATCTATGTACCTGACATACACATGCATCTTATACGATGGAAAATTATTAAAATCCAGAACAATTATTGTCATAGGAGCATATGCTGGTGAGTAAAGGCAAACATAATACAGCAATCACTGGCAATGTTTAATAATAAATCAGAAATATGTTAAAATTAATTTGACCACAGATATTGCTAAACAACTGCAAACACAGGTTGTATCTATGGTAGGTGCTCAAAGAAAGATTTGCAGCGAGTGGTCCATTATTAATTACAAACTAAGGATGTGATGCAAGTTATTAAAAAGGTGGTACTATCCAAAATTAAAATCCCTCTACTGTTTGTAACAATAAAGAACTAAGCTACAGTTAACTTAATCGACATCGGGCCATTTTCCACTTGGCAGAAATCACATTACATACTGTAGTTCACAAGCCTTCCATGCAACACCCTTTGGTGCCTGATCAAAAGAAATTTATAATGATGTGTTAAAACTTTCATATAATTTGGTAAGAGCTCTAGCAAAAATATTCTAAGATTTAAAATGATTTTTATGTTTCATTATATTAATTTAGAAATACAATATCAATGCAACTTTCCAGAGGACAGTTCATATCTGGATTGAGCTGCCAGAAGAAGCTATAGAAGCAGATACACTATGGCTTTTAAAAGTAATCTGTACAGATATAAGGAAGGTTTAGAAAGCTCTGGGCTGAACGCAAATAAATTGGACTAGCCCAATATGCCACCTTGGTCAGCATGTGCCCTCTACTGTTCGTCAAATCCACTCTACCTTCAGCCACCTTCCATTCTCTAGCACCCCTCCAATTTGTTCAGTTTTCTCTCTCCTTATTGCCTGATAATCCCAACTTCTTTGACATTGCAAAAAATCTGCTCCTAGGCAGCTGCCTGATTATGTGAGTATGGCTTCCTTATCAATGTCCAAGTACCTTCAGGCCAGATACATGTCTTGGCGTCATACCCAAAGGCTCATCTCTTATCGCAGTCCAGCACTGAATCCAATTTATTTCTTCAATCAGGCCTCCAATCATCGACCCCGTTCTTTGCCTGCCCTCCCCTCCCCCACTACCACAAACCCATCTCAGGTGTAGTTTCAAACCCAGTCTCTTGCACCTATTTCAGCTCCATTCTGATCCTCATTCCAGACTCAGTCCCCTTGCAGTATTGTTTTTTAAGTATTTTTAAATTTCCATAGCAGCCTTCTGATGGTTGGAACCGGGCTGAAAAACCAAACGTGGACGACAGGTGTATGAAGTTCACAGAAAGCAAGACCTATTTGACTGGCTTCACTGACACCACAACTGGTGACATTTTGCACTCATCTTCAGTCCTTCATATCAATGAACTGCAAAATGGCAGCTTTGGAAAATAAATTCAATGGGAGGTAAACAGATGCAGATACCATGACAAATGAAGACTGAGCTACCATCGTCATCAGCCATTAAGTTGTGCTTATTATTATAATTTATCTGTTTCACACACTTACCCGATCATGCTGCAATCCTTCAATGTTCATGCCTACCCTACTTCTCCACTGATGTCGCCCCTGGCAGTTTCAACAACTATTCCCAAGGCTTGTTCCACATCATCTTCTTAAGTTCTGCTAACCAATACCTTCCCTAAACTAATTCTGCGCTCACTTTTATGGACCATGTAATTAATCAAGCAACTGGTAAATGCTTCTTTTTATAAAATTCACAAAAGACGAGAGACAAAATGATAGGAAACAGGAAGAGAGAAAAAAGTGGAAATACGTTTTTTTTTAAAAGACATAAAATCAGCATCAGGAGGCCAAAAATCCAGGCAACAGGTCCTGTGTTCTCAGGAGCATGAAAGGACCAAAATAAATATCTCCCACATACACACACAGTGGGAGTTAGAAGCTGACTCAATGTTAGTAAATAGAAAAAAAGAGGAATAATTTTTAAGAGCAAATTTGTGAAAATAATAATCAGCACAGGAGAGAGCTAAAACTGCACAAACTTACATTCATGTTCACTTCTCTTGGTAAAATTGTAACATTTCAAGAAAATGAAGCTTTGTACTTTTAAACTTACTTTCTGGCAATTGTTGCAACTCTGATGCGCCTTTGTCCACTAGAATGCTGATACTGTGTCACAAACTGAATAGCACCGCGGCCACCTTGAGGAATTGGAGCATTGTGCTGCGAATATAACATTTTATATTAGATTTGGTTGCAAAAATGCAGCAGGCTAAGGTCATTAATGGAGCAGTTTACAGTGGCCTCCATACTGTGTGTGACAAAGACCCATCATTTATTTATTTCCCTCTGTACTCTACAATGTGAGATTTGTAATAGAAAAAAAATCACATGTGGTTAAAGTGCACATTGTCAGATTTTAATAAAGGCCATTTTTTATACATTTTGGTTTCACCATGTAGAAATTACAGCAGTGTTTATACATAGTCCACCCCATTTCAGGACACCATAATGTTTGGGACACTGCATTGTCATGTAAATGAAAGTAGTCATGTTTAATATTTTGTTGCATATCCTTTGCATGCAATGACTGCTTGCAATCTGCGATTCATGGACATCACCAGTTGCTGGGTGTCTTCTCTGGTGATGCTCTGCCAAGCTGGTATTGCAGCCTTCTTTAGCTTATGCCTGTTTTGGGGGCTAGTCCCTTTCAGTTTTCACATAAAATACATGCTCAATTGGGTTCAGATCGTGTGATTGACTTGACCATTCTAAATTTGACCATTTTTTAACTTTCAAATTTTCCTTTGTTGCTTTAGCATTACGTTTGGGATCATTATCTTGCTGTAGAATGAACCACCAGCCAATGATTTTTTAGGCATTTGTTTGAACTTGAACAGATAGGATACATCTATACACTTCAGAATTCATTATGCTACTACCATCAGCAGTTGTATCATCAATGACGATTAGTGAGCCAGTGCCTTCAGCAGCCATACATGCCCTTGCCATAACACCCCCACCACCGGGTTTCACAGATGAGGTGGTATGCTTTGGATCTTTGAAATCTGACATTGTGCACTTTAACCTCATGTGATTTTTTTCTATAACAAATCTCAAATTGTGGAGAACAGACACAAATAAATAAATGATGTGTCTTTGTCCCAAAAATTATCATAGAATCATAGAAAATAGGTGTAGGAGTAGGCCATTCGGCCCTTCGAGCCTGCACCGCCATTCAATATGATCATGGCTGATCATCCAACTCAGTATCCTGTACCTGTCTTTTCTCCATACCCCCTGATCCCTTTAGCCACAAGGGCCACATCTAACTCCCTCCTAAATATAGCCAATGAACTGGCCTCAACTACCTTCTGTGGCAGAGAATTCAACAGACTCACCACTGTCTGTGAGAAAAATGATCTCCTCATCTCGGTCCTAAAAGACTTGCCCCTGGATGTGCACAAGAGCCAGTCTAATCCTTACGTTACCACCCACTTTCTAGAACAGTCATATCTAGTTCAAAAGCAGACTTATTCAACTTTCTATTGAATCTTGGACAGAACTGGATAAGCTGCAGGAAAGGCCAGATGATAATTTGCAGGAATCGTTCTTGGATATAAAATATACCTCTCGATACCTCTGTATAAAGAATTTCATTCCTTGGTGATATAACAATATTTGTTCTTGTTTGTTCTTCTGGCTACCAGGGAATAACAAATCTGGATTGAAATAATCTATATGATCTTTGTGCTCTTTTGTTATAGAAAATATGCCATTAAGCTGGAAAGAGTTACACGACACAGTTACCAGTGATGTTTATCATAGACTTAAGTTTATATGACCGGGTGGCTGTCTCGCCAGCAGTCTGTCTTTCCATTCTTCTGTTTTTGTTATTTTTAGTATGTGTTTTAGTGTTCCTTAGTTTATTTAATGTGGGGGGTGGGGGGGAGTGGTTGGGGGAAACTTTTTTTCAATCTCTTATCTCGACGGAGATGCAATTTTTTTCCTTATCATATCTCCGTCTGCACTGCAGCCTAACATTGTGGAGTTGGCGGCCTTTGCTGGAGACTGTCAGGCGTTCCAAGCTACGGGGGTCTGCAGGACTTTAACAATGCGGAGCTTGCAATCCCTTTGCTGGGGATTGAAGCTCCAACAATGGGGGCCTGTGGACTGTAACATCGTGAAGCCTGTGGTCTCTGGTAAGAAGAGGCCGACTCGGAAGCTTCATGCCGCGGAGAGTTTCGATCACCCCAACAGGGGCTTTGATTGTTGGCTGTGGAGGCTTTGATCATTCCTACTGCAGACGGTTTGACTGCCCCGATCGCGGGAGAACAAAGAGGAAGAAGATTTAACTTTATTGCCTTCCATCACAGTGATGAATGATGAATCCACTGTGGTGAATGTTTATGGTAACTTTTATTTTATGTGGTTGTGTCTTGTTGCTTTTCACTTAGTATGGCTGTGTGGCAACTCAAATTTCACTGTACCTTAATTGGTACATGTGACAATAAACTGACCTTGAAAGCTTGAAGTTTGTGATAAACATTTTCAATTCTCTTTTTGTATATACAAGGTTTCCACGTATTATTTCTATAACTTGATGAACTTGATCCTCCCAATCAGCAATCATTTCCTCAACTGTATCCCATCATCATACAGAAAAGTGCCCTTTAGCCATTCTAGTCAACTATCAAGCACTTATTTACACTTATCCTACAACTAGTTCCACTTTACTGTCTCCACATTCCCATCAACAAGTTGCAGACGACACCACAAAGTGGACCAGTTCTCAAATAATGTTAAAGAGATAGAGAGCTTAGCAACATGGCGTCAAGTCCACAACCTCTCCCTCAATAGTCATCAACTTCAGGAACAGGGTGGACTACCTGCCCCTGAGTGCATCAATGGTGCAAAAGTTTTTTTTATGGTCGAGAGTTTCATGTTTCTAGGTGTAGATATCACCAATATTTTGACTTGGTTGAACCACATAAATGACATGATCAAGAACACACACCAATACAGACCTCCCAACATTTGATAGTCAAAATTCATAATATTTCCCCTCAAAATTCATATTTTTAAATGAAAATTCATAATATGTCGCGGCGCCCTATTCGGGGTCCCATGTCACAAATTCTAAATTGTGAAGAAGTATTTTAAATGCCAAAATGTGAAAAAGGTACATGTATGCTGAAACATTTATAATTCTTTGTTAAACTTTGATAAACTTGGCACTAGACTCACCTTAATTTCTCTCACTTGGGGTTGTTGCCGGCGGCTATGCGCCTGCGCACTGGTGCAGATCAGCGGGCTGCCGGCGGGCGGGTGCGGCACATGCGCACTTGGCCAGGTTGCCGGCGGGTCTGCGCCTGCGCACTGGGTGGGGGTGGGGGTGGGGGGGGGAGGCCCGGTGATGGGGCTTTAAAGAAGGAACTGCAGATGCTGGAGAATCGAGGGTACACAAAAAGCTGGAGAAACTCAGCGGGTGCAGCAGCATCTAAGGAGCGAAGGAGATAGTCGACGTTTCGGGTCGAGACCCTTCTTCTAGCTGAAGAAGGGTCTCGACCCGAAACGTCGCCTATCTCCTTCGCTCCTTAGATGCTGCTGCACCCGCTGAGTTTCTCCAGCTTTTTGTGTACCCCCGGTGATGGGGCTGCCGCGAGCGGCCGGCTGCCGGCAAGAAAGTGCCGCTGATCGCGCGGGCCGGCGCCGCCCGGGCTCTGGGCCGGGCGTGGCGTGGCTCGAAATGGCGCCAGGCCCGGCAACCCTCCCCCACTGCGCACGCGCGGCCACTGGGGCCCGGCAACCCTCCCCCACTGCGCACGCGCGTCCACTGGGGCCCGGCAACCCTCACCCACTGCGCACGCGCGGCCACTGGGGCCCGGCAACCCTCCCCCACTGCGCACGCGCGGCCACTAGGGCCCGGCAAAGTGCCGCTGATCGCGCGGGCCGGCAAACCGGGGACACATGGCGCCGGCGTTCACCACGGGAGGAAGAATTTAGCGGGATAATTAGGGTACAAATCGGGATGGCGGGAAGGGAACCTAAAAAGCGGGAATATCCCGCCAAAAGCGGGATAGTTGGGAGGTCTGCCAATACCTCCTTTCCTCAGATGACTAAAGAAATTCATCAGGATTCCAATAACTCACCAATTTCTTCAGATGCACCATATTGAGATGTATCATAGCTTAGTCTGACAACTGCTCTCCCAAAAACGCACGAAACAGCAGAGTGGTGGACACAGCCAGCCCAGTCAATCACGCATATCAGCCTCCCCCACATCTACTCTTCACGCTGCCTTGCGAATGCAGCCAACATAATCAAGGACCACTCATACCCTGGTCATTCTCTGTTCTCCCCACTCCTGAAAATACTAAAGCTTGAAAGCATGTACCATCAAATTAAGAACTTGCCCACTGTTATCAGACTCTTCACCAGACATCTCAGATGTATATTCTATTTTACACTCGCACCTTTTTTATCTTTGATTTTTCAGTAGCTGTAACATTATATTCTGCACTATTTTTCTGTTTTGCATTACCTACTGTACTCGTGTATGGTTTGATCTTCCTGGATAATATGCAAAACAAAGATTTTCGATGTGCCTTGGTATACATGACAATAAACCAATACCAACAACTCTACCCAAAATCTATCACACCTCCCTACATTCGGGTAGCAATGCAATAAGACTCAATCAAATAAGACAAGACTTTTTCTCCAATGAGCACCAAGGCTGAGTATACGAGTAAGAGTATGTACACATAGAAACATAGAAATTAGGTGCAGGAGCAGGCCAATCGGCCCTTCGAGCCTGCACCGCCATTCAATATGATCATGGCTGATCATCCAACTCAGTATCCTGTACCTGCCTTCTCTCCATACCCCCTGATCCCTTCAGCCACAAGGGCCACATCCAACTCCCTCTTAAATATGGCCAACGAACTGGCCTCAACTACCTTCTGTGGCAGAGAATTCCACAGATTCACCACTCTCTGTGTGAAAAACAATTTTCTCATCTCGGTCCTAAAAGACTTCCTCCTTATCCTTAAACTGTGACCCCTTGTCCTGGACTTCCCCAACATCGGGAACAATCATCCTGCATCTAGCCTGTCCAACCCCTTAAGAATTTTGTAAGTCTCTATGAGATCACCCCTCAATCTTCTAAATTCCAGCGAGTACAAGCCAAGTCTATCCAGTCTTTCTTCATATGGAAGTCCTGCCATCCCAGGAATCAGTCTGGTGAACCTTCTCTGTACTCCCTTTATGGCAAGAATGTATTTCCTCAGATTAGGAGACCAAAACTGTACGCAATACTCCAGGTGTGGCCTCACCAAGACCCTGTACAACTGCAGT
Organism: Okamejei kenojei; assembly: GCA_035221665.1. Taxonomy (NCBI): domain Eukaryota; kingdom Metazoa; phylum Chordata; class Chondrichthyes; order Rajiformes; family Rajidae; genus Okamejei; species Okamejei kenojei. The sequence continues at coordinate 47,998,072 of CM069139.1, forward strand.
AGAACCTCCCTGCTCTTGTACTCAAATCCTTTTGCTATGAATGCCAACATACCATTCGCTTTCTTCACAGCCTGCTGCACCTGCATGCTGTACCATGACACCCATGTCTCGCTGCATCTCCCCTTTTCCTAATCGGTCACCATTCAAATAATAGTCTACCTTCCTGTTTTTGCCACCAAAGTAGATAACCTCACATTTATCCACATTATACTGCATCTGCCATGCATTTGCCCACTCACCCAGTCTATCCAGGTCATCCTGCAGCCTCCTAGCATCCTCCTCACAGCTAACACTGCCCCCCAGCTTCGTGTCATCCGCAAACTTCGAGATGTTGCATTTAATTCCCTCGTCCAAATCATTAATGTATATTGTAAATAGCTGGGGTCCCAGCACTGAGCCTTGCGGCACCCCACTAGTCACTGCCTGCCATCCTGTAAAAGACCCGTTCACTCCTACTCTTTCCTTCCTGTCTGCCAGCCAGTTCTCTATCCACATCAATACTGAACCACCTATACCATGTGCTTTAAGTTTGTATACTAATCTCTTGTGTGGGACCTTGTCGAAAGCCTTCTGAAAGTCCAGATATAACACATCCACTGCTTCTCCCTTATCCACTCTACTAGTTACATCCTCAAAAAATTCAATACGATTCGTCAGACATGATTTACCCTTCGTAAATCCATGCTGACTTTGTCCAATGATTTCACCACTTTCCAAATGCGCTGCTATCCCATCTTTAATAACTGACTCTAGCAGTTTCCCCACTACTGATGTTAAACTAACTGGTCTGTAATTCCCCGTTTTCTCTCTCCCTCCCTTTTTAAAAAGTGGGGTTACATTAGCTACCCTCCAATCCTCAGGAACTACTCCAGAATCTAAAGAGTTTTGAAAAATTATCACTAAGGCATCTGCTATTAATGGGGCTACTTCCTTAAGTACCCTGGGATTCAGCCTATCTGGCCCTGGGGATAATATCCACTGAAAAGGTTTATGTGACTTTACTTAGAAGGGGTTACATTTTTAGATCTGCAAATCTAAATTTAAAGCTTTTCTTACAGTTCCGGTACCATAAAGGTGATAATGGGGTGGAAGATTGCAACTTTCCCCGTTTCGATAAATGCAATCAACCCATCGTGCACAATTAAATAAGATCAAATAGAACAAGTTGTCCCACAACCTTAGGGCTGTGCACGCCATATGCAAGAAGAAAAAGAAAAAAGGAGATAATAAAAAACAAATATCGACTCATTATTTATTGTTCTGTTTGATGCAGATATAAGAAATATTTGATTAAAATAATTATTTTGTATAATGCCCTTAAAGACCTCAGGACATTTTAGCTACAAAGTGCCATGCACATATTTTATAAGTAGAGTCCAATTCTAATGTAGGTATCTGTACAAATATCACCCATTCTTTGATTTTATGTTTACTTTCTATTCTTATATCCATCATTCCAGTCATTCACATCACCAAAGCTATAAGCCCTATCCAATGGAGGACATTAACTTCAAATTTACTCTACTAATCCCAAGATTAGCAAATATTCCGTGGTAATTACAACAATGATTTGGAGGATGTTGAATCCTGCCCAATGTGACCTTTTCTGAGGTCCTAGTCCACCAGCCCAATCTTTGTGCTATCATTCTCAAATATTAACACATGATCGAACTGATAATAAAAACAGTTTGAACATGTCATATTGGTCTTTATTATAATATATATTATATTATGTCTTGGCAATAACTACATTTTAACAATGCAATTAACTTAAAAACTCAGAACCCACTTGAAATTAATAATGCAGGAGATTTGGCAGGTAATTAGATAATAAGGTCATAAGTGACAGGAGTAGAATTAGGCCATTCGGCTCATCAAGTCTACTCGGAAATTCGATCATAGCTGATCTATCTCTCCCTCCTAACCCACTCCTGCCTTCTCCCCATAACCTCTGCACATGCTCTAATCATAAATCTATCTATCTCTGCCTTAAAAATATCTACTGACTTGGTCTTCACAGCCTTCTGTGGCCTTCCACAGATTCACCACTCTCTGACTAAATAAATATCTCCTCATCTCCTTCCTAAATGAACATCCTTTTATTCTGAGGTTATGACCTCTAGTCCTAGACTCTCCCACAAGTGGAAACATCCGCTCCACATCCATTCCATACAAGCCTTTCACTATTCTGTATGTTTCAATGAGGTCCCCCCTCAATCTTCTAAACTCCAGCGAGTACAGGCCCAGTGCCGACAAACGCTCATCATAGGTTAACCTACTCGTTCCTGGGATCATTCTTGTAAACCTCCTCTGGACCTTCTCCAGAGCCAGCACATCCTTCCTCAGATATGGTGCCCAAAATTACTCACAATATTCCAAATGCGGCCTTACCAGTGCCTTATAGAGCCTCAGCATTACATCCCTGTTTATGTATACGGCATTAGGGGTTCAGTATTGATGTGGATAGAGAACTGGCTGGCAAACAGGAAGCAAAGAGTAGGAGTAAACGGGTCCTTTTCACAATGGCAGGCAGTGACTAGTGGGGTACCGCAGGGCTCAGTGCTGGGACCCCAGCTATTTGCAATATATATTAATGATCTGGATGAGGGAATTGAAGGCAATATCTCCAAGTTTGCGGATGACACTAAGCTGGGGGGCAGTGTTAGCTGTGAGGAGGATGCTAGGAGACTGCAAGGTGACTTGGATAGGCTGGGTGAGTGGGCAAATGTTTGGCAGATGCAGTATAATGTGGATAAATGTGAGGTTATCCACTTTGGTGGCAAAAATAGGAAAGCAGACTATTATTTAAATGGTGGCCGATTAGGAAAAGGGGAGATGCAGCGAGACCTGGGTGTCATGGTACACCAGTCATTGAAAGTAGGCATGCAGGTGCAGCAGGCAGTGAAAAAAGCGAATGGTATGTTAGCTTTCATAGCAAAAGGATTTGAGTATAGGAGCAGGGAGGTTCTATTTCAGTTGTACAGGGTCTTGGTGAGACCACACCTGGAGTATTGCATATAGTTTTGGTCTCCAAATCTGAGGAAGGACATTATTGCCATAGAGGGAGTGCAGAGAAGTTTCACCAGACTGATTCCTGGGATGTCAGACTGTCTTATGAAGAAAGACTGGATAGACTTGGTTTATACTCTCTAGAATTTAGGAGATTGAGATGGGATCTTATAGAAACTTACAAAATTCCTTAAGGGGTTGGACAAGGCTAGATGCAGGAAGATTGTTCCCGATGTTGGGGAAGTCGAGGACAAGGGGTCACAGCTTAAGGATAAGGGGGAAATCCTTTAAGACCGAGATGAGAAATACTTTTTTCACACAGAGAGTGGTGAGTCTCTGGAACTCTCTGCCACAGAGGGTAGTTGAGGCCAGTTCATTGGCTATATTTAAGAGGGAGTTAGATGTGGCCCTTGTGGCTAAGGGGATCAGAGGGTATGTAGAGAAGGCAGGTACGGGATACTGAGTTGGATGATCAGCCATGATCATATTGAATGGCGGTGCAGGCTCGAAGGGCCGAATGGCCTACTCCTGCACCTAATTTCTATGTTTCGATGTATACATGCCCTCTTGAAATAAGCATTGCATTTGCTTTCTTTACTACCAATTCGACTTGCAGATTAACTTTTTGGGAATCCTGCACCAGCATTCCCAAGTCTCTTTGCACTTCAGATTTCTGGATTCTCTCCCCATTTAGAAATGTAACTTTTCTTTTCTCAAGTTAGATCAGTATATAAATACTGATGAATTGAAGATTGATCTGTGATAAACAGTGAGAAAGGTTTCTAAAATATGCGTGGAGGGGGGTGTCTATGTAGCAGTGGTGTGAAGGAGATGACAGGTTCAATATAAAAATACACCTGCTCATTTCAGGATCAGGGAATATAGTGGATAACTTGTATGGGCATTGAAGTTTACAATATTAGAATATAAATGCAAGTTATTTGGTGCAGTGACCATCGTGGACCAGATGTCTAGAATGTCATTAATTTTTCACAAACCTGATTCACAACCTCAAAGTAGATACCAAGTGTTGTATTGTGGTCCAGACCACAAATCTTCCACTGGCAGGTGCCACCTGTTCCTATTTCCTGTGAACAAGATCAAAGTCGTCAGCTAATATCAACTTTCATCACTACTATTTTAAATACCGCCTCCCTTTTGCTGCTGAGACAATTTAGTTTTGCTTTTACGTTTTTTTAAATAATATCCTTCTTTAGTTCTTCACTGCTGCATTATGCCATTTGAAGAATTTAAACTCATTGACACAAGTCATCACTGTAATAATTCAATGACATATCATTTCAATTGGAATGCTATCAATAGTGCTCTATAGGTTTCCTTGGTCCTGCTATACCTCCTCTGATATTACTGCTTAAGTTACTAATATTAAGTTAAGATATTAAGTTACTGCAATACCTCCTCTGATATTACCATCTGAAATTTTCAACACCTCTCCATCTATATGCAAATCATTGAAGTGATTTTCAGAAAATGCCTGCAACTCCAATTTCCGTTTGTTCCCTACTAACCAGTTTTAATCTTCTTCATAATACTGAACATATTTCATATTAATTCTTCTTCTCTAATAATCTCCTGTGTTATAACTTGTCGATTGTTTTTCTCAGGTTAATGTGCACCACACCAAGTGCATATCCCCACTTAGCAAATAAAAAATTGACAGACACACAATTAGACTCACATTTTCTGACACACAAGGTCCTTTGGCGCAAAGTGATATGCAGGGCCCAATAGCTCCAGAAATCTTGATTTCCCTTGATGTCTATTGGAAGAAATGCAGTATAAAAAAATAATTGATACGCACAAGAGTTTGAAAACGTCTTTTGAAACTATTTTGATTGGCTAACAAAGTCTCGGGTATAAAGAGCAACAACCAGTTTCTATATGATGTTCAGCATCTAAAATTCATCTTCCACTGAAAGTAAGTTTTCCAATTTGAACTAACAGTTGAATAGTAAGTGTGCTGTATTATGTTCAGTGCAAACCTCTACACAGTTTAATAATTTGTGATAAGCAAATTAAATTTTGAGTTCTGGGTTTTGAGTGCTATTGATTCTTCGTAGACCCTGTCATATAAAGCATCACAACATTACATTACAAATTAAAGCATTGGAGTTATTGTATAATTATAACATTGGATATTTCAACTTCAGGATTTTCAGCAAAATTGATATTTTACATTTTAAAATTAACAATAAGGTCAAGTCAAAATGGTTGATTCATTCATCCTTGTAAAATTAAATTTTGAAAGCATGTCAACATTGTGCATATTCAGAAAAATGTTGGACCAATTTTACAACTCCATTCATTAAATTATAATAAAAAATCTGCCACAAGACTAATGCAATTTAACAATAAAAGAAACAAATGCATTAGGTAATTTTAGAGTTTTTCCACATACATTTTAAATTCTCAGTTATTTGATGATACCTACTCTTGACGAATCATAATGCTAAAACCATTTTTCGGGCATTCTTGCTTGTCGAAGAAAAGTTGGGAAATTATGTCTATTTTGTTTCCTAATGTTAATTCCTTTTACTAAAAAAAAGCCATGGATGTCCATGGCTTTTAAAATTCCATTTTAAAACACCGTTATTTAGAATCCAACCTAAAATTAAGTCTTAATTAAGGACTTCCAAAGTGACAGATAATATTACATTTTCAAAAAGTCAACACCAAAAATAACAGAACTGAAAATGATGTTCACTTCAAGTTCCTTATGATCATATGAAAAGTTCTGATACTTGTCACTTTCTACAAGGTAGAAAATTCCAGAATGTAGTCTGCAATCGGACTATTGTAATAAAATGGATTGTGATGAAAAATGTTCACTTATACCTTAATTTCCAGTGTGCCTCCAAAAGCCATTTTAAATTGCCCCTGAATATCCTTCGTAAACACTCGTTGAAAGGTTTGTTTAAATAGAGATGTGTTGAACGAGTCCCCCATCACCATGTAACCACTTAAGGAAAGATAAAGGAGAAAAATTACAACAATCAATCAGACAAATGAAATTGGAGAAATTACACAAACGTCTTTAAAAAGACTGTGAATCTGAAAAATGGTTACAATTTCCAATGCTTTCAGGAGATTAAAGCTCAAATGTTAATCCCAAATTTGTTCCACAAATCATCCTGCTATTTCAGACTATGTTTGAATGGATATATTTCATAGGCTTAAGTTAGTACAATGAAGGAAAATTGATTCAGGTTATTATAGAAGGATAAATATTTACTATTCTTTAAAATGTTTTGGCACAGTGAGGAACTTTTAATACTTCACACAAAATGTATCTCCAATATTAGTCACATGGTAATAATGATTATTAATTTAATATGATTTCATTCAATCAAATATTACTCTGCTACTAAATAGTAATTGAAAAATTTGTATTTTGTTTTTGACGCTGGATGCACCATGGTCTCAATGATTCACATAGTGATAAAGTACCTGTTGCTTAAATATATATATTTGATGTAAAATATAAACCCTCAGTCAAACTGTACATTTTACGTTAAGGGTGAAAGCAAATCAATACTGTTAAAAAGCAGTCTCCAAATCCTGTCATAAATTTGTCGGAACTGCAGATGCTGGTTTAAACCAAAGATAGACACAAAATGCTGGAGTAACTCAGCAAGACAGGCAGCATCGCTGGAGAGAAGGAATGGATGATGTTTCAGAAGGGTCTCGACCCGAAACGTCATCCATTCCTTGTCTCCTGAGATGCTGCCTGTCCCACCGAGTCACTCCAGCATTTGGTGTCTATCTCCTGTCATAAATTTCCTACATAATGAAAACTGAAACTAAGCAGCATAATAGCTCCAAGGCAAGAAATACATTATTCATTCATTTATAATGCAACAAAAGTTTATTTTGACTAGCCTTTCCAACCCATTTTAGAAAATAAATGGGTATAACTTATTCACTATATATGCAATTTAACAATTTTCAGATTTTTTTTGTTATACTTTTAATCTGGAGCCGCTGGAACAATATTGTGATTCACACATGCCATGTAGCTTTTACTTACCCTGTGTGATTTGGGCAGCACTTCATTTCATTGAGCCCAGTCTGATCTAAAGCACAGGCATAGATATCAATCACGTGGCCATTTGCTGCTGCTCGATTTGATAATGCTTCATAGTGCTATTTTAAAAATGAAGGTTCAAACACCAACAAATATTAAACCAACTCAAAATCTCGAACACATATCAAACATGATATTAAATTAATCCATTAACCTGCAATGTCTCAACAGCTCTGGAAACATTAAGCAAATAAAGAACATTATTTTTATATTATTTACTGCAAAGTAATTAAAAATGTGTACACTAGATACAGCTAATGTTACTATTTCTACACTGGAGTATGATCATTGGGATAACATTATGAAGATTAAACATGTTTAAACATATCACACCCTTTAGAATCTCATGATTGAGACATTTGGGATGAATGAAGGAGGGCTATGGGTGAGTGGTGGAATATTACATTGGGGAACGTGTTCTTCTTCTTCTTTCGTGTGGCGTGCACAGCCTAAAGTTGTTGGACAACTTGGGGAATGTGCTGGGTTGGGGGAACGGGTGAGTGGTGGAATATTGCGTTGGGGGAGCAGAGCCAACTGGTCTGCACTTAGTCTAATTAAGTTCAAGTTACATTTATTGTCACATGCACCAATTGGTACAGTGAGATTTGAGTTACCAATTGAGTTACGAATAAAAAGAACACAATACACAATAGAGTTTAACATAAACATCCCTCCACAGCGGAATCAACGTCCCACAGTGAGGGAAGGCATAAAGTTCAGTCATCTTCCTCATTGTTCACCCATCGTCGGGGCCTTTGAGCCCTCCACAGTCGCCACTACGGATGGCCCGATGTTTCAGGATCTCTCGCCGGGATGATGGAACCCCGGCGTCGGAACGGAAAAACACTCTCAGCGGCTTGGTGTTTCCGAATCTGCCGCTTCCTACCGGAGAATGCGGCTCCCGAAGTCCACAGGCCGAGCTGGACGGAGCTCCAACACTGGCAACCCTCGGCAAATGATCCCAGGACTCCGCGATGTTAAAGTCAGCGCCGCCCGCAGCTGGAAGCTCCGCAAACCACAGCTCCATGATATTCAAGTAAAGCTGGCCCAACACTCCGGATCTCCACACGGCGATCCCCGGTAAGGCACCGCCCGCTCCACGATGGTAACTCAGTGCTGCGCCGCTGCTGAAGCTCTGGTCGGTCTCCGGAAGGAAAGGCCGCGCAGATCCGGGGGGGGGGGGGGGGGGCGAAGATCCGACTTGGAGAAAAGACGCATCCTCGACCAGGTAGTGACTGGGAAACAGTTTCCCCCTTCCCCATCCCCCCTCCCCCATCCCCCACATAAAAAAAGACTAAGAAACCTCCAAAAACATACTTTTAAACAGACTAAAAATAACAAAAAGAGTTAAAGGACGGACAGACTGCTTGCGAGGCTGCCGCACACGGCGCCACCCGATGACCCTACTCATTAAGTCATGAAAATGCTGTGGATTGTAGACTAGGGAGAAATGTTGAAGATAACGTTGTAGTCTATCTAGAATTAAGCCCTTGGAAGATGGTGGTAGCATGGCAATTAATGGGGAAAAAAGGGATTCAAAAACTTAAAACATAAATTCTGCCCAGAAAATAACTTTTTGAAATAAAAATCTCATAAAAACATCACCTACTAAATTCTATCTACTATTCACATCATGATAGTAAAGAAAAGGCTGGCATTGTAAAATTGCTATGTTTCACTATCAATCATGGTGAAAGTATCCTGAATATCCCATGGAAATTAAATTAGAGATTGCGATTCACCAAAATTTGAAACAACAAAACAAAAAGACTAAAGAAAATAATGGGAGAGTGACAATTCTCTGAAGGACATTAGTAAGAATACTCCAGACTACCATATATAATCTTTCAAAATTCCCTCAATTCAGAAATTAACACAGCCTATGATTAATGTCAGGATGATCAAAAGCCTCAATGTTTAACTAATAAACCAATGACGATTTGTAAAGGTAAAATGTGATTTGCAAACATGACAGAATTTTTGAAGGGTCAACTAAAATAGTGGTCCTGAGCATTGTTATTCAGAACAAATGTGAGAAGACTCGCAAAACTGATGTTAGCAAAAATTGTTCTTAAATTGAAGGTAAAGTGTTGAGCTGGTTAAGAAACTAGCAGTGACCAGAAAAGTCAAGTTTGGAAAATAAGGGATAGTTACCAGGAAGTAACCAATGGCATCCCATAGGTTGTTTTGGAGGCTCAACTATTAACACTGCATTTATTAATGTCAATGATAAGAGAGAAAGCTATATACTAAGTTTGTTAATGACACAAATAAAAAGGATTGCAATTAGTGCATTCTAGAAACAAGGAACTACAGATGCTGGTTTACAAAAAAAGACAAAGTGTTGGAGTAATTCAGCGGGTCGGGCAGAACATGGATAGGTAACATTTCGTGACACATCTCCAGACTCTGGCGGGTCGTGACACATCTCCAGACTCTGAAGAAGCTCTCCTCCCCTCAGTCAGATGCAATTTGTACATTAAATTCTATACAGTTATTCAAAGATTAGCTGATTATAAGATTCTCCTAGATCTAGATTTTGGGTCAGGATTCTTCTTCAGATCAAAGGGACCAAACCCAAAATGTCACCTGTCCATTCCCTCTGCAGGTGCTGCCTGACCTGCTGAGTTCCTCTAACATTTTGTGTTTTGCTAATTTCCAACATCTGCAACCTCTTGTGTCTCTATATATTTAAAGAGTATTTTCAATATGGCGATTGATAGGTTCTTGATTATTAAGGGTGTCAAAGGTTAAGAGAGAAGAAAGGGGTTGAGAGGGAAAAATAGATCAGCCATGATCTCATGACAGAGCAGATTCGATGGGCCGAATGGCCTAATTCTGCTCCAATGTCTTATAGAAAGAACCAAATAGTTAGTGGAATTCTGAATAATGTACACAGAACAAAAATACAAAATATTAGAAATCTGTTACAGCAATACATTTGGTTCAGCATATCTGATGCAATCAGATGAATTCTGGGCCATAATCCCAAGGAAGGTTATGGGAGAGGAAATTAACCTAGATGTTCCAGAATTATTTCTGGACAAGGTTAAATTACACGGTGGAATTACACAGATAAGGGTTGTTTTTCTTGAAATTTAGATATCAAGGAATGATCTAATCAAAAGTTAAAAGTATGAAGGAAAACAAATTCTGCAGCAAAATATGATGCATTTCGAATGATAGTTGAATGCAGTATTAGAAATAGATAATGCCAAACAAAAACATGGTTTTTTTTTTTAAGGACTGTAGTTTAAAACCACTTCAACATCAGAGGTATGGAATGAGTTGGGACTTTTTCTGGAAATGGCAGATGATGCTAGTTCATTCATTAATTTTGTGCTTGTAATTGGCTAATACTTGTGAAGCGAACGAGATCAAATGTCACATGCCAGTAAATTAAGTTTGGTGACAGATCAGCCGTTATTTTGTTGAAGGGCTAAGTTGCCACTCCTGTTCCTAATTTCTATTTTTAGCTGATTACATGAAGGTCACAGATTAACCGTGACCAAATCAGAGAACAAACTTGGAAAAAAAACTACATAACATTCCAGTTTGTAGGCTTTTGAGCAGACTCAGTGGGCTAGGACTACCCAAGAGAGCATGTTCATATTGAGGATGAAGTGTGCATCATTTACCTTCATAGCTTTCTTCATATATTTAATGTTGTCTTTCTCAATGTCATGCCAAGATCTAATGGGTGTCTTTAGATCATCACCAACAACCATTCCAGGTCCTTGTGTGGCTGGTCCCCCAATGAATAACATCACACGACCTCCAGTGTTGGGGAAAGTGCACTGGTTTAAAAGAAAAACAAAATCAAATGAACGTCAAAGGAAATGTAGCGATAAGTAATTAGTCCAAACCAATATTGTTCAACATGCACTAAAGTATTCTGTGGTCATTGAGTCAGACAGCGTGGAAAGAGGCCCTTCGGCCCAAATTACCTGTGCCGATCAATATGTCCCATCTACACTAGTCCCACCTGCTTGCATTTGTCCCATATCCTTCTAAACCTATCTTACCCATGTACCTCTACAAATGTTTTTTAAACGTTGCATTTGTACCTGCCTCAACTACCTCTTCTGGCCGTTCGTTCCATCCATTGTGTAAAAAGGATGCCCCTCAGGTTCCTATTAAATCTTTCCCTGTCACCCTAAACCTATGTCCTCTGGTTCTCAATTCTCCTTCTCAGGGTAAAAGATTCTGCATTTACCCTATCTATTCTTCTCATGATTTGTACACCTCTATAAGATCACCCCTCCTTGATTGCCCCATTACATGAAGAATGTGGATGCTCTGGAGAGCGAGCAGAAGAGATTCAGCAGATGGCTGCCTGGATTGGAAGGCATTTGCTATGAGGAGCGATTGGAGAAAGTGAGAACATTTTGTTTGAAACGTTAGTGATTGAGTAGCAACATAGTAGAAGTGGAAAAGCTTTATGGCATGGTGGAATGCGAAAGAACAGAAGACGAAGACAAAGACAAAAGTGGAGAGGGGCAAAGTTTAAAGGTAGCACACAGATACACACACACACTGTTGGGGCGCCTAAAATGCACCATGATGGTGGAGGCAGTTACAATAGGAGCATTTGAGAGGCCTTCAGATAGGTACATGTTTACACAGGGAATGGAGGGACATGCATAGCATTGTTTAATCTGGCATCATGTTTAGCACTGGCATTATGCAAGACCATTACATGCATAACTCCCGAGTTAACTCACCCCTTCCCACTGCCTCCCCAGGTACTTTCCCTGCAACAGCAGGATATGCAACAGCTGTCCCTATACCTCCCCCATCTAATCCATCCAGGGATCCCAACCGTCTTTTCAGGTGAAGCAGAGGTTCACGCACCTCCTCCAATCTCATCTACTGTATCCAGTCTTTTCAGGCGAGGCAGAAACAAAGAAAATAGGTGCAGGAGGTGGCCATTTGGCCCTTCGAGCCTGCACCTCCATTTATTGTGATTGTGGCGAATCATCCACAATCAGTAACCCGTGCCTGCCTTCTCCCCATATCCCTTGATTCTGCTAGCCCCTAGACCTCTACCTAACTCTCTATTAAATTCATCCAGTGAATTGGCCTCTACTGCCTTCTGTGGCAGAGAATTCACAAATTCAGAACTCTCTGGGTGAAAAAGATTTTTCTCATCTCAGTTTTAAATGGCCTCCCCTTTATTTTAGACTGTGGTCCCTGGTTCTGGACCCCCAACATTGGGAACATTTTTTCTGCATCTAGCTTGTCCAGTCCTTTTATAATTTTATACGTTTCTATAAGATCCCCTCTCATCCTTCTAAATTCCAGTGAATACAAACCCAGTCTTTCCAATCTTTCCTCATATAACAGTCCTGCCATCCTGGGGATTAACCGGGGAGGCAAGGATGTCCTTCCTCAAATTAGGAGATCAAACCTGCACACAATACTCCAGATGTGGTCTCACCAGGGCCCTGTACAACTGCAGAACCTCTTTACTCCTATACTCAAATCATTGCAGAAGGACCTCTTTACCCCTATACTCAAAGCAGAGCTTCACTTGCACCTCCTCCAATCTCATCTACTGTATCCACTGTTCTAGATGTGGACTCAAATATATCGGCAAGACCAAGCAGAGACAGGGCCATCGTTTCGTGAACAGCTTAGCTCAGTCCTCCTTGGCCTACGCGATCTCCTGGATGCCAAACACTTCAACTTCCCTTCCCATTCCCAGTCTGACCTATCTGTCCTAGGCCTCCATCGCTGTCAGAGAGAGACCAAATACAAATTAGGGGAACAGCACCTCATATTTCGTTTGGGCAACTTACAACCCAGTGGTATGAAATTAATTTCTCTAATTTCAAGTAACCCTTGCATTCCCTCTCTCAACATCTCTCCCCCACCCTAGTCATCTTGTGTCGATCTTCAGTATAAACAGCATCTGCAGTTGCTTCCTACACACTGTACTGTTCTATGCTCTTGGTTAAACGGTTAATGCTGGTGTTACAGTTTTGTAGTTCTCGTGCCAGCTTACAAAGTAGAATTCATTTTATGTGGAGGATGCCGTACCTCTAATAAACCAACAGCAATGGACAGAGCAACCCCAGTTGATCTCAATGGTCTTTTTCCCTGGGGTACAGGCCAAGGGTCACGTTGCAGTTCTCCCAAAAGATCAGTCAAGTTCATGTCAATTTTTTGTACCGGTTGCAAAAATCTGTGAAATGAAATGTTTGGAAATAGAGTATATGAGACATCTGAGAACTATTACACTGCTGAAAAACTACGGTAGATTCGGCTTCTCATACAGATCATGAATAGCTCAGCAGTAAATTGAGGGAATGATAAGCATAAATATTTAAACATTAGGGGGGGGGGGGGGGTGGTGTGTGTGTGTGTGTGTGTGTGTGTGTGTGTGTGTGTGTGTGTGTGAACAAGTGCTCCCCAACGCAATATTCCACCACTCACCCGTTCCCCCAACGCAACTGAACTCGCTCCCGAATATAAGATTCCTGCACTCCCCTGCCTCCCTCAGCAGTGGACTTAGAAACATAGAAAATAGGTGGAGTATTTTCCCTACATTCGGGTAGCAATGCAATAAGACTCAATCAAATAAGACAAGACTTTTTCTCCAATGAGCACCAAGGCTCAGTATACGAGTAAGTGTATGTACACATAGAAACATAGAAATTAGGTGCAGGAGTAGGCCATTCAGCCCTTCGAGCCTGCACCGCCATTCAATATGATCATGGCTGATCATCCAACTCAGTTTCCCGTACCTGCCTTCTCTTCATACCCCCTGATCCCCTTAGTCACAAGGGCCACATGTAACTCCCTCTAAAAAAAAAATCTAATTGCACTTCCCCTGCCTGCCGCAGCAGTTCCAATTGCAATACCGATTGGTCCTCCCCCTCCTGATGAAATATCCCATTGAGGTGAAATGTTCAGAGTGTTCCTGTCTTGCAACTTTGTATCGAAGTGTGTTGGAAGCTGGGAGGAAGGATTTGTAACAGTAAAAATCTTGTTAAAGTTGGCATTTTTAAATTTTTAATCGTGAATAACGTGAAATATAGGATATATAGTGAACCTGATTAAGACGTGGAGAGGAAAAATGTGAGTCAGAATATATTAAAATGTAAGTGCTAGGTGTAGCATTTGAGGAACATACAAAAAAAAACACACATACATACAACACACAAGATGAAACTTTTATAGGTACGTAGACTGGACCAAGTGCGACCTGTTGGGCTTCGTCCCCCAACGCGGGTGTGGCAAGGTTGGCGTTGGCATTCACCCTGGGGGGGGGGGGGGGTGCGGGGTGTGGGGGCGAGGGTGCGTTTGGGGGGGTGGCCGATGAGAGTTCCACCCCTCTCCTGCTCTGTCCTCTCCACTCCCTGCCTTGTGGCCAATCACCAGAATCATGGGGCAGCAACCTCGTTACCGTTGGCAACATTCCATTGTGATGTCATTGTGGCAGTCGGCAGCTTGAGAGCCCATTTTGATTGGTGCCATGTGAGTGGCATTGTGACATCACTGGAAGCTCCTGGGAAAAAGTGCTGTGTGTGAGAAGGCAGTTTTGGCTTTTTTTTTAACTTTAATTATGAAGAACTTTTGAAATGTAGCATGAAATCTGAAGTGAACCTGATTATGGCATGGAGGGGAATCAGAACCTGAGGAGTAGCCCCTTCAGATAGTACAGTGGCAGCAACCTCGTTACCATTGGCAACATCCCATTGTGATTGGACGTCTGTAAGATGGCATTGTGACATCATCACTGGAAGGTGCTTCAAGTCTCTGCCACTGAAAAGCAGTTAATGTTTTTCAAATGTGGCTTTTTAAAAAAAACTTTAATCATGAATAACTTTTAAAATATAGCATGAAATCTTAAGTGAAGTCGAGTACGGTGTGGGACCAAATGCAACCAGAACTTGAGCAGCCCCTTGAGATATTGGTAGAGGGGCAGCAACCTCGTTATCGTTGGCAACGTCCCATTGTAATGTCATTGTGGCAGTTGGCAGCCAGCTTGAGAGCCCATTGTGATTGGTGCACTGTGACATCATCACTGTGAGAAGGCAGGAAGCCGTCTGTGAGAAGGTGGTTTTGGCTTCTTTTTAAATTTAATCATGAACAACTATTGAAATATAGCATGAAATGTTAAGTGAACCTGAGTACGGCGTGGAGGGGAGAAATGCGAGTCGGAATATGTAAAAATGTCAACACTATGGCAGAGGGTTTTGAGGAAGATACAAATATAACACACACACGACTTTTGTGTATATATAATTATTTATTTATACACACACTATATATCTGTCTGCCTGCATAGGTATGTATGTGTGGCCAGGAGGAAAACAGATAAGTATTTATGAGTGTTCAGACTCCAAGACCAAGAGTATTATAATGAATCAGCACACTGGAGGGCAGCCGAGTCCAAATGTAATTAGTAAATGTGTCTTTTGTATGCTAGAGAGTGCACAATAGATAAGTTATTTTTTCCACAAGGTTTTCAAAATTAAAGGTCTATTCAATAGTGATAAACGTTATTTTTTAGCTCAAGCAAAAAATACTATAGGCTGTATCTCACTTTGTTTTTAACAGAGTATGGTTGCACAAATATCAATACAAACCATTGATTGTCAATTTCATTGGCCAACTGCAGTAAAAGTAGTAGCTATGTTCATAAGAGATAATAATAGTGTCTGATTATTTGGGAAGGTTACATGGGAACAGGTATTTTCCCCTTACACTGTTTAAATTCAAGTCCGTTTTTCTTCAAAAACTGTGGTTCTCTAGATCCCGATTGAAATTACATAACTAATTTAGCCTATGTAATGTAAATAAGTGTTCCCTAATTCATTACTCATAGATATCTAAATTGTATAATGGAAATTGTGTTCTGTTATAGCAGTTTTCTGAATTGTATAAGAATATTATTGAAAAAGTATTACACTTTATGTTTAAAATTTGATTTTCACTCACTCCAAAAAAAGACGTTGTATTGATCATGCAAATTATGGAACTGCCATTCTTACATTGCTGTTAAATCAAAATAATTCCAAAATATATTTTGCTCTCTTTTAAAATACATTCCTCTGAATGCAATTATTTTTTCTCTAATATTATATTAGTGATTATAAAAGTTTAATAACTTTGCTACAGCATTGGGAAATGGCCTCAATTGAGATGGAAGATAGAACCTATAAAAGATTTCCATCTCATGGTTCAACTTTTTTCCCTGTTACTGAGAACCTTTTTCCAGAGCGTTTGATATTTTTCCAGGGTGAAAATATCAAAGACCAGAGAGCACAGTTTTTAAATGGGAGGCAAAAATTTAATGAAGATGTATAGGACAAGTATATTTTTTGCACAGAGAGTGGAGAGTGCTTGGAACGAGCTGTCAGATATAGTGTGGAGGCAGATACAATAGAGGTATTTCAGATGCTTTTGGATAGGCACATGCAAAGGAATCGCGGGATATGGATCATATGTCAGCAGAGATTCATTTAACTTGGCAATATCCTTAGTGTGGACATTGTGGACCGAAGGTCCTGTTCCTGTGCATTACTGTTCTATGTTGCACTGTGGACTTACATAATTAAATTGCAATTTTACCTGTTGGATGGAGGAGGCTGCTGAACCTGAGGTCCACGGCCTGCTTGAGTACCCAATGGCTTGGTTAAGCCCAACATGTCCTGTTAAAAAATAATAAAGCAGCTTAAGGAATCAAATCACACTGTAAATGCAGTTCCTTATTCCATTGAATTAATGGTCTTCAAATTGGTTGGTGCAAAACAATTTCAACGGTGTTCAGTTTATATTTGAATTCCTATATTGCATGAGCTCATTCCTTCATAAAAAGTTGATGCTGATTGCTAATACATGGTAATTCACAACAAACTGAGAACTTACTTTCTAAGCAAGTTTTGCCTGTTTACAAAAAATCCCATTTCATAGACGGAGTGAAAAATAATTTAATGGAAGATCTGGATTCACACAGGACATGTAGGCAAATGAAATGTCCATTAATTTCGAGAGGGCTAGAATATAAAAGCGAGGATGTGATACTGAGGCTTGAAAGACGCTGGTCAGACCACATTTGGAATATTGTGAGCCGTTTTGGGCACCATTTCTTTAAAAAGGGTGTGATGGCTTTGGAGAGGGTCCAGAGGTGGTTTACGCGAATAATTCCATTATTGGGTTAACGTATGAGGAATGTTGGATGCTCTGGGCCTATACTCGTTGGAGTTTAGAAGGATGAGGGTGGATTTCATTGAAATCTACCGAATATTGAAAGGCATAGATAGAGTGGATGTGGAGAGGATGTTTCCAGTAGTGAGAGAGTCTAGGACCAGAAGGCACAGACTCAGATTAAAAATGACGTGCCTTTAGAAAGGAGTAATGTGATAAAATGCAGGCAATCCGTTTCAGTGATGTCCATGTCAGGACACACATTGATCAGGACATTAGGTCTAAAATCCTCAATCCCCTTCAAAATAACATTCAAAATAGAGCCTCCGACTACGTTCCATCTCTGTTCCGCTCACTCCCCTGACATCAGTCTGAAGAAGGGTCTCGATCTGAAACGTCACGCATTTCTTCTCTCCAGAGACCCTGCCTGTCCTGCTGAGTTACTCCAGCATTTGGTATATACCTTCGATTTATTTATTTATTTATTTTTATTTTTTTATTGTAGAAACAATATATACCGAGTACACTCTTATACGACAGTGAGAGTTATATAATATACAAAATTATATAATATTGATTATCGAATGATACTGTTTATGTTAATTGTAATATTATCCATTATACATTTCGTGGTTATTTATTTTATATAATTGGGAGTGTATGTAGTATATTCCTAAAATAAGCAATATACTCAGACTTCTCATATCATAGATATTCTTCTAATTACCAAATACAAATCCCCGCTAATATAACTACATAATACCCAATCTTAAACAAAGTTTTATGATATTCATAATGTTATCAAAATATTAAGAATGTTTGTATTATTGTTAACTTTATATTTCAAAATTATTGTATAGTTGAAAGTGCACAATTTTATATAATTACAAATTTAAGACATCTATAATCTTTTCATACGAATAAAAATAGGTGTGTACATATTAAAAATTTATATAATATGTTTCTATATTTTTTTCCTTAATTAAAGATAGGAAGATAGAGAAAGAGAATAGAAAATAGAAAAGAAAATGTGAGAAGTTTGATGGAGATTGAAGTATTACTAAATAATCCATTCTTGGAGATTACATTCATGATTTATTATATGTATTTCTTCATCCATTCAGATATTCAGGCCTCAGTCAAGTCCCTGCGCCGAACCAATGTGACCCTGTAGATATTTAATATAGGGAGACCAAATCCCTTTGAAGAGATCTAACCTGTCCATAAGGACAAATCTCAATCTCTCCAAGTGAAGTGTCTCCGTCATTTCTGTATTCCACATTTTAATTGTTGGGGATACAGGGCCTTTCCAAAATTTTAATATTAATTTTTTTCCCAATTATTAAAGAATAGTCGATAAAAGTTCTTTGATTCCTTGTAATTATTTGTTCCGTTTCCGGTATTCCAAGTATGATTAACTTTGGGTCAGGAATCATAGTAATATTAATAACATTCGAGATTATCTTAAATATTTCATTCCAATATTCTAGAATCTTCGTACAATTAGTAAATGAATGTGACAAAGTTGCTTCTAAGATTTGACATTTATCACATATAGGTGATAATTTTGGAAATATATTATGTAATTTAGATTTAGAATAATGTAATCTATGTAAAATTTTAAACTGTATAAGAGCATGTTTTAGCATTTAACGAACAGTAATGTATGTGTTGTAAGCTTTCTTCCCATATTTCTGGGCTTATTATTTGACTTAATTCATTTTCCCAACGCTGTCTATGTATTTCCGATGATGGAATATCACTTTCCAACAAAATATTGTAAATGTATGATATCATTTTTTCTGTATTTGGATGTTTATTCAAGCATTCATCTAAAATTTCACTCTTTCTATTTCTGAGTTCTTGTGTATTTGCAGAGATATAGTTTCTGATTTGTAAATATCTGAAATATTCATTATTATGAAGCCCGTAAGTTTGTTGTAATTCTTGAAATGAACGAAAAGAATTTTCCTTATAACGATCCCCTATATTTAAAATTCCTTTATTTTTCCATTGTATAAAAGCCTTATCCATCGTTGACGGTTTAAACGTAAAATTGTTGGCAATTGTAAGACCTAGCGGTATAAATTTTAGTTTTTAGTGTTTTCTTTATTTGTTTCCAAATACGTATTCCACTTTCTATTATCAAATTTTCACTATAAATTTTCTTAGGTACATTAATATTAGCAAATATTATAGAGCTAATTTCAAATGGAAAACAGTCTTCTCTTTCCATTTTTAACCAATTTGGTTTATTATCTGTTTCTTCTAACCAGAAATTCATATTTTTAATATTAACTGCCCAATAATAAAACATAAAATTTGGTAAAGCTAAACCCCCGTTTATTTTAGCTTTACATAAATGTTTTTTATTTATTCTATGATTCTTATAATCCCAGATAAAGTTAGTGACTATTGAATCTACTTTTTTAAAAAAAATTTTAGAGAGATATATCGGGATTGATTGAAATAAATATAATAATTGTGGGAGGAAAATCATTTTTATTGCGTTTATTTTACCTAACATTGAGATAGGTAAACTTTTCCAGTATAAGATATTTTTATTTAATTTATTCAATAATAACGGGAAATTAGACTTAAATAAAGAGTCAAATCTTTTTGTAACAAAAATACCAAGATATTTAATATTTTCATTTGTTATCTTAAAAGGAAATTGTTGTAATATCTGTAAGTTATTCATGGTTATTGGCATAAGTTCACTTTTATTCCAATTGATACTGTATCCTGAAATTAAACCAAATTCCGTTATTAGTTTTAACAAATTACGGATACTTATTTCCGGTTTAGTAATATAAAGTAATATATCGTCCGCATATAACGAGATTTTATTCTTAGTATCTTTAGTATCATATCCATATATTTCCGGGTGCAATCTTACCCTTTGAGCAAGAGGTTCGATTGCTAACGCAAACAGTAATGGTGATAAAGGACAGCCTTGTCTACAACCTCGAGATAAACTAAACTTAGTTGATAACATATGGTTTGTTATTATTCTAGCTGTTGGGTTTGCATATAATAATTTAATCCAAGTAGTAAACTTATCACCAAGCTTAAAGGCTTCCATCACCGAAAATAAATAAGGCCATTCCACCTGGTCAAAAGCTTTTTCTGCATCCAACGAGATGACTACTAAGTCTTTTTTATCACTTCTTTTCGAATATATGATATTAAATAACCGTCTTAGATTATATGAAGAATATCTTTTAGGTATAAATCCTGTTTGATCAGGATGAATTAATTCGTTAACAATTTTGCTTAATCTTTGTGCAAGAATCTTTGTTAAAATTTTTTGATCCGTATTTAATAAAGCAATTGCTCTATATGATCCTGGGTCATCCAAATCTTTATTTATTTTGGGTATAAGTGTTATAATAGATTCGTTCAATGTATCTGGTAATTTCTCTTGTGTATATATCTGTTCATATAATGATTTTAAATATGGGACCATTTGGTCATGAAAAATTTTATAAAAATTCCGAGCCTATACCATCTGGTCCTGGAGTTTTACCATTTTTTAAAGATTTAATAGATTCTTGGATTTCTTTTATTGAAATATCGGCATTTAATAGTTCTCTATTTTGTAAATCTAATTCTTTTAAGTTACATACATTTAAAAAGGCATCTATTTCTGTTTTATTTACTGTCGTGTTACCAGTATACAAATTTTTATAATATTGCATAAATCTTTCATTAATATCCTTGGGTTGTATTAATAATTCACCGTTTTGTGATTTAATCCTATGTATAATTTTTTCAGCTTCAATTTTCCTTAATTGTCGAGCCAATAGTTTTTGTGGTTTGTCTCCAAATTCAAACAACAATTGTTTAGTATGTTGGTAATATTTTAAAACTTGATCAGTATATATTTTATTTAATTTATACTTCAATGCTACAATTTTATTATGTATTATTATATCTGATTTTGTTGCATTCTGTATATCTAATTGTTTAATCCTTCGATTTAAACCAGCATCTGCAGTTCTTTGCAGGTGAGGCTACATCTATGGAGAGAAGGAATTGGCAACGTTTCGGGTTGAGATCCTTCTTCAGACTGATGTCAGGGGAGGGGGTAGGACAAAGAAAGAATGTAGGTGGAAACAGTGGGACTAGTGGGAGAACTGGGAAGGGGGGGGGGATGAAGAGAGAGATCAAGGGCTACCTGAAGGTAGAGGTCAATGTTCATACCGCTGGGGTGTAAACTACCCAAACAAAATATGTGGACATCTCCAATGCCCTGGTATGAAAACCACATCCTGGGCGCAGATGCGTAGACAGAGGAATTGGGAGATGGGGGATAGAGTCTTTACAAGAAGGGTGGGAAGAAGTGTAGTCAAGATATCTATGGGAGTCAGTAGGTTTGTAGTAGATGTCAGTCAATAGTCTGTTTCCTTTCTGTCCTGGGCCTCCTCCATTGTCAGATTGTCAGCCCAAATTTAAGGAACAGCACCTCATATTTTGCTTGGGTAGTTTACACCCCAGTGGTATGAACAAGGTTAAGCAGTTAATTTGTCAACCATTTGATTTAAAAAAACTTACATGGTTCTAACAATGTTCATAGCTGTCCATAATAACAATATATTCAAGAGGATTCAAAGATTTAGAAAATACATTTCTTCTTAAATATATTTACAATATACAAAATGAAATTGAATTAATTAAAGTCAATGCTAAAATAAAGTGTGGACATAGTTGGTTGTTCTGATTATCGGGAAAAATAACTTAGATTGGCAAATTTCAGAAGTGAATAAACTACGAGTTTGATTATTTTTAAAACCAACAAGCATCATCATTAATCAATAATTTTCTATTGAAGGTGATTGATGATAGTTGGGCAGTTGATGTTACATAAAGTTACACAACAAAGTTACATAAACATAGTTACACAAATTTAGCAAAACATTTGACAAAATTCCTCATGGGATCCAGAAGATTAAGATGCATGGTAGTCAGAATTAGTGTTTTGCGCAGGGATCAGCGTTGAGACCTCGGCTGTTTGTGATTGATATATATATATATATATATATATATATATATATATATATATAAATATATATATAAATGATTTGGACAAAAATGTGGACAGGTTGGTCAGTAATTTTGTGGGCAACACAAAAAATGGTGAAGTTGTGGACTGTGCAGAATTATTTTTTTAAGGCAAATGGTACGCTCTCCTTCATTGGTCAGGGCATTGAGTATAATCATCAAGAAATTATGTTGAAGCTGTAGAAAACTTTGATTAGGCCGCATCTGGAGGATTGTGTGCAGTTCTGGTTGCCCCGGGAGGTTGTGGAGGCGTTGGAGAAGGTGCAGAAGAGATTTAGCAGAAAGCTGCCTGGATTAGAAGATATGAACTTTAAGGAGTGATTGGACGAGCTTGAATTGTTTTCTACAGAGCACTGTGAGCTAAGGGAAGATCTGATAAAAGTTTATAAAATTATGAGAGAAAAGATAGGACAGTCAGAATATTTTTCCAAGGGTGGAAATGGCAAACACTGGAGGGCATAACTTTAAGGTGAAAAGGGGAAAGATATGCAGGGCAAGTCTGTTTTTGTTTCCAGAGAGCATGGTAGGGAACTGGAATGCACTGAAAGAGATGGTGGTGGAAGCAGATATAAGTGTGCTGTTTAAGATACTTTTAGATAGGCACATGAATATGCAGGAAATTGAGAATTTTGGATCATGTGCAGGTAGAAGGGAAATGTTTAATGTGGCATAGTGTTCGGCAAAAACATTGTGCGCTGAGGGGCCTGTTCCGGTGCTGTACGGTTCCACGTGCTAACCCAGTTCCTACTGCTTACCTGAAGCTGCTTTGCTGTGAGATCCTTTGTACCTCTGAAGACATAACTCTTAGATATACCCTCACAACCAAGCTCATGAACCTGCACCATTCTGCCAAATGTAATGAGACCAACCAAAGCTGTAGGTGGTAGAAGGCTCAGGGACATTTGCATAGATTCTTTCAAGGCCTGTAGATCTTCATCTTCCATGCAAGTATCCACAACATAAAGAAAGATTAAAGGCATTTGAGGGCCACGCTATGGAAGAGAAAAATAAATTTTGGTTAACTTAGATATTCATAGTAAATAATTCAGTTACTACATGGAAATAAAAATCTGATAGATCCAGGCATATTATGACATCAAGTTTAAGATTCCAGATTACAAATAAATTTAATTAAGTTGAACAACCTTCCACCATAACCCTCCACTTCCTTCCATGAAGCCAATTCTCTATCCAGTCAGCTAGCTCTCCCTGAATCCCATGCCATCTAACATTCCAGAACAGTTGACCATGCGGAACCATATTAAATGCCTTGCTGAATTCCATATTGGCAACATCCATGGCTTTGCCCTCAACCTTTTTAGTTACTTTTTCAAAAAACGCGACCTTCCACACACAAAACCATGCTAACTACCCCTAATCAGCCCCTGTCTATTCAAATGAAAATATATCTTATCCTTCAGAATACTCTCCAGTAACTTGCCCATCACAGACATTAAGCGCACTGCTCTATAGTTCCCAGGCTTTTCCTTGCAATCCTTCTTAAAAAGAGGCACAACATTAGCCACCTTCCAGTCTTCTGGCACTTAACCCGTGTCTAATTATGATTTGTATACCATTTCTTCTCCAGTTTCACACTCAGATATATCTGATCAGGTCCTGGAGATTTATCCACCTTCTATTCGCCTTAAGATGTTCAGCACCCCCTTAACTATAATAGTGACTGTTCTAAAGACATTCCCATTAACACTCCCAAGTTCCCCAGTCTTCACATCTTCTCAGAAAACACAGAGAAATAGTGCTCATTAAGGGCCTTGCTCCTTTGGCTCCACACAGAGATTACCTCTTTGGTTTCTTAGGGGTCCTATTCTTTCTTTCACCATCCACTTTCCCTTAATGTACTTATAAACATCTCTTTGGATTTGTATTAATATTATCTGCCAGACCTGTCTCCAGTCCCCTTTTTATCCTTCCGATTTCCTTCCAGCTCTTCAGTTTCCGAAAATCCTCCTCCTTCAGTTTTCTATACCTGTCCCATGCCTCCTTCATTTTCCTGAACAGAGCCTCCATTTCTCTCGTCATCCATGGTTTCTTACTACCACCTGCTTTGCCCTTCACTCTAATAGGCATATGCATGCCATGAACTTTTGTCACCTCACTTTCAAAAGCATTCCACTTTCCAAACGCTCCTTTACCTTCAAACAACCTACTCTAATCAACTTGACCAAGTGTCCCGCGAGCCGCTCGTGGGGCGGGAGTGTCCTGGGGAGCCACGCGCATGGCGGGAGTGTCCCGGGGAGCTGCGAGGGCCGGATCCACCCGCCGAACAACCACGCCACCGATCGAAGACCAAATTCACATTAGACAGGAAATGGTGTTGGGTAGACTGATTGGGACTGAAGGCAGACAAATCCCCAGGGCTTGATGGTCTGCATCATAGGGTACTTAAGGAAGTGGCACTAGAAATTGTAGCTGCATTGGTGATAATTTTCCAATGTTCTATTTATTCAGGATCAGTTCCTGTAGATTGGAGGGTGGCTAATGTTATCCCACTTTTTAAGAAAGGCAGGAGAGAGTAAACAGGGAATTATAGACCAGTTAGCCCGACATTAGTGGTGGGGAAGATCCTGGAGTCAATTTTATAAAAGATGAAACAGCGGCACATTTGGACAGCAGTAGCAGGATTGGTCCAAGTCAGCATGGATTTACGAAGGGGAAATCATGCTTGACTAATCTTTTTGAGGATGTAACTAGGAAAATGGACAAGGGAGAGCCAGTAGATGTAGTATACCTGGACTTTCAGAAAGCATTTGATAAGGTAGAGATTCGTGGGCAAAATTAGAGCACATGGTATTGGGGGTAGAGTGCTGACATGGATAGAAAATTGGTTGGCAGACAGGAAACAAAGAGTAGGGATTAACGGGTCCCTTTCAGAATGCCAGGCAGTTAGTAGTGCGGTACTGAAAGGTTCGGTGCTGGGGCCGGAACTGATTTAGATGAAGGGATTAAAAGTAAAATTTGCAAATTTGCAGATGACACAAAGCTGGGTGGCAGTGTGAACTGTGAAGAGGATGCTATGAGGATGCAGGGTGACTTGGACAGGTTGGGTGAGTGGGCAGATGCACTTTAATGTGGATAAATATGAGGTTATCCACTTTGGTGGCAAAATAGGAAGGCAGATTATTATCTAAATGGAGTCAAGTTGGGAAAAGGGGAAGTACAATGGGATCTGGGGGTCCTTGTTCATCAGTCAATGAAAGTAAGCCTTCAAGTACAGCAGGCAGTGAAGAAAGCAAATGGCATATCAGGGATATTGCTTGTCTCCTCCTTAGTGAGGACGGATCCAAAGTATTGTTCAACTTGTCTGCAATTTCCTTGTTCCCCATAATAAATTCATCTTTTTCAGTCTTCAAGGGTCCAACTTTGGTCTTAACTAATTTTTTCCTCTTCACACACCTAAAGAAGCTTTTACAATGCTCCTTTATATTCTTGGTTAGCTTACCTTCATGCCTCATCTTTTCTCCACGTATTGCCTTTTTAGTTATCTTATGGGGACCCAGCGTGGGAAGACTGGCGTGAGGGACAATGGGAGAACAAAGGGGGACCGTGGGGGGGGGGGGGGGGGGGGGGGGGGCACTCTAGTTTAGAATCCTCTGCCCAGGGCTTAATCTGTGTTTGTTTGTTTGTTTGTTCATCTGTTCCGGTGAAGGTGCTGTACACATGGCAGCCATCCAACAGTCACGTCTTTTTCTTTTTGATTTCACTTTTAATTTCAAGTTTTTGTGCACGTTGTGTGTTGTGACTGTCTGCAGACCAATTTCCCTCCGGGGATGAATAAAGTTTATCATATCGTATCGTAATATCATTAAAGTTGGCCTTGCCCCAAGTCAGAATGTTAACTTGTGGGCCCTCCCTGTCTTTATCTATAACCAAGATAGACACAAACTGCTGGAGTAACTCAGGGGGACAGGCAGCATCTATGGATAGAAGGAATGGGTGACATTTCGGGTCGAGACCCTTCTTCAGACTCGACCTGAAATGTCATCCATTCCTTCTATCCAGAGTTTACTGCCAGTCCCGCTGCCAGTGCCAGCATTTTGTGTCTATCTTCGGTGTAAACCAGCATCTGCAGTTCCTTCCTACACTATCTTAAAGCTAATAGTACAGTGATCGCTGGTCCAAAAGAAGACACTTCAATGACTTGCCCTTCCCATTTCGCATGAGTAGATCCAGCTTTGCCCTCTCCCACGTAGGACCCTCTACATATTGCCTGAGAAAACCTTCCTGAACGCATTGCACAAATTGCACTGTCCAAGTCCTTGGCACTATGACAGTCCCAGTCTATATTGGGAAAGTTAAAATCCCCCACTATCATATCATTCCTGTCGAGTCCAAAATCTACTTATCAGAAAATGTCATGCTTTATTTCTCGAGTTATTACTGAAAATGTTCAAAAATATGGCAAAGCTTTGAATTTTAAAACTGCCTTTCGCTGATGACGTCACAATGGGTCTGCGTGCCGTCTTTCTGCGACTGTCACCCCTCCCACCTCCACCCGGTATTCAAAAGACGCAGCCGGAGATGATGTCGGGCATTGGACTGAAGAGCAAAGTTCATAGCTGAAGATTATCTCCCCCTTGCCCCCCCACCGGCCTCTCTTCCCCCCGGGCCTCTCCCACCCCCATCACCCTCTACTCCCCCCCTCCCTCGTCTCCTCCCCTCTCTACCCACCTTCTCCCCCCCTCCCTCCTACTCCTCCCCCACCCCCCCCCCGCCTCTCCCTCTCCTCCAGCCTCTCTCCCTCTCTGGGTAAAAGGAACGAATTAATAATATCAATATAATATCAAGGGGGGGGGGGGTGTGTGTGTGTGCGTGTGTGTGTGTGTGTGTGTGTGTGTGTGTGTGTGTGTGTGTGTGTGTGTGTGTGTGTGTGTGTGTGTGACACCGCAGGTCGCCCCCCCCCCCCCCCCCACCCCCCGCAACCGCACATTGAGGGGACGGGACCGAACGGGTCCCACTTGGACTAGTTAGCCTTAAAGATGCCTGCAATCTCTTGACATATTTGCTCCTCCAATTCCCGGTGACTGTTTGGGGGCTTGTAGCACACTCCCAACATAGTGATCATCCCCTTTTTATTGCTTACCTCCACCCATATAGCCTCACTGGACGAACCATCAATAATGTCATTTTGGAATACTGCCCTAACATTTTCCTTAATCAATAAAGCAACACCTCCTCTTTTACGTCGGCTCCGTGCATTCCATTCCCCAGGCCCCCATCCTCTCATCTTTACCATGGACGTCCAGTCACTCTACACCTCCATCCCCCACCAGGACGGTCTCAAAGCCCTCCGGTTCTTCCTCGACCAGAGGAGCAACCCATACCCGTCCACTGACACCCTCCTCCGCCTAGCAGAGTTGGTCCTCACCCTCAATAACTTCTCTTTTGATTCCTCCCATTTCCTCCAAACACAAGGCGTAGCTATGGGCACACGCATGGGCCCCAGCTACGCTTGCCTCTTTGTTGGGTATGTCGAACAATCCTTGTTCTCGGCGTACCAGGGCCCCATCCCCGACCTCTACCTCCGTTACATCGACGACTGCTTTGGTGTCACCTCCTGCACCCACACACAACTGACTGACTTCATTCATTTCACCACCAACTTCCATCCGGCACTCAAATACACTTGGACCATTTCCGACACTTCCCTACCATTCCTTGACCTCACCATCTCTATTGCAGGTGATACACTCCTGACCGACATCCACTACAAACCTACTGACTCCCACAGCTACCTGGACTACTCCTCCTCCCACCCTGCTTCCTGTAAGGACTCCATCCCCTATTCCAATTCCTCCGTCTACGCCGCATCTGCTCCCAGGATGAGGTGTTCCACACCAGGTCATCACAAATGGCCTCATTCTTCAGAGAACGGGGATTCCCCTCCCCCACTATTGATGAGGCTCGCACCAGGGTCTCCTCCATACCCCGCAACACTGCCCTCGCTCCCCATTCCCCACTCGCAAACAGGGCAGAGTCCCCCTGGTCCTCACCTTTCACCCCACCAGCCGGCAAATACAACATATAGTCCTCCGCCAGTTTCGCCACCTCCAACGTGACCCCTCCACCCGCCACATCTTCCCATCTCCCCCCCTGTCTGCCTTCCGCAAAGACCGCTCCCTCCGCAACTCCCTTGTCAATTCTTCCCTCCCCTCCCACTCTACCCCTTCCCCGGGCACTTTCCCTTGCAACCGCAAGAAATGCAACACTTGTCCCTTCACCTCCCCCCTCCACTCCTTTCAGGGACCCAAGCAGTCCTTCCAGGTCCGACAGAGGTTCACCTGCACCTCCTCCAACCTCATCTACTGCATCCGTTGCTCCAGATGCCAGATGATCTATATCGGTGAGACCAAGCGGAGGCTTGGCGATCGCTTCGCCGAACACCTCCGCTCGGTCCGCAATAACCAACCCGACCTCCCGGTGGCTCAGCACTTCAACTCCCCCTCCCATTCCACATCCGACCTCTCGGTCCTGGGCCTCCTCCACGGCCAGAGTGAGCAACACCGCAAGCTGGAGGAACAGCACCTCATATTCGCTTGGGGAGTCTGCATCTTTGGGCTTGAATATTGAATTTTCTCAATTCTGTTAACCTTGCTGTCTCCTCCCCTTCCCACCTCTCCCTCAGCCCTCGGGCCCTGGCATTCCCTCTATCTCTATCTCCCTCCCCCACCCAAGTCGCACCAGCTTCTCATTTTCACACCACAAAACAGCTTACAATGGCTTGTTCCCTTTATCACCGATACTTTTTTGCATATCTTTCACTCATTGTTCCTTATCTCTCCACATCACCGTCTATATCTCTCGTTTCCCTGATCCCTGACCAGTCTGAAGAAGGGTCTCGACCCGAAACGTCGCCTATCTCCTTCGCTCCTTAGATGCTGCTGCACCCGCTGAGTTTCTCCAGCTTTTTGTGTACCCCACCTCCTCTTTTACCCCTACCTCTATCTCTCCTGTAGCATCAGTACTCTGGAACATTAAGCTGCCAGTCCTGTCCCTCTCTTTGCCAGGTTTCCATAATGGCTACATGATCCCATTCACACAGATCTATCCACGCCCTCAGTTCACCTGTCTTACCCGTCAGGCCCCTTACATTGAAATAAGTGCAATTCCATCCAATAATCCTTCCTTGCTCCCTATCATGCCTACTCTGTCCGCTGAACGTACTTTCATCACCATCTATACCGACTTCCAGCCTTTCACCTGCCTCAGTCCTGCAATATTTAAGAAAGAACTGCAGATGCTGGAACAATCGAAGGTAGACAAAAAAATGCTGGAGAAACTTAGCGGGAGAGGCAGCATCTATGGAGAGAAGGAATAGGCGATGTTTCGGGCCGAGACCCTTCTTCAGACTGATGTCGCAGGGGGGGGGGGGGGAGGGGTGGGGGGGTGGTATAGGAAAAGGCAGTAGGCAGAGACAGTAGGACTTGTGGGAGAACTAGGAAGGGGGAAGGAGGGAGAAAGCAAGCGCTATCTAAAGAGAAGTCAACGTTCATACCACTGGGGTGCCAGCTATCCAAGCAAAATATGAGGTACTGTTCCTCCAATTTGCGCTGGGCCTCACTCTGGCAAGGGAGGAGGCCCAGGACAGAAAGGTCACATTGGGAATGGGAGGGGGAGCTGAAGTGCTGAGCAACCGATCAGGTTGGTTAACACAGACTGAGTGGAGGTGTTCAGCGAAGTGATCGCCGAACTTGCACTTGGTCTAGCCGACGTAGAGAGGTTCACACCTAGAACAGTGGATGCAATGGATGAGGTTGGAGAAAGTACAGGTGATCCTCTGCCTTACCTGGAAAGACTGGTTGGGTACTTGGATGGAGTCGAATGGGGAGGTATAGGGACAAGTGTTACATTTCCTGCGGTTGCAAGGGAAAGTACCCGGGGAGAGTGTGGTTTGGGTGGGAAATGACGAATTGATCAGGGAGTTATGGAGGGAATGGTCTCTGCGGAAAGCAGAAAGGGGAGGAGATGGGAAGATGTGGCCAGTAGTGGGATCACGTTGGAGGTGGCGAAAATGTTGGATTATATGTTGTATGCGACGGCTGATGGGGTGTAAGGTGGAACAAAACTACTATTGCCATTTATGCCATCTCTAGCCACATTTTTTGTTTTTATTTTACTTATCCACAACTTAAGCACATTTTTTATATATATTAGAAACAAGTAGTACTGATAAAGCAATGTCATTTACCAAACGTTCATTTTTATCCCCCCAATGGTAATCAGTTAATTGGGAAAAATACACCCACGCTGATTACAACTATGTATAAATTGTGATTCAAAGTCTTACCTGAACTACATATTCAATTGTTGAAAATTGTGGCAGAAGCTCAGCTGGTTGGTTCATTTCAGATATCCCAGAATAGGAAGGGGGAAACTGTGCAAAAGTTAAAAAACACTCAAAAGGGATATTTTGTGTATGACATTCATAAAAAAACCTTTTAATAGACAATGCTCGCCTTACACATGCCAATTTTGATCGAGTGAAATCTATTCAACAAAAAGTTGAGTAATACATATCTAAAACTATTTTCAAAAATTCAAGTAATTGCCAAGCTTAACAACTGAGTTAGACTCGTATCAGAAACACTTTATGTAAAATATATTCTCGTTATGCAGTATCTCAACTGTAGAAAAACACCAGACAAATACCCATAAAGATGAACTTACCTGATTTCTCTGATAGCAGAAATTACAAGCCCATAGCTTTGCTTTATAATCCACCTGACTAAGTGCAACAAGAAGAAAAATAAATCAGTTAGAAAAAAACAAATGAAAAAAATTAGAAACCTGCATCTTACTCGTTTTTCTTTCCTATTGATAGCAGTAGAAATATTTTTTTTCAGATACTTCTATAACTATCATCAATTTTCTGTTCCGAAGGAAATAACTTTGTTCTAGAGCCATAGAGCACGGAAACAGGCCCTTCAGCCCAACTGCTGGCCAAGATGTCCCATCTAAGCTAGTCCCATTTGACTGCGTTTAATCCATATCCCGCTAAACCGTTCCTAACCATGTACCTGTCCAAGTGAATTAAACAGACTTTGGGGATAGAAATATAAAACCATCATAACAAACCCAGATACAACTGGCAATGTTTTACACAGAAGCTCAATCTGCAAATGTCAGAAAACCCTAATTCTCTTGAAGGTCATTATCCAAGACCAGGCATCGAACACTCCTTATTAATTATCCTAATATGATTTGCATTGCCATGTTACAGACTTAAAGTATACGTTGATGGATTGTTGTTTACTCTAGTTTACAGAAACATAATATTCAAAAATATATATTTTTTTCTCTTTAATATTGCATTTATACTTGTCTTTCATTTCAATTTTCATGCATTTGCAATGATTTTTCCTATTTATGTGCGTATGTAAATTGCATAGACAGTAAACAAAATTCCACCTTCCAAGGGATGGGTTTCAGTTTTTTCGCAACATAATATGCTTTCTATAATGCCATCAAAGATCTTACTATTCCGACTGCATTGGATGCTTTCTACTTGCTGATTGTCCACGATAACAGAGTGAGGGGGGCAAAGTGTAACCCAAGGCTGGGAGGGAAAAAACTTGGCCTTGGGTGCGGGGTTAGTCAAGCGGGTATTTACAGGCTGGGAGCCTGAGCCCCTGGCCCCACATGTGGTGAACCAGAGACGGGCCCGATCCTAACACTGCCTTCATTCTGGTTGCTCTTTCCACACCCGCAACCATAAGCACGCCACGTGGCCCCAGCGCAATGGGAAGCTGGTGGAAGTGGAGGGCTGGTATAAAGGGAACCTCGGTCCACTATTAGTGAAATCCGTTATATAGCGTTCCGTTACTGCGAGAGTTACTGTTTTTACTTTATAGCTACTACCATTCACTTACCACAATGGATTTAAGACTGCACGGCAGGTTGCTCTACTGCAAAGCACAGGTTCATACTGAATGGGAGGCAAGTCAGGTCGTTCTTTTAATGGCGTAAACAAGGTACCCAATGGAACAACCATTCGTGTTGCTTCCAGGCGACTTGAAGGCCAAACATTCCAGCTCAACCGAACACCATCCCTATCTTCATTTTGTTGGATGAATTCTATAAAAGTTGCCATAGTTACCTGGCAACTTTCAATCTGTGAAAGATAATAATTGAACATCTTTACTTTTCAAAAGAAAAATTATGATGAAATTATACATACGTAGTGTCCTGAATGTTATCAAAGGACAAGGACACCACACAATTTAAACGTTATTATTTTTCCCTGTGGCATGATCTAAACGAATTAAGGCTAGAGTATTCACAAATATGTTAAACCTGATACTCATGACAAGGCGAATCCTAACCTCTCTGCTTATCCTTCCTCTGAGACTTACTGGTCGTGACCTCCAGCTTCCCATCACTCCTTCCAATTTCTGACCTACGAATCTGCCCCCACCTCTCTAGTTTTAATGCTCCCGAGTAGCATGTGAATCTCCCTGCAAGGATACTGGTCCGCCTCCAAGCCGTCTCTCTTGCACAGATCACCTCTGCCCCAGAAGAGACTTCCAGTGGTCTAATAATCAGAATCTCTCCCCCTGCACCAACTCCTGAGTAACATGTACATCTATCCTATCTTCCTATTTCTACCCTCACTAGCGCATGGCACCAGGGGCAATCCAGAGATTACTACCCTCAGGATCCTGCTTTTTAATCCTCTGCCTAACTCCCTATATTCACTTAGCAGAACCTCATCACTTTTCCTATCCATGTCATTTGTGCCAACATGCACAACAATATCCAGCTGCTCCGTCTCCCCCATGAGAATATTCTGCAACCACTCAGAGACATCCAGTAACCCTAGCACCAAGGTGGCAACACAACATCCTGGAGTCTCGTTTGCTGCCTAATGTAATGCAGCAATACATTATTTAATATCATTAAAACTAAATCTCTGCTTTTAATTCTGATAATATGCTCAGTTTATTACAAATTTTTAAATGTGTGCTCCCACTCAAAAAACTGCATTGGCATTTCATGTGTATGCTTTACATGAACTATCAGCAATAAAAACTATCATCAATAAAAACTATCAGCAACAAGTCAAATTCTTCTGGCTTTACTCATGAGGAGACCTTTACAATCACTTACCATATATTGTGCCAAATCACCATGGAAATCTTGTTATACGGCATAAATGCTAAACAGATAAAAAATTATGGCACTTTCCTCTAACACATGAAACACATAGAAATCTTTTTTTCTACCACAACATTAATTGTATTGATCATCAGTATGGTTGATAGCTTTTGTCATTTTAAACTCAGGAACTTAAAAATGGTAAGCATAATTAGTTTGTTTCATGGTAACGAGGAGATTGTTGTAGGGAGGGAGCAGTAGAGTGGGCAAGCATGAATACGCAAACCATTCTTGAAACTGGACTGTAGAATGGCACAGTGCTGAACTTCCAACACGGAGATTATGAAAACAATGTTGGATGCATTGCAAAAACCTTTGCCAATTTTAATGAGATGTTTCCATGCCTATATTATCTCTAATCGCATATCCGTCAATTACCAATATAACACCATATAAGTAGCTTTGATAATGCTGTGGAGCACCGGAAACAAATCAGTTTTACTGGTGGTATGTTGGATCCCAAGTGTTTTGGGAAAGACGCACTAAAGTCCAAA
Organism: Okamejei kenojei; assembly: GCA_035221665.1. Lineage (NCBI taxonomy): Eukaryota > Metazoa > Chordata > Chondrichthyes > Rajiformes > Rajidae > Okamejei > Okamejei kenojei. The sequence continues at coordinate 48,032,074 of CM069139.1, forward strand.
AATCCTCCGCTTATGTAAAACAAATCTGTTTTAAAGACGTCCACTGGATCAGCTGAAACATTCTCTTTTTAAGGGACACAACTTGTTCCTCATTTCTTGATAAACATCATATGATCATTATAATATCACTTATTGCACCTTCTGCACTGACTCCATATTGGTTTCATAAAGCATGCGTAAGTGTGCACTAACTAAACTAAATGTTTTTCAACCCTATACACCAGAGATAAAGCCACAAGAGATAGAGCCATTACAGCACAGGAGGTGGACATTTGTCCCTCTGTCTTTTTGGAGAGCAACATCAATAGTCTCATTCCCTTGAAAAAAAAAATTAAATGACTGTTTCTACCATTATAATTGACCGCAAATCCTAGATTTACTCAAGCTAAACTCAAAGTGCTAGAGGTACTTGGTTGATCAGGCAGCATCTGTGAAAGAAATGGACAAACGGTGTTTTAGTCAGGATCCTTCTTTTGACTTTCACAGATGCTGCTTAGCTCGCTGAGTTTCTCCAGCACTTTGCGTTTTGCGCAACATCCCAGCATTTGTAGTTTGTGTCTCTAGATTATTATCATTTTCTCACATTCCCCTGCATCTTTTTCCTATAACCTTAAAACATGTAATCCTTGGTTCTTGGGTAATCTGCTTGTGGAATTCCATAAGTTATTTACCTAATGACTTTGGCTTTTAGAACAACTCTAATAGTGCCTTTGTTTACCCTATCCAAACTGTGATAAATGTCTTAACCTCTGTTAAATCTCCTCCATGTTCCAAGTAGAACAATCCTAATTTCTTCACTGTAACCCTGGACCTGAAATTACTTATCTGCAAATCTATTTAGAATAAATCTTCCAAGGGATTTACTCAGCACTTTCTCTAGGGTCTTCACATCCATCCAAAATATGATCCCCAGAATTGGAGGCAATACATCATTTGTGATCCATCTATACAATTCATCATGACTACCTACATTTCATCTCCAGTATGTATAAGGTCCACAATCCCTGATATTTGCAAACGGCAAATTTGCATATATATTTTTTGCTGCTTTCATTGTTTTGCACTTGTACACCCAACATCTAAAAATGTACATTCTTAACTTTTCAACAGTGTATATTTTTCCTTCTCGTCTACCAACGTATATTACTTCACAATCTTCTCAATTAAATTACATCTGTTCATTCTGTCAGCCTGTGTCCCCTGTTACCATCCTCCTCGATATTTCCAACACTTATGGCATCCGTAACTTTTGAAATATTACCCTTCTCATCCATTTCTAAGTTAATACCACAAAGAAAAATCAGCAATCCCAGCACGGATCCCTGGTGAACAGGTGTGTCTTCCACCCTCTGGTCAGAAAAATAAATCATTTGTATTCTGCTGCTTTAAGGCCAAGTTCAACTTTGCTTATCAGTCTGCTCCAAGGCCATAATGACTTGTGCTGCAACATTTACATCCAGATTCTTAAGCTCTGGAAATTAAAACTTTATGATTTTTAGCAAAATTAACGGTCTCACAATTATGCATATTAACATTCATCTACAAATCATATAAGCTTTCCCATTTAATAACTCTTCTGCATTGACTATTCCTCCTAATTTCATGAAGTCTGCAAATAAAGAAACAGGGATAATGCAGTCATACTTCCAAAACTGAGATTACCACATCCCTATCTTGCCTCTCTGAATAGCTATGCTCTTTGTTTCCTATCATCTGGGCAGCTTGCTATCCTTTCTGCAAACTCCGAAGGTTCACAACTTATTATGTGGCACCTGACCAAATGGTCCTTTGATAATCTGATAATTTTGATAATCTGCGTCTACATCCATTACATCTCTTGAAGGATTCAGCATGATACGTCAAGTAAGACCCCTTTAAAGCCATGGTTCTTTGTCTTTTTTTAAAAAATATTTCTCACTGTGTTTCTATTTTTTCTCTTGCGAGAATGCCATAAATTTTCTTACAACTGTAATGGTCTGACTGGAACGTATTTCTCTGGCCACGTTCCACTTATCTTCTTAAATAGAAATATGAATTAACTATCAGGCCTTACCATTATTCTGATGAATTATAAATATATATTAGTGCCTTCGTCATATCATTTTGGTCTCTTACCTAAAAAGACCATGTAATAGCTGTGGAGTCAGTCCAAAGTAGACTCATCAGGCTAATTCTTGGGATGCGAGTGGTTTACTATCTAAAGATGCTAGACAGTTTGGGTCTATAATCCTTTGAGTTTAGAAATATTTTAGAATCTTGTTCAGACATACTGCATAACAATTCTTGCCTGTCATATGTATAAACAATTTGGAGGCGAATGTGTAGTGAACAGTGAAAAGGGTTGTCTAAGGTTACAACAGGATGTAGATCAGCCTGAAAATAGGCAAAGGAACGACAGATGCAATTTATCTCAGGCATGGGAATTGGTGCATTTTGGGAGATTAAACCAAGATTAAAATTGCAGAGTGAATGATAAGGCACTAGGGAGTGTTAAAGAAGAGGGAACTAGGGGGTACAATAACACAATTCACTGAAAGTGCCAACCTAGGTAGACAGGGTGAAGAAGGTATATGGCATGCTTGCCTTCATCAGATGGGATATTAAGTACAAGAGTTGGGTCGTCATGTTACAGCTGCACCAGACATCGCACCTGGAATGTTTCATGCAGTTCTGGTCACATCAAAGAATGCAATTAAGCTAGAGAGGGTGCAGAAAAGGTTTACAAGGATGTTGCTGGGAATGGAGGGTTTGGAATTATAATGAGAGACTGGTTTTCCCTGGAGTGAAGGGTGGCCTTACACAGATTTATAAAATTTATAAAATGAAGAGTCTCATAGATAATATGGATGCCTAGTCCTTTTCCCAGGTAGCGAAACATAATGCTCAAGGGTTTAGGTTTAAGGTGAGAGGGGAAAGATTTAAAGCAGACACAAGAGTAATTCCGGAATTGGAAGGGGCAGGTACATTGATAAGGTTTAAAAGACATTTGGACAAACGCATCAATAGGAAAGATTTTGAGAGGTATGGGCTAATTCTCTATTGGATGGCAAACGGGACAAAGCTCAAGAAGGTATCTTGGTTGACATGAAGGTGTTGGGACGAAAGGTGCATTCCATGCTATATATATCTGACTGAAAACCCTTGCTATTCTCTGCCACAGAAGGCAGTGGAGACCAATTCACTGGATGTATTAAAGAGAGTTAGATATAGCTCTTGGGGCTAGTGGAATCAAGGGATATGGGGAGAAAGCTGGAATGGGATTCTGATTTTGGATGATCAGCTATGATCATATTGAATGGCCTACTCCTGCACCTATTTTCTATGTTTCTATGTATATGTAGCAATATTGTGGTCCATTTTGTTTTCCCCAAATTCTATTCTCAACCCCTCAAAATCCATCTTGGTCACACTCAAGCCTGTTTTCATTTATTATCCCAAATTTTTGTTGAAAATATTTGGATGTCTCTTAACTCTTACCAGACCTCTCATATTTCATAAGTAACTTCACGATCAAATTCTTCTTTATTCTTACAGGATAGAAAAATGGCTTGTACGCAATATGTTCATCACATTTATCCTTCTGGCCATTTTTGGAGGGATCTTTGAAATCTATTATTATTCCATGTTTGTTTTCCTAAATTGTTTGGGTTAGGCAGTAATAAATCAAAAGTTACTGTGTGTAAGCTAAGTGTCGGGAAACTGTGTTAAAATCAAGCAATTAAAACATGGAGGAAGTTGTTGGGGGACGATCAGACCAGTTGCTGTGCATTTTGGGGAGCTGTATAACCATTAGAAAAGCTCCACAGGACTACTTATCACTCTACTTTTTAATGATATATCAATGACATTAATTCCTAACAATGTATCCACTGCTACCATGCACAATAAAGCACTTGAAGCAAACATCTGAGGCTGCGAGGTGCCTTTTAACCCCAAGGCACAACTTAGTCCAACAATAAAGAATAAAACTCATCAACCTCAGAAGGCCCAAACCACCACGATCAGTTAAACACTTTAAAAATGTCATGACCGATATGTAGGAAACGGAAATTGTTTGCACAAGTTGAATTCCACAATTGACAATGAGGAAATTAACCTGATTAATTGCTGCACTGAGGTGAAATGCAAGTGACGGGGGGTGGGGGGGGGTTAAATGTTGGCTAAGATCGTAGGAGGATTCAGTTATTCAAATCACAGTTGCGGAACACCAAGTCAGCGAGTTTTCATATATCAGCCTACTCGGGTGCGATTAATTGTAACGTTCACTGGCTTCTGGCATTACCAGCAACTCGCCCTGCCGTGCGTGCGAGGTGTGTATCGTCAGTTAGAGGACGCCAGAGTCTGCATGTAAACATCTGGACCACAAACCGAGTGGTCCGGGTTGGGGCTGCGGGTGTCCCGGGCTGGGAAGAGGGTGTCCCGGGCTCCGGCAACTCAGTGCCGCTGACATCGGTAACTGCGATGTTGCGGCTCCGCGGTTGTCTCCACTAGCTGTATGTGTTATACGGTAGCGTGAACGACTTACCGCTGAGAATCCAGGGACCGAGGATCTCCGCCGCCGCTGCTACTGCAGGAACCGGCTCCGCTCACCCGCTGAAGCCGTCAATATGGCGGCGGACTTTGCCACGTCGAGATAGGAGCGGCCGCTGCTGGGTCCCGCCTCAGACGCGCCGCATAGCTGCAAGCCGGGGCCAAACCGCGCGGCGGCCTCCACTCCGTGGAGAAAAACACGTTCGGTGCAAATTTCGTGCTGCCTCGAAGATCAGCTAAATACCGGCGACGGAACTACCCGATCCAAGGGAAGACGTACCCTTAACCCTCAGCGTCACAGGCCAAACTATGCGGCTGCCGTCTTCCAGTTTGGTCTAACAGGGACACCCCTACCTGTCCACATTCAACGAATAGGCATCAGACGCTCCTCTTGGGGCAGCACTCAATACTCTTATAGCCGTCAAAATAAAAGCTCAACATAACCAAACAAACATTCCGACAAGTAAAAGAGTACTTCACCACCTGAAGCAAATAACCTAAACCCAGATTCCTAATGGGCATAGTAAGATTTTTTTTAAACCTGAGCTAAAACGTTCTGTTAATGTTGCTCAATGTTGAGTACAATTGCCCATTGCTGAGCTGATTAATATAAAAAGTAGACACATGCCACTGCTGTAACCAACGCTGGGACTATGTATCAGCATGAAGAGAACTAAAAACAGACCTACAAATGTATCAAAGAAAAATAGAAAATCAGGTTGAAATTACAAAGGTGTTAGCCCTGCGTGAAGTGAAAAAAAAAACTACATTTAAAAATGAAAAATAAAGGTTAGAGAGTAACCGTAAAACACATTTAACACATGTTTTGAGATAGGGAATGAAACAAATCAGAGGAAAATGTATTTTTCCAGCCAAGCATAACGCTTTTTTTTTGCATTCTACCCAAGAGAACCTTGGAGGTCAGTCACCGAGGAAAACTGGCGTGTCAATCACAAAGAATGTTCCAGTGAGATCAATATATTTTCTAATATTTGGCATCAAACATTTACGAGAGAGCATATTTCAGAATGTTGGCAAGATTTACTATTTGAAAATGACAAATGACGACATTTTGCCAATAGTATGTGCTAATGATATCACAGCTCAAGATTTTAGGTAAGCTAATTCATGTTTGATCCCAAATATAAAACAAATTATCCTTGATTTCGAAAAAACTATACACAAATCCAAGCAAAACAGGAATGATATCAGTTATAATCATATTGCATAGTGCATCAAGCTTCAAGGCAATGCAAGCGAGATGCCAAAACTACAACAGACCAATGGGCCTGTCCCATTTAGGCAACCTTTTTAGGCAACTGCAGGAGACTTTGCAGTCACCACATGTTCACGGATGGTTGCAGGGGAGTCGCCTTCATGGTCGCGAGTTTCAATTCCAATCTAATGAAAATTAACCACATTACTTTGCCAGGTGATATTCAACCCACTTTGGAATTTCAGCATATTCAGCAAGGTTTTTGAAGTTTTAATTTATAAAAGATTAAAAAATAATTTAACATTTGTTACAAAAGCCACCAATGCTGCAAATAATATGGCAAATCTAATTTACCTTAAAAAGTACCACCATTAGAGAAACTATGCACCTGCATTACTATATCCTCTCCTACAACACTCCCCATCATTCACTGCGAAGGTCCTGCCTTGATTTGACTTACCAAAATACAACATCTTGCACTTTTCTACATTAAATTCCGTTAACCTTTCCTCAGCCCACCTGCCCAACTCTCCATGCTCTTATCTTTCAATCAAATTTGCTGCCACCTTTGGCAGCATGCTCCAGACAAACTGTTCACTGGAAACTCTACCCATCAGATCCCCTTTCAAACTCCTTACTCTGTTTAAATCTGTCCTCTTGTTTTTGACAGCATTGGGGGGGGGAAAGATTCACCCAATCCATGTCTTTTTTAATCTTACTTTGTGTATTAAGCCTACACTTGAAGACAGTTATTTCAATGGAAATGACAACATGGGAACAAAATAAATAAAAATCTTATCCAACCCTGGAGTTATTGTAAATGCTTTGCTGCTTGAATTCTAACTTGAACCAATCTTTATTCACCTCTGAGACAGTTTGTAAAGGGTCATGTTAAACACTGCTCCCAAAGCGAAAGCTGCTTGGACACTATGAAAGGGACATATTTCCATCATATACTATTGATTATTCTCTCACCAATTAGTTAAACTATATTATAGTCATTCCTCTTTCCACATAGGCAGAACTATTTGTTAATCTGACTGAGCAGAACAAAATTGCCTCTCTGCCAATGGTACAAAAATTCTGCAATATTTTTGTCACCTCTCCTTTATACATCCCAGACTGACCAGGTGTTTTTGGTCTTGTGCGAATACTAAATATGTTGAGACACGGAATTCTGTTAAGACACTAAAATAATGAGACCATAATTTTTCTTTTTTTTTAAAGAAGCAAATTCATTTATGAAAATCTTCATTTCGTTTTGAACAAAGCACTGCATTTTACAAATGATACATTGTTTGCTTACCTGTGCAACAAATTTCTGTTGTAAATTAATGTAATTCTACTTTTACATGATTATTTTATTTGTATTTTACAGCATAAAGTGAGAAACATACTTGAAAATATTGGCGAAAGGAATAGTTTATTTCACCCAATATTATTTGAGCACTCAATGAAACTTCAGCAGTTACATTAAATTACTTTCTATTCAACATATCCAAATAGAATACAATGAAATCAATCATATATCAATATTATTCAATAATTTTTATAAGGTTTAAAAACTCTACCATTTCCTCCCTCCCCCTCCCAAAGGGAAAAAAAAGTTTATATTTTCATCTTCCAAATTTGCCAACAGTTTATTTATGGTTTTTGCTTCAAAGGTTGTTAAATCCCATCATGCCTTTCATATTTCCAGCAGCACCTTGCTGAAACTGCCTCATCATTGTCTGCAGACCAGCCATTCCACCTAGATTGGAGGGAAAAGTATAATTAGAACTGTTGTTAAATAGCAGCAATCAAATATTTCAAATTATACTCATGGGAATATCCATAGGAATTGGAGAGTTGGGAGAGAGTAATGAGAAAATGGGTAGCTAGCAGAATGTCACAAACTGTGGAGAGATTTGCAATGGATATGGAGGTAGATTAGGATTTTCAAAGCGCTGAAGAAAAGATTTGAGGCAAAAGTAGCAACAATGCATTTTAAATGTGGTAAGCTAAAATATATATCTTGGCATTTGGAAGAGAATAGCAAAGATCTATCTTGGAAATTGATCAAGATTTTGGAAAGACTTAAAACACTGAGACGGCAACACTTAGGAACAATAGAGACAAGGAAAAAAGCAGGGACATTTTGCTGAGACAAATTGAAGTCTTACTTCTCAGACCTCAAATATTGACAAATGGGACAAAAACATCCCACCACAGGCTAATGCTAACCTAGCGCTAGCACAGCTGCACTCAGCCATCAGCAAGCAGCAGGATGCTTACCCCGACGGTGCTTTCATTGTTGCAGGGGACTTTAACCAGGTCGACCTACGAGCTGCACTCCAAAAATTCCACCAGCATGTGCAGTGCCCTACCAGGGGCTCAAACACTGGATAAAGTGTACACCAACATCAAGGACGCAAACAGAGCTCTTCCCTGCCCACCCCCGGGAAAATCCGATCTCCTCTCACTGTTTCTACTGCCTGCATACAAACCCCTCATCCGCAAGACCAAACCTGCAATAAAGACGGTCAAAATATGGCCCGAGGACGCCACCCTACAACTCCAGGACTGCTTTGATCGCACCGACTGGGACCTGTTTGCACAACAGGCTTCCAGTGGTACAGAGGTAGACTTGGAGGATTACACATCCACTGTGCTCCCCTACATAAACTGCTGTGTAGAGACTGTCACAGTGGACAAGCAAATAAAGATGTTCCCAAACCGGAAACCGTGGATGAACAAGGAGGTTCAGAACCTGCTAAGGGCACGCAACATTGCCTTTAATTCCAGGGACACTTCTGCCTACAGTGTTGCCAGGTCAAACCTGAACAAAAGCATAAAAAAGGCCAAAGACATCCACAGGCAAAGGGTGGACGACCACTTTAACACCGCGGACACCAGAAACATGTCAGGGACATCACTGACTACAAGAGCAGCCCCGCCTACCCCCACAGTGATATCACACTGGCCAATGAATTAAACACCTTCTTTGCCTGCTTCGAAGCTGGCAGCACCACCAGGAGTAATATAACCCCGAGCCAGGGCAGAGGGACAGGCCTTAACACTGAGCACCCAGGAGGTACAGTGCGCTCTGCGTAGGATCAATCCACGCAAGGCTGCAGGCCCGGATGGAGTCCAGGGAAGGGTACTACAGGACTGTGCTGTACAGCTGGCGGAGGTATTTACGAAGATCTTTAACCCGTCTCTATCTCTGGCAACGGTCCCCAAGTGCCTGAAGACAGCTACCTTAGTGCCAGTGCCGAAAAAGTCTAAAGTCACCAACCTGAATAACTACCGCCCGGTTGCCCTAACTCCAATACAAATGAAGTGCTTTGAAAGGCTGGTCCTCTCCCACATCAAATCCAGAATTCCTGCATCATTGGACACTCATCAATTTGCATACAGGGCAAATAGATCCACAGAGGATGCCATCTCTGTGGCTCTTCACACTGTCCTGGCCCACCTGGAAAGACAAGGCACCTACGCGAGGATGCTCTTCATTGACTATAGCTCTGCCTTCAATACGGTCATCCCCACCAATCTCACCACCAAACTCCACCAGCTAGGCCTCAGCTCACTGACATGCGATTGGATCCTGAATTTTCTGACGGAGCGACCACAGGCAGTGGTCTGTGGAGTGGGCCCGCACCTGTCCTCCACTATCACCCTGAGCACCGGCACACCACAGGGCTGTGTACTGAGCCTCATGCTCTACTTCCTCTTCACTCACCACTGTGTTCCTGCATTCGATACCAACACCATTGTCAAATTTGCAGATGACACAACGGTGATCGGGCTGATCACCAATGGTGACGAAACAAACTACAGAGCGGAGGTGCAGAACCTGGCGGACTGGTGCTCACAGAAAAACTTGTCACTAAACACCTCCAAGACGAAGGAGCCGATTATTGACTTCAGGAGGTCGCAGAATGGGGAATACTGCGACCTCTCCATCTACAGGGACAGTGATGGAGAGAGTGTCCAGCTTTAAGTTTCTGGGCACTCACATCTCAGAGGACCTCACATGGCCCACCAACACCTCTGCGCTGGTCAAAAAGGCACAGCAATGACTGTTCTTCCCAAGAACATTGAAACGAACTGGTCTGACCCAATAGCTGCTGACGACCTTCTAAAGCTGCACGACAGAGAGCATACTAACGTATGGCATCTCTGTGTGGTATCTCAGCTGCACGGAGGCGGAGAGGAGAGCTCTTCAGCGCGTCATCCACAGAGCGCAAAATATCATTGGGACACCGCTACCAGCCTTGCAGGGCATCTACCACACACGGTGCCTTAGGAAGACCAAACCTAAATATCTAAACCTAAATTTATTAGTTTAAGTTATGACATTGGATGGTTGCAAACCAAATCTCGTTGTACTTATGTGTAATGACAATAAAATATATTATTATTATTGAATTATGGAGCCTCATCAATAGATATGTTACTATCCATTAGCACCCTCCCAGTTCTATCCATAGCCTATCACGTTTTATCCCTCAGATTCTTCACCTCTAATGCAAAGTCATTCTTCCTAGTCGGATGAATAATATCAGTTTGCTTGCCATGATATCCATGACAACGTGTGACTCCTGTTAGGCTAAACTAGGAGTCTGCCTCCATTTGCTTCCTGTATGACCAAGCTTCCAAATCAGTGCCTTCTCCATCACCAAGATAGCATACGACCAACATGACAAGAAGTCATTCTCTGCAGTATTGAAGGATTCACCCCAGCTGGTGATCTGAAATCTCAAAATCTTTGCTCTCTATAATCTACTTTGGAATTTCAGCATATTCAGCAAGGTTTTTGAATACTAAAAACATTAGTCCCAAAAAATGCAAAAAGGTGTTATTTTTGAATATTCACTTCATCTTGCAACAACTGCCACAACTCAGAACTATTAACAAATCAGATTTGTACAAGAGCAAACGTAACAAATCCTGATGCAGGATCTCAACCAGAAATATTGACAATTCCTTGCCCGCTCCTCCCAGATGCTGCTTAACCTGCTGACCTCCTCCAGATTCCAGCACCAGCATTCTTATGTCCCTAACAGAACAAAGATTTTTCTGCACTGTGCTATTATCTTTTTCCTTACACTTATACCCTCCAACTGTCCAACCTCTAATTTATTGTAAGGAGAGATAATAGGAACATGCATTGATACCACTGCCCATCCCTGACCTTCATAACCCACCTCACCACATCTTGTTTCATTACAAGTGAAGGACATATCACCTTATAAAATATTTAAACCACTACTTTGACAATGGAAGCATTTCAAACAAATGTTGTGCAATCAGGCTCAATCATAGATGCGTTTACAAAAACAGCCCCCAGTTTAATATCAAGACACTTTCCAAAAAAGGGAAAATCAAATTACTATACAACAGTATTTAGTAACAGCAAATAGATGCACAGACAAGTATGTACAAGTATAACCCTTGAAATACAATATGGAGATACTTGCCCATATGATGAAGAACTCTTGGATCCATCATTTTAGCCATCTGCTGGTTGAGTTTGGCCATCTGAGACGGGTTGACATTTTTGGACATATCACCACCTGCACAACATACAAAAAAGGTTAATAACATTTGAGAATTAATTTAAATGATAAAACTTATGGTCAGAACAAAATCATAGCCTTATGGGTTCAATCTACAAATACTGATATTGTGCCCATAAGGCTGTGATTTTTCAAACTTGTGGGGGGGGGGGGGGGGGGGGGGGGGAGAGAGCTCGGAGAAAAGACAGGGAAGAGCCATGGGGAGAGGGGGAAGGAGCCAGCGAGGGGGACCAGAGAGGAAGGGGCTGGAGCTGGCGGTGCGATAGGGACTCACAGCGGGCGCTGGTCGCTCTCCTCCGCCGGGATCAAAGTCTCTGCTTTCCATTTGGCAACATCTCCGACTCCGGTCTCTCTGAAAATTGTTGGAGATCTCCGCAGGCCACTCTCAGCTCCAGTAAAGACGCATTGGCGCAGGAAGTGACGAGGCGGATCATCCCAGGGAGTGACAGGGGAAGAGACTAATCCACGCTGCGCTGACTGGCAGGAGGAGATCAATCTACGCACGCGCGGTTTTTAAAGATTTTTAAACCTCGCTAACTTTTACAATAAACCACCGATCGGAACGAAACTTGGTGCACTCGCAGCACAGGAGAACTGTGAGTGAGCTGGCGAAAAATTGTCGCGCTATCGCACATGCGGTTTTGGGCAAATAGAAAAACCGTGCAAACCAGAAGATAACAAGATCAGTTTTAGTTACGTATAGATTCATAGCGATTTAGAAATCATTCAGCCTTTGAGTCGATATTAGCTCGCACTCATCTACATCACTAACTCAAAGTATTGGAGGTCAGAATTAAACCAAATGAACAGGAGATAGGAGGCACTAGCATCAACTGCTCCACCCCCATGCTGCTCAGATAGCATTGAATGCCTTTAGCAGTGTAGAGAGCTTCGGATTGAGAATGCTCGTGCATGTTCAGCACATCTTACTTTTGTCAATTTATAGGAAACGGTTATTAGATAATTTTACAATGCTGCAAAACACACATACCTTTGAAAAGACCTTTGATTCCTCCCATCTTTTTCACCATTTGAGCAAACTTTGTGTACTGTGTCAGAAGCTCCTGTACATCTCTGGTGGTAACACCGGCTCCTCTTGCCACTCTTTGGATCCTTCCTGGCTGTTTACTAAAAAGCTTTGCACCGTCTTTATTGTCCAGTTCTATGAAGAAAATAGTGCCATGATTATGTTCCCAAAAGGTATATGCTTCTCCTAAAAAAGTGAATCAAGAAACTTGACATCCAGTTCACACAGCAAAGACAAAAAGAACAAGAGAATACCAAAAAAAAGTAAAAAAATAAACCTGGAGAGAAATGTGTGTGCATGCGCTTGCATAAACATAGTGCCGTGGAGCAGACCACAAACTGTGGTGCAATATACAAACAAAGTACAGAGGGAAAAGTCAACTTGGAGGCTATAGCAGGCAACAAAGACCTGATGGGTAACGTGAATAAAGAGAAGACATAAATAAGAGTGAAGCCATATAGCTTTTTGAGGTCGCTCTGCCATTCAATTTGATCATCGCCAATTTTATTTAATTATTCTGTCACATCCCAATAGGCCACACTGCCAAAGATTCACCATCAGGTCATGAATAGGCAATGTTTTGGGTCAGGATCCTCCCAACTGACTGTCGTTGGATTTTTTTGGGGGGGGGGGGGTGGGGGGTGAGGGGGTGAGTGAGGGAAAGCGTTTTAACGTCATAAAATTCACTTTTAAAATCAATCATCTTAGCAAAAGGCCCTTTGGCCCAACTCATTCATGCCGACCAAAACGCTTCATCCAAGCTAGTCCCATTTTCCCATGTTTGGCCCCTATAATAATATTTTTATTAGAAGTAATCCATCATAACAACGGTATAACAACTTTTCAAATACACAACCAACTTATTTCAATAAGTAGACAAATGTAACAAATAATTCTTATAAACTATTTTTTAGAAAGTAGAAAAAGAAAAGAATAGGTTTTAATCAATAAGAATAGTGATTAAATAATAATTTTGTTTATAGAGAGAGAAAAAGAGAAAAAAAATGTATATATTCTTGTTATATATATTTAATTAAAACAAAGTATTATATATATATATATATATATATATATATATATATATATTATATATATATATATATATATATATATATATATATATATATATATATAAAAAGAGATTATAGTATACATCTTAATAGTGAATAACACAATTTCAAATAGCGATATCAATAGAGACATGCATACAAATTTAAAAAGGAGTTATATTCATCTAATCCTGCCGGGTACCCATTGAGTTGTGATGCCAAGAACAGCTACCCCTTCAAATATTCTGTATATGGAGACCATATCTGTTCAAAGAGTTCGTATTTGTCCATTAGGACAAATCTGATTCTTTCCAAATGCAACGTCTCCAACATTTCCACTGTCCACATGTTAATTGTGGGGGATAATGTTCCCTTCCAAAATTTCAATATTAATTTTTTCCCCATTATCAAACAGTAATCCAAGAAATTTATTTGGTTTACTGTTAATATTAGATTTGAATCTGGAACTCCTAATATTATTAATTTTGGATCTGGGTCCAGTTTAATTTTAAGAACTTCAGAGATAACTCTAAAGATTTCTGTTCAATAATAATTGAGTTTTATACATGTTACAAAACTATGCGTTAAGTTAGCTTCCAAGTTCTGACATTTATCACAAATAGAAGAAATGTTAGGATAAATTCTATTTAATTTTGTTTTTGAATAATGTAATCTGGGTAATACCTTAAATTGTATCAATATATGTCTAGTATTTAATGAGCAACGATGTATACGTTGTAGGCGTTCTTCCCAAATTTCCTTTGTTATAGATAAACCTATTTCATTTTCCCATGTTTGTCGATATATTTCCGAAGTTGGGATTTCCCTGTCCAAAATAGCATTGCATATGTACGCTATTAATTTTTCTGTATTTGGGTGTTTATTAAACAATTCATCTAATAATCCTGGTTTTCTATTTTTATAGTCTTGCGTATTTGACTTAATATAGTTTCTAATTTGTAAATACCTAAATATGTTATTTGACTGCAATCCATAGACATCCTGTAACTCTTGAAATGAAAGAAATGTTCCTTTCTTGTAAAGGTGTTCTATCCTTTTAATTCCTAAATCATTCCAGTGTCTAAACCCCTTGTCCAATACAGAGGGCCTAAACAAAGGATTATTCATAATTGGCAAACAAAGTGACAAATTATCCATATGTAGGGTCTTAGCTATTTGTTTCCAAATACGTCTATTGCTATGAATTATAGGGTTGTCACCACACGTTTTTTTTTGTACTTCCCTTGGTGCAAAAAGAATCGAACCTACATCAAAAGGCAAATAGTCTTCCTTTTCCATCTTTAGCCAGCTTGGCTCATGATCTAACTTTACCAACCAAAAATTTATATTCTTAATCTGAACTGCCCAGAAATAATATAAGAAATTTGGTAGTGCTAGTCCACCATTTATTTTAGATTTACATAGATGGTTTTTACTTATTCGATGATTTTTATAGTCCCAAATAAAACTATTAACCAAAGTATCTATTTTTTTTAACATTTTAGGGAGATATAAAGGGATGGCTTGACATATATATAACAATTGTGGCAAAAAAAGTCATTTTTATACCATTTATTCTACCGATCATTGATATAGGTAGTGTTTTCCAATATAAAAAATATTTTTTTAGTTTATTTAATAATTGAGGGTAATTATATTTAAATAGTTATACGACTTAGATACATTAATTCCTAGATATTTGAGTTTGTCCGTGACTATTTTAAGTGGGAATTGTTCTAATATATTTAATTTTATTCCAGTTATAGGCATAATTTCACTTTTATTCCAATTAATTCTATACCCAGAAAATGTGCTAAACTTAGTTATAACATTAAATAGATTGGGAATACTAATATCCGGTTTTGTGATATAAATTAAGATGTCATCTGCGCATAGAGATATTTTATTTGTTGTAGTTTTGGTATTATATCCATATTTTTCTGGTTCTGATCTAATAATTTTGGCTAATGGTTCTATTACCAAAGCAAATAGTAATGGTGATAATGGGCATCCTTGTCTACAACCCCTAAAGAGATTAAATTTTGCTGATAACATTTGATTTGTTAATATTCTTGCAGTTGGATTTGAGTATATGATTTTTACCCATTTGGAAAATCTATCCCCCAGTTGAAATTTCTGCATTATTTTAAATAAATATGGCCATTCAACCTGGTCAAATGCCTTTTCAGCATCTAAGGATATGACAGCTAGTTCAATATCATTCACTCTTTTTGAGTACATGACATTGAATAGACGCCTCAGATTATAGGGTGAATAGCATTTTGGGATAAAACCTGTTTGGTCATGATGTATTAAGTTATTAATCACTAAACTTAGCCTCCGAGATAAAATTTTAGTTAGTATTTTTTGATCAGTATTTAAAAGAGCTATTGCTCTGTATGATCCAGGGTCATCCAAATCTTTATCAGCTTTAGGGATAAGTGTAATTGTAGATTCATTTAATGATTCTGGTAACTTTCCTTGTTCATAAGCATATTTATATATTGTATGTAAGCATGGAGAGATCAAATCGTAAAACTTCTTATAAAATTCAACACTTAAGCCATCAGGGCCTGCGGCTTTTCCGTTATTTAATGATCCAATTGATTCTTCAATATCTTTTACTGATATATCAGCATTTAACAAGTCTCTACCTTCCTGATCCAAACTGTTAATATGACATTCTTGTAGGAATGTTTCCATTCCATCTGATTGTCCTGCTAGTTTAGATGAGTAAAGATTTTGATAATATTGTAAAAATGTATCATTGATATATTTTGGTAAAGTCAATATTTCTCCTTGTTCAGATCTAATTTTATGTATCATTTTCTCCTCATCTAATTTTCTAAGCTGGCGTGCCAGTAATTTTTGTGGTTTACCCCCAAATTCAAAGTGTACTTGTTTAGTCTGTTGAAAAAGTTTAATAATCTGATTTGAGTATATTTTATTTATCTTATATTTTAATAATGCAATTTTATTACTTAG
This sequence comes from Okamejei kenojei, assembly GCA_035221665.1. Taxonomy (NCBI): domain Eukaryota; kingdom Metazoa; phylum Chordata; class Chondrichthyes; order Rajiformes; family Rajidae; genus Okamejei; species Okamejei kenojei. The sequence continues at coordinate 48,048,445 of CM069139.1, forward strand.
CTCCTTTGAAGGGGATATTGCATTTTCAATAGTTTAAGCTGTTTTACGAAGTAATCATAACAAGCCCTATCATTTAATAATTTCGGCTAATGGTTCTATTACCAAAGCATGATCCGAGATAATAATATTATGATATTTTGAGTCATATATAAATGGGATTAGTTTTGAATCTATTCAAAAATAGTCTATCCTTGAGTAGGTTCCAAATACAGGGGAAAAGAATGAATATTCTCGACCAAATGGGTTATATGTTCTCCAGATATCCTTAACGTTTGCTGTGTTAATAAAATAATTTATAAGTGTACTTGACTTAGAAGTGGTTTTCCTTTTCATTGACGATCTATCTAAATAATTATCTAAGGTACAATTAAAATCACCTCCAATTATTAGATTATGTTGAGTGGATATAGGGATATTGTTAAATATTTTCTTGAAGAATAATAGATTATCAAAATTAGGACCATATATATTCATAAGGATTACTTCTTTAGAATGTAATTCACCTGTAATTATTATATATCTACCCTCAACATCTTCTATTATTGAGCTTTGTTTAAAAGGTATACCTTTACGAATAATTATTGCTACCCCTCTAGAATCAGTGCGAATCCTCCTCCTTTTCTGTGGGTGGACAGTATCATCAGGTAAGTGATCAATAATATTCAGTTTCATTCATTTTCATCTGCTTCTTCCTCTACCAGTTTCTTCTGAATGTTTCGAGCGAATTCAAGAGCTTCTGTATGTTTGGTGAAGTGGTGCTCCTTGTTATCACGTTACCCTTAATGTTGCCAGGTACATCAGGCCATATCTCAGATTCTTTATGTTCCTCAGGATACCTCTTGTTTCTGTAAATAAAGATCTTCTCTTGGCCACTTCTGCAGGGTAATCTCTAAAGATACTGATGTTGTCTCCCTCATATTTGAGATTTTTCTTACGTATTATTATCTTCATCATATCTTCAAAAACATGATCGTGAGCCACCTTCACAATCATCTGTCTTGGGGGAGCATCCCTCCTAGGGGTACGTCTCAATGCCCTGCGTATTCCGCCCAGCAAAGGTTCTTGCTCCAAGTTCAGAATATCTTTTAGGAGTTTTGCAGCAAATTTTCGAGGGTCTTGATTTCCCTCTCGGCCTTCACTCAACCCAACAATACGTCCCTCCAAGTCAATGCATTTCTACGTTATTTTGTGTAATAATTCTAATAAACGCTTGTTCTCGGCAAGACGCTTCTCGGCTGATTCAGTCAGTTCTTTTATTGCGTCATTTTGTTGGTTAAGTGAAGTTATAATAGGTTCTATAATAGGTTGAAGGGTCTCGACCCGAAACGTTGCCCATCTCCTTCGCCTCTTAGATGCTGCTGCACCCGCTGAGTTTCTCCAGCTTTTTGTGTAACCCCCCCTTATAATAGGTTCTAACTTGGTATCCAGCAGCAACTCCATCTCACTAGTTTTACGGTTTATGTCATCCAACTGTTGTTGCAAATCAGTACCCGCATTATCTTTCCATTCGTCCATCATAGTCTTTGCAGTGGCTATAACTTCCTTTTTGAACTCTTCTTTCAAATTTTCATGATACACCAAAATATCAGCTCTTAAAGTCTTTATTTCCTCTTTATATATTTTTTTCATATCCTTAAGCATCTGTTTTAACTCACCCATAATAATTTTTTTTGAGGTCATCCATCTTTAAAGTATCGTCCCATACCCCCTACATGCTCTGTAAAATATACCCCTCCAGTTCCTATTAAATCTTTTCCCTCTCACCATAAACCTATACCTTTTAGTTCTTGATTCCCCTACCATGTGAAAAAGATTAACCTTAACTATTCCCCTCATGATTTTAGGTGAAGGTCCTGATCTGCTTTGACTTCCAAAAATGCAATAAAATCTGCATTAAACCGGATTAGTCATTCCTCTGCCCAGTTGGTCATGATCCTGCTGTAATTTTTGATAACCATCTTTACTGCTTACAATACTATCTACTTTAGTGCCATCTTACGAATCAAGCCAATACATTCTCGTCCACATCGTTGATATAAACCACAAATGGCAATGGGCCCAGCATCGATCCCCGAGGCACACGACTAGTCACAGGCCTCCAGTCTGAACAACCTTCCAACATCATCCGCTACTTACGTCCATGACGCTAATTCTATAGGGGTAAAATACGGTGTATTCACCCCAACTATTCCCCTCAATTTTATACACCTCCATCAGATCACCCCGCAGTCTTCAGCACTTCAAGGAATAAAATTTCAACCTGTCCAACCTGTATCCAGTTAGGTGTACTCTCCCTGGATTCCATGCGATCTAACCTTCCAGAGCAGTCTACCATGCAGAACCTTAAATGTCTTGCTGGTCCATATAGATAATGTATGGCCTAACCCTCGTCAACCTTTTTGGTTACTGCTTCATATTTGCTGCAGTTCCTACATGGTCATTTTTCAAATTTGTGTAAAACTAAATAGACAGATTTGAATTTACAAGTATAAAACACAAAACGTAATACCTTGGTCATTCATACTATCCATTATGGTCATCAGTTTCTTCAGTCTTGCCATTGATTCTTGTTCATTGCCTTTGCTCATGAAATCAGTTCCAAACCCAGGAATCATACCCTTAAAGAAAAAATATCACTGGTATTACACATGGGAAATACATTGATTATAGAAAAATATATTCTTGCCTCTCCAAAATAAATATTTTAGAGACAGATTAATGTGTGCCTGACCCAGACAACAAATATCAAAGCAAGCATGCAGTTAAAAAGGCAATTAAACTTTCAATACAAATGGCAAACATTGTTCCTTGTATACGTTTATGGGCATCAACCATCATCTAAGCCTATGTAAACCTTTTTTTGTTAAATCAAGAATACTTGTTGCTCCAAATTGCACGTTACCTAGTTGCACTGCAGAAAATATTTTAAAACGCACCATTATCTGACTGAACGGACCCATCTTCATAATGTTTTGAAACTGCTCATACATATCACGCAGAGTGAACTGACCTACAAAACAAAGAGCAAACCGTTAATTCAATTTACATTCAAATCCTTCTCTTCTCCCTCCCAGCATTTTAAATTCACGCTTACCGTGTTTAAGCTTGTCTATTAATTCTTCATTGTCGTCCAATTTCAACTCATTTACCTTGTCTATTAAACCTTCAATATCACCCATGCCTGGAATACATGAAAACTAAAAGTTTTAGAGCATGTTACATTGTTTATAAATAAATATAAATATAGCAAAAAGAATAATAAAACATACCAAGCAATTTGCTAATAAAGGGCTGTGTTTTGAACGGTTCAAAGTCATCAATGTGTTCTCCAGTACCAATAAAAATTATTGGACTTTTTGTGGCAGCCACTCTGTAACAATACATGAAATGTTAGGATTCATTGCTGTACCTGCTCTCAATTTTTAATTTTCACATTTTGTTCACAAGCCAGGATCTAATTGAGAAAATTAGTGACGCAGCAGTAGAGTTGCTGCCTTACAATGCCAGATACTCGGGTTCAAGCCTGACTGCGGGTGGTGTCTCTAGAGTTTGTACGTTCTCCCCGAGACCGGTGTGGGTTTTCTCCAGTGCTCCGATTACCTTCCACACTCCAAAGACATACAGGTTAGTAGGCTAATTGGCTTTGGTGAAAATTCTAAATTGTACTGATGTGTTTAGAGAAAGTGTTCGTGTACGGAAATCGCTAATTGGTGTGCACTCGGTGGGCCAAAGGACATAGTTCCGTGTTGTATCTCTAAACTAAACTTTACTCTGTCCATTTGTTGGTGTTTAGAGAACAAAACTAATATCACCAAGCAGTCTGAAGAAGGGTCTCGACCCGAAACGTCACCTATCTCCTTCGCTCCTTAGATGCTGCTGCACCCGCTGAGTTTCTCCAGCTTTTTGTGTACCCTCATCAATCAGCTGATATTTTTCCTTTTTAGAAGTTCTCACGACACAAGTGTATAAGTTGGCGAAAGCAATCACATCTACCAGTGAAACCAATAACCCATTCTCCACTCACATTAGGGAAATTTACAGTAGCCAATTAACCACCAACACAGCTTTGAGATGCGGGGATGGGGCGACTAAGAAACCAGAGCACCAAGTGGAAATGCAGAGTTACGGAGAAAATGCGCATATTCCATACAGGTAGTACCCAAGGTCAGGTAGTCCACCCAACAGCCTCGACCCACATTTCGCCTACTGCCACAACACATCCACAGTTGATGCCATCACCCTAGCCCTACACTCATCCCCTGAACTCCTAGATAAGAGAGACCCCTATGTCAGACTCCTATTCATAGACTACAGCTCTGTCTTTAATTCCATTATACCATCCAAGCTTATCACCAAACTCGCTGGACTTCAGCACTCATCTTTGCAACTGGATCCTCGACTTCCTGACTAACAGACCCCAATCAGTAAGGATAGGGGACAAATCATCCTCTACCACAGGGGTCGGCAACCTTGTTCTGCATAGGGGCCAGGACGCATGTTTGTGAGTGGATGGCGGGCAACATCTATCATGTGTACACATGGATCCCGCCCCGGACGGCAGGTATCAAATCATGTGTTCACATAGAATCCGCCCTTTCATGGACGCCACCCGGAACACTGGCCCCTAGTTACGGGCGCTCACGAACATGGCGCGCCTACAGACCATTGCCTCAGCTCTGTCCTGAAGGCGGTGGCTCACATTCACTCATCCCGGCCTATTGACAACCCCGATCCCAACAGTGAAGCCCAGACACAGAAGGTGAGCGGCTGTGCTGCGGCTTTACACAGGATGCGGTACAGCCAGAGCTCGGTGCTGAGTGCTACTCGCCACTGCTCGGTGGCTTCGCCATTCCGCTTCCTTGCATCCTTGCGCCGCAGTGCCTAGGGCCCGGGAGGTTCCAGAGATGACGGAAGTCTGCGGGCCGGATAAATACGAGGAAAAAAATACGCCTGCGGGCCGGATGATTACGGGCCGCATTCGGCCCGGGGACCGTAGATTGCCGACCCCTGCTCTACGATAACCCTCATAAAATGCCATGCAGAAAAGTTAGTACCTTTTCGTAAAATTAAATATTGAGCACTTACGCACTGAGGGCACCTCCTCCTTTAGCGTGACCATCGAGCTTTGTAACTATAACAGATGCAACATCCACTTTGTCCTTGAAAGCTTTTGCTTGTGCTTCACAGGCTTGACCAATTGACGCATCCATTACATAAACAATGTTGTCAGGTTGCTAAAATAGTTTCCAGAAAGAAATAGGTAAATTTTTTAATTTTTAAAAATACACACACACATATACATGCATATATATACATACATACATATACACACACATATATATATATACACATATATATACATATATATATATATAGATATATTATACATACATATACAATATATATATATACATATATGTGTATATATATATATGTGTGTGTATATGTATGTATATATATATATAACACATATACATGCATATATATATACATACATACATATACACACACATATATATATATACACATATATATGCATATATATAGATATATATAGATATATATACACATACATACATATACACCACAACATATATATATATATATATATATATATATATATATTATATACACACACACATATAAAAAATAAATAAAGGTTTCCTATAGGTATATTTTCAGGAAGAAATAGGTAAACAGTCCAAAATAGACTTTTTATCCAACCATATTGAAAACTTACTATAGCGTTTGAAACTTGCAACATTAGACTTTTTATCCAACCATATTGAAAACTTACTATAGCGTTTGAAACTTGCAACATTTCTTCAAATAATGAATCTTCCTGTTTGTGCCGACCACTGGTATCAACAATTATTATCTCAAAGTTTTCTTTTTTAAACTTCTCCACACCTTCTGCAGCTATTATCACTGGGTCCATTTCTGTATAACTAAATAGAAGAGGAAAATAATTTTAGTTTTGATTTTGTGTACTTACATTGGTCAACACATGACAGGAAGAATCCAGTAGCAATGAGGAGTGCCGAAGAGATTCACCAGGATGATGCCTGGAATGAATGGCTTCAGTTATCAGGAGAGATTAGACAGACTGAGTTTATTCTCACTGGAATGTAGGAGGTTCAAGTGTGAATTTCCAGAGGCATAGGTAGGATAGATAATCAGAGTATTTGTTCCAGGGCAGTAGAGGCTAGAACAAGGGGACATATGATTCAAAATGAGAGGAAAGAAGTCGAGGGAGATTGAGGGGTAAGATTTTCTACAGAGACGGTGAATATCTGGAATGAACTGTCAAAGGAGATAGAAAAAAAACAAATAGAACAGTTAAAAATCATCCGGACAGTTATTAAGGGAATAAGAGGGAAATGAGAATAGCATGAATCGAAACATCATGCAAAAGATGTTTAAGGGCTTTTTTTCTTGCTACACAATTCTATATTTCTCTCTTTTTTCTAATCTATACGAATTACAGTAGAAATACAGAAGGTCTCTTACAGGAGCAAGCACAATCTCCAAATTCACAACATCATACCACTGCAGCAGTCTCACACCGATATTTGTGCCACAACTCCAGAATACCTTTTTTTCAGATTTAATCAAAATCTGCCCCCATAAATACATGGTTTATATTTATTACATATAATTACAGAAATTAATAACCTGAAATGTTCAATCTGTTTTTTCCCCCTCTGTGACTGTTACCTGACCTGCTGACTACATGTTATATTTAATTGTAACTTCAACTATTCAAATTTAATTTGTGTTCAATATAAAGGTAAATCTACAATAACGGACTATTCCATAGCATGAAGGTTATAAAGCTATTGAAGTATGACAATTTGTATTACGGAGACCAAATTGGATGCCATGCGATTTTGATTGAAAATAGAGAACCACATAAAAGCTACTTTGGAAAATTATGATAACCAACCATCAATCACCCATAACAATAGTTCTATGTTACCTCAGTTTCTCATCCCTTCCCTACACACAGGAGCAATTTATAGAAGCAATTGAACGACATACATGCATGTCTTTAAGATATGGGAGGAAATGTCAGCACCCAGTAAAAAGCTATGCGGTCAGAGAGAAAGTGCAAACTCCACAGGCAACACCCGAGGTCAGGGATAGGCCCCGAATTCTGGCACTGCGAGGTACTGGCTCTACCAGCTACGCCAATGTGGCACCCAGATAGATGTTGGGAAATTGAGCAAAGAAAAACATGCTGGAGGAACTTGGGAGCCAAGCAGCATCTGTGGGCACAGGGGTACAAAGGTAAGGCCTCCGTTGAGGACAGACTGATGAGCATGCAAGTGGTAGGTCAGGGTACATCGTGCAGTCATGGCAGGGGTTGGAGGTTGGGGCCAGAAATAAACAACAAAATACTAACCAGGCTCCTGTCTCTTTTGTGGTCCTACTGAAGTGGCTAAGCAGCTGAAAGAGGCAATAATCCAAGAGGGCAACTAAATGAATAAAGAATGTGTGCATTTTGTTTTTCATAGTTTAACTATCGCTCCTCTTATCCCAAGTTTCACTTAGTGCAATTTACCACAACTTGATTCAAGTTGTTGGCAAGAGATCTATTAGAGATTGGGCAGAATTGTTATCATTACTCTAAACTTTCAGCTGACCAACTCAAAAGTTCCAAATGTGAAGAAATTAGTATGTCCCAAGCAGTGAATCCAGAAATTATAACGAGGCCACAAATGGCTTTATAGCAAAAGGTGACAGAAAGCCTTATTGTTTCAAAATGGCTCCAATCAATCATCAGAAACATTTAGGTAACAATCAAAATTGAAAAGCTAACTTAACTGTTTAATTGACATTCATATTTTTGTTAAAATTTCAAAAGATAAACACTTAGCTTCATTTATCTTCTCAATGAAAATCTGAGGGCCCAATAACAAAGAGCACCAGTATTTTGATCAGGAGTCTATGTCGATTCCAATTACAGATTGGGAAGTCAGATGCACGGCACAGTGGCACAGCTGGGAGAGCTGTTGCATCACAGCATCAGAGACTCGGATTCAATCCCAATGACAAGTACTGTGTGTACAGAATTTGCACATTCTCCGTGACCGTATCGGTTTATACCAGGTGTTCCAGTTTCCTCACACATCCTAAAGACGTGTGGCTTTGTAGATTAATTGGCCTCTAAAATAGTTTGTTGTGTGAAAAGAATGGATGCGAAAATAGGATAACAGAATTAGCGAGTATGGGTGATCAATGATCATCATGAACTCTGCGAAATGAAGAATCCATTTCCATGCTGTATCTCTGGGTAGTTATCCTATTTTCACAGCATTCGAAACTTGCCGAAAACTAACAAGCACTGCAGCAATCACTGGTTGTTGCTAACAAATTAACACAATCAGACCAACTGTAATTAATGGCAACAGTATCCAGATTAATTGCATACTATTTAACAATTTCCCTTAAATATTTTCAGCTATAAATCTTACCTTCCATAGAATGGAATTCTTGCTTTAGTTGCATTTTGCTTCAGTTGATCAAACGCACCTGCAGTCCAAACATAATATTCTTTCATCAAATTTTCAGTAAACATGGCACTCTTTATTTCATCACATATTACAAGTTACCGTGAAACTGTTTACCTGGAATCCAAATATTCAGAATGGCTCAGCATCTGGCTTACTCACAAAAACACCAAGTCCTTAGGTACACACAATAAAATGCTGGCGTAACTCAGCAGGGCAGGCAGCATCCCTGGAGAGAAGGAATGGGTGATGTTTTGGGTCGAAACCTTTCTTCGGGCTGATGTCAGGGGAGTGGGCGGGACAAAGTTAGAATGTATTCGGAGACAGTAAGACTGGTGGGAGAACTGGGAAGGGGGAGGGGATAGAGAGGGGAATCTCCAACGGACCCCCTCCTCTTGGACTCCCCCGGATGGCCCTCTACCTTCTTTAGACCTTCATATTTCCAACTGCTGGCGGGACATCAACCGCCTCAACTTTCCCACTCCCCTTACTTACTCTAACCTCTCCCCCCCTGAACGCAACTTCAAATGGCCCTTGCTTTCCATCTCTATTCCCTCCCCAGTTCGCCCACCAGTCTTGTCTCCGACTACATTCTATCTTCTTCCCGCCCACTCCAGACACCAGTCTGAAGAAGGGTCTCGACCCGAAACGTCACCCATTCCTTCTCTCCAGAGATGCTGCCTGCCCCGCTGAGTTACTCCAGCATTTTGTGTCCACCTTCGATTTAAACCAGCATCTGCAGTTCTTTCTTACACAGATCTTAGGATCTTCAAACCTGCTCTCAATGTATCTGCGTATTGTGAGTCAGTCATGTATTACCAAGTGCAAGCCAGAACCCGGTCGGGAACATCATGGGTCACGAATGTGAGTGGGTTTGCAGCCAGTGCGCGAGCCAGAGTCCGGATTACTTGCAAGTTTCAGGTTGTCAAATCTGGACCCCAGCTTTAGAAGGATGCTCAGCCATACAGTTACCCAAAATCAAACTTGACTTGACCGGATTCGCACTGGGATCAGTTTCCCATATCAATTGAAAGAAAATTGTGTTGAGGCAAAGTCCAGAGTTTGAAGTGGTCAGTGCAAAGTGGTCAGTGCAAGCCAGTGCATGAGATCCAGAAATTTAGATGGTTGCCATTTTCTAACCAATTTCACTTTATTTTTAAAAAACTTGCTCTGTTGCTGCTTCAATAAACTGCACCATTTTTCACCAAATCCAACGGCTGAATGATACCATTTTGGTATCATAATAATTGCTTCTCAGGTAGTATTTTGCCATTCATTACCGATCATTAGTAACCACTTATAAACTTATTTTAATTGTGCTGTTGTCTTTACTTCATAGACATACAGCATGGAAAAAAGTCAATTTTTAAATTTGTTTTTTTTTTAAATCAGCATTTTGCCACATTCTCTCAACATGGATTAAACATTTTAGAAACGAAGAGGAAAAACAATAACAAGTAGTTCTCTAAAACTGAGTGACTCCACCACTTTAATGTACACAATTATAGGCCAGTTAATCTAACATCCCTGGTCGGAATGTTACTAGAGGCTATTGTGGGAAAAGATATACATGCATTTAGATGGGCAAGGGTTAATTCAGGATAGTCAGCATGGTTTTAAAAGTGGACGATCATGTATCACGAATCTGATTTGTTTTTTTTTTTTTAAGATGTAACCAAAAAGGTTGGACAGCAGAGGTGTAGACGTATATATGGATTTCAGCAAGGCAGTTGACAAGATTTTGCATTGTACGCTGATCTATGTTAGTTTATTTTAGAGATACAGCATGGGAACGCCCCCCCTTGAACCACCGAGGCTAACCAGGGCAGGACATACGCAGTGAATGGCAGGGGAGTGTTGTAGAGCAGAGGGATCTAGCAGAGATGCCAACCCTAAATTTAGTTCACAGTAACATTTAACCCATTTGTCCATAACAAATGGGGTTAAATGCATTTCTCTCCGTAACATACTCACCTGGGGTTGTTGCATGGCAATGGCGGCAAGAAATTGCCGCTGATCGCAAATGGCGCCATCCCCCACTGACGCGCTGTTGCGCAGGCGCGGACACTAGGGCCGGCAAAGTGGGGCACGCCGGGACGGCGAATCCGGGACACTTGGCATCTCTGGATCTAGGCATGTAGCTGTATTGTTCTTTGCAGGTAGATGTGGTGGCAAAATGACTTTAGGCACATTGGCCTTCATATGTCAGAGTATTGAATATAAAGTTAAGAGGTCATGTTACAATTGTACAAGGCATTGGTGAGGCCACATTTAAAGTATTATGTTCTGATTTGGTTATCCTGTCATAGGAAAGATGTTGTTAATCTAAAAAAGACGCAGAGAAGATTTACCAGTAGGTTGCCTGGGTTCGAAGGCCTGAGCTGTCGGGAGAGGTTTAGCAGGTTAGTACTTTATTCCTTGGAGTGCAGGAGGACGAGGAGTGGTCTTGTAGAGGTATACAAGAACATGAGAGAATAAATATGGTAAATGCACATTTTTTACCCAGAGTAGGGGAAATCAAGGTGAGCTCATAACAAACCCTTTTTTTAAAATTATAAAGGGTGGTAGGTATATGGAATGAGCTGCCAGAGGAAATAATTAAGGCAGAAACTATCACAACGTTTAAAAAACATTTGTACAGGTACATGGATAGGAACGGTTGAGAGGAATTATAGGCCAAACACAGGCCGTTTGTTCTAGTGTAGATGGGGCATGTTGGTCGGCATTGGCTAGAACCCGTTTCCAAGCTGCATGACTATTTTTGAATTACAATGTTGGTTTGCTCAGGCTTATAAATCATTGGATACATTTTTTATCGAAAATCTTGCTTGCTGAAAATACAAGATGCAAACAATTTCTATATATTAACCATTTGCAATAAAAAATAGGCCTCATTTTCATCAAATCAATTAATAAAAGACAATAATACACCCACCTGCTCTAAATGTATCTGCACATATCAAGCACGTCTTCCAGCCTTTCCTTTGAAAATAGTATGCTAGCTACAAGAAGAAAATAAGTGAAATGATGCTGCAACAAAAATGAATTGAAAATTAAATTATCTTGCTGGCTCAGAGTTTTGAATTCTGGAAGCTAATTTCCCATTTAAAGCCTTGTTAGATGTTATATACTGATATCCAAATACTGAGACCAAAGACGTCGAATTTGGTCCCATGACAAATTTTGTTTCTGGCCAGCAACTAACCCAAATTGAGGTTTTGTAACAGGCTGTTTACAAGTTTGGCGTCATATTTATTCCAGAGAAGCAGTTCAAACCACAGCAAGGATATCTTTCTACCTTTGTAATACTGCTCAAATAAAGTGCCAACTCAACCTAATCTGTGGCTGAAACACTTAACAGTACTCTTTCCAACTCTTTCTAACTTCCATCAATTCAGACCTCTAAAAGTTCCTGCCTAATGCTTCCAAAATGCACCTTGCCCCAATTTAGGGCCTTAACTCGTGGACCAGTTAGACTTCAAAACTAATAGAATTGTGATCATTGCTCTCACATTTGACAAATTCTACTCTGTACATGTCCTTTGCATTGGGAGCCCCAGTTAATATTCCGGAAGTTCAAATTGCAGAATATCACTGCCCTAACTGCTATCCCAACTACAATAAATCTAAAAATAAACAGACTTCACCTATTCTTATCTCTACCACTGGCCAGTCTCCTAACCAAAGCCTCACAAACTATAGCCTCCACACTTCCCACTCAAACACTGCATTACAGCCTCAAACATAAACACAAAATGGCTCAAAAAACTCCTGAAGGGCCACTGTCACACCCTGGCAGCAAGCCTGGCTGCCCGCCCTGGAACCGGGAACTTGCCTGGTCATCTGCTCATCCGACGCCTGGGGATCAGAGAGGCGGGTGGAGGGAGTCGGCAACGGCAGCAGACGCCGGACACAGGACAGGCAAGAATCGGGGATATAACCTTCCGCAGCCTCAAGGTCAGCTGCAGGCAGCATCCACAAGGCACGAAGGCTGAAGGTGGCCAGGTGAGAAGAGGGTGACAGTTTGCGGGGCAATCCAGATCATGGTGATGTCTGCAGTTGACCTTTAGGGCCAGCTGCAGCTGGGACTTTGAAAATTGTGCTAAACCCTAGCAACACTGTTCATTCTGGGCTTAATCCACGATTGTACTTGTGTATGGACATAATCTTACCGATCTGTATGCGAAAAAAGAACCATTGAACCACAACTTTCTATTATTCACTTTCCTCATAATTTAAATTTTAACATTCAATAGACAATAGCAGAGATGCCAACCCTAAATTTAGTTCACAGTAACATTCAACCCATTTGTCCGTAACAAATGGGGTTAAATGCATTTCTCTCCGTAACGTACTCACTTGGGGTTGTTGCCGGCGGCTATGCGCCTGCGCACTGGTGCAGATCAGCGGGCTGCCGGCGGGCGGGTGCGGCACATGCGCACTTGGCAAGGTTGCCGGCGGGTCTGCGCCTGCGCACTGGGTGGGGGTGGGGGTGAGGCCCGTTGATGGGGCTGCCGCGAGCGGCCGGCTGGCGGCAAGAAAGTGCCGCTGATCTCGCGGGCCGGCGCTGCCCGGGCTCTGGGCCGGGCGTGGCGTGGCTCGAAATGCGGGGAACAGCTCGAAACCGGGGACACATGGCGCCGGCGTTCACCACGGGAGGAACACCGGCGCGGCGGTGTTCCGTAACAGCATGTTTGGCTGCCGGAACACCGTAAAAAGGTTATTTCGCCGGGACAAAATACGGCGAATCCGGGACACTTGGCATCTCTGCAATAGGTGCAGGAGTAGGCCATTCAGCCCTTTGAGCCAGCACCGCCATTCACTGTGATTGCGGCTAATCATCCACAATCAGTATCCCGTTCCTGCCTTTTCCCCATATCCCCTGACTCCGCTATCTTTAAGAGCTCTATCCAACTCTCTTGAAAACTTTGAGAATTGGACTCCACTGCCTTCTGAGGCACAGAATTCCAGATTCATAACCCTCTGTGTGAAAAAGTTTCTCATCAACTCCGTTCTAAATGGCTTAACCCTTATTATTAAACCGTGGCCCCTGGTTCTGGACTCCCCCAACATAGGGAACATGTTTCCTGTGTCGAGCGTGTCCAAACCCTTAATAGTCTTATATGTTTCAATAAGATCCCCTCACATCCTTCTAAATTCCAAGCACAGCCACTCCATTCTATCAACATTTGACATCCCGGGAATTAACCTCGTGAACCTACGCTGCACTCCCTCAATAGCAAGAATGTCCGTCCTCAAATTTGAAAACCAAAACTGCACACAATACTCCAGGTGTGGTCTCACTAGGGCCCTGTACAACTGCAGAAGGACCTCTTTGCCCCTATACTCAACTCCTCTTGTTATGAAGGTCAACATGCCATTCGCTTTCTTCACTGCCTGCTTTACCTGCATGCTTACTTTCAGTGACTGATGAACAAGGACCCTTCGTTGTACTTCCCCTTTTCCCAACTTGACACCATTCAGGTAATAATCTGCCTTCCTGTTTTTGCCACCAAAGTGGATAATCTCTCATTTATCCACATTAAACTGCATCTACCATGCATCTACCCACTCACTCAACCTGTCCAAGTCTGCCTGCATCCTCATAGTATCCTCCTCACAGTTCACACTGCCACACAGCTTTGTGTCATCTTCAAATTTGCTAATGTTACTTTTAATCCTTTTATTGAAATCATTAATGTATATTGTAAATAGCTGCGGTTCCAGCACCGAACCTTGCGGTACCCCACTAGTCACTGCCTGCCATTCTGAAAGGGACCAGTTAATCCCTACTCTTTGTTTCCTGTCTTCCAACTAATTTTCTATCCATGTCAGTACCCTACCACCAATACCATGTGTTCTAATTTTGCCCACAAATCTCCTTTGTGGGACATTATCAAATACTTTCTGAAAGTCCAGGAACACTACATCCACTGGCTCTCCCTTGTCCATTTTCCTAGTTACATCCTCAAAAAATTCCAGAAGATTAGTCGAGCATGATTTCCCCTTCATAAATCCATGCTGACTCAGACAGATCCTGCTGCTGCTGCTGCTATTTCACCTTTTATAATTGATGCTGATCTTCCCCACCACCTCCTACTTCTTAATCCTTTGACCCCACTAGACATTGCAAGATTCAACACTAACTTGCAAACACTAATTTATCAAGACCCAATTTTCCTTTTAACTGGAATTCCTTGCCCTGGCTGAAAAGAATGCAACATTTCAATAAACAAACTTAAATACCTTTGTACATGTTGTAGTTTTACCACTACCTTGCAGGCCAACAAACATGATGACATTTTGTTTTCCCTTTGTGGGTGTCCATGCTTTAACTCCTGGATCTACAAGCTAAATAAAAGGACCAAATTGCAATCAACTGAATTTTTAATAATAAAGCTCAACATAGAATGTGTGATATTGCTGACTTGGGTACCTTAACGAGCTCCTTAAACACAGCATGTTGAATCATTCGTCTTTTGTTGAGGCCAGAGGCCATCTCTTCCAAGTCTATAGCTGCTCTGAAATACAGTTCGGAAAATAAATGCAAAATTCATTTTCAAAACAAAATAACAACTGTTTGGGATATTTACAAATAGTCTAATAAACAGGTCATAAAATGCGTTGCCAAATTGAAATTTATGCAAATTCAGGTTATTGCCCGTCAAGAAACACATGGATATAGTAGGATCAAATATTGGGATAAATAACTTGAAGCCTAAAAAGTAGAAAATGGCACATACTGTCAATATATGTGGGAAACAAACTGACAGGTGTCACCTTCAGCCCTTTATGTCAATACCCATTAGATAATTTTGTTCTGCAAAATCGTGTTTTCCTAAAATTTCCCATCATGTACAGGACAAAGAAAATGACATACATCTGTTCACAATTTTCTCTCACGTGCTTATCAACTTGCCTTTTATTCATTATTCACTTAAGAGTACTTTACCCAATGAACCCACCATCACGTCTATAAGATGTAAAGCTGGGAATAACCTAAGTGGTCACAGGGTAAACATGCAATCTCCGCTGACAGCACTTATGGTCAGGATTGAAACCAGGATGCTGGAGCTGTGATGTAGTATTGATGTGCCCCCAGGCCACTGGGAAAGCAATGCCTATTTAATATATGATTAGTCAGTTATCTTTGTTCAGAAAACAACAAATCTTACACTACCAAACTGACTTTTCTCCTGTCAACCGCATATCCCAGGTACACTATCCATTTTAGAAGTATTCAACAATCCAAAAGAACTAGTTCAACAGTATTGAAGCATATTAACGACAGGAAACAAATTTATTAAAATTTATAAACTAATATACATTTTAGCAACAATTTTACGACTTCAATCTATCTATCTGCACATCAGAGAAAGTGTGATGACATAAAACAGTTACTTACTTGACATTTTCTCGAAGCTGTTTCACAAGTTTTATATTGACATCTGCTTCAAGTAAAGCAGTGCATACTTCCTTTAACATAGCATTCAAAACCTGAGAATGAAATAGATTTAAATATTATTAAATTTACTATTTTCCTCTCCCTCCACTACTTACTAAAATCATGAGCTCGAGTTCTTTTACCATGCACCCAGCAGTAATTCCAAACTTCAAAAAACATTTCTCATTGCATAATGAAACTACTGCACCCAAAACGGGAGCTATCAAACAATCAATTGAGGATTGTGCAGGGATCTCTTGTTATATAATATTATGCACTCCGACTATAATACAAAAGCCAAAAAATAACTATTCCGTTTCCCACTGGGTCATTTCCCATTAAGTAAACAAAACTGATGAATAGTTGAACATCTGATAGTTACTCAACAAATGGGCCAGTATAATATCTATTGGAAACCATGTAAACAATCTCATCAAATAATTCTGTTAACATCCTTTCAATTATATTACATTAGTCATTTTCTATAAATGATCGGAGGACAATAATTGGCAATGAAAAATATGAATGAGACAATAGGCAATGGCCTTGGCTATTTCGGAGTTAATATGACAACCTATTGCGGTGGCAGCTTGTGTAGTACTTGCCATCCAACAAATCCAGCTTAAACTGATGAGCTTTTCACTTGCACCCTCATGGAAAATGCAATTTTAAATGTACAATGTTAAGAATCAGCTTTTTCCAGTCTGCTTGAGATGTGACCAAGGACGGCCACACGCAGAAAGTACAGAGCTAGAGAATTATTGAATAAAATTAGACTAATATACCACACTTGAAGAGCAAATACAAGATGGCAAACAGTCAAAGATTAACATATACCCCCCCCATCTGTAATTGTTATGCAAATTGACCTATGTGCCCAGAGAGAGCAAACTATGGATTTTATAATGTCAGTATAGACAATGACTTTAACTGTTTTTAAATAGTTAAATGGTGCCGCAAATCATTATTTTTTATCATACAATGGAACATTTCCAGATGGCTGAGGGAGAGGTGGGAAGGGGAGGAGACAGCAGGGGTTAACAGAATTGAGAAAATTCAATGTTCTTCCCACCTCTCCCTCAGCCCTCGGGCCCTGGCATTCCCTCTATCTCTATCTCCCTCCCCCACCCTAGTCGCACTAGCTTCTCATTTTCACACCACAAACAGCTTACAATGGCTTGTTCCCTTTATCATCGATATTTTTTTGCATATCTTTCATTCATTGTTCTTTATCTCTCCACATCACCGTCTATATCTCTCGTTTCCCTGATCCCTGACCAGTCTGAAGGAGGGTCTCGACCCGAAACGTCGCCTATCCCCTTCGCTCCTTAGATGCTGCTGCACCCGCTGAGTTTCTCAAGCTTTTTGTGTAACGATCAATTATTGAACCTCAGATATGGGCAGAAGTGAAGGAAAAAAAAATCTACAAAATCCTGTCAACATAATTTATTTAGCTTTTTGTAACAGTTAAAGTTAACACAATCTGTCAAATATATCCAACAGGATAAAGACCATTACTCAGATCCTGCAATTCTCACTAATGCTCCAATTTCTTCCAATATTAAGAAATTCATAGTGTGAGCACCAAGATCTCACTACCATGTGAAAATATTCAAAATTGATTGAAAGAAAGATACTGCATGGAAGCAGGCCCTTCGGGCCACCAAGTCCACATCCCTCACACTAATGCCATATTATCCCACGTTCTCATCCACTCTTTACAGCCAATTAACCTAGAAATCCGCAAAGTGTTTGGAATGTGAGAGGAGGACGGAGGACGGAGCGCACCCCCCCCCCCCCCCCCCCCCGTCATAGGAACACGTGCAAACTCCACGCAGAGAGCAGCAGCAGTCAGCTTCAAATGCGCTGTGAGGCAGCATTCTAGCAGCTTCGCCACCGTGTTGCCCAACATGATTGACATTCCTTAACTTTTGAAATGCAAGCGTTTACTTCGATCGTTTAAAACACTCAAGTTATAGTCACAGAGGAGATTATAACTATTTACAATATTGGGGAAATTAACGGTTTGATTTGGTTATAAAGTTAGTCATACAACACGGAAACCGATCAACACGGGTTACGATAACCTGGCGCGTTTGATAACAATATTGCGTGTTCCAATCCGCAACAAACAAAAATCCCCCGTCTTACATGTTCCATAATCACAAGTTGTGACCTACCTCCTCGTTGATGATTGTGGCATTGCTCAGCGACCGCAGAGCGGACGTGATTTTTCTTCCCAAATCTGCTAAAACCATTGTTGCTGTTTTCGGACGTCTAAATCTGTTGTACAAAACAAACAAACATGAGACACGTAGTTCTGATCCGCACGAAGTTAACTCGAGTTCGTACCCACCTCCCCACACACCCCGTCCATTCCCATCCCATATGGCTGAACATCATTAGCAGATACAAGTTTGTTTTACCCTTAAAACGTCCCAGGAGAGAATAACCTGCACCGGTAGCGCCGCCGGTCCGGGGGAAGGGCCTGAAACGGGCCGCTGGGCGACAACCGGTCGACTTCAGTCCATGGAAGAGGCCAGACACCACAGGAATCGTGTCCGGCAGCCGCAGCCCACACACGTACAGGTTCTGAAACAAAGGCAGAGAGAAAGGCGTTCGGTCCTCATTCTATCAGGACGGGATGAGGGGAGGGAAACGGCGATAACGCGGCGGCTGGCGCCGTCCCTCTTACCCCGCACAATACGCTCCCTCCTCCGTTGTCACCGTAACGTCACCATTACTCGCTGACCTTTCCCTCCCGCAGCATTCACATCCGGGGTCACGTCGCCCCGCCCACTGCTCGGATGACGATTGGAGCTGCGGCGGGTATCGGCGCATGACGTAAGTAACACATGTCACGTCGTCTTTGGTCGCGTGCGGGAAGGAAGCTGCGCAAAGGAGAGTTTAAGAAGAGAAATAGATATCCGTGGATCATTGGGAGAGTGCAACTGAGAGAAATAATTAAAGGGCTTAACAAAAGAATGGCAGAGAGGATGGGGAAAGGAAGTCAGGGGTAGACACTACTTTTCTGTACAAGCTGAAGTTAGAAAAATATGTTTCTGTACATCTCTGTCCCGTAGGGACTCAGTTAGGCTGTGTAGATTGAGGTTGGGACATTGTGGGTTAAATTACTGTTTGTGCATTGTAGGGAAACATGTTTCTGGCTTGTGTGAATGTGGGAGTAAGGAGACAGTTAAGCATGTTTTCCTAGAATGTAAAAAGTATAGGGTAGAAAGAAAGGCATTGTTTGCTAGACTGACAGGACTTGTTGAGGCTTTTTCTGTTTTATCTTTGTTTGGACAGTGAGAAACATCAGCTGGTCTCCAATTCCTGCGTGTTACAGGACTGTATGTAAGAATTTAGTTCAAACTTTGACCTGTGGAGGGCAGTGATACGCTTAGCAGCGTCTACACTGCCGGAATCCTATAAGAAGAAGATGAAGGAACCTGCAGGTGTTGTTTTACACCACAGATAGACAACATGTTGGAGTAACTCAGCGGGTCAGGCAGCGTCTCTGGAGAAAAGGAATAGGTGGCGTCTTCTTCTTGCGTATGAGTCAGTTACACAGTTTGATTCAGGCGTCGCAGCCAGTTCACTGTGTCAGGATTGGGGTTGGTCAGGTCGATGGTAGTGGTATCTGGTGGGCTGAGGGTGGGACAGTCGTGGATTACATGGTGTGTGGTCTGGTCGGGGTGTCCACAAGTACAGGCTGCTGATGGGCGCAGTCCCCAACGTTTCATGTTATGATTGAAACGCCCAACACCAGTTCGCAGACGATTCAGTGTAACCCACTCTCTGCGGACCAGTTCTGCACCAGGTGACAACAGTGTGTTTGGGTAGACGGTCATTTGGGCGGGATGTTGGGTGTCCTGCCAGCAGGCTCTCCATGCTCTTAGCATGTTGAAATCGGAGCTACGAAGAGATGCAGCATGACGAGAGAAGGGGCGCCGGGAGGGCAGGCGTTGACGATCCGGGTTGGAGTACTGGGCAAGGTTATGTAGGGTATGATTTGGGTCCATTGAGGCTTTGTTCACCAGGCTGTGGGTTAGGTGCTCTCTGCGCAGGGCTGCAGGTGCTACGCCAGCTAACACAGGGAGGAACTCTGATGGAGTGGGCCGCAGACAGCCAGTGATGATCCTCAATGTCTCATTGAGTGTGGTATCAAGCTTGCGTGTGTGTACACTCCTGCACCATGCTGGTGCAGCGTACTCGGCAGCACTGTATACCAGGGCGAGGGCTCCGGTGCGAAGGGTAGATGTGTTGGCTCCCCATGATGACCCTGCCAGGCGGTGAAGGAGGTTATTTCTGGATGATACTTTGGCTCTCAGTGACTCAAGGTGATGTTTAAATGTCAACTGCCGATCTAGCTTTACCCCGAGGTATGTTGGAGTAGGGTTGTACGGTAGTGGTGACCCATAGAGTGGTACTGTGAGTTGGCGGTGAGCTTTCTTGGTGTTGAGATGGAAGGCTGTGATGGTAGTTTTAGCCGCGCTCAGTTTCAGCCTCCATGTCTCCAGGTAGGTTGCTAGTTCTGCCATGTCCTTCGTGAGTACATCTTCTACTTTGGACCAACAGCAGCAACAGCAACTTCAGCAGTAGCTAGCACGATCCCAATCTACTCACTGTTACAGCAATACCCATCGCCCCTTCAGAAAATGCAGCCTGACACCAACCCGGAACACGTGCCCTCTTCAGGGCAGGCAACTCCAGAAGCCATACGGGACGGTATCACCGTGCTGCAACTGAATGTGGAAGGCCTTACCAAGGCTAAGATCTCCCTCATTGAACACTTATCACAGACTCATAAACCCACCGCAATCCTTCTCCAAGAGACCCATATAAGCGATAGCACCCGACTGAAGATTCCTGGATTTACTTTAGCCGCACACACTGGCAGCGACATCCATGGGATTGCCACCTTCATCAGAACCACAACAAAATGGAGAGCAATTGCTTCCTCTCACCTAGACTCCAATTTGGAATGGGCAGCAACTGAAGTAGAAGGTGTTACTGTCATCAACACCTACAAGCCCCCCACATCACGGCTACATGCAGACTCCATCCCAATGTTTGATTCTCCCTGCATATACTCCGGAGACTTCAATTGCCGCAGCACAACATGGGGATATACATCATCAAACCCCGATGGTCTCGCCCTCGAGGACTGGTCCTCTGCATCCGGTGCACAACTCCTGCATGATTCCAAGCAACCAGACAGCTTTCGTTCTGGCAGATGGAATACTACCTCCAACCCAGACCTAGCCTTTGCCAACCTGAATGGCCCCTTACCCAGTCGGATTGTCCTGGACCCCTTCCCCAGATCACAACATAGACCATCGCTGATAATTCCAGACAACCCAATACAGCCAATTCCCACCAAACAAGTGAAGAGATGGAACTTCAGAAAGGCCAAGTGGGACCAGTTCACAAAGCTTATGGACTCGGGCACCAATAGTCTCCCCTCTCCATCCTCTCCTAACCCGGATTATGCCTACTCAGCCCTGTGCAAACTCCTGACCCAGGCAGCCAAGAGCACCATCCCACGCGGTTTGTCGACGGCGATACATTCCAACCTGGGACGAAGAGTGCGACACTCACTACAACGAGTTCTTGCAAGCTGAACCTGGTGAAGAGGCAGCCACCAAGGCATCACATCTCACAGACTGTCTAGACCAGAAACGCAGAGAGAGATGGGAGGAGACAGTCACAGGCATTGACTTCACACACTCAAGCAGACAGGCCTGGAAAACTTTCAACCGCCTCACTGGAAGAAGCTCAAGATCATCACAATGCCCAGTGACAGCAAACGCCATTGCTGAGCAGCTCCTTGCGAACGGCCGCTTCAAGAACGCGAATAAAGACCACTCCCGCCTCATCAAACAAGAGACTACCAAGCTGTGGCAAGCCCCGGGAGCAGACGGCCATCTATCTCAGCCATTTTCTCCTGATGAACTCGCCTCTGCTATCAAGCTGCTGAAGAGTGGAAAGGCCCAAGGACCTGACAACATCCCACCCGAGTTCTTGGTACACTGTGGCCCCAAATGCCTTGACTGGCTCCAGGCATTTTACTCCTCCTGCCTCCTACACCAATCCATCCCTAAGATATGGCGGAAGGCAACCGTCATCGCTCTGCCAAAGCCCAACAAACTCACAGACGACCCAAAAAACTACCGACCCATCTCACTCCTTTGCGTCCCATTCAAGCTCCTGGAACGCCTCCTCCTGGCCCGGATGGAACCAGTCGTAGACCCCCAGCTTCCAGAAGAACAAGCAGGCTTCCGCCGTGGTCGCAGCACTGTTCATCAGATCGTAAAGCTCACTGACGACATAGAGGACGGCTTTGAGAAACGCCATAAGACCGGCGTAATCCTGGTGGATCTAACAGCAGCATACGACACAGTATGGCACCAGGGACTCATCCTTAAACTCCTCAGAACTATCCCCGATCGTCAACTAGTGCGGTTTATTGCCAACACCCTAGCCAACCGCATTTTCATCCTCAAGACAAGCGACGGACAATCTAGTCGCCCAAGACGCCTGAGGAACGGAGTCCCCCAGGGTTCAGTACTGGCCCCCATGCTATTCAACATCTACATCAGCGACCTACCTTCAACAACATCACAGAAGTATGGCTACGCTGATGACCTTGCTCTTCTCTTCTCCGAAAGAATAGGTGGCGTTTCGGCTCGAGACCCTTCTCATTAACCTGAACAATTTGGGTAGTGCGAGATTTCATCACTTGTCTGGACACTAACAGCCTCTGAATAACCGAGTTCGGTATTCCGTCAGCGCATGACCAGGTCAAAGGTCACTATGCATAAACATTGCTGGAAAGCAGTGAACCTTAATTTCTTCCAGCTTTGATTCTTCTAAGTAAGAAAATACTGCTTTCAAACTATGAAATAGTATTTATTGTTTCTTTGTTAAAAGCTAAGATTATTTTGTTGTTTTTATGCTTTGGTGAGTGAGCGAGATTGTGGCCGGGGTCAGGCCCGGGGTCTGTTCAGTTGCTGCTGGGCCATCCCCGTCCTCGTCCCCTCCCGGGTGTCTCGTCGCTGTCCGGGGTTGGACGGAGGTGTCGGGCCGGGCTTGCAGCCGGCGAGGGAGGGGGGAAGGCAGAGTTGCTGCAGCGCTTTGTGTATATGGCTGGTGCTCAGCATTTACCGGCGCCAGGGGGGGTTGGCAGCTGGCGGTCCCCGGTCTGTCGGGGAACAAGGTTGGCCTGGAGTTGCCGCTTCTTCTCTGCGCTGGCTGTGGGCCTGGAGCTGCTGGTGTGGTCAGTCCAGGCCTGTCGGTTGGCCTGGCGATAGTTGAGCTGGGGTTGCCGCTTCTTCGCGATGGCTGTGATCGACGACACCAGTGGCCCCAGGTCCACAGCCAGCGCGGAGAAGCACCAGCAACTCTAGCCCAACCCAGCTCCCCGACAGGCCGGGGACCGCCAGGGTCAGCAAAAGCCGAGCACCAGCTATACACAAAGGGCTGCAGCAACTCAGCCTCCTCCCCGCATTAGCTGCAAGCTCGGCCCGACACCTCCGGCCGCCCCAGACAGGGACGAGATGGGAGAGGACGGAGACGTCCCAGCAGCAATTCAACAGACCCGACCCCAACCACGGACGAGCACGACTCGCCAAAGCATAAAGTAATAAAAACAACAAAATAATCTTAGCTTTTAACAAAGGAACAATAAATACCACTAATTCATAGTTTGAAAGCAGTATTTTCTTACCCAGAAGAATCAAAGCTGGAAAAAAACAGAAGAAATGAAGGACCACTGCTTCACTGCTCCACTGCTTTCCAGCAATGTTTATAAAACTGACCTGGGCATGTGCAGTCAGAAGCAGACTTAATACTGAGCTCGCTTTTACCCTGATCTGTGAGAGCACTGGGTTGCCAACTTTCTCACTCCCAAATAAGGGACAAAAGGTCAAAATAAGGGACAAATTCCTGACGGCAATTCGTTGACCAACTCGGCCGTGGCTGGGTGAATGATGAGTTGGCCCAGCTGCTTGACTGCACACAAAGCCGAGCCAGCGGGCCAGCTAAGGAGTTTTGGCCCGGCATCCCATCCAACTCATGAATCGATGATCGGCCATGAGAAGGAGGAGTGGTGGTGTCGGCAGTAAGTAGCGTTGCCAACTTTCTCACTCCCAAATAAGGGACAAAAGGTGGCGTGCCGCGGCGGTATGGGTATGGTGCAGGCCCAGGATGAAGTGATTGAGGGGGCTAGCAGATGGTAACAGCGACCTTTTTCAAAAGAGAGAGAAAAAAACATAAACCCTGAATAGGTAAACAAATCCAATATATGAACCATGCATACATATCTTCAGTGTTATACATGAAATGTAACACTGAATTATAACAAAGCATCATACAAAGCATAATCTGACTACCAGTCAGATCTGACTACCAGTCAGATATGAAATAACACCAAATAACCCTATCTGTATGTGCCTATAGAGTAAACATATAATCACCACAAAAGAGGAAAAAGGGGGGAGGGGTTCACTATATCGACTTTTTCCATGGGTATTTCTTGCTGCTCTTGACTGATTCAAGCAGTCCTTTGTTCTTTTACACAGCCAGAGAGAAGTCCTTACATGACAAGTCACAGTTTACAGATATTTGAAGCCGTGCTGCATCTGTTTCTTGAGTCTGACCAATTAATGGTCATCATAGAGAAGATCCTCTCTACAAAGGCATTTGAGCTTGGCACACTGAGGACAAATGAGACACTCCTGAACGTTGATCAAGTTGGCTTTCCCTATGTTTTGGAAAACTGCCACCCACTTCTCACTGGTGGATTTTGTGGTATCCTGTCTGGCTTTCTGCATTTCCTCCCGACTAGCAGAAAACTCTATTAAGAGTTGGTCCATATTTGTCTGTCATTTTGAGGGCAGCCACCACCTGCTCCAGGTCAGTGAAGGAGAGCTCCTCATAGAGGCCTATCAGTTTCAGTTTCATAATTCATTAAATATTCTGGTGAGAAATCAAACCACTTGTCAATGTATGTAATGATAGTCATAGAACTTCACAAAGTCCTGTTGCTGCTTGGACCTTTGTGCTGGCACTTGTTTGTCCATCAGCTGCTATGTCTGGTATCCAAAAAAGCTGTCGTGTTTCCGCTGAAGCATCTTCATTTTGAACTTTCGGACTTCCTCGTAAACATCTATGATGCAGAACTTTGTTTCCTCCAGCTTTTTTACGAGTTGGTCAAACACACCCCATGTTGTGGAAAAAGCACAGATAAATTTCAGTACCTCCAGTTTTTTCTTAATCCTCAAAAATCTTCTTCAGTGCCACAGGACAGGTCTCAAGGGACCTGAAGTATGACATAAGAGCTGGCCGGCTTTACAGGTTGCATTTGACAGCTGGATGAAGAGAGAGCCATCGTGTGCAAATTGCTATTGAGGGAGTGCAGCGTAGCTTTACAAGGTTAATTCCCGGGATGGCGGGACTGTCATATGCTGAGAGAATGGAGCAGCTGGACTTGTACACTCTGGAGTTTAGAAGGATGAGAAGGGATCTCATTGAAACATATAAGATTGTTAAAGGTTTGGACACGCTAGAGGCAGGAAACATGTTCCCGATGTTGGGGGAGTCCAGAACCAGGGGCCACAGTTTAAGAATAAGGAGTACGCCATTTAGAACGGAGACGAGGAAACACTTTTTCTTACAGAGAGTGGTGAGTCTGTGGAATTCTCTGCCTCAGAGGGCGGTGGAGGCAGGTTCTCTGGATGCTTTCAAGAGAGAGCTGGATAGGGCTCTTAAAAATAGCGGAGTCAGGGGATACGGGGAGAAGGCAGGAACGGGGTACTGATTGGGGATGATCAGCCATGAACACATTGAATGGCAGTGCTGGTTCGAAGGGCCGAATGGCCTACTCCTGCACCTATTGTCTATTGTCAAACATGACATAGAATTTCACGTTACACTGTCAACAAAGGCAAAAAACGAATACAGATCCTCTCTTCGGGAAGCAGATATTGAGAAGTGGCCGTAGACCTTTAGACCAATTGTCTCACTATCCACTGACAGCTAATCACAGGTGTGCTTGCAGGCTTTATGAGCTATGTGAGCTGGGCAATTAGCTTTCAGAGTGCGATTGTTGGCATTGCTCAATAACTGGTAAACTGAGTGGTGTTTTCCAAAGTTTACATTGACATTATCTGCTGCATAAGCTGTGATGTGTCTAATATCCAGTTCATATTTTTCCAGACAGCTCATCAGAACTTGATGTATGCCATTTGCAGTTTCATCTCTGCTTTCATAAAAGGCACTCCATCAGATACAGAGAAATATCTCACGCACACTGGAAACATTTTTCTATCTCCCTTGTTTGAGGCATCGGTGGCAACTGAGAAATACGCGGGCTCACCTTCGGTCACGGACAGATCATCCATAATATTCCGCACAGTCTTTGGTCCTAAAACATTCATTGTAATCATCTCGGCTTTCGTTCTTTCCAAGTGCATCTTCTTCACAACATTTGAGTTATTAAACAAAGCACCGTTGAGCTTAGCAAGTCGCTGCTGTTGTAGCTGAGTCTGTTTAACTGTATGGTACACATACAAGGCTTCACTTGCCGCGATTTTGTCATCATTTTCCGCAGTAGATTTCATGAAGAATGCACGAATATTGCTTGCACCTTTAGCTAGTGTGGCCTTCTGGTGCACTTCTGTGGAAGCATGCTGTGTTAGGTCACTCTCACCTCCATGGCCGAATTCCCAATGGCATAAAGTACAGAAGGTCTTCGTCGAGTCACCGCTGACGGGCTTGACCCACGTCTTTTTTTCTTCCCATTACTTGTTATAGTGGCACAGTCTTTTCTTTTTTGCAGGTTTATCCATATTTGCACATGCCATACCGACCTAACAACACCAGACGTTACTGAAACGTTTTGTTTTGGCAGGAATTGGCAAAATATAGCATACAACTGTTGCGCATAAGCGGGCCTGTGATTGGATGACAGGTGAATCACTCGTGCGTAACGTCAGCAGCACATGCAGGACAGAACACCAGACTCCGGTAAGACCAGAGGTGGGGGTCTGTGCATTTATGTAAATAAAGCATGGTGCACGGACACCACCATCATCGAGAGTCACTGTTCAGCCAACCTAGAGTTCCTCTTGGTTAAATGCAGACCGTTCTATCTGCCCAGAGAGTTTACCTCCACTGTTGTGACTGCAACCTATATTCCTCCTGACTCTAATGCTAAGCTTGCAATGAAAGAACTGAATACTGCCATTAGCAAACAACAGACTAACAACCCCGAGGCAGCCTTCATTGTTGCGGGTGACTTCAATCACTCCAACCTGAAGACTGTACTCCCCAAATTCCACCAACATTGTCTCCTTCTCCACTAGAGAAGACAAGACACTGGACAAAGTCTACACAAATACGGCTGAAGCTTACAAAGTCTTTCCCCTCCCCCACCTTGGTCAGTCTGATCACCTCTCATTGTTCCTGCTCCCGAAGTACTCCCCACTCATCAGACGGGTAAAACCCACAGTGAGACCAGTTAAAGTTTGTTCAGAGGAGGCGGACTCCATGCTTCAGCAGCGTTTTGGAAACACTGACTGGAATGTGTTTGCAGCCCAGGCCACCTTCGACTCCCACATGGACATAGACACTTATACATCCTCTGTTCTGGAGTTTATCAACTCCACCATCAACGGTGTCACCACCCTCAAACGGATTACCACATTCCCGAATCAGAAGCCACGGATGAACAGCGAGGTCAGGCTACTGCTGAAAGCACGGGACACCGCTTTCAGGTCAGGCGATACTCAAGCCACAGTTCATCCAGAGCTAACCTGAAGAGGGGCATCAAGAAGGACAAGCATAGCTACAAGCTTAGGATTGAGGAGCACTTCAACAACAACTCCGACCCCCGACGCATGTGGCAAGGCATCACGGACTTCAGATCCACCAACACCACCCCCACATCCAGCGACTCATCCTTCCTTGAGGAGCTTAACCACTTTTATGGCCGCTTTGACAGGGACAACCAAGAGATGGCCATCAAGACACTCACCCCCTATGACGTGTATCTAGCACTGAGTAGGATTAATGCACATAAGGCTGCTGGCCCTGACGGCATCCCCAGGCGCGTCCTCAGGACCTGCACTGCGCAGCTGACAGACGTCTGGACTGGCATCTTCAATCTGTCACTTGCCCAAGCAATTGTCCCCACGTGCCTTAAAACCACCTCCATCGTGCCGGTGCCAAAACACTCCACTGCGGCGAGCCTCAACAACTTCCGCCCAGTTGTACTTACTCCCATCATCACCAAGTGCTTCGAGAGGCTGGTCCTGGCACACCTCAAAGGCTGCCTGCCTCCCACACTGGACCCCTATCAGTTTGCCTACCGCAAGAATAGGAGTACGGAGGATGCCATCTCAACGGCACTCCACTCCACCCTCGACAACAGAGACACCTACGTGAGAATGCTGTTCATTGACTTTAGCTCAGCATTTAACATCATTATCCCCTCAAAATTGATCGCCAAACTCGGCGACCTGGGCATCAACCCCTCCCTCTGCAACTGGATACTGGACTTCCTGACTAACAGACCACAGTCTGTTAGGTTGGACAACCACACCTCTTCAACCCTCACCCTGAACACCGACGTTCCACAGGGCTGCGTGCTGAGCCCCCTCCTCTACTCCCTCTTCACCTACGACTGCACACCTGTACATGGTTCTAACACCATCATCAAGTATGCAGATGATACAATGGTGATTGGCCTCATCAGCGACAACGATGAGTCGGCCTATAGGGAGGAGGTTCAGCTCCTAGCAGCATGGTGCGCTGACAACAACCTGGCCCTTAACACCAAGAAGACCAAGGAGCTCATTGTGGACTATAGAAGGTCTAGGGGCTGCACGCACACCCCCATCCATATTAATGGGACGGAGGTGGAACGTGTTTCCAGTTTCAGGTTTCTGGGGGTCAACATCTCTGATGACCTCCCTTGGACCCACAATACCTCTACACTGGTCAAGAAGGCTCACTAGCGTCTCTTCTTCCTGAGGAGACTAAAGAAGGTCCATCTGTCTCCTCAGATTCTGGTGAACTTCTACCGCTGCACCATCGAGAGCATCCTTACCAACTGTATCACAGTATGGTATGGCAACTGCTCTGTCTCTGACCGGAAAGCACTGCAGAGGTTGGTGAAAACTGCCCAACACATCACCGGTTCCTCACTCCCCTCCATTGAGTCTGTCCATAGCAAGCGATGTCTGCGAAGAGCACGCAGAATCGTCAAGGACTGGTCTCACCCCAGCCACAGACTGTTTACCCTCCTCCCATCCGGGGGGCGCTACAGGTCCCTCCGTTGCCGGACCAGCAGGTTCAGGAACAGCTTCTTCCCTGCGGCTGTTACAATACTTAACTATGCACCTCGGTGATTGCCAGTCACCCCCCCGGACACTCCTTCCCCCAGTATAATTGCACTACTGATACTGTTTGTACATATATATATTTTACCGTTCATTATCCTAAGTTCGCTCTTCTGGGGAGATGCTAACTGCATTTCGTTGTCTCTGCACTGTACACTGCACAATGACAATTAAAGATTGAATTGAAAAGAAAAATGCAGCACGCATGCTGTTGTATCAGATCTAGGATCTGTCCGTAAGCGTGCCCTCGGGTGATTAGAGAGTACAGTTGTTCCGATTAGAGAGACTTACGATGCTTTGACTTTACGGTATTTCGATTTTACGATGGTGCAAAAGCGATACACATTCAGTAGAAACCATATTTCGTTAGCCTTCCCTCGTGGCAGCGTTGGGCTGGCAAAGCTTTCCTGTTTAATTAAAATTGCTTTCCTGTGGTATATTTAGATTTAAGCCTGCTCTCTGTTGAGCAGATGCACTCGCTCGCCTGAGCTGGCTTGTTAGTATCTAACGCTAGCCTGTGCACTTTCTCTCCTATTTATTTTGATGTAAGGTCGATCGAGTCAGCTGTTTTGTATGCTGAGGCGAGAGAGAGAGAGAGAGCGAAAGCTTGATGTGGATACAGAAGAGGCGAGCTTCAGGACCGAAGAAGAGGCTGGCTTACGGAGAAACTTTGCAGGGAGATAAGAGAACCGTGTTAGTCTTTCTGTGGGAGGAAGC
Source organism: Okamejei kenojei (assembly GCA_035221665.1). Classification (NCBI taxonomy): domain Eukaryota; kingdom Metazoa; phylum Chordata; class Chondrichthyes; order Rajiformes; family Rajidae; genus Okamejei; species Okamejei kenojei. The sequence continues at coordinate 48,078,522 of CM069139.1, forward strand.
GATGAGGGAGGGAAGGGTGGAATCTTGCAGGAGGCGAGATGGACATCGAACGGCAACAGATCTGATGAGCCAGTTGATAAAATCTCAGAGCTGCTATCTGCTGTGACACTTCCCAATGTGTTCACTCCTGCGGGAGCTGGCATTTGGGAGATATAAGGGGCATCAGTGCTCAGGGAAGTAGCAGTTAAATACGGGACAAGGGCGGTCCCGTATGGGACAAACCAATTTAGCCCAAAATAAGGGATGTCCCACCTAATATGGGACAGTTGGCAACCCTAGTCAGCACTGAAAGTCCTCCAAGTATTCTAGACAGTGGAATGAAGGTTCAATATGGTGGATTGTAAGGGTAGTGAATAACTCATCAGTATTATTTTTAGGGCACTGGAACCATTTCTGGGGGAGGTGGGACCAGTACAAACAGGACAGTCTGCATCTGGGCTGGAATGGAACCAATGTCCTTGGGGGAGTGTTTGCTAGTGCTGTCGGGGAGGATTTAAACTAATGTGGCAGGGGGATGGGTACAAGAGAAGAGAGGCATGTGGGTGTAAAATGAGGGTAGAAGCAATAGGGAGCAAGGTGAAAAATTAAAGTGGCAGGCAGACAAAACCAGGGCAAAAATCAAAAAGGGCCACTTTTCAACATAATTGTATAAGGGGTAAGAGCGTTGTAAAAACAAGCCTGAAGGCTTTGTGTCTCAATGCAAGGAGTATTCGTAATAAGGTGGATGAGTTGAACGTGCAGATAGCTATTAATGATTATGATATAGTTGGGATCACGGAGACATGGCTCCAGTGTGACCAAGGCTGGGAGCTGAACATCCAAGGATATTCAATCAGGAGGGATAGAGAGAAAGGAAAAGGAGGTGGGGTAGCGTTGCTGGTTAGAGAGGAGATTAACGCAATGGAAAGGAAGGACATTAGCTTGGAGGATGTGGAATCGGTTTGGGTAGAGCTGCGAAACACTAAGGGGCAGAAAACTCTGGTGGGTGTTGTGTACAGGCCACCTAACAGTAGTAGTGAAGTTGGGGATGGTATCAAACAGGAAATTAGAAATGCGTGCGACAAAGGCAAAACAGTTATAATGGGTGACTTCAATCTACATACAGATTGGGTGAATCAAATTGGCAGGGGTGCTGAGGAAGAGGATTTTTTGGAATGTATGCGGGATAGTTATCTAAATCAACATGTGGAGGAACCAACGAGAGAGCAGGCTATTTTAGACTGGGTATTGAGTAATGAAGAAGGGTTAGTTAGCAGTCTTGTTGTACGTGCCCCCTTGGGCAAGAGTGACCATAATATGGTCAAGTTCTTCATTAGGATGGAGAGTGACATTGTTAATTCAGAAACAATGGTTCTGAACTTAAAGAAAGGTAACTGGGGGTATGAGACGTGAATTGGCCAAGATTGACTGACAATTAATTCTAAAAGGGTTGACGGTGGATATGCAAAGGAAGACATTTAAAGACTGCATGGATGAACTACAAAAATTGTTCATCCCAGTTTGACAAAAGAATAAATCGGGGAAGGCAGTTCATCCGTGGATAACAAGGGAAATCAGGGATAGTATCAAAGCAAAGGAGGATGCGTACAAAGTAGCCAGAAAAAGCAGCATACCAGAGGACTGAGAGGAATTCAGAGACCAGCAGAGGAGGACAAAGGGCTTAATTAGGAAAGGAAAAATAGATTATGAAAGAAAACTGGCAGGGAACATAAAAACTGACTGCAAAGGTTTTTATAGATATGTGAAGAGAACAAGATTAGTTAAAACAAATGAGTTGATCATGGGGAACAAGGATATGGCGGACCAATTGAATAACTATTTTAGTTTCGTCTTCACTAAGGAAGACATAAATAATCTGCCGGAAATAGCAGGGGACCGCGGGTCAAAGGTGGAATTGAGTGAAATCCAGGTTAGTCGGGAAGTGGTGTTGGGTAAATTGAATAGATTAAAGGCCGATAAATCCCCAGGGCCAGATAGGCTGCATCTCAGAATACTTAAGGAAGTAGCTCCGGAAATAGTGGATGCATTAGTGATAATCTTTCAAAACTCTTTAGATTCTGTAGTTCCTGAGGATTGGCGGGTAGCAAACGTAACCCCTCTTTTTAAGAAGGGAGGGAGAGAGAAAACGGGGAATTACAGACCAGTTAGTCTAACATCGGTAGTGGGGAAACTGCTAGAGTCAGTTATTAAAGATGGGAGAGCAGCACATTTCGAAAGTGGTGAAATCATTGGACAAAGTCAGCATGGATTTACGAAAGGTAAATCATGTCTGACGAATCTTGTGGAATTTTTCGAGGATGTAACTAGTAGCGTGGATAGGGGAGAACCAGTGGATGTGGTGTATCTGGATTTCCAGAAGGCTTTCGACATAAGAGATTAGTATACAAACTTAAAGCATATGGCATTGGGGGTTAAGTATTGATGTGGATAGAGAACTGGCTGGCAAACAGGAAGCAAAGAGTAGGAGTAAACGGGTCCTTTTCACAATGGCAGGCAGTGACTAGTGGGGTACCGCAAGGCTCAGTGCTGGGACCCCAGCTATTTACAATATATATTAATGATCTGGATGAGGGAATTGAAGGCAATATCTCCAAGTTTGCGGATGACACTAAGCTGGGGAGCAGTGTTAGCTGTGAGGAGGATGCTAGGAGACTGCAAGGTGACTTGGATAGGCTGGGTGAGTGGGCAAATGTTTGGCAGATGCAGTATAATGTGGATAAATGTGAGGTTATCCACTTTGGTGGCAAAAACAGGAAAGCAGACTATTATCTAAACGATGGCCGATTAGGAAAAGGGGAGATGCAGCGAGACCTGGGTGTCATGGTACACCAGTCTTTGAAAGTAGGCATGCAGGTGCAGCAGGCAGTGAAGAAAGTGAATGGTATGTTAGCTTTCATAGCAAAAGGATTTGAGTATAGGAGCAGAGAGGTTCTACTTCAGTTGTATAGGGTCTTGGTGAGACCACACCTGGAGTATTGCGTACAGTTCTGGTCTCCAAATCTGAGGAAGGACATTATTGCCATAGAGGGAGTGCAGAGAAGGTTCACCAGACTGATTTCTTGGGATGCCAGGACTGTCTTATGAAGAAAGACTGGATAGACTCGGTTCATACTCTCTAGAATATAGCAGATTGAGAGGGGATCATAGAAACTTACAAAATTCTTAAGGGGTTGGACAGGCTAGATGCAGTAAGATTGTTCCCGATGTTGGGGAAGTCCAGGACAAGGGGTCACAGCTTAAGGATAAGGGGGAAATCCTTTAAGACCGAGATGAGAAAGACTTTTTTCACACAGAGAGTGGTGAGTCTCTGGAACTCTCTGCCACAGAGGGTAGTTGAGGCCAGTTCATTGGCTATATTTAAGAGGGAGTTAGATGTGGCCCTTGTGGCTAAGGGGATCAGGGGGTATGGAGAGAAGGCAGGTACGGGATACTGAGTTGGATGATCAGCCATGATCATATTGAATGGCGGTGCAGGCTCGAAGGGCCGAATGGCCTACTCCTGCACCTAATTTCTATGTTTCTATTATCCTCTGGGAGTAGTGAATGTCCCCTCAATATCCTATAGTATGGAGGTAAAGAAAAGTCCCACTGTCCTGGGAGGTAGTGAAGGCCATATGATACTCTGGACCATAGGGATTGTGAGGTGTCCCTCAATACACTAGACCATGAAGGTAATGAAAGGCCTACAATATCCTAGTCCATGGGGTCATGGTCATACAGAATTCACCTACTGCTAAACGTTAAAAACTGCATTCAATACTGAATTCAATTCTTCTGTAAAATCTCCCTGTTTTATACTTAATTCAGTACATCTTGCAATAGAGGCCACCATTCCATTATCTTCTCAATGACTTGCTGTATGTACATGCCAACCTTCAGCACAAGGACTCACGGTTCAATTTGTACTGCAATGTTTTGTAGTCTCACTCTATTTAATTAACAATTTGCTTTTTCATTCTTCTTTCTGAGAAAAAAAGTATAATCTCACATTCCCGTACATTATTCTTCATTTTCCAGTTTACGCACTTACTCAACTATATCTCTTTGCAAGCTTTTTATATCCTCCTCAAAACTTGCTAACCAGCAGCCTTTCTGTCATCAAGAAATTTTGCCAGAGTACATACAGTGCTCTACCCAGAATATATAAGAACCTGAAAACAGTAACGTCCAGGTTTAGGAACAGTTTCTTCCCTACAGCCATTAAGCTATTAAACACAACAACTTCCAAATAAGCTCTGAACGACATTGACTTGGGGGCATTGGTTTTGTCATTTTGCACTATTATTGTTTGTTTTAATGTACACACGCTGAATTTTATTTTGGTTATTATATTGTTTACTGAGTATTATGTTCACATATTCTGTTGTGCTGCTAAAAGGAGGAATTTCATTGTTTTGTCCACAACAGATGACAATTAAACACACTTGACTCTTGAAAACCCAACCACCGATATCCTGGGGCCAGCCAAATTAATATCATGGTTACAAGAACAAGTCAGTGGCTGGATATCCTGCAGGGAGTGACTCACCTCTTTTCCACCATCTCCAAGGCACAAGTATGGTGTAAATCAACACCATCCAGGAAAAGGCACCAGCCTTATTTGGCAACAAACAAATTGCTGGAGGAACTCAGATGGTCAGGCAGCATCTGTGGAGAAATAGTCAGCCGATGTTTCGTGTCAGGACACTGAAGTGTCCATCAGAGTCTGAAGAAGAGTCCTGACCTGAAATGTGGTCTGTTTGCAAAATGCACTGCAGTTACCTGGTCAGATTCTTTGACAGCGCCAAATCCCTGATCTCCAAGGGTAGCAGGTGCATAGGAACAGTGCCACCTGCAGGTTCTTTTTCCAAGACACAGACCAGTTGACTGGTGAATTGTGAGATAGTCATGACTTCTTCATGACTATTGGGATCTAAATCCAGGAACTTTCCAAACTGATTTGTAGATTTTTCTAATCTTCTGTGGTATCACAACCTTGTTAAAAAATACTCGTGTTTCTTACTGAGCTGCAAAAAATATATCAAAGCAAAAGTTAGGATCCTCCAGTCACTTGCAAGGAATGCACAGGCATCAAATTATTTAGTTATTTATCTCAGCCTACTGAGTCCACACTGACCATTGATCATTCACACTGTTCTATGTTATCCCATTTTCAAAACCATTCCTTACACTCTGGGCAAATTACAGAGCCCAATTAACTTGCAAGCCCACACATCTTTGTGATATGAGAGGAAACCAGAGCACCTAGAGAAAGCCCATGCAGTTAAATGGAGAACATTTAACGGTGCAGCCAGTACCCGAGGTCAGGATCAAACCCAGGTCTCTGGCACTATGAGGCAGCAGCTCTACCAGTTACACCACTGGGATGCACAATGTTTGCACCAGTTCCTATCAACCCTGCCAAGCCAACAACCTCAACCAAGGTAACTTTCCACCTTTAGTGATCATCTCCCACCAATATAATCAAGGCACCTTAGATATTTCCCCAACTGCTCCATTCTTGTTGGTACTCCTTGCCCTTCACACCCTCTCATTTCCTTATCACCCACACATCTCCTGAATTTCTCCAGTCTTCCTCAATCTTTGCCTGGCATTGATTTGATCATCTGCCTATCCTCACCTCTCTTCATTTCATCCCTCCTGCAATGTTTGCTTACCATTACCACTAGTTATATCCTTTCCCATTTCCTTTTGCTCCTGAGTGTATTTTCTCCACAGTATTCCACTATTTTGTACATATTTAATTAAAGTTTGAGATTGGCATCTATCAGCCTTGTTGGTAGACATGTTGCCCAGCACCTCTTCAGAATGTTTTCATAATTTGAATATCTTGGCAAATACATCCAAAACCCAATGTTATATCTTTGAAATTTGATCCTGACAAAACCATTCTACCATTGGGTTATCCCAACAAGCCACACATGGCGAAAGCAATCTTAGCGAGCTGCAGCCATATCCCAATGGAGAAGAAGATGGAGGGAGACAGCATCAGACGTTGGATGAAGGGCTCGGAAAGAAGAACCGGGGGGGATGGGGAGGGGGGGTCATACCTTTTGCAGTCTTAAGGTAGGCTGTGAGGCACACTCTGGGGAACAAGGCCTGAAGAGGGCGGTGCAAGGTTTGTGGGACAACCGGATTGGAGGCGACAGCTGCAATTTGCCTTTGTGGCTAGCTGCAGCTGGGGCTGTAAAATAGCGCCCCTTGCATATAGACTCAGTGGACTGTTCTGTATATTCTGATCTAAATAGGATTGTGCTTATGTATGGTTATAGTCTTGCTGAGCTGTATTAAAAAAAAGTATTTCTCTGTACCTTGGTACACATGATAATAAAGAAGCCATTGAACCATTTAATTGAACAAGCTCTGATCTTACATTTCTTTGAAGCATCATAAGTAAATTTGCTTCGAAGATAATCCATTCATTTCAAAAATTTCAGTTGTATCATTTAACTATTTTCAGTTGTATCATTTGTTTTAGAACGTATTCTTGTAAAAATTCTTTCAAATATTTTCAATACTTTGCCTTCTGACGTTTAAATTCATTTGAGAGTATTATCAGCTATCTTTCAAATGCTTGTTAATGGTTTATTCTTCACTACACCATTAATCTTTCTTCTTTTAGCTTTAATCTCTAACTCAAGATGGTGTAAACTATACCAGTAATAAAATGCACACCAGAAGGATTAACAGTTCAACATCTATTTCGAAAAAGTGAGCGACATTCAGTTTGAACTCTCTGAAATGAAAAGATAAAAATTTAGCTCAGCTATTTGAAGATCAGTTTTATTTTCTCTTGTGCGGAACACAAAGGGATGGAGTAACTTTGTTGGTCAGGCAGCTTCTCTGGAGGACATGGATTGGAGGCATTTCAGGTAGGGACCTTGAAACCTTTGATATTTTCAAGAAAGTAATTTTAATATTTTTTTCTCTGATACTCCATTTTATTGGTAGATCTCAATAATGCTGCTTCAGAACGAGTTGCACACCCCATGATGTTTGATACAGCTGGCTTTCTTTAACATTGGGATTAAAGGGTACATGCAATTATAATGGTGAAAATCTCCTGCTTTGTTGCATTAAAAAAAAATGTACTGACTTGTCTAGATAGTTTTCAAAATGATTACTGCTATCATCCCTATATGATATACATTGTATTTTAACAAATAATGATCCACTACACAGGGCGGCACGGTGGTGCTGCGGTCAGTTGCTGCCTTATAGCACCGGAGACCCAGGTACTTACTTGGAATGACATGGATAAATAAGGACAATCAGCATGAATTTAAGAAAAAGCATGGCTGATTAATTGAATACCATGACAAGGCATTAATAAGGAGGGAAGATGAAGGTAAATCATTTGATGTAGTCTACACAGATTGCTGCAAGACCTTTGACAATTCCCTGAAATATAGCGACAAGAAACTACATGCAAGAATCTCTCGTTGACCAAAGCGCTTTACATTGGTGGAGGTACTAACATTATACAACGTTGGTTCATAGATTAAGTACATACATAAATACATACATATAGCCCTCCCTCAGAGGACGTCAAGAAAGGCTTGAGAGTAAAGATGAGTTTTAAGTCTCTTGAGTGAAAGGTGAGATGCCTAAGGAATTAAAAGTATTATATATGTATGAGCGAAGTATAAGAAGTAAAGTAGATGAGCTTGAGGCTCAGTAAGAGGTTGGTAGATATAACTGTGGGAATTACTGAGACGTGGCTGCAGGAGGATCGGGCCTGGGAACTCGGTATTCAGGGTTATACATCCTATAAAAAGGACAGGCAGGTGGGCAGAGGAGGGGGGTAGCTCTGCTGGTGAGGGATGGAATTCAGTCCCTTGCGAGGGAAGATATAGGGACTGACGAGGTAGAGTCACTGTGGATTGAGTTGAGGAATTGTAAAGGCAAGAAGACACTAATTGGTGTTATTTACAGACCCCCAAATAGTAGCCCGGATGTAGGGTGTAAGTTGCAGCAGGAGTTAAAACTGGCATGTAACAAAGGTAATACCACTGTGGTGATGGGGGATTTCAATATGCAGGTAGACTGGGAAAATCAGGTTGGTTCAGGACCCCAAGAAAGAGAGTTTGTAGAGTGCCTCCGAGATGGATTCTCAGAGCAGCTTATAATGGAGCCGACCAGAGAAAAGGCAATTCTGGATTTAGTGTTGTCCAATGAACCGGATGTGATAAGAGGTAAAGGAACCGCTTGGAGGGAGTGATCATAATATGATTAGGTTTAATCTGCAATTTGAGAAGGAGAATGTTAAATCGGAAGTGGCAGTGATGCAGTTGAATAAACGGGACTATGAAGGCATGAGAGGGGAGCTGGCCAAAGTAGACTGGAAAGGGATCCTGGCAGGAATGACGGTGGAACAGCAATGGCAGGAATTTCTGGGCATAATCCGGAAGACGCAGGATCATTTCATTCCAAAAAGGAAGAAAGATTCTAAGGGGAGTAGGAGGCAACTGTGGCTGACAAGGGAAGTTAGGGATAGAATAAAACTAAAAGAAAAGATGTATAACACAGCAAAGAGTAGCCGGAAGCCAGAGGATTGGGATACCTTCAAAGGACAACAGAAGGAAACAAAACGGGCAATATGGGCTGAAAAGATGAAGTACGAGGGGAAGCTGGCCAGGAATATAAAAAAGAACAGTAAAAGCTTCTTTAGATATGTTAAGGGAAAAAGAATAGCAAAGTCAAATATGGGTCCCTTGAAAGCAGACACGGGTGAAATTATTATGGGCAACAAGAAAATGGCAGAAAAGTTGAATAGGTACTTCGGATCTGTCTTCATTAAGGAGGACACAAACAATCTCCCAGATGTACTGGAGGACAGAGGATCTAGGGAGGTAGAGGAACTGAAAGAAATTTTCATTAGGCGAGAAATAGTATTGGGTAGACTAATGGGACTGAAGGATGATAAATCCCCTGGGCCTGATGATTTGCATCCCAGGGTCCTCAGGGAGGTGGCTCTAGAAATAGTGGTGATCATTTTCCAATGTTCAATAGAATCAGGATCAGTTCCTGTGGATTGGAGGATAACTAATGTTATCCCACTTTTCAAGAAAGGATCGAGGGAGAAAACGGAATTACAGACCAGTTAGCCTGACTTCGGTGGTGGGAAAGATGCTGGAGTCAATTATTAAAGAGGTAATAAAGGAGCATTTGGATAGCAGTAAAAGGATTAGTCCAAGTCAACATGGATTTATGACAGGGAAATCATGCTTGACTAATCTTCTGGAATTTTTTGAGGATGTGACAAGAAAAATGGATGAAGGGGTGCCAGTGGATCTAGTGTATCTAGACTTTCAGAAAGCCTTTGATAAGGTCCCGCACGGGAAACTGGTGACTAACATTAGAGCACATGGTATTGTGGGTAGGGTGTTGACATGGATAGGAAATTGGTTGGCAGACCGGAAGCAAAGAGTAGGAATGAACGGGTCCTTTTCAGAATGGCAGGCAGTGGCGAGTAGAGTGCCGCAAGGCTCGGTGTTGGGGCCACAACTGTTTACAATATATATTAATGATTTGGAAGAGGGAATTAGGAGCAACACTAGCAAGTTTGCGGATGACACAAAGCTGGGTGGCAGTGTGAACTGTGAAGAGGATGTTAGGAGGTTGCAGGGAAAACCTGGACAGGTTGAGTGAGTGGGCAGATGCGTGGCAGATGCAGTATAATATAGATAAATGTGAGGTTATCCACTTTGGTGGCAAAAACAAGGGGGCAGATTATTATCTCAATGGGGTTAGGTTAGGTAAGGGGGTGGTACAATGAGACCTGGGTGTCCTTGTACACCGGTCACTGAAAGTTGGCGTGCAGGTACAGTAGGCAGTGAAGAAAGCTAATAGTAAGATTAAACGAGTACTTACCAAGTTTGAAGTTTGATCGTTATTTTATGAGGAGGAACGATGAGGGATTATGTGAAGAAGCCCCGCCTGGCGCATGATCGGCATACTTCAAAGCAGCGGCATGAAAAACACAAAACCAATAGCCGGAATAAGATAGTAAGTCTCAACATAGACTAGAACTACCAGATGATCATTTATTTTATGAGGGTTGGGAGTGGAGGGCACGTAATCCCTCATTGTTCCTCCTCATAAAATAACGATCAAACTTCAAACTTGGTAAGTTCTCGTTTAATCTTACTATTTTACTTCTGAGTCACGTGAGTGACTACGTGAAGATTTTGTAGCTCTGTTTTTTATGTCGTAGATTCATTCCATACGACACTCTGGCTCAATCAACACAGTAGTGAGTAAATAATACATATTATAAACATTTCTTTAGTTTATGTAATAAGTTTTTTCATTATAAAAGAATGATAGTAATAACCCTACTATTGTAGGGGAAGATTTATAACCAAAGATATAAATCGATAATATAAAACAAAGCAACAATCAAAGAGAACCCAACACTGCGTGTCCAACCCTGACACCGTGAGAACAGGTTTCTCGTACTCATAAAAGTTTCTTTTACATCATCCTACGGCCTCTAATTTTTGATCAAGTGGCCCATCCTGTGCCTTTGCCGTGGATGTACCTACCTCCCTGGTGAAGTGATTTTTAACATCTCAATGTCTATTCCTGCTGAGTCCCAAAACCTGCGTTAACCATCTAAATGTAACTATCTAGAACCATCAGTTTGTACTGATACTTTTATGTGTTTTTTTGTGTGTAATAAGTAGCGTTGTCTCACCACCACGGAGACTCTTGGCTACTTCAAGATATTGAGTCAATGCTTAACCGCACACAATTTTTGGTCGACAGGATATGCTTTAAAATTTACCTTGGTTCCAGCTCCTCCTGGTCTGCTTTGTTTGGTTAAGTCATAAACATATAAGGCAATGTTATCTGTAGCCACGTGCATACAGTCTAACATAACATTTGCAACGTTTGCACTCTTTGTGCTGATACTAAAGCCATGAGCATTATTACTTCAAATGTTAACTTCCAAAACAATGATAGAATTGGAGCCCATTGCCTAAGCAAAGTAAGAACTATGCTGACCTCCCAACTTCTATATTTTTACTTTGGGCAGATTTTAATATATATTCCTTTCCCAATCGGGATATTAACGGATGAGACCCGCTAGATTCATGGTCAGCAATTTGTCCTAAATAGGACGATAAAGCATTATGAGCCCTATTAATGGCCCTATCGCTTAGGCGCTGATCAAAATGCAATCCAGCAAGGAACTCCAATATATCTGATATGTTAGCAGCATGATAACATATCTTTGACTGTCTACCAAAGACTTCCAATTTCTTTATATAAACAAAATAGTGTTTTTAATGCTATTTTTCCAAGCTGCAGTTATAACATTCATGGTCCTATCCGACAGTCCAAGCTCTTGTAATGGTCTGGTCAGAACCTGCTGATTAACAAATTCATATGATCATGCCATGGATGAATTTTTCAACAATTTATTGCAGCTATGAATCGTCATAAATGGTTCAATTATTATTCTAAACATCAATAAGAACCATGACTGTGTCTGATTCCGGCCACCAAACCGCCCGTGGCAGTCTTGCTATATTTTCATCAGATATTGCCTAATCAGACAGAATGGGGAACATAAAAGAACATATTCCCCCCCCCCCCAATGTAGTGAGAATGCATCCACAGGTATTGCTCCTGGGTTGGGTTCCCATGAGACGTATTTGGGCAATTAGTGCTTAATCTAGACGCAACAGATCAATGTCAGGTAATCCATACCACTGACAATGTTTTCCAACTTGTGGATTTAATATCCATTTAGTATTGTCTTAAAATTTCCGTGATCTGTTGTCTGCCACAATATTATCTCTCCCTGAGATAGATAGCTGAAAGCCAAATATTCTTAAAGATGCACCAATGCCACATCTGGTTAACCAGATAATCATATGATAATGATCTTACTTGACCCATGTGATTGATATATGCCACAGCTGTGGTATTATCTTCTTGTAATTGGACATGCAAATCTTTCATAGTAGAACAATAAGCTTTTAATCCATAAAAGCTCCGAACAACTCCAAACAATTACTACCAAATGTTTGGAGAAATAAGTTTCTTGGACAATCCATCTGCCACCACCTGGTGTTATTGTCCGTAGCCCCCTAGTTAAGGGACGTATCAGATATTAACCTGATAAGAACAGATATTACACTTATCTAGCCCAAAAAAACCGAGAAGCTATCCACCGTGCGAGAATACCTGCTTTAGTTTGCAATGACTGCTGGCTGCTGAGCTAATATGTTTTTAAGCAGCTTGTGGAACATTCTCAATCCACCACTGTAACTCTGATAAAGCTTCCTTTGGCAATTGCATAGGCCTGTAAAAATGGCTTGCACACTCTTTTAGTGCTTGTGTTTTTGCCCTTTTTAGCTTTTTTGGTAATGCAGTGGACCAACTCTACTACAGAAATAGTGTTACTAATTTACCTAAGCTCCTTCTCGGATGGAGGGATAAGGTTTGTCAACAAGGCAACGACACACATTTGTAATATTGACACTTTGTTTGGTGGTAAATTTACCAAACGTGGTACTGAATCACTCACAAACCCCAAATAGTAAATTGTTGGGGATGGCTGAAGCTTAGTTTTTGTTGGATGGATCAGGACCCTAGTCTTTCTACAGGCTTGTAATTACTGCACTAATGTTTCAGCTGACTCCTGATCATCATTGCCAATTAAAAATGTCATCAAGATAACCATGACCATGTGTCCTTATCAGTGCAAGTGCTGGTTTCAACCATTGTGTGGACAGCCTAGAAGCTGAGCTTAATCCATTAGATAATGCCTTAAATTACCATAACTGACCCATTTAATTAATTTTCAATTACCTGTGAACATGATTATAAATTGGTACTAAATCATACACATCCTTCAAAACTAAAGTAACCAATTACAACTTGTTGATAACTACTGCCTTGCAGTGTTGAAGGTGTCCATTTTGAAATGTTTTATACTGGACAAATGTATTAAAATGTGTGATGTCTAGAATGACTCTTCAACCACCATCTTTCTTCTGCCTGGGGAAATTATTTGAAACAAATTGTTGTGGATGCTTACTCTTGTTTTTCCCCCATTACACTTTCCCTAAATAATTTCTTACCTTTCCTTGATTTGAGATTTTTCAGGTGCAGAAACATAAACTAGGTTTAGGTTAATTCTGTACAGATGGATCAACTCCTTCTACAAATTGTATTGTAGATCCTTACACAGTATCTAATACAAACCGTTCAGCTGTTATGCAATATCATTTATCATAACACACCTGTAATCTACCACCAATCGGAGGTTCAACAAAAGCTTCCTCTGTGATAGAGTAAAAGTTTTGTACTCTCCAAATGCACATGATGGCCTTCTTCCCAACAATATGGGTTAACATAAGGCTGTGCTGGATGAAAATACTTCCTCACCATACACCTGGCTCTGTTTGATCCATATATCAAATCCCCTTCACATTGGACCACCAATTTTGCAAAAGTTTTATGAGGCTGATATCTTTGCCTCTTTATCAATGACTTTGATTTGTTTTAGGCAGGTTCACTCTGTAATAACCAAGATTTTCAACATAGCTTGAACTTTATTGACCTGCAATTCTAAAGTGCAAAATGGTCCGAATGGCAATTTTTCTCTCATACCATTGAGCTCAACATATGAGCTATAAAACCATGCCACTTATCCTTTTTAAATTTTGGTCATTGCACAATCTTTCACTTGCTTCCCATAAGCAGTGATGCCACCCGCAAACTGGAAATTCTTTGGAATTGTATTCCCTGTGCCTCCATACTATTGAAGACATGGGTGCCTTAATCGGATTCACCGTTGGCACCCTAGTAAAGCACAAGTGTTTTCATATAAATCTGCTGTTTCAACCATAACAGCCTCCTGAAGCTGGTGAGAAACCAATTGATGTTGGCCACCATGGTTACCTTCCATGGCCTCACCGCTTCCTTCAGGTATCGTATTTTGTACCCATTAAATACACCTGGATTTATACTTGTGCTGTGGTGGGTACACAACCAAAACACCACTTTTAGGGTCAGTTTCTTTACTGCCCTGGTACTCCTGAGACTTGCTCAAGGAGACTACCTCCAGCCCAATCTGATGTTCATATTCCCACAGTGGTAAAAGCACCATATACTGGTATATGGAAACCCCTCAGGGCCTGCCTGGGAATATTCTGGGTTTTTTAGACCCTTGGTTGAAAAAATAATTTGGAGTATTTCTCCATTTAATTTATTCTGAGCCATAAGGCTTTCTTGTCTGGAGGCCTTTCCTTATTAAAATAATTTAAAACATTTAAAACCATTTAAAAACACGGCCTCTCAGACTTCTTTATTTTCCTTCCCACTGAAGATTCTTCCCATGGCTTTTAGTTTGTGGAGCGACTAAATGCTCCCTACGGTAATTTTTAACGGCCACCAGTATCGGAACCGGCTCCACACTAATCTGCCGTCCCGATTGCTGTGCTTCTACCCGGGACGCATTTTAACCTCCGTTTTTCCTCTGGAGTATTTCCTCTTTTCCTTTCAACTCCTGCTGGCTCTGCACGCCAGCATCACGGAGTTTGAACACGCCCTGGGATGGCGGGATTGTCATATGAGGAAAGATTGAAAAGACTAGGCTTGTATTCACTGGAGTTTAGAAGGATGAGGGGGATCTTATAGAAACATATACAATTATATAAAAGGACTGGATAAACTAGATGCAGGAAAAATGTTCCCAATGTTGGGCGAGTCCAGAACCAGGGGCCAGTCTTAGAATAAAGGGGAGGTCATTTAAGACTGAGGTGAGAAAAAACTTTTTTACCGAGAGAGTTGTGAATTTATGGAATTCCTTGCCACAGAGGACAGTGGAGGCCAAATCACTGGATGGATTTAAGAGAGATTTGGATAGAGCTCTAGGGGCTAGTGGAGTCAAGGGATATGGGGAGAAGGCAGGCACGGGTTATTGATAGCGGACGAGCAGCCTGCTGGCTCGAAGGGCTGAATGGCCTCCTCCTGCACCTATTTTCTATGTTTCTATGAGTCAATGGAGGTAGCAGTTCTGATGGGATGAGGGATGCTGTTCCACAGTCTAGGAGCTGCAACCGCAAAGGCGCGGTCGCCCCTGAGCTTATGCCTAGACTGCGGGATGTTCAGTAACCCCAAGTTGGCTGATCTGAGGGACCTGGAGGTGGTGTGGTGGGTAAGCAGACTTTTGATGTAGGTGGGGGCAAGCCCGTTAAGGGCTTTGTAAACATAAAGAAGAACCAACTGCACAGGGAGCCAGTGGAGAGTGGCCAGAATCGGGGTGATGTGGTCCCTTTTTCGGGTGCCCGTCAGGAGTCTCGCTGCAGCGTTTTGGACCAGTTGCAGGCGGGACAGGGAAGATTGGCTGATGCCAATGTAAAGGGAGTTGCAGTAATTGAGGCAGGAGGGGATAAATGTGTGGATGATCTTTTCGAGGTCATCAAACTGGAGGAATTGTTTTATTTTAGCTATCATCCGAAGCTGGAGGAAGCTAGCTTTTACCATGGCATTGACTTGTTTGTCAAATTTCAATGCTAAGTCAAATATCACGCCAAGGTTTTTGACGTGAGGTTTGAGTAATGGGGTAAGGCTTCCAAGGCTACCTGCTATCATTTTGATTGAGTCCGAGGGGCCGAGACGGATGACCTCAGAAACATAGAAAATAGGTGCAGGCTATGGTGGTAGACCATTCGTCCCTTCGAGCCAGCACCACCATTCAATCTTATCCTTAAACTGTGACCCCTTGTTCTGGACTTCCTAAACATCGGGAACAATCTTCCTGCATCTAGCCTGTCCAACCCCTTAAGAATTTTGTAAATTTCTATAAGATCCCCCCTCAATCTTCTAAATTCTAGCGAGTACAAGCCGAGTCTATCCAGTCTTTCCTCATATGAAAGTCCTGACATCCCAGGAATCAGTCTGGTGAACCTTCTCTGTACCCCCTCTATGGCAAGAATGTCTTTCCTCAGATTTGGAGACCAGATTTGGAGACCAGATTTCAGATTTGGAGACCAGATTTCAGATTTGGAGACTCAGACTCAGACTCTCGTTTAGTTGGAGGATGTTCTGGGCCATCCAACACTTTATATCCTCGAGGCAGTGGATAAGGTTAAGTAGATTTGATCGTTGTTTGGGCTTCAGGGAGAGTTGTGTATCGTCTGCATAGCAATGGAAGGAAATGCTGTGCCTTTGAATGACTTGGCCTAAGGGGAGCATATACAGGGAGAAGAGACTAGCTGGGGAGGAGAAAGAGTTGCCTATGTTAGTAGAGAAACTCCTACCTTTGAGGTAGGAGATGAACCAGCTCAGGGCCGTGCCATCAATACCAACCTCGTACCGGAGATGGTCAATTAGGATGGTGTGGTCGACAGTATCAAATACTGCACTGAGGTCAAGAAGCAGCAGGATTGCACAGTCACCGGAGTCAATGGTGAGAAGTAGGTCATTATGTACCTTCAACAAGGCAGACTTTGTGCTGTGGTGGGCCCTGAAACCTGATTGGAAAGTTTCCAAGATAGTATTTTGGTGAAGGTAAGGCATAAGTTGACTTAAAATTACCTTTTCAAAGGCTTTTGAAAGGAAAGGCAGTTTTGAAATAGGTCTGTAGTTGCTTGGCAAGGTGGGGTCAAGGTTAGGTTTTTATCAGGAGGGGCTGGACCACCACTTGCTTGAAGCAGGTAGGAACAGTGCCAGTGGCCAGAGAACTGTTTGAAGATGGCGAGGATGCTGGGACCGGCTATTGTAATGACATCCTTCAGAAGGGCAGAGGGAACAATGTCGTGGGGGCAGGTAGCTGGTTTCATGGGGGTGACCAGTTTTACAAGGGAGGGTAGAGTAACAGGTTGGAAACAGTCCAATTTTGAAGAACAGACCCATGAGACAGCCAGGTCACAGATGGGAGGGGAAATATTCAATCTGTTGTTCTTAACTTTGCTGGTGAAACAGGTGACGTTTCGGGTTGTGATCCATCTTCAGACTAATGTATTTAAAATTCATGCTGACTGTCCTTTTTAACCGGTAACTGAAGTCTGAAGAAGGGTCCTGACCTGAAATGTCACCTGTTCAGTGTTTTCCACTAAAGTGTACTGGTTAACAGAAGAAGACAGAGAAGAGAGACAACATTGATTAAGTGGCAGAAAGCAACAATCCACAGGAATGTTTGTGACAACAGGCACTACCATATAGTTTCACGATTCAATTCTTAGAATCTTATTGCACATATTAAGGATTAATATTTAAATGTAAGGGGCATGATAAAGTATTTTGCAAATGGGATGTATAGTTGGCAGGAAGGAGGAATGCTCTCAATTTCAATTATTTATTCCTTTAAAAGGTCATTAATCTGTGTCTCCTTCACTGCCAAGAATTCTGAAATATGTCCTTCATTTATCAATATATTCTATGTCTAATTATTCATCAGATCTTTCATATTGCTTTCAACATAAATTTTATGGAAAACTGATATTTAAAATACACATTCAATTAAATAAGAGGAATAAATAGTATAATAAAAATGTATTATTGAAAAGTCTTTCACTTTGTAAATACTGTTTGGCAAAGTGGTTGGGTATCCACTATTTCACCAAAATTCAACATGTCAAGTTATTGTAATAATCTTCATATAAGGTTATGTTAATAAACAGCACGGTGGTGTAGCGGTAGAGATGCTGCTTTACAGCTCTTGCAGCGCCGGAGACCCGGGTTTCATCCTGACTATGGATACTGTCTGTACGGAGTTTGTACCTTCTCCGCGTGACCGCATGGGTTTTCTCCAAGATCTTCGGTTTCCTCCCACACTCCAAAGACGTATAGGTTTGTTGGTAAATTGGCTTGGTGTATGTGTAAGTTGTAGGATAGTGTTGATGTGCAGGGATCGCTGGTTGGTGCGGACGTGGTGGGCCAAAGGGTCTGTTCCGGGCTGTATCTCTAAACTTAAAAAAACTAATATATTTAATGGCGAGGAAATCAGTGTTCTGTTATAATGTAGGAAATCTGACAGAAACTAATGGAAACCATACAAATGCAGTAAAATGCTGAAATCGTATTATTATTAATGACTCTTAATGATGTGCGACATAGACAGTTGTAGCCCACTTTCAAATGTGGTTTTTGGTTGTGGTTTCTGCAGCCAATATAATCTGGTGCAAGTTCAGGAAACAGATTCGCTTTTTCTCCAGAGATGCTGTCTAACCCGCTGAGTTACTCCAGCTTTTTGAATCTATCTTCCCCATCTGTAAAGTCCTTTCAGCAAATTAACCACAAACACCTGTCAAGCAGCTTGGGGTTTTGAATATCCATGCAGTTTGCATCTATTTCATATTTCAAATGGAAATGAGGTATATGGTATTTATCCTGGGGAGTGAAAGGAAATTGGTAAAGCATTGTCAGTCATTTAAGTTAAAAAGGGGACAAAGCAGTCACAAGTACTTCATATCTATGGAAAATAATAAACTTGGTTATCGGTACAAATGACAAGTATCTGTATAACAGTAATTTAATGGATCCAAGATGGAAAGGTATCAGATCTGTACATGGCGACCAAGTTGAATACAAGGCTTGTCCCATTTGCCCGCATTTGGCCCATATCCCTCTAAACCATTCCTGCCCTATCCTATACAGAGGAACCTTCCTCTGATTATAGTCAAAACAATAATCCAAACTTCAAGTCCTTCAGAAGAATATGAGGGAAGATGATTCTGTGTCATATTGAACCACAGAATTAACATCCCCAACTGGTCTTGAACGAGGGTCTCAACTCGAAACGTCACCCATTCCTTCTCTCCAGAGACGCTGCCTGTCCTGCTGAGTTACTCCAACATTTTATGTCTACCTTTGGACTCAAACATTCCTTTCTTTTACTCGGGTCAAGCGAGTCAAGAGTCAAGAAGTTCACAAGTGTTTAGAGCAAGGTTGTTATGGCACCATTCAAGCAATCAATCTCCCACCTACTATTACTGTATTACAAACATTAAGTGTAAGCTATCCTGCGTGTTTCAGTGAACACGTTGAAAGAATACAAACACGAGCATAAGCAAGTATCACCTGCCACATTGTGGCAGGAAAGGTTGTAAATGGTGTAAAGTAATAGAAACATAGAAACATAGAAAATAGGTGCAGGAGCAGGCCATTCGACCCTTCGAGCCTGCACCGCCATTCAATATGATCATGGCTGAACATTCAACTCAGTATCCTGTACCTGCCTTCTCTCCATACCCCCTGATTCTTTCAGCCACAAGGGCCACATCTAACTCCCTCTTAAATATAGCCAATGAACTGGCCTCAACTACCTTCTGTGGCAGAGAATTCCAGAGACTCACCACTCTGTGTGAAAAATGTTTTCCTCATCTCGGTCCTAAAGGAATTCCCCTATATCCTTAAACTGTGACCCCTTGTTCTGGACCTCCCCAACATCGGGAACAATCTTCCTGCATCTAGCCTGTCCAACCCCTTAAGAATTTTGTAAGTTTCTATAAGATCCCCCCTCAATCTTAATGACACAGCCTTTGTTGTGTCTACTGTTGATTAATTTGTAACAATTACATCTTGCATGCCAGCATGTCACAGACATAAGATGAAGACAAATTTGTGTGGACATCCAAATTTGAGAGGAATGGTCCACAGTTGATTGATGGATCAGGCCTCCTGATTAATGGATACAAAGGCCTTGATGAGGTCAAAAATTATCATGTATCCTAGTTAGTGCTGCTTCATCATGAAGCTGGCCGTGGTGAAGATCATGAAGTTTTGTGCCTGTAAATAGATAAAATCGACAATGCAATTCAGGGAGCTGTTCTTCAGCCACCAGTGGAGGATGATTACTATGACTTTGTCCGTAGTAATCTGCAGGGACCGCCTCGTGATTAATTAAGTCCTATTTGTCTCTTTTCTTGAAGAAGGTTGTGATTACTGTATCTCTGACGACCCCACCCATTCATCCCGTACTGACCCACCTTCCATTTACCCTGCACCAAACCCCCCATCCATCCTGTAGTGATCTCCCCATTCATCTTTTACTGATCCCCCATTCATCCTGTACTGATCCCCTTATGCATCCTGTACTGATCCCCTCATGCATCCAGTACTGATCCCCTCATTCATCCCGTACTGATCCCCCATTCATCCTGTAGTGATCCCCATTCATCCTGCACAGACCCTCCGATCCACACTGTTCTGACCCCCCCACCTTCCATCCATCCTGTACTGATCCCCCCCATTCAAGAAGAATGGGGGGAACAGTCTGAAGAAGGGTCTCGACCCGAAACGTTGCCTATTTCCTTAGCTCCATAGATGCTGCCTCACCCGCTGAATTTCTCCAGCATTTTTGTCTGCCCCCATGTATCCTGTACTGATCCCCCCCATTCATCCTGTACTGATCCCCCCCATTCATCCTGTACTGATCCCCCCCCATTCATCCTGTACTGATCCCCCCCATCCATCCCGTACTGATCCCCCATTCTACACCACTGACATCCCCCGTGCTCTCCCCTCACAATTTTACATACTCCAACCAACACGTACTAATTCACCTGCCTCAATCCATCCATTCCGCACCGATTGCCTTCTCATGGTCTTCAGAACGAACATTGACTATGTTTGATAATGGAATGCAATCAAATTTGTTTTAATTCCCAATGTTATTATTTGTTTGACACCTTTAAACATATTACCAAAAGAACATTTGCTGCAGTTATGTCCTTTGGCCATCTCTTGTCAATTAGTGTAATGTTTAACCTGTCAGATGGGTATAGTCGGTTTTAACAGCTATTATCATAAAATGCCTTTAGAAATTTCCTTGCAACCTGAATATTTTGTTATGGATAAATTATGTGGGAAGCCAGAGTGTTTCTGTGCCAATAGCAACAACGACCCATGCTATGGCCATGTCATGGTAATTTTCGGTCCTTCACAGAAAACATGCTTGCACCAATCTGTAGTGTGCCTGGTCCAGGATTTATTGACACAGGTTGATCATTTGCTGAATAATCTAACCACATTTTTGTTTGGAAGTGGAAAGAACTAATAGAAATTGCATTAATTGCAATATGTAAAAAGAGTTGAGATATTGTATTATAATTTTGCTGCATGTCATTGTGTTATATGTCATGTCTTGATTGGTGAATATGTTTAGTTTGTGAGTTATCTGAAGCAGAAATAATATGTGAATGTAGACAAAAGTGCTGGAGAAACTCAGCGGACGCGGCAGCATCTATGGAGCGAAGGAAATAGGCAACGTTTCGGGCCGAAACCCTTGTTCAGACTGATGGGTTTCGGCCTGAAACGTTGCCTATTTCCTTCGCTCCATAGATACTGCTGCACCCGCTGAGTTTCTCCAGCACTTTTGTCTACCTTCGATTTTCCAGCATCTGCAGTTCCTTCTTAATATGTGAATGCTTCATTGCGCATAATTCTGACTGGTAACTACGCACTTCGACCAAGCACATTATCGCACGCGTCATGCAAACTGTCTTAAATGACGACCTAAACTGTCATTTGGCAATCTAAAAAGCTGTCAAGGTTGCCCGGCTGGCAACAAGGAAAAAAAGTTAAGCGAGAGCCCTGATCAGTAATTTGTGCTTAATCAAGAATGTATTTTGAACTGAATGGAGGGTCATAATGACTATTCCCCTAATTGTGGAGGATATTTGGTAGAAGGGATGGGCCTATAGCAACCACAATAGCAGAGCAGGTGGGATATCTGGCTGGAAGTGACAGGAGAAGACCTTACATGTTTTTATATTCCTGTGAAACTAATGCAAAATGATCAGGATCAGAACCACTGTGGTAATATCAAACAGATACAGTGGCTTGCAAAAGTTTTCATACTCCTTGAACTTTTCCACATTTTGTCACATCAAAACAAATGGGAATTGTTGTAAATAGAGGAAATGGGGCAGCACGAGGTTAAAAAAAAGACGTGAGGTAAGATATCAAAGAGCTAGAGCAGGACGTAACAAATAAGAGTCAAAACAGAGGAAAGTGCCATTTTTTTGTTACCAATAGAAGGGAACAGGGGGACTGGAAAGTGAACAGGAACATGTTGTAAAAATCTTGTCTGCTATAATTTGGGGAAAAGCAAGAAGTGCTGCAGGTAGTATCTGTGGAGGGAATGGTCAATATTTTGGATTGGGACCCTTCTACATACATTTAGGGAAGGAGCTTTTACTTAGGGTATTTATAGTAAAATAATACAGACTTTGTCAAAGAATTACGAAATTCCTACAATGTGATTGAAACTTCCTTTTTTTAAAGCAGAATATATTAAAAATAAAACCAAAAGACACAATTCTCTGAAGGACATTCTCGCAAATGGAAGATTATGTTTTTCAAATTGAAAATACAATTAACATTTAAGAACAGGCTGGTTTGGAGCAGACTACTGCTGTGACAGACCTGTTACAAGTCAATAATGACATTAGCATTTGAAAACCGACTAAATAACAAACAACTAACCAGGTATATAACTGCTCATGTGAGCTAATTTTAGAGTCAGAGTTATATTCCAAGAAAACAGAATCCCGAGTCTACCAAGAATGTGCCGACTGCCCATTTGCACTCATCCAATTTAATTCTCTCAGCCTTTCCAACAATTCGCAATGGGTAGCATTTTTACAATTCCTGCCATCAGTAGCGCTCCAGATCAGGTGAGGCAGAAACATAGAAAATAGGTGCAGGGGGAGGCCATTTGGCCCTTTGAGCCTGAACCTCCATTTATTGTGATCATGGCTAATCATCCACAATCAGTAACCCGTGCCTGCCTTCTCCCCATATCCCTTGATTCCGCTAGCCCCTAGAGCTCTATCAAACTCTCTATTATATTCATCCAGTGACATGGCCTCCACTGCCCTCTGTGACAGGGAATTCCACAAATTCACAACTCTCTGGGTGAAAAAGGGTTTTCTCACCTCAGTGGCTTCCCCTTTATTCTAAGACTGTGGCCCCTGGTTCTGGACTCGCCCAACATTGGGAATTTTTTCCCTGCATCTAGCTTGTCCAGTCTTTTTATAATTTTATAATGTGGAGGAAATCCCATTCTGACATCCATTCGTGTGTTTTTTTACAACACGTTGCTGGTCTATTGCATTGCTGGATTTGAAAGTCGGGGCTCAAATTCAAGACTTTCAAAGTCACGGATCACGTTCACGCTAAAACAAAAGGTATGTAGGACGTTTACTTAACATCTTATCTCGTATTAGGTGTAATTTAATTTTAATCTGATGATGCAAAATAAGTTAATTAGGCCTCGATATCAGCAACATGATCATTATCCGTATTGTGTAATTGTCTATCCATGATCACTATTTTCATGCTAAATATCTGACAAAAAACTTCCACAGTACATACAGATTGGATTGTGGCCGCCGCAATGTTAAACATGGCAGCCCCCATGTTGAACATGGCGGTAGGCATGACCGATCTGTATGTATGTCTGTAAAACGGCCCTTTTCCTTGATCACAGCTTTTGAGTTGTCAATACAAAACAATAGGGAACAAGATGCTAATTTCCTAGTATGGAAATGACCATAACTTTTTTTAATACTGAAGATATGAAAGTGAATTAGGTAAATATTAAAGGGTTTTTTTATGCTTTATCTGATGGGATAAATTACAGGCTTGATTTTTTAAATCTCAAAATTTTGTAACATTCCTACATAGGGGTGGTGGAGTGAGGTAATATCACAATATTAATGTATCTCGACCAGCACTTGAATTGCCAAGCCATTCACGCTCGGTCCAAGTGTTGCAAACTGAGATTAGTACGGATGAATACTTGATATTCGACATGGACACGGTGAGTTGAAGAACCTGTTTCACCTGTTGCATTACTACAGCCTCCTACTCATCTATACAGTAGGTACAATTTAGTAAACAGTTAACCCTCACGTCTTTGGGATGTGATAGGAAACCAGGTACCCTGGGGGCAAACATAGGTACAGAGAGAATGTATAAACATAATACCTGCAGTTAGTATTGAACCTGGGTCCCTGGTGTTGTGAGCCAGCAGTTCCACTAGCACCTTGAAAACGTATGAAAGGCAGTGGCCAAATAACATATACAACAAACAGGGATGAGATAATGGTAGACAAAAATGCTGGAGAAACTCAGTGGGTGAGGCAGCATCTATGGAGCGAAGGAAATAGGCAACGTTTCGGGTCGAGAACCTTCTTCAGACTGATGTGAGGATGGGGGGGGGGGGGGGGGGGGGCGGGAAGAAGAAACGAAGAGGCGGAGACAGTGGGCTGAGGGAGAGCTGAGACGGGGAGGAGAAAGCAGGGACTACTTGAAATGAGAGAAGTCAAAGTTCATACCGCTGGGGTGTAAACTGCCCAAGCGAAATATGAGGTGCTGCTCCACAAATTTACGGTCCTCACTCTGGCCATGAGGAGGCCCAGGACAGAAAGGTCGAATTCGGAATAGGAGGGGCAGTTGAAGTGCTGAGCCACCGGGAGATCAGGTAGGTTATTGCGAACAGAGTGGATGTGTTGGGCGAAGCAATCGCCAAGCCTACGCTTGGTCTCACCGATCTAGAGCAGCTGATACCTAGAGCAGCGGATGTAATAGATGAGGTTGGAGGAGGTGCAGGTGAACCTCTACCGCACCTGGAAAGACTGCTTGGGTCTTTGCATGGAGTCAAGGGGGGAGGTAAAATGACAAGTGTAGCATTTCCTGCGGTTGCAAGGGAAAGTGCCAGGAGAGGGGGTGGTTTGGGTGGGAAGGGACAAATTGACCAGGGAGTCACGGAGGGAGTGGTCTCTGCGGAAAACAGACAGGGGAGGAGATGGGAAGATGTGGCCAGTGGTGGGATCCCGTTGGAGGTGGCGAAAATGTCGGAGGATTATTTGTTGTATGTGACGGCTGGTTGGGTGGAAGGTGAGGACAAGGGGGACTCTGCCCTTGTTACAAGTGGGGGGATGGTGAGTGAGAGCAGAGTTACGGGATATAGAAGAGACCCTGGTGAGAGTCTCATCGATAGTAGAAGAGGGGAACCCCCATTCCCTATTCACTCTGATGCCTTGGTGTGGAACACCTCATCCTGGGTGCAGATGCGGTGTAGACGGAGGAATTGGGAGTAGGGCATGGAGTCCTTACAGGAAACAGGGTGGGAAGAAGTGTAGTCCAGATAGCCATGGGAGTCAGTGGGTTTATAGTGGATGTCGGCCAGTAGTCTATCACCTGCGATGGAGATAGTGAGGTCTACAATGGTAGGGAAATGTCGGAAATGGTCCAGGTGTATTTGAGTGCCTGATGGAAGTTAGTGGTGAAATAGATGAAGTCAGTGAGTTGTGTGTGGGTGCAAGAGGTAGCACCAATGCAGTCGTCGATATAGCAGAGGTAGCGTTTGGGGATAGGGTCCTGGTACTCCTCGAACAAAGATTGTGTGACGTACCATACAAAGAGGCAGGAATAGCTAGGGCCCATGCGTGTGCCCATAGCTACGCCTTGTATTTTAGGAAATGGGAGATAATGATCAGATTGATACTCTAATGGTGTTAGACACAAGGAACTGCAGATGTTGGTTTACAAAAAATACACTCAATGGGTCAGGCAGCAGTGTAATGTTTCGGGTCAAGATCAGTCTGAAGAAGGGTACCAATGTGAAACGTCGCTTATCCATACAATAGAACTTTATCCCAGGAGGGAAATTAATTTAATCCATGTTCTCCAGAGATGTTGCCGGACTCACTGAGTTACTCCAGCACATTGTGACCCATACTGACCTTTCCGTCCTGGGCCTCGTTCACTGTCAGTGTGAGGCCCAACACAAATTGGAGGAATAGCACCTCATATTTTGCTTGAGCAGTTTACAACCCAGCAGTTTAAATATTGATTTATCTAACGTCAGGTAACCCTTGCTTTCCCTCTGCCATACTAGTTCTCCGACTAGTTTCACTGTCGTCATGATTAATATTACTGTTTGTATGCCTCGTTGTCACCGTCCCCTCAGCCAAAAATGAACCATTCTACATTTCCTTGATCAACATCTGCTTTGATCTGTCCTTTTCACACAAATTAATTTTGCACCCTTGCATATCTTCAGGTTTCCTCTCCCCTGACTCTCAGTCTGAAGAAGGGTCTCGACCCGAAACGTCACCCATTCCTTCTCTCCAGAGATGCTGCCTGTCCCGCTGTTACTCCAGCGGTGACACAGGTGTCGACTGGGTGCTAAATATCGAGTCAACGCTTCTCACCTTTGAATGATACAACGGGAGATTTGACATGAACCTCGGTTTCACATTTAGACCAGGCATCTGTTGCCAACGAATTGGAATGATAAACATCTGACTCTGGCCACCATGGAACAGCTTGAACTTCTTCAAACAGAATGACTTCCATTGTGAGTTGAATAGACACTAACGTTAAGCCGGACTGCTGATCGTTACAAATTATTGATCTTTTATTTGTGTTTCCACTGCAGAGACGCGGTGAGAAAATCATCTTTGCGAAGTCATCGCTAATTTTCCCCACTCGGACTGCAGTTAAATGGAAAGAAAGTTTGGGGTTAAGAGTCGGTGGAGATCTAATCGGATTTGTCACCGTTGGGGGAAAAAAAGGGCACCCGGCGGTAGCGATACAAATTGCACATCGATGCGCAGCGGCCTCTCGGCGCAGCACTCGGCCGGCGCCGCGCGTTCCAAGATCCAGGTCACGCGCGCACGTTACGGCGAGCGAGCGAGCGCTCGTCCCCGCTTCTTCCTGTGTTGAGTTAAACGACTCGGGATCGACCAATGAGAGGCGAGGTGTTGGCGTGCGGGTTCTGCTCCCTTATGACGTGTGCGCGCGCGGCCGGCCCCGGGAGGGGGGGGGGGGGGGGGGGGGGGAGGAGAGAGAGAGAGATATAATCGAGCGAGTGGAGGAAGCGGCGGCAGCAGCGGCATCAGCAGCTGGAGTTCAACGGGCCACGGAGAAGGAAGCGCTGGTTTGTTTTTGCCACGGAGCCGGTAAGACAGGCATTGGCGATGCGGACAGAGATGACTAGCGGACAGGACCATCCCTTTACCCCGCGGCACTTGAAACTTGGCCGGCGAGTAACGTACGCCGCCCGCCCGCCCGCCAGCCAGGTGTTGGGGGACTCAGTTGGCGCGACTTGTTCCGCGTTTGGGACGGGTGGTTGCCGCGCACATTGTCGGCCTGTGGCGGGCGGCAACGGTTATCGCCGCTCTCCCCACTTCCCCTACCCGCTGTTGATCCGCCCGGCGGCGGATGACGAGTAAGTTTGCTGGGGAAGTTTGTTTGCCCCTGAGCGGAAGACCGGTGCCGGTGGCTCTGAGCGCCGGTTGTGTGTTGTATCTATTTTCTATCACTCTCTCGCACACATCTTCAAACGCATATTCTCCCTCCTATCTGACAGTACAACCGTCCGACGAGGGGATGCCGCTCCTCCACCGCAAGCCATTCGTCAGACGAAAGCCGCCGGCCGACCTGAAGCCTGACGAAGAAGTTTTCTATTGCAGGACCACCGGCGAAATCTTCCGGAGCTACGAGTGAGTCGCCCGGTGGCTGAACCAAAGATGCTGGGAATGATCATCAGTAGGAGAAGGGTTGGGGTGCGACGGGGAGGGGGGTGTTACAGGCACAGCCCTGCTAGCCCTTCAGACGGGCGCACTTATCATTTTTGTTTAAAATCGCCAAATTATGATTCGAAACCAACGTTAACGGCACGGGATTTGGTGAGCGCTCTTCTTCCCTCGTCCCATTCCTCCTTCCCCACTCCCCAAGCCTCTCCAAAACCCGTGGCGGCTTGTCAAGTGCTAATAAACTCGTGTCGATTGTGAGTAGGCCTTGTGCCGTCGGATCATGTAAATGTATTATACCGTGATGGCTGTGTAAAAAAAAAACATACATCCACTCCCCGGTCTTTCTCAACGGATTTGCGCCAATTCGAACGTGGTTTAGTTCTCTTTTATTCTCGGGTTTAGATGTGCCAAGTTAGGGCTTTTTTTCATCGTTTATTCCGGAGGGATAATTTGAGTTTCTGGGCGGCATGTGGAGAGCGTGGGTTGTTTAGCTGGCTTATCCGAATTGTCTCTTTTGTATCAGTACTCGTTAATGGGCCTATTTTGGAGAACCGAAGCTCTCTGTTCGGATCAGTGTTAGAAGTTATTTTCGCAGTATCGTTTTATGATGTCCCTTTTTAAATCGTGGCCTCTATTTGACTCAAGTGTTGGATTCTGTTATTTCTGAGATATTCAAAAGATTAAAGGCTAGTTGTAGTGATCATCAAGTAGTGGCTAAAAGGATGACTTGATATTTCAAAAGCATGGGGATAACTGCACAGTCATGTGGTCACTAATAAATTATTTGATTTCGCAACCATCCAGTTTGTGTAGAAATGGTATTTTTAATTAAGCAATTTTGATGTTTTAAACAAAATTGGATCCGGTTTGAAATTGGGTGGCACAGTGAGTGGCTCCTTGTGCTTGTTCTATGAATCACTAAAATGTCCCTCTGCATCATTTTCTTTCCCAATCCAAATATCCTTTGATTCATATAATATTTAAAAAATAATAATAACCTAGGTATTTAAATACTTTGTACCAAGTTTTCATGGGTCTCCCAAGTAGAGAATGCCAAAAATTCAATACCTTTCTTGTCTGTTCTGAATATTTATCTCTTGTTGTATGTTCTCTATGGTTCTGGACCACCCCAGCCAGGAGAAACGACAACTTCCTTTCCAAGTCTGACGAATCGCCTTTCATTCCTCTAACCTCAGTGCTTACACAAGAAATCTGCCATCTCAAGAATCTCTCTGATGATCCATAGTTGCCCTTTCTCTGGAACAAATAAACTCGCCCTTGGATGTATAGACCAGACCTGCAGAGTTTCAGATATCTTTTGAGGGCTGTATATAAAAGGACTAAGAGTCTTCTGTTCTTGTACTCAAACCTCTTGCAATATAGCCCAATGTGCCATTTGTCTTAATTACTTGCAGTACCTGTATGTTCAACCAGTATTATTCCTATAGGGATGCCCAGATCCACCAGAAGGTTTTTATTTTCACACTTATAAAATACCCTGGTGTTAATTGCTTTCTACTAAAGTGGGTGGCATCTAAATTTTCAGCATTATATTTTATGTCACTTCCTTGCCTATGAAACAAGATCCTCTTAAAGCATCTTGCTTGCAGACTGTACCTCTAGTTGACGTTTATCTTAGTCATAGTGTGGAAACAGGGCCTTTGGCCCATCTCGCCCACACCGCCAACAATGTCCCAGCTACACTAGTCCCACTTGTCTGCGCTTGGTCCATATTCCTCCAAACCTGTCCTATTCATGTAGCTGTCTAACTGTTTCTTAAACGATGGGATAGTCCCAGCCTCAACTACCTCCTCTGGCAGCTTGTTCCATACACCCACCACCTTTTGTGTGAAAAGGTTACCCCTTTGATTCCTATTAGATCTTTTCCCCTTCACTTTGAACTTATGCCCTCTGGTCCTCGATTTCCCCTACTCTGAGCAAAAGACTTTGTGCATCCACCTGATCTATTCCTCTCATGATTTTGTATACCTGTATAAGATCTCCACTCATCCTCCTGCGCCCCATGGAATAGAAACCCAGCCTACTCAACCTTTCCCTGTAGCTCACACCCTCTAGTCCTGGCAAAATCTTGTAAATCTTTTCTGAATCCTTTCAAGCTTGACAATATCTTTCCTACGACATGGTGCCCAGAACTCAACACAATATTCTAAATGCGGTCTCACCAATGTCTTATACAACTGCAACATGACCTCCTAACTTCTATACTCAATAGAGGGTACACAAAATGCTGGAGAAACTCAGCGGGTGCAGCAGCATCTATGGAGCGAAGGAGGTAGGCAACATTTCGGGCCAAAACCCTTATGCACCTGCACTCCTAGATCCCTCTGCTCTACAACACTACCCAGAGGCCTACCATTTACCATCTTCTGCATACCTTGCACTACATTCTGAATAGTGGCCAGGACACATTCCAGAGGCACCCTATTGCGCCCAACAGCATCTCACCTGAAAATAGTGCATTTATTCCTATTTGGATGACCATGGTGATAAACTGCAAATTTTAGTGGTAAGGCAGAGCTGGAAAGACTATCACATTTGAACTTGTCATCGTACGGCAGATGTAGTTATGGGTTGAGAGAAGGTGGGATATTATAAAACAAATGTGTCCATTAACCAATCGTCTGTCCATGCCAGTATATGACCTCCAAATCAATGTGCTCTAAAGCACTGCTCAACAACCTCTTGTGCAGTGCTTTCTTCGACTATTTTCCTGCCAGTCCGAACACCATATTAACTGGTTCACCCTCAACTACTCTGTTAATTGCAATCTCAAAGTAAAAGGGCCAACGGATTTCCCTTTATTAAGCTCATGTTGACTCTACCATTTCAATTTTTATTTTCTAAGTAGCCTGTTACTACTTTTTGACTTAAGATTCCAACAATTTTTCTCCTATTGATGTCATGTTAACTTGTCAACAATTCTCAATATTTGCCTCCTTATCTGTCAAAATCATTCTCAAGTCAGTTGACTTTTGATAGATGATAACTAGTGAATCCACTTTCACCAAAGCCATCCCTTTAAACACCAGGAAATGTGTTCATGAGCTGGGTTTTGGCAAAAAGCAAAGTGCTGGTGGAATTCAGCAGACCAAGCAGTAAGTGTAGAGGGAATGGACAAACTGTGGAAGAGCAAACCAGAATATTCCACATGAACTGATCCTTTAGGATGCTGACTGGGTCTGGTGGCATCACAGTTGTACATATGTTATGTGCAGGATTAGGCCGTTTGGCCCATCAAGTCTACTCTGCCATTCAATCGTGCGTGACTAATCTAACTTTTCTTCTCAACCCCATTGTCCTGCCTTCTCTCTATCACCCCTGACACCTCTTCAACTCAAGAATCTGTCAATCTGTGCCTCGAGGCATGAGGCAACTGATCCCTTGGTTTGAGAGATTGTTTGGTTGAGATGGGGTGGTGGGAAGAAAGGGTAAGCAAAATTGAATACATTCATTTTCTACCTACATACGATTTAATTATTTTTTTCTTTTCGCAGTGACTTTTTCGAAAGAACCATACTTTGCAACAGTCTAGTATGGAGCTGTGCTATTACAGGAAAGCCAGGGCTGACTTACCAGGAAGCAGTTGAGTCGGAGGCCAAGGCCAGGCAGAATCTTCAGAATTTCCCGGAGCCACTGGTGGTGCCCATCCTTTACTTAACATCACTTAGTTGCTGTTCACGACTCCATGAACTATGTGATGATCTGTACATGTATACTCAGGATCGATATTTTGCTGGAGAGATAGTGGAAGTAACCAGTCTTAATGGTCTCAGGTATTGACTTAAGTTAAAATGTAGACACGTTAGAAGAGGATTTTTTTTTTGTTTTCTTCCACCCCATAACATTGGTGCCCTTGATTTATTTGTACTTTAACATTCTCCATAATGCTGGGTTTTTTTCATGTAAAAATGCAAGTCATAAATGCAAAGTGCAGTATCGCAAGTTCATTTACGTTTCCTATTTTGCATGCCCTGTTTCCAATGTGTTACTTCCCATGCTATGATCCCATGGAGGGTACTTGTCATCAACGCATTGATCAATTAATGGAGACAAGGAATTGCAGATGCTGGAATCTTGAATAAAATGCAAATTGCTGAAGGAACTCAGAGTAGGGCAGCATTTGTGGAGAGAATAAGTGGGAGGCTTTTTGTGTCGGCATCATTCTGATGATGGGTCCACACACAATGTTGCTCATCCATTGTTAAAAGTTGCTCCCGAACCTGAATTAATTCTAGAACTTTTGATTTTGATCTTTGAATAATAATTTCATTTAAATGTGACAACCTCTCTCTATCCAGTGCACACTAATTCCTCCCACTATTTCTCTTCATCCCACCACCCACATCCACCATGTCCCTTTGCACATATCTCCCCCTCTGGCTTTAACTTTCACTCCTATTATCTTATGTTTCCTTTTCATATAAAGCTTTCGTCTACCCTTCTGTTACCACCCCCCCCCCCCCCCCCCCCCCGCCCTTACCTATGGCTTGTGTAGGGAGGAATTACAGGTGCTGCTGTACACAGAAAATAGACAAAAAATGCTATAGTAACTCGGTGGGCCAAGCAGCTTCTCTGGAGTGAAGGAATGGGTGATGTTTCAGGTCTTTGAAAAGGGGTCTTGACTCAAAACATCACCCATCTCTCCAGAGATGCTGCCTGAACTGCTGTTACTCCAGCATTTTGTTGTCCACCTATCACTTGCCAGGCTTTGTCCCGCCTTTACTTCTTTTCCAGCTCCTTCCTACTACAATTAGTCTGATGAAGGGAGGCAAACCAAAACATCATCTATTAATGTCCTCCACAGGTAACTGAGTTACTCCAGCACTTTGTTTTACTTCTTCAAAAAATGGTTTATGTCTTGCCTTACATTTAACTTGCCACGGAGAACACTAAATCAAAGTAGTCCGCTTCATGTCACATTGCAAGGACCAAATGCCTCACACAACTTAGTTGCTGCATTGAAATTATATTATTTAAGTAAATTATCACAGTAAAAGCCTTGAGACTTATATGTGTTTTTTCTATTTTCAATTAGAAGTATTCACTTTATTATATACAGTTGATCCCAGAAATAAAATAGCTTCTGGGGTTAATATAAGATGGTTTCACATGTTCTCAGATATTTGGATTTTTTTTTTCCCTTTTTTCAAGGGAGGAAGCAATGGTCCATTAATGTTCAGTTTACAATAGAAGTATATCAATAAAATGGAAGGTGAAAAATGTGCTCTGAAATCATGCCATAAATACAGATGTTGAAATTAGTGATTATATTCTCCACAGTAAATGGCAACAATTTTCAGGTTTCAGTGCTTTTTTTATAAACCCATTCCAATGGAAGTTAAAGATTTGGGAGTTGGGAATGTGTTTGACCACATATACAATAATTTCATATTGTAATGACAATTATATGATGGAAGATACAAGAAGCACCTGCATTTTGATGTTGAGATTGTAGTGTTTGTTTTTTTGAAAATTTGTTTTTTGAGCACGATGCGAGTTTACCCAAGAGCTCTCCCGAGTTTCAAACTCCTGGTACTTCCATCACGAGTTTTTTTTACTCTTGAACATTTTTCAGTGTTGAAAAAACTTCACGAGTTATCTGCCGTTAGCATTACGAGCCGCTACGAGACATCCACGAGTTCCGACGTAACATCTACGTACTTACCACGAGTTTGATTTTTTTTAAATAAACTCTGGAGAGCTTTTGGGTAAACTCGCTTTGTGGGACTGGGGCTTAATTCTACATGCAGAATGTAGTTGTTTGAATGTTAAAAAAAAATGCTTTGATATTTTCTTGCTTTAATTAAAATGGGGCAAGGACATTTTCTTTAAAAACCAAATGCCGCAATATAATAGCATTTTTGGATTCAAAAACATGTGGAATGCAAAATGTTTTGAAGGGATTCAAAACAAATAAGCCCTTGTAAAATTTAGCTTTCATCAACAGTTTCTATTTTACACTTGGACTAATTTTGTTTTGATAGGCAAACATGTAAGGTTTTGGAAGTTCTGACTCCACCAATACTAAATGGGACTGCTAATGGTCACATAAGCAACAGAGCTGAAGATGTAGTGATTGTCATCAGTGATGAAAGTGACAATGAGGAACGATCCAAAAGTTGTCCAGCTTCTGTGCCAATTGGGTAAATGTTTACATTACACGTTGATGAACCATGTATTTTTATGCTATTTTGTTAGCACTGCTAGGTCATGGTTAAGATACTTGACAAGCATCATAAAGTGAAAGATGATTAGAACAATTATTGACCTAGCTCCTTGTGTGGAAAAGGGAATAGTTTAGATATACACCAAATGCTGGAGTAACTATTGCGGATAAAGGTTTTAAAGAAGGAACTGCAGATGCTGGAGAATCGAGGGTACACAAAAAGCTGGAGAAACTCAGCGGGTGCAGCAGCATCTAAGGAGCGAAGGAGATAGGCGACGTTTCGGGTCGAGACCCTTCTTCAGACTGGTCAGGGATCAGGGAAACGAGAGATATAGACGGTGATGTGGAGAGATAAGGAACAATGAGTGAAAGATATGCAAAAAAGTATCGGTGATAAAGGGAACAAGCCATTGTAAGCTGTTTGTGGTGTGAAAATGAGAAGCTGGTGCGACTGGGGTGGGGGAGGGAGATAGAGATAGAGGGAATGCCAGGGCCCGAGGGCTGAGGGAGAGGTGGGAAGGGGAGGAGACAGCAAGGGTTAACAGAATTGAGAAAATTCAATATTCAAGCCCAAAGGATGCAGACTCCCCAAGCGGAATATGAGGTGCTGTTCCTCCAGCTTGCGGTGTTGCTCACTCTGGCCGTGGAGGAGGCCCAGGACCGAGAGGTCGGATGTGGAATGGGAGGGGGAGTTGAAGTGCTGAGCCACTGGGAGGTCGGGTTGGTTATTGCGGATAAAGGTTTGGGTTGGAACCCTCTTCAAGCTGGGAGAGAGATGGGGCAGGGTAGAGCATGAACATAGGCAAGGGAATTATATGATGGGCAGATTGCTGGATAAAGGCCAGAGAGATAGTGACAGGTGTGAGCTAGGGAAGATAAAGAGTTGCTTATTGTTAAACTCAAAGATAGAAAAGTTGCAAATTGTGTATCCATTTTAAATTGTACAAGTGGAGGGGTAGGGAAGAAACCCCTTGCAGAGTCTGCCTGGTTTCAGGGGATGGGGGGTTAGGGAGGGGGAGGGGATGGAGGGAAAGAAAGTGGTGAGTTTTGGGGAGAGAAAGAGGGTATGTGTGATACTTAAAATTGGGAAATTCAATATTCGTACTGTTGGCTTGTATGAGCTGCTGTTCCTCCAGTTTTTGTGTGGCCTCAGTGGAGGAGGCCCAGGACCGAAATATCAGTATAGAATTCAAAATAGCATGTCTTTGAGTATTCGTACCAACAATGCTAGTCAATTAAAATTTCAGTTTTCAATGTCTTTTAAATGCAAATGTGTAATGTTCCAATACATTGAGCTCAAGAAATCCATGTCGATGCTTACTTTGTACAGTCTTAATTCCATTCTCGTTGATTGTTCTGAAAATACTAAAAATTCTAAATCTCCATGAATAGAGGCCGTTTTGTTGGGAAATTGATCCAATGCATAGTGTTCCTCTGATTTTAGAAATAGTAGAACTAGCTCAAAAACTGAAAGATCCCTTTTCTTCAATTTGGCAACAATTTTCAAAGTTAAAATTAATCTGCAGACTGATTTCAATCAACTTTATTTGTGGGCAAAATCATGATGCATTAACAGAATCTTAAAATTGTAGCAGATTATACTAAATCAGTCACATGATGGCAACTTGCCTGATGTAATTTCTACAAATGAAATAACGATAGCATAGATGCTGCTGTTGCAGAGCTTCATTGACCTGGGTTTGATCCTGACTGAATGTGCTGTCTTTGTTGTGTTTGCATGTTCTTCTTGTCAATACATGTATTCTTCCAGATGCTCTAATTTCCTCCCAAATTCCAAAGTTGTATTGGTTGGTAGGTTAATGTTCATGTGTGGCAGTAGAACTGAGGGGAGATGTAGTGGGCATGTGTGAGAATAGTTTGTAGGGAATTAAATGGGACTGGGAATGTTGTGACACCTGGCACAATGGGATGAAAAGTCTACAATGTCATAAGAAGATATAAAACAGCACTAAGTAAACAATTATTTGTACAAATTTTATATTTTACTATGAATAAGGAAAAGTGTATTAATCTGCAGTATTTCCTGTGTGGAGGCGGGGAATTATACAATTTTAATTGGAAACATGGTTTCTTCTGTGTTGTAATATGTTAGTGGGCATCCTGTTGTGGGATGTTGATGGAAAATAACAGTTTCTCTTTGGATGCTTTGTGGCACTTATCAAGGATCAAGTGCAGTAAAATCAATTACAATGAAATACTCTCTGGTTTGACCTGTTCACTGGTATAACCATAAGGTTTGGATAGAATATGAGTTGGGATAACCTTTTCAGATTTCTTTTTGAAATCCACACTCAAATCCAGAAAAGCTAGTTTTAATAATGGTGAACATTGGAACTTTTGCTGCTGTGTAAATATCATGCCTTAAGTTTAGCTCAAGATTCAAGGTTTGTTTGTTGTCATGTACCAATTAAGGAACCGTGAAATTCAGATTACCATACAGTCATACCAATAAAGAGCAACAAGGCACCCAAATAAAATTTTAACATGGAACATCTACCACAGCGACTCCCACATTCCTCACTGGTGATGGAAGGCAAAAGTTCAATCATCTTCCCTTTGTTCTCCCGCGGTCGGAGCAGTCGAACCTTCCTTTGTCAGGCCGATCAAGTTCCCGCATTGGGGGGGGGGGGGGGATCTCAGCTGCCTGTGCCGGGCGATCGGACTCTCAAGCCAAGGCTTGTCGAACCTCCTGCGCCTTGGAGCTTCCCAATGTTGGTCGGTGGGGGCGCTGCGAGATGGCTGCCCTGCCAGCAGCGTGTTCATTATTTCTACTTTTTTGTTTTTTAGTTTGTCCAAATGTTTGTTTTGGTGTCTCTCAGTGTGTCTTGTGTGGGGGATGGTGATGGGGGGGGGGGGGGGGGAGGAGGGAACTGCTTTCGGTCTCCTCCTCCACGGAGAGGTGACCTTTTCCATGTCGTCTCCCTTGCGGCCTTACACCATGGATCGGAGCGGCCTTTCCCGGAGTTGGAACCAGAGTTTCAGCAGCGGACGCAGCGTGGACTTTTCATCGCGGAGCAGGTGTACCCTTGCCGGGTTCCCGAAGCCGCTGTCTGCGGAGCTTCTAGCCGCGGGCGTGGCGTCTGGAGCCTGAGATCCCTTGTTGGGGATCCCTGGAAAAGAGCTCCGACCGCTGGCTTATACCATCCTGAAGCCGCGGTCTGATGAGCTAGCCGTCGGCGTGGACTTGCCATCTAGAGCGGGATCCTTTGTCGGGGATAGCCAGAGAAGAGCTGCGGCCTACAACGTCCTGAAGCCGCGGTCTCCGGTAAGAAAATGCCGATTCAGGACCTCCAAGCTGCGAAGTGTGTTCGACCATCCCGACGAGAGGGCCTGTACATCCGGCCGTCTAGCGGCGACTGCGGAGGTTTATGGCCCCGACCACGGGTGAACAAGGAGGAGGATTGACTGAACTTTGTGCCTTCCACCACAGGGTGGATGTTTGTGTTAAATCGTATTGTGTGTTTTTTTTTTTTAATTGTACCGCTGCTGGCAAATTCATTTCACAGCACCTTTTGGGCGTATGTGACGAATAAAACTGACTATTGACATCGGTCTCTTCCCGAGACTGTGAGCTCCGTGATGTTGAAATCCGCAGGCTGCAGTTGGAGCGTCGATCCCAAGCAGGGGATCGCATACTCCGATAGTAAGCCCACGGCCCCGCGGCAGGGCCCAAAGTTAGTCTCGAGCAGACCTCACCCCTACCCCCACATAAAACAAACAATAGAACACCAAAACATACTCTTTAACACACACTTAAAATAACAATACGGAAGAAAGGACAGACAGACTGTTGGCGAGGCAGCCGTTGCTGGCACCACCCAGTAGCTTTGACCCATTTGACGTTCTGTAAACAGAGTAATTAAAATCAATGGAATATACTGTGTATTTAGCATAAAAATACCGATTTATATTTCACTAAAATGGCTGCCACTCTGTTCACGCTGAAATGATTATGAAGGTTGTGAAGTTGAGCATCTATTAAATGAGAACAATCAAATATTGTTTAAATGTGATTGTAATTTTTTTTGCAGGAATAAAAAGGGCAAGATTGATATGACTTTATTTAAGTACAAGGTGAAACCACTTAAAACGGAAGGAAATGAAATCATAATTAAAGCTTCCCAGATGAAGTGAGTATTCAAGATGAATTGTTTTCCTGGAAGGTGAAAGGGGAAGGTGTGGAATAGTGGCGCAACGGTAGATTTGCTGCCTTGCAGCGCCAGAGGCCCAGGTTTGATCTTGACTACAGGTGCTGTCTGTATGGAGTTTGTATGTTCTCTCTGTGATTGCCTGGCTTTTCTCCAGGCACTCCGGTTTCCTCCCACATTCCAAAGATGTGTAGGTTAATTGACTTCCGTAATATCTAGCGTGCAGAGTGCAAAACTGGAATAACATGGACCTAGTGTACGGGTGATCATTGGTCATTGCTGACTCGCTAAACTAAAATTAAAATCCAGTGTAATATTGAAATATTTGCTGGAAGTTGTCATTTGCTGGAAATCATAACATTATTTCTTTAGAGCCTC
The DNA here is from genome assembly GCA_035221665.1 of Okamejei kenojei. NCBI lineage: Eukaryota > Metazoa > Chordata > Chondrichthyes > Rajiformes > Rajidae > Okamejei > Okamejei kenojei. The sequence goes on from CM069139.1 coordinate 48,116,771, forward strand.
AATTGGGACTTTACGAGTGACCAGGGCTGGCAAGTCAATATTCCAGGTTATTCAGATTCCAGGTTAATGGGATACCGTTATTACTCGGGCAAGGTATCAGTTTAATGGTGAGTGGAGCAATGGATGCAGTAGAATTTGATGAAAATAAAAAATAGCAAAGGATCAAAGATATGGGTGAGAGGTTTTTTATAGACCCCAAAGTGTTCTTCTACTATAAGGCCACGTATACATGAGGAAATATCACAAATGTGTAAAGGGCCCGTCCCACTTGGCGTTGTTTTGGCGACTGCCGGTGTCATATCAGTTTCGCCAAAAGATTTTGAACATTTCAAAATCCAGCGGTGACAAAAAAAATGTTACGACGCTTGAAAAAACACCGCGCATCATACATCATCACGCCGCAAATCGGTGACCTGATACATCAATCAATGGTACCAGCAGTCGCCGAAAAAAATCGCCAAATAGGACAGGTCCTTAAGCATGTACTGCCATTATTGTGGATAAAATCAACTTGCATGCTGATTAGACTAAATAAACCTGCATGGCTAGCATTTATTGCACGGGGACTAGGATACAAAAACAGATGCAATGCTAAGTCTATTAGTCAAATGAGTAACAAAGCGGTATCCAGATTTTGTGTATGCAAAGTTAACACACAAATGCAGTAAATAATTAATAAATAAAATGTGATTTTGCACTTTGTTGGGGGTTGGAGTTTAAAAATAGTATTTGCCTGGTAAAATGTAAAAATTGTCCCTAGTGGGCGTAGGATAGTGTTAATGTGGGTGGATCGCTGGTCGACGTGGACCCGGTGGGCCAAAGGGCCTGGTTCCGCGCTGTATCTCTAAACTAAACTGTTGTATTTGTTGGTAAGGAATCACCTGGAGTACCATGTACAGTTTTGGTCTTTAAGGATATCAAGTATTGCAGGGAATCCAGAATTCTAATTCCAAAAATGTAAGGGATGACATGAACAGTTTTCATTTAAAAAAAAGTAGATATGTTTCAATCGGATCAATTTTCATTACTTTACACTTAAAATAAAGTCTAATGTCTGGAATTTTATATCTCAGAGGGTCGTGAAGTTCGGATCACTGGAAGTATCTAAATGAGGTATTTGCAAGATTATTAAATAGAAATATGCAACTCTCCCAGATGAGTTAATAAGCTGTGATCACATTGGAACGTGCTTGGAGTGGTGGTGGGGAAGGCGCACAGGTGCGGGTGCAGGCGGTCTGCACGACTCTTTTTTGTTGTGAGGTACAAATATGAAATTTTATATTTGTGTAGCTGTAACTTGTGTTTTCATTCCTCTTAACAGTCGCAAGAAAAATCAATATTCCCGAGAGAAGTTAAAGCTATTTCTCAAACAACATTGTGAGATACGACACGGCCTGCTTAAAGTTAAGGTAAGAATTATCTTCTGACAATGTGCTGGATGATAATTCATTTTTGAGGGGATATTTATTGTATTAATGTTATCATTAGAAGATGAGTGAAAGCTTTGTACTTAATCCTTCTAAAGGCTGTCTTTATAATCTGCTTTCATATTCTCTTAGTATATTCCTTGAAATGACAACAAATATGCTGCATGAGATCTTGAAGGAAATACTGCATGCCCAGAAAACGTCATTTTCTTTGCAGTTTCTGTCCACTCAAATGATCATATTTACTAAATAAATCTCTATTCTGGACTAACAAAACATAGTATAGGATTTGAAGTTGGTTAATACTGCTTTAATCTGGAAGATGAAAAAAACCTGCAGTGTGACAGGTGCTTTGAGTGACATTCATTTTCACTTTGCTGTCAATTTTGGATTTTTTGCTTTTCATTCCATGATTCTCAGATTCCTTTTTGAACTACCACTAGAGGGCGTAGGAGTTTTATCTTTGTAAATGGTAGATAAGAAATGTTTAATTTTATGATTTCAAAATGGATGCTAGAAAAATAATTAGAAAAATAATAATTTGGAAGTTTAATTGTAGGAATAGGGTATTGTGAGTTATTGCTTTATCACCATCAGCTGCACCCAAGGTCCTTAAATTCTGGACTAATTTGAAATCACAACAGCAGGTCATACAGCAAAGAGATCGGGAGGGTTAAAAGGGTTATTACCTCATGGTGGTTGATCTTCCATTAGAACACTGTTTATTCCTATTTGTGAACAAATGAATGACAACATTCATATGCAATGTATTACTTGAAAGTTGGAGAAATCAATTTGATTAATATATCAATTAAATGCTTGTGTTTAATTGAGGGAGTAACATTATCAGTGTTCTAGTTATTTTCTTTTGTGGGTGCATTTAATTCCAACGTGTTCACTTTTTTTCAGTCTACAATAGTGGATAAATACAAGCTTTCAGAACAGAACTTTTCATACTTGTTCCCGGATGATGTGTCATCATTTACTTTGAGTTCTAATAAAGGGCGAGGAAGGATTCCTAAGAACTGCTCTTCATTCACACATGTAAGTATCATGTCATCTAGCCATGACAACAGGCAAAACTGCAAAACCTTCTGGCTTCTAAATAATTGAACTAAGCTGTGAAGGATCACAATTTTGACTAAATTTACCAAGTATTTTTGGTTTATGGCATCCAATTTTGTAATTTCCAGCTGTTTCATGGGAATTTGGTATGAAGTGTAGCAAGTAGCTTTAAAAATCCAAATAGTTTAGATTTAATTCAAAATATCAGGACTTTATTCCAAATCTGTTGATACTTGAATTTCACCAAACCTGTTTTTTTTAAATTAATCTTGCAATAATTGTTTTTATTTTTTAGTTGTGGTCAAATGTTTCCATCATGCTTGATTAAATTGTATTCATAGTTTAGTGAGTATAAATTTAAGATTTCTTCATTATTTTTGAAGTTAATTCACCGAGTACTGGAGGCTGATGTTTGATAGCTTGTTTCTAATGTCTCCCCTGAAAAGATATTTGCAAACTACAAAAGGAGAAGGAATTATAGATGCTAAAATCTTAAGCAAAAACAGTACTGGAGTACTCGGTGGATTAGGCAATGGCTGTGGAGGAAATGGGCAAATAACATTTCTGATTGAGGCCCTTCTGTGGACACAAGTCGTCTGTCAATTTCCTTTTCAATGTTACCTGGCTCTTTTTGAGTTCCTCCAGCACAAGATTCCTTCTGTCTTCAGGCTACTGGAAAAGTGGTAGGAGTGGGACAAACCTGGTGAGTGATAGATTTATACTGGTGAGAGGGGTGGGATGATTGGCAGGTGGGCAGAGTAAGTGTCAAAGTCTAGAAAAGACTCCCTCTTTTTAAGAAGGGAGGGAGAGAGAAAACGGGGAATTACAGACCAGTTAGTCTAACATCGGTAGTGGGGAAACTGCTAGAGTCAGTTATTAAAGATGGGATAGCAGCACATTTGGAAAGTGGTGAAATCATTGGACAAGGTCAGCATGGATTTACAAAAGGTAAAGCATGTCTGACGAATCTTGAATTTTTCGAGGATGTAACTAGGTAAGGGAGAGAACATGGATGTGGATATCTGGAGAAGAACTGAAAGGTACGGGTATTGGGGGTTCAGTATTGTGTGGATAGATAAGGTGGCAAAAAATGAGTAATGGAGTGACATGGGGAGTTTCGCTGTGAGGGATGGTGGAAGGTGAAAGGTGTGTGTGGGATGGAGGGAGATGACAAAAGCAGTGGGCCCGATTGGTAACCAGTCATTGGCTCAGGAAGAACCCATGAAAAAAGCGCAGGGTCGCATGGAGTATTGCGTGTCATGCTTCAAAGGACATTATTGCCATAGGGGAAAACAGAGAGGTTCACCAGACTGAAAACAGGACTTAGAAACCAATAGCCGAAGTAAGATTCAGTAACAAGAGTGAGCTTTTTTCATACAGAAGAGAAGGCTATAACTGAATTTCCAGATGATCATTTAGATGACAGAAAGCACTTTTAAAAGGGAGAGGGATTTGAGGGCCAGGCGCATGGGGTGTCATGCTTCAAAGAGCGGCGTGAGGGCACGTAAATCCATTAGATTATGAGGGTTGTGGAGCTCATCGTAACTCCTCAAAAAAATAAAGATCAAACTTCGAACGGGTAAGTTCTCGTTTAATCTTACTATTTTACTTCGGAGTCACGTGAGTGACTACGTGAAGATTTTGAAGCTCTGTGATTTTCATGCCGTAGATTCATTCCATACAACACACTGCTTCAGTTGATACAGTAGTGAGTAAATAATATTATTGAACATTGCTTGAATTATTCAATAACTATGTTAATAATAATAACAATGAAAGTAATAACCCCTCTATCCCAGGGGAAAATTACAACAATGATTTCAAACAAAGCAAACAAATTGAACAGAACATAACATAGCATGTGCAACCCTGGCACTGTGAGAACAGGTTTATCATAAATCTAGAAAGTTACTTCTTTAGACCGTCCTGCGGCCTCTAGAATTTGGTCGAGCGGCATGTGTTGCGCCTTTGCCGCAGACATTGATGCCGCTCTTGTAGAGTTGAGATTTAACACATGAGTGTGAACTTCACCTAAATACAGAACCTGTTTTAACCATCTAGAATAGTTTGCACTGTCACTTTTTATTTATTTATTTAAATATGAATGATGAGCATTGGTGTCTCACAATCTCGGAGACTCTTAATTACTTTAATATATTGAGTCAGATGCTTACCACACACAATGTTTGGGCGACAGGGTATGCTTTAAAGATTACCTTGGTTCTAGCCTTCCCTTGTATGTGTTTATCAGTTGTGTGTGTGTGTGTGTCTGTATGCATCTCTAAAAATTGTCTGGGGTACATCTACAGTTAAATTGTATCTCAAATGAATAATTAGCTATTGTAGGTTATATATTGTATATTGTGTTACATATTACATTACTATTGATACATTATCATTATTGTTATAAGCAATGTTATTAATAATGGTGATAATAATAATAATTATTAATTAATTATTAAATATGGAAGAAGGGTTTAGGGAGAAGGGGTGAGATTAAATAAGTCATTCTTCTTCTCACTCCTTTTCGAGCTTGTAAAGAAAAAGTGTTGGACATTTAAATTTTTCATACTTTTCATTGCTTTGCAAATATTGCCTGGAATGTCCAATTGTTTGACTATTTTGATTTTGGGGTTATTTATTCCTATTTATGTCTTGTTTGGAACAAATAAAATAAACTAAACAGTGATATGAACATTGGAGTCTCCAATTTCAAGTAATACTCCTCTTGGCCCCGCACCCCTGTTTCTCGCACCATTTCCCACCACTCTAGTTGCCCAGTTTCTTTACCCTCGTCCATACATTCATTTCTCATACCAGGGTCCCATGTTTCCCTTTTTATCCTCTTTCCATTCCCTCCACAGATGTTGCCTGGCCTGCTGAGTTTGTCCAGCACTCTTTTGCTGACTAATAAACTATATCTACCTGAAATTCCTTCATTGCATTCTATCTACTACCACCTTGCATGCTCAGTTAATATAAAACTATCCCTTTTGCAGACTAGTTCAACTTTTCCCTCTATTTAATTAGCAAGATTGGATGCTTTGCATATTTATGTCTTTATTAATATAGCTTACCTGCACAAATCTTTCTCCAATTGCCTAAACTAATTTTGTGGTCAAATATGTCCGATAGTGAAATTTACCAAAATTATTTTTTCACTTTTAATAGCAAATTGTCTTCCCCGTTAGTTGGATTACATCTAATTGTATTATTTGGTTAGGAAGCAGGACAGCCAAATCGATAGCTTCAAAATGGTTGGATGTAACTGACGTAAGAATACCATAATTTGTGAAATTACTCCCAATATGATTTTTTTTTTTAAATGCTCCTATTCCCATCTCTTGGAGTTGCCTTTACATTTGACATTGACGCCTATGTAAGGTGACGATACTTCAGTTTGAGCCATCGTTTTTATGTTCTAATGAGCTATTCCTAAGCAAACATTTTATTCTTGCATGATATTTGTTTGCTTGAAAAATTGAATGTTAGTGTTTGGAATTGAGTACGAAGAATTGCAAGGTGCATGTTTTTCTCCCCTTCATCTTATTGTGGCAATCCTCCACTCTTTTGTTTGAACAACAATGAAGACAAAATCAATTTTCTTGAAAGAAATAATGAATATCCGGTTAGGCATTATGTGTACAGATAGAATGAAATTACCATTGCCATCGGAACCAGAAAGAGTTTAGATCCAGGGAAAGGGATCAGAGATTAATTGTTAGAGGAATTAAAGCAATGTGATGTGTATTAAAAATTGTGTTAAAGTGAAAACAGTATCATTTTAATTATTGCACATCCAGATACTTGTAAGATGGCTAGTTGGAAGATGGGAGAATGTTTATCAAGTTTACTTAGGATTTCATTGTAACAACATAGAATGCTGAAGGCTAAAATTGGTGTGGAAGTGGAACAGAGAATTTAATTGACACATAACGAGAAACTGAAGTAATTCTGCAAAATGACTGCCCAAGCTGTTTTCCATTGTAAAGACAACCATGTCATGTGCAATAAATACTTGTACTAATGTGTGGGGCTCTGGATTGTGAAGATAATTTTGCCAGCCAAGTATAATGAAATGACAGCTAAACAAGTTATTTTTGTTTCCTAGTCACAGTCTGATTGTGCAACTGATGGGGAGGACTCATCAAGGTACAAAGATAAATCTGCACGGGAAATTGAGAAGATGCGCAAGCAAAAAGAAGAAATGAAAGCACTAGGTATTCTTGTTTAATTTGGATCCTAAAGAGCCGTCAGTGGCTCACTTCCAAGCTTCCTATTGCTGCCAGATTGTGATAGGAAAATGGATGAAACTCTGAGTTTATTTTTGTGTTGCATTTAATTTTGCCTTTTCAGTAGGGTTAGAAGATGTCTCAAGTGTAGGTAATCATGATTGATGAGCTTTGAAGACTATCCTAGTTGCTAAGTATTCATCTTTTGGTAAGCATATGGAATTGGAGATCAAACTAGAGGTTAGGTTTTCCAGCAGTAAGTGAGTTAAATGGTTTTAATGATATTGTCATTCAGTTGATGAGATTTTGATAGATATATGTTGATACTTCATCTGAATGAAATAAGAATGGCACAATGCCTATGTCTTTCACCGTAGTTAAATGACCCTAAACGTTAATTGAATTAAATTGAATAAATGTAATTAGCCAAATATGTATACGTACAAGGAATTTGCCTTGGTGCTTTGCTCGCAAGTAACAACATGATATACAGTAGACGATTAAAAGTAAAACATTATTTAAACATGTGAAGAATGAAATAAAATACCAGAGCACAAGGAGGCTACAGACTTTTGGCTGTTGAGCAGAGCCACTGCTCCTGGGGAAAAAAGCTGTTTTTATGTCTGGCTGTGGCAGCTTTGACAGTCTGGAGTCGCCTTCCAGAGGGAAGTGCTTCATAGAGTTTGTGGCCAGGGTGAGAGGGGTCAGAGATGATCGTGCCCACTCTCTTCCTGGCCCTTGCCGTGCACAGTTTGTCGATGGGAGGAAGGTTGCAGCCAACAACCTTCTCAATTGATCGAATGATGTGCTGCAGCCTCTGGATGTCATGCTTTGTGGCTGAGCCAAACCAGATGATGATGGAGAAGGTGAAGAACAGACTCTATGATGGCAGAGTAAAACTGGGCCATCATTGCCTTTAGCAGATTGTGTTTTCTCAGCTGCCGCAAGAAGTACATCCACTGTTGGGCCTTTTTGACTGTGGAGTTGATGGTGGCCTCCCATTTAAGGTCCCTGGAGACGATAGAGTCCCTTAAATGACTCCACTGAGTCTGAAGAAGGGTCTCGACCCGAAACGTTCCCTATTTCCTTCGCACCATAGATGCTGCCTCACCTACTGAGTTTCTCCAGAATTTTTGTCTACCACAGATATGACTGGTGTTGTTGATGGGGAGGGGAGGGAGAGCTCTCCTACAGTCTACAATCAATTTCACCGTCTTAAGGGCATTGAGCTCCACGTTGTTACGAAGGCTCCAGGATGCCAGCTGTGTCACTTCCTGTCTGTAGGCAGATTCCTCCCCATCGTGGATCAGTCCAATCAGGGTTGTGTCGTCTACAAACTTGAGAAAATGGACAGAGGAGTCTATGGAGGTGCAGTCGTTGGTGTAGAGAGTAAAGGAGAGGGGAGAGTATGCAGCCTTGCGGTGCTCCTATGCTGAATGTCAGCGGGTCCGAATGTGCTTTCCCAGCCTCGCATGCTGCTTCCTGTCTGTCAGGAAGTTGGTGATCCACTGACAGAGAGGGGTTCAGGCACAGTCAACTGGGAGTGTTTGGAGTGTAGTAGCTCTGGCACAATGGTATTGAAAATAGAGCTAAAATCCACAAACAGAATCCTTGCACAGGTGCCCTGGCGGTCTAGTGCAGACCTAAGTTGACTGCGTCATCCACTGATCTATTGGCCCGTGTGCAAACTGCAGGGTGTCTAGCAGGGGGTTTGTGATATTTTTCAGGTAGGCCAGCACAAGTCTTTCAAGGGTCTTTGTGATTACAGAGGTCAGTGCGACACGCCTATAGTCATTAAGTAATCCTTGGCTTTTTGGGTATGGGAACAATAGTGGAGACTTTAAAGGAGGTAGGAACAGTGCAGGTTTGCAGGGACTGATTGGAAAATGTCTGTGTGGACTGGTGCTAGTTGTTCAGCACAGTGCTTGAGGGTAGAGGGGGAAACATTGGAGATTTACGGCTTTTTTTGTCTCCTGACTAGATTTTCCTCCACCTCCATTGCTATTGTTAGTGATGGAGAAATGGCCTGACTGATGGTGGGGGTGGGTAATGGATGAGGGCCCAGTTTTTGCAGACAAGAGTCAAGCTGTAATTGGGTGTGAAGTGGTGATTGGGGAGAAGTGCAGAGATATTAGTGTCTGCAAAAAGTGGCATCTAGCCACTTTAAAATTAATGTGGACAAGAGAAGCAATTAAACTGAAAAAAAATATGAATCGGTTAAAGCCAATAGCATTGGACACTGAGACGAAAGCTTTTGTCAAACTGAAAACTGACGATGCATATTTCATGCTTTCATCATCTGTCATCAACAGTGGTACCCAGAAACATTTTTCTAAAGTTAATTGTTGTTGGTGTACTTAAGAACCTTTGAAAGTGTGGGAGGGGAGGAATCTGGTGTGTAAAGTAAGTGAGGGCATTCAGGCTTGAAGATGGAAAATGATGAATTCCTAAAATCTGCCAATATTATTGTCAAAGATTTGATTTGATTTGATTTTATTGCTTGTCATTCGAACCTCAGAGAGGCTCGAACGAAACTCCGTTTCTACAAGCCATACAAACAAACAAACAGAACAATTCATAGAAAAACATGCAAACAATTAAATTCACACAAACATCCATCACAGTGGATCCCTCCTCACTGTGATGGAAGGCAAAGTTCTTCTCTCTCCCCCGCACCATCTCTCTCCCGATGTCGAAGCCCCAGGCGGGCGGTGTTAAGTCCCATGTCCATTGAGGCCGCGCGGGGTGATGTACGGCCCCGCTCCAGGCCCAAAGTCACAAAGTTGGAGCCCCGGCGGGTGCTGGAAGATGTTGTTTAACTTGCTTTTTCAAAGTAATTTCTAAAATATTTCTGTTTTTCTGAAAGCCAAAAGGAGGAAAGAGGAGGAATTGGCAAACGAGTTAAAGAAAAAACAGGAGATTTTGGAAGCTAGGAAGAAAGAGAAGGAAGATAAAGAAAAGAAAAGGGAAGAAATAAAGAAAATATTGGAACAAGAGAAATTGAAGAAGAAAGAAGAAAAGGAACGCTTAAAATTGGAGAAAGAGAGGGTAATGAATAAAACTGTTAGCTAAAATATAGGCAACAAATCTCTTAATGGTGGGTTCATTAATATTATGACTTGATTTTCAGTTGCCAACATATGTCCTGTTACTACAAGGCCATGTATATTGCTTAACTTTCCATTTAAAAAAAAAAAAAAAGTCATGCCCATTCTTTGTTTTCCCCCCTCCTCTCCCACATATACCCAAGTACTATATTGTCACTAAATTTGTTTCAGACAGAGGAAATTGAGTCCAGGGTCAATTTAATTACCTTAAATGAACTGATTGTATGTGGGTGTTTTGCAGAAGTATTGTCATTAAAAATGTAATTCTGTTTATATGTAATCATTGGCCAAGACTTTTTAGGTCTGTTGCGATTAAGATAATTTGTCTTAACTGGAACAGGAAAGGGAGAAACTGCGAGAAGAAAAGAGAAAGTATGCTGAATATCTAAAGGAATGGAATAAACCCCGTGAAGATATGGAATGTGATGACTTGAAGGTGCCTGTGTAGTTTTCAAACTTTCCGTAATTTCTCTGAATAACTTCCTGAAATTCACATGCTTCCAACAGCCATTTGAAAGATATGATAATGCATGTGATTTTTGAGGCCGTCCACATGATCGTGCTGTTTTACTTTCTTCAGTCACTTCAAATTAAGTTTGTTCTGGGTAATCGTACCATGCTGTCGGGAATTGTCTCAACTGTCTTGTCACATGTTTTTCTACTGCAGTGTTCTTCCTCTATCATGATTTTCTCATATCTTTATTCTAAATTAGATCTAGTAACAGCATTTACACCATTTATTTTTAAATCTATTGCGATCATTGAATTCTCTGACTACATTGCCATTTCATTCTTTATTTTATTTGTGCTTCTGTCATTGCCCTCTTCAAATTATTATCCTTTGAAGGAAGCACTCGAAAATACCTGTTCAGTCATTCTTATTGCCATTGATAAATTGTTCCTCTGAATCTTTGCTGTTTATGTACAGGAATCCAGGATTTTACTCAAGTAATAATGAAGGAATAATATGTCCAGGTCAAGGCGTGCGAGTGGCGGCATTCCCATGGACTTCTTGATCTTGTCCTGAGTCACGGAGATTTTGGAATGTGATTTAAAAATTATGGTGATTTGCTGCACCTTATAGTTTATGAACACACACTGTGTAGAATTGGCTGAGGGAGGAAGGACAACCTAAGGGGAGGGTTTTTTGTTCGCATTTGGAATAGAACTATATAATTAGGGACGAAACATGCCTTTGTTAAGGACAGATTACGTCTTACTAACTTGATAGTTTGTTCTGAGTATGTGTTGGATGGTAAGGCAGTGGATGTGGTCTACATGGCCTTTAAAGTATTTGACAAGGGATGGGATCCACAGTAACTTGATTGTCTAAATGTAACATCAAGTTTGCAGATGACACAAAGCTGGATGGCAGTGTGGGCTGCGAGGATGATGCTATGAGGCTGCAGGGTGACTTGGATAGGTTGGATGAGTGGGCAGATGCAGTATAATGTGGATAAATGTAGGGTTATCCACTTTGGTGGCAAGAACAAGAAGGAAGGTTATTATCTGAATGGTGTCAGATTAGGAAAAAAGGGGGAATGACACGTTGGCCTGGCTCGCCTCAACAGAGCTCCAGGTCTAAAAGACACATAGAAACATAGAAATTGGGTGCAGGAGTAGGCCATTCAGCCCTTCGAGCCTGCACCGCCATTCAATATGATCATGGCTGATCATCCAACTCAGTATCCCACACGACAGAAGAAGGAAAATCGGAGGTGCAATGAGATTTTGGGTGTCCTTGTACATCAATCACTAAAAATAAGCATGCAGGTACAGCAGGCAGTGAAGAAAGCAAATAGCATGTTGGCCTTCATAGCAAGAGGATTTGAGTATAGAAGCAAGGATGTCCTACTGCAGTTATACAGGGCCCTGGTGAGACCACACCTGTGTGCAGTTTTGGTCTCCTAATTTGAGGAAGGACATTTCTGCCATTTAGGGGGTGCAATGTAGGTCCACCAGGTTAATTCCCAGGATGGAGGGGCTGACATATGATTAAATGATGTATTGACTGGGTTTGTATTCACTAGAATTTAGAAGGATGAGAGGGGATCTTATAGAAACATATAAAATTCTTATGGGATTGGACAGGCTAGATGCAGGAAAAATGCTCCCAATGTTGTCGGAGTCCAGAACCAGGGGTCACAGTGTAAGATTCAGGGCCATTTCGGACTGAGATGAGGAAAAAAGTTTTCACCCATATAGTTGTGAATCTGTGGAATTCTCTGCCACAAGGCAGTGGAGGCCAATTCACTGGATGTTTTCAAGAGTTAGATATAGCTCTTGGTGCTAAGGAATCAAGGGATTTGGGGAGAAAGCAGGAACGGTGTACTGATTTTGGATGATCAGCCATAATCATATTGGGTAGTGTATTGACATGAAAATGCCGATGGATTGATAAATTTGCAGATGCAAAATTTGTTGGAATCAAGGAAAGTGAAGAAGATTGAAAGGATACATATGATATGGATCAATTGCAGATATGGAGATGGCAGATGGTGTTTAATCTGGGCAAGTGTGGGGTGTTGCACTTTGGGAATTCAAATGTAAGAGGAAAGTATACGGGTAATGGCAGGACCCCCACCATCACTGATTCTTGGGTTCCAACAGTAGCAAAGTAATTAGAGTTAGAATGGTATATAAGGCATATGCTATATTTGCCTTCATTATTTCGGGTATAAAAGTCAGGAAGTCATATTGCAGCTTGTTAAAATTTTGATCAGGCTGCATTTGGAATAATGTGTGCAGTTTAGAGATACAGCATGGAAACAGGCCCACCAAGTTTGTGTCAAGCATTGATTAGCCATTCGATCAGTTCTATATTGTCCAACCTTTGCCTAATGTAGAGTGCATTGCCAAGGAGAAATTGGAGAAACATGGATTGTTTTCTTTGGAGCATCAGAGGCTGACGGAAGATGTCATTAAAGTTCATAAAATGTAGGGCATGGATTGGACAGATGGGCAGAATCTTTTTCCAGGGTCGAAATATCGTGGACTAGTGGGCCTAGCATTAAGATCATGATGCCAGTAGAAGATGTGATAATGGTGTTCAAGAGGTGTTTGGTGTTTAGGAGACTAAGATAGGCAGGGAATTGATGGCTGTGGACCATATGCAGGCAGAAGGCATTTATTTATTTTGAAATAGTGTTTGTCTCAGACATCATGGTCCAAGGAGCCTGTTCCTCTTTTCTAATTGCTTAACATTTGGTACTGTGCCTCTTCCATGACTTCCCATTCATTGCAATTTTGTTTTTCTTGCAAACCTGAGTGGCATTAAATATTTTTCCCCATGTAATTTGGAGTTATATTGGGTGAAACCAAGTTTAATATATTGTTTACCCTTTATAGTAAGTTAATTGTTTGCTCTTTCACTGTGATTAATTGTCTACCACCGTAGAGTAGAGTGTAGAGTGGCACTCCTTGGGAGGGGGCGGAGGGTAATGCTTTGTGCAGTGGGTACAGATAATGTAGCTTGGCTCTGCTCAAAAATCAAAGCCGAATTAGTCCATCCAGCCTATCTCGCTTAGAATATAAACCAATACAGCACAAGAACAGGCCATTTTGCCCGCAATGTCTGCCGAACATGATGCCAAGAACAACTTATTTCCCTGCACGTAATCCATATCCCTCCATTCTGTGCATATAAATATGCCTATCAAATGTTTTTTAAATACCACTACCTAATCTACCTCAACTACCACAACTTGCAGCACATTCTAGGCTCTTGCCACACTCTAATAGAAAAAAGAAATCGCTCCACACACCTTTAAATTTTGCCTGTGTAAGAAGGTTCTGACTGCCTCTCATAATTTTATATATTCCTATCGGGTTTCCCCACAACTCTGGCGTTCCAGAGAAAATAATCCAAGTCTGTCCAATCTCTCTTTGTAACGAATATCTCATAACTAGGCATTCCCTTAACATGCCCACTCATTCTGTTTTGAATGAACTTTCACCACGTGAAGAAATTGCTCTTCCTCTCTAATGGAAAAACTTTTTTTCCTATTTTGATCAGTAGGTTTGTAATAAAACCAACCAGTTTATGGTGGATTTTGAATGACTATTGCTAAATGTCCATTGCAAAGTTTTATTTTCTTTATATAGGAACTTCCTTGTCCAACACCTGTAAAGACCAGATTACCATCCGAACTATTTGGTGATGCATTGATGGTTCTGGAGTTTTTGAATGCCTTTGGAGAGCTGTTTGACCTTCAGGATGAGTTTCCAGATGGCATGACCCTCGGTAATGAATTTGAATTGTATGCAATCTGTATGCTTGTGCGAGTAAAATATGATTGATCTGTTTAGAAAGCCTGCTTGTGTTTTAATTTAATTATAGATAAGATTTGATTTGGACATGAGGATGTGGCAGTCACATTGCTATCTCGAATAGGCTTCCATGATTGAACTATCGTGTTGTTAACAGTATTGTTCCCATGTTGCTGTTCGATTGGGAATTCTAAAATGTCGCGTGAAAATTGCTAATTGCAAGACCAAAAGGCTGGTTTCGGACAAGTTGTATTTGGTGTGTTTGCTGCATCCATTACTATATTACATTCCTTTTAATCTTTTGAAACTGTGTACCTTTTGAAAACTCGTGAGAATTGTTTGTCAGAATACCTGCCCTTTCTCCCAGGACATTTTTCTTGACTATCATTATGCTTTTCCATTGGGATTTGCATGATAGCCCATAATAAACAATCATTAAGGTCATAAAACTGCAGGATTCCATGCCTGTACATTTAGAGACAATGTGTGTAGGAAGGAACTGCAGATGCTGGTTTAAATCGAAACTGGAGTAACAGTGGGACAGGCACATCTCTGGAGAGAAGGAATGGGTGACGTTTTGGGTCAAGACCCTTCAATGTCAATGTTTATACTGCTGGAGTGTAAGCTGCCCAAGTGAAATATGAGATGCTGTTCCTCCAATTTGTGCTGGGCCTTAGTCTGACAATGGAGTAGGCACAGGACAGAAAGGTCAATGTGGGAATGGGAGGGGGCGTTAGTGTTGAGCATCTGCGAGAACAGGTAGGTTTAGGCGGACTGAGCAGAGGTGTTCAGCGATACGATCGCTGGCCGTGTGTTTGGTCTCGCCAATATACAGAAGTGCATACCTGGAACCGCAGATGCAGTAGATGAGGTTGGAGGTGCAAGTGAACCTCTGCCTCACCTGAAAAGACTGTCGTGGGCCTTGGACGTAGTCGAGGAAGGGGGTATAGGGATAGGTGTTGCATCTCCTGCGGTTGCAGGGGAAAGTACCTAGGGAGTGGGTGGTCTAGGTTGGAAGAGACGAGTTTACCAAGGAGCTGCGGAGGGAATGGTCTAAGTGGAGATGGGAAGATGTGGCTAGTAGTGGGATTCCCGTTGGAGGTAGCGAAAATGTCTGAGGATTATGTGCTGTAAGCAACGGCTGATGGGGTGGCAGGTGAGGACAAGTGGGGCTGTCCCTGTTACTTATGGGGGAAGGGGAGCAAGAGCGGAGCTGCGGGATATCGGGGAGACCATAGTGAGGGCATCTATAATGCAAGAGGGGTACCCCCGTTCCCTAAAGAATGAGGACATCTCCGATTACCTGGTATGAAACACCTCCTTATGGGTGCAGATGCGGTGTAGACGGAAAAATTGGAAGTAGGGTATAGTCTTTACAGGAAGCAGGGTGGGAAGAAGTGTAGGAGACAGTTGACCTTGGGCAGGTGCACAAAGCACTAGAGACCTGCCATCAACAAAAATATCCTAGGCATTGAGGTCCAAAATCTATGGTATGGAAATATACTTTCATGCGGACATCTGTCATGGAAAGGGTTTATCAGATGAAGCTAGAAAAAAAATCGGTTATCTTCTCACAGCCATCTTGAAATCCTAATTTCTCCACTGATTCCTGGCAATCTGGCCCATTTCCACACAGTGGAGGGGTATTCTGAATGGTACTGAACATGGTGCTGAGCATGCTACCTAACAAACTATTCAATCGTGAGTCCCATCAGACACCTACCTCTCCTGTGGGCAAGTTTGCAATTCCCACACTGGCCTCTCCTCTCCCAAACCTGCAAAAAAACATAGAAACATAGAAATTAGGTGCAGGAGTAGGCGCCTGCACCGCCATTCAATATTCATGGCTGATCATCCAACTCAGTATCCCGTACCTGCCTCTCTCCAGATCCATCCAACTCACTCTTAAATATAGCCAACTGGCCTCAACTACCCTCTGTGGCAGAGAGTTCCAGAGACTCACCACTCTCTGTGTGAAGAAAGTTTTCCCCCTTATCCTTAAGCTGTGACCCCTTGTCCTGGACTTCCCCAACATCGGGAACAATATCTAGCCTGTCGAATTTTGTAAATAAGATCCCCATCTTAATCTCCTAAATTCCAGAGAGTATAAACAAGTCTAAACAGTATTAAAGCTAATTTCTCTGTATCCCAAGGGACCATTGATATTGGAGACATCGATTTTAACATTTAAAAGTAAAGTGGATAGGTATATGGACGGGAAGGGACCTATATGGTAATATGGGTGAATATTTTGGAAGTGAGGTTGCTTAATACTGTGACTAATTTGTTTTTTAAATGACCCATTCAAATGACGACAATTGTACTTTTTTTTAATGAAAACAATTTGCAGTGCTCTTAGTCTATTTTATCTCAATGAAATGTGCTTCAGTGCTTTTCCTCAACCTTTTTTAACTTGAAAGATGTAACCAACACAAATACTTTGAATGCACTGGAAGAAAGGGCAACTTGTTGAGTCGTCTTCCTGAGGCAGCATGTAATACTGTTCGAATATTTAAGATTGTAATGTATATTGTTGAAAAGTATTGCAATTCTGGTAGTGTTTCTGTTTAATTCACAGAGAGTCTTGAGGAAGCACTTGTTGGCAATGACACTGAAGGGCCACTCTGTGAATTGCTGTTTTTCTTCCTAACTGCAATCTTTCAGGCGCATGCCGAGGAAGAGGAAGTAGCCAAAGAACAGTTAAAGGAAGCAGATCCAAAAGGTTAGACATTGGTTGAAACAGAATACGGATTGTTTGCTGTGTTATGCATGTCTTCCTGACCAAGTTATGACAAACCTCTTGTGTACCATACTAACGTACAAAAGGTGATTTTAAACAAAAAAAAACATTCCAAGAGTTAACAATGTATAGGATTTTTTTTTTTTTTTGTGGGTTCTATTGATCAATCACAGCCTGGTTTAGCAACTTGAATGCCCAGGAGCAAAGAAGGCTGCAAAAAGTTGTGAACACTGCCCAGTCCATCAGCGGCTCTAACCTCCCCACCATCGAAAGGGTTTACCAGAATCGCTGCCTCAAAAAGGCAGACAGCATAATCAGAGACCCTCACCGCCCTGGCCACACTCTCGTATCACCCCTGCTATTGGAAAGAAGGTACAGGAGCCTGAAAACTAAAGTCCAGATTCAGGAACAGCTTATTCCCTACAGTCATTTGGCTATTAAACAACCCCACCTCAAATAAGCTCTGAACTGCATAGACTATTATTGTTATTGTTTATTATATTGTTTACAGTGTACTATATTTACATATTCTGTTGTACTGCTGCAAGTAAGAATTTCATTGCTCCATCTGCGACATATGACAATAAAACGCTCTTGACTCGATCTCATTTCTCTGTGCACAAGTAATAGAATATGGTACTTGGTGCAATGATTGAGTAACTTGAAGAACCCAAAGTCGGGGAGGCTTAAGAACCCAAAGTCAGGGAGGCTAAAGACTGGTTTATGGAGCTGCAGATTACTTTAGATGTTGCAGTTTCACTTTTGTCACAATTTAAAAAAAAAAATTTATGAACATAGTTGCATTTTCCTAGTATTTATAACAAACCTGAAAACACCCTGAGCTGAAGCTAAAAAGAATGGAGAATTTAATTTCTAAAACATTTTCTTTCTAAAGTTTCTCTTCACAAATTAAGCATTATGTTCATTAGTTGCAGCTTTGTTAAGAATATAAAGTTAGTGTTTTTTCATCATGAATTCTATTTTGAACGTGCAGAAAGTATATTGGAGGTGTGAGTAGAGTGTATTTACAAACACACACAAGAAACTGGGATAAGTTCCACTTCATTTCTGGTGCAATCCATTGGTCACTTAAAATTGATTGTAAATTTACACAATTCAAATTAACTGCAATTCCACATGAAGGTTATATTTATTTAGTAGCTAAAAACAATTCGGGTGTGTTTTTGATGACCATGGCTTAAGCTCAAGAAGATTGTATTTTTTTTTTTATTGCTTTAAACTGATTGCTTCTGCAATTTTTAATTTCACTGGTGTTTTGTCAAGTTTCCCGGAGGATCCAGTCCACTTTGAAACGTTTTCTTCGCACTGATTTATATATCAGAGGGATTTATGTCACACTATTTAACATTTTGCTTTAATTCGCATATGTTGTCTATTTTTAAGCCCTATTTTGCATTGTATAATTAGTAATGCTACTCCCTATCCTGGTGCTTGGCAGGTTCTATAAGTTTTCAATGCACTTTTTATTGGGGAGTATAGAAAAGAAACCTGATATTTGGTGAAACTGTACAGGCCTTTTTGACGGTTAAACTTGCCAATGCTTTAGATCCCCCATTCTAAAGTTCTTGAACTTATTATTGATTTCTGTGCCTAACTTTTGTTTAATCGCTTCACAGATGCATTGGATGAAGATCTAGATTCTACCAAATGTGCAGTCTCAGCAGTTGCAGCTTTTGCTGTTGCATGGCCTCAGCTCTCTCAAGGTGCTTTAATTTTCAATGCACTTTGAATTTACATTGTGTGTGTGTGGGGGGGGGGGGGGGTGCTTGTTTTAATCCACTAACCTGATGATCATTACATTTTCACTTATTTTTTCAAGGCTGCTCACTGCGTGATTTGGATCTCGATAGCTGTACACTGTCTGAGATTCTCCGACTTCACATCCTGGCGGCAGGGGCAGATGTGACGCCAGCAAATGCAAAGTATCGATACCAGCAACAAGGTGGATTTGATGCTAGTGATGATGCCTGTGTTGAATTCAGGATGAACAATCCAGAACTTCTGAAAAAACTAACGAATATCCCAGTGTATGATCTGACATCGGGTAATAAATATTTTTCTAAACTTTATTTTTGCTTGTAATTTGGTAAATTTCAGTGATTTAATGCCAGCTTATTCAATTATTGTATACTTTTGAAATATGTTATGTTTTTGATGTTTTATTTGTACCAGAAATCAAATGTTCACCATTGGGTAAAGTTTCAAAAAAATTAGTGTATTGAGTACAGCTCAACTTAATAGCATGGATCATCATTGAAACAATTAACAAGTGAAGAATAAATTGGTAGACTAAACACAATTTAGAACATATGCATATTGTAATCTCTGTTTTCAATTTGGCAGCGGAGAAACTGAAGGTGCTGCGTGCTCTGTGTGGGCAGCTGCTAACTCTAGTTTCCACGAGGAATTTCATTGAAGATAATGTAGAGATTCTGAAACAGGCCAGACAAGAATTTAGGGAATTGAAAGCTGAACAGCATCGTAGAGGCCGAGAGGAGGCTGCAGCAAGGTATGAACTAAACATGCATGCTTATCTAACACGTTATCACAGATGTGTGCAGAGATATCCTAATGGATGAGTTGGAAGGGTTGCAAGAACTTAGAAATTGGGCATCCGTGGACCCAAAAGAACTATTGCTGTTTAGGAAGGAACTGCAGATGCTGGAAAAATCTAAAGTAGTTAAAAAATGCTGGAGAAACTCAGCGGGTGAGGTAGCATCTATGGAGAAAAGGAGTAGGCGATGTTTTGGGTCGAGACCCTTCTTCAGACTGATGTTGGGGGGGGGGGGTGGGAGAAGAAAGGAAGAGGCGGAAACAGTAGGCTGTGGGAGAGCTGGGGAGGGGAAGGAGGGAGAAAGCAAGGACTAGGTACCACCTTCTCTACATCAGTGAGACCAAGTGTAGGCTCGGCGACCACTTCGCCAAACACCTATGCTCAGTCCGTACTAACCAACCTGATCTCCCGGCTGCCCAGCACTTCCCCTCCCATTCTGAATCTGACCTTTCTGTCCTGGGCCTCCTCCGTTGCCAGAGTGAGGCCCAGCGTAAATTGGAGGAACAACACCTCATATTTTGCATGGGTAGTTTACACCCCAGCGGTAAGAACATCGACTTCTCTAATTTCTGGTAGTCCTTGCTTTCTCCCTCCCCCTCCTTCCCAGCTCACCCACATAGCCTACTGTCTCCGCCTCTTCCTTTCATTTTCCCTCCCACCGACATCAGGACCATTGCTGTGACCTCCGAGGGAGGGGATGGACATTGAGCCATAATCATGCAGCATGGATGTAGGTCCTTTGGCTAATTTGCCCATGCTGTCCAAGGTGCGCTACCTATGTAGTCCCACCTGCGATGTGTTTGGTCTCACAAAACCAAAGGTCAGTAAACTACGGGCCGAATCCATGACCTGAAATCATCCGGCCCGCAGGCGTATATTTTTGAGTCCGATGCCGTTCTGCCATCGCTGGAAGACGTCGTCGTTGAGGGTGGGGGAGTCCCAGCTGTGACTTGTTTCCCGCAGGTAGGTCTGTGGGCAGGAGGGTGCCTCGGGCAGACTGTCCCGGGATGTGGAGCCTGTGCTGCAGTTGATGGTGGAGTTGAGCCTGCTGTCCAGGCTCTCGTTGTCCCCATCGCACAGCTCGGCCTCCTCGCTGGTGTGGGGGGGGGGGGGGGGGGGGGGTCGGTCATCTGCGTAGCCAAGCTGCCGGCCCAATGAGCCCCGCTCAGACTGGTCGCTCATGTCCACTGAGCTGTCGTTGGCCGGCTCGATGGTGAGTAGCGGCAGGTGGTCGCCACGATGCCGGTATTCCAGGAACTCCGAGCAGGCAGCCGCACTCCTGGCCCCTGCCTCCCCCGCCTCTCCCTCCCTCACTGGGGGCACACCGGGCTCCGTGGAGGCAGGGGAGGCTGGCGTTGACTGGGATGGCAGCTCGTTCCATATACCCTCCACCCTCTGTGTGGGAAAAAGTTGCCCCTAAGGCTCCTATTAAATCTTTCACCTTAAACTTATGACCACTCGTTCTTAATTTCTCCTACTTTGAGTAAAAAGACTCTGCATCTAACCTATGTATTCCCTTCATGATCTTATATACGTCTATAAGATTGCCCTTCATCCTCCATCCGCTCCAAGGAATGAAGTCACAGCCTGTCTAACCTTTCCCAATAGCTGAGGCGCAAGCCCTGGCAATATCATCGTAAATCTCAGCATTCTTTCCAGTTTAACAGCTTTGGGGCGGCACAGTGACGCAATGGTTGAGTTTTTGCCTTGTAGCGCCAGAGACCCAAGTTTGATCATGCTTATGGGCTCTGACTATATGGAGGTTGTATGTTCTCCCTGTGACAGCAGGGATTCCTTCCGGGTGCTCTGGTTTCCTCAGACATCCCTAAAACTTGCAGGTTTGTCAGTTAATTAGCTTCTGTAAATTGTCCCTAGTGTATAGGATAGATCTAGTGCACGTTGATCGGCACAGATTTGGTGGGCCAAAGGGGCTGATTCCATGCTGTAATTCTATACTGAACGAACATCTTTCCCATAGCAGGGTGAGCAAAATACTCCAATGTAGCCTCACCAACGTCTTGTGCAACTTTAACATGACATCCCAACATTTTACTCAATATCCTGACTGATGAAGGCTAATGTGCCGAAAGCCTCTTGGTCACCCTATCTACCTGCGATGCCACTTTCGGAGAACTATCTGAAGTCCTAGAAATCTCTGCTCTCACCGGACCTTTGCCATTCACTTTAAAGGTCCTGCCTGGTTTGACCTCCCAAAATGCCACACCATGCACTTATCTGCATTCAAATACATTAACCATTCCTCAGCCCAACTGGTCAAGATCCTGATGTATTTTTTGATACCAATTTAGCTATCTACAATACCACCCACTTTAGTATCATCTGCCAATGTGTTAATCATGTTTTGTACATTCTCATCTTGATTATTAATGTAAACCACAAACATCAGTGGGTCCAACACTGTGGCACCACTGATCACCAATCCAAAAAAACAACTTTCCATCATCTTCTCCTTCCTTAGATGAAGCCATTTTTTAAAATCCAATTGGCTAGCTACCCCTGGGTCCCATGTGATCTAACCTTCCAGAGCCGCATACCATGCATAACATTCATCAAATGCCTTGCTGAAATCCATTTTGACAACTTCTATGGCTCTGCTCTCATCAATCTTTTTGGTTAGTTCTTCAAAAAACAGCTGGAGTTTGCATCCCTTCTTTACCCGGCAGCTCACCAGTATCTAATTTTGATTTGGATATCTCGGCCAAAGCACAAATAGTTTCTTCCCACGGTGTCCTTGGATATATCTGCCCTGGAGACTTGTCTATGTTTATACGCCTTGGGACGTTCAGCACCTCCTCGGTCATATTACTGACTGCCCTCATGTCTTCCACTTCATGCCCTTTTCCACAGTAAAAACAGCAGAAATACTAATTGAGAACGTTGCCCATCTCCTGCTGGAGATTGGCATCTACGGAGATTACCCCTTTAATTTCCTAACTGCCTATGCCTGTCCCATGTCTCCTATTTCCTGACCAGCATTTCTTGATGTCTTGTTCCAGTTGAATATCGAGGGGAGAAGGTTTTGCGCAGTTGGCAATGCAGGCAACATTGATGTTGAGTGGTCAACTGATAATCAAAACTTTGTGGCACGTAGAATTGGAATCATTTACATGTAAATAGTGATGTGGTAGATGGAAGGGCAGCACACTTCAACCCAAACATTTTATTTGCAGGTGTAATTAAGGCCATGTCATGGAATGGGAAGTGGCTTACAATAGATTGCTCCTTGGACAATATGGTTGAGATTCTCCTGCAATATTCCGAGAGAAGCATTGCATAGAGAATGGCTTCATCCTGCATGCATCTGTCTTGGAAGTGACCTCAAATTTCCAGAAAGATGCTGAAAGTGCTGTAAACGGTCATGATCACATTTCTCTCTACAGTTTTAATGCACCAGGGAGAAATGGGATAAAACTTACAGGTGCAAGGGTTTTTAAAGTGTATATGTTACATATGCCATTATTGAGCATGAACTTGCATTATAAGTCCCTTTATGGGGCAAGTATTTATGCCATTCGTATTAGTACTATAACCCAACAGATGGCCAAGTCAGAACAAGTTCAACTAATGTTAGCTAATCAGATTTTGTGTTTGGTCGAAGGGACTAAATGTCCTGCTTTTAGTAACAAATCTATCTGGGAAGGCAGATTTAATTAACAAAGCATTACACTGCCATATTAAATTATGCAAATCTGTGCTGAGGCGTGTGTTGTGACAGCTGAGCTATGACAGACACATTGTTCCATTATCGGATGTAGGCACTTTGCATAAGTGCAGAGATGTATCTGTAGACCTTGGTTTGAAACTGACAGAAGCATCATTCCAATAGTATAATTTGTTGGCTGGTCCTTCTATTATAACCAAAATTTGTAATAAAGGGGTCTGTTAAAATGAGGTATTACTGTATTAACTGCTTTTGTTGCACTAAATTGGGGATTTATATATTGAACATTTTTTGTTTGTGTTATCTGAGTAACGGGTTTACAAACTTGTGCTGTTGCGAATGAGAATTTAATTCACCCATTGCGGTGCATATGACGATAAAACCATTTTGATTCTCTTGACTATGTTGCAAATTGGTTTGACAATGGCCTGGGATTCTGCTGGCTAGCTTTTGTGTTGCTACGTACCTGCTTTTACACTGATTTATATCAGGTTGAACGCTTTTGTTCACTAAAGAGGAAAATTGAAAAAATAAAGCCTTTTGTCAGAGCAAGCTCTAAATTTCACACTATATTTTCTTGTACATTGTTTAATTTCATTGTTCCCATTTATTTCAGATATCGCAAGAGAAAAGAAGAACGACTCAGAGAGCAAGAACAGCGATTCAAGGATAGGCATGATCGGATAAAAGAGGAACAGAGAAATTCAAAGAGAAATTCAGTGTATGTTTTTAGTGATTGCTTATTGAAGACATTTTATGTGGATATAAAAAGATGCAAATTGAGAGCATTGAGTTCTGATTCATGAAAAATTATTCAAGAGCAACTAAGCTACACTAATTATTTTCAGCTGTGGGTACAATGTTAACTAGACGGTAGAAACAGCAGGATCTATACCCGATTTTTGGTTACGAACATGGAACAGTACAGCACAGGAATAAATCCCTTTGGCTCACAGTATTGTCGCAAACGTGATGCCAACAAGCTAATTTCCTCTGCCTACACAGAATCCATATCCCTCCATTCCCTGACTACATACAATACCAGATCTATGCATTTTTTTACCAAAATTGTACTATTTGAAAGTCGACCATTTTCATTTTTTCCGGCAAATTTTGGGCACTGTATCTGAGGAAGGATGTGCTGGCTCTGGAGAGGGTCCAGAGGAGGTTTACAAGAATGATCCCAGGAATTCATAGCTTAACCAATGATGAGCTTTTGTTGGCACTGGGCCTGAACTTGCTGGAGTTTAGAATAATGGGGGGGAACCTCATTGAAACATACAGAATAGTGAAAGGCTTGGATAGAGTGGATGTGGAGATGGTGTTTCCACTACTGGGAGAGTCTAAGACTAGAGGTCATAGCCTCAGAATTAAAGGACATTCTTTTAGGAAGGAGATGTGAAATTTATTTAGGCAGAGGGTGGTGAATCTTTGGAATTCTTTGCCACAGAAGGCTGTGGATGCCTTCAGTGGATATTTTTAAGGCAGGCAGGCAGGCAATTACGCAATCTTTTAATTTTTCCCTCTCTGCTACCCCTCTCTTCAATATCAATCCTCTTTTTCTCCAAACAACACAAATGACTTTGTCAAATGAGTAGCTGCTTTTTCATTTTAAAGTATATTTATGAGGAGTTTTCCATTCTAGATTGTTTGTCCATGCCCACTTATAATTAAGTTTCAGGTTCTACTTGTTTCCTTTATAAGCAATGTTAAATTAAAACAACCTTTATTATTTTGTGTAGCTTGACTCTTTGTTCACATTCTGCGTAGATTTAATATTATGCCGTCTGGGATGACGCCGGTTCGGTATTGATCACTTGCAATAGACTGAACTGATTTTTTTCAACAGCAAGAAAGTACAGGACTGCATGGGGTTGCTGCCCCTCGCCATTACAGAGCACGTGGTGGCGCTGGCGGTCTCTGGGTTGTCCAAGCAGTTCAGTCCTGGTTTTCGAAGGGGAAGGTGTGGTGATCTCGGGCTTCTCCCTACAATTCACCCTTGCTTTGAGCGGAGGCTCTGGGAATTGTAGGGAGCAGGCTGACGAGGTTCAAATGGCCAACCAATAATGGCTAATTGGACCCAGCTGTTACCAATGATGCTGGGGGTTAGCCTCTCCTGGCCTGTCAGCCAGTCATTGGGATCAGAGTGGCCTCCGGGGGGGGGGTGTCACATTATGTGATAAAACAAAGTGCTCTTAAGATTTTTATTCTAAGTGACACATACTTCAACTAAAGTAATGTGTCATTATTGCAGGGAATATGTTGCTATATGACAGCAAATAAACTAATATCCCCTGTTTAGGGCAGTGTTTTTTACTTTTGTTCATGGTTACACCAGAAATTGCTGTCGATCCAATTGTATTGTGTTTAATCATCTTGATCAAGGCAATTTTAAAGCTAAGTTTGTTTTTTGGCTACAGTTCCAGATTTATAATTGATTTGACTTTTCACTGATTTTGGGCGAGGTTACTAGATAATTCTGGAAATATTTGCTTGCATGTAAACATAAGTTCTTTTTAAAGTGACGAAGATATGGTTCAGGACTCAACTCGAGAAGAAATTGACACCAGTACTGAAAGCCAGGAGTCTGCGCACAGAGATCGTGGATGTGATGTGGCCACAGAAGATGAGGATGATTTGGGATCCTGTAAAAAGGGACAAAAAGGTTGGTCTTCGAAGTGTATTTGCCGCATTGATGTGGTTTCTCCTTACATCATGATATGTACAAGAAAAACGGTCACTTGATAGGTTAGTTTAATCACTTCTGAGTTGCCCTGTCAATGGACAATAGGTGCAGGAGTAGGCCATTTGGCCCTTCGAGCCAGCACCCCAAATCCTCTGGCCACTACTATACCAGGAAGATTGTTTGTATCCTTCTTAGTGAAGACAGATCCAAAGTACCTGTCCAACTCATCTGCCATTTCCTTGTTCCCCATAATAAATTCACCTTTTTCGGTCTTCAAGGGTCCAACTTTGGTCTTAACTAATGTTTTCCTCTTCACATACCTAAAGAAGCTTTTACTATCCTGCTTTATATTCCTGGCTAGCTTACCTTCGTACCTCATCTTTTCTCCCCGTATTGTCTTTTTGGTTATCTTCTGTTGTTCTTTAAACATTACCCAATCCTCTTGCTTCCTGCTCATCTTTGCTACGTTGTACTTCGCTTTAATTTTTATACTGTCCCTGACGTCCCTTGTCAGCCATGGTCGTCCCTTTCTCGCCTTGGAATCTTTCTTCCTCCTAGGAATGAACTGATCCTGCACCTTCTGTGTTATTCCTAGAAACCCCTGCCATTTTTGTTCCACTGTCATCCCTGCTAGTGTATCTTTCCAGTCAACTTTGGCCAGCTCCTCCCTCATGGCTGCATAGTCCCCTTTATTCAACTGCAACACTGACACCTCTGATTACTCTTTTCCTTCTCCAATTGTAGATGTTATGGTCACTGCCTCCTAATGGCTCATTAACCTCGAGATCCTTTATCAAATCCGGTTCATAACGTAACACTAAATCCAGAATTGCCTTTCCCTAGTAGGCTCCAATACAAGCTGTTCAAATAATCCATCACGAAGGCAGTCTACAAAGTCCCTTTCTTGGGGTCCAGTACCAACCTGATTTTCCCAGTCTACCTGCATGTTGAAATCTCCCATAACAACCACAGCATTACTTTTACTACATGCCAATTTAAACTCCTGATTCAACTTGTGCCCTATATCTAGGTATTTTTACCCTTACAATTCCTTAGTTTTATCCATACTGACTCCCATCTCCTGTTTCAATGTCACCCCTTGCAAGGGACTGAATTTCATTCCTCACCAACAGGGCAACCCCACCCCCTCTGCCCACCCACCGGTCTGTCTTTTCGATAGGAGGTATACCCTTGAATATTCAGTTCCCAGCCCTGGCCCTCTTGCAGCCATGTCTCAGTAATTCCCACAACATCATACATGTCACTTTCTAACTGAGCCTCAAGCTCGACCACTTTATTCCTTGTACTTCGCTGTCAGCTTTCTCAGTGAACATATGTTCTATAGCAGTGTTTTAGTAGCCACAGAGGAGTTATTGCAGGTTCTTAAAATTACTCAAACTTTTCTCATTTGTTTGTGTGATTGCTAAACTTGTTTCTGTATTTGTTAGTGGAACATCAGATAATTGATCACTTGAAAGGAACGTGTGTATGCATAATAAAAATATATGTCGGTAATTAAAGAATTGGTACTAGTGTGTGCCTAATTACACTTTAAGAGTTGTAATATTCTGATTGATATTCTTTGGTACTTGGAAAGCTCATGGAAATCTTGGATTTTAAATTGTGTGCCTAGGAAAGAAGAATCAAATTGATTTTAAAAGTGCCCAGAATTCTGAGGAAACTGAAGGATCAATTGTGGAAAAGAGAAAAATCTTGAGTCCAGAGGAAGAAGAAGTTTTGAAATATGAGCAACTGAATAAAGAAAAAGAACTTGGGGAAAAAATTCAAAATGCTGCATCATGTACCAATATTCTCCCTTTGGGACGTGACCGCATGTACCATAGATACTGGGTCTTGAATTCCGTGCCTGGCTTATTTGTGGAGGAAGACTATGAAGGCTTGTTGGCTGATATGCTACAGCCTTGTCCTGTTAAAACTCGAGAGAAAAGTTTGGAGTCTCAGGGAAATAAAATTTATGATAAAGCACATGGTAATGAATCCTCAGGGTATGGAGCTTCAGGGAAGATGGACCAAAAGCAGCATGAGCCACATAAGGACAAGTCAATTTCTCAGGATAAAAACTCTTCCGGTTCTCCTTCACGATCTTCACAGCCATCTACCTCAGATCAGGACCAAATTCTTGATACTACCCATGCAGCAGAATTGCACAGACCAATAAACAAACCGAATCGATGGTGTTTTTATTCATCACCTGAACAATTGGATCAACTGATCGAAGCACTTAACTCTCGGGGAAACAGAGAGAGCTCCTTGAAAGAAACTCTTCTCCAGGAGAAAAGCAGACTCACTGAATTGCTTACTAACTTTCCTGTGGAAAGACTTCAAATTCCAGGTAAGTCTTTACATCCTTACAAGTCACTAAACTTTGTTTCCTAAAATAAGTCATGGAATGTTAATATTTACCTTGCTTGCAGGAGCTGTAATTTTGAAATGTGGGTGGGGTAATTGAAAATAATTTTTTGGAAGAAAAATTTAACATTGAATTTGGTCATCAAACGCTTTGGATAAAAAATTGTTACACTACTAAATAAGGCACATATTCTCACGTATCCTTGTATATCCCCGAATATCACTGAACGCACTCGCAAACTCCGAGTACACAGCATAGCACGGCGCAGGGTGTTTCTAAATACTCGCGTAAACCCGTACACACTCACAAACTCATCAGAGCACGCCACAGGATCTTTCATTCTTGATCACCTGGCACCGTTCACGGCACCGTCGAAGGATGAGTTTCTCTCCTCGAAAGGGCGCACAACACCATCCTTGATGGCATTTCTTATCGGAGCAGACTGTGCCACTACCCCCTCCCTGAGCTGATAATAAGGCTCCCTTGTCTGCAACGTTTCTGCGCTACTAGCTGCAGGGGGGTGCGAGTGGACTACCCAACTATTGCTGTTGTGTTTTGTTCACCAACGCAACCTTTCACCCATAGATTGTCCTGGGAAAGGCCACGTTCCCAGGCAATGATCACAGGCGCGAGGAGGTAACGCCTGGAAACTTGATTTCGAGAGGCTATGAAATGTAGGGCTGCTGAAGGGCCTGTCCCACTTAAGCGACTTTTCAGCAACTGTCTTCGACCTTCAAGCTCGAGGGCACTCGCCTGAAAAACCTTGAGCTGGATCGACCGTCAGCGATGAAACCTCGAGCTGGATCGACCGTCAGCGCACACAGACACAGACAGACACAGACACATGCATCGCAAAGGCGGGGGCCAGGGAAAGCAGGGGAGCGCTGTCTGAAATTCACACCCGCGCTGAACAGGAAGGTAAAAGACGGCTGGCACAGTGTACGGTAAGTCCTCTAGAGTGGGTGGGGGTTAAGGACTGGAGACATTTTTAAGAAGTCAGACAACTTTTAATAAAGTTTAGCGGGCATTTAACATTGCAGGTTGGTTTTCCTTGGTTCTGAAAACTCCAATGAGCCAATCTCCAGCAAAGGAGATTGCCTACCGCTACCTCGACTGCCTATAACTACATGGCGACTCCACTACCACTGCACTACAAGTGCAAAAGAACCATACCGACCAATTTTTACTCGCAGAAAATGTTTCCACGACCAAACTGCGGCCGCGAGTATGCGGGAACTTCTCTTGAGCATGAAAGAATTACAGTGACCTCCTAGGACCACGTGTCGACCATGCTGTGAGTTTGTGGCGAGCTGAAATCTTCTAAACTCGCAAATTAGGTCACCATGGTGGGACAGGACCTTAACTTAGCTGATAACTCCATTTCACATTATCAGTTTAACCCTTACACAACACAGTATCCCTTGGGAGTCCTCAGTCCACATTAGCACCCATCTAACTACACATTACTGAGTATACAAACAATAATAATCTAATGCACAATATAATAATTCTATCTCTGAATGTGAGGTAATTGGGTTAAACTAATTATCCTTGCCATAATGGTGTGAGTTTTGTGTTCTATCAGACACCGAGCTAGTCTTGGATGGCTCTATGAAAGCAAAGCTTATCTAAATGGCTTTGCAAGCATCCCCATGATTTACTGACCCCTTTTAATGAACCCAAGCATGCAAAGTGGTATTTTGAACACAATCTCACCTCACATTAACCCCAATCCCATTACATTTGCCCCACAGGCTCAATACCACACCTTCACCCTCTTGTCACTGCTCACGCGGCAGTAGGGGAGCACACAATTGCAGTATATTATGCCAACCACCACCAAAACATGCCCAATCATCAACCATTGCATAATAATATGCCCCACAACCTCCGAACCACCAATTCCACCATGGCCTCATCGTGCAACTGTTTACCAACTTTCTTCAAGGCCTCAACTTGTCGTATGTGGACCACCAGGTCTGTAATGTTTTCATTGGCATCCGGTATGTAAGTGTAACATTCTCTCCTTATGATGGCACAAGACCCCCTTTCTCACTTAGGAAGTCCAGGGCCATGTAATTCTGCAAGGGACAGTTCGTATTGCCACCATTTTGGCACTCAGGGCTTGGATAGCCTGCCCTGCCTCTACTAGCCCCAGTGGCCCTATTGCCTGTGATGTAGGACGTGCAGAAACTCAGCATGAAGTGTTCACACTCAGTTTACGTAGGTACACATGCAGGAGCAAGAGATAAGTGTTTGATTCTGTGCAGACAGGCAGTGCAGCAGCACTTCAGTGCAACTCACGGTTGTTCCGTAGAGAGAGGGCAGAGCAGGCTCACTCTCGCCTGGTTAAGTTCTTCCGGGTGTCTTCCATCGGTGTGGCATCATCTGGCTCGACTGCAACAGCCAGATGTCGGCTCATGGGTGCCCCGCCCCCCCTGCCACAGGTCGATGGTTCAAATTGTTTACTGCTTTCTGTAACACAAGGGCCCCACCCCTTGAGCGTGTGGGAGGAGGTTAGTGTACGTATCTGCTCTTTTAGTAGACTATTCATACGCTCCACCACCTCTGCTGCTTGCAGGTAGTACAAGATGTGGAGGGTCCACTGCACCCCATTATCAGCTGCCCACTGTTGTACTTTATTACCAGTAAAGTGGGACCCATTGTCAGACTAAATCTCCCATGGGGGACTACACACATTAGCTGGTGCAGACCATGTATCTCCTACCCCTGGGACTGCCACTGTGTCATCCATACAGCCATACCGTTGGTAACTGCCCAGGTGTCTGCGTACAGTCAGACTGGACTATTGTCATTGGACAAAGGGAGGGCCATGACCTCTTCATGGAGAAGGCTAACACTGCCGGGGCCTCTCGGCTCTATCAAAGATGTACCATTTCCATTTTACAATAGAGGAGTGCTATGCATGTTCCTCCTTATAGGAGACGTTGGTGGACTTAACCCAGGTTATTAATAGGTAAGTGAGGGCGTATAACCACTATCCCATGCGCCGTAAGGAGTTCAGTAACAAGGAGTGCCAAATGTTGCACGGCGGGATCAGGCAATGTCTTTGTCCAGAAGCAGAGATGCGTCTGCCATCTGTCATGCTGTTGCCACAGACTCAACTCCTCCTCACGAGCAGTAGCCCACACCTGCAATTCAAAAGAGACATTCATCCGCTGTTAGGCTAGCTGGAGCACCTGTTCTACCATCCTCTCAGCATGTAGTGGGACATAGCAATCCCACCGTGGAAGGTAGCAGGGGCATAAGGCCTAGTGTCGAGCAAGGGCCCCCGAGAAAACCCGCCGGGAACCCTGGCCACACCCGTAGCCTAGAGGAACTGGCATGGTCCATCGCCAGGGGCACTCGTCTTGGGCCGGGTTTTCTTAATTCTGCCCATGATTCCCCTTTTTCCCACAATATATTTTCCACTGTCCTTGGGGTTCCCCAGGTTGTTGGCCAAACCCGCTCTCTTTTAACTGTGTCAATATATTATCTGATTGTAACATTAGGATTGTTGTTTAGTGCATCGGACCTGTCGATGGGTGTCTTGGACTGAGCAATTAAGTTGGCCAAACTCGAAAACCCATCCGTATTATCTAGCAATGTTACAAAATTTTGAGATTTTAAGAATCAAGTCTGCAATTTATCCCATTGGATAAAACATAAAAATAAGATTAATTTGACACCTAATTCACTTTCATATCTTCAGTATTAAAGTTATGGCCATTTTCATACTTGGAAATTAGCATCTTCCCTATTGCTTTTCCATTGACTTTACACAAAAGCTGTGATCAAGGACAGTCAAAAGCCCATAACTTAAAAATTAAGAGAACTGAATTAAATTTTCAGTTATTATAGATTGAAGCATTCTGAAACAATCTTACTTGGATGACCTGAAATTAAAGCATATAATTAGTTAGTTACCTAATTGTAGCTAATTACAAAATTCAATTACTAGGAGCAAGATGCGCCACTCAGCGGAAAAGACGTAGTATCACAAGTGTGATCGTCGACGCCATGTTAGTGGACTGCCTCGACTAAAGATGGCATCGACTATGGCGTCTCCATCATTGGGAAACTAGGCTCCTCCATAATCTTTGTCTCTCGATCTCCCGCTGTGTAATCCGCTCCAAAGCTACAGAGCAGTTGCAAGCAAAGATTATAGAGGAGCAAGATGCATTAGAAAGTTATTATATTTATTTGTAATAGATCTTTACTTACCTCTTGATCTCTCTCTCCCCCTCCCCTTTCTTCTCTCTATCTCCCCTTTTGATCCCTCTCTATCCCCTCTCTTCTCTCGATCTCTCTCTGTCCCCTCTCGATCTCTCTCTGTCCCCTCTCGATCTCTCTCTGTCCCCTCTCGATCTCTCTCTGTCCCCTCTCGATCTCTCTCTGTCCCCTCTCGATCTCTCTCTGTCCCCTCTCGATCTCTCTCTGTCCCCTCTCGATCTCTCTCTGTCCCCTCTCGATCTCTCTCTGTCCCCTCTCGATCTCTCTCTGTCCCCTCTCGATCTCTCTCTGTCCCCTCTCGATCTCTCTCTGTCCCCTCTCGATCTCTCTCTGTCCCCTCTCGATCTCTCTCTGTCCCCTCTCGATCTCTCTCTGTCCCCTCTCGATCTCTCTCTGTCCCCTCTCGATCTCTCTCTGTCCCCTCTCGATCTCTCTCTGTCCCCTCTCGATCTCTCTCTGTCCCCTCTCGATCTCTCTCTGTCCCCTCTCGATCTCTCTCTGTCCCCTCTCGATCTCTCTCTGTCCCCTCTCGATCTCTCTCTGTCCCCTCTCGATCTCTCTCTGTCCCCTCTCGATCTCTCTCTGTCCCCTCTCGATCTCTCTCTGTCCCCTCTCGATCTCTCTCTGTCCCCTCTCGATCTCTCTCTGTCCCCTCTCGATCTCTCTCTGTCCCCTCTCGATCTCTCTCTGTCCCCTCTCGATCTCTCTCTGTCCCCTCTCGATCTCTCTCTGTCCCCTCTCGATCTCTCTCTGTCCCCTCTCGATCTCTCTCTGTCCCCTCTCGATCTCTCTCTGTCCCCTCTCGATCTCTCTCTGTCCCCTCTCGATCTCTCTCTGTCCCCTCTCGATCTCTCTCTGTCCCTCTCGATCTCTCTCTGTCCCCTCTCGATCTCTCTCTGTCCCCTCTCGATCTCTCTCTGTCCCCTCTCGATCTCTCTCTGTCCCCTCTCGATCTCTCTCTGTCCCCTCTCGATCTCTCTCCCTCCCTTCCCTCTGTGTGAGAGTTGGCAGCCCTGCTATGCCTTAGGTCCAAAAGAGGATAGAAAGAAATTACTTAATGGTCTTTGTAAGAAGATTTTAATAAGCTCTTCTATCTTTCCCATCTAATAAACACAGCAATACATAACACACGGCAATACAAAGACATGAACTAGTGCTGCAATAGTCAAGCTTAGAATTGTAGCAATCTTTGTGAGAATCCACATGCACTATGGACTCAAATTCAAGAATAGAAAAATGCATAACATGATTGTTAAAAGGAAATGTAAAAAACTTCAAAAAGTGGAACATGAGTAAAGTGCATAATTTTCAAAATTTATTTATTTGAAGTAATACTATTCAAGATCAAATCCAAGTGAGTTTATTGTCATGTGTCCCTGATGGTACAATGACATTCTTGACTTTGTTTCAGCACAACAGAACATAGTAGGCATGGACTACAGAACAGATCAGTGTGTCCATATACCATTATATAAATATATACACACATGAATAAATAAATTGATAAAGTACAAATAACAGATAATGGGCTATTAATGTTCAGAATTTGGTCCGAGCCATGTTTAATAGCCTGATGGCTATTGGGAAGTTGCTATCCCTGTACCTGGTTGTTGCAGTCTTCGGGCTCCTGTACATTCTACCTGAAGGTAGCAGGGAGATGAATGTGTGGCCAGGATGGTGTGGGTCCTTGATGATACTGCCAGCCTTTTTGAGGCAGCGACTGCGATAGATCCCCTCGATGGAAGGAAGGTCAGAACCGATGATGGACTGGGCAGCGTTAACTAGTTTTTGTAGTCTTTTTCTCTTCTGGGCGCTCAAGTTACCAAACCAAGCCATGATGCAACCGGTCAGCATGCTTTCTACTGTGCACCTGTGGAGTCCTCCTTGACAAACCGACTCTCCGTAATCTCATCAGGAAGTAGAGGCGCTGTTGTGCTTTCTTAATATTTGCATCCATGTTCTCGGACCAGGAAAGATCTTCAGAGATGTGCATGCCCACGAATTTGAAGCTCTTGACCCTTTCAACCATCGACCCGTTGATATAAACGGGACTTTTGCTTCAGCAGCAGCAGCCTCAACAGGAGGCTTTAAACGTTTGAGTGAGTCTGTGTGTGTGAGCGAGTCTCTGTGTGCGTGTGTGTATATGCGTGCTTATATAAAAACGTGCTTCGTTGAATGATGACTTCTGAGATATTATCAGATTATCTTGGTTAAAATTTGACCGCGGCAAAGCGACATAAAGACGCTGTGGGCAGCAACAAGAGACACAACAAGAAATAACTTAATAATTCTCATTTTTGACATTTAAATTGTTCTTATATTTTAAGAGTTATTCACATTTTGAACTTTAATAAATCCTTTTTCCACTTTTCATGCCTGTGTGTTCTTCACAATGGGAACCTAATGGGCAGGAATGGATACTCTGTGGGAGAGCCACTAAGAGCAAAGATCCTATAGCGGAGCAAGATGGACCACTCCTGCGAAAAACAGAGAGTACGGTTTTTTTATCACCTCAGTTCTAAATGACCTCCACCTTATTGTAACACTGTGGCCCCTAGTTCTGGACTCTGGAAAAGTGGGATAACATTAGCTATCCTCCAATCCACAGGAACTCATCCTAAATCTATTGAACATTGGAAAATGATCATATGTATATATGTATGTGTATATATGTATGTATGTGTATATATGTGTGTATATATATGTGTGTTTATATGTGTGTATATATATATATATGTATGCCTATGTATGTATGCATATATGGTTATGTACATCATCTGACAAATAAGATAGAGAGCAATAGTGACGCTTTAAATCAAAGTTTCTTCTGATCCATGAAAAGGAAATGCATTTATCTCTCAAGGGCCTGTCCCATCATATATTTATATGAATGTGTGTTTTTGTGTGCCTGTAGTTTTGTGCAGTGTGTGTGTGTGTGTGTGAAAGCAATACAAGGGAAGCTGCACAACACAATGCAAGGGAAACTATGCAAAGGTGGGGCTGGGGAGGAAAGATGGGAGGGAAATGAGGGAACGGGGAAAAGGGAGGAGAGGGGGGGGGGAGAGGGATCGAGAGGGGAGAGAGAGAGATCGAGAGGGGAAAGAGAGATCGAGAGGGGATAGAAAGAGATCGAGAGAAGAGAGAGTTAGAGAGAGATAGAGAAGATAGGGGAGGGGGAGAGAGATTGAGAGGCAAGTAAAGATCTATTACAAATAAATCTAATAACTTTCTAATGTATCTTGCTCCTCCATAATCGTTGCTTGCAACTGCTCTGTAGCTATGGAGCGGATTACACAGCGGGAGCCATCTGCCAAAATGGCGGCCGTGACGTTTCGTTATGTACTACACACCAGTCCATTGGATTTCGGAGGAGTGGTCTTTGCTCCTCTAGGATCTTTGATCTAAACGTCTATCCATTTCGTAAGAAAAGGTTAACATTTTAAAAAGCCCAAGTGTCCAAATAACATTCACACAAGAATTCACAATATAACATGATTTTTTAATCTCATTGTCATGAATTTATAGGCCAAATGGAAGGAATTTAATGTTTAGTTCCTGTAAATTAATGGCCATTTTAATCATCTTGCGAGTGGGTCTTTGTGGAACGCGATGGATTGGAATGTTGCGGTTGTGGTGAATTTAAACCCCATATCGGCAGGAAAAATACCGCCGGTTCGTATCCTATGTCACCTTTTCGCAACGTGAAATTTTGATTAAAGGCATCCTATGAAGCAAGTTTATATGAGAAAATAAATGGTGTACCTTGCCTTGTCCCCTACGCGAGATCTGTTCCGTTGTCAGCGTTGACGGCATTAGATTTAAATTTTACTCCTATTAAATTATTTAGTGCTAATTTTAATAACTAATAAAACGGCAGTCGAAGCGATTTTTCTTCAGCAACTAAACCGCCTGTTCAAAATCGATTTAAATAGTCTGAAGAAAAAACTCATTTCAAAGGCGCCAAAGTCACGCACACGGCCAGTGGCAGAACTGCAGCGCCGCTGAAGGTAAGTTTTGTAACATAGCTATATTATCCACCCACCCTGGGATCCGATAAGTTTCAGGCTCCACTGCTTTCTTTAACTTGCACATTATTTATTAGTAAGTGTGTGTTATCTGTTCCTGCCGACTATGCCAAATGTTGTGTTTGATAAATCACTGGATTCAGATAAGTTTTGACTCACTCAGTAATTTATTACACTACTAACTAAGGCACTTACACTCGTGTATCCTTGAATATCCCTGAAAGCACTCGCAAACCCCGAGTACACAGCAGAGCACGCCGCATAGAGTCACGTAAACCCAGACGCACTTGCAAACTCATCAGAGCATGCCACAGGATGTTTCGTTCTTGATCACCTGGCACCTTTCGCGACATGGTCGAAGGCTGAGGTTCTCTCTCCGAAAAGGGCACCCAACACCATCCTTTATGGCATTTCTTATCAGAGTGCCACTGCCCCCTCCCCGAGCCTATCATAAGCCCCCTTTGTCTGTAACGTTTCTGGGCTACTAGCAACAGGGGGAGTGGGTGGTCTACCCAACTATTGCTGTTGTGCTTTGTTCTCCAACCCATCCTTTCCCCCATGGAATGTCCTGGGAACGGCTGCGTTTCCAGGCAATGATCATAGGCGCAACGAGATTATGCGTCTGGAAACTTGATTTTGCGAGACTATGGCATGTAGGGCTGCTAACTTAGCTGATAACTCCATTTCACTTCGTCAGTTTAACTCTTACACCACAGTAGCCATAGCCTAAAGATGTTTCATGTTGCAGACATTCCCAAAATAACTTGAAACGGGGGGGGAAAAACAAGAAAAACTGTAAGCCACTCATAGTCAAATGGCACATAATCAGGACTTTTGCCCCAGTGAGTTAGTGCCAGCCAAACATCTGTTTACAGTAAACCTATTGCCCAACCCATGATTTAGTTGCTGACCACTAGGGGAATTTACACATGACAATTATCCAACCATCCAACATGTATTTCCATAGAGTCGTAGTCATGCATTACGGAAACATGCCCTTCGGGCCAACTTGCCACACTGGCCAACATGTCCCAGCTATACTAGCCCCACCTGCCTGAGTTTGGCAGGTGGGGCTAGTCACTCCAAACCTGTCCTAGCCATGAACCTGTCTACGTTGGGATAGTCCCTGCCTCAACTACCTCCTCTGGCAGCTCGTTCCATCACCCACCACCACCTTTTGTGTGAAAAAGTTACTCCTGATTCCAATTAAATCTTTTTCCCTTCAACTTAAACCTATGTCCTTGATTTCCCTACTCTGGGCAAGAGACTCTGCGTCTACCTGATCGATTCCTCTCATGATTTTATACACCTCTATAAGATCAATAATATATATATTCACATGATTAAAATGTTAGCTATTAGTGGCTGTAATACCCATTCAACAACTAAGTAAAATGTTAAACTTTACAGTGACAGTCAATCAGAATTGATAGTTCGACTTAAAAGGGAAGCTGAGCCATCCTTTTAAATTTGTCTCTCGTTACAGTTATTTCATTAAAAGAAAAGTTGGACAGCATCCAGCTGGCTGGAATTAATATTAGCTGTGACTTTCGGAAAGATTTAGAATAGGAAGTGAGTTTCTGCTCCCCTCTTTCTAAATCCAAATCAACAATCAGATTATTAAGGTTACCCACTATGCAAATCAATACAGCAAAGTTTCTCACTTGCGCTGGATGTATTTAAAAAAAAAAAAAAAAAAAACCTTTCTGCAAGGTCACAAAGCACTTTCTCCCACCATAAGAATAGATCAGATAATCATAGCCAGCACACAGTGTTTTGCTTAACGGGGCACATCAATGCAGTTGGCCAATTTGAACTCTTTAAGGAACATAGGTCAATTTTGATGAGTTTCATTAGCAGTATAAAGTCTCTTCCCTCATTCTCACATTTACCAAAATATAAAACAGAACACTGGAAGGACCCAGTGGGTCAAGTAGTGTTTTTGGAGGCAAAGTGTAAAGGACCTGTCCCACTGTGGGGATCTAATTTGCAGGTTTAGAAGAGTTTGCGCTCAGCTCAAACTTGCAGCATGGTGGACACGTGGTCCTATGTAACTCTCCTTCATGCTCGAGTGATGTTCCCGCATACTCGAGGCCTCAGTTTGGTCGAGGAGTATTTTTTCAGCATGCTAAAAATTGTCCGCGAGCAAAAATTGGTTGGCATGGAAAAAAATCGATATTTCTTTTACTCGTAGGTTTAGTCGAAGGAGGTCGTAGTAGGTCAGCATGTTATTCGAAGGTAGTCATAGATAGTGTTAGTGTAGTTGATGGTGGTCATCTTCACTCTCCACTATTCTGTGTCCAATTTTCCCGAAGCTAGTCTTCAACATAGTCGAAGGAAATCGAAGGAGGTCTTTTACATAGTCGAATGAGGTCTTCTACATATTCGTAGGAGGTTCTCTACATAGTCATAGAAGGTGTTCTACTTCGGCGATACAACAAGACCATGACACTTTTTTAATCTCTCCTAAACTTGCAAATTAGGTCCCCGCAGTGGGACAGGCCCTTAAGTTCATGTTTCGGGTTAAGACTCAGCATCAGGACTGAGAGGAAACATTGTCAGTCTGCAGCAGTGTAGGAATGGGAATAGGGGCGGGTAGATGAGAGGGTGATGGGCTGATGGAACCAGGTGGGGGAAGACGGAGGAGGGAATGTGTGGGAGAAAAGCAAGAACACCAGGGGGGATGAGGGAGTGCAACCAAGTGTTCACTGAGAGCATGCAGTCTCCACACAAGTGTAAAGGTCAGCAAAAACCCGTGTCAGGCGAAGTGAGAAAGATCTCTAATCTCTTCACTATTGTACTTATGTAGGTATAAAACTGTGCAGCATGGTCACTATTTGCACAGTTAAATATTTCAGAAATGTGTGTAAATATGTCCGTTTTGTTTCATAGGCACAATTTTTGTTAGCTTGAAATGTGCCATGAAAAGGCTTCCTAATTTAAACCTTTACCCCGTGGTCAATATCTGTTACTGCAGTGGATTCTCCTCATGAACACTCGTCCCAGGGATGGTCTGCCATTGTAAATAGTAGGCATTTCATTCCTGAAGCACTTTGTCAGCTGCCAAGCAACATATTCAAGTATATGAAATGAACACTTACTCCACTAAGCTCATGTTTTATACTTTATTATTCTGTTTCATGTGTATTGTATTTAAGATTTGGGCAATCTTAAAATCTGAAATGATGCAGAATTGGCAGCTTTAAATTTAAGCTACTGTAAAAGAAATGTTCGAACAAATATTGGAAAATGAGGGATTGAAGAAAATGGTTTAATAAATGGCTAGTAAATATTTAATTTACAAATCAAGTAAATTCCATGTTGATTTTTAGATAAAGCTCCACTGGAAAGCAAGCTTGTTCAAAATACTTTAAAAGATGCTCCTGGTGCACATGAGTCTTGCCTATTATCTGCCGATAAGCAGCTTGAATTGCGATTGAAGGATTTGCTTCTGGATATTGAAGAAAGAACATGGCAAGGAACTCTAGGAGGAATAAAAGTATGTATTATCAAATGCAAAAAATTGCAAAAGCTTGTTGGAATTTCATAATTTAATGATCCTTGTGCACATCGGTATGGTATGTCTTCAGTCTGTTTCTGTTGAGTATTCCATTAAGAGAATGTAAACTTGTTTTTGCATTGCTTTCTATTTGATTGTCTTTTATTCCTGGAATATTTTAATGGACATTGAATAATTGTAACGTGCAACAAGATTTTTGAAAAATCATATATTGGGTATGTTTAAGAAAGAACTGCAGATGCTGGAAAAATCGAAGGTAGACAAAAATGCTGGAGAAACTCAGCGGGTGAGGCAGCATCTATGGAGCGAAGGAATAAGTGACGTTTTGGGTTGAGACCCTTCTTCAGACTGATATGCGGTGGGGCGGGAAGAAGAAAGGAAGAGGCGGAGACAGTAGGCTGCGGGAGAGCTGGGAAGGGGAGGGGAAGGAGGGAGAAAGCAAGAATCCTTCCCCTCCCAGCTCTCCCACAGCCTACTGTCTCTGCCTCTTCCTCTTCCTTCCTTCCGCCCCCCCCAAATCAGTCTGAAGAAGGGTCTCAACCCGAAACGTCACCTATTCCTTCGCTCCATAGATGCTGCCTCACCCGCTGAGTTTCTCCAGCATTTTTGTCTACCATATATTGGGTATGGTGATTTGAGCTCTTTTGAGCGTACTGTGAGCAGTTGTGGGAACCACACCTTAAGGATATATCAACCTTTGATAAAACTGTGCTGTAGGTTTAATTGAAAGATCCGAATTCCAAAGGTTCAAGTACAAGAAGAAATCTCAAGGTGGGGTTTCATTTCTGGAATATAAAATAAGACGTCACTTAATTACAGTTATCAAGATGATAAGGGAACTGATAGGGTTGAAACGATTTCCGCTGTTTTGCATCTTGGATAAGAGAGACTAGGCTTAAAAATTAACCAGGCCTTTTAAAGGTGAAGTTTAAAAGCTTTGATTAGGGAGCATGAGGTGAAAAAACCACGAAGGAGGCAGTGATCATAATGTGATAGAATTCAACCAGCAATTTGAGAGGCAGAAGCTGAAATCTGATGTATCGCTATTACTGTTGAGGAAAGGTAACGACAGAGGCGTGAGGGAGGAGCTGGCCACAGTTGATTGGA
Organism: Okamejei kenojei; assembly: GCA_035221665.1. Classification (NCBI taxonomy): domain Eukaryota; kingdom Metazoa; phylum Chordata; class Chondrichthyes; order Rajiformes; family Rajidae; genus Okamejei; species Okamejei kenojei. Next base: position 48,157,810 of record CM069139.1, read on the forward strand.
AGGGGACCCAATCTGGAATGACAGTGGAGCAGCAATGGCAGGAGTTTCTGTGATTAATTCGGAGCAAGATCTTTTCATCCCTCAGAGGAATAAACGTACTGTGATGAGAATGAGGCAACAGTGACTGACAAAGGAAGTCAAAGCGAGCGTAAAAGGGAAAGCATATAATATGGCTAAGATTTGAGGGAAGGTTTTAGAAACCAACAGAAGGCGACAAAAAAGCAGTGGGGGGGGGGGGGGGAAGATGAAATATGAAGTTAAGCTAGCTAATAATATCAAAGAATACCAAAAGCTTTTTCCAGATATCAAGAGCGGACATTGAACCGCTGGAAAATGACACTGGAGAATCAGTAATTGGGGGACAAAAAAATGGGTAGATGAACAAAGTTTGTTTTTGATTAGTCTTCACAGTGGAATACACAGCAATGTGCCAGAAATTCAAGAGAGTCAGGGGGCAGAAGTGAGTGCGGTTGCCATTTCTAAGGACAAGGTGCACGGGAAGCTGAAATGTCCAAAGGTGGATACGTCACCTGGACCAGATGGACGACACTGCATGGTTCTAAAAAAGAGTTAGTTGCAGAATTGTGAAGGCATTAGTTGTGATCTTTCAAAAATCACTGGAGTCTGGAATATAGAACAGTTCAGCACAGGAATGAGCCTTTTGGCCAATATGTGCGGAAACCCGAACCATAGTTAAACTGATCTCATCATGATTTGTATCCCTTTATTCCCTACATTTCCATGTACTTATGTAAAAGCCTCTTAAACGGCACTGTGTTCCAGGCCCCCGCTACTCTATGGGCGGGAAAACTACTTGCCCCACACCCAGGGGCGGAATACCCGGGGGGGGGGGGGGGGGCAAAGGGGACACGTCCCCTCCATGTTTTGAGAGGTGGGGGACATCTCCCCCCCCCCCCCCCAAAAAGTTTGTGTGATCCGGATTTTAAAGTCTCCGCTTTCTACGAGACAGTGGAGGTGGGACTGCTGTATCGAGGGTGGCGATTGGACGAGAGACGTCGGTCAGCAGGCAATGGGGGAGGGACGTGATATGGGTGAGTGTGCGCATGGTGCATGTGTGGGTGAGTGCGCGCATGCGCGTGCAGCCGCCAAACATTTGTGTCCCCCGTCCCCTCCATGTTTTCATAGCGAGTTCCGCTCTTGCCCTCACCTACGTTAAACATTCCCCCTCTCGGCTAATAACTATGCCCTCTCATGTTGGACATTTCCACCTGAGCAAAATGGTTTTGACTGTCTACCTTATCTATGCCTCTCATAATTTATGTTTTTAGCAAATCTTCCCTCAACCTCCAATGTTCCAGACAAAACAATCCAAGTTAATGATCCACAAACCAAGCTCTCCCAGTAGCTGAAACCCTCTAATCCAGGTAACATTCTGGTAAACCACATCTACACCCTCTTCAAAGCCTCTACATCTTTCCCGTAATGGGATGACCAGGACTGCTTGCAATACAATGCTCTAAATTCGAACTAACCTAAATCATGTAGAACTGCATCATGTCTTCCCGACTCTTGTCTATAGCAATGAAACCAAGCATTCCCTACACCTTTTTTGCCACCTTGTCAACTTGTGCTGCCACCTTTAGTGAGTTATGAATTTGGACTCCAAGATCCCTCTGAACTTCAATGCTGTTAAGGGTCTTGCCGTTAACTATACTTTCCCTTTACATTCAACCTCCCAAAGCGCAAAACCTCACACTTGCTCGGGTTAAACTCCATCTGCCATTTCACTGCCATTTTTACAGCTGATCTATATCCTGTTGTATTTACTGACAGCATTCCTCTCATTGTTGCTCCTACAAGTTTGGTGTTGTCAGCAAAGTTACCAACCCATCTACATTTATGTCTAGGTCATTTATATATATCTCAAACAGCAGAGGTTCCAGCACCAATCCCTGCAGAACACTGGACACAATTACAGCCAGAATATCTACCTTCCACCACAACCCTATATCTTCTAAGAATAAGCCAGTTATGAATCCATATGATCAAATCATAATGAATAGTATAACCTTAATCTTCTAGATCCATGCTTCCAACTCCAAGCATGGATTAACGTATGTATAAAAAGCCTTGGGACTTTCCTTAACCCTTCTCACCATTTACATTTCAATACCTCTTTTGGCCCTTCTAATTGCCTGCTTTCTTTCATATTCTATATTCCTCAAACCCCATCTGATGCCACGTTCTTAAACCTGACGTATGCCTCCTTTTTCTTCCTGACAAACTTTACAACTTAATCGGTCATCCACAGTTCCCTTATCTTGCCATCCTTATCCCTCCTCACTGGAACATGCTGATCCTGCACTTTGGTGTCTGTTGACTTGACCAATAACAAATGCTCCCAATCTACCCACATTTGCTCCTGCCTAATGACATTGTAATTTGCATTGCCTCAATTACGTTTTTCCCCAACATCCAAACCTGCCCCTATTCAAAACAAACAAAAAACAAAATGTTTCCAGTGGAATGGAAAATCGCATGTCTAACTACATTGTTTAAGAAAGGAACAAGGCAAAATAAAGGAAATTATAAGCTGGTTAGCCTAGATTCAGAGGTTGGTAAATATTTTGGAGTTTATCAGTAAGGATGAGATTTCAGGGTACTTGGAAGCAGCATTGTTTTGTGAAGGAAATCTTACCTGACAAATCTGTTGGTATTCTTTGAGGAAGTAACCATGATAGACAAAGGAGTCAGTGGATGTTGTTTACTAGGATTTTCAGAAGGTCTTTAAGGTGTCTCACATGAGGCTGCTAAACAAAATGGGAGCCCATGGTATAAGAGACAAGGTACTAGCACGGATAGGAGATTGGCTGGCAGAAGGCAAAAAGTGGGTGCCAAGTAGTTTTCTGCAGGGGTCGGTGAAGGACCTGCTACATTTCTCATTATATATTAATCATCTGATGGATGGAATTATAGAAACGTAAAAAATAGGTGCAGGACGAGGCCATTTGGCCCTTCGAGCCAGCACCGCCATTCATTGTGATCATGGCTGATCGTCCCCAATCAATAACCTGTGCCTGCCTTCTCCCCATATCCCTCGATACCACCTAGAGGTCTACCTAACTCTCTCTTAAATCCATCCAGTGATCTCCATTGCCCTCTGTGGCAGGGAATTCCATAAATTCACAACTCTCTGGGTGAAAAAGTTTTTTCTCACCTCAGTCTTAAATGACCTCCCCTTTATTCTAAGACTGTGGCCCCTGGTTCAGGACTCACCCAACATTGGGAACATTTTTCCTGCATCTAGCTTGACCAGTCCTTTTATAATTTTATATGTTTCTATAAGATCCTTCTAAACTCCAGTGAATACAAGCCTAGTCTTTTCACTCTTTCCTCATATGACAGTCCCGCCATCCCAGGGATCAATCTCGTGAACCTACGCTGCACTGCCTCAATCACAAGGATATCCTTCCTCAAATTAGGAGACCAAAACTGTACACAATACTCCAGATGTGGTCTTACCAGAGCCCTATACAACTGCAGAAGAACCTCTACTCCTATACTCAAATCTTCTTGTTATGAAGGCCAACATTCCATTAACTTTCTTCACTGCCTGCGGTACCTGCACGCCAACTTTCAGTGACTGGTGTACAACGACAGCCAGGTCTCGCTGTACCTCCCCCTAATCTAACCCCATTGAGATAATAATCTGCCCACTTGTTATTGCCGCCAAAGTGGATATCCTCACATTTATCTATATTATACTGCATCTACCACGCATCTGCCCACTCACTCAACCTGTCCAGGTCACCCTGCAACCTACTAACATCCTCTTCACAGTTCCCACTGCCACCTAGCTTTGTGTCATCCGCAAACTTGCTAGTGTTGCTCCTAATTCCCTCTTCCAAATCATTAATATATATGGTAAACAGTTGCAGCCCCAACACCGAGTCTTGCAGCACTCCACTCGCCACTGCCTGCCATTCTGAAAAGGACCCGTTCACTCCTACTATATGCTTCCTGTCTGTCAACCAATTTTCTATCCACGTCAACACCCTACCCCCAATACCATGTGCTCTAATTGTAGTCACCAGTCTCCCGAGCGGGACCTTATCAACGGCTTTCTGAAAGTCTAGATACACTACATCCACTGGCTACCCTTCATCCATTTTACTTATCACATCTTCAGAAAATTCCAGAAGAATAGTCGAGCATGATTTTCCTTTCATAAATCCATGTTGACTTGGACTAATCCTTTTACTGCTAGCCAAATGCCCCATTATTACCTCTTTAATAATTGACTCCAGCATCTTCCCCACCACCGAAGTCAGGCTAACAGGTCTATAATTCCCCGTTTTCTCTCTCGCTCCTTTCTTGAAAAGTGGGGTAACATTAGCTATCATCCAATCCATGGGAACTGATCCTGAATCTATTGAAGATTGTAAAATGATCACCAATGCGTCCACTATTTCTAGAGCCACGTCCCTGAGGACTCTGGGATGCAGCCATCAGGCCCAGGGGATTTATCATCCTTCAGTCCCATTAGCCTACTCAATACTATTTCTCGCCTAATGAAAATTTTGTTCAGTTCTTTGACCCCCTTAGATCCTCTGTCCTCCAGTACTTCTGGGAGATTTGTGTCTTCCTTAGTGAACAAAGATCTAAAGTACCTGTTCAACTCTTCTGCCATTTCCTTGTTGCCCATAATAATTTCACCCGTGTCTGCTTTCAAGGGATCCACATTTGACTTTGCTATTCTTTTTCCCTTAACATATCTAAAGAAGCTTTTATTGTCCTTCTTTATATTTCTGGCCAGCTTCCACTCGTACTTCATCTTTTCAGCCCATATTGCCCGTTTTGTTTCATTCTGTCGTCCTATGAAAGTTTCCCAATCCTCTGGCTTCCGGCTACTCTTAGCTGTGTTGTACATCTTTTCTTTTAGTTTTATTCTATCCCTGACTTCTCTTGTCAGCCACGGTTGCCTTCTACTCCCCTTAAGAATCTTCCCATCTAGGAAGAATCTTTCTTCCTAGATGGCTTTGTGGCCAGGGTTGCGGGTGACTCTAGGATAGGTGGACGAGTGGGTTGTGTTGGGGGCGCAGAGAGTCCGCAGAAGGACTTGTACCGGTTGAGAGAGTGGGCAAAGAAGTGCCAAATGGAATAAACGTAATGAAGTGTACGATCATGGACTTGGGTAGAAGGAATAAAGGCACAGAATATTTTCTAAAATGGGGAGGATTTAGAAATCTGAGGTGCAAACAGACTTAGTGCTAGTGCAGTATTCCCAAAAGGTTAATTTGCAGATTGAGTTGGTAATAGAAACATAGAAATAGAAAATAGGTGCATGAGTAGGCCATTCGGCCCTTCGAGCCTGCACCGTCATTCAATATGATCATGGCTGATCATCCAACTCGGTATCCCTTACCTGCCTTCTCTCCATACCCCGTGATCCCTTTAGCCATAAGGGCCACATCTAACTCCCTCTTAAATATAGCCATTGAACTGGACTCAACTACCTTCTGTGGTAGAGAATTCCAGAGATTCTCCACTCTCTGTGTGAAAAATGTTTTTCTCATCTCGGTCCTAAAAGATTTCCCCCTTATCCTTAAACTGTGACTCCTCGTTCTGGACTTCCCCAACATCAGGAACAATCTTCCTGCATCTAGCCTGTCCAACCCTTTAAGAATTTAGTAAGTTTCTATAAGATCCCCCCTCAATCTTCTAAATTCTAGCGAGTACAAGCCAAGTCTATCCAGTCTTTCTTCATGTGAAGGTCCTGACATCCCAGGAATCTGTCTGGTGAACCTTCTCTGTACTCCCTCTATGGCAAGAATGTCTTTCCTCAGATTTGGAGACCTAAACTGTACGCAATACTCCAGGTGTGGTCTCACCAGGACCCTGTACAACTGTAGTAGAACCTCCCTGCTCCTATACTCAAGTCCTTTTGCTATGATTGCTAACATACCATTCGCTTTCTTCACTGCCTGCTGCGCCTGCATGCCTACTTTCAATGACTGGTGTACCATGACAACCAGGTCTCGTTGCATCTCTCCTTTTCCTAATCGGCCACCATTCAAATAATAGTTTACTTTCCTGTTTTTGCCACCAAAGTGGATAACCTCACATTTATCCACATTATACTGCATCTGCCATGCATTTGCCCACTCGTCCAGCCTATCCAAGTCACCTTGCAGCCTCCTAGCATCCTCCTCACAACTAACACTGCCCCCCAGCTTCATGTCATCCGCAAACTTGGTATGTTGCATTCAATTCCCTTGTCCAAATAATTAATATATGTTGTAAATAGCTGGGGTCCCAGCACTGAGCCTTGTGGCACCCCACTAGTCACTGCCTGCCATCCTGAATAGGACCCGTTCACTCCTACTCTTTGCTTCCTGTCTGCCAGCAGTTCTCTATCCACATCAATACTGAACCGCCAATACCGTGTGCTTTAAGTTTGTATAACCATATAACAATTACAGCACGGAAACAGGCCCTCTCGGCCCTTCCTGTCTGTGCCGACCATTTGTTTTCCCCTAGACCCATCTACCTGCACTCAGACCATACCCCTCCATTCCCTTCCCGTCCATATACCTATCCACTTTACTTTTAAATGTTAAAATCGATCCTGCCTCCACCACTTCTGCTGGAAGCTCATTCCACACAGCCACCACCGTCTGAGTAAAGAAGTTCCCCCTCACGTTACCGCTAAACTTCCGTCCCTTAATTCGCATGTCATGCCCTCTTGTTTGAATCTTCCCTACCCTTAATGGGAAAAGCTTATCCACGTCAACTCTGTCTATCCCTTTCATCATTTTAAAGACCTCAATCAAGTCCCCCCTTAACCTTCTGCGCTCCAAAGAATAAAGACCTAACTTGTTCAACCTTTCTCTGTAACATAGTTGCTGGATCCCAGGCAACATTCTAGTAAATCTCCTCTGTACTCTCTCTATTTTGTTGACATCCTTCCTATAATTAGGCGACCAAAATTGTACACCATACTCCAGAATTGGTCTCACCAATGCCTTGTACAATTTTAACATTACTTCCCTGCTCCTATATTCAATGCTCTGATTAATAAAGGCCAGCACACCAAAGGCTTTCTTTACCACCCTATCTACATGCGATTCCACCTTCAGGGAACTATGCACAGTTATTCCTAGATCTCTCTGTTCCGCAACATTCCGCAATTCCCTACCATTTACCATGTACGTCCTATTTTGATTTGTCCTGCCAAGATGTAGCACTTCACACTTATCAGCATTAAACTCCATCTGCCATCTTTCAGCCCACTTTTCCATATGGCCCAAATCTCTCTGTAGACTTTGAAAATCTATTTCATTATCCACAACACCACTATCTTAGTATCATCTGCATACTTACTTATCCAATTTTCCACCCCATCATCCAGATCATTGATGTACATGACAAACAATAGTGGACCCAACACAGATCCTTGAGGCACCCCACTGGTCACCGGCTTCCAACCTGACAAACAGCCATCCACCATTACTCTCTGACATCTCCCATTCAGCCACTGTTGAATCCCTCTTGCTACTCCACCATTAACACCCAAAGATTGAACCTTCTTAACCAACCTTCCATGGGGAACCTTGTCAAAGGCCTTACTGAAATCCATATAGACAACATCCACTGCTTTACCCTCATCAATTTCCCTAGTAACCGCTTCAAAAAATTCAAGAAGGTTTGTCAAACATGACCTTCCAGGCACAAATCCATGTTGACTGTTCCTGATCAGACCCTGTTTATCCAGATGCTTATATATATTATCTCTAAGTATCCTTTCCATTAATTTACCCACCACTGACGTCAAACTAACAGGTCTATAATTGCTAGGTTTATTCTTTGAACCCTTTTAAAACAATGGAACAACATGCGCAGTACGCCAATCCTCCGGCACTATTCCCGTTTCTCATGACATTTGAAATATTTCTGTCATAGCTCCTGCTATTTCTACACTAACTTCCCTCAATGTCCTAGGGAATATCCTATCAGGACCTGGAGATTTATCCACTTTTATATTTTTCAAAAGTGTCAGTACTTCCTCTTTGAATCTCATAGTTTCCATAGCTACTCTACTGTTTTTCCTTACTTCACATAGTTCAATATCCTTCTTCTTGGTGAATACCGAAGAAAATAAATTGTTCAATATCTCCCCCATCTCTTTTGGCTCTGCAGATAGCTGTCCATTCTGTTTCTCTAATGGTCCAATTTTATCCCTCGTTATCCTTTTGCTATTAATATAGCTGTAGAAACCCTTGGGATTTACTTTCACCTTTCTTGCCAAAGCAACCTCATATCTTCTTTTAGCCTTCCTAATTTCTTTCTTAAGATTCTTTTTACATTCTTTATACTCCTCTAGCACCTCATTTACTCCATATCTCCTATAATTATTATAGATATCTCTCTTTTTTCGAAACAAGTGTCCAATTTCCCTTGAAAACCATGGCTCTTTCCAATTTTTACTATTTCCTTTCACCCTAACCGGGACATAAAGATTCTGTACTCTTACAATTTCCCCTTTAAATGTCCTCCATTTCACTTCTACATCCTTCCCATGAAACAAAGTGTCCAAATTCACTCCTTTTAAATCCTTACGCATTCCCTCAAAATTAGCCTTTCTCCAATCAAAAATCTCCACCCTAGGTCCAGTTCTGACTCTCTCCATAATTATATTGAAACTAATGGTATTGTGATCACTGGTCCCGAAGTGCTCACCAACGCATACCTCCGTCACCTGATCTGCCTCATTTCCTAACAGGACGTCCAGCACTGCCCCTTCTCTGGTCGATACCTCTATGTACTGCTGCAAAACACTATCCTGCACACATTTTACAAACTCCAAACCATCCAGCCCATTTACAGAATGTGTTTCCCAGTCTATTTTTGGAAAATTGAAATCTCCCACAATCAATACCTTGTGCTTACTACTAATATCTGCTATCTCCTTACATATTTGCTCTTCCAATTCTCGCTCCCCATTTGGCGGTCGATAATACACCCCTAAAAGTGTTGCTACACCGTTCCCACTTCTCAGTTCCACCCAAATAGCCTCCCTAGACGAGCCCTCTAATCTATCCTGCCAAAGCACTGCTGTAATATCCTCTCTGACAAGCAATGCAACACCTCCACCTCTGGTCCCTCTAATTCTATCACACCTGAAGCAACAAAATCCTGGAATATTTAGTTTCCAATCACAGCCGTCCTGCAACCATGTTTCACTGATTGCCACAACATCATATTTCCAGGTGTCAATCCAGGCTCTAAGTTCATCCACCTTTCTTACAATGCTCCTAGCATTAAAATATACACATTTTAGAAACCCACCATCCCTTATTCTCTGTCTATTTTCTTTTTCCTCTTTCTCGCCTACATTTTGGGTCCGAGTGCTTCCCTTCTCTGCCTCTTGCCCCACACCCTGACCCCTAGCCCCCTCTACCCGAGTCCCTCCCCCCAGCCTTTCTAGTTTAAAGTCTCCCCAGTAGCCTTTGCAAATCTCCCTGCCAGGATATTGGTCCCCCTCGGGTTCAAGTGCAACCTGTCCTTTTTGTACAGATCATGCCTTCCCCAAAAGAGGTCCCACTGATCAAGAAACTTGAATCCCTGCCCACTGCACCAGTCCCTCAGCCACGCATTTATCCTCCACCTAACATAGAAACATAGAAATTAGGTGCAGGAGTAGGCCATTCAGCCCTTCGAGCCTGCACCGCCATTCAATATGATCATGGCTGATCATCCAACTCAGTATCCCGTACCTGCCTTCTCTCCATACCCTCTGATCCCCTTAGCCACAAGGGCCACATCCAACTCACTCTTAAATATAGCCAATGAACTGGCCTCAACTACCCTCTGTGGCAGAGAGTTCCAGAGACTCACCACTCTCTGTGTGAAAAAAGTCTTTCTCATCTCGGTCTTAAAGGATTTCCCCCTTATCCTTAAGCTGTGACCCCTTGTCCTGGACTTCCCCAACATCGGGAACAATCTTCCTGCATCTAGCCTGTCCAACCCCTTAAGAATTTTGTAAAAAACACCTCATTCCATTCCTACTCTCACTGTCACGCGGCACAGGCAGTAATCCTGAAATCGTTACCCTTTTGGTCCTTCTCCTTAACTTTCCCCCCAATTCCCCAATTTCTCCCTTCAGGACCTCATCTATTTTTCTGCCTATGTCATTGGTACTTATGTGTACCACAACATCAGGCTCCTCTCCCTCCCTTTTCAGAATCCTTTGGACACGTTCCGACACGTGGGAGACCCTGGCACCAGGGAGGCAAACTACCATCCGGGTTTCCCGACTGTGTCCACAGAATCGCCCATCCAACCCCCTAACTATAGAGTCCCCTATTACAATTGCCCTCCTCTTTTTGCTACCCTTCTGAGCATCAGGGCCGGTCTCTGTGCTGGAGACCCTGCCGGTGTTGCTGCCCCCAGGTAGACTGTCCCCTCCAATTGTACTCAAAACCGAGTACCTATTTTCCAGTTGTACAGTCACAGGGGTACCCTCTAGCCCCTGCCTCTTGCCCTTCCTAACCGTGACCCACTTGTCTGCCTCCTGTGGTCTGGGAGTGACTGCCTCCCTGTAGCTCCTCTCTATGACCACCTCGCTCTCCCTCACCAGACGGAGGTCATCGAGCTGCTGCTCCAGGTTCCTAACACGATCCTTTAGGAGCCCCATCTCGACACACCTGGCGCAGATGTGGATGTCTGGAGGGCTATCAGATTCCCTGACCTCCCACATCTGACATCCAGAACAGTACACTGCCCTGGCCTTCATACTGTCCCCCTTACACAGGATACAATAGCAACACAATACAAAGTACACAACAAACTGCTGGGATCTGACTGCCAATCAGCTGCTTTCCCTAGTCCACTTCCCACCAATCAGCTGCTTACCCTAGTCCACTTCCCACCAATTAGCGGCTTCCTCCCAAAAAAAAACAAAAAACACTTCTTTGAATGGAATGTTATGGATTTAGGTAAGCCCCGCCTTGATTTTAAAGCATACCGGTCGGGTGTCGCTCCTCCCCCTCCTTCTCTTCCAACGGCTCCTGTGGGCCTCTCAGAGTATACTAATCTCTTGTGGGGCACCTTGTCGAAAGCCTTCTGAAAGTCCAGATATAACACATGCACTGGTTCTCCCTTATCCACTCTACTAGTTACATCCTCAAAAAATTCAATAAGATTCGTCAGACATGATTTGCCTGTCGTAAATCCATGCTGACTTTGTCCAATGATTTCACCACTTTCCAAATGTGCTGCTATCCCATCTTTAATAACTGACTAGCAGTTTCCCCACTACCGATGTTTGACTAACTGGTCTGTAATTCCCCGTTTTCTCTCTCCCTCCCTTTTTAAAAAGTGGGGTTACATTAGGTACCCTCCAATCCTCAGGAACTACTCCAGAATCGAAAGAGATTTGAAAAATTATCACTAAGGCATCCACTATATCTGGGGCTACTTCCTTAAGTACCCTGGGATGCAGCCTATCTGGCCCTGGGGATTTATCAACCTTTAATCCATTCAATTTACCTAACACCACTTCCCGACTAACCTGGATTTCACTCGGTTCCTCCATCTCATTTGACCCACGATCCCCTACTATTTCCGGCAGATTATTTATGTCTTCCTTAGTGAAGACAGAACCAAAGTAGTTATTCAATTGGTCTGCCATGTCCTTGTTCCCCATGATCAATACACCTGTTTCTGACTGCAAGGGACCTAGATTTGTTTTAACTAATCTTTTTCTCTTCACATATCGATAAAAACTTTTGCAGTCAGTTTTTATGTTCACTGCCAGTTTTCTATCATAATCCATTTTCCCTTTCCTAATTAAGCCCTTTGTCCTCCTCTGTGGGACTGAATTTCTCCCAGTCCTCTGGTAGGCTGCTTTCTCTGGCTAATTTGTACGCTTCATCTTTTGTTTTGATACTCTCCCTGATTTCCCTTGTTATCCACAGATGCACTACCTTCCATGATTTATTCTTTTGCCAAACTGGGATGAACAATTGTTGTAGTTCATCTATGTAGTCTTTAAATGCCTTCCATTGCATATCCACCGTCAACTCTTTAAGAATCACTTGCCAGTCTATCTTGGCCAATTCACGTCTCATACCCTCAAAGTTACCTTTCTTTAAGTTCAGGACCCGTGTTTCTGAATTAACAATGTCACTCTCCATCCTAATGAAGAACTCAACCATATTATGGTCGCTCTTGCCCAAGGGGCTACGCACAACAAGGCTGCTAACTAACCCTTCCTCATTACTCTAGAATAGCCTGCTCTTTCATTGGTTCCTTTACATGATGGTTTAGAAACCTATCCCGCATACATTCCAAGAAATCCTCTTCCTCGGCACCCCTGCTAATTTGATTCACCCAATCTATATGTAGATTGAAGTCACCCATTATAACTGTTTTACCTTTGTTGCACGCATTTCTAATTTCCTGGTTGATGCTATCCCCAACTCCACTACTACTGTTAGGTGGCCTGTACACAACATCCACTAGCATTTTCTGCCCCTTAGTGTTTCGCAGCTCTACCCGTATCGATTCCACATCCTCCAAGCTATTGTCCTTCCTTTCTATTGCGTTAATCTCTTCTCTAACCAGGAACGCTACCCCATCTTCTTTTCCTTTCTGTCTATCCCTCCTGAATATTGAATATCGCTGGATGTTCAGCTCCCAGCCTTGGTCACCCTGGAGCCATGTCTCTGTGATCCCAACTATATCATAATCATTAATATCTATGCACATTCAACTCATCCACCTTATTACGAATGCTCCTTGCATTGAGACACAAAGCCTTCAGGCTTGTTTTTACAATGCTCTTACCCCTTATACAATTATGTTGAAAGGTGGCCCTTTTTGATTTTTGCCGTGGATTTGTCTGCCTGCCTCTTTTACTTTTCACCTTGCTACCTATTGCTTCTATCCTCATTTTACACCCCTCTGTCTCTCTGCTCACACATTTAAGAAACCCACCACCTCTTATTCTCTGTTTATTCTTTTTTTCTTCTTTCCCCCCTACGTGTTGCGTCTGAGTGCTTCCCTTCTCTGCCTCCTGCCTCACACGCTGTCTACTTGCTTTCTCTATTTTTAGTCCCTCCCCCCAACCGATCTAGTTTGAAGTCTCCCCAGTAGCCTTTGCAAATCTCCCCGCCAGGATATTGGTTCCCCTCGGGTTCAAGTGCAACCCGTAATAAGGAAGGCAAATACAATGTTAATATTCATTTTGAGGGGACTAGAATATAAAAGTATGGGTGCATTACGGAGTCTTTAAGGTGCTGCTCAGACTACATTTGGGGTATTGTGAGCACTTTTAGCCCCCATATCAGTGCTGGCATTGGAAAGGGTCCAGTGACGATTTACAAGAATGATCCCAGGGATCATTGGGTTAATGTATGAGGAGTGTTTTAATGGTTCTGGGCCTGGGGTCGCTGGTGTTTAGAAGGAAGATGGGGGAATATCATTGAAACCTACCAAATAATGAAGGCCCTAGATAGCGTGGTGGTGGAGAGGATGTTTCCAGTAATGGGAAAGTCTAGGACCAGAGGACACAGCCTCACAATAAAAGCATGTTCCTTTAAAATGAAGATGAAGAGGCATTTCTATCGCCAAAGAGTGGTGAATCTGTGGAAATCATTGCCACAGACAGTGGTGGTGGTCAAGTCATTGGGTATTTTTAAAGCAGAGATTGATAGATTCTTGATTATAATGATGTTGAAGTGGAGAAGGCAAGAGAATGGGGTTGAGACTGAAAAATAGATTGGCCATGATCGAACGGTGGGGCCGACTCGCTGGGTTGAATGGCCTAATTCAGCTCCTATGTCTTATGGTCCTATGGTCCCGCAGTTACAATCTCAATCAATGGCAGAACAAACTTTAATTGGTGAATGTTTCTGTGAATGGGTTTTGGGGAAACGACGCATGAAGGGGCTGGTAAGTATTTGGGTTGTACAATGAACTAGACTAAGTGGGATCTGTTGAGTCCCAGTCGCACGGGAGGCCTGGTACCCCAATGCAACCCATTCCCCAATGCAATGTTCCACTAGGAGAAAGGAGGGTGGTGAGGGGATGGGTGGGGGGGGGGGGGGGGAAGGGGAGTTGTGTGGCAAGGAGGGGGGGAGGGTGTGTGTGTAGGCAGGAGGGGGAAGGGGGAATATGAGGGGGAAGGGGGTGTGTGGTGGGGGAGGGCCACTGGCCGCGGCTTACCCGGCACCACACTGCGGCTTACCCGGCACCACACTTGCTGACTCAGCCCCACCTCCGGGGATTTATTCTCCAGCGGGTGCCGGAAGGGGCGTTACCTTCAAGGTGACTGACAGGCGAGAAGACCAATCTGCTGCTCACATTTTTTTAAACCTTCATAACCTTTCTCATATTTCATCGATCGGAACAAAACCTGGTGGGTTGGAGTAGAGGGGAACGGTGAGTAAGGTGGCGAAAAAATCCTAGTGATATATGGTAGCGTTTTTGGTCAAGATGATAGTTTTAATAATAGTAAAGATAGATGGAAAATTGTTTGGTATTGAAAATGGGGAGGAGTTCAGCTGGTAGGAGCACTAACAAGAAATGAATGTAGGAAAAAACTAAGTCAAAAAATGGAGAGGACATCTATGATGGGTTTTGAAAATTAGATCAGAAACACAGCTGCAAAAAAATAAATGTTATAGAATTGGAGAATGTGCAGATCTGAGTTTTAAGAGATTATGAAGAAAAAGTAAAGCATGCTTGAATGCATTCAAGACTTCTAAAAAGCAAATGTCAGCACATCACTCATGAGAATTTGAAGCTAGAATACCTTTTCCAGAAAAAAGCTAAACGTGTAAACTTTCTCCTTTCGCTTCGTAGTTGTTTAATACATGTGGTGAAGATATTAAACGGGTCATAAAAATATGTCCAAAAACTCCCATTAATTGGAATACTAAATATAGAAATTTGTTTACTTTAAACATATAGCTGTAAGTAAAATCGTAGTCCACATTAAGTAATTAGAAAAGTAAGCAGTTGTGCGAATTTTATCTGTTAACATCTTTACTGTGTTTTTTTTGGAGTATGCATTTATTTCCAATTGCACAATTTATACCAAAAGTGTAAATTCTGACTAGGAGTGAATCAAACCATCTATTTAAAAAGCATGTATAAAACTTTCCTACGAGCAGGTGATGGAGCGGTGTGCATGGAGAGCAGCACTGGAAACAGGGCAGTATGAACTATTGGGCAAAGCACTTCCAAAACACAATGGCATTCGGTTACTGGAAAATGATGTGAAGGAAAATGGAGATATTAAAATTGAAAGGGAGGAATCCACGGAGCTTGATGGCAGGACCGATGGATATAACACCAAAGCTGGGTATAACTAATTTTTATTTTGTAAATATATGAACAGCAAATTTAGCTGAGTGTTCTAAGTTTTGATGGGATAAAAAATTGGGCTGATTTTTTTTATTGGTATATTGATATAGTTTATGCTTGTACTGTATCTAAACGTATTTTGATGTGGGTTTTCTCAAGCTATTCTGTGGCAAACCTCCATACTATTATTGGCTCAAGCAAGTCACCTAATCATTAGCAATTTACATCATTGTCTGGGACCAATCCTTGCATATCTAACAAAATTGGCATAGGTTTGCCAATGAAAATTGCTGCCTACGTGCTCCTGAGATGTTAATGAGTTACAGGCTTAACCTGATATAATGTCACAAAGGTTGACCCTGAAGGGCGTGTTAACCGGAAGAACCCCGTGTAGCTCGGTTTCACGAGCTTCTATTGCTTCTATTACTTCATTTTTGTCTCAGATTTTTAACATCCACAATTTATCTTTTTAATTTTAATGTATTAACAGTTTCTCTCCACAGATATTGTCTAAGCTGCTTTCCAAGTATTATTTTTAATTTCCAGCTGCTTAGGTGCTCTTGTTCAATTCCAGCAGTTTCTTTTTAACTTCTCTGACCTCTTGTTCGAAATGGAGACAAGCTGCCATTGATTACCCTACATCTACTAGTCTTACACCCTTTTCCTGATGTTATCTTTATTCCAACCCTGCCCTTGTAAGAAAGTTCAAACATGAACATGCATAACTTTTACCAGTTCTGACAAAGGGCCCTCAAACTAAAAATCGAAATTTGTTTCACTCTGTGCTGATGTGCTGAACATTCAAATATTTTCTGTTTTCAAAACTGCAGTTTTGATTCCTGCACTGTCTCCGAGCACTGGATCAGGGTAGTTTCCCCAATTTAATGATGGGAATTCTAACAAATCCTCGTTGAGTCCGAATTGCAGTGTTTCCACTTTGAAGGAAATTACCCGAAATTCGGGAAATTCTGGTTGTCTTCGGGTGATTTTAGGGAAATAAAATAATTTCGGGGAATTTCCGCATCCGGCCCGCAGGATGATTTGGGGGATCAAAAAGTATATTTACGACCATCCATGCCTGCGCAGTTGGGGGAGGCCTGTCAGCCACCTCACAATTGAAAATGGCGCTGGGGACGCAAAATGAAGGTGTCTCCCCACGCGTGCGCAGTGGGCCTGGGAGAGATCAGATCACCATTTTTACTACATCACCTCGTGTCTGGGTGAGTGGGGCCGTGGAATATTACGTTGGGGAGGGAGAGTCGGACCCAGCGGGTCCATGCTTGTTTTGTATTGGGGGTGTCAAACTACCCGTGAAGGGGCCCAATCCAGCCCGCGGGCTGATTAGGGGGAAAAAGGAGTGCCCGCTTCTCCGGGGCTGCCGTGTCTGCCCACCCGGTCCATCGCCTCCATCTGCGGAGTCGGAGCCTCGCCGCCGGTCATCCTGCCGTCCAGGGAGCGGGTCCGCTGCCAGCGGTCCGGAGAGACCGTCCTCCTGTCGCCAGGCGGGAGCAGGAACGACTGACTCTGAACCCAGTCCTGGTAGCGGCCCTGACCCAACACCAGACGCCGCTCCGGCTGGGGCCCCGCCACGGGCCCTCCAACACTGTGAGGGAGGGAGGGGAGAGAAGGGGGGGGTTGAGAGGGGGAGTTGAAAGAGACGAGGGGGGAGAGGGAGGGAGCCATCACAACCAGGTAGTTTAGTTTGAGGCTAATTAGAGGCTAACTGTGTTCATTGTCTAGGTTTGATTGCTGTGTTGTTAACGTGTGCCCACGAAAGAAAAACAATAACAAATAGTATACAGAAATCTTTTTCAAAATTTCAGGAAATACCATTAGATTGCAGGAAATTTGGGATTCATTGCCGAATTATACAGCCCAACTCGTCCAGGCCAACCAAGTGCCCATCTAAACTGGTCCCATATCCTTCTGAACCTTTCCTATGCATGTACCTGTTTAAATGTGTTTTAAACACTGTAATTATACAATGCATTCAGAAAGTATTCAAACCCTCTCACTTTTTCCACATTTTATTACATTACAGCCTCATTCTAAAATTGATTAAATTCATTTTTTATCATCAATCTACACGCAATACGCCGTAATAAAGCGAAAACAGGTGTTTAGAAATTTTTGCAAAGTAATTAAAAATAAATCTGAAATATCAACATTTACATAAGTATTCAGACCCTTTACTCAGTACTTTGTTGAGGCACCTTTGGCAGCGATTACAGCCTCGAGTCTTCTTGGGTATGACGCTGCAAGCTTGGCACACCTGTATTTGGGTGATTTCTCCCATTCTTCTCTGCACATCCTCAAGCTCTGTCAGGTTGGATGGGGAATGTTGATGCACAGCTATTTTCAGGTCCCTCTGGAGATGTTAGATCAGGTTCAAGTCCAGGTTTTGGCTGGGCCACTCAAGGACATTCACAAACTTGCCACAAAGCCACTCCTGCGTTGTCTTGGCTGTGTGCTTGGGGTCGATGTCCTGTTGGAAGGTGAACCTCTGCCCCAGTCTGAGGTCCAGAACACTCTGGAGCAGGTTTTCATCACGGATCTCTTTGTACTTTGCTCCTTCATCTTTCGCTCGATCCTGACTAGTCTCCCAGTTCCTGACACTGAAAAACATCCCCACAGCATGAAGCTGCCACCACCATGCTTCACCGTAGGTATGGTATTGGCCAGGTGATGAGCGGTGCCTGGTTTCCTCCAGACGTGATACTTGGCATTCAGGCCGACGAGTTCAATCTTGGTTTCATCAGACCAGAGAATCTTGTTTCTCATGCCTTTTGGCAAACTCCAAGCAGGCTGTCGTGTGCCTTTTACTGAGGAGTGGCTTCTGTGTGGCCACTCTGCCATAAAGACTTGATTGGTGGAGTGCTGCAGATATAGTTGTCCTTCTGGAAGGTTCTTCCATCTCCACAGATGGACTCTGGAGCTCTGCCAGAGTGACCATCAGGTTCTTGGTCACCTCCCTGACCAAGGCCCTTCTCCCCCGATTGCTCGGTTTGGCCGGGCGGCCAGCTCTATGAAGAGTCCTGGTGGTTCCAAGGTTCTTCCATTTAAGAATGACGGAGGCCACTGTGCTCTTCAGGACCCGCAATGCTGCAGAAATTGTTTTATACCCTTTCCCAGATCTGTGTCTCGACACAATCCTGTCTCGGAGGTCTACGGATGATTCCTTCGTCTTCATGGCTTTGTTTTTGCTCTGACATGCACTGTCAACTGTGGGACCTTATATAGGTAGGTGTACCTTTCCAAATCATGTCCAATAAATTCAATTTACCGCTGGTGGGGTGCAATCAAGTTGTAGAAACATCTCAAGGATAATCAATGGAAACAGGTTGAACTTAAGCTCAATTTTGAGTGTCATAGCAAAGGGTCTGAATACTTACGTAAATGTAATATTTCAGTTATTTCTTTTTAATTATTTTGTAGACATTTCTAAACACCTGTTTTCCTTTCTTAATTCTGGGGTATTGTATGTAGGTTGATGATTTAAAAAAAAAGTTTTTAAATCCATTTTAAAATAAGGCTGCAACGTAACAGAATGTGGAAAAAGTGAAGGGGTTTGAATACTTACTGAATGCGCTGTACCTGTCTACAGGTTCCTCTGCAGCTCATTCCAAATATCCAATGCCCTCTGTGGAGAAAATTACCCGGTCGGTCCCCTTTAAATTGTTCTTCTCACACCTTAAATGTATACCTTCCAGTATTTGATTTTGCTTTTCTCCTCTCTGGGGGAACAAAACTGTGTATTCATCTTATCTTTGTCCATCGTGCTTTTACATACCCATAAGATCATCCTTCAACTGCCTATGCTCCAGGGATAAAAGTCCCAGACAACCCAGCCTCTCATTATAACTCATACCAACCAGTCCCAGAGGCATCATTGTGAATCTTTTCTGTACCCTTCAATTTTAATGACATTCTTCCTCTCACTGGGTGACCTGAACTGCATGCCATACTCCAAGTGTGATCTAACCAATGACCTGTATGATTACAACATGACGTCCCAACTTTAATGCTGCTGCACTGACTGATGAAGGAAAACATGCCAAATGTTGCCATCACCACACTTGTGTGCCAGTTTCAGGGAACTAAGTACCTGTAGCCTTCGGTCTCTCTGTTATACAACACTCACCACGGTCCTAACATTTTATCCTGCAATCAAATGCACAACAAAGTTGGAGTCTTAACTGTGATCACTCCCAATAGGCAAACAGTCACACCCAGTACTTGTGCAATTAGAGTAGGTCATAGTCAACCGTACAGCATGTGGGAGGGTTTAATGCTATGATGTCCATTCAAAGAATTTGCCCAAGATGCATCGATGGCAAAGTATTTTTGTACTCTATAGCTCATTAATGTGGCACTGACGGTAATTGTGTTTGTTACAGGCCTTTGGAACCCAAGATTGAAACAAGAAGTTCTACCAGTCCTAACTCTTCCCGACAAGTATTAACTGTAGTGCGCTACCTGGCTGTTGCTTTGTTTCAGTTGGAACAGGGAATTGAGCGCAAATTCCTGAAGCCACCATTGGGTTGGTAATATTTTAATAATTCAATGAACAGATTTAAATTTCAAATTGACTATTGAGTTAAGTCCTTGTGTTTAACATTAGAAACTATACTTTGAATGGGTTTGCTGCCTTTCCTTAATATGGTGGCTCAATTTATCATTTGTCATTCTATGGCGAGCTTGCTTGAAGTAACACTTTTAGCATGAGTATTATCATTATAATTGAGAGAAAGAATTAACCAAAATATCTAGTTATTGATTTACAAAATGGCAGATGTGCCTACAAAAATATAGCCAGTCAAATAGCAAGGTTCAGAGAGCTTTGAATTAGGTTGTGACTGTGATGAAACATCTTACGAACTATGTAAGTCTGTATGCATGTAATTAACATAGTGTAATGCAGTATTTGTCATTGGTATTCCAGCAATAGTCAGTGTTTATTTCTTTCTCCTCCCACCTTACCAAGCCCCCTCGCCATCTTTGATGTGCTTCTATTAAGCTTTAATGTGATACCAAGGTGCAAATTTAATTTAATGCATTCTAAAAATTATTCTATTTCTAGTATATCGAAAATCAGTTTTAAAATGTTGTTATCTGTGTTTTTGCTCCCTGACATTAGCATCATAAGTAGATAGATAGCAGTAAAGAAGTTGTATGGTATGCTTGCCTTCAACAGTTGGAGCATTGAGTGTAATAATCAGGAAGTCATGATGCAGCTTTGGAAAGGTATTGTGTGCCGTTCTGATCACCCCATTACAGGAAGGAATTAGAGTCGTTGGAGAGGGTGCAGAATGAGTTTACTGGGATGCTGCCTGGAGTGTTTAGCTAAAAGGCCAAATTTGGATTGTTTTCTCTGGAGTATCGGATGTTGACGGGAGACCAAATAAAAGTATATAAAATTATGAGAGGCATAGATAGGGTAGATAGTCAGAACCATTTTCTCATCGTGAAAATGTCTGAGGCTAGAGGGCATAGCTTTAATGTGAGAGAGAATATGTTTAAGGGGCTTGTGCAGTGCAGGCTATTCACACATTGCCTGGAATGTGCTGCCAAGAGTGGTGGTGGTCGCAGATAAGATAGAGGCAATTAATAAGCTTTTCGAATGACACATGGATATGAAGAGAATGGAGGGGTATGGATCACTTGCATCTTGGGACAATTGGTCTGAAGAAGGGTCCTGACCCGAAATGCCATCTATCTACGTTCCCTAGGAATACTGCCTGACCCGCTCAGTTACTCCAGCATTTTGTGCCTTTTCTTGGTAAGCCCACATGTGCAGTTCCTTGTTTCTGCAGGTTTGTTTAATTTCGCATAGTGTTTGATGCAAACATTGTTGTCCTAAAGTCCTTATTCTGGTGCCGTACTATACCCTGAAATTTCCAGTTGCATTTTTGATTTGGAGCTCTATAACACAACTTAAGGTTGCCAAAGCAATCAATGAACGGGTTCCTTTGTTGCAGTTTAGCCTTTGAGTTTTATCATTTCAAGTGTTTTAAGTATTGTAAGTTATTAAATTAGAAATGGTTTTGCTTGAAAGGGGACTCGGATGATATAAAAAAAGAACATAAAGACAAGAAGAAGAAAGATGACAAGAAAAAAAGTGAAGATCAAGCCAGTGAGAAAGATGGTATGTATTCAGGTCTTCTGAGTCACTTGCAAAGAATGTTTGACATTTTCAGATACAAACATTTTTGTTGGAGACTTGCCACAATTTTCAAGTATTTAAAAGAATCTAACATATTTGTCTGCCTGCAAACGAAAGTTTAAAGGGTATTTATTGGTACCAACTGATATATGCTTGATGAGGCATATGAGAAATGTTGAGAGTTTAACTGTCGGCATTGACCAATAATTATTCAATGCCAACATTGTTATGCTGATGTATTAATTTATGAGACCAATAAATGATGCAAATTTAGCAAAAACATTCCTGAGGATTAGGAAATATGCTTTCATGTAGATGGTTTGGTTCTACAGTTCCCTCCATAATGTTTGGGCTAAAGACCCGTCAGTTATTTATTTGCCTCTGTTCTCCACAATTTCAGATTTGTAATAGAAAAAAATCACATGTGGTTAAAGTGCACATTGTCAGATTTTAATAAAGACCATTTTTATAAATTTTGGTTTCACCATGCAGAAATTACAGCAGTGTTTATACATAGTCCCCCCATTTCAAGACACCATATGGTTGGGACACGGCAATGTTCTGTAAATGAAAGTAGTTGTGTTTAGTATTTTGTTGCATATCCTTTGCATGGAATGACTGCTTGAAGTCTGCGATTCATGGACATCACCAGTTGTTGGGTGTCTTCTCTGGTAATGCTCTGCCAGGTCTGTATTGCAGCCATCTTTAGCTTGTGCTTGTTTTGGGGGCTAGTCTCAGTATACTGGTTCTCAGTATCATAATGGCTTCTTTGACACAACTTTGATCCTCATGTTCATAAACAACAATAAAAGTTTCCAAAAGTTTAGTTTAGAGATGCAGCACGGGAACAGGCCCTTCGGCCCACTGGGTCTGTGCCGACCAGCGATCCCCACACATTAACACTATCCTACACCCGCTAGGGACAATTTTTACATTTACCAAGCCAATTAACCTACAAACCTGTACGTCTTTGGAGTGTGGGAGGAAACCGAAGATCTCGGAGAAAACCCATGCAGGTCACGGGGAGAACGTGCAAACACCCTACAGACAGCTCGCGTAGTCGGGATCGAACCCGGGTCTCCAGCGCTGCATTCGCTGTAAGGCAGCAACTCTACTGCTGCGCCACCGTGACGACTGTGATGGAAAGACTCAATGCTGAGAGCTCTCTTATACCTGCATGAAGGAGGCAATTAAACGCACCTGAGCAATTACAAACATTTGTGAAGCCATGTGTCCCAAACATTATGGTGCCCTGAAATGGGGGGACTAAGTATAAACACTGCAGTGATTTCTATGTGGCGAAACCAAAATGCATAAAAATTGCCTTTATTAAAATCTGACAATATGCACTTTAACCACATGTGATTTTTTTTTCAATTACGAATCTTAAATTGTGGAGTAAAGAGGCAAATAAATAAATGATGGGTCTTTGTCCCAAGCATTATGGAGGACACTGTATATTACAAATTTTGTATTATAGAATTAACTAAATCATGCAGATTTGTATTTGTCACTCCGCGGCATTTCTGCTTCACAGGAAACAACCCTAGCCTGCCGTGTCTCTCTGCATAAGTGAAACTTTTGATCATAGGCTATATCCTGATGCATTTCCTCTGTGTGCTCTCTGGTGCAAAAGCATTTTTCTATTGTGTTCTGACCAGAGGTGCGCAAGGTACTCCAGCCATGGCACAACCAATGCTGTATAGACTTGCACCATAACCTTACTGCTTTTGTATTCTGTATAATGCCTGATGAAAGCCAGTATTCTCTAGACTGCTTTCATGTTATCTACCAATGTGGACATCTTTAGCAATCTTAACTTGTACACCATGATCCCTCTGGTTGTCAGTACTCCCTCGAATCCTATGATTCATGGTCTACCCTTATTAGACCTCCCAACGTGCATCACCGTGCACTTGTCAGGATTAACTTCCTATCCAACATTGATCCCTGTAGTACACAGCATTTCATTCACAAATATAACTGCACCATTGTCCTTTTTTTTTAATCACTCGGGCAATTTTGAATCCCATTTGCTAAATGCCTTTGGCTTCTATGGGCTCTAACCCTTTCCATGTGGAAACTACTCAAACGTCTTACTGAAGTCCGTATAGATTAAATTAACTACCTTGTCCTCTTCAAAAATAAATTTCAATTTTACCTTAACATCTGCATTGTTAAGTATGTTTAGATCTTGTGTTTGAAAATAATCTTGTTCCTTTGCACTGATGAACAAAAGCCCACTGTCTAGGCTTTAGCCTTTCTTGATAGGACATGAATTCCATTGATTCATTCCTGCATTGTGAAGTATAGATCTGCGCCACATCTGCTCCCAAGATAAACCAGCATCTGCAGTTCTTCCCTACACATTTTTGTCCACTGCACTGCAAAATCTCCTCAAGGTATGTCTACTTTGAAGAAATTCTCCTCTCTGACGAGAGTTCGATAACATCCTCTCTCACTGGTCACCCTCTGATTCCTCCTGCTAGCCCTTGCTTTCCCTCTCCATCCCCTCCCCCTTCCCAGTTCTCTGACCAATCTTACTGTCTCCGACTACATTTTATCTCGGAACCGCCCACACCCCTGACATCAGTCTGAAGAAGGGTCTCGACCCGAAACATCACCCAGAGATGCTGCCTGTCCCATTGAGTTACTCCAGCATTTTGTGTCTATCTTCGATTTAAACCAGCATCTGTACTTCTTTCCTACACATTTTGTCCTAGCCCTCCTCTCTTCCAGCTTCTTCCCCAACAATCGCTGAAGAAGGGTCCCAACCTGAAAAGTCACCTATCCTTGTTCTCAAAAAATACTGCCTGACCTCCTGAGTTACTCCAGCACTTTATCTTTGTTACATAGATTAGTCCTGTTCCTTCGTGACTTTTTCCAATAATGATCGTGCCACCAATGCTAAATTAACATACTTATTTATCCCTCCTATCATGGAATAAAGATACCCCATTTCTTGTTCTCCAGTCATCTTGCACCTCTCCTGTAGCCAGCAAATATTTAACAAAATCCCTCCTGGCACCATCAGTCTCCTTAATTGCCTCCCCTTGCATCCCTCGGATTACCAACATTTAAGGCCTGGAGATGCTTGAAGTTTCTTCCTTTGCAGTGCTAACATGTAAGATTTTACCAATTTCTCTTCCCCACACCCACTTCTCCAGTTAAAATTGACCTATGTAGAATATTAGTCGGCTTATTGAATAAGATTTTATCTTGGTTGTCTGACTTTACATCCAAATTACCACTTCAATCTTTAATGGTGCCCATTCTACTTCTCTTCTTGCCCTTTAATGTATTTTAAAAACTTTGAGATTTTCATTATTTTCTGCCTATGAGTGATATTTCATGTCCCCTCTGTCTCTTCCTGGTCTCTTTAAACATATCCCTAACTTACTGTACTCCTGAAGGCTTTCCTTGTTTCCAGTTCATCTACTTGCTTTTTTCTTTGTTCAGTCTTTGAGTTCCCTTGACATCCCGTGTTCTAGTAATTTTCTTACACCCTTCTGGGATCAAAATATCCCTGAATTCTCACCATTTCATAATTAAATCCAAGATCTTAATTTCTGGACCTTTCTTACCACCTGCCCAACTACATTAATTAAGAATAGCCCCAGTACTACCACTTGTCAAACTATTGACAAAAAACACTTTTGGATGCACTTTATAAATTCCACCCTCTCAGCCTTTCACATTAAATGATCTAAATTAACAATCATCAAATATCCAATTAATATAACGGTCATCTTTGAATTGCGTACATATTTGACCCTCTGTCTTATGCTGTATGTTCAGGGCTCTCACTTAACTTTTTTTCCCTGTTGCCAGCCGGGCAACCTAGGCAGCTTTTTAGGTTGCCAAATGACAGTTTAGGCGGTCATTTAAGACGGCTTGCATGATGCGTGCAATAATGTGCTCGGACGAGGTGCGTAGTTACCAGTCGGAATTATGCTCAATGAAGCATTCACATATTATTTCTGCTTCAAATAAAGTTACAAACTAAACATATTCACCAATCAAGACATGATATATACCACAATGACATGCAGCAAAATTATAATACAGTATCTCAACTCTTTTTACACATTGCAATTAATGCAATTTCTATTATTTCTTTCCATTTCCAAACAAAAATGTGGTTGGATTATTCAGCGTATGATCAACCTGTGTCAATAAAACCTGGACCATGGTAACATATATGCTTAACCATGCACACTACAGATTGATGCAAGCATGTTTTCTGTGAAGGACCGTAAATTATCATTGCATGGCCATGGGTCGTTATTGGTATAGAAACACTCTGGCTTCCCACATAATTTATCCACAACAAAATATACAGGTTGAAAGGAAATTTCTAAAGGCATTTTATGATAATATCTGTTAAAACCATACCCATCTGACAGGGTAAACATTACACTAATTGACAAGAGAAGGTCAAAGGACATAACTGCAGCAAATGTTCTTTTGGTAATATGCTTAAAGGTGTCAAAACGCCACATTTCCGGACATTCAGATTAGATGTACGTGCTGTGAACAGCAATGAAGATACCCAGTTTGTACGCACCAGATTTTTCAAAAATTATTGATCAGTGAGGACTGAATAGAGGCGGGAATGGGGATCAGTGCAGGATGGAGAGAAGGGGGTCTCAGGATAAGGGGGGTGGAGGGGGGGTACAAGAGAGAGGGGAGGTGGGGAGGAAGGAAGGTCAGCGCTCATCGGACACGAACGGCATCATCGCCCCGCTGCCTTGGCCGTCCCCGTCCACCGCCAAGTGCCGCCGCCAAAGGGGGAGGCAGTTGGGATCTCCTCGGCACCGCCTCCCCATCTCCGCCAACCAACAGGAAGATGCAGGTGCCTCAGACGGCGAAAGGGGGCCTCCCCCTTCCTCCCAGCCTTGGCGTGCAGGAGGGTTTGTTTTGAAAGTGGATATGGCGTGCACCCTGCACCTAGTATCTTTGTCCCGCACTACAGCTTGTTACCGCCGCCGACATGAAACGTCACATTCCTTTTCTCCAGAGATGCTGCCTGACCCGCTGAGTTACTCCAGTTTTTTGTGTCTATCTTCGGTATAAACCTGTATCTGCAGTGCTAAGCCGGGCAAAATGACTCTGCATTTACGTTGCCCGGCGGCACTTTGGGTGGTCATTGGTACCTGGGCAACTGCTAATTTCGAGCCCTGCTGTTAGGAGTGAAACCTGTATTTAACCTCCAGCAAACTTAGTTCGCTAATTGACTATTCTGCAACTATCTTGTATGCCATTCACCTGCCAAATTAGTTTAAACCTTTCTCAAAGCACTTGAAAACTTACAAGCAAGTATGTTAGCCCTGTTTCTGTTTGGGTGCAATCTTTCCAGGTTGTATAGGTCCCAGCATTTCTAGAAGTGGTCCCATTGATCCAGATATTTAAAGCCCTCCCTCCTATATTATCTTTTAGCACTTGTAAATGATTTATGGGTTTTGTCATTCCTGGGTATAAGAGCATCTGTGGAAAAGGGGAATAGTAAGAAGTTTTGTTGCTTTTTGATTCCTATGATATCAGTATGTAAGTTGAGGTCCTGCAAACAGCTTTCAGGAGCTTAGAAAATGTAGATATCTTTTGATTACATATCTAGTAACAGGATTACACCACGTGCATCTAGTGTGCATGACGAGGACTTCTGATTCCTGAAATATTGGGGCCTATTCTAGGACATGATGAAACAACCTGTACAGGTTGTCCCCAATTTGGGTCGGGGACAAATGCCTTCACAAGAATGCTTGCATGCTAGACATCTGGATTTAAACTAATTTAGGTGGATGGAGAGTGGTTATACACCAATTAATCAAGATGAAAGGGGGTAAATAGAAAATGTCTTCAAAAGATGTTAGAAGTTTGGGAATTGGTTGGCAGGAGAAGTTGATGACTGTGGAACGGGTGCCTTCACCTTAGGAATGTCGCTGATGAAACCAGTAGCTGAAGTGGCATTATAATGGAAAGCTGTCTTAAAACATAGATGTGACTGTCGGGGATAAGGAGAGTAAATAAGGTTTACAGTAATGATCATCAATCTTGTTTTGCAAAGAGATTAAAAAAAAAAATACATTTAAACAACAGAAATGGCTCATGTTTTTAGTCTATAACATTATGCCTGAAATGAAATCTAAAGGAACATTTTGAAAACTCTAAACTGAAATAGTGATCAAGGATATCACGTACTTGAATAGAATATTTGTGGTAGTATAGTCAAGGAAGGTGGAAAAACCCTTCATTTACAAAGAAAAGGAAACAATGGTAGATTTGTTTTGGAGAATGGTGTAGTACAAATGGAGTATGTTTTGAATGGACACTAAAATCCAAAGAATACTCTTTCTGTTTGATTGGGGGGGGGGTGCTAGAGCTGACAAGGAAAATATTAAATTCTTTGTAAGCGGCAGTGCAAATTTATTATGCAAATAAGCAATTAAATCGAATGCTTGCATGACATTGTATTTTGGAACAATCAACTATAAAAACAATGCATGCTAAACACTTCCAAATCTCCTGGTTAGGCCATAATACCCAGTGTACACATCAGATCAATGTGGTTGAGGTAGAATATTAAGATTATGAAGAAGATGCAGAGAAGAATTACCAAGGTGAACCTAGGGATGTGAAACTTATGTGGAAAGATTAAATAAGATTGAGTTCTTGATGCAAAGGTTATTGGGAATCCTAATTAAGCCATTTGAAAATATAGTAAGTTTTTCAGGAGCAAGTAGGGAGAAACTTGTCTAAATGAGAATTTTTCACAGCATGGGTTATTGGGATTTTCTAATCAACAACCTGAAAGAGTGGCAAAAATCAAATTATATTAAAGCCTTGAGACACCAGACTTGTTTAGTTTCCAGGGTAAACTGTATGTTGGGGTCTGAGTAAAATGTCACGTGTAAGAAGATATAATCTTCGACGTAACTGCTTTGCCATGGATTTGTATAAGTGACCAGCTAACTTGGTTTTCAATAGATGGTACTGATCTTGTGTGTCGTGATAATGGCAACAGGTTATTGAATACTTCTCGTCATGTGACCCTGTTTGAATGCTGGATTACAAAGTTCAAAGTATGGCAGCAAGTAGCGATACTGCTTACAGAATTCTACCAATCTTAGAAATTAGGTGTAGTGCTTAGTAGCACCATAAAGTTTACAATTGTAAATAAATGCCTTCAATATTCTAAGACTTAGATTTTTTTGAGAAATATAATTATATATTGTGTTGCTTCAAATCAATTTTAAATGCACAAAGGCTGCCTGCATTTTTCTGTCCTGAAACCTTATACATAAAGAAACTTTGTAGCTGTAGAGATTGTGGAGGCATTCGTACTGATCTTTCAAGAATCAATAGAGTTTGGAATGGTTCCAGAGGACTGGAAAATCGCAAATGTAACTCCACTGTGAGCGAGGCCAAAGAAAGGAAATTATATGCCAGTTAGTCTGACTTCAGTGTTTGGTAGAAGTCCTTTAAGGATGAGGTTTTGGGGTACTTGGAAACGCATGATAAAATAGACCAGTCAGCATGGTTTTATTATGGAGAGATCTTGCCTGATAAATCTGTTGGAATTCTTTGAGGAAGTAACAAGCAGGATAGACAAAGGAGTCAGTAGATGTTGGTCACTTGGATTTTCAGAAGGCCTTTGACAAGATGCCGCACCGAACGCTGCTAAACAAGGTAGGAGCCCGTGATATTAGAGGCAAGGTACTAGCCTGGATAGAGGATGGCTGAGTGGGAATAAAGGGGCCCTAGTCTGATTGGCTGCCAGTGAGTAGTGGCGCTCCGCAGGGGTTGGTAATGGGTCTGCTATTTTTCACGTTATATGTTAAGATATGGAGATGAAAATTAATGGCTTTGTGGCCAAGTTTGCTAATGATAGACAATAGAGAGGCAGGTAATGTTAAGGATGCAAGGAGTCTACAACAGGACTTGGACAGGTTGGGAGGGTTGTCGTTTTCTTGTGTTGCTACACTTTTCCAAGCCACCGTGTAACGCAGGCTCTGGCATATAGGTTGAAGTCCTTGAGATCTTCTGGTTTGCAGGGCTCTGGGAGGAGGGGGCAGTTAAGTAAGTGCTCCATAGTTTGGGTTGCCTCCCCACAGTCACATTCAGTTGGTCCATCGTTGATGTATCCCCATTTCTGCATGAGGGCTTTGCACCGTCCAACCCGTGTTCTGAGGCGATTGAGGCAGAGCCATTCTGGCCATGTCTCTTTTGCTGCCAATGGAAGGGACTCCTCAGGGTTTAATGTCAGTGTGTGGGGTTTTGATTGTAGGTGTGTCGCCCAAGCATCTATCCTACAGGTGCGGGGGTTATCATTCAGGGGTTGAACTGCATGTAGAAAGCTATTTCTGGATTTTAACCTCTTTGGTGCCTGGACGTGTTGGAAGAGTGGGTGACAAGGGTCATCCTCTTGGTGCATTTCACTTTTGAGGATACTCTTATGATTGAAAGGGTTGCAATACCACACAGCAGGTACAGGTCGTCAACTCTTGTCGGTTTGAGTCAACCAGAGATGGTTCTGCATCCAACTTTTTGGCGTATGAAGTATGCCCCCAGACTGGGCAGGCATATTTGGCTGCTGAATAGCATAGTGCAAGGGCAGTACTCCAGATTGTTCCTGGATATGATCCCCATTTAAAGTTGGCTGGCTTTCCCAGGATGTTGTTTCTGGCTCATATCTTTGCTTTTGTTTTGATAACATGGTATTTGTAGCTTAGGTCCAGAGAAACTCCTCAGTATATGGGTTTGGCTGAGTAGGCTAGACTCTTCCCATACCAGTGAACAGTTAATCTGCGGTTCGCATCACGGTTCCTGAGGTGGAAGGCTCTAATTTGTGTTTTGTCCTGGTTTGCCCGTAAATGATTTGGGGCATAGTAGTTGGTAAGGCCGTCTAACGCTTCAGTGAGGGACTTCAAAAGTTCTGCGAAGGACTGACACTGGAATGCGATATAGAGGTCATCAACATACAGGAAGCTCCTGGTGCTTGGCTGGATGGGTTGGTCGTTGGTGTAAATGTTGAAAGGCAGAAGGGCAAGAACACTGCCTTGAGGAAGCCCATTCTTTTGTCTGCGCCATCTGCTGCGATCACCCCTGAGGTCTACAAAGAAGCGTCTATTCTCCAACATGTTTTGGGTCTGAGCTGTCAGATTTGCATCTTTTGTGATCTTGGATAGCTTTTGCACAAGTATTCGATAGTTGACTGTATCATAAGCTGCTGACAGGTGTACAAAAGCGGCACCCGTAATAAGTTCTTTCTCGTATCCATCCTCAACAAATTGGGTCAGATTCAGGAGCTGGCTTGTGCAGGGTTTCCCAGGTCTGAAGCCTACTTGTTCATAAATATGTTGCTGGTCTGTGTTGGGGCCCAGGTGATTCAAGATTAGCCTCTCAAATGATTTGTATGTGTGACAGAGATGGGTTGGAAGTTCTTGGGGTCGGCTGGATCTTTTCCAGGCTTCAGTATAGCCACTATATTTGCTCGTCTCCACATCTTTGGTAGCTTGTTGGTTCTGAGACGACTGTTGAATAGGCCAAGAAGCCACTGTGTGGCGGCTGGTCCTAGGTGTTTGACTTGTTCACATAGAACGTCATTAAGTCCAGCTGCTTTGTTTTTCTTCATTACTTTGATGCCAAGGAGGAGTAGGGAGAGTGGTAGATGGAATACAGCATAGCAAAGTGTACGGTCATTTACTTTAGTTAAGGAAAGGTCGTGGATGTGGAGAGTGCGTTTCCAGTAATGGGAGAGTCTAGGACCAAAGGGCACAGCTTCTGAATCAAAGGAAGTACCTTTTAGAATGGAGATGAGGAGGTATTTCTTTAGCCAGAGCATGGTGAATCTGTGGAATTCATTGCCAAAGACAGCAGTGGAGACTTGTCATTGGATATTTTTTAAACAGGTTGATAGGTTTTTGATTAGTAAGAGCATCAAGGATTACAGGGAGAAGGCAGGAGAATGTTGAGAGCGAAAAATAGATCAGTCATAATTGAATGTCGGAGCAAACTCGATGGGCCCCAAATGGCTTCATTCTGCTCTTACTGAAATAAGGCTGGTTACTGTTAATTATTGGTAAATTAAGAATGCAATGAAAAGTCTTACTGTAAGTACAGAATTTTAATATCTATAATGTGTACACCATTCTGATTTAGGGATATATCGCTCATGATTGCTGGATTTTATTCCAGGATTCATTACTGAGCAACAGTGAGGACTGCAGCTGTTCAACATGTTTCACAATCACTACATCAGGTGGTTGGGATGGACAATAAATGCTGGCCTTGCCAACATCACAGAGCGGTTTATTTTCCCAACTCTGAAAACTTGTCAATGTAATAATTTACCTTTTTTTTTTATTCTTGTATTTTAGATGCTAGCGATGGTGGGAAAATACAGAAGACATTATTAGATCGCTGGAGAGAATCTCTTCTGGCATGTACCAGTTTAGCTCAGGTTTTCCTTCATCTCTCTACACTGGATCGTAGCATTACATGGGCCAAATCCTTACTGAATGCTCGCTGTAAGATCTGTCATAAAAAGGGAGATGCAGAGAACATGCTCCTGTGTGATGGCTGTGATAGGGGGCACCATACATATTGCTTGAGACCAAAAGTCAAGGTTTGTTCTTTGTACTTAAAAAAATATATATATATATATAATCTATTTTCCACCATTTTCAAAATAAAATTGTTTAACATGGCCAATTTACCTTAGATCATTCCAGAAGATGATTGGTTCTGCCCTGAATGCAGGCCAAAGCAGCGGTTCCGCCGTACAGTGGCCAGGCAGAGGCCCTCATTGGAGAGTGAAGAGGAAGAGGAGGATTGGGCTGAACTGAACAAGATGATGGAAATGCAGAGTGAAGATGATGAAAATGAAGCAATGGAGGAGGATGAAACTGAGAAAGAAATTGAAATTGAGAATAGGTATTTTTAGTTACTGAGTTGTTTAAAAACTTTTTTGGTTACAATCCTATTGTTGGCTTTTGGTGCAGTTATCAACATTGTTTGCTAACTGTGTAGAGTTTCTGTGCTCCCTGTGACCATGTTGGATTTATCTGGGTGCTCAGATTTACTCCTGAAGAACAGCTGACTGGTAGGTTAAATGGCCATTAAGTTACCCCTAAGTGAGTGATAGGAGAATCAGTCTTGTGTGTTGTGGAGTTGTGAAGAAGTGAAGAATTAATGGGCATGTGAAAGAACAGAGGGATAGGATTGGTTCTGAGCGCTGGTGTTAAGATTAAGAACATACTGACATCCAATGTTATTTACAGTTATCACCATTACTCTTTTGATACCCATATAGCAACACCACAGGTAATTGCATTAGATCATGTACACTTTCAGTGATCTTGTCAGCGGTGTTGTTAAAGTGATGATCAGCATCTCTGTTTAAAAAGTGCAGTGTAGAATAAGCTTCATGCTCTTATTTCCGGATGTCAGAAAAGGACACCACTCAGCACATCAGAGCCAGACCTTGTGAGAATGATTATTCCTCTCTCCAAGCATTCTGCAACACCCACTCTTACTGGACCATGTTTTAACCAGGATGCGCTATCGCAGCCACGTGTGACATGTGGCACTTGGCACTTGCCTGTGCTTCCATCTTGTACCTCATAGATTCCAACTCGAGTTCCAGTACTCCCGGTTCAAACCCAACCCAGATTTCAGGTACCAACTGTCAATCCACCGCTTCTCACAACGGTTCTCCTTCAGTGACTTGTGCTCTACTCGGGCCGCCATGCACAGGCATCAGCAAGCCCTCGCTCTGACTCACCCGCAGCTCCAGTATTTGAAGCAGTCCGAAGGATCCTGACCCAAAACATCACCCATCCTTTTTCTCCAGAGATGTCGCCTGACCTGCTGAGTTAATCCAGAACTTTGTGTCTATCTTTCATCAAAAATAAATGGGTCACGGGTCATTTCTCTGTTCCAAACTGCTGAGAAGATTGTGTCTTTTTTGTTTACCATATGTCAGTCACCCTAGACTATTGTTCAGTGAGTGGTGGAGACCTAGAACTCTGTCTGATATGATTTGAGATTTTCAGATTTTAAGAGTAGACCATAAAACAATTTCCATTGGTTGGGGATCTCTTACAGGGCTGCAGGTAAATGTGTGAGCTTTCAGGAATGGTTAGAAATTACAGTAAAGGGGCTGTCCCGCTACGGCGACCTAATCTGCGAGATTAGACGAGTTTGCCCTGGACTCAAACTCGCAGCATGGTCGGCACGTGGTACTAGGAGGTCCTATGAGGTCACTGGAACTCAACTTCATGCTCAAGGGAAGTTCCCGCATACTCAGCTAGGTCGAGGAACAAATGTCAGCATGTTCAAAAAATTTCCGCGAGTAAAATTTGGTCGGCATGGTTCTTTTTAACTTGTAGTGCAGCGGAGTGGAGTCGCTATTTAGTTACAGGCAGTCGAGGGCAGCCGTGGGCAATCTCCTTCGCTGACCGGACATTTTGATTGGCTCATTGGAGTTTTCAGGACCCAAGAAAACCGACCAGTAGGTAAAATGCCCGCTATCTTTATTATACTTCTTAAAAGTGTCTCCACTCTTTCGCCGCTCTCTCTAAAGGACTTACCGTACACTGTGCAGCCGTCTTTCCTTCTTCTTCATCGCAGGTGTAAATTTCAAACAGCACTCCCCGCTTTCCCTGATTATGTTAAACATTTGAGGGATGTACAAGAATTTGCAGATGCTGGTTTACAAAAAAAAGACACGAAGTGCTAGAGTAACGCAGCAGATCAGACCTGATCCGCCTAGTTACTTCATTGCTTTGATGGTTTAATTGTGATTTGGAGATGGTCTGAGCAAGTTGATCTACTTCTCTTATTTGTACAGCTAAATAGTCTTGTCCTGTCCTTTGTAAAAACAAGGAATTGTAGATGTTGGTTAATAACAAAAGTACATAGTGCTGGAGTAACTCATCGGGTCAGGCAACATCTCTAGAAAACATGAATAAGTGACATTTTGAGCTGAGCTTCAGAGAGTTTGTGGGGTAAGGTGGAAAAGGGAAGAGGCAGGACAAAGCATGGCAGGTAATGGGTCAACATAGACAAGTGGTGGGGGGGAGTGGGTTGACATGCAGATGGTTGGAGAAAAGGTCAAATACAAGAAAGGAAGGTGTTTTGAAGAGTTGCAGATTGTAAAGCCAGATGAATGAGTGTGGGGGAAAGAGGGGTGGGTGGAGGAGAGAAATCGGTGGGAGTCCAGGTGGGGCGGAAATCTGTGAAGTCGGTAGGCTTATAATAGATGCCAGTCATCCTTTTTCTCGGCCTCACAGTAAATCAGTTCCAAACATCTGCCTATCAAAAAAAAAACTTTGCCCATGTCAACCTTTTGCATGTCACCCTTTGTCCTCCCTTTTCCAGCTTTCTACCCTCTCCCCTACAATCAGTCTGAAGAAGGGACCAGACTGAAACATCACCCATCCATGTTCTCCAGAGATGTTGCCTTACCTGCCGAGTTGCTCCAGCACTTTGTGTCCACCATTTTGTTCCTATATTTGATTCCATTTACCCTATCAATCGATAATTAATGTTAAGCACTTTTAATTTATTCACTCCATTAGTTTAGAGATACAGGCCCTTAGGCCCACCGAGTCCGTGCTGACCAGCGATCCCCGTACACTAGTACTATCCTACACGCACTGGGGACAATTTACAATTTTTACCAAAGCCAATTGACCTACAAACCTGTCTGTCTTTCGAGCGTGGGAGGAAACTGGATCATCCAGAGAAAAACTACAGAGTCACGGGGAGAATGTACAAACTCTGTACAGACATCACCCGTGGGCAGGATTGAACCCTGATAACCATATAACAAACCATATAACAATTACAGCACGGAAACAGGCCCTCTCAGCCCTTCCAGTCCATGCCAACCATTTGTTTTCCCCTAGTCCCATCTACCTGCACTCAGACCATACCCCTCCATTCCCTTCCCGTCCATATACCTATCCACCTTACTTTTAAATGTTAAAATCGATCCTGCCTCCACCACTTCAGCTGGAAGCTCATTCCACACAGCCACCACCCTCTGAGTAAAGAAGTTCCCCCTCACGTTACCCCGAAACTTCTGTCCCTTAATTCTCATGTCATGCCCTCTTGTTTGAATCTTCCCTACCCTCAATGGGAAAAACGTATCCACGTCAACTCTGTCTATCCCTTTCATCATTTTAAAGACCTCAATCAAGTCCCCCCTTAACCTTCTGCGCTCCAAAGAATAAAGACCTAACTTGTTCAACCTTTCTCTGTAACATGGTTGCTGGAACCCTGGCAACATTCTAGTAAATCTCCTCTGTACTCTCTCTATTTTGTTGACATCCTTCCTATAACTAGGCGACCAAAATTGTACACCATACTCCAGAATTGGTCTTACCAATGCCTTGTACAATTTTAACTTGTACAAGATCTTGTACAAGATCTCTGGCATTGTAAGGCAGCAACTCTACCGCTGCACCACAATGCTGCCCTTGAAGCTTCTTTACTGAGGTTGCGATTGGTCTTAGCAACCTGTTGTTGTAATTTAACCTTGTCTAATTCACAACCTTCCTTGCAAATCCTAACTGTATAGCTTCTAACATTAGCCTGCAGTATTTTCCATGCGGTACAGTGCCCTGAATCTCCCTGAACCACTCTTCCTGGCTGCTTGCCCCAGTACATATACCTGAATAAGTACAACTGTTTGTATCTTGCTAGTTTGAATGCATGTACCCCAACTGCCTGCCATTCCATGTGTGGATTATATCTATTCTTCTGCTTGAAAGTTTGTCAAATGTCCTCTGATGTAAAATTGAGGCTTGTTCTTGCATGTCAATAATTAAACCTGTAACTACTCCATTTGTTATCAGAGTTCAGTTGGGTTTACGCCACGTGATTTGGCAAATGTCTGTTAGCTCTCTGATCAGCCCATTCATGTTCCTCAAAAAATAAATAAATATATATATATATATATATATATATATATATATATATAGATATATAGATATATATATATATATATATAGATATATAGATATATAGATATATATATATATATATATATATATATAGATATATAGATAGATATATATAGATATATATATATATATATATATATATATATATATATAATATATATATATATATATATATATATATATATATATATATATATATATATATATATATATATATATATATATATACATACATACATACATAGATAGTATCCCTGTAACTGTTAATTTAAGATGTTTATAATCTTCCAGTACTTTTGAAATGGATTTTCATTGTCTCATGTCTCTTAATTTAAAGTTATTGGGAGAATCTGGAGTAGAAGCAGATTCTATTGCAAAAGTAGTCTACATTTTGTATAGCTTGATGGTTGCCTATTGGGTATGAAAAATGTAGCTGGCAATATTGATAATTATTCCAGAAGCCCAATAATATGATTGGAACCAAAAACTGAACTCAGAGTATCAGATTTGATTTTTATTTTTGTTCCTTGATTACAATGGTGGGAATTTGCTTTAAATGTTCATCTTGGGAGTATACAGTAATATTTGTGAATTCTATTGCTGAGTATTCCTAACAAATGGAGGAAGTCCCCAGGTTGCGACAGGCTTCTGTTCCTGAGAACTGTTCATAATCTGAACTGTGTGTAAATCAGAAATTAACAAGAACAGTGTGCAAGAGGATTGCAGACAAGGTGAGAGAGCGAGCAGGCATGATAATACTGTAGCAGCTGTCTGCCAGCTTCACTGACGAGCTGAGTGCTCGGCACCCCCAGCTCTTATCAACTTAATCGAGCCTGGTTACTGCAGGTGTGTTGACAGGGCCTTCCTGACAGAAGATGCCTGCAGCAGCTGGCAACCCCATCCTGCTGGACTCTTAAACTTGTTCATAGGTGAAACGTTCGTAACCCAGGAAAGACCTATATAGATATTCTAATGACGAGTTTTGAATGTTTTCCAACGTTTCAAATGTACGCTAATGCTTCCCTTCCACAAATGTTTTGAGCAAGATTTATTGTTCTGTCTCCTTTACCAGTCGCCCACGAAGAGGAAGACCTCCTGTGAGACCACAACTTAAAGGCAAAAGGGGTAAATATAGCACTCCAAAGGCAACAGTTACTCAACGAGCAGGTAAAAGAAAATACACCCGTCACAGTCGGCCCAATGCTTCAAAATTATCTGCATCATTTTGTAAAAGTAGAGGCAGAAGATTGGGAAGGAAACCAAAGTCTACATCAAGTTCTGAAATTAAACAAGTGTCCAGATCATTTCGTTATGCGAGATCCTACCAAGCAGTTGAATGCTTCAATGAACTGGCTAGCCCTCGTCAGCGACGGAAGTATCGGAAGATTATTACCAGCACTCCTGAGTGCAATACCTCAGCCTCTCAGAGTGGTAACATTTCTAATTTAGAATTCATGCAGGACGAACCTGTAAGGAAAAAAAGGAAATATACACGTCGTCTGCAGCAAAAACAGTCTCAGGTGATTAAACCAGGAAGAAGAGGCAGAAAAAGGAAATGTGCAGGTAAGTAAAATATGGACCTGCTGAATTCCTCCAACACTATTTTTGCTCAATATTTCAATATCTGTAGTCTTATGTCTATATTGGGATCTCTTAGAAACATAGAAAATAGGTGCAGGAGTAGGCCATTCGGCCCTTTGAGCCTGCACCGCCATTCAATATGATCATGGCTGATCATCCAACTCAGTATCCTGTACCTGCCTTCTCTCCATACCCCATGATCCCTTTAACCACAAGGGCCACATCTAAGTCCCTCTTAAATATAACCTCTTAAACTGGCCTCAACTACCTTCTGTGGCAGATAATTCCAGAGACTTGTTTGAGATTTTAACAAAGGAATGGAATTTGTTCAAATGTCGAAGTTTCTCCATGAATTAAATAGTGTTTTGTTCTTTTTATTTATGTGGGATTTTCACTGTTACTTTGACTTGAATGATTATATATCTTTATTTTAGGCTAATTTAGCTGACTATAACTTTTCCTTGGATTGAGCAATGGTTGTTTTTCTGTGACTATTTTTAAATAACACATTATAGGATGGAAGATAGAATATCATGTCAACAATTTGCTAATAGCTATGGCTAGGTGTCCTTCAGCCTGCGATAGCATGGTAATGTCACATAGTCATTACTTTTGCAATTAGTTATAAAATGCTATTCCTTCAGACCCTTATGCAATAGCTCAATATGATTGAGACAGTAATATGGAAACAGAGGTGCAGATACTGGTTTACAAAAAAATACATGGTGCTGGGGTAACTCAGTGGGCCCAGCAGCATCTCTGGAGAACATGGATAGGTGATGTTTCAGGTCATTACATAGCTAATGGCAAATGGAAGGTAAGTAAGCAACATAGTTTATGATATAAATATGGTGCAAGCCGCAACACAAGGAGTACAGATTAGAAAACTGAGAATAGTAATTTATTTTGATAACCACACACTTTGAAGCACTTGGTACCACTGGTACATTTTGTCTCTGGGGAAGGTGAAGCGATAATTTACTCCAAAGAAAGTATGATACAGTTTTTTGTTTTTTTAATTGTTTCGCAAAAAGGCCTATGTGGTATGTTTAGGGACCCCTGTTCAAGTCAAGTCTTCTGAAGAATGCCATGTTCTCCAGAGATGCTGCCTGACCTGCTAAGTTCTTCAGCACTTTTATCTCTATGATTGAGACAGCCGTGGCTATATTCAAATTGACTAAATGGGTGAAAGTAATTTAAACTGCCAGATGGAAATCTTGAAAATAAAAAGTCTTGACTGGTTATTGATGGCTCTTTGCAAAGATGAATCCAGAAACGTCGAACATGTAGAGTATCCAGCAAAAATGTTCTTGTGCTTCAGAAGTCTGTTCCGGTCAGATTTGTGTATTGTCACGTATCTGATGTTTGAGTCTTCAATTGGGATTGCAAATAGAAATGGTGAAGTTGGGAGATTGAGCAACCAGGTAGAATTTTGTCAGCATTAAGTGAAATATTAAAATATCTAACAGTCGTTGAGGATTTGTGTAACCATTTTGAATGTTGGGATTAATATAGGCAAGCAGGAGATGGTGGAGATTCGTTCAAATTGACATGAACATTTAATAGATTATTGAATTTTTTTAAAAACAGGGTTAAGACCTTGTTTGAAATGAGTGATCCTTGCCTGAGCAAGATCAGGGGGCAAAGGTGGGTGTGCTATTTTGTATCAGATGTGTGAAAACTGATGTGCTGGGAAATCTTTGATGGGAAATGAGGATAAAAAATAAAATAGGAGAATAAAAACAAATAGGAGTTCACAGTGCATGGATGAGAGCATATGCCTGAGTGGCAGAATACCTCGTGGGCCTCAGAAGAAGAGGATGTACAGGAATTATTGTATTAGAGAAAATGAATTTGGAGAAGTAAAATGAACGAGGATGTTCAAGAAGGAAAACAATGAGGCAGTTTTTGGTGAAAGATTTGCTGTCTGATCAGTTTATCCAGCTATGTGGAAAGGTGACAAGCTCAGATTGTGGTAGATGAAGTTCAATGGTGATCTGTTGTATTGGGTTGGAGGCAGTGCACTTGTCAGGGAATATGCAGTTATAGAGTCACGCAGTGTGGAAACGGGCACTTTGGCCCAATTTGTCCACACTGACCAACATGTCTCATCTACACTAGTCCCACCTGCCTGTTTTTTTGCCCCATATCCCTTTAAACCTATCCTATCCATGTACCTATCTAAATGTTCCTTAAATGTTGAGATAGTACCTGCCACAACTACCTCCTTGTCGTTCCATACACTCACCATCCTTTGTGTAAAAGGGTTACCTCTCTGGTTCCTATTAAATATTTCTCCTGTCACCTGAAATCTATTCCTCCGGTTTTCTATTTCCCCCACTCTGGGCAAGTGATTCTGTACATCTCAATGATCTATTTAAGAGCAAACAATGAAGGGAATGCAGGAGAGGGGTCACAAACCCAATTGGGGTTTGGAGAATAAGGTCAAAGTCATCAAGTCTCCTTGACGAGGTATGAGAAATAAGGAGTGTTTTATGCTAACATTCATTGGCAGTTCAAACTATGGCATGAACCATTGCTGGGATGTGGAGAACCCTTATGTGGCAGTAAACGCCCCCTTATTAAAGACTTTATACTTTACTGCAAAGATAAGAATTTCTCTTTTGAAAGAGACTTTGTAAACTGCTGCATCTCCATTGTAATGTTGAATCTTTAACCAACAATAGTTATAGCATGCACAGGCAATTTGGCCCCAACAATTTGTTGTTTAATCTCCATGTGGAGAAACTGTTCTACATCACACTCGGTTGGTTCCCATGTCCTTCAGTCATTTTTTTTCAACTGTCAAACAAGATTTAGTGTTATGATTTGTCTCTGACCACAAAGCCACTTCTTTTGCTTTAGATTTTTAATAGCCTCATCTGTGGTTTTCTTCCATTCCATTCCCATCCCAGCCACCTCCTTTGCAAACAGCAACTTACAACTTTAAGATAATATAAGTTCTCAAATGCAAGCCAAATGTTAACTTATTCTTCTGGAACGTTTGAAATCTTTCCAATTTTATTTTCCCTCTCTGCTGCATTACTCTGTCAATTTACATGATGTTTTCTATGATTTTTACAAAAATAAGCACTCATAACCTTGCACATCCTTCTGCAACCCTTCCCAGCTGTCTTGCATTCTCCTTGGAAACTGATCCCTAGCTACTAGTATTTTCTCCCTGACAAGTTAAGCTGAGCACCATTGTTGCAACTTTCTACTTTTATTTTTACGGTCCAACCTGCATACTTTTGGTGATTTAAAAATTTAACATCTTGTGGTTGATTCTGTGTCTCTTGAGGCTTGTGAAAGCTTGGTTATTGTAAATGGTGTGCTCTGTTCAAAATGTCTGTTCAAATATACAGTGCCCTCCATAATGTTTGGGATGAAGACCCATCATTTATTTATTTGCTTCTTTACTCCACAATTTGAGATTTGTAATAGGAAAAGAATCATATGTGGTTAAAGTGCACATTGTCAGATTTTATTAGAGGCCATACCTTTTGGTTTCACCATCTAGAAATTACAGTTGTGTTATACATAGTCCCCCCATTTCAGGGCACCATAATGTTTGGAACACATGGCCTCACAGGTGTTTGTAAATGCTCAGGTGTGTTTAATTGCCACCTTAATGCAGCTATAAGAGAGCTCTCAGCGCCTAGTCTTTCCTCCTGTCTTTCCATCACCTTTGGAAACTTTTATTGCTGTTTATCAACATGAAGACCAAAGTTGTGCCAATGAAAGCCAAATAAGCCTTTATGAGACTGAGAAATTAGAATAAAACTGTTAGAGACATCAGCCAAACCTTAGGCTTACCAAAATCAACTGTTTGGAACATCACTAAGAAGAAAGAGAGCACTGGTGAGCTTACTAATCGCAAAGGGACTGGCAGGCCAAGGAAGACCTCCACAGCTAATAATAGAATTCTCTCTATAATAAAGAAAAATCCCTAAACACCTGTCCGACAGATTAGAAACACTCTTCAGGAGTCGGGAGTGGATGGCAAGAGCAAATTATGGAGGAGAGAAGGAACTGCCCAAGATCCAAAGCATACCACCTCATCTGTGAAACACGGTGTTGGGGATGTTATGGCCTGGGCATGTTTAGCTTCTGAAGCAGGCACGTGCCGTCAGGGTAGGCAAGGTAGGCACTGCCTACCCTGACTAAAATTATAACATGGTAATAACTAAATATAAATAGTAAAGGCATGGGAGAATTATGCCTATGTAAGAGATCGATCTCTTAGGTAGGCATAATTCTCCATGCCTTTCATCCGCAGCGCTTGTAACAC
Source organism: Okamejei kenojei (assembly GCA_035221665.1). Lineage (NCBI taxonomy): Eukaryota > Metazoa > Chordata > Chondrichthyes > Rajiformes > Rajidae > Okamejei > Okamejei kenojei. The sequence goes on from CM069139.1 coordinate 48,200,150, forward strand.
GGGAAGCTCTGTGAAACCCACGTGCCATCAGCACTGCCTGAAGCCGTCAATGACAATTGGGGCTGAAGGCAGCAGAAATTCTGCCTTTGCAGCACTGTGCATGCGCATTTGTCTACTGCGCATGCGCAGAGCAAGTTTCTTGGCGGGGTTTTCAAATATGGTTTGTCAATATTCTAAGTGTATGTTAGGTAACAAAGAGAGAAGAATGGAGCTTGTGTACCAATAATGTGGTAAGTACATTTTGTTTTTATGTTTTTAAATACTGTATTTCCTGGGGGGGGGGAGAGAGAGCTCCTTCCACAGTGTTTGGGGAGTCTGGCCCGGGGAGGGCACGAATGTTATGAATGAGGGGATTGGGATAATGCCACTTGCGACGCTCCTTGCACGGAGGCGTGGAATGCCACCGCATTGAGGCCGGGGGGGGGGGGGGGGGGGGGGGGGGAGAGAAGTAGCTCGGGTGGCTGAGTGGCCACCGGGCCGCACAGCGGAACCAGCCGCCACCTTAGCTCCTTCTGCCGGCCCCGCTCACCTTTGGCAGCTCTCCGTCTACAAACCACTCTCCTGCCGCTCGCTGGCCTCACTCATGTCCTTAAATTCCGACAGCGCGATTGAGGTTACTCGGCTGTGGGAATTTAAGGATTTGCAGAAAGCCGCTGACATGAGCGAAGTCGGCGAATGGCAGGTGACAGGTGTTCCGACGGAGAGCACTGACAGAGGTGAGCGGGCCGGCAGAAGGCGCTGAAGTGGCGGCCAGTTCTGCTGTCGGGTACCGGCGGCCGCTCGTAGCTACCCGAGCTGCTTCTATCCCCAGCTGCAGTGCGGTGGCTTCGTGCCCGGAGAGCTGCGGCAGCGGTGAGTGAGTAAGTTTCTGCCATTATCCCCGACACCCTCCTTCTTAACTCTCGTGCCCTCCCCACAACTTTACCCCTGACACAAACTCTCCACACGCTGTGAAAGGAACTGTTCCCCCAATTGGTCTAGGACTAGGAAGCCTTGGGCAAATTGAAATGTCACTGTTTTTATTTATTTAACGGGAGCGAACAATCTGCGCATGCGCGGTTTCATATTTTATATAGCGGACTGCGTGCCTACCCTGAATAATTACTCACGGCACGTGCCTGTTCTGAAGGTACTGGCTCACTTATCTTCATTGATGATAGAACTGCTGATGGTAGTGGCAGAATGAATTCTGAAATGTATAGACACATCCTATTTGCTCAAGTTCAAACAAATGCCTCAAAAATCATTGGCCGGTGGTTCATTCTACAGCAAAATAACGATCCCAAACATATTGCTATAGCAACAAAGGTGATTTTCAAATTTAAAAAATGTTCAATTCTTGAGTGTCCAAGTCAATCACCCAATCTGAACCCAATTGAGCATGCCTTTTATATGCTGAAGAGAAAACTGAAGGGGACTAGCCCCCAAAACATGTGTAAGCTAAAGATGGCTGCAATACAGGCCTGGCAGAGCATCATTGGAGAAGACACCCAGCAACTGGTGATGTCCATGAATCGCAGACTTCAAGCAGTCATTGCATGCAAAGGATATGCAACAAAATACTAAACATGACTATTTTCATTTGCATTACATTGCTGTGTCCCAAACATTATGGTGCCCTGTAATTTGGGGGGAGGGGGGGGGGCGGCTATGTATAAATGCTGCTGTAATTTCTACATGGTGAAACTAAAATTTATAAAAATTGCCTTTATTAAAATCAGACAATGAGTACTTTAACCACATGTGATTTTTTTTTTCCTCAAATTGTTGAGTGCAGTGATAAATAAATGATGGGTCTTTGTCCCAAACATTATGGAGGGCACTGTAGCTAAAATTTGTTGTTGAATTATTTGTATTTTAAAATGAAACATTTAAATATGGTGAAGGTGAAGCTACAGTTATTAAGAATTGAATTAATTTCTGTCAATTTATAAAATGTATTATACACCTGTGCATAATGTAAGGTATTTCTACTTTTTAAATCATACCCTAATGCAATTCATCCTTGTTTAATGTTTACTGAAATGCAAAGTGGTTTTACTTAAAGTTTCTCTTTTAATTTATTTTAATAGATACCACGATAGAAATTCCAAAAGTAACTGGGAACCGGAGGAGTTCAAGTCGGCACTCTGGCATGCATGAACTTTCTCTTTGTGAACAGCTGATTGTGGATTTGGTACGACATGAAGACAGTTGGCCATTCCTGAAATTAGTAAACAAAGCTCAGGTATATTGAAATATATAAGATTTACATATACACTATAGTAAATATTTTTAGTCCATGAAAATTGCCACTAGACAAGCCATACTTCAATTTGTGAAAGAATCATATTCCTGAACAACCTAACTGAAACTGGAAGTCAAAGCTGAATAAAATTAGGCATGTTAGTACAGGTATTCATATACAGAATGCTTGCAGTGATATATAGTTTCAGAAATTCAACCAATATAGAATGAGAGTTAATTGCAGTGTAATTTAATGTTTTTATCAGAATGCATCACATATGGACAAGAAATAAGATTATTTTTTTCTCACAGGTTACCGATTATTACGATATTATTAAGAAGCCAGTTGCCTTAAATATCATACGTGAAAAACTAAACAGATGTGAATATAACTTTGCATGTAAGTTTCAAGTTTGCTGTTTACATACCTTCTGCTTTATTTCAAATTAATGATAATTTGTTTGCTTTTTGGTCAATTAGATTAACCATAATTTTTACTAACTATGCAGTGAAAACCCCTTAAATTGCTGCTGTAAAAAAGACTTGAGCTACAAAAATTTGACTCTTTGTCATTTTCTAATGGATTGTGAAGGGAGGGCTGGGATCTGTGTTGAACACATTTTAAATCTCCCATATCCCTCAGTTGTGATCTGACCAGCCTCAGGATTTTCTTCCTTGATTGTAGTACCAACTTGTGCCACTATTCTAAGTAGTTGTACTCCGCCATTTTGCTGCTTCTTTGGCTGCCACAAATATTAAAGTTCACATAATGTTCACAATAAATCACAATTAATCTGGCACTCTCAGGACTTGGATGATGCCTGACAGCAGTATGCTATTCCAGTTAATACCCCAAAACATTTGATTCACCTTAAGGTGTTGAGTTGACATTTTCTAGCCACTCGATGTTTCAAGAAAGCACAGGAAATGGAACTGCTGTATTCAGAATGAAGATAAGGTGCCCTGGTGAGTTTCAAAGGTGATTTGGAAACCAGGCCCAGTGAGTTTAAAGGGTGCTCAAGAGCAAAGGCCCGACTGAGCCAGATACCAAAGCATCAAATTTCCGAACAATTTGATAGAAAATTGTCAAAGATCTACCTTGCTTATTAATATCAGAATATTGCTGATGGAAATTATACAAATTTTGTTGTCTTGAATGAAGGGACATGATTCTCTGCTAGCTATACAAGTTAGCAACTGAGACTAAGACATTTGCCACAGTGGATTTGCACTTTTCTGGTGTGACCTGGTCTAAGGCCACCTTAAAGCAATCTGTGATATCCACAAGTTATGAAATTGAGCTGGTTCAGCAACAATTGGGATTGCACCATTTTCACATGGCACATAAGGAAGGAAAAATGTGCTTATTTGTAAGAATATTTTCATGAGCATAGACCATAGAAAAGTACAGCATGGTAACAGCCCTTTCAGCCCAAAATATCTGCTGAACATGATGCCAAGATAAACTAATCTAATTTTCTGCGCGTGATCCATATCACTCCATTTCAATTAAGATAAGCTGATACGTTTTGAAGGAAAATTATAGTTCATTTTTAAGTCATGCTTTTTATGGAGGAAATAACACACCAGTATAAAAACATAAGTTTTCAGGAAATTAAATTTCTCAGGATTAACTTTTACACTATGCATCATTTATTAGCCTAGTTGAACCTTATTCAAGCAGGTGTCAATTTGAATGACCTTTAATTAAAAATGATATGAAATTGAGGCTCATATCAAAGTCACTGATTTTGCATTGATTACAACTCTGAAAACTGTGGAAGTATATCTTCTGAGAATCAGACAACCATGGCAACAATTTTCATGTTCATACGTTCTAGGAGCAAAATTAGGACATTCAGGCCATCAAGTCTATTCAATCATGGTTGATCTATTTTTCCCTCTCAACCCCATTCTTCTGCCTTCTCCCCATAACCCCTGACACCCTTACTAATCAAGATTCTGTCAATTTCCACCCTAAAAATATCCACTGACTTGTCAGCCATAGCTGTCTGTGGCAATGAATTCCACAGATTCACCACCCTCTGACTAAAGATATTCCTCCTCCTCTCCTTTCAATAGGTACGTCCTTTTATTCTGAGGCTATAGCCTCTGGTCCTAGACTCTGCCAATAGTGGAAACATTCTCTCCTCATTCACTCTATCCAGGCCATTCACTATTTGGTAAGGTCACTCCTCATCCTTCTAAACTGCAGGTCCAGTGCCTTCAAACGCTAATCACATGATAACCCAATCATTCCTGGGATCTTTCTCGTAAACCTCCTCTGGACCCTTCAATACCAGCATATCCTTCCTCCGATATGGGGCACAAAACTGCGCATGATACTCCAAATATGGTTTGACCAGTGCTTGATAACGCTTCAGCATTACATCCCTGTTTTTAAATTCTAGCCCTCGAGATAAATGCTAGCATTGCATTTGCCTTCCTTATTACCAATTCGACTTGCAAATTAATTTTTGGATATCCTGCTCCAGCATTCCCAAGTCCCTTTGCACCTCCGATTTCTGAATTCTCTCCCCATTTAGAAAATAGTCTCTGCCTCTATTCCTACGACCAAAAGGGATGACTTCACAAATTGCTATGCTGTACCCCATCTGCCACTGCTCAGCCCACTCTTCTTCCCCCCCCCCCCTCCCCACAACCTGTCCAAGTCCTTCTGCAGAGTCCCTGCTTTCTCTACACTACTTGCCCCTCCATCTATCCTCGTATCATCTGGAAACTTGGCCACAAAGCCTTCAATTCCCTCAAATTATTGATATACATCGTGAAAAATAGCGGCCCCAGCACTGACTCCTGCAGAACACCACTAGTTACTTTCAGCCAACCAAAAAAAAGTCCCCTTTACTGCCAACCTTACAGTCTGTCATCCAGCCAACCTGCTATCCATGCTGGTATCTTTGCTCTGACACCATGGGCTCTCATCCTCTTCAGCAGCTTCATGTGCAGCACCTTATCATAGAAACATAGAAATTAGGTGCAGGAGTAGGCCATTCGGCCCTTCGAGCCTGCACCGCCATTCAATATGATCATGGCTGATCATCCAACTCAGTATCCTGTACCTGCCTTCTCTCCATACCCCCTGATCCCTTCAGCCACAAGGGCCACATCCAACTCCCTCTTAAATATGGCCAACAAACTGGCCTCAACTACCTTCTGTGGCAGAGAATTCCACAGATTCACCACTCTCTGTGTGAAAAACGATTTTCTCATCTCGGTCCTAAAAGACTTCCCCCTTATCCTTAAACTGTGACCCCTTGTCCTGGACTTCCCCAACATCGGGAACAATCTTTCTGCATCTAGCCTGTCCAACCCCTTAAGAATTTTGTAAGTCTCTATGAGATCACCCCTCAATCTTCTAAATTCCAGCGAGTACAAGCCAAGTCTATCCAGTCTTTCTTCATATGGAAGTCCTGCCATCCCAGGAATCAGTCTGGTGAACCTTCTCTATACTCCCTCTATGGCAAGAATGTCTTTCCTCAGATTAGGAGACCAAAACTGTACGCAATACTCCAGGTATGGCCTCACCAAGACCCTGTACAACTGCAGTAGAACCTCCCTGCTCTTGTACTCAAATCCTTTTGCTATGAATGCCAACATACCATTCACTTTCTTCACAGCCTGCTGCACCTGCATGCCTACTTTCAATGACTGGTGTACCATGACACCCACGTCTCGATGCATCTCCCCTTTTCCTAATCGGTCACCATTCAAATAATAGTCTACCTTCCTGTTTTTGCCACCAAAGTGGATAACCTCACATTTATACACATTATACTGCATCTGCCATGCATTTGCCCACTCACCCAGTCTATCCAAGTCATCCTGCAGCCTCCTAGCATCCTCCTCACAGCTAACACAGCCCCCCAGCTTCGTGTCATCCGCAAACTTCGAGATTATCAAAGACCTTCTGAAAATATAGACAAACCACATCCACGGACACCTTTGTTTATCCTGCTATTTACTTTCTCAAAGAATTCCAACAGGTTCGTCAGGCAAAATCTCCCTTTCACAAAACTATACTGACTTCTGCCTATTTTATTGTGTGCTTCTAAGTAATCAGAAACCTCATCCTTTAATGAACTCTCAAATCTTTTTTTTGGTTTATTTTTGTTAGAAGTAAGTACAATAGTCTGGTACTTAAGTACCTAATACATAAATACATATTTTCATTCTTGTACAACTTCATACTTTTGATTCAATAATAAAAGAACAGTGAGAGAAAAAAGAAATAAAGAGTGTCGGAATAGATAGACAAGCGAGTAGAAACAGAAAGCAAAAGAAATAAAGGACAGAGATGAGAAGTTAAAAGATTGAAAGAAAAGGAGAAAGTAAAGAAAAGAGAGATTAGGAGAGATCTACCTATCTCATATTTTTGAGATCCACATTTTGAATGTTGGCGTAGGTGCGTTTTTCCAAAATTTAAGTATAAGTTTTTCTGCTGTTATTAGACCATAATTAGGAAAAGCTTCTTGGAATATAGTTAGTTTACTTCCCTCTTCCATTGATCCAAAGATAAGCAATTCTGTATTGGGGTTCAATTATGTGTTAAATAGTTTTGTAAAAATTCCAAAAATTTCATTCCAAAATTTATACGGTTTTGTACAAGAGACAAAGGAATGTGCTATAGTGGCATTTTGAGTTAGACATTTGTCGCAGAGGGGGGAAACATTTGAAAATATTCAGTCTTGTTTTCGAATAATATAATCTATGTAAGATTTTAAATTGAATTAGGATTTGTCTTACATTCATTGAACATTTGTTTACATATAATGTTATCTCATCTATAGTTCGGAATTTTTATCAATAACTCTTGTTCCCAGTCTCTTCTAATTGCCTCTGTCGTTGGTGTTTCTGTATTTAGAATTATATTATATAAGTAAGATATTAAATTGCTTGATTCTGCCTTTCTATTCATTCCTTCCTCCAATAAATCTGGGGTCAAAGTTTGATATCCTTGTATATACTTTTTCAAATAATCTTGAATTTGAAGGTATTTGAAATATTGATTACTTTTCAAATTATATTTTAGTTGTAGTTGGAATGATAAAAAATTTCCCATTTCATACATATCGCCCATCATTTTAATTCCTATTCTTTCCCAATGGATAAACGTTTTATCAATAATGGATGGTTTGAATGAGGGATTATTAGCTATTGGAGAAAGAAGCGATAATTTTCTTAATTTTAAAGTTAATTTTATTTGTTTCCAAATTCGTATTATACCATGAATAATTGGATTCTTCTTGTATATTATTGTTCAGTTTTATCGGGGAAAGAAGGATCACTCCTATATTATAAGGGGAACAATCCTCTTTCTGGATTCTTATCCAATCTACCTGTTGGGCAGAACTGTCCAACCAGTAGATTATATTTTTAATCACTGCCCAATAATAATACATAAGTTAGGGAGTGTCAGTCCCCCTGATTCTTTAGATTTACACAAGTGTTTTTTTTTTAATTCTGTGTGATTTATAATCCCATATGAAATTTATAATATCAGAATCTAGTTTTTTAAATAATTTTTTAGGTAAGTATATTGGTATTGATTGAAATAGGTACAATATTTGTGGTAAGAAGATCATTTTTATCGCGTTTATTCTGCCTATTAAAGACATCAGCAGTGTCTTCCAAAATTTAATCAACCCATTTAATTTAGTTAATAAAGGCATATAGTTTGCGTTGAGTAATGATTTGTAGTTCCTAGTAATTTGGATGCCCAAATATTTAAATTTTTCTGTTGTAATTTCTAAAAGGGAATTTCAACAGATGTGTCGACTCTTGAGGTTTTATCGTCATAATTTCGCTTTTGTTCCAATTTATTCTATATCCTGAAAAAGAACCAAATTCCTCTATTAAATTTAGTATATTTGGTCTGCTAATTTGCGAATTTGTAATATATAATAATATGTCATCTGCATATAATGAAATTTTATTATTTGAGTGTTTGGTATTATACCCATGAATATTTGGATGGCTTCTTATACTTTCAGCTGAAGGCTCTATCACTAGTGCAAATAACAGGGGTGATAACGCGCACCCCTGCCTATTGCCCCTTGCTAATTGGAATTTCGGGGATAATATTATTAGTCAGTTTTCTAGCCGTCGGCTTATCATATAATAATTTTACCCATGAAATAAGATTATCTCCCATGTTAAATTTTTCCAATGCTTTGAATAAATATTGCAATCTACTTGATCAAAAGCTTTTTCTGCATCCAATGATATAATTGCTAGTTCTTCTTCAGTATTATGTGAGTACATCAAATTGTTAAATGAGTATCTCTTTGGTATGAACCCTGTTTGGTCCGGATTTATTAGTTTACTAACATATTTACTCAATCTTCTCGCTAGGGTCTTTGCTAATATTTTTTGGTCTGTATTTAGGAGTGCAATAGCTCTATATGAGCCTGGGTCTTCTAGATCTTTATCCTTTTTTGGTATAAGTGTAATAGTTGTCTCAGTGTTTCTGGTAGTTTATTTTCTTTAAAAGCGTGTATATATGTGTGTGTGTATATGTATATGTGTGATATATTTATATATATAAATCTTGCAACCGTGGAGAAATTATCTCGTAGAATCTTTTATAGAATTCAGTACTGAAGCCATCTGGTCCTGCCGTTTTGCCATTCTTCAATGAACTAATTGTTTCTTCTATTTCCTGTAGTGTAATCTGAGCTCCTAATCCCTCTTGTTCCACCATATTTAATTTTGGAATATTACACTTATCTAAGAAATTTGTAATTTGAGTATTATTTGCAGAGGTTTTCGATGTATATAGGTTTTGATAAAATTGAGCAAATCTTTTATTAATATCTTTAGGTAGTGTTAGTAATTCCCCTTTGTCTGATTTAATTTTAGTAATTGTATTTTCTGTTTCCCGTTTTTTCAGTTGCCGTGCTAGGAGTTTATGAGGTTTATCACCAAATTCGAAATTTTCTTGTTTTGTAATTTGAAATAATCTCATTATTCTGGCCGATAAAATTTTATTTAATTTATATTTTAGTATTATAATCTTATTATGTTTATCTATAGTTGGTTCTTTGGCATTTTCTAAATCTAATTATCTAATTTCTTGTTCTAACTGCAATTGTTCAGTATTATTCTTTTTATTTTGGAAAGCTTGATATGAGATTATAGTTCCTGTAATAAATGTCTTAAGTTTCCCATAATAAGGAGGGTGAAATATCTGGTGTATCATTTGTCTCAAAGAAGAATCTCATCTGCTCTTTTAAATATGTGCAACCTTGTGAGTTATTTAAAATTTGGGGGTAAACCTCCAAAACGAATTTTTATCAGGCATTCCTTCTAATTTTAAAGAAAAAGGTAACGGGGAATGATCAGAAATAATACTATTATGATATTTATATGGAATTAGTTTTGTGTCCACTAAGAAATAATCAATACGTGAATATCTTTTATGTACTGTTGAATAAAATGAATATTCCCTACCTACTGGGTTAGCGATCCTCCACACATCTGTTATATTAGTATTTTTCATGTATGTATTTAGGAGTTCACTCGTTTTAGATTTTATGTTAGTCCTTTTTTGTTTTGCTGATTTATCCAAATATGGATCTAAAACACAGTTCAGATCTCCCCCTATTATCACATTTTGATGATTAAGTTCTGAAATTATATCCAAAACTTTACTAAAGAATTGGGGGTTGTCAAAATTAGGAGCATAAATATTTATCAAAGTAAGTGGAGTAGAATACATTTCTCCCATGACAATGACATACCTCCCCTCTTTATCTGCTATGGTATTCTTTAATTTAAATGGTATACCATTACGAATGATAATAGTCGTGCCTCTAGATTTAGAAGTAAATGAAGAGTAGTATGTTTGCCCAATCCAATTTGCCTTCAGTCTCATCTGTGTTTTATATTTCAGATGCGTCTCTTGTAAGAAAATAATGTCACTGTTTAAGGCTTTTAATTGGGCAAAGATCTTACCCCAATTACCCCTTTTAATTGGTTCATTAGCGCCCCTTATATTCCAACTCTAAAATCTTACCAACCACAGAAATCAGGCTACCCAGCCTATAGTTTCAATTTTTCTGCTTTGCTCCGTTCATGAACAGCACAGTAATACTTGCAATTTTCCAATTTCTGGAACCACCCCTGACTTTAGTGATTCTTGAGAGATCACAACTAATTCCTCCACAATCGAAAGCCACCTCTTTGTAAAACATGGGATGCAGTCCATCCGATCCAGGTGACTTATCCACCTTCTGACTTTTCAGCTGCCCAAGCACTCTCTCCTTAAATGATAGCCACTCCATTAACTTCCACCCCCTGACTTGAATTTCTGGCACATTGCTGGTGTCTTCCGCTGTGAAGACTGATGCAAAATTATATTAATTGCATCTACCATTTCTTTATTCACCATTACCACTCATCCAGCATCATTTTCCAGTGGTCCAACATGACTCTTTCCTCATTTTTGTTCTTTATATATCTGAAGATACTTTTTCCATCCTCTTACTATTGGCTAACTAATTTTCATATTTCATCTTTTCTCCCATATTGCTTTTTAGTCGCCTTCTGTTTTATGTCAGTCTTCTGGCGTTTGAGGTTTTATGTCAGAGTCTTCTGCCTTTTTTAGTTTTATGCTGTCTTTGACTTCCCTTGTCAGCCATGGTTGCCTCATTCCCTGGTTAGAATTTTTATTCCTCTTTTGAATGAAAAGATCCTGCGTCTTCCGAATTGTTCCCAGAAATTCCTGCCATTGCTGTTCCACCGTCATTCCTGCTAGGGTCCCTCTCCAATCAACTTTAGCCAGCTCCTCCATGCCTCTAGTCATCTTTGCTCAACTGGAATACGGACATACCGAATTTCATTTTCTCGACACCTCCCCCTCCCTCCCTCCCTCCCAGCCTCGGCGTGCAGGAGGGTTTGTTTTAAAAGCGCGGTTAACGGGTTTACAAGCAGAGGCCGTTATCAGGCCGGGCGGGGTGCGGGAGGAGATGGAGCTGCTATCGCGGCCGCTGCTGCCGCGTTCAGGGCCCATCATTCGCTCCGACCCTTCCTCACCCCGTATCTAGTATCTTTGCCCCGCACAGCCGTCGCCGACACGAAACATCACGTTTCTTTTCTCAAGAGATGCTGTCTGACCCACGGAGTTACTCCAGTTTTTTGTGTTTATCTTTGGTACAAACCAGTATCTGGTTGCCAAGCCGGGCAAAATGACTCGTGTTTAGGTTGCCCCGTGGCGCTTTGAGTGGTCATTGGCACCCGGGCAACTGCTAATTTCAACCCCTCCCATCCACTGTTTAGTTTAATGCAGCCCTGGTTATGTCGTTTGCCAGGACCCTGGTCCCAGCAGAGTTTGTCCCTTCAGAACAGCTCCCTCCTTCCCCAATACTGGTGCCAATATCGCACAAATTCAAATCACTTCTTCCACGCCAATCTTTGATCCACATGTTCAACTGTTTAATCTACCAACTCTATGCCAATTTGCACATGACTCGGGTAACAATCCAGACGTTATTACCGTTTCGGTTCTGCTTTGCAATTTTCAAGGTAGACAACACAGGATTCTCTCACGAGGATCGAGAGTAGTGTCTATTGTATAACTTTACTATCCCCAACAACAGCAACGTTTTTCTTCTCTCCCTCTTGAATGGCTCCCTGAACCACAGTGCCCCGGTCAGGTTGCTCATCCTACAGCCCCCACATTTGTCTGCACAGGGAGCAAGAATCTCAGATGCTTGCTTCGATCCAAGTCCCGCCTCCTCGATTGGTAACACTCTGAACTCGCTGAAAAAAACAACACACCCACTTTTTCCCACTGGTTTTTAAAAGTTAGTTTTTTTTTCTCCAGCAAAATTACTGCTCTCCGATTGTCTTCAGCTTCTCGAGGTAGAAAAAACAAGGTAGAAAAAATTTGGGGACGTACATTTTGATTTTTGTGGTTAAATTAAAAGCACTCCTCTCCATGAGGAAAGAGCCACTCAAGCAATTTAGAGTAATAATGTAGACTGACACTTCGGTCACTGGTTGGCATACAGGAGGCAAAGAGTAGGAGTGGCAGGCAGTGACTAGAGGGGTGCCACAAGGCTCGGTGCTGGGACCCCAGTTGTTTACAATATACAGTGGCTTGCAAAAGTATTCATACCACTTGAACTTTTCCACATTTTGTCACGTTACAACCACAAACGTAAATGTATTTTATTCGGATTTTATGAGATAGACCAACACAAAGTGGCGCATAATTGTGAAGTGGAAGGGAAATGATACATGGTTTTCAAATTTTTTTACAAATATAAAAAACTGAAAAGTGTGGCGTGCAAAAGTATTCGGCCCCCTTTACTCTGATACCCATAAATAAAATCCAGTGCAACCAATTGCCTTTAGAAGTCACCTAATTAGTAAATAGAGTCCACTTATGTGTAATCTAATCTCAGTATAAATACAGCTGTTCTGTGAGGGCCTCAGAGGTTTGTTAGCGAACATTAGTGAACAAACAGCATCATGAAGCCCAAGGAACACACCAGACAGGTCAGGGATAAAGTTGTTGAGAAGTTTAAAGCAGGGTTAGGTTATAAAAAAAATATCCCAAGCTTTGAACATCTCACAGAACACTGTTCAATCCATCATCTGAAAATGGAAAGAGTATGGCACAACTGCGAACCTACCAAGACATGGCCGTCCACCTAAACTGACAGGCCAGGCAAGGAGAGCATTGATCAGAGAAGCAGCCAAGAGGCCTATGGTAACTCTGGAGGAGCTGCAGAGATCCACAGCTCAGGTGGGAGAATCTGTCCACAGGACAACTATTATTTGTGCACTCCACAAATCGGGCCTTTCTGGAAGAGTGGCAAGAAGAAAGCCATTGTTGAAAGAAAGCCATAAGATGTCCTGTTTGCAGTTTGCCACAAGCCATGTGGTGGACACAGCAAACATGTGGAGGAAGGTGCTCTTGTCTGATGAGACCAAAATTGAAGTTTTTGGCCTAAATGCAAAACGCTATGTGTGGCGGAAAACTAACACTGCACATCACCCTGAACACACCATCCCCACTGTGAAACATGGTGGTGGCAGCATCATGCTGTGGATGCTTTTCTTCAGCAGGGACAGGGAAGCTGGTCAGAGTTGATGGGAAGATGGATGGAGCCAAATACAGGGCAATCTTGGAAGAAAACCTGTTAGAGTCTGCAAAAGATTTGAGACTGGGGCGGAGGTTCACCTTCCAGCAGGACAACGACCCTAAACATACAGTCAGAGCTACAATGGAATGGTTTAGATCAAAGCATACTCATGTGTTAGAATGGCCCAGTCAAAGTCCAGACCTAAATCCAATTGAGAACCTCTGGCAAGACTTAAATTGCTGTTCACAGACGCCCTCCATCTAATCTGACTGAGCTTGAGCTATTTTGCAAAGAAGAATGGGCAAAAATGTCAGTCTCTAGATGTGCAAAGCTGGTAGAGACATACCCCAAAAGACTTGCAGCTGTAATTGCAGCGAAAGGTGGTTCTACAAAGTATTGACTCAGGGGGGCTGAATACTTTTGTACGCCACACTTTTCAGTTTTTTATTTGTAATAACATTTGGAAACCATGTATCATTTTCCTTCCACTTCACAATTATGCACCTTTGTGTTGGTCTATCACATAAAATCCCAATAAAATACATTTACGTTTGTGGTTGTAACATGACAAAATGTGGAAAAGTTCAAGGGGTATGAATACTTTTGCAAGCCACTGTATAACCATTTAGACGAGGGAATTAAAGGTAACATCTCTAAGTTTGCGGATAACAAAGCTGCGTGGCAGTGTGAGCTGCGAGGAGGATGCTATGAGGCTGCAGGGCGACTTGGATAGGTTGGGGTGAGTGGGCAGAAGCATGGCAGATGCAGTATAATGTGGATAAATGTGAGGTTATCCACTTTGGTGGCAAGAACAAGAAGGCAGATTATTATCTGAATTGTGTCAGATTAGGAGGAGGGGAGGTGCAACGAGACCTGGATGTGCTTGTACATCAGTCACTGAAAGTAAGCATGAAGGTACAGGAGTTTAAGAGCAAGGAGGGTCCTACTGCAGTTGTACAGGGTCATGGTGAGACCGCACCTGGAGTATTGTGCGCAATTTTGGTCTAATTTGAGGAAGGACATTATTGCTATTGAGGAAGTGCAGCATAGGTTCATCAGGTTAATTTCTGGGATGGAAGGACTGACATACGATGAAAGAATGGGTCGACTGGGCTTGTATTCGCTGGAATTTAGAAGGATGAGAGGGAATCTTATAGAAACATATAACATTCTTAAAGGATTGGACAGGCTAGATGCAGGTAAAATGCTGGGGGAGTCCAGAACCAGGGGTCACAGTTTAAGAATCGGGTAGGGAATTTAGGATTGAGATGAAGAAAAACTTTTTCACCCAGAGAGTTGTGAATCTGTGGAATTCTCTGCCACAGAAGGCAGTGGAGGCCAATTCAATGGGTGTTTTCAAGGAATCTGGGGAAAAAGCCGGAACGGGGTACTGATTTTGGATGATCAGCCATGATCATACCGTGCTGGCTCGAAGGGTTGAATGGCCTACTCCTGTACCTATTTTCTATGTTTCCTAATACAGAGGAAGTATAGATCCATTGGAGTGGCTGACTTTTGGATAAGAGTAATAAATTAAACTACTAATTGCAAGTAGCATAAAAGATTCTATAGCACCATTTTGAAAAACAGGAAAGCTATTTCTGCTCTCCTAGCACATAATTATCCTCTACTGGTGTATTATTTCCTCAGAACAATAAAACAAATTTAAAAGTGAGAAACAATTTAAGAGCATAATAGTTAACAAGTTGTGCATGAATTAATTGGCATCGCATCATGTAGAAATTCATCGCGGTACTTCACGCTGGAAATGCAAAATAAAAAACAGAATTGCTGGAAATATCAGCGTATCATTCCCAAGACTCTTAATCCGCTGGATTAATTATGTAGAAAGACTGCATACACAATAATCCCACAGGAAACTCGTGAAACCCTAGACAGTAGTAAATTGCACACATC
Organism: Okamejei kenojei; assembly: GCA_035221665.1. Classification (NCBI taxonomy): domain Eukaryota; kingdom Metazoa; phylum Chordata; class Chondrichthyes; order Rajiformes; family Rajidae; genus Okamejei; species Okamejei kenojei. The sequence goes on from CM069139.1 coordinate 48,215,404, forward strand.
CAGCAAGTGTATAGAGAAGCAGGTTTATTGCACCAAATAGAGAGGTTAGAAATCAAACGCGATTTAATTTGCAGAGAAGGGGAAGACGTGGGTATAACAAAAGGGACTGACTATGATAGGTGGCGACGAAGACTGAATTACACACATGTCTCTCGAATCCCTCATTCGTCTTCTATTGTACCTTCTCCAAACATGTGCTGATTGAAAGAAGGCAGCATAGGCATGTTAATTACAGCTGGAGATATTAAATAGATGGAGAGAGGATGGAGGACAGAAGAGAGAAGGGAAAAAAAATCATCAAATTGAGATGAAAAAGTGCGGTATATGCTGGAACTCATGAATTTGAGAATTATGGAAACAGCAAATCAAATGTAATCTGAGGAGGGAGAAAAACTAAATGTTGCAAGTTGATAATCTTTTGGCATTGGCCAATCATGATACAAACAAGAAAGGTTTGTTATCTGAGTGCATTCAGCAGACAGTATAACATGGCGAGTTGAAAGATCAGACACTTCTAAGTTTGCTTTGGGCATTTGAAGAATTTAGCTGTGGATGTGGGTTGGGGAACTGAAGTGACAGACTACTGGAAACTGAAGCTCATCCATGAAACTGGTTGACTTTTGCTTTTAGTTTTTTTTTCACCATTGTGAATGAGTCCATACCATTAGTATAACTTCTACTTGCATGTATTGTATTTGGGGCTCTCCATGTTATCTGCATAACACTGGAGAAACCAAATGCAGGGTAGATAACTGCAGAACAATCTTGCCTTTTCCTGTCACTTCAATTCTCCATCCCACTCCCACATTGGTCTTTTTATTTTTAGTCTCTTGCATTTTTTGAACAACAGCATCTTCCCTCTCAGAATGTTACAACCCACAAGACTCAACATAGAATTCAACTATTGCAGAGAGCAGGATCTCTAGTTAGTATCAGAACTGGCCAATTATGGTGGAAGGTCATTAATTGTTATATTTGTTTCTCTCTGCAGTATTATGAGTATTTCCACCAATCACTTTCATTTCTGATTTCCAGCAACTGCAGCGATTTGTTCCTAAATACTTGATTTATCCCTCATTCGTCTTCTATTGTGCCTTCTCCAAACATGTAATTAATGTGCCTTCACTAACCTCTTGGGCCAACCCCATCACCTTGCCATTCATTCTCCTGGTCTCAAGTGGCACACAGATATTCCCTCTGTTCTCACCACTGCTCCTGTGCAACCCATTTGATTTCAGACTTTTAGTTTTAACATAATCAACCTAAAACATTCTCTTTCTACAGATGCTGCATGACAAGTTAAGTATTTTCAGCATTATCTGTTTTTGGTTCATAGATCTCGTATATCTAAAGAAGATTAATGTCCCAAATTAAAAATTGTTTTTCTCTTCAGCTGATTTTATTGATGATGTGGAATTGATGTTTACAAACTGCTTTGAATACAATCCTCGAAACACAAGTGAAGCAAAAGCTGGGATGAAACTTCAAGCCTTCTTTCACAATCAAGTAGAAAAGCTGGGATTAACAATAAAACCTACCAATGTGGACCATACACCGCAACCTCCTATTACCAAAAGGTCAAGAATTTAAGGTTGTTCAATGGTGTTACTTTAATTAGGAACATTTAGAATTTGTCATGTTCCATTTCTGAAATGAAAACTAGAATCATGCCACAGACTGCCTTGCTCTTCTTGTGAACTGCAATAACTTTTTACAACGTTGAAATGCGACCTGCACTGGACTAAAATTCTTTCTAAAGCACTCAGGAAGATGTAGTGTGAAACTGCATTTTGCTAAGATAATTTGTAGAGATTTCATAGTTTGTGTATATTGGATACAGTACTGTTTTACTGAATGATTTTTGTACTTTTTTGAAGTAACATTCATGTATCGTAGTGTCTTCCACCAAACACGGAGTAAATGCTATACTTTTATGAATCCAATTGTGGAGCTCTCCAGTGTTCTGATTTTGTGAAGAAATGTTGTTTAATTTAAAGGAAAATCAGTCACCAGTGTCCAGTTATAATTTTTACTTTAATTAAAAATAACTCTTGAAACCAACAAAAGAATGCTACACTACACATGAGTGAGAATTGTATATCATTTCAGTGCTGTATATGTTTCATGCTGGTGCAAATGATTGGTCTGTGAGAAAGATTAGATATTTATTCAATGTTGAAAACAATTTGTGGGTTTTGAATTTCTCCTGTATTTATGAAACTAATTGAAACGTGGGGGGAGGATTGAGTTTTTCCATGCTGCAACATTTTCTGATTTTATTTTAAGCATGTCTTTTCAAATGCTCAATAAAACGTGGAATCCAGGAACTAGATTCTTACGTAATGTTTCCAACAGCAGTAGTATTGATAATGTGGTTTACTTTGTGAAAATAATTTTGTTTCTTTGTACAAATAAAAGTTTGAGATGATGCTTGTGTATTACCAGAAATAATGTGTAGATATCTTGAGTAGAGAAACCTTGAAGAACTCCTCTGAGCCATCTTTGAAATTGATCCATGCACCAATACTGCAGCTGTGGAACCACAGTTCTTGCCTGCTGCGTATTGAGCAGGAAATGTATGTTTTGATGAACAATGAAATAATTCAATGGTAACTTTTTGTATGCAAACGTAATTCTCGTCATTGGATTGTGGATAATATAATCTACAGGAAAAGAAAAGCAGATTGTTCACATGTCTGGCTGAAGACAATGCTCTGACTTTAATTTTACCTGCACAACTTGGTTTTGTCAATTTGTTACTTCAAATGTTATCACTGTGCAGCACAAAAACAGGCCCCTTAACCCAACTCCAATTGGAGGTCTTCCAATTTCCATAATTTTTCACTGGGGGGAAAAAACCCATTAAGCCTGGTGGTGTACATCCTATCCCAGTAGACTGATTGCTGGGCTCCCACACTGACAAACATCAATGTTCCTTTCGTCTGGTGTAATTAGCAACAGTTGGGTTTTTTATCTTGTATATGGTGGCATTATGTTTGCAGCAACTATTCAACCAATTGAACTCCACTGCAGCTCTTCAGGGATACAGTTCCATATTCCAGGTAAACATGTTTCTCATGACTTCCTTCCTTATGGGTTGGTCCCACAGTTAACTTTTTAGGCAAGTGCGGGAGACTGCGCTCGCCACATGCTCACTGGTGTTCTCGGTGAGTCTCGTTCATGGTCGCGAGGAGTTCCTGCATTATGGGAACTAGTTGCGACCTCAGTATGGTCGCCGCAAATGTTTCAACATGTTGAAAAATTTTCTGCAACCAAACATTGGTTGCCATGGAGAAAATTGATAATCCTGTAGTCGTAGGTGCAGTTGTAGTGGGGGTCGCCATGTCGTTATAGATAGTAGTAGGTAGTTTTAGTTAATCACATTTGGTTCGTTGGGGGGGGGGGGGAACGTAAGCACGAGTTTTCATAACCAAGGATAACCGACCGGTAATGTTAAATGCCCGCCGAACTTCCTGTTCATCGCGGTGTGTGTCTGTATCACTTTGGCTTTGCACTGTGTGAATTTCTGACAGCGGTCCCCCCACTTGTCTTGGCTCCCGCCTTTGTGATTGTGTGTGTGTGTGTGTTTTCCACTCTGACAGTCACCGTTCCAGTTCCCGGTTTTTCAGGCGAGTGCCGGCAACTTGACAGTCGGCGGCAGTCCGCTAATAAATTGCCTAAGTGGGCCAGGCCCATTAGACTTGCCAGTGATAAATACATCATTTGTTCAGCCTTCCCTTCATTTCCCAAAGAAGCCACATTGCACTACTTATGGCAATATGGTAAAACTGGTGTTTAACCATCTCGGAGAGTGAAACCAGATGCTAAATCTTGTCCACAATACATAATTGGTGAATAATAAATTTCCGTAATAAGTAATTCATTAATTTTGCTGTCATTTTCCAGATTAAATGCTTTTGTTTCCTGACTGCTGTGCGATTTGACTTTGAGCATCCTCTGGGCCATTAGGGTGCCTGATTAGGTTACTAAATTAGTTCCAGTAATATAAACCATATGCTAACATTCCCTATATTTTGAATATAATTTGTATTGGTCTTAAAGATTTTGTCCCATGCATCTGAGCAATCTTGTATGAAAGACATGGAAAGCTGCTCATTAACCTTCCGTTTATTTAATGCAATGGTTTCCATAATGGAATGCATGACAATTAGGGTTACGTATTAACTAAAAACCTTTGAGTCGGAGAGCACAGGGGAAATTGTGTCTTGGCAGATTTATTACTCTATTGGGCCTTGCTTCCACTATACTAACCTGGACACATATCTCTGACAAAGATACAAAGTGCTGGAGTAACTCAGTGGGTCAGCTAACATCTCTGGAGAATGCGATGTGACGTTTTGGGTTGGGACCCTTCTTCAGACTGATTGTGGTTAGAGGGTAGAAAGATGGAAGAGAGGAGGGGCAGGGTAAATCTTGGCAAGTGACAGGTGAATACAGGTATGGGGGGGATTTTGATATATGGTTGGACAAAGGCCAGAGATGAAAAGAGAGGGATAGTATATGTGCAAATTGTGAAGCTAGGGGTAGGAACATAGGGGTAAGGGAAGAAATAGGCGAGAGTCCACTTTGGGTACAGGGAAGAGGGTCATGAAGGAAAAAAGGGGGTTCTTGGTAGGTTCATTACATAAAATTGAAGAATTAAATGTTCATACCGTGAAGTTGTCAGCAACACAAGCGGAATATGAGGTGCTATTGATCCAGTTTATGTGTGGCCTCACTCTGGCAATAGAGGGCTCAGTCAGACAGTTCCATAGACCCATCTGTTGCTGCTTCCAAGCAATGTGTGTTGACAAGAGTGTCATAAGTGATAGGAGTAGAATTTGGCCATTCGGCCCATCAAGTCTACTCCGCCATTCAACTGTGGCTGATCTATCTCTCCCGTCTAACCCCATTCTCCTGCCCTCTCCCCATAACCTCTGATACCTATACTAATCAAGAATCTATCTCTGCCTGAAAAATATCCACCGACTTGGCCTCCACAGCATTCTGTAGCAAAGAATTCCACAGATTTACCATTTCTCATCTCCTTCCTAAAAGAACGTCCTTTAATTCTAAGGCTATGACCTCTAGTCCTAGAGTCTCCCCACTAGCGGAAACATCCTCTCCACATCTACTCTATCCAAGCTTTTCACTATTCTGTATGTTTCAATGAGGTGTCCTTCCCATTCTTCTAAACACCAACGAGTACAGGCCCAGGCCGACGAACACTCATCATAAGTTAACCTACTCATTCCTGGAATCATTCTTGAAAACTTCCTCTGGACCCTCTCCAGAGCCAGCACGTCCTTCCTCAGATATGATGCCCAAAATTGTAAACAATATTCCAAATGCTGCCTTAGCAGCACATTATAAAGCATCCCTGTTTTTGTATACACCCCCATTTTGAAATGTTTGCTTTCTTTCCTACCAATTTGACTTGCAGATTAACTTTAGGGAATCCTGCACCAGCACTCCCATGTCCCTTTGCACCTCCAATTTCTGGATTCTCATGCAGAAAATAGTCTGTCTTTATTTCTACTACTAAAATACATGACTTCACACTTTGCTACACTATATTCCATCTGCCACTTCTCTGCCCACCCTCCCAACTTGACCAAGTCCTGCAGAGTTCCTGCTTTCTCTAAACAACCTCCCCATCCACATATTTTCGTATCATCCGCAAACTTAGCCACAAAGCCTTCAATCCCATTGTTCAAATCATTAATAGACAACATGAAGAGTAGTGGCCCCAGTACTGACCACTGCAGATCTCCGCTAGTCCATGGCAGCCAACCAGAAAAAGCCCCCTTTATTGCCACTCTGTCTTCTGCTATCCAGCCAATCTGCTATCCATGCTTAAGAAAGAACTGCAGATGCTGGAAAAATTGAAGGGAGACAAAATTGCTGGAGAAACTCAGTGGGTGAGGCAGTATCTATGGAGTGGAGGAATAGGTGATGTTTCGGGTTGAGCCCCATCTTCAGACTGATGTGGGGGAGGGTGGGAAGAAGAAAGGGTGGAGACAGTAGGCTGGGGGAGGGGGGAGGGAGAAAGCAATTTGGAGAAATTGGAGGTCAATGTTCATACCGTTGGGGTGTAAATTATCCAAGCACAATATGAGGTGTTGTTCCTCCAATTTGGTCCTCCAACTCACTCTGGCCATGGAGGAGGCCCAGGACAGAAAGGTCGGATTCGGAGTGGGAGTTGAAGTGCTGAGCTACCGGGAGATCAGGTTGGTTAATGCGAAGGTGTTGGGCGAAGTGATCGCCAAGCATGCGCTTGGTCTCACCGATGTGGAGCAGCTGACACTTAGAACAGCGGATGCAATAGATGAGGTTGGAGGAGGAGCAGGTGAACCTCTGCCTCACCTGCAAAGACTGCTTGGGTCCTTGGATGGAGTCGAGGGGAGGGGTAAAGCGACACGTGTAGCATTTCCTGCGGTTGCAAGGGAAAGTACCAGGGGATGGGTGGGAAGGGACGAATCGACCAACGAGTTGCCCAGAGCCTATGTGGATCTTGGACAAGCAGCAACAAAGAGAAAAGCTGATTGGCTGAAGCCCGTGGGAAAGGTGAGTCAGAGGGGGAAAGCAGTTTAAAAAGAGTGCCAAAAAGCAGCCAGAGTTAGCCCAGAGCTTACATGGATCTTGGACAAGCAACAACAAAGAGAAGCCGGGAGAAGAGCTGATTGGCTAAAGACCGTGGGAAAGGTGAGTAAGTCACTGGAAAAACAGTTTAAAACGGAGAAATTTGGTTTGTAAATTAGGCAATTTATCGGTCAATGTAAGCAAGGCTGCTCTAGGAGCGGCAGTGAGGGAGCAGCCTTGTGAGGGAAGTGTGAGTCTTTTGCTGCGAGTCTTCGGCGAGGAGGCTGAGGGAGAACGCCATACCAAACGCTGGAGAGGGAAAGACGAAAGAAGGAGATGTCAAGCAGGGTTTCAGCCCGAAACTTTGCCTATCTCCTTCGCTCCATAGATGCTGCTGCACCCGCTGAGTTTCTCCAGCATTTTGTGTACCTGAGATGTCAAGCAAGCTGATTTCAGTGTGATGTTTGCTGCATGTGGGAGGTCAAGGACACTGCTGGTGCCTCTGGCTGCTACAGGTACAGCTCCTGAAGGACCGTGTTGAGGAACTGGAAAAGCAAGTGGATGACCTTGGGTTCGTTTGAGAAACTGAGTTCCTCGACAAGTCCTACAGTAAGATTGTTACACCTAAGGTACTGGAAAAGAGAAGGTGGATGACAGTGAGAAAGGGAAGGGAAATGGAATGCAAAGGTCCCCGGGTGTTGTACCTCTTGTGAACAGGTTCACCCACTTAGAAGCTGTCGGGACGGAAGACATTAATGCACTGAGCGGCGCACTGGCTTACAAAGCAAAAAGTGCTGTTGAGCCTGAACCAAAGAGGCCGAAGTCAGGTAACGCCGTGGTGGTTGGAGATTCCATTGTGAGAGGTACGGACGGGTTTCTGCGGCAACAGACGGGATTTGAGGATGGTGTGCTGCCTCCCTGGTGCCAGGATCCAGGATGTCACGGACAGAGTGCAGAAAATCCTCAAGGGCGAAGGTGAACAGCCGGAAGTGGTAGTGCATGTTGGCATAAACGATGTTGGAAAGAAGGTGATGAATAATCTGAAGCGTGACTTTAGAGAGCTTGGAAAAGTGCTGAAAAGCAGGATCTCCAGGATGGTTATCTCCAGTTTGCTTCCAGTTCCTCGTGCTGAGGAGAGCAGAACAGGGAGATACAGGACCTGAATGTGTGGCTGAGGAACTGGTGCAGGGGGCAGGAATTTAGATTCTTAGACCACTGGGATCTGTTTTGGAGTAAGGGGGAACTGTACAAAATGGACAGATTGCACCTTAACAGGTGGGGGACTGGCATTCTGGCAGGCAGGTTTGCCACTGCTACACGGGTGGTTTTAAACTAAATAAGGGGGGAGGGGGGTATCAAATGGGATAGTCAAGGACGGAGTTAAAGGGATAGGAGAGTATGGCCAAGTGTAATAGGGATCGATGTGAAAGGTGAGATGCAAAAGGAATTAAAAATATTGTATATGAATGCACAAAGTATAGGAAGTAAAATAGATGAGCTTGAGGCTCAGAGGTTGGTAGATATGACAATGTGGGGATTACTGAGACATGGCTGCAGGAGGATCGGGCATGGGAACTTAATATTCAAGGTTATACATCCTATAGAAAGGACAGGCAGGTGGGCAGAGCGGGGGGTAGCTCTGCTGGTGCGGGATGGAATTCAGTCCCTTGTGAGGGAAGACATAAGGACTGACGAGGTCGAGTCACTGTGGATTGAGTTGAGGAATTGTAAAGGCAAGAAGATACTAATTGGTGTTATCTACAGACCCCCTAAATAGTAGACCGGATGTAGGGTGTAAGTTGCAGCAGTAGTTAAAACTGGCATGTAACAAAGGGAATACCACTGTGGCGATTCAATATGCAGGTAAAATCAGGTTGGTTCAGGACCCCAAAAAAGAGAGTTTGTAGAGTGCCTCCGAGATGGATTCTTAGAGCAGCTTGTAATGGAGCTGACCAGAGAAAAGGCAATTCTGGATTTAGCGTTGTCCAATGAACCAGATTTGATAAGAGAACTAGAGGTAAAGGAACCGCTTGGAGGTAATGATCATAATATGATTAGTTTTAATCTGCAATTTGAGAAGGAGACGGTTAAATCGGAAGTGTCAGTGATGCAGTTGAACAAAGGGGACGATGAAGGCATGAGGGAGGAGCTGGCCAAGATAGACTGGAAAGGGATCCTGGCAGGAATTATGGTGGGACAACAATGGCAGGAATTTCTGGGCATAATCCGGAAGACGCCGGATCATTTCATTCCAAAAAGGAAGAAAGATTCTTAAGGGGAGTAGGAGGCAACTGTGGCTGACAAGAGAAGTTAGGGATAAAGTAAATCTAAAAGAAAAGATGTATAACACAGCAAAGAGTAGCCGCAAGCCAGAGGATTGGGAAACTTTCACAGGACAACAGAAGGAAACAAAATGGACAATAGGGGCTGAAAAGATGAAGTACGAGGGGAAGCTGACCAGGAATATAAAGGACAGTAAAAGTTTATTTAGTTATGTTAAGGGAAAAAGAAAAGTAAAGTCAAATGTGGGTCCCTTGAAGGCAGACACGGGTGAAATTATTATCGGTAGCAAGGAAATGGCAGAAGAGTTGAACAGGTACTTCGGATCTGTCTTCACTAAGGAAGACACAAACAATCTCCCAGAAGTACTGGAGGACAGAGGATCTAAAGGGGTAGAGGAACAAATACATTTTCATTGGGCGAGAAATAGTATTGGGTAGGCTAACAGGACCGAAGGATGATAAATCCCCTGGGCCTGATGGTCTGCATCCCAGGGTCCTCAGGGAGGTGGCTCTAGAAATAGTGGACGCATTGGTGATCATTTTCCAATGTTCAATAGATTCTGGATCAGTTCCTGACGACTGTAGGATAACTAATGTTATCCCACTTCTCAAGAAAGAAGCAAGAGAGAAAACGGGGAATTACAGACCAGTTAGCCTGACTTCGGTGGTGGGAAGATGCTGGAGTCAATTATTAAAGAGGTAATAATGGGGCATTTGGATAGCAGTAAAAGGATTAGTCCAAGTCAGCATGGATTTATGAAAGTCAAAGGAAAATCATGCTTGACTAATCTTCGGGAATTTTTTGGGTATATGACAAGTAAAATGGATGAATGGGAGCCAGTCGATGTAGTGTATCTAAACTTTCAGAAAGCCTTTGATAAGGTCCCGCACGGGAGACTGGTGACTAAAATTAGAGCACATGGTTTTGGGGGTAGGGTGTTGACATGGATAGAAAATTGGTTGGCAGACAGGAAGCAAAGAGTAGAAGTGCCATTTTCAGAATGGCAGGCAGTGGCGAGTGGAGTGTCGCAAGGCTCGGTGTTATGGCCGCAACTGTTTACCATATATATTAATGATTTGGAAGAGGGAATTAAGAGCAACACTAGCAAGTTTGCAGGTGACACAAAGCTAGGTGGCAGTGTGAACTGTGAAGAGGATTTTAGGAGGTTGAAGGGTGACCTGGACAGGTTGAGTTAGTGGGCACCAGTCACTAAAGGTTGACATGGATGTACAGCAGGCAGTGAAGAAAGCTAATGGAATGTTGACCTTCATAACAAGAGGATTTCAGTATAGGAGTAAAGAGGTTCTTCTGCAGTTGTATATGGCTCTGGTGAGACCACATCTGGAGTATTGTGTACAGCCTTGGTCTCCTAATTTGGGGAAGGACATCCTTGTGATTGAGGCAGTGCAGCATAGGTTCACGAGATTGATCCCTGGGATGGCGGGACTGTCATATGAGGAAAGATTGAAAAGACTAGGCTTGTATTCACTGGAGTTTAGAAGATTGAGGGGATATCTTATAGAAACATATACAATTATAAAAGGACTGGACAAGTTAGATGCAGGAAAAATGTTCCCAATGTTGGGCGTCCAGAACCAGGGGCCACACTTAGAATAAAAGGGAGGCCATTTAAGACTGAGGTGAGAAAAAACGTTTTCACCCAGAGAATTGTGAATTTGTGGAATTCCCTGCCACAGAGGGCAGTGGAGGCCAAATCACTGGATGGATTTAAGAGAGAGTTAGATGGAACTCTAGGGGCTAATGGAATGAAGGGATATGGGGAGAAGGCAGGCACGGGTTATTGATAGGGGACGATCAGCCATGATCACAATGAATAGCGGTGCTGGCTCGAAGGGTCAAATGGCTTCCTGCGCCTATTTCATATGTTTGTAAGTTACGAAGGGAGCGGTCTCTGCTGAAAGCCGAAAGGGGGTAGATGGGAAGATGTGGCCATTGGTGGGATCCCGTTGGAGGTGGCGAAAATGTCAGAGGATTATCTGTTGTATGTGACGGCTGGTAGGATGGAAGGTGAGGACAAGTGGGGACACTGTTCTTGTTACGAGTGGGGGGGATGCGGAGTGAGAGCGGAGCTACGGAATATAGAGGAGACCCTGGTGAGAGCCGCATCTATAGTCGAAGAGGGGAACCCCCATTCACTAAAGAATGAGGACATCTCCGATGCCCTGGTTTGGAAAACCTCATCCTGGGTGCAGATGCGCCATAGGCAGAGGAATTGGGAGTAGGGGCTAGAGTCCTTACAGGAAGCATGGTAGGAAGAAGTGTAGTCCAGATAGCCATGTGAGTCAGTGGGTTTGTAGTATATGTCGGTCAATAGTCTGTTGCCTGCAATGGAGACAGTGAGATCTCAAAACGGTAGGGAGATGTCGGAATTTGAGTGCCGGATGGAAGTTAGTGGTGAAATGGATGAAGTCAGTGAGTTTTGCATGTGTGCAGGAGGTGGCACCAATGCAGTCGTCAATGTAGCGTAGGTCGAGTTCGGGGATAGGGCCACAGTACACCTCGAACAAGAATTGTTCGACGTACCCTACAAAGATGCAGGCATAGCTGGGGCCCATGCACGTGCCCCTAGCGATGCCTTGGATTTGGAGGAAATGGGAGGAGTCAAAGGAAAAGGTGTTGAGGGTAACGACCAGCTCCTCTAGGCAGAGGAGAGTATTAGTAGACAGGGATTGGTTGGTTCTGCGGTCGAGAAAGAAACGGAGGGCTTTAAGACCCTCATGGAGTCATGGAGGAGACGAAGAGCGTGTGAGGTGACTTAGACATAGGTAGAGAGGGATTTGACCAGGGGGGATTGGATGGAGTCGAGGTATATGGGAATAAGCTTGGAGGGACAAGAACAAGCAGAAACAATGGGCCTGCCAGGACAGTCAGGTTTGTGGATTTTGGGGTAAAATCGGGCTGTGCGGGGCTGGGGAACGATGAGGTTGGAGGCTTGGGAGGGCAGGGAGCCAGAAGTGATGAAGCCAGTGATGGTGTTTGAGATAATGGCCTGGTGCTCGTCTCTGGGGTCATGGTCCTAGGATAAGTAGGAGGAGGTGTCTGAGGCGCCTGGCAAGGCAAGGCAAGGCAAATTTATTTATGTAGCACCATTCGTACAAGCAGCAATTCATAGTGCTTTACAAAAGAAACAAAATAATAACATAATAAAAAGACAGCAGAACAACCATACAACACAGGACAACAAAATAGCCAATAATCAAAAATTACAAAACAAGCAATAAGACAAATGCATGAATAGTAAAACAAAGTCACTAAAACAATAAAAATAAAGAATTCCAGCAAATTTGTCAAGCAAGACCTCCCCTTCGCAAGGCCATGCTGACCAGACTATTTTATCGTGAACCTCTACGTAATTACGCCAAAACGGTACAGGATAGCGCAACAAATTTTGGACCACTTTACTCACCATTGTCCTGTGGTGTTGTGTATCAAGTTTAGTTCAGATTGACAGATTGATGGTATATTTTACAAGTTATTCACTTTACAAAACCGCACTTTGAAAAAAATCTTTCATCAGCACTAGCAGTTAGCAGCTATGATGTCACAATGGGATCTCTTTTACATAAACTGCCCGTCAACAGAGTTTCACCCAGTGCAATGAGAGATTTGTTACATTGTTGTAAGGAGAGGGAGGGAGGGGAGGAGGAGGAATGTTATTTAAACGTTGTGTTTAGTGGGGAGTGCGATGGGGAGGGGGTAGGGAGGGGAGAGGGTTTATGGAGGGAGGGTGTGACTGAGGGTAGGGGAAAGGAGAGGGAGGGAGGGTGAGGAGGAGAGGGGAAAGACAAGGGAGGGTGAAGAGGCGGTGGGAGTATCTAGGGTTTGAGAGGAACTGAGCCGTGCCTGCGCAGTTGGGGGCTATGGGTGAGTGGTAGAATATTGTGTTGGGGGAAACGGGGCCCAACGGGTCCCACTTGATCTAGTGGACTTTAGAATGTTACCAACCATCGAAGTCAGAGTAACTGGCCTATAGTTCCCACTATTCTGCTTTGCTCTCTTCTTGTGCAGTGTGGTAATATTGGCATTTTTAAATCATCTGTGCGATGAAGAGGAAGGTAAACGGCTGCCACAGAGCATAAGTCCTTTAGAGAGCGCGGGAGGGAGAAAACCGCGGGCGGGGGGGAGAAGGAGTGGAGACTGTTTTAAGAAGTTTAATAAAGTTAGCGGTCATTTTACCTTCTGGCGGATCTTCTAGGTCCTGAAAACCAAAGATCTGACAGGATCTTTCCTGAAAACTCCAATGAGCCAATCAAAATGGCCGGTCAGCGAAGGAGATTACCTTGGGTGGGGTGCAAGGTCTCCAGAGGTTTCCGTTCAGGTTTCCTAAGTGGGACTTGGGCTTAATGGTTTCTTTACCTCGAGTTCCCTTATCAAATCCGGTTCATTATGTAACACTAAATCCAGAAATCCACTAAATCCAGAATTGTTTTTTCCCTGGTAGGCTCAATTACAAGCTGCTTTAAGAATCTATCTTGGAGGCACCCTACAAATTCCCTTTCTTGGGGTCCAGCACCAACCTGATTTCCCCAGTCTACCTGCAAATTGAAATCTCCCAAGAACACTATGGCATTTTTTACTCGGCAATTTTGTCTCCTGATGTAACTTGTATCCTCTATCCTGGCTACTGTTTGGGGGCCTGTAAATTGCTCCCATTAGTCTTTTTATCCTTATAATTTCTCAGCTCTATCCATAATGATACTACATCTTCTGATCCTATGTCACCACTCGCTAAGAACTGAATTTCATTCCTAACCAACAGAGCTACCCCACCCCCCCTCTGCCCACCTTTCTGTCTTTCCGATAGGACGTATAATCCTGAATATTCAGCTCCAAGCTCTGATCGTCTTGCAGCCACTTTTCTATAATTCCCACAACATCATACCTGCCAATTTCCAACTGTGCGACAAGTTCATCCACTTTGTTCCTTGTGCTACATGTATTCAAATATACCTTCAATTCGGTGTTGACCACCCCACCTCTCACAACCATCCCGATTTTTCCCGTCCTTACTGTCTTCTCGCTTTTTAAACTTTCTGTCCTATTTCTGGAGATGACCGTGACCTTTCCTGCACTCTTTTTCCCATTAACTCCACACCTACACTTCAACGTTGTTAACCCCACCCCCCCACTATTTAGTTTAAACCCACGTTGTAGCACTAGCAAACCTGCTTGCCAGAATGTTGGTCCCCCTCCAGTCGAGGTGACCTGTCCTTTTTGTACAGGTCACCCCTGCCCCAGAAGAGATTCCAATGGCTGAGAAAATTAAATCCATACCCACTGCACCAACTCCTCAGACACACATTCAGCTACCCTATCTCTCTGTTCCAACTCTCACTAACACAAGGTACTGGAAGCAAACCAGAAATAACTACCATCGAGGTCCTGCTTTTGAGCCTCCTAACTAATTCTCTGTATTCGCGTTGTAGAACCTCCTTCCTCTTCTTACCTATTTCGTTTGTACCAACATGCACAACTACTTCCGGCTGCTTCCCTTCCCTCTTGAAGATATACTGCAATCAGTCTGAGACATCTTGGACCCTGGCACCAGGGAGGCAACACACCATCCTTGAGTCTCGCCTGTTACCACAGAATCTCCTATCTGCACGTCTGACTATACCCACCACCATGGTTCTGCCCGACGTCGGTCTCCCCGGTTGAACCTCCACACCAGCATTCTAGTCACAGACCTGTCTGCCGTTTCAGACTGGAAGTATCGTCTGCCCCAACAGCTCCCAAGAGGGTGTACCTGGTTTCAAGAGGTACATCCACTGAGGTCTCCTGCACTTGTTTAATCCTCTTTCTTACTGTCTCTAACCATTGCTCCTCCTGCACTCTCGGAGTGACGACCTAATTGTAAGTCCTGTCCAGGAAGCTTTTGTTTTCACGGATGGTCCGCAGGTCATTCATTTGCTGCTCCAGTTCCCTAACTCATGTTCTTGTATCCTGTATCATGTGGAGGGGCTTATTGGTTTATTATCGTCTCATGTAGCAATATACAGTGGACAAGCTTTGTTTTGTCTACTTTAGTTTAGAGATACACCATGGAAACAGGCCCTTCGGCCCACTAAGTACGTGCCGACCAGTGGTCCCCACACAAAAGAACTCTCCTACACACTAGGGAAAATTTACAATCTTTGCCGAAGCCAATTAACCTATAAACTTGGAAGGCACCCGGTGAATACCCACGCAGTCGTGGGGAGAACGTACAAACTCTGTATGTTCAGTCAGGATCGAATGAAGGCTGTGCAAGCTGCTAAAAGAACCTGATAGTTGTATGAAAGTAGGTATTGCTGAAACCAGCGGTGTGTGACCTCAGGCTTCTGTAACTCCTGCCTGATGGTAGCAGCAAAAAGAAGCACTTGGATCGTGAGCATTCTTGATGAAATGGCCAATATCTCCCACTTTATTTGACAGGAACCTGAATTTCTGCTGGCCATGTGGTTCCCTCTTTTACTGGGTTGTATTTCTTCATTGCCCTTCTACTTTTAGATCTATGCAAGCTCCAGATTGAGAAAAGCCTTGATTTAGAAATTCTCATTTAGATTCCTCTATGACCTCTCTCTATTTTCTCTATCTCTATAACTCTTTATCTGTATTTCTCCACTTCTGGCATCTGATGCACTATAAATTTTATTGCTTAGAATTGTTAGCCATGTCTTCAATTTTCAAGTCCTAAATTTCCTGCACATTGTTCATTTAAGATCTTAAAACCTATTTCTTAGTCATTTTCCCTATGACCATTTAATTTATACTTACCTACTACTTAATCATTTGTTTAAATACTTCTATCTTATAGGTGATATCTGAAAATGTGTGTTTATAGAGATGGTGGAGATGAATAAATTATGTTTACCAGGTTAAAATAATGTTATCTTAAATACATTTACCATTTTCGGTACTTTTGGGGGATAGCCTCTTAGGGAGAAGTAGCAGCAGCTAGAGCAGTTGCACCAAGTTTGACCTTATTGAACGGCAGTTTAGGGATAAGTTTACGCAACTCTATTGTCAGGCATACATTCAGGCATTTCTGTGGTCGAGACTGGGTTGTTGTGTGTAGTGTTGTCTCACTGGTACCAGGGGCAAGGATGTCTCTGAGTGGGCACTGGGCATTTAGAGAATGGAGGGGTTAGCAGCAAGAGGTCATGGTTCATATTGGTAACAATGACATAGATGGGAAGAGAGATGAGGTCTGACAAAGAGTAGTTAGGAAGTTAGGTAGTAGGACCTCCAGAATTGCAATCTCAGGATTATTACCCATGCCAGGTGGAGCTCTTTACTTGTTATGCTTTTCCAGTTTGAAAAACACTTTTTTCCAGGCGATAACCATTTTTTAGTCCAATCTTAACACATTTTCCATTATAATGAGAGTGCCTATTTCATCCACTAGCCTTCTACATGTTATCTTATCAAATGCTTTCTGAAAATCCACAAATACACTACATACTTAAAGGTCCTCTCAGGAGCGATAATCTAATCCAGCTATTCCAACCAACCTCATTGCAGAACTTGGACTTTTTCTCTGTAACTGTAACTATGGTAGATATCTCTTTGCATTACCTATTGTACTTGTGCATGCCAATGTGACAGGATAGCATGTGGACCAAACTTTTGAATGTATCTCGGTACACATGATAACAATAAAGCAATGCCAATTATACGTGATAAAATCTAAAATAACTGTTCCTGAGTAAGTTTATTAATTTGTTCTCTAGGAAACAATCCCAGATGCACTCCACAAATTCTTCTTCCACAGTAGCCTTGTCAGATTGATTTGTCAATCAATATGCAGATTAAAATCACCTGTGATAATTGTAGATCCTTTCTTTTGCACCTTTGGTATTTCTCCATTTATGCTTTATCCTATGAGGCAACATTTTGGGGCATCTCACCTGTGTTATCCTTTCCTCACTAGTTCTTATTTTCACCAAAACTAAATCCACATCATGATTCACTGCATGTCACAAGAACACTGATACTTCACCTTTTTTTCCCTTTTTGCCTATTCTTCTGGAATAATGAGTCTAGTCCTGGTCACCCTGCAACCTTGTTTTTGTAGTTATTAAATTAACCTATTTATTTTTATTTGTGTCATCAATCCATTTATGTTGTTGCAAATACTGTGTGCATTCTGATGGGAGTTTTAAACTATGATTTTTTTAGAGTTGTTACTTACTTTGCTTCCAATTCTACTGACCCCTGTTCAAATCACGTTCATTCACCCCTTCATTGTCCTGTGCCACGTCTTCATCATTTCTTCTTCGTTTATTAAACTGCCTGTTAATTGAACTGTGATGAATTTGAAACATATCTATTGATTTCTTTCTTATCATAGCTACCAATTACTTTCTCAAAACAAAACTTTAGGGGGTTTATTAACCACAAATCTACATTAGCAATCATAACAGTAATGTTTAGTATTTAGCATAAATACACAATTAAGGACTACCATGGTAAATATACATGTATGCATATTCGAAATCAATACCATTCAATGTTATACGAGATGACAAAAAGCTGGAGTAACTCGGCGGGTCAAACAGAGAAAAGGAATAGGTGACGTTTCGGGCCGAGGGCCATCTCACAATGATATATGATTGGCAGGACATTTTTATGTTAAAATGAAACATTTATTCTTTCTATCATCCATGTGCCTATCATTAGTAATTACACTTATTACATATATGTATGTCCATTATACGTATCATAAAGCGGTTGTATTTTAAGGTTGTACACATACAGAATAAATGTGTAATCTAGAAATCAGGTGGGGCTAACTTTAACATTTCAGCATGCATAGTATTAAAAATCCGGCTTCTGAACGTACTAACTCGTGAATAACATGTTATTTTTATTACAAGATAATTTAACAGGTTGATTTTGACCAAAAAAATGCGAATACAGCCAGCCATACGACGGTTTGCAGCACGCATGATAATTTAAAAAGCTGTGATTGTGCATTAGGAGCAGGTCAGTTTGCAAATGTTTTTTTCGAAGGATTTCAAGATCGTTGTTGACCTAAATCCTTGGTGCATGAATCTTGCAAGGATTTTTTTCAACGAAGTCACAAGCAGTAGAAACGAGGAACTGCAGATGCTGGTTTACAACCAGGTTAGTTTGTGCGTTTATCATTAACCTGCTCCGCGCAGACACTCTGCTTTGTGTGGCTGTGGCTGTGGCTGCGGCTGCTGCGCTCGGGTAGCGAGCAGGTGCCCTGCGGTCAGGGGCGGGGCAGACCATGTGGTAACCGCGGCGGTGGCGACGGGGACGTGCGACCGCTGTTTCCAATCGGCGGCGGCTCATCCTCACCACCGCAACCGCCTGTGAATGGTCCAGCCCAGCCGACAGCCCTCCCCCCGCCCCCTCCGCGCTCTGCCTGCAGCTGAAGTAACGGTCCATCGTGCGCCGCCGCTTCCATCCCGTGCGTGGCTGCTCACCGTCGCCGCTCACTCGCTATGGTAAGGTAGCCCCTGTCCGGCCCGGCGCCCTCCACAGCCACCCATCCCGTTGCATTTCCACCGTGCGTTCGCCGGGGTGGGTGGGTGGGAGGGTGGGATATCGTGCGGCGGGGTCGTCTGGATGGACCTTCTGGAGGTTGCCGACAAGTGCGACCACGGCTCTCAGCGGCCATTTTAACCTAATTTTAGTCGCCGCAGCGAGCGGCTAGTGTCTGCCCGGCCCGGCGGGATGGGAGAGAGCGGGAGCGGGCGGCACCAAACCTCGCAGTTCAACATCACCATTTCGCTCCCTATTGTACCACCTGAAAACCTTGCTTTATCGAAGATGGGTCAGTCGGCGGTCGCGGGTGGGAGAACTGGCCAGGGGATGTGAGGACGAGGGACGGACATGGCCGTAGGGGAGGGGGATATGGTTGGGAGGGGTCGGGCAGGATATGTGGGGGGGGTGAAGGAACCGATATGCCGGCGCCTTGGTTCGGACAGATTCAAGCCGCACGGTGTGGAAGCGTCGACGGAGTCAAATATGAGACCGGACTATGGTACCGGTTCCCGGTCTCTTTCCAGCAGTGGCTGCCGGTGAAATGACGCATCTGTGAAAGTCGGGGTGAGCCCGGACCCCTGCGCCCCCACTCCCCCTGTCTCCCGCCATCTCCCCGGCGGTGCATGGAGTCCCAGTAAAACGCTGCCGGGTGTGAAGGTGCTGGCGAGCAGAGCCCGGGCGGGCGGGCGGGGGGTCGGACCCCAGCCTCTCCTGTGAAGCGACGTAGCACCTTCAGTTTTAATCCCCAGTTCCAGAACTGGAGGAACGTTTCCTATTTTAGTTTTCTTTTGGTAATCTGAGATCGTTTATTTTTCCAATTGTATAACAAAAAAGAAATCCGCTGGGGTGGGGGTGCAATTGAAGCCGTGAAAGGTGCAAAGGCCGGGTTGGGCGAGGCGGGATCGAGCACAATGACCCGAGTCGCTCGATATAAAATACACTGTCATTGTTTAAATCAGTGCGTCGCCCGGCCACCCTGGCTTTCTGTTTCAAGGATTGAACCGTGATAATCTGTAAGGGTATAAGGCATTTAAAAATAAAAGTGGATAAATCCGAGGTTGGGTTCTTTTGTTACAACATTCAGCTCAGAGGCTCCCCCCGACTGTCGCATACCACAATTTGCTGAAATTTGTGTCAGAATTCACTGCATCATTGGAAGTGATGCTGCTTGTGGCATCGAAGCTTTAACTTGCGCAAAATCAGTGATAAGATGTTATCTATCCAGTTCACGTCAATATTAATTCTTAAAAGTAAATGTGTTTTTGAGAAATTCCTTTCTAAATTATTTTTAAAGAATATAAACGCAGGATTACTAATTTCTATGCAAATTTTGTTGTGGCTACAAAATATGCAGTACTTATTTTGTTTTTAACTTTTCTATTGCAACAAAGGCATCTGGAGTAACAGTGCACGATGAAGTTATTAAAGTCTTCAATGACATGAAAGTAAGGAAATACTCATCGCCAGAAGAAGTCAAAAAAAGAAAGAAAGCAGTGCTATTCTGCCTTAGCGATGATAAAAAGCAGATAATTGTAGAGGATGCCAGAGAAATTTTGGTGGGCGACATTGGAGAAGCTGTGCAGGACCCCTACGCGTCCTTTGTTAAGTTACTACCTTTGGCCGACTGCCGTTATGCTTTGTATGATGCTACATATGAGACAAAAGAATCCAAGAAAGAAGATTTGGTATTTATATTCTGGTATGTGTTAAAGATGAGTTCTGTAGATTGTAAAAGCCTGTATATGTTGCTAAACATGAACATCAAAATGATTTATTCTATCAGATATTGAAACAATATTGGTACATTGGGCATTAACTTTCAGCCTTTATTCATTTAGGGCTCCAGATTTGGCATCCCTTAAAAGCAAGATGATATACGCTAGCTCAAAGGATGCTATTAAAAAGAAATTTACAGGTTATATACATTTTAATGACTTTAAAAACCTTTAAATTGATGTGGTTTAACAACAGATTAACTACATTGTTTTTTTATTTTTCAGGTATTAAACATGAATGGCAAGTTAATGGATTAGAAGAAATTCAGGACCGTATTACACTCGCAGAAAAACTGGGAGGCAATGTGGTGGTTTCACTTGAAGGAATATCTTTACAAAATGACAATTGAGTGCCATCTTGACCCATGGAGCTTTCACTTCTGCAGCTCTATTATAATTTGATCAGAGTTGGAATAGTTTAGTGTTTTTTTTCCACCTAAAGGAGATCTCATTAATTTAAAGTAGCCAATCTGCGGCTGCACTTAGACTGTATGATCCCTGTAGTTTTATGTAGAATCTCAAGGAATGCTTTCACATCATTCATTCTAGCCAAAATAATTGTCGTTGCATGCATTCCTTGTACAATGAATGAGAACGTTTTTGTGAGTAGTTTAGAACACTAATTATAAACTTTTGAAAACCTCGAGTATTGTCCACTGGTCAGGTGGTAGCCATCAATTCACCACTGTAGTTGTTAAAATTGCACTTGATCATAGTTCCATGAGGCTCTTGTGCATTCATAACCCACTCCTGCCTTGATATCACTTTGTCATGGCAGCATGTGTTCTACACTTTGCATCAAAAGCACTTTTTGTAACGTTTTTGTTTTAAAAAAGGAATGCCAACCAAGTTTCTGTAGTTGCATCATCAGTGAATTGTAACTCTTGTATTTTCATTCCTGTTGTGCAGACCTTAAGGAAAGAGTTGTTTATGTTGCCTTTTGTTTCCAGTGGAATGTACGCTACTGAAAAAGAATGCGAGTCAATGTTTACCGTGTTAATCTTTTTAAACATTGAAACAGACGTGCAAAATTAGTCATGATGGCAGTTACTGTATACTGGAGCCTTAAATGGAACGCTGTTTTTGAGATCAGAAATTTGGCCACGCTTACAATAAAATTTGTGGTTTATGGCCGATTGATGCATTGTTTTTATTTTCAGTGATAAAAGGTGCCAATGGGAAATTGCGACCTCATTCTATCTAATCCTCATTTATTGATATCCGTGATGTTTTACGTCTGATTTAGTGCTTTACTAATTCCATAATTTTCAAAACTAGAAATAATTTTCCAATTGTATTTAATTGGTATTTTCAAAATAGCATATTGAAGTTCTATATAATATTGATTGCTTTCTGGCAAGCTTTAAATTCCTTAACTAATCAGCCAGTTGGTAGCAGGAACTGATTCCAGAGAACTGCTGCCTTTAAGATGTTAGCATTTCAATAAAATATTGTCTGGTTGAAATCAATATATAATGAATTCTTTCCTTAAATGTATTGAGTATCCAGGCCTGATGAACATGGTCATTTAAGTTCCTGGAAATATTTCAAGACATTTACATTTTTTAATCCAATTTCGAACATTTAAATGGGATGGGAAAATTCTAAAAACATTCTGGAATTCTAAGAGGACATGCAAAAACTGCCTAATTTTTAAAAATAAAACGGGAATAAGCAGAATCCCATTTATGTGTTAACTTTGAGAAGACTTCTGGTTACACTTGGATGTCGGCTATTAGTTACTGGAATTGGCTCATTGCCAACAGTTGCTCTGGTGGAGAATTTGATCTGCATACTGTGAGCAATCCTTTGCTAGTCAGAGCTATTTATGGGAAACGCATGCTTTTGTGTCTTGTCATCCTTGTCCACAAATGGCAAAACTGGACATAGTTCCAGTGCTGGATAAAAGTGAACTCCTGCCAGTCAGCCAATCATAGCTACCAATATTACATGTTCCAATAATGCTTTTTGCAAATGATACGGAAAAAAAACACAATGGTAAACATCTGAAGAAGTCGTATGATCATGTAACTTTGCCCAGAACATTTTACTGTTAAATCCTATTTTCTTAAGTAAACAGATTTCTTTGGAACAGCATGCAATTTGTACACTGGAAGTTAATTTTTATTATGCAAATATGTTGAAAGATTAGCTTTGACATTTTTAACTTTACTGTAAGTTAACCCGTAATATAGTGGCTGAAGATGCTGGGAAACATTCAGTCAAAATGGTGTAAAGATGACCTGCATATAGTCAACATGTAGTATAAATAATTAGGTATTTTAATCACAATCCACATTAAAAAAGCAGCTGGTAGACACAAAATGCTGGAGTAACACAGCGGGACAGGCAGCATCTCTGGAGAGAAGGAATGGGTGATGTTTCGGGTCGAGACCCTTCTTCAGACTGATTCCAGGATGGTTGTCCAAGTGCTGTCCCAAGTGGTTGCTATTGGTTGTTTCAAAATAATCTTTATTTTAATTAGGTATTTATAAGTGCAGTAATATCTTAAATTATTAATCGCAGTTTTATTTGAAGATTTAATCAAAGTAATTTATAAAATAGGCCAAACAGTACTTCGAGTCTGTTCCACTTCAGTTAGATCACAGTTGATATGTATCTTAACTCCATTCATGGACTTTGTTCCATAACCATTAATATGTAGTGCCCTGAACAAAAATGTAAATTTTCAATTGCCCTGTTATTTGAAAGGGTCTCTTGGATGTGAAGTGCTTTTTTAAATTATCTTTTGAGTAGCCTAACTTGATTTCTAAGGTTTATGGTCCTATTTGGAACAATACCCCTCTCCTGTCTTTGCCAATTCTTTTAATCATTGGTATTCAAATTTCCTTTTGTTTGAAATGTTTCAATGATAAACTTTATGGCCAGCAATTTGGTCGAAACTAGAACTCTTTACCATCAGCCTATGATCTGCACTGTTGGCCAAGAGTTGGAGGAAAAACAGCAATAAGTGCAAATTTACTGCTAAATGTATTTTACAACAAATAATCTTGACACTAATCTGCATCAAACAGCCTTCTAGAGGGAAATAACAGCTTTTGGAAATTTTAGTCTCCAGCTAAACACAAAGGGGTATAAATGCATTGTGCAAATATGAGAACGATGTTGATCTCCACTTGTGGCCAGAGTAATTGTGAACAACTATTTTGCAAAATGTTTACACTAAATTCAGACACTTTATTAATAAATGAAAATACACACTGTGTGGCTTAAAACATTTAGCGATCCTATAATTGTAATATTTGTAAAATCAAGGTAATGAGAGCAGTGATACTGTCATTTGCTTTAAGCTATGAGATAAAATGGTAGATTGCTTCAACTTTAATGTATTTATCTGAAATGTACTTGATTTGGAATATCAAGCCAAACCATAAGAATTGCTTTACAAAGTTATGGTGTGAGCCTGGTTAGATTTTAATACCTTTTGACATGAAAATTATTTGAAGACGTTTCGGAACTAACTGCAGCATAATGAATCGAAAGTATGTTTTGGGTAGGAAGCAATGGAGTGATTTTTTTTTTTTTTTGGTGAGTGTAATCCTGTGGAAATTAAGCCTGTCCAGATCAGCAAGGTTAGGCATAATGGAATAGATGTAAAAGTACTGTTGACGAATTTTGAAATATTTTTTGGAAGAAGGTTAGTTAACTTGTACTTTACAAGTAGTCAAGCCTGTGTATTTAGTATTTGGTGGGTGCATTTCTACTTCAGAATTGATTATTAAAAGGACAGTGAGCAGTTTTATTTCCACATGTTAATAAATCGAATTATTTTAAAAATTTGACCAGCCCAATAATTAATAATATTTTTATTATAAAAATAATTTAAATAATGACCTGGTTATTATCTTGGTATTCCATTTATTGAAAGGTGGTGATACAGGGATGGAGTTGATTATTCATTTATAATCATGCCACTCGGATTTAAAATAATTTAAATGGTGTTCCTGGACAATGCCACTTCCATTTTGCAGCTTTTTAGAACAGTTGCTGTTTAGTATTCTGCAGTCAGAGGATTTCAAATAACAATACTG
This sequence comes from Okamejei kenojei, assembly GCA_035221665.1. Lineage (NCBI taxonomy): Eukaryota > Metazoa > Chordata > Chondrichthyes > Rajiformes > Rajidae > Okamejei > Okamejei kenojei. The sequence continues at coordinate 48,239,612 of CM069139.1, forward strand.
TAAGTAGAATTCTTGCAAGGAGAACATTTTTGTATTTTCTTCAAGAACTTAATATTGTATTAGAAAACTGAAGTCAGAAATTTGATGCATTGTGTCTGTTTAGTTCTCTGGGCACAGCCACAAATTTGATGGAATGGAATATTGTATTGTCATATGATTTGGCACAGTGAAATTCCTCGCTTGTGTGACAAAATACTTTTGGGGAAAAAGCAGGTGTTGGGACTGAACGCCATCTCAGCTGGTGTACACATCAAAAGAATGAGTCTCTTAATGAACTTTTGTCACTCCAGTCACAATCATCAATAATAATTTCTGTATTCCTGATATTGTAGTAATATAGGATGGAATCGGGCACTTCAGTCCAACTGGTCTAAGCTAGTCCTATTTGCCCCTGCCTGCACCATATCCCGCTAAACCTATCCTTCCATGTACTTGTCAGAAGAATGGTCCTGACATGAAACGTTACCTATCCATGTCTTCCAGGGATGCTGCCTAGCCCACTGAGTTACTCCAGCACTCTACTTTTTTTTTTGTAAATCAGCATCTGCAATTCCTTTTGTTTACGTATACCTGCCCAAAAGTGTTTTAAATGGTGTTATTGAACTTGCTTCAACTTCTTCAGGCAGATTGTTCCACCACTCTGTTTAAAAAAAAGTTGACCCTCAAATTCCTATCAAATCTTTCCCCCCCTCACCTTAAACCTCTGCCCTCTAGTTCTTAATTCTCTGTCCTGGGAAAAGACTGCATTCAGTCTATCAATTCCCCTTTAACTTTATACACCTCTGTAAAATCACTTCTTAGCGCCTTGTGCTCCAAGGAATAGCATTCTTGCTTGTCCAACCTTTCCCTCAGGCCCTTGAATTCTGACAACATCCTTGTAAATCTTCTCCACTTTTTCCAACTTATTGGTATCTTTCCTAAAGCAAGGTGAACAAAACTGAACACAACACTCCTAAGTTTGACCTCACCAATGACTTGGACATCTAACATACAGTACCCTCCATAATGTTTGGAACAAAGATCCAACATTTGTACCCTCGATTCTCCAGCATCTGCAGTTCCTTCTTTAAAACTCCATCATTTATTTATTTGCCTCTGTACTCCATAATTTGAGATTTGTAATAGAAAAAGCCACATGTGGTTAAAGTGCACATTGTCAGATTTTATTAAAGGCCATTTTTATACATTTTGGTTTCACCATGTAGAAATTACAGATGTGTTTATACATAGTCCCCCCCCAATTTCAGGGCACCGTGATGTTTGGGACACAGCAATGTCATGTAAATGAAAGAAGTCATGTATATTTTGTTATATATCCTTTGCATGCATTGACTGCTTGAAGTCTGCGATTCATGGACATCACCAGTTGCTGGGTGTCTTCTCTGGTGATGCTCTGCCAAGCCTGTATTGCAGCTATCTTTAGCTTATGCTTGTTTTGGGGCTAGACCCCTTCAGTTTTTTCCTCAGCATATAAAAGACATGCTCAATTGGGTCAGATCGGGTAATTGATTTTGCTCCTCAAGAATTGACCATTTTTTAGCTTTGAAAAACTCCTTTGTTGCTTTAGCAGTATGTTTGGGATCATTGTCTTGCTGTAGAATGAACCAATGAGCCAATGAGTTTTGAGACATTTGTTTGAACTTGAGCAGATAAGATGTGTCTATACATTTCAGAATTCATTATGCTATTACCATCAGCAGTTGTATGATCAATTACGATAAGTGACCCAGTACCTTCAGCAGCCATACATGCCCAGGCCATACACCCACCCACCATCACAGATGAGGTGGTATGCTTTGGATCTTGGGCAGTTCCTTCTCTCCTCCATACTTTGCTCTTGCCATCACTCTGATATAAGTTAATCTTCATCTCATCTGTCCACAAGACCTTTTTCCAGAACTACTGTTGCTCTTTTAAGTAAGTAAATTTTATTTATGTAGCACGTTTAAATCAACTCACGTTGAAACCAAAGTGCGTTACATAGAAAAAAATAATTACATTTCCGCACATCCATAGAAAAATTAAAAAAGCGAAAACTGACACAACACATTATAGAATTCAACATGAACGTCCCCCCACAACAGAAACAAAAATTTCCACTGTGGGGAATGGCATCAGAAAGTTTCAGTCCTCTTCCTCTTTGATCACCCCAGGTCGGGACCTATTTGTGGCCTTCGCAGCCTGTCCGATGTTTTCAGGCCCTCTTGCCGGGAAGATAGAACTCCGGCATCGGGTGAACGCTCCTCAGCGGTTTGGAAATGTCTGGAGTGGCCGCTTCCTCCCCGGAGACTGCGGCTGTAACCTGGCCATCCTATGTTTGCGGCTAACCAGTGGTTCGTATTTTGCAGTGTAGCCTCTGTATTTCTGTTCATGAAGTTTTCTGCGGACAGTGATCATTGACAAATTCACACCTGACTCCTGAAGTGTGTTTCTGATCTGTCGGACAGGTGTTTGAGGATTTTTCTTTATTATAGAGAGAATTATTCTGTCATCAACTGTGGAGGTCGTCCTTGGCCTGCCATTCCCTTTGCGATTAATAAGCTCACCATTGCTCTCTTTCTTCTTAATGATGTTCCAAACAGTTGATTTTGCTACGCCTAAGGTTAGGCTGATGTCTCTAACAGTTTTATTCGTGTTTCTCAGTCTCATAATGGCTTAGTTGACTTTCATTGACACAACTTTGGTCCTCGTTGATAAACAGCAATTAAGTTTCCAAAGGTGATGAGAAGACTTGTTGCTGAGAGCTCTCTTATACCTGCATTAAGAAGGCAATTAAACACACCTGAGCAATCACAAACACCTGTGAAACCATGTATCCCAAACATTATGGTGCCCTGAAATGGGGGAAATATGTATAAACACAGCTGTTATTTCTACATGGTGAAACCAAAATGTAGAAAAATGGCCTTTATTAACATAGAAACATAGAAATTAGTGCAGGAGCAGGCCATTCGGCCCTTCGAGCCTGCACCGCCATTCAATATGATCATGGCTGATCATCCAACTCAGTATCCTGTACCTGCCTTCTCTCCATATCCCCTGATCCCTTCAGCCACAAGGGCCACATCCAACTCCCTCTTAAATATGGCCAACGAACTGGCCTCAACTACCTTCTGTGGCGGAGAATTCCACAGATTCACCACGCTCTGTGTGAAAAACGATTTTCTCATCTCGGTCCTAAAAGACTTCCCCCTTATCCTTAAACTGTGACCCCTTGTCCTAGACTTCCACAACATCGGGAACAATCTTCCTGCATCTAGCCTGTCCAACCCCTCAAGAAAATAAAATCTGACAATGTGCACTTTAACCCCATGTGATTTTTTTAAATTACTAATCTCAAATTGTGGAGTACAGAGGCAAATAAATAAATGATGGGTCTTAGTCCCAAACATTATGGAGTGCACTGTAGATGAGGATAGATACAACTGGACTAACACAGCGGGTCAGACAACATCTCTGGAGAAAAGGAATGGGTGACGTTTCAGATCAAGACCCCTTCTTCATCGAAGGGGAACAGCTATGAGGATTGGCATATTTTGATTGTGGAGATGACCATTTTCATTTTTAATTGTCCTTGTAATTTTAAGTATTTCCTTATTGGAGCATTTTGGTGTTGAAATTTGTGACCATTCAGCAAATTACTGCAAAATCTACTTTTTTACATATTAAGATTTGATAAAGGGAATGGAGGTAATTAAACTATTATAGTCTTGTTTTTTGGAAATGGATTTTGGTTATTGTTTGATCTCAATCTGGGTGTGATAAAACAGGGTTATTGTCATTTAAAATTAAAAGAACATAAGTGATATTCCAATTCTGTAGTAATTTCTTGACTGGTAATTAATCCAGACTATTTCAGATAATATACTAATGATTTAAAAATCTGACTATCAGTATGAATTTCTACCTAGGCAATGAATATATAAACAGTCCCCAAGGACATAAAGTGTTGGAGTAACTCAGTGAGTCTGGCAGCATCTCCAGAGAACATGGATATGTGATGTTTTGGGTTGGAATCCTTCTTCAGATCATTCATAATCCTTTAAGTATGGCGATCCAATATTATTGTCTGAGATGGCAATGTGAGAAGACAATCTAATGAGTTTTAAGTGTAAGCCACTTGCACTGTTCTATTCATCAGGTGCATCTCAACACCATTTTGTCATCTGCTCCGTTACCTTTTCTTAAGAAATCTTGAATTAGTTATTTGGGCATTTTCATTCTGGAGGGAAATATGTTAAAGTTTCTTATACTTGTGCAAAATAAACCAGGTTCAATTTTGGCTGATCTGTAATCTATTTTTAAGATTTTACTAGACCTATATTGCGTTGGATCTGCCCTCATGCATAGCCCCAAACTGCGCAGGCGGGTCTCATTTCTCCTCATCCCCCAGCACCCCCTCCTCCTCCTATTCACCCTCCTTCTTCAATCTCTAGGTGGGGGGGGGGGTAAGAGGGGTGGCGGGTAGAGAGGGAGGGTGGAGGGTAGAGAGGGTGGGGGGTGTAAAGAAGGTACACGGACACCATTGGATCTTTACTACTTTAATGAACATAATTGCCCTAGCTGTACGTGGTCTGTCACGATCACTAGAGAGCGAGCTAGGGGTGTGAAGGTTACAATTATACTAACTGGTGGGGTTGTGGTTAGCATGGACATCGTCACTATCAATTAAAGGTGTATACACATCATCTGCATCCTTCCTCTACAAAAAGAAACAGTGAGTGACAGGGCAACCACGTCTCATGTGCTAGGGTAAAATCAAACAGTAAGGCACGGGAATACAGAATCACACGTAATCGCCGTAACGGACAGGCGGCCTGACCAGGCGACCAGACCGGGTCCGAACCTCGCCATCACCTCCTTCCCCGACGGGAACAAGCGGGGACGACGCCGGGGCATGGGGGGTGCTACGGACAGGAGAACCCCTGGGCGACGAAGGCATCAGGGAGGAGGGCGAGGAAGCCGGAGAAAGCGGGACTGCAGCCGGAAGAAGGACAGGAGAAGGACGAGGGGGGGGGGGGACCCCAGAGGAACGGGCAAGGCACTAGGCCGGAAAGTGGCAGTGGGGGGGGGCGTATGGAGCCGCCGGGGGAGGGAGAGGCTTGTTCACGAGCCGGAGATGTTGGCGGGACCGGCGGCACACCTTGCCTTCGTGGTTAACAAGGTACGAGCGATGGGAGCCGGCAGAACCGACGACCACGGCCAGCTTGGGGCTGCCAAAAATGGACCTCATACGGACGACCTGGCCGGGGAGAAGAGGGCGGAGGACACGGCAGGACCTGTCGTGGAAACGCTTCTGTATACCGTGTTTATGGGCAATGCGTTTCCGGACCAGGGCAGGTTTAAGGACAGAGGGAAACAGGAACTGTTGAGACACCGGGACCGTGGGCCGCGTGACACGGGACATGTGGCGCTTAGCCGGGGAACCCATGGCATGGTCACGGGAGATGCTGCGGAGGTTCAGCAGAGCCAGGTAGATGTTGGAACGGGATAGGCGGCAATGTTCCAGCAATCCTTTAGCATTGCGGACCGTGCGCTCAGCCAGGCCGTTGCTCTGCGGGTATTCCGGGCTGCTGGTGTAGTGACGAAAGTTCCATCTTTCGGTAAAAGCACGGAACTCGGCGCTGGTGAACTGGCTGCCGTTGTCCGACTGCAGGCTGACTGGGGACCCGAAGGTGGCAAAGTGACGGCGTAGCTTCTCGATGACCGCGGAGGAAGAGAGAGAGTGAAGCTGGTCAACTTCAAACCAGCTGCAGTAAGAGTCGACAAAGACCAGGAAGTGCTTTCCGTGCCATTCGAAGATGTCGGTTGCCAGCGCAGACCAGGGCAGGTTAGGAGCTGGCTACTGCAGGAGCGGCTGCCGCTGTTGCTGCAGAGCGAGGCTGTTGCAGGTAGGGCACGCGGAGACTCTATCCCGTAAGTAGCAAGGCATGTCAGGCCAGAAGAACTGACTCTGAGCGATTGAAAGGTTCTCTTCGGCCCCGGGATGACCACGATGAGCAGTTTCAAAGTATTGTTCTTGGAGTGCTGCGGGCACCTTCCCCAGCTTCGAGTCAAAACGGTCTGGGTATTCGGCCAGCGGGTTCAGGGGTGCCTCCACCAGGTGGACATCACTGTGGAAGCTCACCAATCCGAGGTCCTGGCAGGCGTCCACGCCGAGCAGGGGGGCACATTTACCGTCTAGCAGGAAGAAAGAGAGGGGCCGAGAGGTCTTCAGCACCTTGCAGTGGAGAGTGGCCCTCCCCACAGGAACAAGTACGCCACCCCCATAGGCACGCAAAACAGCACTGTCTGTGGAAACGAGCTCATTATTTCTTATCTTCTTGAACAGGCTTGTTGACATAACATTAGCAGCAGCCCCCCGTGTCCACCTTAGCAGAAAAGGCCATGCCATTCACCGTGACTCGGACGGTCGGGTCTGTTATCAGAGCAGGTGCACCTCGCAGGGAAAACACACTCAGTTCGCTCTGGGAAGAGCCAGAGTCAGACAGGGAGAGTTCATCATGCTGGAGATGGGAACCAGACGTGGTATCATCACGTGTCAAGTAGCGAGAGGGTTTCTGCTGTGGCTGTGCAGGGTTTCCACGGGAACAACAAGCCGCCGAGAAATGGTTAGGGCTTGTTGCAGAAATTGCAGGTTTTCCCCAACGCCGGGCAGACATTAGAATGGTGCGAAACAAAGTTACAATTCGGACAGCGTTGACGTGGTCTGGAGCCCGGCGCAGGGCTTGCCCTCAGTCGCCGAGGAGCAGAGTACTGGCGACCTGCGAAACTGGCTGCATGGACCACAGGGTCAGGTGGCTGTACTGCGGAGGAGGCAGCCTCAGCTAAACGAGAGGCATGCAACGCCTCATTGAATGTCAGATCAGGCTTACGTAGCAGCTCAGAGCGCAGCTTATCATCCCGTAGACCAAAGACCAAGATGTCACGGGTCAAAGTCTCAGGAGTCAGGACATGCAGGTCACATCGGCGAGCCAGTTGGCGCAGCGCGGCCACGAAATTGTCAATAGATTCCCCAGGGTTTTGGCATCGGGAGAACAGTTTGAAACGCTCTAGGATGTGGTTCGTGGGAAGGTCACACATCGCCGTAAATTTAGCAAGCAGACATATCGGGTCCTGAACACTCTAGCCTGGTCCATAGATGAATGACTCCGATCGCTCAAGCACTTCGGGACCAGCCAGGTTCAGCAGAAGGGTGGCTTTGACCGCGGGGGCCACAGCAGGGTGAGCGATTGCAACATAATGCTCAAAGTCACGTCGGAACACACTCCAGTGATGAGTGATGTCTGCATCAAAGACTAAGATGTCAGGTTTACGACAGGCAGAAGCCATCACGGCACAGGGAGGGGGTACTGGGACTAAGAAAATAAAACCCGATAAACTAGAGACGCAGGAAGAAATACTTCTGACGCCATGTAAAGAAGGTACACGGACACCATTGGATCTTTACTACTTTAATGAACATACATTATTGCCCTAGCTGTACGTGGTCTGTCACGATCACTAGAGAGCGAGCTAGGGGTGTGACGGTTACAATTATACTAACTGGTGGGAGAGTGGTTAGCATGGACATCGTCACTATCAATTAAAGGTGTATACACATATCATCTAGAGGGTAGAGGGTAGAGGGTAGGAAGGGGCAGAGAGGGAGGGACAGGGTGAGAGAGGGAGGGGGTAGAGAGAGTGGGATTGAGGGTAGATGGGGTAGAGAGGGAGGGGGCGAGAGAGGGCGTGTAGACATGGAAACTACCCTCCTCCCTCAACCTCCCCCCTTCCCCTTCTCCATCTCTCATGATTTTTTCCCAATCCCTCCTTCACCTCTCTTTTCCTCTCCTTTCCCTACCGCCGGGGCGACCCCATTTTCACGAGGCCTCACCGCTGCGGTCTCGATGTCTCCATCACCGCGCGGTCTCAATGCCTCCTTGATGGCTGCAGAAAAACCCCAGCCGGGATGTCACAGGCAAAAGCCCAGGTCAGAAAAAGCGGGTTGTTAATTTAAATTCGGCCCTCCCCCTGACGTCACTGGAAGCTGGTGCCCGACCACTCCCCCTTTGTGACGTTCTTCGAAGCAGGCTGAAGGAGCTTTGCCGTTGAAAAAGTTGGTTTTCGCTGTTTTTAAAACTAGTGAAATATAGCATGTGAAGTGAAGCAGTTTATTTTGTCAATGGGGTTAATGTGATTAATAATTTGTGAACATTTCTGCGCTAGCGCGTGGCGCTCTGATGGAGGTAAAAAGACACGGACGACACACACACGTATACGATGAGACTTTTAATAGTATAGAGATGCCAATGTTATTAATTATTCCACTTGATAGGTTGTGTAAGGAATGTTATGAGCAAAGCCAGCATATTTTTTATCCAAATGCACGTATTGGAGTAAAGTTGTTCGACGAGGCAAATGTATCTTTTTTACCTGCCTCCAGCACCACTTCCAGCAATGCATTAGAGGCCCGCCCCGCTTTATATAAAAACTTGCCCCGCACACCTTTATACTTTGCCCCTCCTACTTTAAAACTGCCCTCTATTATTTGTTGTTTCCATCTAGGGAAAAAGGTTCTAAATGTCTATCCTTTAGTTCAGGGGCCTCCAAACGTTTCAGCATGAGGGCCACATTATATATTTGGCACATTTTTGCGTGCCATAGGAAAAAATAAAGAAATGTCAGTTTTATAAATTTAATGAGAGAGGGGGGCAGAGAGAGAGAGAGGTAGAGAGAGAGGGGCAAGAGAGACGGGGCAGAGAGAGGGGGCAGAGAGAAGGCAGAGGGAGGTAGATAGATAGAGAGAGAATGCAGAGACAGAGAGGACAGAGACAAAGAGAGGGAGGCAGAGAGAGATAGGGAGGCAGAGAGAGAGAGAGAGATAGGGCAGACAGACATGGCAGACAGGAAGAGGGCAGAGAGCGAGATAGAGGCAGAGAGAGAGTGAGGCAGAGAGAGAGGTAGAGGCAGAGAAAGAAGCAGAGAGAGAGGGAAAGGCAGAGAGAGAGTCAGACAAACAGACAGACAGAGAGGGCAACACAAAAAGCTGGAGAAACTCAGCGGGTGCAGCAGCATCTAAGGAGCGAAGGAGATAGGCGATGTTTCAGGTCGAGACCCTTCTTCAGACTGGTCAGGGATCAGAGAAACGAGAGATATAGACGGTGATGTGGAGAGATAAAGAACAATGAATGAAAGATATGCAAAAAAATATCGATGATAAAGGGAACAAACCATTGTAAGCTGTTTGTGGTGTGAAAATGAGAAGCTAGTGCGACTAGGGTGGGGGAGGGAGATAGAGATAGAGGGAATGCCAGGGGCTGAGGGAGAGGTGGGAAGGGGGCAGACAGAGGGGAGAGGGCAGAGGGGGCAGAGAGGAACGATCGCACTTTATAACGCGCCGCTGCCCCAATCTGGCTGCCGCCGAACAACCCCCCCCCCACTTCCCCCACTGCACCCTTCTTCACGGCAGCCCTGTGATGTCTCAGCTCTGATAATTCAAGGGACATACCCGGTAACAACACTAAGAGCAGCTCCCCAACTCGAACCGACTTGACTTCTACTGACACACGCTCCATCCTACGCTGAGCTTGCTGTGAGCCGGATAAAATCTGGTGGCGGGCTGGATGTGGCCATAGTTTAGAGACCCCTGCTTTAGTTTATCTACTAATTCCAATGGGTGTTTTTTAACATTTGTGGGGGAAAAAAATGTCATGTCCAAAGTCAAACCTGTTTTTGCATTCACTGACATTCAACTTAATTTATAAATGCTTTGCCCACCCACTGAAAGCAAATGCGTTGGTAAGGCCGCATTTGGATTATTGTGAGCAATTTTGGGCACCATATCTGAGGAAGGACGTGCTGGCTCTAGAGAGCACCCAGAGGAGGTTTACAAGAATGACCCCAGGAATTCATAGGTTAACCTACGATGAGCGTTTGTCGGCACTGGACCTGTACTCGCTGGAGTTTAGAAGAATGTCCAGATACGACCTTGGTAAGGCCATCAAAAAGGCCAAAAGAGACTTCTGCTCCAAACTGGAGGATGAGACAGATGTTCGGCAGCTGTGACGGGGCTTGAATGCATTCACCTCCTACAAGGCGAGATCAGGAGGCAGCTCGAATGTCAGCGAAACATCACTCCCTGTCGAGCTCAATGCGTTTTACGCAAGCTTTGATAGGGCGAACACTGATGTGCCTTCTCGAGCCCCCATTCGATGTGATGGTATTTCAGTCACAGTCACAGAGGCCGACGTCAGAAAATCCTTCAGAGGGGTGAACCCTCGAAAAGCGCATGGACCCGATGGTATACCCGGTCGTGTTCTTAAAAACTTGTGCGGACCAACTGGCTGGAGTTTATACGGACATTTTCAACCTCACTTCTGAGGTCTGAGGTTCCCACCTGCTTTAAAAGGGCATCAATTATACCGGTGCCCAAGAAGAGCAAGGTGACGTGCCTCAATGACTATCACCCTGCTGTACTCACTCTATACTCATGACTGCGTAGCCGGTCATAGTGCGAACTCCATCATCAAGTTCGCTGACGATACCACTGTTGTGGGACATATCACTGATGGGGATGAGTCAGAGTACAGAAGTGGGATCGACCGACTGACCAAATGGTGCCAGCAAAATAACCTGGCCCTCAACACCAGCAAAACCAAGGAACTGATTGTGGACTTTGGAAGGGGGAGGATGGGGACCCACAGTCCCGTTTATATCACAGGCCAATGGTAGAAAGGGTCAAGAGCTTCAAATTACTGGGCGTGCATATCTCTGAAGATCTTTTGTGGTCCAAGAACACTTAAGCAATTATAAAGAAATCTCATCAGCGCTACTTCCTGAGAAGATTACAGAGAGTCGGTATGTCAAGGGGGACTCTCTCTAACCTATAGGTGCACAGTGGAGAGCATGGAGACTGGTTGCATCGTGGCTTGGTTCAGAAACTTGAACGCCCTGGAGCGGAAAAGACTACAAAAAGTGGTAAACACTACACAGTCCATCATCGGCTCTGACCTCCCTTCCATTGAGGAGATCTATCGCAGTCGCTGCCTCAAAAAGGCTGGCAGCATCATCAAGGACCCACACATCCTGGCCACACTACCTTCAGGTAGAAGGTACAGGAGCCTGAAGACTGCAACGACCAGGTTCAGGAACAGCGGCTTCTCCACAGCCATCAGGCTATTAAACTGGGCTTGGACAAAACTCTGAACATTAATAGCCAATAATCTGTTTATTTGCACTTTATCCATTTAATTATTCATGTGTGTATATATTTATGCAATTGTCTATGGACACACTGATCTGTTCAGTATCCGTGCCTACTATGTTCTGGTGTGCTAAAGCAAGGCAAGAATTTCATTGTCCTATCAGGGACACATGACAATAAAGCTCTCTTGAATGAGGGGGGACCTCATGGAAACATACAGAATAGTGAAAGGCTTGGATAGAGTGGATGTGGAGAGGATGTTTCCACTGGTGGGAGTGTATAGGACTAGTGGCCATTGCCTTAGAAGAATGAGGGGGGACCTCATTGAAACATAGCCTCAGAATTAAAGGATGTTCTGTTAGGAAGGAGATGAGGAGACATTTATTTAGTCAGAGTAGTGAATCTGTGGAATTCTTTGCCACAGAAGGCTGTAGAAGCCAAGTCAGTGGATATTTTTAAGGCAGAGATAGATTCTTGATTAGTACAGGTCAGAGGTTATGGGGAGAATGCAGGAGATTGAGGTTAAGAGGGAGAGATAGATCAGCCATGATTGAATGGCAGAGTAGAGTTGATGGGCCTAATGGCCACATTCTACTTTATCATTTATGATCATATTAAGTATACAACTAATAAAATGTTAAATTTGGTGACATTGTTTTTCATAGAATGAGATGTATTTATTCTGCTATTCCCTCTGCCTTTTTTATTGAAAGAGGCTAAATGTATTAAAGTGAGAAAGATTAGTACTGCAATTATTTTACTGTTTAAAGTACCATGAGATGAAAGTTGGCTGAATGGCTTAGTGTATTCTGTACTCAAGATGGAAACTTGCTTTCAGTCTTGATCTTTATTTTTATTTCAAAATATACTTTATTCAAATGATAAATATATACAATACATGAACCTTGCGGAAAAACCATCCGACATTTTCGGAGGCTGTACAAATTGATGAATACAGTTTAGACATTTTCTTTTCCCCAAATTTCCACAAATCAGTCCCCCACTCGTGCCACTCATGTGGCACAATGGCGTGGGATACCTTCCCTTATTTTGAGGGGCGTATCCACCATACCGTGCCCCCCATGTCCAGCAGTGGAAGGACCTTAGACTGTGGCCCTCCCCCACCGAGCCTTGGCGTTGGCTGCACCGAGCTTCAGTGCGTCCCTCAGCACGTACTCCTGCAGTCTGCAGCGGGCCAGTCGGCAACATTCCCTGACGGACATCTCGCTCTGCTGGGTGGTGAACAATGCTCAGGCAGACTAAAGGGCGTCTTTTACCGAGTTGATGACCCTCCAGCAGCACTTGATGTCAGCCTCTGAATGTGTCCCTGGGAACAGACATTAAATCACCGAGTCCTCTGTGATGGAGCTGTTCGGGATAAAGCGTACCAGGGACCCTTGCATTTTTCTCCAGACTCTTTCAGCAAAACCACACTCTGTAAAGAGGTGGGCAACCGTCTCCTCTCCATAGCAGCCGGCCCGAGGGCAGCGTGCGCTGGCAGTGAAGGTCCGATGGTGCAGGAAGGATCTGACTGAGAGGGCTCCCCTCACCGCCAGCCAAGCCAGGTCTTGGTGCTTGTTGGTGAGTTCTGGCGATGAGGCATTTTGCCAGACAAGCTGGGCAGTCTGCTCAGGGAACCACGCCACCGGGTCCATAGAGTCCTTTCCCTGCAGTGCCTGCAGGACATTCTGTGCTGACCACTGCCCGATGGACATGTGGTCAAAGGTGTTGGTCCGGAAGAACTCTTCCACAGACGACAGATGGGGCGGCAGTGTCCAGCTGACTGGCACATTGCGTGGCACCTGCGCCAGGTCCATCCTATGCAACACCGGGGACAGGTAGAACCTCAGCAGTTAGTGACACTTGGTGCCCACGTGCCTTGGCTCTACACTCCGCCTGATGCAGCCACACACGAAGGTGGCCATCAGAATGAGGGCAACGTTGGGCACGCTTTTACCCCCGTTGTCTGCTGACTTGTACATTGTGGCCCGTCGCACCCGGTCCATCCTCGACCCCCAGATGAACTGGAAGATGGCCCGGGTGATCCCTGTGGCATATGAGGGAGGGACAGGCCACACTTGTGCCAAGTACAGCAGCCCCGAGAGCACCTCACACCTGATGACCAAATTCTTTCCCGTTATGGAGAGGGAGCGTTGCCTCCACAGCTCCAGCTTCCTCCCCACCCTGGCTATCCGCTCCAGCCAATTTTTGTTACATGCCTCAGCCCCCCCGAACCAGATCCCCAGCACCTTCAAGAAGTCAGGCTTGATGGTGAAGGGGACGGAAGATCTGTTGGGCCAGTTGCCAAAGAGCATGGCCTCGCTCTTCCTGCGGTTCACCCTGGCTCCCGTGGCCGACTCAAACTGGTCGCAGATACTAATCAGTCTGCGAACCGACCCGAGCAGAAGACAGCGACATCGTCCATGTACAGGGAGGTCTTTACTTGAATGCCCCCACTGCCTGGCAATGTCACTCCTCTTATGCTCGCATCCTTCCTGATGGATTCGGCAAAGGGTTCAATACAGCAGACAAACAAGACAGGAAAGAGAGGGCAACCCTGCCTGACTCCAGACAGAGAAACTGTCTGATTCCCACCCATTGATTTGGACTGCACTACGGATGTTGGTGTAGAGCAGTTTGATCCAATTCCTGATTCCCTCCCCAAAAACCCATTTTGGAGAGCACGTCCCTCATGTACGTGTGCAAAATCCTGTCGAAGGCCTTCTCCTGGTCCAAGCTGACTAGGCAGGCATCCACCCGTCTGTCCTGCACGTAGGCGATGGTATCTCTCAGCAGCGCTAGGCTGTCTGAGATTTTCCTGCCAGGTACAGCACAGGTTTGGTCCGGGTGGATCACCTGTCCCAGAGCAGATTTGACCCAGTTGGCGATGGCCTTAGACAGGATCTTGTAGTCTACATTCAAGAGTGTTATGGGTCTCCAATTCTTTATGTCCTTCATCTCCCCCTTCTGCTTGTAGATTAGGGTGATGTTGCCCTTCCTCATGGAGTCTGACATGCTACCAGCTAGAAGCATGTCGTTGTACACTTCTAGCAGGTCCGGGCCCATCCAGTCCCAAAGAGCCGAATACAACTCGGCCGGTAAGCCATCGTTTCCGGGAGTTTTATTTCAGTCTTGATCACAAATGGGAAATGTATATGTATGACTCTACTTGCACAGCAAATGAAGTCAGGTGGAAGTGAGTGTGACTTTCACACACTTTAAAACTATGCAGAGGAGCCACTTGATAAGTTCAGTCCCCAGGCAACACTAATTTCACACCAGTGCTGGTCATTTGGATTTCTGATGCAAGTTACAACATAGTTAAGAAGACTTGAGGAAATCTTGTATTTAATAGGAAGATGACCTTGTTCTACATTCCATGAATTATTTAATGAAATCATGAATTATCTCTGTTTGTTGAGGAGTGATTGGTGAGAGAGTTGGTTGGAAAAAGGTGCATAGTTCACTTTATCAGAAGTCAGGAAGATATCAGAAAATGCTGTGATATGCAGAAATTTGCTGCAGTGATCTTTTGCTTGGTGCAGGCCCAACAGCAGCCATCACAGAGCCCAAACAACCTCACCAGAGACACTCAAAATCATTGTAGGCTTACATTTCTTTGCCATGAGCTCCTTCCAGAATGGAGCTGAGGACCAAAGCAACATACTGTACGTGCTGCATACATTGCACTAGTGATACCATTGACAAACCTTGCATTAAGAGAGTCAAATTAATTCCCTCGCTTTGAAGAGAGTAGAAGGGAGCACATATAAATATATTTCTCAGTAGTGCAGATAGCTATCAACTATGACCAAGATGTCTGGAGGGTGACTTAAGACCCTGTCCCACTTTCCCGAGTTACTCACGAATTCCCCCGAGTTTTCCCCTTGATTCAAACTCGGAGATGCCAGCCGTAGGTACTCGGGGCTATATTTTTTACTCGTGGACACTTTTCAACATGCTGAAAAAAAGTCCCAAGTACGGCTGGCATTACGAGCCGCTACAAAATATCTATGGACTCGCTACGGACTCGCTACGGTCATTCTCCGAGTTTGAATCAAGGGGAAAACTAACTTATTTCATGATGAAAGGTGGGTAATTAAATCATTTGTTGTGTTTGTTGAATCTTTAGCAATAACGTCACTGTGATGTTTTGTTTAATTTCCAGATCATTAGCAGAGATTTCAAATCCCAGCTCAAGCTTTGGCCATTCTCTGTCTGGCTTAGAGAGAAACTCTGGTCCATTGATCCAATTCTCATTGCTCAAGAAGCGGTCTGCTGTTGGTCCTCTAGAAGCTTCATCCGCAGGATTTTCCTTTGTGTTAACATATTTCCACTGTGATACATTAGTAGCACCCATTACAAAAGAGATTCTGTTTGCTACAAATGTCAAGATTGTTGAAGTATTTAAGCACCATAGTACTATCAATGCAGAAGATAGATTCATCCAGTTGAAGCTGCAGTTCTTTTTGCAGCATTATATCAACTTTAACATCTGAGAAATGATGTAACTGTGCACATCTGATCTTACCAAAGTTTGTAGGCCACTTTAAACTCTGAGATCGTGTCAAGAACCGTTAACCATTCTGTCCATCGCTGAGAAGAGGTTTGCATTATACTCTCATCCCATCCAAGTTTTTTCTTACAGAGATCCTGCAAAATTAACCTGGCTGGCAGTGTAAATGGTGCAAGAAACCCCAAAGGGTCGTAAACGGAACCAATCACGGAAAGGATTCCCAGGCTTGTACATGGTCGCTCTTGAATAGAGATTCTGAACTTGAACACATCTGATTGGACACACCAGTACAATCCCAGTGCTCTTTCCATTGGCAGGTCATCTTTGTCCAAATCCAATTCCCTATTTTACTTCGGAGTCACATGAGTGACTACGTGAAGAACCCGTCAACCCCGCATGCACGTCATTACGTCAAACGCATGGCGCTCTGACTGGCTGGTGGCGCGTCACTCCTCCAGTGGTAAGTTTAAAAGACCTCCAGGTAAGTTCTTGAACTTAGTCTTCTGTTTTTTTTCTTCTGTCTTGTTACAGCAAGAACATCATGGATAAGGCAAGGGTGAAGTCTCGATGGGTTGCAGGGAGAACCGCTTCCGAAGACCGTGGCAGTGCAGTCAGCGGGCGGCAGTCCGTTTCACCATCGCGGTCGCTGACACCACAGCCAGCGACCCCGGGCTCGGTGCCCATGGACAGCACTTTGGCTACCCCGTCTGTGGATGGGAGTATAGACCTCCAGTCCTGGGCGGAGGACCGCTCGGTGCGAGACCTGCGGGAAGCGGAGGTGCCGACCATGGTCTCGAGATTTGCAGCCGTCACTGGTTGGGGAGCCGCTGGAAGAAGAGCTGGCGGCCAGCATTAATTACCTCGCTTCCCACCAGCTTCAGGAACAAGTCATGATGGAGACAGCCATGAGGTACCATGCTCCCAGCAACTGTGCTTCCCTTAAGGTACTGGTAGTGAACAGTTCCATCTGGAGCTACACTGGGGGTGGTATAAAGACCCAAGAGGTCAAACTGCAAAGAATTTTAAACCTGCTGGCATTGGGGTTGACAGCATTCGCCAGGTCGGTGGACGGCTGCACATTATCTGAGGCTCAACGGGACGCAATGGCATTGTTGTGCAATGCACAATTCGAAATTAATTGCTTTCGTAAGAATGCCATTCGTCCTGTTCTCAACCCCAAGTAAGGCCAGTAATGTGCAGCCGCCCAATTTACTGTTTGGAGAAGACCTGTCCAGGCAGGTGAAAGACTTGGACGACGAATCAAAGGCTGTGGGGCTACTTTGGGCTCCACCACCAAACAGACAGTCGTTGTTTCGACGCCAGCACCCCCATGCCTCGACCAGCACAAGACCAGCTGCGGAAACCACCTCCAGCTTGAAGACCCCAAGAACCGGCCGGAAGTGTTTTTTAGGACATGGCCCAAACTGGCCGACAGCGAAGATGTGCAGCTGGGCACAACAGCACCTCAAGTCCCTAAACATCAGGGAAGGAAATAAATATCCAGAATCCACCGACTAACACGGAGGCAGGTGGGTCTGGGTCTCAATGTAACATACATTGGGTTAATTGCATGTTGGTGGTAGATTACGTTTCTTTTTTGCATGAGTGGCGGTGGATAACTTCTGACTTGTTCATACTGCGCAGCATAGATGGGTTCAAAATTTAATTTGTGGGCTCTCTCCCACCCACGCAGCATGCTCCAAACCGTACATTTGCTTGTTAAAAACGGGATGGTTTGTAAGTTCAGGCTGAAATTAAAACAATAAGTGCTAAAAGAGTGATTGAAAAAAACAGTCATGAACCTCATTTATTTGTATCCAATATTTTCACCAGGGAAAAGAAGGATGGGGGGTACTGCATCATTTTGGACTTAACACCTTTGTGCAGTACAAACATTTCAAAATGGAAAGTTTTGTGACTGCAAAACTGTTAATTTCCAGGAGATGTTACATGGCATGCATTGATCTTAAAGATGCTTATTATTCTGTACCTGTTCACAAGGATCACAGAAAATACTTGAAATTTAAATGGATGGGGCAGCTATGGCAGTTTAAATGTTGCCGAATGGGTTAACCTCAGCTCCCAGGTTATTCACAAAAATATTGAAACCTGTTCTTGCTCTATTAAGAAAGCAGAAACACATAGTAATGGCTTATTTGGACGATATCCTCATGATAGGGAAAATTATGGAATTGGCTATTTCGGCGGTCTCAGCCACCAAACTTGTGTATGAGCAGTTGGGGTTCCTAATTCACCCAGTAAAATCCAGGTTGACTCCATCCAGGGTTATGGATTATTTGGGATTTACTATTAACTCCAATCACCTGTCAGTCACTTTGCCTGAGGGCAAGGGATTGAAGTTAATAGAAGCCTGCAATCATCTTATCACACAGCAGCTGCATTAAATTCGACAAGTAGCAAGCTTGATTGGAAAATTGGTGGCTGCATTTCCAGCAGCCAAATATGGGCCTTTGCACTATCAACAATTACAAAGAGCAAAGGTGCAGGCACTCAAACATAATTTCGACCACTTTTACAGAGCTATGCAATTACCGGCCGAAGCCATTGATGAGCTACAGTGGTGGAAAGCCAATATTGTCCATTGTTCTGGTAATATTTTAATTGAAAGCCCTTCTGTTCTTTTACAGATTGATGCCAGTTCTCTGGGGTGGGGTGCCACTAACACCGTTTCTAGCTGCAGTGGCAGATGGAACATGCATGAGATATCTTTTCTGCAGTTGCATGGTGTAACTATTTGGAATTGCTCGCAGCCCTTTATGGTTTGAAAGCTTATTGTGCACGCATGCACCACATGCATGTCCAATTACAGATAGATAACACCACAACAGTGGCATACATAAATCACATGGGTGTAATCAAGTCAGTATCCTGTGATAAATTGGCATGCTTCATTTGGAACTGGTGCATCATTTGAAATATTTGGGTTTCAGCTATCTACCTCCCAGGTTCAGCTATCTACCTCCCAGATTCAACACGGTGGCAGACACCAGGTCACATAAATTCAATGACAACACAGAATGGGTGTTGAATCATAGTGTGTTTAAGGATATTGTTTCTAGGTATGGAACACCGGATATGGATTTGTTCGCTTCAAGATTAAATCATCAATTAACAAAGTATGTTGCATGGGAGCCAGACCCAGGGGCAGTAGCGATAGACGCGTTCTCACTACATTGGGGTGCAATGTTTTTCTATGCTTTCCCCCCATTTTACCTTGCCAATCGCAAAAATTCAGCAGGACTCTGCCTCCGGCATTCTGGTAGTCCCTGACTGGCTGACACAGCCATGGTATCCTCTTATTCAGAGCATAGTTGTAGAATCTGTGTTGAAGGTTCCTAAAGGCAGGTCTCTGTTAACAAACCCGGTTTCTGGTGAAGTACATCCTCTGCATGATCGGCTCAATTTATTGATTTGCAGGTTTTAAGAAGACCTTTCCTTGGACTGGGTCTAGCTGATCATACGGTGGATGTGCTAACTGCGGCCTGGAGAAGCAATACTCAAAAACAATATGCATCATACACTAGGAAATGGGAAGGGTTCTGTGCACAGTCTGACATTTCGTATGAGGCAGTGCACAGTACAAATGTTCTGGAGTTCCTCTCGAAGTTGCATTTTGATGACAAATTAAGTTACATTGCTCTAAATTGTGCCAGAAGTGCGCTGTCGTCTTACCTGCTGGCAATTTCATAACACCAATCAGTGGGGTCTCACCCTTTAGTGTCAAGATTCATGAGGGGAGTCTTCAATTCGAACCCTCCTAGGCCCAGATATACTGAAATTTGGGATGTAGGGGTGGTTTTAACTTTACTCCGGTCATGGTCTCCACCAACTTCCCTGTCTCTACTCCGACTCTCGCACAAGGTGGCTATGCTCATGGCGTTAGTTTCAGCTCAAAGAGTCCAGTCCTTGCAAAAGCTACGATTGGACAGGATACTCACCTCTGCCGGTAGTTTCACCTTTTTTGTGTATGACCATACAAAACAGAGTAGACCAGGTACCTCAGGATTGAAATTACAGTTCATGGCATATCCTTTGGATCCCAATTTGTGTGTAGTTGCTCACCTCTGGCAATACATTCGCCTCACCAAGGGGCCGAGATGAGAAAAACGTTTTTCACACAGAGAGTGGTGAATCTGTGGAATTCTCTGCCACAGAAGGTAGTTGACGCCACTTCAGTGGCTATATTTAAGAGGGAGTTAGATGTGGCCCTTGTGGCTAAAGGGATCAGGGGGTATGGAGAGAAGGCAGGTACAGGATACTGAGTTGGATGATCAGCCATGATCATATTGAATAGCAGTGCAGGCCTGCTCCTGCACCTATTTTCTATGTAGAAATTGTTCTTCACAGTGTTTGTCGCTTCTTCTGGAAAGTGAGGTTTATTGTCCTCTGTGGTATTTCTTAATGCAAAATTTGCACAACTGCTTGATGACACTGCTTCAAAGAAATCTACGCTTCATCCGGTATTCAACAAGATCTTGTTGTGCATCACCATCAGGCCACCATAGGAATCGCAAGTAGTCAAGTTGTGGGTTTCTGATACTTTGACTTGATGAAACATTGCTTCAATATCAGCCATCAAAGCAACCGGTTCTTGACTGAATTTAATAAGAACTCCAATGAGTGAGTTTGTAAGGTCCGGATCCTGCAGTAGTTGACAGTTGAGTGATGTTCCTTTAAAGACTGCAGCCAGGGCCGGATTTACGCATAAACTAGACAAGCTTAAGTTTAGGGCCTCGAGATCTAGGGGGGCCTCTGTTCGCTCCACCAAGGTGCATAAAACGTTTGAGATAGTGGCGTTGTTACAAAACCTACCATCGGTGGCGCTGTGCTTGCGATTCCAGAGGCTTTGATGGTGTGGGGGGTAGGGATTAAAATGCAGGTGAGGTATATATTTGTTGTGGAGAGGAATTTGCTCCACAGATCCTTGGATCACTGGAAGTGCAGGACAAAGCAAATGGTATGTAGTTTATTTAACCCTTTCCCCCCGCCGAACTTCGCTGCCGCACCTGGGGCCTACCCACCTCGCCGGCGCACTGGGGGCCTATCCACCTCGCACTGGGCCCACCCAACATTACCGCCGAACTCGACCCATCTAACTTCGCCGCTGGACCTACCGAACATCGCCGCAGGACCGGGGTTCACCGAACATGGCCGCCGCACCGCGCCCTACTCACCTCGTCACCTCGTCACCTCACCGGGCTGGCCGAACCATGCCGCCCCACCGACCATCCGCCCACCGGGACCACCCATGCATCGCCCGCCGACACGGACTCTACTGCCTGCAGACTCATACCGTCGGGTCCGCTGACCCCCGCCACTCCACCGCCCTCCAGCAGCCCGCAGCCGTCAGCTTACCTGCAGCCTGGACTCAGCACCGGGCATGATGCTCCCACTCTGCTGATTCCCACAACCCTGGGTTTGACTGCACTGGGTCCTAGCGCTAGGAGCCCTAACCCTAGTAACCTCAGTGGCTGTTCCACTGGGTCTTCCCCATCCCCTCAAACTACCTGACCCCTGCTATTCCCCCCCCCCCCCCCACCCCCCGAGCCTCCAACCTCATCGTTCCACAAACTTGACTGTCCTGGTAGACCCATTGTCTCTGCCGATTCGTGCCCCACCGAACTTATTTCCACATACCTTGACTCCATCCTATCCCCCCTGGTTAAATCCCTCCCTACCTTTGTTCAAGACACCTCAGACACTCTCCGTCGTCTCCGGGCATTCCATTCTCTAGGCCCCCATCCCCTCATCTTCACCATAGACGTCCAGTCACTCAACACCTCCATCCCCTACCAGATGGTCTCAAAGCCCTCCAGTTCTTCCTTGACCGGAGAATCAACCTATACCTGTCCACTGATACTCTCCTCCGCCTAGCGGAGTTGGTCCTTACCCTCAATAACTTCTTGTTTGACTCCTCCCATTTCCTCCAAATACAAGGCATAGCTATGGGCACGCGCATGGGCCCCAGCTATGCCTGCCTCTTTGTCGGGTACGTTGAACAATACGTTGAAGGTGCTGGAGTCAATTATAAAAGATGAGGATAGCTGAACATTTGGATAGCAGTAACAGAATCGGTCCGAGTCAGCATGGATTTAAGGGGAAATCATGCTTGACTAATCTTCTGGAATTTTTGAAGATTTAACTAGGAAAATGGACAAGGGAGAGCCGGTGGATGTAGTGTACCTGGACTTTTATAAAGCATTTTATAAGGTTCCACATAGGAGATTAATGGGCAAAATTAGTGCACATGGTATTGGGGGTAGAGTGCTGACATGGATAGAGAAGTGGTTGGCAGACAGGAAACAAAGAGTAGGGGTTAACTGGTCTCTTTCAGAATGGCAGTCAGTGACTAGTGGTGTACCGCAAGACTCGGTGCTGGGACCACAGCTATTTACAATATACATCAATTATTTGGATGAAGGGATTCAAAGTAACATTAGCAAATTTGCAGATGACACAAAGCTGTGTGGCAGTGTGAACTGTGAGGAGGATGCCATAAGAATGCAGGGTGACTTGGACAGGTTGGGGTAGTGGGCAGATGCATGGCAGATTAAGTTTAATGCGGATAAATGTGAGGTTATCCACTTTGGTAGCAAAAACAGGAAGGCAGATTACCATCTAAATGGCGTCAAGTTGGGGAGAAAGGGAAGTACAACGGGATCTGGGAGTTCTTGTATATCAGTCTATGAAAGTAAGCATGCAGGTACAGCAGGCAGTGAAGAAAGCGAATGGCATGTTGGCCTTTATAACAAGAGGATATTCTGCAGTTGTACAGAGCCCAAGTGAGATCACACCTGGAGCATTGTGTGCAGTTTTGGTCCCCTAATTTGAGGAAGGACATTCTTGCCATTGAGGGAGTGCAGCGTAGGTTTACAAGGTTAATTCCCGGGATGGCAGGACTGTCATATGCTGAGAGAATGGAGCAGCTGGGCTTGTACACTCTGGAGTTTAGAAGGATGAGAGGGGATCTCATTGAAACATATAAGATTGTTAAGGGTTTGGACACGTTAGAGGCAGGAAACATGTTCCCGATGTTGGGGGAGTCCAGAACCAGGGTCCACAGTTTAAGAATAAGAAGTAAGCCATTTAGAACGGAGACGAGGAAACACTTTTTCTCACAGAGGGTGGTGAGTCTGTGGAATTCTCTGCCTCAAAGAGCGGTGGAGGCACATTCTCTGGATGCTTTCAAGAGCGAGCTAGATAGGGCTCTTAAAAATAGCGGTGTCAGGGGATATGGGGAGAAGGCAGGAACGGGGTACTGATTGGGGATGATCAGCCATAATCACATTGCATGGCGGTGCTGGCTCGAAGGGCCGAATGACCTACTCCTGCACCTATTGTCTATTGACTACCCTCAGGGTCCCTTTCTTCGAGTGATACACCCCATGTTGCGGAATATACTTAAGCTCTCCGTCACTCCGATTTAGCTGGTTTGTTGGGACCATTTCGGAATAATCATTGTCAATTCTTTCCTTTACGAAAGATGTATATTCCTCATTAAATTTTGTTTTCTTGCTAAACTTGCATTTCAGTTTCTGGGTGCATTGCTCTGCGATTCGACGATTATTTGGCAGACGGACGCTTTCTTGCTTGAAAGGTAAGTCTGGACAATAGTGTCCTTCTATCATCTTTACTGAGTGGTTCATAATATCCAAAAACTTGGATTCTTCTCTGGACATTTCTTCCGATTCCTTATCGGTACTTTCACTGAAGTCATGATTGTATTGCTTGATCAACAGCTCTTCTAATTTAACAGGATATATTTGATTGACAGCAGCGGCAGGGTGGTTGTTCTGGTTCCTGCTTTTGTTGTTCCTTCTCAAGGAGCCATAGATAACCCATCCTAGTAGGGTTTCCACAGCAAACGGTCTATCCCCTTGGCTCCTCACAGTCTGTGCAGGTTCCAATGCCTTCAAAGCATTCGTTCCGATAAGTAGGTCGATAACAGAATTTATTTTAGGTATCTTGACATCCTTCCAAGTAAGACCATTGTTTCAATCCTCATATCTGGGTATATTTTGATGTTAAACAGGCATGGTCTCATGTGTGAACACATCAGATATTTGTATAAAATTGTCTTCATCCAGGCTAGATATTTCCATACTTGTAATGTAGTGACTAACGCACTCTTTCTCTTCATTCATGGTACGCAATAGAATCTTAACCTTTTCTCCTGTAATGCCCAGCCTTCTCATCAAGCTTTCTGTACAAAAGGTAGCCAAACTTTCATGATCCAAAAATGCATATGTTTGCAACACTGTATTCATCTTTCTATTCCTTACCTGTACTGGTAAGATAGAGAAGATGCAGGTTTCTACCCCGGCCCCAATATAGGCAGATATCTGAGGTGAGCTAACAGCATCACTAGTATCTGGCTTTTCCTCCTGTACTATTTGCTCCAGCTTCTTTTCCGTCTTCTTCTGTTCATTGTGAAGTAATCCAGGATGATCCTGTTTACACGTATCAAGTCGTATGACTCGTGCAGTCTTTAACCATGTGTCCTTTCTTCAAACATCCAAAACAGATCCCCTTCTCCTTTAAGTTCATCTTTTCTTTATATTCCTTCTTCTTGAATTTTAGACACCACTTTATGGAGTGACCAGCTCTATCACACCACAAACAAACCCCTTGTGGCTTAATAGTAGATGCTTTCCTATCCTTTCGCCTTTTCTGTTTCTGCAGGTATAACAGTGGTAGCAAAACTACTTGCCTTAGGTCCTGGTCTTCATTTCGTTTTAGTAAAGGTAGAACCTTTGACGTTCGCTGGTTTTGGATCTTGAATATTCCCATTGCGCATACTTGACATATTTCGTACTTCCCTGGCTATGAAATTCTTCAGATCAGGAAACATGGCTTCTCGGTTTTCACCTTCTTGCCTTATCTCGCCACTTTTCTCAAAGTCGGACGGACAGTTTAAGAATAATAGCCTGCATTTCACCAACAACATTCAATTCGTCCATGTGATTGAGTTTGCTCATCGGGTTATAACAACCTCTAAGAAACATCGCAAACTCGTACAATGCCTCCACATCTTCAGCCTTGAAAACTGACCAGGCAAAGGCCTTCTTCATGTAAGCATTAGGAATCTTCTGTTCATTACTAAAATATTCCTTGAGCAACTCTCTTGCCTTTAGATATCCCTCTTCTGTAGGCAAATGTCGACAACTAGTAACAAGCTGCTTTGCACGTCCGCCTGTGTATTGTTCAAGAAAGTTGAAGCGATCTCCCAGATTAGTAGTTTTCATTTCCACACCTTCTTGGAATCGTTTTATGAAAGTTTCATAATGCAAAGGATCACCGTCATATGTAGGAATTTCCTTTGGAGGTAAGGTGGAAAAGATATTTTGTTGAGCTATGAGCTCGCTGATTTTCGTTTGATTCCTCACCAATTCAAATAATTTATTTTGAGATCCCTGGTTAAGCACAGATGGATCAGAAACAGGCATGTGCGAGGATTATATATCAGGATAAGCTATGTCACGAGCCCCATGACTGGTTATTCATCCCTGGCTGGGAACAAATGAATGATAATCAGGCATCTTTTAATATTGCTGTCTTGGGTAAGCTTCGTCACGAGCGCAATGGCTAGTTGTTTGTACGTGTCTGGGTACAAATGATTGATAGGCAGCTTGAGCCTGTATATCAGGCCTCTGAGAAGAGTGCTGAGTTGCGTAGGTCTTGTCACGACCCTTAACAAATGGTCTAAAGGTTATTTGCTTTGGTTTAACGACCTGTGGTTGAGATGGAGCTTTATCGACCATCCACTTACTCAGTGCTAGCTTTGAATGGCGAGACCAGTCTTCCTCTGGTGGTTGTAGATTTAATTCAGCTGCTGTTTCCCTTTGTGCAGTTAATTCAGCTGCTGTTTCCCCTTGTGCAGTTCTGAAATCATCCCATCGTATACTTTAGAGCCGCTTCTTGAACCTTGGCCCTCCAGTATATCAATCTTCATCCTGGCTTCTTCCTACTATGTATCCAGTTCCAACTGTTCTTTCTCTCTACTTAACTACCTTCTTTGTTTCTCAACCTCTTTCCTCGTCTGTTCCGCACGTGCTTCAGCCTCTCTCCTAGTCTGTTCCGCACGTGCTTCAGCCTCTCTCCTAGTCTGTTCCGCACGTGCCTCAGCCTCCCTCTTTGTCTGTTGCAACTGTTCCAGTTGTTCTTCAATCTCATGCTTTCTCGCCAAGGAAGTTTAAGAGCATAAGAAAGAACAGGCATAGTTGCTTCAGCTTCCGTACGAGCGGAGGTCTTGAAATTTAACTGGCTTCAGAACCAGACTTATGTCTTGATTTTCGTGTAGAGACGTTTGAGATACTATCTCGTGGCGATATTTAATGTTCGATTTCGACACCTTGTCACGTAGCATCTCCTGCTGCAGCACATGCGGTCCTTTGATCAACTTCAGTTAACCACTTCTTCGCATCTTCCATAAAATCATCAAATCTCTCCACCTTTTCTTGGAAACACCAGGTTTGTCTCTGGAGTTCGTCCTGAGGCAGCTGTGAATCCAGCAGTGTTTTTTGTTTTTCTCCAACCTCTTCGCCGGGGCTGAATAGTTGCCCCAGATTAGACTCTACTATCTTAACGTTCTCATCTGATTCCATTAGTTTCTTCTGGAATTCAATTAACTGGACCATCTGCTTCCATAATTTGTCTCTATCCTTCTGGCATTTCTCCTGAAATGCAACTTGGGCCTTTTCAGTACGCTTGACCATTCGCTTGCCTGATCGATCGATCGATCAATCAATCGATCAATCAATCAGTTTTTATTCATCACATACACAATAAAGTGCAGTGAAATGAACTTGCCAGCAGCAGTAAGATCAAAAAAGAACATACAATACACAATAACATTTAACACAAACATCCACCACAGCATTCTTCATTGTGGAGGAAGGCACAAAGTACAGTCAGTCCTCCTCCATTGTTCCCCCGTGGTCGGGGACATAAACCTCCGCAGTCGCCACTGCAGGCTGCGGGATGTACAGGCCCTCTCATCGGGACAGTAAGTTCCGAATCGCTTCCTTACCGGAGACTGCTGCTTCAGGATGTTATAGGCCGCAGGCCGGCGGTCGGAGTTCCTCGCTGGCTGTCCCCGGCGAGGGAACCCAGGCTCCAGATGGTAATTCCATGCCGCTCCCGCAGCTAGAAGCTCCGAAGACCGCGGCTTCAAGATGTTGTAGGCCTGCGGTCGGAGCTCTTCTCCGGAGATCCCCGGCGAGGGATCCCGCTCGTGATGTTAAGTCCACGACGCACCCGCGGCTAGAAGCTCCGCAGACCGCGGCTTCAGGATGTTGTAAGCCGCGGGCCAGCGATCGGAGTACTCCCTTCTGGCGACCCCGGCAAGAGCTCGCTCGCTCATCAATGAGAAGTCCACGCTGTGCCCGTTGCTGAAACTCCGGGCCCGACTCTGGAAAAGGTGGCGCCAATCCATGGTGTTAGGCCACGATGGAGGCGACATGGAAAAAGTCGCCTCTCCGTGATGGAGGCGACTGAAAGCAGCTCCCCCCCTTCCCCCCCTCACCACCTCCCATGCAAGCCACAACAAGAGACATTAAAACATACATTTGGACACACGAAAAAAAAAGTAGAAATAACGAACACGCTTCTGGCAGGGCAGCCAACTCGCAGCGCCCCCAAATTCTAGCCCCACAGCTCTTCTTTGTGGGTCTTCTTCGCCTGCGTACCCTGTCGAAGATTCCATGGCTTCATAGAAACATAGAAACATAGAAATTAGGTGCAGGAGGAGGCCATTCGGCCCTTCGAGCCTGCACTGCCATTCAATATGATCATGGCTGATCATCCAACTCAGTATCCCGTACCTGCCTTCTCCCCATACCCTCTGATCCCCTTAGCCACAAGGGCCACATCTAACTCCCTCTTAAATATAGCCAATGAACTGGCCTCCACTACCCTCTGTGGCAGAGAGTTCCAGAGACCCCGCACTCTCTGTGTGAAATAAAGTCCTTCTCATCTCGGTCCTAAAGGATTTCCCCCTTATCCTTAAGCTGTGACCTCTTGTCCTGGACCTCCCCAACATCGGGAACAATCTTCCTGCATCTAGCCTGTCCAACCCCTTAAGAATTTTGTAAGTTTCTATAAGATCTCCTCTCAATCTCCTAAATTCTAGAGAGTATAAACTGAGTCTATCCAGTCTTTCTTCATAAGACAGTCCTGACATCGCAGGAATCAGTCTGGTGAACCTTCTCTGCACTCCCTCTATGGCAATAATGCCCTTCCTCAGATTTGGAGACCAGAACTGTACGCAATACTCCAGGTGTGGTCTCACCAAGACCCTATACAACTGAAGTAGAACCTCCCTGCTCCTATACTCAAATCCTTTTGCTATGAAAGCTAACATACCATTCGCTTTCTTCACTGCCTGCTGCACTTCACGTTTATCCACATTATACTGCATCTGCCAAACATTTGCCCACTCACCCAGCCTATCCAAGTCACCTTGCAGTCTCCTAGCATCCTCCTCACAGCTAACACTGCCCCCCAGCTTAGTGTCATCCGCGAACTTGGAGATATTGCCTTCAATTCCCTCATCCAGATCATTAATGTACTGGGGTCCCACTAGTCACTGCCTGCCATTGTGAAAAGGACCCGTTTACTCCTACCCTTTGCTTCCTGTTTGCCAGCCAGTTCTCTATCCACATCAATACTGAACCCCAATGCCGTATGCTTTAAGTTTGTATACTAATCTCTTACATGGGACCTTGTCGAAAGCCTTCTGGAAGTCCAGATACAACACATCCAATGGTTCTCCCCTATACACGCTACTAGTTACATCCTCGAAAAATTCCACAAGATTCGTCAGACATGATTTACCTTTCGTAAATCCATGCTGACTTTGTCCAATGATTTCACCACTTTCCAAATGTGCTGCTATACCATCTTTAATAACTGACTCTAGCAGTTTCCCCACTACCGATGTTAGACTAACTGGTCTGTAATTCCCCGTTTTCTCTCTCCCTTCTTAAAAAGAGGGGTTACGTTTGCTACCCGCCAATCCTCAGGAACTACTCCAGAATCTAAAGAATTCCTCTGGTGACGTTCCTTCGCCTGGCTTACCTGCTTCTTCTTGCACCATGAATTAAACAGGTCTTTGGTAGCCTGCCAAATCTGTTAGCTGGCCTAGCAGGAAGGTTTTCAATCTGCTTCTGTCTTCTAGCTGATAAACATTCAATAGTGGTTCAATAGTTGAACATAAATTCATAACAATCGTTAATTCTGGTGTAGTGTTCCATAAACACCTGAAAGAATCCAAATCAAAACTGGACTTTCAGAAAACATCCAATTATTTTCATGGCTTTCCTTTTGCTCGCTTATCTTCACATTAAGGTAAACAAGCATCTGTGGCTGTTTCTGCAGGCTATATCAGAACTTAAACATCTAGTATATCTCACAGACTTTACGTTTACCCTTTTTTAATCACTTTAAAATGCGACAAATCAGTCAAACTTTTCACAGCATCATGTTAAGAAGTTGTTCAATTTAAAGCGTTCCAGCTTTCAAATTTACAGCGTAGTACAATAGTTGTTCATTTATTCATGATTGCTCAATCAGTGAAGTTTTCAATCAGATAAGTCGAGTGGCTGTGTCGATTAACTTACCAGCGGGTAGGCTCTAAATTGGGTCAAGCTACAGTCTCTGGCAGAGATTTAGTTTCTTCAGTTCCTCTTCTACGGAACCGATCTTCAGTTCCTCTTCTACGGAACCAGTTCTTCAAGCAGTAATCT
The DNA here is from genome assembly GCA_035221665.1 of Okamejei kenojei. Lineage (NCBI taxonomy): Eukaryota > Metazoa > Chordata > Chondrichthyes > Rajiformes > Rajidae > Okamejei > Okamejei kenojei. Next base: position 48,269,079 of record CM069139.1, read on the forward strand.
CTCACAGAGATCCAGCCCAAGCTTCTGTCCCTCTTCTATGGGAGCAATCTTTTACCTCCCTGTACTAAGGTAGTTTTTGACTAAATATAGGTCACGCTTATGTGATTTGATGTTTGTGTTACGTTCTGGATTAATATACTGTAATGAGTGTTAAAGTGAAAGTTTTTACAACGTCTCAAGGATTTAGTCCTCGATAGTCACTTTGATGACCATGGATCATACGCGCCCACGAGCCCTTCACGAGACATTCACTGCCGTCGAAAGATGAATATTCCAGAAACAGTCTCTTGATTAATAGTCTCTTTATTGTATTAGGACAAACACTAAGGTAATTCATAAAAGCTTCTTATATAAGTACATTTCAATCATACTCGTGGTCATGCTCGTGCATGGTCAAAAACTATATTTCTCCCACGATCTTCATAGAACCAAACTAAACTCCTTTGGAGTCTGCACCAGAATCCCAGCTGCAAACCACGCCCCAGACTACATATAAATCCCACCCACATAATAGCAGGCAGATAAAAAATTAAAGGTAACTAGTTATAATGATAACATACTGATTTAAGTTAAATGGCTTTTTAACAACTACAAGCGTTTTAACATGGGATGTGTACTTCAAACAGAAGAAATAACCATATAACATATAACCATATAACAATTACAGCACGGAAACAGGCCCTCTCGGCCCTTCCAGTCCGTGCCGACCATTTGTTTTCCCCTAGTCCCATCTACCTGCACTCAGACCATACCCCTCCATTCCCTTCACATCCATATACCTATCCACTTTAGTCTTAAATGTTAAAATCGATCCTGCCTCCACCACTTCTGCTGGAAACTCATTCCACACAGCCACCACCCTCTGAGTAAGAAGTTCCCCCTCACGTTACCCCGAAACATCTGTCCCTTAATTCTCATGTCATGCCCTCTTGTTTGAATCTTCCCTACCCTCAATGGGAAAAACGTATCCACGTCAACTCTGTCTATCCCTTTCATCATTTTAAAGACCTCAATCAAGTCCCCCCTTAACCTTCTGCGCTCCAAAGAATAAAGACCTAACTTGTTCAACCTTTCTTTGTAACATAGTTGCTGGAACCCTGGCAACATTCTAGTAAATCTTCTCTGTACTCTCTCTATTTTGTTGACATCCTCCCTATAACTAGGCGACCAAAATTGTACACCATACTCCAGAATTGGTCTTACCAATGCCTTGTACAATTTTAACATTACTTCCCTACTCCTATATTCAATGCTCTGATTTATAAAGGCCAGCACACAAAGGCTTTCTTTACCACCCTATCTACATGCGATTCCACCTTCAGGGAACTATGCACAGTTATTCCTAGATCCCTCTGTTCCACAGCATTCCTCAATTCCCTACCATTTACCATGTACTTCCTATTTTGATTTGTCCTGCCAAGATGTAGCACTTCACACTTAACAGCATTAAACTCCATGCTTAATAGATATTCTTGTGATGATTATCTAGGCATTGCAATTGCAAAATGTATAATCCAATATCGATAATTCAGAAAAAATCTTCTTGTGCACAATTATTTGTAGTTATCCCAAATGTTTTAATATAACTGTTTAGAAATCATATCACTAAATGCTGGAAGGAAGTCGGTGTACTGGTGAGATTTTGTGAAACATGATGGTAAAACCATTGATATTCTAATTTGCATTTGCCTAACCATGTTTATGCATAAAGTTAACCTGATTATGCTCAGTCTTTTCAATATTATTAATACTGGAAAAATTGATGTCTTGGAATGAACTGCTGTGTTCATTATCCTCCATCGTCTTATATCAAATTATTCAAATAAAGTTGAATGCTAGAAACCACGTGGCATCCTCTTCAAACACAAATTGGATGATTACTTTGCAGGGCAGGGCATTCAGCGGGAATGTCCTTGAACTTCTGTTAGCTTGCCAATTTCAGTTACCATCCCACTCTGACCTTTCTACCTGTGGCCTGCATTGTTGCAGCGAGGCCCAATGAAAGTTTGAGGGACAACCCCATATTTTATGACTAGATATGATGAAATCTGCAGGATCCAATATTAAGTACTGATTTCTATTTCTGGCAATCCCTGCCTCCAATTATTTTGACTTAGTTTCACTTTTTTTAAATTTTATTTGCATTGTCTTGCCTAACCCACAGCCTTATCATTAGCAACACATTTACACACAGAAGCTTAATCTGATTTTAGCTGCCTCATTAGGTCATTTTTTCAGTCATAGAAACATAGACATAGAAACATAGAAACATAGAAACATAGAAACATAGAAACATAGAAATTAGGTGCAGGAGTAGGCCATTCAGCCCTTCGAGCCTGCACCGCCATTCAATATGATCATGGCTGATCATCCAACTCAGTATCCCGTACCTGCCTTCTCTCCATACCCTCTGATCCCCTTAGCCACAAGGGCCACATCCAACTCACTCTTAAATATAGCCAATGAACTGGCCTCAACTACCCTCTGTGGCAGAGAGTTCCAGAGACTCACCACTCCCCTCCTCCACCTGCTGTTACCTAAACTAACTTGTATTCTCTCCTACTTCTGATGGACCCTAGGCCTGAAACATTAACTGCTTCCCTTTCCACATATGCGGTTTGGTCTGCTGAATGTTTACAGCATTTTACTGTTTTCATTTCAAATCATTTTGCTTTCCATTCACTAAGCTATTTTTCCTATTATAAAGTTCATGTTGTACACTGAATATTGGCCCATGCTGTCACAATTTTACATTGGAAAAGGTGATATATATATATTCATTAAAACAATGTCAATATAAAAATTGGAACCTTTACAACAAAAAGAAGCAGGAGAACCTGTAATACGCTGTTAGGGTTGGTGGTTGAGGCAGATACAATAGTGGCATTTAGGATAATTTTGGATAGGCATATGGATATTGCAGGGAATGGAGGGATATGAATTATGTGCAGTTAGAAAGATAAGAAATGGCCTTGGCATCGTGTTCTGCACAGACATTGTGGGCTGTGGGCTATGTTTAATGTCCTACATTCTTGCACTAATTATGCAACACCACTAGATAATGCCACAATGGGGCTGTTCTTCCTAGTAAACACTAGGTTCTAAATAGAACTTGTGGCTTTTGTCTGTTTGGGTGGAAACAAATCAGTGATTTCTGCACACGTGTTACAAACGTACTGCTGGTTTTCACAGCACTTTGGGTTAACCTCAATGAAGATTGTAGAATTGTAGGGAAGCAAAGGGAAAAGTAGATACATTTTAAATTAGGTTTATTTCAATATTTTTTAATATTCATGTAATTTTGAAAATGTTTGCAGGATCATATTTATGTTTTGCCAGCGATTCCGTAATCAGTTTGTCACCTGCAAATTGAAATATAGATGTCAGTCTATACACTAGAAGTCAGACTCATTGCATCTGATCAACTCGCCTACAGGCAGCACTGACCGAGGATGAAAGCTCTTGACATCCGTTCTACTCATCAATTACTCACATATCCAATGTTTGGCGACTTCCTTAACAACCTCAATCCTTTTCTCATCATAGCAATGAACAAGACGTGCATTCAGAACCAAAATTCAAGAGAAGTGAGACAAGCTGTGAAAGTGTGACTAATATGAGGCGCATTAATAAAAAACTGAGGCAATGAGTCACACGGAAGAGTTCTTTAATTGACATTATACTTAACCTGTGGAAAGTTAAATGGGAATATCTTGCCCATAATAATATTGGGCAACATCTGTGGAGGGAATGGTCATATGATGTTTTGGGTTGGGTCCCATCCTCAGACTGATGTAGGTATGTTACAAAACTTACCTTCAGCGGCGCTGCAGTTCTGCCACTCCCCGTGTGCGCGACTTTGGCGCCTTTCAGAGGGGGGCGGGTTTAAAATGCCGTTTTTCTCCAGAAAATTCAAATCGATCCATCTCAGGGGATTTCGTTGCTAAAGAGAAATCGCTCCGACATTTGTTTTATGAAGGTATTTTTAAACTACGCTAGATCATTTATTAGCAAGAGTAATTTAAAAATCATCTTCTAAAGCTGTGAAAGCCGACAACGGGACGGATTTTACGTAGGGGGTAAAAAAAGGTACACAGTTTATTTTTACATTCAATTAAATTCAATCTTTAATTGTCATTGTGCAGTGTACAATACAGAGACAAGGAAATGCAGTTGGTATCTCTGCAGGGCGAACTTACGAATAAACAAGTAATTGCACAGTAGTATGAGTATATACATCTATACATATACAGTGGTATCCGTGCAATTTGCTGGTGATTGGTTAGTCCGGTGGGGGGGGGGGGGGGGGGGGGGGGGAGGGGTGGGGACAGACAGTCATTGAGGCGCAGCGTTGAGAAGTGTGACAGCCGCAGGGAAGAAGCTATTCTTAAGCCTGCTAGTCCGGCAGCGGAGGGACCTGTAGCGTCTCCCGGATGGGAGGAGGGTAAACAGTCTATGGTTGGGGTGTGAGCTGTCCCTGGCAATGCTGTGTGCCCTGCACAGGCATTGTTTACTATGGACAGACTCAATGGAGGGGAGTGAGGAGCCTGTGATGCGTTGGGTGATCTTCACCACCCTCTGCAGAGCTTTCCGGTCGGTGACAGAGCAGTTACCATACCATACTGTGATGCAGTTGGTAAGGATGCTCTCGATGGTGCAGCGGTAGAAGTTCACCAGAATCTGGGAGACAGGTGGACCTTCTTAAGTCTCCTCAGGAAGAAGAGATGCTGGTGAGCCTTCTTGATCAGCGAGGATGTGTTGTGGGTCCAGGAGAGGTCATCGGAAATGTTGACCCCCAGGAACCTGAAGCTGGAGACACGTTCCACCTCCGTCCCGTTGATATGGATGGGGTTGTGCGTGCAGCCTCTCGATCTCCTGAAGTCAACAATGAGCTCCTTGGTCTTCTTGGAGTTGAGGGCCAGGTTATTGTCGGCACACCATGTTGTTAGGAGCTGAACCTCCTCCCTGTAGGCCGACTCATCGTTGTCACTGATGAGGCCAATCACCATCGTGTCATCTGCATACTTGATGATGGTGTTGGTACCATGTACAGGTGTGCAGTCGTAGGTGAAGAGGGAGTAGAGGAGGGGGCTCAGCACGCAGCCCTGGGGTACGCCAGTGTTCAGGGTGAGGGTAGAAGAGGAGTGGTTATCCAACCTAACAGACTGTGGTCTGTTGGTTAGAAAGTCCAGTAACCAATTGCAGAGGGAGGGGTTGATGCCCAGGTAATCAAGTTTGGCGATCAATTTCGAGGGGATAATGGTGTTGAATGCTGAGCTGTAGTCGATGAACAGCATTCTCACATAAGTGTTTCTGTTGTCGAGGTGGGAGAGGGCGGAGTGGAATGCCGTTGAGATGGCATCCTCCGTGCTCCTGTTCTTGCGGTATGCAAACTGGTAGGGGTCCAGAGTGGGAGGTAGGCAGCATTTGAGGTGTGCCGTGACCAGCCTTTCAAAGCACTTGGCGATGATAGGGGTGAGTGCAACTGGGCGGAAGTTGTTGAGGTTCGCCACAGTGGAGTGTTTTGGCACTGGCACGATGGAGGTAGTTTTAAGGCATGTGGGGACAACTGCCTGGGCAAGTGACAGGTTGAAGATGTCTGTCCAGACGTCTGTCAGCTGTGCAGCACAGGTCCTGAGGACGCGCCCGGGGATGCCGTCAGGGCCGGCAGCCTTACGTACATTGATCCTACTCAGTGCCACGTGCACGTCGTAGGGGTTGAGTGTGAGGGGCTGGTGGTCATCAGGGAGCACAGCCTTGATGGCCAACTCTTGGTTGTCCCTTTCAAAGTGGCCATAAAAGTGATTGAGTTCCTCGAGGAAGGATGCGTCGCTGGAAGTGGGGGTGGAGTTGGTGGCTCTGTAGTCAGTGATGGCCTGGATGCCATGCCATGCGTCGGGGGTCGGAGTTGCTGTCGAAGTGCTCCTCGATCCGCAGCTTGTATCTGTATTTGGCGTTATAACTACAGACTGCTGAACTATAGTCCCGTGGTTTCAGCAGCCGCCTGACCTCGCTGTTCATCCATAGCTTCTGATTCGGGCATGTGGTGATTTGTTTGAGAGTGGTGACACTGTTGATGGAGGAGTTGATGAAGTCCAGAACAGAGGAAGTATAGGCGTCAATGTCAGTGTGGGAGTCAAGGGTGGCCTGAGCTGCAAACGCATCCCAGTCAGTGTTACCAAAACGCTGCTGGAGTGTGGAGTCCGCTTCATCTGACCAAACCCTGACTGTCCTCACTGTGGGTTTAACGCGTCTGATGAGTGGGGAGCACTTAGGGAGCAGGAACAATGATAAGTGATCAGACTGACCAAGGTGGGGGAGGGGGATGGCTTTGTATGCTTCAGCCATGTTGGTGTAGACTTTGTCCAGTGTCTTGTCCTCTCTAGTGGCGAAGGAGACAAGTTTGTGGAATTTGGGGAGAATTTGGGGAGCAATCAGGTTGGAGTGATTGAAGTCACCCGCAACAATGAAGGCTGCATCTGGATTGAGGGTCAGTTGTTTGCTAATGGCAATATGCAGTTCTTTCATTGCAAGCTTGGCATTAGTATCAGGAGGGATATAGGCTGCAGTCACAACAGTGGAGGTAAACTCTCTGGGCAGATAGAACGGTCTGCACTTAACCAAGAGGAACTCAATGTTGGCTGAGCAGTGACTCTCAATGATGGTGGTGTCTGTGCACCATGCTTTGTTTACATACATGCACAGACCCCACCTCTGGTCTTACCGGAGTCAGATGTTCTATCCGCTCGGAGTATGTGTCGTCCCGCTAGCTCAATGGCGCTGGCGGGAACATCAGAGTTCAGCCAGGTTTCGGTGAGGATCAGGATGCTGCAATCCTTGATCCAGGTGTAGGAGGCAATCAGAAGACAGAGGTCATCCATCTTGTTTGCCAGGGAACGGACGTTGGCAAGGAAAAGACTAGGAATGGATGGCCTGAGTGGGGCTCGCTCCAACCTTGCCTTCAACCCACCTCGCGATCCACGGCGATGTTTTCGGGCCCGTCGCCGTCTGTGTGCGCCTCCGGGCGCTCGGGCAGACTTGGTGCGGTCCTCTGGTCTACCGCCTCGCAGCTCCGCAGATTCGCCGTCCTTAAAATGGCCATAACATTTTTAATACTGATGATATGAAAGTGAATTAGGTGTCAAATTAAACTTCTTTTTATTCTTTATCTGATGGGATAAATTGCCAGACTTGATTTTTTAAATCTCAAAATGTTGTAACATTGCTAACTGATGGAATCAGTTGGAAAGCTGGAAAAGAGAGGTTAGGTTGGGCTAAGCCTGGCAATGATACAGGTGAAGAGAAGGGGGGGGGAGGAGAATTGGCAAATCGTCTAGAGGTGAAAAGGAGAAAAAAGGGTTTAAAAAAGGGTTTAAAAAGAGAAGTGAAATTTAAAGCAAGAGGGAGGGATATTGGTGGAAGGAGCTGGAGGTGGGTGGGGGGAGAGGGATATAAAAGGGAAATATGTGACTGATGGGAGATGAGCATTTCAAGGAGGGGAACGAAGCAAGGTGACGAGGGGATGGAGAGAGAAGTGTGTGTGCAGACGGGGCATGTAAAATATAGGGGGAGGGGTATTCCTTGCAATTGGAGAATTCAATGTTCAAACCGTTGGGTTATAGACTACCCAAACAGAATGGGAAGGAAGTTCAAATGGTTAGCAACCAGGAGCTCCAGCAGGCTTTGGCAGACCAAGCATGTGTTTAATTAGTGAAATGGTCATCTGGTCTACATTTGATCTCACTCCCATTCCCATATTTTCTGGTCTTGGTCTCCTCCATTGGCAGAGTGAGGCCACAGGCAAACTGAAGGAATAACACCTCATATTCTGCTTGGGTAGCCCACAGCCCAAGTCAAGTCAAGTCGTCAACTTTATTTGTCACATACACATACAAGATGTTCAGTGAAATGAAAGTGGCAATGCCTGCAGATTGTGCAAAAACAACAGAACAGACAATAGACAATAGGTGCAGGAGTAGGCCATTCGGCCCTTCGAGCAGCATATGACAGTCATGCCATCCTGGGAATTAACCTTGTAAACCTACGCTGCACTCCCTCAATAGCAAGAATGTTCCTCCTCAAATTAGGGGACCACAACTGCACACAATACTCCAGGTATGGTCTCACTAGGGCTCTGTACAACTGCAGAAGGACCTCTTTGCTCCTATATTTGATTCCTCTTGTTATAAAGGCCAACATGCCATTCGCTTTCTTCACTGCCTGCTGTACCTGCATGCTTACTTTCATAGACTGATGAACAAGGACCCCCAGATCCCGTTGTACTTCCCCTTTTCCCAACTTGACGTAATTTAGATGGTAATCTGCCTTCTTGTTTTTGCTACCAAAGTGGATAACCTCACATTTATCCGTATTAAACTTCATCTGCCATGCATCTGCCCACTCCCCCAACCTGTCCAAGTCACCCTGCATTCTCAGAGCATCCTCCTCACAGTTCACACCGCCACCCAGCTTTGTGTCATCTGCAAATTTGCTAATGTTACTTTGAATCCCTTCATCCAAATCATTGATGTATATTGTAATTAGCTGCGGTCCCAGCACCGAGCCTTGCGGTACCCCACTAGTCACTGCCTGCCATTCTGAAAGGGACCCGTTAATCCCTACTCTTTGTTTCCTGTCTGCCAGCCACTTCTCTATCCATGTCAGCATTCTACCGCCAATACCATGTGCCCTAATTAAGCCCACTAATCTGCTATGTGGGACCTTATCAAATGCTTTCTGAAAGTCCAGGTACACTACATCCACTGGCTCTCCCTTGTCCATTTTCCTAGTTACATCTTCAAAAAATTCCAGAAGATTAGTCAAGCATCATTTGCCCTTCGTAAATCCATGCTGACTCGCACCGATCCTGTTACTGCTATCAACAATCTTCCCCACCACCAATGTCACGCTAACTGGTCTATAATTCCCTGTTTTCTCTCTCCCGCCTTTCTTAAAAAGTGGGATAACATTAGCTACCCTCCAATCCACAGGAACTGATCCTGAGTCTATAGAACATTGGAAAATTATCACCAATGCATCCACGATTTCTAGATCCACTTCCTTATGTACCCTGGGATGCAGACCATCAGGCCCTGGGGATTTATCAGCCTTCAGTCCCATCAGTCTATCCAACACCATTTCCTGCCTAATGTGGATTTCCTTTAGTTTCTCTGTCACGCCAGATCCTCTGGCCACTACTATATCAGGAAGATTGTTTATGTCCTCCTTAGTGAAGACAGATCCAAAGTACTTGTTCAACTCATCTGCCATTTCCTTGTTCCCCATAATAAATTCACCTTTTTTGTTCTTCAAGGGTCCAACTTTGGTCTTAACTATTTTTTTCCTCTCCACATACCTAAATAAGCTTTTACTATCCTCCTTTATATTCTTGGTTGGTTTACCTTCGTACCTCATCTTTTCTTCCCGTATTGTCTTTTTGGTTATCTTCTGTTGTTCTTTAAACATTACCTAATTCTCTTGCTTCCCGCTCATCTTTGCTACGTTGTACTTCTTCGCTTTACCTGGAGCTGAACCTGGCCACACAGTCATAGGTCAGGAGTACAGTAGGGGGCTGAGGACGCAACCCTGGGGGGATCCCATGTTCAGGGTGAGGGGGGTGGATGTATGTTTCCCCATCTTGATCACCTGGGGCCTGGCGGTGAGAAAGTCCAGGACCCAGGCACACAGGGGAGTGTTCAGCTCCAGTTACAGCAGCTTCTCAGCAAGTCTGGTGGGGTCTCTGGTATTGAAAGCTGAACTGAAGTCAATGGACAGCATCCTCACAAAGCCCCCCTTCTGGCTATTAAGGAGAGAGAGAATGGTGTGCAGAATGGTATGACCATTGAATTCTTCATACCATTCAATGAAGACTTCTCCTGTCCTCTCCCTTCCCCTGTCCTCTCCCTTCCCCTGTCCTCCCTCACTCAGCGCACACATTTTTCTCCCATCACCCTCGTCACCTTTCTCCTTTCCCTTCCTCCATTCACACCTCCCATGCCCAAGTACCAGGTTTCCCTTTTATCGCCCCTTTACCCTGTCCATACCAACCATAATCCTCCCTCTGGCTTTACATTTCAGTCCTCTTCTCTCCTTATCTGACGTCCATTTCTCTGCTTTTCACCTCTAGACTTTGTCAGTTACTCCACCCATCTGCCAATCAAACCCCCTCACCTGTATCCACCTATCAGTTGACAGGCTTTGTCCCACTCCCACTTCAGTTTTCCCTCTTTCTACCCCCATTCCTTCAGTCCAAAGAAGGGTCCTGATCTGAAATGTCGTCTGTACTTTCCCTTCACAGATGCTGCCTGACCCGTTGAGTTCCTCCAGCACTTTGTATTTTGCTCAAGATTTCAGCATCTGCAGTGTCTTATGTCTATCATCAAAATATTGAGGCTTCCACTTTCTCAATTAAGTAAGATATTAATCAGACTGGAGCTGCCTAAACTGCCAAGTTCCACTTCCACAATGAGAACAGAAAATATTGGAAACTCAATTTTTAATCTCATTTGTTTAATTTGATATATCAATAGACTTTATTTCATGGAATGCAGGAGATTGACGATGATCATATAGAGGTGTATAGAATCATGAGGTGAATAGATGGTGAATAGGGCTGCATAGACAAACGTTTTCCCAGGGTAGGGGAATCAAAAACAAGGTTTAAGATGAAAGGAGATAGATAGGAATATATAGGCAACTTTCTCACACAGAGGGTGGTGGGTATATGAAATGATTTATCAGAGGAATTAGTTGAGGAAAATATAATTTCAAAATTTAAAAGATATTTGGATAGGAGGGTTTTGAGGGTTATGAGAGAGTACAAATGGGACTAGCTTTGATTGGGCAACCTGGCTGGCATGGACAAATTGGACCAAAGGGCCTGTTTGCGTGCTGTATTGTTCCACGATTCTACAAGTAAAAGTGTCCAGTTGAAGACATCTAGTGGTATATGAGGAATATTACATGAACCACAACCAAAACTAGCTGTTACAACGTCAAAAGCGTAATCTGCTCTGAGGTTAATTAATTAGCATTTTTTAATTTTCCTTTTTTTCAGTAACTGTCCTATGATTTGCAACAACAGCATATTTCCAGTTGGCACTTGAGGGCACGTCTCCATTCTAGACCCATTCTGAAGCAGTGGCCTGAAATTAGTCTGTGAAATGTTTACCTCCAAAATGTTCATGAATATGACATTAAGCAATTTAGTGCGCATTTCTGGGAGAGTTACCACCAGTCGTTGGTGTCAGATGGTGTTTTTTTGGAAGACTTTCCTGTACCCAATTGCTGCTTTTCTGGTGCCCAGCTCACCTAAGTAAAATCTACTGCAGTACCATGTTCTTAATTCTTCTCCAGCAAGATTTTCAACCACACATGTTGAAATAATGACAGCTGCTGTGTGCTCACAGAAGAATTTGTTTTACCAAATGCTGAGGGCTCCACAGCACGGCTGTTTAAAATGTTAGATATGTATTTCCTGCAGCATAGGCATAGTGTTGCCCTATAGGTACTACCAAATTAATCTCAGTAAACTGATTAAACTAGGAGGGTACACAAAAGGCTGGAGAAACTCAGCGGGTGCAGCAGCATCTAAGGAGCGAAGGAGATAGGCAACGTTTCGGGTCGAGACCCTTCTTCAGACAAACTAGGATCTCACTTACCACACCGCCACATGGTTACAGTGGATGGAGCCTCAAAAATTGTTGGCCAGAAAATAATCTTGCATTTAATGAAGTGGTTCAATGTTCATCTACTGATAAATTAATACAAAATAGGACAAAGACATCTGGCAGAAAGATGACACCCAACACTTTATCCACCCATACTTAAAAAAGGCCACACACCTATCAATGGTTCTTGCAGCAGCAATGTCAATAAAAGTTATTTTTCAACAAGATATCCTCACATACATCTGTAGCTTCAGAAAAAAATGTGCAAGTTCACACAGCTCTCAAAGTCAAAATCCTCATTCTCAGAAACTTTGCCTTAGTTCCCTTCCTGGCTGTCTCTGCTGAGATATGAAATTTTCAAACATTATGGAATGGCATCTTTGATTTTCAGTTAACACATCTTTTGCATTCTGACCTGGTAAGGGCATTTGGTTTCTTTGTAGATTTTCCTGCAAGTGTACAGATACTGTGGGAAGACTCTTGTGCCCTTGTAGGCTCCCTCCTGGCAACTATTCTGCAGCCTCTGTCAATTAGTCCGTCCCTTCCTTCCCTAGAAGCGAGCGCGTAAGATCATCTCTGATAGCCAGACATAAAACACCTTTTTTCCACAAGTAGTAGCTCTACTAAATAACCAAAAATCTGCAGCCTCCTTTTGCTCTGGTATTTTATGTAATTCACATGTTTAATCGATAATGTTTTATTATTAATGTTTAATATTTTATGTGTCATTCCCCACTGTCACTGTATGTCATGTTGTCACTTGCGGGCAGAGCACCAAGGCAAATTCCTTGTATGTGAATACTCGACCCATAAACTTATTTATTCAAACTTATTCATTCATCTATCAACATTCCCAGTGGCTTGAAGAGTGCTACTTGGAATGGGATTTGACCCTTTCAGAGTTGGTTCCTGAGTTCATAAGTATAACCCACAGTTCTTGGAAAAAAAGCATGGTGTTATATAATAGAGCTTAATGATATGAATATTAACTACTTTTATGACATTTTTAGTTTTTCCAAAACAATATTAGGGGCATTATTAATACTATTTTAATGCAAGGAAATTAGCATAAATGTATTGGCCCGTTTCCACTGTTTCTGTAATTGTTCCTTTATAACATTTCAGTCCAGTGCTTACATTTATATGTAAGCCCACGCACTATATATAAATGAAAGCATGTTTACTATCTCAGAACCAATTACTTGGAATTGACTGCAGTGAACTTCTTGCAACACAGATGATTATGCAGTTCTGGCATCTCATGTAATCTAAACTGGTGAAACTTAATCAACATAGTCAGTCTATCGGATTCAACAACAGTTCAGTCTTTCATTTTTATGGTTCAAAGTCATTCCAGACTGATATTGCTGAGGCAGGAGTAAACCATTCCTCAAAAGAGCACATCAAGTCAAATGCTCAGATGTGCAACTCTCTGTATAGACATTTCAGGAACAGGGCTACTTCAAGATTATCGATTATATCTTGGTGAACCTCCATTGCTTTTTCTCTGATCATAAATCTATCTTTCTTTGGGTAGGGAGACCAGAAATGTACAGATATTCCAGGTGTAGTCTCATTGGGACCCTGTATAATTTCAGTAAAAAACTTTCATTTGATCTCAAGATGGTGGCAGTGGAAGGCAAAAGGGAAAGTTGGTGGCTGTGAAAGGTCTGTGCTCTCATCTCCCATGCCTTTGGAAAGAGCCCTTAAGTCATGTGGTGAGTTCGGGAAGCAGGACACGGCAATCTCGGCGTCGCATGGAAGAGGAGGGTCATCTGCAGGAGGCAATGGAGCAGTTGCTGTGTTCACAGGTTATGATGTTAGTGGAGACAGCTGCTGGTGCATTTTAAGTGCAGCCTGCAGCAGCAGAGTAGTGTGGCAGTGAAAGGAACAGACTGCATAACATTGGGCCAGGCCAACCCCTACATCATCAATCCAGTGCTGCCAGGACACCAAGCCTTAAAGTGGGAAAATAAGAAATTGTATATCTCCTTGGTATAAGATTGGTCTTCACAGAGACTTGAGACCTGAACGTTGCAAGATAAGATGATAAGATAAGATGCATTTATTTATCACATGTGCCAATTGGCACAGCAAAATTAAATCACCATACAGCCATACATTAAAAATAAAGAACACAACATGATAGGATTCAACATAAAACAACCCCCACAGCAGGATCAAAATTTCCTACTGTGAGGGAAGGCACTAAAGTCAGTCTCTTCCCCTGATGTTCCCCAATGTTCCCCCGTGGTCGGGGCCTCCCCGAGCCCCCTGCAGTCGCTGCTACGGGCGGCCCGATGTTCAGGCCCGCTCCCCGAGGTGATGTAAGTCCAAAGTCGGGGCTGGAGGACGTCCTCAGCGGCCTGGACCCCTAGTCGGCCCCCTCCTACCGGAGTCCGCGGCTCCCAAAGTCCACTGGCCGTGCCGGGTGGAGATGCAACGCTGGAGGCCCTCGGGAAAGGGCCCCAGGACTCCACGAGGACGGTCAGTGCCGTCCGCGTTGGGAGCTCTCTAAACCAGAGCTCCACGATGTTGGAGCAGAGGACCAACGCTCCAGGTAGGCCAATGACGACCCAGGTAGGCATCGCCAGCTCCGTGGTGACTCCAGCGCTGCGCCGCCGCTGTTGCAGCTCTGATCCGGTTCCCGGTCCCCGGCAGGAAAGGCCGCTCCGATCCAGGAGGTAGGCCGCGAGGTGGGGGGGGGGGGGGGGGGGGCGAGGACACGACTCGGAGAAATAGTCGCGTCCCCGCCAGGAAGCGACTGGGAGTTAGTTTCCCCCTTACCCTGCCCCCTCCCCCACATAGAAAAGTCAAAGATTCCCCCAAACACAAACTTTAAACTGACTAAAAATTAAAAAAAGATGGAAAGACAAACAGGCTGCTGGCAGTCCAGCGCCCCCTAGATGGCACCAGAACATTGAAATTCTTTGCATGCTGTTCCAAAAAAGGAAAATCTTCCAATCATTTCTCTCTTTTACTTTTGCGTGATTGTACTCATGCATAATATGATTTGACTAGATAACATGCAGAGTAAGCTTTTCACTATGTCTTGGTACTCTTGACAATAATAAACAAAACAAGTAAGCCCAATACACCAATTAACCAATTGCTTGCTGTAATTGAACACTATTTCTTAATGTTTCGTATAAAGGATAATCAAAATGACACTAAAATATCATAGATAGTGAAGATGGTTATCAAGCATTCTAGTTGGATCTCGATCTACAAGTAGGCTAAGAAATAGCTTACGGAATTTAATTCAGATATGTGAGGTTGCATTTTGTGAAGTCAAACCAGGGCAGGACTTTCACAGTGGTGGCACAGCAGTAGAGTTGCTGCCTTACAGTGCTAGAGACCCAGATTTGATCCTGGCTACAGGTGCTGTCTGTATGGAATTTGTATGTCCTCCCTGTGACTGCATGGGTTTTTCTTTGGGTGCTCTGGTTTCCTCCCACACTCCAAATAAGAACAGATTTATAGATTAATTTATTTCTGTAAATTGTCCCTAGTGTGCAGGAAAATGTTGGTGTATGGGGTGATCACTGGTTGGCTTGGATTCGGTGGGCTGAACGGCCTGTTTCCACACTGTATCTCTAAAGTCTAAATTTAAACCAGAGGACATAGTTTGGCGAGTCGAGACGTTAGGTTGTGCAAAATTCTTTATTTTGGAACGGAAATAAAGAAGGCACCCGAGTCGAAAAAGACAGCCAAATTTAAAGGATGTGCATTCTACTCGCATGGCGCTAGAATGAACGGTTACAAAAAAAACCCACGAATAAACTCCAGCGCTCATCTGACCGTGCCAGCCAATTGCGAGGGTTCGATCTTAACAGGACCACCACAAGGTGTCGCTACAGGACCCCCCCCCAGAACCCGAGGTATGGACCCGAGCGGGAAGCCGGACACAGCGACCAAAACGCGTGGTAACAACAGACGGGACGGGCGTTACAGGGGCGAACAGGCACAACAGGAGGAACAAAACCAGGAGACCATAACAGTGTGGGAGTAACAGAAGTAACTGGTGCGGGGGAAACAGGCACAACAGGAGCCACCGAATCGGCCAATGGACGGCCCCTACGTCGAGGCTGCGCCACCACCAGCGGGCTGTCGATGTCCAGGTGGGCCGGTTTGAGCTGGGTGACGGAGATGATCTCCTCCCGGTCCCCAACGTCCAAGACGAAGGTCGCGATGCCAGGGCGCAACACCTGGAACGGACCTTCGTAGATATGCTGCTGTGGGGATCAGTGCGAACCCCTGCGGACAAAAACAAATAAGCAGTTCTTAAGGACCGGCGGCATGTGGACCGGCGCTGGCCCATGCCGCGAGATAGGCAACAGGAGCCAGGCCAGCGAAGCCCACAATGAGGATGTGAACCGTGGCCCCCGGTTGGTAGAAATGTCTGCCGGAATCCCAAACCTAGTAATCTAATTGGCTGCAAGGGCTCGGGAACAAGACACGGCAGAGGTGTCTGAGAGCGGAATAGCCTCAGACCACCTCGTGAACCGATCCACCACCATGAGGACATGCGTGGCACCGCGGGACGGCGGCAACGGGCCCACCAAATCCACATGGATGTGTTAGAAACGGCCCGAGGGAACTGCAAAGTCTTGCACCGGGGGACAAATTCCCGCTGCACCCTGGATGTCTGGCAGGGGATGCAGGCTCTAGCCCAGGCCGTGACCAGTTTGCAGAGGCCTTGCCGGACAAATTTGTCCACCACCAGCACAGAAGTCGCCCGGATTGAAGGGTGGGCCAGGTCGTGGATGGTGTCGAAAATCCGACAGCGCCAACCCATGGGGACGGTGGGACGAGGTCGCCCAGTGGAAATGTCGCACAGCACCAACGCTCCCGAGGGCCTGAACGGAACATCGGCCAACCGTAACCAAGAAGCAGCTGTCCCGTAGTCCGCCTTCCCATCGTCCGCGCACCGTGCTGCAGCCAACTCCCCGTAATCCACACCGTGGTCCAAGGCCGCCACAGCTGGGAGCGCCGGGCGGGACAGGGCGTCGGCGACCGTGTTGCACTTCCCGGCCATGTTCTGAACGTCCGTCGTAAATTCCGACACGAATGCCAGGTGTCGCTGCTGCTGAGCGGACCATGGGTCGGACACCTTGGCCAAGTCGAACGTCAAGGGCTTGTGGTCAGTAAAGGCCGTGAACAGCCTGCCCTCCAGGAAGTATCTGAAGTGCCGGATGGCCAGGTACAGTGCGAGGAGCTCTCGGTCAAAAGCACTGTAGTTGCGCTCGGGGGGGCCACAGCTGATGGCTGAAAAAGGCTAGCAGCTGCCAGCGGCCGTCAATGAGCTGTTCCAACACCCCACCCACAGCCGTATCGGAGGCATCCACAGTGAGAGCCGTCGAGGCTGTGGCCTGCGGGTGTGCCAACATGGTGGCACCCGCTAGTACCGCTTTTGAACGCGGCCTCTGCCTTGGTGGACCATACGAGCTCCCGTGGCTTGC
The DNA here is from genome assembly GCA_035221665.1 of Okamejei kenojei. Classification (NCBI taxonomy): domain Eukaryota; kingdom Metazoa; phylum Chordata; class Chondrichthyes; order Rajiformes; family Rajidae; genus Okamejei; species Okamejei kenojei. The sequence goes on from CM069139.1 coordinate 48,286,210, forward strand.
CCGCGATGCACTGGAAGAGGGGGCTCATGATTCTGGTGGTAGAAGTGGACCATCCCAACAAACTCCTGTAACCCTTTTCCCGTGAATGGGCGGGGAAACTGCCGGATGGCCTCCACCTTAGAGGGTAATGGGGTGGTGCCCTGTGAGGTGACATTGTGCCCCAAAAACAAAATAGAGCGGAGGCCAAACTGGCATTTGGTGGGATTGACTATAAGACCATGGTCTTGGAGCCGCTGGAACAGAGTCCGCAGGTGCGTGAGGTGCTCCTGTTGGGAGCGGCTTGCAACCAGGATATCATCGAGGTAGATGCAAACGAAGTCCAATCCCCTACCGATCATGTCGATTACTCTCTGGAACGCCTGCGATTTTTAAACCAAAAGGCATATGAAGCCATTCAAAAAGCCCGAATGGGGTGATGGTGGCGGTCTTTGGCACGTTGTCCGGGTGCACAGGGATCTGATTATAACTGCGGACTAGGTCCCCCTTTGAAAAATAGGTAGCACCTGCCAGATGGGTCGAAAAGTCTTGTATATGTGGGACCTGGTAGCAGTCCGCGGTCGTAATGGCGTTCGGGGATTATCAGGCGCCTGTAATCCCCGCATGGTCTCCACCCCCAAGATGTTTTAGGGGTCATGTGAAATGGGGATGCCCACGGGCTGTCCGAGCGCCGCACAATCCCCATGTCCTCGATCATGGAACTCTTCTCTGGCGATGCATAGCTTGTCGGGCGGGAGCCGGCGGCCCGAGTGTGCACCGGTGGTCCAGCGGTGGGGATATGGTGCATCACCTCGTGCTTGGGGGCCGTTGCGCGGAAACAGGGGGCGAGGAGCTCCGGAAACTCCGCGAGGAGGGAGTCATATGGGCCCTCGACCTCAGCCACCGTGTTCAGCTGCGGGCTGGGGTCTGCCGTGGGCCGCGGGGCCGAGACCCGCCGATGGAATCAGGTGCCCGCCCCGCACGTCGAGCAGGAGGGAAAGGACCCGAAGGAAGTTGGCGCCTAGGAGCGGTTGCGCGACGTCTGCAACGGTAAAGGTCCTTTCGTATATGGGCAGGAGTCGAAAGATAGGGAGAGGGTCCGTGTGCCGTAGGTGCGGATAGTACTGCGACTGACAGCCGTCAGCACAGGGCCACACTTACCAGCACGGGTGTCCAGCCCTGTCCGGGGGAGATGCTCACGATGGCCCCGGTGTCGACCAGAAAACATAGTTCAGATTGGTAGTCGCGCACGTAGAGGCGGTTGTTTTGGCCGATCGCAATAGCCCCTACTGACGATCGGCCGAGGCGATTACCGAAAACGTGCAGGGGGGTCGGCATTGGCGGGCCTCAGCACCCCAGCGGAGATGATGAAAACACCACTGGCTCCAGCGTGCGGTTGCGGCTCAGCGACAGCAGCGGTGGGCTGAGCGTCTCCCACTGTCCTGTTGCTTCGCAAGCCACAATTCGTCGGCCCGCTCGGCGAGCTGCATAGGTGAAGTCCAACCCGGCGAGCATCAAGCGGATGTCATCAGGCATTTGTTCGAGAAATGCCTGCTCGAAAAGGAGGCATGGTCGATGGCCGTATATCAAGGCGAGCATCTCGTTCATTAAGGTGGATGGTTTGCGGTCGCCTAGACCGTCCATGTGGAGGAGGCGAACAGCGCGATCTCGGCGGCTGAGCCTGGAGGTATGGAGGAGAAGGGCCTTGAGGCCGTTGTACTTCCCGATTGCCGGTGGGTCCTGTAAGTACGGCAGTAACCGTGAGGCTGTCTGCTGGTTGAGAGCCCCGACCCCGTGGAAATACTTGGTGTCGTCGACCACGCTATTCCTCAGGTGGAACTGTGCCTCTATGTGGGCAAACCACACCTGAGCCTGCTTTGCCCAGAACACGGGCAGCTTCAGGCCCACAGCGTTTTGCTGGGTGTTGGGGATGGCGGCGGCTTACATGTTGAATATCCAAAATTCAGTCGGACTCTCGGGGTCACCAGTTTGGCGAGTCAAGACTTTAGGGTGTGCAAAATTCTTTATTTTGGAACGGAAATAAAGAAGGCACCCGAGTCGAAAAAGGCAGCCAAATTTAAACGATGTGTGTTCTACTCGCGTGGCGCTAGAATGAACGGTTACAGAAAAAACCCAAAATCCCGCGCTCATGTGACTGCGCCAGCCAATCACGACGGTTCGATCTTAACAGGGCCACCACAAGGTGTCGCTACAATAGGTTTAAGGTGGGGGAAGGAAAAATTTAATGGGAACATGGGGCGTCATTACCATTCAGGGAGTGGAGGGTAAACGGAACAAGCTGCCAGAGGAGGTACAATAGAGACACAAGGAAATTCAGATGCTGGTTTACAAAATAAAGACAAAGTGTTGGAGTAATTCAATGGATCAGGCAACATCTCTGGAAAACATTTTTTTCCAAAAATAAACTTTATTCAGAATAATAAAAAATATTTACAAAAGAACAGTGCAAAAACTCTTCTGACACACTCAGTATTTATACATTTGTACATTTATACATGTTATGTTATCTATCCTTATACCAAGCACCCTTGCCACTCATGTGGGCCACTTGGATAATATATCTTCCCTTATTTGAGGGTGTCTCCACCTCACCGTGTCCCCAATGTCTGGCTGCAGAAGTGGTCCTCTCCCACAGAGCCTTAGCGTTGGCTGCACCAGGCTTCAACGCGTCCCGCAGCACATACTCCTGGAGTCCAGAATGAGTCAGTAGGCAATATTTCCTGATGGACATCTCGCTCTGCTGGGACATCATCATGTTTTGGGCAGCCCAAAGAACATCTTTCACTGTTGATGACTTTCCAGCAGCATTTGATGTCTGTCTTCGAATCTGTCCCTGGGATTGAGGGAAAGGAGATATGGGTGCAAATCCAGGGGGGGGGGGGGGAGGGAGATTATGGGTTTGGGGAGAAGGGGCTGTTGATTGTAGCTTACAACCTACAACACCTAAGCTGCGTCTGCCAAGACCTGCTGGACCTCCTGGTTGCTAACTATTTTAACTCCTCTTTTAACTCCATTCTGTCCCGGGCCTCCTCCATTGCCAGAGTGAGGGCAGACGCAAACTAGAGGTACAAGCCTTCATATTCCACCTGGGTTACTTACAACCCAACAATATGAACATATAATTCTCCAACTTTAGATAACTGCATAACCCATCCCCTCTCCCTTCTTCCCCCACCACCCCCAATTCTTACTCCATCCCTTCTTCTTTTCCCACCCTCCCTTGTGCACCACCTGGACTTGCACCTATTCCCCCTCCCTGTCTCATTTCACAATGCTTCCTCTAGGTTCACAATTTCCCACCAACCCTTTTGGCTTTTCATCTCTGTCCAATCACCCGGCTATCAAAAAAACTCCTTACCTGTATCAACCTGTTACCTGCCAGGCTCTGTTCTGACCCTTCTCTCTTCCAGTTCTCCCCCCCCCCCCACCCCATCAGTCTGAATGGTTCTGACTCCAAACATCACCTATCCATGTTCTCCAAAGATGCTGCCTGATGAGCTGAGTTATTCCAACACATTGATCAGGATCGGTAAAGTCAGTATGGATTTGTGAAGGGGAAATCATGCTTGACTAATCTTCTGGAATTTTTTGAGGATGTCACAAGTAGAATGGATAAGGGAGAGCCAGTGGATGTGGTGGATCTGGACTTTTAAAAACCCTTCGACAAGGTCCCACACAAGAGATTAGCTTGCAATATTAGAGCACAGTATTGGGGTATTTGGTATGGATGGAGAACTGGTTGGCAGACAGGAAGCAAAGAGTAGGAATTAACAAGTCCTTTTCAGACCCCCAGAACTAACAAGTCCTTCAGGACCCCAGTTATTTACAAAATATATTAACAATTTAGACGAGGGAATTAAATGTGACATCTCCATGTTTGTGGATGACACAAAACTGGATGGCAGTGTGAGCTGCGATGAGGATGCTATGATGCCGCAGGGTGACTTGGATAGGTAGGGTGAGTGGGCAGATGCATGGTAGTTGCAGTATAATGTGGATACATGTGAGGTTATCCACTTTGGTGGCAAGAACAGGAAGACAGATTATTATCTGAATGGTGTCAGATTATGAAAAGGGGAGGTACAATGTCACCTGGGTGTGCTTGTACATCAGTCACTGAAAGTAAGCATGCAGGTACAGCAGGCGGTGAAGAAAGCTAATGGCATGTTGGCCTTCATTGCGAGAGGATTTGAATTTAGGAGTAAGGGAGTCCTACTGCAGTTATAAAGGACCCTGGTGACTGCACCTGGAGTATTGTGTACAATTTTGGCCTCCTAATTTGATGAAAGACATTATTGCTATTGAGGGTGCAGCGTAGGTTCACCAGGTTTATCCCAGGAAGGCGGGACTGACATCTGATCTAAGAATGGATCGACTGGGCTTGTATTCACTGGAATTTAGGATGAGAGGAGACCTTATTGAAACATATAACATTCTTAAAGAAGGAATGGGTGACGTTTTGGGTCAAGACCCTTCTTCAGACGTCTCGACCCAAAACGTACCCATTCCTTCTCTCCAGAGATGCTGTCTGTCCTATTGAGTTACTCCAGCTTTTTGTGTCTATCTTCAGTTTAAATCAGCACCTGCAGTTCTTTTTTACACATTCACTTTTTAAAGGATTGGACAGGCTAGACGCAGGAAAAATGTTCCCGATGTTGGGGGTGTCCAGAACCAGGGGTCACAGTTTAAGAATAAGGGGTAGGCCATCTAGGACTGAGATGAGGAAAAACTTCTCAGAGAATTGTGAATCTGTGGAATTCTCTGCCACAGAGGCAGTGGAGGCCAATTCACTGGATGTTTTCAGGAGAGAGTTAGATTTAGCTCTTAGAGCTAAAGGAATTAAGGGATATGGGGAAAGAGTCTTCTTCAGTCTGAAGAAGGGTCTCGACCCAAAACATCACCCATTCCTTCTCTCCAGAGAACAAGACCTGTCAAAGTGTTAAACATTTTTAGAGATGGTGGCCTGGTGCTTGTCAGTGAGGTCATGATCCAGGGGTAAGTAGGAGGAGGTGTTCGAGAGGGAGTCTGCATCTTCTTGGAGAGTCTGCATCCTCTTGGCATAAACATCGAATTATCTCAATTCTGCTAATCCTTGCTGTCTCCCCTTCCTACCTCTCCCTCTGCCCTCAGGCTCCTCCTTTTTCCTTTCTTTCCCCCCCTCGCCTCCCCCCACCCCCCATCAGTCTGAAGAAGGGTTTCGGCCCAAAACGTTGCCTATCTCCTTCGCTCCATACATGCTGCTGCACCCGCTGAGTTTCTCCAGCATTTTGTGTACCCAAGACCTGTCAAAGGGAGGATGAGCTCCTAGCGAGCTAACGGCCATCCACACTTCAGTAGAAGTTGCGATCACTGACGTCCAGTGCATTGTAAGGCAGCGTTCTCATTGATGTTTTCAACGATGATGATGATAATCTATGTTTTGTAAACCAGTTTCTGCAGTTCCTTGTTTCTACATTTCAATTGAAAAAATGAATGCCTTTACCCACCCGTCTCTTTGTCCCGCCTCCAGCTCTCTCCACACAATTTGTTAAAATTCCCGACCCTTAACTAGGTATGTTACAATACTTAACTTTAGCGGCGCTGCATTTCTGCCACTCCCGTGTGCGCGATTTTGGCGCCTTTCCAGAGGGGGCAGGTTTAAAGTGCCGTTTTTCTCCAGACAGGGCAAATCGATCCATCTCGGGGGATTTTGTTATTGAAGAGAAATCGCTCCGACATTTGTTTTATGAAGGTATTTTTAAACTACATTAGATCATTTATTAGCTAGAGTAATTTAAAAATCATCTTCTAAAGCCGTGAGCATCGACAACGGGACAGATTTTACGTAGGGCAGAAAAGATGGTACACAGTTTATTTTTACATTAAAAAGTGCTTCTTAGGAAGCCTTTAATCAAATTTTCATGTTGCGAAATGGGGACAAAAAATATATACGAACACGTAGTATTTTTCCTGCCGACTGTGGCTTAAGTTCACCGCAAACCACAACGTTCCAATCCACCGCGTTCCACTAAAACCCACTCGCAAGCTGATTTAAATGGCCATTAATTTACAGGAATTAAACACTAAATTCCTTCCATTTGGCCTATAAGTTCATGAAAATTAGATTTAAAAATCATGTTATATTGTGAATTATTGTGTGAATGTTAATTGGACACATAGGCAATTTAAAAATGTTTATCTTTTCTTAAGAAATGGATAGATGTTTAGATCTAGTAATTGAATTTTGTAATTAGCTACAATTAGGTAACTAACTAATTATATGCTTTAATTTCAGGTCATCCAAGTAAGATTGTTTCATATTTGTTTCATAATGCTTCAATCTACAATAACTGAAAATGTCATTGAGTTCTCTTAATTTTTAAGAAAGTTATGGTCTTTTGACTGTCCTAGATCACAGCTTTTGAGTTAAGTCAATGGAAAGTCAATGGGGAACAAGATGCTAATTTCCGAGTATGAAAATGGCCATAACATTTTTAATACTGAAGATATGAAAGTGAATTAGGTGTCAAATTAAACTTCTTTTTATGCTTTATCTGATGGGATAAATTGCAGACTTGATTTTTTAATCTCAACATTTTTGCTACCTTAAATTGTATTTTTTTGACACCAAAGGCGGTTAAGGTAGGTAGTATACATAACATTTAGAAGACACTTGGTCAAGTAGGGGACAGATTTAGAGGGGTATGTCGTGTCAACGTGTTTAGCGGGACATCGCGTTCGGCAGGGGCGAGTTGGGCCAAAGGACAGTGTGACTCAGGGCCCTCCCTGTGTGTTAGAGGCAGTATGTGAACCAGGGTGTGTGATTGGGGAGGGGGGGGGGGGGGGCAGACATGACCTGGTGAGTCAAAATGCCGAATCACGGGCTTTTCAAAGATCTATCTACCAGTCCTTAGAATATCACACACCTTTAACATTTTAAATGTTCCCTCACCCGTTTAGTTTCAAGTTGGAGCGATTGAAGATAGTCACAAAAAGCTGGAGTAACTCAGCGGGACAGGCAGGCAGCATCCCTGGAGAGAAGGAAACAACGAAGCGAAACGTCACCCATTCCCCTTCTGTCCAGAGATGCTGCCTCAGCCGCTTAGCTGCGAAACTGCTGCACGTTGCGCCCACCCATGGTGCGGGAGCGCCCCTGGTGCCTGCGCACCGCTATTGCCGGGGGGGGGGGGGGCTCGTGCACTGCGGGTGCCGTGTACACAAGGCTCGCGCACCCTATGACGCGCCCAGGAGCCACTTCCTCCTCCCCCTTTGTTGCGTCACGGGCTTCCCTGCGCGTCACGTGACTCCGGCTCGCCTGCGCAGCCATGATGGTGGGTGTCACGGATTTTGTCCCATTTACGGTTTCCCGCACTTGGTTTTCACTTTTGTTCTGAGCCGCCGCCGCCGCCGCCACCATCTCGGCTGCAGACGTCGGTGTTAATTTGTGCAATGACATTTTGTATTTCATTCATTTAGCAGGAAGATTTGGACGATGGCCCCGATTTTCTTTCAGACGAAGACAGAGGAGTAAGTTTATGCCGTTCTCGGTCCTGGCTCCCCGGACCTGGGCCCTCGATCGGGCCTTGGGGGAATAAATCACCTTCACCCCGTCGTAGCTGCCACCTCGATAGGTGAACATGCCCCCCTGCCAATTGCGCCTGTGCACGAATTATTTCCTATTTAAACAAGATTACATGTTATGCATGTTTCTGTTTATTTTGTTTTGCTATTGATTGGCGCCTCATGATGCATTTCATGTTATTTGTTAGAATTGAAGTATAGCTATCAAATCTTGAAGACATTTGTTTATGATAAATTATTGTTGAAAGAAATTAATGTCAGTTCTGTAAACTACTTGAATGAAGAATCGAGAAAGTTATAATGTAAGCTGCACTATTTTCCTTATCTTTAGAGCATGTTTTATTTTGGAAGGAGAAAACAGTTAAACATAGAAACAGAAAAATAGGTGCAGGAGCAGGCCATTTGGCCCTCCGGGCCAGCACCGCCATTCAATATGATCATGGCTGATCATCTAAAATCAGTACCCCTGCTTCCTGCTTTTTCCCCATATCCCTTGATTCCTTTAGTCCCAAGAGCTAAATCTAACTCTCTCTTGAAAACATCCAATGAATTGGCCTCCACTGCCTTCTGTGACAGAGAATTCCACAGATTCACAACTCTCTGGGTGAAAAGTATTTCCTCATTACAGTTCTAAATGACCTACCCCCTATTCTTAAACTGTGAACCCTGGTTATGGACTCTCCCAACATTGGGAACATTTTTCCTGCATCTAGCCTGTCCAATCTTTTAAGAATTTTATATGTTTCTATAAGATCCCCTCTCAACTTTCTAAATTCCAGTGAATACAAGCCCAGTCAACGCATTCTTTCATCATATGTCAGCCCCGCCAAGCCGGGAATTAACCTGGTGAACCAACGCTGTTCTGCCTCAATAGCGATAATGTCCTTCCTCAACTTAGGAGATCACAATTGCACACAATGCTCCACGTGCGGTCTCACCAGGGCCCTGTACAACTGCAGTAAGACCTCTTTGCTCCTAAACTCAAATTCTCTCACAATGAAGGCCAACTTGCCATTAGCTTTCTTCACTGCCTGCTGTACCTGCATGCTTACTTTCAGTGACTGATGATGTCAAACACACCCAAGTCTTGTTGCACCTACCCTTTTCCTAATCTCAATCATTCAGATAATAATCTGCCTTTCTGTTCTTGGCACCAAAGTGGATAACCTCACATTTATCCACATTATACTGCATCTGCCCACTCACCCAATCTTTCCAAGTCATCCTGTAGCCTCCTAGCATCCTCCTTGCAGCTCACACTGCCACCCTGCTTTGTGTCATACGCGAATCTGGAGATGTTATTAAATTTAATTCCCTTGTAAAAATCGGGTTGTTCAGGGGCTCAACTCTCATTGTACAGAACTTCAACTAGTTTCAAACTGGCTCAGATGTAACCATCAAAGGATAAACTGAAAAAAATATTTGCACATCCAGTGTCAGCTGTGGCTCAGTTGGTAGGATTTTCACTTCTGCATCAGAAATGTTAGTACTCTAGCTTCCTATTAGAAAGGTGAAAACAAATGGGTGAGTGATGCTTTTTGGATGAGATGTTAAGATGTGTTTATAATCATCCTTTCGAATAAAGTATCATAACTTTATACCAAATTTGTGCTAGGTGGGTTATTACCTGTAACTTATTTACTACTTGAGTAATGCTGAAAACATAATCTAGTTGTTGACATATTGCCTTTTGTGTAAGTTTACAGTATGTAAATTAACTGCTGTGTTTTTCAATTAACAAAATGTTTTCGGATGATCTGGCTTGGCAATATGCTTGGAAGCTTTGACACAATTCTGATTAAAAAGAAAAAAATGACATTGAATTTGCCCAACATGAATAGATGTGCTGTATGCAAAATCAGTTGACATTTAGAAGTTTTGTGTTGAATTGGCCATTTGGTTTTGCTGATGACATTGTTACTATATATCAATACAAAAAACATGCTAGTGTTTCCTAGGTGGTCAAAACATACTGGCAAGAATGTGTCAAGTGACAATAAGGTTTGTGATTGTTTTCTGAATGATTGATGCTGAATGGCTCATGCTGAAATCTAATAGTTCTTCAGTACTTTTTCAGCCTAAAGATTTCTGAAGTCAAAGCCAGAAGTCAAACATGATAAAGGAAATAATGTAAAAACATAACAGCAAATGCTAATTAACATAATCCATTGTTCAGCAGTAAGCAGTGTATATTTGATAGACACAAAATGTTGGAGTATCTCAGCAGGACAGGCAGCATCTCTGGAGAGAAGGAATGGGTGTTTCGGGTTGAAATCCTCCTTCAGACTAGTCAAGGGAAAAGGAAACGAGATATAGCCAGCGACGTAGAGAGATATAGAATAAATGAATGAAAAATATGCTAAAATATATATTTGATGTATGGTTATAGTTTCTAATTAGTGTTGAAGCTGTCTGAAATGTCATGTTTAATGCTTTAGTTAATCTTTGAGTTTGGTCTAATCACTGAAGGTTTAACCAAATTTCATAGACTGATGGTGTTACAAAAAGATGGAATTTTGATTTCTTGTTGAGAATGAATTGAAAGTTAGAAAAGCATGGTTGTTCAGCCTTGAACGAAAATGAATGTCCAGATCTTATTGTATTAAATAAATAGCTTTTGAGTCACATAGTTCTTCACAGCTGGCTTTTTTAAGTATGGCTTCAGTTCTGAGGAAGCAGATCAACCAATTGGTGAAAAAAATAATTTTGAAAGTAAACAAGGAGACAAAACATTTTTATGAATGTTTGGTATATTATGTTGATTACATAAATTGCTAATTAAAGTTGAAGTTTCAGGAGGCATTAATGCAAGGAGTGATTCATGCCTGAAAAATTCTAAAGAAAAGTTAAATCCAAAGGTCTAATAATTCAGATGGTGTGATGGTGGAGCAGTCATTTTCTGTAGAATAATAATCAAAATTGTCCTGTTTCTCTGTAGTTTATTTATTGATGTATCTTGATTTTGTTATTTCCTTATTCTCTAAAATATGAATTGTTCCTTTGTAACTATTTTTGATGAGAACTTGGATTTTGCACATGATGGGATGCTTTCCCAGTGCAATGATGCTGATTATTAACATCAGTTGTTAATAAATACTGATCTGTGTAAATAAGGCGCTCAATAAAAAGATAGCGTATTTTCCGGCAATGAGAACGCTATTTTTACCCCAAAATAAGGCATGAAAATGTACCTGCGTCTTGGAGGCCGAAGGTTAGATTGTTAGCCAAGAAAGATAGACTTGGCTATTTCAGTACAGCAACATCAAGAACAATGTTGCTGAACTGAGGGATAGTTGAGTGGCTAGGTCCAGTGTCACCCTTGCAAACACTTTGCTGATGGAGACATTCTACCAGGACTCGGGTCCAGTCCCCAGGGTGGGAAGACGGAGCAGCTTCCGCTGGGGCAGCAGAGACAGTGGCCGTCTGCTGGAGTGGAGTTGGCCGAGAAATGCCACTATCGTAGAGATTGCTCACATCTTCCTTTCTACTACTAAACCAAACCTTGATCCTATTCCGCCAGCCTTTTTTCAAAATTTAGCAACTCAGAATAGGGGTGCGTCTTCATTGCTGAGAATAGGGCAATTGCTTCTTTACTAATCATCACAAACCTTTTGACTGACACTAGATTTAGACGTGTTTTATACTATTTGTGAAAAACGTGACTGCTTGTGAATATAGCTTGTAAACTCTTTCTTTAGAGGCAGTCATAAACTAACGGAAATAGGCCTTTTGACCCAACTCGTTCCTGCCGGCAAAAATGTCCTATCTAATCTGTTCCCATTTGCCCAAGTTTGGCCCATATTCCTCTAATCATTTCCCATCCTGTACCTGTACAAGTGTCTTTTAAATATTGTTATATGACCTCATTCCATATACCCACCCCTCTCTTAGTCAGAAGGTTGCTCCTCAGGTTCCTATGAAAGGTTCTTATGGCCCTATCTATTCCCTCATGATTTTATTCAACTCTAAAAGATCACCCTTCAGTCTCCTGCACTCCTTGCCTGCCCAACCTATCCCTAACGGGTCTCTGATAAGCTAAAGGTGTAGTCCCGATCTCTTCTTTGTGAGCTGTCTTGTCGAGGTGAAGTGCCTTGGGAGGTAAAGTGTGAGTCTTTGGCTTAAGAGTCTGAGGCGAGGAGACTACATTTATTTGGCGTGATGGTAGGAATATTACTGCAGTGCGTTTGTTGCAGGATATGGGAAGTCAGGGGCACCGCTGGTGTCACTGACCACTGCACCTGTGGTAGCTGTGTCCAGATGCAGCTCCTCAAGGACTGAGTTAGAGAACTGGAGTGGCAGCTGGATGACCTGCGGTCCATCCGAGAAAAGAAAGTTTCCTGGACAGGACCTACAGTCAGGTCGTTACTCCCAAGATTACAAGAGGAGCAGCAGTCAGAGATGGAAAGGAAGGGGCTGAGACTAGTGCAGGAGATCTCGGTGGAAGTACCTCTTGAAAACAGGTACACACTCTTGGGAGCTGTCGGGGCAGACAACGCTTCCAGTCCGAGAGGCAGACTGGTCTGTGACTCGAAACCTGCCACTGAGGCTCGACCGGCGAGACCGACATCAGGCAGAGCCATAGTGGTGGGAAACTCCATTATCAGAGGTGTGGACAGGAGATTCTGTAGCAACAGGCAAGACTCGAGGAAGGTATGTTGCCTCCCTGGTGCCAGGGTCCAAGATGTCTCGGACCGATTTAAGAACATCCTCGTGAGGGAAGGAGTTGTGCATGTAGGCACAAATGACGTGGGTAAGAAGAGGAAGGAGGTTCTGCGACGTGAGTACAGAGGACTAGGTAGGAGGCTGAAAAGCAGAACTTCAAGGGTGCTTATCTCTGGGTTGCTTCCAGTACCTCGTGCTATTGAGGGTAGGAACAGGGAGATAGGGAATCTGAATGTGTGGCTGAGGAGTTGGTGCAGGGGGCAGGGATTTAGAATTCTAGATCACTGGAATCTCTTCTGGAGCAGGAGTGACCTGTACAAAAAGGACGGGTTTCACCTTAATGAGCGAGTTCAGTATTCCAACTGCACATGCCCAGGTCAAAGGTCACTGCATAAACATCCCTGTGAAGCAGTGGACCTTCATTTCTTCCATTTTTTCCAGCTTTGTGTGTATGGCTGGTGCGCGGCTTTCAGAGGGGTTGGCCGCTGGTAGTCCCCGGTCCGTCCGGAAGTGGGGTTGGGTTGGGTGGAGCTTCTTCTCCACGCTGGCTGCGGGCCTGGGGCCGCTGGTGTCGTCGGTCCGCGGCTGTCGGTTGGCCCGGCGAGAGTTGAGCTGGGGTTAGCTGAAGAATCCCATTGCCTTTCACTATTCTGCTAATTTCTAGGCAATAGAATTCTTCAGCCAACCCCAGCTCAACTCCTGCTGTGCCAACTAACAGCCCCAGACCGACGACACCTGTGGCCCCAGGCCCACAGCCAGCGCGGAGAAGAAGCACTAACTCCAGCCCAACCTCGCTCCCCGATGGGCCGGGGACCGCCAGCGGTGGCGAAAGGCAAGCACCAGCCATACACACAAAGCGCTGCAGCAACTCGGCCTTCCCCGTGCGCCGGCTGCAAGCCCGGCCCGACTCCTCCGGCCGCCTCCGGACACCCGGGAGGGGACAGGGACGGCCCAGAAGCAACTCAACAGACCCGGGCCCGACACCGACCATGGACGATCGCGATCTCTCACTCACTCACCGAAGCATAATAAAGATTCAGATTCACATTCACATTTATTGTCACATGCACCAGTTAAGGTACAGTGATATTTGAGTTACCATGCAGCCATACAATTAAAATAACACAACACAATTTAAAAACTTAACATTAACATCCACCACAGTGATCACTTTGATGGAAGGCAATAAAGTTCAGTCAGTCTTCCTCCTTTTTTTCACCCGTGTTTGGGGCCTTGACCCTCTGCAGTCGCTGCTACGGACGGCCCGATGTACAAGCCCTCTTGTCGGGATGATCCAACGTCAGGACGGATGTAACACACTGCACGACTTGGAGTGCCCGAATCGGCCACTTTCTTACTGGAGACCACGGCATCTCAATGTTATAGGCCACAGGCAGGCCAGCAGTCGGAGCTCTTCTCTGGCGATCCCCGGCAAGGGATCCCAGGCTCCGGGATGGTAAAATCTACTCCACGCCTGCTGCTAGAAGCTCCGCAGACCGTGGCTTCATGATGTTAAAGTCAGCAGGCCTGTGGTTGGTGCCTTTCTTCTGGCTCCGCGTTGGAACTCCGCGTCACGCCTGTTGCAGAAGCTCTGGGCCGGTCTCCGGGAAGGCCGCTCCAGTCCAAGTTGTTAGGCCGTGAGGGAGGGTGAAAATGTCCATGCTGAGGGACACTAACACATACATTTAGACATACTAAAAAAACAAAAAGAGTTGAAATGACAGACAAACTGCTGGCGAGGCTGCCACGCACGGCGCCACTTGATGACCATGTACTTAAAGCAGTAATAATGACAAAAATAATCTTGGCTTTTAACAAAGGAACAATAAATACAACTATTTTGTAGTTTGAAAGCAGTATTTTCTTACCTAGAAGAATCAAATCTGGAAAAAACAGAAGAAATGAAGGTCAACTGCTCCACTGCTTTCCAGGGCTGTTTATGCATAGTGACCTTTGACCTGGGCGCATGCACAGTAGGAATACCGAACTTGCTTATTGGAAGGGGGCACAACATTCTGGCAGGCAGATTTGCTGGTGCTCACGGGTGGGTTTAAACTACACAGTGGGGGGGGAGGGGGGTGGGGTGTCAACATCATGAAAGCGTATGCGTGCAGTTAACGGGAAAGAGTGTAGGAAAGGTCACGGTTAAACTAACAGGACAGGGATGGGAACCAATGCAAGGGGACAGAGGGACATAAAAGGAGGACAGAAGCAAAAGATAGAATGGAGATTAGAAAAACAAACCTGAAACCTTTGTGCACCAATGCGAGGAGCATTTGTAATAAGATGAATGAATTGAATGTACAGTTAGTAGTTAGGGAATATGATATAGTTTTAATTACAGACACATGGCTCCAGGGTGATCAAGGCTGGGAGCTAAACATGCAGGGGTATTTGATATTCAGGAAGGATAGACAGAAAATAAGAGGTGGGGTGGCATTGCTGGTTGAAGATGAGATTAATGCAATTGCAAGGAGAGACATTAGCTTCTATGGGTAGAACTGCAAAATATCCAAGGGCAGAAAATGAGTTGTATATAGACCACCAAGCAGCAGTAGGGAGGTTGAGGATAGTATCAAGCAGGAAATTAGGGATGTGTGTAGCAAAGGTACAGCAGTTATTGTGGGTGACTTTAATCTAAATATAGATTGGGCCAACCAAATTGGTAGCAGTGCTGAGGAGGATTTTCTGGAATGTATATGGAATGGTTTTTTTACGAACTGCCTAGAGGACAGGCCGGACAAGACTGGGTATTGTGTAATGAGGAAGAAATAGTTAGCGGGACTGACATATGCTGAAAGAATGGGTCGACTGGGCTTGTATTCACTGGAATTTAAAAGGATGAGAGGGAATCTTATAGAAACATTCTTAAAGGATTGGACAGGAAAAATATTCCCGATGTTAGGAGAGTCCAGAACCAGGGGTCACAGTTTAAGAATAAGGGGTAGGCTCTTTAGGACTGAGATGAGGAAACCTTTCTTCACCCAGAGAGCTATGAATCTGTGGAATTCTTTGCCACAGAAGGCAGTGGAGGCCAATTCACTGGATGTTTTCAAGAGAGAGTTAGATTTAACTCTTTGGGCCAAAGGAATTAAGGGATATGGGGAAAAAGCAGGAACGGGGTACTGATTTTAGATGATAAGTCATGATCATATTGAATGGTGGTGCTGGCTTGAAGGGCCAAATGGCCTACTCCTGCACCTATTTTTCTACGTTTCTACCGTACCCTCCATAATGTTTGGGACAAAGACCCATCATTTATTTATTTGCCTCTGTACTGCACAATTTGAGATTTGTAATAGAAAAAAAATCACATGTGGTTAAAGTGCACATTGTCAGATTTTATTAAAGGCCATTTTTATACATTTTGGTTTTACCATGTAGAAATTACAGCTGTGTTTATCCATAGGGCCAAAGTTGTGCCAATGAAAGTCAAAGAAGCCATTATGAGACTGAGAAACAAGAATAAAACTGTTGACAGATCAGCCAAACCTTAGGCTTACCAAAATCAACTGATTGGAACATCATTAAGCAGAAAGAGAGCACTGGTGAGCTTACTAATCGCAAAGGGAATGGCAGGCCAAGGAAGCACTCCACAGCTGATGACAGAAGAATTCTCTCTGTAATAAAGAACAATCCCCAAACAACTGTCCGACAGATCACAAACACTCTTCAGGAGTCAGGTGTGGATTTGTCAATGATCACTGTCCGCAGAAGACTTCATGAACAGAAATACAGAGGCTACACTGCAAGATGCAACCACTGGTTAGCTGCAAAAATAGGATGGCCAGGTTACAGTTTGTTAAACATGGTGGGGGTGTTATGGCCTGGACATGTATGGCAGCTGAAGGTACTGGCTCACTTATCTTCATTGATGATACAACTGCTGATAGTGGTAGCATAATGAATTCTGAAGTGTATAGACACATCCTATCTGCTCGTTCAAACAAATGCCTCAAAACCCATTGGCCGCTGGTATAAACACTTGGTGAAACCAAAATGTATAAAAATGGCCTTTAATAAAACCTGACAATGTGCACTTTAACCACATGTGATTTTTTTTCTATTACAAATCTCAAATTGTGGAGTACAGAGGCAAATAAATAAATGATGGGTGATTGTCCCAAACATTATGGAGGGCACTACACGCTACAAAATCATAAATCTGCCTGGCTATGTTGAGATTTGCCTTGGTACAAAAGGTAATACCACATTCTGCTTAAGAATAAAGGGTTGATTTAATATTGGCAGTCCTGTTCTATTGTACTATTTCCATTAAAGTTTTAAATATTAGTTTGAGTTTCATGGAAAGAAAATGATATTGCAGAGCAAAGAGAAGCCATTGTTTGTAGATTTTTCAAAGTAATAAAGGAACATTGACTTTATATTAATTTTATGTTTGCCGTTGATGTTAGATTTTGTAGCAATTTTCATATAAAATCTCACTCTTCAAGCATGTGGAGAATCAGACCTGCGAAGTCCATGTCTGCTTTAGTACAATGTCTGATTCTGTGCTTCATTCACTGCTTTCATTCTTCACCTTCCCTTAATATATGTCATTGTGGTTGCAGCAGCTACATAATTTTCCTCAGAAAAGATGGACCTGGTCAATAAAATTTGAAGCAGTCAACCTTGATCCTTTTTGTGATTAGTAAAATTTGTAGTTTTTTTATTATTGTTAACAGTAAATGGAAATGACCCCACCACTAACTGATGATTAGATTCGTTATTTGGAACATCTTTATTCGTCAATAGACAATATACAATAGGTGCAGAAGTAGGCCATTCAGCCCTTCGAGCCAGCCATTCAGTGTGATCATGGCTGATCATCCCCAATCAGTACCCCGTTCCTGCCTTCTCCCCATATCCCCTGCTATCTTTAAGAGCCCTATCATTCTTCAATGATAAATTAAAACAAAAAAAATGCTGGAAATATGGAGCATCCCATGCAGCATCGTCAGTGAAAGACACGGTTAAGATTTCAGTTTGATGATCAGTTTCATAAGAATGTTCTGGTGAAAGATCGTTGAACTAGAGCATTAATTGTCTCCACTGATTGCTCCCTGATCTGAGTATTTGCAGCATTTTCTGCTTTAGTTTACTTTTTGCAGTTTTTTATGTTTCAACTTCAATAAACTTGAATCAAATGATAAAATTCCAACTTTGCATAACACTTAATTATATTACCTCATATTTGAGAGTTTCTGAGTAAATGTGTTCAGCATTTTGTGTTCCGTTTGTATCTTTCTTGCAATAGCTGAATCCAAACCATGTATACCACTACCCACTTGTTAAAGTCCAAGTTCCTGCTTTTGACTTTTTAATGCCTCGGTTTAAAACAAAATCAACTTGCCTTTTCATTGTTATTGTCTTGACATTTTTAGTAACATTTTAATTTATCTCTTGCCAAGCTCACTTATGCTTCCTTATACCAGTTTGAAATCCTACAATTTAAGAATTGTGCTTTCCCCCCCATTTTTATTCCCAAAATGTATGAATTCATATTTTATTTTTATTGAAAAATGTCAATTTCTTTGTACATTTTGAGGCTTAGTTTTTTGTTTTTTTTTCCTTTCAGCCTAGACCAGTCAATGTGGATCTTCAAACAGATGGCACTCTTCAGGTTGACATTTCTGATGCTCTTAGTGAAAGAGATAAAGTTAAATTTACAGTTCACACAAAGGTAAAGGGATTAACATTTAAGATGAAAAATGAGCACTGACCTGTATTTTTTCTAAAATTGTACTAAATGCAATAGGTTTAATGGTTTTCTACCGAGTTTCAGTGTTTACCTTCAGCAATAGATTCCTCCAAAAACTCTCAGTACTTGCTGTGTACAAACCACTTTTGAAGCGAGGCCACTTTAATTTGGATAGGCAATCATGATATGCTATTAGGATCCTTATAAACATTTTTCAAGTATATTTGATTTTATAGTTTATGTGCACCCTTAGGTTAAAAATTCTTGTTTGTTATGTAAGATAACTTTATGATCCACAAATGTCAAATCTTTGTTTAAATCAAATTAGTTACACTTTGTATGTAATCAGCAACAGAAAATCAATCCACTTTAAAATTAATTACTGTATATCTTCAACTTTAAAATGCAATTCATTAGTTACTCCTTTGATCTGCAAAATGCAGTGTTTAATCTGTAACTAAACTAAGATTCAACTCTGTCCTTGTCTTGTTTAAGAAGGAACTGCAGATGCTGGATGGTAGACAAAAATGCTGGAGAAACGCAGCGGGTGAGGCAGCATCTATGGAGCGAAGGAAATGGGCAAGGTTTCGAGTCGAAACCCTTCTTCAGACTGATGTGAGGGTTGGGGCGGGGGAGGAGGAAGAAATTAAGGATGGGGGGAGGAAGAAAGGAAGGGTTGGGGGGGAAGGAAGAAAGGAAGGGTTGGGGGGGGGAAGGAAGAAAGGAAGAGGTAGGTGAGGTAGCTCTCCCTCAGAGGGCTGAGGGAGAGCTGAGAAGGGGAGGAGAAAGTAAGGACTACCTGAAATTAGAGAAGTCAATGTTCATACCGCTGGGATGCAAACTGCCCAAGCGAAATATGAGGTGCTGCTCCTCCAATTTATGGTGGTCCTCACTCTGACCATGGAGGAGGCCCAGGGCAGAAAGGTCGGATTCGGAATGGGAGGGGGATTTGAAGTGCTGAGCCACCGGGAGATCAGGTTGTTTTTTGTGAACTGAGCGGGAGGTGTTCGGCGAAGTGATCGCCAAGCCTAGGCTTGGTCTCACCGATGTAGAGCAGCTGACATCTAGAGCAGCGGATGCAATAGATGAGGTTGGAGGAGGTGCTGGTGAACCTCTGCCGCACCTGGAGAGACTGCTTGAGTCCTTGAATGGAGTCAAGGGGGTAGGTAAAGTGACAAGTGTAGCATTTCTTGTGATTGCAAAGGGAAGTTTGGTAGGACACGAGCCGGCAGAAACAATGGGTATGTCAGGACAGTCAGGTTTGTGGATTTTGGGGCGAAGGTAAAATCGGGCTCTAATGTGGACAAAATTCCAGGGCACTAGAAGTGCAGGAGAGTTATCATTGGTACTGAGCCAATCAATCAAAATCGTATGTATGCACATTATCTGATACATATCTGATACATATGTACATGTAAACTGATCATCACAAAATTGCTGTTTGTGGAAACTTGCTCTCTTCGATTTGTTCAGATTTCTTACAAATGCAACAGTGATTGTGTTTCAAAACTACTCCAATTGGTTGCAGAATGTTTTGATTTCCAGGATGTTGTGGCTTGTCAAAAGGGTTTTATGAATGTCAAATTTTCTTTAAAAAGAAATCTGGTTTATATAATCTATTTGACATAATCCAATGCAAGATTGCTCCCAATCTCCTCCATTTATCCATTGAAAAGTTAACAATTCCATTAACTTGCTCCTCCCAGCCCCTGCTTTAAGAATATTCTGAAAGCATCTTTCAAATGTTTTAGTCCCATTCCTGACTTACTATCCTTTATCACCAATATTAAATATGTTTTAAATAAAACACAAATAATGCAACATAAAATGCAAGTTTGTTATATTAAAATTCTTGACAATTATGCGTGTCAGCTTTTTTGCTGAGAGTAAAGGATTTCTTTCAAGGTTTATTGCACCTACCAAAGTATCCTTTTTCTCTTTAAAACAGTACAAGGATAAATAGTGACTTGCTGTGTGCTTGTATCCTTGCAGAGTACCCTCCCTAATTTCAAACAAGATGAATTTTCTGTAGTTCGTCAGCATGAAGAATTTGTCTGGCTTCATGATGCTTTTGTTGAAAATGAAGAGTATGCTGGCTATGTGGTAAGTATTTTTGAAATTAAATAGATGATTAATATAAAACAATATTCTTTACTTTATTGACTTTTAATGTTTGAACTGAACCAGGTTTAAAGTTGACATAGATACACTTACCACTACCCCACAGAATACTAATTCATCATGGGGCTCTTAAGCATGAACTCTGAACACTCATAGATGGACCATAGAACAATACAGCCCAGGATAAGCCCTTCAGCACACAATGTCTGTGCTGAACATGATGCTAAGTTAGACTAATCTCTGTCTTCTTGTGATTCATTCCCTGCATATCCATTATAGTATCTGCTTCCATCGCCTCCTTTGGCAGCAGGTTTCAGGCAATAACCACTCTGATTAGAGCTGGGATATGGTATTATGGGTGTGCCCTGGCAACAATTGAGTTGTTGTCAAAGGAAATCTCTATGCTGGGGAGAGCTGTGCAACCACACAGGGGAGGAGATAGTGGCTTCTGTTGTATCCATTGGAGGTAATTATATGATCTGCCAACAGATGGAACAGACTGTTGATCTTGCAGTCCCCAGCAATATCAGCACTCGCTGTGCTTGATAGGGTGCATCCAGCAAATTATCATTAACCAGCAGTACTAATTGCCGTGGCCTTTCCAATAATGGCGCTCAAAAGCAGCTATAGCACATTACCTTGGTGGCTCACTATACCAATCAATAGTGCATGGAGATCACTATCCATTTCACAGCGCCAGAGACCGGGTTCAATCCAGACCTTGAGCATTGTCTATGTGGAGTCTGCACGTTCTCCATGTACTGCGGGGTTTCCTCTGGGTCCTCTGATTTCCTCCAATATCCCAAAGATGTATACGCTTCCAGGTTAATTGGCAGCGGTAAATTGCCTGGTGTATATGGAGTGGATGAGAAAGTGGTATAACACAGAACTAGTGTGGGCAAGTGATTGATGGTCGGCGTGGATTTGGTGGGTCAAAGGGCCTGTTTCCATGCTGTACCTTTCAGTCAATTTATTTAATTGCTGTGGGAGTACCAAGGCTGAGCTCTCAACCAGGTTTCTGGCTTAGCAGTAAAGAGGGAAGAGGCTGTTGCCAGGTTACTGAAACCAGTAGTGTTATCAGTAAAGGGCCTGCCCCACTTGCATGCGACTGCATGCGTTTGGCGCAATCAAATGGAAGCGGAGTTCGCGCTGAGCTCGCGGTAAGTACGCGCTAAGTTCGCAAGTGATGTAATTTGCGTCATACTCACCAATCAGCTGGCCAGGAGGCGGGCCGACTGAATTTGGGTGTTGGGCGGTGACGTCATCCCGCTTGGGGTAAGCCCTCAAGACGCTGCGTACAGCGTCAAGACGCTGCGTACACACTCAAAGCGCCTGCGGGCCGACAGACCGTTGGCGCGTGGAATTTTCGGACTGTGTGGGATTTTCGGAGCCCCGCGCGATGTCGGGACCAACCCCGCGCAACTCCAAACGCCTCCGCGCTTCGAAGTGGGACCAGCCCCGCGCGGCCCGTACGCCTCAAACGACCACGTTTGGTCGCGCCAGATGCATGCAATCGCATGCAAGTGGGACAGGCCACTGCTATTTATATCATAACACCTTTACTATTGTTTTTCTATTAATGCAGGATACCAGAGTAATGTAGAGTTTAGCGATATAGCATGGAAGCAGGTCCTTCCGCCCACCAAGTCCACACCGACCATCAATCATTCCGACACTAGTTCTATGTTCCACTTTCGCATCCAATACACGAGGGGCATAAGCTAATTAACCTATAAACCTGCAACACTTTGGAATGTAGGAGGAAACCAGAGCACCCGTAGAAAACACGCGGCCACAGGGAGAACTACAAAATCTGCACAGACAGCACCTGTACTCTACTCTCCAGCGCTGTGCTTCTGTCCTCCCTGTTAATTGTAAAGATATTTTGAAATGGTAAATAGTAAACTGAAGAAATTATTTGAATTAGCTGCTGAGCTTTGTCATGAATGTGTCAAGAAATATGTATTGTCCTGTTCTGCCATTGAGCTTTAATTTTCCAGGAATAATTGAGTTGATTGGGTATGGGGGCACTTGTTATATGATGCATTGCAATTTACTTGGCAAATATAATTTTTATGAACAATTACGAGCAGAATGAATCACTAGTACTCTAAGCACTCAAGCAGATTTAACAATTTGAGTAAAAGAAACAAAGTGGAATTAATCTAGAGAACAGGGATGCATCATGGATGAGGAAATGTGGGAAAATTACTCTGACAAACCAGTTAACCAGAATAAAGAGGAGGTCTTTTAAGACTGAGGTGAGGAAAAACTTTTTCACCCTGAGAGTTGTGAATTTATGGAATTCCATGCCACAGAGGGCAGTGGAGGCCAAATCACTGGATGGATTTAAGAGAGAGTTAGAGAGAGCTCTAGGGGCTAGTGGAGTCAAGGGATATGGGAAGAAGGCAGGCACGGGTTATTGATAGGGGAAATCAGCCATGATCACAATGAATGGCGGTGCTGGCTCGAAGGGCCGAATGGGCTTCTCCTGCACCTATTTTCTATTTTTATATGTAATTACTCCATGTTTTTTTCTTTATGGCGCATAGAAAACATAGAAACATAGAAATTAGTTGCAGGAGTAGGCCATTCAGCCCTTCGAGCCTGCACCGCCATTCAATATGATCATGGCTGATCATCCAACTCAGTATCCCGTACCTGCCTTCTCTCCATACCCTCTGATCCCCTTAGCCACAAGGGCCACATCCAACTCACTCTTAAATATAGCCAATGAACTGGCCTCAACTACCCTCTGTGGCAGAGAGTTCCAGAGACTCACCACTCTCTGTGTGAAGAAAGTCTTTCTCATCTCGGTCTTAAAGGATTTCCCCCTTATCCTTAAGCTGTGACCCCTTGTCCTGGACTTCCCCAACATCGGGAACAATCTTCCTGCATCTAGCCTGTCCAACCCCTTAAGAATTTTGTAAGTTTCTATAAGATCCCCTCTTAATCTCCTAAATTCCAGAGAGTGAGTCTATCCAGTCTTTCTTCATAAGACAGACATCCCAGGAATCAGTCTGGTGAACCTTCTCTGCACTCCCTCTATGGCAATAATGTCCTTCCTCAGATTTGGAGACCAAAACTGCACGCAATACTCCAGGCTCACCAAGACCCTGTACAACTGAAGTAGAACCTCCCTGCTCCTGTACTCAAATCCTTTTGCTATGAAAGCTAACATACCATTCGCTTTTTTCACTGCCTGCTGCACCTGTATGCCTACTTTCAATGACTGGTGTACCATGACATCGCTCCTTTTCCTTATCGGCCACCATTCAGATAATAGTCTACCCTCCTGTTTTTGCCACCAAAGTGGATAACCTCACATTTATCCACATTATACTGCATCTGCCAAACATTTGCCCACTCACCCAGCCTATCCAAGTCACCTTGCAGTCTCCTAGCATCCTCCTCACAGCGAACACTGCCCCCCAGCTTCGTGTCATCTGCAAACTTGGAGATGTTGCCTTCAATTCCCTCATCCAGATCATTAATATATATTGTAAATAGCTGGGGTCCCAGCACTGAGCCCTGCGGTACCCCACTAGTTACTGCCTGCCATTGTGAAAAGGACCCGTTTACTCCTACTCTTTGCTTCCTGTTTGCCAGCCAGTTCTCTATCCACATCAATACTGAACCCTAATACCGTATGCTTTAAGTTTGTATACTAATATGTTTTTTCTTTATGGCGCAGGGAGCTAAAACAGTTTAATACAAAGATATTGAACATTTATTTTCAAGGATATTCAATAATGTGGGCAGAAAATAATGAAAGAAACTCAATGTGCAAGGAGAGTTTCATTTTAAAAAACAGTGGCCACAAAAGTGCCTCATTGTACTATTTGATATTTCAACTTAAAAGATAAATTTGGTATGACAGTGAAGACTGGTTCATTTGTAGCAACATTTCTTCCAGTAAGCCAAAAGTGGAACAATACAAAAAACGAAGTAAGTAAATAATAAAAACTAAATATTTTGACAGATCCCACCAGCACCTCCAAAGCCTGACTTTGATGCTTCAAGAGATAAACTGCAGAAACTTGGGGAAGGAGAAGGATCAATGACTAAGGAAGAATTCACAAAGATGAAACAAGAACTTGAAGCGTGAGTATGATATACCATGTACATTAAACAAGTGGATTAAATGTATAGCCAATATCTTGCTGTACAATTGCTAATAGTAACATTTAACTTTTCATTTTTACAGTGAGTACCTGGCTATATTCAAGAAAACTGTTGCCATGCACGAAGTATTCTTGTGTCGTGTAGCTGCACATCCAGTTCTACGAAATGACTTAAACTTTCATGTATTCTTGGAATATAATCAAGATGTGAGTTCAGTTTACTTTATAACGTCTTTTATATATAGTATATGTTCGAAAGATTAATTTTACCATCAACTAATTTACGAAGATTCTGCAGTTAATAAAGGCATGATATTATGGCTGTATTTTGGTAATGGTTATGGATGGTGGACCATGGCAAATTAACTGTCAGCTCCCGGTTTCTTTGGAAACTATAGGCTTCCTATTGATAATGGTCCAGCTTGCCTTGTTTTTCAGCAGTTTGGGCAGATGTGGATCTCTGTCACAAGCTTTTTAGATACGACAATGGTTCCATGTTGTAATGCCAGGACTAGTTACAATACTAACTACAACACTCATTTGAATGAAGCCACTTACTTGAATGATGATCTACAGCTGCTGGAATCTTGGGCTAAATACTTAGTGCTTGAAGAACTCAGCAGATCAGCATCTGTCGAGGGAATGGACAGGTGACCTTTCTGGTCGAAATCCTTCAGATGCAGCCTGACCCACTGAGTTCCTCCAGCACGTTTGTGCTTTACTCATTTGAATGAGGTATTCAAGAATATCTTTGTTGGTGTTTCAAAGTTCTCATCAGAGATAGTCAAATATAGTTCAAGAAGCCTTTGACAATGTTTTCAGGACATTCTGGGCTTTCGTCCTTACCTTGGGCTTTTTTGCCATGCAGGATGTGGGAGGTGAGCTCCCTTGGCTCTCTGTATGTGGAAATGGTAATTCCTGGGTAATTGGGCATTGCAGTCAATGGGCTGAGTGTCACATCCATGTGCGGAATTACATGCCGTAGTTTTTTGTGCTTGGAATGTGATTTTAGTTCATGCTCGGGTCTTTGGTGATGGAACAAGATTACTTTTGTTGCTTTGACATTCTGTAGAACATTTACTGATTTCCAACATAATTGTTGGATTTGGCATCTCTTAAGCTCAGAATGGATAATAATCTCCTCGGTATGAATTACTTGGGTTCATCAGCAATCTTTGTCAAATTATTATTTTGTTAAAACTGGCTAAACATACAAGTGAAGCAACATGCTTTGGTATTATTGTTTTTGTAATCACTGTTAAATTATGCCAACAATATATACTCAAAACATATTGCATAGGGTTCCAACTAAAAGATGAAAGATTAGTTCAGCAACATCCTCACATGAACCCACCTAGGATCTATGATATCTGATATCCATGATATCTAGGATCTATCGTTTAGAACAGTTAAAGGCCAGGGTAATTCTGGAAAAGCTAGATGCCCACTCCTTGAAGGTTACATATTGAAATTGATAGGAACTAGGAAGATTGTCTATTTTATTGCTTTTAAGGATTTGCTTAGATTAAAACTCAAAACGCCTAATAAACTTAGGTCCTTCCCACATCAGAGGGGAGTTAAGCCTGTGAGAAAAATAAATGGAGCTCAATTGGTGAAGTATTATGTTGGTCCTGTCACTCTTGTCTAAAAGATGATTTATACATATAATTTGATGGCGGGTTTTGCAGGTTTGCATACCTTTAGAATCTGTTGCCATCTATCTGGATTAATGCTAACACCGGATAGAAGGGAGGATCAGCTTGATGCCAATGTCTGCACCTTTATTTGGAGTTAATGATCAAGAACTAAGGCTTGACTCAATCTTTACTCCTTACCATTTGTTGTTTTTTTTTAAAATTGAGAAATACTGTTAGAAAATGTAACTTTAAAATTTAGAATGTTGGGTAAGTTGCACATTACACGAGGGGTACTTGAGAAAATGCAGTGTTATACAATGGTAACAGTGTTTACTTTTTTTTTTAAGCTGAGTATTCGAGGAAAAAATAAAAAAGAGAAACTGGAAGATTTCTTTAAGAATGTGGTAAAGTCGGCTGATGAAGTTCTTGTTGCGGGTGTTAAGGTGTGCTTATGTTTTTGAATTGTAAAGTTTAAAAAAAACTCACTGGTATTATAAAAGCTTAAATAGTAAGTAGACATTATTAGTATCCAAATGACACCATATGGCAATCCACTTACATTTGCCTTTTCTAGACACGTGAATCTTGCTGCAATGGAAACCCCATAAAAGCAAAGTTGTTGTACTTTGTTTTTAATTCAGGCCACATGGATGGGAAAAAGAATATAGTAAACCCTCGTTCTAACAGCCCCCTTTATAACACCCCTTTTTGCTTTCCGCAGAGACTGTTCACTCCGCAACTCCCTGGATCACTCGTCCCTTCCCACCCAATCCAACCGCTCCCCAGGAACTTTCCCCTGCAACCACAGGAGATGCAGCACCTGTCCTTATATAGCCTCCTTCGACTCCATCCAGGGGTCCTGACAATCCTATCGGGTGAGGCAGAGGTTCACTTGCACCTCCTCCGACCTCACTTACTGTATCCATTGTTCTCGGTGTGGGCTCCTATATGTAGGGTGAAACACTGGGCGATTGTTTCACTGCACACTTACACCCAGTCTGCTTTGGCCTATGTGATCTCTTGGTTGGCAAGCATTTTAACTCCCTTTCCCATACTGACCTTTCTGTCCTGGGCTGCCTCCACTGCCAGAGTGAAGTCACATGCAAATTGGAGGATCAGCGCCTCGTATTTTGCTTGCTTACAACACAGTGGTATGAACGGTAATTTCTCTAATGTCAAGTAACCCCTACTATACTTATTTTCCCCCACCCCTCCACCCTAGTCGTCCTACCAGGTCCAT
Organism: Okamejei kenojei; assembly: GCA_035221665.1. Lineage (NCBI taxonomy): Eukaryota > Metazoa > Chordata > Chondrichthyes > Rajiformes > Rajidae > Okamejei > Okamejei kenojei. The sequence continues at coordinate 48,313,252 of CM069139.1, forward strand.
AGTTCGCAGCTTTGTATTCCTTCATTATCACAACATCCACAGCCAACAATAGGCCATTATGGGTTCCATGGTCATTTGTTCTGGCCTTTTCCTACCTCTAGTTCCCACCCCTCTACTTTCAGTCTGTAGAAGAGTTCCGACCCGAAACGACACCCATCCTTTTTATCCAGAGATGCTGCCTGACCCGCTGAGTTACTCCAACACTTTGTGTCTGTCTCCCTTTATAATGGATTTTGGATATAGCGGACGACCCCACTCCCAGTTTGCACCTCCACTTACAGCCTTGGCTTCCGATGCCACCCCCAGCTCGCAAGATGCTACAGCAAGCCATTTACCCACTGCATGGTTCAGTTGATAAGGCTGTTCACATTATAGCTTCTGGGGCTTTCTTCAGCCCCATGGGGCAGGACATGATCAGTCACCATGTGGTTTCCTCCCCTGCACCAAGGGTTTGTTGGTGGCAGCGGCGCCTAGTTTTAAGGTGAAACAACACAGTGCTGGAGCAACTCAGCAGACTGAATCAGTCTGAAAAAGGATCCCAATGTGAGATGTAATTTAGATGCTCACGATCACGACGCCAGAGACAAAGTCGTGGAAACAAGAAATGCGTTTATTTACGATTCTGCAGAGTCGGGTGCCTCTCCAAACCAAGACACACCGAGGTCCAGAAAATATTCCCCCCTTATACAACACAATTACATTGAATCAACCTCCCCTTCTGGCTCCTTCCAATCGGAGCGCTGAGGTGCACACTCTTCCTGTGCCGCCCAGGGTACCTCCCAGATCATTCATCGCATGTTCATGGTAATTAACGGTTTCCCGATCAGGGGTGTTAAACAATATTCATTTACCTCATTAAGCAAGCGCAGTAGTTACTCACCTAACCTATTTAATCCCCTTTAGCCTAGTAGCCAGTTTCTTGCAGTTGCAGCTGCATCAGCAATCTCCTCCTGTTTTCATGCCATGTTCCCTTCTCAAGGACGGTGGTGGTTTAATCATCCTGTCCCTCACACCAACATCACTTATCCATATTCTACAAAGATGCTGCCTGACCCACTGAATTACTACAGCACTTTGTGACCTCTTGTGTATTATCCATCAACTGCAGTTCTTTGTTTCATCTACATACAATTGATAATACCTGTAGGATCACTGAATTCTCAATGATTTGCCATTTCCAGTAGTAGCGTTCAAACATTTTATTCAGGCACTAATGCTATTCAAGCATTAAAATATCTGTAGACCATAATTAAAATCTGAACATATAACTAACAAAACAAAGAACCTATGGATGATTCAGGAAGTGATTTTAGCAGAGGAGATGTCTGGAAGGGAATCACCAACTTCCCTTGACGTACTAATACCTTCCACTTGCTAGAGATTTATGTAGATTGAGTTATCTACTTTACCCATCACCTTGGTCACATTAATCAGGTAGCTTACTGCTTGCTATTTTCTAAATGATAGCACCTAAATTAGTGGCCCATTTTTAATCTTAATAATAGAATTTTGTCAACTTTCAAAAGAAAGATATGCAATTATAATATGGTTTTCCTTTTGTAAAGAATACATCCATGCCCAATACATGCATGTTATTGCATAATCATAATATCCAATTGCAAGAGTATGTAATTGTCAAACGCACCAGGACCAGAACAATGGAAGTCCTATTTGTTGAAGCTTTGTAAGCTTAGTGAAAACAACACAAAAAATAAATATACAATAAATTATCAGATATGCTATGTACAACAGACCATAATAGTCCAAGCCAAGGTACACAGTGCAACCTTAGTGGTGTAAAGTCATAATAGTTCAGTGCTGAGTTGTGGTTGTAATTGGGGTTGTGCAGGATGGGTTCAAAAGCTTCAGTCTGAAGGTGATGGGTCTCAGATATTCTGGTACCTGGTGCATTCTTCCCAGTGGTAGGAGATGAGAGCATGGCCTGGGTAATGTGGGCTTTTGATATTAGATGTTTTCTTGCGATGGCATTCTTGCAGAATGCTCTTTACATCTGTAGAAGCGATGGAGTATTCGGCGACATGCCAAATCTCAATCTAGTGATGTAGAAGAAGTACAGATGTTTGAGCTTTCTTTCTACAAAAAAAAAACCACAAAGGTGAACAGTTAAATGTAAAGGTGCTAAGTGAATTTTGGTTTGCATCATGTCTGCCAGGCATTTGTTAAATAGTGCCTAATTTTCTTTAACTCTTTTTTAGAAGTATCAATTCACATGTCATTTTTTAATGGCATTTTCTGCTTAATTGGGATTAAATTACAAAGGTGAAAAATATTTTAATGTAAGCGTTCTAAAATATATTTGAATACAAATAATTATTGCAATTCTATGGATGAGTGTAAATATTTTGACATTATTCAATTAAATTAACCTTTCTTTAATTAAATTAACCATTATTCAATTAAACTAACCTTTCTCTATTAGTGCAATGGCGATTGCTTTCTAACCACAAGATTGCTTTAGGTCTATTATCTCTTTTTTTTAGTGGAAGTATTGAAGATTTGTATCTGTGAGGTAGCTGCTGCTTATAAAGAAGACACACTACAATAGACTAGCAAAAGGCAGGAGAGAGAATTTAGCTACATCAAGGTTTGACTAATAGGTTGAAAATTTGTAAACCTGAGTTAGACAAACATTTCTAAATTTACTTGTAAAATCAGTATTTGCTTGTAAAAACAATCTTTCTGTTCTTACTTTTGAACATGTATTAATTTAAGTTGTGTTATTGGCTTCTCTAGATTGTACTATTTGCTGAGCTATAACTAAAAACATATTTGTGTATCATCTTCTAACCTTCTTCAGCTGCTCAGTGTTTTGGAACTCCTAATGCCCTTATTATTTACAAATGATTATTCTGACAAAGTCCTCTATGGCCTCCAGAAAATCCTAACTTGTTCAAATCTTGATATTTGTATTCCATCCTGGAGTTTACTCCTGCTCGCCTATTAATTCTGCCCCTTATGACTTGCACCCAACATGTGAGACATAAAATCTTTACACAAATATGTCACAACCAGTTTTTGATTTATTCTGAAGCTTTATTTTATCTTTCAAAGTCTACATTCCTCTGACCAGTTACAAGTAAATTGATGCGTTTGTCTAAAAAATGTTCAATTGTTGGCTTCCTTGTTCTTCTGTAAACCATTCCATATTGCTGTCCCCTTACTCCAACTTTTTTGATCAAACTTCTGATTATCCTTTCTACTCCTTCCTGGATTATTGTACCATTTGGTGTACTGCAGTCTTCGTTTTGTTAATGACATTCTCCCAATACAGGCGTTCTTAATATCCAGAAATATTAATGAAAAATATTAGTCTGAAAATTTCACATCATGATATATGTATTTACAGAGAGCATTAGAACGATTATGGCTTTTTTTTGTGTGGATCATGTTACATTAATAAAAGTGGCAGAATTTGGCCTTGACTAGTTAGCGATTTTAGCCTGTGAATAAGGGGGTTGCACATAAGATCATTGGGTCAAAGGGCGTGATGCACGGAGCAGCTCAATCCTTCTGGAGTACAAGGCAGCTTACGGCATTCACTGGTAACACGAAACGCGTACTTTCTTACGTGTTAAAAAAAACGCCAAAATGGTCAATTTTTGCCTTAACAAATTGTGGAAATAGGGGTAACCGTGAGAGAAAACCGCCATAATCACTGCTGTTCACTGACTTGCGAAAAAGCAGCATGCCGGCGGATTGAGGGCAAGTACCGGCCCACGACCGCCTGGGGCTGGAGTCACCCTCCAGTCTGAACCCGAGCACCAAGGTGCAAATGGCCGAAGGAGCGGATCCCTCGGGACAGCCCCCACTCTCCCCCCGGGGTCAGCGCTGTCCTGCCATGGCCGCCCTCTGCCTCATCTCTCCCTGTGCGGCTGCACTGTGACAGGCTGTGGGTCGGCCACGCCCCAACACACGGGGCCGGGTGGAGCGGGGCCGCAACTCCGGGCAGCAGACACATGGGGCCATAAACCCGGCAACGGCCACATCAGCTGCAGCAGAGTTGGGTACAGTCTGGTCCCTCCGCCCACCCAGAGTCACTGACCACGCTGCACCGGCACCCGACCTCCAAACCGGGGTGATTCAACCCCCGACCCCTGGACCCCGACCCACACACCGGGGTGATTCACGAGTGTGGAACCAGTCAGCGTGGAGTCTGGATTCTGGGACAGAAGATGGGCTCGCTGCACTGGCAGCCATAGTAAGTGCTTACCTGATGTTCACCACTTGTACTCCAGAAGGCGTTGCACGGCATCAGTACGGGTCACGGGTCGTGACCTCGACTGCCGTGCAACCTCCCTATACAGAATTGTGTACAGATCCGTGAAAGCTTACAGCTATTGGAATGTTAAGTGCAGAAATACAGCATGGAAACAGGCTATTTGGCCCGCTGAGTTCGTGCCGACAATCGATCATCCGTTCACACTAGTTCTGTTATCCCAGTTTCGCAGCCACTCCCTGCACTCTATGGGGCATTTTACAGAGAGGCCAATTAACCTACAAACCTGTACATCTTTGGTATGTGGGAGAAAACTGGAACACTGGGAGGAAACCAGAGCACCTGGAGAAAACCCACATGGTCACAGGGAGAATGTGCAAACTCAGCACAGACAGCACCCACAGTGAGGATTGAACCCAGGGTCTCTGATGCTGTGAGGCTGTAGCTCTTGTTTCAGCAAGTAATGTTTTAATTCCATATTGTGTTTAAACTAAATATTAAATATTTCTAGGATGTTGATGATTTCTTCGAGCACGAGAAAACCTTTCTCCTAGAATATAATAACAGAATAAAGGATGCAGCTGTCAAAGTTGACAAATTGACAAAATCACATAAAAGTAAGGATCTCTATTTTTTGTGATGTTATGGAATGCAAGGTAATTACAAATGCAGATTATATCGAGTTAAAACATTTGTTCATTTTCACATCTTTATATATATTTTCATCACAAGTCATTAGTGAGAAAATGTGAGCAGGAACTACTACGAAGTTCATCGTTTCTGCTTAATTGGTTTAGAAATAAAGTAATTCCTTATTTGTTGGACCAGATCACACTGCCCATTACTATTTGTTCATAGTACCTTGCTGATCTTGCTGCTGCAGGCTTTCTGTAAAGAAAAGTAATGCATGTAAGGCAAAGATAGCAAAAGTTAAGGTTTTGTCCCTGGCATGTTTGGATATTCTTGTGGCAACCTGTGCAGTCAGAAGGGTTTGTCCCATGTTAATAATTCCATTTAATGTGCATTCTTTTTTGTTCACAAAACTCACTTTTCAGTCAAATGAATGGAGGTGCACAGAGTGTGCCATTTCTGGCTGGCTTAAAACTGAGGAGTCAAATGTGAATTATTTCAGTTCCATATATTACTGAATGCCTCCAGCATGTTCCGCACTTCCATGCTGTAAATTGCACACACTCTGAGACTGGAAACCATTGACATATGCAGTGCAGATCACTGGTGATTCTTTCAAGAGCAACAGATTACACTGTAGCCTGATCATGCCCAATATTACATTGATATTGATTCAGTGTGACATAATTGATTGCAACTAATTCTTGAGAAACTTGCAGCATTGTTGTATGAGGCATTTTTGGTATTTTAAGAATATTTATGGAGCTGGTTGTTAATTGAGCAGTGCAAAATTGGGAAAGGAAATAAGATTTAGATTGGTTTTAGGCATATGTGAATTGGCAGTTAAGCACACGAATAGACTTGTTGAGCTGTCTGCATTTTCTGATAAGTTCCTGTGATATATCTTTATTGAAGAACTGTACATGATTTTTCTTTTCAGGTGTGGCTGATGACAACAGTAGAATTAGTTCAATATTGTACTCCTTAGGAACGCAAGACTCAACAGATTTATGCAAGTAAGATGAATTATATTTTCCTTAAGATTAATTAATATTTTTTCTAAGTACTGCATCATATATGTGTGTGTGTGTATGTGTATGTGTGTGTGTATATATATATATATATATATATATATATATATATATATACGCACACACACACACACACACACACACACACACACACACACACACACACACACACACACACACACACACACACACACACACACACACACACACACACACACGTTATGAGTTGCCATTTTGTTAGTGCAACATTAAATCGTATAATCAAATGTGCCTTCTTTGAATAGATGAGGCAGTAGACATATTGCCATGATTTACTTTAGAGTTGCTGTCAACGGAGATAAATGTTTTTCCTAGTTTTTCTGTTATTACGCCTTGACATCCACCTGTGATGAGAACAATATCTCTGATGTCCTTCAGTGAAAAATCATTAAATGAGGCAAATGCACGTGAAGTAAGGTCATTCTTATAACATAGGTCCTGGATGTCTATGGAAATGATTCCATACTGGGTGGGTAGCTTTTGTAGAAATGGAAGGAATCGGGATGGTGATGCGGAGTGATGTATAATGACCACAATATTTTAATATTTCAAATTGCAAATGAGTAGTGAGCCTTGCTCAATCAATATTTGCTTTATGAATTTCTGAAAAAATAACATTCTTCAATCATTTTTGTAATGGCTCAGAAAATGCTTGTTTTTACATGATTCGTAAACAGAGTTGCATGTTCTTTTATCAGGTATCTTATGATTGTTAGTTCATTTTTTAAATTTTGTGGGAAAAATTGGCATTATGAGCCATTTCTTGAATTGCTGCAGTCTTTTTCATCTGTTCTGAGTTCTGTAAAGTCCAAGTCAGAAGGGTGTATGTCTTGAAGAGGAAGTGCAAGTGGTGGTGTTCCCCTGTGCTTGCTGCCTTTGTCCTTGGTGGTTAGTGGTCCGAAGGATTCAGACAGAGTAGTCCACTCTTATCTGGTGGGGTCGTTTAGAGACACAGCATGGAAACCAGCCCTTTGGTCCACCGTCAACTATCGATCACCTGTACACTAATTCTGTGCTATCCCACTTTTGTACTCCGCACACTAGGAGCAATTTACAGAAGCCAATTAACCTACAATTCTGCATGTCTTGGGAATTAGGTTATGTGGTTGCGGATGGATTTCTCTGCACTCAAGAACCTGCATTTGTGATTGTTGGCAAGCTACTAAGGCAGGAACAGGAATTAACTCATCAAAGACTGTGGAATTCCCATTAGAAAGACCTCCATAACAACAACACTGTTCTTGACATGATTGCTGTTGACTCCATCTCATGACAGTCTATTAGAAGCCTTGCAACCATTCTTGACAACAAGAAATCAAGAAACCCATATCTATTGCCTTAGTATTATGGAGTATCCCTGCTTACAAACCGGAAACTCAATGGTGAAGTACAGTTACAAATCCACAACTGCATTTGTGAACACAGGGGATGTTGTAATTGTGAGCATCTTCAAGACTGGAGTCAATTCTTTCAGTGATAACTACAGAGGGGTCTTGCTGTTGTGCGTCGAAGGGAAAGCCACTGCTAGGATCCTCCTTAACTGTTTACCTCAAATGGTTGGTTGCATCCTGTATCACAGTGCGTATTCTGTCCAACTAGAGGCATGGATCTTCACACAGCAATCAAGATAAATAAAGGGGGTAACACCAACTGTAACACAGGGCCTTTTTTGACCATGCCAAAGTCTTTGATTCAATCAGCTGGTTGGAACTTTCGGATATCCTCTTTAAATTTGCCTCCTTTTTATAGTTTCTCCAAGGTGGCATGCACAAAAAATCCATGTAGGAAAGATGATGTTGCAGTGGTTATGGGGGATTTCAATATGCAAGTAGACTTGGAAAATCAGGTTGGTACTGGATCCCAAGGGAAGGAATTCGTGGGATGCCTACGAGATTGTTTCTAAGAGCAGCTTGTGGTTGATGCCACTCGAGAAAAGACAATACTGGATTTGCGGTTGTGCAGTGAAAAATACTTGATTAGGGGGCTTAAGGTGAAGGAACCCCTAGGAGGCAGTGGTCACAATAGGATATATTCATCCTGCAGTTTGAGAGGGAGACACTGAAATTTGATGCATCGGTATTACTGTTGAGTAAGGATAACTACAGAGATATGAGGATGGAGCTGGCTAAATTTGATTGGAAGGGGATCCTAACAGGAATTTTCTTTGGTGTGCTGGCCTTTATAAATCAGAGCATTGAAGATAGGAGTAGGGAAGTAATGTTAAAATTGTACAAGGCATTGGTAAGACCAATTCTGGAGTATGGTGTACAATTTTGGTCGCCTAGTTATAGGAAGGATGTCAACAAAATAGAGAGAGTACAGAGGAGATTTACTAGAATGTTGCCAGGGTTCCAGCAACTATGTTACAGAGAAAGGTTGAACAAGTTAGGTCTTTATTCTTTGGAGCGCAGAAGGTTAAGGGGGGACTTGATTGAGGTCTTTAAAATGATGAAAGGGATAGACAGAGTTGACGTGGATACGTTTTTCCCATTGAGGGTAGGGAAGATTCAAACAAAAGGGCATGACATGAGAATTAAGGGACAGAGGTTTCGGGGTAACGTGAGGGGGAACTTCTTTACTCAGAGGGTGGTGGCTGTGTGGAATGAGCTTCCAGCAGAAGTGGTGGAGGCAGGATCGATTTTAACATTTAAGAGTAAAGTGGATAGGTATATGGACGTGAAGGGAATGGAGGGGTATGGTCTGAGTGCAGGTAGATGGGACTAGGGGAAAAGAAATGGTCGGCACGGACTGGAAGGGCCGAGAGGGCCTGTTTCCGTGCTGTAATTGTTATATGGTTATATGGAATGGTGGTGGAGCAGAAATGGCAGGAGCTTTTAGGAGTATTTCGGAAGATGCAGGTTATTTTCATTCCAAAGCGGAAGAAATATACCAAGGGGGGAATGAGACCACTGTGGCTGTCAAATGAGGTCAAAAATAACATAAAAGCAGAAGAGACGGCATATAATATTGCAAAGATGAGTGGGAGGCTAGAGGATTGGGAGGCATTTATAAACCAACAGAAGACAACTAGAAAAGCAATAAGGGGAGAAAAGATGAAAATGAGGGTAAGCTAGCCAACAATGTAAAAAAAAGGATGCCAAAAAGTGGATGTTGGTCTGCTGGAAAATGATACTGGAGAAATAATAATGGGGTACAAAGAAATGGTGCATAAACTGAATAAGATTTTTGCATCAGTCTTCATCGTGGAAGACACCAGCGACATGGGTGCAGAATATTCCATATTCCTGACTTATGTTGGTAAGGAATTAGGATGGCAGGAAGTGAGTTTTTTGCTGCAGGATACACAACCCTTTCCTCGCTCTGTGGTATTTATGTGACTGGTGCATTTTTGCTCAGCCTTCCCAAAGCTTGTGCTCCAGATCTTCCAACCTAGCTCATTGTGGACACTTGACATTTTCTCTGTTATTGTAACGTGATAATGCTGTAAACTATATTCTGCACTCTAATATTTTTTCTTTACACTAGGATTAGGTTTATTATTGTCACGTGTACCGAGATACAGTGAAAAGCTTTGTTTTGCATGCTATCATTCAAATCAGATAATACTATACATATCAAGCCGAACTAGAGTACACTAGGTAGAGCAAAGAGAAAGATACTGAATGTAGTTCTCAGCATTGTAGCACACCAGTTCCTGTGACAAAGTCCAATATCCACAATGGGATAGAGGTGAATCAAATAGTGCCCTAACTTTATGAGAGAAGTGGTCTAAAGCCTGATAACAGAGTACCTGTTGTACATGTATAATGACCTGATTCTACTTGTGTCGAGTATGATCTGATTTAATTGAATAGCACACACACAAAAAAGCTTTTCACTGAACCTCAGGACATGCAATTATAGGAAAACCAAGCCAAAAGTTGTAACTTGCCAGAGCCTTACAGACCATAACTATATACAGGCAGTGTCCATATTACTACGGTTTTGGAAATGGTAATTTACACATAAGGAATTTGTAAATCACTACGAACAAATCTGGCATGCTTCATGAAAATTCACTCTTGCAAAATATATATGGAAAAAGTAAACAAACACAATTTTCATTTCATATTTCATTTCTTGACGCATGCGAAACTGCATCATCTACGTAATGGAAAAATGCAATAAGGACCATTTTCTAGAAATGCAGCTCCCTTTGACCCGGGGGTCGCCTGTATTACTTGCATCCTGATATACTACATCATACAATTTGTGTGCTCGTCTCATGGTCAGATCAATAATTAAAACAAAAAGCTACTGATTACTACTTGAATAGATACAATACGGTTTTATTTGTCACATTGCACATAAAGTTCAAGTGAAATGAATTTGCCAGCAGCAGTACAATGATAAAGAACACACAATACACAATAAAAAATTAACACAAACATCCTACATTGCCATGCTGTAATTCCCTAAACCCCTAGCAAGTCGATTGCTACCCGGCCAAGGAAATTTAACCTGTTACAAAGCATTCACTTAACTAGCAGGCTGATTGAGAGAAAAGCTATGAATTTCATCTTACTCTATAACCTTTTGCATGATCCGGGTTAAACAACATGTAGTCCAGCAGACCAATCAATTTTAAACGCATTAAAGTTAATATTTAGTACCTGGTTGCATTTGTTTTAAATACATATATCATAATATTAGGACCATGATATATTGAGGTGAAAACTGGAGTAAAATAGCTATTCAGCTCATTAGAGGAACCTTTATTCTGCTACAGATCCTGTGGCAATTGACCCTTGACGTTTAAAAGGCAGTTATTAAAAGTATCAAAACGTTTTTCTCAGTTAAATATTAACCTGGATCTTGCTTGTGAATGTAGGGAGGTGGACCATTGCACTTGTGTTGCTTTAAGATGGAGGTCATTAACATTCACTCCCTCCAGACCAACTGCAGTGTACCATCTACAAAATCCAGGACCAATTATTGAACAATTTAGTTTCGATTATTCTCAATGAAATAATGATTTTCGTAATTTCGAATGGTGACTTTTATTGGAATTACTGATGTAACAAATTTCCTATACTTATTAGCACTATACGTTATTTAAAAAAAACTTTACAGTTTAGTAATGTATTCCTAATTTTGTTTCAGATTTTTCTTGAAGGTATCAGAATTATTTGAAAAAACAAGGGTATGTCAATTTTGACTTGCATGTACCTAATTTGCTTATCTTCCAGGTTTTGAAATTTAGCTGAACTTGAATACGCTTGCAATTTTTTAATTTTTTTAAAGGCGATCACGTACTATGTCAGCATGAATACATAGCAGCAGCATCCATTTATTGAGCTGATCTTAACATGGGGAAAGCTATTCAAATGCTTCACTGAAGATACAGAAAATGCTGGAACAAATGAGGAAATATATGGATGATGATTAAAAACCTAGAACAGGATCAGGCTCTTCGGCCCACAATGTTTATGCTGAACATGATGCCGTTAAAATGACTACATCTGTCTGTATGATCCATATCCCTCTATTTGCTGCACTTCCATGTGCCTATCTAAAAGCCTTTTAACCACCACTATCGTATCTGCCCCTACCACCACCCTTGCAATGTGTTCTACGCCCCACAACACCAACACTGTGTAAAAACAAAAACTTGCCTTGCGCCTCCCCATTAAACTTTGCCCATCTCACCTTATAGTTATGCCCTCTATGGTTGAACATTTCGACCCTGGGGAAACGGTTCTGACTATCTATCTTATCTATGCCCCTTCATTATTTTATATACTTCTATCAGGTCTTCCCTTAACCTCCAACATTCCAGTGAAAACTATTGACGTCTATCCAACCTCTCCCTTTAGCTGAAACCTTCTAATCCAGGTCTGGTAAAACTTGGTTAAATATTTTCCGTATTTTCTTCCAAGGAAGAGTTGCAGACAAGTGAAGGAACGACTGGCCTCCAGAGCACGTTATAAGATCATAAGACATAGAAGCAGAATTAGGCTGTTTGGCCAATTAAGTGCTCCACTATGCAATCGTGGCTGATCTATTTTCCTCTCTCAACCCCATTCTTCCGCCTTCTACTATAATCTTTGATACCCTTACTAATCAAGGACCTATCAATCTCTGCTTAAAAATACCCCATGTCCTGGCCTCCACAGCCGTCTGTGGCAATGGATTCACCACCCTCAAGCCAAAGAAATTCCTCATCTCTATTCTAAAGGTACGTCCTTTTATTCTGAGTTTATATGCTCTGGTTCTAGACTCTCCCATTACCGTAAACATCCTTTCCATGTCCACTCTATCTTTCATACATCAGTAGGTTTTAATAAGATTCCCCCTCATCCTTCTAAAGTCCAGCGAGTTCCGGCCCAGAGCCATCAAGCGTCCCATACGTTAACCCTGGGATGATTTGCGTAAACCTCCACATGACCCTCTCCAATGCCAGCACATACTTTCTCAGATATGGTACCCACAACTACTCACAATATTCCAAATGTGGCCTCACCTTATAAAAGTGCCTTATAAAGCCTCAGCAATACATCCATGCTTTTATTCTTTAGTCCCCTTGAAATGAAGGCTAGCATTACATTTGCCTTCCTTGCTATGGACTCAACCTGCAAATTATCCAGTTGGGAATCCTGCACCAGCACTCTCAAGTCCCTTTGCACTTCTGATTTCTGAATCCTCTCACCATTTAGAAAGTAGTTTATGCCTTTATTCCTTCTACCAAAGTAGAAGGTACCGCATGTTGAGGCTGCTAAACAAATAGAAGCCCATGGTATTGGAGAGATTGGCTGACAGGCAGAAGACATGCAAGTACCTTGTCTCTAATATCATGGGCTCCTATCCTGTTTCGCAGCCTCAACATGTGGCACCACATCAAATGTCTTCTGAAAAACCAAGTTAACAACATCTACTAACTCTCCTTTGTCTATCATGCTTGTAACTTTCTTACCAACCACTGAATTCAGGCTAACTAGTCTATAGTTTTCTTTCTCTTGCCTCACTCCTTTCTTAAACAGTGGAATTAAATTTGTGATGTTTCCAGTCCTCTGGGACCATTCCTGGCTCTAGTGATTCTTGAAAGATCAGTACAAATGCCTCCACAATCTGAACAGCTACTTATTTTAGAACGGGACCTAGTCTATCTGGTCCAGGTGACTTATCGACCATCAAGCCTTTCAGCTTACCAAGCACCTTCTCGGTAATAGTGACTGCACTCACTTCTGACGCAACCTGAATTTCTGGCACACTGCTGGTGTCTTCAGATGTGATGACTGGTGCAAAAACCGTATATTCAGTTTATCTGCCATTTCTTTGTTCTCCATTACTACTTCTCCACTGCCATTTTCCAGCCATCCCGCATCCACTCTTTCCTTTCTTTTACTCTTTATCTATTTGAAGTTATCTAGATTAGTATAGTATGACTATCAGTGGTGGGATGTGGGGACAGGAAATAGAAGCTCCAATTAGAAAAACAAGTTAATGCAATTTTTTTTTTGGGGGGGGGGTAGGTAGCTTGGATGGAGGATAGAAGCTTTATTTGAGGGAGGGTTAGGCAGAGCTAAAATGGGATTGTAAAAGAATGGGCTGAGAAAGCTGCTATTCGCAAGGTCAGGAATAATAAAGGAGGGGGGACGATCAGCAGAATATGTACCAGCTTAAATTTAGTCAGAAGGAAGAGAATCATTGGTATAGTAAAATAGAAGTGAAAGTCATAATGGATGAGCATATTATTTGAAGGTAGATATTCATTTGCAGGGTAAATAGAATCCAGAATTTGCAAATGAAGACTTGGAATTGTTGGAAACAATCGTTTTTGGCATGGTTGGCAGTGACTCATTCTTCCAGAGTTTTTAATTGAAAAGAATTACAGCTTGTCCAAAATTGGCTACCACAAAAATAAAACAGTCTGGTTGCACAGACATGTGAGTTGAGGAAGGTGATGATGAGGTTGAGGCTGTCAGCCTGTCTGTAGAAATGTTGAACGGTGCAAAGAAGGGTCCACAATTTGAAGGGAGGTATTGCTGAAGATGATCTGCTGGTGATTGAATAAGTAAAACTGCAACTAGAGGTGTGGGAGGGCTAATAAGAAGAGAATATTTTCACAAAGAGGCTTGATGATTCTTTAGAAAGGAAATCAGTTGATCTCAAAGTAGAGGAGTCCATTCATAGTGACCCAAATTTAGTGAAAAAGCTGCTGATGCTTGAAATCTGAAATGCAATAAGACAATGCGAGAGACATTCTGCAGGTCAGGCAGCAACTGTGGAAAGAGAAAAGTTATAATTTTAGTTTAAGACCCTTCGTCAGAACTGAGAAAGAAAATGTGTTGGTTTTAAATTGCAGCGAGGGTAAGGATGGGATAAAGTGATGATGTCATTTATAGATTATCCCCACAGTAATTCTGTCATCTTATCAGTTATTTTATTTGACTCTATTGTGGTTGCTCTAAAATTAGCCTGCAAAACTACTATTAATAGTAGTTTGGAATACACAATAACTCTTAGCCTCGTTAACACGAGTTTCCCATGTATCCTGAATGATACAAAACATTAATTAAAATATTGTTTTAAAAATATGAGGAACAGGGCTTGGCCATTTGATGATGCAAAGTGCTGTAGTAACTCAGCGGGTCAGCCAACATCCCCAGAGAACATGGATGGGCAACGTTTTGGGTCGGGAGCCTTCTTCAGTAAGACTGCAGCTGATCATTTATCACTGTGCCACTTTCCGGCACCAACCCAATATTTATTGATTCCCTTCATATCAACAAATCTTATCAATCTTAGTAGTGAATATATTTAATGGCAAAGACTCCACATCCCGCTTGCGTAGGGAACTTCAAAGATTTAGCCAGGGCAAAGTAATACCTCTATTTCTGAAGATTACTTATAAGAAAGGTCCTGACCCGAAACATCACATCTATATTCTCCAGGGATTCTGCTACTCTAACACTTTGGGTCTTTTTTGTAAGCCAACATTTACAGTTCCTTGTTTCTACAAATAAATATCTTGTTTCTGATCTGAACAACTGCCTCCTGGTTCCTGACATCCAGTTAGGGGAAACAATTTCCTTTTACCAATCCAGGTGCCAAGGTGTTTAAGAATTGTACATGCATCAAATAGATCATCTCTTATTCTTCCAAAATCTGTAGAATAAGGATCACAACCGTTTAATCTTTCCTCGTAGGCCAAATGCCCCCATCCAAGAATCCAGCTGATGAACCTTGGTTGCATAAAGACCAAACCTGTATTATTTCAGATGCAGGTCTCACCAGGGCCTTGTATAATTCCAGTAAGGCGACTTTACTATTGGCCTTAAATATACGCGGATTTAAATATAACCCTCTTCTGAATTTCTAATTTCATTTTGTCATCAATTAAAAATATAATCCATTTGTCTTTTCATTTTGCCATCTTATACTCCAAAAGTCCTTGAGTAACCTGTCTATTGCTCCTGAAAGTGTCAGCAGCTAGGTTGAAGACCTTTTGTCAAAACTGGAAAAGAACAATAACAAATTAGTTATAATTGTAAAGGGGGTTCTCCACATAATCTGAGATTGATACCCATATTTTTATCATCAACACATTTAATTCCCTCTTCAAATCATTAATAGAAATTGTGAAAAGCTGGAATCTCAGCACTACTGCAATATCTCCTGCAGCAACTCCTGCCTCCAGTAAAAATTACTGGAGTGGATTTTGAGGGGTAAGATATACATGCATTTGAAAAGATAGGTTGATTAAGGGTAGACAAAAATGCTGGAGAAACTCAGCAGGTGAGGCAGCATCTATGGAGCGAAGGAATAGGTGACATTTCGGGTCGAGACCCTTCTTCAGACTGATTAGGGGTAATTATTTTCTTCAGAATTGATTCTTCAGGTTGATTAAGGGTAATCAGCATGGTTTTTAATGTGGGAGATTATGTCTCTCAAGTTTGATTTTTTGAAGAAGTAACCAAGAAGGTTTATGAGGGCAGGGTTGTAGATGTAATCTATATGGATTTCAACAAAGGTTATACATGATAAAGATGCTCTGGAAGGTTGGATTGCATGGGTCCCAGTAACTAACTGGATAAAGAATTGGCTGCATGGTAGGAAGCAGAGGGCGGTGATGGAGGCCTGTGAATAATTAGCTCTGGGATCGGTGCTGGGCCCATTGCTGTGAATAGTTTATAGCAACGATTTAGGTGAGAATGTACAAGGACTGATTAGTAAGTTTGCAGATGACACTAAAATAGGCGGTATCATGGACACTTGAAAATGCTTATCAGGAATTACAACATGATCTTGATCTGCTGGGCAAGTGCGCTGAGGAATGGCTAATGGATTTTAATTTAGATAACTGAGGTGTTGCGTTTTGAGAAGTCAAGACAGGGCAGAACCTTCATAGGGATTGATAGGGCCCTGATGAGTTTGTAGAGCAGAGGGATCTCGGAGTACAACACTGAAAATGACGTTGCAGCAGATAGGGTGGTGAAGGAGGTTTTTTGGCATTCTGACCTTAAATCAGGGAATTGAGTATCGAGATTGGGACGTTGTGTTACAGTTGTACAATATGTTGGTAATGGTGCACTTGGAGGATTTTGTTCAGTATTGGTCACTCTCCTATAGGAAATATGTCATTAAGCAGGAATGCATAGAGAGAATATTTACAAGGATGCCAGGATTTGAGGTCTTAGCTACAGGGAGAGCTTGGGCAGGCTAGGACATTATTCCTTGGAGCACAGGAAGCTGAGGGGTGATGTTAAGCTAATGGAATTTAATTTAGATAACAGATTTAGATAAAATCTTCTAAATCTATCTTAATTTAGGTGATAAAATCATGAGGGGAATAGAAGGGGTGAATAGGTAGGGGTAGGGGGATCAAGAACCAGAGGCAGAGCTTTATTGAGAGGGGAAATACTTAATAGAAACTTGATGGGCAACTTTTCCACACAGTGTTGTGGCTATATGGAAGAAGTGCCAGAGGACATAGTTGAGGCAGGTACAATAACAACATTTAAAAGACGTTTGGACAGGTACATGGACAGGAAAGGTTTAGAAGGATATTGGATTATGTTTGGTCAACATGGACGAGTTAGGGCATTGGGCCTGTTTCCGTGCTGTATGACTCTAACACTTTATCTCACTAATTACAGACCCCTAACAAATATGATCTCTTGATTCCTATTCAGTTATCAGTTCTGCATTCAATTTTCAATCTGGTATATTACCCCAGTATGTACTTTAATTTTATTTATCAACCTGAATGTCATTTATCTCAAAAGTTGTCTTTACGCCTAAAGCACCACATCTTTACCTATTATATTAGTTACAACCACAAAAAAAAAAAAAAAAGCAAATGGTGCTATAACAACATTTAGAGGTACTATATCAATATTTAAAAGACTTGGACATGTACATGGATAGGAAAGGTTTAGGGGGATATATAGCCAAACGCAGGAAGGTGGGACTAGTACAGATGCGATATCTTGGTCAACATGGCCAGACGTGTTTACCCTTTCATAATTTCATCGTGACTTAATTCTTAAATCCATATTAATAATCCTGTTCTCACTGACTTAATATATTCTTGCTTTTTTCTTGCTGCCATTAATTTGACATTTGTGTCATTTAATCACAATGGATGTTGTAACAAGCCTATTTTGAGCTTGGACCAAATTGTATAAAGACTAAACTGACAAATGTTTCTGACATTTTGTACTTAATATCTTGCACTTTATTTCCAGAAAATAGAAGCACGAGTATCAGCAGATGAAGATCTAAAGCTTTCTGATCTTTTGAGGTATTACTTAAGAGAATCGCAAGCTGGTAAGGTAAGTCAATTTTAAACCACGTGCGGATTTATATAATCACATAAGATTAGATTATTCTCTTGATTTCTCTGAATTTTTAACCAAAAATAATTGCAAGATGTAAGTGAGAACTAACATGGAAGGGGAATTTTAACTATCAACCAATTGATGTAATGTTAAAAACCTCCAGTTTCACTTTAGTTGCTTGCCCTCCCACCACACCGAGAACGCGGTGATTTCTGTAAGCAATGAACAGAACAGAACACTGCTGGTCTGTTTCACTTTTGCAAAAGGGTGAAAAGTAGATGTTTGTATTATGAATAATGAAGTGTATACTTCATCTTAGCCCCACAATTAATAAATTAACTGGAGGACATTCTGATCTTCTCAATTGCAGTCTTCACCTTGCATTGAGAAAATAGGGGGTCAGAACTTTATCACTGAATCCTATCACCGCTTTGAATGACATTTATAAGCCAATTTTGCATGGTTGACATAGAATCTATGACACATACATTGCAGAAATGGCCTCTTTCAGCCCATTTCATCCATTCCAATCAATTATCGCATCAGGCCCAAATACCCTACATCCTTCTTATCTAGGTATCTGTCCCAATGCCTTTTAAACAATGTAATTGTATTTTCCACTGGCAGCTCATTCCTTATATACGCCACCCCCTATGTGGGCAAAAACCTGTCCCAGATCCTTTTCCCCTCTCATCTTAAACCCCCTGCCCTCTAGTTTTTCATTGTCCTGCCCTGGGAGAAAGTGTTGACTACCTAACCTATCTATGCCAATTCATTAACATTGGGAACATGGTGAACTGGACAGTCTACAAAAATCACACCACTCTACAAAAATCACAGCATTTGAATTGCCCAACTATCTGTGTTCAGTGGTTGAGTAGGACTAAGCAATGTTACACAACATGGGTAGGAAAGAACTGCAGATGCTGGTTTAAATCAAAGATAAACACAAAATGATGGAGTAACTTGGAAGGACAGGCAGCATCTCTGGAGAGAAGGAATGGACGACGTTTCGGGTCAAGACCCTTCTTCAGACGGATCTTCAGACTGAAGAAGGGTCTCGACACGAAATGTCACCCATTTCTTCTCTCCAGAAGTGCTGCCTGTCCCGCTGAGTTACTCCAGCATTTTGTGTCTATTTTACACAACATGGGCCACATTTGGACAGTGGAACAAGTCAATCTGACATGCACCCAAGCTTATCACATTAGCTGTACCCCCAATTCCAAAAGTTGGCAGAAATCACTTAGACAGTGTTTACAAATTTATTTAAAGGGACAAACCTGTGATGTCATCAGAGTTAGTACTTATACCAAGTTCATTCTGCAAATGTGCTTTACTCAGAATGGGATATGCAGGGAAGTGGGCATTGTCTGTTCTGAAATAGGTTATTCAGCCCAACTTGCCTGATTTGACCAAGATGCACCACTTGCACTCGTCCCATCTACCTGCATTTGGCCCATATCCCTCTAAACCTTTCCTATCCATGTAACTGTCTAAATCTAATGTTTTTATAGTATCTGCCTCAACTACCCCCACTGGCAGCTTGTTCCATATACCCTTCACCCTCTGTGGAAAATGCCCTTCAGATTTCCATTGAATCTTTCCCCTTGTCTTAAAACTTTTCCCTCTGATTTTTAAAAAATTCCTTTACTCTGGGTAAAAGACTGTGCATTTACCCTATCTATTCCTCTCATGATCTTATACACCTCATCCTCCTGTGCTTCAAGGAATAAAGTCCTAACCTGCCCAACCTCTTCCGATAGTTCAGGCCCTCTAGTTCTCGCAAAATGCTCATAGATCTCTGAAAACAATACTCCAAATGCGGCATCAGCTATGTGTTGTACAACTGTAACGTAACATCCCAGCTTCTGCACTCAGTACCCTGACTGATGAAGACCAATGTACTGAAAACTACCTTGACCACCCTATCTACCTGTGATGCCACTTTCATGGAGCTGTACCTGCACTCCTAGATCCCTTTACTCTACAACACTCCCCAGTACCCTGCCATTGACTGTGAAAGTATTGACCTAATTTGACTTCCCAAAATGCTTGCACATATCTGCATTGAACTTCATTAGCCATTCCTCAGCCCACTTGCTCAACTGATCAAGATCCTGTTGTATTTTCTGATAATCATCATCGCTATCTACAATAACCCCACTTTAGTATCATCTACAAACTTGCTAATCATGCTTTCTTCATTCTCATTCAAATCGTTGATGTAAACGACAAAGTGATGGACCCAGGACCGATCCCTGAGGCACAGCAGTAGTTACAAGCCTCCAGTCCAAAAAAACAACCTTCCACCATCACCCTTTGCTTCTTTCCATGAAGGCAATTCACTATCCAGTCGGCTAGGTCTCCCTGTATACCATACGCTTTCAGAGCAGCATATCATACGGAACCTTATTAAATGTCTTACTGAAGTCTATGTAATCTATGGCTTTGCCATCATCAATCTTTTGGTACTTAAAAACTCAATCAAATTTGGAATACAATATCCCATGTACAAAACCATGCTGACTATCCCTATTCTCTGACTTTCCAAATGTGTACATGAAGAACACTCTCCAGTCCACCGGTCTACAGTTCTCAAGGCTTTTCCTTGCAGCTCTTGTTAAATAAAAGCATGTTAGCCACCTTCTAGTCTACCTCACCCATGTCTAATAATGATGCATGTATCTCAGCGCCTATAATTTCTTCTCTAGTTTCCCACTGTCTTCAGATATACAGTGGCTTGCAAAAGTATTCATACCCCTTGAACTTTTCCACATTTTGTCATGTTACAACCACAAACGTAAATGTATTTTATTGGGATTTTATGTGATAGACCAACACAAAGTGGTGCATAATTGTGAAGTGGAAGGAAAATTATACATGGTTTCCAAATTTTATTACAAATAAAAAAACTGAAAAGTGTGGTGTGCAAAAGTATTCTGCCCCCCTGAGTCAATACTTTGTAGAACCACCTTTCGCTGCAATTACAGCTGCAAGTCTTTTGGGGTATGTCTCTACCAGCTAGAGACTGAAATTTTTGCCCATTCTTCTTTGCAAAATAGCTCAAGCTCAGTCAGATTGGATGGGGAGCGTCTGTGAACAGGAATTTAAGTCTTGCCAGAGATTCTCAATTGCATTTAGGTCTGGACTTTGACTGGGCCATTCTAACACATGAATATGCTTTGATCTAAACCATTCCATTGTAGCCCTGGCTGTATGTTTAGGGTCGTTGTCCTGCTGGAAGGTGAACCTCCGCCCCAGTCTCAAGTATTTTGCAGACTCTGTAACAGGTTTTCTTCCAAGAGTGCCCTGTATTTGGCTCCATCCATCTTCCCATCAACTCTGACCAGCTTCCCTGTCCTGCTGAAGAAAAGCATCCCCACAGCATGATGCTGCCACCACCATGTTTCACAGTGGGGATGTTGTGTTCAGGGTGATGTGCAGTTTTAGTTTTTCGCCACACATAGCGTTTTGCATTTAGGCCAAAAACTTCAATTTTGGTCTCATCAGACCAGAGCACCTTCCTCCACATGTTTACTGTGTCCCCCACATGGCTTGTGGCAAACTGCATACGGGACTTCTTATGGCTTTGTTTCAACAATGGCTTTCTTCTTGGCACTCTTCCATAAAGGCCCGATTTGTGGAGTGCACGACTAATAGTTGTCCTGTGGACAGATTCTCCCACCTGAGCTGTGGATCTCTGCAGCTCCTCCAGAGTTACCATGGGCCTCTTGGCTGCTTCTCTGATCGATGCTCTCCTTGCCCGGCCTGTCAGTTTAGGTGGACGGCCATGTCTTGGTAGGTTTGCAGTTGTGCCATACCCTTTCCATTTTCGGATGATGGATTGAACAGTGCTCCGTGAGATGTTCACAGCTTGGGATATTTTTTTTATAACCTAACCCTGCTTTAAACTTCTCCATAACTTTATCCCTGACCTGTCTGGTGTGTTCCTTGGGCTTCATGATGCTGTTTGTTCACTAATGTTCTCTAACAAACCTCTGAGGACTTCACAGAACAGCTGTATTTATACTGAGATTAGATTACACACAAGTGGACTCTATTTACTAATTAGGTGACTTCAGAAGGCAATTTGTTGTACTGGGTTTTATTTAGGGGTATCAGAGTAAAAGGGGCTGAACACTTTTGCACGCCACACTTATCAGTTTTTTTATTTGTAAACAAATTTGAAAACCATGTATCATTTTCTTTCCACTTCACAATTATGCGCCACTTTGTGTTGTTCTATCACATAAAGTCCCAATAAAATACATTTACGTTTGTGGTTGTAACATGACAAAGTGTGGAAAAGTTCAAGGGGTATGAAAACTTTTGCAAGCCACTGTATCTGATCAGGCCCGGGAGATTTATCTACCTTCAAATGCATTGGAACATTTTACTGAACATGTGTAAATGCACTCAAACGCACACAAAACAAAGTAAACTTTGCAATATTCCAACTACATGACTGTCATTTAATGTAAATCACTAAATCTTTGTAGTAGAAATATTCACATTAAATCAAGTGCATTGACACAATTTGTGCAATCTTGTGCAATTTTCACAGACTTTGCAAATTTATCTTAAAATCTTACTTTACATGCTCAGGACCTCCTTTATAGACGAGCAAGGTCTTTGGTGGATTATGAAAATGCAAACAAGCTGTTGGATAGAGCAAGATCTAAGAACAAAGATGTCCTTCAAGCAGAGACCAACCAACAGTTCTGCTGTCAAAAATTTGAGACGCTGTCAGAGTCAGCAAAGCAAGGTAAATGTTTTGTACCATTACATTTTTGAAATACAATTCTCAAGCAGAAGACTTTCATGTATCCATTTGAAAGTTTGCACATGATTGAACTACTTTTTCAAAGTCAAACTCAAAGTCAAAGTATCAAAGTCAAAGGTATCATTTCGTTGCCTTGCATTCATACATATAACAAAAAACACAACACACAAGAAACACAATTTAACATCCACCACAGTGAGTTCACCAGGCACCTCCTCATTGTGGTGGAAGGCAAAAGTCTTAAAGTCTTTGTCTTCTTCCCTCCTTGTTCTCCCTCTGCACTGAGGCGATCCAGGCCTCTGATGTTGTCGTCCACTAGGCCCGCGGCCGAGCCTACGAAGCCGGGCTGCTGCCACCGCCGTCGCCGGAATGCTGGAACACCGCCACAACTCTAAAGCAGGGTCCGCCGCTGGAACGCTGGAGCACCACAGCTCTGAAGCCGGGTCGCCGCTGGAACGCCACCGCTGGAACGCCGCTGGAGCATCGCAGCTCTGAAGCCGGGTCGCCGCTGGAACGCTGGAGTACCGCAGCTCTGAAGCCGAGTCGCCGCTGGAGCACCGCAGCTCATGAAGCCGAGTCGCCGCTGGAGCACCGCAGCTCTGAAGCCGGGTCGCCACTGGAGCACTGCAGCTCTGAAGTCGGGCCGCCGTCGCTGCTGGAATGCTGGAACGCTGCCACAGCTCTGAGGCTGCCAGCTCCCCATTAGGAAGTGCTTGTGCAATAAGTCAGTGGCCTTTGAATTAGGCTGTAAAGCTAGGAAAGTGCTAATTTTTATGAAAGATACAAGATCTTTTAGAGCTGATATTTTAGGGTATTCGAAATAACTTTAATCTTCAGGGTACTGTTTTTTTTGATGATTAATAATGTAATTCACAAACCGTTTGCAATATTTTAACATGCTTTACCCTCGGTTAAAAAGAAGTCAATGTAATGTAGGAAACGCCAGCTGATTTGCATACTGCAAGTTACTTGATGCAGTTTTATGATGATCAGATAATCGGTTTTAATTATGTTGAAATGATAAATGAGAGCAAGAAGACCCAAGTTAACGTTACTGCATTTTGAAGTTGTGCTTGGGGTCTTTAACGTCTGTCTGGTATGAACATGAGGGCTTAGTTTGGAACCTCATCCAAAAGCTGCAACCTGTACAAGACAGCATTAATTAAAAACATTATGGTTTAAAAAAAAAACCGAATATGGCAGATGCTATAAATCTGAAATGAATATGAGACCGTTCCCTTCAACTCCCTGGTTAACTCATCCCTTCCCACCCAAACCACCCCTTTGTCTGCAACCACAGGACGATACAACACCTGTCCCTATACCTTCTTCCTCGACTCTGTCCAGGGACCCCAACAGTTCATTCACGTGAGGCAGAGGTTTACTTGCACCTCCTCCAACCTCTCCTGTATCTGCTGTTCCAGGTGTGGACCAAGCGCACACTCGCCGATCGTTTCGCTGAACACCTTCGCTCAGTCCGCCCCAGCCTACATGATCTCCCAGTTGTCAAACCCTTTAACTCCCCTTCCCTTTCCCATATTGACCTCTTTGTCCTGGGCCTCTATTTTCAGAGTGAGGCCAAATGTAAATTGGAGGAAAAGCACCTTATATTTTGCTTGCGCAGCTTATAACCCAGTGGTATTAATATTGATTTCTCTAACTTCAAGTAACCTTTGCATCCCCTCTCTCTCCGTCCCTCCCTCTCCCTAGTCGTTGTACTAGGTTTACTGTCATTCTGTTGAGTTTCATTGTCTCTATTAACTCGGTATCACCTATCCCCCAGCCAGCAATGGACCATTGTGGGCTCCACATTTCTTTGATTATCGTTGCTTTCTGCATATCTTCCATTAATTTTAAGTACTGTCAATATATCTCGTTCTCCTTTCCCCTGACTCTTGGTCTGAATGAGGGTCTTGACCCGAAATGTGACCTGTTCCTTTTCTCCAGAGATGCTGCCTGACCCGCTGAGTTACTCCAGTTTTTTTGTGTCTGTCTTTGATTTAAACCAGCATCTGCAGATCCCCCTTACGCACAAAAATGGGAGTGCTATAAATGCTCAGCAGTCTTGGCCCTGAAACGTGAACTCTGCTTCTCTTACCACAGATGCTGTCTGACCCGACTTTTTCTAGCATTTTCTGTTTATATTCAAGTATGCTTACAAGGTACAGAGCAGTGAATGGACTAATTTTCTCATTGAATCCAGAAAGGCATTGTGAAAAGAATTGAGCAGTCATTGACTCTCTTAGCAACCAAGAGATTTATTAATCTTTGAGATTGTAAAATTGATAATTACAATTTTGTTCCTAGAGCTTATAGACTTCAAAACTCGAAGAGTGGCAGCATTTCGAAAAAACCTTGTAGAATTGGCAGAACTGGAACTAAAACATTCCAAGGTAATGTTTGTGCTAGTGCTCCATAAAATTAATTTAAATAATTATATACAAATAAAGTCCAAATATTCTACGATAAACCTTACATTATGTGTGTTTAACTTGTTTAAATGCTGAAAGTGAAGTTGCATTCACCTAACATTCCTTGGGTGTATAAGCTTGCTAACCTATTTTGACTTGTTCACTTGAACTTTCAGTTTTAAATTATTATCCTCTTGTTCAAATATCTCATTGATGTTGTTTTTTCTTATCTTGTAATCTCTTATAAATGGCCAATAATTTTACTTGCCATCAAATCTGATCTGGCAATAGACAATCTGGCAATAGACAATAGGTGCAGGAGTAGGCCATTCGGGCCTTCGAGCTGGCACCGCCATGCTGATCATCCACAATCACTACCCCATTCCTGCCTTCTCCCCATATCCCTTGACTCTGCTATCTTTAAGAGTTATATCTAACAGTTTCTTGAAAGCATCCAGAGACTTGGCCTCCACTGCCTTCTGAGGCAGAGAATTCCACAGATTCACAACTCTCTGGGTGAAAACGTTTTTCCTCATCTCCGTTCTAAATGGCCTACCCCATATTGTTAAACTGCGGCCCCTGGCTCTGGACTCCCCCAACATCAGGAACATTTTTCCTGCCTCTAGCCTGTCCAATCCCTTAATAATCTTATGTGTCAATAAGATCCCCTCTTATATCCTTCTAAATTCCAGTGTATACAAGCCTAGTCGCTGTGAATTTCATTGGCTCATTGGGGGGGGAAAAACGTAAGCAGTAGTTTTCAGAACCAAGGATAACCGACTGGTAATGTTAAATGTCCGCCGAGCTTCACAGCCGTGTATCTCTGGCTTCTTAAAGGTTGTCTCCACTGTTTCTCCATTCCTTTTCCCCTCTTCTCCCCTCCTCTCCCCCCTCTTTTAAAGGACTTACCGTACACTGTGCTTTAGCGGTCTTAATTACAATGCCAACCTTCCTATTCATCGTGATGTGTGTCTGTATCATCTTAGCTTTGCATTGTGTGAATTTCACTCAGTGCTCTCCCCGCTTGCCCTGTCCTCCGCCTACATAACGGGCTGGTGAAGGAAGGTGTGTGTTCCACTCTGACAGTCGACGTTCCAGATCACGCCCATAAGTTATGAAAATAGTGAGGAATAGGAAAAGACAAAACGCTAGAGTCAGGCAGCATCACTGAAAATCATGGATAGGTCATGTTTGGTTGCGATCCCACTTCAGGCTGATTATGGGGACGAGGGGGAGGTGTGAAGAAAGCTCGATGTGAGGAAGGGAGATGAAAGCCTGGGGAGAGGAGAGTAAGTAATATGTGAATATGGGTGGGGAATTTTTGATTGGTAGATGGTTGGACAGAGGCTAGAAACGTGTGAGGCACAAGGAGTGAAGAGTTGCAAATTATGAAGCAAGAGGAAGGAATGTAGGGGGATGGGGATGGGGGACGGGCTGAATTTGTTTATGCAAATCTTGTCAAATTTGTTTTTGGGCCCAGCTTGTTTACGTTATGATCAATGCTGGTGTTTCTGCTGAACCTTCATTTTAGCATGGTGATTTTAATGGGTTTTTTTTTAAATTTCAGGGACACTTGCAATTGCTGCAGAGTTGTCTAGTAGCATTCAAGGGGGACAGCTAACTACTTTATAGTTGTTGTATTAACAAGGGCTGTGTACATCGACTCTACAAGGAGATCACTTGGTAAGCGTTCATGGTTCCATAGAGAAGATTGACTGCAAGAAGGCTCTTTATACATCAGAAGTAAACAGCATTTTTGCATCTGACGAGAAAAGAGAAAACTTGTATCAAGAAATCCCATTCTGAGATGCCATAAAATATGTCACTTGCATTTGATTGTCCAGAAATCAAAATATTTTCATTTGCCAATATCTTAAATATTATTGTACATTTAATTACCAACTATATTCATTTTTACAATATCAAAGGCACAATTTGAATGTTTTTTTTAAATAAAGGTAAAAATAAAATGCAATACCATTAATTGTATTCCATATAGTCAAGGGCATTGTTTGGCATTTAGTGCTTTTCCAACAACTTTATGACAATTGGTCTTCATTTTTTATATTGGTAACATTTATCTTCAACTAAAAATTATGCTAAAACTGAATATAATTTCTAAATTTAATGCATATCTGCCTTAAACTCAGAGAATAATTCCTAATCATTGTATAATAAACAAGTACACTAGAGAATGTTTAAACAATTTGTTTGTCTCATTTTTTTGACTCCTCGAGGATTTGTCTCCTTGAGTCTATGCCTGCTCTGAGGATTTCCATCAGTCAGTGACGGAAATCGCTATCAAAACATGGTGGGTACAGGGGACACACAATTTCTTGGCTGTCGCGCGCGCATACGCGCACTCACACATACACGCGAGGCATCAGAAGCTTCAGCCGTGGGCCCTGTGAACGGTAATTAGATGAGTGGGGAATATGTACATTGAGTGATATCTAAGGCTAGTGATACAGTTGATGGTGTGGCATTTCAAGATCTACTCACCCACGCAATTATTTTTGCAGCAAAGTTCTCTGGGATTTGATTCCTGCTGTTGAATGTTGCAGTTATCTCTGCCCACTCCTTATGCATCATATGTCTAGGGCATGCCCTGCCTCAAACATCGGAAGTCGCTACCACCTACACCAAAGCTCCAATGCATCATCGAAAAAACCATGGCATTGCCTTGCAGATGATTGGCATACAGGCACACTGTCCAAAGGCAAGGCAGTGAGAGGAAGCTGTGTCAGGTTTCACAGGGGGAAATCAACTTGGATTACAGCTCCTGATCATTATCCAATAATCCCTGCTGACTGGGTGACTAATGAAACTATAGATTGGCTATTGCATGTTAGCCAATCAGAATGCTTAGTAATAATAACTCTGCCTAGTGCATGCTTTATAGTGTAAGAACTCACCTACTGTATTCAGTAGCTGCAGCAGACTGAATGTATGATGTACTGGATATCTGATACTGGTATGAACATTAAAGATGCTTACATCTTTACCTGTGTGAGAGTCAGATATTTACAGAAACCAAACTACGTTCACTGTGGTGGAAAGTTTGGCTCTTGCATTACAAACAAGGGCGTCCAAACCATAACTTGACACGGAACCTCTGCTGCTCCCTCTGGCACTTGGCATGGAATCCCTGCTGTCGCTTCAGGCTCCTGGGTTGAAGCCTCCAGTCGCATAGTGCAGAAAGTAAAACTTGGCAGGTTTTAACTATTCCAGAAAAACAAAATTGTTTGGCAAAGATAAGGGACCAGCTAATTTAAATGAGTATAAAGCGTGGAACAGACTCATTTTTCCTCAGGGTGCATGTAGGGAAATTTAAATCTTAGGAGCCTCAATACGAGGTGTGTGCATTCCTGTCAATTGGCTGCTGGTTGTCGATCAGCACGTGGCAAAAATAAGAGGCCGATTGTGTTTCACATGGGAATTAAGAATGAAGCCAAGATTGTGATTAGCTGGTGGAAGGAACGCAAAATACTTGAAGCAAGGTCAGTTCACACAATTATATTTCCTAAGGATTAAGGAATGGATATCGATGTAGCAGTTAACAATGGCAGTTAACACATCGTTTCATGAACTGACCTTGCTTCAAGTATTTCGTGTTCCTTTGAATAAAATTAACGGGAGATGTCATTAAAACTGTCAGATGCGGGTACAACGATTCAAGGCGTTCATTCCTTTGACTTACGAAAACGATGTGACACAATTACAATTACTAAGGATTAAGAACTGGATATTTTTGTGAGTCAGAGGAATGAAGTGATGAACGAACGACTAGTATCGAACGACTCGAAACAAACGACTACTTATTAAACCTGACATACCTTACAAAACTTGTAATATGGAGGACACACCGTCCCCCACCACTGACAACATGGAGAGGACACGTCCCCCACTGCCCCCCCGGGATTTCCGCCAATGCCATTAGTCCATCATATATCTTATTTATTTACGCTGTTATTTATATTGTGTTCTCTCTTGCATGTCAATCATTCCTCCATTCTATCACCAACTTGCATTAGGAATAATTCACAATGTCCTACAATCTAAAATCCAGCGTTTCTTTAGTAGAAGGAGGAAACCAGGCTACCTGGGGACAATTCACTGGAATAATAAGCACCCTCTGCATACAATCAAATCTGGGTCATAGGATCTGTACTGGAGCAGCACTAACTGCTGAATAGCCCATTTAATGCTTTGAACAAAAACAAACTGCTCAATACTCAGCAGATTAGGGAACATTCTGGAGACACAAACAGTTCCAAATGAGTGACGAACAGAGCTAGAAAAGTGGGAATACAGGTGTGTATTAACTCGAGAGTTGGAGAGGTGGAGAGTTCAAGATGAATGTTGCGTTGCGATGGAGACCAAGTTCAAGTGACATAAAGCTTTTAAACCTAGGAGGGCAGTTGGAGAAAAATACTTGTTAAAACAGATGCTGAACACAGCAGTTATTGGAAATTTTTTGTTGGTTTATTATTGTGCAGAGAAGATTTACGAAGATGTTGCCAGAAAGATTTAATTTAATAGAAACCTGAGGGGCATTTTTTTTTTACACGGGGTAGTGAGTAAATGAAATGAGCTGCCAGAGGAGGTAGTTCAGGCAGGTACTTTCACAACATTTAAGACATTTGGACAGATACAAGGATAGGAAAGGGTTAGAGATATATGGGACAAAAGCAGATTGATGACTAGCATAGATAGAACATCTTGGTTGGAATGGGTAAGTTGGGCCAAAGTGCCTATTAAAGTGCTACGTGACTCTAGGATTGTATTGTGATGTGTATTGCGATACAGCGAAAAACATTGTTTTATATGCTATTGGCACCATTAATGTTAACTGTGACATGTACTTCACATCACTTCCTGAAGTTCAATAACTAGCTCTTTTTAGTCTAGTTGACATTAAGGGAGAGGTCGTTGTCTTGACATTATACTACTAGGCTTTCTATCTCCTTTCTGCACTGTCTCATTGTTTGAGATCTGTAGGTATGTTACAAAACTTACCTTGAGCAGCGCTGCAGTTCTGCCGCTCCCCGTGTGCATGACTTTGGCGCCTTTCAGAGGGGGGCGTGTTTAAAGTGCCGTTTTTCCACAGACTGGGCAAATCGATCCATGTCAGGGGATTTCGTTGCTGAAGAAAAATTGCTCCGACATTTCATTCATGAAGGTATTTTTAAATTACGCTAGATTATTTATTAGCTAGAGTAATTTAAAAATCATCTTCTAAAGCCGTGAGCGCCGACAACGGGAAGGATTTTACGTAGTGGAGAAAATAAAGTACAAAGTTTATTTTTACATTAAAACTTGGTTTTTAGGAAGCCTTTAATCACATTTTCATGTTACGAAATGGGGACAAATAAATGTATGAACCGGCAGTGTTTTTCATGCCGACTTCACCTCAAACTGCAACGTTCCAATCCACCGCGTTCCACTAAAACCCACTCGCAAGCTGATTTAAATGGTCATTAATTTACAGGAATTAAACACTAAATTCCTTCCATTTGGCCTATAATTTCATGAAAATGAGATTTTAAAATCATGTTATATTGTGAATTATTGTGTGAATGTTATTTGGACACTTAAGCAATTTAAAAAAAGTTTATCTTTTCTTAAGAAATGGATAGATGTTTAGATCTAGTAATTGAATTTTGTAATTAGCTACAATTAGGTAACTAACTAATTATATGCTTTAATTTCAGGTCATCCAAGTAATATTGTTTCATATTTGTTTCAGAATGCTTCAATCTATAATAACTGAAAATGTCATTGAGTTCTCTTAATTGTTAAGAAAGTTATGGGCTTTTGATTGTCCTAGATCACAGCTTTTGTGTTTAGTCAATGGAAAGGCTATGAAAATATGAAAGTATGAGATGAAAATGGCCATAACATTTTTAATACTGAAGATATAAAAGTGAATTAGGTGTCAAATTAAACTTATTTTTATGCTTTAGCTGTTGGGATAAATTGCAGACTTGATTTTTTAAATCTCAAAATTTTGTAACATTGCTACGATCTGGCCCACTATGATGGTAAAATAATGAACAACCCTACATCAAAGCTGGCCGGTTTGCACCACAAGAAAAGCCTGAAAGTCTGAAATTGTTGAATTCATTATAGAGTCTGAGGGTTGCAGATTGCCCAGGTGGAAGGTGAGGTGCTTGCATTGCTTTGGTTTTTTATTCAAATAGTGTATGAGTCATAGAAGACTGGTCTGAGTAAGCGTGAGATGCAGAATTAACATCAGATATCAGGAAGCTTCGGTCTCCCATGTGAAATGAATGGAAATGTTCCGCAAAGCAATCATCCAATCTATAGATAGTTTTGCTAAAACACGAGACAACATTATAGTAGAGATGCTTCTTTACAGAGCCGGAGACCTGGGTTTGATCCTGACTATGGTTGCTGTCTAGAGTTTGCACATTTTCTCTGTGACCATGTGGATTTTCTCCAGGTGCTCTGGTTTCCTCCAAAGACATGCAAGTTTGTAGGTTAATTGGTTTCTTAGTGTGTAGGATAGACCTACAGTAAGGGTGATTATTGGTCGGCGTGGGCTGAAGGGCCTGTTTCCATGCCGTAAACTAATTGTGAGCAGTCATTAAATGGGGAAAATGTGCAAGTGAATAATTGCTTCACCTGGAAGGATAGGTAGGAATGGTCCAGTCTTGGCAGATGTTGATATCTTATGGTAGAGGTGAAAGATGGAACAAAGGATATTTCTGGGGATGAACTTTTCTCTATGGGTTAACGCACATGGCTGCTTTTGCTTTTCTGATATAGTGTTTACTTCTGTAGGATATCTGATTGGAATGTATTCTACAGCAGCTGAAGGAGTCTATGAACTACTGTATTTGAAATTAGTATAAATTATTTTTTTATTTGATCGCCGCATCCTTTTATAATTTTGATAAGACCAATTTGATGAACAAGGCAAAACTTACTGTCAGGGACTTCATCATGTTTGTGGCAAGGCTTGCATGCTAAGGGATACAAACTTAAGTTGGGCAATATTGTTCGCAACAAAGCATCCCTCCCTAATCGACAGGAAGCAGCATGTGAGGCTGAGAAAGCACATCTTGGACCCGCAAACTCTCAGCATAGGAGCACCGCAAGGCAACGTACTCTCTCCTCTCTCTACACCAACGACTGCACCTCCACAGACACCCCTGTCAAGCTTCTCAAGTTTGCAGATGATACAACCCCGATTGGACTGATCCAGGATGGGGAGGAATCTGCCTACAGACAGGAAGTATCACAGCTGGCATCCTGATGCCATCGCAACAACCTAGAGCTCAATGCTCTTAAGACAGTGGAATTGATTGTAGACTTTAGGAGAGCTTCCCCTCCCCTCATCCCACTCACCATCAACAACAACAGTCACATCGGTGGAGTCTTTTAAGTTCCTGGAACCATCATCTCCAAGGACCTTAAGTGGGGGGGCTACCATCGATTCCACAGTCAAAAAGGTACTGTTGTACTTCCTACGGCAGCTGAGGAAGCACAATCTGCCACAGGTAATGATAGTCCAACTCTACACAGCCATCATAGAGTCTGTCCTCACCTTCTCCATCATGGTCTGGTTTGGCTCAGCCACCAAGCACGACACTTGGAGGCTGCAGCGAATCGTCTGATCAGCTGAGAAGGTTATTGGCTGCAACCTTCCCTCCATTGATGAACTGTACACGACAAGTGCCAGGAAGCACGCGGGCAAGATTTTACTTCGGAGTCACGTGAGTGACTACGTGAAGAAGCCCCGCCTGCCGCTGGAACGGCATTACGTCGACGCTGACGGCAGAGCAAGAGCTGCAGAGGCAGCTCCTCGACAGCGGTAGGTACGGGCCCGCAGGTAAGTGCAGTGGAAAACATTTTCAGGGTCTAAAAACTCCATGGCTGGTATTGAATACCAGAATTTAAAACTAATTTAAAAGTAAAAAATAAGTTGAAAAACAACGGAGTTTTAAAAGAACGTCCTAAGGGGAGCGATCGGAACGGGAGATTAACGAAAACATAGCCGGTTATCCGAGATCAAAATTACGTTAGAAAGATTTTTTAGTCGCTCCACAAACTTTTGGCACGGGGGGGGGGGGGGGAATTTTATAAAGTCAGAAAGGCCATAATTTAAAAAATTCAATAAAAGGCCTTCAGACTAAAAAAGCTTTATGGCTTGAAAAAATAATGGAAAAAAAAAAAGATTCCAAAAAATAAAAATAAAGTAAATAAAGAATTCAAGCCAAAAAGGGTTAAAAGGCCCAAAAACATTCCCTAACCTACCCTAAAGGGGTTTCATATATTAATATATATGATGAAATATGGTGGGAATATCTACCTCAGATATATGTGAAGGTAGTCTCCTTGAGGAAAAACTCAGGAGTAACAAGGGCAGTAAAAATAAAATGGAAAACGGACCCTAAAAATGCACTGATAAGTGGTGGCTGGTCATGAAGTACCCACCACAGCACCAGTAAAAAAAAATAATTATTTATATATATATATATATATATATATATATATATATATATATATATATATATATATAGGTGTAAGTATAACACCTGAATAAGAAGTGAGGCCATGGAAAATAACCATGGAAACCAAAATTAATTGGTCTCTCACTAAGGCTGTTATGATTAAAACAGCAGAATAATAATAAAACGTTTTATGTTTTATTTAAGTACACTTCAGCACAAAATATATATATAAGTGTACTAGGTTTGATACCTGAATGTATGAGTGAGGCCATGAAAAGTAAATATGGAAAAAAAAATTTAATTGGCCTCACCAAAGCTGTTATGGTGAAACAGCAGCATATGATAAAACTTTTAAGTTTATAAAGATATCAACGGTGAATCCGGTTATGATATCCATGTCTCAATTAGATGAGATATAAGGAAATACGATTTTAAAAGTATTTCAAACTGGTGCATGGCATTTCCATTCAATGGAAAACAAATAAAATATTGTGCAAATAACCAATACATTTGAAGTAAAATTAATTGCCATCAGTTTGTGGAGCTCAATGGGATGAAATATATAATATTTGGGACCAAATCTGCACTCTAGATTTGCAGATCAATACAAATCAGGTTATGTTAAACTCCTGATTATTATGGAATAAAACCTGCCTTATGATTATTCAAAGTATTGATTACAAAAGAACAGACTATTGGTCTTTAAACTTTGGGGGGAGAAAATTATGATCCAATATAAAGATTTGATAATGGATCAAAACTAAGGCAGAAGTATGATAAATAAACATAATCAAACATAGCCTTATCCGAACCCATATAATTGGGAAAAGAAGGCTTGAAGTACATTGAAGAGGTGAAAACAACTGTTACAAAATAAATTTATGAAATCTCCGATTGTGGGGGATTGCAGGTGTATTATCATCATTAATATAACTAAGGACTACAAAAAATTGTAGAAAGGATTGGTTCACCTGTATAAGAAAACGTAAAAATTTGATTTTAGGTTTGCACCCAAAAGTAACTCCAATAAAGAAGGGGTACGTACATATATATATTATAAATTACCTCAGTGTACAGATGTGATGGTATAAACCATACAAAACATCATTTTATATACACTTTCACAGTGTAAGAACATTTTATTAAAATGGAACATCTTCAATATTGAAATACAGTTGTTATTAACAAAGTGTTAATCAAATATTACAGGTGCTTGAAATTAATTAAAATGGGTCAAGCGGTGTAAGTTAAAACATTGTCTAAAAGATTAAATCCAGTCTAAGGCTGTTAAACAGAATACTGGAAGAACAATTGCACTGATAAAAGATCAGCACTTGCACTAATGAGGACATGGTCATGGTTTATCTTGATCACATTTAAATTAGAGTCAGCTGCAAATTAGTGCTGCAATTACAAGCCTGTTGAAAGGCAAGGACTTGACCCATCACATAAAGCCTATGTTTTAGGCATTCATAAATATTCATAAATTACTATTCTGGATTTAGGAGTAATTCAGCACCATAAGAGGGGGGAAAATTGTTCCATGATACAAATATGTCTTATTGCTTTGTTGACATATGTTGTCCCTCCATTAGAAAAGGAGCCCAGGTAAGAGTAAATAAAGCTCCAAAAGAAGGAATACAGAAGCTTATGTATGCCTTTGTGTGAGGCTTATGCAAATACCAAATGATACATTATCATTATTAAAGTAATGGATTAAAAAAAAAAAAAAAATTAAAAAAAAGGGTTCACAAGTTGCTTCAACTATAAGCTTAGTAGCTGTTGCTAGCTGAAGCAAGTATTAACAGATGATGGACAGCTTCTGTGAATATTTGGGTAAGATAAAAATATTATCTATTCTTATAAAGATTATTGATACGTCTCTTTGTTGGGACTACGGACAATAATACCAGGTAAATGCAAATGAATTGTCCTAAGAAATTCTCCAAACATTTGTATTAATTATTGAAGTATAAGGAATTACGGATTAAATATCGATTGTTCTATTATGGAAGTGTCCATGTCATATCAAGGTGAACAATACTACGGCTGTGGCATATATTAAATCACATAAGATAAGTAAAATAATAATCATGTGATTATCTGAATAAACAGATGTGGCATATTCTAAAATGTTTTAGTCCAGCTGTTTATCTTTAAGAAAGAGACAATGTTATCACAGACAACACATTAAGGGGGGAAAATACATTGTCATTAATATGGATTACTTACAATTAATCTGGTTGTATACAGATTAAATAACCGATCTTTCAAATGTTCTCGTGGGTAAACCAAGAACAGGAAAGGTGGATGCTTTTCTCTCAATTATATGAGGAAACATGTTCTTTTATGTTCCTCATTTTTGTCTGATAGGGCAGTGTCTGATGAAAATATAGCAAGGCACTGCCAGAGGCATTTTGGTGGTCCAAAACGGATCCTTCATGGTTTTCATAAATATTGAGTGATGTTGAAACACTTGTGATGATTCATAGTTGCAGTAATTTATTGTTGTACAAAGGCATCCATGATATGAAAATATGAATTGACTATCTGCAGGTTGATCAGACCATTACAATAGTTTGATGGTCAAAGAAGTCTATGAATGTTTAACTAATATAACAACATAACAATAAAATAATTATGTATAAAGAAGTGTTATACCTGCAATTTGCAGAAATAAGTTTTTAAAAAAAAAACAATATTTTATAAGAAATTGGAAGTCTGTGTATACAGTAAAGTTATTTGTCATATTAATTATATGTGAGTTCTTGTGGATTGCATTTTTTCTGAGTATCTAATTGATAGAGCCAATAATAGGGCTCAGAGTGTTTATCGTCCTATTTACGGACAATATACTAACCAAGAAGTTATCAGGTTCATTCGTAATATCCCGATATGAAAAGGGATATACATGTAGGGATATTATAGAGGGAGAGGGAGAGGGAGAGGGAGATAGATAGATAGATAGAGAGAGAGATAGAGGGAGAGGGAGAGGGAGAGGGAGAGGGAGAGGGAGAGGGAGAGGGAGAGGGAGAGGGATAGAGGGAGAGGGAGAGGGAGAGGGAGAGAGATATATCTGTCCAAAATTGCAATACATAAGTCTGGAGATCAATATAATCCTGAGTTGCCTTAGGCAATGGACTCCAATTCTATCAATGATTCAATAAAGTTAACATTGAAAGTAATAATGCTGGTGACTTTAGTATCAAGATAAGAGTGCAAACATTGCAAATATTATGTTATAATTGCATGTGGATAGAGATTACATTATCATATATGTTTATGAATTTACCAAACAAAGCAGACCAAGAAGAGCTGAAACCAAGGTAAACCTATAAGCATATCCTGTCGGCCTTAAATTGTGTGTGTGTGTGAACATTGATGAAATATGTTGAAGTAAGTAAGAGTCTCTGTGGTAATGAGACAGCACTACTTATTACACACAAAAAACCACATTAGGTTCAGTAAAACTGATGGTTCTAGAGAAATGTATTCTAGATGGTTAAACATTGAATAACACTCAGTGGAACTAGACACTGAAATGTGGAAAATTACTCTAAGGAGGTAGATACATTCACAGGAATGGCACAGGATGAGCCGCTCGAGCAAAGATGCAAGGCCACAGGAGGGTGTAAAATAAATATTAAATTAAATCAGTCATTGTGTCACGATTGGACATGGAGTGTTGGGTTCTCTATAATTGTTGCTTTGTTCATACCATCAAATTATATATATCAATTGATATTTTGTGATAAACTTGCCTTTCAATGGAAAGGGCATTACTTTTATTCTTTTATAGTGTGAAATAATTTATCACATAACTTGAGGCAATGTTTGAAGGGAAAAATGTGTTATTTTGCTCATTACTGTGTTGAATGAGCCAGAGTGTCGTATGGAATGAGTCTACGACATAAAAAACACAGAAAGCTTCAAAATCTTCACGTAGTCACTCACGTGACTCCGAAGCAAAATAATACGATTAAATGAGAACTTACCAGTTCGAAGTTTGATCGTTATTTTATGAGGAGTAACGATGAGGGATTACGACCCTCATAAAATAAATGATCATCTGGTAGTTCTAAATCTATGTTGAGCCTTACTATCTTACTCCGGCTATTATGTTCTGTGTTTTTCATGCCGCTGCTTTGAAGTATGCCGTTCCAGCGCCAGGCGGGGCTTCTTCACGTAATCCCTCATCGTTACTCCTCATAAAATAACGATCAAACTTCGAACTGGTAAGTTCTCGTTTAATCTTATTATTTTGCTTCGGATGGCTCTATGAGACTCTATGATGGCTGTGTAGAATAGTAAGATTAAACAAGAACTTACCAGTTCGAAGTTTGATCGTTATTTTATGAGGAGTTACGATGAGGGATTACGTGAAGAACCCGCCTCACGCTGGCAACGGCATACTTCAAAGCAGCGGCATGAAAAACACAGAACACCAAAAGCCGGAGTAACATAGTAAGGCTCATAAAAGACTTAGAACTACCATTTGATCATTTATTTTATGAGGGTGGGAGCGGAGGGCACGTAATCCCTCATCGTAACTCCTCATAAAATAACGATCAAACTTCGAACTGGTAAGTTCTTGTTTAATCTTACTATTTTACTTCGGAGTCACGTGAGTGACTACGTGAAGATTTTAAAGCTTTCTGTGTTTTTTATGTCGTAGAATCAATCCGTACGACAGTCCGGCTAAGTAAACACATACATGAGAAACCAGACTAATGTTAGATCATTTCACAATTAACTTTTTAATGGTTTAAATACCATATAATAACCCTCCTTATATCTGAGGGAAAATGATTACAAGTGATAAAAGATAGAAGTGACTACACCATTGATTATAGCAATTAATAGTAAACAAAGCAGGTGATTATAGTGCTCCCAACACCGCGTGTCCAAAGCTTGTCATAGTGTGAACAGGTTTATTGTAGAACTTTGAAAAAATTTCTTCTCTACTCCACCCTGCGATTTTAAAATATGCTCGAGAGGCACGTCCCGCCCCTTTGCCGCGGACGTAGCTGCCGCCCTGGTGGAGTGAGATTTGAACACATCAGTGTCTACTCCCGCTAAAACCAACACCTGTTTCAACCATTTTGGGATAGTTTGAACTGAAGCTTTTGTGTGTGGTTTTTTTGTGCGTAACCATTAACGCTTTTTCATTTCCTCAAAGGGTGTCAGTAACTTTAATATATTTGTTCTAATGTTTAACCACACACAAAGTAGGATCAATATGATAAGCTTGAAAGGTTACCTTTGTTCCAGATCTCCCTGGTCTTCTTTGTTTGATCAACTCGTAAACATAGAACACAACATTATCTGTAGTCACATGCA
Source organism: Okamejei kenojei (assembly GCA_035221665.1). NCBI lineage: Eukaryota > Metazoa > Chordata > Chondrichthyes > Rajiformes > Rajidae > Okamejei > Okamejei kenojei. The sequence goes on from CM069139.1 coordinate 48,351,989, forward strand.
TACAGTCTAAATACAACATTTGTAAAGTTTGCACTCTTTGAGCTGAGACCAGTGACATTAACATGACTAATTTCAATGTCAATCTTTCCAATGTCAACCCTTCAATTGGAGTCCATTGTCTAAGTAGCGTAAGTACAATGCTCACATCCCAAATCTCTGTGTATCTTGGTTTGGGTGGATTAATATTAAAGATTCCTTTCATGAATCTAGATATTAATGGATGCGACCCAATTGATCTCTGATCAGTCATAAGCCCTAAATAGGACGACAAAGCACTGCGTGCAGTGTTAATGGCACTGTAACTTAAATGTTGCTGAAAATGCAAATTGGCAAGGAATTCCAAAACATTTGCAATATTTACAGTATCATAAGAAATATTTGACTGTGTGCAAAAGTCTTCCCATTTCTTAATATGTGTCATATATTGCTTTTGTGTGCTATTGCGCCATGATGCAACCATAACTTTCATAGTTTGGTCCGACAATCCCAGCTCCTGTAGTGGTCTGGTCAAAACCTGCAGATTAACAAATTCATATATGCATACAATGGGTAAATCTCTTTAGTTACCGGATTAGTCAAGATATCACTACAGTTAGGAATCGACATATATGGTTCTTTAATCATATTCAGCATTACTGGGAACCAAGGTTGAGTTGGCCAATTTGGAACTACCAACAATCCAGAAGCAGAATCTTGTTCTATCTTCTTCAGGCATCTCTGAATCAAAGCAAATGGTGGAAAAGCATAAAAGAACATCTTTCCCCAGTGTAATGAAAAAGCATCTACTGCTACTGCATCTGGATCGTGTTCCCAAGACACATAAGTAGGCAACTGATGATTAAGCCTAGATGCAAACAAATCTATTTCTGGCAACCCAAATTGGTTTACAATATTCTGAAATATTGCTGGCTTAAGCATCCATTCCGTATTATCTTTAAAAATCCTGGACCTTTCATCTGCTACCACATTGTCCTTACCCGGAATGTAGCTTGCTGAAATCCATATTTGGCGACCAATACACCATTGCCATATCTCATTGGCCAGACAATCACATGATACTGACCTAACTCCCCCCATGTGATTAATGTATGCAACCGCCGTTTTATTGTCTAACTGTATTAACACATGTAGACCTTGTTTAGCACAACAATATGCTTTAAGTCCATAAAAAGCACCCAATAACTCCAAATAGTTAATACCATAAACTTGAAGAAACGCTTCTTCTTGAGCTTTCCATCTACCTCCACAACTGGAGGACGAATCTGTAGCCCCCATCCGAGAGCACTAGCATCCGTTTGTAAAACCATTTCAGGTTGTTTAATCATGATATTCTTAGCAGCTTGTGGGACATTTTCAACCCACCATTGTAATTCCAACACGGCTTTTTTTTGTTAATTGCATAGGCCTGTCAAAGTGACCTGCCTTCTCTTTAAGAGCCCTTATTTTGTCCCTTTGAAGATTTTGATAATGTAATGGACCAAATTCCCACTGCTGGAAATGCTGCTACCAGTTTCCCAATGGTTTTCGCCACTTCTCGGATGGAGGGATAAGGTTTGTGAATGAGGTAATTACAAGTCATCAAGATGTCATTGGCCTTCTCTGTTGGCAAAGTAACTAACATAGTCACTGAGTTAATTACAAACCCCAAAAAGTTAATTGATTGTGCTAGCTGCAGCTGGGACTTAATTGGATGAATCAAAACCCTAGCTTTTCAAACAAAGCTTTAGTAACTGAAACTGAGTGCTCAGCTGACTCTTGAGTATCACTAATGATCAGAATATCATCCAGATAAGCCATAACAATGTGTTTCTGTGCTCTTAATTGGGCTAAAACTGGTTTCAACAGTTTTGCAAAGAGTCTAGGATCCAAACTCAATCCATTTGGTAAAGCTTTAAACTGCCATAATTGCCCCAGCCAATTAAATTTTAAATACCTCCTGACGCATTGATGAATTGCTACAGAAATAATAGGCATCCTTCAAATCAATCTTAGCCATATAACACCCTGCTGAGAGAAGATATTTTGCAGTACTGAATGTCTCCATCTTAAAATGTTTGTATTCTACAAACTTATTCAGATCTGTAAGGTCCAGAATAATTCTGCAACCACCATCTTTTTTATCTCTTCGAAATATATTAGAGACAAATTGATGCTTATGTTCATAAGTCTTTTCAATTACGCCTTTTCCAGATAATTTGTCAATTTCCACATTAATCTCCATTCTTTCCTCTGCAGAAAACACATAAGCATAAGCAGGTCTATTCTGTACAGGAGGATTAACCCCTTCTTTAAAAATAATAATGGCTCCTGAAACTGCTTGTAATACATATCGATCAGAAGTAATGTTAAGCCAGGCATTATAAAATTTTTGCAATCTCCCTCCAACTGGAGGGTCATCCACAGTTTCTTTAAGTATATAAGTCTTTAATACCTCTCCGTATGAGCGTGGTGGTCTCCTTCTTCCCGAATACAGGGAAGCACTTGCCTGCACAGCACGATAGTATTTTCGTGACAAACTTCTGCTTCTATAATGGAAATCGAAACCCCTTCGGGTCGAAAAACCCCTTCTTTGTCCAAAAACAAAAGGTTTAACATTGCTAAAATATTTAGCTTCGTCATTCAACTCTTTCAGCTGTTTCGGCAAATTTTCTCCAAACAAATACCCAGGAGCTTGAACTCCACTTTCTTGACACAGGCTTGCAAATCTAGGGTGAAATATCGGCCGAATCGCCGTTTTCCTCATGCAATTAATTTCATAGAATGAATTACATAATAAGCCCAAAGTATCCTTTTGAATCTTTTCCGTTTCCAGATTCTCCATTTGCCTGCCATAGGCCGTAATGGCGGCAGAAATTAATTTGAGCACCTTTTGAAACTTCACTTCTAGGGCTCTCATACTTGGAGTCATAGACGTCCATATCATCGGATTCACCGTAGGCACTTCCAATGAGGCACAATTTCTTGGAGCTTTATATAATTCTGATGTTTCATTCATCACAGAATTGTGAAGTTGGTGAGATACCATATAATTTATGTTTGCAGCTAGGATTTCTTCCATAGCCTCACCACTTCCTTCAGGTATAGCAAACTCTTGTGCTATCCCAGGCACATTAGGCCTTTTCTTTTTACTTTGTGGTGTGCTTTCAAAAGCCATATAGCCACCAGCAGGGTCTGCCTTCTGCAGCCCCAAATCAATTGGGATATCATCCCATGAGACTTCTTCCAGCCCAAATCCTGGGTCCGGAGTATCATATTCCCAACTTGGCCCACAGCCATATTCATCATATTCAAACCCCTCAGGGATTTTTTGGGATTCATCTGGGTACTCTGACCCTTGTCTCATTATTGTTTGGAGAACTTTCTCCATATGCTCCATTTTTAGCCACATAGTTTTATTGTCTGGAGGTCTTTCAATATCAGAGTCATCAGAAACCACGGGCCTCTCAGATTTCTTTTTGCATTTTTTAGGAACATTTTCCTCCGTGGTTATTATTTCTGGAGAATCTGGAAACTCACTATCGGGTACATCAGCGGCCAACGGTATCGGAACCGGGTCCGCACTAACTTTGCGTCCCGTATTTTTACTTTCACCCCGGGAACATCTTTTTACCCGCGAAAACTTCTTTCCCGATTTTTCCATTTTTCTTTAATAATCAGTGCTCAATCAGCACGTTAACGTGGCTCTAAATTTTTTCTTTTGGTTTCGTTTTGCTGGAGCCACCCAGCGTAACCTAAAAAACGCCCCGGTCTAACTGCACTTACCTGCGGGCCGTTCCGACCGCTGCCGAGGAGCTGCTCCTTACTGCAGCTCCTCCTCGCGCCGTCAGCGTTGACGTCATGCCGTTGCCAGCGTGAGGCGGGTTCTTCACGTAGTCACTCACGAGACTCCGAAGTAAAATTGGACTATCATTACCTGTGGCAGATTGTGCTTGAATCATTTCCCTCTGGAAGGCGACTCCAGATTGTCAAAGCTGCCACAGCCAGACAGAAAAACAGTTTTTATCCACAAGTAGTTGTGCTACTCAACAGCCAAAAATCTGTAGCCTCCCTTTGATCTGGTATTTTGTTGGTTCACATGCTTGATCAATGGTGTTTTATCATTAATGTTTTATTATTATTAATGTTCAGTGTTTTCTGAGTCATTCGTAACTGTCACTGTATGTCATGTAGTTACTTGTGGGCGGAGCACCAAGGCAAATTTCTTGTATGTGAATGCCTGGCCAATAAAATTACTTGCTTGCTTACTTACTGACTTAATGAGCTCAATACATTCATGCTCACCTCAGGTATACCTATACCTATGTCGCGGATGTCAAGTAAGTATTCCTAAGAGTGAACCCGCAGATTATAACAGGCCAGATAGAGTCCCTGGCTGCATCCTCGGGACATGGGTGGACCAATTGGCAGAGCTTTTCACTGGCATTTAATTTCTCCCTATTCTGTGAAATTCATCTATATATCAGCTATCCTCTTGGATACCATATGTTCAAGTTCAAGTGAGTTTATTGTCATGTGTCCCTGATAGGACAATGAAATTCTTGCTTTGCTTCAGCACACAGAACATAGTAGGCATTTACTACAAAACAGATCAGTGTGTCCATATATCGTTATATAAATAGATACGCACATGAATAAATAAACTGATAAAGTGCAAATAACGGATAATGGGTTATTAATGATCAGAGTTTTGTCCGAGCCAGGTTTAATAGCCTGATGGCTGTGGGGAAGTAGCTATTCCTGACCCTGGTCGTTGCAGTCTTCGGGCTCCTGTACCTTCTACCTGAAGGTAGCAGGGAGATGAGTGTGTGGCCAGGATGGTGTGGGTTCTTGATGATGCTGCCAGCATTTTTGAGGCAGCGACTGCGATAAATCCCCTTGATGGAAGGAAGGTCAGAGCCGATGATGGACTGGGCAGTGTTTACTACTTTTTGAAGTATTTTCCTCTCCAGGGCGCTCAAATTACCGAACCAAGCCACGATGCAACCGGTCAGCATGCTCTTTACTGTGCACCTGTAGAAGTTAGAGAGAATCCTCCTTGACAAACCGACTCTCCGTAATCTTCTCAGGAAGTAGAGGCACTGATGTGCTTTCTTGATAGTTGCATTAATGCTCTCGGACCAGGAAAGATCTTCAGAGATGTGCACACCCCGAAATTTGAAGCTCTTGATCCTTTCAACCATCGACCGGTTGATATAAACGGAACTGTGGGTCCCCATCCTACTCCTTCCAAAGTCCACAATCAGTTCCTTGGTTTTGCTGGTGTTGAGGGCCAGGTTATTGTGCTGGCACCATATGGTCAGTTGCTCGATCTCTCTTCTATACTCTGACTCATCCCCATCAGATACTGTTGATACGTCCCACAACAGTGGTGTCGACAGCAAACTTCATGATGGAGTTCACACTGTGACCGGCTATACAGTCATGAGTATAGAGTCAGTGCAGCAGGGGGCTGAGCACGCAGCCTTGAGATGCTCCCGTGCTGATTGTTATCGAGGCTGACACATTTCCACCAATACGAACAGACTGTGGTCTGTGAATGAGGAAGTCGAGGATCCAATTGCAGAGGGATGCGCAGAGACCCAGTTCTGCGAGTTTGGTAACCAGCTTGGAGGGGATGATTGTGCTAAATGCCGAGCTGTAATCAATGAATAACAGCCTGACATATGAGTTTTTGTTGTCCAAGTGGTCCAGAGCGGAGTGGAGGGCCAGCGAGATCGCATCCACCGTTGATCTGTTGTGGTGGTAAGCGAACTGCAGTGGGTCCAGGTTTTTGTCGAGGTAGGAGTTGATTTGCTCCATGATCAACCTCTCAAAGCACTTCATCACCACAGGCGTTAGTGCCACCGGGGTCGATAGTCATTGAGGCACGTCACCTTGCTCTTCTTGGGCACTGGTATAATTGATGCCCTTTTAAAGCAGGTGGGAACCTCAGACCTCAGATGTGAGAGGTTGAAAATGTCCGTAAAAATTGATCTAACCTTCCAGAGCAGCCTACCATGCAGAACCTTTCTGAATCCCATGGTGAAATCCATATATATGTCTACAGCTTTGACTTCATCAACCTTTTTTTTGGTCACATTATCAAAAAACTCAACGTGATTCCTGAGACACGACCACACAGGTACAAAACCTTGTTGACTAACCCTAATCAACCCACGTCCATTTAAGTGTATGTATTTCTTATCCCTCAGAATATTCTCAAGCAAAGATGCTCCTCTAACATCTTTGTTCTCAAGTAACGTTCCGACCACAGATATTAAATTCATTCATCATTGGTCTATATTTCCCAGCCTTTTCTCTGCAGCCCTTCTTGAATAGAGACAACATTTGCTCCCTCCAGCCTATACCGGCACCTCTCTTGTATCTAATGACGACTCGTAAATGCTATACTCAATATAATTCCACCATTTATGTATGTACACTCAAACTCAACCCTTTGGCGATCTCTCGACAGCCCTTTAACCTGCGTTCCCCTCAGTCCGAGTGCAGCAGTAAATGCTACCTTCACACAGATGCAGGTGGTGATGCTGAGTCCCGGCTGCCGTCACGCTGCTGCACCGTTCGGCCGCACGGGGGCGCTGGGCGGGCGGGCGAGAGGCGGTGCCTCAGGTGGCCGCAGCCGGGTGGCGCCATCGAGGAGCGGGCCGAGCAGTGGCGTAGGTAATGTCGGCCGGGGGAGCTGCGGGCGGGCGGGTGGGCGGCCCAGAGTGGTCGGCCAGCGGGGCGGGGGTTAATGTCGATCGGTGTCGTTGCCCGTCGCGATGGCGGGTTTGGAGAGCCCGGGGCCCTGGAGTGCGGACGGCGGGGCGCAGATCGCCGGGACCTCCATCCAACCCGTGGCCTTTGACAGAACAGCCCGTCCCCCGAGGCTCGGCTCCCCGCTCCGGACAGGCCAGGCCAGGCCAGGCCAGGCGGCAGAGGAAGGGAGGATGGGTGTTAATGTCAGGCAGCACCCGTCATTCAGGCGCGGGAAGTAGGTTGATGGCGGCCCCCCACTTGTTATTGTGTCCTCTTGCCAGAAAGTTCACGGGATCCCATCAATCTTCCACGATCCCCGGGCCGATGGGCCTTACTGTTTTAACTGGGAGACACTGGTGTATTTGTTTCTTACAGTGGCCTTTGGAGTTAAATTATGAAGCTGATTTGAGGCTGACACGGTCTATTAAAATGGCAAATGGAACGAGTTGGGTTGAAAGGCCTGTTTCTGTGCGGTGTGACTGACTGTACAATCTGATACCGATTCCATGGACTGACTGGTTGTCTTCTGGCACTTCATTTTACAATTCAGAAATATTATTTCCCACTCTATGTGTGTTTGTGAATAGGCTATTTTGCGCGTTTGCAAGAATACTTCCAGGTTTGTAACTGAAGTAAACTTGGCACATGGATTGGGCAGGAGGAAATGTATGTGATTATTGTGCGATTTGTCACTTTTAAATCAAGTAAGCCTGGGTCACAAATAATTGGTATCTGTGTCGGAATAAGTTAATAAGGGAGAGAAGTGACAGTAAAATGAATGACCACAATTACAGTGCCCTCCATAATGTTTGGGACAAAGACCCATCATTTATTTATTTGCCTCTGTACTCCACAATTTGAGATTTGTAATCGAAAAAAATCACATGTGGTTAAAGTGCATATTGTCAGATTTTATTAAAGGGTATTTTTACATATTTTGGTTTCACCATGTAGAAATTACGGCTGTGTTTATACACAGTCCCCCCCATTTCAGGGCACCATAATGTTTGGGAAACATGGCTTCACAGGTGTTTGTAATTGCTCAGGTGTGTTTCATTGCCTCCTTAATGCAGCTATAAGAGAGCTCTCAGCACCTAGTCTTTCCATCACCTTCTGAAACTCTTATTGCTGTTTATCATCATGTGCCAATGAAAGTCAAAAAAGCCATATGAGACTGAGAAACAAGAATAAATCTGTTAGAGACATTAGCCAAACCTTAGGCTATTAAAATCAACTGTTTGGAACATCATTAAGAAGAAAGAGAGCACTGGTGAGCTTACTAATTGCAAAGGGACTGGCAGGCCAAGGAAGACTTCCACTGCTGATTACAGAAGAATTATCTCTATAATAAAGAAAAATCACCAAACACCTGGTCTGACAGATCAGAAACACTCTTCAGGAGTCAGGTGTGGATTTGTCAATGACCACTGTCCGCAGAAGACTTCATGAACCAAAATACAGAGGCTACACTGCAAGATGCAAACCGCTGGTTAGCCACAAAAATAGAATGGTCAGGTTACAGTTTGCCAAGAAGTAACAAACAATCACGGTTCTGGAGAAAGGTTTTGTGGACAGATGACATGAAGATTAACATATCAGAGTGATGGCAAGAGCAAAGTATGGAGGAGAGAAGGAACTGCCCAAGATCCAAAACGTATCACCTCATCTGTGAAACACGGTGGTGGGGGTGTTATGGCATGGGCATGTATGGCTGCTGAAGGTACTGGCTCACTTATCTTCATAGATGATACAACTGCTGATGGTAGTAGCATAGTGAATTCTGAAGTGTATAGACACATCCTATCTGCTCAAGTTCAAACAAATGCCTCAAAACTCATTGGCCAGCGGTTCATTCTACAGCAACACAATGATCCCAAACATACTGTTAAAGCAACAAAGGAGTTTTTCAAAGCTAAAAGATTGTCAATTCTTGAGTGGCCAAGTCAGTCATTTGATCTGAACCCAAAAGCCTTTTATATGCTGAAGAGAAAACTGAAGGGGACAATCATAAGCTAAAGATGGCTGCAATACAGGCCTGGCAGAGCATCACCAGAGAAGACACCCAGCAACTGGTGATGTCCATGAATCGCAGATTTCAAGCAGTCATTACATGCAAAGGATATGCAATACAATACTAAACATGACTAGGGTACACAAAAAGCTGGAGAAACTCAGCGGGTGCAGCAGCATCTAAGGAGCGAAGGAGATAGGCGACGTTTCGGGTCGAGACCCTTCTTCAGACTACTAAACATGACTACTTTCATTTACATGACATCGCTGTGTCCCAAACATTATGGTGCCCTGAAATGGGGGACTTTGTATAAACACTGCTGTAATTTCTACATGGTGAAACCAAAATGCATAAAAATACCCTTTGTTAAAATCTGACAATGTGCACTTTAACCACATGTGATTTTTTTCTATTACAAATCTCAAATTGTGGAGTACAGAGGCAAATAAATAAATGGGTCTTTGTCCCAAACATTATGGAGGGCACTGTATATTTTGAGTATTTAGCATGCTCATGTTACGTCATGTATCTAGCACTGGATATAGTAAGGAAGGGAGGTAATGGTAATTTGAATATTATTATTGTTCAGAATTGTTTGTTGCATCTCTTGACTAATGAATTATTTCAAAATTGTGGTTGTAAATTTAAGTTTGCTGCTGATGTAATGCTAACACAAAGGAAGTAGATATGAACATCTGGTTTAGGCTTAACATTACACCAATGATATTTGGAAGACTCCTCTATATTGATCAGTGGTGATATGCTGGGTGAGCAGGGAGTAAAACATGTAGATTAAATGCATTTATAAACCAAGAGAATAATCAAATTATAAATACCAACTTTATAAATACCAACTTTAACCTTGAGGATTGTAATCATAATGAACTTCACAAGTTATGTTTTAATTTAGATGTTCAAAACTCTGATATACAGCAGGTTTTGCACTTTGAGAACCAGCACGTACATGAATGTGCACACATCACAGATGCAATTGCGTGAGATCATAATCTGACAAAACAAGAGTAACCAACTGGGAAGAATGGAATTGAGTTCTCTTGGGTGGGGACCTTTTAAAAAAAAAACAATGGGATTTTGACAAGGTGTATAATGCCCATTAACAGCAAGGTTCTGCAGTTGTATCAAATGTAAGTTTCAAACAAAACACAGCATTTATGTAAATGTTTAAAAATCTGAATTTCCAGGAATAATGTATTTATAGAATGATATAGATAGTGTTGGCCTTTTGTCCCATCACCCCTGTGCTAACTGATTGGCAGATCTGTCTCGTTGGTCCCATAAAGAGGCACCAATAACAGTGTATTCAATTCATTTTATAAAATATCTATAAGATCTCTATTTTTGGACTGCATTTCAGATCACACCTTGCAAAATCTGGTTCTTTTGTTCTCTAGACTATTACTAAAACGCTCATCTTCACCACTTCCGGTCTGCTTAAATAATTTGCGCAAAAAACGCTACCATATATCGCTAGGATTTTTTCGCCACCTTACTCACCGTTCACCTCTGCTCCGACCGCCCCAAGTATTGTTCCGATTGATGAAATATTAGAAAAGTTAAAAAATCGTGAGATGAGCAGCCTGTCAATCATCATGAAGGTAACGCCCCTTCCGGCAGCCGCTGTCCGGCGGGAAGAATAAAGCTGAAGTGGACTGTGAGCGAGGTGCTGTGCTGTGCGAGCGAGGGCCTGCGCTCTGCATTCTGCGAGCGGGGCCTGTTCTGTGAGCGGGGGCTGTGTTCAGTGTTCTGCGAGCGGGGGCCCACACCACCCCCTCCCCTACCCTTACACCCTCCCTACCCTACCCCCCCTCCCCTACACACCCCCCTACACCACCCCCTACACACCCTACACCTCCGACTCCCCCCTTACACCCCCAAACACCACCCCCTCCCCCACACACTCCCTCCCCACAACCCCCCCTAACCCACACCCCCTCCTCCCCTACACCCCGCTCCCCAACACCCTCCCTCACCCAACACACCCCCTAGCCTACACCCCTCCCCCCTCCCCTACACCCCCCTCACCTACAACCCCACCTCCCCTACACCCCCCTCCTCCCCAACAGCCCCCGTCCCCAACACCCCCCCTGCCCTACACCCCCTTCCTCTACACCTCTCCCCTACAGCCCTAACGTACAGTCCCCCTACACCCCCTCCCCTACACCCCCCTCCCCTACACCCCCTCCCCCTACACCCCTCTCCCCTATAGTCCCCCTACACCCCCCCTCCCCTACACCCCTCCCTCTACATCCCCCCGCCCTCCACTCACCAACCCCTCCCCACACTTCCCCACACACCTACCACACACACTCCTCCCCCCCATCACACATGCCGCTCCTCTGCCCCCATATCCCACCCTGCCCCCACAACCCACCCTGCCTCCACAACCCCCCCAGCTCCCACAACACCCCTCTGCCCCCACAACCCCCCCTGCCCCCACAACCCCCCCTGCCCCACCACCTCCCCTGCCCCCACCATCCCCCCCTACCCCCACCAGCCCCCCCGCGGACAGGCCCCCCCTGAAGCCGTCCCCTTCCCCTGGCTGCAGGACGCTCCCGCCATTGCGTTGGGGGAACAGGTGGAATATATGCGCTGGGGGACCAGGCCTCCCGTGTGACTGGGACCCAACGGGTTCCACTTAGTCTAGTTTATCTTAAAGCTTGCCATCTATTACTGATAACTGTTGACCCTCTACCACAGGAAATAGTTTGTTCACACTTCTTAATCTTTATTAGTTTCGAACAACACTATAAATCTCCTTGGTAAACTGGCATCTGCAGTTGCTTGCTTCTACATTTTCACTGCTCCATTGTAAAATCTCATCAAGGTATGCCTGCTTTGAAGAAGTTCTCTCTCTCTCTGAGAGACCCTCTCTAACTGCGCCCCCTCTGTGATTCCTACTGCTCTCTGGCTACCATCCGTGCCTGTGTTCGCTGCTGACCTACCATACTTTGCTCTGCCACTCCACTCTTCTAGCTTTTTTTCTTCCCGATTTTGAAATTAGTCTGAAGAAGTGCCCCAACCTGAAAAGTCATCTATACACGTTCTCCAGGGAAGCTGCCTGACCCACTGAGTTACTCCAGATGTGTCTTACCCAGGTTTTCCAAGTTGTCTTTGTAAAAAAAGTTTCTGTTACCATGAACATACCAGCTTGAACACCCTTCTGAGACACTAGCACAGAATTAGGCCATTCATCCCCTCGAGTCTGCTCTGTCATTAATTCGATCATAGCTGTTTTGTTTTCACTCTCAACCCATTCTCCTGCCTTCTCCCTGTAACCTTTGACCCCAAAGGGCCTGTCCCACTTTCCTGAGTTATTCACAAATTCTCCAGCGTTTTCAAACTCGCAGAACGGTTGTAACGAAGCCGTAGGAGTCACGTACCAAATCAATCTTGGCTTAAAAATACCCATTGACTTGGCCTTCACTACAGTGTGGTAATGAATTCCACAGATTCACCTCCCACTGGCTAAAATAGAAATTCCTCTTCATTGCCATTCTAAAGGTATATATTTTTATTCTGAGGCTGTGCCCTCTAGTCCTAGTCTCTCCCACTAGCGGAAACACATCCACTTTACCTAGGCCTTTCATTATTTGGTAGGTTTCAATTAGATCGTCCCTCAGCCTTCTAAACTCCAACAAGTACAGGCCCAGAGCCATCAAACGCTCGCCATACGTTAACCCGATCATTCCTAGGTTAATTGGCTTGCTTTTATATTCTAGTCCTATATAAACAAATACTAATATTGCATTTGCCTTGTTTACTACTGACGCAACCTGCACATTAACCTTTTGGGAATCCTGTACCAGCACTCCAAAGTCCTTGGCACTTCTGATTTCTGAATCCTCTCCCCATTTAGAAAATAGTCTATGCCATTATTCGTGCTACCAAAGTGCATGATCGTACACTTTGTTATGTTGTAGTCAATTTGCCACTTCCTTGCCCACTCTCCCAACCTGTCCAAGTCCTTCTGTAATTAGAAATGTACTGGACCCAACACTGTCTCCTGCGGAACACCACTAGCCAGTGGCAGCCAACTAGACATTATTCCCACTATTCCCTTTATTCCCACTCATTGCCTTCTGCCTGTCAGCAAATCTCATATCTCTGCTAGTGCCTTACCTCTAATACTAAGGGCTTCTATCTTTAACAGCCTCACCTTATCAAAGGCCTTATGAAAATCTAAATGAATAACATCCACAGACACTCCTTTATCTATCCTGTTACTTCCTTTAAGAATTCCAACAAATTTGTCAGACAAGATCTCCCCTTAACAAAACTATGCTGATCTCATCCTATTTTATCATGTGCGTCCAAGTATCCAGAATCCTCATCCTTCATAATAGACTCTCAAATCTAAACAGACTAACTGGTGTATAATTTCCTTTCTTTTGCCTTCCTCTCTTCTTAAACAGCGGAGTTACATTTGCGATTTTCCTGACGTCTGGAAATATTTCTCGCTCTAGTGATTCTTGAAAGATCACTACTAATGCCTCCACAATCCCTACAGCTACCACTTTCGGAACTCTGGGGTGTAGTCCATCTGGTCCAAGTAACTTATCCACCTTCAAACCTTTCAGCTTTCCAAGCACCTCCTCAGTAACGGTGACTGCACTCATTTTTCTCCTCTGACTCTTGAATTACTGAAATGTTGCCGGTGTCTTTCACTGGGAAGACAGAAGCAAAAAACGTATTCAGATCATCCAGCATTTCTTTGTTCCCCATTACTACTCCGGTGTCATTTTCCATCGGTCCAATGTCCACTCTTACCTCTCTTTTACTCTACATATATATCTGAAAAGCTTTTGGTATCTTTTATTTTATTGGCTAGCTTACCTTCATATTTCACCTTTTCTCCCCTTATTACTTTTCTATTATATTTTATTTTTTATATTAAAGTAAGAAAAGATAGAGAAAAATAATATAGAAAATATGAAAGCGAATGGAGTATTAATCATTAATCCGTCGTTGGAGACATAAGCATGGTTTATTATGTATACTTCTTCATCCATTCTATTACTTTTCTACTTGCCTTGTGTTGGTTTATTAAAAAATCCCAATCCTCTTGCTTCCTGCTAATCTTTGCTATGTTATATACATTCTCTTTTGCTTTTATGCTGTTTGACTTCCTTTATCAGCCACAATTACTTCATTCTCCCCTCGGTGTGCTTCTTCCTCTTTGGGATGAAATGATCCTGCGTCTTTTGAATTAATCCCAGAAACCCCTGCTCCATCATTCCTGCTAGGGTCCCCTTCTAGTTAACAGCTCTTCCCTCATGCATCCGCAGATACCTTTCCTCAACAGTAATACTGATACATCCAATTTCAGCATCTCCCTCTTAAAACTGCAGGATGAAATCTATCATATTACAAGCACTGCCTCCTAGGCGCTCCTTCACCTTAAGCTTCTTAATCAAGTCTGGTTCATTACACACCACCAACTCCAGAATTGTCTTGTCCCGAGTGGTCTCGACAAGCCCTGCTCTAAAAAGCCATCTCCTAGGCACTCTATAAATTCTTATAAATTCTTTCTCTCGGGATTGACTATCAACATGATTTTCCTAGTCTCCCTGTATATTGAAATCCCCCATGACAACTGGAACGTTGCATTCCTTATATGCCATTTTTACCTCCTGGTGTAATTTGTACCCGACATCCCAGCTACTTTTCAGAGACCTGTATATAACTCTTTTTACTCTTGTAGTGCCTTCACTCTACCCGCATCCTCTGATCCTATGTGCTCTACGATAGAATGTGTATCCTTGGAGGTTCAGCACCCAGCTCTGATCCTCTTTCAGCCACAACACTGTGATGCCCACATGTCACACTCACCAAATTTCTAACCGAGCTACATGCTCAACCACCTTGTTCCTGGATGAATCAGTATCACTGTGTGCATTCTAATATAAATGCATTCTGCATTCAACACCCCTTTCTCAATTGGTGTCCAATGTTGCCTAACTCTTATCCCTTTCTAAACTTTCTGTCATATTTCTTATTCTGGAGATGTATGTAACCTCCCCTGTGCTCTCCTTCCCTTTAACCTTTTCCATACTTTTCCAATCAAAACCCCCACTATTTAGTTTAAAGTGCTATCTTCAACCCTTGTTATGCAATTTGCTAGGACCCTGGTCCCAGCATGGTTCAGTGGAGTCCGACCCATCAGAACAGCTTCCTCGTTCTCCAATACTAATGCCAATGCCCCATGAATTCAAACCCACTTCTCCCACACCAATCTTTGAGCCATGCGTTTGACACTTTCATCATGTCAATTTGTTTGTGGTTCACTATCAGTAATGTCAAGGAGTTCAATTCAATCTTATTATTGTTTGCATTTCAGAATTGCAGACTGGTATTTATTTGTAATCATGTGGGTCAGGCAGTGGCACATGTTGCTGTGATTTAGCTGGTGCCTTGTTTTTTTAATTATCACTTCATTGGTCACAGGTAATTTTACTTTGGATCCCTAGCATTGCAGTTGAACTGACTAGCCTTTATTTTTCTTAAAAGGATTACATCATCTGAAATATTCCTCCCTTTGTACCACCCCATATCAAAGTGTAACTCAAAGATTGTTCTTGTATTAAACTAGAATACATCTCATTTAGAATAGGTGTTTTATTGCTTCCCCACCCTCTTAAAATGCAGCTGATATTTTAAATAGTTCCTTTACTCTTTGTATTTTGTATTGGCAGCATCTTTCTCCAGCTAAGATAAATGCAAGGTGTATTTAACCTTGCCCTGTACCTACTAGAAATTCCTTCCCCTTACACTCATGCTTTGACTACTTTTCACTTTCTGTTTTGTGTAGGCATTCATTTTTAGTCATTGTGGCCCTCTTGTACCCTGTTTTAGAGCACTTATGTACTTTCTGTAAGTACATTTGTCGTGACATGAGAAAGCTTTTTGGCAGTCAACCCAACATTTTTCGGTTTCATTCAATTGGTTGTGTGCTTTCTTTGAGCACGCTTCCTTTCTCCATGTGAAAATTTCTTGACATCAATGAAAATTAATAAACCATTCGCTTAGCAAGTTTGCACTATTATTTGCCCTTCTCAGATATCTACATTTACTCCAAGAACAGTGGTAGATTGGTTAACAAAGTTATGAATTTCACATTTAAAGCAAGCACTTTCAATGCCATCATTTGTTGCCCATCCCTAATTGATCCCGAACTGATAAGGCAGTTAATATTATAACCATATAACAAGTACAGCACAGAAACAGGCCATCTCGGCCCTTCTAGTCCGTGCCGAACACTTACTCTCACCTTGTCCCATCTACCTGTACTCAGACCATAACCCTCCATTCACTTTCCTGTCCATATACCTATCCAATTTATTTTTAAATGATAAAATCGAACCTGCCTCCACCAAAATGGCATGTCTTTTAGTTGCCCGGGTGCAAATGGCAACTTACAGTCCCACCGGGCAACTAAAAGACATGCCATTTTGCCTGGCATGGCAAGCAACCGGGACACCCGCCATCCGTGTCCGTGTCTCGGCTCTCCGCTCTCCGATCGGCGCTAGGCTCTCGGGTCTCTGCTCGGCACGGCCGGCTGCCGAGCACATCATCGGCCGTGATTGTGCTCATGTGCAGCCCTGCACATGCGCACTGCGATGGCAACTGGTCGGCGTCGGCCACTTTGCATTGTGGGAGTTCTGGCCGCCATTGCTGTCCGGTCGCTGCCTCACCGTGACCGCTGAAAAACAACGCAGAATCACTCCCTGGAGCTGGAGTAACTCCCTGGAGTAACTCTTGCTTTTTGGTTTCCTGCTCCTCCAAAAATATTCGAAATGGAATTTAAACTGGTGGACCCACCACCACCAAACTCCAAACAGCCTATTACATTTTATCTGTTTATTTATTGTGTATATATATGGTCTATAGTATATAGACACACTGAACTTTTATCTCCTGTTCTGTATAATGTTTACATATTCTGTTGTGCTACAGCAAGCAAGAATTTCATTGCCCTATCTGGGACAAATTACAATAAAGCTCTCTTGACTCTTGACTTGGACTTGGTGTTTTTAGTTTAATTTAAAGATACAGCGTGGAAACAGGCCCTTCGGCCCACCGAGTCCATGCCGACCACCGATCACCCGTACTCTAGTTCTATCCCACACATCAGCGACGTAAGTCAAGAGTGTTTTATTCTCTCACGTCCCAGTTAGAACAATGAAAATCTTACTTGCAGCAGCACAACAGAATATGTAAACATAGTACTCTCTAAACAATGTTATAAATGAGAAAACAAAACTCCATACAGACAGCACCCATATTCAGGATCAATTCCAGGTCTCTGGCAATTTTAGGCAGTAAATCTATGGCCGAATCTACTGCCCCAATAGCCTTGAACTGAATTAAAACATACAGTAGTTGTAAAGGGGGACATTGTGCCACTTAGAGATTTAAGACTAAAAATGGATAGTTTCTTTTTTTTTAGTAACCAAAGTTATCAACGTATAATTTTGTGTGTGTTGGAAAATAAAATATAGTGGCACAGCTGGTGGACTTGCTGCCTCACACGCCAGAGATCTGTGTTCGATCCTGTTCTCGGGCACTGCTGTGTTGAATTTGCACATTCTCCTTTCAAGCATGTGGGTTTCCTCCCACATCCCAAAGACACATTGGCTTTGTAGGTTAACTTGTCTCTGTAAAATTGCCCCTAATGTGCAGGGAGTGGGTGAGGAAAGTGGGATAACAGAACTTGTGTGAATGGGTAGACAAAAATGCTGGAGAAACTCAGCAGGTGAGGCAGCATCTATGGAGCGGAGGAAATAGGCGACGCTTCGGGTCGAGACCCTTCTTCAGACTGATGTCGGGAGGGGTGGGGGGCAGGAAAAAGAAAGGAAGAGGCGGAGACAGTAAGCTGTGGGAGAGCTGAGAATGGGAGGGAAGGAGGGAGAAAGCAAGGACTACCTGAAATTGGAGAAGCAATGTCATACCGCTGGCAAATGTCATACCCAAGCAAAATATGAGGTGTTGTATATGAGGAGGCCCAGGAGAGAAAGGTCGGATTCGGATTGAGAGGGGGAGTTGAAGTGCTGAGCCATTGGGAGATCAGGTTGGTTATTGCGAACTGAGTGGAGGTGTTGTGCGAAGCGATCGCCAAGCCTGCGCTTGGTCTCACCGAGGTTGATCATACGCTCAATAACCATATTTTTGTTTGGAAGTGGAAAGAGATAATAGAAATTGCATTCATTGCAACGTGTAAAAAGAGATGAGATACTGTATTGTAATTTTGCTGCATGTCATTGTGGTTTATATCATGTCTTGATTGGTGAATATGTTTAGTTTGTGACTTTATTTGAAGCAGAAATAATATGAATGCTTCACTGACCATAATTCCAATTGGTAACTAGGCACTTCGTCCGAGCACATTATAGCTCGCGTCGTGCAAGCCGTCTTAAATGACCACCTAAACTGTCATTTGGCAACCTAAAAAGCTGCCGAGGTTGCCCGGCTGGCAACGGGGAAAAAAAGTTAAGCGAGAACCCTGCTAAGTTCTCTGTAACTTAGGTGCTGAAACCCAGGCAACATTCTAGTAAGTCTCCTTTGTACTCTCTCATCTTTCCTAAAATATGGCGACCAAATTTGTACACCATACTCCAGAATTGGCTTCACCAATGCCTTGTACAATTTTAACATTACATCCCAACTTCTATACTCAATGCTCTGATTTATAAAGGCCAGCACACCAAAAGCTTTCTTTACCACCCTATCTACATGAGATTCCACCTTCAAGGAACTATGCACAGTTATTCCTAGATCCCTCTGTTCAACTGCATTCCTCAATTCGCTACCATTTACCATGTACGTCCTATTTTGATTTGTCCTGCCAAGATGTAGCACCTCACACTTATTAGCATTAAACTCAATCTGCCATCTTTCAGCCCACTCTTCCAAATGGCGTAAATCTCTCTGTAGACTTTGAAAATCTAAATTCATTATCTACAACACCACCTATCTTAGTATCATCTGCATACTTACTAATCCAATTTACCACACCATCATCCAGATCATTGATGTATATGACAAACAACAGTGGATCCAACACAGATCCCTGTGGCACCCCACTAGGCACTGACCTCCAACCTGACAAACAGTTATCCACCATTACTCTCTGGTATCTCCCATTCAGCTACTGTTGAATCCATCTTACTACTCCACTATTAATACCCAACAATTGAACCTTCTTAACCAACCTTCCATGTGGAACCATGTCAAAGGCCTTACTGAAGTCCATATAGACAACATCCACCGCTTTACCCTCATCAATTTCCCTAGTAACCTCTTCACCAAATTCAAGAAGATTAGTCAAACATGACTTTCCAGGCACAAATCCAAGTTGACTATTCTAAACCAGACCCTGTTTATCCAGATGATTATATATACTATCTCTAAGTATCCTTTCCATTTGCCCACCACTGACGTCAAACTAACAGGTCTATAATTGCCAGGTTTACTCTTAGAACCCTTTTTAAACAATAGAACAACACGCGCAGTATGCCAATCCTCCGGCACCATTCCCGTTTCTAATAACATTTGAAATATTTCTGTCATAGCCCCTGCTTTTTCTACACTAACTTCCCTCAATGTCCTAGTGAATATCCTGTCAGGACCTGGAGACTTATCCACTTTTATATTTTTCAAAAGTGTCAGTACTTGATCCTCATAGTTTCCATAGCTACTCTACTTGTTTCCCTTACCTCACATCATTCAATATCATTCTCCGAAGAAAAGAAATTGTTCAATATCTCCCCCATCTCTTTTGGCTCTGCAAATAGCTGTCCACTCTGACTCTCTAATGGACCAATTTTATCCCTTCTTATCCTTTTGCTATTAATATAGCTGTAGAAACCCTTTGGATTTACTTTCACCTTACTTGCCTCATATCTTCTTTTAGCTTTTCTAATTTATTTCATAAGATTCTTTTTACATTCTTTATACTCCTCAAGCACCTCATTTACTCCATGCTGCCTATAAATATTGTAGATTTCTCTCTTTTTCAAAACCAATTGTCCAATTTCCCTGGAAAACCATGGCTCTTTCCAATTATTACTCTTTCGTTTCAACCGAACAGGGACATAAAGATTCTGTACCCTTAAAATGTCACCTTTAAATGTCCTCCATTTCTCTACTACATCCTTCCCATAAAACAAAATTCAACTATTTTCTTGGGCCTGGAATCATTTATGGGGCCAGATGAGGGAAGATGGTAGATTGACTTCAATAAGCGAGTTTGGTATACCGAAAAATGCAAGTAATCACGGGATTTGTCAAAGGTCACGAGTAGAGCCAGGATGTTTAGGCGCTAAAAATATTTGAAATAGGCAGGTAAAAAGGCATAATAAAATTACAAACAAGGCATGAAAAAGGCATTTATTGACAAAAAAAAGGCATTAAAAGGCATTTATTTCCACCACCAAAATATGATTAAAAATGATAATATATAGGTATACTACATTAAATGACCAACGTTGCCTGGTTGCACATTATTACTAGCACGTTTTTCAAATTATTTGGTGTTACACTATGCCGTCTGTCATACAGAATATGCTTCAGTTGTGAAAAACTTATTTCTACCCTAGCTGAGGTCACTGGTGCATACCTGAATCAAGCTACAAACTCTATATTCATGTTGATAACTTGTGCATTACAACTACCTTTGAGAACTTTAGCTATCTTTTGTATTTCTTCAAGATTTTTGTTAGCTAAAATCCCTCTCTCACATTTTCCTTGTATGTCTTTACCTACATAGCCAGGAACTTTAAGTACAAAGTACAGCAAGTGAATATGGAAACAATAGAGCAATAGTTGAGCTCTTTGACTTCTCCAATACTTCCAATGTCAAGAACTACTCCTTTGATGGTTGACCTCCAGTGTACCAATGACCACATTGGCAACATATCTCCCCACAGCATCAGTTGTCTCGTATATTGAGATTCATATTTTGTTGCATATTGCATTTTGTTGCACTGCTTTCTCACATGCTTTGCAAAACAGCACACAGTTGGCTGTAGAGAATATATCACTCCCGTACACTCTCACCAAATCGTTCAGTTTTGTACAAGGCGTTGCCTTGACTTTAGGCATTTTGACGCTTGCAGGGGTAGATCCTACAGGAGCAGGGATGCAGAACTCTACAGGCAGGCCAAGTACAAGCTGAGAAGAGGAATCAGAGCTGCCAAGGAAAGGTACTCTGAGAAGTTGAGGAGCAAGTTCTCAGCAAAATGACTTGTCAGTGTGGAAGGGCTTGCAAGAAATCACAAGCTACAAGAGGAAAACCCCCGCTCCTTGGACAATCGTCAGCTGCCCGACAACCTGAACGAGTTCTACTGCAAGTTTGATAAACAGAAACCTAACCTCCACACCCCATCCCCAACCAACACTTCACACCTACTCTCAGCTTAACTCCAGTTTGAAAAGACTGGACCCTTCCCCACCTACTCCTCCAAATCACCACCTCACACCTACTTAAAGCATGACTCCAGTCTGCAAAGACTGGACCCACTCCCACACACCCCTCTCCAATCACTACTTGACACCCACTTACAGCCGGGTTTCACCCCGGTGGTGTAAATTTTCTTGTAAGTTACGTTAAAACGGCAAAAAAATGCTGATTTAGACACTCCATTGTGAAAAAGGCATTAGCTTCCTGAAATCATCAAAAAATACATGAAAAGGCACATGGCATTTATGGCAAATACCTGGCTCTAGTCATGAGCTATAACAGTAAATGGATCTCAGCGCTATAGATACAGTGAGTATACCTTTGGTCCGATTTTTTGTCTTTTTTTAAGCTATTTGTCATGGCTGATTCAAAGTACCAAGATATGAAGCTGAAAGATTTTATGTCATGAAAAGTCAATCCTTTGAAGATTTTTTTAGCGGAGAGGGGGTTAAAAAAACAGGAAGAAAAGCGGAACTTGCAGCTCTTGCTGTAGCTGCAGCAATTTAAATCAGTACAAAGAACTCCTTAAAGTCTATTGAAAGTTATAGAAATCATACATTTAATTTAATTCCCGCCACCCTCAAGAAAAAAATATAAAAAATGCGTGTCATTTATCTTTGCGATCTCGTGCACTCACAGAGGTATGAACCAATAAAAACCAGAAGAATATTGCAGTTTTGTACAAAGGCAAAATAAATGCAACTTATTAATAGTTTTAAAACAGTATTTATTTACCTAGAATAATGAAAGATTGAAAATACAGAAGAAATAAAGCCCTGTTCACACAAAGCAGCTCAGCGCTGCTCAAGGGGGGGGACCAGCTCTCATCCACAGAACCGCGCCTCATTTGCAGCAAAGATCATACCCGTGTCCCATGCCGAACGGCCGCTGGACCGTCCCCGGTTATCCCTCCCCTCCCCACTCGAGTGGCGGCCAGAAACGTCAGCCAGGAGCACGAACTCACAGAGGCAGCGACTGTGATAGATCCCTTCGATGGTGGGGAGGTCAAAGCCGAAGATGGACTGGGCAGTGGTCACAACTTTCTGCATTTTTTTCCGTTCCTGGACGCTCAAGTTGCCAAACCAAGCCATGATGCAACCAGTCAGCATGCTCTCTACTGTGCACCTGTAGAAGTTCGAGAGAGTCCTCAGACATACGACTCTCTGTAATCTTCTCAGGAAGTAGAGGCGCTGGTGTGCTTCCTTTATAATTGCATCAGTGTGCTGGGACCAGGAAAGATCTTTGGAAATATGCACGCCCAGGAAGTTCTTGACCCTTTCCACCATTGATATAAACGGGATTGTGGATTCCTATTCTACCCCTTCCAAAGTCCACAATCAGTTCCTTGGTTTTACTGGTGTTGAGAGCCAGGTTATTGTGCTGGCACCATTTGGTCAATCGGTCGATCTCACTTCTATACTCTGACTCATCACCATCAGTGATTCGTCCCACAACAGTGGTGTCGTCGGCGAACTTGATGATGGAGTTCGCACTATGTCTGGCTACGCGGTTATGAGTATAGAGTGAGTAAAGCAGGGGGCTGAGCTGGTAATACTTCCTGAAACATCCAAACCTCTCATATTGTAGCAGATACATAAAATACTATGTAAACTTAATAGGTGTAGGCTTTGATTGGATGAACGGATGAAAAATGGTGGTTTTGTTGAAAGTGAGGAGGATACAGAATGTTACTGATGAGTCTACAGCATGTTACTGATCTGCTGATAAAATGGGCAAGCTCGTGGATAACTGAGGTTTTGTATTTTTGGGGTGGGAGGTGGGATCTAGTAATTATAGAACGTATACCATAAACAATAGGATCTGAGGGACTGTTGAGAAACAAAGGGACTCTGATAGAGCCTGGAGCTCGAGTGTGGGCGGCACACCGCTCAGCTCACTAAACATATTCACCAATCAAGACATGATATATACCACAATGATAATAATACAGCAACATTATAATACAGTATCTCAACTCTTTTTACACGTTGCACGTAATGCAATTTCTATTATCTCTTTCCACTTCCAAACAAAAATCTGGTTGGATTATTCAGCGTATGATTAACCTTGGTGAGATCAAGCGCAGGCTTGGCGATCGCTTCGCCCAACACCTCCACTCAGTTCGCAATAACAAACCTGATCTCCCGGTGGCTCAGCACTTCAACTCCCCATTCCGAATCTGACCTTTCTGTCCTGGGCCTCTCCATGGCTAGAGTGAGGCCCATTGCATATTGGAGGACAGCACCTAATATTTTGCTTGGGTAGTTTACACTCCAGCGGTATGAACATTGGCCTCCAATTTCAAGTAGTCCCTGCTTTCACATCCACTTCCCAGCTCTCCCACAGCTTACTGTCTCGGCCTCTTCCTTTCTTTTTCCTGCCGCCCACCCCTCCCGACATCAGTCTGAAGAAGGGTCTCGACCCGAAACGTCGCCTATTTCCTTCGCTCCATAGATGCTGCCTCACCTGCTGAGTTTCTCCAGCATTTTTGTCTACCCATTCACACAAGTTCTGTTATCCCACTTTCCGCACCCACTCCCTGTACATTAGGGGCAATTTTACAGAGACAAGTTAACCTACAAAGACAATGCGTCTTTGGGATGTGGGAGGAAACCCACATGTTTGCAGGGAGAATGTGCAAATTCAACAGACAGTGCCCGAGAACAGGATCGAACTGAGATCTCTGGCGTGTGAGGCAGCAAGTCCACCAGCTGTGCCACTATATTTTATTTTCCAACACACAAAAAATTATACGTTGATAACTTTGGTTACTAAAAAAAAAGAAACTATCCATTTTCAGTCTTAAATCTCTTAAGTGACGCTATGTCCCCCTTTACAGCTACTGTATGTTTTAATTCAGTTCAAGACTATGGGGCAGTGCATTGGCCATTAAGTTGCGGCCTAAAATTGCTAGACCCGGAATTGATCCTGAATATGGCTGCTGTCTGTATGGAGTTTTGTTTTCTCGTTTATAACATTGTTTACAGAGTACTATGTTTACATATTCTGTTGTCCTGCTGTAAGTAAGGATTTAATTGTTCTAACTGGTACGTGAGAGAATAACACACTCTTGACTTATGTCATTAATGTGTGGGATAGAACTAGTGGTCGGTGTGGGCCGAAGGGCCTGTTTCCACGCTGTATCTTTAAATTAAACTAAAAACTTTGAAACCAGAGGAAATCTAAAGAAGGATCTCTACTCAAAACGTCACCCAATTTTTTCTATACAGAGATGTTGGCTGCTCCATGGAGTTCCCCCGCACAATTAAAGCATAGAATAGTCTTCACCCTACCATAGGTACCCAACCAGACGCAAATAAATTTAAGGTGGCTCTTTTTTTCCCAAGAACCCTTTTTTGCCAAGTCCAAGTCAAGAGTTTTATTGTCATGTGTCCCAGATAGGGCAATTAAATTCTTGCTTGCTGCAGCACAACAGAATATGTAAACATAATACAGAACAGGAGATAAAAGTTCATTGTGTCTATATAACAGAGACCATATATATATATATATATATATATATATATATACACACAATAAATAAACAGATAAAATGTAATAGGCTGTTATTTTTCAGAGTTTGGAGCTTGGTGGTGGTGGGTCCACCAGTTTAAATTCTATTTGGAATATTTTTGGAGGGCCAGGAAACCAAGAAGCACCAGTTAATCCAGGGAGTTACTCCAGCTCCAGGCAGTGATTCTGCATTGGTTTTCAGCGGTCACGGTGAGGCGGCAATCGGACAGCAATGGCGGCCAGATCTCGCACAATGCAAAGGGAGGGAGAAAGTGGCCGACGCCAACCAGTTGCCGTGGCAGTGCACATGTGCAGGGCGGCACATGCGCTCAGCCACGGCCAATGATGTGCAGGCCGTGGCAGTGCGCATGTGTAAGGCGGCCAGCCGTGCCGAGCGGAGACCCGAGTGGCAAGACCCGAGAGTCGAGAACCGGACATGGATGGCGGGCGGAGACGGAGAGTGACAGAGAGAGAGAGAGAGATAGAGAGAGAGAGCGCGCTCAGAATTAAATGATAGGTGTCCCGGGGTGCTTGCCAAGCCGGGCAAAATGGCATGGCTTTTAGGTTGCCCGGCAGGACTGTAGATCGCCATTGGTAACAACCGCTAATTTCTAGCCCTGCAGTACATGATTACAATCGAGCCCTCCACAGTGTACAGATGCATGATATAGGAAATAACGTGACTAAAGCAAATAACATTTCGTGCAAAATAAAGTTCAGTAAAGTCCAATCAAAGTTAGTCCAAGGGTCTCCAAAGAGGTAGATAGTAATTCAGCACTGCTCTAGTTGTTGGTAGGATGGTTCAGTTGCCTGATAACAGTTGGGAAGAAACTGTTCCTGCATCTGGAGCCATATATTTTCACACTTCTATACCGTTTGCCCAATGGGAGAAGAGAGAAGAAGGAGTGGCTGGGGTACGACTCGTTCTTGATAATGCGGGTGGTCTTGCTGAGGCAGCGTGAGGTGTAAATGGAGTCAATGGGAGGTTGGTTGCTTTGTGCAACGGTCTCGGCTGTGTCCACAATTCTCTGCAATTTCTTACAGTCTTTAATGAAGCTGTTCCCGCACCTATGGTGCATCTGTAGATGTTGGTGAGTTGTTGGGGACATGCTGAATTTTCCAAGCCTTCTAAGGAAGTAGAGGCGTAGACATATCCCATCTACACTAGAAAGCGTAGACATATCCCATCTACAACAAATTGTATGCCTGCACTCCTAGATTCCTCTGCTCCCCACGTTAGTCTTCCCAAAATGCAACACCTCACATTTCTCTATTAAATTCCACCAACTATTCCTCAGCCCATCTGCCCAACCGATCAAGATCCTGCAGCAATCTTCACCATCTACAATACCACCCACTTTTGTGTCATCTGCAATCTTGCTAATGATGCCTGGTAAATTCTCATCCAAATCATTGACAGAGATGACAAACAGCACCGAACTCTGAGGCATACTACTAGTCACAGGCCTCCAGTTTGAAAAACAACCTTCCACCATCATCCTCTGCTTCCTTCTACGAAACTAATTTTCTATCCATTCAGCTATCACTCCTTGGATCCCAGGGTATCTAACCTTCCAGAGCAGCGACCATACAGAACCTTGTTGGCTTGCTGGGCCTGGCATGAGCAGGGTGGGTGAAAGGACCTGTTTCTGAGTTGTATGGCATTGCATGACAGCTTTGCTTGCCAATCTGAACCTGCATATAAATCTGTACAAAAGGCCATTTTGTATTAACTGTATTCTGTATTAACTGAGAAAAAAACAATATCAAGCATCGCCAGTTTCACAAGATTGAAGATTCTCAGCCTCTGATAATTTAAATACTACAAATGCCTTTGGGACATGTATTTAGATGGATATTTGTCTTTGTGGTAGATAAAGAGGCAAAATGTATATCTTGTACTAAACATTTCTAGCAGAAATGTATGATTTCATTACCTAACGGTATAATTTCTATCTTCTGAATTTTAACCAAAATTAGCTTGCTCCAATAATGTCATAGTGTCATACAGCATGGCAAAAGGCCCTTCAGCCCAGCTTGCCTATGCCGACCAAGACACCCTAAGTACACTCTTCCCACCTACCCACGTTTGGCCCTTACCCCTCTAAACCTTTTCTATCCATGTTTTTTTTTAATGTTGTTATAGTACCTGCCTCAACTACCTCCTCTGTCTGGCAGGTCGCTCCAGAAACCCACCACCCTCTGTGTCAAAAATGTTGCCCTCGGGTTCTTATTAAATCTTTTCCCTCTCACCTTAATTTTTGTTTGCACAAAAATTAAATTGTATTGGACTGAGATAATGTGATTCAAGAAAGTGGTTGTCACAATAAACCGAGTGCTGATAATGTGTATGTTTTCTCTCTAGCTTGCAATTTGTGGAGGAATCCGAGGAAGTGACCATGGCGCTGGGGACAGCGTGGAAACAAATGTCTTGGCTTTACTACCAGTACCTGTTGGTTACAGCACTATATATGTTAGAGCCGTGGGAAAGGACCATATTCAGTATCCTTCTAAATGGTGTTTGCCATTTTGTGTTTGTTTCAGTTAACCAATAAGAGAATTCCACTGGGTAACAATTTGTAAAGTTTAGAAGCAGGAAGCAAATTGTAAAAATTAACGTTTTATCAAACAGACCTGCAGGGTCTTGCAAATTCAAGGCATTTTCTTCCAGTGAATAGAACTGCAAGAATTAAACTGGTAGCATTTAAAGTAGTCATTCTTAAAGATACATCTGAATAAGTTTATGTAACTTCAGTAGAATGCCGTGTACTTCGAGCATTAATGCTGATCTGAATAAAATAGCTCTGTGGCTATTTTGTTTGGTGCATTTTGAATCCTATTGAAGAAATTACTGATTAAATTTAACAAAAAGCCTCATTATTGCTGATTATTCTTTGTTGCAGACAGTATTATGGACCTGGTCTGAAAATGCAGCTATAATTCTGTAAAGGACCTGTCCCACTTAGGCAATTCTTTAGGCCACTGCCAGGGATCTAGGTTTAATGGAATTCACCGACGACACCTGGCGACAACCTACGACAGCACATATGGCAACATATGAAAGCAAAAATTGTCGCCACTGTCAGCAACATTTTTTCAACATGTTGAAAATGTTGCGGCAGTTGCCCGTAGATGCCGAAAAAATTATCTAAGTGGGACAGGCCCTTAACATTTTAATAATACAGAAAATAGAGTTTGTTTGTGATGGTCACTTATAATACAATATTCTTCTTTGTATGTAAATAACGGATACATTTATTTATTTATTACAAATCAAAGTTATAAATTGACCTTTTGTGTGTGTGTGGTGACTGGTGTATGTTCCGATTTAACATATCCACCAGGACATCATAATTAAAGTATATTTAGAATACTAAAACTGGCACACTGTCCTATTTTTTTCCTTCTTGTTCCTTGCATCTTCTGAAAATGTAATAACCTTAATTATTAGCCAAAAAGTTTCTTCTATTGGCGAAGTACTTCCATGACTCACACAGCGCACAAGGTTGAGAGTCTGAAGAAAGTGAAAGCAGTAGTCCCAAACTCCCACACAGTTATTTGCTGGGTATTTCCCCTTTCATTCTGCTGTTGGATTCTTCCTGAAGCTTTGTGGTGTGGTGGAACACAAACCTCTGCAAATTTCCCAGCATTTACACCAGGGAGTCTGCCTATGAATTCTGGTAAAGCTCCCGGTTTAGATGGGTTTACAGTAGAATTTTTAAAGTATTTCTCAAGCTTACTGTCTCCCTGGCTATGCAAGGTTTTTAAAGAAGCCTTTTTAATGAATAGCTTACCACAATCCTTTTATGAAACATCTATTTCTTTAATGCTTAAAAAAGATAAAGACCCTACTGAAGTGACATCATATAGACCTATATCACTGTTAAATGTAGATTCCAAACTGATGGAGTGAAGGTTGGGGACCAGGGTAACTCTCCTTGTTGCTTCTGAGGTGAGAGAGAGAGAGAGAGAGAGAGAGAGCAGAACTGTGTGCCACAGAAGGGATGCAGGTGAGGGAAACATCTCTGACAGCCGGGGAAAAGTACATTCACTAAAGAATGACATCTTGGATGTCGTCGTATGAGAAGCATCATCTTGGGAGCAGATGCGGTTTTGTTTTGAAATTTCTGTTATGTGTGATTGAATTGCTATATGACAACATAGAAAAGCACAGTATTTTCAAGTTTAGTGACCCATTTACTGGTAATGACTGCAATGTTTTTTAACAAAGCTTATTCCTTAACATTACCGCTCAGACTCTCTATTGATATCTATTGTTGGAATGGCCGTGTACACAGGTTATGTTTTCATGCCTCAACACATTATGGCAATATTGCACTACTTTGAGATTGTCCAATGACCTGTCTTAAACCTGGAGCAAGGACCAGGAGAACATGAGGGAAAAAGAAAAGATCTTTATTTAGTAATTGCACCTTGGTAATCAGTAAGAGCGCTGTTGAAGTTCAACTTGAATGGATTATGAAAGTAGAAGCTTTTGGAGTGGCAAACCCAAATAGAATGGAGTGTATTTCATGGTTTTGTATTTATTGTTTCAATATACATTCTTTCAACATAATGAGCTCCCCTTGTTGATCTAGCTATTGTATTTACTGATAACCGTACTTGCCTTTTTGGCAGTGCCTATTGCACTGTGAATGCATTATTGTATCTATATAAATGTATGTAATTCAAGTATATCTTGGACCTCATTAATTAAATATTTGGTAAAATGCCACATTTGATAATATATCAAGGGATGAGGACTTACATTTTTAACTTTTCTGAATTTCTGGCACCTGGTTGGAATTTCATGAGATGCCTATTTTGAAGTCTCATTTTTTAATACCATTTAAAAATGCCCACCTGTCAAAACTTGTATGGATGTCTTATTTTTGGTGTCCTGAAATTAAATATAAAATTATTATGATCACTTTCTGTAGTTTTGGATATTTAGAATTTAGATTAGTCGGTACACTTACTGCTTGGCCTTTAAGTGAGAATGCATGTCCTTTGTGTTATTACTTCTGATGATATTCTTCACAAGTCAATTGTGACTCAACTTTCTAAATTAACTCTTGGTAAAGGACCCATTTGGATCTCCTACTGGTGCTGCTGTTGCTTTTCAGAATATATGGAAAACACAATTTACAAACAAATACTAACTGCCCTCCCCTCCAGTGTTAATTCCGGATCTAAACTTACCCCCCCCCCCCCCCCCCTGTCTGGTTCAGTCAAACACTGAATACGAACACTGGAATTCCAACTCTATTTTATTGTATACAATACCACGGGATCGATCCTTGGAACCATTGAGCCCAATACAGCCTCACGCAAATAGAACAGACTAAAGACAATAGGCACAGCCCAATGTGCTCCCCACCCCTTTATACCCCTCTGAACTAAGGGCGCGAAAGTACGTGGGGGAGGCAACCCCTACAAGTCAACTACCAATACCAGCTGCAAAACACATAGAATGACAACTCTTTAGCTCAATCATATAACACTACATAACATAGTTTCAACACATACCATTTAGGGAGAAACATTTCCAATAAGTAAAGAAACATCTTTGGTGAGGCCACTCTTTGGACCAATCACAAGTACCGGGTGCAGGAAGGTACTGCAACATAGTTGAGACATAACATTTCCCCCAACCAATCACAACATGCCTTTAGCATTAGGGCAAAGCTGCACATGCAAAATCCCAGATATCTTGGCAACTTGCTGGCCATCTGGACAGAAACCTTCTGCAACCCCTTCCCAGGCTTCAGACTCCCTGGAGCTATCTATGTCACATGGGTCTGCAGCTCCCTGCAAATGATGTCACCCTTACTGAAGCAGGTTTCACAGACACTCTCACAGACATCTTCCATTTTCCCAAGTACCTAAACCCCTGCATATTCACACCAGTCAACCAGAACCCTTTTTCCCTCCTTTGTACACTAATCTCTCATCCCCGAGTCCCTCATTTCCTTTTTATCCCCTTTCCATTCCCCCCTGTTCCCTTCCACCTATATCTCTTCCTCTGGCTTTATATTTCACTCGTCTCTCCTTATCTGACATCCCTTTGGCTCCTTTGTCACTTACTCAACCCACCTGCTAATCAAACCCCATTTACCTGTATCTATGTATCATTTGCCAAGCTTGGTCATGCCCTCACATGTCTTTTCCAGCTTTCTCCCCCTGACTACAATCGGTCTGAAGAAAAGCCCCAATCTAAACATCACCTGACCATTCCCTTCCCAGATGTTGCCTGATCTGCTGAGTTCCAACAACAATTTGTATTTTGATAACATAATATCTGCCTTTGTCAAATAAACAAATTAATTTTGGGGTATTGAAGGATGTTAAAGGTCCATTATTGTTTTATCAACAGCAACATATAGAGCCACAATGCTGCTGCTAGCATTAGCATTCCTCTGTATTTTCAGATTTCCCTGAGCTTGGTAATCAGTGGAAGAGATGATGGTGTTGAACGCCAAGTTGTAGTCTATGTACAACAGCCTGACGTATGTGTTTTTATTGTCCAACTGGTTCAGTGCAGAGTCCGTTAACCTTTTGTGGCGATAGGCAAATCGTAATGGATCCAGGATCTTGCTGAGGTAGCGCCATAACCAACCTCTCAAAGCACTTCATCACCAAGCATTTTAGTGCCATCAGTTGGTAGTCATTGAGGCACATCACCATACTCTTCTTGGGCACTGGTATTAATGATGCCTTTTTAAAGTATGTGGGAACCTCAGACCTCGGTAATGAGAGGTTGAAGATGTCTGCAAAAACACCAGCCAGTTGGTCCATACAGGTCTTGAGAAAGCAACAGAGTATACCATCAGGTCCAGAAACTTTCCGAGGATTCACAGTTCTGAAATATCTTCCGGTGTCTGCCTCTGTGACTGAGATTGTAACATCATCGAGGGCTATGGGGGCCCAGGAAGGCACATCAGTGTTCTCCCTATCAAAGCCTGCATAGAACGCATTGAGCTCATCTGGGAATGATGCTTCACTGTCCCTTGGTTTCGCCTTGTTCGAAGTGAAGGGGTGCAAGCCCTGCCATAGCTGCCAAATGTTTTTTTCTCATTCTTCAGTTTAGAATGAAAGTCCCTTGTAGCCTTTTTGACCTTATCAAGGTTGTATCAGGACTTCTTGTATGAACCTGCGTCACTAGACTTGATTGTTCGAGATCTGGTTCGCAAAAGATTGCGGACCACCTGATTCATTAAAGGTTTCTAGTTGGGGAACACTTGGATGGTTTTCATGGGAACCCACTCCTCCACACATTTCTTTATGAAGTCGGTGACATCTGTGGCGTATTCATTCTAGTCCATTGCTGAGTCCTTGAACATCGCCCAGTCTACCTACTCCATGCAGTCCCATAGTCGTTCCTCTGCCTCCCCTGGCCAGCTCTGTGCAGTCCTCACTGCTGGGAGTGCACTGTTCAGTCATTGCTTATATGCAGGAAGAAGGAGTACAGCCAAGTGGTCGGATTTCCCATAGTGAGGATGAGGGATGGAGTGATAGTAATAATTGAAAATTTTAAGAAAGAACTGCAGATGCTGGAAAAATCGAAGGTAGACAAAAATGCTGGAGAAACTCAGCAGGTGAGGCAGCATTTATGGAGCAAAGGAATGAGTGATGTTTCGGGTCGAGACCCATCTTCAGACTGATGTGGAGGTGGGGTGAGGTGGGGGGGAGGGGGCGGGAAGAAGAAAGGATCTTTCTATCTATCTATCTTTCCACAGAGGCTGCTCCCTGCATAACTCCCTGGTCATTTTGTCCCTTCCCAACCAAACCACCCCTCCCCTTGTACTTTCCCTTGCAACCGCAGGAAATGCTACACGTCGATTTACCTCCCCCCTCGACTCCATCCAAGCAGTCTTTCTAGGTGAGGCAGAGGTTCACCTGCACCTCCTCCAACCGCATCTATTGCATCCGCTGCTCTAGGTGTCAACTGCTCTACATCGGTGAGACCAAGGGCAGGCTTGGCGATCGCTTCGCCCAACACCTCCGCACAGTCCGCATTAACCAATCCGATCTCCCGGTGGCTCAGCACTTCAACTCCCCCTCCCATTCTGTATATGACCTTTCTGTCCTGGGCCTCCTCCATGGCCAGACTGTCCCACCACAAATTGGAGGTGCAGCACCTCATATTTCGCTTGCGTAGTTTACACCCCAGCGGTATGAACATTGACCTCTAATTTCAGGTACAGTGGCTTGCAAAAGTTTTCATACCCCTTGAACTTTTCCACATTTTGTCACGTTATAACCACAAACGTAAATGTATTTTATTGGGATTTTATGTGATAGACCAACACAAAGTGGTGCATAATTGTGAAGCGGAAGGAAAATTATACATAGTTTCCAAATTTTATTACAAATAAAAAAACTGAAAAGTGTGGCGTGCAAAAGTATTCTGCCCCCCTGAGTAAATACTTTGTAGAACCACCTTTCGCTGCAATTACAGCTGCAAGTCTTTTGGGGTATGTCTCTACCACCTTTGCACATCTAGAGACTGAAACATAGCGTTTTGCATTTAGGCCAAAAACTTCAATTTTGGTCTCATCAGACCAGAGCACCTTCCTCCGCGTGTTTGCTGTGTCCCCCACATGGTTTGTGGCAAACTGCAAACGGGGCTTCTTATGGCTTTGTTTCAACAATGGCTTTCTTCTTGCCACTGTCCTGTGGACAGATTCTCCCACCTGAGCTGTGGATCTCTGCAGCTCCTCCAGAGTTACCATGGGCCTCTTGGCTGCATCTCTGATCAATGCTCTCCTTGCCCGGCCTGTCAGTTTAGGTGGACAGCCATGTCTTGGTAGGTTTGCAGTTGTGCCATACTCTTTCCATTTTCAGATGATGGATTGAACAGTGCTCCGTGAGATGTTCAAAGCTTGGGATATTTTTTTATAACCTAACCCTGCTTTAAACTTCTCCACAACTTTATCCCTGACCTATCTGGTGTGTTCCTTGGGCTTCATGATGCTGTTTGTTCACTAATGTTCTCTAACAAACCTCTGAGGCCTTCACAGAACAGCTGTATTTATACTGAGATTAGATTACACACAAGTGGACTCTATTTACTAATTAGGTGACTTCTGAAGGCAATTGGTTGCACTGGATTTTATTTAGGGGTATCAGAGTAAAAGGGGCTGAACACTTTTGCACGCCACACTTTTCAGTTTTTTTATTTGTAAAAAAATTTGAAAACCATGTATCATTTTCTTTCCACTTCACAATTATGCGCCACTTTGTGTTGTTCTATCACATAAAGTCCTGAACTTCTGTCCCTTAATTCTCATGTCATGCCCTCTTGTTTGAATCTTCCCTACCCTCAATGGGAAAAGCTTATCCTCGTCAACTCTGTCTATCCCTTTCATCATTTTAAAGACCTCAATCAAGTCACCCCTTAACCTTCTGCGCTGCGCTCCAAAGAATAAAGACCTAACTTGTTCAACCTTTCTCTGTAACATAGTTGCTGGAACCCTGGCAACATTCTAGTAAATCTCCTCTGTACTCTCTCTATTTTGTTGACATCCTTCCTATAACTAGGCGACCAAAATTGTACACCATACTCCAGAATTGGTCTTACCAATGCCTTGTACAATTTTCACATTACTTCCCTACTCCTATCTTCAATGCTCTGATTTATAAAGGCCAGCACACCAAAGGCTTTCTTTACCACCCTATCTACATGCGATTCCACCTTCAGGGAACTATGCACAGTTATTCCTAGATCCCTCTGTTCCACAGCATTCCTCAATTCCCTACCATTTACCATGTACGTCCTATTTTGATTTGTCCTGCCAAGATGTGGCACTTCACACTTATCAGCATTAAACTCCATCTGCCATCTTTCAGCCCACTTTTCCAAATGGCCCAAATCTCTCTGTAGACTTTGAGAATCTACTTCATTATCCACAAATACCACCTATCTTAGTATCATCTGCATACTTACTTATCCAATTTTCCACCCCATCATCCAGATCATTGATGTACATGACAAACAACAGTGGACCCAACACAGATCCCTGAGGCACCCCACTGGTCACCGGCTTCCAACCTGACAAACAGCCATCCACCATTACTCTCTGACATCTCCCATTCAGCCACTGTTGAATCCATCTTGCTACTCCGCCATTAACACCCAAAGATTGAACCTTCTGAACCAACCTTCCATGGGGAACCTTGTCAAAGGCCTTACTAAAATCCATATAGACAACATCCACTGCTTTACCCTCATCAATTTCCCTAGTTACCGCTTCAAAAATTCAAGAAGGTTTGTCAAACATGACCTTCCAGGCACAAATCCATGTTGACTGTTCCTGATCAGACCCTGTTTATCCAGATGCTTATATATATTATCTCTAAGTATCCTTTCCATTAATTTGCCCACCACTGACGTCAAACTAATAGTCTATAATTGCTAGGTTTATTCTTTGAACCCTTTTTAAACAATGGAACAACATGCGCAGTAACGCCAATCCTCCGGCACTATTCCCGTTTCTAATGACATTTGAAATATTTCTGTCATAGCTCCTGCTATTTCTACACTAACTTCCCTCAATGTCCTAGGGAATATCCTGTCAGTACCTGGAGACTTATCCACCTTTATATTTTTCAAAAGTGTCAGTACTTCCTCCTCTTTGAATCTCATAGTTTCCATAGCTACTCTACTTTTTTCCCTTACCTCACAGAGTTCAATATCCTTCTCCTTGGTGAATACCGAAGAAAATAAATTGTTCAATATCTCCCCCATCTCTTTTGGCTCTGCAGATAGCTGTCCATTCTGGTTCTCTAATGGTCCAATTTTTTCCCTCGTTATCCTTTTGCTATTAATATAGCTGTAGAAACCCTTTGGATTTACTTTCACCTTTCTTGCCAAAGCAACCTCATATCTTCTTTTAGCCTTCCTAATTTCTTTCTTGAGATTCTTTTTAAATTCTTTATACTCCTCTAGCACCTCATTTACTCCATGCCTCCTATAATTATTGTAGATATCTCTCTTTTTTCGAAACAAGTGTCTAATTTCCCTTGAAAACCATGGCTCTTTCCAATTTTTTACTATTTCCTTTCAACCTAACAGGGACATAAAGATTCTGTACTCTTACAATTTCCCCTTTAAATGTCCTCCATTTCTCTTCTACATCCTTCCCATGAAACAAAGTGTCCCAATTCACTCCTTTAAAATCCTCACGCATTCCCTCAAAGTTAGCCTTTCTCCAATCAAAAATCTCCACTCTAGGTCCTGTTCTGACTCGCTCCATAATTATATTGAAACTAATGGTATTGTGATCACTGGTCCCGAAGTGCTCACCAACGCATACCTCCGTCACCTGTCCTGCCTCATTTCCTAACAGGAGGTCCAGCACTGCCCCTTCTCTGGTCGGTACCTCTATGTACTGCTGCAAAAAACTATCCTGCACACATTTTACAAACTCCAAACCATCCAGCCCATTTACAGAATGTGTTTCCCAGTCTATTTTTGGGAAATTGAAATCTCCCACAATCACTACCTTGTGCTTACTACTAATATCTGCTATCTCCTTACATATTTGCTCTTCCAATTCTCGCTCCCCATTTGGCGTCTATAGTACACCCCTAAAAAGTGTTGCTACACCGTTCCCACTTCTCAGTTCCACCCAAATAGCCTCCCTAGACGAACCCTCTAATCTATCCTGCCAAAGCACTGCTGTAATATCCTCTCTGACAAGCAATGCAACACCTCCACCTCTGGTCCCTCCAATTCTATCACCCCGGAAGCAACGAAATCCTGGAATATTTAGTTTCCAATCACAGCCCTCCTGCAACCATGTTTCACTGATTGCCACAACATCATATTTCCAGGTGTCAATCCAGGCTCTAAGTTCATCCACCTTACTTACAATGCTCCTAGCATTAAAATATGCACATTTTATAAACCCACCATCCTTTATTCTCTGTCTATTATCTTTTTCATCTTTCTCGCCTACATTTTGGGTCCGAGTGCTTCCCTTCTCTGCCTCTTGCCCCACACCCTGTCCCCTAGCCCCCTCTACCCGAGTCCCTCCCCCCAGCCTTTCTAGTTTAAAGTCTCCCCACAAGTCTCCCCACTTGGTCTATCACATAAAATCCCAATAAAATACATTTACGTTTGTGGTAGTAACGTGACAATATGTGGAAAAGTTCAAGGGGTATGAAAACGTTTGCAAGCCACTGTAGTCCTTGCTTTCTCCCTCCTTCCCTTCCCCTTACAACTCACCCACAGCCCACTGTCTCTGCCTCTTCCTTTCTTCTTCCCGCCCCCCCCCCACCCCCACATCAGTCTGAAGAAGGTCTCGACCTGAAACATCACCTATTCCTTCGCTCTATAGATGCTACCTCACCCGCTGAGTTTCTCCAGCATTTTTGTCCACCTGTAATAATTGAAATTATCATCATTTAAATGGTGGCCGATTAGGAAAAGGGGAGATGCAGCGAGACCTGGGTGTCATGGTACACCAGTCATTGAAAGTAGGCATGCAGGTGCAGCAGGCAGTGAGAAAAGCGAATGGTATGTTAGCTTTCATAGCAAAAGGATTTGAGTACAGGAGCAGGGAGGTTCTACTTCAGTTGTACAGGGTCTTGGTGAGACCACACCTGGAGTATTGCGTACAGTTTTGGTCTCCAAATCTGAGGAAGGACATTATTGCCATAGAGGGAGTGCAGAGAAGGTTCACCAGACTGATTCCTGGGATGTCAGGACTGTCTTATGAAGAAAGACTGGATAGACTCGGTTTATACTCTCTGGAATTTAGGAGATTGAGAGGGGATCTTATAGAAACTTACAAAATTCTTAAGGGGTTGGACAGGCTAGATGCAGGAAGATTGTTCCCGATGTTGGGGAAGTCCAGGACAAGGGGTCACAGCTTAAGGATAAGGGGGAAATCCTTTAAGACCGAGATGAGAAAGACTTTTTTCACACAGAGAGTGGTGAGTCTCTGGAACTCTGCCACAGAGGGTAGTTGAGGCCAGTTCATTGGCTATATTTAAGAGTGAGTTGGATGTGGCCCTTGTGGCTAAGGGGATCAGAGGGTATGGAGAGAAGGCAGGTACGGGATACTGAGTTGGATGATCAGCCATGATCATATTGAATGGCGGTGCAGGCTCGAAGGGCTGAATGGCCTACTCCTGCACCTAATTTCTATGTTTCTATGTTTCTATGTTTCTATCACCAGTGTCTCAAGTTCAGCAGTGTTATCTCAGTTCGAAATTCAGTCATTCAAGCCAGGTAGACATTTTAAAGTTGTTCTGAACTTTTCCAAATCCCATAATGCCATGAAAACATAGGATTATTTGGTTCCGTCTTGGTTGAGTAACCAGTCAATCCTCTTCTGGATTCCTGTGCAGTGAGTATCACTGATTGTCAGTGGAGTGAGTATAGGATCTTATTTGCTACAATGCTGTCAAACATCAGGGAGTCTGCACTATACAATAAATAAATAAATAAATAAATAAATAAATACATAGACAAGCAAACAGATGGATTGATAAATAAATAAACATATAGATAAATGGATGGGCAGATAGATAAATAAATAGATAGATAAATAATTAAATAGACATAAACCGGCAAATAAATAAATAAATAAATAAATAAATAGGTAGATGGAAGGACAAATAAACAGATGGATAAATAAATAAATAAACGGATGGGTGGATAAATAATTAAATAGATAAATGAATCTCTCTCTCTCTCTCCTCCCCTCTCTCTTGCACCACTCCCTGCTACCCCTCTCCCCCTCCCTCCCAACTCTTCCCCTCTCCACCTCTCTCATCCCCTTTCTCCCCCTCCTCTCTCTCCCCTCCGCTCTCTCCCCCGCACTCTCGCCCGCTCCTCTCTCTCCCCCTCCACTCTTCCACCTCTCCCCTCTCCTCTTCTTTCCCCTCTCCCTTTACTCCTTTCTTCTCCCACCCCGCTTCTCTCACCTCCCCCTCTTCCCCTCTCCTCTCCCCTCTCCTTCCCCCCACCCCTCTCTACCCCCCTCACCCACCCTCTCCCCTCCCCCACCCCCTCCCCTACCCCCTCCACTACCCCTGTCTCCTCCTTACCCTCCCCGCTCTCCTCCCCTCCCCATCCTCATCCCCCTCTCTCTCCCTTCCCCCTCCCCTTTCCCCACTCTCTCCCGATCTCCCCCTCCCCATTCTCTCCCCATCTCCCCTTCCCACTCTCTCCCCATCTCCCTCTCCCCTCCTCCCCACTCTCTCCCCATTTCCCTCTCCCCTCACCCACCCATCCTCTCCTCCACCCCCCCTCCCTCTGTCTCTTGCCCTTCTGTCTCTGCCCCTCTCTCTCTGTCTCTCCCACTCTCTCTCTGCCCTCACTCTCTAACCCCCCCCCCCCAGACGCGCCTGCGAGTTGGGGGCTATGTCAGTGGATAGGGCGGTTATGGGGTAAAAGGAGCAAATTAATAATATTAATATAATATCAAGGGGGGTAGTTAGCATGTGCGTGGGGTGGTAGTTAGTGTGTTTGACGCCACATGCTGCCCACCTCCCCCCCTCCCCCCCCCCCCCCCCCCGCAACTGCACGATGGGGGAACAGACCGAACGGGTCTGCACTTGGTCTAGTATACTTT
This sequence comes from Okamejei kenojei, assembly GCA_035221665.1. Taxonomy (NCBI): domain Eukaryota; kingdom Metazoa; phylum Chordata; class Chondrichthyes; order Rajiformes; family Rajidae; genus Okamejei; species Okamejei kenojei. The sequence continues at coordinate 48,391,317 of CM069139.1, forward strand.
TAAAACTCTGTGTGTGTGTGTGTCGGCTGTGTGTGTGTGCTTGTGGGTGTATGTCACATTCCATTTTTTTTTTCAGATAAGATTTTTGGCCTTTGATTCCAAGGTCCGCCAAAACCACATGCTCAAACTGCGTTATTTTTTCCATTTCGCTAGTGATTTTGCTTGTACATGCACGGATTTACTCCTCATTACATTTAGACATTTTTATGTACACATTTTTGAATAAAATACTCCCCCCCCCCCCCCACCCCCCACATTCACTCATTTTAAAATCGAAACGCCACCTCACGAGCTGCTTACGTCACAATCCCACATGCTGACCAATACCTAGCCGCTTCTGCTCTCTTCATTTGGCAGCTCCCCCCTCCCGCAGCTGGACTCGCACGTGCGCTCCAAACCCCCTCCCCAACTATGCTCACGCCGTGCCTCCCACAGCTGGAATCGCCCACGCGCTCGCCCGCTCAAACTGCCCCTCTTTTCAAAATGCTCTGCCGATGGGGAGGAGAGATAAGGCATCAGTTCCACGAAGCTGGCGCAGCTCGGGAAGTCGCGCCCGCCTGCGCGCCCCTCCCGTCCCCTGCGCGCTCCAGAGAGTCACAAGCAGGATCTTTGGTCAGAAGCCCACAGCTCCACTCTCACACCGGCATGCTCCGCAGATCGGGAGATGAGATAAGGCGACGGGCGGGGTAAGGCCCGATCCTGGGGAGGTGAAGAGGGGGAGTCGGGGGATTGCGGGAGAGGAGGGAGTAGGGAGGGAGAGGGGGGAATGGGGGAAGTGAGGACGGAGAGTGTGGGAATAGAGGGAGAGGAGTGGGGGTGAGTGGGGAATAGATGAACTGCCTCCACCCCTGTCCCCCTCCCTCCCTCCCCACTCTTGCCCCTCTCTCCCCCTACCCCTCTCACCCTCTCTCCCTACCCCATCTCCTCCTCTGTCCCCCTCCCCCCTTCCCTTCCTCCTGTCTCAGCCCCCTCTCTCCCTCTCTCCCCCCTCTCACCTCTCTCGCCCCTCCTCCCCCACCCTCCCCCATCACCCACCCTCCCTCTCCTCCCCTCCACCCCTCCACCCCTCTCCCTCTCTCTTGCCCTTCTGTCTCTGCCCCTTTCTCTTTGTCTCTCCCAATTCTCTCTTTGCTCTCACTCTCTACCCCCTCTCTCTCTCCCCCACTCTCTCTCTCCCCCCTCTCTCCCCATCTCTCTCTCCCTCCCCCCTCAATCTCCCTCCCCTTTCTCTTTCTCTCTCCCCCCTCTCTCTCTCCGTCCCCCTTTCTCTCCCTCCCCCCCGCTCTCACTCCCACTCTCTCTCTCCCTTGCCCTCCCTCCCCCTCTCTCCCTCTTCCTCCCCCTCTCTCCCTCCCGTCTCTCTCCCTCCCCTCTCTCTCCCTCCCCTCTCTCTCCCTCCCCCCTCTCTCTCTCTCTCTCTCTCTCCCTTCCTCTCCCCTGCCCTCCCCTAAACCCCCTCCCCACCCTCCACCCATCCCCTACCCCCTTCTCTCCACCCCTACCCCTCCCTTCCCCCACCTCAACCCCTTCCTTCTCACCCCTCCCCTTTTCTCCCTTTCCAGCCCCCTCTCCCCCTCTCTCCTCCCATCTCTCCCTCCCCTCCTCCCCCACCCTCCCTCTCCTCCTCCTCTCCTCCACCCCCCCCTCCCCTGTCTCTTTCCCTTCTCTCTCACTCTCTCTCCCCATTCTGTCTCTGCCCTCACTCTCTACCCCCCTCCCTATCTAGACACGCCTGCGAGTTGGGGGCTATGCGTCAGTGGCTAGAGCGGTTATGTGATAAAAGGATCTAATTAATAATATTAATATATAAAGGGGGTAGTTAGTGTCGGGGGGTGGTTAGTGTGTGTGACACCGCATGCCCCCCCCCCCCGCAAAAGCGTGTTGGGGGAACAGACCCAACTTTTTAAAAGATTGATTTTGTACGTAAAAACACTATGCGGTAACGATTACATTTTTACATATTCTGATATTTTTCCCCTCTAGGCTGAGATCACCTTCACTGATCATTTTATGTTTTATTTCTCGACTTTATTACCGATTTAAAGTTTAAAAAAATCAAGACTTTGAAAATAAAACAACCAGCTTCAACTGATGATGTCACAATGGCTCGGCTAGCAGTTATCAGCTTCACTGAAGATTTCAGCCTCCTGTGGGGGCTACAGGTAGGGAACAGGTGCGTTGGGGGAGCAGACCCAACGGGTTTGCACTTGGTCTAGTATATACCTTTAAAACTCTCATCTTGTGAATGTGTGTGTATGTGTGTGTTATATTTGTATCTTCCTCAAAACCCTATGCTGTAGCGCTGAAATGTTTACATATTCTAACTCACAATTTTCCCGACCATACCGTACTCAGGTTCACTTAAGATTTAATCCTATATTTCACGTTATTTGCGAATAAAGCTTTAAAAATGCCAACTTTAGTAAGATTTTTACTGTTAAAATCCTTCCTCCCAGCTTCCAACACACTTTGATACAAAGTTGCAAGACAGGAACACTCTGAACTTTTCACCTCAATGGGATATTTCAACAGGAGGGGGAGGGCCAATTGGTATTGCAATTGGAATTTTTGCAGCAGGTAGAAGTACAAGTGGAATTTATTTTAAAGTCCAGTGATGAGGGAGGCAGGGGATTGCTGGAATCTTACGTTCGGGAACGTGTTCAGTTGCATTGGGGGAACGGGTGAGTGATGGAATATTGCATTGGGGGAGCACACTGTTGGGGGAGCAGACCCACTGGGTCTGCACTTGGTCTAATATACCTATAAAAGTCTCATCCTGTATGTGTGTGTGCATGTATGTATGTTTTGTATCTTCCTCAAAATGCTACGCGTAACGCTTACATTTTTACATATTCTGACACATTTTTGCCCTCAACGCCATAATCAACGCCATTCACAAGATTTGATGCTACATTTCACATTATTGATGACTAAAGCTTTGAAAAAGCCAAATTTAACATGATTTTTACGGTTAAAATCCTTACTGCCAGCTTCCAACACACCGATACAAAGTTGCAAGACAGGAACACTCTGAACTTTTCATCTCAATGGGATATCACAGCAAGGGCTTCAACAGGAGGGGGAGGGCGAATTGGTATTGCAATTGGAACTGCTGCGGCAGACCAGGGAAGTGCAATTGGATTTTTATTTAAGTCCAGTGCTGGGGGAGGCAGGGGAGTGCCGGAATCTTACCTTCAGCAAAGGGTTAAGTTGTGGGATCACGTCTCTATGGGGGCTATGGGTTAATAGTGCAATATTGCATCGGGGAATGGGTTGCGTTGGGGGACCAGGCCTCCCGTGTAACAGAGACCCAACGGCTCCCAGTTGGTCTAGTACATACCTATAAAAGTCTCATCTTGTGTTTGTTGTATGTATGTTTTGTATCTTCCTCAAAATGCTACGCGCTAGTGCTGAACATTTTACATATTCTATACATTTTCCCCCTCCATGGCGTAATCAGGTTCACTTACAGTGGCTTGCGAAAGTGTTCGTACCCCTTGAACTTTCCACATTTTGTCACGTTGCAACCACAAACGTAAATGTATTTTATTGGGATTTTATGTGATAGACCAACACAAAGTGGCGCATAATTGTGAAGTGGAAGGAAAATGATACATGGTTTTCAAATTTTTTTACAAATAAAAACTGAAAAGTGTGGCATGCAAAAGTATTCAGCCCCCTTTACTCTGATACCCCTAAATTAAATCCAGTGCAACCAATTGCCTTCAGAAGTCACCTAATTAGTAAATAGAGTCCACTTGTGTGTAATCTAATCTCAGTATAAATACAGCTGTTCTGTGAATGCCTCAGAGGCTTGTTAGAGCACATTCGTGAACAAACAGCATCATAAAGCCCAAGGAACACACCAGACAGGTCAGGGATAAAGTTGTGGAGAAGTTTAAAGCAGGGTTAGGTTATAAAAAAAATATCCCAAGCTTTGAACACCTCACGGAGCACTGTTCAATCCATCATCCGAAAACGGAAAGAGTATGGCACAACTGCATACCTACCAAGACATGGCCGTCCACCTAAACTGACAGGCCGGGCAAGGAGAGCATTGATCAGAGAAGCAGCTAAGAGGCCCATGGTAACTCTGGAGGAGCTGCAGAGATCCACAGCTTAGGTGGGAGAATCTGTCCACAGGACAACTATTAGTCGTGCACTCCACAAATCGGGCCTTTATCGAAGAGTGGCAAGGAGAAAACCATTGGTGAAATAAAGCCATAAGAAGTCCCGTTTGCAGTTTGCCACAAGCCACGTGGGGACACAGCAAACATGTGGAGGAAGATGCTCTGGTCTGATGAGACCAAAATTGAAGTTTTTGGCCTATATGCAAAACGCTATGTGTGGCAGAAAACTAACACTGCACATCACCCTGAACACACCATCGCCACTGTGAAACATGGTGGTGGCAGCATCATGCTGTGGGGATGCTTTTCTTCAGCAGGGACAGGGAAGTTGGTCAGAGTTGATGGGAAGATGGATGGAGCCAAATACAGGGCAATCTTGGAAGAAAACCTGTTAGAGTCTGCAAAAGGCTTGAGACTGGGGCGGAGGTTCACCTTCCAGCAGGCCAACGACCCTAAACATACAGCCAGAGCTACAATGGAATGGTTTAGATCAAAGCATATTCATGTGTTAGAATGGCCCAGTCAAAGTCCAGACCTAAATCCAATTGAGAATCTCTGGCAAACTTGAAAATTGCTGTTCACAATCACTCATCGCCCAATCTGACTGAACTTGAGCTATTTTGCAAAGAAGAATGGGCAAAAATTTCAGTCACTAGATGTGCAAAGCTGGTAGAGACATACCCCAAAAGACTTGCAGCTGTAATTGCAGCGAAAGGTGGTGCTACAAAGTATTGACTCAGGGGGGCAGAATACCTTTGCACGCCACACTTTTCAGTTTTTTTATTTGTAATATAATTTGGAAACCATGTATCATTTTCCTTCCACTTCACAATTATGTACCACTTTGTGTTGGTCTATCACATAAAATCCCAATAAAATACATTTACATTTGTTGTTGTAACGTGACAAAATGTGGAAATGTTCAAGGGGTATGAAAACCTTTGCAAGCCACTGTAAGATATGATTTCACAAGTTATTAATATTTCAAGGTTTAAAGAAGTCAACTTTAACAAGATTTTTACTGTTAAAATCCTTCCTGCCTGCTTCCAACAAACTTCGATACAAAGTTGCAATACACGAACACTCTTGCTTCCACCAATTTGTCACCTGAATGGGATATCACAATCCTCCACCTGACATTTGCAACAATATTTGCTATCATAGCTCCTGGCAGGACAGGAGGGGGGGGGGACAATTGGTATTACAATTGGGGAAGTGCAATTGGAATTGTTTTAACATCCAGTGCTGGGGGAGGCAGGGTAGTGCTGGAATCTTACCTTCACCAACGGGTTGCGTTGGGGGACCAGGCCTCCCGTGTGTCAAGGACCTAACAGTATTATTCAAACATCAGGGAGTTTGTGCTATACAATATTTCCATTAAAAAGAACAATATTTAAAAGATTACAGGGTTGCCAAAGAATGAAATTCTACAAAATCTACTGCTGCATTCAATGAAGTTTAACGTGTAAAGGAAGTGAAATATGGTTAAAAGTCAACCAGAACTGCATTGCAAAAGACCTCTCAGCTGTGATTTAAATGTAACCCAGAAGGAAGCATGGCAGGCCATGATCTAGTACTGCTTGTTCTGTAAAATAGCAGGCTTAAACTCTTTCACTGGATTGGAATCCACTGTGTTGGATTCACTGGAGAGGGTCTTGGAGGGGAGGATGCTCCTCAAACTGCAAAGCATCTTGGACAATACAGCCCACCCCTTCCATGACACACGGATCAACCTGAGGAGCACCATCAGCAACAGACTGGTTCCACCAAGATGCAGCACAGAAAGCCACACAAGATTTTTTTCCCCTGTGGCTATCAAACTGTGCAACTCCCCCCACTTCTGTCATGGGGTAGACTGACTCCCCTTTCCCTTCCCCCTCCCCAGTCTTTGCACATCCTCAATCCTGGACTTTCCACTTGTCATTTTAATTGCATGTTTCATGCATCTTGTTGTGTTTTATGACTTTTGGCGAACCAATTTCCTTCCTGGGATAAATTAAGTTCTATTGCATCATATCATTAGTATCCTGAGACTGCTCTATTATTCACTGATGGTAAGGAAGTGTTAATGACAGAAGAAATGCACTATTTAGCTCCAGGCTTGGTTGCAGCAGGGAACTGTCGATTAAGTAAAAATAGGGTGTGCCACATACCAACAATAGCTTGGAGTATACAATTAAAAATACAATGGCTGTCAAAACAAAATTAAACCAAGTAGGAGCAGATTCATTGCGATCGTCATGCCAATACAGTATGAATTGAGTACAGGAGCAGGGAGGTTCTACTTCAGTTGTACAGGGTCTTGGTGAGACCACACCTGGAGTATTGCGTACAGTTTTGGTCTCCAAATCTGAGGAAGGACATTATTGCCATAGAGGGAGTGCAGAGAAGGTTCACCAGACTGATTCCTGGGATGTCAGGACTGTCTTATGAAGAAAGACTGGATAGACTCGGTTTATACTCTCTGGAATTTAGGAGATTGAGAGGGGATCTTATAGAAACTTACAAAATTCTTAAGGGGTTGGACAGGCTAGATGCAGGAAGATTGTTCCCGATGTTGGGGAAGTCCAGGACAAGGGGTCACAGCTTAAGGATAAGGGGGAAATCCTTTAAGACCGAGATGAGAAAGACTTTTTTCACACAGAGAGTGGTGAGTCTCTGGAACTCTCTGCCACAGAGGGTAGTTGAGGCCAGTTCATTGGCTATATTTAAGAGTGAGTTGGACGTGGCCCTTGTGGCTAAGGGGATCAGAGGGTATGGAGAGAAGGCAGGTACGGGATACTGAGTTGGATGATCAGCCATGATCATATTGAATGGCGGTGCAGGCTCGAAGGGCTGAATGGCCTACTCCTGCACCTAATTTCTATGTTTCTATGTTTCTATGAATTATTTGAAGTCTGAAGAAGGGTCTCGACCTGAAACGTCACCTATTCCTTTTCTCCAGAGATGCTACCAGTCCTGCTGATTTAATCCAGCATTTTGCGTCTATCTTCGGTGTAAACAAGTATCCACAGTTCTCTCCTACACATGTCAAGTGGTGGCGCCATAGAGTGTGGCAGCCTCGCCTGCAGCTCTTTGTTCTTCACCCTTTTTTTATTTTTAGTTTGTTAAAATGTTTTGTTCCGGAGGCCGTTTAGTCTTTTTATGTGGGGGATGGGGAGGGAAGCGGAAAACCGTTTTCTCCAGTCCCGACCTGGGCGAGGATGTGTCCTTCCTCCGAGCCGCATCTTCGCCCCCTCCTCGCGGCCTACCACCTGGATTGGCGCGGCCTTTCCTGCTGGAGACCGGCCAGTGCTTCGAGCTGGAGCTTCAGCGGCGGCGCAGCACTGAGGTACCATCTCGGAGCGGGCGATGCCTTACCCGGGTCGCTGTGTTGGAGCTCCGGAGTGCTGGGACTGCGACTTCAACATCGTGGAGCTGTGGTCTGTGGAGCGTCCAGCTGCGGGCGGCGCTGACTTTAAACACCGCAGAGCCTGGGATCTTTCGACAAGATCGCCAGTGTTGGAGCTCCGGCCAGCGCGGCCTGTGAACTTCGGGAGCAGCGGTCTCCAGTAGCAAGCGGTCGTTTCGAAACTCCATGCCGCTGAGAGTGTTCTTTCTTTCTTTCTATTAAAATCTTTTTATTCGTTTTTTTTCAAAAACAAAAACAACAACAACAACAAAAAAGAATAATGATAAACATAACAACGATATTGAGACGTTGGGATCAGGATTACATTAATAAAAGGTATAACCTAAATATGAGTCCAGTGTCAAAATACACATTGAATATTGACCTCTATGTGAATATAGTTAAATGTTTAAAAGAAAACGTATATATAAAAAAAACAAAAGGATAAAAAGAAAATAAAGAGAAAAAAGGAAAAAACAAAACCCTCCTAAGCTAGAAAAAAAAAGCAAAACAGAATCTGGGCTGCAAGGAATTTCAACAATTTAAATCCCTGTTTGTCGTCAAGGTCGTTCCATCATATAAAGGTAAAATAATTATTATAACGGTTGGAGAGGGGACAATTTATGTTGTGTGAAAATGTTGAATAAATCTTCCCCAAGTCCTATCAAATTTAACCAAGGGTTCAACAATGTCACTCCTGATTTTTTTCTAAATTTAAACATGATATTGTTTCAGAGTACCAATGGAGTGTGGTCGTAGGGTTAGAGTTTTTCCATTTAAATAAAATAGATATTCTTGCAATTAATGTGGTAAAAGCCAATGGGCGGAATGGGACAGATGAGTAGAATCTAACATTGGTAGCCCAAAAATTGCAGTAATAGGATGAGGTTGTAAATCAATACCTAAAACTACAGAAATAGTATCAAAGATTTATTTCCAATATTTTTCCAAAAGTGGGCAGGACCAAAACATATGAGTCAGTGAGGCCACTTCAGAGTTACATCTGTCACAGGTATGATTTATATGACCACATAAACGAGCTAACTTATCTTTCGACATATGAGCTCTGTGAACCACCTTGAATTGTATCGAAGCGCGTCTTGCGCACATTGAGGAAGTATTAACATTGGAGAATCCCCTCCCATTTCTCTACAGATAGAGAAATTTGGAGTTCTCTTTCCCAGTCATTCTTAATTTTATCAAATGTATCTATTTGTAATTTCAAAATCAACTTATAAATAGTCGTTATTAAGCCTTTCTGATAAGGGTTCAAATGTAATATTTTTTCCAAGATTTTGGTTTGATGTGGTAACGGAAAAAAGGGTAGAGTAGCCTTCAAAAAATGTCTAATTTGTAAATATCTAAAAAAGTGTGTTAGGTAAATTATATTTATTGGAGAGTTGTTCAAAAGACATAAAACAGCCATCCAAAAACAAATCCCGAAAACCTATTAATCCCTTCCTCTTCCATAACAGAAAGGCTTGATCAGTACTAGAAGGTTGGGGAAAAAATTAGATATGATAGGACATGATAAGATAAAATCATTCAATCCAAAAAAACTTACGAAATTGAAACCATATTCGGAATGTATGTCTTATTATTGGATTAGTATTGTATTTATTCAATCTCATAATTGTAAAAGGTAATGAGGCCCCTAGAATAGAAGCCAATGATAGTCCTTGCATAGAATCATGTCAAGATTTACCCATCCTGGGCAATGGGTATCTTCCAAATCTTTTGTCCAAAACGTTAAATAACGAGCATTAACTGCCCAATAGTAGAATCTAAGGGTCAGCAGTGCCAAACCACCGTCTTTTTTAAATTTCTGTAAGTATTTTTTACTTAGTCTGGAATTTTTATTCTGCCATATATATGAAGACATTTTGGAGTCAATAATATCAAAGAAAGATTTAGCAATAAAAATTGGTATCGTCTAACATCGCTGCTAGAAGTGGGATAGCACACATTTGGAAAGTGGTGAAATCATTGGACAATTTACAAAGGTAAATCTGTCTGCAATCTTGTGGAATTTTTCGAGGATGTAGGATAAGGGAAACCAGTGGATGTGGTATATCTGGACTTTTTCGACAAGGTCCCACATAAGAGATTAGGCATACGGTATTAGGGGTTCAGTATTGATGTGGAAAGAGAACTGGCTGGCAAACAGGAAGCAAAGAGTAGGAGTAAACGGGTCCTTTTCACAATGGCAGTAAACAGGGCTCAGTGCTGGGACCCAGCTATTTACAATATATATTAATGATCTGGATGAGGGAATTGAAGGCAATATCTCCAAGTTTGCGGATGACACTAAGCTGGGGGGCAGTGAGGAGGATGCTAGGAGACTGCAAGGTGACTTGGATAGGCTGGGGTGAGTGGGCAAACCACTTTGGTGGCAAAAACAGGATGGTGGCCGATTTGCAGCGAGACCTGGGTGTCATGGTACACCAGTCATTGAAAGTAGGCATGCAGGTGCAGCAGGCAGTGAAAAAAGCGAATGGTATGTTAGCTTTCATAGCAAAAGGATTTGAGTATAGGAGCAGAGAGGTTCTACTTCAGTTGTACAGGGTCTTGGTGAGACTCGTACAATTTTGGTCTCCAAATCTGAGGAAGGACATTATTGCCATAGAGGGAGTGCAGAGAAGGTTCACCAGACTGATTCCTGATGTCAACTGTCTTATGAAGAAAGACTGGATAGACTCGGTTTATACTCTCTAGAATTTAGGAGATTGAGAGGGGATCTTATAGAAACTTACAAAATTCTTAAGGGGTTGGACAGGCTAGATGCAGGAAGATTGTTCCCGATGTTGGGAAGTCCAGGACAAGGGTCACAGCTTAAGGATAAGGGGGAAATCCTTTAAGACCGAGATGAGAAAGACTTTTTTCATGGTGAGTCTCTGGAAGCCACATAGTTGAGGCCAATATGTGGCAAGGGGATTAGAGGTATGGAAGAGAAGGCAGTCTGAGTTGGACAGGCTCGAAGGGCTGAACCTGGTTTCTATGTTTCTATCGTCTGAAATAAATACAAAAATTTAGGTAGGATAAACATTTTAATAGGATTGATTCGGCCGATTAAAGATAAGGACATTGGTGACCATTTAGTAAACTGTTGTTTGATATGGTCAATTAGAGGCGTAAAATTAGCTTTAAATAAATCCTTGTGTTTCTTGGTAATCTTAATACCTAAATAAGTAAAACATACGGTAGTCAATCTAAATGGAAACTGTCAAGTACACTTATAAATTATTTTATTAACACAGCAAATGTTAAGGATATCTGGAGAACAGATAACCCATCTGGTCGAGAATACTCATTTTTTTCCCCTGTATTTGGAACCTATTCAAGGATACACTATTTTTTAATAGATTCAAAACTAATCCCATTTACGTATGACTCAAAATATCATAATATTATTATCTTGGATCATGCTCCATTAACATTTAAGATAAAATTAAAAGACATAACTATTAAAACCTCTAACTGGAGACTCAACCCCCAAATATTAAATGATAGGGCTTGTTATGATTTCTTGGTAAAACAGCTTGAACTATTTTTTGAAACTAATGACAAACCTGGAATTTCACCATCACTGCTTTGGGATATATTTAAAGCATTTATGCGTGGTGCGATAATATCAGCACACGCATACTTTAATAAGGAATATCGAAAGACTCAACAAAAGTTGGAAAATGAAATAAAACAATTAGGTATTGAAAATGCAATATCCCCTTCAAAGGGGCTAAGTAATAAAATGGCATCATTAAAATATAAGCTAAATAGAAGTCAGATTATTAAACTTTTTCAACAGACTAAACAAGTACACTTTGAATTTGGGGATAAACCACAAAAATTGTTGGCACGCCAGCTTAGAAAATTAGATGAGGAGAAAAGGATACCTAAAATTAGATCTAACAAATATTGACTTTACCAAACGATATCAATGATACATTTTTACAATATTATCAAAATCTTTACTCATCTAAACTAGCAGGACAACCAGATGGAATGGAAACATTCCTACAAGTAATGTCATATTAATAGTTTGGATCAGGAAGGTAGAGACTTGTTAAATGCTGATATATCAGTAAAAGATATTGAAGAATCAATTGGATCATTAAATAACGGAAAAGCCGCAGGCCCTGATGGCTTAAGTGTTGAATTTTATAAGAAGTTTTATGATCTGATCTCTCCACGTTTACATATAATATATAAATATGCTTATTAACAAGGAAAGTTACCAGAATCATTAAATGAATCTACAATTCTGTGTGGAATCAGCTTCCAGCAGAAGTGGTGGAGGCCGATTTTAACATTTAAGAGTAAAGTGGATAGGTATATGGACGTGAAGGGAATGGAGGGGTATGGTCTGAGTGCAGGTAGGTGGGACTAGGGAAAACAAATGGTCGGCACGGACTGGAAGGGCTGAGAGGGCCTGTTTCCGTGCTGTAATTGTTATATGTTATATGGTTAATTACACTTATCCCTAAAGCTGATTTGGAAGACCCTGGTCATGCAGAGCAATAGCTCTTTTAAACACTGATCAAAAAATACTAACTAAAATTTTATCTCGGAGGCTAAGTTTAGTGATTAATAACTTAATACATCATGACCAAACAGGTTTCATCACAAAACGCTACTCATCTTATAATCTGAGACGTATATTCAATATCATATACTCAAAAAAAGTGAATGATATTGAACTAGCTGTCATATCCTTAGATGCTGGAAAAAGCATTTGACCAGGTTGAATGGCCATATTTATTTAAAATAGTGCAGAAATTTCAACTGGGGGATAGATTTTCCAAATGGGTAAAAATCATATACTCGAATCCAACTGCAAGAATATTAACAAATCAAATGTTATCAGCAAAATTTAATCTCTTTAGGGGTTGTAGACAAGGATGCCCGTTATCACCATTACTATTTGCTCTGGTAATAGAACCATTAGCCGAAATGATTAGATCAGAACCAGAAATATATGGATATAATACCAAAATATCTCTACACGCAGATGACATCTTAATTTATATCACAAAACCGGAGATTAGTATTCCTAATCTACTTAATGTTATAACTAAGTTTGGCACATTTTCTGGGTATAGAATTAACTGGAATAAAAGTGAAATTATGCCTATAACTGGAATAAAATTAAATATGCTAGAACAATTCCCACTTAAAATAGTCACGGACAAATTTAATATCTAGGAATTAATGTATCTAAATCCTATAACTGTCTATTTAAATATAATTACCCTCAATTGTTAAATAAACTAAAAAAATATATTTTATATTGGAAAACACTACCTATTTCAATGATCGGTAGAATAAATGCTATAAAAATGATTTTTTTGCCACAATTGTTATATTTATTTCAAGCCATCCCTTATATCTCCCTAAAATGTTTAAAAAAAAATAGATACTTTGATTAATAGTTTTATTTGGGACTATAAAAATCATCGAATAAGTAAAAAACATCTATGTAAATCTAAAATAAATGGTGGACTAGCACTACCAAATTTCTTATATTATTTCTGCGCAGTTCAGATTAAAAATATGAATTTTTGGTTGGTAAATTTAGATTATGAGCCAAACTGGCTAAAGATGGAAAAGGAAGACTGTTTGCCTTTTGATGTAGGTTCGATTCTTTTTGCACCAAGGGAAGTACAAAAAAAAACGTATGGTGATAACCCTATAATTCATAGCAATAGACGTATTTGGAAACAAATAGTTAAGACCCTACATATGGATAATTTGTCACTTTGTTTGCCAATTATGAATAATCATTTGTTTAAGCCCTCTGTATTGGACAAGGGGTTTAGACACTGGAATGATTTAGGAATTAAAAGGATAGAACACCTTTACAAGAAAGGAAAAATTCTTTCATTTCAAGAGTTACAGGATATCTATGGATTGCAGTCAAATAACATATTTAGGTATTTACAAATTAGAAACGAATATTAAGTCAAATACGCAAGACAATAAAAATAGAAAACCAGGATTATTAGATGAATTGTTTAATAAACACCCAAATACAGAAAAATTAATAGCGTATATATACACAATACTATCTTGGATAGGGAAATCCCAACTTCGAAATATATCGACAAACATGGGAAAATGAAATAGGTTTATCTATAACGAAGGAAACTGGGGAAGAATGCCTACAATGTATACATCATTGCTCATTAAATGCTAGACATATATTGATACAATTTATGGTATTACACAGATTACATTATTCAAAAACGAAATTAAATAGAATTTATCCTAACATTTCTTCTATATGTGATAAAATGTTAGAACTTGGAAGCTAACTTAAACGCATAGTTTTGTAACATGTATAAAACTCAACTATATTGGACAGAAATCTTTAGAGTTATCTCTGAAGTTCTTAAAATTAAACTGGACCCAGATCCAAAATTAATAATATTAGGAGTTCCGGATTCAAATCTAATATTAACAGTAAACCAAAGAAATTTCTTGGATTACTGTTTGATAATAGGGAAAAAATTAATATTGAAATTTTGGAAGGGAACATTATCCCCCACAATTAAAATGTGGACAGTGGAAATGTGGGAGACATTGCATTTGGAAAGAATCAGATTTGTCCTAATGGACAAATACGAACTATTTGAACAGATATGGTCTCCATATACAGAATATTTGAAGGGGTAGCTGTTCTTGGCATCACAACTCAATGGGTACCCGGCAGGATTAGATGAAAATAATTCTTTTCTTTTTGGATTTGTATGCATGTCTCTATTGATATCGTTATTTGAAATTGTGTTATTCACTATTAAGATGAATAATATATACTATAATATATAAATTTTTTCTCTTTTTTCTTTTTTTTCTCTTCTCTTTCTCTCCCTATATAATCAAAATTATTATTTAATCACCATTCTTATTGATTAAAATGTATTCTTTTCTTTCTAAAAAATACTTTCTACTTTCTAAAAATAGAAGTTTATAAGAATTATTTGCAACATCCATATACTTATTGAAATAAGTTGGTTGTGTATTTGAAAAGTTGTTATACCGTTGTTATGATGGATTACTTCTAATACAAATATTATTAAATAAATAAATAAATAATTTAAAAAAAAGTAAACTGTCCATAATTCAAAACTAAATGGTGTAATGGAAAAAGCTCACTCTTACTAAGATTTAGTTTATAACCAGAAAAAACTACTAAATTGATTAAGTAGTGCTACTATTGCCGGAATTGATTTCTTAGGATTAGAAATGAATAATAACAGATCATCAGCATAAAAAGATAGCTTATGTGTTTTATTCCCGCGAACAATACCAAAAATTTTAGGCGATTCCCTAATAGCGGTGGCCAAATGTTCCAAAGCGATATCAAACGGTAAAGGACAGCCCTGTCTAGTACCTCGAAAGAGCCTGAAAAAAGGGGATCTCTGATTATTGGTAAGTACAGAAGCCTGAGATATATAATATATCAACTTGATCCAAGAAATAAATTTTGGACTAATCTTAAATTTTTCAACTGCATTGATTAAGTATTCCTATTTTACTCTGTCAAACGCCTTCTCGCCGTCAAGTGAAATGACACATCTTGGAGTTTTATTTGACGCTGTATATACGATATTCATTAATCTCCTAACGTTAAAGTACGAGTAACGATTTTTAATAAAACCTGTCTGATCATCAGAAACAATTTGCGGTAAAATATTTTCCAATCGCATAGCTAATATTTTGGAAAGAATTTTGGAATCTACATTTAACAGTGATATAGGTCTATATGATGTCACTTCAGTAGGGTCTTTATCTTTTTTAAGAATTAAAGAAATAGATGCTTCATAAAAGGATTGTGGTAATCTATTCTGTAAAAAGGCTTCTTTAAAAATCTTGCATAGCCAGGGAAACAGTAAACTTGAGAAATACTTTAAAAATTCTACAGTAAACCCACCTAAACCGGGAGATTTACCAGAATTCATCGAAAGGATTGCTTTCTGTATTTCTACCTCTGTGATGGGTTTGTCTAACAGAGACTCATTATGTAATAAATTTGGCAAGTTCAGTTTCTTTAAAAACACATGCATTATATTGGAATCAGTAAGAAATGCTGATTGGTATAGGGAGGTATAAAATTCCTAAAAGGGTTTATTAATTTCATCATGGTCTACAGTCAGTGTACCATCCCGTTTACTCACTTTAGAAATCTGACATTTGGCCAACACCGCTTTCAACTGATTAGCGAGTAATTTACCAGATTTTTCGACATGTATATAAAATTGACTTTTGGTTTCAAGTAGCTGATTCTCAATCGGTGATACTAATAACAAATCATGCCTCAATTGTTCAACTCTATTCTTATAGAGCTCTAAACTAGGAGCTTTTGATTATTTTTTATCAATTTCTTTAATCTCATCAGCCAATATACGTATTTCATTTTGAGTTTGTTTTTTTAATCCCGCAGAGTATGAAATAATTTGTCCACAAATATATGCCTTAAAAGCATCCCAGACTACACCATTTGTATATTTCTTCAGTAGAATTTGTTAAGAAGAAAAAAGCAATCTGATCTTTAATAAAATTAACAAAATTTAGATCTTGAAGCAAAGTGGCATTAAATCGCCATTGTTTAGCACTAAACTTGGAATCGGCACATGATCAGATTCAGATCTGTCCATCGAGTGGTTCAAAACAGCAGTAAAAATCATGATCAGATTCCCATTATTAAAAAAAATATCCACCCATTATTAAAAAAGTGTTTATTTAAATTAGGAAAGGATGCAATTAACTGTTTAAAAAACTCAGGGTGATCAATATTTGGTGCATAAACATTAACCATAGCAACTTTTTGGTTATGAAGAACACCAGTAATCACCAAAAATCTACCATATGGATCAGAAATTGTTTCATAATGAACAAACGGAATTGAGGAGTCAATAAAAATAGAGACTCCTTTCACCTTAGCATGTGAATTTGAATGAAACTGCTGTCCTCTCCAAAACTTGAAAAATCGTTGATTGTCGTCTTGCCTTACATGAGTTTCCTGAACAAAGATAATCTGGGCATTTAGTCTACGAAGAACTTAAAACAAAAAATCCTCTTAATGGGATTTTATCAATTTCTTTAATCTCATCAGCCAATATACGTATTTCATTTTGAGTTTGTTTTTTTTAATCCCGCAGAGTATGAAATAATTTGTCCACGAATATATTCCTTAAAAGCATCCCAGACTACACCATTTGTATATTTCTTCAGTAGAATTTGTTAAGAAGAAAAAAGCAATCTGATCTTTAATAAAATTAAACAAAATTTAGATCTTGAAGCAAATTGGCATTAAATTTGCCATTGTTTAGCACTAAACTTGGAATCAGGCACATGATCAGATTCAGATCTGTCCATGGAAGAAGAAAAATCTAGGGCGGAGCCAGAAGTGATGACATTTCAGACATATTTGAATTTAGATTCTGCACAGATGAAAAAAGCTAAGCTAAATGCAAAAGACTCCTCACCCCCCCACTCATGCAAAGCCCGAATCTGACCAGTAGACAGTCAGTACGCTACCTAATCCCTTCCCTACCCCCATCTCTCCTAACGACAGCACCCAACGTAAAAAGAAAGCATATTTGCCACTCAATAGCCAAAACAATATTAATGTTATGGTTAAAAAAATACATCTTAGCAGTGGAACACAAGAGCTACTTCATATTATTTATCCAAGGTCAAAATATGATAAACAAGAACTGCTTTCACTTAATTTGTCTAAAGACAGGGGGGAAATAAAATCCTTCAATTTTAAAAATAGAAAAGCTAACAAAGAAAATCTTTAAAATGAATATATATATAATACCATTACATTAAATTAATAGTATCTCAGAGAAGATAAAAGTTGTTTGATACCATCTTACTAAAATTCTAAGAAGTAAATTAAAAAAAAGAAAACAACTCATCCAATTAAATTCTTAATCATTACAAAACGATATATTGTCAAAATAGGAACAGTAAATCTCCAATTATAACTTAATCAGCTATCAATTGCTCCCAGTCACTACTTCACCCTCATAAGCCTCCAGAAAGCTGGAAGCGTCTTGAGGATGGTTAAAAAATCAAATGTTACCATTAAAGAGTCGTATACGCAGTCTAGCTGGATAAAGTAAGGCAGGGCACAACTTTTTCTTAAACAACTCAGACATCACATTATGGAAAGACTTTCTTAATTCCAAAAGCTCGGAACTATAATCAGGAACAAACCGAAACTTGCATACTTCATATTCAACCACGCCCAACTTTTTAGCAAAAGGATTTGAGTACAGGAGCAGGGAGGTTCTACTTCAGTTGTACAGGGTCTTGGTGAGACCACACCTGGAGTATTGCGTACAGTTTTGGTCTCCAAATCTGAGGAAGGACATTATTGCCATAGAGGGAGTGCAGAGAAGGTTCACCAGACTGATTCCTGGGATGTCAGGACTGTCTTATGAAGAAAGACTGGATAGACTCGGTTTATACTCTCTGGAATTTTAGGAGATTGAGAGGGGATCTTATAGAAACTTACAAAATTCTTAAGGGGTTGGACAGGCTAGATCAGGAAGATTGTTCCCGATGTTGGGGAAGTCCAGGACAAGGGGTCACAGCTTAAGGATAAGGGGGAAATCCTTTAAGACCGAGATGAGAAAGACTTTTTTCACACAGAGAGTGGTGAGTCTCTGGAACTCTCTGCCACAGAGGGTAGTTGAGGCCAGTTCATTGGCTATATTTAAGAGTGAGTTGGATGTGGCCCTTGTGGCTAAGGGGATCAGAGGGTATGGAGAGAAAGCAGGTACGGATACT
Source organism: Okamejei kenojei (assembly GCA_035221665.1). Classification (NCBI taxonomy): domain Eukaryota; kingdom Metazoa; phylum Chordata; class Chondrichthyes; order Rajiformes; family Rajidae; genus Okamejei; species Okamejei kenojei. The sequence goes on from CM069139.1 coordinate 48,409,638, forward strand.
GAGTTGGAATGATCAGCCATGATTATTGAATGGCGGTGCAGGCTCGAAGGACTGAATGGCCTACTCCTGCACCTAATTTCTATGTTTCTATGTTTCTATGTTTTTTGCTGCCTGGTGAATATTCTCCTTCATCTGTAAAAAGTGAAACCGAACAATCAAATGTCTCGGTTTATCTTGGGGACCAGATTTCTTCCCAATCCTGTCTGCGTTATCCAAAATTGGAACATTTTCATAGTGCTCGATGTTGAAAGTCTCGTTTATCATTTTAGAAGCATATTTTATAACATTATCTCCTTCTTGACCTTCCGGCAAACCAACAATTCATAAATTCAGTCGACGGCTTCTGTTTTCCAGATCCATATTTTTAATCTTGTATTGCTGGAGTGCCCAAGTATTTTCATTCATTCTCCGTTCCAGTTTTTCAATCTTCAAATCTCTCTCCTGGCCCAGGGTTCGCAAGTTATCAATTTTTTCCTTCTCACAAGATTCAGCTTGTAACATAATCAGCTTGTCTTGAACTTCCTTCAATTTGCTCGAAATTCCTTTCACCATTTCTTCCAAACTGCAAAATCTTGTTTTCATTTCATTTTTCAGTTCATCGTTCATTTTCGATATTGCTTCTAAGATACTAGAGTCAGAAGCAGTGCCTTTCCCACGCTCCTTCCTTGGAGAATCTCCTTTCCCTCTTGTCTCCATCCTTTACATGATTAACGCGTATAAAAGTGTTATCAACACTTTAAGAAAAGCTAGACCGTGCCTTGAAGTCAAGTAATAACAAGTAACATTGAAAGAGTGGTAAGTAAAAGTTAAAAGTTAAAGGAGCAAATGAATTTGCAACCTTACAGCATGCTGCCACTAGGAGAGGTTGCGTCCTTCCTCCGAACCACATCTTCGCACCACCTCGTGGTCTGCGGAGCGTCCAGCTGCGGGCGGTGCTAACTTTAAACATCGCGGACCCTGGGATCTTTCGCCGAGATCGGCAGTGTTGGAGTTAAGACCAGCACGGCCTGTGGACCTCGGGAGCCGCGGTCTCCGGTAGCAAGCGGCCATTTCGAAACTCCAAGCCGCTGAGAGTGTTCTTCCGATGCCATTATTCTGGCGAGAGGGCCTGAAACATCGGGCTGCTGTAGCGGCGACTGCAGAACCTCAAATAGGCTCCGACCACAGGTGAACATGGAAGGAAGTGGACTGATCTTTGCTGCCTTCCCTCACAGTGGGAAACGTTGATCTTATATTTACCGCTGGGGGGGGGGGGGTTATATTTAATGTTAAATTCTATAATGTTGCGTTTATTTTATTGGTGTGCTGCAATGGCAACTCAAATTTCACTATACCAATAGATGTCCTTTGTCCTTTGACCTTTACATATTCTGTTGTGCTGCTGCAACTACTGCAAGAATCTCATTGTTCTGTCTAGTACATATGACAATAAAACACTCTTGATTCTATGCCCACCAAGTCTGCGCGACCAACACTATATCCCATACACTAGCACTACCCTACCCACCGAGGGCAATTTACAATGTACAGAAGCCAATTAACCTACAATTCTGCACATTTTTTGGGATGTCGGAGGAAACCAGAGCACCCGGAGAAAACCAATGTGATCACAGGGAGAACGTACAAACTTGATACAGACAGCACCCGTGGTCAGGATCGAACATGACTCTCTGGCGCTGTAAGGCAGCAACTCTACGGCAATTTTTTGATCCTTGATTGCGATACTTGTCTTCACAACATCAGTGCAATGCAAACCACAGCTATTAAGATCTTTGGTGATTTCCTGAGAATGTTATGTCCTATATTTAAACAGTAATGAAAGCCTAATGTTCACTAAAATAGGATTAATCTGCTTGCATCAGAAAATATACACTGCCATTATTTGAAGGTTAGCTCGGGCACAACTACAAGATAGTCACAATATCTATCTATTTTCTTTCTACACATAACTCCAACTCTAATCTTGTTATCTACCGGTTTGTGCGGCCTTTCTATTTGCGCAACAACAGTTCGCGATAGCGCAACGATTTTTTGACAGTTCACTCACCGTTCTCCTCTGCTGCGAGTGCACCAAGTTTCGTTCTGATCAGTTGAATGTCGTAAAAGTTAGCGAGGTTTAAAAAAATCTTGCTAACTTGCTAACTGCACATGCGCAGATCTATCTTTTCTCCTGCTGTTCAGCACTGCGCGGATTAGTCATCCCCTGTCACTCACTGGGATGGTCCGCCCCTTCCTGCACCATCGTGTCTTTACTGGAGCTGAGGATGGCCGGCGGAGTTTTCCAACCGGACACAATTTTTGGAGGGGCCCCAAGCAGCCCAGCTCCAAGCAGCCCAGCATCGGAGACCCGACCCAGCCCAGCGTTGGAGAACCTGCCCAGCCCAACCCAGCGTGGGAGATCCAACCCAGCCCAGAGTCGGAGATGTCGCCAAACGGAAAGTGGAGAATAAGATCCCGTCGGAGGAGAATCACCAGCGACACAGCGCCGGCTGTGAGTCCCCATCGCACCGCCAATTCCAGCCACTACTCCTCTGGTCACCCTCGCTGGCTCCTCCCACCCTCCCCCGTGATAACCCCCTCTTAACTTGGCTCTTCCCCGTCTTTTCTCCGAGCTCACTCCCCCCTCCCCCCCGCCTCCCCCCTCACCCCCTCACCCCCGTCCACACACCCCCTCCCCCACAACCCCACAACCCTCCCCACCGCCCTCACAACCCCTCCACTACCCCCTGCCCTGCACCCACAACCCCCCCGCCCTCCCGCCCCCTCAACCCCCCCCCACCCCCACAACCCACCCCGCCCCCACAAGCCCCCCTGCCCCACAACCCCCCCACCCCCACAACAACCCCGGCCCCCGCTACCTACACTCCTAGATCCCTCTGCTCCACAACACTCCCCAGAGGCCTTACCATTTACTGTTTAGGTCCTGCTCATGCTGGACTTCCAAAAATGCAACACCTCACATTACTCAGTATTAAATTCCATTAACTATTCCTCAGCCCACCTGCCAAACCAATCAAGATCTTGCTGCAATTCTTGACAACCATCTACACTATCTGTAATACTACCCACTTTTGTATCATCTGCAAACTTGTTAATCATGCCATGTTCCTTCCCATCCACATAATTGATTTTGATGACAAACAGCAATGGGCCCAGTAACAAACCCAGATACACACCACTAGTCACAGGCCTCCAGACTGAAAAGCAACCTTCCACCATCACCCTCTGCTTCCTTCCATCATGGGCGGAAATCGCTTTTAAAACATGGGGGGGGGGGGACACAATGAGGCCTAACATCTAGGACAGGGGTCGACAACCTACAGCCCATGGGCCGGATCCGGCCCTGAACCCGAAATCATCTGGCACGCAGGCGTATGTTTTTTCATTTAGTTTTCGCGACCTGGGAACTGCAGCCAGTCCCGGGGCACGCAGGCGACCAAGGCGCTACAGGCAGTCCCTGGGCACTCAAGCGACCTGGGCACTACAGCCAGACCTGCCAGCCGACCTGGGCATTACAGCCATTCCCTGGGTGCTACAGCCATTCCCGGGCGGTTTTGCTGCAACATGTTTCACAAAACATGGTGGGGATTGTCCCCCACCTCTCAAAGCATTGGGGGGACAGATCCCCCCCCCCCCGGATTTCCGTCTATGCTTCCATGAAGCCAATTTTCTATCCATGCAGCTATCAAATTCCCAATTGGATCCCATTGGATCTAACTTTCCAGAACAGCCTACCATGCGGAACCTTGTCAAATGCCAATGTCTACAGCTCTGCCTTCATCAACATTTTGGTCGCAACATCAAAAAACTAAATGTTTGTGAGATATGACCTTCCACATACAAAACCATGCTGCCTATCCCTAATAAGCCCTTGTCCATCTAAATGCACGTATCCCTCAGAATGCACTATTGTAACTTTCCGACCACAGATATTAAGCTCACCGGCCTGTAGTTCCCAGCATTTTCCTTACAGCCATGCTTGCATAAAGGCACAATATTTGTCGCCTTCCAGTCTTCCGGCATCTCGCCTATGGTTAATGATGACTCGCAAATCTAAGCCAGGGCTCCATCAATTTTCTCTCTAGCTTCCCACAACTCAAGTGACTAGAGTTACTTGGCCCACCTCCTAAATTTGTGGCCTCATCAATTATGTCATAAGCTACAGTATAGGTCCATGGGAATGTCATCACATGGTTTCCCTACCAACTTGACTTAGAAGTATAGCATTGTTTCCTCGTGGATGGAATTAAATCCTGGCACACCCTACAGAACTGAATTCTGGAAGAAGCATGATCAAAAGAACTGCAGCAGATCAAAATGCTTCTCCACTCTCTTCTCGTGGGCAATTAGGGCTGGGCAATAAATGTGACTTTCACTGTATTACTCAACAATAAAACTCAGAAACACTAGGTAAGCAAATAGTTATAGGTTAGAGTAAGGCAAAATAAATGCCTCTACCCCAAATTCAGGGGGCAGTTTTCCCTTCCAGAAGTGTGATATGTTTGTCAGTTGATTAAATGTTTATATTATTCAGTGTGATTGTCACATTCACCTTCCTTTGGAGGCAAGCTTGTGCCTGTTTTAATAGGAACTGTTGAGGGCTTTCCAACCTCATAATTTGCAAATGTTCACAATCCAATAGATTAATTTTCATTTCTATCAATCAAAGCCTTTGTTGAGCTGTTAATTCCTTAAAATGCAGCATTTCCTCCATATCCTCTGAGACGTTGCTATGATTAAAGAGCATTAAAGTGCTGCTGGCTCCATTTCCAAACAAACCAGAAATTAAGAAAGGTTGCAAATGGATTTCATTGGCTTATGGACAGTTTTAAAGTATTAAGGCAAGACAAAGAAGATTTAAAATTTAGAGATGTGTAGGAAGGAACTGCAGATGTAGGTTCACATCAAAGAAAGACACAGAATGCTGGAGTAACTCACTAGGATAGGCAGCATCTTTGGAGAGAAGGAATGGGTGACGTTTCGGGTTGAGACCCTGCTTCAGACTGGAAGAGGGCATCTAGAGATATGGTGGGGTAAGGTGTGAAAACGACAGATCAAAGCAGACGATGCTAAGGAAATGTAGAATGGTTCAGTTCGCTGAGGGGAAGGTGACAAGAAGGCATACAATCAGTGAAATTAATCAGGACAGTGAACATAGTCAGAGAACTAGGGTGGGGGAGGGATGGAGAGAGAGGCAAAGCAAGGGTTACTTGAAGTTAGAGAAACCAATATTCATACCGCTGGGTTGTATGCTGCCCAAGCAAAATATGAGGTGCTATTCCCCCAATTTGCGTTGGGCCTCACCCTGACAGTGGAGGGGGCCCAGGACAGAATGGTCAGTGCGGGAGGGGAAGGGGGAGATAATATATTAAGCAACCGGAATATCACGTAGACGTAGGCGGACTGAGTAGCGGTGTTCAGCGAAATGATTTCCGCGCCTGTGTTTGGTCTCGCCGATATATTGGTTCCACACCTGGAACAGCGGATATAGTGGATGAGGTTGGAGGAGATGTCCTTGGATGAAGCCGAGGGAGGAGGTATAGAGATGTGGCTAGTGGTGGGTCCCGTTGGAGGTATCATGTTTTAAGGGGCGTGATATTGACACACTTGCAGGGTTTGCAAGTTTTAAAGTTGTGAAACAAGTGTGTCAGGTACTCTAACAAGAAAAGAAAACAAACAACAAATAAGATTCTCCTAAGTAAATTAAGGATGAAGAATTCTTGAAATCACAAGACAATGTGCAAATTGAATAATTGACTCTTGGAGTTACAAAAAATCTTTAACTCTCGGCATTCAAAAGTGTTTATTTGTTATATGTACTGGCAATGGATCAATTAAATTCTTATTTGCTGCAGCTTAATAGGCCCGTAAATGCAATAACACAATTAAATATATATCTGTGTTGAGGAGAGCTTGAGGAGCAAGTTCTCAGCTAGTGACTCTTCTTCAGTTTGGAAGGGCTTGCAAGAAATCACCAGCTACAAGTGGAAAGCCCCCTCCCCCCTCTCCGCCCCGCCGCTCTTTGGACAATCGTCAGCTGAACCAACGATCTGAATGAGTTCTACTGTAGGTTTGACAAGCTGAAATATAACCCTGTACCTCCTCCCCCCCCCCCCCCCCCCCCCCCAACCAACACAGCCAGACCCCAGTTTGCAAAGACTGGAACCTTCTACACCCATCCTTCCGCAATCACCAATTCACACCTACTTAAAGCAAGACTCCGGTCTGAAAAGACTGGATCCTTTCCCATCCCAACCAACACTTCACACCCGCTCACAGCCTGACTCCAGTCTGAAAAGACTGGACCCTTTCCCACCCATCCCTCTCCAATCACCACTTAACACCCAATTACAGCCTAACTGCAAAAGACTGGGCTCGTCCACTACCCATCCCCGTACTTGCTGCAAAACATCACTTCTCCATCATCAACAATAAATATAGAGCAGGTGGCGAGGCTGTTCAGAAGACAGAAATCTCCAGGACCGGACAATGTTTCCCCTACTCTCAAGCTCTGTGCCGAACAACTGGCACTCCGAACAAATGTCTACACAGACATTTTACTTCGGAGTCACGTGAATGATTCCGTGAAGAACCCCGTTCAGGCCGCATGCGCGTCAGTACGTCAGCCGCATTGACGCACGGAGGCTGTGAGGAACAGAGCTCCTCCAGCCATAAGTATTCAGACTCCAGTTAAGTGAAAAACTTTCGCTGGAGGGTAAGTCCGTGCTGCGGTACGCTTATCTACCGATCGCTAGCAATGGTCAAAATAGGGAAAGGGAAGCGGCGAGTCGCAGCCAGCCATGGAAGTACGGGTTTGGAACCGCCGCTGCATATCCCTGTCGTCAGCTACAGATTTAACGACTGCAGACTTAGTGCTACACAGCACAGAGCCAGCGCCAGTAGGGCGTAAGGCACCTGAAAAGTCTGCTAGGCCCACGGAGTCGGGGGATGATTCCTCACCGGGGCTGGATGGAATGTGTTCACGCCTATCCCAAGTGGAGGAACTGTTGAACACAGTACTCCAGCAAACTACACTCCAGGAGAAGGTGTGTCAGCGCCACTCAGAGTCAGAGGCGCCAGCAGCAACAGGGCTGCTAGATAACCCCTTCACATATGAGGGGAGTGTAATGGGTCAGATTAGTCCTGACCCCGAATCTGATGGGGTGGTCCAGCCAGGAGAAACAACGGATTTACCAGATATTCCACCCCTGGCAGCACCATTTGCTATCCCATCAGGAGCAGGAGAGCCGCTAGGAGAAGAGCTAGCCGCTACAATAAATTATATGGTTTCTCATCAGCTCCAGGAGCTCACTATGTATGAGACAGCCAATAAAGCATGAGCCTCCTACAGATCCATCCTTATGCAAAGTTTTATACAACCATCAATGAGCTCCACACTTTTCTCCCTGGGCAGAGTAATTACCATTTTAAGTGAGTCAATTGTGAAACCCAAATAATTAATTGTGGTAAGTGGTGTCAATTTAGACCTTCCTAATTGAATGACAAACCCCAGTTTTTCAAGTGTGAATTTGACAACTGCCACAGATGTTTCAGCTAATTCCCTTGTTTGTCCAATAATTAAGATATCATCCAGATAGGCCATAATTACATGGCCCTGATCTCTAAGTAGCCGCAAATTGGTTTTAACAATTTAGTGAATATTCTAGGGGCTGAGGTTAAACCATTAGGCAGTGCCTTAATTTGCCATAATTGATTCATCCAAGTAAATTTAAAATACTTTCTATGCTCGCAATGAACAGACACTGAGTAGTATGCATCTTTCAGATCTATGGTTGCCATATAACAACCTCTGGAAATCAGTTGTTTGGCGGTAACCAACCTTTCCATTTTGAAGTGTCCATAGAGTACAAACGGATTTAATTTTGTTAGATCCAAAATAATTCTACATCCTCCATCCTTTTTGGGACAGGGAAAAATATTTGACACAAATTGACGGACTTGATGAGCCGTCCTCTCAATTACCCCTTTGTTACACAAATTTTCAAGTTCAGCCTGAACCTCTATTACTTCTGTTTGTGAAAAATAGAGTGTTATGCTAGGAATATGTTGGAGAGGCAAATCACCATTTGGATTGAATTCAATCCGAAACCCTTGAATCACACTCCTGATAAACAGATCTGAAGTAAGCTGCTTCCATTCTTCATAGAATAGACGTAATCTACCACCAATTTTTTCCTGTGCTATACTTAATATGTTTTTATGAGAACCAGGCCCACCTACCTCCCTGGTAACTGGTGTACCCTGCTGACCCCAGTTCCTGGCAGGGCCCCCCATGGTTGCTTGTGCTCCTGTTGAAGGGTACCAATCGCGCCCCTGCATTGAAGACCGGCTTGTCCCTGGTGTAACCCCGGAAGCTGAGGTGGTTCTATAAGGATACTTCCTCTTAAGCGGTCTGCCGGTCATCATTGGTCTCATCAGGCCCATCATTTTGGCTTCTTCATTCAAATCCTTGACCTGCGCCAAACAGTAGGTTGGGTGGCTGGATATTTGATGTTTTGCAAAGCGCGGGCGAATCTTGGATTGATGGTGGGCCTAATATTGTCCCTGTACCCAAAAAGGCAAGGATTACTGGTCTTAATGACTACAGGCCTGTCGCACTGACCTCTGTAGTCACGAAGACCCTTGAAAGAGTTGTGCTAGCCAAGCTGAAAAAGATCATGAACCCCCTGCTGGACCCTCTGCAGTTTGCATATTGGGCCGATAGATCCGTGGATGATGCAGTCAACCTGGGCCTACACATTATCCTCCAGCACCTAGACCGCCAGGGGACCTATGCGAGGATTTTGCTTGTTGATTTTAGCTCTGCATTCAACACCATTGTGCCAGAGCTACTACACTCCAAACTTTCCAAGCTGACTGTGCCTGAACCCCTCTGTCGGTGGATCGCCAGCTTCCTGACAGACAGGAAGCAGCATGTGAGGTTGGGAAAGCACATCTCAGACCCTCAGCATAGGAGCACCGCAAGGCTGTGTACTCTCCCATCTTCCTCTGTCAAGCTTCTCACGTTTGCGGACGACATAAACCTGATGCCATCGCAACAACCTGGAGCTCAATGCTCTTAAGACAGTGGAATTGACTGTAGACTTTAGGAGAGCTCCCCCTCCCCCCACTCACCATCAACATCACCAAAGTCACATCTGTGGAGTATTTTAAGTTCCTGGGAACCATCATCTCCAAGGACCTTAAATGGGGGGCCACCATTGACTCCACAGTCAAAAAGGCACAACAGAGGATGTACTTCCTGCGGCAGCTGAGGAAGCACAATCTGCCACAGGCAATGATGGTTCAATTCTATACTGCCATCGTAGTGTCTGTCCTCACCTTCCCCATCATGGTCTGGTTTGGCTCAGCCACCAAGCACGACATCCGGAGGCTGCAGCGAATCGTCCGATCAGCTGAGAAGGTTATTGGCAGCAAACTTCCCTCCATAGACGAACTGTACACTGCAAGGGCCAGGAAGTGAGCGGGTAAGATCATCTCTGACCCCTCTCACTCTGGCCACAAACTCTTTGAATCACTTACCTCTGGAAGGTGACTCCAGACTGTCAAAGCTGCCACAACCAGACATAAAAACAGCTTTTTTCCTTGAGTAGTAGCTCTATTCAATAACCAAAAATCTGTAGCCTCCTTTCGCTCTGGTATTTTATTTAATTCACATGTTAAATCGATAATGTTTTATTATCAATGTTTAATGTTTTATATGTCATTCCTAACTGTCACTATATGTCATGTTGTCACTTCCAGGCAGAGCACCAAGGCAAATTCCTTGTATGTGAATACTTGGCCATAAACCTATTAATTCATTCATAATCAAGAATACTCTAGGCATTGATGAGTTTTCTTTATGATTGCATCAATGTGCTAGACCCAAAACAACACATCAGAGAATCGCATGGCCAGGAACTTAAACCTGCTACCTCTCTCCACTGCCATCTTGCCTGTGAAAACAAGTTCATAGATTCCCACCTTTATCCCACTCATCATGAGACACAGCTGGACATCTTATCAGGTCAGTTCTTTACTTCCCATGGAAGAAATACAGGACTTGTGTCACTTCTTTTAAAAACATGTGTCCTCTGTTTCTGTCCACTCCCTTTCAGAAGGTTGATTAAAAGCATGTCATTTGGCACAATTCTCTCCTCTCGCTTATCCACTCTATCCATGTTCCCCTGCCACTAATGGTGTCACTGATGTTAACATTTCTCATTTCTTATCTGAATTAGGATGGAATTGCAGCAATGATTTTGTTGTTCGTTCACTATGAGTCTGGAAAGATAAAATGTGGTGTACATGTTGATTTCTGATTTGGCAGATATTTCTCAAACAATTGTTCCTTTTCCCTAATGCAATGGTATAATCTTATGATTTGGAAAGGCCGACCTGGAACAGTTGATTTGGCACGTTTTATAACAACTATCAGAATGGATCGTAATTGTTTAAAACAAATACATGGCTCTGGAAGTGTAGGCGAAGGAAAGAGTGGAACTAATTGGACAGACATTTCAGACAGAGGACAATGATTATGTTATGAGTCCCATGTTGTGGCTATATTATGATGGACACAAATCTGCTGGGAAAATTATTATACATGTAAAATATGTTGATCATTTCCTCTTGGATTTTTTATAACCACCAGGGATTTTTTAAATTGTTGTTTTTAAGACTATTTATGTGGAATTTAGCACTTGGAAACCTGTAGGAATCTAGAAGTTTGTAGCAAGGATGCCGTCTCGAGCAATGGAAAACCAGTCCTACTATTCCGTTCTGTGACAATCTTGTGTACAAGAATATTTCCCCTAACCTCTTCCCTCATTTTCTTAATGGCAATTTTTAATGGGTGAGACTCCCTAAGTAGAGAAAATGATCTTTCTCTAATCATTAAATCTAATCTTAAAATTTATCATGCTTAAAGAAACCTACTAAGAAGCTGGACTTATCTTGTTAATTATTCTGTTTGTCAAGCTCCACATTCATTACAGTAACTCAGACTCATCAAGTGATGCATGGAGATTGTCATGCTGAATTTGTTCTTCATTTCACTGATCCCCATGTTGACGTAGACCCTCACCTCTACCCCCTCCCCCCCCCCCCCCCGCTGCAGACCCTCGCCTCTCCCCCCCTCGCCATGGGCCAACGCTGCGTGGGAGGGAGACAGGAGAAAGAGGGGGAATGTGAAAGGGGGCGGGAGGGGAGGGGGAGAGAGAGAGGGGGAGGGGAGATGGGGTGGGAGAGAGAGGTGGAGGGGAGAGGGAAAGGGGGATTATCTTTAGTGAGACTACAAAATTAAGATAGGTTTTCGAGCTATTATATTTTCTCCATATGAATAATATTAAGCAATATCAAATAATATCGAACAATTAGAACTGCTTTCTTTTCCTTGATAATAATACTGAAAAATATGAATTCCATAGTTTGTGACATAAATATACATTTTGAACGGGATCATTATATACAGATGTAACATTTCCATTTCGAGATCGGGGGGGGGGGGGGGGGGGGGGGGGCAAATATGTGTCAAGCCGATAGCCTAATCGTTAAAGAGTTAAAAGAAAGTCTAATCGATAAACAGCTGAGAAGAGGAATCAGAGCTGCCAAGGAAAAGTACTCTGAGAAGTTGAGTTCCCAACTGGTGACTCTTCTTCAGTTTGGAATGGCATGCAATAAATAAGAGGAAAGCCCCCGCTCTTTGGGCAATCGTCAGCTGACCAATGACCTGAATGAGTTTTACTGCAGGTTTGAAAATCAGAAACGTAGCCCTGGTACCCCCTCCCCAACAAACACAGCCAGACCCCAGTCTGCAAAGAATGGACCCTGCATCCTCTCCTTCCCATTCACCACTTCACACCTACCTAAGACAAGACTCCAGTATGAAAAGACTGGACCCTTTCCCACCCCAACCAACACTTCACACTCACTCACAGCCTGACATCGGTCTGCAAAGACTGGGCCCTTCTACACCCACCCCACTCCAATCACACCCAATTACCCACTCCCTCCTTGGTGAACAACATCACTTCATCAACAATAAAATTAGAGGAGGCGGAGAGGTTTTTCAGAAGACAGAAAAGCCGTAAATCTCAGACATTTCAAACCAGTCCCTGCAAATATGCACGGTCCCTGGCTGCTTCAAAGTCTCCACTATTGTCCCTGTGTGAAGTGGCGGTGCCTAACGGCAGCGGCTCAACTGCAGTCCGTCTCTATTTTTTTAATTTTGGTCCCATTAGATGCATGTTTTTGGTTCTAATTTTTATTATTTTCTAGCTGTGTATATGTGTGGGGGAGGGGGGGGGGGAGTGGGGTGGGGGTGGGGGGAGTTGGGGGAAACCGTTTAATCTCTTCCCTGTATGGGGACCCGACTTTTTCCTTGTCGGGTCTCCGGTGTCATTGGGCCTAACATCGTGGAGCCGGCGGCGGCCTCCAACCGGAACCAACCTAAGAGCTCCAGTCGCAGAGCCTGCGGACTCGCCATCGGGGAGCTGGCCATCTTCAGAGCGGGGAGAGCTGTGGTGGCGTGCAGCTGCAACCCGCCTTTGGAGCTTTGGAGGCTCCGGCCACAGGCCCGGTGGACAGGAACATCGGGAGCTGCAGGTCCCTGGTGGGAGACCGCTTTTCGGAGCTCCCACAACGGAAACTTCTCCCGCCAGAATCGCAAGGTTTAAATGACTCGGAGTGGGGCCTAACATCGCCCGGTGCGGCTTAAACAGCCGCAGGACTTACCATTGCCCACCGGGGGCTTTAACATCTTGAATCGCCCAGTCGCCTCGACGCTGCAGTTGGATTGCTGGACCATGGGAGAAGAACAAAGAGAAGAGATAAGACTTTTGTCTTCCTTCACAGTGAGGAGGTGTTGGAGATTCACTGTGATGGATGTTTGTGTAAAGTGTGTGTCTTGTTTTTTTTTGTAATGTCATGACTGTAGGAATGAAATTTTGTTCAAGCCCAAAAAAGGCAAAGATTACTTGTCTTAATGACTACAGGCCTGTCGCACTGACCTCTGTAGTCATGAAGACCCTTGAAAAGCTTGTGCTGGCCAAGCTGAAAAATATCACAAACCCCCTGCTGGACCCTCTGCAATTTGCATATCGGGCCAATAGATCTGTGGATGGCGCAGTCAATCTGGGCCTGCACTTCATCCTCCAGCACCTAGACCGCCAGGGGACCTATGCGAGGATTTTGTTTGCTGATATTATCTCCAAACTTTCCGAGTTGACTGTGCCTGAACCCCTCTGTCGGTGGATCACCAGCTTCCTGACAGACAGGAAGCAGCATGTGACGCTGGGAAAGCACATCTCGGACCCACAAACGCTCAGCATTGGAGCACCGCAAGGCTGCTTACTCTCCCCTCTTCTCTACTCTGTCTACACCAATGACTGCACCTTCACAGACACCTCTGTCAAGCTTCTCTAGTTTGCGGATGACACAACCCTGATTGGACTGATCCAGGATGGGGAGGAATCTGCCTACAGACAGGAAGTGTCACAGCTAGCTTCCTGGTGCCGTAGCAACAACCTGGAGCACAATGCTCTTAAGACTCCCCTCACCCCACTCACCCCACTCACCCAACTCACCCCACTCACCCCACTCACCCCACTCACCCCACTCACCCCACTCACCATCAACAACACCATAATCACATCTGTGGAGTATTTTAAGTTCCTGGGAACCATCATCTCCAATGACCTTAAGTGAGGGGCTACCATCGACTCCACAGGCAAAAATGCACAACAGAGGATGTACTTCTTACGACAGTTGAGGAAGCACAATCTGCCACAGCGGGTCAGGCAGCATCTCTGGAGAACATGGATAGAGTCATAGAGTGACACAGTGTGGAAACAGGCCCTTTGGCCCAACTTGCCCACACCGCTAACAATGTCCCAGCTACACTAGTTCCACTTGCCTGCGTTTGGTCCATATCCCTCCAAACCTGTCCTATCCATGTACCGGCCTAACTGTTTCTTAAACGATGGGATAGTCCCAACCTCAACTACCTCCTCTGGCTGCTCATTCCATACACCCACCACCCTTTGTGTGAAAAAGTTACCCCTCGGATTCCTATTAAATCTTTTCCCCTTCACCTTGAACCTATGTTCTCTGGTCCTCGATTCCCCTACTCTGGGCAAAGGACTGTGCATCTACCCGATCTATTCCTCTAATGATTTTGTACACCTCTATAAGATTTCTCCTCATCCTCCTGCGCTCCATGGAATAGAGTCCCATCCTACTCAACCTCTCCCTATGGCTCACGCCCTCTAGTCCTGGCAACATCCTCATAAATCCTCTCTGTAATCTTTCCAATTTGACATCTTTCTTATTTACATGGTGCCCAGAACTGAACACAATATTCTAAATGCGGTATCACGAACGTCTTATACAACTGCAACGTGACCTCAAAACGTCTATACTCAATACTCTGACTGATGAAGGCCAAAGTGCCAAAATACTTTTTGACCACCTGATGTACCTGCGACTCGACCGTCAAGTAACCATGCAACCATCAACCTTTCCTCTTCCCACCTGGCTAATTGATCCAGATCCTGCTGCAATTTTTCACAACCATCTTCACTATCTGCAAAACCACTCACTTCTGTATCATCAGCAAACTTGCTAATCCTGTCCTGTTCTGTGATGTTTCACAGCGTGCTGAAGTAACTCAGCGGGTCAGGTTGAGTATATCATTTTGGGAGGTCATATTGCAGGTTGAGATCAGGTTGAGTCTTTTGCCCAGAGGACATAAGTTTAAGATGAAGGGGAAAAGATTTAATAGGAATCTGAGGGGTATATTTTTCACACAAAGCGTGGTAGGTGTATGGAACAAGCTGCAAGAGGAGGTAATTGAGGCAGGGACTATCGTAACATTTAAGAAACAGTTGGATTGGTACATGGATAGGACAGGTTTGGAGGGATATGGATCAAATATGGGCAGGTGGGTGGGACATGCTGGGCCGAAGGGCCTGATTTCCACACTGTATCACTCTATGACTATCTATCTTTTTCTCTCAAATCTATTCTCCTGCCTTCTCCCCATTACCTCTGGCACCCGTATCAATCAAGAATCTATCAATCTCCTGAAAAATGTCCACTGACTTGGCCTCCACAGCTGTCTGTGGCAATGAATTCCACAGTTCACCACCCTCTGACTTAAGAAATTCATCCTCATATCCTTCCTAAATTAACATCTTTAATTCTGAGACTGTGGCCACTGGTCCTAGACGCTCCCTCTAGTGGAAACATCCTCTCCACATCCACTCCATCCAGGCTGTTACCAGGCTGGGACAGACTGCAACAGCTTCACACCATGTCCCAAAGCTCATGTCCTGTCCTGCATCACCCACGGCAGCAGAGACGTTATACGAGAGGGAAAGCACCATCACAAATTAGCTCACGATGGTTTGGGTAACATTCAGGAATGTCTATGTATGTCACATTATGCATATTACTGGAGAAGCGTCTTGACCCGAACTATAATCTATACCTTTACTCCAGAGATGCTGCCTGACCTACCGAGTTGAAGCCCTGTCCCAATGTCAAAACTCGTGGTAAGCAGGTAGAATGAATGTAGTGGGTACATCGGAGCTCGGGACGTCTCTTAGCGCTAACGGCAGGTACTCGGGAAACATGGTAACTCGTGAAGATTTTTCAACATGTTGAAAAATGTCCACGAGTAAAATATACTTGGGATGTAAAAATTTGATACTTTTTAACATGTAGTCATACCGTAGTAGCTCGTGAGTTTACCGTAGTAGCTCGTGAGTTTCCGTAGTAGGACCTGGTGTCCTATATCACTATTGTATGGTCATGATGGAAATAAGAATATATTCATTACCTTTGGTTTGTAGTTTTATGTAATCCTCCCATAATATCCAAATCTCAATAAATATCACAAAATATGCCATTGTTTCAGCCACTATGACAAAATATAGAATGTAGGCTATATGTAATCAGTCACCCCATTCCAGAAACAACAGTACTTAAAGAAAAATGTTTGTTTCCCTAATTTACAAGCATGTATCATACATAGTCCGTTGATCCATATCCAGCATAATGTTGTGATAATTGCATAAAAGGAATTTTACCCATATCAGCCATCTGAGGTATGGTTTTAACCAAATTATATTCCCTTCCTTTTTACTGCCAGCAGGTAACAGGGGAATATTTTCTTATATTCCCCTTTCTAGCCAACCCCTATGGAGTTTACCTGTTTAAACAGAATATAACCTTATATCCCCTGGTCTCACATCCGGGAACGTGACGCTGCGTGACGGCAACGTGACGCTGGCGTGCGAAATTTAAAATTTATTCTCAAAAAAAAAAAATGGCTGCCGGTTGCGAGAAAAGGTTCCCGTTTTAAAAGTTCGACCTTCACATTGTCACATAAATGAATGAATAAATTACCATAAATGTTACATTGTTAGTACCCTTATTTACAATGTTGCAATGGTTTTAGTACCCTTATTTACAATGTTGCAATGCATATTGCAAAATGTATAGATACATTCATATCATATGAGATGTTCAGATTTTCCTCTAGATGTCTGATAATTGGGTAATAATAACAATATTGACTGTCCTCTTTCGGGAGATACGACATATATTGCCCTCACTAGATCCATATTGCCCTCGTCTTCGACTCGGGCAATATGAATCAGGCAATATATGTCGTATCCCCCTCAAGGCCAGTCAATATTCTATTATTATTGCCTAAGAAATTTGGTATGGAATGAAAATCCATCTCAGTACTCATTTAAGTCCCACGCTATAGATATTTGCCCCCCTCGCCCGATCTTCATTGACCCTACCATTTGACCAATCTTTTACTCAGCTGCTGTAACGTTTCCTACCTATCAAAATCTCTGTGTAGCATCTCTGTCCCTATTTTCAAATTCCCATTTTGAAACAAAATAGAACTTTCGACTTAAAGGCTTCGCACAGGATCACTATATAAATGCAAATATATGGTCTTTTATTCTAGCACCCCCTCCCCCCCCCCCCCCCCCCCCCCCCCACCCCCCTGTGAGAGGGCTAAGAAACAATCCTGAGTTGACAGCGTATTGTTTTAATGAGCATTTTGCAGCAACCTTACCTTATATTCTGGTTAAATATTCTTTCCACGGAAATCTCCTATTTCACTTTGAAATTCTATTCATTTATAGGGAGGTTGCATGGCAGTCGGATCCATATCGGGTCCAAAATGTTTAAGTCAAAAGTTGTATTTTAATTCAAAGTGGGAAATTGAAGATAGGGACAGAGATGCTACACAGAGATTTTGATAGGAAGGAAACGTTACAGCAGCTGAGTAAAAGATTGGTCAAATGGTAGGTATATTTTAATGTTGAAAAATCTTCACGAGTTACCATGTTTCCCGAGTACCTGCCGTTAGCGCTAAGAGACGTCCCGAGCTCCAACGTACCCGCTACGTTCATTCTACGTGCTTACCACGAGTTTTGATTTTTTTTAAACTCGGGAGAGCTCTTGGGTGAACTCACATAGTGGGACAGGGCTTTTACTCCAGCATTCTGTGACATGTCACCTATTCATGTTCTCCACAGATGCTGCCTGACCCGCTGAGTTAAACCGGCACTCTGTGAAATGTCACCTATCCATGTCCTCCACAGATACTGCCTGACCCACTGAGTTACTCCAGCACTTTGTGTCTATTTTCTCTTCACCTATCTGCCCAAGCCCACCCTCCCCCTCCTTTCCTATTTTCCTTTCCACCCATAAACCTCTCTCTGCCTTTACATTTTACTCCTCTTTCAAATCTGCTCTACTTATCTACATGCATTTTTCTTCTTAACTTTTCAGTCATAGAGTGTGGAAACAGGCCCATCAGCCCAACTTGCCCACACAAACCAACATGTCCCATCTACACTAGTCCCACTCGCACGCGTTTGGCCCATATCCATCTAAACCTGTCCTTTTCATGTACGTGTCCAAACGTCTCTTAAACATTGGGATTGCCCCAGCCTTAACTTCCTCCTCTGGCAGCTCGTTCCATACACCCACCACCCTTCGTGTGAAAAAGCTACCTCTCAGATTCCTGCTAATTTCTGAAATATTGGTCATAAATCTGGTGCAAAAATGCTTCAAAATAAGGCTCGGAATGCATCAGAGAGCATCTAAAACCCCTTAAGCGGGCCCTGGACCCTGGCATCGAGGGACTTCACGCTTTGCGCTCGCGATGTGTGCAGCACGCACATTATTTCACATTAAAACGTTTGTAATCCCGTAATGCCACCCCCCTTTTTGCAGTCAATCTGGGCCTACACTTTATCCTCCAGCACCTAGACCGCCAGGGGACCTAGGCGATGATTTTGTTTGTTGGTTTTGGCTCTGCATTCAACACCATTGTGCCAGAGCTACTACACTCCAAACATTCCAAGTTGACTGTGCCTGAACCCCTCTGTCGGTGGATCGCCAGCTTTCTGACAGACAGGAAGCAGCACGTGAGGTTGGGAAAGCACATCTCAGACCCTCAGCATAGGAGCACCGCAAGGCTGCGTACTCTCCCCTCTCCTTTACTCTCTCGACACCAATGACTGCACCTCCACTGACTCCTCTGTCAAGCTTCTCAAGTTTGTGGATGACATAACCCTGATGCCATCGCAACAACCTGGAGTTCAATGCTCTTAAGACAGTGGTATTGACTGTAGACTTTAGGAGAGCTCCCCCTTACCCTACTCACCATCAATAACACCACAGTCACATCTGTGGAGTATTTTAAGTTCCTGGGAACCGTCATCTCCAAGGACCTTAAGTGGGGGGCTACCATCGACTCCACAGTCAAAAAGGCACAACAGAGGATGTACTTCCTGCGGCAGCTGAGGAAGTACAATCTGCCACAGGCAATGATGGTCCAATTCTACACGGCCATCGTAGAGTCTGTCCTCACCTTCCCCATCATGGTCTGGTTTGGCTCAGCCACCAAGCACGACATCTGGAGGCTGCAGCGAATCGTCCGATCTGCTGAGAAGGTTATGGGCAGCAACCTTCCCTCCATAGATGAACTGTACATTGCAAGGGCCAGGAAGCGAGCGAGTAAGATCATCTCTGACCCTTTTTACCCTGGCCACAAACTCTTTGAATCACTTACCTCTGGAAGGTGACTCCAGACTGTCAAAGCTGCCACAGCCAGACATGAAAACAGCTTTTTTTCTCAGGCTCAGAATGCATCAGAGAGCATCTAAAACCCCTTAAGCGGGCCCTTGACCCTGGCATCGAGGGACTTCATGCTTTGCGCTCGTGATGTGTGCAGCACGCACATAATTTCACATTAAAATTTTTGTAATCCTGTCATGCCACTCCCCCTTTTTGTAAAGCTTCGTATGGGCCTGCAACCCGTCTATGTTTATATCCAAATCATTTATATATATATCACATACAGCAGAGGTCCTAGCACAGATCCCCGTGGAACTTGACTGGCCACAGACCTCCAGCCTGAATATTGTTTTTCCACCACAATCCCGTCTTCTATCAGAAAGCTTGATACGACCAAATCACTATTAATCTTCTGTATCAGTCTATCATGGGGGACTTTATCAATGCCTTACTAAAATCTATGTTGACACCATCCACTATTTTGCCCTTATTGATCACTTACATCACCTCAAAAAAAGAGATCAAGCTAGTAATACATGACCTGCTGTGTACAAAGCCATAGTTTGTTTTAGTTTTGAGATATAGCATGGAAACCGGCCCTTCAGCCTACTGAGTGGATGCCGACCACAATCACCCGTACACTAGTTCTATCCTAAACACTAGGGATAATTTACAGAAGTTAATTAACCTACAAACCTGCACATCTTTGGAATGTGGAAGGAAACCGGAGCACATGGAGGAAACCCACCCAGTCACAGGGAGAACATACAAACTTCATGCAGCCAATGCCCAGGATCGAGCCTGTGTCTTTAGCACTGTAAACAGCAATTCCACTGCCGTGCCACTGTGCCGCCTCACTTTCCCATTAACCCATTCTCTTCCAAATGGGAGTAAATCCTATCCCAAAGAATCCTCTGCAATAGCATCCCTACACTGATGTGAGGCTCACTGGCCTGTAATTCTCTTGGATTATCTTTACTTCCCTTCTTAAATAATGGAACAACACTAGGTACTCTACAGTCCTCCAGGACCTTGCCTGTGGTAAGAGAAGATGCAAATATCTGTCAGGACTCCTGCGATCTCCTCTCTTGCCTTTCTCAATAACCTGATATAGATCCCATCAGGTTCTGGGGACTTATCCACCTTTACTACGCTGCAAGTGCCCCAGCACGTCTTCCTTCTTAATCTCAAAGTGCCTTTGCATATTAGTATTCTCCATGCTGGTCTCACTGCTCTCCATGTCCTTCTCCTTGTGAAAACAGATGCAAAGTGCTCGTTTAGTATATTTCCAGATTTGAAGCACAAATTCCTTCCTTTATCCTTGAGTGCTCCTATCTTCCCCCTGGTTATCCTCTTTGTTCAGTGGGTCACGCAGCATTTCTGGAGACTTGAAAAGTTAACATTTTGGGCCAGGACCATTCTTCAGACAGATTGTGGTGAGGGGCAAATGCTGGAAAATTGGGGAGAGGTGGGGGGGACAAGGCCTGGCAAGTGATAGGAGGATACATGGGGGGTTGTTGGCAGATGCGTGGACAAATGCCAGAGATGAAAAGGAGACAAACCGCTGTGAGACAAAGCGAAAAGATGCACGAATTGTGAGGTCAGAGCAAGGGATATAGGTGGATGAGGATGGGACGAAGGGGAAAGTGACTGCGGGAATAGTGGGAGAAATTGGTGTGCATCCAAGTGGGACATAGGGAAGTGGAGAGGAGAAAAAAAGAGAGGGTAGGGGGTTGTTGGTTGGTTACCTAAAATGTTCGTACTGTTGGCTTATAAACTTGCCAAGTGCAATTGGTGGACTTATGGAGGAAGGATGGGGTGGAGGCCAGCAGGAAGGTGTGGAGGGTGGCAAATGCTGGGAGGGTGGGGGTGGGGGAGGGGGAGGGGTCCCTGTGGTGGCCGGGTGCGCCTTGTCGTTGGCGGACTGAGGGGGCAGCTGATGGTTAAAGGGCTGCTGTGGCTGCCCTGTCAGCTGGATGTTAGGAGAGTTCATGTGGAGCAGCTCGCTGGCATAGACCACCAGCATCGGAACCTAGTTTTAAGGTGAAATGACACGAG
Organism: Okamejei kenojei; assembly: GCA_035221665.1. Classification (NCBI taxonomy): domain Eukaryota; kingdom Metazoa; phylum Chordata; class Chondrichthyes; order Rajiformes; family Rajidae; genus Okamejei; species Okamejei kenojei. Next base: position 48,430,812 of record CM069139.1, read on the forward strand.
GTGCTGGAGTAACTCAGCAGACTGAAACTGTCGGAAGAAGGGGCCCAACACCATCTATCCATGTTCTTCCGAGTTGCTGCCTGGCCAGCTGAGTTACTCCAGCCCTTTGTGTGCTTTTGTGTATTAACCATCATCTGCTGTTCTTTGTTTCAACTACATATAATGATAATACCGTATTTAGTGATTCATTCACACTTCATTGGCACATGTATCTAGGTACAGGGAACTGCTTTGTTTTTGCGACAAAGAACACAACGAGTCGCCATGTTTCTGACCGACAAAGATACAAAAGTAATTAGAGTAATGTTGACCCCTTTCGTTCTTGGGGCATCTCCCTCCCCCGGCAGATGCCTCTTTGTTCTCACTGTTCATATCCCCCCATCCCCCCCCCCCCCCCCCCCCCCCCCCACTGGGTCCCTCTTTGTTCTTGGCGGCCCACCCACCCTCCTCCACAGGGTCCCTCTTTCCCTCTTTGTACAATCAGCAATAGCGGACACCCCCACCCCCTCACCCACGGTCCATTATAACAAGTGTTTACTGTATTTGTAAACTGTAATAAATGCTTGGGCTTCTTTATCTACTCTTAGACTTCCAGAAATTATATATCTTCTGTCCACAGACTTCAGCGTAATGTCAGTCAGCATTTCCTAGTCATCAGGTAGTTAATGTGTTGAACTCCGCATTTATTTAGCATGTTATTTTCTGGAGCTATTCACATTTAACCGCAGTAAGATGTTCACTGAAGGTTTCACATTGAAATCATTCAGCAACTAGAGAAATTGTTGGTTGGCTGATTCTGAATACATTGAAATAGCTTGAAACTGACAAGTAGCTTGTTTGGAAATGTTGGAAATAAATTTGCTCAAAAGATTGAATAACTCATTCACTATCATATGTTAAATTGTCACTTTCAATCGGATTTATTTTTATACATGCTAATGAAAGGGAAAAAGTTGTAAAGATAAAGTGAAGATTGGGGGAATGGAACTAATCGTATAGCTCCTTCAAAGAACCAGTACTGGCATGATGGGCTAAATGCCTTCTTTTGAGCTGTATGAGTCCACGCCGTTATCACATTCTGTACAAGGATAATTCCACAGTGCTTTTGGTTTGGGTTTATTATTGTTTGTTTTTTGAGTATGTGCATATGTGTGCGTATACATATGGTGTATATATATTTGTAGTGTACTATGTTTACATATTCTGTTGTGCTGTGGCAAGTAAGAATTTCATTGTTCTATCTGGGACATATGACAATAAAACACTCTTGACTCTTGATTGTCACGTGTACTGAAGTACAGAGAAAAAAATGTTTTGCATGCAATCCAGATCAGATATTCTGAGAACGCTCAACATTTAGCAATGGCTACTTTCTTTTCCAGCATTCCTGTACCCACAACATGAATAATTTGGGAAAAGCTTGGTTTTGGAACTAACTTTGACATAAATATGGAAGAAAACTAAAAATGCAAGAAAAGAACAACCTTCCAAATTTCTATGTTTTTCGATTTTATTTTTATTTGACTTTGAAAGGCAGGATTTGCAGATAGTTCAAGATCAAGAGTGTTTATTCGTCATACGCATTGGTTATGAACCAGAACCATGAAAAATGTACTTGCTGTAGCTTTACAAGCACATCAGATGCAACAGTGACAACAACACTGTTTGTTTTCTGAGCAAGTTTGTTGGTGATACAAAAGTATTTTGCAGATACACTATTTTGCAGATAGTGAAGATGGTTGTGAAAGATTGCAGCAGGATCTGGATCGATTGGCCATGTCGGCTGAGGAATAGTTGATGGAATTTAATACAGAGAAGTGTGAGGTGTTGTATTTTGGAACGTGTAACAAGGGCAGGACATACACATCGAATGGTAGGCCTCTGGGGAGTGTTGTAGAGCAGAGGGATCTAGGAGTACAGGTCCATGGTTCCTTGAAGGTTGAGTCGCAGATGGATAAGGTGGTCAAAAAGGCTTTTGGCACTTTGGCCTTCATCAGTCAGAGTATTGCGCGTAGAAGTTGGGAAGTCATGTTGCAGTTGTATAAGACGTTGATGAGACAGCATTTAGAATATTGTGTTCAGTTCTGGGCACCATGTTATAGGAAAAATATTGTCAAGCTTGAAAGGGTTCAGAAAAGATTTCCGAGGAAGTTGCCAGGACTATAGGGTGTGAGCTATAGGGAGAGGTTGAGTAGGCTGGGTCTCCATTCCTTGGAGCGCAGGAGGATGAGAGGTGATCTTATAGAGGTGTATAAAATCATGAGAGGAATAGATCGGGTAGATGCACAGAGTCTCTTGCCCAGAGTAGGGGAATCGAGGACCAGGGAACATAGTTTCAAGGTGAAGGGGAAAAGATTTAATAGAAATCTGAGGGATAGCGTTTTCACACAAAGGGTGGTGGGTGTATGGAACAAACTGCCATAGGAGGCAGTTAAGGCGGGGGCTATCCCAATGTTTAAGAAACAGTTAGACAGGTAATGGATAGGACAGGTTTGGAGGGATATGGAACAAGCACAGACAGGTGGGACTAGTGTAGCTGGGACATGTTGGCCGGTGTGGGCAAATTGGGCCTAAGGGCCTGTTTCCACATTGTATCACTCTACGACTCTCTATGACTCTATTAACAAATAAAAATACAATAAATTATCAATTATTCTAAATAAACCCGACCATTATAATGCAACAACTAAAGCACATAAAACAACAATAGTAGTGTAAATTCTGCTGTGGTTTGCTGCTGAGGTGAGTTTAGGATAGTGCAGGGTGGTTCAAGAGCCTGATGGTTGATGGTGACAAATTAATTTTGCATTCAGTAATGAGAATCAATTTTGTAGACAATATCATATGATTACTCTGTATTTCCATCTACTTAGAATTTACGACATAGAATCTGATGGTGTGACAGGTCGAGGATAGAGTTTCCGCTCCATACAAGCATCCTTCATCTAACCACATTTCTTTCTCCTAATCTATGCTGCCCATTCTTAGTATTCTTATGCTATTCCACTTTCCGTCCAATGATACATCTATCTAATGTAGCTCAGCCACAATCATTAATGTTTTATCAATTCATTACCCCCCCCCCCCCCAAACGTCATTTTTTTAACGTAAAGGAGCACAACTTGTTCAATTTACTATAATCCTTGTAAATATTTTGTTGTGCTATCTAGAATTCCACTTGTGTCTCTTCGATAACATGGAAATCAAAATGTTTGGTTTGAATACTGGATTTGTGAATATTAGCTACAAGGCGAGTTTGGACAGACTTGGGTTGTTTTCTCTGGTGCGCTAGAGGTTGAGGCTGATTTTGTGCTGTACTTTTCTATGCCCTATATTCCAGCCAGGGGCTCAGTGCCTGACCAGCATACCAGCAGTTTCTGTTTTTTTTTTTCAGTTTTCCGGCATCTGCAGCTATTTGCTTTTCCCCATCCAATGATGTGAGCTGAATAAGGGAATGGCGGCAGGCTGGAGCACAATATCCAGCCCCAATCCATCCATAAAACTTTTAAGGTGGGATAGTGGATGTGTGTCACATGCATTGTGAAGAGTTTAATTGTGCATGTCCCCATTAGCTGGCAAATTATAATTGTTCACACATCCTGACAGTAATTTTGAATGTTTGGGCCTGTGACAGGGCGACACAGTGACTCAGCGGTCGAGTGCTGCTTACAGCACCAGAGACTGAGTTCAATCCCGACTACGGGTACTGGAATGGAATGGAATATAATACGTTATTGTCACATGTGACAAGGCACAGGGAAATTCTTTGCTTGCATACCCAAGGTATACAAATAGTCGCCACATACGGCGTTAACAAAGTTACAAAGTACCCCCTCCGGCTCCTCCATTGTTCTTCCCCCTTCCTCACGGCAGTCCCCCCGTGCCGGGTCCTCCATTGATCTTCCCCCCCCCCCCCCATCATGTACGAAGTTTCGACGTTCTCCCTGTGACTGCATGGGTTTTCTCCGGGTGTTCCGTTTTTCCTCTCATATTCCAAAGATGTACAAGTCTGTAGGTTAGTCGGCTCCGGTAAAATTGTAAATTGACTCTAGCATTTAGGATGGTGCTAGTGTATGGGGTGATTGCTGGTTGGCGCAGACTCGGTGGGTCGAAGGGCTTGTTTCCGAGTTGTATCTCTAAAATCTAAAGTCTAAAGACAGAACGTACAAATAATATTAGTGTGATTTTCACAAAGAGCAAGTTAACAATGTTTAACACAGCTTTAATTTAAAAAATGTGTTCTTGTGTTGAGTTTTATCAGCAAGTTGTTACTAGTTGTTAACAGTAGATGGCAATATTAACCTTTGAATTCAGCGCAGGTGCTTAGCTGTGAAGTTCAAGGCGATTAATCCAGGTGACATTCAGCTGTAACAAAGCTCATTTACATAAATAGTTTGATGTACAAGGAACAGGCCACAGAATTGTTTTGTTAGCTTCTTGTAATGGATTGACCTGTTGTGTGCTTTCCCATGTGGGAAAGTATTTCAGTAATAGAATCTAATGTTAAGATAATTAAAGATTCTGCTAGCATGGGAGATGCTGGCTGCTGGTCTATCCAGCCTGGCTGCTGTTGCTATGGGAAGCTATGTCTGAGTCTTCACCTTATTCTTCCTTTGCAGCAGAATTGCTGAGTCCTTGATTGACCTTGGGGTCAGCTTCAGCCTTGGAACCAATCTGTGATCAATCTGTGGCACACTCGACCTCCCTCCAACTTCCCTGATATAATTTATGTTCCAATGGATCTCTTATTAAAGAGTTAGTGGGTATGAGGAGCTGCATTTTTATATTTATTGTCACAGGTGGCAAGTTTAAGATTGATTAATATCGATAAAATATGAGTAGCTTTGTACTGAAGCCTGCTGTACATTCTCATGTTCTTTCATCGTGAATTCCACTACGTGATATCATTACCTTTTCATGTCTGTGCTCCTAGGCCTAACAGTACGAAACATTAACAGCCCCTTTGGCCAACAATGTCTGTGTCTTGAGGAAGGACATTATTGCTATTGAGGGAGTGCAGCGTAGGTTCACCAGGTTAATTCCCGGGATGGCAGGACTGACATATGATGAAAGAATGGGTCGACTGGGCTTATATTCACTGATATTTATAAGGATGAGAGGGGATCTTATAGAAACATATAACATTCTTAAAGGATTGGACAGGCTAGATGCAGGAAAAATGTTCCCGATGTTAGGGGAGTCCAGAACCAGGGGTCACAGTTTAAGAATAAGACCTTTTAGGACTGAGATGAGGAAAAACTTCTTCACCAAGAGAGTTGTGAATCTGTGGAATTCTCTGCCATAGAAGGCAGTGGAGGCCAATTCACTCGATGTTTTCAAGAAAGTTAGATTTAGCTCTTAGGGCTAAAGGAATTAAGGGATATGGGGGAAAAAGCAGGAACGGGGTACTGATTTTTGATGATTAGCCATGATCATATTGAATGGCGGTGCTGGCTTGAAGGGCCGAATGGCCTACTCCTGCACCTATTTTTCTATGTTTCTATGTTTTTCTATGTTTCTATGTGTCGAACATGATGCCAAGTTAAACTAATCTTTGCCTGCCTGGAAACCATATCCCTCCATTCCTTGCATTTCCAAGTGCCTATCTAATAACCTCTTAAATGCCTCTCTCTTATCTGTCCCCACCATTGTAGGATCTCCTGGTTGGTAAACATTTCAACTCCCTCTACCATTCCCATAGTGACCTTCAGGTCCCACCTCCTCCACTGTCAGAGTGAAGCCCATCACAAATTAGAGGAACAGTAATCAAGGTTGCAATCTCCCACCCCTTTCTCTAACTTGTTTTCCCTCTCTCTCCATCCCTCCCCCAACCTAGGTCCACGACCAGTCTGATTGTCCTCCTGATTAACTTTTTATCTTTACATGCCTTGTTGTCACCTTCACCTAGCTAACAATGTCTACATGGTCCTTGAACTTTGTCCCTTTGATATCTCGTTTTCACACCTTACCCTTCCATATCTCTGTGTCTCTCTCCCCCCTGACATTGTCATGCCAGTACGAATTATTTGAAGTCTGAAGAAGGGTCTCGACCGGAAATGCCACCCATTCCTTCTCTTCAGAGATGCTGCCCGTCCTGCTGAATTATTCCAGCATTTTGTGTCTATCATTCCTGGCAGCGTGTTCCAGGCACTCACCACTCTCTGTGTAAAAAAAACTTGCCCCACACATCTGACAAATTTTGCTCCTCTCACAAATCTATGCCCTCTAGTCTTTGACATTTCCACCCTGGAGAATAAGATTCTAATTTCTACCCTATCTACAGTATGCCTCTCATAATGTTATATACTCAGGTTTCCTCTCAGCCTCTAATGTTGCAAATCAAAGTTTGCCCAACCTTTCCTTATAGCTAAAACCCTCTAGATCAGACAGCATTTTGCTAAACCTCTTCTGCACCTTCTCCAAAGCCTCCACTTCCTTTCTATAATGGGTACAACCAGAACTTCACACAATACTGAGAAAAAGGTTCTGACTGTCTCCCCTATCTGTTCCTATCACCAATAAGATGGTCCTGATTCAGTGACCAGGAGCACATAGCTGCCTTCATGGATTGGGTTCCCACTGACTTCCACCTGCTTATTTCACTTCAGCACAGATGCAGTAAAGTACACGTGGCATGGCAGGAGGGTGCATTGCTATCGTTCCCCCGTGGTCACATGAAGGTTAGATTAGATTGACCATGTGATAGCATGGGATCCAGGGCGAGCTAGCTAACTGGATACGGAATTTACTTGATTATAGGAAACAGAGGGTGGTGGCGGAAAGTTATTTTTCGCATTGGAGACCTGTGACACATGGTGTACATCAGGGATTGGTGTTGGCCTCATTGGTCATCCATATCAATGATTTGGAAGATAATGTACAAGGCGTGGTGGCATAGCGGTAGAGCTGCTGCCTTACTGCGCCAGAAACCTGGGTTCGATCCTGACTCTGGGTGTACAGAGTTTGTATGTTCTCAAGAGTCAAGAATGTTTTATTGTCATATGTTCCAGATAGGACAATGCAATTCTTACTTGTTTCAGCACAATAGAATATGTAAACATAGTATATAACTGGAGGAAAAAGTGTGTGTATATACACATGCACACATTCTCAATAAATAAACAAATACAGTGCAATAATAATAATCGTCTGTTGTAGTTCAGAGCTTATTTGTTGTTGTGTTTAATAGCCTGATGGCTGTAGGGAAGAAGCTGTTCCTGAACCTGGACGTTACAGTTTTCAGGCTCCTGTGCCTTCTTCCCGATGGCAATGGTGAAATGAGCCCGTGGCCTGCATAGGTTTTATCTGAGCTCTTCAGTTTCCTCCCACTCTCCAAAGACGTACAGGTTTGTAGGTTAATTGGCTTGGTATAAATGTAAAATTTCCGTAGTGTGTGTAGGATAGTGTAAGTGTGCAGGCATTGCTGGCCCTTGTAGCTGAAGGGCCTGTTTCTGCGCTGTATAACTAAACCAAACCAAGCTAAACGAAACTAAACTAAGCATGACTAGTAAGTCTGCAGAAGACAGTAAAACAGATGGTATTGCAGACAGTGAATATGGTTACTAAGTATTACAGAGGGATCTTGATCAGCTGGGCAAATGGTTTGAGGAAAAGCTAATAGTGTTTAATGCAGATAAGTATGAGGTGTTACATTTTGGAAAGTCAAATCAGGGCAGGACCTTCACGGTGAATAGTAGGCTCCTAGGGAATGTTGTAGAGCAGAGGAATCCAGGAGTACAGGTGCATTGTTCCAAGTTATGTCACAGATAGATTGGTTGGGAAGAGGGCTTTTGGCACATTGGCGTTCATTAGCCAGGGAATTGAGTTTAGAAGTTGGGATGTTACGTTACAGTTGTACCAGACATTGGTGAGGGTGCACTTGGAGTATTGTGTTCAGTTTTGTTCACCCTGCTATAGGAAAAATGTTGTTAAACTGGAAATGGTGCAGAGAAGATTTATGAGGACGTTGCCAGGATTTAAGGGCTTAAGCTACGGAGAGGTTGGGTAGGTTAGGATATATTCCTTGCAGCACAAAAGGCTGAAGGGTGATCTTATAGAGGTTGAAAAAATCATGAGGGGAATGCAGAGTCTTTTACCCAGGATAGGGGAATTGTGAACTAGAGAGCAGACATGTAGGTGAGAGGGGAAAGATTTAATAGGAACCCGAGAGTCATTCTTTTCACTCACAAGGCGTTTTATATATGGAACAAACTGCCAGAGGAAGTAATTAAGGAAAGCACAATAACAATATTTTAAAAGACATTTGGAGAGGTTTAAAGGGATTTGTGCCAAATGTAGGTTAGTGGGATGAGTTTAGGTGAGACATCTTGGTTCGGCATGGATGAGTTGGGCTGAAGGGCCTGTTTCTGTGCTGTATGATTCTATAACTCTAATTGCTCATAATTACTAGATCAATATATTCACAAAGGTGATTCAGTAATTCTTCAAAATATATTATCTATTTGAACTAGCTTGTGATCTGCAAAAAGTGTATACTAAAGTAAAAGTACCTTTTTTTTGAATGGCTATAACTTCCACTTGCCTGAGTTTAATTAGTAAGGATTATTACTAGCCTGAAACCCTTGGAAGGTTTTTAATACATTTAGAAGTTAAGAGAAATTAAGATTTATTTTTTGATATATAGTGTTATCATCAAATGCTTAATGTGGAGGTGGGTACTGTGAAGCTTAAAATAGTAAAAACTTCTTATCTTCTTATTTATACAGCAAAGCTTTCCACTAGTGGACTTAATGAGAAATAGACATGGTACATGCATGACTGGCCAAATGGAATGAGTAAATTAGGATTTGCATTATTACAGTAAACAAAAAAGCTCTAATTTCAAGAACAGCTTCACACGCGTTGCAAGCCTAATTATTGAAACACATCAGTCAGGATTCAATCCGCTGAACAGAATTTTAAAGGGGTTGCATATGATAAATCTCAGCTTCTGTAAAGGTGACAATGTGCACTTTGCATAGACATGAAAGATCTGGTGAGTGTTTGTCACCAGAACTTTCCCCATAAGCATAATAATATGTTGCAACCGCACAGTGTCGTCTTGATGGAAGGCCTGAGTTGGATTTCCATTCAGTGTTGAGTTAATTAATTTGACTTGGGGAGTAGTTGGGTTGCTACAATGGAAAATATGGAGAGTTTGCTCAACATTGCTATCCAGTAATGCTTGATTACATGATCATCAGCTAGTATAGAAAATTAAAGATGCAGAAGAAGATCATTCCGCCCATCCCGTTGATGCTGTAAATCCGAGCAACCCGCACCAACGTTGATGGCCCTTCCAGTCAAGGCTCAAAAGTATATATCTTCTCCTCGCTGTCCTGGTGGAGAATCTTGCACATGCCTAAGATCCTGAGAGCTAAACCAGGGAAGGTTCCTGACAAAGAGCAGCTGAAGGAGAATACCTCAATGGTGAAACAGGCGGAGGATGGTGGCTGGGAAGGCAGAAGAGGGCTGCAGCAGAGAGAGGCTCTCAACCTTCATGGAGTCCATGCCATTGGGCCTGGGTCTGTTTCTGTCAAGGATGGTGTAGTGGCTGTCCATGCACCAGTCTCCCCACGTTAAAAGATATCACGCACAGGTGTCCACGGAGGGACATAGTCTGTCTCTCCAGGTTCGGTCTTTTCAACTATTTTAAGATGCACAGAAAGGACCCACCAGAAGGACAATCATACTTGATTAATGATGATGATGAAAGTATGTATCCACATACAGCTAATGTGTGAAGAGGATTTCTGCCTTCACCATCCTTTCAAACAGCAAGTTGCAGACACCTGCCAACCTCCAAACGTAAAAGGTTTTCTTTAGCTGTCCTCTCATCTTTCAACTTTAAATTTGTGCTCCTGTTTTTTTGGAGGCTCTGCAATCTGGGCGCCTTATAATTGTATTCACTTCAATTAATTCTCCCCCTCAGCCTCCTCTGTTCCAAGGTAACAATCCTAGTTTATACAATCTTACCTGTGGCTATCATTTTTATCAACAACTACATAAATCTCCTCTCCACATCTTTCCTGTAACGGGATGACCAGAAACATGCATAAAATTGTGATCTAACGACTGTTGTGTCCTGTTGTACCCCAGCCTCCATTCTTCCACTCTCCCTTGCATCCCATAAGGTTTCACTTTTATTTTAGCTAACCTGCAATCATCAAAAGCCTTTCTAAAATCTGTATCGACGACATCAAACCCACTGCTCCATCAAGTAGAGTTAAGGTCTGCTGTTAGCCTGCTAATATCTGACAGCACAGCACAGTCAGTGCAGAAGAGGCAATGTGGTAAAGGGGAAGTTTTTTTCAATGACACTAAAGATTTTGAAGTAACATTGCCCATAGTTGAGTAAAATTGGTGTGTGAAACTACAGTATTTAGTCATTAGAGTGTAGGAATGAAGGTGCAATCCGGATTTAAAAGGCATTACAACAGAAGCAATATTGTCAATTAGCATTAGCCACCTTATCCTAGAGCTGTCACAGCTTTAACTTAAGCTAAAGTGTATCTTTGGGTTAGTGGAAAAGTAAAAGTGTCTAAATTTCAATTTAGTTTCACATATAGTAATAAGTAAGGTTATCTATTGTTAGTCTTCGTCACGCACCATGCTTCTGGTCTATTAATAATAATAACAATTTTCTTTATCTATTGCGGTGACTAATCCAAATGGTGATGCTTAGCTTATTTTTGGAGTGAAGATATGCAGGATTGAATCAGATGAAAAGTGCAAGCTGGTTTATTCACAGCACAGGGATTAAATACCACAGTCCTTCAGGAGCAGGTATCAAATAGCATCTCACTCTCTGCGGTGCGCAAGTGCTCGGCTAATACATTTCCAAAGATTTGATGCCCAAAGGGAAAAACTGCAGCTTCCTTAATCTTCCAATTTAGGCAACTCGGTTTAGGCTGTACATTCAAAATCAGGATTCCAGCCGTGAATCTTCTCTGTTTCCCAGTTCACAGCAAGTAAGTTTTTTATTCTCCATCATGCGGTTAAATAAGAAAACTTACGCCTGAATAGCCTGATACTTGTTCTGTAAATCTCCTGCCTTGGTTATCCTTGTCTTTTAGCATTCTTTTTTCCTCATTCAGGTCCTCAAGGAATATCTTGGGAGAATCCCTTCCAAAGCTTGCCTGCCTCTCCAAAAATGGACTAATAGTGATTCAGTCAGGTTGTTCAGAGTGTGCATCCCCATGGTAACGCAGTCTTAAAGCCACTGACTTAATATTTGTTGCAATGGTTGAATTGAATTAAAAAAAATATATTTTGAACAGTGCAGTGTTCTGAGATTTCTCTTATTTAGATAAAGATGATATTTTGTAGAGACAAATCAAAGATTACTGAAGAGAAGTCCTGTATAATACAGTGAGAATCTAATGAAGCAGAACATTTTAATATACAACTTTAATTGCTGAGTTTAGCAATGTGCATTAGAAAGCTATCAAGGACTTGGAGACAACTGATAATATATTACTAAAGAGAATGCGAGAGCTGGATAGAATCAAAACTTGGTATCTGCACCAAAGAACAAAAGCAGCCTATGATATCAGTACATACACTACAAACTGTGTCTTTTAATTTGGCATAACAACACATTGCAGTTAGAAGCAATTATTGTCGAAACGATGTTTAATGAATTTAACCCTGTTCACGGCTTAGGACAAAGCAAATAATGAAGACATTGAATTGGGACGTCAAAGGAGATAAAGGAGGCATGTTGTAATGTAATGCATTTTCCAAGAATTGTGAACGTAGTGCGGATTAACCATCTCTGAAGTTCACCTGATAAAGACACTGGTAGATTTAGAATATATTTAGAAAACCCTTCCAGCTGGTATTTTGTGTTGTCCTTGTACACAAATGGAATACACAGGCAGTTTTAGGGGGTCATCATACCTTAAGAACCATACAGATCATAAAGAGATCAAAATATCATTTTTTGGTAAGTGGCTCAATTTCCAAGAAATGGATGGATGTCCAAAATAAAATGAAAATATAAGCAGTAATTTAGTTGGAGTGATCAGTTAAAAAGTTTTAATGCAAGCAGCTAATATGTGGACATGTCATTTCCATGTGGTTCAGCCATAATGACATTAATTAGAGAGGCTGGTGATGGAGCATTCCATAATTGTTAACAAGTTCTCGGACAAGTGCAGCTCCAACAACTCATCACATCAACAGCATATAAACCAGAGTAGCTCTCTTAATTGGTGCCCCATTAACTACCCCAAAGGTTCAACCCTGCCACCACTATTGTGCGCCATTTGCAAAATGCACTGCAGTTATTCACCAAGCCTACATATACAGCACCTCCAAAACCTATCTCGTCAACACGGGTGTCAGGGGTTATGGGGAGAGGGTAGGAAAATGGGGTTAGGAGGGAGAGATAGATCAGCCATGCTTGAATTGCAGAGTAGACATGATGGGCCGAACGGACTAATTCTACTCCTATCGCGTATGCCGTTATGACACAAAGTGCTGGAGTTACTCAGCAGGTCATGGCAGCATCTCTGGAGAACATGGATAGGCAATGTTTCAGAACAAGATCCTTCTTCAATGGACAATAGACAATAGGTGCAGGAGTAGGCCATTTGGCCTTTCGAGCCAGCACTGCCATTCAATGTGATCATGGCTGATCATCCCCAATCAGTACCCTGTTCCTGCCTTCTCCCCATATCCCCTGACTCCGCTATCTTTAAGAGCCCTATCTAGCTCTCTCTTGAAAGTATCTAGAGACCCGGCCTCCACCGCCCTCTGAGGCAGAGAATTCCACAGACTCACAACTCTCTGTGAGAAAAAGTGTTTCCTCGTCTCCGTTCTAAATGGTTTACACCTTATTCTTAAACTGTGGCCCCTGGTTCTGTACTCCCCCAACATCGGGAACATGTTTCCTGCCTCCAGCGTGTCCAAATCGTTAACAATCTTATATTTTTCAATAAGATTCCCTCTCATCCTTTTAAACTCCAGAGTGTACAAGCCTAGCCGCTCCATTCTCTCAGCATATTACAGTTCCGTCATCCCGGGAATTAACCTTGTAAACCTACGCTACACTCCTTCCTCAAATTAGGGGACCAAAATTGCACACAATACTCCAGGTGTGGTCTCACTAGGGCTGTGTACAACTGCAGGAGGACCTATTTGCTCCTATACTCGACTCCTCTTGTTATAAAGGCCAAGATGTAATTCGCTTTCTTCACTGCCTGCTGTACCTGCATGCTTACTGTCATAGACTGATGAAAAACACCCCAGATCCCGTTGTACTTCCCCTTTTCCCAACTTGACGCCATTTAGATGGTAATCTGCCTTTCTGTTTTTGATACCAAAGTGGATAACCTCACATTTATCCACATTAAACTTAATCCGCCATGCATCTGCCCACTCCCCCAACCTGTCTAAGGCACCCTGCATTCTCATAGCATCCTCCTCACAGTTCACACTGCCACCCAGCTTTCTGTCATCTGCAAATTTGCCAATGTTACTTTGAATCCCTTCATCCAAATCATTGATGTATATTGTAAATAGCTGCGGTCCCAGCACCGAGCCTTGCGGTACCCGACTAGTTACTGCCTGCCATTCTGAAAGGGACCAGTTTCCCTACTCTTTGTTTCCTGTCTGCCAACCAATTTTTTTATCCACATCAGCACTCTACCCCCAATACCATGTGCAGGTACACTACATCCACTGACTCTCCCTTGTCCATTTTCCTAGTTATATCCTAAAAAAATTCCAGAAGATTAGTCAAGCATGATTTCCCCTTCGTAAATCCATGCTGACTTGGACCGATCCTGTTACTGCTATCCAAATGTACGGCTACTTCATCTTTTATAATTGACCAGCATTTTCCCCAGCACCGACGTCAGGTTAACTGGTCTGTAATTCCCTGTTTTCTCTCTCCCGCCTTTTTTAAAAGGTAGGATAACATTAGCTACCCTCCAATCCACAGGAACTGATCCCGAGTCTATAGAACATTGGAAAATTATCACCAATGCATCCACGATTTCTATAGTCACTTCCTTAAGTACCCTGGGATGCAGACCATCAGGCCCTGGGGATTTATCAGCCTTCAGTCCCATCAGTCTACCCAACACCATTTCCTGCCTAATGTGGATTTCCTTCAGTTCCTCAGTCACCACAGATCCTCTGGCCACTACTATATCAGGAAAATTGTTTGTGTCCTCCTTAGTGAAGATGGATCCAAAGTACCTGTTCAGGACAGATCCAAAGTATCTGTTCATGTCAGACTGATTGTAATAGGTGGAGAGAAAGCTGGAAGGAGGTGGGGCAGGACATGGTCTGGCAAGTAATAGGTTGATACAGGTGAGGGGGTTTGATTGGCAGATGGTTCAACAAAGGCCGGAGATGAAAAGGCAAAAAGCTGTGAGATAAGAAGTATTGACGTTGAAGCCAGAGGAGGGGATATAGGTTTAGGTTTATTATTGTCACCTGTACAGAGATTTGTTTTGCACGCTATCAGATCTGATAATGCTGTACATAAATATTTCAAATATAAACTCAAGTACCACAGGTGGAGCAAACGGTGAAATACGGAGTGCATAATATAGTTCTCAGCATTGCAGCACATCAGTTCCTAAGAAAAGTTCAATGTCTGCAATGGGGTAGAGGTGAATCAGACAGTATCCTAATTTATGAAAGCTCTGTTCAGAAGCCTGATAACAGAAGAAGATAAGCTCTTCCTGTGTCTGGTGGCGCATGCTTTCAAGTCTCTGAACCTTTTTGCCCGATGGTAGTAGGGAGAAGAAAGAACGACTTGGGTTGGACAAGTCTTTTGTTGACTGATTTTCCGAGGCAGCGTTGTGTGTATGGAGTCAATCATGGGAAATCTGGTCTGTGTGATGGAATTGGCTACATTTTCTTGCAGTCTCGAGCAGAAATGTTCTAAATTCAAGTTGTTTTGAAAGGGATTATGGGATAAATGGGCGTGCATCCAGGTGGGGCATAAGGAAGAGAGAGTGGAAAAGGGGGGGGGGGGGATGGGTGTTAGTTACCTAAAATTGGGAAATCCATGTACCTGTCTAACTGTTTCTTAAACGATGCAATAGCCCCAGCCTCAACTAGTCGATCAGTCTGAAGAAGGGTCTCGACCCGAAACATCAACCATTCCTTCTCTTCCAGAGATGCTGTCTGATCCGCTGAGTTACTCCAACATTTTGTGTCTACCCAGCCTCAACTACCTCCTCTGGCAGCTTGATCCGTACACCCACCACCCATTGTATGAAAAAGTTACCCCTTGGATTCGTATTAAATCTTTATATACTGCATCTGCATGGCAGATGCAGTATAATGTGGATAAATGTGGGGTTATCCACTTTGGTGGCAAAAACAGGAAAGTAGACTATTATCTGAATGGAGGCCAATTAGGAAAAGGGGAGATGCAACGAGACCTGGGTGTCATGGTACAGCAGTCATTGAAAGTAGGCATACAGGTGCAGCAGGCAGTGAAGAAAGCGAATGATATGTTGGCATTCATAGCAAAAGGATTTGAGTACAAGAGCAGGGAGGTTCTACTGCAGTTGTACAGGGTCTTGGTGAGGCCACAACTGGAGTATTGCGTACAGTTTTGGTCTCCTAATCTAAGGAAAGACATTCTTGCCGTAGAGGGAGTACAAAGAAGGTTCACCAGACTGATACCTGAGATGGCAGGACTTCCATATGAAGAAAGACTGGATAGACTTGGCTTGTACTCGCTGGAATTTAGAAGATTGAGGGGGGATCTTATAGAGACTTAGACAATTCTTAAGGGGTTGGACAAGCTAGATGCAGGAAGACGTTTCCCGATGTTGGGGAAGTCCAGAACAAGGGGTCACAGTTTAAGGATAAGGGCCGAGATGAGAAAATCATTTTTCACACAGAGAGTGGTGAATCAGTGGAATTCTCTGCCACAGAATGTAGTTGAGGCCAGTTCATTGGCTATATTTAAGAGGGAGTTAGATGTGGCCCTTGTGGCTAAAGGGATCAGGGGGTATGGAGAGAAGGCAGGTACAGAATACTGAGTTGGATGATCAGCCATGATCATATTGAATGGCGGTGCAGGCTCGAAGGGCCGAATGGCCTACTCCTGCACCTATTTTCTATGTTTCTATGTTTACTCCTTCACCTTGAACCTATGTCATCTGGTCCCCGATTCCCTTACTCTGAGCAAAAGACTTTGTGCATCTACCCGATCTATTCCTCTCATGATTTTGTATACCTCTATAAGATCTCCCCTCATCCTCCTGCGCTCCATGGAATAGAAACCCAGACTACTCAACCTCTCCCTGTAGCTCACACCCTCTAGTCCTGGCAACATTTTCAGAAATCTTTTCTGATCCCTTTCAAGCTTGACAATATCTTTCCTATAACATGGTGCCTAGGACTGAACACAATATTCTAAATGCGGTATCATCAACGTCCTATACAACTGCAACATGACTTCCCAATACTCTGACTGATGAAGGCCAAAGTGCCAAAAGCCTTTTTGACCACCTTATCTACCTGCGACTCGACCTTTAAGGAACCATGACCTGTACTCCTAGATCCCTCTGCTCTACAACACTAGTCCTGGTCCTGTGATCGAAGTAAAGTGAAGATGAGAACAAAATAAGAAAATTACTTGAATTGCTGGCACTTTTTGGATAGCATATGTTTCATGCTGGAACATGCACTCAACTGACTTCTACAAGCTACAAGGGCTAAAAGCTCTTGAAGTTGCAAGGATCTCCCCAAAACATTGCATTAAAATATGCTTATTGCCTAGTTTCCATTAACTATTTATAAAGGCAGTGACAACCTCTGAAGTAAAGGAACAAAGCAAATATCAATTTCAGCATATTATTTGATGTATTTGCTTCTATGATCCATTTACACTCAACAACTACAAATTACTAGAAGAAAACAAAAGAATCGATGTTGCCTGCCCCGCTGAGATCTTCCAACACTTTGCTTTTGTCTCAGAAGCGTACTGACGCCAGAAGATACACATAATAAATTTGCAAGCAAAGAGAGCCAAACAGCAGAAATATAAATAATCACTTTCCCACAGTATTGGCCTGAAAGATGAGTCAGATGGATGTGGCATTAAAGAAATGAGATCAAAAGATGCTGCAAGATTGAAGATAGAAAGAAGGGAGATAATCAATAAAGCTGCCAAACTTGTAGATAAGAGCATTGCGCTGGATAGATTGCACAGTTATAAATATTCTTTAGATTCTAGATCAGTGGTAGAACTAACAACACATGGTTTCTCTACTTTTAAAAAGATAGAATGTCCGCAAAGATATAAAGCAGCTAATTTGTTGCTGGTGACATATCATTGCAAGACCTGCTGAAATCTTCCAGCATTCTTGTTAATTATTTTCAAGTCTGTGTTTATTTTGCTCCATTCCCCATGTCTGCCTGTACAATGATGCACTCCCCTGTGTCTGCCTGTACCCAGCTTCATTCCCCACTCGCTACTTCAATTCAGCTCATTCCCCACCTCAGTCACCTCCATTCCCATGTCTGCCAGTAGTAAGCTTCATTCCTCACGTCCTCCAGTACCCAGCTTCATTCCTCGGGTCTGCCTGTACCTAACTAAATTTCCTTGTGTCTGCCTGTATCTAGGTCCTTCCCAGTGTCTGCCATTCCCCAGTTCCATTCCCAGTGTGTCTGACTGTCCTCACCTCCATTTTCTGTTTTCTTGTACCCACTCCACTTTCAAGCATTTGCCTGCCAGTGTTGCAATTGGGCTGGGACAGGATGATATTTCATAGCAGTCTTGGCTGCCATCTCCATGACTGTCAAAACCCCTACATGCCCAATATGTGCTTAAGGGCTTTGATTAAATCCTGCCATCTCAGGCTGTGCACACCTTGTCTTTTGAGTGTATGATCCAAACATCTCCAAAGTGACAACATCTTAATGCAGCACGGTATAACTCTCGGCCTTCAAATGCAAGTTGATATTTATAACTTTTATTTTTGCAGTGGCGTAGTGGTAGAGCTGCTGCCTTACAGTAGCAATGTTACAACATTTTGAGATTTAAAAAATCAAGTCTGCAATTTATCCCATCAGATAAAGCATAAAAAGAAGTTTAATTTGACGCCTAATTCACTTTCATATCTTCAGTATTAAAAAAGGTTATAGCCATTTTCATACTCTGAAATTAGCATCTTGTTCCCTATTGCTTTTCCATTGACAACTCAAAAGCTGCGATCGAGAACAGTCAAAAGCCCATAATTTTCTTAAAAATTAAGAGAACTGAATGAAATTTTCAGTTATTATAGATTGAAGCATTCTGAAAGAAATATGAAACAATCTTACTTGGATGACCTGAAATTAAAGCATATAATTAGTTAGTTACCTAATTGTAGCTAATTACAAAATTCAATTACTAGATCTAAACATCTATTCATTTCTTAAGAAAAGGTTAACATTTTTAAATAGCCTAAGTGTCCAAATAACATTCACACAAGAATTCACAATATAACATGATTTTTAAATCTCATTGTCATGAATTTATAAGCCAAATGGAAGGAATTTAGTGTTTAATTCCCGTAAATGAATGGGCATTTGAATTATCTTGCGAGTGGGTTTTTGTGGAACGTGATCGATTGGAACATTGCAGTTGCAGTAAATTTGAACCCCATATCAGCAGGAAAAACACTGCTGGTTCGTATGGGGCCAGAATCACATTTTCGCCAATTAATTTGGGATTAAAGTCATCCTAAGAAGCAAGTTTATATGTAAAATAAACGACTTACCTTATGTTTTGTCCCCTACGTGAGATCCGCCCCGTTGTAGGCGTTGACGGCGTTAGAAGTAGCTTTTTATTTTACTCCAGTGATTAAATTGTCCCGCGATTTAAAAAAAAACTTCCGAGAACGGAAGTGGGGATGATTTTTCTGCAGCAGCTGAACAACCAGAGAAAGTTTGACTCCAACAGGAAGGAGAAAACGGCATTTTAATCCCGCCCCCCCCCCAAAGGCGCCAAAGTCGCGCACATGGCCAGTGGCAGAACCGCAGCGCCGCTGAAGGTGAGTATTGTAACATCGCTACTTACAACATCAGAGACCCGGGTTCAATCCTGATCTTGGATGCTGTCTGTATGGAGTTTGTATGTTCTCTCTGTGACCGCGTGGGTTTTCTCTGGATGCTCTAGTTTCCTCCCACACTCCAAAGACGTAGAGGTTTGTAGGTTAATTGGCTTCAGTAAAATTGTAAATTGTCTGTAGTGTGTAGGATAGAAACAGCGTAAGGGGTGCTTGTTGGGCAACGCGGACTCGGTGGGCTGAAGGGCCTGCTTCCGCACTGTATCTAAAGACTAAAGTAAAGAAGGAAATATTTCAAGCAATATGATAAAGGGAGGTTGGTGCCGTGAATAAAATGAACAATAGGCCATTTGTTGAAAGGCCTGTCTCTGTGCTGTAAGACTAGTGGCCTGGATGTAGTTTGCCCATCTTTTGCCCACTCTTACTGTTTGAATTGCTTTCACCCCACACTTATCACAGAAGGCCCTTGCACAGCTCAGCATGTTCTTAGCCTGTAGTTAGGATCTTCTGTGATGCGATCATGTCATATGAGTTGTCAGAAAAGGCCTGGATCTTGGCACAATTGAGAAAATCTTTGTTAGGCCACAGGACACACTGCCAAATGTGTTAGCTATCAAGCTTCTTGATTTGTGAACATTACTGACATTTAGGGCGCACAGTGTTACAGCTGATAGAACCACAAACCCACACAGTGGCAAGACCAGGATTTGATACTGACCTTGGAAGCTGTCTGTGTCGAGTTTGCATGTTCTCCCTGTGACCACATGGGTGTCCTCGGGGTGGTCTCTTCCCACATCCCAATTGCAGAACATGAAATAGAGGAAAAGAGAATTGGGTTTGGGATAGAGTAAGGTGCAGGAGACAAAAACATTTTTGTAAAGATATTAATAAAATTAGTCTGGATCGAACCCGGGTGTCTGGCGCTGTGAGGCAGCAGCTCTATCAGCAGTACCACGGTGCTGCCCTGAATTGTCATGTGAATTTTGATTGCCATGGTATTTTGCATATAAACTAACAAGTATTATGATTGTTCCATGTTTTAAAATGTTATTATGACATTAGGAATGATTTTTCAAAGTTGGACTGAAGTATAAGATCATCTTTATGCTGCTACAGTGAATTCTGCAGTGAGTCCATACATGTAATTGTAATACGCAATGTATATTCCCAGACCCGACCTACTAATGTCTGGATTATTAACCTTTTACGGAGAAATGCTAGTTTTCTACTTCTAGGAGGAGCCAGAGCTTGATATAAGCCAGGCCACTGTCCCAGAAACAGAAATGTCATTATTCATTTTCCACCACATGTTGTATATGTTTGCTGATCTGGCATACCAGCACCTATTATTGACAAGAAAAGCACTGCAGATGTGAATGTATGAGTATAAACACTCCTCATTTTCCGTATGAGAACCTTGCCAAAGAAAGAATTACCGTATTTCCCTGCAATGAAGACACTTTTGTAAAATCCCAAAATAAGTCACGAAAATTTACCTGCGACTTGGAGGCCGAAGGTTAGGTTGTTAGCCAAGAAAGATAGACTTGGCTATCCCTCTGTACAGCAACATCAAGAACGATGTTCTCATAGCTGGCAGCTGATGGGAAGCGGCTGTAAAAGGACAGCGTCGCTGGGGGGGAAGTTCCTTTCACGGCGTGTGGGGAGTCTGGCCCGGGTCAGCATGGGCAGGAGCGTTGAGAAGGAGGGGGTCGGGGATCATGCCAGCAACTCACTTACTCACCGCTGCCGCGGAGCTCAGGGCGCGGAGCTACCGCATTGTGGCCGGAGAGGGAAGTAGCTCGGGTGGCTGCAAGCGGCCGCCGGGACCGGGCAGCGGAACCGGCCGTCACCTCTGCGCCTTCTGTCAGCCCACTCAACTCTGGCAGTGCTCTCTGTCTGAACACCTCACTCCTGCCCCTCGCCGGCCTCGCTCGTCAGCAAACCCTCGCTTCCCGCAAACCCTTAAATTTCCACTGCTGGCGTGAGTAACCTCAATTTGTCCCTTGCTCGCGCTGACATAGGTGTAAGCCCTACTGCCCACTGTCCTGTTATCCATCGCCTGCTGACCCGCTCTGCTCTATGATCCTTGCTCTTGAGCTGGTCTCCTCATTGTCCGGTCTGAATTGAAAGACACGGACTGGGCTGTGAATGCCATGCAATGTCACTCAGTGCAGCAAGTGAGGCCATGTCCTGCTCTGGTTCGCAGTCGGAATTTAAGGAACTGCGGCCACTCGCAGCCACCTGAGCTACATCCCTCCCGGGCCATAATGCGGTGGCTCCAAGCGGCAGCGGTGAATAAGTGAGTTGCTGGCATGATCCCCGACCCCCTCCTTCTCAACTCTCCTGCCCGTGCTGACCCGTTTAGTGGGTTGTGATGGATGTTGGATAGTGACCCAGACCAGGCTGACATATTGAAGGATATTACCGATTCAATGAAACATTTGTAAAAAGCTGTTAGGAGTGACTGGTGAACCTGATGTCTGTAGAATTTCCTCATGAAAAAGAGGCGCTGCTGACACTTAGAAAAGATAGTTTCACTGTTTAGTTGGAAGGTGAGTTTGTGATCAATTATTGTCTCAAGGTGTCTGTATGACTCAACCCTTTCTATTAGCTGGTTGATGACTAACAGAGTGGGGGTGAAGGAAGGGATTTACGGAAGTCAACAAACAACTCCTTTGTTTTGGAGTTATTGAGGTCAAGGCAGTTCCGCCCACACCACTCTTCAAAAATGTCCATTTCAGACTGTAGCTGTCCCTGTGAGTTGGTGGTGTCCATGATCACGGTGTCATCAGAGTATTTAATGTATGATATACCTTGGTTAGTGCTCCTGCAGTAGTTTGTGTATAGTGTGTACAGAACCGGTGAGATTACAATGCCTTGTGGGGCTCCTGTGGAGACTGTCTTGAATGAACTGTGGTGACCGTTGACTCAGACCCTCTGGTGTCTATCGGTCAAGAATGAGAGGATCCAGAGGATCAGGTGCAGGTTGACATTCATCTGGAACAGTTTTCGTCCCATCAGGCGAGGTTGCACGGAGTTAAAGGCACTAGAGAAGTCCACATAGACCAGTCGAATGAATGATTTGGTCTTCTCAAGATGGGTATAGGCGCCATGCAGCAGCGTTAGTACGGCGTCATCCACACCCCTGTGCCGTTTGTGTGCAAACTGAAAAGGGCCAGCATGCATACTGACCTCCTCCTGAAGCTGGGAAAGAATAAGCCTTTCAAAGCCTCTCATGACCAGAGATGTTAATGCCACAGGCCGGTAGTCATTGTCACAGGTGGGATTGCTCTTTTTGGCTACAGGACAGATGGTTGAGGATTTCCAGAATGACGGGATTGAATGTTCTGACAGGGAGCGGTTGAAGAGATGACAGAAAACACCAGCCAGCTGGCTGCAGCAGGCCTTCACCAACCGGCCACAGATCTGGTCAGGTCCTGGTGCTTTGTTTGGCTTCACACCATGAGTTCAACCTCCCCGTCACAGTTCCAGCTTTCCTTGGGTAGGTAAAATTGGAGTGAGCTCAGCTATTAGCTCCTCCCTCTCCTGTGAGTAGTCAGACTGGTCAAACCTGTGGTAGAATTGATTAAGGCTCTCGGCCATGTTGACAGAGTCTTCTGACCAGGTGTTTGATGATTCCGAGTTATTGTTGGGGAGGCCAGCCAGTGTTTTAACCCCTGGCCAGTCGTTCCTGGCGTTAACGTCCCAAAACAGTTTCTCAACTCTCTCGTTGTACCCTCTCTTTGCTGCTTTTATTTCTTTGTTTAGTCTATTTTGATTGAGTTTGGACTCAATTCTATTTCCTGAGTTGAATGCAATTTTCTTTTCATTCAGAGTTTATTTCAGAGCTTTAGTAATTTAGGGCTTATTGTTAGAGAATACCTTTCCAGTTTTGTATGGACAATCATTTCCTCGCAAAAGGTGATATAGTAAATAACCACATCAGTGGCTTCCTCAAGACTGTTCCCTTGGGTTAACACCTCCCAGTCTGTACAATCAAAGCAGCCCTGCAGAGTCTCAACCACATTATCATCCCACTTTTTCACCAGCTTCTCAGCCACGCCCTATTTCTGCAGTTTTGTGCGGTAGGCAGCAATCAGATGAACAACATTATGGTCTGCAGTACTAAGAAGTGTTTTTTTGTAGGCTTTATATGTGTTCTTTACATTCCCATAACAGAGGTTGATTGTTCTGTCACCCCTGGTGGCGCATGTAACATACTGTTGGTAAGTTGGGAGTGTCTTATTTAGCTGCAGCCACTAAAATCCCCCTAGAATGAGAACAGGAGAATCAGGAGATGCACATTCAATCTGATGGACAGACGCAGCTATGGCCTCTGACGCCCATGTGACGTTGCTAGAGGGGGGGGGATGTAAACAAGTACTAGAACCAGCTGACCAACCCCCCGGGGGAGATACTTGGGTCTGAATGACACAGCAAGCAGCTTTAGATCAGGTGTACAGCAGGAGTCTTTGACATCAGCAGTTCTGCTCCAGACCTTATTAAAGTACACACACAGGCCACCCCCGTGTCTCTTCAGGCTACTCACAGTGTCCCGGTCCAATCTGAGCGGAGTACCGAATCCGTCCCTAGAGAGCTCTGAGTCCGCGATCGTGTTATCCAGCCAGGTTTCTGTGAGGCAGATCAAACTGGTCTTCTTGTACACCCACTGGCATGAAATGTTTGCCTGTAGTCCATCCAGTTTATTGCGTAAGGAGCGAACATTGGCGAGCATGATAGAGGGGAGCGGCGGACATTTCTGTGTGCCGGTGAGTCCCTTGTCCAAGTTCGATGCTGGGTAATCCATATTCTGCAGAAGCCGCAGGTCGTCCCGGTTATACCGCAGAATTTCGCTACCATGTCTCCCAAATACTGCCATTTGCACTTCGACTGTCCAGAGCAGCAGCAACAGCAGCACGCACTTCCTCATCATGAAAAGTGTACTTTACAAGCTTCGATCTCACTACGATGATACGTCCAAGCAGGACTAACATTAATAAGAACCGTGGTAATATTCATTCAACCACATGCAGTCAGAAACACACTTAATAACTAGACAACTTAAACGCACGGGAAGACACTCACCACCTGTCGCCATTACAGCGGCATGCAACTGATTCAACTTGTCCCTGTGTGCTGTTTTTTCCACCATCTCTCCACCTGCCGTCACCCTCCACCCCTCACCCATTCAGTCGTTCAGAATGGAGGAGATCTGGGAGCCTTGGGCAAATTGAATTGTTACTTTCTTTATTTTTATTATTTATTTATTATTTTTTTGAGTGTGAGAAATTTTTTGTCCCGCCACTTTTTTTTTCAAAATTCAGCAACTCAAAATGGAGGTGCATCTTCATTCCCTGGAAATATGGTAAGGACTTGGAAGGAATATCTGTTGCATCTCAGACAGCATTTCTGTTGATTGGAGCAGTTTTATTTGGCACATTTTTAGCACCAATAAATTAATTGATCAGGATCACCCTGATATTGAAGAATTAAAACTATGGGGAAGTGATTGCTCTGAAAATTTAATAAATTAGCTGATTTATTGTACCCGTGCCAAAATATCAGTAATTTTTCTTTAAATTATTTTTGGGACATTAAATCTGTGATTAGGCAAGAAAAAATAAGTGTGTAGGATGGAACTGTAGGTGCTGGTTCACACTGAAGATAGACACAAAATGCTAGAGTAAGGCAGCATCTCTCGAGAAAAAGAATAGGTGATGATTTGGGTCGAGATCAGGTCGGGTCTGGAGAGGGTCTCGACCCGAAATGTCACCTATTCCTTTTCTCCAGCGATGCTACTTGACCTGCTGTTTACTCCAAGATATAAAATGGGTCAAACATATTTAAAATTAATGTAATAGATATTCATTGGGTATATTATTTTATTTTAGTCTTTTTTTTTCCCTTTCTAAGTTATTCATGTTTTCTTCTTCATAGCTTCCATATTTCCCATGTTTTATTGTTAAGATTTAACCACTATATATTAGAGCTATAGCATCCTTAAGTGACAACCCTGAACAAGCATAACAGTACATTTCATTCAGTACAATGCACCGTGGCAATGCTGGTGGAGCTGCGGCCTTACAGAGCTAGAGACCCAGGTTCAATACCAAATTTGGGTGATGTCAGTGTGAGGTTTGCCCATTCTCCCTGTGACCATGTAGGTTTCCTCTTGGTGCTCCCACATCCCAAAGATGTGCGGGTTTGTAAGTTAATTGGCCTTAAATCTAAGTAGAATATAATTTCTGAGATGAGGCATAAAATCACCACTGCAATCTGAGATGAACTGTAAGTAAGTAAAACTATAGCCAAATTGTGGTAAAACTTTGAAGAAGTTTTTGTTACAATATAAAAATCACATACACCAAAAATAATGCATTTGTGATCTTAACTCTTGACAACAAATAATATTAATGACTGTATGAAGCAGAGAGAAAAATCTTATAAAGAAAAGTGAAACGCTCATGAACTGGATGAGCTGTACTGCACCAAACCTGTACCAGTCGAGATAAAATATAGAAGAGCTGTAAACATAAAACATAAAATTACATTTTCAATGTCGTCTTTAATCTCAATGGAATCAATATTCAAAAAATAGAAGCATTGCTCCAGACATAAAAAACCCTGTTCAGCCCCCTATTGTTATATTCAAATTTGAACACCAGAAAGATATATTGACCTTGGAAAGATCAGAAAGTCTGAAAGGATATAAAGGCTCAAAGGGAGGTTTAATTATGAAGATAGTGTGAACAGAAGAGTGTGTACTGGTGCAGTCTAGGTGTCTAGCTTGTTGAAAGGATTCAATAAAGAATTAAAGAGGCAGAACAACAGAAATGACTTCCCTACGTGAGGAATCCCAAAATTCATATAATGTTAATATCAAATCAACGAAATTTCAGAGTGAAATTAAAAACAAAATCATCCACATGAAATGAACGCTCACAAAAACATCAAGGATACAGAGGTAGAAAGAACATAGAACAGTAGACAGTAAACATAGCACAGCACAGGAACAAGCCGTTCGGTCAGCGCCGAATATAATGCTAAGAGAAACCCTTATCTTCAAATGCAGTTTAACCAAAATCCTATAAATCTGCATTAAGGGCCTGTCCCACTTTCACGACCTAATTCACGACCTTTTTTACTCGTGGACATTTTTCATCAGGCTAGAAAAATGCCCCGACCTACTAGATGCCACAAGTACCTACAACTAGCATCACGACCTACCTACGACCTCCTACGACTTCTTACAATCTCGTGACCACCATACTGCGAGTATGAGCCAAGGGCAAACTCGGCAGAGGTCGTGAATTAGGTTGTGAAAGTGGGACAGGCCCTTTAGACTTCCTGACTCATATATACAATGCCACGACCCATGTCATATGCCTTTTTTACCACTATCTACTTTTGTGGCCACTTTCAGGAAATTGTAGACTTCGACCCCAAGACCCCCACGTACATCAATGATGTTAAGGGACATGCCATTAATTGTATACAGTAAAGTCTTGTTATTACGGACCATTGGGGGGGTGGGGGGGGGGGGAGGGGAGAATTGTGAGTGTTATACAAAACATGGCGTTAAATCTAAATAGAGTATTTCTGAGGAAAAGGACACCGAGTGTTGGAGTGACTCAGCAAGTCAGGCAGAGAACATGGATAGGTGATGTTTTGGGTCGAAACCCTTCTTCAGACTCTCGATCTGGAACTGGGCCTGGAATCCAGGTGAGTATTGGCTCAGTCAATGGTCATGACCTGCGGGTGGCTGGAGTGCAAGCAAGAGTTGGCGATAGCAGTGGCGACCTGGAAGCAGTCGAGGAAGCTGTGTGGATCGGTGGTGGTGGCAGTAAGTCCAGCCTAGATCAGCCAGAGAGGCGGTGCAGGTCGGGGGTGGTGTCAGCATCCCGGTCTGGAAGGAGGTGCGGCTGGAGGTGGTGTTGGCAGCCTGGCCTAGCGATAAAGGTCAGTACTTCCATCCACTCTAACCGACATCAGTTAAAAAGAGGCCTGTGATAACAAATGTTTACTGTATTTTCCCCTTACATTTGACCATCCAAAGTGCAATACCTCACACTTGCTCAGATTAAACACCATTGGCCATTTCTCCACTCATTTCTGTAACTGATCTATATCTTGCTGTACACTTTGACACTGTTCCTCACAGCAATCTTGGTGTCATCTGCAAACTTACTAAATCAACCTGTCTACAGTTATGTACAATCTATAATTATATATATAGTCACCAATATATGGTCTCAAACACATGAGGTCCCAGCACAGATCCCTGCCGAACTCCACTGGCCACAGATCACCAGCCTGAATATTGTCCCTCCGCCATAACTTCGCTTCTATCAGTAAGCCAGTTCTGAATCCATCTTCTTCTTGTGTATGGCATGCACAGCCTAAAGTTGTAGGTCAACTTGTTCTATTTGATCTTTTATTTGTGCACATCGGGTTGATTGCATTAATCGATACAGGTTGGACCACATGAAGGTTGCAATCTCTCACCCCTCTGAATCCATAAAATCAAGTCACTGTTAATCCCGCGTGTCTTAATCTTCTAGATCGGCTACCATGGGGGACCTGCCTTACTAAGATCTATGTAGATGATATCCACCATGTTACTCTAATTGATCACCTTTGTCAGCGTGAAAAACTTGATCAAGTGAGTAAGACACGACCTCTGCATACAAAGCCAATGTGACTGTCCCTAATTAAACCATTCTCTTTCAAAGGGACTGAATGGTCCACTCCAACTCCTTTATTTGTGTATTAAATGTTTGTGCTCCATGTATATTGAATGTGGAATGTACCTTATTTATCTCTTAAATCTTTGAATCCAAGAATGTTGCAGCTCAGAATGTTTCTTTTACATTTCCAAAATAAACTTTATTCAGCATTAAAAATATAAACAAAACAAAATTAATTCAAATAAGCAAAACCAAAGAATTCAGTGCATTTTATCTCAGCTGCTACAGCTCACAGCACCTAATCTCACTCACCTTCTACACCCCTTGTATTTAATATTCCTCCATTTCAAACAACCATCTGATTCTCTTTAGAAATAATTTATGGACTGCGTATCACTGATGGCTTGTGTTTCAGTGATGGTTCTCCTGTGCAATGAAATTTTTCTTGACCTCTTTAAATCGTTTTGTGATTACCTTAAATTTGTGTCGTCTTGTAACTGTCATGCCAACTAGCGGAAACAACCTGTCACAATTTACCTTAGTATATTGCCTACTGCTTTCCCAAGAGCCGCCAGGAGCTGAAAAATGAAATCAAATAATTGTGTGCTGGCTTGCAAAACTGGCGAGCCCTAGCTGTTACCGTGGCAACCCGAGCCTTTTATCTGCTGCAGCACCTTCAATATCCTCAGTACCTCAAGTAATTAGTACTTCCATAAAAATAAAACTGCTGCATAATAAATTTAAATCCCTCAAACCAAATACATAATCATGTTAATCTAATTGTTGGATCTCAATATTTTCTAATTAAATGGAGTAAAATGGACCTCCTCACCGCATATGTGCTGCTTCAATAAATCACCTGTCACATGTTCATGAATAACATCAAATGCACATGGTGAATTGGTTATATTATATTATATTATAGTCCCTACTCTAAAACTATCATCATACACCATCAAACACAGACCTCTGCAAACCGGTACAAAAGCAGCCTGTACCTTGACTGAGCAGATGTCAAAGACTTTTATTAGAGAACAGGAAGAAATACAGTGTATAGGCAATCCACATAGCAAAAAATATGCAAACTGACCAACAGCTCTTGGTCCTAAAGATGGAGAGAAAAAATCAAACTTTTTCATGGCATCTTAGTACAGGTGACAATAATAAACCAATGCTTACCAATACCAATAAAAATAAACTTAATAAATAACTGAAGAAGGGTCTCGACCCGAAACGTCATCCATTCCTTCTCTCCAGAGATGCTGCCTGCTACTGCCTGGTGCTGTTGAGTTACTCCAGCATTTTGTGTCTACCTTTAATAAATAACTCCACTGCCAGCAGCTGATTCTCTCATTGATCTTGATGGTGATATTTGTATCACATTTAACCTGGTTTAAAAACAGAATACAGAAAACGTTGAAAATCAGAAATAAAAGCAGCAAATTCTGGAAATATTCAGCAGGTTTGGAGAGAGAAACATCTTCCACTGTCTTCCCCTTCGGCATTACCTTCATGCTGCCTGGGTGATTCATTCGTCTCCACCAGCCATTCTCCTTTCTCATCGTACTTTCCCTTGCAACTGAGGGAGCTTCAGCACCTGGTCTTTTACCTTCTTTTCTGTCATCCAGTGTCCCAAGCATTTCCCAGGTGAAGCTATGACTAATTTTTTGCAATCTAGTAAACAGCCTCTAGTGGTAACAATATGGTTCCCTGTACATCAGGGAAACCAAATGCAAAACCTTTTCGGTCAGTGTACAAAGGTGTCCCTGGGTTCCAAAGTTTCCAAACAGATTCCCAGTCTGAACTCTTTGTCTTTGACTTTCTAGCTCCAGTAACAGGGTATTATCATGAAGACACAGGAACTGCAGATGCTGGAATCTTGAGAAAAACTAAGTACAGGAGGGACTCAAAAGGTCAGGCAGCATCTGTGCAGGGAATGGACAAGCGATATTTTGCATCGGGATCCTGTTCCAATATCCCGTCTGTCCATTCCAGCCACATTCCTGCTACATGACCCATTAAGTTCTTCTGTATTTTGCTCAAGTATCTCATCTAACACTGAATTCAGCAATTTGAAATAACCAGCCAATCCAATTTTGTAGTCGCTTCCTGCATTCATATTTTTACTTGCCATTGTGGTGCCATCTCTTGGTCAAGCCACTTATTGCTAGAACCCTCATCAGTGGAGCTGGAACTCTCATGTGAGCAGTGTTGGTGGGAGTTGGTGAAGGAGGAGTTGTCAGTCAACTGGTGTGCTCCAGAACAACGGCAGGAACTTTGCTCAAACCTTCGCTAAACACACATGTGTGCCAAAACTGTGTTTGTTAATAAAGACATTGCTTTGTACACAACATTTGGATCTCTACAGTGGTGACCCCGATGATCCAAAATGGTTTATTTTGGATTTCTACCATGGAAGCAGCTGACAACCCACAACAGCAAAATGCAGTTTCCATCAAGCTGCCCATTTTCTGGACATCCCAGCCACTGCTGGGCGCCGATTTCCTCCGGGCACACTCCCTGCTCGTCGACGTGAAGGGACAGCGTCTCATCCATTCTGGTACGCACGAATCGATCTCCTTGCACTCCGCTGACTCGACTGCGCCGCGTCTCGGCTCGGTGTCTTCCTCCGATAACCTGCGCGCCTGGATCTTGGCCGATTTCCCCGACATCTTAACCCCCCTCTTCACATTAGCCAGCCCCAAGCATGTGGTGAAACACAATATCCCCACCATTGGACCACCGCTCCAACAGCCCGTGGGCATCTCTGCTTCACATGGTCCACAAAATGCGTCTGGGGGCTGGAGACGTCACGACAGCCGACCGGTACCCTGTCCCTCCAGGACCATCCAGGACTTCATGGCCTGTTTGGACAGTGCCAAATTATTTTCTAAAATCGACCTGCGTGGCTACCACCAAATTCCAGTCCACCCGAACGACATTCCCAAGACAGCTGTCAAAGTCAGGAATTTGCCATGCAGCGATACAGTTGAAAACAGAACACACAATACACAATAAAATCCAACACAAACATCCACCACAGCATTTTTCACTGTGGTGGAAGGCAACAACGTTCAGTCAGTCCTCCTCCCTTGTTCATCCGTGGTCGGGGCCATAAACCCTTCGTAGTCGCTGTTACGGATGGAGTGTTGTAAAGGCCTTCTCGTCAGGATGATTGAAACTCCGATGTTGGGACGGTCGAACACATTTCGCGGCTTGGGGTGCCACTTTCCTACCGGCGACCGTGGCTTCAGGATGCTATAGGCCGCAGGCCGGCGGACGGAGCTCTTCTCCGGTGATCCCAGACTCCGGATGGTAAGTCCACACCACGGCCACGGCTAGAAGCTCCGCAGACCACAGCCCCAGGATGTCAAAGTCACCAGGCCAGTGATCGGAGCACTCCTCTCTGGCGATCCCCGGCAAGGGTTCGCCCCTGTTCCACAATGGAAAAGTCCATGCTGCGCCCGCTGCTGAAGCTCTAGGCCCGATTCCGGGAAAGGCCGCTCCAATCCAAGATGTTAGGCCGCGAGAGGGGAGGCGGAGACGCGACATGGAAAAAATTGTCTCTCCATGAGGAAGTGACCAGGTGAGTTAGAAGAACATTTGGATCTCTACACCATTTTGTTTTGTAATTCATTAACCTTTTTCACCCTACTTCAGTTGCGTTCTTCTAACTCACCTGGTCACCACGCTCCCATAGAAATTCCCATTTGTTCTTTGCCTCTCCCCATTTCTCTGCAATTTATAACCTGTTGCATTTTCGGCCTCTGTCAGTTCTGATAAGAGGTCCTAAACCTAAATATGGCTCTATTTCTTCATAGATGCTACAGTATCTGTCGAGTATGTCGGTTGGAATTTTTGTTGCTACCAGTTGCAGGTTCTTTCGTCTGCTCTCCAGACCAACGCCTGTGGAAGTTCACCCTGCTCCCTCTGGACTCCATGGGGCAGTAGAAGGGAAGCCACATTCATGGCAGCAAGACAAAGGGATAATGACATTAGTACATCCTGGGGTAAGGCTCAGTACAAGAGCTGACATTAGGGGAGCAAGGATTCGAACAATAGATATAAAATGCTGGAATAACTCAGTGGGACAGGCAGCATCTCTGGATAGAAGGAATGGGTGACGTTTCTGGTCGAGACCCTTCTTCAGACTTCAGACTCCAGCATTTTGTGCCTATCTTCAGTGTAAACCAGCATCTGCAGTTCTTTCCTACACAAGGAACAACGTGGCTTGGGACTGATGTGCTCAGGTGGGCTCAGATGGGAAGAGTTGTCATGTTTGAGAACTGTGAGGGAGGTTAGAGAATAGCTAGCAATCATGTGTACAATCCTATATTCATAAATGTTAAAATATGATTTGCTTGTCACTCCTGAGGGATTCTGTAATTCTCCGAAGTTAGTTTTTTTTGAGTTATGCAACTTCCCACTCATGAATAAGAACTGTATTCAATAATTTTCTATGATTTATTTTACATCTACCTGAATTATTTTTTATGAAATGCTGCAAATTTTATAATGACCAATATTAAATTAATTTCGGCTTTCTTTGGGGAATATTTTAGATTATATTTATTATCTCTTTCGCCTCATCTTATTCTTGCCTTAGGCTGTTTTACTAAACTGCAGTTTACAATAATACACATGCATGGAGGAAAGAATGAGCTGCAATGAACATTTCCTACACAAACAGTAGCTCTAGTTCTTTAGGTGCCAAATGAGCTTTATTTTTCTAAAACCTGGAAAGCTACATATCAATAGACAATAGGTGCAGGAGTAGGCCATTTGGCCCTTCGAGCCAGCACCGCCATTCAATGTGATCATGGCTGATCATCCAGTATTTGTCCTTGTTGTAAGTGAACATTAGTGTAGTTAGTTTTCAGCTAGTGTCCAATATACTAGCAGTACACCTTTTAATAAACAACTGCTGCTACCGTCAAAGATGTATTAAACTGTCAATTTTCTGGAACAGTGTTAGTTTTCTCTATTTTTTTTAAAGAAGGAACTGCAGATGCTGGAGAATTGAGGGTACACAAAAAGCTGGAGAAACTCAGCGGGTGCAGCAGCATCTAAGGAGCGAAGGAGATAGGCGACGTTTCGGGTCGAGACCCTTCTTCAGACTGAAGAAGGGTCTGAAGAAGGGTCTCGACCCGAAACGTCGCCTATCTCCTTCGCTCCTTAGATGCTGCTGCACCCGCTGAGTTTCTCCAGCTTTTTGAGTACCCTTAGTTTTCTCTATGGTGCTTTACTGACCCTTCGTAGAGTGTTGGAAATACTTTATCCAAACACATCAGGTAGTACTATACATAAATACAATCAAGTCAAACTCATCGGTAGGGCAAAGGGGAAAATAGAGTGCAGAATACAGTTCTCAGCATTGTAGCGTATCAGTTCCATAGACAAAATCCAATGTTTGCAATGAGATGAATAGTACAGTACCTTTGCTGAAAGAAGGGCTATTCAGAAGCCCAATAAGAGAGAAGAAACTGTTTCCAAGTATGGTGGTGTACACTTTCAAGCTTACGTACCTTCTTCTGTATGGGAGCTGGGAGAAGGAATGACAAAGGCAGGCCAAATCTGATTATGGAAGAAAAGACAAAATATGGAGTAACTCAATGGGTCAGGTAGCATTCCTGGAGGGCAAACTTTGAGGAGATTTTGCAGTGGAGCAGTCAAAATGAAGAAACAAGGAACATCACATGCTGGTTTACCAAGGAAAGAGACAAAATGCTGGAGTAACTCAGCAGGTCAGGCAGCACCAAAAAGTGAAGTCATTAATTATGTTGGCTGATTTTTCGAGGTAGCGTGGACTGTAAATGGAGTCACTGGTGGGAAGTTGGATGGACTGGGCTTACATT
The DNA here is from genome assembly GCA_035221665.1 of Okamejei kenojei. NCBI lineage: Eukaryota > Metazoa > Chordata > Chondrichthyes > Rajiformes > Rajidae > Okamejei > Okamejei kenojei. Next base: position 48,464,385 of record CM069139.1, read on the forward strand.
TACTATTCTCTGGAACATCCTGCAGTTTTGGGCAGAGTTGTTCCCAAACTAAGCTGTGATGCAACCTGACAGTATGTGGTCTACTAGTGCTGGTTTTGGCACGGTGTGAACGTCCAATCTGCAGTTAAAAAGATATTATATATGCCAAAGATACCATCAGACTCTGACTTTTGAGCATACTGTAATGTAAGGTGCACCTGCAAGGAGCTTAGCTGATCAATTGTTTGGATGAATTGAAGAAAACAAATCAAATCCCACTCATCATTTTATAATCCAGCATTCCTTAAGGGAAAACAACACAATTTCTGCCTAGGCTTTTATTCAGTAAATCATAACAATACTAAATGTTATCATCCGTACCCTTGTCAAATTGGTGAACATAACTTTCATCAGTTTAGTGTCCCTTAAAAAAGAAGCCCTACAGTGCATAGTATACAGTCTAATGTAGGTTCATTGTAAAATTATTCATTCAGTGTAGCTATAATTATAATTTAAAAACTTGCAATGTCTTTATTATTCTACAAGGCCTGAACCCTAGGGTGATGATGAAAATTGGACCATGGAAGATGGAATTTAATTAAAGCTGTAATTAAAAGAATTTTGCACACATTGCATAAATAAATATGCTGTTATTAATCAGTTAGTATAACTTAGGGAAATCCTCTATTGCAAATAGTTGCATTTGAATCATTTAATTGGTCAACTGCAATGACACTGTGGGGAATATAAACAAGCATTGGGTGTAATTGAGATAAATAACCTACAGTACCAACCATTTTCAAGGATACAGCTATTAAACCTGCTCAATGATGGAAGCCAACTTACGTCTCACAGTGCCACAATATATTAAAAGGTGTGATCTGAATGATTAATTCAAAGAGCACATCATTATGTTTGGATTTTAAATATTGACTAGACCAAGTGCAGACCCGTTGGTTGAGAGGGAGGGAAGGGGGAGGGAGGGAGGGCGTGGAGAGGGAGTGAGGGGGGGAGAGGGGGAGGGGGAGAGAGGAAGGGGGGGAGAGGGAGGGAGGGGAGGGTGGGGGGGGGAGAGGGATGGAGGGGGGAGAGGGAGGGGGGAGAGGGAGGGGGAGAGGAGGGAGGGGGAGAGGGAGGGAGGGGGAGGGTGGAGTGGGTGGGCGTGACGCCGAGTGAGGCTGCGGGCCAGGCGTATGCCGTCAAGACGCTGCGTATGTCCTCAATGCGCCTGCGGGCCGACAGGCCTTTGACGCTTCGGGTCTTTCACGCTGGCTGAAGGCAAAGATCGGCTGTTCCCTCGCTGTTTTTCGCCATCCATGGGACAGCCGATCTTTGGCTTGAGGCAGCGTGATAGAGCCCGGACAGGGGGGTGGGGGGGAGTGGAGGAAGTAAAATCAGCAGCGAAATAAGGAAATGTCGGGGCCCGGGGGGAGGGGGTGGTGGAGGAGCGCTGGGCAGCAGCAGCGAAAATCGCCAGCGAAAGAAGAAAAATGGCGGTGTTTTTGGAGGAGAGCCAGGCGGCAGCAGCCGTTATGGTGGCTGGCCAGCAGGAGGCCACAAAATGAGTGTGGGGGGGAGGATTTCATTAAAAAATGTGTACATAAAAATGTTTAAATGTAATGAGGAGTGCATTAGCGAATGGTGTAATGTCTAGCGAAATGGAAAACATCTCGGAGTTTGAGCGTGGGGGCGGACCATGGAATCAAAGGGACACACACGCACGCACTGGGTAGATAGATAGATAGATATGTAAAACACATGCACAATGGGAAGGCAAGGGGGGGGGGGCGGTTACATAGGACAGCACTGGAAATCATACTCTGGAATCACAATACCTGATGATCCAACCACATACAAAATTCCTGCTTGTTATCCTGATGTCTACACAAGTCAATAGACAATAGAAAATAGGTGCAGGAGGAGGCCATTTGGCCCTTTGAGCCAGCACCGCCATTCACTGTGATAATGGCTGGTCATCCACAATCAGTACCCCGTTCCTGTTTCTCCCCATATCCCTTGACTCCGCTATCATTAAGAGCTCTGTCTAACTCTCTCTTGAAAACACTGCTAATCAGCCGATTTGCTACTGCAGCGTACATCAGTGAATCCAACTTTGAAAGTGAGCAACACCAGCTGAATCTCGCTGGTGCCTGCTGATCTTCTTAAAGAAGAAAGGAAGGCACAGTTGCAAAGCTGGTAGGGCTATGTGTGTAGAATTTGTATGTTCTATCTGTGACCGTGTGAGTTTCCTTCTACATCCCAAAGACATGCAAGTTGGTAGGTTTATTGGCTTCTGTAAAATGGCCTGTAATGTGTAATGTAATGAGAAAGTGGGATAACCTAGTACTGGTATGAATGGGTGATCGATGGACAGTGCAGTCTTGGTGAGCTGAAGGGTCTGTTCCCACACTGTATCTGCAGTATGCAAAAGTAAAACTGAAAGTACACCACAGTATCAAAATCTGTTCTGGACACGATGCCAATTTAAATTAATCTCATCGCCTTGCACGTGATCCATATTCTTCTATTCCCTGCATATCCATGTGCCTATCCAGAAGCGTCTTAAATGCTGTTTAGTCTGTTACAAGTGCTGGCATAAAGAATATAGACGGTTTATGTAAAGGATCATAAACAAACTACATGGAAACAGGCTCTTCAGCCCACCATGTCCTGCAAGCCATCAACTGCCCAGTTATACTAATACGATTTCCCCAAACGCACAGCGCTTGGCTTCTACACCGTGGGATCTTGTGCTTGAATTGCTCATCTAAATAGTTATTAAAGGTTATGATAGTACATGCCTTCACCATCTCTTCAGCAGTAGGTTCCAGATTTAAACCCCTTATGGCTGGAAAAATAGTTTCTGAAATAGAACAGTGCAGCACAAGAACAGGCCCTGCGGCCCTCTATGACTGTGACAAACACATGGCCAAATCCAACCATTTTCTGCCTGCAGATAATCCCTATCCATCCATTCCCTGCATATCCATATGCCTATCCCAAAGTCTCTTAAATACCTCAACCCCCCCCCCCCCCCCCCCCTCGCAATGCGTTCCAGGCACTTAATACCGTCTATGTATAAAACTTGCCCCGCATATCTCCTTCAAACTTTGCCCCTCTCAACTTAAAACTATGGCTTCTGGTATTTCAATTTTCAATCCTGGGGAAAAGGTTCTGACTGTCTATCCTATCTATGCCTCTCACAATTTTATATACTTATATCAGGTGTCCCCGCAACCTCTGGCATTCCAGCCAAAACAAGCTAAGTCTGTCCAACTGCTCCCTGTAGCTAATAACCTCTCATCCAGGCTTCATTCTGGTAAACCACTGCACACTTTCCAAACCCTCCACATCCTTTCTATAATGTGGTGACTAGATCTACGCTCTTACTCCAAATGCAGCCTAACCAAAGTCCTATTAATCAGCATCATGACTTTCTGACTCTTTTACTCAATGTCCCAACCTATGAAAGCAAGCATACCATATGCTTTCTGTACTGCCATCTACCAATATTGCCACTTTCAGGACCTGGACCCCAAGATCCCTCTGTACACAAATGCTATTAAGGGTCATGCTATTAATTGTATGCTTTCCCCTTACATTTGACCTCCCAAAGTGCAGCACTTCACACTTGCTCAGATTTAACTCCATCTGCCATTTCTCCGCACATTTCTGTAGTTGCTCTATATCATGCTCTGTACTTAGACAGCCTTCCTTATAGTGTGCAACTTACTGCAAACATACTAACCAACCTGTCAACATTTACGCCCAAGTAATTTATATATAATCACAAACAGCAGAGGTCCCAGCACAGATCCCTGCCGAACTCCACTGGTCACAAATCTCAATATTTGTCCCTCCACCACAACCCTGTCTTCTATCAGTAAGCCAGTTCCGAATCCATACAACCATGTCACTGTTAATTCCAAGCATCTTATTTCTCTGGATCAGCCTACCATGGAGGACTTTATCAAAGGTCTTACTAAAATCCTTGTAGACAGCATTCAGCACCCGACTCTCATCAATCACCTTCATCACCTCCTTAAAAAACTTGTCCGTTAGTAAGACACAATCTGTCACGTACAAAGACATGTTTATGTCCCCAATTAACCAATTCTCCTTCAAATGGGAGTAAATCATATCTGAAAGAATCCTCTCCAATAGCTTCCCTTCACTGACACGAAGCTCACCAGTCTATACTTCCCTGGATTCTCTCTACTTCCATTCTTAAATAAAGGAAGGAACAACATTTGCTATTATCCAGTGATCTGGGAGCTTGTCCATATCTAGAGAAGATGCAAAGATTCTTCTCAAGGCTCCCATAATCTTCTCCATTCACTCTCTCAATAACCTGGGATAGATACCATTATGTCCTGGTACCATTAGATTTATCCACCTTTAATGCTCTTTTAGAACAAACACCTCCTCCTTCCAAATTTCAAACTGCCATTGCATATTAGTATAGTCCACACTGATTTCATTGCCCTCCATGTCCTTCTCCTTGGTGAAAACAGATGTAAAGTACTAATTTAGTACCTCAGATACATTTCCAGACTTTAAGCACATTCCCTTCATTATCCTTGAGTGGTCCCACCTTTCCCCTGGTTACCCTCTTGTTTTAAATATAAGTACAAACACTTTTGGGATTTTCCTTAATCTGACCGATCAAAGACATTGCGTGGCCCATTTTCACCCTTCTAATCACTCGCTTGAGTTCTCTCCTCCTCTCTTTCATATTCCTCAAAGGCCCTCTCTGATTCCAACCTCTTAAACCATGCATCCTGTTCCTTTTTGGCCAAATTAGCTTTTTTGGTCATCCAAGGTTCCTTTGCCATCCTTACCCCTCCTGCTTACTGGAGCATGGCCGGTTCTGAACGTCGATCAACTGACCTATAAAAGACTCCCACATCAGATGTGGACTTACCCAATAATAACTGCACCCAGTGTACTTTCCAGAGCTCCTACCTAGTAATCTTGTCGTTTGCTGTATTCTAATTTTGTACCTTCCCGCAAGGTCCAGCCTTCTTCCTATTCAAAACAATCTTAAAACTTATGGACTTGTGATCAACATCCCCAAAATGCTTATCCACTGAAACGCCTGGCAAGGCTTATTTTCCAACACAAGGTCCAGTGTGTTCTCTTCTCGAGTTAGACTATCCACATACTGTTTCAAGAAACCCTCTTGGATGCACCTCAAATTCTACCTCATCTAAGTCTTTGGCACAGTCAACATTGGGGAAATTAAAATCACCCACTAAGACAAAGCTGTTGCTTCAGCATCTTTCAATAATCTGTCCACATATCTGATATTCTATCTCCTACTTTATATTTCGGGGCCAATAGTACAATCACATTGGAGTGTTTGCCCCTTTCTTATTTCCAAGCTCCACCCTTATTGTCTCAGCGGACAAATACTCTGATCACCACCATGACAGTCTCCCTGATTAGTGGCGCGATTCTTCCAGTTATTTTGCCTCCCTGTCGATCAATTCTGAAACATCAAAATCCCCGAATATTGAGCTGCCAGGTGTGTTCCTCTTGCAACCACATTTCTACATTGGCCACAACATCATTGTTGGAGCCATTAAGCTTAAGTTAGTTTATTATAGTCATGTCTAGTTACCTTTAATTATTATTTGCCTGTGTTAATGTGGGTGGGATTTCATACATCGTCTGGAGCGTGTTTTTGGCTCGAGGATTCTGGCGCAGACTCTCAGATGATTAGTTTTAGTTTGATGTCGAGGCCATGAGAGGAAACAGTTTTCTATCATGATTTAAACGGGCATGATTGGGACTTATATATGTTGTCAGACGATGTACTTTTACAAGAAGTTTTTATGATTTATATGACATGAATGGAACAACGATTAAGAATGGAAAGTTATGAGTTATTTCATTGTTTTGTATTATTACAATAAAGAAGCTATTAATTCAGAGACTGCTTCTGGTAGGTTCATATTTGCTGTTTCAAATGTTTCGTGGAGTGTGTGAGACTACTTTTCTAATCATACCCAACAAATTAGTGGTTATTGAAGGTTGAACTTTGAGACGTTGTAAAAACCGCCGCCACATTTAAGTAGAAAACTCGTTACTACAGAAGAGTAGGAGCAAAAGACTGATTCAGCAGTGAATCGAAGAAGCTGGATCTCTGCCAGACATTACAGCCTGAATTCTGGAAGAAGAAAAGACACGGTTGAACGCCTGGGTCATCGGAAGAAAGAAGACTTCAATGACCGAGGGAGGGGCCGTGAGTACGAATCGATTGCTTGCCATATATGAGAAATATCAGAAGTTTAAGTCTAAAAACCTGTAAAGGGTTCTGCAAAAGCTTAAAGAATGCAGTCAGAAGCATGTTTTCATTAACGAAGATAACAAGCAATGCTGAGCAGACTGACCTTGAGAAAGCTCAGCTTTAATTGATGTTTTGGATTTTGACAAGATAAGACGTGCTCAGCTAACGAATGTTTACAAGATACTGGCAAAAGAATCCAAAATCTTGAAAAATATTGATGTGTTTTCAAGAGCCACTCAGTTTGTTTTGAATTCCCGTGAATGTTTAAAAGAACACAGCGATGATACACTCAGTTATGGATCTTTCGACAGGTAAGTATGAAGAATTACCACCAGAGGGAGGTGTGGATCCAGAAGAGAGAAGATATGGAAAGAGAGAAACCAAGTGCACTGAAAAGGGAGAAGCAGCCTACCTGGAAAGATGCGAGATGGATAGAGACAAGTTATGGAAGCAGATGATCAAGAAAAATTCGATAATAGGAATGGAAGCAGCAGCTAAATCGAACCCACAGCCCAAGCCACTCTGGTCTTGCGACTCAGAGCTAGCACCGAGTGGGGGGGCGGTGGGCGAAACATAATTTCAGTAACAAGGAGCTAGAACAAAGTTAATAACTTTTGGGCTGTCTGTTGAGGCTCGTGATAAGCCGGCAATTCAGTACTCTTCTCAGAGGCCTGTTTTTGATCCATTTGTGCCCAGTCAGGGACAAACAACTGGTTATGGGACTCGTGACAAAACGTACCCAGCCTGTTTACCATTCCTCTAAGTCCAATGAGGGATTTAAACAAGAAATCTGTGAATTGGTGAGGAATCAAATGAGAATTTGCGAATTTCTAGCTAAACATAATATTTCTTCCACTTTACCTCCAAATGGAAATTCCTGAGTACAACGGTGATCCTTTGCAATATGAAACTTTCAGAGACCAGTTCATGGAGGGAGTGGAAATGAAAACTACCAATGAAAGAGATCGCTTACAATTTCTGGAGCGCTACACAAGCGGATATCCAAAGCAGCTTGTTGGAGGTTGTCAGAATTTGCCTGCTGGTGAGGGCTACCGAACGGCAAGAGAATTGCTTAGAGAACATTTTTGTAACGAACATCAGATTGCTAATGCATACATGAAGAAGGTAAATGTTTGGACAGCTATCAAGGCAGAAGACACGAAAGCATTGTGTGAGTTTGCGATATTTCTTAGAAGTTGTAGCTTGTAATGTATTTAAACTTTATAAAGCATACTGCCCTCCTTTTTTAAGTATTACATCTAAGTACTCAGTTACAATTTTGTTGTTGTGATACTTGATTTAAACCAGTATTTATGAAATCTTAAATGATAAACATAATATATTTATTTTACATATCTACACATTTTCGTTTTACTTATACAGTGAGTTATTTAATTTACAAACCTAATCTGAGTACTGGTTTACGGATCCTGCCTGATCGTAACAGGTGTAACACGTTTAGGTGTTGACTCAACTGTAGGCTTGTTTGGCTCTGTTTTAGTACCCTGACTTTGACCAGAGGAACCCAATATATTAATGATTTGGAAGAGGGAATTAGGAGCAACACTAGCAAGTTTGCATGTTGACACAAAGCTGGGTGGCAGTGTGAACTGTGAAGAGGATGTTAGGAGGTTGCAGGGGGACCTGGACAGGTTGAGTGAGTGGGCAAATGCGTGGCAGATGCAGTATAATATAGATACATGTGAGGTTATCCACTTTGGTGGCAAAAACAAGGGGGCAGATTATTATCTCAATGGGGTTAGGTTAGGTAAGGGGGGGTACAGCGAGACCTGGGTGTCCTTGAACTCTGAAAGTTGGCTTACAGGTACAACAGGCAGTGAAGAAAGCTAATGGAATGTTGCCCTTCATAACAAGAGGATTTCAGTATAGGAGTAAAGAGGTTCTTCTGCAGTTGTATAGGGCTCTGCTGAGACCACATCTGGAGTATTGTGTACAGTTTTGGTCTCCTAATTTGAGGAAAGACATCCTTGTGATTGAGGCAGTGCAGCGTAGGTTCACGAGATTGATCCCTGGGATGGCGGGACTGTCATATGAGGAAAGATTGAAAAGACTAGGCTTGTATTCACTGGAGTTTAGGATGAGGGGGATCTTATAGAAACATATAAAATTATAAAACGACTGGACAAGCTAGATGCAGGAAAAATGTTCCCAATGTCAGGTGAGTCCAGAACTAGGGGCCACAGTCTTAGAATAAAGGGGAGGTAATTTAAGACTGAGCTGAGAAAAAAACATTTTCACCCAGAGAGCTGTGAATTTATGGAATTCCCTGCCACAGAGGGCAGTGGAGGCCAAATCACTGGATGGATTTAAGAGAGAGTTGGACAGAGCTCTAGGGGCTAGTGGAATCAAGGGATATGAGGAGAAGGTAGGCACGGGTTATTGATAGTGGACGATCAGCCATGATCACAATGAATGGCCGTGCTGGCTCAAAGGGCCGAATGGCCTCCTCCTGCACCTATTTTCTATGTTTCTATGTTCTATGAATCTGTTTCTTTGTCTGTACTAACTGAACTTTGTGTTTCAATCACAGTGGTCTCTTCCAACTTACTTTCAGATAAAAACTCAGGGATTAGGACTTTATGCTCAGTTTTCGGTTCATCTTTGGCTGGAATCATTTGATCAACATGAACACTTTTGATCCTAACTCCAACTAAGTATCTCTTTGTTCCACACACTTCCACTATTTTCCCAACATTCCATTTGTCTCAGCTGGACTTGTTGGGACAAACCTGCTCATCTGGCTTGAAGTACCTGTTCTTTTTGTGGGAGTCAAAATGGCGTTTTTGACAACTGTTGTTGCTCAACTCTCAAGGCCAAATTGGGTTGAACTAGACTTAGGCATATTCTTAGCCTTCTCTTCATCAACAGTTGTGCAGGTGAGTAACCTGTTGTGTGTTGCGTGGTTCTGTACATCAGCAAGAAACTAGATAAACGATGTTTCATGCTGAGCTTTGAACTACATACAAAACCTGTTTCTTGAGAGCATCTTTGACAACTGTAATAGACCTTTCCGCCGCCCCGTAGGTGGCTGGATGGTATGGGGGAACAAGTATGTGTGTTACGCCATTCCGCTGCATGAACTCTTTGAACCCTTCTGAACGAAACTGAGGCCCGTTATCAGAAACAAGTTCTTCCGGTAAACCATGGGATGCGAAAATGGATCTCAACTCATCTATGGTACACTCAGTAGTAGTGCTTGCCACACATGCTTAACCTCAATCCATTTGGAATGACTATCTATTGGTACCACAGTGACTCCAACTCTCCCGCTTTCGGCGGGAGATCGTCCGCTGAAAGGGCATTTTCGCAAAATCTCCCGCTCTCCCGCTTGAGATATAATTTCTCCCGCCCGGACGGCTAGAAATTATATCTCAAGCGGGAGAGCGGGAGATTTTGCGAAAATGCCCTTTCAGCAGGCGATCTCCCGCCGAAAGCAGGAGAGTTGGAGTCACTGGTACCAGAAAATGATCATTACACTTTTCACAAAAATATCCATGAACTCTCTGAAAAGGTCTTTTTTACAATGGAAAAATAAAGGAATTTTTAAGATGGGTGATCTTTATAAGGAAAACTCTTTTCTCTCATTTCAAGAGTTACAACAAACTTATGGACTACACAATAAGGAATATTTTAGATATTCACAAATCAGAAACTATGTTTCCGCAAATACACAAGAACTTAGAAATAGAAAGACAGAAATTTTACTTCGGATGAATGCTTGAATAAACATCCAAATACGGAAAAAATGATATCATATATATACAATATTTTATTGGAAAGTGATATCCCATCAACAGAAACACATAGACAGTCTTGGGAAAATGAATTAGGCCAAATAATAAGACCAGAAATATGGGATGAAAGCTTACAACATATACATCATTGCTCGTTAAATGCTAAACATTCCCTTATACAGTTTAAAATTCTACATAGATTACATTATTCCAAATCTAAATTACATAATATATTTCCAAAAATATCTCCTATATGTGATAAATGTCAAATCTCAGAAGCAAATTTGTCACATTCATTTACTAATTGTATAAAAATTGTAGAATATTGGAACGAAATATTTAAGATAATTTCGAATGTTGTCAATATAATTATGACTTCTGATCCAAAGTTAATAATACTTGGAATACTTGAAACTGACCAACTAATAACAATGAACCAAAGAATTTTTATCGACTATTGTTTAATAATTGGGAAAAAATTAATATTAAAATTTTGGAAAGGCCCTGCATCCCCAACAATCAAAATGTGGAATACAGAAATGTCGGAGACACTTCATTTGGAGAGATTGAGGCTTGTCCTCATGGATAGGTTAGATCTCTTCAGAGGGATTTGGTCTCCATATATTAAATATTTACAGGGTCATAATGGTTCGGCGCGAGGACTTGACTGAGACCTGAATATTTGAATAGATGAAGAAATATATATAATAAATCATGAATATATCTCCAAGGACGGATTAATGAGTAATATTCCATTCTCCATCAAACTTTTCATACTCTTTTTTTCTATTTTCTTATACTTATATAAAAAATTAGAAAAAAGTATAGAAACACATTATCTTAAATTCTTAATATCAGTACGAATATAAATATCATTAACTCCATGAAAATATTATTAGTATCGTGTATTTTCAATTATATAAAATTGTGTATTTTCAATTATATAATAATTTTAAATTTAAAATCAATGATAATACAAACATTGTTAACATTATGAAAATATAATGAATATCATAAAAGTTTTATTAGTATTACGTATTATTAATTACATAAAATTTGGTCCTATATTTAAAAATCAGAGACAATATAAATATCATTAATAGTATGAGTATATTGCTAATACTATGAAACATAGAAACATAGAAATTAGGTGCAGGAGTAGGCCATTCAGCCCTTCGAGCCTGCACCGCCATTCAATATGATCATGGCTGATCATCCAACTCAGTATCCCGTACCTGCCTTCTCTCCATACCCTCTGATCCCCTTAGCCACAAGGGCCACATCCAACTCACTCTTAAATATAGCTATGAATGTATCATTAATCTATGAATGTATCATTAATACCATGTATTCCCAATTATATAAAATATACCTTGAAATTTATAATTAATAATAATACAAATAATATCAACAGTATGAATTTATCATTATTATCATGTATTTTTATTATTGTAAAATAATGTACTTTGTTATTATTTTGTTTCTATAATAAAAATAAAAAACAAAATAATAACAAAGTAATACAAACAACAAAAAAAAAAACTCTCTGAAAAGGTCTACTTGGCCATGATCATGGTTGAAGTGGTGCATTTGGTGGTTTACTCCTGCAATTTTGGCAAACGCTACATTTGCTCACCAGTGACTCAATGTCACTGTCAATACCAGGCCAATACACAAAACCTCTGGCAATTGACTTCATGCTTACTATGCTAGGATGTTCGGCATGAAGTTCATTCATAATTTTGTTTCTCAAAGACTCTGGTACAACCACTCTTTAACCCCACTTAATGCATCCCTGCTCACATGATAATTCATGGCGTCGATTATGGAAATACTTCAGCTCTGAGTTCAGAACTGAGTTCAATCCACTATCGATTTCAGTCCAACTGTTCAATGTCTGTTCATAGACCCACTTCAGCACAGTGTCATTCTCTGTTTCTGCTGCAGTCTTCATCTACAACTTGCAGTGTGTAGATTGAGTTCTCACTTCGCACGTCAGAGTTCTGATGGGGCAACCGGGACAACGCATCTGCAACTGCGTTGCACTTGGAGCTTCTGTACTCAACCTTGTAGTCATACTGGGACAGCAAAATTGCCCCGCGCTGCATCACTGATGCCACCATGGTCGTTGGGGCCTAACATTTTGGAGCCGGCGGCCTCCAACCAGAATCGACCTGGGGCTCCAGTCGTAGAGCCTGCAGACTCACCATTGTGGAGCTGGCTGACTTCGGAGCGCGGAACGCTGTGGTGGCGCACAGCTGTGGCCCGACCGGAGCTTTGGAGGCTTCGGCTGCAGGCCCTGTGGATGGTAACTTCGGGAGCTCGCGGGTTCCTGGTGGGAGACGCACACTTTTTGGAGCTCCCGCAATGGCAACTTCGCCCGCCCGAATCGAGGGGTTTAAATCGGCCCAGAGCGGGGCCGTAGCCGTTTAAGCCCAGCGTGGCTTAAACGGCTACGGGACTTACCATCGCCCGCCAGGGGCTCGAACATCAAGAGCCTAGATCAGCTTGATGCAGCAGTTTGACTGTTTGACTGCAGGAGAATAATAAAGAACAGAGATCAGGGAAGAGATAAGATTCCTGTAAGGACTACTCCCAATTCCTCCATCTACGCCGCATCTGCTCCCATCGTAAATGTCCTCATTCTTCAGGGAACGGGGGTTCCCCTCCCCTACTATAGATGAGGCTCTCACCAGGGTCTCTTCAATACCCCGTAACACTGCTCTCTCTCCCCATCCCCCACTCGCAACAAGGGCAGAGTCCCCCTAGTCCTCACCTTTCACCCCACTAACCGTACATACAACAAATAGTCCTCCGTCATTTTCGCCAGCTCCAACGTGACCCCACCATTCACCACATCTTCCCTTCTTCCCTCCTGTCTGCTTTCCGCAAAGACCGCTCCCTCCGTAACTCCCTGGTCAATTCTTTCCCTCCCTCCCGCACCACCCCCTCCCCAGACACTTTCCCTTGCAACCGCAAGAGATGCTACACTTGTCGCTTTACCTCCCCCTTCGGCTCCATTCAAGGACCTACGCAGTCATTGCAGGTGCGACAGAGGTTCACCAGCACCTCCTCCAACCTCATTTATTGCATCCGCTGCTCTAGATGTCAGCTGATCTACATCGGTGAGACCGAGCGTAGGCTTGGCGATCGTTTCGCTGAACACCTCCGCTCAGTCCGCATTAACCAACCTGATCTCCCTATGGTCAGCACTTCAACTCCCCCTCCCATTCCGAATCTGACATTTTTGCCCTGGGCCTCCTCCATGGCCAGAGTGTGCACCACCGGAAATTGGAGGAACAGCACCTCATATACACCTCAGTTTGCACCCTAGTGGCATGAACATTGATTTCTCCAATTTCCGGTAGCCCTCAGTGTCTCCTCTCCCCCAGACCTCTGGCTCTTCCTCTTCCTTTCTCCTTTCTTCTCCACCCCCCCCCACCCTACATCAGTCTGAAGATGGGTTTTGGCCCGAAACGTTGCCTATTTTCTTCGCTCCATAGATGCTGCCGCACCCGCTGAGTTTCTCCAGCAGTTTTGCCTACCCAAGAGATAAGCCATCCATCATAGTGAGGAGATGTTTGGAGATTAACTGTGATGGATGTTTGTGTGGGATTGTGTTAATTGTGTGGTTTTTGTTTTTGCTGTTATGACTGCTGGAACAAAATTTTGTTTGAACCTTGTATGTTTAAATGTCAATAAATGGCATTCTATTCTAGTCTTCATTCTATAGCTGACTTGGGATCAAGTATCACTAGTAGTGGCTTGTGATCAGTCACCAGGGTGAAGGTCTGCCAAGAAGAAACTGATGGATTTTCTTGATTCCGAACACAATGCTGAGTGCTTCCTTTTCTAACTGTGCATAATTACGCTCACCTGGTGCTAGGGTGCCGGATGCAAAAGCAATAGGCTTTTCCTGTCCGTCATTCATTACGAGGGCGATCAATGCACCTACTCCACAACTTGAAGCATCACAAGCAAGTTTCATCTCGCGTAGTGAACAAGGAGATTGTCACTTGTCAGGTTTTCCTTGCAAATGTCATATGCACATTGCTGTTCCTTTCCCCACTTCACATCTTTTTGTAGCAGATGATGTAGTGGCTTTAGCACAGTTGCTAGATCTGGAAGAATCGTACATGGAACTGCACCATCCCAAGGAATGATCATATCTCTGACACATTGTTGGGTTTTGGAGCATTCACTATTGCTTCAACTTTCGCCTTCACAGGGCGAAGTCCGTTGGCATCTACTTTGAGTCCAAGGTAGACCACCTCTGACTGCTCAAATGCAAATTTACTTTGTCGCAGTTTGACATTTGTAAAGAGTACAGGCATACACAGATGAATCTTTACTACTACTTTATTAAACATACACACACAGATGTTGCGGAGGTTCAGGAGGGCCAGGTAGATGTCGGAGTGGGACAAGTTACAGCGTTCTAGCAATCCTTTGGCACTGCGGACCGCGCGCTCAGCCAGGCCGTTGCTCTGCGGGTACTCCGGGCTGCTGGTGTAATGACGAAAATTCCAGCGAACCGCAAAAGCACGGAATTCGGTACTGATGAATTGACTGCCGTTGTCCGTCTGCAGGCTGGCCAGGGACCCAAAAGTAGCGAAGTGGCGGCGCAGTTTTACGATGACAGCAGGTGAAGACAAAGAGTGAAGCTGGTCAACCTCGAACCAGCTGGAGTAAGAGTCGGCAAGCACGAGAAAGTGCTTTCTGTGCCACTCGAAAATGTCAGTTGCCAGCGCAGACCAGGGAAGGTCAGGAGCAGGCTGCTGCAAGAAGGGCTGCCGCTGCTGCAAGAGGGGCGAGGCTGTTGCAAGTAGGGCACGAGGAAACCCTGTCCCGGAAATAACGAGCCATATCAGGCCAGTAGAACTGGCTCTGAGCGATGGAAAGAGTGGCTTCGGCCCCGGGATGGCCATGATGGGCAGTTTCAAAGTATTGTTCTCGAAGTGCTGCGGGCACCACCACCTTGTGCCCCTTCACAATCACACCATCACGCAGCACCAGCTCGTCGCGAACCAGAAAATAGGGCACCGCTGCGGCCGGCAGGGAAGAACGGCGGTCTGGCCAGCCCTGCTTGATAATCGCAGCCAGCTGTTGTAGCGAAGCGTCAGCCGGCGTGTGCTGGGCCAGAGACTTCATCTGACTGGAGGGCACGAAATTAACGTTGAGGACTATCAAATCGGACGCCTTGTAGGGGTGGCGGGTTGTGGATGCGAGAGGCGCCCGAGATAGCGTGTCGTCAACAAACATGTCCTTGCCTTTTCGATAAACCACGGTAAAAGTGAACCGTTGTAGCTGGAGCATCATGCGCTGAAGCCAAGAGGAGGCCACGTGTATCGGCTTGTTGAGGATAGTAACCAGAGGCTGATGGTCCGTCTCAATAGTGAAGCAGGTGCCCAGAATATAGTCCTTGAACTTTGAGCAGGCAAAGACAACAGCCAGCAATTCCTTTTCTATTTGGGCATAGTGCTGTTCGGCGAGAGTCATCGTACGGGATGCGTAAGATACGGGCAGTTGTACTCTGTCATGGAGCTGCAAGCAGGCGGCCCCGAGGCCAAACTTAGACGCATCGCATGAGAACGATGGGGTGCTGGAGGTCAAAATATTTCAACGTTGGCATGCTGATCAACTTAGATTTGAGAATGTCGAAAGCTTTCTGGTGTTAGACATACACACACATCACTGCCCTAGCTGTACGTGGTCTGTCACGGACACTAGAGAGAGAGCTAAGGGTGGGAAGGTCACAATTATACTGGCTGGTGGGGGAGTGGTTAGCAAGGGCTTCGTCACTACTATTAAAGGTGTACATATAGTGGCTTGCAAAAGTATTCATACCCCTTGAACTTTTCCACATTTTGTCACGTTACAACCACAAACGTAAATGTATTTTATTGGGATTTTATGTGATAGACCAACATGAAGTGGTGCATAATTGTGAAGTGGAAGGGAAATTATACATGGTTTCCAAATGTTATTACAAATAAAAAACTGAAAAGTGTGGCGTGCAAAAGTATTCAGCCCCCCTGAGTCAATACTTTGTAGAACCACCTTTCGCTGCAATTACAGCTGCAAGTCTTTTGGGGTATGTCTCTACCAGCTTTGCACATCTAGAGACTGAAATGTTTGCCCATTCTTCTTTGCAAAATAACTCAAGCTCAGTCAGATTGGATGGAGAGCGTCTGTGAACAGCAATTTTCAAGTCTTGCCAGAGATTCTCAATTGGATTTAAGTCTGGACTTTGACTGGGCCATTCTAACACATGAATATGCTTTGATCTAAACCATTCCATTGTAGCTCTGGCTGTATGTTTAGGGTCGTTGTCCTGCTGGAAGGTGAACACTTCGCCCCAGTCTGAAGTGTTTTGCAGACTCTAACAGGTTTTCTTCCAAGATTGCCCTGTATTTGGCTCCATCCATCTTCCCATCAACTCTGACCAGCTTCACTGTCCCTGCTGAAGAAAAGCATCCCCACAGCATGATGCTGCCACCACCATGTTTCACAGTGGGGATGGTGTGTTCAGGGTGATGTGCAATGTTAGTTTTCTGCCACACATAGCGTTTTGCATTTAGGCCAAAAACTTCAATTTTGGTCTCATCAGACCAGAGCACCTTCCTCCACATGTTTGCTGTGTCCCCCACATAGCTTGAGGCAAACTGCAAACGGGACTTCTTATGGCTTTGTTTCAACAATGGCTTTCTTCTTGCCACTCTTCCATAAAGGCCTGATTTGTGGAGTGCACGACTAATAGTTGTCCTGTGGACAGATTCTCCCACCTGAGCTGTGGATCCCTGCAGCTCCTCCAGAGTTACCATGGGCTTCTTGGCTGCTTCTCTGATCAATGCTCTCCTTGCCCGGCCTGTCAGTTTAGGTGGACGGCCATGTCTTGGTAGGTTTGCAGTTGTGCCATACTCTTTCCATTTTCGGATGATGGATTGAACAGTGCTCCATGAGATGTTCAAAGATGTTCAGATATTTTTTTATAACCTAACCCTGCTTTAAACCTCTCCACAACTTTATCGCTGACCTGTCTGGTGTGTTCCTTGGGCTTCATGATGCCCAAGGAACATTGTTTGTTCACTAATGTTCTCTAATAAACCTCTGAGGCCTTCACAGAACAGCTGTATTTATACTGAGATTAGATTACACACAAGTGGACTCTATTTACTAATTAGGTGACTTCTGAAGGCAATTGGTTGCACTGGATTTTATTTAGGGGTATCAAAGTAAAGGGGGCTGAATACTTTTGCACGCCACACTTTTCAGTTTTTATTGGTAAAAAAACTTGAAAACCATGTATCATTTTCCTTCCACTTCACAATTATGCGCCACTTTGTGTTGGTCTATCCCATAAAATCCCAATACAATACGTTTATGTTTGTGGTTGTAACGTGACAAAATGTGGAAAAGTTCAAGGGGTATGAATACTTTTGCAAGCTACTGTACATATCATCTACAACATTGTGGCAGTCAGTTGTGTGAGAACTTGCTCAAGGATTTCCAGATGTTCTACCATGCCCTCTGTGAATATCAGTTGCGCACATAGTGCGGAATGCCTTGTAACATTTTGTCCATGACAGACTGAAACATGTTCAGGGAGGATTTCACACCTTAGAGCAGCTTTGTATATGAATACAAGCCCTTTGTTTGTTGATAGTCAAGTATCGCTGACTTTCCTTGTCGACATTGAGTTGGGCGTACGCGTGAGACAAAGTTTAGTGAAGACTCTTGCTCCGCTAAGTTCTGCGTACAGATCTTGCGAGGTTGGTAACGGATATTGTTCATCATCAACGGATTGGTTGATTGTGACTTTGTAGTCACCACAGAGTTGAACAGTTTTGTCGGCCTTGGGTACAGCCACAATTGCCGTTGCTCAGTTACTCTGGTCTGTCTTCACGAATACTCCATTCCGCTCCAACCTGTCGAGTTCTTCCTCTACTTGTTGCTTTAGTGCATATGGTACAGGACTTGGTCGACAATACACAGGTTTCAAATCTTGCTTAAGTCGAATGTGTGCAGAGTACCCTGTTATTCCCGTGTAACTGTCAGCAAAAATGTTTGCATGTTTACTTACAATGTTTTCAAAACGTGATTTGGACAAATCGACGCTGAAAATCTTCTT
The DNA here is from genome assembly GCA_035221665.1 of Okamejei kenojei. NCBI lineage: Eukaryota > Metazoa > Chordata > Chondrichthyes > Rajiformes > Rajidae > Okamejei > Okamejei kenojei. The sequence continues at coordinate 48,482,542 of CM069139.1, forward strand.
CCAATCCAATTCTATTCTACTCAGCCAATCCTTTCCATGAACGGTTGCTTTGTTTCTGTTGCTGGCCACTATGATGGGCAGTGTTACTGACTGACCATTATGCTGAACTTTACAGTTCATTTGTCCGCATGTCTCCAAAACTTCGTCCGAGTAGGTTCTCTGCTTGACCTTACTCTCAAACAATGGTGTCAGCGGGAACTTTGTTTCATACAGGTCTCTGCTCATGACCGAACAATCTGCTGCCGTGTCAGTACACATATCGATTAACTGTTTATTTATCAATAGTTTAGTTCGAAAGTCCTTGCCATGGCTGGTTGTAGGCTTATTGATGTTGGTTGCATAATTTGTGTACAACCCAAGTTCATTTCCAATTGGGCTCATCTCCAAGTTGTGAACTCCTTTCTGGTGTTGTCACTTGATTCTTGCAGATTGTTGGTTTCCTGTTTTAAGCTTGGCCCAACATGCTGAGGCGATATGGCCTTTCTTCTGGCAGTTATAGCACCTGGCCATTTTGAATAGAAAAAATTAGGGTGAGTGATTACCGTTGCAATGATAACGACTGGCTGAAAGCGCCTCCCCACCATACTTAGATTTAGCGCCTCTTGGTTTGGCCATAGGCACTGCCTTGTGACCATAAACAGCCACTGCAGTCTGTAGTTGGCGAAAACTCACGAGCATTCTTTGATGCCATCTCCATTGTGGTAGCAATCTTGCATGCATTTTCGAATGTAAGATCTGGAGTGTTCATAAATTTGGACTGAATTCGTTCATCCACAAGACCACAAACAAATCTGTCATGTAGTGCGCGTCCGAGAAAGGTTCCAAAGTTACAGTGCAAAGTTAAGTTTTTCAAGGCAGCAATGTACTCATTAATTGTCTCATTCTGCTTCTGGTTTTTAGTGCCAAATTTATAGCTTTATGCAATTTCCAGAGGCTTTGGGTTGACGTGCTCCTCCAACTTCATCATAATTTCATTGAATGGCATGTCTTTTGCCTTTATGGGCGCAAGGAGATTCACGAGTGCGCCGTACACTTCAGGACCGATCTCTGTGAGCAGAATCGCTTTCATGCGTTCGCAAAACGGCCTTATTTGTTTCAGTCACTATCTCTCCTTCACCACTAATCTCCATTATGTTATTTTGCCATGAAAAACATGTTTGTTCTCTACATATAGGAGCTGAACAGCTCTCTACTCTTGTCAAAAGCGCCAAGGTTTCCGAAGTAGCCACCCATGGACACTGCCATCATGTCGTTCTTTTTATTTTTAAAGTTCATTCAAAAACCCCGATTTCCTGTCTGTTCTGGTGTAACAATTCACCTAAAACTTAGCTGTACAAAGACTATTCAGCTTGAGGAACTCGACAAAGAAAAACATACAATCCCAAGGACGGCCTGAATTACTTCACACTGAACAGAAGAATACGGAAAAGAAGCCAGAGCAAGTAGAACAGAAGGAGAAGCCAGATACTCGTGATGCGGTTTCCTCATCTCAAATAAATGTGCATATTGGGGCTGGTGTAGACACCTGTATTTTCTCCATCTAACCAGTAAACGTAAGGAGCAGCCAGGGGAATACAGTGTTGCAAACAAATGTTCTTTTGGATCATGGGAGCTCGGCTACCATTTGCACGAAAACTTGATGAGAAGGCTGGATGTCACAGGAGAAAAGACTAAGATTGTATTGCGTACCATGAATTAAGATAAATCCTGCGCTCATCATCATATTACAAGTATGGAAATATCTAGTCTCGATGAAGACAATTTTATACAAATATCTTATGTGTTTACACATGAGACCATGCCTGTTTCTCTTCTAAATATACCCAAGCAAGAAGACTTGAAACAATGGCCTTACTTCAAGGATGTCAAGATATCTAAAATAAATTCTGGTATCTACCTGCTTATTGGAACAAATGCTTTGAAGGCATTGGAACCTAAAGAGTTTGTCAGCAATCGAGGGGACAGACCATTTGCTGTGAGAACCCTACTCGGATGGGTTACCTATGGCTCCCTGAGGAGGAACAACAGAAGCAGGAACGAGAATAACCACCCATGCTACTGCTGTCAATCAAATATCTACTGGTAAATTAGAAGAGCTATTGATCAAGCAATACAATCACGACCTCAATGAAAGTACCAGCAAGGAATCAGAAGATATGTCCAGGGAGGAGTTGAAGTTTTTGGATATTCTGAACTATTCAGTAAAGATGATAGAGGGACACTATTGTCTAGACTTGCCTTTCAAACAAGAAAGTGTTAGTCTGCCGAATAACCGTCGCCTTGCAGAGCAACGCACCAAGAATCTGAAACGCAAGTTTGGCAAGAATACGAAATTTCATGAAGAATATACGTCTTTCCTAAAGGACATGATTGACAATGATTATGCTGAAATGTTACCAACAGACCGGCTGAATCGAAGTGACAGAAAGCTTTGGTATATTCCACACCATGGGGTGTATCACCCAAAGGGGATCTTGAGGGTGGTCTCTGACTGTGCTGCAGTCTTCAAAGGAACATCACTTAACTGTCAACTACTACAGGGTCCGGACCTTACCAACTCACGTTGGAGTTCTTATTAAATTCAGACAAGAACCGATTGCTTTGATGGCTGATATTAAAGCAATGTTTCATCAAATCAAAGTATCAGAAAAGCATATTTTGACTATTTGCGATTCCTATGGTGGCTGATGGGGATGCACAGCAAGATCTTGTTGAATACCGGATGAAGGTACATCTTTTTGGAGCAGTGTCATCACCAAGTTGTGCAAACTTGTTGTTGAAACAGCTGTGTTCAAGTTCAGAATCTCGATTCAAGTACGACCATGTACGAGAAGAGGTATCCTATCCGTGATTGGTTCTGTTTATGACCCTTTGGGATTTCTTGCACCATTTACACTGCCAGCCAAGTTGATTTTGCAGGATCTTTGTAAGGAAAAACTTGGATGGGATGAGAGTATAACACAAACTTCCTCTCACCGATGGACAGAATGGTTAGCAGATCTCAACATGATCTCCGAATTCAAAGTGAACCAGTGCAGCAAGCCTACAAACTTCGGTCGAATCAGATATGCACAGCTGCATCACTTTTCAGATGCAAGTGAAATTGGCTATGGTACTGTTCCATATCTAAGACTGGAAAATGATATCAAGGAAGTACATGTTGCATTCTTAATGGGAAAGGCCAGAGTGGCACCATTGAAGCAAATGACGATTCCCAGAATGGAACTTACTGCCGCAGTCTTAGCTGTTGGTTGGCATAATGCTGCAAAGGGAACTGCAGCTTCAGCTGGAGAAATCTATCTTCTGGACTGATGGAACTACAGTGCTTAAATACTTTAACAATGAGAACAAGCATTTTCTAACAGTTGTAGCAAACAGAATCTCTTATGTAAGGAGAGCTACCAATGTATCACAGTGGAAATATGTTAACACAAAGGAAAATCCTGCGGAAGCTTCTAGAGGACTAACAGCAGACCGCTTCTTAAGCAATAAGAGATGGATCAATGGACCAGAGTTTCTCTGCAAGCCTGACAGAGAATGGCCAAAAGTTAAGCTGGGATTTGAAATCTCAGTTTATGATCTGGAAATCAAGCAAAACATCACAGTGAATGTTATTGCTAAGGATTCATCGAACGTAACAAATGACAATTACCCACTTTCATCATGGAAGAAGTTGGTGACTGTGGTGGCTTGGTTTCTTAAATCCAAAACAAGGTTATTGCTGTTTGCCCAAAAAAGGAAAGAGATTGCTGAAAGTAATTCTGAAGAAGATCCTGAAAAACGGAAGGAAGAAGTTTTTAAGGCATTGTACCACATATGGGGTTTACATCTTGATGATCTTCATAAGGCAGAAAACGTGATTATTTCTTTCTGTCAAAGACAACAATACAAATAAGAAATATCGACGTTAGAAGCTGGAGTACATGGTGTCAAAAGAGAGAGTCAATTGTATAAGCTGGATCCGGTATTGGAAGAAGGACTTCGGGGAGTTGGCGGACGCCTGAATAGACTGGCAATGCCTGAAGAGACTAAGCATCCTGTTATTCTCTCGAAGGACTTTCATATTTCAATATTACTGTTACGACATATTCATGAACGGATCAGACATGGAGGAAGAAATCACATGCTGTTGCAACTTCGAAAGAAATATTGGATTAACAAAGCTAACTCTGCTGCAAGAAAGATAATAAGAAATTGTGTTGGATGTAGGCGACAGTGTGGAAAAGTTGGAGAACAATATTTGGCAGATCTTTTTTGGAAAAGGTGGGCACAAGAATATTTGCCTCTAATCGAAGAACGACTACGATGGTTAGAAGAAATTTTGTTCCAGGTGATATCATTTTTGGTTGATTCTACTGCACCACGTGTTTCTTGGTTGGTGGGAAAGATACTGGAGAGCATGCCAGACGTTAAGGGTTTGGTGCGTACAGTACGACTTCAGACTAAGAACAATGTCTTGGTGAGACCGATAACCAAGTCTGCTTCTTGAAGGCGAAGATGAAGATGGAAGAATCACTAAAGAAGTCTGAATGCTGATAATGCATGTTATTTTTGTTTTTTACATATGTTAAGCTTTTATAGCTCCTTTTTTAAAAGTCTATTAGTAATTGCCTTGTTATATACTCAGAATAATTAGGGGCAAGAATTTGGAGCCATAAATTTATTATAGTCATGTCTAGTTACCTTTAATTATTACCTGCCTGTGTTAATGTGGGTGGGATGTTATACTTGGTCTGGGGCGTGTTTTTGGCGAGAGGAGTCTGGTGCAGACTCGCAAATGATAAGTTTTAGTTTGATGTCGAGGCCATGGAAAGAAACAGTTTCCTACCATGACCATGAGCAGGATTGGTACATATATATGTTGTCAGACTATGTACTTTTACAAGAAGAAGTTTTTATGATTTATATGACATGAATGGAACGACGATTGAGAACGGAAAGTTATGAGTTATTTCATTCAGAATTACCACAATAAATAAGCTATTAATTAAGAGACTACTTCTGGTAGATTCATCTTTGCTGTTTCAAATGTGTCGTGTAGTGCGTGAGACTACTTTTTAAATCACACCTGACAAATTAGTGGCTATCGAAGGTTGAACTTTGAGACGTTGTAAAATCTGCCACTACAATCATAGTCCAAAGCACCACTCCAGGCTCTAAGTTCATCTGTTTTCCGCACAATACTTGCATTGAAATAAAATCATTTCAGCCCATCAGCATCACCATATTTCTTCACCTCTCCCTGCCTATCTTTCCTTTGAGACTTACTGGTCTTAACCTCTACCTTCCCATCGCTCATAATTTCTGACCTACTAATCTGGTTCCCACCCACCTGCCTCCCTAGTTTAAACCCTCCCAAATAGCACTTGTGAAACTCCATGCAAGGATATTATCCATCCTCCAGTTCAGATGCAACCCAGCCCCCTTGTCTTGGTCACCTCTGTCCCAGAAGAGATTTCAATGGTCCAAAAACCTGAATTCTTGTCCCCCGCACCAACTCCTGAGCCGCACATTCATCTGTCCAACCTTCCAATTCCTTCCCTCATTAGCATTTGGCACTGGGAGCAATCAAGAGATTACTGCAATCAGGGTTCTGCTTTTTCATCTTCTGTCTATATTCACTTTGCAGCATATCATCCCTTGGTAAGTCATGTTAAAACTGTAGAAGATGTTGGTAAGGCTCTATTTGGCGTATTGTGTACATTTCTGACCACCTTGCCATGTGAAGGGTGTCACTAAAATCGAAAGGACGCAAAAAACATTTACGAGTATATTACTGGGTCTGGATGGTTTGATTAAAAGGGGAGGGTGCATAGGCAGGATTGTTTTCCTCCTAAAGTGGAGGAGACTGAGGTGTGCCCACACATAGGTGTGAAAAATCATGCTTGGCATAGATAAGATGAATAGCCACAGTCTTTGCTCCAGGGTAGGAGAATCTAAAAATAAAGAGGATAGTTTTAAGGTGAGGGGGAAAGACTTTAAAGGGATCAGGGGGTAATATGTTTTCTCACATATAAATTATGTGTGACATGGAATTATTTTCATAAGTGGAATGAGCTGCCAGAGGCAGTGGTGGAGGTGGGTGCAATTACAATATTTAAAAGACAGATACATTGATAAGGAAAGTTTGGAGAAATGTGGACCAGATGTAGGCAAATGGGACTAGCTCATTTGGTCAACTTGATTTGCATAGATGTGTGGGATTGAAAGGCCTGTTTTTGTGCTCTATAGCTCTTTGACTTTGATTCTGTATCTTTCACTTGCTTCCAGCATCACCATAACCACATCCTGATGGGTTCTTTCAGATATTTTCTGCCTGTCCAAATAGCAGTAGTTGAGCAAGCAAAGCCCCCATTGTGACTTTTATGTATTTATATATTCGATGTAATCTGATGCTATAATGTTCTAATTCCACGTGGCTCCGTGTGTCTTTTAATTTATTTTGTGTGGCATTCAGCATTTGATGGTATAATTGCCTTAACTCAGAATGTTATGAAGAAGGTTTCCAACGCTAAACATCATCTGTCTGTTCCCTTCAGCAATGCTGTCTGACCTGCTGAGTTCCTCCAGCAATTTACTTTTGAACAAAATTCCAACATTTGCAGTTTCTTGTGTCTTTAGATGGTTATGTGTTCAGGTCCCAAGGAGTCTAAATCTCTGGTGCAAGTGGTCATACTAATGATAGGTTTTGTTTTCCAATATATTTGAATAGACGATTTGACAGGTTTAAATTCCTTTCACAGGATATCTGAAGTATAAGACAGCATATTTCCCCAAGAATTCTTACAGTAATTACTATCATCCATGTTCCCTCCTTTATTAGAAAATCTTCCAATTATTTGCAGGTAATTCTTCCAATTCTTTGCGTTGGGCCCCATCCCCAAAGCGGGGGTGGGGGGGGCAAAGCATCACATGGGAGGGCTGGTACCCGAACACCACTCACCCCAGAGACAGACACCCCCCGGAGCCAATCACCCCCATCACCCGTTCCCCCAACGTAACCCGTTCCCCCAACATAACCTGTTCCCCCAACGCAACCCGTTTCCATCACTCACCCGTTTCCACCACTCACTCACTGTGCCGGTCATTTTGAACTTGGTAGGGCATTGTGACGACAAAACTATCTAACTGCCAGTGCAGATTTGAAGAAATCCAACTTTTAAATGTCACTTTAAAACTTTTAAAATCATCTAGTATAAAAAAATGAATATATTACTAAAACTCTCATCCTGTTTGTTTGTTTCTACGGGTTGCGTTAGTGAACCAGGCCTCCCGTGGGGTTGGTTCGTTTGTTCTTTCTATCTATCTATCTATCTATCTATCTATCTATCTATCTATCTATCTATCTATCTATCTATCTATCTATCTATCTATCTATCTATCTATCTATCTATCTATCTATCTATCTATCTATCTATCTATCTATCTATCTATCTATCTATCTATCTATCTATCTATCTATCTATCTATCTATCTGTCTATCTGTCTATCTGTCTGTCTGTCTGTCTGTCTGTCTGTCTGTCTGTCTGTCTGTGCTAAAACTTTCTTTCTAGATAAAACTTTCAAGATAGCACCACCTTACTCACAATTGTCCTGTGGTGGTTTGTGTCAAGTTTCGTTCAGATTGATGTTATATTTCACAAGTTATTAGCATAACTTGTTATTATTCAAATGTCATAGTTGTAAGCACAGGGAAGAACATTTTTTGTCAAATTGGGGTTTTTGTAAATCTAAAAATTTACAAAACCCCAATTTGACAAAAATGTTCTTCCTTGTGCTTACAGCTACGATGTCACAATGGGATAGTAGCCCTGCTCACAACATTGTTGCTATCCAAGTACACTGAGTCCTGCTAGCCCTAACAAGTGCAAATACTTTTTTTAAGTCACAGTATACTGAATTCTGCTAGCTACAAGTGCATTTGCATTTTTTTTAATGTTTAAAAATGAGGGAGGGTGAATAAGGCAAAATGAGCAGCCCCAGCGCAGTTGGGGGCTATGGGTGAGTGGTGGAATATTACGTTGGGGGAGCGGGTTGCGTTGGTGAAACGGGTGAGTGGTGGAATATTGTCTAGGGAACGTGTTGCATTGGGGGACCAGGCCTCCCATGGGGGCAATGGTTTAGTGGTGGAATATTGCATTGGGGAAATGGGTTACGTTGGGGGACCAGGCCTCCTGTGTGACAGGGACCCAACGGGTCCCACTTGGTCTAGTATATTACTAAAACTCTCATCTTGTTTGCTTCTATCTATCTATCTATCTATCTATCTATCTATCTATCTATCTATCTATCTATCTATCTATCTATCTATCTATCTATCTATCTATCTATCTATCTATCTATCTATCTATCTATCTATCTATCTATCTGTATGTATGTGATCACGGAACTACACAAAAATGGTACAAGATAGCGCTAACATCACAATTGTCCTGTGGTGGTTTGTGTCAAGTTTTGTTCAGATTGGTATTATATTTCACAAGTTATTTCACATTTTAAAATTAAAAAAATCAAAATTTATGAAAAAATCTTCCCTCTGTAGCTTTGACTTCATAATGGGATTGTAACCCTACCAGCTACAATGTTATGGGCCTGTCTCACTTAGACGGTTTTCCAGCTGTCTGCCGGCGACTGTCAAGTTGCCGGCAGTCGCCTGAAAAACCGGCAACTGGTACGCCGACTGTCAGAGTGGATCACACACACACACACAAACACATCGCAAGTGGGGAGAGCATCGTCTGAAATTTACATGGTGCAAAGCCACGGTGATACAGTGAACAGCAAAGTTGGCGCTGTAATTAGGACGGCTAACACAGTGTATGGTAAGTCCTTTAAAAGGGGGGGAGGAGAGAAGGGGGGAGAAGGAGGGAGAAGGTGTGAAGACAACTGTTAACAAGCCAGACAATATTTAAGAAGCCAGAGATACACGGCTGTGAAGATCGGCAGACACATTTAACATTACCGGTCAGTTATCCTTGGTTCTGAAAAATACTGCTTTCCCCAACGAGCCAATGAAATTCACCGGTCAGCACCAGCTACAGCCTACGAGAACCTAAGAGAACTTTCGATCTCCTGGCTACCAACTAGGACCTCCTTGCGACTCACTACGGCTCGAGAATTCTCGCTACTCTCCATGGCGGCTTCATTCTAGTCGCCGCTAATGTTGAAAAATTCTCAGCAACCATAATGAGGCTGTGACAAGTTCCCAGAATGTGGGAACTCCTCACGACCATGAAGGCGAATCCCTGGCAACCACCCGCGAACATGTGGCAACCATGTGGCGACTGCAAAGTCTCCTGCAGTCGCCTAAAAAGTTGCCTAAGTGGCACAGGCCCATTACAATCCTAGGTCACTCAGTCCTGCAATGTTGCAATCCCTTTTTTTTAATATTCCTGGCAGCAAGTATATTCCTGGCAGCATGGAGGGAGGGTGCATTACAAAAATATATTTAAAAGTCACAGTACGCTGAATTTTTTTTAAAAGTTTAAAATGAGGGATGGTGAATAAGGCAAAATGATCAGTCTCTGTACAGTTGAGGGCTATGGGTGAGTGGTGGAATATTGCCTTGGGGAACGGGTTTACGTTGGGGGACCACGCCTCCTGTGGGGGGCTGTGGGTGAGTGGTGGAATATTGCGTTGGGGAACGGGTTGCGTTGGGGAAACGAGTGAGTGGTGGAATATTGCCTTGGGGAACGGGTTACGTTGGGGGACCACGCCTCCTGTGGGGGGCTGTGGGTGAGTGGTGGAATATTGCGTTGAGGGAATCGGTTGCGTTGGGGGACCAGACCTCCTGTGTTACAGGGATCCCACAGGTCCCACTTGTATATAACTAAATGTCCCATCTTGTATCTATGTTCACAAAATACAGCCAAAACGGTACACAACAGCGCAACAATTTTAGGGGCGCCTTACTCACTATTTGCCTGTGGTGTGCTGTATCAAGTTTCGTTCGTTTTGACAATTTAAGATGCCACTGGGCCTGGCAACCCACCCCAACTGCGCACATGCACGGATACCGGGCCCGGCAACCCTCCCCAACTGCGCAGTCTCGGCTGACGGGATGAGATCGCCATTTTCTGATCGCTTTTTTGTTGTATACTTCTGTGTGATGGGGGACCCAGCGGGTCCAAGGGTCGTCTAGTAATTTATCAAAATGTATTACTCATTGTTTTCTTATTTGCATTAATTTTGAAGTTTTCAAACGTCTCAGAAGGCCTTTAATCTAACTTTACCTCCTGAAGTAGTGGAGCAGTAACGGAACTGCTTAGCGTGGCTTTGAAGATGTTTCCTGACTCCAATGTGTGGCGGGAGCAACATCCACAATGCAACACGGTGGCTCCTTTGTGTCACCGGTGCTTTCACTATAGCAGGCCTTGAGCAGCCACATGAGTGGCAATGATGCTAAGGGTGTAAGTGAAAAGAGATGTCCTAACATGACTGGGTATTAAGAGTTTTGAGTCTTTTTTACTTTCAGATTAGCAACTCCCAAACAGTTCGGTTTTTGATGGATGGATCGGGGTAAAATTGCCACATGACACCTGAAGTGTTCAAGATATTCTGAGAAGAATCAGAAAAAAGCTAACAGGAGATCACACCACGTAACGGGTCTTAGCGCTTGATTGTTACAAATGTTCACATTTTAAATCTCTGCCAGGGAAATCTTCCCGGACACCATTGTAGGCACAGTCCCAGAATGTAACCGTTTACAGAGTTTACAGTACAGAAACTCATTCCATATACCCACTAACATCTGCGTGAAAATGTTGTCACTCAGATTCCTATTAAATATTTCCCTTTGAGCATCATACGCAATCTTCAAAACCTCAGAGAATTAGGCTACTTTGCTCTGCAGTGTGGTCATCTCTCCTTTTTAACCTTGTGCTGCTTTCATCCTTCAGTAAGATAGATTTGTACTGAATCTTATTTACAAATAACTCAAAAGTCCCACTAAATTAACCCTCAGTGCAGTTTTATTTCTGTCGGTCGGTGTGTGATGACAAGAATCTAGCCTTCAAAAATTGCTTTCTTGTTCAGAGTCAATTTTAACTCCATTTATAAACTCCAGGTTTATAACCTGCAACAGATTTAAGTAGAACTGTTTAATCCTCTATTAAAGTTGCGGATTCCATCATTTGTGAGTCCATTGAGTAACATCTTTGTAACACAGGCAACAATCAGTGATGACTAGCTATTTCAGTTAAAACTTCTATTGTGGAGCTGAAAGATCAAGAATTAGAATTATGAGGTTTGTCATTATATAACAAACTTATTTTACAGGCACTGTACTATTTTGTACATGTGTTTCTCAGAGAATGAAACAAAATTGTGTGATTAAAACTGGAGCTGCTAGTTCATATTCATCATCTTCAGGTCGACTGTTTGTTTTTGTTTGATTGTTTTTGTGATATTCTGGAGGCAGAAATATATATTTCTGGCTACATTTGGATCAAAGAAAGCTGCTGCTGAAAAAAACTACTTTGTTCCATTTTCCCTCACTGCATCAAAAAATATTGTAGTCTTACTGTTTGAACATTCTGTATTTTTCTAGTGAATTAGAAACATCAAGTTCAAAGTATTATTTGTAAATGTCAACATGACAAGCATTTTAATTTATCTTGTACATACTTTACTGAACAATATCAATAGGTGACAATTTGTTATGAATTTTTAATTTCTCAGTGAACAATTGACAGACAGAAATCAATTTCTCATGGATCAATTTAATGTAAAATAAGAATCATTCATTTTAACGTTGAGGAGACATGTTATCTGTGCTGCTATTTCTTTAGTTAATTATTTCCAGGTGGCTTTATTCAAAACTATTCTTTCGGAAGTTGTTTCCAATGAAACGGACATCTTTGGTCTCTCACTACTCCATTCTGAAGTGCCGACCTGCTTCAAGAAGACCACTATCATCCAGGTGCCAGAGAAAAGCAAGATTTCATGCCCTGATGACATCCACCATCATGAAGTGCATTGAGAGGCTGGTTAAGGCACACATTAAATCCAGCCTATTGAGCAACCTTGATCCACTGCAGTTCATAAAGCCTGAGATCACCAGGCCTCCTCCTTCGAGGTCTGAGCTGCCGGAATAAACCTGGGATTGCCAGCACCACCGCACATGCACCCTTATGGTGAGGGACAGCACACCCATGCGATGTCCTGGACCTTCTTATGCCTGCAATTAAAATATATCATGTGTGCTCACCTTCCCGCCGTGTCGGTGTGGTCAGTCCCGAACCTGGTGTCGTAATCGATGCCGTAGTACATATAAAAAGCTCAAGTTCTTTTCTACTCACTGTATATACCTCGTTAGCCACATCTGATGCCACCTATTTAATCCTGACATACGGTTCCCTTTTCTTTCTGACCAAGTTTACAGCCTCCTTGGTCATCCATGGTTCCTTTATTTTTCATCCATAGTCCACCTCCATACTGAAACATGCTGATCCTGCAATTGATCAGCTGGCCTTTAAATAACTCCCGCATGTCCTTTGTGGACTTACCCAATAACACCAGATCCCAATCTACCCTCCTTAGTTCCTGTCTAATGACATCGTAATTTTCCATGGTCCAATAATGTATCTTCCGCCATCATCCAGACCTGTCCCTATTCCAAACATTCATAAAACTTATGAAGTTGTGATCACTATCCCCAAAGTCTTCTTCCATCACAACACCAGTCACCTGGACAGCTTTGTTTCCCAACACAAGGTCTAATATTGTCCCTCCTCGAGTTGGATTATGAACATACTTTTTAAGAAAACCACCTTGGATGCACCTAATAGAAATATAGAAACATAGAAATTAGGTGCAGGAGTAGGCCATTCGGCCCTTCGAGCCTGCACTGCCATTCAATATGATCATGGCTGATCATCCAACTCAGTATCCCGTACCTGCCTTCTCTCAATACCCTCTGATCCTCTTAGCCACAAACCTTTTTTTCATCAGGTTTGAAAAAAAGTAGCCACATCTAACTCCCTCTTAAATATGGCCAATGAACTAGCCTCAACTACCCTCTGTGGCAGAGAGTTCCAGAGACTCACCACTCTCTGTGTGAAAAAATTCTTTCTCATCTCGGTCTTAAAGGATTTCCCCCTTATCCTTAAGCTGTGACTCCTTGTCCTGGACTTCCCCAACATCGGGAACAATCTTCCTGCATCTAGCCTGTCCAACCCCTTAAGAATTTTGTAAGTTTCTATAAGATCCCCTCTCAATCTCCTAAATTCTAGAGAGTATAAACCGAGTCTATCCAGTCTTTCTTCATAAGACAGTCCTGACATCCCAGGAATCAGTCTGGTGAACCTTCTCTGCACTCCCTCTATGGCAATAATGTCCTTCCTCAGATTTGGAGACCAAAACTGTACGCAATACTCCAGGTGTGGTCTCACCAAGACCCTGTACAACTGAAGTAGAACCTCCCTGCTCCTGTACTCAAATCCTTTTGCTATGAAAGCCAACATACCATTCGCTTTTTTCACTGCCTGCTGCACCTGCATGCCTACTTTCAATGACTGGTGTACCATGACACCCAGGTCTCGCTGTATCTCCCCTTTTCCCAATCGGCCACCATTTAAATAATAGTCTGCTTTCCTGTTTTTGCCACCAAAGTGGATAACCTCACATTTATCCACATTATACTGCATCTGCCAAACATTTGCCCACTCACCCAGCCTATCCAAGTCACCTTGCAGCCTCCTAGCATCCTCCTCACAGCTAACATTGCCCCCCAGCTTAGTGTCATCCGCAAACTTGGAGATATTGCCATCAATTCCCTCATCCAGATCATTAATATATATTGTAAATAGCTGGGGTCCCAGCACTGAGCCCTGCAGTACCCCACTAGTCACTGCCTGCCATTGTGAAAAGGACCCGTTTACTCCTACTCTTTGCTTCCTGTTTGCCAGCCAGTTCTCTATCCACATCAATACTGAACCCCTAATGCCGTATGCTTTAAGTTTTTATAGATTTTACCCCATCTAATCTTCTTGCCCAGAGCAAGTCCCAGTCAATATTGGGGAAGTTAAAGTCACCCAATACAACAACCCTGTGGTTGCATCCTTCTGTAATCTGTGTATATATCTGATTCTCTATCTACCGCTGGCTATTTGGTGGCCTATAATATAAATCCCATTTCTCCTTTCTTTTGAGCTCAATCCAAAATGCCTGAAGAAGGGTTCCGACCTTATCGCCACCTGTTCCTTTTCTCCATAGATGATGCCTGATCCGTTGAGGTACTGCAGCATTTTGTGTCTATCTTCCATAATGCCACCAGTATGTCCTCTGAATACTACCATGCCATTCACCCTGATTAGCAAAGCAACTCCTCCACCTCTTTTACCCCACCCCCCGGTCTCATCTGAAACATCAAAACCCAAGCATGTTGAGCTGACAGTCATGCCCCACTCTCAACCAGGTTTCTGTAATGGCTACAACATCATAACTCCAAGCTCCAATCCAGGCTCTAAATTCATCAGTTTTACCCACAATCCTCCATGCATTAAAGTAAACACACTTCAGCCATTCATTGTCCCCATGAACCTCTCCCTGCCTGTTCTTCCTTTGAGACTTACTTATCATAACCTCCACTTTCTCATCAAGCCTTTCACTTGCTGACCTGCTGCTTTGGTTCCTACCCCTCTGCCATTCCAGTTTAAACCCTCCCAATGAGCACTAGCAAACCTCCCTGCAAGGATGTTGGTGTCGCTGCAGTTCAGGTGCAACCCCTCCCTTTTCTACAGGTCACTTCTACCCTAGGAGAGATCCCAATGGTCCAAAAATCTAAATCCCAGTCCCCTGCTTCAACTCCTCAGCCACGCATTCATCTGTCCTATTCTCCTATTGCTACCCTAACTAGCACCTAGCAGCGCTAGTAATAAGAGATTACCACCCTTGAGCTCCTGCATTTTAACTTTTTGCCTAAAGGGCCTGTCTCTCTTGGGCAACCTAATCCGCGAGCCCAGAAGAGTGCCTTCGATCTTCAAGCTCGAGGGCACCCCTGGAAAGCCTCGAGCTGGATCGACCGGTCGCGTTGAAACCGTGAGCTGGATCGACCGACCGCGAGCTGCATCTATCGACCGCACGCACACACACAAACACATTGTGAAGGTGGGGGCCAGGGATAGCGGAGGAGCGCTGTCTCTGCGATGAAGATGAAGGTAAACGGCTGCCACAAAGTACTGTAGTGTCCCACTTCACGACCTAATTGGCGACCTCTGCAGAGTTAGCCCTTGACTAATACTCGCAGCATGGTCGCCAGGAGGTCGTAGGAGGTCTTCGTAAAGGGCCTGTCCCACTTTCACGACCTAATTCATGACCTCTGCCGAGTTTGCCCTTAACTCATACTCGCAGCATGGTCGTCACGAGGTCGTAGCAGGCCGTGATGGCAGTCGTAGGTACTCGTGGCATCAAGTAGGTCAGGGCGTTTTTTCAAACCTGATGAAAAATGTCCACAAGTAAAAAAGGTTGTGAATTAGGTCATGAAAGTGGGACAGACCCTTGACTCTTCCTCATGCTCGTGCGTGGTCTCCGCGTACTCGTGGCCTCAAGTAGATCGCGGCGTTTTTTCCAGCCTGATGAAAAATGTGCACGAATAAAAAAAAGGTCGGCATGGACACTTTTTACTCGTAGGTAGGTCGTAGGTAGGTTGTAGTAGGTCGTGATGGTGGTCGTAGATAGTCGTAGGTAGTCATAGGTCGGTACCTGGCCCGAGAGAAAAAAAACCAAACATGACGTCATTTTATCATGTGATCATTTTCCACTCGTAGCTAGTCGTAGTTGGTCTTAGGTGTGGAAGACTGAGGTCGAGGAGGGTCATAAGAGGTCGTAGACATAGTCGGAGGATGTATATTACTTTGGCGAGTCAACACGACCTTGACATTTTTTTCAACTCGTGTAGGGTCTTCTAAACTCGTCCAAGTGGCACAGGCCCTTAAGTCCTTTAGAGAGCGCGGGGGGGGGGGGGGGGGGGGGGTGGGGAGAGAAGGAGAGAGAAGGAGGGAGAAGGGGAGAGAAAAGGGAGAGAAAAGGGAGAGAAAAGGGAGTCCGAAGGGGAAGAGAAGGGGGAGAGAAGGGGGAGAGAAGGGGGAGAGAAGGAGTGGAGACACTTTTAAGAAGTTCAATAAAGTCAGCAGGCATTTTACCTACCGGTAGGTCTTCCTGGGTCATGAAACTCCAATAAGCCAATCAAAATGGCCGGTCAGCGAATGAGATGGCCTACGGCTGCCTTCGAGTGCCTGTAAGTAAATAGCGACCCTACGAGTGAAAAAGACCCATGCCGACCAAATTTTACTCGCGGAAAATTTTTCAACATGCTGATACAGGGCACACAAAGTTTCCATCCCAGCAGAATGTTCTATTCGGGTATAGATCCAATGGGTTCATATCAGTATAGGTATCCTGCGGCCTGCGGCAGCGCCTGTTTAGGGCTGCCTACAAATCGCCCTCTCTGAGGAGGGGAGAGCGAAAGATCAAGATATAACTGACTCCAGGCTCTAAAGAAGTCGATGGAACATACTGAAGCACATATGTTATTCAGGTAGGCCTATTCAACATGGGAGGAAAACCTGACAGACGAATCAATTAAGGCCAACGGCAGGCAAAGGTCATCGTTTCAGAACGCATCCCAGGCGCTCATCGGCAGTAGGCAGATCACTGGAACTGGGGGCAGCATGATAGCTCAGAAATTCCATGTACCTTACCAACCCTATTCAACAAAGTGGGTCGGGCACTTCCAAAACATGGGTAAGTGTACCATTCACAAGTTGTAATATTTACATTTGTTTATACAACACAAAAAGGATAAAAACATCTGGTTGAGGCACAATATTAGCATTCCAAGCAAGTTTGGATTATGGCCAGGGTTATCTTTGAAGATAAGGTTCGGAAATCGGGCCAAAGTTCTCATGCAAAACACCCATGGAATAAGACAGGAGTGATGTTTATTATGAAAAATGGAGAGTGCCGGGCATATGAACTTTCCAAATATGAAAACTTATTTTCCTGACTAACAACAGATTCATAAGGGTCTCAAAGATCCATTCTATGTAAATCCCATTACAGAGGTTATCAAAGACAATATAACTGTACTAATAACAGTAAAACATTGCGGAATGAGATAAACTGTTTGTTGGTCATTGGGATTTACCTTTAACTATTAATTGGCCTGTGACTCGGCCCTGTGGCAAGAGATTGGAGTTAATAAGCAACCTGTTGTAAAACTGACTTCTATCTCATCAAGGGTAATTGGCAATATGGTAGCTATGATTTAGCTGTGCAAATCAAGGAACTGATATCATGCAAAGTAGCAACCTCTCAAAGGACATGTAGACCATTGTTAACAACCTTATTATATTATCTGCTGAAGCTACCTCAGTCACAATGAGGAAAAAACAGTATTCCGCATTGCTCCAGTAATTTGGTCGGTCAAATTCAGTTATTACAAACTAGATGCTAAGGACTCTAAGGTGAGAAGTTCCGAAAACCATCTCTAGTTGGAGGTAGTGGAGATTTGCATGAGTTACCAATTCTTCATTAGTTGGTATCAACTAAATATATACACTAGATGCACCCCATGGGTAAGGGGCTATTGAGCGAATATACATATTCAGCTTCAAGTTGCTACACTACAGTGGTGACATATGTTAATCACATGGCAATCAAGTAAAAGTATCCTGTAATAATTACCTAATCTCCTTTGCCACTGGTGTATCATCCAGTTCAGATCAATGACAACACAGAATAGGTATTGGATCTCAAAGTATTATGAAAGTATGGTTCAATGCTACATCGAATATCGACATGTTGGTTCATGTATATGCACTGATTGCAAAAATATGCGGCACAATAGTGCGGAGAAATACATTCTCGCTACAAAAGGAGGAATGTTCTTTTATGTCTTCCTCCATTTTTGCCTCACTAGCTGGGTCTTAAAACAGTCAGCAAGACCTCGCTTTGGGTTCGTACTGTTGGATTGGCTAAGCAGCCATGTTGCCTGCTTCATCAGGCATAATAATACAACGGTATACAGTTATTCCAAAAAACAAAAACTTGCTGGTTCAAACTGTGGTTCAGGAAACCGGCCTCTGCATAATAAAACAATTATTGACTTACACATTTTGAATGGATTGACTTATGGCTCAGGTTGTCACATCAAGCCATGGATGTGCTCACTGCAGAGTGCAGGGATAGCACCCAAAAAAAGCAGTACATTCCTATTGAGGGAATCGGAAATGATTTTGTTTAAATGTTAATGTTACATTTAATACGGTACAGATTACTGACATCTTCCAAATCATTCTTAAATGGTATTTGACAATAATTTAGTTATAGAGACACTACAAACGGGAACCACTCTGTCGGGTTCAACCCGGATATCAAGTTGTTAAAGAGATCTTGATACAAGTTCTCCCACTACAAGAATATGCAGTTTGGTTATTGAAAATGTGTTAACATTACTTCACCGGGGGTTCCAGCTACATCCTTAGTTATGACACTAATATCAGCACAATGAGGGCAAACATTGCAAACGCTGTGGCTAGGATGGAATTGGCTGCAGGTGCCATTACATTTTACATTCTGAACTACACAAGCAGAGCAGACCAGGGATGGCAGGATTTAAGATCATTTTCGGATACCCCACGGTCTCACTTCTATGTGGGAGGGCAGGCTTGCTATATTATATCAATACCACCAGAATCCTAAGAAGTGTGGAATCAGCATTGTTTATTAATCAACAAACAACTACACAAGGGAAGGTCGGTTCAGACTATTTCAAGGTGGCTGCAACTGGTTCTGGGTTATGCAGGTATTAACACTGACGATTGTATATCTCATTCCACCAGGTCAGCATCAACGTCAGCGGCCAGAGCAATGGACATTCCCATTGACCATATCCTCGCGACCGCAGGATGGTCAATTGAATTGATTTATTTTTTTTTACCATAGGCCGGTTACTGACCCGGGGTTTTGCCCATTTTGTTTTGCGTCCACTTTAGCCTCCCCTGAGATACAGGGGTTGCTATTGATTTCTTTATTACCGTAAACCATTAATACATTTGAATCAATATCATGCTTAATGCATTTTTTGATTACTCACTCATCCTGAGTCAATCAATGCAGTGAGATGCCGAGATTTGGATCTGTGGCATGAAATCACAAAGCTTCGAACCCTTCACGGAATCACTCATGTGACTCCGAAGTAAAATAGTAAGATTAAACGAGAACTTATCAGTTTGAAGTTTGATCTTGATTTTATGAGGAGTTACGTTGGTGATTACGTGCCCTCCAGGCCCAACCCTCTCTCATAAAGATCATCTGGTAGTTCTCAAGTCACGCATCTTACTATGTCACTTCGGTAATTGTTATTTGTGATTTCATACCGCTGCTTTGAAGATTGACACGCATGCGGCCTGGACGGGGTTCTTCATGTAATCACCAACGTAACTCCTCATAAAATCAAGATCAAACTTCAAACTGGTAAGTTCTCATTTAATCTTACTATTATGTTGGGGTTTTTTTTCAAAATGTGATGTGTTCATATTAATATTGATTGAACGAAACAAAAGTTTAATTTTCATACTTAAACAAATATATGGTGAGGATCTCCAACCAGTGAGATTCTAATGTCTACCCATACCCATGTGTTCACTTGCATTGCTACTGTAATATCTCAACATCATAAGAGATCACCATTAAACAGAAACTGGAACTTTGAAGGCTGGATTCCTGTTTCTCGTGACTGACCTCCTATCAACCCAAAGCCTTGCTACTATCTTCAAGACATAAGACATACCCTTTAATCAAGAAGCTTGGGACAAACCAGCCCACTCGATTGTTACTCTATCAACGTCCATATTTAGAACAAAAGGTGCTGGAGTAGCTCAACGGGTCAGGCAACATCTGTGGAGGACATGGATAGGTGATGATTCGGGTTGGTACTCTTCTTCGAATTGTTTGTAATGGGGCGGCGGGACAAAGTCTGACAAGTTGCCCACCTTGCCCATACTGACCAACATGTCTTAGGGCTAACGGAATCAAAGGATATGGGGGGGGGGGCAAAGCAGGAACGGGGTACTGATTTTGGATCATATCCATGATCATATTGATTGGCGGTGCTGGCTCGAAGGGCCGAATGGCCTACTCCTGCACTTATTGTCTATGTTTGACAGATGGAAAGACAAAGAAGAGAGATGAAAAGGAGACAAAGGGTGATGGAGGAGAAGGAGACAACAAAGGGTGTCAGATAAGGAGAGAAAAGGAATGAAAGAGGAGTGAAATGTAAAGGCAGGGATGTAAGTGCAAGGGGGAGCGTGGGCAGCTCCTGTGTCTTCCTCTGTCATAGGTTCTCTGTAACTTGTGTGGACCATCTATACCCTCGCCGATTCTTAGAATTATTTTGGCAGAATGAGTGCAAGGTTACACTAGAAACAGTGAACACATTTACTGTATTTATCACGTTGCAATTAGAGAAATCGTTTCTTAATATCAGTTAGCGAAATAAAGAAACACGTGGAAATAAATCAGATAAAAATATAACTCGGGAAAGGGGAAACAAAAATTAGATGCACAGCGCTTCAAGAGGTAGAAGACCAAAGGAGTGCTGAGTAAAATCGAAATGTAAAAATAGGAGAAATCTGGAAGCATTAAAGTGCAGGAAAATCATTACAAAAATGAACAACAAAAATCCAGGAAACAGATGGATGCAGGAATTCTGGCACTTTGGGAAGATTCATTATGTGAAGTAATTGGCCTTGTTTCTCAGCAGCTGCAGTCATTTCTGGTTCAATGTGGCACCCAAAGTCAGGAAGACTGTGTTGATGGGAGAAATGGGGACATCCTGATTTCTTCGACCTGCGGAGGCATGTGGCATTCCACCACAAAGAACAATCTAACTGAGAACAAATAAGTGGGAACAATGAATGTTGAATGACAGCAGATTTCACCTCTGTGAGTGGAAATCTGTTTTTCCTTGTTTCAACAACAACAACTGTAATATAAAAATAGTTGCACACATCTCCTTTAAATGTTGCTCCTCTGTGATGACACGTCCATCCTAAGGTCCACTCCAATTCCTGTCACTAGCAGACAGGCGTGAAGGAGCAGAATAACTGCCTGGCTGCTGGAAAACATCAGCACTCTGCTCTAAAAGGTTCTGACTGTCCAACTAATCAGTCAAACTTCATTAAATCAATAATGAAAGTGTCAGGCAATAGAAAATCTACCAAGTTACTGCTTTCCCTCAAAATTATAACTTAGTTACAGTTAGCCAATAGTGCAGACCAAATAATGTATTTTCAAACTGTTGAGAAAAGGAAGAGAAATTAGGAACGGCTTTTACCTATCACACTTCAATTGCCAATAATGTATGCATTCCAGCACAGATTGCAATACATTTGAAACCTCTCTGATACATTCATTTAAATTGATTTTGCTGACAATACTCTTAACTTGCCGGGAATATTTATGAACCAAAGGAAACCCTTGATTGCAGCATGTGAACTAAATTAGATCATAATGGAAAGGGTTAGAAACAAAATGTTGTTACTTGTGCCTGGTGCAGGAGCCAAAAATGAATACTCTAGTGACTCAACTAAAGAACAATGTAATGATTATTAAGGCAATATATGGTCCATGAATTGCGAGGACCCAAATTATTGTGTCAGACATCACATCCAAAGTTAGAAAAATAATTCAGTTCAGTTTTAGTTTATTGTCACGTGTACTGAGGTACAGTGAAAGTTTTTGTTATATGTTAATTCGTCAATCAAACTACTTATAAAAAGGTAGACAAATATGCTGGAGAAACTCAACGGGTGCGGCAGCATCTAAGGAGCGAAGGAAATAGGCAACGTTTCAGGCCAAAACCCTTCTTCAAACTTATAAAAAGCAGTGGTTTATTTGCAAGTTACTAAAACAATCTACATATTGACATTTTAAGGTACAGGACTCTACAAACTAGCTGTTCCAATGTGATATTGTTAGATTGTTATAAAATGACTCACCTCATGATCCTTCTGTTTAATAGACACACTGATATGCAAAGAACAGCATGTCCTTGCTTAAGGATATAATCTTTTTTAAATTACACGCTGATGTCAGGATTCTATCCGTGGTGCTGCCATAAATGGATTTGCTGATTCTGGGGCCTACATTGTTGGATTGCGATCTAATAATTGTATGAAGAAACTGGTTGAAATTATTGATTCCAAACAAAGTGATTTATCGTGGATTTGTGCATAATTCAGCTCATTCCTAGTGGGAATGTGAGAAGCAAAGTGACGAGTTTGTCTTGCACTACCATCCAACATACACCTACACCATAACTCGCTGCAACGCATGCTTCATCGTGTGCATAGTATTGTAATGAACAAGCAGAATGTCACTTGCTAAGCTTTTCTTTCATTTTGCATATGTACATATTTTTTCCATGCTCCATATCAATTTCACATTCCTTCTGTAACACAATGGTGTGAACAAATTACACGATCCATAAATGATCACATATAAATCTGCACAATTCCTAGGAATAATATTAGCTTTGCTACAATTACAGGGTGTAACATATCAAAGATGGCCTTTATAGACAATAGACAATACGTGCAAGAGAAGGCCATTTGGCCCTTTGAGCCAGCACCGCCATTCAATGTGATCATGGCTGTTCATCCCAATCAGTACCCCGTTCCTGCCTTCTCCCCATATCTCCTGACTCCACTATCTTTATGAGCCCTATCTAGTTCTCTCTTGGAAGTATCCAGAGAACCAGCCTCCACCGCCCTCTGAGGCAGCGAATTCCACAGACTCACAATTCTCTGTGTGAAAAAGTGTTTCCTCGTCTTCGTTCTAAATGGCTTACCCCTTATTCTTAAACTGTGGTCCCTGGTTCTGAACTCCCCCAACATCGGGAACATGTTTTCTGCCTCTAGCGTGTCCAAACCCTTAATAATCTTATATGTTTCAATAACATCCCCTCTCATCCTTTTAAACTCCAGAGTATACAAGCCCAGCTGCTCCATTCTCTCAGCATATGATGGGAATTAACCTTGTAAACCTACGCTGCACTCCCTCAACAGCAAGAATGTCCTTCCTGAAATTAGGGGACCAAAACCTCACACAATACTCCAGGTGTGGTCTCACTAGGCCCTATACAACTACAGAAGGACTTCTTTGCTCCTATAATCAACTCCTCTTGTCATGAAGGCCAACATGCCATTCGCTTTCTTCACTGCCTGCTGTACCTGCATGCTTACTTTCAGTGACTGATGAACAAGGACCCCCAGATCCTGTTGTACTTCCCCTTATCCCAATTTGACACCATTTAGATAGTAATCTGCCTTCCTGTTTTTGCTACCAAAGTGGATAACCTCACATTGATCCACATTAAACTGCATCTGCCATGCATCTGCCCACTCACCCAACCTGTCCAAGTCACCCTGCATTCTCATAGCATCCTCCTCACAGTTCACACTGCCACACAGCTTTGTGTCATCTGCAAATTTGCTAATGTTACATTGAATCCCTTCATCTAAGTCATTGATGTATATTGTAAATAGCAGCAGTCCCAGCGCCGAGCCTTACGGTACCCAACAAGTCACTACCTGCCATTCTGAAAGGGACCCGTTAATTCCTACTCTTTGTTTCCTGTCTGCCAATCAATTTTCTATCCATGTCAGCACTCTACCCCCAATACCATGTGCCCCAATTTTGCCCATTAATCTCCTATGTGGGACCTTATCAAATGCTTTCTGAAAGTCCAGGTACACTACATCCACTAGCTCTCCCTTGTCTATTTTCCTATTTACATCCTCAAAAAATTCCAGAAGATTAGTCAAGCATGATTTCCCTTTCGTAAATCCATGCTGACTCAGACCTTACTGCTATTTCATCTTTTAAAATTGACTCCAGCATCTTCCCCACCACCGATGTCAGGCTAACTGGACTTTAATTCCCTGTTTTCTCTCTCCCGCCTTTCTTAAAAAGTGGGATAACATAAGCTACCCTCCAATCCACAGGAACTGATCCTGAATCTATAGAACATTGGAAAATGATCACCAATGCGTCCACGATTTCTAGAGCCACTTCTTTAAGTACCCTGAGATGCAGACCATCAGGCCCTGGGGATTTATCAGCCTTCAGACCCATCAGTCTACCCAACACTATTTCCTGCCTAATGTGGATTTCCTTATGTTCCTCCGTCACCTCAGATCCTCTGGCAACTAGTACATCAGGAAGATTGATTGTGTCCTCCTTACTGAAGATGGATCCAAAGTACCTGTTCAACTCATCTGCCATTTCCTTGTTCCCCATAATAAATTCACCTTTTTCAGTCTCCAAGCATCCAACTTTGGTCCTAACTAATTTTTTCCTCTTCACATACCGAAAAAAGCTTTTACTACCCTCCTTTATATTCTTGGCTACCTTACCTTCGTACCTCATCTTTTCTCCCCTTATTGTCTTTTTAGTTATCTTCTGTTGCTCTTTAAACATTACCCAATCTTCTTGCTTCCCGCTCTTCTTTGCTGCGTTGTATTTCTTCTCTTTTATTTTTATACTGTCCCTGACATCCCTTGTTAGCCACGGTCGCACCTTACTCCCCTTGGAATCTTTCTTCCTCTTTGAAATGAACTGATCATGTTATGGTCACTACCTCTTAATGGCTCCTTAACCTCAAGTTCCTTTATCAAATCCAGTTCATTACATAACACTAAATCCAGAATTGCCTTCTCCCTGGTGGGCTACAATACAAGCTGCTCTAAGAATAGGATGCCCTCCACAAATTCCCTTTCTTGGGGTCCAGTACCAACCTGATTTTCCCAGTCTACCTGCATGTTGAAATCTCCCATAACAACTGTAACATTACCTTTACTACATGCCAATTTTAACCCCTGATTCAACTTGCACCCTATATCCAGACTACTGTTTGGGGGCCTGTAGATAAGTCCCATTAGAATATTTTTACCCTTACAATTCATTAGTTCTATCCATACTGACTCCACATCTCCTGTTTCAATGTCACCCTTGCAAGGGGCTGGATTTCATCCCTCACCAACAGAGCTACCCCACTCACCAACAGAGCTACCCTTTACTTTCTCCTTCACTAATTGGAAGTCTTTGACATCAACCTTCACACTAAACTACACTAGTTCTCATTTCATAATGTGCATTTGCTATGCTTCTTCTTTGCATTATTCTCATGTAAACCTTTGAATTATTTCTCTAAATTCAATCAAATTTCTTCTTCTGTGCTCAAGGCAATCAACAGTTCAACTTGGTAGTGCAAGTTTTGATCCACTCCTTGCAAGATTTCAATCATCATCTGAAAATTTTCAGTTTTAGAGATGCAATGTGGTAACAGGCACCATCCATTGATCACTCATACACTAGTTCTATATTACACCTATAGAGCCATTTTTGTACAGAATGTTAGTGGTACGGGCATGTTGGGCCGATGTGCTTGTTTCCATGTGATATGACTATAACTATAGTAATACTTTCTGTGGATCATTCTAATCAGTTAGCATTGCTGTCTATTGAATTGCTTTCATTATTTATATTCTAATTGGTATTGCACATTTTGTATTCACAGCCCCAGCTGCATTCCTCCTACATTTCACAGTAAGAAACCAAGTGACTCAGGAAACAGTTTGCACTGAAAAGAAATCTGTCACATATCCAGATTTAATCATGTCATGTACTCAGCTGGGAAATAATGCGGGCAATGACTCACTCTGTTACCCATTTTAAAATGGCAACGTGTATGCAAATCATTTCCAGTCATTACAAGTTCTGAAGTTAAAGTGTTGCTCAAGAAGCAGAGTAATCAGGAGAAAGGAATGTTATTGCGGTATGATTACTTCCCAAGTAAGTTCCATTGTCATTTCCAGGAATTTGTAATTGAGTAATGGAGTCATAGAATCATAAAGTCTTACAGCATGGAAACAGGCCCTTTGGCCCAATTTTCCCATGCTGACCAAGATATTCTGTCTAAGCTAGTCCCACCTGACTGCATTTGGTTTATAATCCTCTAAACATTTCTTATCCATTTACCTGTCGAAGTTTCTTTTGAAACCTTTCATAGTACCTGTCTAAACTACCTCTGGCAGTTCATTCCTTACATCTACCACCTTCTGCGTGGAAAAAGTTGCCTTCAGGTTCCTATTAAATCTTTCCTCTCTCACCTTAAACCTATGTCCTCCGGTTCTTGATTCTCCCAGTCTGGGTAATTGTGGAGTTTAAATTAAATTAAATCAGGATGTAAACCACACCATGCGATTTCCGTGTTATGGACATGTGAATAGCCGAACATGATCTCACCCCCTATTTCCTCTGAAAGTAAATATTTAGACGTTCTGAGTATGTAGCAGCAAAAGTAAACAAGTGATACTAGTTAGTGAAACATACCATTGGAAAGTGTTCATGCAGCACATGACATTCCCAAGAATTTGGTTAAATAGACCTTGACCTTTTTAATATTGGAGATAAAGTGCTGGAGGGTAGAATGTGTTATTTTACTGAAAATGATATTAGTTTGCAGTTCCAATTAAATATAATCCAATTAAAGCAATGCATTATCAAGTACATTAATTAAAATAAGTCAACCAATTGCAATTTGATCATAACATGGCTATATAGGATTATAGGAGTCAATTAATAATAAGGATTATGATTTTTTTTTACAATCTTCTCAGATTGAATTTTTGGATTTTAAAATTATCCCTGGTAAAAACCCTAAAACATTATCCAGTCATAAGATTTCTTGAAATCACTGGATCATTATAATTCTTCTCACATTTAGCTCAATGGAATTTTTTGCAGCTGCTCACGGAGATAGCACCATGTATATCTGTTTTTTCTCTCTCTCATTTCCTCCTAACCAGAGTTTAAAATGAATCCTTAACAGATGATCTAAAAATGGGTCAAAACCACAAACTGATTTAAATATTTTTTATCAAAACAGACCACTCTCTGCTTCAATGTTCAATCAGGCACCGACAAATAAAATTGGCAGCTGATGATTTGATCAGAAGACGGATCCAGAATTCTGCTTCCACTACACACAGCAGATATATTATGTACATACAATCTGGTGTTAGCTGTGTAGTGTAGATACAGAGAAGAATGACATTCCACTTGAGGACTGTATAGTGCATCAGGTGCCAAACCGGAGCAGACTGCCATCACTGCCCCGCACTGCATCAATGAAATACGTAAGCATAATTCTGAGACAATTCTCCTCAAAAAGCACAAGGGAGTTTTGGAATTTCCCCAGAAATCCA
The DNA here is from genome assembly GCA_035221665.1 of Okamejei kenojei. Lineage (NCBI taxonomy): Eukaryota > Metazoa > Chordata > Chondrichthyes > Rajiformes > Rajidae > Okamejei > Okamejei kenojei. Next base: position 48,509,814 of record CM069139.1, read on the forward strand.
TGATATCCAAGTCAGGACAGAGAATGAGCTGTTGGTGAAAACCAATTCTATAATAGTTTTCATATCATGTTACTTAAATCCTATCACTTCTGTCATGAAACTCCCCAAATATTTTCTGTGGATCTTCAGTTTTTTGATTAGTATCACATTTTTATCAGATTTTTGTTTAAGGATATAAGAAGTAGGAGAAGGCCATCCAGCCCGTTGAGACTGCTCTGCCATTCATCAAGATTAAGGCTAACTTTCTACCTTTGTGTCATTTTCCTGCATGATCTTCAAATCCATAGGTTCCTTTTATACCCAGTTATCTATCAATCTCTATTTTTAGTGAAATTAATTAGTGGGCTTTACTTACTTACTTACTTTTCATTACAGACTTAAGGTCCAATTAAAAGAGAACACATTACAGAGAATAAATTGCATTCAAAAGCACAATAAATTACATACAAATGCACAATACATGGTTTAAAATCAAGAATAACAAAAATCAGTGTCCTAGAATGAGACAACTATACCAATGTCTCCACAGCTGGGATTGATAGCGTGTAGTGCTAAACCTTATGTTTGATAAGGCCAAGATGATTTCATTTTCATAGCCATTAATCCGGCAAATAAATTTATGCATAAGATTTCATAAGAGTTTGTAAAGTTTTGAATCCTGCAACCCTAAACATTTCACTTGCACTACACCATCTAGGTCTCTTAAGCAATATTCTCGTGGCATCGTTATAAACTACTTTAAGTCTCTGTAAGCTTCCTTTTCTGTAGTTTGACCACAGGTGTGCAGTATAGAGTGGTGTACTATATGCTCTGAACAGAGACAACTTCACTTCATCAGTACACACACTAAACTTGCGTAAGAGAATGTTTGCTTGTGCATACATCTTGTGGCATTGCCTATAAATATCCTCATCATCTGTCATTTGTTCTGTAATAAAATGTCCAAGATATTTTACTTCGGAGTCACGTGAGTGATTACGTGAAGAACCCCGATCGCCCGCAGTGCGCGTCCATTATGATGCACGCATTTGCGAAGCACCGGACTGGCAGGCACGTCGCTCCTGCCAGCGGTAAGTTTAAACTCCAGGTAAGTTATATTTTTTACCTGTTTTTGATGTCCTGCAGGAACCTTTTCCTGCCGGATGCTTCGCGGGTGCCGACGAGGGAACCTGCTGTGGGCTGTGGGGAAACCCCGGTCCTACCGCGGTTGCGGGTAGCTGGAGAATGTCGGGCTCGCGGAGTTCAGTCACTGACAAAACGGTCAGTGACTTCTGAACGCTGGGTTCCCGGGGAGGGGAACTTCAGCAGAAGTGCGGTTCTTAGACCGCAGTGGCCCAGGATATGGGGTTGAAGCCGACCAGAATGGTCAGCCCGGGTGCCGTGGAGGGGGGGGGGGGTTCCCCTTGGTAAGGCACACAGATGCTAGGGTTCCCTGGGGAGGGGAAACCCAGCAGCAATGCGGTGTCCAGACCGCAGTGGTCCCTAGGATAGGGGGTAAACCGACCAATATGGTCGGCCCTGATGCCGGGAGGGTTCCCCTCCGGGTAATGTAAAATATTTAGGTGGACCAGGATGGATCCCTAATGGAGAGGAGGCTCCATCTAGATACACTCCAACTGCAGGAGTTGTGACAGTGCCGGGCATATGGGAGAGCCTGAGCCAGCAGCACCTTTGCACAGGCTGCTTTATGGGATGCCGAGTCTATGGCAATGCCGGGCATATGGGTGAGCCTGAGCCAGCAGCACCTATTCCACAGGGCTGCTTTTTGGGATGCCGAGTCAATGGCAGTGCCGGCAGGGCTGCTTAATGTAGGCAGCAACATCTGTAGAAGGGCTGCATAATGTTTTCCTCATGGAAGAGGTGAGCTTCCCGGGGCAGTTTGTTTTGACACTGAAGTTCTACAACTAAGGGACCATTTACAAGTGGGTAAGATTTACACTTGGTTGAACAATACAAATGATTAAGACATTTTCATCGATTTAGAGGCATCTAACCATGTAAAATTGGACAATGCTAGCATTCTAAGCAGGCTGGAATTGGGCCAGAATTGTGTTAAGGTAGGCGCAGTACTTTGGCCAGGGTTGCCTTCGAGATAGGTTCAAAAATATGGGCAGAATTGTCTTTCGTGACAGGTCAGAATTATGGCCAGAGTTGTTTTAGACAAATTATTATGGTCAGGTTTGTCTTACAAGACAGGCTCGGGAATCGGGCCAGAGTTGCCGTTCAAGGCAGACATGAAGAATGACAGGCGTGGCCTGTTGATTATGAAATATGGCTGATTAACAACTGGATTCATAGGGTGTGCCCATTTACAGTGATCATTGGAGATATTTGAAGGAGGCATTGCTGTGATGAGGCAATATAATAGTATGATGACAATAAAGCATCATACGAGGACTAGTCAGAGTTCCAAAACATTTGTTATGTCTGGAAGATAATTTCAGTCTCAAACCATGTTTGAGAAATTAGGCTCCTCTATTCAATTAAAATTAAGTTGTTATCAAATAGACTTGTTGGAGGTGTTGCAGAGCAGCATACCCCAAGACATGAAAGCCGATGTGTCAGTATTAGTCTGATGCTGGGTCCATGGCAACGTCGGCCAATTGGAAAGACTGCGCCAGCAGCGCCTTGTAGTAGGGCTGTTTAATGTCTTCCTCATGGAGGAGGAGAGCATGCCGAGTCTGATGGTATAGCCGTGGAACATACCCAAAGGGATGAAGGGCATGTGTCAGAGATCATTACTGACAGCAAGGTTTGCCATCCCAACACATATGAAGTGAACACTGCTATCAGGGGGACATTAGAGCCAGCTGCCAAATCTGTTCTTCAGGTAAGACCTATTCAACAGGCAAATCCTGGAGGATGAAGTTAAGTATCAAATACCTATAGACCCTACGGGCATTTTGTGGGTTAAGAGTAACTGAGCGAATATGCATATCTGCATGCTCAACTTCATGTTGACATGTTATGATGGTGGCATATGTTAGTCATGTGGGCGCAATCAAGTAAAGAATCCTGTTATGGTTATATAATCTCGTTTGCCACTGGAGTAACATCAAGTATAGGTCAATGACAACACAGAATAGATGTTGAATCACACCGTATTTATGAAATTCTTGTTCAATGGAACACTGAATATAGATATGTTTGTTTTCATGCTTATTCACAGGTTGCAAAATATGTGGCATAACAGTGGCGAAAGATACATTCTCGCTACAAGGAGAAGGAAGGTCTTTTATGTCTTCCTCCATTTTGCTTCATTAGTCGGGGCTTCAAATAAAGTCATTAAGAGCCCGTTTAGGTTTCCTATTGTATGATTGGCCTTTGCAACTTTGATGCCCGGTTGTCGGGAATAGTACCTTATATGGTTATTTTTATTTTTTATTTTTTATTTTTTTTATAGTTAACTTTTATTAGAGGCATGTACATATCCTAGTCCAAACCATTACAAACTTTGTTAAATGGTTACATATTAAATATTCAGGATTCCAAGGACTCCACACCCAATGTTGCAGGAGTCTACATTTATCGGTTACATATTAACATTGACTCTAATTATTATTATTATTTTTTAATAGATAGAAAAAATAAAGAAAAAGAAAAAAAAAACTTAGAAACATAAAATAAACTAAACTTAGGAGATAGGTCCGTAGGTAAGAAAATAAAACTATTCGCCTAGTCCTGGGTTCAAGCTTCCGTCAAGCCTCAGCGCTGGCCCATTCTACCCTTTCAAATAATCTATGAATGGCGACCATATTCTAATAAATAATTCTGGTTTGTCAATTAAGACAAATCTAATTTTTTCCAGATTTAAGGTCTCCGACATCTCCATAATCCACATTTTAATTGTAGGGGATGCAGGGTTTTTCCAAAATTTTAATATTAGTTTTTTCCAGTTATGATAGTATAATCCAGGAAATTTCTTTGGTTTATTGTCAGTTTTAGGTATTGTTCAGATATGCCCAATATTATTAATTTAGGATTGGGATTCAGTTGTATATTAACCACTACGGAAATAATTTTAAAAATATCCACCCAAAATGTTTTAATTTTTATGCAATTTACAAAGGTATGGGTTAAATTAGCCTCAGAGTATTGACATTTATCGCAGATAGGAGAGATATTAGGAAAAATTCTATTTAATTTTGTTTTAGAATAATGCAATCTGTGTAATATTTTAAATTGTATTAAAGAATGTCTGGCGTTTAACGAACATTGATGCATATGTTGTAGACTTTTATCCCAAATATCTTTTGTTATGGGTTGAACTAATTCATTTTCCCATGCTTGTCCATGTGATTCCGTCGACGGATTCTCGCTATCTAACAGAATATTATAAATATATGCTATTAAATTGACTGTGTTGGGATGTTTATTCAAACATTCATCTAGAATCTCTGGCTCTCTAATTCTGTATTCTTGTGTATGTGATTTAACATAATCTTTCAATTGTAAATATCTAAAAAAAATATTTGAATGGAATCCATAATTCTGTTGTACCTCCAGAAACGAGAGGAACACACCTTTTCTATTAAGATATCCCATCTTTTTAATTCCACAGTTTTTCCATTGTGTAAAGCCTTTATCCAATACCGAAGGCTTAAATGAAGGGTTATTTGCAATAGGGAGCGAAAGTGATAAATTATCCAATTTTAATGTCTTTTTTATTTGTTTCCAAATTCGAATGTATTATTGGATTTTCACTATAGATCTTTTTATTCAATTTTGTAGGGGTTAGGAAAATTGGGCCAATTTCACATGGGAGACAATCCTCCTTTTCCATCTTTAACCAGTCTGGTTGTTGATCCATATCTTCCAACCAGAAATTTAAGTTTTTGACATTGACTGCCCAGAAATAAAATAAGAAATTTGGTAAGACTAATCCTCCATTCGTCTTAGATTTACATAAGTGTTTTTTACTTATTCTGTGATTCTTATAATTCCAAATAAAACTTGTTACAATAGAGTCAATTTAAAAAAAAACATTTTTAGGGAGGTATATTGGAATTGATTGGAAGAGGTATAGAAGTTGAGGAAGGAAAATCATTTTAATTGCATTAATTTTACCGAGCATTGAAATAGGAAGCGTTTTCCAATATTGAATATTCTTATGCAATTTATTAAGTAAAGGCACAAAATTTGATTTAAATAAAGAAGTATATTTCTTGGTCACATAGATTCCTAAGTATTTAAATTTTTCATTCACTATTTTAAAAGGTGATTGTTGCAATAAATATAAATTAGGTTCCATTATTGGCATAATCTCACTCTTCTTCCAGTTGATTCTATATCCTGAGAATAAACCAAATTGAGTTATAAGATTTAACAGGTAAGGGATACTAATTTCTGGATTTGTAATATAAAATAATACATCCTCTGCATATAGAGAAATTTTATTAAATGTATTTTTAGTATTATACCCATATATTTCTGGATGAGCTCGAATTCTTTCTGCTAGTGGTTCTATAACAAGGGCGAATAGAAATGGTGATAACGGGCATCCTTGTCTACAACCTTTAGATAAATCAATTTTTTAAATAACATTAATAATTCCCACTCTTTCAAATCTAAACCAGTAAGGTTACAATTCTGTAAGAATAATTCCATTCCTACAGAACCCCCTGCCGTTTTGGTTGAATAAAGTGTTTGATAGTTTTGAGAGAATCTATCATTAATATCCTTGGGTAGTGTTAATATTTCTCCCATATCTGATTTAATTTTATATATTGTTTTTTCCCCTTCCTGTTTCCGGAGTTGGCGTGCAAGTAATTTTTGTGTTTTATAACCAAATTCAAAGTGTAACTGTTTAGTCTTTTGATAAAATTTTATGAATTGGTCTTATATGGTTATTTTGAACGTAACTTTGCTGGTTCAGCCTGTGGCTTGAGAAATCAGCCGTTGCATGTTAAAATCAAATTATGTTCTGCAGATTCAATAGACTGCTCTATGGCTTGATCAGTCCTTGTATTTGTTCTGAGTGCTGGGATAGCACCAAAAAGCAGGACTTTTCTTTTCCAGGAGATGGAAAACATTTGTTAAATGTTCGTGTTACATTGAAAATGGTATAGACTACTGATGTTTTGGAGTTTATTTTAAATGATCTTTGTCAATATTGAGTTGTACGGCCATTAACTGTGCCAACATGCCTTCTCATTGTATTGGCTGCAGCAAACAAGACCCGCTCTGTCGGGTTCACCCTGGATATCAAGTTTGTAAGCATATCTTTAACACAATGTCTCCTAGGACAAGTACAATGCAGTATGGGATGTTAACACCAGACTATTTTCACCGGGGGGGTCCAGCTACATCCTTAGTTTTGCTGGATCTCATAAAGTGGTTATCCTCCTGGTGTTGGTTTAGCGCAACAGATTTAGTCACTGCATAGTTGTGATGGAACAGGATGGTTACGTCTGTAAATAATAAGATATAATATTTATGCTTATAATTCACTTAAACAGAGCAGAAGGGGTGTCAGATCTCAAAATAGTTAAAGGCATACCCAGGGACCTTTGGTAAAGTGAGGACACGCATATATAACAATACGTTAAGGTCACTGAGAGTCTTCGAGGCTCTGAACTAGCTACGTTGTTAGTCACAAAAACGTATAAGAACATATCTGTTCAGGTCACTCCCAGAGGATAAAATGGACTTTGATTTATGTAGGAGTAGATACTGATTCTAGATCTCACTCCATCAGGGCTGCTACAACATCAGCAGCAAGGGTCTTACGTTCCATTGGACCACGTCCTAACGCTTGCAGCATGGTCAAGCGAACGAATTTTCAAACATTTATAATAACCCATTACTAAACCAGGAGTATTTGTCAACTCTATTTTGTTTTGATTATAGTTTCCATCTGAGTGGGAGGTGGGACTATTATTATTACTTCATTTAATAACATCAGCATGTTTAAATCTATGTCATGACTGTATGTATTATGAATATGTTTTCCCTCATTTGTCAATGAAGCAGTTGTGGCTGTGTAGACTCGTTTCTCACGGCATAAAATCACAGAATTTTGAAATCTTCACGTAGTCACTCACGTGACTCCGAAGTAAAATAGTAAGATTAAACGAGAACTTACCAGTTTGAAGTTTGATCTTTATTTTATGAGGAATTACGGTGAGGGACTACGTGCCCTCTGCTCCCAGCCCTCATAAAGATCATCTGGTAGTTCTAGTCTTCTCTATTCTTACTATGTTACTACAATTATTGTTATCTGTGATTTCAAACTGCTGCTTTGAAGATTGACGCGCACTGCGGGCGATCGGGGTTCTTCACGTAGTCCCTCACCGTAACTCCTCATAAAATAAAGATCAAACTTCAAGCACCAGTTCTTTTTTTAATAATATTTTTATTAGACGTAATCCATCAAAACAATGGTATAACAACGTTTCAAATACACAACCAACTTATTTCAATAAGTATTTGGATATTGGACTTCCGGTGGCGCTATGGAGGGCTAAGGAGTAACGCCAGCCAGCTCCGTGAAAAAAATGCTGAAAAACAGGGGAGAAAATGACCTACCTGGTGCCTGTTGCTTCTGTACCGACTGCCGTGAGTGAAGTCATCAGGTGCGCGACTTATCATGTCTATGCAGCGCAGCCCCCTCCCAGAGAAACCAACAACTCGTGTTGTTGCTAGGCATAAAACGGTGGAACAAGAAAAAGGCCCGACTGAAGCCTCGGGCTCAGGTAGGACGTTACCCCAAGAAGATGTGACGAAAAAAACGACAAAAAAATCGGAAGGTGAAGAACTCAAAACTTTTATTGCAGGTGAAATTGCTGCTTTAAGGGAAGAAATAAAGCTGATGAATATTGGTGAAGAAATAAAAAAAATCAAGGAAGAAATGATAGACTTAAAGTTTGAAATTAATACCAACATTAATACCACAACTAAGAATACATCGGATGAGTTGAAGAAAGAAATCGCAGAAATAATGATTGGAATGGCAAAGGAGACGAATGATAAAATCAAAAATGTGAAAACTGACTTTGAAGAAAGGCTGAATCCGGTGGAACAGGCACTGAACCAGCAGACGACTGTTATAAAAGACCTTGAACAACTAGCCGAAACAAGCGCTCTGACTATAGCAAAGTTTATTACTGAAAATCAACGTCTAACTGGGCAAAATAACCGAGAAATGTACTGAATTGGAAGGTCGCCAGAGAAGACAGAACCTAAGTATTGCGGGTATTCCAGAAGGGGAAGAGAAAGATCAAGATCCCCGAGAATTTACTGCAAATTTACTGCAAAAGGTTTTATCTCTGGATCAAAAGCCTTTACTAGCCCAAGCACATAGAGTGATGAGACGCCAGACAAGACAAAATGCTCCCCTAAGACAAATGATAATAAAAGTACAGTACGACCACGTCTTGGAGGAAATAATGCAAAAAACATCAAGAAACAGAAATCTTGTATTTGAAGGACACAGGATCAGTATTTATCGAGATTACCCAGCAGAGATCTCCAGGAAACGAAAAGCATTTAATGAGACTAAAAGTATCCTGAGGGAAGTGGAGAATTTGAAATATGGTCTGAGCTATCCAGCCACCCTAAGAGTCACGTACAACAAGAAGGAACATTTTTTTCACCAATCCTGTGGAAGCATTGGAATTTGCTCAGAAGATTAAGGCTTGAGAGGATGCTTGATCCCTCACCACTGAATAAACTGACTGTGCAGGACTGGATGGAATTGAAGTGATGACTAAGGCAGCTGGAGAAAGACGAGGATTGGAAACTCTCCCATGGATACTAATAATTAGTATAAATGCACTACTAATACAAATAACTAATAAATACTAAAATTATACCGTGGTACTTTTACTAATCAGAATTAATAATTATCACTAATGACCAATGTTTACTTATAATGGAATGATTAGAGTCAAATATAGAGTTTGATTTCATTTGTCCTCTTTGGAAACCTTCTTTCTTTTTTTACTAGTAATTCTCATTTTTATTTTCTTTCTTCCTTTCTTTTCAGTTTAAAAAAAAAAAAAATTTTTAAATTAGATTTTCAAACAAGTTTTAAATATTTGTATCCTCACATTTCCGACTATTGGAATCCGAATATTTTAAAATTTAATACCCCCGGTAAAATATTGCTATGGAATAAAAATTCCAAGAAATAAAGGGGCTGGTTAAGTTCGCAACATCAACTACGGAAGTCGGTAGATGGTTAGCCATGCTAATATGGCTAGCACTAATTACACTAATACTAGATGTAGTTTTTTCCTTCTTTGTGCACAATACTAATTTCTTAATCTATCCTCTTTTCTTTTCTATTATAAACTTTCATTATTTTCAGTTTGAATGGAGTTACAAATTGGATCAAAGGAGATATACACGTGAGAGACAGTTAAGGGTCTTAAAATTCGTCTATTCGGAGTTCGGGTGTAAGGTCGGGTCTGTCGAACTGAACCATTGGCTCAATTATAGACCCCTATAGACAAAAGATGCAAGATTTAAAAATGAATATGGGGAATGAAGGAATAACGTTTAGTAGCTGGAACGTTAAAGGTATTAATGAACCAATCAAGAGAGGTAAAGTATTAGCGCATTTAAAAGCAATTAAAGCTGATGTGATTTTCATTCAAGAAACACATTTAAAAAAAGATGCCGAGCATAGGCTAAAAGCTAAATGGATAGATAAAACGTATCATTCTTCTTTTACACACAAATCAAGAGGCGTAGCAATATTATTTCGTAAAGGCACTTTATTCAAACATACATCAACTATAACTGATAATGATGGCAGATACATTATTGTAATAGGAGAATTAAATGCACAAAAAATGATTCTTGTCAATGTATATGGACCAAACTTTGATAGTCCACTGTTTTTTAAGAAAATATTTAACAACATACCGGAAATAGCACAACATAACTTAATAATTGGAGGAGATTTAAATTGTACATTAGATTTGTATTTAGACAGATCCACAAGACAAAGGAAAACCAAACCCCATTCCAGTGACCTATTAAATGCATATATGGATACCAGCAACATTAAAGATGTTTGGAGAGTAGAAAACCCAACTGGACGAGAATATTCATTTTATTCACCTGTACATAAAACCTATTCAAGAATAGATTATTTTTTGGTTGACGCTAAACTTATCTCACTTACTTACAATTCAAAATACCATAATATTATAATCTCAGATCATGCACCCTTAACATTTATGATTAAAATAAATGGTAAAACGGAAAAACGGAAACAATGTGGAGATTTAATCCACAAATTTTAAAAAACAAAGTAACTCAGGAATATATTATAGAACAGATCAAGATTTTCTTTGAAATAAATGATAAACCAGAAATATCCTCTTCCCTATTATGGGAAACCTTTAAAGCATATGCCCATGGAATTATGATCTCTTCTCAAGCATTTTATAATAAAAAGAATCGGAGGGAACAACAGAAATTGGAAAAGGAGATTAAACAATTAGATACAGAGAACGCTGCTAATCCATCCATAACAACACATAATAATATCGCTGCACTGAAATATAAATTAAATAAAATATACACAGATCAAATTGTAAAACTCTACCAATACACTAAACAATTACAATTTGAATTTGGAAATAAACCTAAAAAATTATTGGCTCGTCAATTAAGAAAGATGGAGGGAGAAAAAATAATCCACAGGATTAAATCACATAATGGCGAACCATTAGTACAACCTAAAGATATTAATGAGAGATTTTTGCAATATTATAAAAAAATTATATTCAGCTAAAATGACAGAAAACAAGATAGGAATAGAAGCATTTAAAATAAATGTAATTTGAATGGGTTGGATTCACAAAATAGAGAATCATTAAATGCTGAAATTTCAGTAAAAGAAATCGAAGAATCTATCAGATCATTAAAAAAACTGTAAAATACCGGGACCAGATGGTATAGGCCCGGAATTTTATAAAACATTTTATGATCTGATTGCACCACGTCTGAAGGCACTCTATGGATACATTTATACTCACCAGAAACTACCAGAAACGTTAAATGAATCTATTATAACACTTATGCCTAAAATGGACAAAGACCTGGATGACCCAGGATCATATAGAGCCATACCTCTTTTAAATACTGATCAAAAGATACTAACCAAAATATTAGCACAAAGACTAAGTACAGTTATTAATAAATTATTTCACCCCGATCAAACAGGATTTATACCAAAACGATATTCCTCATATAACTTGAGACGATTATACAATATTATATATTCAAAAAGATATATTAACAAAGACCTAGTCATTATTTCGTTAGATGCGGAGAAAGCCTTTGACCAGGTGGAATGGTCTTATTTATTTTCGGTTATGGAAACTTTTATGCTGGGAGAGAGGTTTATTACTTGGGTTAAATTATTATACACTAATCCAACAGCCAGAATAATAACAAATCAAATGCTATCAACTAAATTTAATCTATTTCGAGGCTGCAGACAAGGTTGTCCTCTAACCCATTACTGTTTGCACTTGCAATAGAACCTTTAGCTCAACGGGTCAGATTACATCCTGAAATATATGGATATGATACCATAGATACTGGAAATAAAATTTATTTATATGCGGATGATGTATTACTTTATATTACAAAGCCGGAAATTAGTATCCCAAATTTACTAAAATTAATATCTGAAATATGGATTATTTTCAGGATATAGTGTTAATTGGAATAAAAGGGAACTTATGACAATAATGGTAAATAACAAATATACTACAACAATTTCCTTTTAAGATAGCAAACAAAAAAATCAAATATCTTGGGATTCATGTAACAAAAAGATTTGACTCTTTATTTAAATCCAATTTTCCACTTTTATTGAATACATTAAATAAGAACATTTTATATTGGAAAACATTACCTATCTCAATGCTAGGTAGAATTAAAGCAATAAAAATGATTTTTCTCCCACAATTACTATACCTTTTCCAATTGATTCCGATATATCTTCCTAAAAATTTTTTTAAGAAGTTTGATTCTATAGTCACCAACTTTATCTGGGATTATAAGAGCCATAGAATAAATTAAAAAAAATTATGTAAACTAAAATTAAATGGAGGTTTAGCACTACCAAACTTTATGTTTATTACTGGGCAGTTAATATTGAAAATATGAATTTTTGGTTTGTAGAGACAGATAAACAACCAACCTGGTTAAAAATGGAAAAAGAAGATTGTTCGCCTTTTGAAATTAGTTCGATTTTATTCGCCAATATTAAAATAGGTAAGAACACCTATAGTGAAAACCTTATAATAGAAAGTGAAATATGTATCTGGAAACAAATAAAGAAAACACTAAAATTGGAATGTATACCACTAGCCCTTACCATCGTAAATAATGTTACATTTAAACCCTCAATGATGGACAAAGGTTTTTTACAATGGAAAAACTATGGAATTAATAAGATGGGAGATCTCTACAGAGAAAATTATTTCCTTTCATTTCAAGAATTACAACAAATTTATGGATTACATTCAAAAGATTACTTGAGATATCTACAAATTAGAGACTATGTAAAAGCAAATAATCAGGAAATTAGAAATAAAAAGACAAAAAATTTAGAAGAATGCCTAAATAAACACCCGAACACAGAAAAATTGATATCATATATTTATAATATTTTACTGGAGAACGATGCCCCAATGACAGAAATATATAGGCAATCATGGGAAAACGAATTAGGTCAAATCATTAGACCTGAAATATGGGATGAAAGTCTACAACATATACACCACTGCTCGTTAAATGCTAGACACTCTCATACAATTTAAAATATTACACAGACTACATTATTCAAAATCCAAACTACATAGTATTTTTTCAAATGTATCTGCTATATGTGATAAATGTCAACACTTAGAAGCTAACTTAAAGCACTCATTTACAAACTGATTGTTATACGTGATTCTTCATCTATTCCATTATTCAGGCTTCAGTCAGGCTCTCGTACCGAGTCATTTTGACCCTTTAGATAGTCAATAAATGGAGACCATATTCCTCTGAAAAGATCCAACTTGTCCAATAGGACAAGTCTTAATCTTTCCAGATGAAGTGTCTCCGACATTCCTGTAATCCACATTTTGATTGTGGGGGATGTAGGACCTTTCCAGAATTTCAATAATAATTTTTCCCAATTATTAAACTATAATCAATAAAAATTCTTTGATTTGTTGTTATTAATTGATCTGTTTCTAATATTCCCAGTATTATTAACTTTGAGTCAGGAGTCAGATTCATCTTAACAACATTCGAAATTATCTTAAATATCTCTGTCCAAAATTTAGTAATTTTTACACAATTTGTAAAATTTGTAAAAAATGTTGTAATAATATTTTTATTAAAAGGAATCCATCATAACAACGGTATTACAACTTTTCAAATGCACAACTAACTTATTTCAATATGTATACGAATGTTACGAATAGTACTTATAAACTTCTATTTTTTTTAAAGTAGAAAAATAAAAGAATAGATTTTAATCAATAAGAGTGGTGATTAAATAATAATTTTGATAGTAAAGAAAGAGAAAAAGAAAAAAGAGGAGAAAAAATATATATGTATATGTATATATTCTTGTTACATGTATTTAATTAAAATAAAGTATTATATAGAAAAAGAGAGTGATTATACTATACATCTTAATAGTGAATAACACAATCCTGCCGGGTACCCATTGAGTTGTGATGCCAAGAACAGCTACCCCTTCAAATATTCTGTATATGGAGACCATATCTTTTCAATGAGTTCGTATTTGTCCATTAGGCCAAATCTGATTCTTTCCAAATGCAACGTCTCCAACATTTCCACTGTCGACATTTTAATTGTGGGGGATAATGTTCCCTTCCAAAATTTCAATATTAATTTTTTCCCTATTATCAAACAGTAATCCAATAAATTTCTTTGCTTTACTGTCAATATTAAATTTGAATCCGGAACTCCTAATATTATTAATTTTGGATCTGGGTCCAGTTTAATTTTAAGAACTTCAGAGATAACTCTAAAGATTTCTGTCCAATAATAATTGAGTTTTATACATGTTACAAAACTATGTGTTAAATTAGCTTCCAAGTTCTGACATTCATCACAAATAGGAGAAATGTTAGGATAAATTCTATTTAATTTCGTTTTTGAATAATGTAATCTGTGTAATACCTTAAATTGTATCAATATATGTCTAGCATTTAATGAGCAACGGTGTATATGTTGTAGGCTTTCTTCCCAAGTTTCCTTCGATATAGATAAACCTATTTCATTTTCCCATGTTTGTCGATATATTTCCGAAGTTGGAATTTCCCTATCCAAGATAGTATTGTATATATACGCTATTAATTTTTCTGTATTTAGGTGTTTATTAAACAATTCATCTAATAATCCTGGTTTTCTATTTTTATAGTCTTGCTTATTTGACTTAATATCATTTCTAATTTGTAAATACCTAAATATGTTATTTGACTGCAATCCATAGATATCCTGTAATTCTTGAAATGAAAGAAATGTTCCTTTCTTGTAAAGGTGTTCTATCCTTTTAATTCCTAAATCATTCCAGTGTCTAAACCCCTTGTCCAATACAGAGGGATTAAACAAAGGATTATTCATAATTGGCAAACAAAGTGACAAATTATCCATATGTAGGATCTTAACTATTTGTTTCCAAATACGTCTATTGCTATGAATTATAGGGTTATCACCATACGTTTTTTTTTGGTACTTCCCTTGGTGCAAAAAGAATCGAACCTACATCAAAAGGCAAACAGCCTTTTCCATCTTTAGCCAGCTTGGCTCATAATCTAAATTTACCACCCAAAAATTCATATTCTTAATCTGAACTGCCCAGAAATAATATAAGAAATTTGGTAGTGCTAGTCCACCATTTATTTTAGATTTACATATATGTTTTTTATTTATTCGATGATTTTTATAGTCCCAAATAAAACTATTAACCAAAGTATCTATTTTTTTAAAAACATTTTAGGGAGATATAAAGGGATGGCTTGAAATAAATATAACAATTGTGACCAAAAGATCATTTTTATAGCATTTATTCTACTGATCATTGAAATAGGTAGTGCTTTCCAATATAAAATATTTTTTTTTAGTTTATTTAACAATTGAGGGTAATTATATTTAAATAGACAGTTATAGGATTTAGATACATTAATTCCTAGATATTTAAATTTGTCCGTGACTATTTTAAGTGGGAATTGTTCTAGTATATTTAATTTTATTCCAGTTATAGGCTGAATTTCACTTTTATTCCAGTTAATTCTATACCCAGAAAATTTGCTAAACTTAGTTATAACATTAAGTAGATTGGAAATACTAATCTCCGGTTTTGTGATATAAATTAAGATGTCATCGGCGTATAGAGATATTTTATTCGTTGTAGTTTTGGTATTATATCCATATATTTCTGGTTCTGATCTAATCATTTTGGCTAATGGTTCTATTACCAGAACAAATAGTAATGGTGATAACGGGCATCCTTGTCTACAACCCCTAAAGAGATAAAATTTTGCTGATAACATTTGATTTGTTAATATTCTTGCAGTTGGATTCGAGTATATGGTTTTTACCCATTTGGAAAATCTATCCCCCAGTTGAAATTTCCGCATTATTTTAAATAAATATGGCCATGCAACCTGGTCAAATGCTTTGTCAGCATCTAAGGATATGACGGCTAGTTCAACATCATTCACTCTTTTTGAGTATATGCTATTGAATAGACGTCTCAGATTATAAGATGAATAGCATTTTGGGATAAAACCTGTTTGGTCATGATGTATTAAGTTATTAATCACTAAACTTAGCCTCCGAGATAAAATTTTAGTTAGTATTTTTTGATCAGTGTTTAAAAGTGCTATTGCTCTGCTTAACATGACACCAGGTGTTAGCTTCAACAAATCTTTATCAGCTTTAGTGGATAAGTGTAATTGTAGATTCATTTAATGATTCTGGTAACTTTCCATTGTTCATAAGCATATTTATATATTATATGCCATAAAGTGCATGGAGAGATGTCAGATGGATAGACTCGGTTTATAAAAGGAGATTGAGAGGGGATCTTCTTACAAAAATAAGGGGTTGGAATTGCAACATGTTGGGGAAGTCTTAAGCCAAGACCGAGATCACACAGTGCCTGGAACGGAGGGTAGTTAGGCTTTTCCCCTTGTGGCTATTTAATGATCCACTTGATTCTATCAATATCTTTTACTGATATATCAGCATTTAACATTTAATGTCTGGTAACTACCTTCCTGATCCAAACTATTAATATGACATTCTTGTAGCATTTAACAAGAATGTTTCCATTCCATTTGATTGTCCTGCTAGTTTAGATGAGTAAAGATTTTGATAATATTGTAAAAATGTATCATTGATATCTTTTGGTAAAGTCAATATTTCTCCTTGTTCAGATCTAATTTTATGTATCATTTTCTTCTCATCTAATTTTCTAAGCTGGCGTGCCAGTAATTTTTGTGGTTTATCCCCAAATTCAAAGTGTACTTGGTTAGTCTGTTGAAAATGTTTAATAATCTGATTTGAATATATTTTATTTAGCTTATATTTTAATGACGCAATTTTATTACTTAGCACCTTTGAGGGGGATATTGCATTTTCAATATCTAATTGTTTTATTTCATTTTCCAACTTTTGTTGAGTCTTTCGATTTTCCTTATTAAAGTATGCGTGTGCTGATATTATCGCACCAAGCATAAATGCTTTAAATGTATCCCAAAGCAGTGATGGTGAAATTCCAGGTTTGTCATTAGTTTCAAAAAATAATTTAATCTGTTTTACCAAGTAATCATAACAAGCCTTATTATTTAATATTTGGGGTTTGAGTCTCCAGTTAGAGGTTTTAATAGTTAAGTCTTTTAATTTTATCTTAAATGTTAATGGAGCATGATCCGAGATAATAATATTATGATATTTTGAGTCATACGTAAATAGGATTAGTTTTGAATCTATTAAAAAATAGTCTATCCTTGAATAGGTTCCGAATTCAGGGGAAAAAAATGAATATTCTCGACCAGATGGGTTATCTGTTCTCCAAATGTCCTTAACATTTGCTGTGTTAATAAAATAATTTATAAGTGTACTTGACTTAGAAGTGGTTTTCCTTTTCATTGACGATCTATCTAAATAATTACCTAAGGTACAATTAAAATCACCTCCAATTATTAGATTATGTTGAGTGGATATAGGGATATTGTTAAATATTTTCTTGAAGAATAATGGGTTATCAAAATTGAGACCATATATATTCATAAGGATTACTTTTTTAGAATGTAATTCACCTGTAATTATTATATATTTACCCTCAACATCTTCTATTATTGAGCTTTGTTTAAAAGGTATACCTTTACGAATAATTATTGCTGCCCCTCTAGACTTATGTGTAAATGAAGAGTGATATACTTTGGAAATCCATTTTGCTGTTAATCTATACTGCGCGTCTTTTTTAAGGTGTGTCTCTTGGAGAAAAATAATATCAGATTTCAATCTATTTAATTGAGCTAAAACCTTACCTCTTTTAATTGGTTTACTAAAGGTGATTCCATCACCCCCAATCCTAGTATTTATGTCATATATGTTATT
Organism: Okamejei kenojei; assembly: GCA_035221665.1. Lineage (NCBI taxonomy): Eukaryota > Metazoa > Chordata > Chondrichthyes > Rajiformes > Rajidae > Okamejei > Okamejei kenojei. Next base: position 48,527,430 of record CM069139.1, read on the forward strand.
ATTAAGGTGGTTTATAATGGAGTAGATGTCTCAGCTCCTCTAACCCAATCCTATACCCAAACCTCAGATCGATTAAATTTAATATCTGTGTCATTGTCTTATACACACGTCTCTTTAAACTAACTATATAATACCAATCATACTTAAATCTATATAATATGAAACATGAAATAAAATACATAATATAAAAGTAATAATAAAAAATGTGAGTAAAGTAAGTGATGTTAGTAAAGTGTAAGGGGAAAAAAAGTGACTACAACTATAATTAGTTTAGTTAGTATTAGTGTAAGCCACACTAGCGTAGCTATTAATCTACGGACTTCCGTGAAAATCAAAAGATGTTAATAGTTTCAGTTCCGTTTTTGCCTTAAGGGCTATATATGTCGGGGTGTGGTATTAAATTTATATACTTAATAATTAATATTACTACTAATATCAAATATAGTTAGTGTCATGGCACTATATTAGGAGAGCTAACATACATTTTTAAGGGATAGTTAATACAAAACTATATTTATTAATAATCCATCCATCCCTCCTTGACCCCAAGATAGAGTCTATGTCCATTGTTCCTCCTACTTCCCTGCGGATCCTTCTTCAGTGTGAATCCTCCTCCTTTTCTGTAGGTGGGCAGTATCATCAAGTAAGTGATCAATAATATTCAGTATTCTTCATCTTCATCTACTTCTTCCTGTACTTCTTCCTCTTCCAGTTTCTTCTGAATGTTTCGAGCGAATTCAAGAGCTTCTGTATGTTTGGTGAAGTGGTGCTCCTTGTTATCATAAGTTACTCTTAATTTTGCCGGGTACATCAGGCCATATCTCAGAGTCTTTATGTTCCTCTGGATACCTCTTGTTTCTGTAAATAAAGATCTCCTCTTGGCCACTTCTGCAGGGTAATCTCTGAAGATACTGATGTTGTCTCCCTCATATTTGAGATTTTTCTTACGTATTATTATCTTCATCATATCTTCAAAAACATGATCGTAAGCCCCCTTCACAATCATCTATCTTGGGGGGAGCATCCCTCCTAGGGGTATGTCTCAATGCCCTGTGTGCTCGGCCCAGCAGAGGTTCTTGGTCCAAGTTCAGAATATCTTTTAGGAGTATTGCAGCAAATTTTCGAGGGTCTTGATTTCCCTCTTGGCCTTCACTCAATCCAACAATAAGCAGATTCTGACGCCTTTGACGTCCCTCCAAGTCAATGCATTTCTCAGTTATTTTGTGTAATAATTCTGATAAACGCTTGTTCTCGGCAAGACGCTTCTTGGCTGATTCAGTCAATTCTTTTATTACGTCATTTTGTTGGTTAAGTGAGATTTTAATAGGTTCTAACTTGGTATCCAGCAGCAACTCCATCTCACCAGTTTTACGGTTTACGTCATCCAACTGTTGTTGCAAATCAGTACCTGCTTTATCTTTCCATTCGTCCATCATAGTCTTTACAATGGCTATAACTTCTTTTTTGAACTCTTTTTTCAATTTTTCATGATACACCAAAATATCAGCTGTTAAAGTCTTTATTTCCTCTTTATATTCTTTTTTTCATATCCTTAAGCATTTGTTTTAGCTCACCCATGATAATTTTTTTGAGATCATCCATCTTTAAAATATCTTCTTGGGAGGCACTCTAACTCGAGCCCGCGGCTCCAGTGAGGCCTACTTCCCTTTTCACAGGCCTTGGTGGGGGGGGAGCGATGCATCAACATTTTCTTAGTAAAGTCGCGCGCCTGATGACGTGACGCACCTTTTTAATGCTACCGGAACCGTTCACACCCATTCTCCTCTGGTGAGTAGTTTCAGTTAACCCCTTTTACCCCCGTTTTTTATACAATTTTTAGCGGCGCTGAATGGCGCGAGTTCCACTCACTCCATAGCGCCACCGGAAGTACCTTCAAACACCAGTTCTTTAATCTTACTATTTTACCTTATTACAGACACTAAGATTATTATCAGACAATTTCACAGGCCTCTAGGTAAAATATTAAAAATATTCACTACTCACTGAGTGAAGACATTTCTCCACATCTCAATCCCATACAGTCATTCCCTTATTCTGACAACGTGACCCTCAGCTCTAGATTCCTCAGCCTAGGGAAATAGTCCTCCCTGTATCCAACCTGTCAAGGTTTGTAACATGAAGGTAGACACAAAATGCTGGAGTAACTCAGTGGGACAGGCAGCATCTCTGAAGAAGGGTCTCGACCCAAAAGATCACCCATTCCTTCTCTGCAGAGATGCTGCCTGCCCCGCTGAGTTATTCCAGCATTTCGTGCCAACCTTCGATTTAAACCAGCATCTGCAGTTCTTTCCTACAAGGTTTGTAACATTTGTAAGTATGAATAAGATCTACTCTTTCTTCTCTGGAGAAGGATGTGGCGAGGTTTCAAGAGGATAGAGTCTCTGGAGAAGAAAGTGTTGTTTCTGTTGTAGCAATCCCATCATAATTTATGTCCTTATGTGTTGTCTGAGTCCATGTGCGTGTGATGCTTCTTCTTCTTCTTGCATATGGTGTGCACAGCCAAAAGTTGTAGGACAACTTGTTCTATTTGATCTTATTTGATTGTGCATGCCAGGTTGATTGCATTCGTCAAAACAGGGCGGACCACTTGAAGGTTGCAATCTTCCACCTCTGCCTGTGATGCTGAACACAGGCAAGATCCTCACCATACTTGTGCATAGAACAATGAATTGATCGACTGAGTGAATCTTTGCTGCATTCCCTGAAGAAAAGATCATCCCTTCTTGGGCGAGGAGACCAAAACTGTACATAATACAAAAGTGTGGTATTGTCAAGGCTTTAAGCATATACGATGAGATTTCCCTACTCCTGTATTAAAAACATCTTGCAAGAAAGGCTGATATATCTGCTGTAGTGGCCATTTGGTTTAACTTAGTATGTTATAACTTTAAATTTTGTCTGCCTGTAATAATGTGGGTGGGATTTATTACCTAGTCTGAGGTGCGTTTGCTACTGGGATTCTTGCGCAGAAGCTTGTAGTTTTTTAGTTTAGTTCGGAAGAAGCATGGAGGGATGGCATAGCTTTCGACCATGTCAGGGCTTTCTACCATTTCGGAGCCACATGCCAGAGTTTGCCTACGAGTAAGATTAAAATGTACTTAAACAAGAAGAGGTTTGGATGAATATTTCACTATTTTACTTCGACATTAAAGAAACTATTAATCAAGAGACAGTGTTTTGAAGATTTATCTTTGGATGGCTTTAAATGTCTCCTGGAGAGCTCCCATGCATAACGACGCTATCTCCTAACCCCTCTTGTCTTCAACATAGTGGCTTGAGGGAAAAATTCCTTGAACGATATAATAATCTGCCACTATATCGAGTCGAAAGCTACCTGACATACAGGAGGTAGAAGAATTAGTCCCAAAGAAGAGGGACAGAAGATTGGGCTGGATCTCTGGAAGGAAATTACTGCCAGAAGAATTAGTTCCAGAAGAGGAACTGAAGACCAGTTCCTAGGAAGAGGAACTGAAGAAAATAGATCTCAGCCAGCGATTGGCTTTGAGATTTATTGCGACTTATCTAAGGGAGGAAAACTTCACCACTAAATCGTGAGTAGAACAGCTATTATACTATGTTGTGGATTTGAAAGCTGGAAAGTATTAATTTATAACAGCTTCTGAAGAATCTGTAAAAAGTTTTAGAAGCAAATTCAGCTAAGTTTTGGAAGGCTGCCAAGATGTGAAAGGGTGACTGAAGATCCAGGTGCCTGGTCTTGGTTTGTTTTGAAGTTGAGATGACACATTCTTTCTGAACTGAAGTCACTTCTATACTTCAAAAATATTTTGGATGTTGTCTGAGAGTCCAGTTTGTTTTAGTTTCTTATATGGTGTTTTGGAACATTCAGACTAATGTTTATCAATAAAGACTGAAGCAAAATGAAGAGCCCCTGTTTGTCCAATTAGTAGATTTGGCAATCTGTCAAAACCTGTTTAAATCCATGGAGCAAGATAGATTAGGTGAGTCAGAGGAGCCACAAGGTGACGAAGAGAGGCCAAGATGTGAGATGAGAGATGTCAAGCTCAGCCAAAGACAAGCAGCATACCTGGAAAGATACTAGAACGAGGGAAAATCGATATGGGATCAAGTTAACGAGTCTATTGAAAGCTACAGAGAACTCATATATTTGGAAGAAGCAGAAAAGGCCCCCTAAGGCCCAAGTTGCAGCATTGAAAGTGTGATGCAACAAGGTGCTGAAATGGAAAAGGAGATTACACCACAAGATGTATCTCGAATGTATCTACATGAAGATCAAGACATAAATCTGGTTCTATAGCCAGTTCAGCGTCAAGAACCTCTGCTCAAATGGAAGTTGAAGCTGCTCTCTCAATAGAAATGGATGCGTTGGAGAAGAAACATGAGATAGATCGACAAGAAAAAACACTGAAAGTAGAGATGAAGCAACGAAAAGAACAGCTGGAACTAGCCACAAAGTTGGCAGTTGCCAAATCAAAGAAGGAGATAATGGAAAGTGAGGGTTCAAGATGCAGCTCTAAAGCATCTGATGGGATGAGCTCTTATTACAGAAAAGGGACTGCTCAAAAGGAAACAACAGCTAAATCAAATCTACAGCCAGAGGATATCTGGCCTCGTGACTCAGAAGTAGCACATAACCAAAAGACGGACAAAACTTCATCTCAGCAACTGGGTGGTAGACCGAAACAAAGTACTTATGGGGTGTCTGTCGAGGCCCGGGATAAATTAACAACTCAGTATGCTTTTCCAAAGCCTGATACACAGGCTTAAGCAAGCCAGTATGATTATCAGAGGCCTGTCTATCATTCGTTTGTGCCAAGCCAAGGGTCAGGATGGATTCTTTGAAGTGGTGAATTATCAAGCTGAATTCAATAGGCTCATAGGTTAAGATTCTATTGCGTACCATGAATGAAGAGAAGGAGTGCGTTGGGCATTACATTATAACTATGGAAATATCTAGTCTGGATGAAGATATATTTATACCAATATCTGAAGTGTTCACACATGAGACCATGCCTGTTGGTCATCAAAATATACCCAGATATGAGGACTTGAGACAATGGCCTTACTTGAAGGATGTCAAAATATCTAAAACAAATTCTGGTATTGACCTACTTATCTGACCTAATGCTTTGAAGGCATTGGAACCTACACAGACTGTGAGGAGCCAAGGTAATGGAGAGTTTCCTGTGAAAACCCTACTAGGATGGGTTATCTATGGCTCCTTGAGAAGGAACATCAAAAGCAGGAACCAGAAGAACTACCCTGCCACTGCTGTTAATCAAATATCTACTGGTAAATTAGAAAAGCTATTGATCAATAGAATACAAGCAATACAATCATGACTTCAATGAAAATACTAGTAAGGAATCTAAAGAAATGTCCAGGAAAGAGTTAAAGTTCTTGGATATTATGAACTACTCAGCCAAGATGATAGATGTACACTATGGTCTGGACTTACCTTTCAAACAAGAAAGTGTTAGTCTGCCGAATAATCGTCGTATGGCAGAGCAAAGCACCCAGAATTTGAAATGCAAGTTGGCAAGAATACAAAATTTCATGAGGAATATACGTCTTTCTCAAAGGATATGATTGACAATGATTATGCCAAAATGGTACCAACAAACCAACTGAATCGAAGTGATGGAGAGCTTTGGTACATTCCACACCATGGGGTGTATCACTCGAAGAAAGCGACCTTGAGTGTGGCCTTTGACTGTGCTGCAGTCTTCAAAGGAACATCACTTACGGTCAACTACTGCAAGGTCCAGACCTCGCCAACTTACCCATTGGAGTTATCATTAAATTCAGACAATTGCTTTGATGGCTGATATCAGAGCGATGTTTTATCAAGTCAAAGTATCATGGAAACACATTGACTACTTGTGATTCTTATGGTGGCCTGAAGGGGATGTACAACAAGATCTTGATGAAGGTACATCTCTTTGGAGCAGTGTCATCACCAAGTTGTGCAAACTTTGCGTTAAAGAAGACCACAGAGGACAATAAAGTTCATTTTCCAGAAGAAGTGATATCCACTTTGAAGAATAATTTCTATATGGATGATTGCTTAAAATCCATGTCTACTGAGCAGGAAACAATTCAGATGGTAAAACATCTGACTTCCCTCTGCAATAAGGGAGGATTCATGCTTTCCAAATGGATCGGCAACAGTTGTGTTGTATTGGAATGCATTCCACCAGATGATAGAGCCAAAGAGACCAGGGAGTTGGATTTGGACAAAGACAATTTACCAATGAAAAGAGCATTGGGACTGCACTGGTGCGTTGAAACAGATGTGTTCAAGTTTAGAATCTCGATTCAAGAGCGATCATGTACTAGAAGGGGTATCCTATCCGTAATTGGTTCCGTTTACGACCCTTTGGGATTTCTTGCACCATTTACACTGCCAGCCAAGTTGATTTTGCAGGATCTTTGTAAGGAAAAACTTGGATGTGATGAGAATATAACACAAACTTCCTCTCACCGATGGACAGAATGGTTAGCAGATCTCAATAAGATCTCAGAATTCAAAGTGGACCAGTGCATGAAGCTTTGGTAAGATCAGAGGTGCACAGCTGCATCATTTCTCAGATGCCAGTGAAAGTGGCTACGGTAATGTTTCATATCTCAGACTGGAAAATGATAACAAAGAAGTACATGTTGCATTCTTAATGGGAAAGGCCAGAGTGGCACCATTGAAACAAATGACAATTCCCAGAATAGAACTTACTGCCGCAGTCTTAGCTGTTAAAGTGAACATATTGCTGCAAAAGGAACTACAGCTTCAACTGAATCTATCATCTGGGCCGATAGTACTATGGTGCTTAAATATTTCAACAATGAGACCAAACGTTTCTTGACATTTGTAGCAAACAGAATCTCCTTTGTATTGGGAGCTACTAATGTTTCACAATGGAAATATGTTCACACAAAAGAAAATCCTTAAGCAATAAGAGATGGATCAATGGACCAGAGTTTCTCTGTATGTCCAATGTGACAGCAGCCTTCTTGACCGCCTTATCTACCTGTGATGCCACTTTCAAGAAACAATGTACGTACACCCCTATGCACAACAACACTCCCCAGAGCACTGCCATTTGAACTTTTTTTCCCTATGCAACTGTTTTATAGTGTAACTAAAAAAGGTGTACATTTATTAAAAAATGCAAAATGGAAGTCAATACCACACTAGTTTTAATTTGTTAAAATCGGCAGCAGAAAACAAAAGGAGAGGTTATTTTGCGAAAGCACAAAGTAAAAGTCAACTCTTTCTTTCCATGAATACGCTAGGTACTTGACCATATCAACATAACTATTATAAAATGTAGTGGGTGCCTCATTCTCACTTTGATATGTGGCCTTTCCCTTGTTCACTCTTTTTTTTCTTTTGACTCTGACTGACACATTTTCCTCATTTTACTTCGGAGTCACGTGAGTGACTACGTGAAGAAGGCCATCCCCACGCATGCGCATCATTACGTCTGACGCGTTGCGCACGGACTGACTGCTCCTGCCAACGGTAAGTTTTTGAACCTGGAAGGTAAGTTTTCACTTATTTCTAGGGATGTGTTTTGTTTTGCAGGATTGTCTGCTGAATTCGGGGCGAAGTTGGACGGACCGCGGGAAACCGGCTATGGACCGTGGGGAAATCCCGGTCCAGACCGCGGTATCGCGGGTAGCAGGCGGCCGTCGGGTTCACTCCCTAGTCACTGGCAAGGAGGTCAGCGACACTCAGAAGGGGAATGTGAGTGGGGGTTCTCCCAGTATGGGCTCCCAGACCGCTATGGTCCCCCAGAGAACGGGGTTAGACTGGAAGTTTGCCGGTCTTCCTACCACAGTCACTGTTAAATGGGGTTAGCAGCTCCCACATCATATGGTTCCCCTAGAGTTGGGGTTGGACTGGCAGTCAGCCGGTCTTGCAACCCCAGCCATTCATTATGGGGTCTGCAGTTCCCGCACCACAATGGTCCCCTAGAGAAGGGGTTAGACTGGCAGTCAGCCGGTCTTACTACCCCAGTCACTGTTAAGGGGGTTAGCAGAAGGGGTTAGAATGGCAACAAGTCGGTCTTGCAACCCCAGCCATTCACTATGGGGTCTGTATCTTCTACACCATTATGGTCCCCAGAAATAGGGGTTAGACTGGTAGCAAGCCGGTCTAGCTACCCCAGTCTCTGACATTGGGGTCAGCAACCCCCAGACCGCTTAGGACTTCCTAGATAAAGCGGTCAGACTGGCAGTAAGCTGCTCACACTACTGCAGTCGCTGACAATGGGGTCAGCAGCTCCCAGACCGTTTAGGTCTTTCTAAATAAGGGGAAAGCTGGCAGTAAGCTGGTCTCGAGACCGTCATTACCTATGGGGTCAGCAACTCACAGACCGCTATGGTTCCCCAGGGAAAGGGGTTAAACCACGAGGAAGCTGGTCAGGCCTTGGACTCGGTCGAGTCGGGTCAGGAGATTCCCCCCTCCTTCTATGGGTAGCATCTGTGAACGCCAAAAGCCCACCTGGAATAGGCACTTAATGAAGTTGCTCCAGAGAGATATGCTCCAGTAGAGAGCTATCTGAGCCCGGGTATTATGAATAACCCGCAGGCAGAGGCACCTGTTAGGGCTGCACAATGTCTCCTTCTCTGCAGAGGGGAGCATCAGAGGTCAGTTTTCGCTCTGGCTCAGAGTCAAATTCTGATGTAGGTCCGGGGGGGAGGGCATGTCAGCGCAGGTGTCCTCAGCGGCCTGCGGCTGCACCTGTCAGGGCTGTCTACGAGTCTCCCTCTCGGTGGAGGGGAGTGCGAGGACATACTCGCAAGGGATGAGGCAAAAAACCCGGCAGGGGCCACTTGCAGCTGACGCTACAAGTGCAGGCAGTGCACAGAGCGATCAAATGAAACCATCATGTCGGTAATGACACACCTCAACGGCAGTAGCAGTTCGCTGAAGTTGATGGGCGCTTGAAAGCTGCGCCAAGTTGCTCAGGAAGGAAATCAAGGATGGGAATGAAACCCACATCACGGGCCTTTGGGCTTACCATAAGACCACCGGTAGCCATGGAGGTAGGTGGGTCTGGGTCGTTCGAAACATGGGGTAAGTGCACCATTTACAAGTTCGTAATATTTACACTTGTTTGATACAAATGAAAATGTTGACATGTGATGGGTAATTATTACACAGTATACAAGGGTACCAAGCATGCCTTGGAATTGGGGCCAGAGTCAGTTGGGGCTAGAGTTCTCTCTCGAGGCAGACTTAGAATGCCAGAGCAGCTAGAAGGCAGGCCAGTAGTATGGCCAGAGCTGCATTCAAGGCAGGCATGGAATTATGGCGTGGCTTGTTCCTTGTGAAAGATGGAGCAATGCCAGTTCATATTTCATTTACTCCCATGTGCAACATAGCTTTCAGTATATGGAACTTCTCTACTGTCTAATTACTTATTTACTTAGAATTTTTATGGCATGCATTGGTTTCATAAATGTATACTGTTTAGGACCCATTCACAGGAGGTCACCAGAGACATTTCAATTTGGTCAGTACAGGAGATATCCCAGCATCTCTATCCCCTTTACTGAAGTGCCTCATCTCTGGATTATTCTAATAAATCTCATCTGCATCTTCACTTTTTTCCCAATACACCACTGACCAGAATTGAATGCAATTTTGTAGTTGTGAGTTAATACGTGCTATTCACTTTTTCAATACAACTTCCCTGTTTTTGTCACCTCTCTTTATGAATTCCAGGATCTCATTGTTTTAAATTAACCACTCTATTATTATGTTCTTTTATTTTTATGGTTTTATTCATGGTAGATAAGCCTGTCGGGAGTGGCTGGTTTTGAGGGAGGCTGTGTGTTAATGTGAAGTGCTGTGCTTTGAAGGTAAGGATTGAGGATTTGACTCAAAAGGCTTCAGCAAAGATGCTGAGAAGAGAGTGACAGCAAGATAAGGTAAGGTCTTGCTTTTGTGACTTTCTTCTATAGTTTAAGTGCAGGTAGGATTTTAGATAGGGCTGGGATGCTCCTCCTGCAGGATGCGTGAAGTCAGGGAAACTGCGGGAAAAAATGCCCAGCTGCAGCTCATGGCTAAATGCATGAAAGAACTGGCACCACGGCTGGGCATATTTCCCACAGGTATAATCCATATTCTAAAATGGATTAAATTCAATTTTTTTAATCATCAATCTACACACAATACCCCATAACAAAAAAAACGAAAGCAGGTGTTTTTGCAAAGTAATTAAAAATAAGTAATTTTTGCAAAGTAATTAAAATGAAATCACTGAAATATCACATTTGCATAAGTATTCAGACCCTTTGCTATGACACACAAAATTGAGCTTAGGTGCATCCTGTTTCCATTGATTATCCTTGAGATGTTTCTACAACTTGATTGGAGTCCACCAGTGGTAAATTACATTTATTGTACATGATTTGGAAAGGCACACACTTGTCCATATAAGATCCCACAGTTGACAGTGCATGTCAGAGCAAAAACCAAGCCATGAAAACGAAAGAATTGTCCGTAGATCTCCAAGACAGGATTGTGTCGAGACGCAGATCCAGGGAATAAAATAATTTCTGCAGCATTGCAGGTCCAGAAAAGCACAGTGGCCTCCGTCATTCTTAAATTGAAGAACTTTGGAACCACTAGGACTCGTCATAGAGCAGGCTGCCCGGCCAAACTGAGCAATCGGGGGAGAAGGGCCTTGGCCAGGGAGGTGACCAAGAACCCGATGGCCACTCTGACAGAGCTCCAGTGCTCCTCAGTAGAGATGGGAGAACCTTCCAGAAGGACAACTATATCTGCAGTGCTCCACCAATCAGGCCTTTATGGTAGAGTGGACAGACGGAAGCCATTGCTCAGTTAAAGGCACATGACAGCCTGCTTGGAGTTTGCCAAAAGGCACCAAAACAAGATTCTCTAGTCTGATGAAGTCAAGATTGAAATCTTTGGCCTGAATGCCAAGCGTTATGTCTGGAGGAAACCAGGCACCGCTCATCACCTGGCCAATACCATACCTACAGTGAAACTGTAGTGACAGCATCATGCTGTGGGATGTTTTTCAGGGGCAGGAACTGCAAGACTAGTCAGGATCGAGAGAAAGATGAACGGAGCAAAGTACAGAGAGATCCTTAATGAAAACATGTTCCAGAGCATTCAGGACCTCAGATTGGGACAGAGGTTCACCTTCCAACAGGACAACAACCCTAAGCACCCAGCCAAGACAACGCAGGAGTGGCTTTGTGACAAGTCTGTGAATGTCCTTGAGTGGCCCAGCCAGAGCCCGGACTTGAACCCGATTGAACACTCGCAGTTTAGGTCGCCCAAGTAGGACAGGCTCTTAAATCTCACCAGCGTCTTATACAATTGCAACATGACCTCCAATTTCTATTGTCAATACTCTGATTGATGAAAGGGCCTGTCCCACTGCGAAGACCTAATTTGTTTAGAAGAGTTTAGAAGAATTTTCCCTCAACTCATACTCGCAGCATGGTCGACACAAGGTCCTAGGAGGTCTTTGTAACTCTCCTTCATGCTCAAGAGTAGTCCCCGCACACTTACGGCCTTAGCTAGGTCACGAAAGATCTTTCAGCATGTTGAAACATTTTCCGCAAGTAAATTTTTTTAACTCGCAGTGCAATGGAGTGGGTTTGCTATTTAGTTACAGGCAGTAAAGGGCAGCCGTAGGCAATCTCCTTCACTGACCGGGCATTTTGATTGGCTCATTGGAGTTTTCAGGACCAGGGAAAACTGACCGGTAGGTAAAATGCCCGCTAAACTTTATTTTACTTCTTAAAAGTGTCTCCACTTCTTGTCCCCCCTTCTCTTCCCTTCTCTCCCCTTCTCTCTCCTTCCCTCTCCTTCTCTCTCCTTCTCTCCCCCTCTCTCCCCTTCTCTCCCCTTCTCTCACCCCCCCCCCCCACTTCTCGCACTCTCTAAAGGACTTACCGTAAACTGTGCAGCCGTCTTTTACCTTCCTCTTCATCGCGGGTGTGAATTTCAGACAGCGCTCCCCCGCTTTCCTTGGCCCCTGCTTTTGCGATGTGTTTGTGCATGTGTGTGTTTGTGTGTGCGGTCGGTTGATCCAGCTCGCGGTTTCAACGCGGACGGTCAATCCAGCTTGAGTTTTTCCAGGCAAGTGCCCTCGAGCTTGAAGGTCGAAGACACTCTTCTTAACTCGCGGATTAGGTCACCGCAGTGGGACAGCCCCTTTAGGTTGCGCCATCTTTTTTAGCAAGCAGAAAAATGCCTGCAAGTAACAAAAAGCCGCCATGGAAAAAATCAATATTTTTTTACTCGTAGGTTTAGTCGAGATTGGTCGTAGTAGGTCGTAATGCTATCGTAGGTAATCAGAGGCAATCAAAGGTAATCGAAGGCAGTCGAAGGTAAAGCTCGTTGAGAAAAAAACGGTAAGTAAACCGACCGGTAATGTTAAATGCCCGCTAAACTTTATTAAAAGTTGTCTGGCTTCTTAAAAGTTTCTCCCCCCCTCTCCCCCCCTCTCCCCCCCTCTCCTCCCCTCCCCCCCCTCTCTCCCCCCCCTCTCCCCCCCTCTCCCCCCCTCCCCTCCCCTCCCCCCCTCCCCCCCCCCCCTCCCCCTGCGGCAGCACCTGTCTCTGTATTAAATTCCATCATCCATCAACCACTCCTCCGCCCACCTAGCCAATCGATTCAGATCCTTCTGCAATCGTTCACAACCATCTTCACTATCTGCAAAAACACAAGTGGGGTTACGGAAGACTGGAGGGTGGCTAATGTTCTACCGTTATTTAAGAAGGGCAACAAGAATAAACCAAGGAATTACAGACTGGTAGTGCTCTTCCGCACCCTTGCAGAAGACTGATGTCATCAAATTCCTGAATATATATAACAAGCAGTCTTGCATCAGTATTGGGAACGTCGTTGTTCTTAGGGATAGGATTGACTAGCATTTGGATAGGCATGGGTTGATTACAGTCAAGCATTGTGGCTTTGTGCATGGTAAACCGAGTCTCACAAATCTTATCGTTTTTTTTAACAGGCCACCAAGTGGATTGATGTGGGCAGGTCAGTGGATGTTTCTATATGGACTTTAGCAAGACCTTTGATAAGCACCCACCACGGTAAACTTGTTCTGGATGGTTAGATCACATGGAATCCAAGGTGAGCTAGCCAATTGGATTCCAAACTAGCTTGGAGGAAGGTGTCAAAGAGTAGTTGTGGAGTGTTGTTTTGCTGATTGGAGTGCTACAGTAGTCATTGCAAAGGTGCTGCAGAGATTCACCAGAATGATACTGGGGCTTGTGTGCGTGTGTTATAGGCTGGGACTTTTTTTCTTTGGAGCATCGAAAGTCTGGGGGGGTTAACCTTATTGAGGTGGACTAGATCATTAAGAGCATGGGTAAAGTAAATGCTCAGTCTTTTTTCCAAGGTAGAGGATTTTAAATCTGGAGAACTTAGGCTTTAGTTGAGTAGGGAGAAATTTAAGAGGGACTTCACTGCAACTTCTTCATTCAGAGGAATGAGCTGTCAGAGGAAGTAATAGAAGTCGATACAAGTATGACATTTAACAGACATTTGAATGGATGTATGGATAAGAAGAGTTCAGACGGTTATGCATGCAAATGGGGCTTGCCCAGTATTACAACTTGTTTGGCATAGACATCGTGGGCCGAATGTCCTGCTGCCATACTATACAGCTCTATAAATCTGTGGCATGCATACCCGACCCCATACATTTCAGCACACATTTTAGAACTTTGCCATTCAGTTATATGGTCTCATTGTTTCTGCCAGACTGTAAAAGAAGCCAATTCACATTTTGAAGACTTTTAAATTCCACATTATTAGACCTTCAACTTGTAGGTAGGGAGCAATGTGAGCATCAGAGTGCAGATGTTGAACGTTGTTTTCTCTCAACTTTGATGGCAACACTACCCCAGCCTCCACCATGTTAGAATTCACTCGTTGGCACTCTTGTCTCAGTAGTACTGGATATATGCACTTTAAAAATGTAATTACGCTAAATATCATTTCACTTTGCAAATCTGATGACTTCCTTGTTAATCAACATTAAAACCCTGACTGTGATTAAATCCATGGCAATATGAAATTCTATTTGATCAAATGCTACAAGACCCTAACATTGCATTAACAAGTTCTGTTATGGTCTTCATGATATTTTAAAACTATTTTGTATCACATTTTTATAATTCTTCATGAAAGAAATTAGATTGTGTTTATTAATTACGATGAACAATAAATTTACCACTCTCCATTAACTTGGGATAATCCAGAACTCTGCTGCTGTTGTCCGGATTTCCGTTTTAAATCCCATTCATCTGTCACTTCAATGCTAGATGACCCACAAAGACTCATGCTGAATAATGCCCTGATTTTTAATATACTCTTCTATATTCTTAAATTCATCTGCTATTTTGTCCTTCCCTATCATTGCTCTTGACAACCTTCAGAAATATCTATGCTCTTTCAATGCTGGTCTTTCTATCATTCTGAACTTAATCACTCCACCACCAGCAGGCAGCAATCTCAGGAATTCTCTCCTAAAATATTCCTGACTTTTTCATTCTTTGTTTCATAAAATGTATCTAATTGGCAAGATTTTGGTCTTGCCATCATTGTGTCAAAATATAATTGAATAGATTCCTGTAAAATGTATGTGTAATTACATTGCCAGTTATTTTTCCTATTTAAAGATATTGTTTAAAGATATTGTGTAGAATATGTCATTTTACTTCGGAGTCACGTGAGTGACTACGTGAAGACCCCGCCAGCACGCATGCGCGACATATCGTCTAACGCATTGCGTAGCGACAGGCGGGAGGAGCGTCGCTCCTCCAGCGGTAGGTTTAAAACGGACCTAACGGTAGGTTTAAAATGGACCTGCAGGTTCATTTTTACTATTCTGAGGTCGTTTTTTGGCCGCTATGTACAATTTCTTCTACAGAGCAAAGAACTATGGACAAGTCTAAGATGAAGTCCAAACGGACCGTAGCGAAATTGACTGCAGAGGACCGCGGGAATGCGGGCAGTCAGCAGCGGCCAACTTCACCTGGGCTGCTAACCGTGCGGTTAGCAGCCCCCGACTTGGCACCGCTACAGCCCTTAGGTGTATCTCGGACTGGCGGTAAGGCCACTCGAAAGTCGGATAAGCCCGTAGACTCGGACAGGTCGGGGCTGGAAGATTCACCGCCTGCGGATAACGACAGTGACCGTTTATCTCACATGGAGCGGTTGATGGAGGGAGGGGGAGAGAAAACGGGGAATTACAGACGAGTTAGTGGGGAAACTGCTAGAGTCAGTTATTAAAGATGGGATAGCAGCACATTTGGAAAGTGGTGAAATCATTGGACAAAGTCAGCATGGATTTACGAAAGGTAAATCATGTCTGACGAACCTAATAGAATTTTTCGAGGATGTAACTAGTAGAGTGGATGAAGGAGAACCAGTGGATGTGTTATATCTGGACTTTCAGAAGGCTTTCGACAAGGTCCCACATAAGAGATTAGTATACAAACTTAAAGCACATGGTATTGGGGGTTCAGTATTGATGTGGATAGGGAACTGGCTGGCAGACAGGAAGCAAAGGGTAGGAGTAAATGGGTCCTTTTCAGAATGGCAGGCAGTGACTAGTGGGGTATCGCAAGGCTCAGTGCTGGGACACCAGCTATTTACAATATACATTAATGATTTGGACGAGGGAATTGAATGCAACATCTCCAGGTTTGCGGATGACACAAAGCTGGGGGGCATTGTTAGGTGTGAGGAGGATGCTAGGAGGCTGCAAGTTGACTTGGATAGGCTGGGTGAGTGTGTAAATGCAGGACAGATGCAGTATAATGTGCAAAATGTGAGGTTATCCACTTTGGTGGCAAAAACAGGAGGGTTGACTATTATCTGAATGGTGGCCGATTAGGAAAAGGGGAGATGCAACGAGACCTGGGTGTCGTGGTACACCAGTCATTGAAAGTAGGCATGCAGGTGCAACAGGCAGAGAAGAAAGTGAATGGTATGTTAGCATTCATAGCAAAAGGATTTGAGTATAGGAGCAGGGAGGTTCTACTGCAGTTGTACAGGGTTTTGGTGAGACCACACCTGGAGTAGTGCATACAGTTTTGGTCTCCAAATCTGAGGAAAGACATTCTTGCCATAGAGGGGGTACAGAGAAGGTTCACTAGACTGATTCCTGGGATGTCAGGACTTTCATATGAGGAAAGACTGGATAGACTCGGCTTGTACTCGCTAGAATTTAGAAGATTGACGGGGGATCTTATAGAAACTTACAAAATTCTTAAGGGGTTGGACAGGCTAGATGCAGGAAGATTGTTCCCGACGTTGGGGAGGTCCAGAACAAGGGGTCACAGTTTAAGGATAAGAGGGAATTCCTTTAGGACCGAGATGAGGAAAACATTTTTCACACAGAGAGTGGTGAGTCTCTGGAATTCTCTGCCACAGAAGGTAGTTGAGGCCAGTTCCTTGGCTATATTTAAGAGGGAGTTAGATGTGGCCCTTGTGGCTAAAGGGATCAGGGGGTATGGAGAGAAGGCGATACTGAGTTGAATGATCAGCCATGATCATATTGAATGGCGGTGCAGGCTCGAAGGGCCGAATGGCCTACTCCTGAACCTATTTTCTATGTTTCTATGGAGCAACTGTTCCAATGTGACATACTCCAACAAACTGAGTCTTTGTCAAAACCGTGGGGGGAGATCAACGAGACCTCCAGTCGAAAGACAGCAGGTGCTGAATGGTTGTTAGCATTCATAGCAAAGATTTGAGTATAGGAGCAGGGAGGGTTCTACTGCAGTTGTACAGGGTTTTGGTGAGACCACAATGTCATCCCTCTGAGGAAAGACATTCTTGCCATAGAGGGGGTACAGAGAAGGTTCACCAGACTCGGAGGGGAGGCTTGTATAAAGGAGGGGGATCTTATAGAAAACTTACAAAATTCTTAAGGGGTTGGACAGGCTGATGCAGGAAGATCTGAAGATGGGGGTTTGGCTGAAGACACTTCCAGCGTGCTAGGGGTGCAGGAACAACAGGAGCTGCTCGGCATGATCTCCAAATTTGCAATGCCCTCGCAAAAGGGACAGCCGTTACAGCCGCAGCTGGCAGCAAGTGTCAACTACCTCACCACCAACCAGCTGCAGGAACAGGTCATGAGTAACACAGCTGCTCAGTACTTAGCACTAGAAAACTGTGTTTCCCTCAATGATCCTGCGGTGAACAACCCGATCTGGGGAAACATCGGTGATGGCATCAGAGCCCAGGAAATTAAGGTACAAAAGATCCTTAAACTACTGGCCTCTGGTATAATGGCATTTGCCAGATCAGTTGATGGCAAGGACATGTCGGAAGAACAACAAGACGCTCTGGCACTCTTCTGCAACGAGCAGTTTGAAATAAATTGCTTCAGAAAGAGTGTGATTCGACCTGCCTTAAACCCCAAATTAGCAGCGTTGTGCAAGACTAGCAGCACGCAGCCGCCTACTTTACTGTTTGGGGACAACCTGCCGAAGCAGGTCAAAGGCCTCGACGAGGAGGCAAAAACCGTCGGACTAATGAAAGCCCCGTCCACTGCCAAGACCTTGCATATTCGGCGACAGCATCCCTACGCATCCACGAGCAAGCCACGATACTACGACGAAAGAACAGCAGCTAGGGAAAGCTCAAAGGCCGTACCTTCAAGACAAAGGTCTTTTTTAGACCAGAACAGCCTTCGTGGTAGATGCGCCAACCCCACACTCCAGCTCCTCTACCCCCCAGGAGACAAGGATGGAAGAAACAAACACAGCACCTCCGGTAACCATGGAGGTAGGTGGGTCTGGTTTCTTCCGGTGTGTAAGTTCTTCACAGGTTGGGGGAAGGTTACACTTGTTTTGGAGTGCATGGAGTTCCATAACTTCTGATCCTTTTATACTGCATAGTATCCAGGGATACAAAATTGAATTCATTCACAAACTCCTTCCTCTGGTTCAGCATGCATCTCGCCGAAGGTTCGTGCTTTCACAAAAAGAAAGATTTGAAGGTCATGCAGAACTTTTGAGGTTACATACAAAAGGAGTAATTGAGAAATGCAAACACGAATCTCTTGAGTTTGTGTCAAATATTTTCACAAAAAACAAAAAAGATGATGGATGTCGCATCATCATTGATTTGACACAACTGAATACTTTTGTGCAGTAGACACACTTCAAAATGGAAACTTTTGTTACTGCCAAACAATTAGTTTCCAAAAGATACTTCATGGCTTGCATCGACCTAAAAGATGCATACTATTCAGTACCAATAGAGAAGGGTCACTGCAGATATCTGAAATTTAACTGGATGGGGCAGCTCTGGCAGTACAAAGCGCTGCCTAATGGATTAACATCAGCCCCCAGGCTATTTACTAAAATATTAAAACCAGCCTTGGCGTTTCTCCGAAAACAGAAACATATTGGATAATGAAGTAAATTTTCAAAGTCTACAGAGAGATTTGGGCCATATGGAAAAGTGGGCTGAAAGATGGCAGATGGAGTTTAATGCTGATAAGTGTGAAGTGCTACATCTTGGCAGGACAAATCAAAATAGGACGTACATGGTAAATGGTAGGGAATTGAGGAATTTTGTGGAACAGAGAGATCTAGGAATAACTGCATAGTTCCCTGCCAAGGTGGAATCGCATGTAGTGGCATGGGGTGGTAAAGAATGCCTTGTGGTGTGCTGGCCTTATAGTAAATAAGAGTCATTGAATATAGGAGCAGGGAAATGTCCTGTACTCAAATGTTAAAATTGTACAAGGCATTGGTGAGACCAATTCTGGAGTATGGAATGTACAATTTTGGTCGCTTATATAGGAAGGATGTCAACAAAATAGAGAGAGTACAGAGGAGATTTACTAGAATGTTGCCTGGGATCCAGCAACTATGTTACAGAGAAAGGTTGAACAAGTTAGGTCTTTATTCTTTGAAGCGCAGAAGGTTAAGGGGGGACTTGATTGAGGTCTTTAAAACGATGAAAGGGATAGACAGAGTTGACGTGGATAAGCTTTTCCCATTAGGATAGGGAAGATTCAAACAAGAGGGCATGACATGCGAATTAAGGGACGGAAGTTTAGGGGTAACGTGAGGGGGAACTTCTTTACTCAGAGGGTGGTGGCTGTGTGGAATGAGCTTCCAGCAGAAGTGGTGGAGGCAGGATCGATTTTAACATTTAAAAGTAAAGTGGATAGGTATATGGACGGGAAGGGAATGGAGGGGTATGGTCTGAGTGCAGGTAGATGGGACTAGGGGAAAACAAATGGTCGACACGGACTGGAAGGGCTGATAGGGCCTGTTTCCGTGCTGTAATTGTTATATGGTTATATGGTTATATATGGTTAATATTGTCATGGCATATCTGGATGACATCTTAATTGTGGGAAAAACTCTGGAGTTGGCCAAATTGGCTGTTTTAGCCATCAAGCTCTTATTTGAAAAGCTGGAGGTTCTCATCCATGCAGATAAATCCAAGTTAACTTTGCCAAAGGACAAAGCAACAGACTTAATAGAGGCATGCAACAGCCTTATTTGCGTCAGTCAACCACCATCTATTCGACAAGTAACCAGGGTGATTGGAAAGCTCGTGGTTGCATTTCCACCCACACAAATTGGACCTTTGCACTACCAAAATTTACAGAGGGCAAAAGTTGAAGCGCTCAAACATCATGCTGACCATTTTGACAGGCCAATGCAGTTACCAGCCAAAGCAGTTTTGGAGTTGCAATGGTGGATAAAGAACACTCATCATTGCTCTAATCCCATTATAATCAGCAATCTTTCAGTTGTGTTACAAACTGATGCCAGCGCTCACGGCTGGGAGCAACTAATACCATCTCCAGGTAGATGGGATGCATATGAGTTAACTTTACTTCAGCACTGGGTATTAATCATCTAGAGATGTTGGAAGCGTTCCATGGACTTCGGGCTTACTGTTCGGACATGCACCATCTGCATGTTCGCCTACAAATTAATAATACCGCCGTGGTGGCATATATTAATCATATGGGTGGAATTAAGTCGATATCTTGTGATGAATTGGTCAACACAATCTGGCACTGGTGCATCGAAAGAAATATATGGATATCAGCTACTTACCTTCCAGGTAAGCTCAATACAGTGGCGGACAACAGGTCACGCAAATTCAATGACAAAACCGAATGGATGTTGGACCACCAAGTATTTACTGACATTGCAGCTCGGTATGTAACACCAGATATCGATCTATTTGTATCCAGGCTTAATCACCAGTGACCAACATATGCTGCATGGGAACCAGACCCTGAGGCAGTGGTGATGGACGCATTCTCGCTACACTGGGGGGAATTGTTTTTCTATACATTTCCCCCCTTCTGCCTCATCAGTCGGGTCTTGCGGAAAATACAACAAGACTCCGCGTCGGTTATCTTGGTAGTACCCAACTGGCCTACTTAGCCATGGTTTCCTGTTGTTCTCGACATGGTCTCTGAACCATGTATGCCCATCTCCAAACTACCGAGTTTATTGGTTCATCCTGTGACAGACGAAAGTCACTTGTGCCATGACAGAATAAATCTGTTGATTTGCAGGATCTAAAAAGACCACTCCTGGAATTTGGACTGTCGGACCGAACTATGAAGATTATAGCTCAGCTTGCAGAGAGTCCACCAGAAAACAATACCTCTCATATATCAGAAAATGGGAGATATTCCGTACCAGGACGAACATCACATACCATACGGCTACTGTAACGAATGTGCTCGAATTTTTGGCCAGCCTACACTTTGACGAAGACTTGAGCTACAGTGCCATCAACTGTGCTAGGAGTGCCCTATCATCTTACTTGGGACAGGGTTTAGGACACCACGGGGTTGGATCTCACCCTTTAGTACCAAAACTAATGAAGGGTATTTTCAACTCTAATCCCCCCAGGCCAAGGTACTCCCAGACCTGGGATATTGGTATTGTCTCAACCCTGCTCAGGGGTTGGGCACCAGCAACATCCTGACACTAGCGAAACTAACATATAAAATGGTGATGCTGATGGCACTAGTAATGGCACAACGGGTCCAGTCATTGCACAAATTAAGACTGAACACTATGGTAACATCCAAGAACAAAATAACTTTCTATATATTTGAGTTACTTAAACGGAACAGGCCTGGAACGTCTGGCCTCAAATTGGAGTTCCTAGCATACCCCATAGACCTCCGTCTATGCATAGTGACCCATCTATTACATTATTTAGAGGTCACCAAAAGCCTAAGAGGCACGGAAATGGCATTATTAATTAGTCATAAATGTCCTCATAAAAAAGTGTCTGTGCAGACCATTTTGAGATGGCTTAGACAGGTATTAGGTGCAGCAGGAGTGTACACTGATGTTTTTAAATCTCATTCCACCAGGGCTGCAGCTACATCGGCAGCGAGAATGTTGGAAGTTCCTATGGACCACATCCTTGCAACGGCGGGATGGTCTAGCGAAATAACTTTTCAACGATTTTATAATAAACCCGTTGCCAGACCTGAGACATTTGCAGACACAATTTTAAGTTCTGTATTATGATTTTACCCCAAATATTAGGGGTTATTATTATTTGTTAATAAATGCATCATTGTTTTTTTCAGTAACCGAATCATGTCTGAATACGTTAACATATTTCCTCCATTGGTCATTATGGCAGTGTGTGGGCATGGACTGGTTTTCCATGGCATGAAATCACAGAGCTTTAAAATCTTCACGTAGTCAATCACATGACTCCGAATTAAAAAGTAAGATTGAATGAGAACTTACCAGTTTGAAGTTTGATCTTTTTTTATGAGGAGTTACGTTGAGGGATTACGTGCCCTCCGTGCCCAACCCTCTATCATAAAGGTCAACTGGTATTCTAGTTCTCTTATCTTACTATATTTAGTTCAACTTCTGTTATCTGTGATTTCACGCCGCTGCTTTGAAGAATGTCACGCATGCGTGCTGGCGGGGTCTTCCCTCAACATAACTCCTCATAAAATAAAGATCAATCTTCAAACCGGTAAGTGCTCATTTAATCTTACTATTATTATTGTACTTTTTCCATGTTGTGATTTTTGCAGGTAGCAGATTTGGTAACTGGGTTATTTAATTAATTAGTTGCATGCAAAATAATTTCTTCAAATGAGAATGTTGAAGAATTTGATTCAAATATATTAATATAATTATATAAATTAAAACTAAATTTAAATTAAAGCTACACAAATACCATAAACATCATAGAAACATACGTAAGATACGACCTGAAGGTGGTGCTGTAATGTACAAAATTAATTGCACTACAACAGAACGTTTTTGATCCTTGTATTGGTTAATTTGTGATTTTACATGCATTTTCCCCAAAGGGAAAGTTAGCTTTTTAATGCATTCTGGAAAATTCTTTACTGTAACACTCCAAGGTATTTTTATATTTCTGTAAAGCAAGTCAGAAAATGAATTGTTGCAGCGCTAAGCAATCTGTGGAAAAATGTTTTACCTTTCTGCACTTGGACTTGTCAATGTTGGAGAAGTCAATGTTGATACTGCTGGGGTGTAGACTACCCAAGCGAAATATGAGGTGCTGCTCCTACAATTTAATTATCCAATTTCAGGTAGTCCTTGCTTTCTCCCTCTTTCCCCTCCTCTTCCAAGCTCTCCCACAGTCCACTGCCTCCGCCTCTTCCTTTCTTCTTCCCGTCCCCCCACCCCAACATCAGTCTGAAGAAGGGTCTCGACCCAAAACGTCACCTATTCCTTCGCTCCATAGATGCTGCCTCACCCACTGAGTTCCTCCAATATTTTTATCTACCTTCAATTTTTCCAGCATCTGCAGTTCCTTCTTAAACATTATATTGTATCCAGTAGCTTTCCTCATATTAACAGAAGAATTACCCTGTGGATTCATGTTATGGGGTTACTTCTGATCTATGTACATTCCCTATATGAGGTATTCCTCGATTCATATAATCATACAGCACGGAAAGAGATCTTTTGGCTCAACTTGCCCATGTTGCCTTAGATGCTCTATCTACGTTAATCCATCTGCCCACGTTTGGCCCTTATCTCTCTAAACCTTTCCTATCTATGTATCCCCCCGAAATGTCTTTTAAATGTTATAGTACTTGCCTCAACTACCTACCTGGACAGCTCATTCCATATTCTCTCTGTGAGAAAAGGTTGCCCCTCAGGTTCCTCTTAGATATTTCCCCTCTCACCTTAAACGTATGTCCTCTGTCCTTGATTCCCCTACTCTGGGTAAAAGACGGTCTGTTCTCCTCATGATTTTATACACCTCTATAAGATCATTATTCAGCTTCCTGTGCTCCAAGGAATATTGTCTTAGCCTGCCCAACCTCACCTTGTAGCCCAGGCCCTCAAGTCCTGACAACATTCTCATCAAAATTGAACACAATACTCCAAATACAGTCTCACCAATTATTCTTCCATTTTGGCAAGTCCCTCCGACTTGAAAATGTTTGATTCTTACAATGCTTTTACCCTGAGACAACTTTCTTTTATCTATATCTATCGTATACTTATTAAAAATCTGATCATGTACGTTTGTATATGTGTCTGTATATGTGGTTGTCTTTACATCTTTGCAAAAATACTATGCGGTAACAATTATATTTTTATATATTCTGATTGACATTTTCCCCCTCTAGACAGAGATCACCTTCACTGAACATTTTATGCTTTATTTCTCGACTTATTCTCGACTTATTACTGACTAAAAGTTTAAAAAAATCAAGACTTTGAATTTAAAACGACCAGCTTCAACTGATGATGTCACAATGGCTCGGCTAGCAGTGGTCAGCTTCACTGAAGATTTCATCCTATATTTGACGTTATTCACGATTAAGGCTTTAAAAATGCTAACTTTCACAAGATTTTTACAAATTCTGATTCACATTTTTCCCCTCTAGGCAGAGAACATCTTCGCTGAACATTTGATGCTTTATTTTTCGACATAACTGTTTAAAGCTTAAAAAAATCAAAAGACTTTGAATTTAAAATTACCAGTTTCAACTGATGATGTCACAATGGCTCGGCTAGCAGTGATCAGCTTCAATGAAGATTTCATCCTATATATCACGTTATTCATGATTAAAGCTTTAAAAATGCCAACTTTCACAAGATTTTTACTGTTAAAATCATTCCTGCCAGCTTCCAACATACTCCGATACAAAATTGCAAGACAGAAATACTTTTTATCTCAATGGGATTTTTCAACAGGAGGGGAAGGGCCAATTGGTATTGCAGTTGGAACTGATGCGGCAGGCAGGGGAAGTGCAATTGGAATTTTTTTAAAGTCCACTGCTGAGGTAGGCAGGGGAGTGCTGGAAACTTACGTTTGGAAACGGGTTAAGTTGCGTTGGGGGAACGGCTGAGTGGTGCAATATTGGTAGACCTCATCGTTGGGGGAGCAGACATATTCTGATTCACGTTTTTCATTAAAATAATTAAAATCATTAAAATCATGCCTGCCAGCTTCAACACACTTTGATAAAATGTTGCGGCATAGGAACACTCTGAACTTTTCAGCTCACAGGTGTTGAATTGCTATTGCAACACGCAGGACAAATGCAATTGGAATTTTTTTTAAAGCCCACTGCTGAGGGAGGCAGCAGAGTGCTGGAATCTTACATTCGGGAATGGCTTGAGTTGGAGAACCATGCCTCCAGTGGGGGCTATGGGTAGGGACTGGGTGAGTTGAGGGAGCAGACCCAACAAGTCTGCACTTGGTTTAGTATATATAACTAAATCGGTCCACAAAGCACTACGATTTTTCGCCACCTTACCCATCATTCTCCTGTGCTGCAAGTGCAATAACTTTTGTTCCGATCGATGGTATATTTTAAAAGTTATTAAGGTTTAAAAATCTTTAAAACCGCTCATGCGCAGATCGGTCTCCTCTCCGGTTAGTCACCGCCACGCAGATTGGTCTCTTCTCCTGTCAGGACGGCGACGCCCCTTCCTGAACCATCGCCGCACTGATAGGCTAGGAAAAGTCCAGAAAAAGTTCCTTTCCCATCAGGCCTATACTAGCCCAGGAGTTCCTTAGGTCCATCAGTAAGTATCCCCCCTGCAAGTTTTAAACCCCAGTATTTTTCTCCCTCCCTTCATTTGCTCCATGTGAGATCCAAGCCAGGATAGACTTTCCTCCATTGCTGTGATCTGCAGAAAAAGATGAAAAATATCTAAAATTGATTATCCACTCTCTCCCTCTTCTGTCTCACAGAATCTCTCACCTGTTTTGGGCAGAATATCTGACAGTTTCTGAGCTGCCATCCCACCAGGCCGGCGTGACTGAGCTGCCAGCCCACCAGGCCTGAGTGACTGAGCTGCCAGACCACCAGGCCTGAGTGACTGAGATGCCAGCCCAAGAATCCATTTGGCCCACGATGTTCATACTAGCCCTCTGTAAATCAGTCCCTTCAGTCCACAACACAAATACTAGTGCCCCAAAAAGTACCCCCCCACCCACTGGCCAGCAATATTGGATTTGGTGGAGAGGTGGAATATTGCGTTGGGGGACCAGCCCTACCATGTGAACATGGGACCCAACAGATCCCACTTAGTCTAGTATATTACTAAAACTCTCGTCTTGTTTGGATGTCTGTCTGCGTGTGGTGTCAAGGAACTATGCCAAAATGGTACATAATAGCACAAACATTTTTGCACCACCTACTCACCTTTGTCCCGTGGTTGTTCCTGTTAATATTCCTTCACATTTGATGTTATATTTAATGTTATTGATATTTAAAAGTTTAAAAAAGCCTACTTTGAGGAGAATAACTGTGACTGAGCCGTGAGAGTTTTCTGGCTGTTGGAGCTAGGACGTCACAACGGGATCTCACAGTCCTCCAATCACAATGGAATCTCATTTACATACGCTACCGTGAACATTCCGCCCACCAACAATGCCATCACAATGGGATCAGCAGCTTCCACCTCAAGGGGGGTAAGGAGGGAGTGAGATTAAAAAAAACGTTTGAATCAGATTCTTGGGGAGCGCTTTCCTTTATTAAAACGAATTCCAGAATTTTCCTCATGAGGGAGTGAGATGGAGGAGAAGTCCACGTGGGGGGTTTCATTGTGGGGGGTGGGGTAGAATAGGGGAGTCCACGTCGGGGTCACCAATGTAGCGGCACCATACGTGGTGAATAAAGGTGAGACGTCAGGACGGTTCAAACGGTTCTTTATTCAGCAGTGACACGTTAGGTGGGTGCGCTAACTATATTACAATGTTGCTGTAGCAGAGCGAGGTTGTACTCCCGGGCTCAGCTACCTGTTGACTCTCCTAGGTCTCGAAGTAAGAGACCTTAAGTACCAGGACACTCCCTCTAGCCCATGACGTCATGTGCCCGTCCTCGTATCTCCTGACGAGGGTTCGAGCATAAGTGGCCTGTGTTTAGGCTGACGCCACAGGGGTTTCATTTCCAGAACTTTCCTTGTGGGGGGAATACAGTTTGCGAAATATTCAGCAGTATGGCAGTTAGAGCTATAACATCACAATGGGACCTGCCCGTTCACAGTCTATGATGTCACAATGGGATCTCACAGTCCTCCACCTGCCAATAATTTTCCTTGTGGGGGGTGATGGGGGTGATTGGCTCCGAGGGGGGGAGGGGGCTGTCTCTGTTTTTTATTGTAGGTGGGTGAAATAGGGGGAAATTATTGACAAAAAATAAAATGGCGCCCCACCGGCCCTGCCCCTCCTGTGTTTACTTAAAGAAATAAAACAGCATCCCCACTAGCCCCGCTCCTCCTGTGTTTCCTTACAAAATTAAATTGCGCCCCCACTTGCCCCGCCTCTCCCATGTTTACTTAAAAAAATAAAATGGCGCCCCCACTAGCCCCGCCCCTCCTGAGTTTCCTTACAAATATTAAACGGCACTCACACTTGCTCCGCCCCTCCCGTGTTTATTTAAGAAAATAAAACGGCGCCCCCACTTGCCCTGTCCCTCCCGTGTTTACTTGACTGCCATCAAAATGACACACGATGGATCCTCAGCGCGGCCTTTCCAGACTGGAGTGGCTCCATGGGGGGTGGAGGTTTTCACGTGGGAAAGATTGATTGCGTTTTGCTCATTTTTCATTTTGAGTTGCATTTTTAAAAAGCAACAAAAAATTGCGGTTTTCATAGACATTGACTTTATTCAAAGATAAATGATACATTTAGGTCTCCATGGGGGATGGGGGTTTCCTTACACTCGACGTCCTATTGGTCCGGCTCACACGTGGGGGCAGCGCAGCTGGACGCCAGATTGGTCGCTGTTCCGGATAAAAGCACGCTCTTTCTTCTCCGCTCCTTCTTTCCTTCAAGCTGCCGCTTTTGCTGGTTGATTGAGTTGGGGCTATGGGAGAGTGGTGGAATATTGCATTCGGGGACCAGCCCCTCCCATGTGCCACCGTGCCCCCCCCATGTTGGTGGACCGGGCCCAACGGGTCCCACTTGGTCTATCTTTCTATCTACACTAATAAAAGTCGTGTGTGTGTGTGTGTGTGTGTGTGTGTGTGTGTGTGTGTGTGTGTGTGTGTGTGTGTGTGTGTGTGTGTGTGTGTGTGTGTGTGTGTGTGTGTGTGTGTGTGTGTGTGTGTGTGTGTGTGTGATTGCGCTGGTATCTATGCCAAAATGGTACACGGTAGCACTAATATTTTTGCACCACCTTACACAACTGTGGTTGTTATAAACTGCATTCTATTTGCGCAAAAACGGTACATGATAGCACTACGAGGTTTCGCCACCTTACTCACCATTCTCCTGTGCTGCAAGTACAACAAGTTTTGTTCCAATCAAATATATATTTTAAAAGTTATTAAGGTTCAAAAATCTTAAAAACCGCACATGCGCAGGTTGGTCTCCTCTCCTGTCAGTCACCGCCACGCAGATTGGTCTCCTCTCCTATCATTCACCACCACAGCAGGGACGGTGACTCCCTTCCTGCACCATTGCCACACTGATTGGCTGCGTCTGCTGTCAGTCACCGGCGTCGCCCACCATTGCACGGCCACAGCCACGGCCACGACCACAGCCACAGACACAGCCGAGCCGCCGTATGCGGCCCGCAATGAGAATATTCCAACGTGAGAGGGAAAGGCGGCGCCTCTCTCGCCAAGGGTTGCATGGCCACAGTCACAGTCGCCGGAGGACGCGGCCTGCAGCGAGAATATTCCAACGTGAAAGGGAAAGGAGGAGCCTACCTCGCCCGGCATTGCCTGGCACTTCAGTCGGTCAGCAGCGGCCAGAGGGGATGGTCACAGTTGCCGGAGGGCACAGCAACAGCTAAGCCGCAGCTGCCATTGGACGCGGCCCACAGCGAGGAGAGGGAGAGGTGAGGGAGGGATTGGGGGAGGGGAGGAGGAGAGGAAGAAGATGGATGGTGAAGAGGATGGGGGAGGGAGTGTCAGGGAGAAGGGGGAATAGAGGGAGAGGAGGGGGGAGGGGGGAGTGGGGGAGGTAGGGAGTGGGGAATAGAGTGAGGGGAGGGCAGTGGGGGACGTCAGGAGGGATAGTGGGGGGATATGGGGGTGAGGAATGGGGGAGGTGGGGGATAGCAGCAGGATAGGAGGGGGTAGGGAGGGGAGAGGATATATGGAGGGAGGGAGGGAGTGACTGAGGGTAGGGGAAAGGAGAGGGAGGGAGAGTTGACGGAGGAATGGGGGAGAGGAAGAGGAGAGGGGAAAGGGAGGATGAAGAGGAGGGTGAGAGAGGGGAAATGAGTCGTGCAGTTGGGGTCTATGGGTGAATGGTGGAATATTGCGTTGGGGGAACGGGTGAGTGGTGGACCATTGCAGTGGGGAACGGGTTGCATTGGGGGACAGGGACCCAACGGGTCCCACTTAGTCTAGTATGTTTTTAAAAGTGTTCTGATTCAAGATTCAAAACAATTGGTAGTCTATATTCCTAGCCTTCCAATAAAACCAAATTAGTTTATATACATTATGTCCATGCAGTTTAAGCTGCTTTATTATGTTAAATTGCTCTATTGTCAACATACAATTTGTTACACAAGTTTCCAATCCAATAACGTTTACACACTAATCAAATCTATGAGATGCTTTGATCGGTTGGATATTTTCCCAGATCTGGTGTTACTGTTTGCTGTTCCTTTGGGTTTGGTCAAACTGCAGTGATTTTGTTCTGTAACAGGGATCATGATACATCCTCCTTGAACACAAGAAAACAAGGAGCAGGAGTAGCCACCAGACTCTTCAATCCTGCTGTGCCATTCAATATGATTATGTGCCATCCACTGTGCCAACCTCTTCCCCAACACTAGGTGGCAGCTTTTCCTATTGTTACACCTTCCTTGTTTTCACCACGTAAGATGTACATGATGACAAGTATTGATGACTATTACCTTTGCTGTGCTGGTAGTAGTTGAATTCTTATCATGTCACCTGTTTGAAGGGAGGGCATTTCCTCAGCTGTCCTGCTGTGCTAAAATGTTTGTTTTCCCCCTTGTCCTTCTGCTGTTTGATCATTCCACTCGGAATTTTGGATTTCAGCATCTTCTAGATAGAAGCATAGTTCTATTATCATTCAGGACACGAGGCCAGAAGTTGGCATAATTAGGACTGAAAATAAACATTGGTGTCAACATACATCGATGTAACTGGAGATTGAGGTAAGCATCTGTGTATGTATCTTTTGCCTCTCTCAGAAGTCTTTTGGCAGTTTGTGCAGCATCATCCTGCCTTTATATTATGATTGAATTTGAACTTAGCTGCAAAATGTGCACATTCATCTGCGGCAAATTGTGGCCTTATATTTGGTTATGAGAAGTATTGATCTATTTTTCAGCCTACTACATTGTCTAGCAATAATGCTAAAGGACTTTAGAACTCAAAAATAATACATTTTTAGCAAAGGGATGACCAAACATGAAATCTTCCAGCCATAGATATGGTGAAAGTTCTCCACAGATTTCAGAATCACTGCAGCAAATTGTGAACTATTGCATTCTGCCTATCATAATTTTACTTCGGAGTCACATGAGTGATTACGTGAAGAAGCCCCGCCAGTGTGCATGTTCAACATTACGTCAGCCACATTGGCAAGCACCGGACTGGCAGGGCAGCGCTCCTGTCGGCGGTAAGTTCCAACCTAGAAGGTAAGTGTCTTTTACTTAACAGGGTTGTTTGTTTGAGCAGGAGCCTCTCTTCACAGAGGTTTCCTGCCAGATTTATGCGGAGTCCGATGTGTAAGCTGGCTATGGGCTGTGGGGGAACCCCGGTCCCACCGCGGAAGCGGATAGCCGGCAAAGATCGGGTTTCGCAATAACAGCCGCTGACAAAGCAGTCAGTGGCTTCCAGCCTGCTGGGATGCCGTGAAGGAAAAGGTAGTAACGCCAGTCGCTGACACTGCTCAAGGTCTCCCTGTTCTAAGGGGAAGACCAGTTCGGGTCAATGGTTTGCTGACACCGAACTTGTCACGGCGCTGGCCTACTGAAAAGCCGCGCCGGCAGCGCCTATTGACAGGGCTGCTTTATGTGTGACAACGCTGGCCTATGAGACAGGACGCGCCAGCAGCGCCTGTTGACAGGGCTGCTTCATCTCTCCGTCTTGGAGGCGGAGACCAGGACGGGTCAGTGTCCTGCAGATGCCGAGGCTCTGGGTATGGCCGTGCGGCATACCCCAAGGGATGAAGGGCACGTGTCAGAGGTACCTTTTCCTGACAACAAAGTTGCCATCCCAGCAAAATGTTCCATCCTGGTACAGGTCCAATGGGGCCGTATCAGCGCAGGTATCCTGGGGCCTGCGGCAGCGCCTGTTTAGGGCTGCCTACGAATCGCCCTCTCTGAGGAGGGGAGTGCGAAAGATCAGATGTAACTGACTCCAGACTCTAAAGATGTTGATGGAACATACTGAAACTGGGCAGAAGTTCCATGCACCCTACCAGCCCTACTCAACAGGGTGGGCCTGGCACTTCCGAAACATGGGTAAGTGGACCACTCACAAGTTGTAATATTTACACTTGTTTGTACAACACACAAACCATAAAACATCTGCTTAGAGGCACAGTATTCGCATTCCAAACAAGTTTTGGGATTATGGCCAGGGTAGTCTTTAAGGATATGCTCGGATGTCGGGCCAGAGTTCTTGTGCAAAGCACCCATGAAATATCGCAGGGTGGCCTGTCCATTATGAAAAATGGACAGTGTCGGGCAGATGAACTCTCTGAATATGTATAAAAACTTTTTCCTGACTAACAACAGATTCATAAGGGTCTCAAAGATCCATTCTATGCAGTTCCCATTACAGAGATTATCAAAGACAATATAACTGTACTAATAGCAGTAAAACATTGCTTAATGGGATAAACTGTTTGTTGGTCATTGGGATTTACCTTTAACTATTAATTGGCCTGTGACTCGGCCCTGTGGCAAGAGATTGGAGTTAATAAGCAACCTGTTGTAAAACTGACTTCTATCTCATCAAGGGTAATTGGCAATATGGTAGCTAAGATTCAGCTGTTCAAATCAAGGAACTGATATCATGCAAAGTAGCAACCTCTCAAAGGACATGTAGAGGTATGCTCTTTACGCTTCCCCCATTCTGCCTTATCAGTCAATGTCTCACCAAAATTGAGCAGGGCTCCGGCTCAGGCATTTGGTAGTCCCCGACTGGGCCACACAACCATGGTTACCATTGGTTCTGAGACTGATGACACAGCCATTCATGATTATCCCCAATTACAGCAACTTGTTGGTTCACACTGGGACAGGAGGAGAGTTCCCCTTTACATGAGCGTATTAATCTGTTGATTTGTATCTTCTGACCAGACTGTTCCAGGGACTCGGACTATCAAGTAGGACTGTCGATGTGATTACGGTGGCCTGGAGAGATAGTACTAAAAAACAATATGTATCTTATATTAAGAAATGGGAGATGTTCTGTTTATAGTCAAATATATCTTGTCATGTTCATGGTGCTAGTGGTAGCGCAATGGGTCCAGATATTGCAAAAGTTACAACTGGACAGCATGCATTCTTCTGTAGATAATATTATGTTTTATTATATGATCTAATCAAACAGAGCAGGCCAGGGATGGCTGGAACCAAAATAAGCTTAAAATATATCCATTGACCTAAGACTACATGTAGTTGCGCACCTGAGCCAATATATCAAGGTCATCAAGAGTCTCAGAAACAGCTATGCTCATCGGCCACATAAAACCTCATACAAAGATGTCAGTACAAACTATTTCTAGATGGCTGAAATAGGTTTGCATTATGCTGGAGTAGACACTGATGTGTTTAAATCACTCCACCAGGGCGGCGTCAACGTACACAGCAAAGGCACAGGACGTGCCATTAGACCAAATCCTCACCGCAGGATGGTCCAGTGAAGGAACCTTTTTTCACGATTTATGATAAACCTGTCCTTGCAATGAAAAGATTTGGGCATGCTATTTTGAGTTCTGTTTGAGTTCTCCTTTGTAATTTCACCTGCGAAAGAGGGGTTATTACTATTCTTTTATTGTTGAAGACGTTCATTGTATAATTTAAACAATGTTCAATACATTGTTTGTTTATCCTATGTCAACCAAGGCAGTGTGTCGTATGGAACTGTATCTACGGCATGAAATCACAGCTTTGAAATCTTCACGTAGTCACTCACGTGACTCCGAAGTAAAATAGTAGTGGGATTATGTGCCCTCCGCTCCTTACCCTCATAATCACAAATATTATCTGGTAGTTCTAGTCTTCTGAGTCTTACTACATCACTTTGACTGTAGTTACTGTAATTTCACGCCGCTGCTTTGAAGATTGATGAGCATGCGCTCTGGCGGGGCTTCTTCACGTAATCCCCCATCGTAACTCCTCATAAAATAAAGATCAAACTTCAAACTGGTAAGTTCTCATTTAATCTTATTATTCAACCAGATTTTCAGCTTTTGACTGCTAAAATTTAATTGTGTTTCTTTAAGATATACATGATGCAGCATGATATAGATATTCCTGCCTGATGTAGGTAATCTGTCTATTATTTATCTGTAAGCATAAAATTTGTTGCAAATAATATTGCAGACTCTGTCAGAGTTTTGCTTGTGTACAATATTGGGCAGTTATCATATAAAAGCCGCTCCATGACCTGACTGAGACATCAGCTTGACGTGTCAGCTCTTTTCTATCATTTACGTGGAGTATCACTAACCTTGATATGAGCATCTCTTTGACCCATTGAACTATTTGCTCAGGGCTGTCCATCTGGCATCATCTGACATCTTTCCTTGAGACCCAATCAGTTTCCCACTACAACACTCTCCCCCATCTGGTGGAACCTGTTCTCACCCCAACAACTTCTCTTTAAGGTTAGACTCCTCTCGCTTTCTTCAGGTGAAAGGTGTAGCCAAGGGCACTTATGTAGGCTTCAGCTATGTCTGCCCTTTTGTTGGCCGTAACGAACAGTCCTTGTTCCAAATATACACTGGTACCATTTGCCAACTCTTTGTCTGCTAAATCGATGACTGCATTGGTGCTGCCACCCCTAGAGTTCCCCTCATCCTCATGTTTTACCCCACCTGCTTCTGCATCCAACACATAATTTCTCAAGATTTCCACTGTCTTCAGCGTAATCCCACCACCAGTCAAATCTTCTCAGCCCCATCCCTTTCCACCTTCCACAGAGACAGCTTCATCCGCAATTCCTTAGTTCACTCCTCCATTCCCACCTAAATCACCCCACCCCAAGTACTTTCTTCTGCAACCAAGCATAGACTAAGCGATTCTTTTGCTGCACACTTGCATTCAATCCACCAATGCCTACTGGATCTGCTAATCAATTTAACTCCCCTTCCCATTCCCGTATTGACCTTACTGTCCTGTACCTCCTCCATTGTCAGAGTAAGGCCACATGAAAACTAGAGGAACAGCGCCTCATTTTCCGCTTAGGTAGCTTACAATCTAATGGTATAAACATTGAATACTCTAATTTTAGCTAACTAACCTACAGACAATACCCCCTTTCTCAGCCCATTGTATCCACACTGATTGGAGCACTCAAAGAAAACCCACAGGGAGAATGTACAAATGCAGACAGCACCTCTACTGCTGCATCACGGTGCCTCACTAATCATCGTGCTGACCTATTCGTGTTCTCCAGAGATGTTAATCCACTGAGTTACTCCAGCACTGTGCCTGTTTTGTAAAACAGCATTTTCAGTTCCTTGTGTCTCTGTCTTTCCTTGTTAGCTATCTCAGTGGTTCACACGTCTGACTTAGATGGGGAAGGAATATCTGTTAACAGTTAACAAATCCCTGGAAAGGTTGTTTCCCAGTATTACATCAGGTTTTCAATTTTCATCATTCCTTTTGCTTGACCTTGTTTGGGCCTCATTGTGATGACCATATGACCTATGAAGGAAGCTTCCTCCGATTTGACCTTTATTTTC
Source organism: Okamejei kenojei (assembly GCA_035221665.1). Classification (NCBI taxonomy): domain Eukaryota; kingdom Metazoa; phylum Chordata; class Chondrichthyes; order Rajiformes; family Rajidae; genus Okamejei; species Okamejei kenojei. The sequence continues at coordinate 48,561,829 of CM069139.1, forward strand.
TGTATGCTGTGCATCAATTTTATCTCCCATCTGTTCATTAAGGATTTTAGCTTCGTGCTATTGTCCATCTTTGCCCCATATTTCTCAAAAGGCAAAAATGTCAAGCATTGTGATCTTTACTCCAGCATGAAATTTCTGATTCAAACTTGACCAAAATGCTTCCATTTATTGCTGATCTTAAAAGGCATCTTCGGGCACCAACATATCTTCTGACAACTCTTGACATCTCCCAAATGGTGTGCTGAAGATAACTAAAGATGAACAAAACCCACGGTTGAACTATATATTCTTCCATGGAAAAAATTTGGTGAGCTCAACAGAGAATGGTTCCTATTCAGTTCCTTCTGTAGAACATATTTGTCCAAGCATAACTGCAGCGTGATAGATTTATCTACACACACCCCGAGCTTCATACCCACTGGTGTTATGATATCTGCTGCCAAGAGTCTTATAATCTCAATTTTCAGTTTCTTTTTGATAACAACTGGAAATGCTTTGGAGTATGTATGTTGGGACACTGCTTCCTCTCATGTAGATTTAGATGTTATTTTCTCTCTTGGTTTCCATTTCCTTATTCATCTAGCTTCATGCATATATAATTTACATTTGCTGCAGTCCTTAATCTCATCATACACTCTTCCTGTGCTGTTATCAGTTCCACTTGTTGGGCTGTATGTTTTCTTCCCTTCCCGTTCCACCTATATTCCTTCCTCTGGCTTCACAATTCGCAACTCTTCTATTCTTATCTCATACTGTATTTTCATCTCTGGCCTTTGTCCAACTGTCTGCCTATCGTAAACTCCCTCTACCTGTATCCAACTATCACTCGCTGGGCTTTGCCTTGCATTACCTCTCTTCCAGATTTCTTCTCCCACCCCCACCGCAATCATTCTGAAGAAGGGTCCCAACCTGAAACTATTCATATTATTAGAGATGCTGTCTGATCAGCTGAGTTACTCCAGCACGTTGTGTCTTTTTTCATAAATTAGCAGCTGCATTTCTTTATATCTTCATATTTTAATATCTATTTGAACTCTTCAAAATATTGTTGTGCACAGATCCTCAATTCCTTGTTGTGAGCGCTGTAATTAATTAAACTTGCAGCAACTTGTAGTTCCGATCCAATGATGTTTTACTTACTTGGGTGGTTACTTGATGATTAATATCTTCTAGCATTATTGCATGTTATTCTAGTTACGACATGGGTCTGGAAACAAATCAAGATATACAGTGGCTTGCAAAAGTATTCATACCCCTTGAACCTTTCCACATATTGTCACGTTACAATCACAAACATAAATGTATTTTATTGAGATTTTATGTGATAGACCAACACAAAGTGGTGCATAATTGTGAAGAGGAAGGAAAATGATACATGTTTTCCAAATTTTATTACAAATAAAAAACTGAAAAGTATTCAGCCCCCCTGAGTCAATACTTTGTAGAACCACCTTTCGCTGCAATTACAACTGCAAGTCTTTTGGGGTATGTCTCTACCAGCTTTGCACATCTAGAGACTGAAATTTTTGCCCATTCTTCTTTGCAAAATAGCTCAGGCTCAGTCCGATTGGATGGAGAGCGTCTGTGAACAGCAATTTTCAAGTCTTGACAGAGATTCTCAATTGGATTTAAGTCTGGACTTTGACTGGGCCATTCTAACACATGAATATGCTTTGATCGAAACCATTCAATTGTAGCTCTGGCTGTATGTTTAGGGTCGTTGTCCTGCTGGAAGGTGAACCTCCACCCCAGTCTCAAGTCTTTTGCAGACTCTAACAGGTTTTCTTCCAAGATTGCCCTGTATTTGGCTCCATCCATCTTCCCATCAACTCTGGCCAGCTTCCCTGTCCCTGCTGAAGAAAAGCATCCCCACAGCATGATGTTGCCACCATCATGTTTCACAGTGGGGATGGTGTGTTCAGGGTGATGTGCAGTGTTAGATTTCCGCCACACGTAGCATTTTGCATTTAGGCCAAAAACTTCAATTTTGGTCTCATCAGACCAGAGCACCTTCCTCCACATGTTTGCTGTGTCCCCCACATGGCTTGTGGCAAACTGCAAACGGGACTTCTTATGGCTTTGTTTCAACAATGGCTTTCTTCTTGCCACTCTTCCATAAATGCTCGATTTGTGGAGTGCACGACTAATAGTTGTCCTATGGACAGATTCTCCCACCTGAGCTGTGGATCTCTGCAGCTCATCCAGAGTGACCATGGGCCTCTTGGCTGCTTCTCTGCTCAATGCTCTCCTTGCCCAGCCTGTCAGTTTAGGTGGACGGCCATGTCTTGGTAGCTTTGCAGTTGTTCCATACTCTTTCCATTTTCGGATGATGGATTGAACAGTGCTCCGTGAGATGTTCAAAGCTTGGGATATTTTTTTATAACATAACCCTGCTTTAAACTTCTCCACAACTTTATCCCTGACCTGTCTGGTGTGTTCCTTGGGCTTCATGATGCCGAAGGAACATTGTTTGTTCACTAATGTTCTCTAACAAACCTCTGAGGCCTTCACAGAACAGCTGTATTTATACTGAGATTAGATTACACACAAGTGGACTCTATTTACTAATTAGGTGAATTCTAAATGCAATTGGTTGCACTGGATTTTATTTAGGGGTATCAGAGTAAAGGGGGCTGAATACTTTTGCACGCCACACTTTTCAGTTTTTTTATTTGTAAAAAAAATTGAAAACCATGTATAATTTTCCTTCCACTTCACAATTATGTGCCACTTTGTGTTGGTCTATCACATAAAATCCCAATAAAATACATTTACGTTTGTGGTTGTAACGTGACAAAATGTGGAAAAGTTGAAGGGGTATGAATACTTTTGCAAGCCACTGTAAGGTTACTAAAGAGACTGCAACAGTAGCAGTGGTTTTAGATTGCTTGAGTAAAGTGGTCAAGTCAAGAGTGTTTTATTGTCATATGTCCCAGATAGAACAATGACATTCTTACTTGCTGCAGCACAACATAAAATGTAAACATAGTACAATGTAAACAATATGAGAGAGAAAAAAAAGTTCAGTGTGTATATACTGTATACTCATACTCACAAGAACACACACACACACACACACACACACACACACACACACACACACACACACACACACACACACACACACACACACACACACACACACACACACACACACACACACACACACACACCCAAAAAACAAATGTATCATGTATCATGATAGTCCAATAAACTATAATATTAATAGATAATTAATGAGCAATTTTGAGGAAGGAACTTAAAATAATCATTAGCACCAGAGACAAAGTTTTATGCAAACTAATGGATGAAAGCTCTCAAATTCTCCTGACCTGATGGCCTATGTCATTGATTTTTAGAAAAAACTAGACCCAGCACAGAGTCCCCCTCCTCCAAACGCAATATTCCAAATCACTCATACACAAGGCAACGTTCAGTAAAAATTCCGATCCCGGCCCGGCAACCCTCCCCCAACTGCGCAGGCACGGCTGATGGTCCCATAAATGTACAAGAAAGGAAAGATATTGAAGGCAGGAAACTGTCGACCACTTTGCCTAGCTTCTGTCATTTGCAAAATGCTTCAATTCATTATTAAGAAGACAATATGACGTGTTGAAAACTGTAAGGCATTCTAGCAGAGGCAAAGGTTTATCGTTTTACGAAAGGAGATACAATTATAGAAAATTTGCCGGAATTCTTCAAGGATTTAACAGGGTGGTTAGAGGAAAAATAGAGGGTCCTGGTGAACCACGAAGGTTGAAGATGTAAGGAAAGGAGAAGGACAACGATTCACAGGATGACTGGATGGAGGCGATGGCTGCAACAGGGCATTATAGCCAGCTGTAGTTGTTACTGTGAAATGGGCCAAAACCTAGCATCTATTGCATATATAATAGATTCAATGGGCTGTTTCACCTGTATCTACCTATCACTCACCAGGCTTCTCCTCCTCCTCGCTTTCAGCTTTCTGCCCCCACCACAACAATGATCTTGAAGAAGGGTCCTGACTCACAATTCACCTATCCATGTTCCCCACAAATGCTGCCTGGCACGCTGATTTACCCCAGCACTTTGTGTCTTTAAATGTCAGGTTATCCATTTGAAGAGGAAGAATGATAAAACTAATTATTAGAGTCATAGAGCATGAAAGAGGCCATTCACCCACTGAGACCATGCTGACCATCAACCACCCATTTACTCTAGTCCTACTTCTATCCTATTTTGTTTTATCCACCCCATATTCTCTTCAATCCTCCCTAGATTCTATCCTTCACGTACACACCAGGGACTGTTTACAACGATAAATTAACCTACAAACCAGACAATTGGTGTAGGAGAGAAATCGGAGTATGCGCAGACCATGTGGTCACATTGAGAACAACACTGATAGTATCCAAGATCATAATTGTACCTGGGTGTCTGGCACTGTGAGGCAGTGGCTCTACTAGCTTTACCACTGTACTGCCATTCATCATTTAAATGGAGTGGGTCAACAAAATGATTGGTACAAAGTAGTTGTACCAAAGGAAATGAGGTGGAGGATAAATGCGTGGCTGAGGGACTGGTGCAGTGGGCAGGGATTCAAGTTTCTTGATCACTGGGACCTCTTTTGGGGAAGGCATGATCTGTACACAAAGGACGGGTTGCACTTGAGCCCAAGGGGGACCAATATCCTGGCAGGGAGATTTGCAAATGCTACTGTGGAGACTTTAAACTAGAAAGGCTGGGGGGAGGGACTCGGGTAGAGGGGGCTAGGGGTCAGGGTGTGGGGCAAGAGGCAGAGAAGCGAAGCACTCGGATCCAAAATGTAGGCGAGAAAGATGAAAAAGATAATAGACAGAGAATAAGGGATGGTGGGTTTCTAAAATGTGTATATTTTAATGTTAGGAGCATTGTAAGTAAGGTGGACGAACTTAGAGCCTGGATTGACACCTGGAAATATGATGTTGTGGCAATCAGTGAAACATGGTTGCAGGAGGGTTGTGATTGGAAACTAAATATTCCGAGAGGGCCTGTTTCCGTGCTGTAATTGTTATATAACCATATAACATATAACAATTACAGCACGGAAACAGGCCCTCTCGGCCCTTCCAGTCCGTGCCGACCATTTGTTTTCCCCTAGTCCCATCTACCTGCACTCAGACCATACCCCTCCATTCCCTTCACGTCCATATACCTATCCACTTTACTCTTAAATGTTAAAATCGATCCTGCCTCCATTCTGCTGGAAGCTGATTCCACACAGCCACCACCCTCTGAGTTTCCCCCTCACGGAAACCTCTGTCCCTTAATTCTTCATGTCATAATCTTCCCTACCCTCAATGGGAAAAAACGTATCCATTCAACTCTGTCTATCCCTTTCATCATTTTAAAGACCTCAATCAAGTCCCCCTTAACCTTCTGCGCTCCAAAGAATAAAGACCTAACTTGTTCAACCTTTCTTTGTAACATAGTTGCTGGAACCCTGGCAACATTCTAGTAAATCTCCTCTGTACTCTCTCTATTTTGTTGACATCCTGACCAAAATTGTACACCATACTCCAGAATTGGTCTTACCAATGCCTTGTACAATTTTAACATTACTTCCCTACTCCTATATTCAATGCTCTGATTTATAAAGGCCAGCACACCAAAGGCTTTCTTTACCACCCTATCTACATGCGATTCCACCTTCAGGGAACTATGCACAGTTATTCCTAGATCCCTTTGTTCCACAGCATTCCTCAATTCCCTACCATTTACCATGTACGTCCTATTATATGGTTATATGGTTATATGGTTAAAGGGATCTCACGATTCTGATACACGTAACACAAAAAATTTGCATCGAATTATGTACTTACATTGGAGGAAGTGCAAAGAAAGTTCATTACACGCATTTGAAGAATAGTTAAGCAGATTGAGATCATCCTCAATAGAGTTTTCAAGAATGAAGGGAAATCTTATTTTCAGAGGAGCTTTCAGGGTAATGCTGAAAGGATGGTACCTATAATGGGGTTATTTAGATCCACGGGGCATAGACCTAAGACTGAGACAAGGAAGAATATCTTCATTCAGAGGGTTGTGAATGTTTGAAATTCTCTAGCCCCGAGAATAATGGAGTCAAGCATTGAGTTAAGGCAGAGTTGACAGATATTTAAACTCCAAGAGAATCAAGGGGTATTTGGAGAGGATGCGAAAATGATGTTGAGACCCAGAATGGATCAGTTGTGATCTTACTCATTAGCTGAGCATTTTCATGGGATTAATTGGCTTACTCCTGCTCTACTTTTTATCTGACTCACTATGCGATGAATGTTCTGCGATAGCTGTTAAACAGAGAGTTCAGTGAGGTCCCCAAACGATAAACCATGAAATGTGCAAGATCTCCATGATTAATTTGGAGACACATTTTTAACTTGGAATTTGATTAAGATTACATTTTAAGATTGACTCAATATTACATTCTTTGAGTCAATTGACATCTTTTAAAATTGAAAATAACAATGCAAATATATGCATTTCTTTGTGTGTAAATTAGGAAATAGAGCAATCATATTTTAATGAAATAAGGGGACAGGATTGGAGAGCCAAATGGCCTATTTCTGTCCCATAAAATAATTGGGGCTATAAAGATTCAAAGAAAGTTTCCAGGAAAATGGTGTTTAGCTAAATATAGTCTCAAATTAGTAATTACCTTTTCCATTTTACAGGAAATCTCTATTTACATTTATGTAAGCATTAGCAATTAACTCAATGAACCAATCTGATCGAAGGTCAAAAGATGCAATTAAAAGAATAAAATGCTATTCAAGATTAATGGTAATTGCATTGCTGGACAATCTCTAACTCCCCCTGTCAACTTATTTCTTAGAGATACCGAATGATAAATTCTCACTATTATATGACCTTGTCAGCATGATAACAATTTTTGCATTTAAAAGGTGCAGTACATTAAGCTTCTCTATCTAATTCTTTGAAAAACTGACAAATTGAATGATGGAGTCATTCATTTTCTAAGCAAAACTGTATCACCATCCTCCAGAAATACGTATTTTTGAAGTGTAAACATATTCATCATTACTTTCAATACAAATGTACAATGCATATTTATGGGGGGTTTTCAGCTGAGATGCTGGTGAAGAAATGTGCTTCTTCATTTTATGTTTCATCTATATCGAACATTTAAAAGCCATATACTGTACATCACCTAAGAACAAAATATTTTGAGATTAATGAATCAATATATTATTTAAATCCTACAGTCAAGATTTATTTTTGTTTATATTTATTGTGTCAATTCAAATTAACGTAAATCTAGCAATGGTTGATCCCATTTAGATGTTACTCAATGATTTTATCCAAGCAAGCATCAGTTACTTCATTAAGGATAACCATGAAATTACCATTAAATCAATTACTTTTGGGCATATCCATCTTAAAATTAGTAATGCCTAATTTAATACCAACTGTCAAATACTAGAGGAGATAGCTTTAAGGAGAGAAGGCAAGGTTTATAGGAGATATGCAGGGCAACTTTCTTACGCAGAGGATGATGAGTGCTAAAATGTGCTGCAAGGGTTAGTGGTTGAGGAAGATACGATTAGCGTAAACATTTGCTAGTATTCACAAAACTATCATTATACCAAGCACCCTTGCCACTCATGTGACCCCCTGGGGTGATACCCCTTTCCTTGTTTGAGGGGGGTTCTCCACCAGACCCTGCCCCACAATGTGCAGCAGCTGAAGAACCCTAGACTGTGGTCCTCCCCACAGAGCATTTGCGCTGGCTGCACCAAGCTTCAGTGTGTCCCTCAGCACGTAGCCTGGAATGGGCCAGCTGGCAACATTTCCTGACGGACATCTCGTTCTGCTGGGATATCAACGTTTCGGGCAGACCAAAGAGCGTCTTTCACCGAGTTGACGACCTTCCAGCAGCACTTGATGTTCGTCTCTGAATGTGTCCCTGGGAACAGTCCTCTGTTACGGAGTTAATACTGTTGCAAGATTAGCAGTGAAAAATATCTCCATTCATTCTTTCCCTAGAGAGAGAAATAACCAATATTATGACATTTCACATTCAGTCAAGAGAGTAACTTAAATTCCATTTAGTACAGATGTACGAGTACACATTGCCTATTTAACTCATTTGTACTGAATGCCTTGGCCAATTTCTTAATATTAGGAAATCCCTCAATGTTGCAAGCACAATACGTCTGTGGCTGTCCCCCCCAAGCATGCAAATCACAATTCTGAAAAAGGCCACTGTTAAGATAGGTCTTACTGTACAATCTCCAAAATGAAGCGATCCCAGCTAATTAAGAAACCTCTCAGCACCTTCTTGTTACTTTTGGCTGCATCAATGTGAGTTTGGTTCATGAGCAATTCTGCAGTTTTAAGCAGGGCATGCAGTAAGTAGGTTATGATTTTCCGGAGAATGGAAGAATGCTACAGGATTCCATGTCAGCATCTTTCCCTTTGGATGTTGTTTTGATCCATTTAACTGGCTGACAGGCCTGGAGAGGATAATCTCCAGCAACGTTAGTAAAAGTTGGGTCCAATTAGCAGCTATTGGCTGGCCTATTCATTAAAAAACCCAGGAATTTAATTAGGCACCAGGGGCACCGCCAATTTTTGTGGAAGACTTGTGAAGGCACAGGATTTCAAAGGGGAGCTCAGCGCACTACTAGAATGCAATCTATTACCCGATGTGAACATTAATAGGCCTGTCCCACTTAGGCGACTTTTTAGAGGACTGCCGGCGACTGTTGGATCGCCAAGATTTTTAATTTTTTTTTGTATCAAGTTTTTATTTGGTTTAAAATGAATATTGTTTCCAGAAATCAAGAACATTTTGAAATATTATTACATTGAAATGTCTAAAACTGAGGTTTCAAGAGTATTGATTGTAATTTTGAAACTTTTGATTATTCTTAAAAATTAATAGTATATTAAAACTTTCATCTTAAAATGTTATCTGGAGTATAAAAATCGGCTGAATTTTGACAATCCTTAGGAAAATTAACTGTCAGTAGTTCTGAATTGTAATTTCTAAATATGTGAAATTGTAGTTTATAAATATTTTTTTAATTTTAATTTTTTATTTTATTTATTTTTGTTAGAAGTATGTACAGTAATGTGGTACCAAAGTACCTGATACATACATACACGTTACCATTCTTGTACAACTTCTTATTTTTAATTTAATAATAAAAGAGCAGTGATGAAAAGGAAAATAAAGAGTGTTGAGATAGATAGACAAGAGAGTAGAGACAAATAGCGAGAGAGACAAAAAGCAGAGATAAGAAGCTAAGGAGATTGGAAAAAGAAGAGAAAATAGAAAGAAAATAAATTAGGAGAGATATACCTATTTAATATCTTTACCCATCCGTCACCCGGTTCTGAACCATTTAATTTCTAAGGTTATGTTATGTTGCACCATATACTTGTAAGATGTCGATAAAAGGAGACCAAATCTTTAAGAATTGGTCTACTTTGCCTAGTAGGAGGAATCTCATTTCTTCAAGATGTAGCGTTTCCGACATATTTGAAATCCACATTTTAAACGTTGGCGTGGATGCGTTTTTCCAAAATGTAAGTATAAGTTTTTTTGCTGTTATTAAATCATAATTAAAGAGAGCTTCTTGGAACGTAATTAATTTACGTCCCTCGTCCATTGATCCGAAGATAATCAGTTCTGTATTGGGGTTCAATTTTGTGTTGAATAGTTTTGTAAAAGTTCCAAAGATTTCATTCCAAAATTTATGACGTTTTGTACAGGAGACAAAGGAATGTAGTGGCATTTTGAGATAAACATTTGTCACAAACGTTTGGAAATATTTTAAGATAAGTTGGAAAAATTGAATTAAGTTATGCCTTACATTAATCGAACATTTATGTACATATAATAGGTTTGGGTTTTTTTTCGCCAAAAATTGAATGTATCAACCCCATCCTACGACAATGTCTAATACAAACCTACAACACCTACGACAATCTACGACTTAATTGCCGATACGCTCATGACAACTGACGACCCAATAGTGGGGACGGAAGACGACCACTTTCGACACAGATGACTACACCCACGACCACAGAATTCAAGCTACGACAGGCTACGACCCTGTAGGCATCAAGCTACGACTCTGTAGGCGTATAAATCACTACCAAAACAATGATGTCACTTTATAATGATATTTTACTATAAAATGGCCTCCATGGTGGGGTTTAAAATCATTGAGAGCCATGTATGCAAAGGAGGAACTCATGGAGAAATTGCGTTCAATACAAACACAATACAATACAAAATTTAATACAGCAGCCCTTTTGCTTGTACAGCCGGAAGGCAGAAGGACAAGAACAAGGGTGAAGAAGAAGCCCAAGAAGAGGTCTCAGTGGGTGAAGCCCTCTTCCAAAGGAGATGCAGGTTGAGCCAGTATGAAAACCTGATAAATGTGCTACATGAAGAAGATTTGCCTGCTTTCAAAAACTTTACTAGAATACCCCCTGAGCTGTTTCAGGAGCTGAGGGCAATGGTGGGCCCTTCCTGGAAAAAAAGGAGACCTATATGAGGAAGCCACTGGAACCAGGCCTGCGCCTAACCATCACCCTCCGCTGGCATCAGGAGACTCGTACAAGAGCCTCTCGTACAACTTTCTTGTGGCCCAGAACACCATCAGCAAGGTTGTCCGAGAGACCTGTGAAGCCATCATCAATGCTTATGAAGATGAAGTCATGGACTACCCTAGTACACCAGATGAATGGAAGAGAGTGGTGCAGGGCTTTGATGCCAGATGGAACTTCCAGCACACATGTGGGGCAGTGGACGACAAGCATGTGGCCATCAGGTGTCCACCTAAGGGAGGTTCAATATACTTCAATTACAAGAAGTTCCAATCAATCGTACGCCTAGCTGTGGTGGATGCTAACTAAAACTTCCTGTTTGTGGATGTGGGCACACCTGGCAGTGTCGCAGATGGTAGGATCTGGAAAGGGACCACCATTGGGGAAAAGCACTAGAAGAAGGAACACCAAACTTTCCTGATCCAGAACCTCTGCCAGGAGAAGACAACCCTGACATCCACTACACACTGGTTACTGATGATGCCTTCCCACTCAGGTCATGGATGATGAAACCATACCCTCACAAGCAGATGTCAAGGGAGCAGAGGATCTTCAATTACAGGCTGTCCAGGGCTACGATGGAGCAGGAGCCCACGAATGTGGAGACAATTGTGCACACAGCATGTGTCCTCCACAACCTGATTCCTACCGGAGGTGCAGCAGCAGCAGCAGCCATGGAGGAGGGTGACCGAGTGGACAACCAGACAGGATACATTCCACCAGGTTTATGAAGAACTGGAGTACAGGCTGCACCTATGGTGCCCCTGGAGAGATTGCCAGGAAACACCGGCAAAAAGAGTGCCAAGGAGCAGAGACCATCTCTGCTCTTACCACAACTCAAAACTAGGCAGCAAACATCCCACACCACAAACAAAAGTCCATCGCTCCAGGAGGAGAGTTCACTGCAGACCTCAAGATAATTCCCTTTTCAGGTACATCCACATCCTGCCGAAATAGTTTAATTTAATATGAAGTGGACTTCTTGAGTTTGTGTTTCTTAAAATAAAAAAAATCTTTACTAATATTTGATTAGCCTTTGTGTTTGTTTGATGAATGAAAATATATTTAAAAATATATATTCTTTTAAAAGCATTGTTTCTGTTTTTTCATCAAAACATATAAAAAGATTTGACATGAAAATGCTGTGCATTGCTTGTGTTTTAGTGTTAGATTCATCAAAAAGAATAAAAAGAAAACTATTATAAATGCAGTGCATTGCTTGTTTTATTGTTACATCCATCAAAGTGTATAAAAAGAATACTTAAATCCAGTGCATTGCTTGCGTTTTATTGTTTGTTAGATGAATCAAAATGTATAAAAATAATGTTCTTTTAAATTCAGTGAATTGCTTCTTTTAGTGTTTGATTCATCAAAATAAAAATAATATTCTTTTAAATGCAGTGCATTTGAAGTGCTTGTGTTTGTTTTCTTCATCAAAATAAATGTAAAGAGTCAGACTTTAAATACAGTGCATTCCTTCCTTGCGTTTGTGTGTGACTTGTAGAAACTTACAAAATTCTTAAGGGGTTGGACAGGCTAGATGCAGGAAGATTGTTCCCGATGTTGGGGAAAGTCCAGAACAAGGGGTCACAGTTTAAGGAAGTCTTTTAGGACCGAGATGAGAAAAACATTTTTCACACAGAGAATGGTGAATCTGTGGAATTTTCTGCCACAGAAGGTAGTTGAAGCCAGTTCATTGGCAATATTTAAGAGGGAGTTAGATGTGGCCCTCGTGGCTAAAGGGATCAGGGGGTATGGAGAGAAGGCAGGTACAGGATACTGAGTTGGATGATCAGCCATGATCATATTGAATGGTGGTGCAGGCTCGAAGGGCCGAATGGCCTACTCCTGTACCTATTTTCTATGTTTCTATGTTTCTATGTGACCGCGCACTGGAATGACAGTGCACCACGTGCAGCTATTTACATACCCTTTTTTTTTGCAATAGCCAATGAAAATGACCAGTCAGCAAAGGCGATTAACTAAAACTACCTACGACTACGTTGACTACCTACAACTACATGGCGACCCCACTACAACTGCACCTATGACTCCAGGATTCTCGATAATCTCCATGGCGTCCAATGTTTGGTCGCAGAAAAATGTTCAACATATTGAAAAATTTGTGACAACCATAATGAGACAACGACTAGTTCCCAGAATGTGGGAACTCCTCGTGACCATGAAGGAGACTCACCAGAGACCACCAGCAAACATGTGGCGACCAAATGGCGACCGCAGATTCTCCTGCAGTCGCCTATAAAGTCGCCTAAGTGGGACAGGTCCATAAGGCCACCAGAAAAGATGCCAAATCCCCATAGCTACTTGACCTCAGCTTTTGTGTTGCAGGAAAACTGGATTGTAAATTCTCCCAGAGCATCTGTGACCCCTGTTGTGCTGCAGTAAGCAGGGAAGTTGGGGTTGGGGTAGGGGGGCTGTAACATAGATTAGCTTCAGTTATATGAAAAGATCATGAGGCTAGGAAGCTAAGGCTGATAGTAAGTTTGACCTTACCAGGGAATGCAGTTCTATTGCAAGCCTATAGCTGAGGCTATAGTTTGCAGTTGACCTTGGAGTATTTAGTTAGAACTTAAAGGAAAGGAAAGCCACCCTGCTCCTTTAATATTTTTAATGTTTTGGAATTCCTTAGCTGATGTTCATGAAAGCTATTGTTTCCTGTTGTTGATATAAAACATATATAGTTGTAGCAAAATTTGACATGCATTTTATGCCGGTGTTTGTTGTTTCTATATACTTTTACTTAATTTTTTCCAGTGAAGTATCTTTTAAGCAATGACTGTTGATTCAAGATATAATAAAACTCTGATAATCTACTTTCCAATTTTTTTGGAAATCCTGACAGTTTGGCATTTGATGCACCCATTAGTCCAGAATAGGAGTCAAGTGTCCAGTCAGGGATGGAGGCAAGATACAGAGTCCAGTGTACCTCTGTGCTTCACGTTGTTTTTGACAAGCTAAAACACTGAGCACATAAACTGAAACACATATGCTGAAGCTTGACAGCTTTGATTTCCTGCACTCCTTACAAATTCATCAGAACTCAGTATTCTGCTCCTTTTACATTCACTGACTTAATTGAAAAAAAAATATTATACACATACTGTATGTAATATAAAAAAGTGAAAGTGTGTTGTGGTATTATTTGGGAATGATATAATGACACCCAAGGGTCCAGATAATCTGCAAGTCCAGCACAATCCAGTCCTGAGGATGAGCAATTATCAGAGTTTTAGAACATACTAGACCAAGTGCAGACCCGTTGGGTCTGTTCTCCCTATGTGTGGTTGCAGGGGAGGGGGGGTGGGCTGGGAGTGGGCGGCATGTGGCATCACACACACCAACTACACCCCCACATGAACGCTAACTAACCTCCTTGATATTATATTAATATTATTACTTTGCTCCTTTTACCCCATAACCGCCCTATCCACCGACGCGTAGCCCCCAACTCGCAGGCGACTCTAGAGAAGGAGGGGAGGGGGGTAGAGAGTGAGGGCAGAGTGAGAATGGGGGGAGTCAGACAGGGCAAGAGACAGAGGGGGGTGTGTGGAGGGGAGGAGGAGAGGGAGGGTAGGTGAGGGGATGAGGGTGGGGAAGGAGGGGAGCAAGAGATGTGAGGGGAGAGAGAGGGGGGAAAAGGGGGGCTGAGAGAGGGGGGGAAGAGAAGGGGGAGAGGGGGTGGGAAGGGGAGGGGGGAGGTGGAGGGAAATGGGTAGGAAAAGGGGTGGAGGGAAGGTGCTGGGAAGGGGTGGAGCGGAGGGTGTGGAGGGGGGAAGGGAGTTTAGTGGAGGGAGGGTGGGGAGGGCAGGGGATTGGGGAGAGGAAGGTGCGAGAGAGAGGGGAGGAGAGAGAGAATGGGAGGGGAGGAGAGGGGAGAGAGAGAGAGAGAGAGAGATAGGGGAGAGAGGGGGGGGGGAGAGAGGGAGGGGGGAGAGAGGGGGGGGAGAGAGAGAGAGAGGGGGAGGGGGGGGGGACAGCCCGAGGAGGGTGGAGCGATCTGAGGACGGTGAAAAGGCGGGGGGACCACCAGCCTATCGAGCGTGACAGAGCCGGGCCAGGCTTGGGGGGGTGGGACAGATGATCGTCCCCTGTGACGGGTAGAGAGCAAAGATCCTATAGCGGTAGTGACAGCCGTTGGTAACTGCCAGCTGACAACAGGCGTTTACAGCCACTAAGGCAAGACGCATTCGCCCAGGAGCGAGCGTTGACAGCAAAGAAGCACCGGCTTCTGACTCTCTGGAAACCCACAGCTGGAATGAGCGTGCAGGGGATGGGTGGGGCTTCACGAGCTGAACCGGCAGTGAGGAAAAGGTTTAGCGCGAGAGGCGCCGCTGATCCGAGATCTGCAGAAGAAAGATCCTATAGCGGAACGGAGCTGTAGAATCTTTGTTTTGCAGAACTTTCTCGATCTTTCCGCGCCTTTAAACCACAGCGGCGGGGGGCGGCAGAGCCAAGAGGCAGGTGGGCCTTGATTGGTGGGCATGTGGGAATTGTGACGTAGCAGCGAGCAAGCGGCAATTATATTTAAAAAAGTGAGTTTTGTGAACAACTTTATTCAAAATCTGGGGAAATAATTGACCGAATTTAGAGAGGAGTGCATTTATGAAATTGTAAGTTAAATCCCTACCGAAATTATAAAAATCTCCACATTTTTGTGTCTGGTTTTCGAGGAGATACGAGGTAATAATAGATCAGACATGATAGAATGGCGGAGAAGGCTCAACGGGCCAAATGGCCTAGCCCTGCTCCTATGTCTTATGGTCTTATTCGGTGTAAATCCTTGTGCCCATCCAAAAGTCTGTAAATGTCAAAATAATGTAATCCACCACCACCCCTGTCAGCGAGTCCAGGCATCCACCGCACTGCATGTAAAAAACTTTCCTCACACACCTCTTTTAAACTTTACCCCTCTGACCTTTAAGCTATGGCCTCTGTCTTTGACATTTCCACCTTGGGGGAAAAGGTTCTGCATACTGAACTAAAAGAACCATTCTTATTTAATTAATTACAAATAATTCTTCAGCCATATGAAAATTAGAATTGTTTACTCGTTAAAATAGATAGATGTAAATCCTACATTTTTCAGAACCAGATATTGCTAACTAATAGTCTCAGCATAACACAGTGTGAGTGCTGAGACAATTGAAAATTTATCAAATGTATTCTAATGATTTGCTTCAAATACTGTTCATGTAACAGAGCAGCTTTGGTGTTTACCACACCAGCTCCTTGCATAATAATATATGTTGGTCTTATTGTTTGGTGAGATAGTCAAAATGGATGAGTAACTTCAAGCTTAACTGCAGTCTAGGTTTATCAGCCTGATCTAAATCATATTTATATTCTGTCAACGCAAGAAGGGCAAAATCAAATCAACACAATTAACATAAACTCACATCAAAGTATGATGTCATTGCTGATGTTCAATGCAATAGAAAGGAGGTGAACCAGAGACATTTTCTGTGGTGACAGATATGTAAATCGCAACAGATGGTGGATACGAAATGCATCATTCGGGTCAAGACTGCATGCTGTATCAGAACATTGCCAAGCAATATTAGCATTCTTCTAAGCATCATGCTTTCGTGAATTGCTTTAAGTATTTCGTTTAAAATTTTATATCTTGAAGCATATCTAACATCATGTCTCTGTTTTCCTTAGGAACAGAAATTGGAAAACAGCGGTTTATGGGATTGTTGTCAATATAATCCACAAGAAGCAGTTATAGATTATTCAACAACTTTTCAACTTTTCTAAAATATCAGCACTACGGCAGCAATAACCAACTTTTTATCAAAAGAACACTGCAATCACTGGAAAGATGGACTGTAGTTTAACATTTTGCAATACATTCACACTGAAATATTAACTATTAAATCATACCTTAAGTCATAAAGACACAATTAATTATACATCTATCATTATATTGTACACATGTTTGCATGCAAATAGAACCTGCCTTTCAATATCAATAATCCTCCTACAATAAAATCTCAAACAAATTTAATTCTTGAATATAGCCACTTTTTCCTCATGCATTTATAATACAGACTTTAAGTGTTTAAGGTAGAAAGTTATTAAAGATGTGCATCCTGCATGCATGAGAATTCATCAGCAAGTTACATTTATGAATCAAATTATTCAGTTAGTATTAGTGATAGTGAATGTGCTAGTGTCAAATTGTACCTAAATCTAGGGATATGCTGCCATCTGCATACATCTGCGCATCTGATTTCGATGAGGGGGATGTATAATATATCCAGGTTTGCTGATAATACAAATCTGGTTGACAGTGTGAAGGCAAGGATGTGAATGAGTGAGGACATGGTTGTAATATGTTGAAAAACATATGATTATGCACTTAGGTGGAAAAATGGTTAGATAAGATGTGTTTAATATTACAAAGGATTGAAAGTGCTGGTGTTCAAAGGGACCTAAATGTCCTTTTACACAAATCACTGTGTGAAGTGGGGTCCCGACCTGAAACGGTGCCTATCCATGTTTTCCAGAGATGATCATGACCAACTGAGTTACTACAGCAGTTTATGTTTTTTGCTCACTGAAGTATAATGTACAGTTACAACATGCAAATGGGAAGTAAATATAGTTGGCCTTTATTGCCAAAAGATGTGTGTTAAAGTCATAAAGTCATATAGCACGGAAACAGGGCCTTTGTCCCTACTTGCCCATGCCCACCAAAATATCCCATCTAAGCTGGTCCCATTTCCCCCGCATTTGGTTCATATTCCTGCAAACCTTTCCTATCCATGTACCTGTCCAAGTGTCTCTTAAATGTTGTTATTGTACCTGCCTCGACTACCTCCTCTGGCAGCTCATTCCACATAGCCACCATCTTCTGAGTTAAATAGTTGCCCCTCAAATTCCTATTAAATCCTATTAATGGACTCTGTGCATTCTCCCTATCAATTCCCCTCATGATTTTATACATCTCTATATGATCAGCCCTTAGTCTTCTGGATTTGGCTCGTGACATCCTGAACCCTGGCACCAGGGAGGCAACAGACCATTCTCGCATCTCGTCTGCCGCCACAGAATCTCCTGTCCGCTCCTCGGGCAATGGAGTCACCCACCTCTAAGGCTTTGCCTGACGTCGGTCTCGCCGGTCGCCAATCTCTAGGATTGGAGCCACTGAGTGTCCACCGCTCGGACTGGAAACATTATCTCCCCGGACAACTCCCAAGAGGGCGTACCTGTTTTCATTAGCCACAGCTTTTATAGCCCTGTCCCACGGTACGAGTTCATTCAAAGAGCTCCCCGAGTTTAAAAAAACATCAAACTCGTGGTAAGCACAGAGAATGAACGTAGCGGGGAGCTCGGGGACGTCTCTTAGCGGTTCGTAATGCTAATGGCAGGCACTCGGGAAGACTCACAAATGGCAGGTAAGCACGGGAAGACTCGTGAAGATTTTTCAACATGTTGAAAAATGTCCATGAGAGCCCCGAGTACCGACGAGTAGCCATTACCGTAAATCTCCAAGTTCGAATCAGGGCAAACTCGGGAATGCTCTTGGAATGAACTCGTACCGTGGGACAGGGCTCCAATCCTAGAGATTGGCGACCGGCGAGACCGACGTCAGGCAAAGCCTTAGAGGTGGGTGACTCCATTGCCCGAGGAGCGGACAAGAGATTCTGTGGCGGCAGACGAGATGTGAGGATGGTCTGTTGCCTCCCTGGTGCCAGGGTTCAGAATGTCACGAGCCAAATCCAGAACATCCTCGAGAGAGAAGGTGAACAGCTGGCAGTAGTTGTGCACGTAGGCACAAACGACATCGGGAAGAAGAGGAAGGAGGTTCTCCAACATGACTTCAGAGAGTTGGGAACAAGACTGAAATGCCGGACTTCTAGGGTGGTTATCTCTGGATTGCTTCCAGTACCTCGTTAGTGAGGACAGGAACAGGGGATCTGAATGTGTGGCTGAGGGACAGGAGTAGGGAGCAAGGATTTAGATTTAGAGACCACTGTGATCTCTTCTGGGGTAGGGGTGACCTATACAAAAGGTACGGGTTACACCTTAACAGGAGGGGGACCGACATTCTGGCAGACAGGTTTGCTAGGGCTACACGTGTGGGTTTAAACTAAATAGTGGGGGGGGAGGGATTGACAAATTGCGAGTATAAAGATGGAGTTGAAGGGGAAGTGACCACAGGAAAAATTACAAAAGATTCTCGAATTAACGGGAAGGAAAGCCCGAGAATGGACAACAGAGCAAGGTTAGGGACAATTGCGAACGGTATGAGGGGGGAAGTGAATACGGAGGTCAAAGTGCTGTGTATGAATGCGCAAAGTATAAGGAATAAAGTGGACGAGCTTGAGGCTCAGTTAGAAACTGGCAAGTATGATGTTGTGGGAATTACTGAGACATGGCTGCAAGAGGGCCAGGGCTGGGAACTGAATATTCAAGGGTATCTGAATATTCAAAGGTATCGAAAAGACAGACAGGTGGGCAGAGGGGATGGGGTTGCTCTGTTGGTGCGGAATTAAATTCAGTCCCTTGCAAGGGGTGACGTTGAAACAGGAGATGTGGAGTCAGTATGGATAGAACTAAGGAATTGTAAGGGTAAAAAGACCCCAATGGGACTAATCTACAGACCCCCATACAGTAGCCTGGACATAGGGCGCAAGTTGAATCAGGAGTTAAAATTGGCATGTAGTGAAAGTAATGCTGTGGTTGTTATGGGAGATTTCAACATGCAGGTTCAGGTTGGTACTGGAGCCCAAGAAAGGGATTTTGTAGAGTGCCTTTGTGATGGATTCTTAGAACAGCTGGTATTGGAGCCTTCCAGGGAGAAGGCAATTCTGGATATAGTGTTATGTAATGAACCGGATTTGATAAAGGACCTCGAGGTTAATGAGCCATTAGGAGGCAGTGACCATAACATCAGGTTTAATCTACAATTGGAGAGGGAGAAGGGTAGATCGGAGGTATCAGTGTTGCAGTTGAATAAAGAGGACCATGGGGCCATGACGGAGGAGCTGGCCAAAGTTGACTGGAAAGATACACTAGCAGGGATGACAGTGGAACAAAAATGGCAGGGGTTTCTAGGAATAATACAGAAGATGCAGGATCAGTTCATTCCTAGGAGGAAGAAAGATTCCGAGGGGAGAAAGGGATGACCATGGCTGACAAGGGACGTCAGGGACAGTATAAAAATTAAAGCGAAGAAATACAACATAGCAAAGATGAGCGGGGGAAGCAAAAGGATTGGGTAATGTTTAAAGAACAAACAGAATGATAACCAAAAAGACAATACGGGAAGAAAAGATGAGATACGAAGGTAAGCTAGCCAAGAATATAAAGCAGGATAGTAAAAGCTTCTTTAGGTACGTGAAGAGGAAAAAATTAGTTAAGACCAAAGTTGGACCCTTGAAGACCGAAAAAGGTGAATTTATTATGGGGAACAAGGAAATGGCAGATGAGTTGAACAGGTACTTTGGATCTGTCTTCACTAAGCAGGACACAAACAATCTTCCTGATATAGTAGGGGCCAAAGGATCTGGGGTGACAGAGGAACTGAAGGAAATCCACATTAGGCAGGAAATGGTGTTGGATAGACTGAGGTACTAGACTGCCTCCCAGGGTACTTAAGGAAGTGGCTCTAGAAATCGTGGATGCATTGGTGATAATTTTCCAATGTTCTATAGACTCAGGATCAGTTCTTGTGGATTGGAGGGTAGCTAATGTTATCCCACTTTTTAAGAAAGGCGGGAGAGAGAAAACAGGGAATTATAGACCAGTTAGCCTGACATCGGTGATGGGGAAGATGCTGGAGCCAATAATAAAAGATGAGATAGCCGAACATTTGGATAACAGTAACTGGATCAGTCCGACTCAGCATGGATTTACGAAGGGGAAATCATGCTTGACTAATCATCCGGAATTTTTTGAAGATGTAACTAGGAAAATGGACAAGGGAGAGCTAGTGGGTGTAGTGTACCTGGACTTTCAGAAGCATTTGATAAGGTCCCACATAGGAATTAGGTGGGCTAAAAATTTGGGCAATTGGTGTATTTGGGGGGGGATAGATGTGCTGACGGATAGAGAAGTGGGTGGCTGACAGGAAACTAGTAGTTAGAGATGAAACGGGTCCCTTTCTGAATGGCAGGCCAGTGACTTGTGGCGCGGTACCGCATGGCTCCGTGCTGGGACCGCTGCTATTTGCTCTTATACTTTCAATGATTTGGTTGAAGGTGGATGCAAAGTAATCATTTGATATTTGTTGATACACAAAGATGGGTGGCAGCGTGATCTGTAGGGAGGATGCTATGGGAATGCTGGGTTGTGTTTTGGACAAGGGTGAAGTGGGCAGGATGCATGGCAAGAAGCACTTTAATGCAATAATGTTTGTGGTTCCCACTTTGGAAGCATATAACAGGTAGGCCCAAGATTACTATCTTATTGGTGTCAAGTTGGGGGAAATGGGGAGTACATAGGGATCTGGGGGTGTCCTTTAGGTGCATCAGTCCTATAAAAGTAAGCTTGATGGGTACAGCAGGCAGTGAAGGAGCTAATAGCATGTTGGCTTTTATTTCAAGTGGTATCGATTTATAGGTGCAAAGAGGTCCTTTTTGCAGTTGTTTCTGTCCCTAGTGAGACCACACCTGAGTATTGTGTGCAGTTTTGGCCCCTAATTTGAGGAAGGACTTCTTGCTATATTGAGGGAGTGCAAGAGTTAGGGGGTTTTCAAAGGTTTCACCGGGATGGCAGGACTGTCATATGCTGAGAGATGAGGCAGCAGCTGGGCTTTGTACACTCTGGAGTTTAGATGGTTGTGATGTGGGGATCTCATTTGTAACCATATTGATTGTTAAGGGTCTGGGAATCGCAGAGGCAGTAAACTGTTCCAGATGTTTATTATTTGTTGGGGGCGGTGTCCAGATTACCAGGGGCCAACAGTTTAAGAAACTACAAGAGTAAGCCATTTAGAACGGAGACGAGGATAACTTGTTTCTCACTGGTGTGTGGTTGTGTCTGTTGAATTCTCTGCCCTCAGGAGGGAGGTTTTGGAGGCAGGTTCTCTGGATGCTTTCAAGGAGATTTTAGCTTTTAGATTGTGGCTCTTTAAAATAGCGGTGTGTGGGGGATATTGGGAAGGCCAGGTACTGATTGGGGCGCACGGGATGATCAGCCAACCAAGTTGCAAAACATCTATACCATTGGACTGTAGTGAGAATCTCTGGTATCAACTATCTTCACGGTGTTATGGTGACAATCTATTGTACTTTATTCAATGTATCCAGGGTTGATTTGTATTGGGTGGGGGACAATATTGACTGTATTATACTTAATGGTGATTTTATGTCACTTGAGGGTGTATCATGCCATGGACAAGCCTGTCCAACAACAAAGCAAGTGGCTTGGTTCATATATATTCTGGCCCTCTGAAACATATTTAGGTATGCGAGTATAAGGAGATCCTCCTCCTTGTTTGTTGTTTTACTGGCTTTTTGTTCATGGCTTATTTCAATCTCAATGTTGTCTGTTTAGGCTAGTGCCAGCTTTTAGGACCTTTGCTGGGGTATGTTGGCTGCCTTAATATAATTTCTGTGCCCTTAGCCCTCTTAGCCAAGACCAAGCTTTTTTGTCATATATAAGTCCTAGATTTTAGAATTCTGCTGGAGAGAGTGTTTGTTAAATGGGGTTGTGTTAACTCCACTGAATATACCAGTTTTTTTAAAGCTAACCATGGGCTCTGATGTGCATATATGAGCCCTAATGGAGTGTGTGTAAACCTATTATTGAGGTAAAAAATCATCAATTTATGTGCTTTTTTGATGATTCCAAAGCCTTTGCTGTGGTATTTTAGGAAGTGGTTTGCTTATAATGTGTAACGGAGGGGTGCTTATTAATACAGTGGAGTTGTTGGCCACTGGTTTGCCCACCAGGCTATGGCAGCGTTTAATGGGGGCAATTAGGGTCTCAGCCCCATTTGGGGGGTTTGCAATGGTGTTAGACAAGGGGGCATTTTTGTCCCAAGTCCTTTGTAATCTGTAATATGATTATCTGGTCCCATGCATTTGAAAGCCTTAATTACTGGGGCATGATTGGTTATTATTTTAGTGTACCATATTTATGTACGCAAAGGATCTTGCGGTCTTCAGTCCAAACTAGCGTGGTCTCCAGAGCTCCTTTACTATTTATGTTCTGTGTATGATGTGGAACATGATATTTATTTTTAATGTACCATACCTTGCCAGCCTCTAAGAGGTGCTTTTATGTATATATAGAACCAAATTGGATAAATGTCTAAAATTTCCTGATTTTAAATTGTCTGACAATTTTTAATCTTAGTGTCTGGAAAAGGGTAAAATATCTTGGCAATTTTATTTACAGAACATAATGACAGTTGATGTGGATTATTTTTAGGCAATGACAATGCTGTTTGTACAGGCAAATATTTTCTTGGCCTGTACGATGTTTGAGTGATGTGCAGATTGTGGTGGGAAAAGTCCCTGTTTAGATGCATATTGCTACTACACTCTATACTGCCCACCTGTGGTCTCATAATCACGGAAAGCCAAGTTTGCAGAGACTAAAGGTGGCCTTTAATTATGCCATTTAGAACACTGCTAAAGGATTACCCTAAGAGGGTTTAGTGCTAGTAACATGTTTGCCGGCTGCAGGAGTCGGTACTTTTAGAAGCTATCCTAGAAATCATATGTATAAATTCATTGCAGGATAAATTGACTCTAAAATATGGAATTATCGTGGCCTTGTCAAAACATATGGTTTAGCACTATACGTACGTAATCCCAGTGGTGGAGGACACTGGTATCACTGTCTCGTTGTTGGAACTGATTTTTTTTTTAAATTTAGGGATTTTAAATCTGTTTGGTTTTTTGTATTATAATTTATTGTTGCTTTTATGAGTTTTTTACTAAATAATGCTTTTATATGTATTGTATGGGTTTTTTTTTATATGCAAATGCAATTTTATGTAATGTCTCTAGTTCTCGACCTTGTGTCTGAATAATATAGTTTAATAATGATATTTATAATTTAATATGTAAATGTATACTCATTAATTCCACCAATAAACTAAAATAGCTCATTTCTTTATAAAAATAATTCAAAAATATCATTAACCCGAATTCCCTCGTGCATTTAAGGCAGGTTTGTAGTTTTTGTTGGGGTTTCTTATTGTTCTTTAGCCTGAGTGGTTGTTGGGAAAAAAAAAGCTGTTCCTTGAAATTGGATGTTACAGTATTCAGGCACCTATTCCTTATTCTGATGGCAGGAGTGAAATCTGAGAGCGTGGCCAGGTTGGTGTGACCGTTCCCTTGTTGATGCTGGCTGTCTTTGTTACCTGTTTGTTAGTTTGTTGAGGGGGTTGGCCTTATATTTCAAACATTTAAAACTAAGGGGACTTTAACAGCATTCATTGCTAGGTTGCTTGCTCTTTGTGGGGAGAGACTCGGCACAAACCGAGCCAAAATTGCTGCTAAATAAGAGGGCAGGGTAAACTGGAAAACTGTGGCGCAGATATGTCTTCTTGGAAAGGGTGGTCATTGGTTTTCTCATTGCATAATTAGATGGCATTTAAACTGGAGATAATGAGATTGATTAAAGTATTAAGGAAGCCCCTTCCACTTTCGTGTCCATCTTCCATGTTTCAATATGTTGAACATTTGCAATCAACTCGTTCCGTCCTGAAAAAGGGACGCAAGCTTCCGGCGACAATCAGTGGGAGACTCATTTTGTTGCGATAGATGATGGTGGTAGCAGATATTAGCTCTGGATACTTAAGTTTCCCAGACCCACGATGTTGGACGCTTCTTGCTATGGGGCCTCAATAGAAAAAGAGATATGAGGAGATATGGAGAAATGGCATGGAAGAGAATTTGAGGCCATCATTAAATCAGTCACGTTTTTATTTAAATGGCGGAGACAGGCTTGAAGCACCTGTTGGGCCTACTCGTACTATTTTTCTTGTGTCCACTGTTTTTGATCAATATTTTGAGTTTAGGTCTTTCAATCAGATTTCAATTGACTTGTTTGACGGTTATTTCCTTGTATGTGGAAATACTGGGGATTTGTATTATGTAGAGTTGTCATGGGCGGTTCAGATTTGGGACAGTTTTTTAATGATGGACTTCCTTAAAATGTGCTCAGTTATTTCCCAACATTTTGAGTTCTACATTACTCGCGTAAAATAATAAAATTCACGCTTGCGTGCTTCGGAGTCACTAATGCCCACATGCCACCAATCCAAAGCCCACATGCCTCCTGGCCCCCGCCCCCCGCCGCTGGGGATTTAATGCAGCTGCTGTCAACGCACATGCGCAGTTTTCCATGAGGTAGATCGTTATCCACGCAAATGCCGTTCTATCAAAAGGCGCAGAAAAAACTAGAATGTTCTGCAGCTGCGCTCCGCAAAAGGATCTTTGTTCTGCAGATACGTAGGTGAGCGTCACTCACGCCCTGAAGAAGATTCTCCTCACTGTCGGCGCAGCTTGTGAAGCCCGCCCCTCCCATCCCCTGCGTACTCATTTCAGCTGGGGGTTACACAAAAGGCTGGAGAAACTCAGCGGGTGCAGCAGCCGCATCTAAGGAGGGAAGGAGATAGGCGACGTTTCGGGTCGAGACCCTTCTTCAGACTGGTCAGGGATCAGGGAAACGAGAGATATAGACGGTGATGTGGAGAGATAAAGAACAATGAATGAAAGATATGCAAAAAAGTATCGATGATAAAGGGAACATGCCATTGTTAAGCTGTTGTCCCCCACCTCCCTTTCTGGTGTGAAAATGAGAAAGAGTTGTTAGGGTTGGGGATTTAGGGTGGGGGGATAGGAGAGAGATAGAGGGAATGCCAGGGCCTGAGGGCTGAGGGGGAGAGGGTGTGGAAGGGGAGTAGACAGCAAATAGGGTTAACCGAATTGAGAAAATTCAATGTTCAAGCCCAAAGGATGCAGACTCAACCAAGCGGAAATTATGAGGTGCTTGGGGAGTCTGCTGGGTCTGCATTTTGTTGGTTGGGCCTTTGAACATTGAATTATGGTAACCCTCGGTTTCTCCTCCCCTTCCCACTCCTTGCCTTATGTCTCTGCCTCTCTCTCCCCATCTTAGTCTCTACCCATTCACTTCTACCCCCTCTTCCCTCCTCTGATGCGCTTGCGAGTTGGGGGCTATGCACGTCAGTGGATAGGGCGGTTATGGGGTAAAAGGGATGTAGCAAATTAATATATTAATATGTATTATCAAGAGGGGGGTAATTAGTGTGTGTGATGCTGCATTACCGCCCCCGCCAACCCCCCTCCCGCAAACCCGCGTTGTGGAGGGGAACGACCCACGGGTCTGCACTGGTGGGTGTTTTTTGGTTTTGTTGGGTACTTTTTTTTAAAACTCTGATTGTGTGTGTTGTTAGGTACTTTCTTCCCCCCCCTCCCACCCGTCAGTGTGAATGCTATGTACTTAACTCTTCTGTTTATCTCTGAGTTGCAGGCCCTGTGGCTGGGAGGTCTGGAATCAAGGCGGGGTTAAGAGCTCCTGCACCCGATTGGCCAAGCTACGTTCAGTTTGCACAGGGTCTCTGTGGTGGTGACTCGGAAGCTTAATTACCGAAGATCCCAGAATTCTCCCTCTCTTTATCGACCCTGACCTTAGATGTGAAACAATGATGTGGTGTGAACTGCAGGAGGCCTGGCCACCATTGCATAGTTGTAACTTTGTGTGTTTTGTTATTATTGTCAAGTATATTTGAATTGGGTCGGTATGATTAAGGGCTGACTTGAGAGAGTGTTTTCGTGTATTTTGTTTCTGGTTATTTTATTTACATTTAGGCAGGGTAGAGACTCTAGTTCGAGGCCCATCGCGAGGCTGGCTGGTGCACCGTTATCTTTGTTTTAGTTTATTCTTGTCCTTCTTGTATGGGTTGTTTTGACTGGGTTGTTGAATTCAGGTTTGGGTTTTAACTAAATAAAAGATTTTTTCTTGGACTTGAGCCTGGTTTTATGTCTTGTTTCGCGGCTCTGAGTTGTACCTGCATGCGGGAGTATTAACAGTGTGGGTGTGTGTCAAGTCATTTTGCCATTGGAAACCTATCTGACCCTCGAAGCAGATGCCAAAATGGGGTAAATTTTACTGATTATCAGTAGCGATTTTATTATGGCTTTTGATACATTCGGTGTGTTAAATTTTGTATTTGTTCTCCCCACATTTTCAGTTAAATTGTCTTTATGGACGCTTCTTCAAAAATAAACAGTCGCGTCACTCGGCATGTCCTTTGAAATAAAACCTTGCGAGCTGGCAAGCGAGCTTTGAAATATACTTGTGGACCCCCCTCCCCTATGTCTCTTCTTCCCCGCTCTTCCTCCCCCTCCTCCCTCCTCTCTCACGTCTCCTCTCTCTCATCTCTCTCGCCTTATCCTCTACCCTCTCTCTCCGTTATTGTCCATTATTGTCACTCGGGGCACCTGGAAGTTGGGCCCTGCGTCGTCATGGGAAGACGGCGCAGCGTGTGTCACGCCGCTTTCCCATGGCGGGCCAGAGCTTGCAAGGGGTTTTTTTCGGGGGTACCAACGGAGGGAGAGTTGCTCGAGACGAAGAAAAATATAGTGACAATGAAACCCAAGCTAGAACTCTCAGAGAAAGAGGAAGAATAAGGGATAGAGAAAAAGGACAATTCCTCTCTCTCCCCCGGACCAGCACCGAGCCAAAATGCGAGAGCGAGAAAACTGTGAGAGGATCGATTAGAGAGCTAGGAAGAGGAGTGGAGACGCGAAAAAGGCAGAGAGAGTAAAAGAGGGCGGGGCGAGAATGATGAGAGAGATAAGAGAGAGAAAAATATGAGGGAGAGAAAAATAGGAGAGAAAAAGAGAGAGCCGAAAAAGAGAGAGCCGGGAGAGCGAAGAAAAAGAAAAAATGAAGACAAAACCGAAAACACACAACCCCAGAGAAACAAACAAAAAAGGAGAGGAGAGAGACAAAGTCCCCCTCTCTCTCTCTCCCTGAGGCAACATGAAGAGAGAAGACAAATCAGACGAAAGCGGAGAAAGTGAGAGAAGAAATAGAAAAAAGGGAGAGAGGAAACAAAATTAGAGAGAGAAGAACATGAGGGAGGCAACAAACATGAATCGAGCAAGAAATCAGAAGAGACCCATAAACGAAGAAAACTAGAGAGAGAGAGATAGCGACCCTGAGAGAGAGGAGACACAGGAACATAGAAAACTCACCCCCCCCCCCCCACTAAACCCCACCCCCTCCCCTCGACCCCCACGACACCCTCCCACACTCTCCTCGTTCTCCACCCCCACCACCACTCTGCCCTCTCCCCCCCCCCCCACTCCCCCCCCCCCCCCCCTACTCTCTCCAATCTCGTCTCACACTCTCCCCCACACCCCCCCTTCCACCCCCCCCGGTTTTCCGTGTTCTCATCTCTCTCTCCCCTTCTCCTTCCCTTCTCTTCTCTCTCTCTCTTCTCTCCACCTCTCTCCACACCCTTTCCTTCTCTACTCTCACCCCTCTCCCTCCCCCTCTCCCCCCGCTCCCCCCTCCTACCCCCTATCCCCCTACCCCTTCCCTCCCCCTCCTCTCCCCTCTTACCCCCCGCTCCTCCCCTCCCCTCCTCTCCCTTCCACCTCTCCTCTCCCCCTCTCCCCATCCCTCTTTTGCCCTTCTGTTTGCTCTCTCTCGTCTCTTCCCATTCTCTCTTCTTGCCTCACGGTCTACTCCTCCCCCTCACTAGAAGAGCCTGCCCCTGCTAGTTGGGGGCATGAGTCAGTGGAAAAAGAGGGTTATTATGGTAATATTTTTTTTTTAAACGAGCAATTAACAATAGTATATAATATCAAGTGGGGGGTTAGTTTGTGTGTGTGGGGGTGGATGTGTGTGTGGACGCTGCCTGCTGGCCCCACCCAACAAACCGCAAAGTTGTGGTGAACAGAACCCAATGGGTACTGCACTTGGGCTCTAGTCACTTTAATTTTCCTCTTTTGACGTTAAACACTTTCCCCTTTTGATAGTTAAAGTTCCATTCGGGTTAGCCAAGCCTACTTTTGGGAAAGCCTGTGTATTAATCACACCACTCCCAAATTAGAAAAAGTTTTCCTTTTCTAATGATTTTGGATAGAAAAAAGTAGTGCCTGATAATTCACAACTAGTAAGTTTAACTTAATTTGCGTTTACAAAGATTTCCAGTAGGCCTGGTCATTCAGACAGATCTCTCAGTCAGATCAGATCAGCCAGATGTCAGAATGACAACAAAACGTTATGCGAAGGAATTGTATTATGCAGCTCAATTTTTTTCACGCAATGTAATTCTCTGTGCCCTTCTACTGATTGAAATGCAATATAACCCGTCCTGATCAGTTTATGGAAATAACTACAGGCACTTACCAGCTATAAATCTTCATTCTCAATGTCAGAGAGGCAATTCAAATGCCCATTATTTTTTCCGTGTGCAAACATTTCCTTTTGCAACATAGCCAGGGAAATTAGGCAAATTTGCTTTGGGTCGGTCTTTCACAGAACTTTGCTAGACTTATATATTAGGAGTATATAAGATTCTGAAAGCCATAGATAGACAGTCAGAACCATTTCCCAGGGTGAAATGTCAAAAAATTAGCGGGTGAAAGGTGGAAAGTTTAAAGGAAAGTTTTGTGGGGCAAGCTTTATACACGGTCGGTGGGTTCCTGGAATGCAGTGTCAGGGATGGTAGTGGAGGCAGACATGATAGTGGCATTTAAGAGGCTTTTAAAAGGGCACATCAAAATACGAGGATTGGAGGAGTATGGATCATATGCAGGCAGATGAGATTAGTTTATCTTGGCATCATTTTTGGCACAGGCATTTTGGGCCGTGAGCCGGTTCCTATTTTGTATGTTCTATGTAAAGCACACAGGCAAGCATCCATCATTGCTAATCACTCATCTGGCTTTCTGTTTAAATAGACTGTTCCTGCTTTTACGATTAAAGAGACCAAATCCTTAGCTGCTTTCAGAGGAAGCATGCGTTTCCTTTAGCCCTGTACCATCAGTGGAAGTTCATCATGGAATGTTAGTGACATCTTAAATCGTTAGTTCTGCATCTTGTGATGCATAACATTGCACGCTTTATTTCTGATGCATTTGAATGGTTGCTAATCATCACTTAAATTTTTTTTTCTCCACACTAATTTACATGGTCTCATGTTCTTGAAAACTCTGGCACCAAGAGTGGTGCATTAAAGGCCTGTCCCACTTGGGCGTCATTTGCGCGACATCCTAAAAATTGGTTGGCGCGTCGTGACGCGCGCATGGCGCGTGGTGAGGCGTGGTGGCATATGCAGCGACCAGCGGTAACGCGTGGTGCCCAAGGAATTTGTGATGCTTAAAATCCTCGCTCACCACCTCCGTGAAGTATCCCTTGCGGACGCTGATGTACTGATGGTGTACGCTGACGTACTGACGGCATACGTGTAACGCGTGGTGATGCATGGTTACACTCGGTGACATACAAACGTTGCTTATGCTAATTTATTATGCATCACCATGCGTCAACGTCCGTAACCATGCGCCCCCCATACACCGTCGGCGCGCCATTTGCACGTCACCACGTGACCACCCTCGTATAAAGGGCACGCAGTTTTTCAAATTTTAAACACACAGTATCTTTCTTTTCACTGGGAAATCCTGCCACGGAGGTGGACTAGTACGAACACATCGCAAATAGTCCAAAGTAAGCAGGGCCTATGAGCACTTGTGAGCAACAGGTTTGCTAGTCGATTTTTGCGCGCGACTGTCGGCGTTAGTCACTACTGGTCTGTCACGCAAAAATGGCGCACAGTGGGATAGGCCCTTGAGTATGCTCTGTCACCTCATCTGATTTGCTGTACATCAACCGGCTGCTCTTTCATATCTTTGTATACGCCAGATCAAGGAATCCAAATCCTTTAGCCACTGCCTCCATCATAGTTTTAGACTCAAATGTTCAGTATGGCAGTCTTTCCTATAATGTTTCCTTGGCAATTATTATTTCACGTTACGACCAAGCTGCTGGGAATCTATTCAGAAAATATAAGTATTGGAAGATTGTGGGGTCATGCAGCAATCATGTTATGTCAACATTTCAGATCGAGGATCATACATCACGAATGTGAGGAAACAGGAAAGTTGCCAGTTATAGCAATTGTAGGAGTGGCCAAATTGAGGCTGATAGCTGGTTGTGATAGAACAGTTCGTGGATGGGATGGGAAGGGAAGATAGACCAGGAGGAATTTGCGGAAGGAGGAAGGAGGAAAAGATTGGATACTCGTGAGAATGAATGAATGAAATGAATGAATGAATTAGTTTATTGGCAGGTATTACATACAGGAATTTGCCTTGGTGCTCCGTCCGCAAGTGAGAAACATGACATACAGTGACTGTTAGGAATGCTACAAAAAAAATTACATTTAATAAAACATTCTTGATTAAACAGTGAATTAAAGAAAATACCAGAGCAAAGGAGGCTACAGATTTTTTGGTTAATTGAGTAGAGCTATAATCGTGGAAAAAAAAGCTTTTTATAAGTTGGCTGTGTCAGCTTTTGACAGTCCTGAGTCGCCAGCAGAGGGAAGGATTCAAGAGTTTGTGGCCAGGGTTGAATCCAGGGTCGGGCTGATGGAGGGCGTCAGACATGATCCTACACATCATCTTTCAGCAGTTCCTGGCTATGTCAGATACGGTCTTTGACCCTCGTCAATGGAGGGAGTACTGGGGGAATGATAAGAGAGGGAGCTGTGCGGCTGTCGGGAGACGGGAAGTACCTTCTCAGCTGCTGATAGTTTTCAGGCCTCTCCCTGTTTTCTCAGACGTCTCTTCATTCGCCCCAGACTCTCTCCCCTCACTCCCCTCAGTGTGTCTCATTCATTCAGGGACCAGCAAGATCCCCCCCCCCCCCCCCCCCCCCCTCCCACCACTCCGCCATGACCTTACACCCTCGCTTCCTGGCCCTCGCATGTGGAGAAGGTGAGGACAGACCTTCTCAATGGCGGGGTAGAATTTGGACCATCTTTGCCTGGCAGGATTGTGCTTCTCAGGCTGCGCAGGAAGTACACCCTCTGTTGTGCCTTTTTTGTTTGTGGAGTCGATGGGTGCCCCCATTTAAGGCCTGGAGATGATGGTTCCAGGAACTTAAAAAGATCACAAGATGTGACTGTGGTGTGTGATGGTGATGGTATAAGGTGTTAACTGATGATCAGGCAAGGGCAGGTAGGAGAACTGCTCAAAGGTGTGGGTTACCAAAATTGAAACTCAATGTTGTAAGCTACCCCAGTTCTTCCAATTTATATTGGCTTCTCTCCATAGCAATGGCGCGTGGACGGGCAGGTTAGTGTGGGATTGAAAGAGGAAAACTTGTAACAAGATGGTTGCTGAAGACAGTGCACAAGTGCTCCTCGTCTTATTGTAGGTTTCTTATTTAGGAGGCCCATATTGTGCATATGCAATTGACATGGCAGTTTGTAGAAGGGGCAAATGTGAAATTTGTTTCACTTCGTAGGACTGTTTAGAGATCCATTGTTTGTGCGTGGAAAGTGGAATTCCAGGTCCAACTGCATTCTAAGTCAAACAATCCCAAGTGGTACAATATAGGTCACTATGATATTTGCAAAGCCATCAAGAATGACAAGACACAATACCGGAGAAAATTGAGTCTCTGTCTAATTATTCGGGACACCTGCAGCTTGGGCAGATCTGAATACTAGAAACACCCCCCCCCTGGTTCTAAAGCGGGCAGGCACATCGCTGGTAATGTTCAGTGTGCCTACCTGAAAACATAATGGCAATCTATTGTCACTTTGAGGCGAAGCCCAACAGACCATCATTCATCCGTCCCTCAGACTCAAGTGTGCTTCTTCCCAGATCCATATAGAAGAAATTAGTTCGGCCTTCATGAGGTGAACCCACCAAAGCAAATGGCAAGGATGGAGTCCCTCCGCTCCTGTTTTTTTTAGGAAACTGCAGGGACCAAGAGTGAGGTGTATTCTGGACATCTTTAATTTTTCTTACTCAATTCTGAGGTGAGAGACCAGTGTGATAAGAAAAGCAAGATCTCACTGCTCACAATTATGTTCCAGTGTGGCTTGACATCCGCCATCATGAAGTGCATTGGTGGCTGTTATGGAATGCTATAAATCGTTACCAAGCAACTTTGACCCATTGCACAGTTCACTACCGCCATAACGGTCCAGTGATACATCTCCTGGCCTAACTCATCCCGGGGAACACCTGGATGAGAGAGATGCCTACATCAGATGCTATTCAGAGACAAAACAACAATCTGCGTTCTATACCATTATCCATCCAAGCTCACTCACTTATGAAACTTGAGTCGCACTCACATCTGCATACTAAGCTCCTTGACTTCCTGTCCAACAGACCCGTTCAGTGAGGATAGGTGACAAATCATCCCTTGCGGTAATCCTCAACACTGGTGCCCGGCAAAGATGCGTTCTCACCCTTCTTCTGTACTTCTTTTACACTAACGACAGTGCAGCCAAAGGGACAAATACAAATTAATTTACAAATTCACAATAAAATAATTTACAAAGATGATACCAGCGTAGTGGGCTGGATATGAAATAATGACAGGATGGAGAACAGGAAGGAGATTCAGAACCTCGTAATCTGCTGTTAAAGGCAACGACTTTGCGCTCAGTGCCAGCAAGACAAGAGATTATGATTGACTTCATGAAACAACATGATACGCATACATTGGCAAAGACTTGTCCTGGACCAGCCAAGAAAGCACACACCAATGTTTAGGAAGTTCGGCATGTCCCCAACAACTCTCACCAATTCTACAGATGCGCGATGGAAAGCATTTTATCGGGATGCATGGTTTGGGAACAGCCAAGACCGCAAGAAATTGGAGAGAATTGTAGATGCAGCCCAGACCAACCTCCCTTCCATTGACTCCATCTACACTTCATACTGCCTCGGCAAGGCAACCAGCATTGTTGAGGACTAGTCTCACCCCTGTTCTCCCCTCTCCCAACAGGTAAATGGTACAGAAGAGTGAAAACCCATACCTCAGATTCAGGGACAGTTTCTCCCCAGCTGTTATCAGGTTACAGAACCATCCTTTCATCAACGAGAGAGTGGTCTAGAGAGTCCTATCTTTAATTGGACTTATCTTGTACTCAACGTTATCCCCTTTATTCTGTATCTCTACACTGAGGATGGCTTGATTATTATCATGTACACTCTTTCCGCTGACTGGATAGCATGCAACAAAAAAGCTTTTCACTTTACCTCGGTATACGTGATAATAAACTAAGCTGTGTGGATTGATAACAACAACAACTCCTCACTGACCAGCAACACAGGTGCGCCTCAAGGATGTGTGCCAACCCCCTGCTCCAGTCTGTACACACCCATGATTGTGCAGCTGAACATTGGTTCAATGTTGTTGCCAACGGCACTACTGTGGTTGGCCAAACACAGGCGGTAATGAGTCAGCATTCAGGGGAAGAGGTAAAGATAGAGAAGGATATAGGCCAAACACGGGCAAATGGGACTAGCTGAGATGGGGCATCTTGGTTGGCATGAGCAAGTTGGGCCAAAGGGCATGTTTCCATGCTGTGTGACTCTTTCTGGTTGAATTGTGCTGCAACAACAAGTTCACATTCAACACAGGTTGCCAGTGGTGAGAGTTGGTAGCTTCAAATTTCTGGACATTGACATCTTTGATGACCTGTCCTGGGTCCAGCATTTAGATGTAATCATGAAGAAAACTCCCCAGTGCCTCTACATTCTTAGAAGTTTAGAGAGATCCGGCATGTCACAGAGTAATAAACCTCTGTGGGTAAACAGTAAAAACTACCCTGACTGATTACGTCAGGTATAAAAATTCCAACACACATGAATGCAAGAGGCTGCAGAGAGTAGCAATGTTACAAAATTTTGAGATTTTAAAACTCGTCTGCAATTTATCCCATCAGATAAAGCATAAAAAGAAGTTTAATTTGACACCTAATTCACTTTCATATCTTCAGTATTAAAAAAGTTATAGCCATTTTCATACTCGGAAATTAGCATCTTGTTCCCCATTGATTTTCCATTGACTTAACTCAAAAGCTGTGATCGAGGACAGTCAAAAGCCCATAACTTTCTTAAAAATTAAGAGAACTCAATGAAATTTTTAGTTATTATAGATTGAAGCATTCTGAAACAATATGAAACAATCTTACTTGGGATGACTGAAATTAAAGCATATAATTAGTTAGTTATCTAATTGTAGCTAATTACAAAATTCAATTACTAGATCTAAACATCTATCCATTTATTAAGAAATGATAAACATTTTTAAATTGCCTAAGTGTTCAAATAACATTCACACAATAATCCACAATATAACATGATTTTTAAAATCTCATTTTCATGAATTTATAGGGCAAATGGAAGGAATTTAGTGTTTAATGCCTGTAAATTAATGGCCATTTAAATCAACTTGTGAGTGGAATGTGGTGGATTGGAACGTTGCGGTTTGCGGTGAATTTAACCCACAGTCGGCAGGAAAAATACAGCTGGTTCATACAATTTTTTTGTCCCCTTTTCGCAACATGAAAATGTGATTAAAGGCTTCCTAAAAACCAAGTTTTAATGTAAAAATAAACTGTATAGCTTCTTTTATCGCCTACGTTAGGTCTGTTCTGCTGTCAGCGTTCAGAGCTTTAGAAGATGATTTTTAAACTAGTTAATAAATAATCTAGCGTAGTTTAAAAATAGCTTCATGAATGAAATGTCGGAGCGATTTCTCTTTAGCGACGAAATCGCCCGACATGGATCGATTTGGACTGTCTAGGGAAAAACGGCATTTTAAACCCGTCCCCCCCTCTGAAAGGCGCCAAAGTCGCGCACACGGGGAGCAGCAGAACTGCAGCACTGCTAAAGGTAGGTATTGTAACATACCTACAGAGAGTGGTGGATTTAGCCTAGCCCTTCCTTCCATCAGAAGCATCTATATCAGGAAGGAATCGTCTACCATAAAGGATCCTCGCTATCTGGGTCACTGCTACCATCGGGAGGAGGTACAAAAGGCTGAAGTCATCACTAAGTTTAATATCTAATACTTTCCTACAACTATCGGGTTCTTGCAATCCTACATTGACAATAGACAATTACAGAGAACTTGTTTCTATTTCTGATTGGGTTTTGCACTAATGTCTTTTTTTTGGTAGGTTTTTTATTTTACTGCCTTGCAAATTTTTCGGTATCATTTATTACAATTTATATTTTTGTGTATTTGTCTCAGTCTAAGTGCCTGTGTGGCAACTCCAAGCAGGATTTTCATTGTACCTGTTCCTTACTATATGTATATTACAATAAACTCAGTTTGACTTGAAAATCATTCACTGGATATGAGATATCGTGGGTTGTGAAAGTTGCTATGTAAATGCAAGTTCTTCTAGTGTAAACGTAATATGGCTAATAACGATTTATTCAATTTTTGTAACTGTTTCAATAGTCATCCCAATTTTACTTCGGAGTCACGTGAGTGACTACGTGAAGACCCGCCTCACGCTGGCATCGGCATGACGTCAACGCTGACGGCGCGAGGAGGAGCTGCAGTAAGGAGCAGCTCCTCGGCAGCGGTCGGAACGGCCCGCAGGTAAGTGAAGTTACACCGGGGCGTTTTTTAGGTTACGCTGGGTGGCTCCAGCAAAACGAAACTAAAAGAAAATTTAGAGCCACGTTAACGTGCTGATTGAGCACTGATTTTTAAAGAAAAATGGAAAAATCGGGAAGAAGTTTTCGCGGGTAAAAAGATGTTCCCGGGGTGGAAAATAAAAATTACGGGACGCGAAAGTTAGTGCGGACCCGGTTCCGATACCGTTGGCCGCTGAGAGTACCCGATAGTGAGTTTCCAGATTCTCCAGAAATAATAACCACGGAGGAAAATGTTCCTAAAAAATGCAAAAGAAATCTGAGAGGCCCGTGGTTTCTGATGACTCTGATATTGAAAGACCTCCAGACAATAAAAACTATGTGGCTAAAAAATGGAGCATATGGAGAAAGTTCTCCAAACAATAAATGAGACAGGGTCAGAGTACCAAGATGAATCCCAAAATAATCCCTGAGGGTTTGAATATGATGAATATGGCTGTGGGCCAGTTGGGTAATATGATACTCCGGACCCAGGATTTGGGCTGGAAGAAGTCTCATGGATGATATCCCAATTGATTTTAGGGCTGCAGAAGGCAGTACCCTGCTGGGTGGCTATATGGCTTTTGAAAGCACACCACAAAGTAAAAAAGAAAGGCCTAATGTGCCTGGGATAGACAAGAGTTTGCTATACCTGAAGGAAGTGGTGAGGCTATGGAAGAAATCCTAGCTGCAAACATAAATTATATGGTATCTCACCAACTTCACAATTCTGTGATGAATGAAACATCAGAATTATATAAAGCTCCAAGAAATTGTGCCTCATTGGAAGTACTACGGTGAATCCGAGGAATGGACGTCATGACTCCAAGTTTGAGAGCCCTAGAAGTGAAGTTTCAATAGGTGCTCAAATTAATTTCTGCCGCCATTACGGCCTATGGCAGGCAAATGGAGAATCTGGAAACGGAAAAGATTCAAAAAGGATATTTTGGGCTTATTATGTAATTCATTCTATGAAATTAATTGCATGAGAAAAGGCGATTCGGCCCATATTTCACCCTAGATTTGCAAGCCTGTGTCAAGAAAGTGGTGTTCAAGCTCTGGGTATTTGTTTGGGAGAAAATTTGCCGAAACAGACTGAAAGAGTTGAATGGACGAAGCACTAAATATTTTAGCAATGTTAAAACCTTTTGTTTTTACGTGTACCAGAAGGGGTTTTTCGACCCCAGAAGGGGTTTCGTTTCTTTTAGAAAGCAGAAGTTTGTCACGAAATACTATCGTGCTGGCAGGCAAGTGCTTCCCTGTATTCGGGAAGAAGGAGACCACTCCTTGCTCATAGGAGAGGTATTAAAGACTTTATTGAAAACTGTGGGATGACCCTCAGTTGGAGGGAGATTTGCAAAAAAATGTTTATTGCCTGGCTTAACATTTACTTCTGATCCGATAAGTTATTATACATCAGTTTGTTCTGGAGCCATTATTATTTTTAAAGAAGGGGATAATCCTCTGTTACAGAATAGACTGCTTTTGCTTATGTGTTTTCTGCAAGAGAAAGTATGGAGATTAATGGGAAATGACATATATCTGGAAAAGGCGTTATTTGATAAGACTATGATAAAGCATCAATTTGTCTGTAATATATTTCGAAGAGATAAAAAAGATGGTGGTTGGCAGAATTATTCTGGACCTTACAGATCTGAATAAGTTTGTAGAATACAAACATTTTAAGATGATAGACATTCATACTCAATATATCTTCTCTCAGCAGGGTGTTATATGGCTAAGATGATTTGAAGGATGCCTATTATTTCTGTAGCAATTCATCAGCTTCAGGAGGTATTTAAAATTTAATTGGCTGAGGCATTATGGCAGTTTAAAAGCTTTACCAAATGGATTGAGTTTGGATCCTAGACTCGTTGCAAACTGTTGAAACCAGTTTTAGCCCAATTAAGAGCACAGAAAACACATTGTTATGCTTATCTGGATGATATTCTGATCATTAGTGATACTTAAGAGTCAGTGAGCACTCCGTTTCAGTTTACTAAAGCTTTGTTGAAAAGCTAGGGTTTTGATTCATCCAATTAAGTCCCAGCTGCAGCTAGCACAATTCAATTAACTTTTTGGGGTTTGTAATTACTCAGTGACTATGTTAGTTTACTTTGCCAACAGAGAAGGGCCATGACATCTTGATGACTTGTAATACCTCATTCACAAACCTTATCCCTCCATCCAGAAGTGGCGAAAACATTGGGAAACTGGTAGCAGCAATTTCCGGCAGTGGAATTTGGTCCATTACATTATGCTGACCAACAATCTTCAAAGGGACAAAATAAGGGCTCTTAAAGAGAGGCAGGTCACTTACAGGCCTATGCAATTAACAAAAGAAGTCATTATGGAATCACAATGATGGGTTGAAAATGTCCCACAAGCCCCCCCCCCCCCCCCCCCCCCCCCCTAAAATATCATCCACTTCGATTAAACAACCTGAAATGGTTTTACAAACGGATGCTAGTGCTCTCGGCGGAGATGGGGGCTACATGATTCGTCCTCCAGTTGTGGGGTAGATGGAAAGCTCAAGAAAGAAGCGTTTCTTCAAGTTTATGGTATTAACTATTTGGAGCTATTGGGGTGCTTTTATGGACTTAAAGCATAATTGTTGTGCTAAACAAGGTCTACATGTGTTAATACAGTTAGACAATAAAACGGCGGTTGCATACATTAATCACATGGGGGGATTTAGTCAGTATCATGTGATTGTCTGGCCAATGAGATATGGCAATGGTGTATTGGTCGCGAATATGGATTTCAGCAAGTACATTCCGGTAAGGACAATGTGGTAGCAGATGAAAGGTCCAGGATTTTTAAAGATAATACGGAATGGATGCTTAAGCCAGCCAATATTTAAGAATATTGTAAAACCAATTTGGGTTGCCAGAAATAGATTTGTTTGCAATCTAGGCTTAATCAATCAGTTGCTAACTTATGTGTCTTCCCCCCCCCAAACACGATCCAGATGCAGTAGCAGTAGATTGCTTTTTCATTACACTGGGAAAGATGTTCTTTTATTGCTTTTCCACCATTTGCTTTGATTCAGAGAGATGCCTGAAGAAGATAGAACAAGATTCTGCTTCTGGATTGTTGGTAGTTCCCAAATTGGCCAACTCAACTTGGTTCCCAGTAATGCTGAATATGATTAAAGAACCATATATGTCGATTCCTAACTGTAGTGATATCTTGACTAATTCGGTTAACTAAAGAGATTTACCCATTGTATTGCATATATGAATTTGTTAATCTGCAGGTTTTGACCAGACCACTACAGGAGCTGGGATTGTCGGACCAAACTATGAAAGTTATGGTTGCATCATGGCGCAATATGCACACAAAAGCAATATATGACACATATTAAGAATTGGGAAGACTTTTGCACACAGTAAATATTTCTTATGATACTGTAAATATTGCAAATGTTTTGGAATTCCTTGCCAATTTGCATTTTCAGCAACATTTAAGTTACAGTGCCTTTAACACTGCACGCAGTGCTTTGTCGTCCTATTTAGGGCTTATGACTGGATCAGAGATCAATTGGGTCGCATCCATTAATTATCTAGATTCATGAAAGGAATCTTTAATATTAATCCACCCAAACCAAGATACACAGAGATTTTGGGATGTGAGCATTTGTACTTACGCTACTTTAGACAATGGACTCCAATTGAAGGGTTGACATTGGAAAGATTGACATTGAAATTAGTCATGTTAATGTCACTGGTCTCAGCTCAAAGAGTGCAAACTTTACAATGTTGCGTTTTAGACTGTATGCATGTGACTACAGATAATGTTGTGTTCTATGTTTACGAGTTGATCAAACAAAGCAGACCTGGAGATCTGGAACAAAGGTAACCTTTCAAGCTTATCATATTGATCCTACTTTGTGTGTGGTTAAACATTAGAACAAATATATTAAAGTTACTGACACCTTTATGAGGAAATGAAAAAGCTTAATGGGTTAACGCACAAAAAACCACACACAAAGCTTCAGTTCAAACTATCTCAAAATGGTTGAAACAGGTGTTGGGTTTAGCGGGAGTAGACACTGATGTGTTCAAATCTCATCCACCAGGGCGGCAGCTACGTCCGCGGCAAAGGGGCGGGACGTGCCTCTCGAGCATATTTTAAAAGTCGCAGGGTGGAGTAGAGAAGAAACTTTTTCAAAGTTCTACAATAAACCTGTTCGCACTATGACAAGCTTGGACACGCGTGTTGGGAGCACTAGTAATCACCTGCTTTGTTTACTATTAATTGCTATAATCAATGGTGTAGTCACTCCTATCTTTTATCACTTGTAATCATTTTCCCTCAAGATATAAGGAGGGTTATTATATGGTCTTTAACCATTAAAAAGTTTAATTGTGAAATGATCTAAAATTTAGTCTGGGTTTCTCATGGTATGTGTTTACTTAGCCGGACTGTCGTACGGATTGATTCTACGACATAAAAAACACAGAAAGCTTTAAAATCTTCACGTAGTCACTCACGTGACTCCGAAGTAAAATAGTAAGATTAAACAAGTAACTTACCAGTTCGAAGTTGATCGTTATTTTATGAGGAGTTACGATGAGGGATTACGTTGCCCTCCACTCCCACCCTCATAAAATAAATGATCAAATGTAGTTCTAAGTCTTTTATGAGCCTTACTATGTTACTCCGGCTTTTGGTGTTCTGTGTTTTTCATGCGCTGCTGTAGAAGTATGCCCGTTGCCAGGTGAGGCGGGGTCTTTCAGTATTCCCTCATCGTAAACTCCTCTAAATAACGATCAAATCGAACTGGTAAGTTCTTGTTTTAATCTTACTATTTTACATAAGTCCTACTTCTGTGTGTTTCCAATACAGTCTCAGGTCTGATTTAGCTTGCTCACCTACTTTGTAGCTCTCGACATGATCTAACTCTGTTTGCTATTCTATCCTTGAAAAGACGGGCGCAAGCTGGAACTCAGGTCTTTACTGTTGCTCTTACACGCACTGAGAAGACAGTTCATAGACTTCTGTATGGTGTAGTGAATGGGTGTTTTAGTCTGGTTTCCTCCCAATGACACATTGGTAGGTTAATTTACGCCACAGTGAGGATGTGTATGTGCGAGAAGGAAATAAGTGGGAGGATGGGACCAAATTGATTGCTTGAAACAACAGTATAGACTTGGTTGGTTCCTATCTCCTCTAGGTTGTAAAACAATAC
Organism: Okamejei kenojei; assembly: GCA_035221665.1. Classification (NCBI taxonomy): domain Eukaryota; kingdom Metazoa; phylum Chordata; class Chondrichthyes; order Rajiformes; family Rajidae; genus Okamejei; species Okamejei kenojei. The sequence goes on from CM069139.1 coordinate 48,603,268, forward strand.
GAGAATTTGAATTTAAACACGGGCTTGCCATTTTGACTGCTTCTTTCAAATCTTTCACTGCTTTCGCTAATTTTTTGTTCAATATCTTCATGAATTAACACATGTGAACAATTTTCTATGCTGGGAAAGCACCATTTAATTTACTGTGACACAAATATTGTCCTCTGTACTAAGTACCGGTAGATCAAAACTTAGGCAATTTTTCAAATTCAAAAAAGAAGTGCTTCTGTTTTTAGACATTAAATGAGATAATTCCCACATATATCTTGTTTTTTTTGTAGAATTTCTTTGGAAATAGAAATAAAAGGAATGCAGTTGCTTGAAACTTGCACTGTCATGCCACTATGTGAATTCCAATACACTTTCATCACTCATTGTAACTGACTCATCGTATTTGTTAATTATTAAATGATTTTAAATGCCAATACTAGAAATACAACTTAACATTGAAGTTTAATTTCTGTCCTGACGCCCGCACGAATGTTAGGTCATACTTATCAGTACTGGCTACTAGTGGTGGAACTGGCCCAGGATGACATTGCATAAACCACTGAGCACCACCCCTCCTGCCTTGGTGCTGCTCTCGTGAACTTTGATTGTGCAATTTTCTGCAAATCTCCCTGATTTCAGGCTTGGTAATATGCCTGTTGAATCTGGATTGCGTTAAATCTGGCACAAGGAGAGCCGTCTCCATTCAAGTGAATGGAAGGCGTTTTGTATTCTTTAAAATTATTTATACAACAAGCCATGAACCAGATTGAAAACCCGGCGATGCTAAGCTGCAGGAAGGATGGATCTTGGCTGACCAGTCAACGCGTCACAGAGGGCCGTGGCACCAGCATTACCAAAACGCACATCCTCCAAAAACAAACCAGAAATAGCGGTGCGGTAGGCGAGCACCTTATCATCGTCACACTGCGCAGCCGCCAGTGCAGTATAATCAATACTCGGAGCCACCTCATGGGTAGCATGGATGGCGGTGCGGGACAACGCATCCGCAGCCTGGTTGCTGTTCCCCGCAATGTGCCGGACGCAAGTTGAGTATTCCGACATGTAAGCAAATGGCGCTGCTGCCGTGCTGACCAGGGATCCGATATCTTTGCAAATGCGAAAGTAAAGAAGGGCTTGTGATCCGCGAACAGTGGGTAAACTCCCACCCTCGAGGAGAAAATATCGAAAATGGAAACGGCCAGGTAAAGCGCAAGGAGCTCCTGATCAAACGCAAAGTACTTCCGCTCAGCTGGGCTCAGGTGCTGACTGAAAAAGGCGAGAGGCTGCCAGCGCCCACCCATCAACTGCTCGAGTATGCCCCGAACAGCAGTGTCAGAAGCATCAACCATCAGGGCAGTCAGAGCATCAAATCGCGGATGGGCCAACATCGTCGCATTCGCCAGTGCCTCCTTTGCGCCCTCAAACGCAGCCGTGGCCTCATCAAGCTCCTCTTATTCGTTTACAAAGCCCTTGACGGGAATTGCTTTGCGCCCCCCCACCCCCTCCACCCCAATATCAAAAACCTTCTAACCTACCATTCTATTTGCGTCATGGTCCTCAGGTCGGCTGGACTTGGGGTACTGACTAGCCTGCGGTCTAGGATTAAGCTCAAGGGGTGACGCTCTTTTGTGGTGCAGCACCTAAACTGTGGATTAGCATCCCGCTCCTCATCAGAACTGCCCCACCATCGACTCAAAACCTATTCCTACCTTCAAGCATTGTTTGAGCCCTTGATGGGGCACTGTAATACAGTTTATGTATGTAATTGTTAGGTCTGTCTACCGTTGTATGTATCAAATTGACCTACAATGATGTGAAGCACTATGGTCCACGTGAGTTGTTTTTAAAGGTTGTGCTATCAAATAAAATGTATTATTATTATTAGTATCATCCACACCAAGTCACGACACTTGCTGGAATGAACCTAACAATGGCCGTTAAAATCCAGCAGCCAGGGACGGACATTGGTAAAAATTGACCATCCTGACAAAATTTCTGCAGGGCCACGCACCATGGTCGTCAAGGAAAATGCCGAATTGTGGCGTCAACCATACTGCAGGGTAGTGCATGCACACCCCCTGTGGTGTAACACAAATGTCCTGAAAAGTGATAGAAACAGAAAAAACTGACACTTGCGAGGTTGACGGCACCTGCCCATATTCACTTGAGACGCTGACACAGCAAACGGATGTGGGAGCCAGTGCTCACTGACGAGAGCGATTGGCGATGAGGAAATTGCCACTAAAATATAATATAAAAGTCCAAACCATGGAAAGACCCACCATGTCATGAGGCGCTGGAAAGCCAGTGTGGTGTTTCTTAAGCCGAAAGGCATTTTATGAACTCGAAAGCTCAAAGGGTAATGATAGCAGTTTTTGTGGGACATCAGCTGGATGAACTGAATTGCTGATGATAGATTATCTCACAGGTCAATCTTTGTGGTAAATATTTTGGACCACATTCAAATGGGCCGTGAAGCAATCCTGGTTATGTGGAACAGGATATCGATCAGCACACCGTGACAACCCTGATTTTAACGATAATCCCCACACCAAGGGGAGGGGGGGGGGGGGACCTAGTCCTATGCTCTAATTGGGAACCTGCAGTGGTGAGACCCCAGGGCTATCGGAACGATGCACAATCACCCCATTTTCTTTTGCGAAACGGTATTCGCCTTGGCAATGCGAAGCGTTGTCACGGGGCAAACGAGTGCCCGAACATATTATACGTATGTTACATAAGTGCTTTACCTTCAGCGTGTCATGCAGTTTCCGAGCTGCCGAGCTGATGAAAACTTTGGCCCCCTTTTAAAGGGGGGGGGGGGGGGGGGGGGTTAATATGCAGTTTCATCCCTTGCCACCGGATTATATTCTCTTGGAGACTGCAGCGACGACTATTTCTCTGGTGATTGTTCCAACTCCGGTAGTAATTTTTTTTTTTTTTTAAATAGCACGATTCACATTGCAGCTCTGCAGTAAAATAAAAAATAGACTATAGCCTGGGAACGCCGACAGAGGGGACGGATTTTACGTTAGTGGAGGTAAGTGAAGCTGTTTATTTTTTATATAAATACTGCTTGTTTGAGGTGACTTTAATCATTATTTCATGTTGCGAAATGTGATGTATTCCCATATGAACCGGCAGTGTTTTTCTGCCGATATTGGGTTTAAATTCACGCACCGCAACGTTTCCATATACATCGAGGTTCCAGAAAATCCCACATTTCGACAATATGCTGTTAAAATGACCATTAATTTATGGGCATTAAACACTGCGTCTACTAATTCCTTCAATTTGGCCTATAAATTCATACAATGGAGATTTAAAAATCATGTTGGATTGTGAAATTCTTGTGTGGGTCTATGTTATTAGGACACTATTTAACCCTGTCTCACTGCGAGTGCGTTGCCCACGAGACCCCGAGTTTTCACTCGGGTGTTCACGTAGCGGGAACGGCGGAAACTTTTGCTGAGCACACATCTATCGTACTCGTGCAGCTATCGGCAGGTTACATCTGGAACTTGTTCGTGAAACAATCAACATGTTTGATTTTTTTCCTCGAGGTCAAATTAACTGTTCAAGTGTAAAAATGGAAACATGTTAAAGATCGTTGTAATAATACGTAGTAGTAGTGGCTCCGTGCGTTTTTATCTTAGTGTCTCGTGAGTGTAGTGGGACTTTAATCAATCTGTTCTTTTGTCGTAGACTGAACCAAAGATAGGACACAAATGCTGGAGTTTATAACTCAGACGGACCAGGCTGCATCTCTGGAGAATAGAGTCAGAGACCCTTCTTCAGACTTTCCTTCGCTCCAGAGATGCAGCCTGTCCCGCAGAGTTACTCCGCATTTCGTGTCTATCTTCGGCCTTTCTGCCACGTGTTCCCAGTGGCTTTCACTCTGTCTCAATGAACGGCTTAAACCTTTGCCGTAGGGCAAGTCTGGGGTGGTGGGCTGGGATGTGTCCACGTGTGATGCTCCATTCCACCCCCCGGGGAGAGAGTGTTGATTGGAAGGAACTGCAGATGCTGGTTCACACCGGTGATAGACACACACAATGCTGGAGGTAACTCGGGGACAAGTGCATCTCTGAGCGAAGGAATGGGTGGCAATTTGGGTAAGTGAAGAGGTCTGACTCTAGTCCTCCTTCTCTCCAGTGATGCTGCCTGGTGTCCCTGAGTTGTGTGCGTGTGTGTCTCTCTCCTCTCTGTCTATCTGTGTGTATCTGTGTGTGTGTCTGCTGTCGGGTCCCGGTGGCCGCTCAAAGTCACCCGAGCTGCTTGATTCCCTCTGAAGTGGTGGCCAGCTGCTGTCTGTGTGTGTGTGTGTGTGTGTGTGTGTGTGTGTGTGTGTGTGTGTGTGTCTCTCCCTCTCTGTCTATCTGTGTGTGTGTGTGTGTGTGTGTACTGTCGGGTCCCGGTGGCCGCTCAAAGTCACCCGAGCTGCTTAATTCCTCTGAAGTGGTGGCCAGCTGCTGTCTGTGTGTATCTGTGTGTGTGTGTGTGTGTGTGTTGTGTGTGTGTGTGTTGTGTGTGTGTGTGTGTGTGTGTGTGGTGTGTGTGTGTGTGTCTCTCTCTCTCTCCCTCTCTGTCTATCTGTGTGTATCTGTGTGTGTGCCTGATGTCGGGTCCCGGCTGGGCCGCTCAAAGTCATCCAGCTGCCTCATTCTCTGAAGTGGTGACAGCTGCTGTCTGTGTGTATCTCTCTCTGTGTGGTGTGTGTGTGTGTGTGTGTGTGTGTGTGTGTCTCTCTCCCTCTCTGTCTATCTGTGTGTGTGTGTGTGTGTGTGTGTGTACTGTGGATTCCGGTGGCCGCTCAGTCACCCCGAGCTGCTTAATTCCTCTGAAGTGGTGGCCAGCTGCTGTCTGTGTGTTATCTCTGTGTGTGTGTGTGTGTGTGTGTGTGTGTGTGTGTGTGTGTGTGTGTGTGTGTGTGTCTCTCTCTCCCTCTCTGATCTATCTGTGTGTATCTGTGTGTGTGTCTGATGTCGGGTCCCGGTGGCCGCTCAAAGTCATCCGAGCTGCCTCATTCCTCTGAAGTGGTGACAGCTGCTGTCTGTGTGTATCTCTGTGTTGTGTGTGTGTGTGTGTGTGTGTGTGTGTGTGTGTGTGTGTGGTGTGTGTGTGAGTGTGTCTCTCTCTCTCCTCTCTGTCTATCTCTGTGTGTGTGTGTGTGTGTGTGTGTGTGTGTGTGTGTACTGTCGGGTCCCTTGCGGCCGCTCAGTCACCCGAGCTGCTTAATTCCTCTGAAGTGGTGGCCAGCTGCTGTCTGTGTGTATCTCTGTGTGTGTGTGTGTGTGTGTGTGTGTGTGTGTGTGTGTGTGTGTGTGTGTGTCTCTCTCTCCCTCTCTGTCATCTGTGTGTATCTGTGTGTGTGTTGATGTCGGGTCCCGGTGGCCGCTCAAAGTCATCCGAGCTGCCTCATTCCTCTGAAGTGGTGACCAGCTGCTGTCTGTGTGTATCTCTGTGTGTGTGTGTGTGTGTGTGTGTGTGTGTGTGTGTGTGGTGTGTGTGTGTCTCTCTCTCTCCCTCTCTGTCTATCTCTGTGTGTGTGTGTGGGTGTGTGTGGGTGTGTGTGTACTGTCGTCCCTGCGGCCGCTCAGTCACCCGAGCTGCTTAATTCCTCTGAAGTGGTGGGCAGCTGCTGTCTGTGTTATCTGTGTGTTGTGTGTGTGTGTGTGTGTGTGTGTGTGTGTTGTGTGTGTGTGTGTGTGTGTGTGTGTGTGTGTGTGTGTGTGTGTGGTGTTGTGTGTATGTTTTGTGTGTGTCTCTCTCTCTCCCTCTCTGTCTATCTCTGTGTTGTGTGTGTGTGTGTGAGTGTGTGTGTTGTGTTGTGTGTGTGGTACTGTCGGGTCCCTGCGGCCGCTCAGTCACCCGAGCTGCTTAATTCCTCTGAAGTGGTGGCCAGCTGCTGTCTGTGTGTATTCTCTGTGTGTGTGTGTGTGTGTGTGTGTGTGTGTGTGTGTGTGTGTGTGTGTGTGTGTCTCTCTCCCTCTCTGTCTATCTGTGTGTATTCTGTGTGTGTGTCTGATGTCGGGTCCCGGTGGCCGCTCAAAGTCATCCGAGCTGCCTCATTCCTCTGAAGTGGTGACCAGCTGCTGTCTGTGTGTATCTCTGTGTGTGTGTGTGTGTGTGTGTGTGTGTGTGTGTGTGTGTGTGTGTGTCTCTCTCTCTCCCTCTCTGTCTATCTCTGTGTGTTGTGTGTGTGTGTGTGTGTGTGTGTGTGTACTGTAGGGTCCCTGCCCCCGGCCGCTCGCAGTCACCCGAGCTGCTTAATTCCTCTGAAGTGGTGGCCAGCTGCTGTCTGTGTGTATCTCTCTCTCTCTCTCTGTGTGTGTGTGTGTGTGTGTGTGTGTGTGTGTCTGCGTTCTGCTGTCGGGTCCCAACGGCCGCTCAATGTCAGTCACCCGGGGCTGCTTCCTTTTTTAAAATTATTTAAAATAGAGATCCATTGCAAAAAAAGTATTTAAAAAACATAAAAAAAACAAGAAATGCTTGGTAGAATGCGCATTTTCCCATTGTAGGTTCATATCAATAGATGCAGGCCGCGCTGAAATAACTCAAAACCACAGGATGGAGATGTATTTTAACATTGTTGCTTTATTAAACCATACCTTCATTCACGGTTGGCTCAAGAGTAACGGGAGAGGAACTTGCTAACTCGGGAGAGGAACTTGCTAACTCGGGAGAGGAACTTGCAACATCGCAGCAATTACATACCCGTGGGAACTCGGCCACACACTTGATCATACACTTGCAGTCTCGTGGGCAGCCACGAGTCTATCACTCGGGGTACCTCGTGGGTCAACTCGCACAGTGAGACAGGGGCATTAGGCTTTAAAAAAAATGTTAATATTTTCTTAAGAAATGGATAGATGTTTAGATCTAGTAATTGAATTTTGTAATTAGCTACAATTGGGTAACTAACTAATTATATGCTTTAATTTCAGGTCATCCAAGTAAGATTGTTTCATATTAGTTTCAGAATGCTTCAATCTATAATAACTGAAAATTTCTTTCAGTTCTCTTAATTTTTAAGAAAGTTGTGGGCTTTTGACTGTCCTTGATCACAGCTTTTGTGTTAAGTCAATGGAAAGGCAATGGGGAACAAGATGCTAATTTCCGAGTATGAAAATAGCCATAACTTTCTTAATACTGAAGATATGAAAGTGAATTAGGTGTCAAATTAAACTTCTTTGTATGCTTTATCTGATGGGATAAATTGCAGACTTGATTTTTAAAATCTCAAAATTTTGTAACATTGCTAGAACATGCAGTGGTGGTCCGGTGGTAGTAATATGAAGTAAATCCCCATGTTTGGAAATGCCTGACTGAAACTGAGGGGACAGAATGGCAGGAAACTCCGCCAATATCTGAGCATATATATTGCCAACAGCGGAAACCGGGTCGAGGTGAGGCAGAGGAACTGGTGCGGGGCGAAGGGAAATCGACTCCAAATTTCCAGAATGTGCGAGCCTCTGCCCACGCACATCAACCAACAGGGATTGTGTCCGTAGAAAATCAGCGGCCAGCAACGGCTGAGACACGTCAGCCACAGTGAAAGTCCATGTAAAATGGCAGGAGCCGAAAATAAGCGGGACTGTACGAAAACTATAGGTCCGGATGGGGCTGCCGTTAAGTGTAGTAAGAGCAGGCCCCCGCTTACCTGATCGAGTGTCGACTCCCGCTGGGAGCAAACTGCTGACCTCAGCATCCGTGTCCACCAGAATCCACCATCCCAAATGACGGTCCCAGGCATAGAGGCGATTCTTCTGGCCGGCCGCGGCTGTGTCACGGCCCCGCCGACACCCGACCGATGGAAAAGGCACCCTGCTCTTTGGCCACCCACAGCTCATCGGCATGTTCAGCCAGCTGCAGTGAGTCAGAAAAATCGTCACCCGAGGAGCAGGCGGATGTTCTTGGGCATCTGCTCCAGGAATACTTGCTTGAAAAGGAAACAGGGCTGATGACCGGCCATCAAGGTAAGCATTTCGCTCATCAGAACTGACGGCTTGCGGTCACTGAGACCACCCACCTTTAGAATACTCACAGCCCCATTGCTGGGCACGAAAGCGCGCAAAAGGAGCGCTTTAAGGCCATCATACTTTCGGCAGCTGGCGGTTGGCGAAGAAAATGAACGAGACGACCGGCCTGTGTTCTGATCCAAGGCCCCGACCATGTAATATTATCTTGTGTCGTCAGCAGTAATATGCCGAATATGAAATTGAGCCTCGGCCTGCTCAAACCATATGTGCGGCTGCAATGTCCAAAACACGGATAATTTATCCGCAACGGCTGAGCCAGAGGGCTGACTGCATCGGGTGGGCTGTTATCTGCTTACATTTTGCTTATCTGCTTGCTTTTCCAAAACCACAGTTTGGAAAACATCGAGGTCACCACTGAAGCACAATAAAGCGAGTCACTTGTAAACTCCAGAGAAAGCTTTATTAAATACGAAGGAACTTCAAAACAATAGCAGTGTGGTTGAGCTCAGAGCAGCTGCGTCACCCTCTGCCAGGCACACACAAAAACTCCCTTTTTAATTCCTTATATTCAACCCCTGCCCCTCAGTCACACGCTTCTTCCGAGTGTTCGACTAAACAATGGCCCGACTGTCAGATGGCGCCACAACATTATAAATATTATACTCATCAAGAACAAAACCTGCACATATTTTTAAAATATGAGAAAAACCTCAAATTTTCCGAGAAGTAATTGTCCAATTGTAATTCCGGTCCTAAACTTATTCCCCCTTAGTCTGGTTCAGTCAAACACCGAATACGAGCACTGAAAATCCAACTCTCTTTTATTACACAATACCAATACCAATACAATACCTGATCCAATACCGCGGGTCCTCTCCTGGGTCAATCATAATCAGCGGCGGGAGGTCTATGCAACATAGTCTGCAACATTATTGTAACCCATCATTTCCCCAACCAATCCCAAGCATGCATTTGCAACAGGATCTAGCTCCTTCTGCAAAATCTCATACATAATTACAATTAAAGGCCATCTGGACATCAACCTCTATTCAACCCCTTCCAAGACCACAGACTCTCTGGAGCCATGATCCTCATGGTCTTTACAGCTTTTGCAAAAGATGACAAGCAGGTTTCACAGAAGCAGAAATCCTCCATTTTGTCAAGCTCCCAAAATCAATCAATCAATCAATCAATCAATCAATCAAATTTGTATAGCCCATTTAAAAACAACTCACGTTGATCAATGTGCTGTACATCAGATACAATGGTACACAGACCTAACAATACATACATAAACTATTTACAGCGTCCCCTCAGAGGGTCTCAAAAACGCTAGGGAGTAGAAATAGGTTTTGAGCCTCGAATTAAAGGAGTCGATGGAGGGGGCAGTTCTGATGAGGAGAGGGATGCTGTTCCACACTCTAGGTGCTGCAACCACAAAAGCGCGGTCACCCTTGAGCTTAAACCTAGACCGCGGGATAGTCAGTAGCCCCAATTCGGCCGACCTGAGGGACCTGGAGGTAGAATGGTGGGTTAGAAGATTTTTGATATTGGGGGGGGGGGGTTGGGGCAAGCCCGTTAAGGGCTTTGTATACGAATAAGAAGAGCTTGAAGTTGATTCTGTACCGTACTGGGAGCCAGTGGAGAGAGGCCAGGATCGGGGTGATGTGCTCCCTTTTACGGGTACCCGTCAGAATTCTCGCTGCGGCGTTTTGAACCAATTGCAGGTGGGACAGGGATGATTGGTTGATGCCAGTATATAGGGAGTTGGAGCAGTTAAGGCGCGAGGAGATGAATGTGTGGATGATTTTTTTTCAAGGTCGTCGAATTGGAGGAATGGTTTGATGTTAGGTATGGTACGAAGCTGGAAGAAACTAGCTTTTACCACAGAGTTGACTTACAATCGCAGCACGTTTGACATTGTCGATTGACCAATTGACCAATCACGCGCTTTGTTTCATGCCAGCTAGGCAGTGAGCACACTGGGATCATGACTTCCTCCTATTCACATTACAACAATAGCAAGGTTTCGAAGGATGAAAGGTAATGCTAACATTTTGTTTTACAACTGATTTATCTTTGTAAAGTTATGATGAACTGTGAAATAAAAATGATGAATAAAAATGTAGAGCTAGGGTTAGGAATAAGATTAGGGTTAGGGTTAGGGTTGGGGCAGGTGCCAGCAACCTATGGTCCACGGGTCAGATCCTGCCCGTAACCCAAAAACATCCAGCCCGCAGGTGCATTTTTTTTTCTGAGGACTTCCGTGACGGAGCCAGTGCTATGGTGGTGCTGAAGTCGGCCCTGGCCGAGCTGAGCAGCAGAGGGGAAGAGAAGGGTCAGTCAGTAGATTGGGCTGTCGGCCGGCCGGTGGGTGCAGAGAGGGGTTGGTTGGTCTGATGGCCGGCCGGTGGATGCTGTGAGGGGTCGGTCGGGCTGATGGCCGGCTGGTGGGTGCTGTGAGGGGTTGGTTGGGCTGATGGTCAGCCGGTGGGTGCTGTGAGGGGTCAGTCGGTATATATCGGCCGGCGGGTGCAGTGAGGGGTCGGTCGGGCTTTCGGCCGGTCAGTGTTGCAGCGAGCGAGCGGGTGGGCAGACTGATGGAGCCGACGCTGCCGAAGACGGCCTGGGCAATGTGCTGGGCAGTGCTGCTCCCCACCATGTTGACATTCGGGGTGATCTTGGCATCGGGTGGGCTGCTGCTGATGACCCAAAAGGGCATGCTGGCCGAGGTGGATGTGCCACACGTACGGAGCCCGCAGCCAGTCCCAAAGCGGCTCCAGCTCCAGCCATGGGCATCTCTGGAAGGGGAGCGAGTTAGGGTTAGGCATTTTCCTCTCAGTGGAAGATGCCTTAGCCTTTCCCCAGCCTGGCACTGCCCCAGTCCCACTATGGCTGTGACCCCCACTCTGCACACTGGCAGTCAGTGGGGTTCAGTAAATTGGGGAATGCACAGGATCTGCCCTCACCCATTAATTAGGCGGGCAATTAGCAATTAATTGCTACCGAACTGAACTCACTGTGGAATGAATCCATTAACGGTGCAACTCTACTGGTGGATTGGAAGTTGTCCCTGCCTTCCCTCTGGCTCAAGGCAAAGATCGGCTGTTCCCCCACTGTATTTTGGAGCACGGCGAAAAGCGGCGGTGGAAGAGACGATCTTTGGCTTGAGCCAGTGTGATAGAGCCGAGCCGGGCCGGTGGGGGGGGAGGAGTGGAGGAAGTGAAATCTTCAGCAAAACCGGCAGCAAAATAAGGCGGGCGGCAGCAGCGAAAATCGACAGCGGGTAAAAAAATGGCGCCGTTTTTGGAGGAGAGCGGGCTGCAGCAGCTGTTGTTATGGTGGCTGGCCAGCAGGAGGCCACAAAATGAGTGAGTGTGTGGTGGGGGGGGGGGGTTGAAGGATTTTATTTCAAAAAGTGTACATAAAAATGTCTAAATGTAATGAGGAGTGAATGGGTGAATGTAAAAGTGTAATGTCTAGGAAAATGGAAAATTTCTCGGAGTTTGAGGGTGTGGTTTTGGCGAACCATGAAATCAAAGGGCAAATCTGACATACACCCACAAACACACACCGCCAACACACACACACACACACACACACACAGAGGTTTAGAAGTATATACAGTAGCTTGCAAAAGTTTTCATACCCCTTGAACCTTTCCACATTTTGTCACATTACAACCACAAACGTAAATGTATTTTATTGGGATTTTATGTGATAGACCAACACAAAGTGGTGCATAATTGTGAAGTGGAAGGAAAATGATACATGGTTTTCAAATTTTTTTACAAATAAAAAACTGAAAAGTGTGGCGTGCAAAAGTATTCAGCCCCCTTTACTCTGATACCCCTAAATAAAATCCAGTGCAACCAATTGCCTTCAGAAGTCATCTAATTAGTAAATAGAGTCCACTTGTGTGTAATCTAATCTCAGTATAAATACAGCTGTTCTGTGAAGGCCTCAAAGTTTTTTTAGAGAACATAGTGAACAAACAGCATCATGAAGCCCAAGGAACACACCAGACAGGTCAGGGATAAAGTTGTGGAGAAGTTTAAAGCTGGTTAGGTTATAAAAAAATATCCAAGCTGTTGAACTCTCAATCCATCATCCGAAAATGGAAAGAGTATGGCCAACTGCAAACCTACAAGACATGCCGTCCACCTAAAACTGACAGGCTGGGCAAGGAGAGCATTTGATCAGAGAAGCAGCAAGAGGCCCATGGTAACTCTGGAGGAAGCTGCAGAAATCCACAGCTCAGGTGGGAGAATCTGTCCACAGGACAACTATTAGTCGTGCACTGCACAAATCGGGCCTTTATGGAAGAGAGGCAAGAAGAATGCCAATTGTTGAAACAAAGCCATAAGAAGTCCATTTGCAGTTTGCCACAAGCCATGTGGGGGACACAGCAAAACATGTGGAGGAAGGTGCTTTGGTCTGATGAGACCAAAATTGAAGTTTTTGGCCTAAATGCAAAACGCTATGTGTGGCAGAAAACTAATACTGCACATCACCCTGAACACACCATCCCCACTGTGAAACATGGTGGTGGCAGCATCATGCTGTGGATGACTTTTCCTCAGGTTTTTCAGGGACAGGAAGCTGGTCAGGTTGATGGAAGAATGGACGGAGCCAAATACTGGGCAATCTTGGAAGAAACACCTGTTAGGAAGTCTGCAAAAGACTTGAGACTGGGGTGGAGGTTCACCTTCCAGCAGGACAATGACCCTAAACATACAGCCCAAGCTACAATGGAATGGTTTAGATCAAAACATATTCATGTGTTAGGATGGCCCAGTCAAAGTCCAGACCTAAATCCAATTGAGAATCTCTGGCAAGACTTGACAATTGCTGTTCACAGACACTCTCCATCCAATCTGGCTGAGCTTGAGCTATTTTGCAAAGAAGAATGGGCAAACATTTCAGTTTCTAGATGTGCAAAGCTGGTAGAGACATACCCCAAAAGACTTGCAGCTGTAATTGCAGCCAAAGGTGGTTCTACAAAGTATTGACTCAGGGGGGCTGAATACTTTTGCACGCCACACTTTTCAATTTTTTATTTGTAATAAAATTTGGAAACCATTTTCCTTCCACTTCACAATTATGCACCACTTTGTGTTGGTCTATCACATAAAATCCCAATAAAATACATTTACTTTTGTGGTTGTAATGTGACAAAATATGGAAAAGTTCAAGGGGTATGAAAACTTTTGCAAGCCACTGTAGATAGACTATACTAGACTAGACCATGTGGGACCCGTTGTTCCAAATGTTCCCCCTGTCTGGAACAGCCCGGTCCTGAAATCTGATCAGCTCACCTTTAAATGACTCTTGCATTTCAGATGTTGACTTACCCAATAAAAAAGGTTTCCAAATTACTCTCCCCAGCTCTTGCCTATTAATAATGTAATAACAATATAACTTGCCTAACCACAAGTAAGTGTCATATTCATAACTATCTTAACACTTATGGAGTTGTGAACACGGTTCCCAAAATACTCTTCCACTGAAACGGCAGTCACATGGCTAAGCTTGTTTTCCAGTACGAAGTCCTAGATAATCAATCCTCGAGTCGGTCTATCCACATACTGTTTCATGAAACCCTCTTGAATACTTCTCACAAATTCTGCCCTAGTTTAAGCATTTTGCACCACGTAAGTCCCAGTCAACATTATGGAAGTTAAAGTCTCCCACTGCACTTCCTTCACTGCATAGATGCTGTCTCACCCGCTGAGTTTCTCCAGCATTTTTGTCTACCTTCTATTTTCCAGCATCTGCAGTTCCTTCTTAAACAAGCTGTTTCTTTTGCATCTTTTCATAATCTGTCTACATATTTGTTGAAGTGATTGCACCTTTATTTTTTGGCTCTACACCAAACCTTCCTGTATCTCCTCTCTGAGTATTGCTGATTAGTAAAAACACTCCTCCACCTCTTTTACTTCCCTCTCTATCCCTGCTGAAACATCAAAACCCTGGAATCATCATGATCATATTCATCAGAATCATACTTTATTAGCCAAGTATGTTTTGCAACATATGAGGAATTTGATTTGCCATACAGTCATTCCAATAAAAAGCAACAAGACACACAAAATACATTTTAACATAAACATCCACCACAGTCACTCCTCCACATTCCTCACTGTGATGGAAGGTGAAAAAAAGGTTCAATCTCTTCCCTTCTGTCCTCCTGGCCTCGAACCTTCCGTTGTCGGGGCGATCTTGGCTCGAGTAGCCGGCGGTTGGGCCCTTGGCGTCGGGGCGACCAAGCTCCCGCCTCGGGGGGCTCTCAGCCTTCCTGTGCCGGGCGTTCAGGGCTGGTCAACCTCCTGCGACTTTGGAGCTTCCCAACATCAGTCTCTACCTGAGACTGCGAGCTCCTCGATGTTGAAATTCACTTGCCACGGTTGGAGCGTTGAGCCAGGCAAAGGATAGCAGGCTCCCATGGTAAGTCCACAGCCCCGCGATCAAGGCCGCCAGCTCCATGAGATTAGACCGCAGAGCGACTGGAGATACGATTCGGAAAACAATCGCATCTCCGGCAAGGTAAGAGATTGAAAAAAGGTTTCCCAACCCCCTCCCCCACCCACCACATAAAACAAACCAGAGAACATTAACACATACTTTTAAAACACACTACAAATAACAAAAAAGACAAAAGACAGACAGACCGTTGGCGAGGCTGCCATCGCTGACGGAGCCACCCGGTGGTATATGTTAAGCTGCCAGTCCATGTCTCCATAATGGCCATAACACAACTCCAAGGACTGATCCAGGCTCTAAAATCATCTGCAATACCCAAAATACTCCTAATGCCCCGTCCCACTAATGCCCCTGTCCCACTTAGGAAACCTGAACAGAAACCTCTGGAGACTTTGCGCACCACCCAAGGTTTCTGTGCGGTTCCCGAAGGTTCCCGGGGTGTTTTTTCCTCCGGCAACCACCTTCAACTAGCATCGCAACCGACTTCGACTAAAAAATTACTGATTTTTAAAACGGAAACCACTGTTCGACCATTAGGGAGACTGACAAAAACCTTCGGGAACCTCCGGGAACCGCACAAAAACCCTTGGATGGGGCGCAAAGTCTCCAGAGGTTTCCGTTCAGGTTTCCTAAGTGGGACAGGGGCATTACAATATAATTAACACACTGCTGCCCATTACCCTCACCATACTCCTTAACCCCTCCCTATCTTCTTTTGAGAATACTGGTCATGACCTTCCAATCAGTCTTTCCATTTGCTCACTTTCTACTCTGGATGCCACTTCCCTTAGCTTTAGTCCTTCCTAGTTAAACTTCCTGCAAGGATATTGGGTCCCTCCTGTCCCTGTTGTACAGGTCACCTCTGCCTCAGAAGAGATTCCAATGGTCCAAAAATCTTAATTTCTGCCCTCCACAGTAACTCCTCAGCTACACTTTCATCAGTCCTACCCTTCTATTCCAACCCGTTTAGCACTTATATTGGAACTGGGAGTTATCAGGAAATTACTATCCTTTTTAACTTTTTGCCTTGCATTTGTTGGTACATATCTACAGAATGGTTCAGTTTATAGTAAACCTTAAAAATACATTTCTCAATCAAACTGCAGATATGATGTGTTGCAAAATGGATATGAGGTAATCTGGGTCTGTTTTCCTGCTAACTTTCCTCTTGCATCATTTCAGTCAGGAAATATCATTTTTTGTGGTGCTTCAATAGCAACTAATTTTAACAATAAATTGATGCCGTGACTTCTTGAGCTCTTGTTATTTTCACTGTTCACTGTTATTTTTCTTGTTCTGCTATAGATTTGAATAAGACTCATAACCAAAGTTACTCCTGGACATCTAAATGATAACATCTGAAAACACCCAATTCGGATAAATTGTAATGAAAAGTGATTAATACAGGTTGAACATCAATTGATGTTCTGCCCATCCCTATAATCCATACTAAATTATAAGTTGAAATTCCCCGAGCGGCCGCAGATGGCATTGCGAGTGACGAGCACTCTTTCTGGTCGTGATGCTAGAAATTTGAGCCATGGACAGAATAAATTACATTTTAATCTAATTTTCACTACTTCTCATGCTCTTGATTTCTGTGTTACTTACCAGTGCCTTATCTGGTTAGAAAGAAATGGTAAAATATAACCTGTGCAATTCCTGACAGGACTTGTCTAAATTTAATTCAGTTAAAGGCAATCTTCATGAAAAGCACAATCCCCTTGATAACCTGACAACAGCAAAGCCGACTTTGGAGAGTAGCATCAGAGCACACAGATTTTTTGGAAAGAGACATTGAGGTGCTCATCAGTGAACAACATAGTAATATGGTAATTCTGTGTAATGGATGAATGGAAAGAGGATGTAAGAGACATATCAGGGCCACCACAAGAAGAGCTTGGTAGGATCCGGCTCATCATTTCCTCCAGACTGAGAAACTACTCATAATGGAGCAGTGTTGAAAGAAATTTCATGCAATTAACTTATCATGTTATAGTACGATAAAAATACAATGTTCTCCTGAAGGCTATATATCCAGAGTGGAACACACACATTTATGCATGTGCTCACAGTATCACAGACTCACCCACACTCACCACAAACTTCACCCAGTCTTACCAATCCACCATTCTCATTCCACCATTGGCAATTTTATCCCACGGAGGTACTGAAGTCAAGCCTCCAAACGTGGCACAATCAAAAGGTTAAGATGAAACAGGTAAGAATAACAGCGAAGCCTCTTGGACAGGAGGAGGATCCCTTGAGTGCAGTAACTCATCAGGCTAAAGGGGACAATCCTCCTCTTCACAGGCAAATGGGCAACAAAGGCAAACTGCCTACAGTGCAGATGCAATAGGAAATGTGCAGGGTACACTCATGTACAAGGGTTAATTGTGATTGGTTTATCCTCTTCCTATGGATTCAGGTCACAGACTAGACAATGGTTGATCTAACCCACAACTTGTACTTAGTGTGCTACTCTTCAATCCATTTTTTGGAGGCCCTGCAGATCTGATCTGTACAAATTGCATGAACAACAAAAGCTGCAAGCAAAATCTAGGCATGAGGCATGAGTTTATATGGCCCCATTCCTTGAATGAATTGATGGATTTTGGCAGCTCACTGCTGTCAAAGATTTTGAACTTCATTTTGTCAAAGGTCTGTAAATATCTCTGATGATTAGCAACATTTAAAACCATTTAAAATGCAGTGGCTGATTAGCTCAGTTGGCTAGAGCATGATGCTAATAATGTCAAGGTTATAGATTCAATCCCCATATGGGCCTCTACTTTTCCTCAACAACCTTTCAATTACATCCATGGGCAGCACAGTGGCATAGCGGTAGAGTTGCTGCCTCTCACAGTACCAGAGACCTGGGTTTGAATCCTGACTATGGGTTCCGTCTGTACGCAGCTTGTATGCTCCCCGTGACTGCATGGGTTTCTCCGGGTGCTCTGATTTCCTCCAAATACATGCAGGTTTATAGGTTAATTGGATTTTGTAAGTTGCCCCTAGTGTGTAGGATAGAACTAGTGTACGGGTGGTCACTGGTCTGCAGGGTCTCGGGGTCTGTTTCCATGCTGTATCTCTAAACTAAACTAATTTCAAATATATATTTTTTAACTCATTAAAGTAAATCGGCTGGAAATTAATTGAAAACATCAAGAATTTCACCCTCTCTGTTCCTTACCATTCTTTACTTCTGATCTACCCAGGCCCTTTCACACACACCTTTCTTTCCAAATGCTCACCCAATCCACTAAGTTACTTTCCCCTTCCCACTTAGTTCTACCTGCCCATCATCCACTGAGTCCCCTACCTCTTTCTCCTACTGTTCACATTTGCTCATCTTTCCTCACTTATGTTTCCACTCATTACCTTCTTATCAGATTCCTTAATCTGCAGATTTTGTTTGTATACACTTATCTCCTCGCAACCTCTGCTGCATCTGTCCATCAGTCCTCCTTTTGAAATATTTTTAAATATCTCTGAGCATTTTGCTCTCCTTCTAGAGCAGACCGTTGGCATATGTGAAAGACTGCCCAGTGACATCGCGCAGTTAGTGGAGATGCTACCCCACGGTGCAAGCAACCCAGGTTAAATCCTGTCCTCTGGTGCTGTCTGTGTGGAGTTTGTATATTCTCCTTCGTGATCCTATGAGTTTTACCCAGTTGCTTATTTTCCATTCATAACTCAAAGATCTGTTGGTTGGTAGGTCATTTGGGAATGGTACGCTGTCCCTGGGGTATAGATGATTGATACATTCTGGTGGGAGTTGTTGGTAATGTGGAGAGAATAAATCATAGAAAAAAATCAAAAGGGAAGTGGAAGCTGTCCAATGGATAGTACAAACTTAATAGGACAAAATGGTCTCCATATGTTATAAAGAAATATGAAGAAAAAATATGAACATCTCCAGCAGGAGCAAAGACTACTACAACCCACAACTCTAACATTCACCCATCTTTCCAGGTTGAGCAGAGTCCTGTCCTATTTGCACAGGAGCTCGATTTCCAATAATGACAGCTGGGTTCAGACATTCGTTAGTCTGGACCTGTCTGTCTACTTAGCTTTGGGTCAGGAGGCTGAAACAATAGGAGCACCTTTCAATGTTCAGATACATGTGGCCTGGCAGCTGCATATCTGGTGAAGTTTCAATTAGTAAGGATGCTAACATCATGATTTCAAGTCAACTGGATTAAAGTCATATTTGACTGCTTCTTGCTGGTAGAGATCCTTATCAAAGTAAAAGTAATTGCCTCATTGCAGTATCGTGATTATTACAATGCAAGTGTGGCACATGGCATGGCTGCTGTATTATTCTAGGCAATGATAAGCATAGCCGTCAAAGGAAGATACATTTCTATCTTGGTAGGATTCTTCTGTTGTCTTTAAGGACTTACAATGGCACTGTCCAAATGGGGAGCCTTCATACACGTTCCACATTGCAGAGGTTTAAGCATGGTCTTTATCTCATTAAAGACCTTCTGGAAATAACAAAGCATTTCTCTGCATCGTGTCCTGTATTCACTACCTTTTCTGAATCACTTCCACACGTAAAGTACTGCCAGTATGACCAGAGAAGCACCCATTGAATGAGTTGCTCAATAGTTTCATATTTTTCTCCAAGGGTTGCCACCCTGTCCTGATGGAGAAGAGTATATATGCCTAAGATCCTGAGAGCTAAACTGACTGGAGCAATACCCTGGATGGGTCACCCATAGCGAGCAGATTGAGGGGGAGGTTCCTGACAAACCCCGAACCAAGAAAAGGCCCTCAACTGTGGAATGATCGGAGGCTAGTGGCTAGCCAGTAGGTGGAACACCACAATGGCTGTTATGGAGGAAGAAGGCTTTGAATCCAGATCTGTCACTGTCAAGGAATATGTGGTGGCTGTCCATGTACCAATCTCCCTATGATAAAACATGTCACACACAAGCTTCCAGCTGGAGGGACATACCACCTGCAAAGTCTGTGGCTCCAGGAATGGCCTCTTTAACCATCTCAAGACCACAGAAAGAACCTACCAGGGCAATCATACACAACTTCGAGTGATCGCTAATGATGAGTTACATGCTGCACCAAACAAAGTTAGTGTAGGAAGGAACTGCAGATGCTGGTTTAAATCGAAGATAGTCACAAAATACTGGAGCAACTCAGCGGGACAGGCAGCGTCTCTGGAGAGAAGGAATGGAGAGACATTTTGGGTCGAGACCCTTCTTCAGACTGATGTCAGGGGAGTGCGAGTTACATAGATAAGGAAGTGTATGGGTGTGAAAACAGGACAAAGAGAATGGAGACCAAGGAAAAGGTAGAATAGATCATTGTTAGTTGGAAGAAGATAACAACAAAGCAACAAAGATAAAATATAGTCAGAGACAGTAAGACTAGTCATGGAACTGGGAAGGAGGAGGGGATGGAGAGAGAGGGAAAGCAAGGGTTACTTGAAGTTAGAGAAGCCAATGTTTATACTGCTGTGGTATAAGCTGCCCAAGTGAAATATGAGGTGATGTTCCTCCAATTTGCACTGGGCCTCACTCTGACAATGGAGGAGGCCCAGTACAGAAAGGTCAGTGAGGGAATGGGAGGGGGAGTTAAAGGGTTTAGCAACCTGGAGATGACGTAGGTTTAGGTGGACTGAGTGGAGGTGTTCAGTGAAACGATCGCTGAGCCTGCGCTTAGTTTCGCCACCAAACACATATTGTTCGAGCACATAATCTGGGGACTGACAGATGTTTCAATAATATGTAGCCAGTTTTGGAGTTGCCTTACAAGGTGTTCTGATATTGTCAGGGTCGTCCTTTAAATCACAACTGACTTAAAACATATTATGTTCTTTGGTTTCTTGTGTCTGTCAGTAATAGTAATTTTCTGGAGATAAGAGCTCCCATTTTATTGCACAATGACTGATGCATTTGATATGCTTTTGATACTGGGAAAAAATTGGATGTGTTAACTTGGACCATAACTCGAAACCGTGGTCTAATTTTGTGATTGGCACGATTTCACTTGGAAATGACCACGGGTGTGATTTATTTCGGATATAAATTATTTTTAAGTTATGTTGTACTGAAAAAAGCGCTATTGAATCCAATCCCTAGACATATGCATTTCCGATCTTTACACATATTTGTTGGTATTTAATCCCTAAAATTGGATTCTTTATCAGACAGTCTTACTAAACAGCCTTTTGTTTGTTGCTATATGTGCATGGACTCACGTACTGTATGTCTGCATTTTTAAGATGCATAGTACATGACTAAGCACTGAGCAGGTTTGGGTGGGAGCCAAGCAGATGTTTAAAGTGAAATGCATGAATGAAATCAGTTTATCTTTATTCACTTCAGTAAATTTTTATATATTTCCTGTTTAGGGGGAAACGCAGCAACTGAATATTTTAAGTACTATTTTGCTTCGGTGCAAAATACATGAACTGTGCTTTGTAAAACAAACATACATTTTTCTTCAATGATACTATGACTGTTTTTTGATACATTCTGCTTTAAATAATTGAGGTTAGTAATGAGGCAGAACGGTTTCCTGGCCAAATAGAAGGCAACAACTAAACAACGTAGCAATTTTTGATGATAAATGTCTCGCAAAGACTTTAAAATTGCAATTTATTTGGAAATTATATAAGAATTAAATGTTTTGTTTGATATAGTTTAACATGAGTAAAACATACAATTTTATGTTCCTTTTTAAGACATTAAATCACTTTAAAAGAATGGAAGTACCATTCTTTTAAAGTTTAACTATTCTAAACAATTGAATTATATAGTCTATAAGCATCCCTTATAAGTACAAAATTAAAGGCTGATGTAAAATAGCATGAGACAAGTAAAAACCTGTGCATTCACAAAATTAAAACTGATGAATTATAATAATATTATAAAATCAATATGTTTGATGCAATGAAAGCAGAAAGTGCTGGAAGCACTCAGCAAGACCGTCAGCATCTGTGGATAGAAAATTAGGAAGTAAAAAATCCTTTTGTTAGAATTATGAAAGAGAAACAAAACAAGGTGTTTTTAAGTAATGTAGAGCATGGTTGAGATACTGAACTGCTGATAAAAGCACGGAATGCAAAAAACGGAGTTAATCCAACAGGTGAATAACTTGTCACAGAACTTTAGACACCCTGTTTAATCTTCTGCCATTAAGCTGGAAAGAGTGCAGAGAAGATTGGCGAGGATGTTGCCAGGACTCAAGGGTTTGAGCTATAGGGAGATGTTGGCCAGGCCAGTCTTTATTCCAAACAGGGGAAGAGGGGTGATCTTACAGAGGTGTATAAGGTCATGAGGGGAATAGATGTGGTCCATGCACAGAGTATTTTCAAGAACAAGAAAGCATAGTTTAAGGTGAATGGGGAAAGATTTAATAGAAATCATAGGGGAAACTTTTCATGCAGAGAGCGGTGGGTATAAAGAACGAGCTGCCAGAGGAGCTAGTTGTGACAGATACTCAGCAGGGCTGACAACATTCAAAAGATATTTGCATATATATAAAAAGTTTAGAGGGATATGGGCCTAAACCGGGCAGGTGGGAATTGTGCACGAGGGCATCTTGGCCGACATGTATAAATTGGGCTGAAGGGCCAATTTCTGTGCTGTATGACTCTATATGACTACATGGTTCCCTGAAAGTGGCATCACACATAAAAAGGATAGTAAAGCAGGCTTTTGGTACATAGGCATTTTCGTTCAGGGTATGAAGTATTGAAAGTTGAGACTCTATGTTTGAATTTATTTATTTTATTGTCATGTGTACTGAGGTACAGTGAAAAGCTTTTGTTGCATGTTATTGTTACAGTTGTACAAGATCTTAGTGAGGCCGCAATTGAAGTACTGTGCTCAGTTTTGGTCACCCTGTTATAGGAAGGATTTCATTAAGCTGGAAAGAGTGCAGTGAAGATTTACCAGGATGTTGCCATGACTCAAGGGCCTGAGCTATAGGGAAGGTTAGGACTTTATTCCTTGGAGTGCAGGCAGCTGAGTGGTAATCTTTTCAAGTGTAACATTATGACGGGGAATAGACATGGTGAAAGCAGTCTTTTACTCAGAGTAGGAGAATCAAGAACCAGAGACATAGATTTAAGGTGAAAGGGGCAAGATTTAATAGGAACCTGAGGAGCTACTTTTTCCCCTCAAAGGGTAGTCGGTATATCGTACGAAATGCCAGGGAGTGGTGGCGCTGCCCTGGCAGCAGCGGCTCGCCTGCAGTCCGTCTGTTTTTCTTTTTTATTTGTTGTTTTCCTGTCTTGTTTTTAGCGTTAGTTTGAGTTATTATGTAGTGTATGTGTGTGGGAGGGGTGGGAGAAACGTTCTTAGTCTCTTCCTTTTGGGGGGACGCGACTTTTCTTGTCGCATCCCCAGTCTCCGTCTCCGTCTGCGCTGAGGCCTATCGCGGAGCTGGCGGCCTCTAACTTTAACTGCGACCGACCCGAGGCTCCGGAGGTAAAGCCAGCCAGGACTTACCAGTGCGGGGCTGGCCGACGTCGGGGCTGCGGCGGGTTCAGGCATTCCGGCGGCCCGACTCGGAGCTGTGGCGGCTTTCCGGTGGCAGTGGCGGCGGCAGCGACTTCGGAGGCCCGGCCACGAGCCCAGTGGACGACATCGTCGGGAGCTCGCAGGTCACAGGTTGGTGACCTGTTTTTCCGGAGCTCCTGCGGCAACAGCTGCGTCCGCTGGATGGAGGGCGGGCAGCTTCGGCAGCTTCGACCGCCCCGGGCCGCGGAGTTGAACCGGCCCGCTCGCGGAGCGCGGTTCACCCGCGGGACTTATTTACATCACCCAGTGCGGTCACAACATCGGAGGCCTGGGTCGCCTCAGCGCAGAGGAAGAGGAAGAGGAAGAAGGGAAGAGACAAAGACAAGATTTTTGCCTTCCACCACAGTGAGGAGGTGTCTGGTGAACTCACTGTGGTGGATGTTAAATATGTGTTTATTGTGTGTTTTTGTTATTTACTATATGTATGATTGCAGGTAACGAAATTTCGTTCTGACCGCAAGGTCTGAAGTTTTCCAAGGAGGTAGTTGAGCCAGGTACTACAACAGTATTTAAAAAATACTTGGACAGGTCCATGGATAGGAAAGGTTTAGAGGGACATGGGCCAAGCGTGGGCAAACGGGACTAGTTTAGATTGGGCATCGTTGGCATGGACATGTTGGGCCGAGAGGCCTGTTTCCGTGCTCTATGACTATAACTCTGAGACTATGATGAATATCACAGGCAAGTCTCCTGAGGTACCCTAAACCTTGGAGGATAAGTAAGTTCCACATTGTTCTTTATATTATTATATCTTGTTCATCGGGACATGATAATACTATGTCCCATGTGTGAAAGGGGATTGTGGGTAGATAAAAGTGTGATAGTGGGAGAGTTTGAGGAATTGATCAGTGAGACAATAGAAGAGGGTAATTGTGGTTTGGATCAGTTAGGAGCATTTGCGGGCAGTCAGAAGCTTGAAAACATTAACAACAGTGTTAGGGGAATAACATTTAAAGGAGAACCCACTGACTGACAAGCCAGATTTTTTCAGTGTCAAATCATGTCAGATAGAACCCCTTTAATCAAATCCAATGATCAACTCTATGGCTAGGCTGCTTCGATGTGCAATTTATGGACTCTAGATTTAAAACATACTATTTTGTTCAGTTAACATCAAACCATGTGTTGCAGTCTGTTTGATATGAGTTGCATGTGTTAGGTATGCTACAATACTTACCTTTAGCGGCGCTGCAGTTCTGCCACTCCTCGTGTGCGTGACTTTGGCGCCTTTCAGAGGGGGGCGGGTTTAAAATGCCATTTTTCTCCAGTTCCAATCCACTGCATTCCACTAAAACCCACTCGCAAGTTAATTTAAATGGCCATTAACTTACAGGAATTAAACACTAAATTCCTTCCATTTGGCCTATAAATTCATGAAAATGAGATTTAAAAATCATGTTATATTGTGAATTATTGTGTGAATGTTATTTGGACACTTAGGCAATTTAAAAATGTTTATCCTTTCTTAAGAAATGGAT
Organism: Okamejei kenojei; assembly: GCA_035221665.1. Lineage (NCBI taxonomy): Eukaryota > Metazoa > Chordata > Chondrichthyes > Rajiformes > Rajidae > Okamejei > Okamejei kenojei. The sequence continues at coordinate 48,627,754 of CM069139.1, forward strand.
AGATGTTTAGATCTAGTAATTGAATTTTGTAATTAGCTACAATTAGGTAACTAACTAATTATATGCTTTAATTTCAGGTCAACCAAGTAAGATTGTTTCATACTTGTTTCAGAATGCTTCAATCTATAATAACTGAAAATTTCATTGAGTTCTCGTAATTTTTAAGAAGGTTATGGGCTTTTGACTGTCCTAGATCACAGCTTTTGAGTTAAGTCAATGGAAAGGCAATGGGGAACAAGATGCTAATTTCCGAGTATGAAAATGGCCATAACGTTTTTAATACTCAAGATATGAAAGTGAATTAGGTGTCAAATTAAACTTCCTTTTATGCTTTATCTGAAGGGATAAATTATAGACTTGACTTTTAAAATCTCAAAATTTTGTAACATTGCTACATGTGTCATATGCAGAGAGGATCCAAAACAATAATCTAGATCTGTGGAGATGTAAGAGACAGCAGTTGCTTGGATCTAAAGCAACAAAACAGATGCTGGAGGCACTCATCGCACCAGGCAACAACTGTGCAGGCAAATGGATGGTCAACATTTCAGATTGAGACCCCGCTACAAGACTGAGTATAGAACAGGCAGAGCCCTTTAAAAGTGTTGAGGGGAAGGTGGTGAGGCAGGAGCTGGCAATTGATAGATTGAGAGAGGGGCAGATAACAATGGTTTGCCTCATGGGAAACCATGACACCTTGGTATGTCCATAAGCTTCCCATCTCCAGGCACTTTTCCCTGCAACTGTAGAGTGTAGAGTAACACCAGTCCCTATACCTCCTAACTCACTGTCATCCAGGGATCTAAACTACTTTTCCAGATGAGGCAGTGACTCTCATGCATCTCCTCCAACTTGGTCTATTACATTCCGTTCTCTCAATGTAGCCTCTTCTACATTGGCTTGCTGTGTATGTGCATTCTGTCCAGCATGGCCATCTTGAGCCCCCATTTAAAAGCCAATTCCACTTCCCTCCCCATTTCTCTGCTGACCAGCCAGGATGAGGCCAGACACAAACTAGAGGAACCCGCATCTCATATTCCACCTGGTATTCTACAATCCAACGAGATGAACAAGCGAGGTACACCTTCTCTTATATCATTCTTAGATGTAAGAATAGAATCCATGTGGAACTGCACTTCTCTCTTCTCCTGATCCCCATGTCCTCTCACGCACACACTTCTTCTCTACTGAGTCTTTTGTTTCCCAGTTTCCTCTCCTTCTCTATCTCCCTGTCAGCCACAAACTCTACCCACTCGGTCCTGTTTCAGAGTTCAACACAAAATGTCATCTATCCCTTTGGCTCCACAGATGATGCCTGATCTGCTGAGTTCCTCTACTTGATTGAATTTTCATAATCTAGATCTTTGATTCTTAAAAAAACCATGCACAAAAAGTTGAACTGTAGTGACTCAGCAAAAAGTCTCGCAACACAATTTCTATCAACTGCAAAAATAATTCTTCACCAAAGATACGTTAGTTTGTCAATACTTTCTACCAAACATAAAATGAATGCAGAAAAGTTACATTTTACAAATCATATGCCAATGACAAAGAAATTATATATTCTGATTCCCCCATTCATCCCGTACTGACTCTCCATTTACCCTGCACCAATCCCCCCATCCATCCTGTAGTGATCTTCCCATTCATCTTTTACTGATCCTCCATTCATCCTGTACTGATCCCCTCATGCACCCTGTACTGATCCCCTCATGCACCCTGTACTGATCCCCTCATTCACCCTGCAGTGACCCCCATTCATCCTGCACAGATCCTCCAATCCACACTGTCGTGATCCCGCCCCCCCCTTCCATCCTGTACTGATCCCCCCATTCAAGAAGAATGGGGGGACCACTCTGAAGAAGGGTCTCGACCCGAAACGTTGCCTATTTCCTTAGCTCCGTAGATGCTGCCTCACCTGCTGAATTTTGCCAGCATTTTTGTCTACCCCCATCCATCCTGTACTGTACCCCTCCATTCATACTGTACTGATCTCCCCCCCCCCCCATCCATCCCGTATTGATCCCCCCATTCAACACCACTGACATCCCCCGTGCTCTCCCCTCACAATTTTGCATACTCCAACCAACACGTACTAATTCACCTGTCTCAATCCATCCATTCCGCACCGATTGCCTTCTCAACCCCCCCCCCCCCCCTTGCCACCTATCCACCGCACTGATTCAAACACTCCCTGACCCTATTGTGCTTCATGGTCTTCAGAGCGAACATTGACTATGTTTGATAACGGAATGTAATCAAATGTGTTTTAATTTCAATGTTATTATTTGTTTTGACATCTTTAAACATATTACCAAAAGAACATTTGCTGCAGTTATGTCCTTTAGCCATCTCTTGTCAGTTAGTGCAATGTTTAACCTGTCAGATGGGTATAGTTGGTTTTAACAGCGATTATCATAAAATGCCTTTAGAAATTTCCTTGCAACCTGTATATTTTGTTGTGGATAAATTATGTGGGAAGTGAGAGTGTTTCTGTACCAATAGCAATAACGACCCATGCTATGGCCATGTCATGGTCATTTTTGGTCCTTCACAGAAAACGTGCTTGCATCAATCTGTAGTGTGCATGGTTAAGCATATACGTTACCATGGTCCAGGATTTATTGACACAAGTTGATCATATACTGAATAATCCAACCACATTTTTGTTTGGAAGTGGAAAGAACTAATAAAAATTGCATTAATTGCAATGTGTAAAAAGAGTTGAGATATTGTATTATAATTTTGCTGCATGTCATTGTGGTATATATCATGTCTTGATTGGTGAATATGTTTAGTTTGTAAGTTATTTGAAGCAGAAATAATATGTGAAGTTAGACATAAGTGCTGGAGAAACTCAGCGGATGCGGCAGCATCAATGGAGTGAAGGAAATAGGCAACGTTTCGGGCCAAAACCCTTCTTCAGACTGATCGGTTTCCACCTGAAACGTTGCCTATTTCCTTCGCTCCATAGATGCTGCTGCACCCGCTGAGTTTCTCCAGCACTTTTGTCTACCTTCGATCTTCCAGCATCTGCAGTTCCTTCTTGAACATAATATGTGAATGCTTCATTGAGCATAATTCCGACTGGTAACTACGCACATCGTCTGAGCACATTATCGCATGCGTCATGCAAACCGTCTTAAATGACCACCTAAACTGTCATTTGGCAATCTAAAAAGCTGTCAAGGTTGCCCAGCTGGCAACAGGGAAAAAAAGTTAAGTCAGAGCCCTGTTCTTGGGGCACTGCTGGCGCGGTTACTTGTGCATCCTGGGATGCTGCTGGCATGGCGACTGTGGGGGGGAAGGAGTGGGGGGGGGGAGAGGGGGGGCAGAGGAGGGGGAAAGAGAGAGGCCGGGAGGGGAGAGATGGGGAGGGGAAAGGACAGGGGGGTTAGAGGAGGGGGTAGAGGAGGGGGGAAGAGGGGGGGAAGAGGAGGGGGAGAGAGGGGGGAGGGAGGAGGAGGGAGGAGGAGTAGGGTGGCTTGAGGAGTCGGGGGTAGAGGAGGGGGTAGAAGGGGGTAGGGAGGGGGGTTGGAGGGGGGTAGAGGAAGGGGTAGAGGAGGGGAGGGCAGAGGAGGGGTGGAGAGGAGGGGAGGGGAGGGGGAAGAGGGGGAGAGAGGGGATAGGAGGGAAGGGAGTAGCAGGGAGCGGACATCAACCAAAGAGAGGAGGGAGAGGCGGGAGGGGTGACGACACTCGCAGAGCGAGCATGACGGCGCAGACTTTAAAGTTTGCCAGATTTTTGAAGATTTTCATTAATAACTCGAGAAATAAAGCATGACATTTTCAGATAAGGCGAATTTGGACTCCAGGGGGAAAATCTCTACCGGAATATGTAAAAAATGTTCCCGTTAGCACATCGTTTTTTCGAGATGTGATTATACACAAACAAACACACACATGAACAAACACATACACATCCAAGATCAGACTTTTAATAGTTACTAGACCAAGTGGGACCTGTTGGTTCCCATCACCTCAACGGAGTGGAAAATTGCAACCTTCACGTGGTCCGCCCTGTTTCGACTAATGCAATCAACTCGACGTGCACAAATGGAAGATCATATAGAACAAGTTGTCCAACAACTTCAGGCTGTGCACGCCACAAGAAAGAAGAAGAAGAAGATCCCCTCAACCAACACCTCAATATTATTTAACTTTTCATAAATAACTCGAGAATTAAAGCTCAACATTTTCAGATAAGGCGATGTCGGTCTGCAGGGGATAAATCTCTGTTGGAATATGTTAATATTTTACCGTTAGTGCGTCGTTTTTTCAAGAAGATGTGATTATACACACACACACACACACATCCAAGATCAGAGTTTTAATAGTTAACTAGACACACACACTAACCACCCCCCACACACACACACTACCCCCCCCCCCCCCTTGATAATATATTAATATTATTCACTCGCTTCTTTTACCCCATCCCCGTCCTATCCACTCACTATTGGGCACAGCTAGAGGGGGGTGGGGGGTAGAGAGAAAGGGCAGAGAGAGAGGGCAGAGACAAGGAGAGAGGGCAGAAACAGGAAGAGAGAGGGGGCAGAGACAGTGAGAGAGAGAGAGAGGGCAGAGACAGGGAGAGAGAGAGAGCAGAGACAGGTAGAGAGAGAGGGCAGAGACAGGGAGAGCGAGGGCAGAGACAGGGAGAGAGAGAGAGAGAGGGCAGAGACAGGGAGAAAGAGAGGGCAGAGACAGGGAGAGCGAGGGCAGAGACAGGGAGGAGAGAGAGAGAGAGGGCAGAGACAGGGAGAGAGAGGGGGCAGAGACAGGGAGAGAGAGAGGGCAGCAATTTTGGAGCTGGGGTTTCCGGATGTCCGCTGCCTTTTGAAGCTGGGGTTTCTGATTTGCGGTGTCTTTTTGGGACAGGGAGAGGGCTGCGGGCGGACGTGGACTTGAGGGGGGCCGCGGGACCGACTGCGGGTGGGTGGGGCCACGGCGTGTGGGTAGCGCCCAAAGCACTGCGAGTTGGGCGAACGCTGAGCGGGCAGGGCCGACTGCGAGCGGGCGGGGCCACGGCGAGCGGGCGGGGCCACGGCGAGCAAAGGACTGCGAGTCGGGGTGAGGGGGTTCAGGGGGTGATGGCACTCGCAGCACGTGAAAAACAGACCCATTGTGACGTCATCAGCTCATTTATTTGTGAACATTTTCATAAATAATTTGAGAAATAAAGCATGAATTTCAGATAAGATGATTTTGGACTCCACGGGATATAGCTCTACAACAATATGTCAAGAAATTACCATTAAGGCATGATTATACCATAAGATGTGAGGGGGGAAAGAGGGGGGGAGAGAGAGAGGGGGGAGAGAAAGAGGGGGGGGGGGGGAGAGGGGGAAGAGAGAAAGGAGAGAGAGGGGGAGATAGAGAGGGGAGACAGGGGGGAGAGAGAGAGGGGAAAGAGAGGGGGAGAGAGAGAGGGGGGAGGGAGAGAGAGTAAGAGAGAGGGGGGGGAGAGAGGTGAGGGGGGGATAGAGGGGGGGGAGAGAGGGAAGAGAGAGAGGGGGAGAGAGAGAGAGGAGAGTGAGAGAGGAGAGAGAGAGGGGGGTTGGGGAGGGGGAGAGAGAGGGTGGAGAGAGAGGGGGAGAGGAGAAGAGAGAGGGAGAAAGAGAGAGAGGGGAGGGAGATGAGAGGGGGAGGGAGGGGGGAGGGGGAGTGGAGAGGGGGAGAGAGAGGGGGGAGTGATTAGAGGGGGGTGGAGAGGGGAGGAGAGGGAGAAAGAGAGGAGGAGAGAGAGGGAGAGAGCGAGAGAGAGGGGAGAGAGAAGGGGGGGATGAGAGAGGAGAGAGCGGTCTCTCTTCGTGGGGAGAGAGGGGGGGGGAGAGAGTGAAGGGGAGGGGGGAGAGGGGGAAGAGTGGGGAAAGGGGAAAGGGGAAAGGGGAGGAGAGAGGGGTGGGGGGAGCGAGTCGGGAGGTGCGAGAGGGGAGGGGAGAGAGTGGAGGTGGGAGAGAAGGGAGGGATGAGAAGGGAGGGGGAGAAGAGGGAGGGGAGGAAAGGGAGGGGGGAGGAAGGGATGGGGAAGGGATTAAGGAGAGGGGTAGGGCTACTCCCTCTATTCCCCATTCCCTATCTCCCCCACTCCTCTCCCTCTATTCCCCTCATCCCCCACTCTCCTCACCTCCCCCATTTCCCCCTGCCTCTCTCCCTTCTCGCTCCTCGACCTCAATCCTGCCACTCTCCCTCCTCACCCCTCCCAGGATCTCCCTGCCCCCGGGAGCCCGCCGCGCAGGTCCAGGGGCAGGTGGGCTTCGATTGGTGGGCATTTGGGCATTGTAACGTCAGCAGCTGGCAAGCGGCGATTATTTTTTTTTAAGTGAGTTTTGTGAACAATTTTATTCAAAATCTGGGGAAATAATTGATATTTACAGAGGAGTGGATTTCTGGAATCATAAGGTAAATCCCTACCGAAATATGTAAAAATCTACCGTTTTTACGTCTGGTTTTCAAGGAGATAAGTTTCAAAGGCAAAATGACATACACACATACAGACTTTTAAAAGTATATAGATAGATATGATATACGAGACCAAGGGGGAACCCATTTGGTCCCGTCCCCTCAACGTGCGGTTGTGGGGGAGGGAGAGAGGGAGAGGTGGGGTGGCCTGAGGCAACACACAGCCCCCCCCCACACACACTAACCACCCCCACACACAATCCATCCCCCTTGATAGGAGACGGGGGAGAGGGGGGAGAGATGGGGGCAGGGGGAGAGGAGGGGTGAGAGGGAGGGGGAAGAGGGGGGAGAGAGGAGGGGGAGGGGGGTTGAGGAGGGGGGAGAAGGGGTGAGGAGGGGGGAGAGGGGAGAGTGGGGGAGTGGAGGAAAGAAGGGGGGGATGGGGAGAGAGAGGGAGAAGGTGGACTTGAACGGCGACGGGTGGCGTAGACACTGAGTGGGCGGGTCTCGGAAGCACTCTGGATCTTGCGACACCTCGCGGGACCTCTGAGGCCCTCGGAAGCCCAACCAAATTAATGCATGTTCAGCGGCTTCAATCCAGAACCCTGGGGGGGAGGGTGGCTGGGCTGTGGACGGTGCAGGGCGGGACAGCCGAGTTGACTGGGGTCAGGGGGCGACAAAATGACTGCGAGTCGGGGGGGGGGGGTTAACGTAACTCGTCAGCGGCTTCAATCCAGAGCCGGGGGGAGGGGAGGGCGGGTGGGTTGCGGGCGGGGTGGGAAACTGCGGACAACCAGCCGAGTGCGAGTCAACTGCGAGTTGGGGAGGGGTTACGTAACTCGCAGCTCGTGGAAAACAGTGCCCAGCAGGCTGCGTGTTGAAAACTGCGCAGTGGGCTGTGAGGAGCAGTGCCATTGTGACATCATTAGCTCATTAGCTTTAAAAAAGATTTCAGGTTTGTGAACAATTTTAATAAAAAAACTCAAGAAATAATGAATCAAATTTTCAGATGAAGCGATTATTGAAATCATGAGGTAAATCTCTATCGGAATATGTAAACATTTCACCGTTAGCACGTCGTGTTTTCAAGGAGATGTGAATCACAGACAAACATCACACACACACACACAAATACACAAATACATCTACATCGAAGATCAGTTTTATAAGTATATAGATGATATGATATGATTGAATCAAAATCAAGAATTATAAATTCACATTTCAAAAATGGTTTCACAGTCCAGTTTCTGTGTAGTACGTTCTATTGCATTTGTGTGAGAAATACCGATTTCCCCAACAAAATACTGATTTTCATCCATCAAAATATGGAAATGCTCGGTGAAACTTGGCACTCTGCAATTGGGTTGGAGAATTCAAAATGTGATTTGTGATCTTGTTTATGAGTCATCATGGAACTAGAATTTGTTATAATAGTATGACAGTAAAATAGGTTAGCTTGAAAGTGATCATAGTAATGTAAATGCCCCATTTAGTTTAACTTCAATTTTCATGATGGAAATTGAAGTCGAACTAAATGTTGTATTCACATCACTATTCCATGTTGAAATTGATGTGATGTGAAGTTGTTAGTTCAGGAGGACCATTAAAGGTGCACTGCACACTAACACAGTCTAACAGTAACAGGCAATCAAATCAACACACTAAACATTTTCTAAAAAAAGGTTTTCTTTACTGCAAAAACTTACAGTATTTTATTTGCAGATTTTGCATGCTCCTTTATATAGCAATGTTACACAATTTTGAAATTAAAAAAATCAAGTCTGCAATTTATCCCATCAGATAAAGCATAAAAATAAGTTTAATATTACACCTAATTTACTTTCATATCTTCAGTATTAAAAAGGTTATGGCCATTTTCATACTCGGCAATTAGCATATTTTTAAAAATGATTTATTTTATTTAATAGAGGTAAATACATCAATGTACTTCACATTTATATTGTTACAATCATTGTACCCCATAATTTGATGGCTTTTAAGAAAAGAGAATAGAAACAAAGAGAGTAAAGTAGGTGAAAAGAGTTGTGAAAGTGAAAGAGCGTGCCAAAGGGGAGAAAAAAAAAATTAGAGAAAGGGGATTAAGAGATAGACCCTAGAAAATAAAAATAAAAAAGAGAGAAAGAAAAAGAAATAAAAAGCCAGTTACTATATTATATATACATCACGCAAAAGGACAACACAACCAACTCGATAGTTTTTTATCCCCCCCTACCAAGACCCGAGGTATTCTTGCACCCTATCTTTGTAGCAATTCTATAAATGCAGACCACGTCTGATAGAAACAATCTGATTTTCCTGCCAGGCGGAGTCTCATATCTTCCAGATGTAGTGTTTCAAACAGAGTTCAAATCCACATATTTAATGTTGGTATAGGAGCATTTTTCCACAATTTTAAGATTAGCTATTTTCCTATTATTAAGCTGTAATCAAATAGATTATTTTGATACACATTTAATTCCGAACTACCTTCTGTCATTCCAAAAATAATCCATTCTGGCTTTGGTGTCATTTTTATTTTAAACAATTTTGTGAAGATTTCAAAGATTTCAATCCAAAACCTTTGAATTTTTGTACAAAAGATGAATGAGTCCGCTATAGTAGCTTCTTGAAACTGCATTTATCAGAAATTGGTGAGATGTTGGGGAAGAATGTATTTAATTTAGTTTTTGAGTAGTATAATCTGTGTAAAATTTTAAATTGTATTAAAGTGTGTCTTACATTAATTGAGCATGTATGCACATTTAATAAATACTCTTTTCACCTTTCATTGGAAATTTTTATGCTTAATTCGTTTTCCCACTCACCTCTGATGCCTTCCGTTGTTGGTATTACTGCATTTAGTATAATATTATATATATATGAAATTAAATTTGCTGGTTCCGCCTTTGTATTCATTGCTTCATCTAGTAAATCTGATGGCATTTTGTAAAATTCTTGTGCATGTTTTTTCAGATAATCACATATTTGGAAATATTTAAAATACTGATTGTTACCCAGATTGTATTTTAGTTATAATTGTTTAAATGATAGTAGTTTCCCCGTTTCATACAAATCTCCCAACGTTTTAATTCCTGCTCTTTCCCATTGTATAAATGTGTTATCTATAATTGAGGGTTCAAACAGAGGGTTTTTAGCAATAGGAGATAGGAGAGATAAGTTTCTTAATTTTAAGCTGTATTTTATTTGTTTCCAAATTCTGATTGTACTATGTATAATTGGGTTTTGGTTGAATAATCGGGTTTTGTATTATTCACCGTCATTGGTGAGAGAAGGATCACACCAATATTAAAAGGGGAGCAATCCTCTTTCTCCATAATGATCCACTCCGGTTGTTGAGGAGAGTTATCCAACAATTGAATCATATTTCTAATATTTATCAACCTATAATAATACATGAAATTAGGGAGTGCTAATCCCCACTACTACTTTGGGTTTATTCAGGTGTGGTCTTTGTATTCTTTGGGACTTATAATCCCAAATAAAATTTGTCATATCTGAGTCCAATTTAAAAAAAAAAACGTTTTGGGTAGGTATACTGGGATTGATTGGAACAGGTATAAAATTTGTGGTAAAACAATCATTTTTATGGCATTTATTTGACCTATTAAGGACATCGGAAGCGTTTTCCAGAATTTAATTAAATGATGTAGTTTGTTAAGTATAGGGTTATAGTTTGCATTAAGCATGTCTTGATATCTTCTAGTGATTTCAATACCCAAGTATTTAAATTTTTCCACAGCTATTTTAAAAGGAAATTGTATGAGATGTGTAGAATCTTTCTGTTTTATTGACATGATTTCACTTTTATTCCAGTTTATTCTAAAACCTGAAAATGAACCGAAATCCTCGATTAAATTTAGAATATTGGGTATAGTGATATGAGGCTTTGTGATGTACAAAAGTACATCATCAGCGTATAATGATATTTTATTGTTTGAATATTTTGTATTATATCCGTGGATATTCGGATGAGTTCTAATTCTTTCCGCTAGTGGTTCAATTATGAGGGCAAATAACAATGATGATAATGAACAGCCTTGTCTATTACCCATTGACGGTTGAAATTTCGTGGATAAGATATTATTAGTTAATATTCTGGCCGTTGGCTTATTATTTATTAATTTAATCAATTGAATGAAGTTCTCTCCCAGTTGAAAATTTTGCAATACCTTAACCATATACTTCCATTCAACCTGAATGCTTTCTCTGCATCCAGCGAAATAATTGTGAGATTTGTATCTTTAGTTTGGTGTGAGTGCATTATGTTAAGCAAACGTCGCAAATTATTAAATGATTGTCTCTTAGGGATAAACCCCTTTTGATCCAGATGTATTAATTTACTGGCGTAGTTACTTAATCTTCTTGCTAATATTTTTGCTAATATTTTTTGATCTGTGTTTAACAACGCGATAGCTCTGTAAAATCCAGGTTCTTCCACATCTTTGTCTTTCTTAAGTATTAATGTAATCGTAGATTCTGCTAATGTAGCAGGTAATATTTGTTCTCTAAAAGCATGTGTATACATTTTCTGTAGGCGAGGAATAAATATATCGTAAAAACATTTATAGAATTCATTGCTGAATCGGTCGGGACCTGGTGTTTTTCCATTTTTTAATGAGATTATTGTTTCTTCTACTTCCTTATTTGAGATTTGTGCTCCCAATTCCTCTTGTTCCTGCAATTCTATTTTGTAATAATATTTTTATTAGAAGTAATCCATCATAACAACGGTATAACAACTTTTCAAATACACAACCAACTTATTTCAATAAGTATACGAATGTTACGAATAATTCTTATAAACTTCTATTTTTTTAGAAAGTAGAAAAAGAAAAGAATAGATTTTAATCAATAAGAATAGTGATTAAATAATAATTTTGATTATATAGAAAGAGAAAGAGAAGAGAAAGAAAAAAAATATATGTATATATTCTTGTTATATGTATTTAATTAAAACAAAGTATTATATATACATTTAAAATAAGAGATTATAGTATACGTCTTAATAGTGAATAACACAATTTCAAATAGCAATATCAATAGAGACATGTATACAAATCAAAAAGAAAATCAGAGAGTTATTTTCATCTAATCCTGCCGGGTACCCGTTGGGTTGTGATGCCAAGAACAGCTACCCCTTCAAATATTCTGTATATGGAGACCATATCTGTTCAAAGAGTTCATATTTGTCCATTAGGACAAATCTGATTCTTTCCAAATACAACGTCTCCAACATTTCCACTGTCCACATTTTAATTGTGGGGGATAATGTTCCCTTCCAAAATTTCAGTATTAAGTTTTTCCCTGTTATCAAACAGTAATCCAAGAAATTTCTTTGCTTTACTGTTAATATTAAATTTGAATCCGGAACTCCTAATATTATTAATTTTGGATCTGGGTCCAGTTTAATTTTAAGAACTTCAGAGATAACTCTAAAGATTTCTGTCCAATAATAATTGAGTTTTATACATGTTACAAAACTATGCGTTAAATTAGCTTGCAAATATATTACATTATAATTGCATGTGGATACAGATTACATTATCATATATGTTTATGAATTTACCAAACAAAGCAGACCAAGAAGAGCTGAAACCAAGGTAAAGCTATAAGCATATCCTGTCGGCCTTAAATTGTGTGTGTATGTGAACATTGATGAAATATGTTGAAGTAGGTAAGAGTCTCTGTGGTGATGAGACAGCACTACTTATTACACACAAAAAAAACACATTTGGTTTCAGTAAAAACTGATGGTTCTAGAGAAATGTATTCTAGATGGTTAAAAATTGAATAATACTCAGTGGAACTAGAGACTGAAATGTGGAAAATTACTCTGTTAGGGAGGTAAATACATTCACGGGAATGGCACAGGATGAGCCGCTCGAGCAAAGATGCAAGGCCACAGGAGGGTGTAAAATAAATATTAAATTAAATGGAACCAGTCATGGTGTCAGGATTGGACACGGAGTGTTGGGTTCTCTATAATTGTTGCTTTGTTCATACCATCAAATTATATATATCAATTGATATTTTGTGATAAACTTACCTTTCAATGGAAAGGGCATTACTTTTATTCTTTTGGGCATCAGGCTCCATCATTAATTATCAGGATTTACATTATCTCATTCCCTTCCCCACATTCATTTTAAGTGCTGTGGGCAGCACTGCCAGGCAATGTGATACAATGTGAGTTATGTTACAAATGGAACCATGCGAGTGAGGGTGGTGGGGAGAGTAGTTGGTATTGTAGCATTATGTTGTGATTAACTAGCTTGGTTAAGCAACTTGGTCCGCATGGACGAGTTGAGCTGAAGGGCCTGTTTCAATGCTGTATGACTCTATGATTCTTTCATTCTCAACTGAGTCTTCTAGAACTAGAACTCCATGTGAACTGATGTACACCTTAGTTATTCTTTCTCCTGATTCACCATGCCAGATGATTCACCACATGCAAATCTTGAGTGATCAATTATCTGTTGAGCCTCAGCAGATGATATTTATTCTGCATGCAAAATTAGGAAACCACCTGGTCATGATTTTGACGAGGGAAGGGATGGCTGAGAGAAACATATTCAACTATTTATATGTTATTAAGCAGAAGGATGAGGGATACAGACCCCTTCACATTTTCCATATTTTGTTACGTTACAGCCTTATTCTAAATTGCGTTAAATTATTTTATTTTATCATCAAACTACTCACAATACCCTATAATAAAAAAGCAAAAATAGGTGTTTAGAAATGTTGGCAAAGTAATTAAAAAGAAATAACTGAAATATCACATTTACACAAGTATTCAGACCCTTTACTCAGTGCTTTGTTGAGACACCTTTGGCAGCGATTACAGCCCCAAGTCTTCTTGGGTATGAAGCTACAAGCTTGGCACACCTGCATTTGGGTAATTTCTCCCATCTTCTCTGCAGATCCTCTCAAACTCTATCAGATGGATGGGGAGAGTCGATGCACAGCTATTTTCAGTTCCCTTCAGAGATGTTCAATCGGGTTCAAGTCCAGGCTCTGGCTGGGCCACTCAAGGACATTTACAAACTTGTCATGAAGCCACTCCTGTGTTGTCTTGGCTGTGTGCTTAGAGTCATTGTCCTGTGGGAAGGTGAACCTCCGCCCCAGTCTGAGGTCCAGAATGCTCTGGAGCAGATTTTCATCAAGGATCTCTCTGTACTTTTCTCTGTTCATCTTTCCCACGATCAGGACTAGTCTTCCACCACCATGCTTCACTGTTGGTATGGTATTGACCAGGTGATGAGCAGTGCCTGGTTTCCTCCAGACGTGACGCTTGGCATTCAGGCCAGAGTTCAATCTTGGTTTCATCAGACCAGAGAATCTTGTTTCTCATGGTCTGAGAGTCCTTTAAATGCCTTTTGGCAAACTCCATGCGGGCTGTCATGTGCCTTTTACTGAGGAGTGGCTTCCGTCTGGCCACTCTTCCCTAAAGGCCTAATTGGTGGAGTGCTGCAGATAGAGTTGTTCTTCTGGAAGATTCTCCCATCTCCACAACTCTGGAGCTCTGTCATAGTGACCATCGGGTTCTTGGTCACTTCCCTGACCAAGGCCCTTCTCCCCCGATTGCTCAGTTTGGTCGGATGGCCAGCTCTATGGTGGTTCTAAAGTTCTTCCATTTAAGAATGATGGCAGAGGCCACTGTGCTCTTCAGGACCTGCAATGCTGCAGAAATTGTTTTATATCCTTCCCCGGATCTGTGTCTTGACACAATCCTGTCTCAGAGGTCTACGGACAATTCCTTCATCTTCATGGCTTATTTTTTGCTCTTACATGCGGGACCTTATATAGGTAGGTGTACCTTTCCAAATCATGTCCAATCAATTTAATTTACCACTGGTGGGGTCCAATCAAGTGTTAGAAACATCTCAAGGATAATCAATGGAAACAGGATGAACCTAAGCTCAATTTTTTTTTTGATGAATATTTTTTATTAGTTGTAAATACATATTAATAGAAAATACTTCTTACATATATTCGTAATATTATTAATATTAACATTTAAGACTTATTTATATTTCTATACATTTTTTTTAAATAAGTAAGAAAAGATAGAGAAAAACAATATAGAGATAAAAAATCGAAAATAAGGAAGTGAATGGAGTATTAAAAAGTTATCCATCGTTGGAGATATATCCATGATTTGTTATACGTATTTCTTCATCTATTCCATTATTCAGGTTTCAGTCAGGCTCTCGCACCGAGCCATTTTGACCCTTTAGATATTCAATGTATGGAGACCATATTCCTCTGAAAAGATCCAACCTGTCCATTAGGACGAGCCTCAATCTTTCCAGATGGAGTGTCTCCGACATTCCTGTATTCCACATTTTGATTGTGGGGGATGTAGGACCTTTCCAGAATTTTAATATTAATTTTTTCCCAATTATTAAACTGTAATCAATAAAAATTCTTTGATTCGTTGTTATTAATTGATCTGTTTCCAGTATTCCCAGTATTATTAACTTTGAGTCAGGAGTCAGGAGTCAGATTCATATTAACAACATTCGAAATTATCCTAAATATTTCTATCCAAAATTTTGTCATTTTTACACAATTTGTAAATGAGTGTGTCAAGTTAGCTTCTAAGTGCTGACATTTATCACATATGGCAGATACATTTGAAAAAATATTATGTAGTTTGGATTTTGAGTAATGTAGTCTATGTAATATTTTAAATTGTATAAGAGAGTGTCTAGCATTTAACGAACAGTGGTGTATGTGTTGTAAACTTTCATCCCATACTTCTGGTCTAATAATTTGACCTAATTCGTTTTCCCATGATTGTCTATATATTTCTGTTAATGGGACATCATTTTCCAATAGGATATTATAAATGTATGATATCAATTTTTCTGTGTTCGGATGTTTATTTAGACATTCATCTAAAATTTCTGTCTTTCTATTTCTAATTTCCTGTGTGTTTGCTTTTACATAGTCTCTAATTTGTAAGTATCTAAAATAATCTTTTGAATGTAATCCATAAATTTGTTGTAATTCTTGAAATGAAAGGAAAGAATTTTCCCTGTAGAGATCTCCCGTTTTATTAATTCCCTTATTTTTCCATTGTAAAAAGCCTTTATCCATCATTGAAGGTTTAAATGTAACATTATTTACAATGGTAAGGGCTAGTAGTATAGATTCCAATTTTAATGTTTTCTTTATTTGTTTCCAGATACGTATTCCACTTTCTATTATAGGGTTTTCACTATAGGTTTTCTTACCTAAATTAATATTGGCAAATATTATCGAACTAATTTCAAAAGGAGAACAATCTTCTTTTTCCATTTTTAACCAAATTGGTTGTTTATCTGTCTCTACTAACCAAAAATTCATATTTTTAATATTAACTGCCCAGTAATAAAACATAAAGTTTGGTAGTACTAAACCTCCATTTATTTTTGATTTACATAAATGTTTTTTATTTATTCTGTGGCTCTTATAATCCCAGATAAAGTTGGTAACTAAAGAGTCCACCTTCCTAAAACATTTTTTAGGAAGATATATCGGAATTAATTGGAAAAGGTATAGTAATTGCGGAAGAAAACTCATTTTTATTACATTAATTTTACCTAGCATTGAGATGGGTAGAGTTTTCCAATATAAAATGTTCTTATTTAATTTATTCAATAAGAGTGGGAAGACCATTCCACCTGGTCGAAGGCTTTCTCCGCATCTAACGAAATAACTACTAGATCTTTATTAATACCTCTTTTCGAGTATATAATATTGAATAAACGTCTCAGGTTATATGAGGAATATCGTTTTGGTATAAATCCTGTTTGATTGGGATGAATTAATTCATTAATAACTGTTAATAATTATTAGCCTTTGTGCTAATATTTTAGTTAATATCTTTTGATCAGTATTTAAAAGCTATAGCTCTAAATGATCCTGGGTCATCCAGATCTTTGTCTATTTTAGGTATACGTGTTATAATTGATTCATTTAACGTTTCTGGTAGTTTCTGCTGTGTATAAATATATTCATAGAGTGTCCTCAAGTGTGGTGCAATCAGATCATAACATGTTTTATAAAATTCTGAGCCAATACCATCTGGTCCCGGTGTTTTACCATTTTTTAATGATCTGATAGGTTCTTGGATTTCTTTTACTGAAATTTCAGCATTTAATGATTCTCTATTTTGTGAATACAACCCATTCAGATAACATTTTTTTTTAAATGCTTCTATTCCTATCCTGTTTTCTGTCGTTTTAGCAGAGTATAAGTTTTTATAATATTGCAAAAATCTCATTAATATCTTTAGGTTGTACTAAAAGTTCGCCATTATGTGATTTAATCCTATGGATTATTTTTTCTCCCTCCATCTTCCTTAATTGGCGAGCAAATAATTTTTGAGGTTTATCTCCAAATTCAAACTGTAATTGTTTAGTGTATTAATAATATTTTACAACTTGATCTGAATATATTTTATTTAATTTATATTTCAGTGCAGCGATTTTATTATGTATTATTATGGATGGATTAGCTGCATTCTCTGTATCTAGTTGTTTAATCTCCTTTTCCAGTTCCTGTTGATCCCTCTGATTCTTTTTATTATAAAATGCTTGAGAGGAAATCATAAGTCCACGGAGATATGCTTTAAAAGTTTCCCATAATAAGGAAGAAGATATTTCCGGTTTATCATTTATTTCAAAGAAAATCTTGATCTGTTCTGTAATATATTCCTGAGTTATTTTGTTTTTTAAAATTTGTGGATTAAATCTCCATTGTCCCCGTTTTTCCATTTTACCATTTATTTTAATCTTAATTGTTAAAGGTGCGTGATCTGAGATTATAATATTATGGTATTTTGAATTATAAGTGAGTGAGATAAGTTTGGCATCGACCAAAAAGTAATCTATTCTTGAGTAAGTTTTATGTACAGGTGAATAAAAGGAGTATTCTCGTCCAGTTGGATTTTCTACTCTCCAAACATCTTTAATATTAGTAGTTTCCATATATGCATTTAATAAATCACTGGAATGGGATTTAATTTTCCTTTGTCTTGTAGATCTGTCTAAGTAAGGATCTAATGTACAATTTAAATCTCCTCCAATTATTAGGTTATGTTGTGTTATTTCCGGGATGTTGTTAAATATTTTCTTGAAAAACAATGGACTATCAAAGTTTGGTCCATATACATTAACAAAAATCTTTTTTTGTGCATTTACTTCTCCTATTACAATAATGTATCTGCCATCATTATCAGTTATAGTTGATGTATGTTTGAATAAAATGCCTTTACAAAATAATATTGCTACACCTCTTGATTTGTGTGTAAAAGAAGAATGATACATTTTATCTATCCATTTAGCTTTCAGCCTATGCTCAGCATCTTTTTTTAAATGAGTTTCTTGAATGAAAATTACATCAGCTTTAATTGGTTTTAAATGTGCTAATACTTTACCTCTCTTAATTGGTTCATTAATACCTTTAACATTCCAGCTGCAAAACGTTATTCCTTCATTCCCCGTATTCATTTTTAAGTCTTGCATCTTTTGTCTATGGGGGTCTGTAATAGAGCCAATGGTTCAGTTCGACAGACCCGACCTTACACCCGAACACCGAATAGACGAATTTTAAGTCCCTTGAATGTCTCTCACGTGTATATCTCCTTTGATCCAATATATAACTCCATTCAAACTGAAAATAACAATAATAGTTTATAATAGAAAAGAAGAGAGGATAGATTAATAAATTAGTATAGTGCACAAAGGAGGAAAAAAATACATCTAGTATTGGTGTAGTTAGTGCTAGCCATACTAGCATGGCTAACCATCTACCGACTTCCGTAGTTGATGTTACTAACTTAACCAGCTCCCTGTTTTTTTTGGAATTATTATTCCATAATGGTATTTTACCGGGGATATTAAATTTAAAATATTCGGGTTATAATAGTCGAAAATGTGAGAATACATATATTTAAAACCTATTTGAAAATCTAATTATAAAAAAAACACACGAAAAGAAAGGAAAATAAAAAATAAAAATGAAAATTACTGGTACAAAAGAAAGGTTTCCAAAGGGAACAAATGAAGTCAGACTAATCATTCCAATATAAATAAACATTAGTCATTAGTAATAATGATTAATTCTGATTAGTAAAAATACCATGGTATAATTTTAATATTTATTAGTTATTATATTAGTAGTGTAGTTAGTGTCATAATGATTAACTCTGATTAGTGAAAATACCACAGTATAATTTTAGTATTTATTAGTTATTTGTATTAGTAGTGTAGTTATACTAATTATGAGTATCCATGGGAGGGTTTCTGATCCACAGCTTCCTCCAGCTTCCATCCAGCACTATCCAGTTCCATCCAGTCCTGCAAAGTCCTGCAAAGTGAGTGTATTCAATGATGAGGCCTTCTCAAGTCTTAATCTACCGGGCAAAGTCCAGTGCTTCCACAGGGTTGGAGAAGAAATAGTCCTTCTTGTTGAAAGTAACTCTTAGAGTAGCTGGGTAATTCAGGCCATATTTCAAGTTTTCCACCCCCCTCAGGAGACTTTTAGTCTCATTAAACGCTTTTTGTTTCCCGGAGACTTCTGCTGGATAATCTCGATAGATGCTGATCTTGTGTCCTTCAAATGTAAGGTTTCTGTTTCTCAATGTTTTTTGCATTATCTCCTCCAAGACGTAGTCGTATTGTACTTTTATTATCATTTGTCTTGGGGAAGCATTTGGTCTTGTCTGTCGTCTCATCACTCTGTGTGCTCGGGCTAGCAAAGGCTTTTGTTCCAGAGATAAAACATTTTGCGGTAAATTCGCAGTAAATTCTTGGGGATCTTTATCTTTCTTTCCCTCTTCAGGAATACCCGCAATTCTTAGGTTTTGTCTTCTCTGGCGACCTTCTAGTTCAGTACATTTCTCGGTTATTTGGCCAATAAATCCGTTAGACGTCCATTTTCTGTGATAAGCTTTGCTGTAGTCTGAGCACTTGTATCGGCTAGTTCTTCAAGGCTTTTTATGCCAGCCGTCTGTTGGTCCAGTGCCTTCTCCACAGGATTCAGCCGTTCTTCAAAATCAGTTTTCACATTTTTAATCTTATCATTCATCTCCCTTTACATTTCAATCATCATTTCTGCGATTTCTTTCTTCAAATCTTCCGATATTTTCTTAGTCTTAGTATTAATATTGATAATAATTTCAAGTTTCAATTCTTTCATTTCAGTATTCATCTGGTTTATTTCCTCCTTTAAACCAGCAATTTCACGTGAAATAAAAGTTTTAAGTTCTTCACTTTCCGATGTTTTCGTCGTTTTTTTCATCACATCTTCTTGGGATAACGTCCTACCTGAGTCCGAGGCTTCAGTCAGGCCTTCCCCTGGTCTCAGCCTGATAGTTCGACTTTTCAATTTTTCGGGTGGGCTGCGCTGTGTAGCCATAACATGTCGCGCGCCTGATGACGTCACTCACAGCAATCTGTGCAGAGATGGCAGGCAGCAGGCAGCAGGCAGCAGGTAGGTCCGTTAATCCCCGGTTTTTTCCCTTTTTTTACGAGTAGCTGGCTGGCGTTAAGCTCTCGCCCTCCATAGCGCCACCAGAAGTGAACCTAAGCTCAATTTTGAGTGTCATAGCAAAATAATACTTATGTAAATAGAAAAATAACATAGGATTGATGGTTAGCACAGACTTGGTGAGCCAAATGACCTATTTCCATGCTGCCAAGCTCCAGTATTCTCAAGTTCTTGTACAAAGTCCGCACCTTCAAGAAAAATCACGTAGAAACGGGCTCAGAAATGATAACCAGCACATTCTTTATATATAATTAGAGGTCCATATTTTCCATTAAAGTTTCACCAATGGCTAGAATGGATCAACGTTATTAAAGGGAATTATTTATATTGTACAAGCACTAGAGAGAAATCACACATTCTATCATTCTACCAATTGTTAAGACAAACAAATATCAAAAGTGAAATCAAAATTTTATTTTTGACTTTAGCTTGATTTATATAGTTTGTTAGTATCTTGTTTTCCATTGATTTTGGGAAGGCAAGGAATTAATCGGCCCACACTGTTTCCAATGTACATAGCAACAGTGGGGTGGGAGATCGCAACCTTCACGTGGTCCGCCCTGTTTCGACAAATGCAATCAACCCGGTGTGCACAATCAAATAAGATCAAATAGAACAAGTTGTCCTACAACTTTAGGCTGTGCATGCCATACGCAAGAAGAAGAAGAAGCAACAGTAAAATTGTTAATTGTTTACACAGGCACACTATGTCCCGGATGTTATAATGGAGAAGGTTAAATTTTCAGTTCATAAGTCCTGAAGGCTTGCACCTGCATTAAACTTCAATAACAATAAGTAGCAATAGACAATCACACCAAATGCATTTGCATACTTCAACATTTAAAGAAATCAAATTTGAAACTATTCACAAATGCTGGAGTAACAGGCAACATCTCTGGAGAGAAGAAATGGATGACGTTTCAGGGGAGTGGGCGGGACAGAGATAAAATGTATCGGAGGCAATAAGACTGGTGGGAGAACTGGGTAGGAGGAGGGGAAGGAGAAAGAGTGAAAGTAAGTTGGAGAAGTCAATGTTCATACTGCTGGGGTGTAAGCTACCCAAGCAAAATATGAGGTGCTGTTCCTCCCAATTTGCGCTGGGCCTTACTCTGACAATGGAGGAGGCCCAGGACCAAAAGGTCAGATTGTGAATGGGAGGGGAAGTTAAAGTATTGATCAACCGGGAGATCAGGTAGGTTAAGGCGGACTGAGCGGATGTATTTAGGGAAACAATCGCCGAGCCTGCGCTTGGTCTCGCTGATGTACAGGAGTTGACACCTGGAACAGTGGATACAATAGATGAGATTGGAGGAGGTGCAAGTGAACCACTGCCTCACCTGAAAAGACTGTTGGGGTCCTTGGATGGAGTTGAGGGGGGAGGTAAAGGGAATGGTGTGGCATTTCCCGCATTTGCAGGGGAAAGTACCTGGGGAGGAGCTGGTTAGGGTGGGGAGGAACGAGTTGACCAGGGAATTGCAGAGGGAACGGTCTCTGCGGAAAGCAGAAAGTGGTGGAGATGGGAAGATGGGGCCAGTAATGGGATCCCGTTGGAGGTGGCGAAAATGATGGAGGATTATATGCTGTATGTGATGGCTGATGGGATGGAAGGTGACGACAACAGGGTCTCTGTCCTTGTTACGAAATATGAGGTGCTGTTCGAATGGGAGTAGAGTCTGCATGTAAAGACTCTATTCCCTACTCCCAGTTCCTCCGTCTACGCCGCATCTGCGCCCAGGATGAGGTTTTCCATACCAGGTCATCTCCGACTACATTCGATCCCTGTCCCGCCCACTCCCCAAACATCAATCTGAAGAAGGGTCTTACCCCGAAACGTCACCTATTCACTTCTCTCCAGAGATGCTGCCTGTCCTGCTGAGTTACTCGAGCATTTTGTGTCTACCTTCGATTTAAATCAGCATCTGCAGTTCTTTCCTACACATTAATGAGAAATTCCTTGTCACGACAAAATAATGGTCTAATCATATAATTTATTTGAAATACCTTGGATTAGAATATTAGGCAATAATAAAATCAGTAAATGTCTTATAATCAATGGCAAGACATTCCAGATTATTGAATGTTATTTATTTTAATACTTCAATACATTTTTAATACATATTTTTTGATGTTGTATTGTAATAGATTAGTGAACTCAATAAGTTAAAAGCTCAATAAGTTAAAAAGTTATGTTGGACCCTATTCAGTTTCATGGGAGCTTGGAAACATCGCCTGGGAGCTAGATATCAAACCACGGGGATTTCAGAATAGTCAGGTAGTGGATCCTTATTGTATCCATACAATTTTGCTGACATTTAAGCATTTTATTGTGATTTATTTCCCCCCAATGCACAATTGTATATAGTCCTAAATATCATGCTTTTGTTTTAATAATGTAAATATGGACCAAAATGGTTAAAGGAATTGCTTAGTCTTGGAAACTTCTTTACATATAAATTGCACAACAGCAACTTCTCTATCAGCAGTTTCTGGACACATAAACTCTACCATCTAGAACAGGGTCCTCCAAACTTTTCAGTTTAAGGGCCACATTATATATTTGGCACATTTTTTGCGAGCCGTAGAAAAAAATAAAGAAATGTCACACACACACATACACACTGACACATACACACTGACACGCACACAATGACACACACATACACTGACACACAGTGACATACACACACACACATAGAAGAGCACACATGGACTCCCACGTACCAAAACACATACAGACCCGCACACCCACACACACACACACACACAGACATACAAACACAGACCCACTCACACACAGACTGATACATACAGGCTCACCCACATTCTCTCTGTCTCTATCTCTGATAGGCACACACTGATAGGCACACACTGATAGGCACACACACACACTGACACACACACACCAACACACACACACTGACACACACATACTGACACACACATGCACAGTGACATAAGCAAACTGACACACACACACATAGAAACGCACACGCAGTCTCTCACATACCAAAACACACACGGATACATACACCTGCACACCAACACACAGACACACAAACACAGACTCATACACACAGACTCACACATACAGGCTCTCTCACACTCTCTCTATCTCTATCTCTCTCTCCCTCTCACACACGCACTGTGATCACCTCTCGGTCATATTAACAAAGACCCACGCACGCATAATGCTCACTCATCGGGCACACACACAGAGCTGGCTACCGATCCGCCGATCTCCACAGGGCTGGCTAAAGAGAGAGAGAGGGGGGGAGGAGGGAGGGAGAGAGAGAGAGAGAGAGAGAGAGAGAGAGAGACGGGGGAGAGAGAGAGAGAGAGAGAGAAGGCAGAGGAGAACTCCCCTGGCCGCGCCTGCACGGGTCCCGGTCAGTGTGGCCTCCCAGAGCGGGAACTGTTCACGGGTCACTCTCACAGGGGGAGACCGCTACACACTGACCCTGGCCGACCCTGCTGTCAATTAGCTCCCCCCCTCCACCTCGCTCCACTCCCCACCCCATGCTACCACCCCGCTAAACTTGCCTTTGCAACACAGGAGCAGTGGCACGGTGGCGCAACGGTAGAGTAGCTGCCTCACAGCGCCAGAGACCCGGGTTCCATCCTGACTACGGGTGCTGTCTGTACGGAGTTTGCACAGGCATCGCTTCAATGGGACGAAGGGCCTGTTTCCGTCCTGCATCACTAAATCTGCGCTACCACAGAATCCGCTAAATAGTCCGTCACACGGAACGTGTTAAGAGCTTGTTGAGGGCCGGATAAAATCTCAGGGCGGGCTGGATGTGGCCCGCGGGCCATAGTTTGGAGACCCCTGATCTAGAAAGATAAAGATATCAGGAAAGGGAAATACTAAAACTGTTTCAGCATGGAAGGAAGTTGTTAAGTCTGTAAAAAAGTAATTAACTCATCAGTCATCACATTCCTTTGTCCTCTTTCCACAGTACTGCAAATATTTTCAGTTTAAGTACTTTTCGAATTCCATTTGAAATCCCAATTGAATCATTCTCCTCTACAACCCCTCGCACACCCCTTCTCTCGTCGCCCAACATTTCAAATTTAAGGCCCAGTACATGAAAATACTTACTCTCTCATTAATGTCACTTTTGATTCTTTTGCTAATCACCTTCATTCTGGACACTGCTTCCTTGCCTTACCAGACTAAACTTGCCATCTAGACCAGTATCTCTTTATCTATTCTGTTCAGAGTAATTTCTTAGATATCTCTGTAGGATTCCATATCAAACTTTCCTTGTTCCAAGGAGGATATTCCCAGCATCCCATGTCCATTAACATAACTAAAATCCCTCATCCCTCAAATCATTTAATTCAATATCTTCTATGCTTTTTCCTAGGCTTTCACATCTTTTACGCGGTGCCCAGAATGGGACACAATATTCCAGTTGCATTTGAACCAGTGTTTTATGAAGATTCATTACAATATAGAGCTCTTACATTCTGTGCCTCCATTTAAAAAGCCCGAGATATCAACCTGCACTGCAATTTTCAACAATTTTTGCTCATAAACATTCAGGTTTTTCTGGTCTTTTTGAACTTAACTCTCTGGTTTATATATCATTATAGATGATACCAAAATTAGCGGAGTGGCCAGCAGTAAGGAGAGCTATCAAATGATATAGCGGGATATAGATAAACTACAGATATGGGTCAGAGAATTGAGCCTTCATTGGTCAGAGAATTGAGCATATGTGTCAGAAAGTTTATAGAATTTTTGTAAGGCTGGAACTCTGGAATATTGCGTGCAGTGCCCACTTACAGGAAAGGGCCTTACGCGACTTTTTCGGCGACTGCCGGCACCCGTCATAGGTCGACGAAAAATTTCAACGTTGAAAATTCAGCGGCTACCAGAAAGACGCTACGACTCTTAGGGTGACTAGGAGACCTCTCACGATCATACAAGCGACCCCCTGGCGACCTCTCACGACCATACAGTCGACCCTCTGGCGACATGCCCCCTGGTGACACTCCGCAACACCCGCAACAGCCGCCGCACGAACGGTGTAGTGCCCCTCCCTCATGGAGTGTCCCGTCCTGCCTTGCAAGTGCATTGTGAAGTCACCCGGGTTTTTTTTTCCGAAAAGGGTGAGTTTTCAGGCTGTTTTTAAAATTTAATCGATTAAAAACATCAGAAATATAGGTGGGAATGCGACGGGAAGATGTTTATTGCCTCGACGGGAAAAATGTGAGCAGAATATGTGAAAATGGGAAGGCTGTGGCCTACCGTATGGAAGAAAAAAGGAATTAACCAGATATTGACACACACACACAGCCACAAACAAGACGGAAAGTTTTAGTGTTATCGAGATAGATAGATTCTTCAATCTTAATGATCAGCCTATTATGTTGCACATCATTTAATGCCTTTTGATTTAATGTGTATGTATCAAGGTCATTAACACTCCATGTTTGTTACCTCATAAAAAACATCATCAAATAGTTAAAATCAATTTGCAAAATCATGCTGGCTCTCTCTAATCAATCAATTCTTTTTTGATCAGGTGATTGATAAATCTAATCCTGATTTTTATTCTAAAGGTTCCCCACACCCAACGTTAAACCTGCAGATTCTATCCTTATACGTTTATTGTATAAGATGTAATCTTTGCAATTCTTCAGCCCTCAGGGCCAACTCCCCCTTTTCTAACCAGATATTTGGAAGCTAATGGCCAACATCGCAGCAATTGGTTAGGCTAGAACTTTGGAGTATTGCCTGCCTAGTTCCAGTTACCCAATTACAAGACGGATGTGGAGGATTTGAAGGGAATGCAAAAAAGGTTTATCAGCATGCTGTCTGCATGAGAAGGTATTGCTTCTTTCAGCAACCTAGGTTGCATCCCTTATGGATAGGGTGACTTCACCTTTCCAGAATCTCCTCTTTATCAATTTATATCTCGTTATAAAATATCTTTGCCATTCCTTCATGAATAGATTGTGTTGGCCTTGATCAGACCCTCCTCTCTTTTCACTGTTTGCATGCTATCTATTGAAGATTTTTGTTTTCACTTTTCATGTTTTCAACTAGTTTCATCCCTCTGCCATTTTATTTCCTTTTTCACTTCCCCTTAGAACTTCTTATAAGAAGACTGCCTGCATCGGCCTTGCTATTGCACATTCATATCAACCTGACAAACTTCCCTTTTGCTGCCTTACTTTACTCACTGGCCCTTTGGTTATCGAGACAGCTGTCTATGTGATTGCCCTACCTTTCTGGCGGGAAGAACATAGATCTTGACATAGATCTTGAATAGACCATCTGTTAATAGACAATAGACAATAGGTGCAGGAGTTGGCCATTCGGCCCCACGAGCCAGCGCCGCCATTCAATGTGATCATGGCTGATCATCCACAATCAGTACCCCGTTCCTGCCTTCTCCCCATCTCCCTTGATTCCGCTATCTTTAAGAGCTCTGTCTAGCTCTCTCTTGAAAGCATCCCGAGAACCAGCCTCCTGTGTGAAAACTCCAACCTGTGTGAAAACGGTTTTCCTCATCTCTGTTCTAAATGGCTTACGCCTTATTCTTAAACTGTGGCCCCTAGTTCTGGAGCCCAGCCGCTCCATTCTGTCAATATAAGACAGTCCCTCCGTCCCGTGAATTAACCGTGAGAACCTACGCTGCACTCCCTCAATAGCAAGAATGTCCTTCCTCAAATTGGGAGACCAAAACTGCACACAAAGTTCCAGGTGTGGTCTCACTAGGGCCCTGGACAACTGCAGAAGGACCTCTTTGCTCCTATACTTCTTATGAAGGCCAACATGCCATTTGCTGTCTTCACAGCCTGCTGTACCTGCATGCTTACTTTCAGTAACTGATGAACAAGGACCCCCAGATCCTGTTGTACTTTCCCTTTTCCCAACTTGACTCCATTTAGATGATAATCTGCCTTCCTGTTTTGGCCACCAAAGTGGATAACCTCACATTTATCCACATTAAACTGCATCTGCCGTGCATCTTCCCACTCGCCCAACCTGTCCAAATCACCCAGCATCCTCATAGCATCCTCTTCACAGATCACACTGCCACCCAGCTTTGTGTCATCTGCAAATTTGCAAATGTTACTTTTAATCCCTTCATCTAAATCATTAATGTATATTGTAAATAGCTGCGGTCCCAGCACCGAGCCTTGCAGTACCCCACTAGTCACTGCCTGCCATTCAGAAAGGGACCCGCTAACCCCTACTCTTTGTTTCTGTCTGCCAACCAATATTCTATCCATGTCAGCACCCTACCCCCAATACCATGTGCTCTAATTTTGCCCACTAATCTCCTTTGTGGGACCTTATCAAATGCTTTCTGAAAGTCCAGGTACACTATGTCTACTGGTTCTCTACTGGCTCTCCTAGTTACATCCTCAAAAAAAATCCATTAAAAGTGAAATCCTCATTAAACTCTAGCAATTCGTTAATTAAAGTTTTGCCTGTCAGTTTTTGTTTTGTGTCATATTAGTTCTTATTCTAATGTCAAACACAAAGTGCTGGAGGTACTCAGCATGTCAGGCAGGGATTGGGGAGGGATAGGAGTTGTTTCGGGTTGCAACCCTCCTTCAGAATGATTGAAGCAGGGAAGAGAAAGCTGGAAAAGAGAGGTGGGGGTGGGACAAAGCCTGGCAAGTAATAGTAGCTTCAGGTGAGGGGGGTTTGATTTACATATGGGTGGAGGTGAAAAGGAAACAAAATGGTCTATGATAAGCAGAGGGTAGGAGGTGTGCAATGTGAAGCCAGAGGGAGAACTTAAAACAAAAACCTTCCTACATCCTCATTTATTCCAGTGCTAACCCCAACTCTGGTGTGCTCCTATGTCTCACTTTCCCCAACCCGTCACCCTGATCCTTTCCCTTGCTTCGTACACTCATCACCTGTGCTCAAATTCCCAATCCCTTTTTTATCCCACTCATTCCCCTCCTCGTCCTTTTCTACCCACATCACTCCCTCCAGATTTACATTTCACTCCTCTCCTTATCTGACACATTTTAATCTCCTTTTCACTTAATTGTCACGTACTCCATCCATTTGCCAATCATATCCCCTTCAACTGTATTCACCTGACACTTACTTTTGTCCCATCACTAACTTTCTTAGAGGCACAGCCTTGAAATAGGTCCTTTGACCCAACTTGCCTACACCCACAAACATGTCCCATCTACACGTCCTACCAACATGCATTTACCCCATATCTCTCTAATGCCTGCTTGCATTTGCCCCATATCCTTTCTTGAATGTTGCGATAGTACCTGCCTCAACTACCTCCTCCGGCAGATCATTCCATAAACCCACCATCCTTTGTGTAAAAAAAAAGTAACCTCTTAGGTTCCCATTAAATCTTTCCCTCCTCTCCTTAAACCTATGTCTTCCGGTTCTCGATTCTCCTACTCTGGCAAGAGACTCTGCATTTACCCCAAGGTAGACACAAAATGCTGGAGTAACTCAGCGGCTCAGGCAGCCTCTCTGGAGAAAAGGAATAGGTGATGTTTCGGGTTGAGACCCTTCTTCAGACTGGAGTGTGAAGCCTCCAGTTTGAATAGCAACCTTCAATCAACATCACCTTCTGCTTCCTTCCACGAAGTGAAATTTCTATCCATTCAGCTATCTCTCCTTGGATCCCATGTGCTCTAACCTTCCAGAGCAGCCGACCTGCAGAACCTTGTTGAATGCCTTGCTGGAATCCATATATACAATGTCTACAGCTCTACTGTCTTCAAACTTTCTGGTCACATCTTCAAAAAACTCAAACTCATAGGAGACACAACCTCCCATGTACAAAACCATACTGATTATTCCTAATTAGTCCTAAATGCATGTATACCTTATCCCTCTAGTACCTTTCTGACCACAGATGTTAGGCTTGCTGGTCTGTAGTTCCCAGGCTTTTCCCTGCAGTCCTTCTTGAATAGAGGCACAACATTTGCCACTTTCCAGTCTTCTGGCACCTCACCTGTATTTAATGACAACTCGCAAATCTCAGCCAGAGCACCTGCAATTTCCTCTTTAGCTTCCCATAGTGTCCTTGGATATATCTGATCAGGTCTGGGATTTGTCTACCGCTTTTGATTCCTGAGAGGTCTCACTGTCTACCCGTTTTCCCTATATGTACATAAACTCTCTTGGGATTTTCCTTAATATTATCTACCAGTGCTATCTCCTGTCCCCTTTTGCCCTCCTGATTTCCGTTTTTAGCTTGAGCCTTAGTTTGTGAAACTCCTCCAAGGAATCACTTGATCCCAGCTGCTTATATCCGATGCCTCCTCCTTACTCTTGACCAGAGCCTCAATTTCCCAACTCATCCAAGCTTCTATACAATCATCTGCCTTGCCCTTCACTCGAACAGGAACTTGCATGTCCTGGACTCTTGTCAGCACATTAAAAAAAAACACATTCTTGGATGGTTCTGCAGTCGGATTATTTCCTTCAAACAATCTACTTCAATCAACGAGCGAGTTCCTGTCTCATACCATCAAAGTCGGCCTTGCCCCAATTTAGAATTTTAACTCGTGGGTCTATTCTGTCTCTGTTCATAACTAACTTAAACCTCTTTTCCAGTGTTCCACCTCTTGCTCCAATCAGTCAGCATAAGGGTCCTGTTCAGAAACATCACCTGTCCATTCCCTCCACAGACGCAGCTTGATTCACCGAGTTCCTCCAATATCTGCAGTTTCTTGTATCTCTTTATCCTGTTGCAATTCATCTTACTTCAGTTGACTATTAAAATCATAAAGTGATACTCCAACAACTATATAGCTATTCTAAAGATTTTGATATGTTGATCACTATTCCCCATATTTCTCAGTCACACTTGCTCTACTTGGCCCTGATCAATCCCTCAAACCCAGTTCAAACACTTTCTTTCTCATTTGGCTTTGAATATACAGATTAAGAAGATTCTCCCCGAGACATCTCAAAAATATATTCTCATCTTTGAGGATCAAAGTGCTGGAGTATCTCAGCAGGTGGAGCAACATCTCTGGAGAACATGGTTAGGTGAGACCCTTCTTCAGACCTCGACCTGAAATGTCACCTATCCATGTTCTCCAGACATGCTGCCTGACCTACTGAGTTACTCCAGCACTTTGTGTCCTTTTGTGTGTTAACTAGAAACTGCGTTTCCTCGTTTTCCCATCTTTGACGCTATTACTTTGTTCGTCTACATTAGAATTGCTGAATTCTTTGAATATTTTACCATACTGTAGTTTTTGCACATTTTGATACTTTCCCTGCAGATTTGTTCCAATACATTCTTCCCACGAAGTGGCAGCCTAGAAAATACTCCGATTTTGCATTATTATTCTTGTTCTTTGATACTAATGGGATAGATTTTGTCCTTGATGTCTCCAGGACACCTTCAGTCTCTAACACTGTAATATTCTCCTTATCAATACTGCTGGCACCCTTTCTTTATACCCTTCCTATGTTTCCTGAAAATCTTGCAACTTTAATTATCTATTCAAGGGTATCCAAGTCAACCATTTTTTAACCATGTGTTTATTATTGTCAGTTTCATAATCCAACCAGTGCTATCTCCTGTCCCCTTTTTCAATCTACCATCCAATTTCCCTCTACAAACACTCTACTCCGCCTAGCGGAGCTGGTCCTCACCCTCAACAACTAATCCTTTGACTCCTCCCACTTCCTCCAAGTCCAAGGCGTAGCTATGGGCACCCACACATGGGCCCCAGCTATGCCCTCCTCTTTGTTGGGTACGTTCAACAATCCCAGTTCCAGGCATACACTAGCCCTATCCCCAAACTCTATCTCTGTTAAATTGATGACTGCATCCGTGCTACCTCCTGCACCCATGTACAATTTATGGACTTCATCAACTTCATCAACAATTTACTTGGACCATCTCCGACACCTTCCTCCCCTTTCTTGATCTATCTCCACCACAGGAAATAGACTATTGACTGATGTTTATTACAAACTCATTGACTCCCACAACTATCTCGACTACACGTCTTTCCACCCTCCTTCCTGCAAAGACTCTACCCCCTACTCCTAATTCCTCCGTCTACGTCACATCTGGCCCAAGATGAGGTGTTCCTTACCAAGACATCTGAGATGTCCTCATTCTTTAGGGAACGGGGAGTCCCCTCTCCCATTATAGATGAGGCCCTCACTCGCGTCTTCTTGGTACCCTGCAGCTCCACCCTTGCTCCCCTCCCCCTAGTCGCACCAGAGCCAGAGTCCCCCTAGTCCTTACCTTCCACCCCATCAGCCGTTGCAAACAAATCCTCCGAAATTTCCACCACCTCCAACAGGATCCTACCACTAGCCACATTTTCCCATCTCCACCCCTTTCCGCTTCCGCAGAGACCGTTTCCCCCCGCAACACTCTGGTTAACAAGGACAAAGGACATTTATTTGTCACGTACACCAATTGGTGTAGTGAAATTTGAGTTGCCATTTGCAGCACACCAATAAAAATACGACTCAATATTAAAAAAGAATTTAACACCAAACATAAAAACATCCCCCCACAATGGTTCCCACTATGAGGGAAGGCACAAAGTCCAGTCCTCTTCCCCTTGTCCACCCATGGTCGGGCCTATTGAGGCCTCTGCAGTCGCTGCAACGGCAGCCTGATGTTACAAGCCCTCTCGCCGGATGATGGATCTCCAGCATCGGGAGAAGACTCTCAGCTGCTTGGAGTGTCTGGAAGGGCCACTTCCTACCCGAGAACGCAGCTCCCGAAGTCCACAAGCCGCGCTGGTCAGAGCTCTGACACTGGCGATCTCGGCGAGAGATCCCAGGCCCCGCAGTGTTCACTGCTGCCCCGCAGCTGGACGCTCTGCGACCACAGCTCTGTGATGTTGGATTCGGCGGCCACAGCACTCCGGAGCTTACCACACGGCGACCCTAAGTAAGGCTTCGCCCGCTCCACGATGGTGCTTTAATGCTGTGCGCTGCCAAAGCTGAAGTTCTGGCCAGTTCCGGCAGAAAACACCGCTCCAGTCCTGTAGGTAGGCTGCGAGGAAGGGACGAAAATGTGGCTCAGAGGAAAACCGCATCTGTGACCAGGTGGAGATTGAGAAAAAGTTTCCCCCTCCCCCCCACATAAAAAGACTAGAAAACCTCCAGAACAACTTTTCAACATACTAAAAAATTTAAAAAGGGTGAAAGGACGGACAGCTGCAGGCTGGGCAGGCATACTCAATGGCACCCCCATTCGTTAACTCATCCCTACCCATCCAAACCACCCCCTCCCCAGTTACCTTCCCCTGCAACTGCAGAAGATGCAACACCTAGACCTCCTCCCTCGACTCTGTCCAGGGACCCCAATAGTCCTTTCAGTTTAGGCAGAGGTTCACTTGCACCTCCTCCAACCTCATGTCCTACATCTGTTGCTCAAGATGTGGACTCTTATACATCGGCGAGACCAAACGTAGACTGGGCGATTGTTTCGCGGAACACCTTCACTCAGCCCGCCTGAACCTACCTGATTTCCTGGTTGCCGGACACGTTAATTCTCTTTCCCATTCTTACACAGACCTTTCTATAGGTATTTTACTTCGGAGTCACGTGAGTGACTACGTGAAGAAGCCCCGCCTGGCGCTGGAACGGCATTACGTCGACGCTGACGGCAGAAGCAAGAGTTGCAGAGCGCAGCTCCTCGCAGCGGCCGGAACGGACCCGCAGGTAAGTGTAAGGAAAAGTGGGGACGTTCTAAAAAAGACGTTACGCTGGTAAAACTAGCAAAAGAGAAAGTAAAAGTTAAAATCAGAGTCACGCTGGCGTACTGATTTAGCCAGATAAATGGAAAAGAAAATGGAGAAGTCTCAAAGGAAAATTTCGCGGGTAAAAAGATTGTCCTGGGGTGAAGCTAAAGATACGGGACAAGAGTTTAGTGCGGATCCGGTTCCGATACCGGTGGCCGCTGATTCACCCGTTAGTGGGACTATAATTTCTCCAGAAATACAAACCACGGAGGAAAATGTTCCTAGAAAATGTAAAAAGAAATCCGTGAGGCCCGTGGTTTCTGATAATGACTCTGATAATGAAAGTCCTCCGGATAATAAAGCTATATGGCTAAAAATGGAACATATGGAGAAAGTGCTCCAAAATATAATGAGACAAGGGTCACAGTACCCAGAGGTTTCCCAAAATGACCCTGAGGGGTTTGAATATACAGAATATGGCTATGTGCCAAATTGGGAATTTGAAACTCCGGACCCAGGATTAAGGGCGGAGGAAGTCTCATTGGATATAATTCCAAGTGTATCAGGGCTGCAAAAGACAGACCCTGCAAGTGGTGATGTGGATTATGAGTGCACACCACGAATAAAAAAGAGGAGGCCAGATGTGCCTGAGATGGCAAAAGATTTTGCTATACCTGAAGGAAGTGGTGAGGCTATGGGTATGAAATTTGGGCTTATTATGCAATTCCTTCTATGAAATTAATTGTATGAGGAAAATTTGCGATTCGGCCAATATTTCATCCAAGGTTTGCAGGTCTGTGTCGATCAAGTGGTGTTCAAGCTCCTGGTTATCTATTTGGAGAAAACCTGCCTAAACAAATAAGAGAAATGGATGAAGAGGCTAAATCTATTAGCCACATGAGACCTTTCGTCTTTGGACAAAAAAGGTATTTTTCGTCAAGAAGGGGATTTGATGTTGGAAACAGAGGCAGGAGTATGATAAGAAAATATTATCACCCGACACAGCCTAATGTTCACCCGTATACGGGGAGGAGACCACCACGTTCATATGGAGAGGTACAAAAAATTTATTCTGTGCTTAAAGAAACTGTGGACAAATCTCCAGTTGGAGGGAGATTACAAATGTTTTATGATGAATGGCTTGCCATCACATCTGATCGGTTTATTTTACAAACAGTTTCAGGAGCTACTATTACATTTAAAGGTGTTAATTCTCCGGTGCAAAATAAACCTGCTTATGGTTTCATGTTTTCTGCAATTGAAGAGGCAGAAATAAATGTGGAAATTGACAAATTGTTTAAAAAAGGTGTTATTGAAAAAACTGTTGAACATGAGCATCAATTTGTGTCAAATATATTTCCAAGAAATAAAAAAGATGGTGGTTGCAGAATTATTCTGGACCTTACAAATCTTAATAAATTTGTCGAATATAAACATTTTAAAATGGAAACATTTAACACTGCAAGACATTTGATATCTGCAGGTTGTTATATGGCTACAATTGATTTATAGGATGCGTACTATTCAGTACCAATACATCAGTTCTTTCAAAGGTATTTAAAATTTAATTGGCTGGGACAGCTGTGGCAATTCAAAGCTTTGCCAAATGGGTTAAGTTCAGCTCCCAGGCTCTTTACAAAGCTGTTGAAACCAGCTTTAGCACAATTAAGAGCACAAAAGCACATCATTATGGCTTATCTGGATGACATTTTAATCATCAATAGTAATCAGGAATCAGCTGAAAAATCAGTTTCAGCAACTAAAACTTTATTTGAGAAGTTAGGTTTCTTGATTCATCCAATTAAGTCCCAGCTGCAGCCAGCACAGTCAATTAACTATTTGGGGTTTGTAATTAACTCAGTTACTATGTTAGTAACTTTGCCAACAGATAAGATTGATGATATTTTGGTGACCTGTAGGGGTCTCATTCACAAACCTTATCCTTCCATCCGAGAAGTAGCAAAGGTTATTGGTAAACTAGTAGCAGCATTTCCTGCAGTAGAATTTGGTCCATTACATTACCAAAACCTTCAAAGGGACAAAATAAGAGCTCTAAAAAAGAGAGCAGGCCATTTTGATAGGCCTATGCAATTAACAAAATAAGCTTTATTGGAATTACAATGGTGGATTGAAAATGTCCCACAAGCTGCTAAAAACATTCTGATACAACAGCCTGAAGTAATTTTACAAATAGATGCTAGTGCTCTCGGATGGGGGCGACAGATTCATTCACCAGCTGTGGGGGCAGATGGACTGTCCAAGAGGAAATGTTTCTCCAAACATATGGTATTAACTATTTAGAATTATTGGGTGCATTTTATGGGTTGAAGGCATATTGTTCTACAAAAAAGAATCTGCATGTACTGATACAATTAGACAATAAAACAGCTGTTGCATATATTAATCACATGGGTGGAGTCAGATCGGTATCATGTGATTGTTTGGTCAATCAGATATGGCAATGGTGTATTAACCACCAAATTTGGATTTCGGCAAATTACATCCCAGGTAAAGACAATGTGGTGGCAGATCAAGGATGTTTAAAGATAACACAGAATGGATGTTGAACCCAGTAATTTTCAGTAAAATTGTGACTCAATATGGGTTACCAGATATTGATCTGTTTGCATCAAGACTAAATCATCAATTGCCCAAATATGTGTCTTGGGAACCAGATCCAAGCGCAGTAGCAGTAGATGCTTTTTCACTAAACTGGGGGAATATGTTCTTTTATGCTTTTCCGCCATTTGCTCTGGTTCAGCAATGTTTGAAGAAAATAGAACAGGATTCTGCCACAGGATTATTGGTAATTCCAAATTGGCCGACACAACCATGGTTCCCATTGATGTTAAACATGATTAAAGAACCATATATGTCAATTCCTAGCAGCAGTGATTTATTGATAAAACCAGTAACCAAAGAAATTCATCCATTACATGCTTATATGAATTTGTTAATCTGCAGGTTTTGACCAGACCACTACAGGAGCTTGGATTGTCGGATAGAACTATGGATATTATAGTCGCATCATGGCGAGATAGCACTCAGAGACAATATATGACACATATAAAGAAATGGGAAATATTTTGCAGACAGTCAAATGTATCCTATCATACTGTGAACATTGCAAACATATTGGAGTTCCTTTCCGAGTTGCATTTTGAACAACACTTAAGTTACAGTGCCATTAATAGTGCACGTAGTGCCTTATCATCTTATTTAGGACAAATCTCTGACCAGAAATCAATTGGATCACATCCATTAATATCCAGATTTATGAAAGGAATCTTTAACAAAAATCCACCCAAACCAAGATATACAGAAATTTGGGATGTTAGTATTGTACTTACTTTACTTAGGCAATGGACTCCAATCGAAGGTTTGTCATTGGAAAAGTTAACATTTAAATTAGTAATGTTAATGGCATTGATTTCAGCTCAAAGGGTGCAAACATTACAAATGTTACGTTTAGACTGTATGCATGTGACTGCAGATAACATTGTGTTCTATGTTTACGATTTGATCAAACAAAGCAGAACAGGGAGAATTGGAGCGAAGGTAATGTTTCAAGCTTATCCCATTGGTCCAACGTTGTGTGTAGGTAAACATTTGAATAATTATGTAAAAGTTACCAGAACTCTTCAAGGTGATGAAAAAACATTAATGATCACGCATAAGAAACCACACACAAAAGCTTCAGTGCAAACAATCTCAAGGTGGTTAAAACAGGTGTTACTTTTAGCAGGAGTAGACACTGATGTGTTCAAATCTCACTCCACCAGGGCAGCAGCTACATCCGCGCGAAGTTACAGGACGTACCACTCGAACATATTTTAGAAACCGCAGGGTGGTGTAAAGAAAAACTTTTTCAAAGTTCTACAATAAACCTGTTCACACAATGACAGGCTTTGGACACGCAGTGTTGGGCTCACTATAATCACCTGCTTTGTTTCACTATTGATTGATATTATCAATTATGTTATCACTTATATCTTTTATCGCTTTGTAATGGTTCCCTCAGGTGTAAAAAGAGGGTTATTATATGTTCTTTTATCATTAAAAGTTTTATGGAAAGAACTAAAACTAGTCTGGTTTTCTGATGTGTTGACCTAACCGGACTGTCGTATGGAAGAATTCTACGACATGAAAAACACAGAAGCTTCAAAATCTTCACATAGTCACTCACGTGACTCCGAAGTAAAATAGTAAGATTAAACGAGAACTTACCATTTCGAAGTTTGATCTTTATTTTATGAGGAGTAACGATGAGGGATAACGTGCCCTCCACTCCACACCCTCATAAAATAAATGATCATCTGGTAGTTCTAAATCTATGATGAGCCTTACTATCTTACTCCGGCTATTGTGTTCTGTGTTTTTCATGCCGCTGCTTTGAAGTATGCCGTTCCAGCACCAGGCGGGGCTTCTTCACGTAATCCCTCATCGTTACTCCTCATAAAATAAAGATCAAACTTCGAACTGGTAAGTTCTCGTTTAATCTTACTATTCTCCATTGTCAGAGTGGGGCTAACTCCAAATTGGGGGGAATAGCATTTCATATTTCACTTGGGCAGCTTACTTTGATTACACTCACTTCAGGTAGCCCCGGCATTCCCTCTCTCTCTATTCCTCCCCCACCCAAGTTCCACTAGCTTCTCGTTTGCACCCTGCAAACAGCTAACAATGGCCCGTTCCCTTTATCATGTTTACTTTTTTGCATCTTTTATTCGTTGTTCTTTATCTCTCCACATCGTCGTCTATATCTCTCATTTCCCTTATCCCTAACCAATCTGAAAAAGGGTCTCGACCCCAAGCGTCACCCATTCCTTCTCTCCAGAGATGCAGCCTGTTACTCCAGCTTTTTGTGTCTATCCCACATGACTAATTGCCTACCGGCTCTCCAATTTAGTTCAACACTGTTTGTATGTTTACATATGTACACTATTAATCTACCTTAGACCACAGTAAAAAGACTTATCTAAACCATTATTTTTTGCTGCTTTTGACTACCCATCCAATGTGCACCTTTGTTTTTCTTTTCACATATGCAGCCTGATTTCCATCCTGGTCAAGTTATATACCTTCCGTAGCATTAGTAAACCTCCCCAAAAGGACTTTGGACCCAACTCTGTTTATTAAATACCTGCAATACTTATCCACGACTTTATTGAACTCCCTTGTTCCCCATGTTCCAGTTCCTTGAGCTTGGTAGAAACTACACGGTATATATGAAAATAAAACCTAAACAAAACTCCATGTTTTGCGCGAAGGAAACCATTGGTGAGGATATTTCAGGATAGGAATTACTTGCATTTAGAAGATAATAGTAAGATTAAACGAGAACTTACCAGTTCGAAGTTTGATCGTTATTTTATGAGGAGTAACGATGAGGGATTACGTGAAGAAGCCCCGCCTGGCGCTAGAACGGCATACTTCAAAGCAGCGGCATGAAAAACACAGAACACAATAGCCGGAGTAAGATAGTAAGGCTCATCATAGATTTAGAACTACCAGATGATCATTTATTTTATGAGGGTGTGGAGTGGAGGGCACGTAATCCCTCATCGTTACTCCTCATAAAATAACGATCAAACTTCGAACTGGTAATGGTTCCCTCAGGTGTAAAAAGAGGGTTATTATATGTTCTTTTATCATTAAAAGTTTTATGGAAAGAACTAAAACTAGTCTAAAACCCAACACCGCGTGTCCAAAGCCTGTCATTGTATGAACAGGTTTATTGTAGAACTTTGAAAAAGTTTCTTCTTTACACCACCCTGCGGTTTCTAAAATATGTTCGAGTGGTACGTCCTGTAACTTCGCCGCGGATGTAGCTGCTGCCCTGGTGGAGTGAGATTTGAACACATCAGTGTCTACTCCTGCTAAAAATAACACCCGTTTTAACCACCTTGAGATTGTTTGCACTGAAACTTTTGTGTGTGGTTTCTTACGTGTAATCATTATTGTTTTTTCATCACCTCGAAGAGTTTTGGTAACTTTTACATATTGATTCAAATGTTTAACTACACACAACGTTGGATCAATAGGGTAAGCTTGAAACATTACCTTTGCTCCAGTTCTCCCTGGTCTGCTTTGTTTGATCAGATCGTAAACATAGAACACAATGTTATCTGCAGCCACATGCATACAGTCTAAACGTAGCATTTGTTATGTTTGCACCCTTTGAGCTGAAACCAATGCCATTAACATTACTAATTTAAATGTTAACTTTTCCAATGACAAAACTTCGATGGAGTCCATTGCCTAAGTAAAGTAAGAACAATGCTGACATCCCAAATTTCTGTATATCTTGGTTTGGGTGGATTTTTGTTAAAGATTCCTTTCATAAATCTGGATATTAATGGATGTGATCCAATTGATTTCTCATCAGAGATTTGTCCTAAATAAGATGATAAGGCACTACGTGCACTATTAATGGCACTATAACTTAAGTGGTGCTATATGGTTCTTTAATCATGTTTAACATCAATGGGAACCATGGTTGTGTCGGCCAATTTGGAATCACCAATAATCCTGTGGCAGAATCTTGTTCTATTTTGTTCAGACATTGCTGAACCAGAGCAAATGGCGGAAAGGCATAAAATAACATATTCCCCCAGTGTAGTGAAAAAGCATCTACTGCTACTGCATCTGGATCTGGTTCCCAAGACACATATTTAGGCAATTGATGATTTAGTCTTGATGCAAACAGATCAATGTCTGGTAACCCATTTTGAATCACAATTTTACTGAAAATTACTGGGTTCAACATCCATTCTGTGTTGTCTTTAAACATCCTTGATCTATTGTCTGCCACCACATTGTCTTTACCTGGGATGTAATTTGCCGAAATCCAAATTTGGTGCTTAATACACCACTGCCATATCTGATTGACCAAACAATCACATGATACCGATCTGACTCCACCCATGTGATTAATATATGCAACAGCTGTTTTATTGTCTAATTGTATCAGTACATGCAGATTCTTTTTTGTATAACAATAGGCTTTCAACCCATAAAATGCTCCCAATAATTCTAAATAGTTAATACCATATGTTTGGAGAAACAATTCCTCTTGGACAGTCCATCTGCCCCCACAGCTGGTGAATGAATCTGTCGCCCCCCATCCGAGAGCACTAGCATCTGTTTGTAAAATTACTTCAGGCTGTTGTATCAGAATGTTTTTAGCAGCTTGTGGGACATTTTCAATCCACCATTGTAATTCCAATAAAGCTTCTTTTGTTAATTGCATAGGCCTATCAAAATGGCCTGCTCTCTTTTTTAGAGCTCTTATTTTGTCCCTTTGAAGGTTTTGGTAATGTAATGGACCAAATTCTACTGAAGGAAATGCTGCCACTAATTTACCAATAACCTTTGCTACTTCTCGGATGGAGGGATAAGGTTTGTGAATGAGACCCCTACAGGTCATTAAAATATCCTCAATCTTATCTGTTGGCAAAGTTACTAACATAGTAACTGAATTAATCACAAACCCCAAATAGTTAATTGACTGTGCTGGCTGCAGCTGGGACTTAATCGGATGAATCAAGAAACCTAACTTCTCAAATAAAGTTTTAGTTGCTGAAACTGAGTTTTCAGCTGATTCCTGATTACTATTGATGATTAAAATCCAGATAAGCCATAATGATGTGTTTTTGTGCTCTTAATTGTGCTAAAGCTGGTTTCAACAGCTTTGTAAAGACCTGGGAGCTGAACTTAACCCATTTGGTAAAGCTTGGAATTGCCACAGCTGTCCCAGCCAATTAA
The DNA here is from genome assembly GCA_035221665.1 of Okamejei kenojei. NCBI lineage: Eukaryota > Metazoa > Chordata > Chondrichthyes > Rajiformes > Rajidae > Okamejei > Okamejei kenojei. The sequence goes on from CM069139.1 coordinate 48,668,173, forward strand.
ATTTTAAATACCTTCGAAAGAACTGATGTATTGGTACTGAATAGTACGCATCCTTTAAATCAATTGTAGCCATATAACAACCTGCTGATATCAAATGTCTTCCAGTGTTGAATGTTTCCATCTTAAAATGTTTATACTCGATAAATTTATTAACGTTTGTAAGGTCCAGAATAATTCTGCAACCACCATCTTTTTTACTTCTTGGAAATATATTTGACACAAATTGATGTTTATGTTCAATAGTTTTTTCAATAACATCTTTTTTAAACAATTTGTCAATTTCCACATTAATTTCTGCCTCTTCAATTGCAGAAAACATAAAACCATAAGCAGGTTTATTTTGTACCGGAGAATTAACACCTTCTTTGAATGTAATAGTAGCTCCTGAAACTGTTTGTAAAATAAACCGATCAGATGTGATGGCAAGCCATTCATCATAAAACATTTGTAATCTCCCTCCAACTGGAGATTTGTCCAGTTTCTTTAAGAATAGAATAAAATTTTTGTACCTCTCCATATGAACGTGGTGGTCTCCTTCTCCCCGTATACGGGTGAACATTAGGCTGTGTCGGATGATAATATTTTCTTATCATATTCCTGCCTCTGTTTCCAAAATCAAATTCCCTTCTTGACGAAAAATACCTTTTTTGTCCAAAGGTCTCATGTGGCTAATAAATTTAGCCTCTTCATCCATTTCTCTTATTTGCTAAGGCAGGTTCTCTCCAAATAGATAACCAGGAGCTTGAACACTTGATCGACACAGACCTGCAAACCTTGGATGAAATATGGGCCGAATCGCAATTTTCCTCATACAATTAATTTCATAGAAGGAATTGCACAATAAGCCCAAAGTATCTTTTTGGATTTTATCCCTCTCCAACCCCTCCATTTGCCTTCCAAAAGCAGTAATGGCAGCTGAAATCAATTTGAGGATTCTTTGAAATCTTATTTCTTGTCCTCTCATGCCTGGAGTCATAGGCGTCCATATAGACGGATTAACCGCAGGTACCTTTAATGAGGTGCAATTTTCCGGTGTTTTATATAATTCTGCAGTTTCAATCACCACAGAATCTTGAAGTTGGTGAGATACCATATAATTAATACTGGCAGCTAGGTTTTCTTCCATAGCCTCACCACTTCCTTCAGGTATAGCAAAATCTTTTGCCATATCAGGCACATCTGGCCTCCTCTTTTTTATTCGTGGTGTGCACTCATAATCCACATAACCACTTGCAGGGCCTGTCTTTTGCAGCCCTGATACACTTGCAATTATATCCAATGAGACTTCCTCCGCCCTTAATCCTGGATCTAGAGTTTCAAATTCCCAATTTGGCACATAGCCATATTCTGTATATTCAAACCCCTCGGGGTCATTTTGGGAAACTTCTGGGTACTGTGACCCTTGTCTCATTATATTTTGGAGCACTTTCTCCATATGTTCCATTTTTAGCCATATAGCTTTATTATCCGGAGGACTTTCATTATCAGAGTCATTATCAGAAACCACGGGCCTCACGGATTTCTTTTTACTTTTTCTAGGAACATTTTCCTCCGTGGTTTGCATTTCTGGAGATTATAGTCTCACTAACGGGTGAATCAGCGGCCACCGGTATTGAAACCGGATCCGCACTAAACTCTTGTCCCGACTCTTTAGCTTCACCCCGGGACGATCTTTTTACCCGCAAAATTTTCCTTTGAGACTTCTCCATTTTTCTTTTTTATTATCTGGCTAAATCAGTACGCCAGCGTGACTCTGATTTTAAATTTTACTTTCTCTTTTGCTGGTTCTACCAGCGTAACGTCTTTTTTAGAACGTCCCCTATTTTCCTTACACTTACCTGCGGGTCCGTTCCGGCCGCTGCGATGAGCTGCGCTCTGCAGCTCTTGCTTCTGCCGTCAGCGTCGATGTAAAATAAGATAATTATGGACCGTCAGCTTGGTTTTCCCATAATTGGTCATGATTTCCAAATTTGGAAGGGGTAAAAAAGGTGTGTGATGGCGGTAGGGCAGTGAGTGGGTGCTATGTACATGGATTAAGGCATTTGATAATTTTTGGGATGAATATATCCTGTATCTTTCCCATTATTCCCAGAAACTCTTGTTATTGATGCTGCACGGTATTTCCTGTTAAGGCCCCTTTCCAATCAACTTTAGCCAACTCATTCCTCGTGTTTCTGTAGTTACCTTTCCTCAAAGTTATACCGCCACATCTGATTTCATCTCCCTCTCAAACTGCAGGTTGAATTTTATCATGTTATGGTCACTACTTCCCAGCAGTTCCTTTAACGTAAGCTCCCTAATCAGTTCCAGTTCAGCCTTGATCAATTGGATTCTGAACTGATTTACTCGTGGAAGGAGGTTATTCTGACTGGAGGAAGGTCTGGAGTGGTTCCATAGAGATCTGCCACAAGCAATGATGGTCCAATTGTATATGGCCATTGTAGAGTCTGTCCTCACCTTCTCCATCATGGTCTGGTTTGGCTCAGCCACCAAGCACGACACCTGGGCGCTGCGAATCGTCTGATCAGCTGAGAAGGTTATTGGCTGCAACCTTCCCTCCATTGAAGAACTGTACACAGCAAGGGCCAGGAAGCGAGTGGGTAAGATCATCTCTGACCCCTCTCGCCCCAACTCTTTGAATCGCGTCCCTCTGGAAGGCGACTCTGGACTGTCAAAGCTGCCACAGCCAGACATAAAAACAGTTTTTTTCCACGAGTTGTAGCTCTACTCAATAACCAAAAATCTGTAGCCTCCTTTTGTTCTGGTATTTTATTTAATTCACATGTTTAATCAATAATATTTTATTATTAATGTTTAATGTTTTATGTATCATTCTTAACTGTCACTGTATGTCATGTTGTCACTTGTGGGCAGAGCATCAAGGCAAATTTCTTGTTTGTGAATACTTGGTCAATAAACTTAAACTTATTCACTTACTTAAACTTTTCTGTGCTGGGACCTCTGCGGTTTGTGATATATATAAATGACATAGACGTAAATATAGATGGATTGAATAGTAAGTTTGCAGATAATACCAAAATTCGTGGAGTTGCAGACAGCAAGGAGAGTTGTCAATGTATACAGCGAGATAAAGATCAGCCACAAAAATTAATGGAGATGTGGCAGGAGTTTAACTTAAGCAAGTGTGGGGTATCACACCTTGGGAGGTTGAATGTAAGAAATATACAGTTAACTAGACTAAGTGGGACCCGTTGGGTCCCTGTCACACAGGAGGCTTGGTGCCCAAACGCAATATTCCACCACTCACCCATCCAACTGCACAGGCGCAGCTCATTTCCTCTCATCCCTAGCACTCTCTCCCCCTCCCTCTTCTTTCCTCCTCCCCTGCCCCAATCCCACCCTCACCTCTCTTTTCCCCTACTCAGTCACTCCATCCCTCCCTCCATAACTCATCTCACCTCCCTACTCCTATCCCAGTATCCCCCATTCCTCACCTCCCCCTATCCTCCCCACTATCCCTCCTCACCTTCCCCACTGCCATCCTCTCCCTCTATTTCCCACTCCCTACCTCTCCCACTCCTCTCACTATATTTCCCCACTCTCCCTCTTCACCTCCTCCCTCTCCTCCTACGCTCCCCAATCCCTCCCTCACCTCTCCTTTCCCCTACCCTCAGTCACTCCCTCCCTCCATAACTCCTCTGCCCTCCCTACTCCCCTCCTCTCCCTCTTTCTCCTCTCCTCCCCCACTCTCCCTCCCCAGGATCTCAACGTTGCCGCTCCTCTCCCTTCTTGCGTGCCCCGGAGGAGCATCAGCCGTCAGCCTCGAATCGGCCCGGAAGCACCAGCAGCTACGGTTGCACCGGTGCGTGGGTGGGGGGGTGGGGTGGGGGTAGTGTGGGGGTGGGGGAGAGCTCAGAGAAAAGATGGGGAAAGAGCCATGGGGAGAGGGGGGTATCACGGGGGAGGGGGCAGGGGGCAGGAGCCAGTGAGGGGGACCTGAGGGGAAGGGGCTGGAGCTATGGGGCGTGGCGTTGCGTTGCGTAGGCGGTGCGTTTGGGACTCATAATGGGCGCTGGACATTCTCCTCCGCCAGGATCAGATTCACTGCTTTCTGGTTGGCCATCGCTTCTGGTCCCTCTGAAAATTGTGTCTGGTCTCCAGCCTCCCTCCCTCATCTCCAGTAAAGACGCGATAGCGCAGGAAGGGCCAGACCGTCCCGCGGAGTGACAGGAGATGAGACTAATCCACATGGCGCTGACTGGCAGGAGAGGAGATCGATCTGCGCACGCACGGGTTTCACGAATTTTAAACCTTGCTAACTTTCACAATTTAGCACCGATCAGAACGAAACTTAATGCACTCGCAGCTCAGAAGAACGATGAGTGAGTTGCCCAAAAAGCGTAGCCATCATCGCGTACCATTTAGCGCAAATTGAAAAACCGCACAACTGAGGAGCATAAGATCAGAGCTTTAGTTATATATAGATGAAAGAACCAAGCCAATAGTTCCCTGAAAGTTGCAACACAAATAGATAGAATGGTAAAGAAGGGGCATTGAGTATAAGAGTCAGGAAGTCATGTTTTAGTGTTATAGGAGTTTTGTCAGGCTACATTTGGATTATCCTGTGCAGTTTTGGCTGCAACCTTTTGTGGACATATTGGAGAGATTTACCAGAATGTTGCTTGGATTAGAGTGTGTTTATTATAAGTAGAGGTTGGAGAAACTTGGATTGTTTCCTGTCGAGTGTTAGAGGTTGAGGTGAGTCTTGATAGAAATATATTAAAATATGAAAATAGATTGGGTAGACAGTCAGACCCGTTTTCCCTGGGTGAAAAAGTCAAGAACTAGAGGTCATATCGATAAATAGGGAAGGGCAAAGTTGAAAAGAGATGTGCAAGGCAGCTTTTTAACACAGCTTAGTATTTACTTTAAAAAAGAGCTTTCCTGGCTTTCTTTTGTGAAAAATTTTGAATCACAGCATGAAAATTAATTGTTCTGACAATGATTGATTCAATACTTAGCCTGGCCAGATCCACAAGATGTTCCTCAGACATTGTAAACCTTAAATAATTCTTAATCAGCTTGAGTTTGCTAAATGACCTCTCTACAGAAGCCACTGTTGCTGGAATTGTTAATAATATTCTTAAGCTAACACAAACATTTGGAAACAGGTTATCAAGTCTGTACTCTGTTGACAAGTTCAACAGATCTAATGGCTTTAACCGTGCATTTACAAAATTAGCTTTATGTACTGAGGGTAAATGTTGCATTTATTTTCCAAAATCATCACTGTTAAGATCAGCAGGATATTGCTCTGATAAAGATAAGGTTTTTCTCTCCACATCACTTTCAGATACGGTGAGATATTTCCACAATAAATATTTTTTTTTCTGCCAACTGCTTAACAGCATTGAAGCGGAGTTAATCTTTTATACCATTGTCTACCAAAACGTAAAACACACTTTCTGAAATAGGCTTCTGGCGTATCATCTGTGTCATTAATTTCCTCCAAGTTAGCATCAGGTGTGCTGTCATCATGCAGCCTTGCCCTCTTGCGCCTAACTCCACCACATCAAAGGAAGAGTTTTATTTCTTTTACGTTTGACGCAACCAATTTGATGTCATTCCACATGGATTTCCAGTTGTTTCGAAGTTTTGTCAGATCTGTGTGGAGAGTTTTATGTTTGCTACTTCAACATCCAGTGTGGCATCTCTAGCTTGGATGACTTTGTTGCAAATATCTATGCCAGCTAATATTTTGTACCAGGGTACACAAAATGCTGGAGAAACTCAGCGGGTGCAGCAGCATCTATGGAGCGAAGGAGATAGGCAACGTTTCGGGCCGAAACCCTTCTTCAGGCTGATGGGAGGTGGGAGGAGGTGGGGGGAAGAATGGAAAAAGGGGGAGGAGCCCGAGGGCTGAGGGAGAGGTAGGAAGGGGAGGAGACAGCAAGGGTTAACAGAATTGAGATAATTCGATGTTAATGCAAGAGGATGCAGACTCCCCAAGCAGAATATGAGGTGCTGTTCCTCCAATTTGCAGTGTTGCTCACTCTGGCCGTGGAGGAGGCCCAGGACAGAGGTCGGATACGGAATGGGAGGGGGAGTTGAAGTGCTGAGCCACCGGGAGGTCGGGTTGGTTATTGCGGACCGAGCGGAGGTGTTCGGCGAAATGATCACCAAGCCTTCGCTTGATCTCACCGATATAGATCAGTTGACATCTAGAGCAGTGGATGCAAAGATGAGGTTGGAGGAGGTGCAGGTGAACCTCTGTCGGACCTGGAACGACTGCTTGGGTCCTTGAATGGAGTGGAGGGGGGAGGTAAAGCAACAGGTGTAGCATCTCTTGCGGTTGCAAGGGAAAGTGCCCGGGGAAGGGGTGAAACAGGAGGGAAGGGAAGAATTGACAAGGGAGTTGCAGAGGGAGTGGTCTTTGCGGAAGGCAGACTGGGGGGGAGAGATGGGAAGATGTGGCGAGCGGTGGGGTCACGTTGGAGGTGGCGAAACTGGCGGAGGACTATGTGTTGTATGTGCCGGCTGGCGGGGTGAAAGGTGAGGGCCAGGGGCCGCCGCTGGACTGGGCCTACCCAACACCGCCGCCGGACCGGGCCTACCCCACATCGCCGCCGGACCGAGCCTACACAACATCCCCGCCGGACCAGGCCTACAGAGCATCGCCGCCGGACTGGGGCTCCCAGAACATGGCTGCCACACCGCACCCTGCTCATTTCGCCGCCTCACCGGCCGGGCCGTACCACACCACCCCACCGACCACCGGGACCTCCCACACATCGCCCGCCGACCCCGACTCTACTGCCCGCGGACTCCTACCTTCGGGTCCGCCGACCCTCGACACTCCACCGCCCTCCAGCAGCCCGCAGCCGTCGCCTCACCTGCAAACTGGACTCTGCAGCGGGCCTGAAGCCTCCACGTTGCTGATTCCCACTCCTCTGGTTTTGACGGCACTGGGTCCTAGTGCCCGTCTTCCCAACCCTGGTAACCTCAGGACCTGGGTTCGATCCTGGCTGCTGATGAGGCGCGGCTCTGTGTGTGCGCTCTCCAGTCTCCCACTTGCATCTGCCCCCTCTCTCTCTCACTGTTACATCCCACAGTCCCGCTACCTGTTCCTTTGGGGGGGATGAGGAGTTGGCCATTTATGGGAGTCTCTCTGGAATCGAGAATTTAATTGCTCATTCGTATTCGTATGCTGAAGAATTCCATTGCCTTGAAATGAGCAGAATAGTGAAATTCAACTATGAAACTATTATCGTTGTGTTCCAGTCTGGAATGTGACCACACGGCACCCCCGTTCCTCAGATTAAATATATTTTTACACATAAATTATGAATAAAGATAAGAATTTATACAGCTTCTTCCGCCTGCGCTTCGTTTGTTTTTTCTTTTTGGTGAATGACCTTTGACAAATCCTATGATTCCTTGCATTTTTTGGAATACCGAACTCGCTTATTGGCCTTATCTATACACGGGTTATGATTGGTGAGAATGTAGGTAAAAGGAGCTTCTGGAATAAACGTGACACAAGGTGTCTGGCTCTGCTAAGTGTTTGTTCTTTGCTTTCTGTTGTGGGATTCAGTAGATCCAAGATATGAATCACATGCAGGCAGAGGAGATTAGTTAACTTGGCATCATGTTTGGTAAGTCACTGGTCCAAAGCCGGTGTGTCCCGTGCTTATTGTTCTGTTTTATGTCACATGCCATCCTGATTTGAACAGCTATCACTATACCTTCTTCCTATTTGGGTCAGATTCAGGGAATCTCATCTTAACAACACTCTGGGAGTAGTTTCATCCCCATATTTTAGTAGTTTAAGATTACGATTGTTCATCGCCTTTTCATGACAATCCGAGATGGACAATAACCCACAATCTATCCAGTGACTTCACAACCCAACCCGTACGTGAGTTTTAAAAAGTGCAACTACTCATTTCCCAAAATAAGTTAGTCACATGGCTACGAGTATAAATAAGAACAACTTGGGCGCAGTAATGCACTTTTTGATGCGTATGCCACTGAGGAATTATTTTCCAATAAGCTTGAAAACTCAATGAACTCGGAATGCAGAAATTATTTTGAAACCTTTGAGACCAATGAAAAAACTGATAGAAAACGTTTCGAGAGTGCGTGCACATACAGAGAAGCATCAGCCGCACAATGTGCTGGACTTTATAACCAGCCGACGGGAATAGTTAAATATGATGACAGGGTTCGAGGATTGTAAAAAGCAGCAGCGGCAGCAGCAGCAACGGGGCGGACGCGTGCAGGAGCGGCTGGGATCTGACAGCAGTTCGCGGCACCCGGAGATGGAAGCGGCGGCGTGCACGCGCACCAGCTCCGGGACCGGGAAGGCAGCGCAGGGTCGAGATTGTTTGAAGACCGAGGCGAATCTACCCGAAATTTGCGTGTTGGACCCTTCGCTCCCTTTGCTAGACAGGGGGAGCGGACCCGCACAAAGCGAACGAGTGGGCGATAGGGAGCGAGCAACTTTACCCGAGACTTGTTATCATGCCCCAGAAGTGAAAGGCATGGAGAAGCAACCCGACGCCGCAGCTCACGACGCGGGCGGCGCGAGCCGACTGAGGCGGTTGGTCGGGGATCCTCAGAGCGGCACAAGGGGGCTTCAGCGATTCGCGCCAGATGATGGGGTTCTGCAGCCCGAGCGTGAGCGCGCGGGGCGCTCGGGGGCTGCTGACAGTTGGCGAGACTCCTGCGCTCGACCGTTCGGCGGGGCCGACAGCCGCGAGGACGAGAGCGCGTCCCCGACTGAGAGCGCGTCCCCGACTGATTGCGAGTGCGCGGAGCCGCCGCGAAAACGCCTATGTTCTCGAGCAGTCAATAAACATGCGGACATGCTGTACGACACGTACCGCACGAACTCACCACATGCCAGCACGATTCCACCGATGCCAACCCAAATACCAATACCACATGGAGATTCTTCTATAGACCCCGCGAATAAACTTTTCACAGAGAGTTCAGAAAGTGACAAACTGGAAAACGACGGAGATATCGAGGATGAATTACCAAAATGCTCCAAGGAAACGTCGAATAGCCAAGCAAAATGTGATTCATGGGTCGTATCTGATACCCTGAATAAACACCGTTGCCCTAAAACGACGAGCAATAAGAGAATCAATTTATCAAGACTGGTGTTAGAGCATATAGTACCTTGTATGAATCAGTACGGCGTATGCTTTGTGGATAACTTTTTGGGGCACAAAATTGGTGACAAAATTCTGCAAGAAGTCATCGCTCTTCATCAGAGTGGCAATTTTGAGGATGGAGTGCTGGCAGGTCAGAGTACTAGTTCAGATAAAGAATTAACTGCTTCAACCAATAAAACTATTCGTGGTGACAAAATAACGTGGGTGCAGGGGACGGAAACCGGCTGTGCATCCATAGGCCAACTCCTACAGAGAATGGATAAACTTATATTGCATGCAGATGGGAAACTTGGACATTACAAAATTAGAGGAAGGCACAAGGTTAGTAGCAAAAATTAAATTACGTGTAGATAAAATTAAATGTATATGGGTTGGTTTGTAAATTTGCGCCCAACGCATTTTATAGGGTCAGTCAGCGAGGAGGAACGCTGACAAGATATAGATGGATATAGATACAAAAATGGGCAGAGAAATGGAAGATGGAGTTTAATCCGTGTAAGTGTGAGGTTCTGCACTTTGTGAGGAGAAAGTATAACATGGGCCGCGGAACCGAGGGTAGCTGCAGCCCCTCGACGTTTTTGGCGAGACATGCTTCATAACCCGAAATTATCCGTCCCGCAGGCATATTTTTTTCTTCTTCTGTGGACATCCGACATCCAGAATCTCAGAACAAGTGCACAGTGAGCGCGGCAAAACCAAAGATCATAGAGCGGAGCTCCGCGACCAGCCGTGGCGGAAACCGATTGCCCCCCCCCCAAACCCTCCCTCCCCTCCACTCACCAACCAATCACAGCGCAGTTCACAGTCGAGATATGGGGCAGTGAACGAAGCGTTGAGCGGAAGGGAGGGAGGGAGGGAGAGAGAGAGTCGGCACGGAGGGGGGGGGGGGGGGGGGGAGAGACGGCCCCGAGAGGGGGAGGAGAGAGAGAGAGAGAGAGGGAGAGAGAGAGTCCGCCTGGGGGAGGGAGGGAGAGAGTGTGGGGGGGGGGGGGGGGGTGGATGGGGGATATATCCCCCCACTTTTTGAGTTGGGGTATGGCTTGTATTATCCCCCAGTTTTTGGTGATCGAGCAACAACAAAAAATAATAATGGTGCCACCCGCCCCGTCGTTCGTGACTTCATGATCCCTCGGTGAGTCCAAGTCGACAGCTCCCTGAAAGTTGCAACACAAGTAGCTCGAGTGGTAAAGAAGGCTCCCCTTCATCGGTCGAAGCATTGAGCATGGCCTCAATGGACATGGGACTTAACACCGCCCGCCTGGGGCTTCGACATCGGGAGAGAGATGGTGCGGGGGAGGGAGAAGAACTTTGCCTTCCATCACAGTGAGGAGGAGATCCACTGTGATGGATGTTTGTGTGAATTTAATTGTTTGCGTGTTTTTTTATGAATTGTTCTGTTTGTTTGTTTGTATGGCTTGTAGAAACGGAGTTTCGTTCGAGCCTCTCTGAGGTTCAAATGACAAGTAATAAAATAAAATAAAATCAAATCAAATCAAATGTGTCAGGAAGTCATGTTGCAGCTTTATAGGACTTTGGTTAGACTACATTGGTAGTATTGTGCACAGCTCTGGTCGTCCCATGCAGGAAAGATCTGGAGGCTTTGGATAGTGTAGAAGAGGTTTAGCAAAAATGCTGCCTGGATTTGAAGATATTAGCTACAGAGAGTGGTTGGACGAACTTGGATTATTTTCTCTGGAGTGTTGGATGTTGAGGGAAGACCTGATAGAAGTATATAATATTATGCGACGTTTAGGGTAGATAGTCAGAACCTTTTTCCCAGGTGGAAATGTCAAAGATTAGAGAGCATAGATATAAGGTGAGAAGGACAAAGTTTAAAGGTGATGCGTGGGGGAAGTGTATTACACAGATTGTGGTGGGTGCCTGGAACGGCTGCCACGTGTGGGGGTGGAGGCAGATATGATAGTGACATTGAAGAGGCACTAGAACAAGTGCAGACCCGTTGTGCCCCCAATGCAAGATTCCACCACTCACCCGTTCCCCCAACGCAAGACGTTCCACCAACGCAATATTGCACCACTCACGCATAGCCCCCAACTGCGCAGGTGCGGCTCATTTCTCCTCATCCCCCAGCACTCCCTCCTCTTCCTCTTCACCCTCCTTCCAATTCCTAGAGAGGGAGGGGTGGTAAAGTGGGAGGGGTGGTGGAGAGGGAGGGCGGTAGAGGGAGGGCGGTAGAGGGAGGGGGGCAGACAGGGAGGGGGGAGAGAGGGCGGGGGGATGGGTAGAGAGGGAGGGGGGGATGGGGGAGAGAGGTTGGGGGGGATGGGGTAGAGAGGTAGGGGGGATGCGGGTAGAGAGGGAGACGAAGGAGGGTAGAAAGGGAGGGGGTAGAGAGGGAGAGGAAGGGAATGGGTAGAGAGGGAGGGGGGATGGGGGTAGAGAGGGAGAGGGAGTGCGGTAGAGAGGGAGAAAGAGGGAGGGGGCTAGAGAGGGAGGGGGTAGAGAGGGAGAGGGAAGGAGGGGGGTAGAGAGGGAGGGGGAGGGGATGGGGATGGAGGGGGGATGATGGGGAGGGAGGGAAAGAGAGGGGGGTAGAGAGGGAGGGGAGGGGGTAGAGAGGGAGAGGAGCAGAGGGAGGGGGTAGAGAGAAAGGGAGGGGGTAGAGGGAGGGGGTAGAGAGGGAGAGGGAGGGGGATAGAGTTGGGAGGGAGGCTAGAGAGGGCAGGGGAGAGAGGGAGGGGGTAGAGAGGTAAGGGGGTAGAGAGGGAGGGGGTAGAGAGGGAGGGGGGTAGAGAGGGTAGCTAGTGAGGGGGCATCTCCCTCCTCTACTCCTCCCCATCTCCCTCCTCCACACCCCTCTCCCTTTACCATCCCACTCCCCACCCCATCTCCCTCCTCTTCATTTCTCTTATCCTCCTCTCCTCACTCCCATTCCCTGCCCGGAGGTCCTTCCCAGGTCGTAGAGCGGCGCCAGGGCCTGGAACTCGGCCTGGTTTTCGTACTCAGCCCGGCACTGACTGTGGACTCCAGCCATCAGCTCGGCCGCTGCCTGGTCTATAGTGCAGGCTACGACTTCATCTCCAAACTCCAGCCATCAGTTCGGCCGCAGCCTGGACTATTGTGCATGCTACGACTTCATCTCTGTCCCTGACCACTGACACAGGCTCGTCCTTTGCTCCAGTGGTGGCTTCTTTATCGGCCCCAGTCACGGTCTGAGCACCAGGCGCGGCTCCCGCCAGGGCCCGCCGCTCCACCCTCGGCATGCGGCGTCACATACATTAACCACCCCCCCCCACACACACTAACTATCCCCCCGCACACACACTAACTACCCCCCTTGTTAATATATTAATATTATTAATTTGCTCCTTTTACCCCATAATCACCCTATCTACTAGAGAGAGAGGGAGAGAGAGGGAGGTGGGGGAGAGAGAGAGAGAGAGAGAGAGGGGAGAGAGAGGGGGAGGGGGCTCGCAAGTTTTTTATCAAAGGACTTGTGAGAGGCGCGACTGGCAGCATGTTGGGTTTGCAGTGGGAGGGAGGGAGGGAGGGAGGGGGAGAGGGAAGGAGGATGGGGGAAAGGATGGGGAAGAGAGAGGGAGAGGGCGGACCTAAACACATTTAGCGGGCGGCTCGGACGGGGCCGACCTCGGGCGGCGTGGAGAGCCTCGGCAGCTCTCGCGTGACGATTCCTCGTGTCCCTGAGATCAACGGAGGAATTTCAGGTTTCCCAGAGGGAGTAATGCCCCACGCGACAATAACTGTCGACGCCATTTTCAAGCCGGTGGCCGGCTGTGATCTCTGGTGACCTCCCGATCTGCAGAGCATTTTGAGAAAGGGGGGGTTTAGAGTGGGCGGGCGGGCGTGGGAGTCCAGCTGTGGGAGGCGTGGCGCGAGCGTAGTTGTGCTGGGCGCGGGGCTTTAGTCCACAGCGGCGGGGGGGGGGGCGCGCCTCGATTGGTGGGAATGTGGGCATTGTGACGTCCGCAGCTGGGCAGCGGTCTGATTTAAACAAAACAGTAAGGTTTGTGAAATAATTTTATTGAAAATGTGTACATATAAATGTCCAAATTTAATGAGGAGTGGATATCCGAATTCATAAGTTAAATCCCTAGCGAAATTGTAAAAATTTCCACGTTTTTGCATCTGGTTTTCGCGGAAAAACGTTTCAAATAAAAAATGCCACACACACACACACACACACACACACACACACACACACACACACAGTCTTAAAAGTATATAGCTATATAGATATAGATTGACACATGGGTATGCAGATAATGGAGGGGTATGTATGGATCACATACTTGCAGAGGGGTTTAGTTTAACGCGGCATCATGTTTGGCATGCACATTGTAGGCTGAGGGACCTGTTCTTGAGCTGTGCTGTTCTGTATCTATAAAATTAAATCCAGTGTGAAGGTATTGAATACATATCTTCTAAAGTCAACACATTTTGTTTCAATTATACAGTCATTATGATATAATAAAAGTGATATTATTTGTATTATTGCATCACACTTTTGCCTATTAAATCTAATAAAATTATTTATTAGTTCCAGTGGACAGTTATTTGCCAAACCAGAAACCGTATGTGAACTATAAAGTTATCATACGAGACCCAAATCATACCCATTCCTCAACATGCAGAAGGTCCGTCAAGCATTGAAAAGCATTAAATTGGTTTTAGCTCCTTCAACGTGACATTCACATGAAGGTTTGCCCCATGTGGATTAAAGAGGTCGGCAATTTGTATGCTCTTTTTATCTCTGCAATTTGATGTGCTTTTCCAGGAACAAAACAATAGACAATAGGCGCAGGAGTAGGCCATTCGGCCCTTCGAGCCAGCACCACCATTCAATGTGATCATGTCTGATCATCCCCAATCAGTATCCCATTCCTGCCTTTCTCCCCATATCCCCTGACTCCGCTATCTTTAAGAGCCCTATCTAGCTCTCTCTTGAAAGTATCTAGAGAACCGGCCTCCACCGCCCGCTGAGGCAGAGAATTCCACAGACTCACAACTCTCTGTGAGAAAAAGTGTTTCCTCGTCTCTGTTCTAAATGTCTTACCCCTTATTCTTAAACTGTGGACCCTGGTTCTGGAGACCCCCAACATTGGTAACATGTCTCCTGCCTCTAGCGTGTTTAAACCCGTATCTTATATGTTTCAATAATATCGCCTCTCATCCTTCTAAACTCCAGAGTGTACAAGCCCAGCTGCTCCATTCTCTCCATTCTCTCAGCATATGACAGTCCCGCCATCCCGGGAATTAACCTTATAACCTACGCTGCACTCCCTCAATAGCAAGAATGTTCTTCCTCAAATTAGGGGACCAAAACTGCACACAATACTCCAGGTGTGGTCTCACTAGGGGCCTGTACAACTGCAGAAGAACCTCTTTGCTCCTATACTTGACTCCTCTTGTTCTAAAGGCCAACATGCCATTCGCTTTCTTCATTGCCTGCTGTACCTGCATGCTTACTTTCATAGACTGATGAACAAGGACCTCCAGATCCCATTGTACTTCCCCTTTTCCCAACTTGACACCATTTAGATAGTAATCTGCCTTCCTGTTTTTAATACCAAAGTGGATAACCTCACATTTATCCACATTAAACTTCAACTGCCATGCATCTGCCCTCTGCCCCAACCTGTCCAAGTCACCCTGCATTCTCATAGCATCCTCCTTACAATTCACACTGCCACCCAGCTTTGTGTCATCTGCAAATTTGCTAATGTTACTTTGAATCCCTTCATCCAAATCATTGATGTATATTGTAAGTAGCTGCGGTCCCAGCACCGAGCCTTGCCTTACCCCACTAGTCACTGCCTGCCATTCTGAAAGGGACCCGTTAATCCCTAATCTTTGTTTCCTGTCTGCAATCAATTTTCTATCCATTTTAGCACTCTACCCCCAATACCATGTGCCCTAATTTTGCCACTAATCACCTATGTGGGACCTTATCAAATGCTTTCTGAAAGTCCAGGCACACTACATCCACTGGCTGTCCCTTGTCCATTTTCCTAGTTACATCCTCAAAAAATTCCAGAAGATTAGTCAAGCATTTCCCCTTTGTAAATGCATGCTGACTCGGACCGATCCTGTTACTGCTATCCAAATGTACGGCTATTTCATCTTTTATAATTGACTCCAGTAACTTCCCCACCAATGATGTCAGGATAACTGGTCTATAATTCCCTATTTTCTCTCTCCCGTCTTTCTTAAAAAGTGGGATAACATTAGCTACCCTCCAATCCACAGGAACTGATCCTGAGTCTATACAACATTGGAAAATTATCACCAATGCATCCACAATTTCTAGAGCCACTTCCTTAAGTACTCTGGGATGCAGAACATCAGGCCCTGGGGATTTATCAGCCTTCCATCAGTCTATCCATCACCATTTCCTGCCTAATGTGGATTTCCTTCAGTTCCTCCGTCACCCCAGATCCTCTGGCCACTACTATATCGGGATGATTGTTTGTGTCCTCCTTAGTGAAGATGGATCCAAAGTACCTGTTCAACTCATCTGCCATTTCCTTGTTCCCCATAATAAATTCACCTTTTTCGGTCTTCAAGGGTCCAACTATGGTCTTAACTAATTTTTTCCTCTTCACATACCTAAAGAAGCTTTTACTATCCTCCTTTATATTCTTGGCTAGCTTACCTTCATACCTCATCTTTTCTCCCCGTAGTCTTTTTAGTGATCTTCTGTTGCTCTTTAAACATTACTCAATACTCTTGCTTCCCGCTCATCTTTGCTACGCTGTACTTCTTCGCTATTATTTTTATACTGTCCCTGATATCCCTAGTCAGCCCCTTACTCCCCTTGGAATCTTTCTTCCTCCTAGGAATGAACTGATCCTGCACCTACTGTATTATTCCTAGAAATGCCTGCCATTGTTGTTCCACTGTCATTCCTGCTAGAGTATCTTTCCAGTCAACTTTGGCCAGCTCCTCCCTCATGGCCCCATAGTCCTCTTTATCCAACTGTAACAGTGACATCTCCGTTCTACCCTTCTCCCTCTCCAATTGTAGATTAATCCCAACCATATTATGGTCACTATCTCCTAATGGCTAATTAACCTCAGGTTCCTTTATCAAATCCGGTTCATTACATAACACTAAATCCAGAATTGCCTTCTCCCTGGTTGGCTCCAATACAAGCTGCTCTAAGAAACCGTCACAAAGGCACTCTACAAAGTCAGTTTCTTGGCGTCCAGTACCAACCTGATTTTCCCAGCCCTCCTGTGTGATGCTGGGACCCAATGGATCCCACTTAGTCTAGTAAGTTCTAAATTTTACAAAAACGAAGGACATCATTGTTCATGAAGCAAAATACCTTTGATTATAAATCTACTTGTGGCTATTTTTTCAGTCTAATGATAACCCATTGTTTTCAAGATGTCCAACATTTGTCACTTGTTCTCTTATCGGACAAAAATCTGTACTTGTATTTAGCCATTCTTTTACGTAAGAACAGCTGAAATGGAAATAGATATAGGCTATTTGGTCCCATAACTCTGCTGCATAGATCATGAGTGAACTTCTCTCACAAAGTTAGTTTTCATGTTCTATCCCGATATCCTTTGACTTTTTTAATATACAGAAACAATCAATCTTTTTTCTGTTCCTTGAAAGCCTTCGACAGAAGACATTCAGCAACCAAAGTAGAAATAAATTTCTCCTCACTTCAATCCTGAATGATCCACCGCTTACTTTGAGACTGTGACTCTAATTCTAAACTCCTTACTCAATGGAAAACACCCTCCTCATATCTACCCAGTGGAGCCCTCTAAAGATGTTTATGTTTCCAGTGGGGTCACCTACTATTCTAAATGTTAAACAGAGATATCCAAGGTCACGGTGCAAAGTTAAAGAGGAAATTGCAGGTGCCCTAGCTGAGATTTATGAGTCATTAAATATGGGTAAGGTGCCACAAGACTGGAGGGTGGTAAATGTTGTACATCTTTTTAAGAAGGCCTACAGAGAAAACACTGGGAACTACTGGCCAGTGAGTTTAAGATTTGTGGTCAGAAAGTTACCAGAGAATATTCTGAGGGACAAGATTTACATGCATTTAGATGGACGAGGGCTGATAGGGATAGTCAGCACAGTTTTATACGTGGGAGATTGTGTCTCACAAATCTGATTGAGTGGTTTGAAAAGGTAACGATAAAGGTTGATGAGGGCAGGGCTGCAAAAGTACACATGGATTTCCACAAGGCATTTGACAAGTGTCCACATGGTAGTTCTGGAAGATTAGATTGCATGGGATCCAAGGAGAGATAGTTGACTGGATAGAAAATTGGCTTAATGGAAAGAAGGAGAGGGTGAAGGTAGAAGGTTGTTTTTTGGACTGGAGGCCTGTGACTAGTGGTATGCCTCAGGGTTTTGTGCTGGGCCCATTGCTGTTTGTCATCTACATCAATGATTTGGATGAGAATGTACATGGCATGAATAGTAACTGCAGATGACACTAAAGTGGATGGTATTGTAGATAGCAAAGACGTTTAAGTCAAAAATTGGTTGGGCAGGTAGGCTGAAGAAAGGTTGATGTAGTTTAATACAGAGAGGTGTTGCATTGGGAAGTCTAACCAGGGCAGGACCTACACAGTGGAGGGCTCTGGGGAGTGTTGGAGAACAGAAGGATCTAAAAGTGCAGATGCGTAATTCCTTGAAAGCTCCGTCACAGGTAGATCGGGAAGTCGAAGAAGGCTTTCGGCACATTGGCCTTTATCAGTCATATTGCCTATAGAAGTTGGGAGATTATATTACAGTTCCACAGGACATTGGTGAGGCCACATTTAGAGTATTATGTTCAGTTTTAGTCATCTGGTTATAGAAAAAACTTTGTTAAGTTGGAAAGGGGGCATATAGGATTTCCAAGATTCTTCCCAGGACTCGAGGACCAACTATAGGGAGCGGTTGAGCAGGCTAGAACTTTAATCCTTGGAGTGCAGGAGGATGAGCAGTAATGCTATAGAGGTGTATAAGATCATGAAAGGAATAGATAGGGTAAATGCACAGTCTTTTACCCAGAGTTGGTGAATTGAGAATCAGAGGACATAGGTTTAAAGTGAGAGGGAAAAGACTTAATAGGAACCTGAGCGGCAACCTTTTTACAGAAAGGGTGGTTTGTATATGCAAAGAGCTTCTGAGGCAGATACTTTCAGAATGTTTAAAAATATTTTGGACAGATGCATGAATTATTGTCACATGTACAGAGGTACAGTGAAAAACTTTGTAGCATGCTAACCAGCCAGCGGTAAGCCAAAACATGAATACAATCGAGTCAATCGCAGTGTTCTGGTACATGATAAGCGAATAACGTTTAGTGCAAGGTAAAGCCAGTAAAGTCCGATCAAAGATAGTCCAACAGTGGTTCCGGACTGCTCTCTTGTTGCAGTAGGATGGTTCAACTCCCTAATAACAGCTGGAAAAAAGTGTCCCTAAATCTGGAGGTGTGCGTTTTCAAACTTCTATACCTTTTGCACATTGGGAGAATGGAGAAGAGGGAGTAGCCAGGGAGCGACTCGTCCTTGATTATGCTGCTGGCCTTCGTTGTGAGCCAAACAGAGGCGGGTGGGACGAGTGTGGATGGGCTATATTGGTCAGCAGGGGCAAATGTGGCCAGAGGGCCTGTTTCCACACTGTATATGTCTCTAACATAGAGGCCTAGACAACTCAATCTCTCCTCATATTACATCTGAGGAACCACTCTGGTGACCCTTTGTGACAAAATATTAATTGCAAGTATGTCCATTTTTACGTAAGAAGACCAAAATAGTACACAATACTCCAGATGTGGTCTCACCAAGCCCTATATAATTGGTTTAAGACATCTTTATTGTTGTACTCTTGCACTGATGGCCAACATGCCATCAGCTTTCCTAATTGCGTGCTATTTGCACGTTAGTTTTAAAGTGGCTGAAGGTATGAATGGTGGAGGAAAAGGGGATAATGTTTGAGATGTGTTTAGAAGATTGGGCTATTAGAAGATTGGGCTATTCTGTTGCTCATGAATGTTACTCAGTTAGATTATTTCAGGTCTGTAGATTAATTAAATTTTTTATTTAAAGTTCCAGACCTCTTGACAGCCATTCCATATTTGGCCTCATGATTATGAATGATTTTGATTATCAAATTATCTTGTTCTTTCATATCATTTAATCCATCATTCATCCTGCTGTTTTTCAAATAGTACTTAGTGCCAGAATGTGTAGTTTTTTTAAATGTTTGTGGTACTCCTGTTGCAGAACCATTCTTATTCAATTGCTTTTTCTTTTTCTTTAGTAGTTCAACCTAAACCCATTTCTGCTTTCACAGCTAAAACATTACATTCTGAATTAAAATGTGCAAAACAAATGTAAAGACAAAGCCGAATTAGGATTTAAAAACATAAAAATATAAGGAATAAGAGCAGGAGTACTGTGTCCAGCTCTTCAAACCTACTCTGCCATTCAATTGGGATCATGACACTTCAGCGCCACTTTCCTGTACAGTCTCCACATCTCTTGATTCCTTTACTATCTAGAAATGTATCAATATCTATTTTGAAAATGAACTCAACATTGGAGTATGCAACACTATAGCACTAAATGTTAGAGAATTCTAAAGATTCACTGCCCTTTGAGTGAAGAAATGTCTTTTTATTGTAATCTTCATCAGTCAGAGTATTGAGTATAGAAGTTGGGAAGTCATGTTGCAGTTGTATAAGACGTTGGTGAGACTGCATTTAGAATATTGTGGTCACCATGTTATAGGAAATATATTGTCAAGCATGAAAGGGTTCAGAAAAGATTAACGAGGATGTTGCCAGGACTAGAGGGTGTGAGCTATAGGGAGAGGTTGAGTAGGCTGGGTCTCTATTCCATGGAGCGCAGGAGAATGAGGGAAATCTTATAGAGGTATACAAAAACATGAGAGGAATAGATCGGGTTGATGCAGTCTTTTGCCCAGAGTAGGGGAATTGAGGACTGGAGGATATAGGTTCAAGATGAAGGGGAAAAGATTTAATAGGAATCCAAGGGGTAACTTTTTCACACAAAGGGTGGTGGGTGTATGGAACAAGCTGCCAGAGGAGGTAGTTGAGGCTGGGACTATCCTATCGTTTAAGAAACAGTTAGACAGGTACATGGATAGGACAGGTTTGGAGGGATATGGACCAAACGCAGGCAAGTGAGACTAGAATAGCTGGGACATAGTTGGCCAGTGTGGGTGAGTTGGGCCGAAGGGCCTGTTTCCACACTGTATCCCTCTATGACTCTAAATTGTCAACTCCTTATTTTGAGATTACCAGGTACTGGGGTAACATTCTGCATGCATCCATCCTGTCAGGGCCATTATTCCAGGGAAGATTATTTAGGAAGACTCACCACCCGCTATGTGAAGAAATTTGATCAGTACTTTCTCTCTTGGGTAAGGAAACAAAAACTCTAGGTGCAGTTTCAGCGAGGTCTTGTATATTTAATTGCAGTAACTTTATATAGCAGTGACAGCATGATAGTGCAGTTTTTTTCTGACACCAGATACCTTACAGCCTTGAGAGTCATTCCCAATTTTAATCTTTACATTTATATTTAAAAATTTCCAACAACCATCCAATCTAGTGCTATTTACTTATCTCCATTCTGACCTTCAGCTCCATTACATTACTATTTCCTGCCACTTTACACCAATGCCTACCTATTTCATCATTTTATTTTTTCTGCCTTTGGCAACACCATAAAACTTTCCTTTTTTCCCTTCTTTGTCGTTTGTTTTTTGTTTTAAAGTTCTGATAAACTATCTGTTCCTTTAAACGTTAAATCTGCTTCTCTTTGTGGATTAAAAAATACATGAAGCGCGGGAGTAACTCAGCGGGTCCGACAGCATCTCTGGAGAATTTGGATAGCTGACCTTTCAGGTCGGGACCCTTTTTCCAGACTCTGTTGAGTTACTCCAGCAATTTGTGCGTTTTTTGTAAAGTAGCATCGGCAGTTCTTTGACTCTCCATAGATACTGCTTGACTATCTGAGTAATCCCAGCAATCTACGTTTTAAGATGATTGTTTGAAATCTAATTATTTATTTAACAAAACCTTTTCATAATTATTCAGATTACGGTGGTGAACTCTTGAAACATATTTTTTCTAAAACATAGATGCTTTCCCTTCATTCAGCGTCAGTCACAACAACCAAGTGAAACAGGGCATTTTCATTCAATACTTCGCTTATTTTGATAGAACTGACAAATATGAGAAATGTGGGGGTCAAGGGAGACTGGGTGGTATTTAGGGTTGCCAACTGTCCCGTATTAGTAGTGGTAGTATATTTTTTATTTTGAACATGTAAAACAAAACAATTAAAAACAAAGCAAAATAACAATAAAATGAAATGAACAATAAACCTATACATAACTCATTGAATACATTCTCATAAACATCACTAATTAAATCTTACATGTTCGAAAAGGAATTCGTCCCGTATTTTGACCTTTTGTCCCTTATTTGGGAGTGAGAAAGTTGGCAACCCTAGTGGTATTGCCCTGCCCTGCCCCGCCCCTCGCCGGCCCGCTCCCCCCGCCCCCCGTCCATGCCGCGCGACAAGACATTGCGTACATGCCGCCCAGGGATTCCTCAATGGCACCGAGCGCTCACAAGAGATTCCTGGCTCCTCCCCCACGCACACTCGGCACGTCGCCTCCCGTGAGTAATGGCACGTCGCCTGTTCCTTCGGTTTGTAGCAATCTTGAATCCTCGCGGCGCTGGACCCGATCGGTTCGCATTGAAATACATTTTGCTTGGGTTTTCTGCGACCGAGTACCTGCGAGTAAGAGGCGGGTTTGTGAGATATCCGGCGGAATCTCCCTATTCAAAAGTTTCCCCAAACTGGTGGCACGTTCGAGAAATATAGCAACACTGGATCCTCAACTGAGAACCGATTTACGCAATAGCAAGATGCTTTCGGATCTTGAGAAATTAGCGAGAGAGTTCATCGTGCCTCATTTGAATGAACATGGTTATTACTACATTGACAATTTTTTGGGAACTGTAATTGGCGATTGTATCTTTGAAGAAGTTCGTAATTTGCATTTTGTTGGAGAGTTTCATGATGGGCAGTTAGCGGGTCGGAGAACTAGTTACTCGAAAAGACATCTACGGGGTGACCAGATTGTTTGGATCAGAGGCATCAAAGACAATTGCAATGCAATGGAGTTCCTTCTTTCATCACTTGATAAACTTATAATGCTTTGTGGGGAAAAGTTGGGACATTATAGCATAAAAAACAGATCCCAGGTAAGTTATCGCCTTTTAGCATTAGATAATTTCCACTTTGTTCGAATTTGCTTCATTTAGTTTGAATAATTTAATAGGTATGGGTCCTATTATCTTGATTTAGGACAAATGTTTCAAGTACTATCAGCAGATACTATCAGTAGTTCTGGTATAACTTGTGCCATCTCAGACTTTAAAATATATTTTTTGTGGATAACAGTACTGTTTCTCAAAGAATTACCAATGTCCTCATTCGTAAAAACGGTTTATTATGAAGCTTCTTAATTGTAGCTTTTGGTTAAGAATAATGAATGTTCCATTTATATCACAGTGTTACTGAGAAAGAGTGTTAAGGAGTCATACAGCACAGAAACAGGCCTTTCAGCCCAGCTTGCCCATGCCAACCAAGGTGCCCCATCCACACCTGCCCGTGTTTGATATCCCTCTAAACCTTTTCTATCCATGTACCTATCCAAATGTCTTAAATGTTTATACAGCTGTCTCAACTACCTCATCTGACAGCTCATTCCATATACCCACGACCCTCTCTGTGAAATAGTTGCCCCTTGGATTCCTATTAAATCTTTTCCCTTTCATCTTAAATCTTGTTCTCTGGTTCTTGATTCCCCTACTCTGACTGGACTGTGCATCTGGCCTATTTATTCTCACGATCTTATAGGGGGGTTGCACGTAAAGTCATCGGGTCAAAGGGCGTGATGCACGGAGCAGCTCAATCTTTCTGGAGGACATGGCAGCCTCCCGCATACACTAATAACTCATGAAACGCGTACTTTCTTACCTGTTAAAAACCGCCAAAATTGTCAATTTGTGCGCTGTAAATAATTGTGGAGTATGACTGAGCGCTCTGAACCAAATGCTCTAGTATCTTTGCTCTGAACCCGAGCATCAAGGTGTAAGTGGCCGAAGGAGCGCATTCGTCGGGACAGCCCCCACTCTCCCCCCGTGGTCAGCGCTGTCCGGCCATGGCCGACCTCTGCCCCGTCTCCCCCGTCTCCCCCTGTGGGCTGCACTTTCACGGGTTGTGGGTCGGCAGCGCCCACACATGGGGCCGGGTGGAGCGGGGCTGCGGCTCCGGGCAGCGAACACATGAGGACGAAAACCCGGCAACGTTTCTGTCAGCTGCAACAGAGTTGGGGACAGTCTGGTCCCTCCGCCCACCCAGAGTCACTGACCACGCTGCACCGACACCCCGAACTTCCCCCCCCCCCGGCTGCGGGGGCAGACAGCCCGGGTTCCGCAAGTGCGGAACCAGTCAGCATGGAGTCCGGATGCTGGGACAGAAGACGGGCCCAACGCGTGTACTCCAGAAGGCGTTGTGTGGCAACGTACAGGTCACGGGTCGTGACCTTGACTGCCGTGCAACCTCCTTATACACAATTTGACAAGGTTCCGCATGGTAGGCTGCTCTAGCATTTGACAAGCGTCTGCATGGTAGACTGCTGTGAAAGGTTAGATTGCAAGGGATCCAAGGAGAGCTAGCCAACTGGATAGAAAATTGGCTTCATGGAAGGAAAAGGGGTGATGGTGGAATTTAGTTTTTCAGACTGGAGGTCTGTAACTAATGGTGTTCCCATTGCAGATGTCATCTATATCAATGATTTGGATGAGAACATACCAGCATTGATTAGTAAGATTAGGTGGTATTGTAGATAGCGAAGACGGTTTGTCAAAAATCACACAAGGATCTTGATCGGTTGGGCAGGTGGGCTGAGGAATGGTTGATGGAATATAATACAGAAGTGCGAGGTGTTGCATTTTGGGAATGCTAACCATGGCTCTGTGGAGCAGAAGGATCTAGGAGTGCAAATACATAGTTCCTTGAAAGTGGCATCACAGGTAGATAGGGAGACCAAGGCGGCTTTTGATATATTGGCCTTTATCAGTCAGGGTATTGACTATGGAAGTTGACAGGTTATGTTACAGTTATGCAAGACATTGGTGACCATTTGTGTTCAGTTGTGGTCACCCTTTTATAAGAAAGATATTGTTAAGCTGGAAAAGATGCAGAGAAAATATCCGAGGATGTTGCCAGGACTCAAGGTGCCTGAGCTATAGGGAGAGGTTGAGCAGGCTAGTACTTTATTGCGTGGGTCACAGGAGGATGAGGGGTGATTTTATAAAGGTGAACAACATCATGAGTGTTTCACCCAGAGCAAGGGAAACAAGAACCAAAGGGCATGGGTTTAAGGTGGAAAGATTTAATAGGAACCTGAGGGGCAACGTATTTTACAGAAAGGGAGGTACTTATATGGAATGAGCTGCCAGAGGAGGTAGTTGAGGCTGGTACTATCACAACATTTAAAAAAACATTTGGACAATACATGGATAGAATAGGTTTAGAAAAGGTATAGGCCAAACGTGGGCAGATGTCACTAGCATGGATAGGGCATGTTGGTCAGTAAGTTGGGCCAGAGGGCCTGTTTCTACGCTGAATAGCTGTAATATAGAGACCTAGCCAACGCAATCTCTCCTCATATTACATCTGAGGAACTCCTCTGGTGTCCTTTTGTGACAAAATATCAATTGTGTTGATATATCAATTGTATATACATACCTCCGGAAGATCACCTCTCATCCTCCTGGGCTTCAAGGAATACAGTCCTAGCCTGCCTAACATCTCCCTATACGTCAATCCCTTAAGTCCTGGCAACATCCTCTGAAATATTCTCTGCAATCTTTCCAGCTTAACAACTTTTTTTCTATAGCAGTGATCAAAACAACACAATACTGCAACGGTGGCCACATCAGCATCTCATGCAGCTTGCGATCTTGCAAACAATTTAGTTGACATGCATCTCTTCCAAAACTAAATACCTATAGCATAATATTACATTTTAGATCATGGTACTGCCAACTATTATATAGTTATGTGATATAATTTACTGTAACGTTATCCCAGAACCCTGTCCTCATCCCTCTTCGCTGTCCATAGTCAACGGCATTCCAAACCAGTCACATCTACCCAGTTCTACTCCTTTCCGATTTCCGTTGAGTCAATATGACCCCACCACCAGTCACATCTTCCTGTCCCCACCCATTCCTGCATTCCATAGAGAGAGATCTTACTGCCTCTAGCAAACTTCCCCCCCCGGCCTCCAACGTTATCTCATACTGCTCTTTTCCATCTCCTTCTCAAAATCCACATGTAGGCCCATCGTTTCTGATTGCTCATGCCTCACTGAACGTATCTCCAATTACCTTGATTCTATTATGTCCCTCCCTTGTCCTGTCCCTTCCCACCTGCATTGGGACATCACACACGCTCTGCACCACTTTAATAACTTTCAATTCATTGGCCACATCTTTACCATGGATGTTCTGTCCCTTAATAACTTATTCCTTAGCAGGAAGACTTGGGTCCCTCCAGTTCTTCCTTGAATAGAAAACCAATCAATTCCGCTTAATTAACACTCTCCTCCAGCTGGCAGATCTTCTCTTCTTAACAGCTTTTCTTTTAACTCCTCATGTTCTTCAAGTCAAAGGCACTAGCATGGGCCCCACCTAGGCCTGTGACTTTGTTCGTTATACTGATCATTCCTTGTTCCAAACATATCCCGGCACCAATCACCAACACTATATCTGCCACATCAACGATAGCATCAGACCTGCCTCCTGCACCTCTTCAGCGTCTGAAGAAGGGTCTCGACCTGAAATGTCACCCATTCCTTCTCTCCAGAGATGCTGCCTGTTCCGCTGAGTTACTCCAGCATTTTGTGTCTATCTTTGATTTAAACCAGCATCTGCAGTTCTTTCCTACACTTTGGAAATTGTTGATTTCATCTACTTTACCATTAACTCCATGCTGCCTGCTAATGCACATGGACTATCTCTTATATCTTTCGCCCTTTCTTGATCTCTCTGTCTCCATTACAGGGGACAGACAATCAACTGATGTCTACTACAAACTCACTGATTCCCATGTTACCCTGATTATATCTCCTCCCACCCAGCTGCTTTCAAGACCTTATTCCTTTAACTCAATATCTCCATCTCAGCTACATCTGCCTCCAGGATGAGGCTGTCCACTCTGAGATGCCCTCTCTTCAGTAAACATTGTTTTCCCCTCTGCTGTTGTGGATGGAGCACTCACCCATGTCTCCTCGCACCCCCTCCTCCCAGATAGAACAAGGGTAGAGTTTGCGTGGTTGTCATCTTTCATTCCTCCCAGCCTCTGAACCCAACGCATCATTCCGTAACCAGTCACATGCGGGTTACTGAATTGATAATCCTGAGACGTGGAGTACTAATCTTGAGACCCAAATTCATATCACCCCACAGCTGT
The DNA here is from genome assembly GCA_035221665.1 of Okamejei kenojei. Lineage (NCBI taxonomy): Eukaryota > Metazoa > Chordata > Chondrichthyes > Rajiformes > Rajidae > Okamejei > Okamejei kenojei. Next base: position 48,694,844 of record CM069139.1, read on the forward strand.
GGAATTTAAATTCAATGAATGATCTTGAATGTGAATAAAACAACAGGGCAGCACGGTGGCGCAGCGGTAGCGTTGCTGCCTTACAGCACCAGAGACCCGGGTTCGATCCAGACAACGGATATTGTCTGTAAGGAGTTTGTACTTTCTTCCGTAACCTGTGTGGGTTTTCTCCGGGATCTCCGGTTTCCTCACACACTCCAAAGACATGCAGGTTTGTAGGATAATTGACGTTAAAATTGTAAATTGGTCCCTGTGTGCGAGAATGCTGATCGGAGCGGACTCGGAGGGCTGTACCATTAAACTAAACTAAACTAAACTACTTTTACTAATGATAATCATAAAATAAATATTAGATTGGTTTTGAAAATCCATCTGATTCGCTAATGTCTTTCAGAAGAGGAAGTCTGCCATCCTTACGTACCTGGCCTACACACGGTTGCCACTTGGAGCACCCTCTGAAATAACCCAAGAAGCTAACCAGCTTTACCTTTAGTATGTGGTTTAATCTGAGAAGAAATAAAACTGGAAAGGCCACCCAGCATTGACAGGCACTGAATCTGGTCATGATCTAGCTGCCTATGAAAATTTTGCAAAATCCTCCTCGCAATTGTACGGGATTAGTTTCTAAATTGGGAGAGCTTTCCCAAAAACGAGTCAAGCATCAGGCTGATGTAGATGTACTCACAGAATCGTGCCTACAGAAAATGTGTCGGGCTCTTCCATCACAATTCTTGTGCATGTCCTGTGGAACCCACCAGATATGGCAGCATAATGGTGTATTGTCAGAACAGAGTAGCTCTTGGAATCTTCAACATTAACTCCACATACCATGAAATCTAAGATCATCTGATTAAACATGGTCAATGAAACTTCTTCTTAATTATCAATTGCAATTACTGTCTTTAGCCTTTAGAGATACGGCACGGAAACAGGCCCTTTGGTCCACCGAGTCTGCGTCGACCAACAATTACCCCGTACATTAGCACTGTCCTACACACCTGGGACAATGTTAACCTACAAACCTGATGTCTTTGGAGTGTGGGAGGAAACCAGAGCTCCCATTTAAAGCCCATGCGGTCACAGGGAGGACGTACAAATTTAGCACAGACAGCACCAACAGTCAGGATCAAACCCAGTTCTCTGGCATTGAAAAGTCTAAACACAGCAAGTCTACCGCATCGCCATTGTGCTGCCCCATGTCTTCCCTCATTTGATAAATTAGTGCTCATCCATTTCACAAGTTATAGGAGTAAAACTAGGCCATTTGGCCTATCGAGTCTACTCCGCCATTCAATCATGGCTGATCTCTGCCTCCTAATCCTATTTTCCTGCCATCTCCCTAAAATCCTTGACTCCCGGCCTAATCAGGAATTTGTCTATCTCTGCCTTAAAAATATCCACTGACAGTCTCCGCAGCCCACTGTGGCAATGAGTTCCACAGATTAACTATCCTCTGACTAAAGAAGTTCCTCAACTCCTTCCAAAAAGAGCCCCCTTTAATTCTGAGGCTATGACCTCTGGTCCTAGACTCTCCCACCAGTGAGTCCACATCCACTCTATACCTTTAATTATTCTGGAAGTTTCAATGTGGTCCCCCCTCAACCGTCTAAACTCCAGTGTGTAGAGGCCGAGTACTGTCAAACGCTCACCATATGCTAACCCACTCATTCCTTGTAAACCTCCTCTGGACCCCCTCCAGAGCCAGCACATGCTCTGATAGGGGGCCCAAATTTGCTCACAGTATTCCAAATGCAGCCTGACCAGCACCTTATAGAGCCTCAGCATTACATCTCTGTTTTTATATTGCAGTCATCTTGATATAAATGCTAGAATTTGCCTTCCTTACTACCGATTCGACTTGCAAATTAACATTTTGGGAGTCCTGCACCAGCAATCCCAAGTCCCTTTGCGCCTCCGATTTCTGGATTCTCGGCATTTAGAAAATATAATCTACGCCTTTATTCTTACTACCAAAATGCACGACTCCGCACTTTGACAATAGACAATAGGTGCAGTAGGCCATTCGGCCCTTCGAGCCAGCACCGCCATTCAATGTGATCATGGCAGATAATCCCCAATCAGTACCCCTTTTCTGCCTTCTCCCCATATCCCCTGACTCCGCTATCTTTAAGAGCCCTATCTAGTTTTCTCTAGAAAGTATCCAGAGAACCGGCCTCCACCGTCCTTTGAGGCAGAATATTTACTATACTGAACTTCATCTGCCACTTCTCTGCTCACTCTCCTAACCTGACAAGTCTTTCTGCAGAGTCCTTGCTTCCTCTACACTGCCTTCCCCTCCACCTATTTTAGCATCATCTGCAAACTTGGCCACAGAGTCTTTAATCCCCTTATCCAAATCATTAATATGCAACGTGAAGTGAACTGACCCTTGCGGAACTCCAGTATTCACCTGAAAATCGCCTTTTATTGCGACTCTTTGCCTTCTACCATCCAGCCAACCTGCTATCCATGCTAGTATCTTCCGTTTAATACCCTGGGCTCTCATCTTCCCCAGCAGCATGATGTGCGGCACCTTATCGAAGGAGTTCTGAAAATCTAGGTAAACAACATCTACAGCCTCCCCTCTGTCTGCCCTGCTATTAACTTCCTCAAAGTACTCCAGCAGATTTGTCAGGCAAGAGCTTCCCGTCACAAAGCCCTGCTGACTTTGGCCGATTTTTATTGTGACCTTCTAAGTACTCCATAACCTCATCCTTTATAATTGACTCTGAAATCTTACTAACCAGCGAAGTCCGGCTAACAGGCCTATAGTTTCCGCTCTTCTGCTTTGCTCCCTTCTTGTACAGCGGGTTAATATTTGCATTTTTCCAATCTTCAGGCACCACTCCTAATTCCAGTGATTCTAAAAATATCACAACTAATGCCTCCACGATCTCTGAGGCCACCTCTTTCAGAACTCTGAGGTGCAGTACATCCGGTGCGGGTGACTTATCCACCCTCAGACCTTTCAGTTTTCTTAGCACCTTCTCCATAATAATTGCCACTCCAATAACTTCCACCCGCGGACTCTAGGATTGCAAGCACTGCTGGTGTCTTCCATTGTGAGGACTAATGCAAAAAAGATATTGAATTCTTCTGCTATTTCTTGATTTCCCGTTATCACTTCTCCTGCATTATTCTCCAGCGGCCCACCGTCCACTCCTGCCTATTTTTTACTCTTTATATCCGTAGAAACTATTGCTATGTGTAAGAAAGAATTGCAGATGCTGGTAAAATTGAAGGTAGACACAAAATGCTGGAGTAAATCAGCGGGTGAGGCAGCATCTATGGAGAGAAGGAATGGGTGACATTTCGTGTTGAGACCCCTCTCCTCTCTCTCTCCCACGAGAGTTTAGCAACATCCTCTCTCACTGCTCCCCCTCTGTGATTCCTCCTTCCCTCTGACTACAAAACTATTGCTATCTTCTTTTATATTATTGGCTTGCTTACATTCGTACTCGGTATTAGTTACCTTTTGTTGTTCTTAATAAAAAAAAAATCCTCTGGCTCCCCACTAATCATTGCAATGTTATATATTTTTTGTAATAATATTTTTATTATAAATAATCCATCATAACAACGGTATAACAACTTTTCAAATACACAACCAACTTATTTCAATAAGTATACGAATGTTACAAGTAATTCTTATAAACTTCTATTTTTTTAGAAAGTAGAAAAAGAAAAGAATAGATTTTAATCAATAAGAATAGTGATTAAATAATAATTTTGATATAGAAAGAGAAGAGAGAGAGAAGAGAAAAAAAAGTATATATTCTTGTTATATGTATTTAATTAAAACAAAGTATTATGTATATTAAAAAGAAAGATTATAGTATACATCTTAATAGTGAATAACACAATTTCAAATAGCAATATCAATAGAGACATGTATACAAATCAAAAAGACAAACAGAAAGTTATTTTCATCTGATCCTGCCGGGTACCCATTGAGTTGTGATGCCAAGAACAGCTACCCCTTCAAATATTCTGTATATGGAGACCATATCTGTTCAAAGAGTTCATATTTGTCCATTAGGACAAATCTGATTCTTTCCAAATGCAACGTCTCCAACATTTCCACTGTCCACATTTTAATTGTGGGAGATAATGTTCCCTTCCAAAATTTTAATGTTAATTATTTCCCTATTATCAAACAGTAAACCAAGAAATTTTTTTGGTTTACTGTTAATATTAGATTTGAATCCGGAACTCCTAATATTATTAATTTTGGATCTGGGTCCAGTTTGATTTTAAGAACTTCAGAGATAACTCTAAAGATTTCTGTCGAATAATAATTAAGTTTTATACATGTTACAAAACTATGCGTTAAATTAGTTTCCAAGTTCTGACATTTATCACAAATAGGAGTTTAGCAACATCCTCTCTCACTGCTCCCCCTCTGTGATTCCTCCTTCCCTCTGACTACAAAACTATTGCTATCTTCTTTTATATTATTGGCTAGCTTGCATTCGTACTTCATCTTTTCTCTCGGTATTAGTTACCTTTTGTTCTTTAAAAACATCCAATCCTCTGGCTCCCCACTAATCATTGCAATGTTATATGCCTTCTCTTTTGCCTTTATGTTGTTTTTGACCTCCCATGTTAGCAATGGTCATCTTATTCTCCCCCTGGAATCTTTCTTCCTCTTTGGAATGAAACAAACTTGCACCTTCCGAATTATCCGCAAATATTCCTGCCATTGCTGCTCTACCTTCGTTCCTACGAAAGCCCCTTTCCAGTAATCTTTGCCTGCTCCTCCCTCATGCCTCGGTAGTCCCCTTTGCTCAGCTGTAATACCGAAACATCTGATTTCACTTCCTCCCTTTTAAATTGTAGGTTAAGTCTCATCATATTGTGGTCACTACCTCCTAGTGGTTTCTTTACCTCAAGTTCTCTTATTAAATGTGTTTCATTGCACAACAAATCTAGAATTGCCTTATCCCTGATAGGTTCATTATAAGCTGCTCTAAAACTCTGTCTTGGAGGCACTCTATAAATTCTCTCTTGTGGGGTCCAGAGCCAGCCTGATTCTCCCAGTCTACCTGCATATTGAAATCTCCCATTACCACCGCAGCATTGCTTTTCCTACACGCCGATTTTATTTCCTGATGCAACTTGTACCCTATATCCTGGCTACTGTTTGGGGGCCTGTAAATAACTCCCATTAGAGTATTTTTACCCATGCAGTTTTTCAGCTCTGCCCACACGGACTCTATGTCTTCTTATCCTATGTCAATCTTTGCTAAGGACTGAATTTCATTCCTTACCAACAGTGCTACCCCACCCCCTCAGCCCACCTGCCTGTCCTTGCGATAGGATGTGTAGCCTTGAATATTTAGCTCCCAGTTCCGATCCTCTTGTAGACTTCTCTCTGTAATGCCTACAACAATTTCCAACTGTGCTACAAGCTCACCCACTTTGTTCCTTATGCTACCTGCTTTCAAATATAATACCTTCAATTCAGTGTTGACCACCCCTCCTCTCACAACCATCCCGATTTTACCCAACCTTACTCACTTCCCCCTTTTTAAACTTTCTGTCTTGTTATTTCTAGAGACTAACCTCCCTGCCAAATGTTGGTCCCCCTCCAGTTAAGGTGCAACCCGTCCCTTTTGTACAGGTCACCTCTGCCCCAGAAGAGATCCCGGTCGTCCAGAAATCTAAATCCCTGCCCCTGCACCAACTCCTCAGCCACACATTCAGCTCCCCTATCTCTCTGTTCCTACCCTCACTAGCACGAGGTACTGGAAGCAAATCAGAGATAACTACCCTGTAGTGGGGGTGGGACTGATGATCGATGGCGCCGAATGGACGAGAAGGACGGTGGTCAGCAGGCAGTGGGGTAGCGGGACATGATAGTTCAGCGCGATGATTGGAGGAGGGAAGCGTCCGGGTGCGGAACAAGGCTTGGCCTGGTGAGGCAGGGCCAGGGGGACGGCAGAGGGAGAGTGGGCACTAGGCTAGGAAAGGCTGGGGCGTGGCTGCAGGGCCGGGGCCTTGTCAGTGACAATAAGCATTTTAAAACAAGTAGAGGGAGTGTGTGTGAGCCCTGGTGAGCAGAGGGGGGAGTCTCTGTGAGTGTGAGTAAAGGTGAGGGGACGTCCCTGTGAGTGTGAGCAGTGAGGGGGTCTCTGTGAGTGAGCAAGGGTGAGGGGTTTTGTGTGAGCAGTGTGGGGGCCCCTGTGAGTGTGAGCAGTGAGGGGATCCCTGTGAGTGAGCAAAGGTGGGGTGTTTCCTGTGAGTGTGAGCAGTGAGGGGGTCCCTGTGAGTGAGCAAAGGTGAGTGGGTCCCTGTGAGTGTGAGCAGTGAGGGGGTCCCTGTGAGTGAGCAAAGTTAGGGGGTTTTGTGTGAGCAGTGAGGGGGACCCTGTGAGTATGAGCAAAGGTAAGGGTGGGGGTGGGGGGTCCCTGTGAGTAAGAGTTATATATTACAAGTAATGTACATTACAGTGATATAAGCCAAAAATAACATAATAATTTCTTGTACCACTTCTTATTTTAAACTTTAAGAGGAAGAAGAATAGAGAAAGTTAGATAAGATAGTAAGTGCGTGAGAGAGTGATCAGGAAGAACCCGTAGAAGAGTAAAACACAAGAAAGAATAAAAATGAAAACCAAAGGAAAAGAAAGAGAAAAATAGAAGACAAAAAATATTAAAAAGTAAAATAAGATAAAAGGGATGTACCTACTTCGTATCTTTACACACCCCTCACCAGGTCCTGATACCATTTATTTTCAAAGTTGTGTTGCACCCTATGCTTGTAATAAGTCGAAAACCAGGATCTTCTAAATCTTTATCTTTTTTAGGTATAAGTGTAATCGTTGATTCCGCTAATGTTTCTGGTAATATTTATTCTTTGAAAGCTTATGTATACATTTTATGTAAACGTGGTGAAATTATCTCATAAAATCTTTTATAAAATTCATTACTAAACCCATCTGGTCCAGGTGTTTCTCCATTCTTCAATTAGTTTATTGTTTCTTCTATTTCCTTATCCTGCGAGAAATTAAGTTTAAACAGGCAAGAAGGTGTCATTTCAACGTACAATTATCAAAAAAAATCTGCATACAGGATGTGCTGCACCCTTTTTTTTCACTTAAGTTTTTATTGATTTTTCACAGATATATACAAAACAATGCAACACTGTTTATTTACTTTAATTTATTTTAAGGTATTATTTACTGCAAAAAATTACAGTATTTTATTTGCAGTGTTTGCATGCTCCTTTATAACATTTTACATAACATTTTACAGTACAACTTGATTATTAAAACAAGGACAGCTTCAATTCTTGATTAAAAAAAATCGTATACAACAATGACCCCAGTCATCCCATTCCAACCACTTATTACTCTTGACTCAACCAAAATTATTTCTGAAATATTGGTCATCTCTTTGGTGCAAACATGCTCTAAAATAAGGCTCAGAATGCACCAGAGTGCACCTAAAACCCCAGACTTTCCAGGGCCTTTAAGCGGATCCCTGCACCCCGGCCGCAAGAGTCTTTGAGCTTTGCGCTTGTGATATACGCTGCGTGCTCTTGTTTTACATAAAATTTTTGTAATCCTGCCATGCCACCCCCTTTTTTTGAAAAGCTTCGTACGGGCATGGTGTTTAATATTTTTGACACAGTCAGAGGCCTTTCTTACATATGCTGTCACAACGCACTAGTCTCTAAACAACACTTCAGTAATTTTCCTTGCCCTCCATTTCAGAATATTAGTGTTTTAAGACAATAACTCGACACTAGCACTGGCAATAAATAAAAATCGCAGCTTTCCAGCCCTTATCTCATTGGCCACGCTCGGCTGCACATCGGTGTCAATCTGGTGGACTCTTCCATCTTCCTCTCGTCGTGGGGGTGGGAGATTGGGTGGGGCCTCACAAGTGGAATAGCCTAGGGCCTTTCTTCATCTAAATCCGGCCCTGGTCAGTATGCTCTCTAATGTGCACCTGTAAAAGTTCGAGAGAGTCCTCTTTGACATACCAACTCTCCGTAATCTTCTCAGGAAGTAGAGGCGCTGATGTGCCTTCTTTATATTTGCATCAGTGTGCTTATAGCTGCTTCATCAGTAAGATGAGAAGTGGGGCGTTTGCAAATGATTGTGCAATGTTTAAATCCATTCACACTTCTCAGCAAATTATTATAAGGTCATAAACTCATAAGTGATAGGAGCAGAATTAGACCATTCAAGCCATCAAGTCTACTCGGCCATTCAATCGTGGCTGATCTATCTATCCTCCCTAACCCCAATGTTCTGCAGCTCATGCCTACATGCTGCAAGACCTAGACAACAGTAAGTGGCAATTAAATTGTGCTCTATAACTTGGGCTGTAAGTGGCAATTAAATTGTGCTCTACTAAAATGCTAAGCAATAACCATTTCAACCAAGAGAGAATCTAACCACTTGCGCTTTATGTTTATTGATATTATTATCACTAACCTCTCCACCATTCAGGGGGGTCGCCATTGACCAGGAACCCAACTGGTACAGTCACACAATTACCATGGGATTACAATAGCATGTCCAAGATTGGGTATCCTGCAGATAGAGTGATTGACCTCTTGATACACCCAAGGCATTTCCACCATCGCTACAAGGAACAAATCAGGTGTGTGATGCAATGCTCTCCACTTATAGCAATGTATGAGCCCCAAACTACCTCTAAAAAAGTTTGACAATGCAGGAAAGAGCAGGCTATTGATTGGAACCTCATCGACTATCCTAAACATTAATTCCCTCCGCCACCATCATAAACTGGGTGTAGTATGGACCATTTACAAAAAGCGCCAGTTGTTAACCTGCACTACACCTCCCAAACTCAACCTTTCCCACCAAAGACAAAGGCAGTAAGTCCATGGGCACAATAACACCTGCAAATTCCTTCCTAATGGGCGTATCCCACTTAGGCAATTTTTTAGGCACTACAGGTGACTAATTTGTCGCCACATGTTCTTCGGTGGTCGCCGGGAGTAGTCTCCTCAGTCGCGCAAAAAGTCGTAACGTCTTTCTGGTCGCCGCTAAACATGCTGAAAATTTTTCGTCGACAGTGGGTTTGACGCTAATGAGCATAGCTTGACTTCTGATGTAGGTACTGTCGTAGGTTGTCGCCAGGATGACGTAGGTTGTCGCTGGTTTTTCAGCGACCAGTTATGACTTTGACAGTCCCAGCAGTTGCCTAAAAAATCGCCAAGTGGGATAGGCCCATTAGTTGCATACCATCCTGACTGAGAATTTATTTGCAACATATGTTTGCGATTTCGTATCTCATTGTGACAATACTATTGTATTTAAAAAATTTGGAATTAAAAGCAATATTGCAAGGCAGGCAAACATTTGTTTAAAATATTATTAAATAATGAAATAGAACTAACGAACAAATAAAATTAACTAAGTGATTCTTAAACTACAGAGGCCTACACAATAAAATGAAATTGCAAAGGGGATATTCTTGAGGCATGGAGGACCACCATCATCTCTATATCAGTTAGAGATTAGCATAAATACAGGTCTTGTCAGAAATGCCCACATCATGTCAATAAATAAATTGAAAAATATACTGTGTAGTTAGGCACAAGACAGTGTAAATTTTGAGTTAGAATCTAAGTGGGACAAAATGATGATTCAAAGACACTTGGCTTGAATATAAAGTGAGCCAGTATATCAATTGGTTCTTGCTTTCTTCTGGATAAAGTGTTTATTTCTAGATAGATGAGCCAGAGTATATAAAAGAGGTACTGTTTAGTCTCCAATCAGTTTGGTAAGTACCAAGTTGGAAATCTGTTATTATATTAAAAATTCAACTGTAAATATTTTCACAAAAAGGACAGAGGACAACTCAAAATGACTGAAGGCAACTGTACAATTTCATTTAACTGTGTAGTCCTTTCACATGGATTTCACTTGGTTTAACACTGACAGAGTTAATTTTATTTGTTCATAAGGTGTTATTTTCATCTTTTTGAATATTTTTCATAAATGGATTCTGGTCTGGAAATGTGCTCAGAATGTTGCTTTAACTTCTGAATCTTTATAGTATTTTTTTCAAGAGATATGAAATTACAAAAACATATTGAATAGGATTGTAATTCAATTCCACCTTCCAAGCTAAGTTTTGGTTTTCTAATGGAAAATATTTTAAAATGTTTGACAGTGGAAGTTTTGATGAGTAACAGCTCCAGTTCTAACTTTACAGATGAGCATCATGTTTCGGGGTGAGGGTGTTGTAATCTAGTAAACTATCGCGATTTTCTGTAATGCAAAGCCATGATGTTTGCTTCCGTGTCAAGGTTTGCGAGTAGGAATATATAATTATTTTATTTATTTCCTTTTTTTAGGTAAATTCAGTGAGAGTGAATTTTATTTTGTTATTCTAAATATTTGGTAATGGTTTGTGAATTCTGTAAGGGTGAATTTCCATTACATGAATGCCCATATTGCTGGAGTGGACTGTGTTAATTTCTTTATATTCTGCATTCAAAGTCAACTTACAGATCATCTTAATTCTGTGCAATGTTATGCAACTTCTTGATTTTTTGTTACCATTTAGCAGATAGTCATTCAAAAATTAGAATTGTAAATACTGAAAAGCCATGTCACTAGGACTGAACAAATTTTGTCAAAGACCAAATAGTGTAGTTTCAAATCTACAGATATATTCCTGAATGTTGCAGGAGTTTGTTCTTGTAAATTGTCATTCTAAAGTATAGAGTAAGATGAAATTTCAAGAATTAAGATATTATGTCTATAACTATATTGTGGTATATGTCTCTTATTGTTTTCCAAGGATCGAGTGAGTAAAAGCTTTTGAAGCCACAACACTCCAAAGAACATGAATGAGGATTATAATAGCAGAATAAGTTTTCTTAGAGATCTTAAGATCATATATAGCCTCTGACTGTGCAGTTAGAATGCTCTTAATCATTCTGGGGACACAAAGGATTGCAGATGCTGGAATATAGAGCATCAAATAGGTTACTGGAGTAACAGCAAGTTGAGCAGCATCTCTGGGTGGAAAGGAATGGTTGACATTTTGGGTTGAAACTCTGGATTAAAGAGATATAGCTAGTAAAAAGAGATGAGGAGATGTGAGACAGAAGTGAGAGATAATTGGTGAACCAGGGAGGGGTGAAGGATGCAGGCAAATTGAGCAAGGTGGGGAGGAAGAGAGTTAGAGTTGGGAGAAAGAGACAGGTAGATGATGCAGATAGAAGAGAGGAGAATTTTTTTTTAAAGAGTCAGGTGAGGGTGGGTGAAGTTGGAGATAGCTGATAGAAGACAGAAGATAATGAGCAGGAACAAAAAGGCTGCCATTTTGTAATCTCATTATTGGACAGGAGAATCGGACAGGCGAATGGCAGATGTATCCAGAACAAGATTTGTGGGTGCTGGCCTCTGGGTGAAATGTGTTTGAAGTAGAAACCTGGAGGGAGAAGAGGATGAAAATGAGTGAAGGGGGTCAAATGGTGGGTTATGGAAAAGGGGACAAAAATTGGAGGACCAGGGAAGATCAGAAGCAGAGATAGAGTTTGGGATGAACATACCAGAGGGGAGGGCAGGCACGTGCCGTCAGGGTAGGCAAGGTAGGCACTGCGTACCCCGACTAAAATTATAACATGGTAATAACTAAATATAAATAGTAAAGGCATGGGAGAATTATACCCATCTAAGACGTCGATCTCTTAGGTAAGCAGAATTCTCCGTGCCTTTCAACCGCAGCACTTGTAACTCTTGAAGCTCTGTGCAGCCCACGTGCCGTCAGCGCTGCCTGAAGCCGTGAATTTCAAGCTGGGCTGAAGGCAGCAGAAATTCTGCCTTTGCAGCACTACGCATACGCAGCATCCTACTGCGCATGCGCAGCGCTAGTTTCTTGGCGCGGTTTTCAAATATGGATTGTCAATATTTTAAGTGTATCTTAGAAAACAAAGAGCGAAGAATGGAGTTCGTGTACCAATAATGTGGTAAGTAAATTTTGTGTTTATGTTTTTAAATACTGTATTTCCCGGGGTGTGGGGGTGGGGGGAGAGCTCCTTTTACAGCGTTTGGGGTGTCTGGCCCGGGGTAAAGTTGCGGGGAGGGCACGAATGTTGTGAAGGAGGGGATCGGGATAATGCCACTGGTGACGCTCCTTGCACGGGGGGCGAAGTAGCTCGGGTGGCTGTGAGAGGTATGACAGCGAAACCGGCCGCCACCTCAGCGCCTTCTGCCGGTCCCCCCTCACCTCTGGCAGCTCTCCGTCTAAAAACCTCTCTCCTGCCGCTCGCTGGCCTCACTCATGTCCCGCAAATCCTTAAATTCCAACAGCGCGATTGAGATTACTCGGCTGTGGGAATTTAAGGATTTGCAGGAAGCTGCTGACATGAGCGAAGTCGGCGAGTGGCAGGTGAGAGGTGTTCAGACGGAGAGCACTGCCAGAGGTGAGCGGGCCGGCTGAAGTGGCGGCCAGTTCTGCTGTCGGGTCCCGGCAGCTGCTCGCAGCTCCCTGAGCTGCTTCTATCCCCGGCTACAGTGCGATGGCTTCGCGCCCGGAGCCCGGAACGCTGCGGCAGCGGTGAGTGAGTGAGTTATTGGCATTATCCCCCACCCCCTCCTTCTCAACACTCCTGCCCTCCGCGCAACTTCACGCCTGGCACAGACTCTCCACACGCTGTGAAAGGAACACTTGGACCCTTGAACAAGTGTTGTCATTCAATTAGATGACAACTGATTCAACTTTTCCCTGTACTCCCGTTTTCCCCACCATCGCTCCACCTGCCATCACCCTTCACTCCCCACCCATTCAGCAATTAAGAATAAAGGAGATTCGGAAGCCATGGGCAAATTGAATTGTTACTGTTTTTATTTTAATTTTTACGGAGTGAACAATCTGCGCATGCGCGGTTTAATTTTTTTTTAAAGCCGACTGACTGCCTATCCTGAGTAATTACTCACGGCACGTGCCTGGGGGAGGGTTACCTAAAATTGAAGAATTTAATGTTCATATCATTCAGTTGTTGATGACCCAATTGAAATATGATGTGTTGAGCCTCATTCTGCAGTGGAGAAAGATGAGGACAGACTGGTCGGTGTGGAAATTGAAAGGGGATTTGACGTGGCATGCAACTGGAGGCTTGCGGACAGAATGCAGGTGCTCAGTAAATTGTCTTGGTGTCGCTGATGTAGAGTATGCCACATTGGGAGTACCAAATATAGTAGATAAGTTTGAAAAGATGCACACCATCAATGAGATCCCACCACCAGCCACAATCATCTCCTCCATATCGCTTTCTATCTTTTGCAGGGATCACTCCACATTTGACTCCTGGTCTCATTTTCCCTCCCAAGGTCCTTAGATGGTGGCGAGGGAGGTGCTGTAAAAACAATTGTTATGCTTCCTGTGGTTGCAGGCGAAAGTGCCAGCGGTCAGGGAGGGAAGATGAGACCAGGAGTCAAGTATGGAGTGATCCCTGCAAAAGATAGAAAGCGATATGGAGGAGATGATTGTGGCTGGTGGTGGGATCTCATTGAGATTTTTACAGGAAAGTGTTTATTTTAATTTATGAAATGGATTTAATTAACTTGTAGCACCTGAAGATGTTTTAACTAATTTATTTTTATCATTTTGAACAATTGCTTAATGTCGCTGATCCTCTTTGGTGCCCGCAGACTGCGGGAAGGCCGGAATATTATAACTGGCTGCAAGGTGAAGTCAGACAGCGTCGTTGGTGATCCTGCAGCACTCCCTGATGAATTGTAATGCATTCTATGAGAGAATCGAGAAATCGGAGGTGCAAAGGGACTTGGGAGTGTTGGTGCAGGATTCCCAAAAAGTTAATCTGCAAGTCGAATCGGTAATAAAGAAAGCAAACTCAATGCTAGCATTTATTTCAAGAGGGCTTGTATACAAAACCAGGGATGTAGTGCTTAGGCTCTATAAGTTGCTGGTAAGGCCGCATTTGGAATATTGTGAGCAATTTTGGGCACCATATCTGAGGAATGATGTGCAGGCTCTGACGAGGGTCCAGAGGAGGTTTACAAGAATGATCCCAGGAATGAGGAGATTAACCTATGATGAGGGTTTGTCGGCACTGGGCCTGTACTCACTGGAGTTTAGATGAATGCGGGAGGACCTCATTGAAACATACAGAATAGTGAAAGGTTTGGATAGTGTAGAGGATCCACTGGTGGGAGAGTCTAGGACTAGAGGTTATAGCCTCAGAATTAAAGGACGTAGACTTGATGGGCTAAATGGCCTAATTCTACTCCTATAACTTATGACCTACGCTTACTTTGAGCAGAAGGCCAACAGGGCCATGAAATCCATCCTGTCAGACTCGAGTGTGTCTTCTCCCAGAGTCACTTTTGCAGAAGTTAAATCGGCTTTCCTGAGAGTGAACCATTGAAAGCAACTGGCTTGGACGGAGTCCCTGGCCACATCCTTAAGAACTGTGCAGACCAACTAGCGGGAGTGTTCATGGACATCTTTAATCTCTATCTACTCTGTTCTGGGGTACCCATCGGTTTCAAGAAGACCATTATCATCAGTGCTAAAGAAAAGCAAGAACTCATGCCTACTGTCCAGTGTTCTTGACATCCACCATCATGAAGTGCTTTGAGAGGCTGGTTATGCAATGTATTAAATTCAGCTTACCAATCAACCTTTATCCACTGCAGTTCGTCTACCGCCAGAATGCATCCATGGCTGATGCCATCGGCCTGGCCTTGCACTCATCCCTGGAATCCTGGCAGAAGGCCCTGGGCACCTACGTCAGACTCCTACTCATAGACTCCAGCTCCGCATTCAATACCATTATCCCATCCAAGCTAATATCCAAACTCGTGAAACGTGTGTTAGGTACCTCTCCCCCCCCCCCCCCCCCCCTCTGGTGAATGCTATGTACTTAACTCTTTTGTTTCTCTCCTGAGTGCATGAGTGCAGGCCCCGTGGCTGGGAGTCAGGAATCAAGGGGTTAAGGGCTCCTGTACCCGATTGGCCAAGCTGCGTCAGGTGACGGGTGACTCATCGGAAGCTTAAATACCAGAAGCTCCCAGAATTCTCTCTCTCTTCGTCGACCCTGACTCATGAACAGACTGTATTCTGAACTGCAGGAGGCCTGGCCACATGGCATAGAACTTTGTGTATTATTACCTACATTTGTCAATTAATATTGAATTGGGACGGATATGGGCTGACCTGAGGGTTTTTGTGTATTTTGTTTCAGGGTTATTTCCATTTAGGCAGGTTAGAGACTCCAGTTCGACGGCCCATTGCGAGGCTGGCTGGAGCACTGTTATCTTTGTTTATTAGTTTATTCTTGTCCTTGACTGGGTTGTTTGAATCAGGTTTGGGTTTTAACAAAAGAAAATACTATTTTCTTGAACTTGAGCCTGGTTTTTGACTATGTTACGCAGCTCTGAAGTACCTGCATTCGGGAGTCGTAACAAAATGGGGGCTCGTCCTAAGCTTTGAGGACCCTAGACAGTTTTGGGTTTTTTTGGGTAGGCTTCTGGTGACTGAGGAAGTCTGTGTGTGAGGGGATTTTTTTTCTCGTCCATTTGTGGTGACATTGGTGCCCAGGGTTTGGCTGGTGGTTTGGTCCTACATTTGAGATGGACTTTAAAGTACAGGAATTTACTGAGGCTATGTTACACGGCTCTGAAGTACCTGCATTCGGGAGTCGTAACACGTGGAGTCAGCACTCACCTCTGTAACTGGATCTTTGACTTCCTGATGAATAGACCACAATCAATACTCCTTACACACCTTTCCCTCAATGTCAGCAAGACAAAGGAGATTGTGATCGACTTCAAGAAGCAAAGCAGCACACATACCCCGGTATACATTGATAGCAGCGAAGTATAGATGGTTGATAGCTTCAGGGTCTTAGAAATATCACCAGCATTTTTTCCAGGACCAGGCACATCGAAACAATGACCAATAAAGCACCCAAACACCTCTACTTCCTTAGAAGCCTTAAGAAGTTTGGCATGTCCCCAACACGCCGTGCCAACCTCTACAGATACACCGTGGAAAGCATTTTATCAGGATGCATTGGAGCTTGGTTTGGGAACAGCTCCATGCAAGACCACAAGAAATTGCAGAGAGTTGTAGACGTAACTCAGTCCATCATGCAAACCAACCTCCCTTCACTCCATCTACACTTCATGCTCCCTTGGCAAGGCCACCAGCATGTGCAATGACAATAAAGTTGAATCTAATCTAATCTAATAATCAAGGATTGGTCTCGCCCCAGTCATTCCCTATTCTCCCCTCTCCCATCAGGCAAGTGGTATAGAAGTTTTGGAAATGCATATTTTCAGATTCAGGGACAGTTCCTTCCCAGCAGTTATCAGGCAACTGGACCGTCCTCTCACCAACTAGAAAGTAGTTCCGACTTCCCAGCTACTCCTTAGAGACCTATAAACTATCGTTAATCAAAATTTAGTGGAGTTTATCTTGCACTAAATGTTATACTCTTTATCCTGTATCCGTCTATGCGACAGCTTTATTGTAACCACGTATAGTCTTTTCACTGACTGGATAGCAGGCAACAAAACAGCTTTTCACTGTACCTCGGTATATGTGCCAATAATAAACAAAACTAAATATATCGGCTGCTCATCGCTGACTGCACTTTGAAGTTGTACTCCAGTGGCAGAGCACAAACTTACTGCAGTTTTCTAGCAGTTATGCTACGGAATTTATAAGCTAAATAAACATTAATGCAGCCACAGAATGTCCTCTCCTTTCCACAGAAAGGAATAGCTGAAAGAACAATTCCTGGTTAATTAACGCTTTTAATTGAGTCATGTCAAGAATTTGTCATTTGTATTATTGATCTTTTTAATACTTTTGAATGTCAATGGCTTGACAAATGGAAATTGATTCAGCTGATTTGTGGATTCGGCTTGTACTAGCCTGCCCAGATACAATGTTTTATCGTGCAAGGCTTGGGACATGGACCGTGCATAACAGCAAGCTAATAGTGGTACCTCCACAAAAAATAAATAAGTAGTAGCTATGAACAACAGCATGGTGTGTGAGTATCTCACCACTGGAAGTACATTCTGGCAGTATTATTTGTTAAATTGTTAAAGATTAGCACAATCGTGAAACGAGAAAAATTGTTCTGGCACGGTACCTGTATGAGGCATTGGTTAGGAAACCGGTACCAGAATTTCCATTTCTATTAATGAGTCATCAAATATAGCTAATCCTCAATTTTTCTTTGCGTTAGTCTAAAACAAAGTCTAATTGGCTGCTAAAAATTAAATTAAAACTATGTTCATGTTGCAGTTTGTAAACTGTTATTTAAAAGGGGAATGAGGTGGTGCTGGGGAAAGACTTTTTCTTGAATTCTGAAAATTACTGTTAACTAGTCAAGGAATAAATACAATTAATTTACAGCACTGCCCTATCAAGTTCTGCTTTGACTGAAGAAGGGTCTCGACCCAAAACATCGCCTATCTCCTTCGCTCCTTAGATGCTGCTGCACCCGCTGAGTTTCTCCAGCCTTTTGTGTACCCTCTGCTTTGATTGAGGTGTTTACTTGTACAATAACTTAGTTCATTGGAGTTTGACTATCACTGTGTCCACGTTCTGCACGTAACACTGTCATTAAACCATCAAGCAGCTGGGCTGAAAGCCAAACCTTGCAGGAAACAGCTATCCTGCTCCCAAACATTACTGTACGTGATTACATTGTAGATTATATGTTGTAAATTACAACCAGATAATTATTTCCCAATAGCATCCAAGTTACCTAAATTAATACTTCCAGATTTTTTAATTCTTTATTCAATTTCCTAATAGTACTTTTTAGGTTTATACCCAAGTATTCTCAGACTGACTGGGCAACAGACTTCACCCGCCCCAATCCAATGCTGACTGGGTCTCATTCTTGAGTTTGTTGTTTATTTCTTCTGGGAAGTTTGACTTCTCTGGTATGGAGCCTGTTGTTTGTCAAAAGGATTTGTATAGTTTTATGTATCATCTTCTATAAGAAGAGTTGGAGATGTGTTTAAGGGTACTCATTGGTCGACTCTTCATTCATCAGTCCCATGCAATGGGTAATCCTAGCTCAGAATATGCGTATGTTTTTCAATATGGATCTCCGGAGAGCTGTTGAATTTGAAATGTTGGTTGTTGTGACTGGCACATGATACTGAAAGCAATTGCAGAACTTCTAGGCAAGTTTAGTTAACTCAGCACCAGTTTGGAATTTCCCAATCTTTTATTCCTTTATTTTGTAATTTATTTAAATAACTTTGCCTTTTCCATTTCACTCTTCCTAATAGCTGAAAGCTGCAAACTAAGTGAAGTAGATCACATGTATATCATCGGCTGTGGGAGAAAAAACCTTTTGTTGTAATTAGGAATTTTTATAGATTGGCTTTTGGCTACCTAATTTTTAAGTGTACGAGTCAAGAGTGATTAGTTGTCATATGTACCGAAACGGGACAATGATATTCTCACTTCCAGCGGTATAACAGGACAGTAAATATAGTACTCAAAAGATAACATAATAAAAATAAATTCAATTAAAAAAACAATATTAGTGGAAAACAATACAAACCCCATTCCCCCTCGTGTCACCTAGGCCGTTCGTAGTTTGAAACTTAGTTGGTGTTTGTGGTGTTCAATACCTTGATGTTTGTTGAGAAGAGGCTGTTCCTGAATCAGGATGTCATGGTTTTCAAACTCCTATACCTTCTTCCTGATAGCAGGGGTGAAATGAAGAGTGTCTCCAAAATCCTTGATTATGCTGGCTGCCTCCTATAGATCCCTTTGATGGTGGGGAGGTCAGTATTTGTGATGGGCGAGGCGGTGTCCACCACTTTTTGTAATTTCCTTTGTTCCTGGGTGATCCAGTTGCCGAAGGTCTTGAGGCAACCAGTCAATATGCTCTCTACCATATGCCTGTTAATGTTCAGGTGAGTATTCATCAACATATCGGATTTCCTTAATCTTTTAAGGAAGTAGTTTTTTTTTTAATGGTTTATCAATATTCTGGTTCCAAGACTGATCTTCAGAGATATGCATGTCCAGGACCTTGAAGTTATTGTCTCCACTAATGACCCTCCAATTCAGACAGGTTCATGGATTCTTGCCCTTCCTCTTCTACAGTTAACAATTACCATCATGCTCCTTGGTCTTAACTTTGTTGCGAGCAAGGTAGTTGTTCTGGCACCATTCAGATGATCCATCTCCCTCCTATACTTTCACTCATCATTACTTACTCATCAGTGAGTCACATTGAGTTCCTTGGAGAGAGGAGAGGATAGGTGCAGTTGGCAGGTGAATGAATAATGACCAGCAGAGATCATGCCACATTGAATTTTGTAAAAGTGGTCTTGAACAGATGCAAAGCCCTCTAATTGCATATTCCATTGGCTCGATCTTGTGGTCGGATGCTGCAGGAAGAACACAAATTGTCTGTGACAATGGAGATTTTGCCTTTTGCTAAGCTCTTCTTACCTAATACAATTAAATAAATGACTTTCTACCAGGGCTCTTAAAGTGATTAGCATGTTTTGGCATAGTCATAATGGCATAGGAGTCTTTCAGAATTCAGCCCATGGAACCCATTCTCCGTATAGTAATTCAGTTATTCCCAAACTGCTACTCTATTCCTTTGGGGAACACAGGTGTTTTTTATGGAGCACACCCATCCATGCATTTCCTCATTAGTAAACAACTTTCTTCACATTCCCCCTTCTGCCTAAATTCTTAAATCTATGCTTTTCAGTCCAACAAGTTGATGATAACAGATTTTCTTTGTCCACCTTTTTCTAAACCTATGATATTCTGGTTTACTTCTACTCTTTTTGCCAAAATCTCATCCCTGGAAACATTATGGAACCAAAACTCTCCCATGGATCTTTTTAAAGTATAAAGTAACCTTTATTATCATTCAAACTGTCAACAAAATTGAACAAAATTGCATACCTTGCAGTCATAACAAAAAAATAAAATAACAGAACACACAATGAACACAGTTTAACATCCATCACTGTGAGTCTACCAGGCACCTCCTCACTGTGATGGAAGGCAAAAGTCTTAAAGTCCTTGTCTCTCCTTCCTTGTTCTCCCTCTGCGTTGAGGCTATCCCGGCTTTCGATGTTGGATCCCCCGCTGGGTGATGGTAAGTCCCGCGGCCGAATCCGAGCTCCACAAACAGGCCGGTTCAAACTCCGCGGCCCGAGGTGGATGAAGCTGCCACTCTCCAGTCCAGCGGACAAAGCTGTTGTTGCGGGAGCTCCGGAGAAT
Source organism: Okamejei kenojei (assembly GCA_035221665.1). NCBI lineage: Eukaryota > Metazoa > Chordata > Chondrichthyes > Rajiformes > Rajidae > Okamejei > Okamejei kenojei. Next base: position 48,715,096 of record CM069139.1, read on the forward strand.
CGGTCACCAACCTGGGACCTGCGAGCTCTCGACGCCCGACGTTCTTGTCCACTGGGGCCGCGGCTGAAGCCTCCGAGGCCCCAAAGTCGGGCCGCCGCAGCAGCGCCACCACAGCCCCGGTCGGCCAGCTTTGCGATGGTAAGTATGTCTTGGCTCTGTCTCCGCAGCCTCAAGGTTGGAGGCCGCCAGCTCCGCGATTAGGCCTCAGCGCAGACGGAGACCGTGAGGGGGATACGACAAAGAAAAGCTTGCATCCCCCCCGAGGGAAGAGACTAAAAACAAGTTTCTCCCACCCCCCACACATACACAACTAAAAATAAACTAAACATACATCTAACAAGACAAGAAAAAAAAAAACAGACTGGAGGCGAGCCGCAGCTGCTTGGGCAGCGCCGCCACCTCACACGATTTCCAAAATGTGACCGGAACTAGATGCATCACTCTGGCTTAACAACAACTGTGTAAAGTTCAGCATAACTTCCTTGCTTTGTATTAAATATTTTTTTATGAGGCCCGAGATTCCATACATTTTGCTAATTACTCTCTAATGTGTATTTCCATCTTAAACAAATCTGTGCAGGTGTACTTTTAGATCTCTTAGTTCTTACATGCACATTAGAGTTGTGCCATTTAAGTCTATAATGCTTGTCCTACCTCTGTAAAAATGCAACATCTCGCATATTCTGCCTGTCTACATGCTATTGCAGTCAGTTGGTATTATCATCACTGTTTACAGCTCCTGCATGTTTGGTATTATCAACAGATTTTGAAATTTTACATTTGACCTATAGGAATTATTTGAATATTGGAATACAAAAACAAAAAACAAAAACAATAGCTCCTGCAATTTGAGGAACACCATTTACCACCCTTCAGTCTGAACTGTCACCCTGATTCATTTTTTATCCTTCAACTATTTTTTACTGAAGCCGGCAGAGACCTGACAGTTTCATGAGTGTAAGGTCTCACAACTATCCTCATACTTCATCGTGCACTTCCATAAAATCTATACAATGTCCATTGCATTCTCTTCAACATTTTCAATTATTACACAAACAATCCAAGTAGGTTAGCCAATCACAATCTACCTATTTTTTTGTCGTTTCTACAAGCTTACCCGCCACTTTTTTTTTTTAACTGACCACTCGAGGGATGTCCTTTTATGCCCTTTAATATTTGTGATTTTCCAATCTTCTGGCATCTCCTCCACAACTAAGGAGGATTGGAAGATCTTTTATTCCAGTTCCCTTCGCAACCAGAGATGCAAGCTATCTGACCCAAGCAATGTGTTACTCTTCAGCATGGTCAGCTTTTTCAGGGCATCCTATCAATGATGTTCCCTCACATTTTCCTCTACCATCTCCGCTTCAGTTGCAATTGCGTCAGTATGCTCTTTTTCATTAAGTATTGTGGCCTTGCCCTGCACACAAAACACAAATTACGTTTATTCCCAATTTGTCCTCAGCTGATTCTTGCTACCTGTATACTGTATACATGGCTGTAAAAGGATCTTTGGTTCTTTTTTGTGTTAGCTGCCATTTTCTTTTCTTTTTCCTTATTGTCTTCTTCACTTCCTCTCTTAAACTTCACAAAATCATAATGGAAGAAATTCATTCTCAATCCTGAGTGATTGCCTAGGATTGCATTTAGCACATACAACAATACAGATCTGGTTCTTTAGCCAATCTCCTGTTATGCAAGATATAGTCTTTTTTAATTTTATCATATTCTTAATCTCCATTGTCTATGTTATGGTCAGCTCCAGAATTAGTAAATTAAAATAAAATTGACAAGTTAATCAAGCCATTTCCTTGTAACATTAATGCATCATGTAAAGTAGTATGTGCACAATCCATCAAATCATTCATAGTCCTCTGGCTCTGGTGGTAAAATTGATGGAGTGCTTTATGCATATTTAATGTAGATTCTTTGGATAGAAAAGTTAATACAATATAATGCAATCTTTGTTATTTTTAATTAATGGATGAAATATGGGGATCACGGGCAAACCAGTGATATTGCCCAACTGTACGACGAGTGGCTTCATAATTCTTTTTTTAACATTTTGATTGGGAATGGAGATGAATTTAGGTCTGACGAGAAAAAGATGATAGTGAATCAGATTGGTTTTCCAAAAAATACAACCGCCAAATGATTACTTTTTAGTTATATTAACATTTTTTGTTTTTGCCTCCAGATTATTTGCTGAACAAAATTTAAGTTCTCAGACTGCCACAGTAGAATTTGGCCACCAAATTAAAACACTAGTTTATGAAACAAGTAATATGGCCACTATATTTTTATACCTGTTTTGCTTAGAATCTGAATCTAATGTTACTTGTAATTGTTAATAGCGCATAAATATTAGGCATTGCAAATATTAAATTTCAACAATACCTCATCTTTCACACTTAATTGTTAATTGACTATATTAAAAATATTAATGAATCATGGAAATGGATGAGTTAGTAACATTGACTTGGAAGTCTATAGATTGCTAGCCATGGTAGTATGGCTAACACTAACTACACCAATATTAGGTGTAGTTTTTTCTTTCTTTGTGCACCCTACTAATCTCTTAATCTATCCTTTTTTTAATATTATCTCTTGTTATTATTATTTAACTTTTGAATGGAGTTATAAATCAATGCAAAGGAGGTATATACGTGAGAGATACTCAAGGGTCTTGAAATTCATCTATTCGGAGTTCGGGTGTAAAGTCGGGTATGTCGAGCTGAACCATTTGCCCTATTATATATTATTTTAGATAAAAGATGCAAGACTTACAAATTAATATGGGGAATGGAGGAATAACGTTTTGTAGTTGGAATGTTAAAGGTATTAAATAACCAATTAAGAGAGGTTCTTTTAAAGCAGCTGTGGCATTCATAGAAACATAGAAACATAGAAACATAGAAATTAGGTGCAGGAGTAGGCCATTCAGCCCTTCGAGCCTGCACCGCCATTCAATATGATCATGGCTGATCATCCAACTCAGTATCCCGTACCTGCCTTCTCTCCATACCCTCTGATCCCCTTAGCCACAAGGGCCACATCCAACTCACTCTTAAATATAGCCAATGAACTGGCCTCAACTACCCTCTGTGGCAGAGAGTTCCAGAGACTCACCACTCTCTGTGTGAAGAAAGTCTTTCTCATCTCGGTCTTAAAGGATTTCCCCCTTATCCTTAAGCTGTGACCCCTTGTCCTGGACTTCCCCAACATCGGGAACAATCTTCCTGCATCTAGCCTGTCCAACCCCTTAAGAATTTTGTAAGTTTCTATAAGATCCCCTCTTAATCTCCTAAATTCCAGAGAGTATAAACCGAGTCTATCCAGTCTTTCTTCATAAGACAGTCCTGACATCCCAGGAATCAGTCTGGTGAACCTTCTCTGCACTCCCTCTATGGCAATAATGTCCTTCCTCAGATTTGGAGACCAAAACTGCACGCAATACTCCAGGTGTGGTCTCACCAAGACCCTGTACAACTGAAGTAGAACCTCCCTGCTCCTGTACTCAAATCCTTGCTCCTGTACTCAAATCCTTAAATCACATAACATTGACATCAGTTGTGTAATCCCTATTTTATATCAGTGCTGCAACATTGGAGATCTAATGCAGAGGATCCAGTTAGGGAAGCATACCTCAGTAAAAATAAGAAATCCCATATGCACTTGAAGAGACAGATCCTCCTGCATCAATGTTGTTGCAATATGGTGGGATAGTCATTAACTTGCTGAATTATTTTGTGTTTTTAAAGCAGTGCATAACCTTATGGCCTTTGACAGGAGTGTGGCAGTTTGAGGTAAATATGCCAGGACAGGTGCAGGAGCAACAATCTTAGTAAGAATACCGGGACAGGATGAGCAGGCCCACGAATTCTACAACCCTCACCTGGATATCGTGGTAGCACAGGTGAACACCTGGAGAGAGAGCTAGAAGCAAATGACGCCTGCCTCTCCACATCCCATCAGAAAAAAAACATATTTCTCACAAACAAAACACTGAATAATCTAGTCCATTAGAAGAGAATCCATCCATTTTTATTCACAGGATGTATTAGACCAGTCAGGGCCAGTATTCATAGACCATCCTTAAATAAGTGATTTGCAAGATAAGAAGGTACAGGAGCCTGAAAACTGTAACGTCCAGGTTCAGGAACAGCTTCTTCCCTACAACCATCAGGCTGTAGGGAAGCACTACAACCTCAAATAAGCTCTGAACTACTATAGACTATTGTTATTATTATTATTGTACTACTATTGTATGTGTATATATAGATATATATAATATGTGTGTGTACTTGTGAGTATGTGTATATACACAATTAACTTTTTTCCTCTCGTTTATCATATTGTTTACAGTGTACTATGTTTACATGTCCTGTTGTGCTGCAGCAAGTAAGAATTTCATTGCTCTATTTGGGACATCTATCTATATTACTATTACTAAAACTCTTTGTCTTGTTTGTGGCTGTCTGTGTGTATGTGTGTGTGCCAATTTCTATTTTCTTCCAAACACTCGACTACAGCCTTCCCATTTTCACACAATCTACTCACATTTTTCCCATCAAGGCGTAAGCATCTTCCCGTCGCATTCCCATCTATATTTCCGCACTTTTAAAAAATAATTTAAAGTTAAAAAAACCCCCAGAAAATTACCCATTTCATAAAAAAAACCCGAATGATCACAATGGACTTGCAAGGCAGGACGGGACACTCCTGGAGGGAGGGGCAATCCACCATTTGTGCGTGGGCTGGTGGCACCCGACACCTTCTTCTATGTCACAATGGGAATCTGTCAGCCGTGCCTGCGCAATTGGGAGCTATCGGTGAGTGGTGGAATATTGCGTTCGGGGAACAGCCCTCCCGTGTGACGCCACACCCCCCCCTCCCACGGGTCCCAACGGGTCCCACTTGGTCTATAAAACACTCTTGACTCTAATTTGTGAGGGCAGTTAAAACCAAGCACAGATCTTTGGGTATGAAAACACACATGCCACATGATAGATATCTCTAAAATACATCCGGTGGATGTTTATGGCAATCTGGTAGTCTCATGGTGCTAGCTTTTTAACTTATGCTTTAATTAATTGCATTTAGTTTTCCCTGGGTTTAATGGCATTTGAAGTTATGTCTCCAAAATATTATTCCAAATCCTCTGGATTATTGATTTGGTAATTTAATGATGCATGCTTTGTATTTGCACTGTTATCTGATACGCTAAAATCTATAACTGTTGCAACTAATATTTTCCTTTCTTTTCAGGCTATGGTAGCCTGCTACCCAGGGCATGGAACAGGTTATGTCCGACATGTTGATAATCCAACTGGTGATGGGCGTTGTGTGACGTGTATTTATTACCTGAATAAAAACTGGGATGCTAAGGTATGAACTTGTTTAAATTAGGTATAGTGATAGCACACTTGTGGATTTTTTTAAACTCGTTTGACATCTTATCCACTCCCATACAAAAATATTTCCATTCCACTAATGTTACATATCATAGACATGGTAGTGTTTTATGGTGATTTTGAAAAGACGTGGAATGCTGGCACACCCCACCCCCCAACCCCCCCCCCCCCCCCCCCCCCCTTAATTGACATACAAAAAGGTAGAGCAGAAGTCTTTTGCATTTACTCTTGATTACCATGTACAGGTGCTTTCAGAATAGTGTCTGTGAAGATTAAGGAATATATCATTGTTTCCTGGTCAATAGAAAGGAGCATGTCACAACACTGTGACAATCTAACTTTTCTGTTTATTATCCCATAGATACAATTCAGATGATAAGTTTTGTTAAACAAAATGGCGCACAGAGAGACTTAAGTGCCGGCCACCGTTTGCCAAACGCTTCATTGGTAGTTAAAAATTGAGGATGAGCAGATGCACTCATTTGCTGACATGAATCAACTTGGAAGATGATTTACAACTGCCCAGAATAATTGGATAACATTTTTAATGGTGCAGATTAAGGCCCTGTGCTCATATTTAATTGTAACTTTCAAATTGAACTATGTAAAACATGCATGGAGTATTAGATGTTCTCTGACTGTATGTTATTAATGATTTGGATGAGAATATAGTTTGCATGGTTTGGTAAATTTGTAAATACATTGTTCAAAAGACATTTAGACAGGCATACAGATAGAAAAGATTTTGAGCGATATGGGGCAAATGCAGACAAATGGGACCTGTTCAGACAGGCCACTTGGTTGGCATGGATGAGTTGGGCTGAAGGGCCTGTTTCCATGCTGAATAATTCTGTGATCTGAGAAAGTTATTTTAACTGGCTCCTCATACTTGCCTCCCTTCAGCATCCACCCCCATTGCTTTTGTTAGAATCCAGCATCTACATTCTCTTCAGTCTTCTCTCTGCTTAAAACATTGCTAACTTTGTAGTTCAGGACCATCACAGTGAGTGGCAGGGCTCTGAAACACAATTTCTCACTCAGCTGTATAAGTATTCTGTTACCATTTCCTTCATTTTCCTCACAAACTGTCCTGAAGTCATTTTCACCCCCAATATTTTCAGTACTTTGCTGTCTTCCTCTCAGCTGGGACTTTTCCGAAATGCAAAGTCCAATAACTATATATTTAAGCAATATTATTCTATTAAATGTGATCTTGAGAGTACATAATATTTTCTGTGGTATTCATAACACAACAATGATAAAAAAGACCTTTGTTTTGATTGCACCTACCAACATGCATACATTATTATATTACAGTTAATATGTACCGAGGGTAAATTTTTGTTCCAATGCTCTCCATACCCAATTACTTTTACATTGAAGTGATTGAAATCCAAGTGAAGTTTAAATGGCAACAGAAAAATAAAACCTTCGGAATGGATGATATTCATTACGTGGTTGGTTGGAGTCAGTATCAGCACAATTACTATATTAAACTTTGAATCTTCAGATGTCCTGGTTCAAGCTAAACCTAAAGACAAATAATCTCCTCACACATTCCCCTGCAAGTATCTCTGTCACTCCTTTAACAAGCTCTTAAACATCGTATCTGAATCAGTTTCCATCTGATTCCATCACGACAGAGCATGAGAAGTTTGTGATCAGTGTGAGAGTGTGAGAATTTGGTCAAATGCGTGATTTTCACGTTCAATGCATGAGAGTTGGCTGCCCTGCTCGGACTGTAAATGGCCAGCTGCTTACATGCAGTGGTCCAACCATACTGCAATTTGGTATGATACTTCACTTGTCACATATACTGAGGTATAGTGAAATTCATTTATGTATACTGTTCAGTACAAGTGTCACATACATTAGCACTTACATCTTAGGCAAGGATCTCAGATATAGTATAAGTGTATAGACAATAGTGCACGAGTAGGCCATTCGGCCCTTCGAGCCAGCACTGCCATTCAACGTGATCATGGCTGATCATCCACAATCAGTACCCCGTTGCTGCCTTCTCCCCGTATCCCTTGTCTCCGCTATCTTTAAGAACTCTGTCGAGCTCTCTCTTGAAAAAATCCAGAGAGCCAGCCTCCACCGCCCTCTGAGGCAGAGAATTCCACAGACACCCTAGTAGTACACTGAGCAGTACACAGAGTTGCAGTTTGGCACCATTTTCAAGTCCCAGTTGTTGTAAGTACAGGGTTCTTGACCTAACAGTGAAGGCCCATTGGCCTGGCGGCATTGAAGGCTCAGCCTGGTAAAGTGTAGCAATGGTGTTGTCCGCTGCTGCTCCACCACTGTAGGCCATGTCCTGTCCACGCGCTCGGCTTTCTTGGAGCAGCACCTGGGGGGGAGTGCTTCTTGGAGTGGGCTGCTGCAGGGCCTCCAGCGGCCCACTCCACCATAGAGGCAATGCGTTCCTTCCCGCAGAGGTCTGCTTACCGTCCCATCGTCTGACTCCTTCCACTCCAGGCGAGTGAGCCGGGCCTTCCAGGTGGGTTCCCAATCCGCGGTGTGGGTCCTTGATCTGCAGCGGGTGAACTGGGCTTTCTGGGCTGGTTCTGGTCTGTGGCGTGGGTCCTCTGTCCGTGACGGGTGATCTAGGATTTCCAGGCGGGTCTTTGGTCCGCGACTAGACCTTCCGGGCGAGCCCTCGATCTTCTGTCCATGGCAGACAGTCCGGGCATGTTGGCCGCCAGTATATAACGTCATTGTTTAAAGCCTACAATTCATTATGAAAATATTGAGTTATGAACCTGGAAGTAATTTGAACTTTCCAATTTGTGTTGGCCAGGCACCATGGACACATTGCACATAGCATGTCTGATCCAACCATCTTCCTCATTTTTTGCTCTTCACCAAAGAGGAGGATATTTTGAAAAACATGCAAACTTGCATATTGGCAATGATTCCACAATTCCACTCTATCTGTACTAGAGATCTGCCAGCAATGACTGTGGCTGGATATTTCTGCTGGAAGAAGCTATTCAATGTAATTTTATGCTAGTATATTGTGTCCTAATATATACAACATTGAACATATTTTCTGCTCAGTAGTGTTAGGTACTCCGCCCCCCTCGGGTGAATGCTATGTACTTAACTCTTCTGTTTCTCTCCTGAGTGAGGCCTCGTGGCTGGGAGTCAGGAATCAAGGGGTTAAGGGCTCCTGTACCCGATTGGCCAAGCTGCGTCAGGTCCCCAAATCTGAGGAAGGACATTATTGCCATAGAGGGAGTGCAGAGAAGGTTCACCAGACTGATTCCTGGGATGTCAGGACTGTCTTATGAAGAAAGACTGGATAGACTCGGTTTATACTCTCTGGAATTTAGGAGATTAAGAGGGGATCTTATAGAAACTTACAAAATTCTTAAGGGGTTGGACAGGCTAGATGCAGGAAGATTGTTCCCGATGTTGGGGAAGTCCAGGACAAGGGGTCACAGCTTAAGGATAAGGGGGAAATCCTTTAAGACCGAGATGAGAAAGACTTTTTTCACACAGAGAGTGGTGAGTCTCTGGAACTCTCTGCCACAGAGGGTAGTTGAGGCCAGTTCATTGGCTATATTTAAGAGTGAGTTGGATGTGGCCCTTGTGGCTAAGGGGATCAGAGGGTATGGAGAGAAGGCAGGTACGGGATACTGAGTTGGATGATCAGCCATGATCATATTGAATGGCGGTGCAGGCTCGAAGGGCTGAATGGCCTACTCCTGCACCTAATTTCTATGTTTCTATGTTTCTATGTGACGGGTGACTCATCGGAAGCTTAAATACCAGAATCTCCCAGAATTCTCTCTCTCTTCGTCGACCCTGGCTCGTGAGCAGGTTGCTGGTCTTGAGCTGCAGGAGGCCTGGCCACATGGCACAGAACTTTGTGTATTATTACCTACATTTGTTAATATTGAATTGGGACAGATAAGGGCTGACCTGAGGGTTTTCGTGTATTTTCTTTCATGGTTATTTCCATTTAGGCAGGTTAGAGACTCTAGTTCGACTGCCCATTGCGAGGCTGGCTGGAGCACTGTTATCTTTGTTTATTAGTGTATTCTTGTCCTTGTCTGGGTTGCTTTGATCAGGTTTGGGTTTTAACAAAATAAAAGACTATTTTCTTGAACTTGAGCCTGGTTTTTGACTATGTTACGCGGCTCTGAAGTGCCTGCATTCGGGAGTCGTAACAAAATGGAGGATCATCCTAAGCTTTGAGGACCCTATACAGTTTTGGTGTTTTTCTGGTAGGCTTCTGGTGACTGAGGAAGTCTGTGTTGTGAGGATTTTTTTTTTTTCTCTTCCATTTGGGTAACATTTGTGACCAGGGTTTGGCTGCTGGTTTGGTCCTACATTTGATATGGAGTTTTAAGTACAAGAATTTACTGAGGCTCCTAGTCGGGAGTTGTTTGATAAATGTATCATAATAACAATAAGCATAATAAGCTAAATAACGTAATCATTGTCGACTTTACACCATGATTTATGTCGGAACAGTGATCATAATAAAAGTTCACACCAAAACATAAAATAGAGCATAATTTTCTTCCCAGATTACGTGGTTCTTAGTATGTTTGTTGAATGCACTTTTTAGGTTGACGGTGGTATTCTTCGAATAGCTCCAGAAGGAAAGTCCTATGTAGTTGACGTCGAGCCGATCTTTGATAGATTATTGTTGTTCTGGTCTGACCGAAGAAATCCACATGAAGTACAGCCAACATATTCTGTCAGGTATGTTCCTAGTTGGAATCCCTATGGCTAGCAAACGAACCGTACAAAGATTCCTTAATATAAATTTCTCTCGCTGACGACAATTGTTCAATTGTTTTCAGCTGGAGAAGTTGTAAATTATTTTGCAGACTTGAACCAGAGCTTTAATACAGTAACGTTATAGTTGTGACTGATTAATAACTGACAATCTAGCTTGCATGTCCAGGCCAATAATTTTGTTAAAGTGTATAATTTAGCGATTCAGTTGTGTCAGAGATTAAATTTCTGCACTGTACAAAAATACCAACTCTTGCTCAAGCTTTGAACACTGGAAGAATTTTGACACAAGGATTCCTGAACAGCTACACCCTTAAATATTAACTGATATTGGCCAAATTTACATATCGTAATGATCTGACAGAAGGTGGAATAAAAATGAAAGTAACGGTGGCGCAGCTGTCTTACAGCGGCAGAGACCAGGGTTTGATCCTGAATATGGTCTCTGTACGGAGTTAGTACGTTCTCCCTGTGACCATGTGGGTTTTCTCCGGGTGCTCTGGTTTACTCTCACATTCTAAAGGCGTGCAGTTTTGTATGCTAATTGGCTTCTGTAAATTGTCCATAGCGTGTAGAATAGAACGTGTATGGATGATTGCTGGCCAGTGTGGACTCGGTGGGCTAAGGACCTATTTCCAGGCAACTAAACTAAACATCACTCATAAGTTCAGAAATGCTACATCTAAAATCTGAAGTAGTCGCTTCAACCAGAATCCTGTTCAATATTTCACTGATTTTTCAACTTTTTACTCAATTAAAAATCAAAATTAATTGTCGATCTTCAGCAACTCTAGAATGGATTTGCTTTGGTATTGTCCATTCGTATAATTCACATGCAACATAGTGATTTGAAAGTCTGTCACTGTTAAATAAGTAAACATGGCATCCAATTTGCGAACGGCAAGGTTTTATGAAAATTAAATAATATTTCAACTTATGTTTGATGTTAATGGAGATGCTGTCCAGAATACTGATAAGATTCTGTCCAGAATACTCAGACTATAACCTTTATTTTTAATAATATTTTTGTAATAGTATGAAACGTTAAAATGATGAAGGAAATTGCATTTGATTTTGTAGGCATACCTCAGTATTGTACATTTCCCTACTTACAGATGTGATATTTGTGATCTGGAATCCCTAATTTAACACTGAAGTGAAGTGCTAGGAGTAGTAACCTTGAAGCAAATTCTTGGCAAAGGCTATGGTTATACCCCACTCCCAACAAAAAACAAACAACCCTGACAATGGAAGCATTCGAAGAAAGGCAGCAGAACTCCTCATTCAAATAGGTAGAAATAAAAAGTTAATCATCTGAAATGTTTGTTTTGTTTCCCTCCACATCAATGCTGCCTGATCTGCTGACTCTCTCCAACCATTTCTAAAAAATGTTTTCTCTGTTGTTTTGTCCAGGCTGATGGTGGATATTGACTTACAAAGAAATGGGGTTCAAAGAGAAAATAAAAATACCACACTCTAATTCTACAAGAGTGAAAGCACTGTTTTTGCCATTATTAATTTTATGATTTATATTCGTTAAAAGCTATTAAGTAGTTTTGTTTTGTTGTGGTTAGTTTTAAGACATCCCACAAATCCATGCCAGTGATCCATCACCTGTTCATACGAGTTCTATGTTATCTTGCATTCACATCCATTCCCTGCACACCAATAACTCTACATACCGGTACATCTTTGGGATGTGGGAGGAAACCCACAAGTTTACAGTGAGAACATGCAAACTGAACACAGACAGCACCCGAGGTCAGGATCAAATTCTGGTCTCTGGTGCTGTGAGACAGCAGCTCTACCAACTACGCCATTGCGTCACCCTATAGATATATAGGAGCAGAAGGCTAATGGTGACCCAGTCCATTAATAAATTAAATGCTGATGGGACAGAAAACCAAGCATGTGTTTTACATCCACTAAAGGCCTGTTGACCATTACCTGATATGAAAATATTACTTGCATTTGAAAGGGGCACAAAGGATCAAAACAAAACAGTATTTATAAACAAATTCGAACAAATTTTGAAACCTTCTAGACCACATGGGATCCAGGCAGAGTTAGCGGACTGCATAATGAATTGGCTTCACGGAAGGAAGCAGACTGTGATGGAGAAAAAGTTGTTTTTCAGATGAAAAGCATGTGATTGGTGGCATGCCGCAGGGACCGGTGCTGGACCATTGCTGTTTGTGATCAACGATTTGGATGCAAATGTACAATGCATGATTAGTAAGTTTGCAGATGATACTAAAGAAGGTGGTATCATAAATAGTCTCGATAGATATCAAAAAATAAAGCAGGATCTTGGAATGGTTATCTGAGTTTATTGCAGTTAAATGTGAGGTGTTGTATTTTGGGAAGTCAAACCAGGACAGGAGAGTGCTATAGAGTAGAGGGATCTAGCAGTCAAGATACATAGATCCCTGAAAGTGGCATCATGGGTAGATAGGGTGGTCAAGACGGCTTTTGGTACATTGGCCTGATTATAGAAGTTGGGATGTTATGTTATAATTTTACAAGAAGTTTGTGGGGCCGCATTTGTTCAGTTTTGGTGACTGTAGTACAGGAAGCATGTCGCTAAGCTGGAAAGAGTGCAGAGAATGTTTACGAGGATGTTCTCAGGACACGAGCCTGAGCTACATGGAGAGATTGGGCAGGCTGGAACTTTATTTCTTGGAGCGTAGGAGACTGAGGGGTGATCTTATAGGGATGTGTAAAATCATAAGGGGAATACATCGTGATTGCACAGCGTCTTTTACCCACAGTTGGGGAATTTAAAAAAAAACAGAGTACATACTCTTAAGGTGAGTGGGGAAAGATTTAATAGGAACCTGAGGGGCAACTTTCTCATACATGGGGTGGTGGGAATACGGAATGAGCTGCCAGAGGAGATAGTTGAGGCAGATACAATACCAAAATGTAAAAGACATTTGGACAGGTACATGAATTAGAAAGGTTTGGAGAATTATGGGCCAAATGCAGGCAGATGGGCCAACTTGATTGGCATGGACAATTTGAGCCAAAGGGCCTGTTTTCATGCTGAATGGCATTATGATTAAATTCATTGTATTCTAGATATGCCATAACTGTGTGGTACTTTGATGCTGAGGAGAGGGCGGAAGCAAGAACCAGGTATCGGAATCGAGCAGGTATAATTATAAATAATAAATAATCAAAATCTGAACATTTGTCATTTTATATAATCCTTTACATTATTAATTTACAATTTTTGTACTTCAGCTTCTGAACAAGCCACAACCTTTTCTTCATGACAGTAAGCAAGGTGAACTTAAGCAGTGATCCAAGCATCTGATGTTTTCAGCAGCTCCAAAGATATATGCCTTCTCCATAATGTGATTTGAAACTTTGCTTTTGAATGATCTTTGTGTTGACCTACACTTGTATCTACTTTTCAGCAAAAATGATAAAAGTAGAATTAATCTGCAAAGCAGAATTGCACAAAAAATTCTGCACCAACTTTCTTAAACTCAAAATTTATTTCTGTGTTTCTCACAGGATTGACATAGCGTTTAAATATTATGTTTGTTAAATCTAATATTGCACCTTATTCCAGATTGAAGTGGTGTTGTATCATCCATTTGAATGCCTTCCCTCCCGTATTCAAAAACAGTTTATGATCATTTATGGCAGTTTCTTCCTGTCAACATTTGAAGATTTGACTTATCTACTGATTCGTTCCACAATTTTTGCGCTAAATGAAACTGGTACCTTCAGCTTTGTTTGAATTTTCTCTATTTATGTGAAAACTGAATATCATTGTGCAAAACAATGCATTTCTAAAGTTACAATGAATAATCTTCATTGCACTTCATTGTGATTAATGTTAGTAAATCTTATCTCTGCACATAAATCGTATAGAATATTTTTGAGAAACTAAATTGAACGTGATAATTTTGTCTGAAGACTACACTATGATGTGAAATTCTTTCTGCCACTGCCTTTCATATGAAGTGTTGTTCTGTGGGTTCCTAAATTAAATTGAATGTAACCGTTACTGCTTTTAAGCTGGATGCTGCCATGTTTGCTGGTCAACAGTTTAGCAATCCAGCAGAAGCAGTGTTGCAGAGTAGCTTTGAAAAAGCTATAAATGTTATCTCCAGACTTTGTTGTCTTTAGATAATAAAGTGCTCCGTGTCGTCAAAACAAAGATGATATTTTACACATGTTTGTTTGCATTTTGTTTGCTTTACTCGATTTTATGCTCTCATTGCACCATTATTAAATGATTCAGACAATAATCTGTATGCTCGTCTTGGGTAACTGTAACTATTAATTCTCAGATTATCACTCAAATTCATAAAAAAAGGTTCTGAATCTTACCAAGAATAATATTGCTTCCACTATTAACAATTTGAAGCAAATGTTTAGTCGATCGAGATTTTGTGTGGCTCGGAGTAGACTTAGTTCATTCAAAACTTGAGTTTTTGAAATATTACCTTTAGAAGAGTGGTGTCATTCTCCCAGCTGCTTTATATTTATTCCATAAATCAATTGCAGACTTTCTGTAAATTTAAGATAGTCACTGAAAAAAAAATAAGGTTGGACCTAGTGTCAAGGTCTTAAAATGGGAGGACTTCAATAACATAAGACTGACCTTTGCAGAACTTCACCTCAATACAGATCTCTATATTAAAACTCCATTTCACTTTTATCCTTTGATTTCTCCCCACACTCCCATATATATATATATATATATATCTTTACTTATTATTAATCAATTTACCATATCAGTTTTTTAGTAAAATATCTTTCTAAAATAAGAAGTTAACTACATCAAACATGCTGCATCATTGAGATTTCTCGTTTTGGTTCTTGGTCTTAATTTTCTGAAAAATTGTACTGACTCCCCTGGAGTAAACATTGCCTCTCTAAATGATGATTTTTGAGTCCATCTTCCAAAAACATGCAGGTTTGTAGGTTAATTGGCTTCTGTAAATTGCCCCGAGTGTGTAGGATAGAACTAGTGTACGGTGATTACTGGTTGGCATGGACTCGGTGGGCCAAAGGGCTTGTTTCCAATGCTGTATCTCTAAACTAAAAATGTTTTCCCAATAATTGAACTGTCAGTGGTTGGTCTATCTTATTAAACAATGATATCTCAGCAACCTTCAATTTCTCTGCCATCACACACAGTCAAAGCACATGAGGTGAGAGGAAAGATTTAATAAGAATCTGGGAACCAACTTTCTCTACACAAAGAGTGGTAGATATAAGGAATGAGCTGCTGGTGGAGGTAGTTGAGGCAGGTACTGTAGCAACATTAGAAAGCCACTTGGATAGGTAATGGTAGTGCAAAGGATGGTCTAGCTATGAGTTTGAGCAACAAGACGTGACCATTCTGGATAAGTATATAGTTAGGAAAAGCTAGAAGGAAATGGGCCAAACACAGGCATGTGGAACTAGTATAGATGGGGGATTTTGGTTGTCGTATGCAAGTTGGGCCAAAGGGCCTCTATCCAAGCTCTATGACTATGATAATGGAAAATATTTGCACCTTGCACCATTCTTTTGCTAATATACAATGAACTCATTAATTCCTGTTAGTTTGGCCTACCAGCTAAACTATTTTGTTAATACAAGAGAACCAACTCGAATTATAAACCTACTTGGAGTTTGTTCTCAACATTCCAAACAATAATAGTAGAAGTAATCATTACATCATCTCTGAGATGAAGTATCGTTTAAACTCAAGGACACCCCTTGTGTCATGACCATTGTAGTAATTTGGATAGATTCACAACTTCTTGTGTAAGGAGGAACTGCAGACGCTCGTTTACACTGAAAATAGACACAGGAGAAAAGGAATAGGTGACGGTCTGAAGAATGGTCACAAGTCTTGTTGCTCAAACTCATAGCTAGACCATCCTTCGCACTACCATTACTATAAAGCCAGGGAACCAATAGATCGTCACTGAGTATATTGTTGCTGGGTGTAGCAACAAATTTCATAAAAAATGAATTGCAAATGGGTGAAGCTGCAACAAAGGCCTATACTCAAGATGAGAAACAAATGTAGCATAGAATAGATAGGGAAATGAACCCACAACCAGTACATAAGCTCAAAGCACTTAACGATAGCTACATCCATCGATGGTCAGCAATGTAAATTAAGCCACTCCTAAACCAATGCTCAAATGAAGACTAGGCCTAGCTTTCAGTGCCAAAGACAAGGACAAAGAGTTTGAAAACATCTCCATCCGTGAGCGCCAACTAGATGATATATATCAGATTCTCCTGTCTTTGACATCCGAGGTTTGTTTTTAATTTACTTTATTCAATGGGATATCAAGGCTGAGAGCACTGCATCAGACACTAAAATGACCTCCAGAATTAGCTACAGTTCCAACTGAGCTGTTCCAGTACGATTAAAGCCCTCACAGCTGTTTGACAGTATTGACAATTGCGCCGATTTGTCCAACCCATAACAAGGTAGGACAAATACAATCCAAAAAAATGGTAAGATTAAACGAGAACTTACCAGTTTGAAGTTTGATCTTTATTTTATGAGGGGTTACGATGAGGGACTACGTGAAGAACCCCGTCCAGCCGCACGTGCGTCAAAGCAGTGGTGTGAAATCACAGGTAATAGTGACTGAAGTATAATAGTAAGATTACAGAAGACTAGAACTACCTGATGATATTTATGAGGGTTGGGAGCGGAGGGCACGTAGTCCCTCATCGTAACTCCTCATAAAATAAAGATCAAACTTCAAACTGGTAAGTTCTTGTTTAATCTTACTATTTTATTTCGGAGTCACGTGAGTGACTACGTGAAGATTTCAAAGCTCTGTGATTTCATGCTGCAGATTCAAGTCCGGCCTCTCACTGCATTGATTGACTCAACATAATTAAATAATCAATAATGCACCAATCATAACATTGTTCAAATGAATTAACGGTTTATTCCAAAGACAAACTATAGCAACCCCTGTATCTCAGGGGGAAACTATATAACCAAACTTAAAACAGACTCAGCAAATACCCCCAGCCTTGCAATTGGCTTATGGTAAAATCTCTGGACCATCCTGCGGCTGCGAGGATATGGTCTATAGGCACGTCCATCGCCCTGGCCACGGAAGTTGCTGCCGCCCTGGTGGAATGAGATTTAAATTTATCAGTATCAATTCCAGCACTTCCTAGAACCTGCTTTAGCCACCTTGAAATTGTTTGCACTGACACCTTACTGTGTGTTTTTTTGTGGCTAATATATAATGCTGATTCTGTTCCTCTTAGGGCTCTGGTAGCCTCAATGTAATAGGACAAATATACACTACACACAGACGAGTATCTTTGGGGTATGCTGAAAAAACAATCTTACATCCTGTCATGCCTATTCTAATCTTTTTATGTTTATGATTTGAGCAAATCATAAACATAAAAAGTGATGGCATCTGCCGATGCATGCATTCTGTCTAGCCGTAGCTTCTGCAATGTCTGCACACGTTGAGCTGATACCAACACCATAAGCATGACCACCATCATGGTTAGTTTGGCTAGAGATAGGACTGTAACAGGAGTCCACTGGCGAAGGAGCATGAGAACTTCTCTTACATTCCAAATACCCGAATACCTGGGTCTAGGAGGATTAGAATTAAAAATTCCCTTCATAAATCTAGAGACTAACGGATGTGTCTGTATTGAATGCAACTCTGACACCATGAGCAAATAAGAAGACAGAGCACTTCTGGCTGAATTAATCACACTATAGCTTAATTTTTGATTGAAGTAAAGAGTGGACAAGATCTCCAGCACATCTGGGATGCCTGCAGTTTGATATGAGATTCTGCTGTAAGCAGAATACCTCCCACTTCCTTATCGAGGTGATGTACTGCTTCTGGGTACTATCCCTGCAGGCCGACGTGAGAACATCCACGGTATAATCAGACAGTCCTCTCCCCAGGTATGGCCTTCTTAAAATCTGCAAATTAACAGATCAATACGATCATGTAAAGGATGTTAATCGCCAGTTACCGGGTTCACCAGTAGGTTTTTATGTTTGAGAATAATCATATGAGGCTGTGTAGCCATCTGCAATACGAGAGGGAACCATGGCTGGGTAGGCCAATCTGGCACTATCAATACTCCTGAAGCGGAGTCCTGTTTGATTTTATGCAGGCATTGACTGATGAGACAGAATGGGGGAAATGCATATAAAAACATTCCACCCAATGCAGCGAGAATGCATCCACTGCTGCTGCGCCAGGGTCTGGTTCCCATGAACCATATTTGGGCAACTGATGGTTCAGTCTAGATGCAAACAAATCAATATCTGGCATTCCATATCGAGCAACCACCTGATTAAATATGTCCTGATTTAACATCCATTCTATGTTATAATTGGAGTGACCTTGTGTCTGCCACTGTGTTGAATCTACCTGGTAAAAAGATTGCTGAAAGCTAGATGTTTTTGTCAATGCACCAGCCCCAGATATGATTAGCCAATCTGTCACAAGATTGTGACTTGACGCCATCCATGTGTTTGACATATGCCACTGCTGTAGTGTTGTCAATTTGAACCTGCACATGCAAGTGACTCCTGGCAGAGCAATACGCTTTAAGCCCATAAAGTTCCCAAAAGCACTAAATAATTGATCCCTCTCAATTGCAGAAGGGATGTCTCGTCACTATTCCATCTGCCTCCACAACAGGAGGACATATCCGTAGCACCCCAACCTAGAGCACTAACATCTGTCTGTAAGACTATGTTCAACCAAAACTTCCCTCAAACTTTTTGAGACATTTGTGATCCACCACTGTATTTCTGAAATAGCTTCCGCTGACAATCTTATGGGCCTGTATCCTCAATGCCTGTTCTTTTGCTCCACGTAAGTGTTGATAATGCAGAGGTCCAAACTGCACAGCTGGGAAAGCAGCCACCAATTTTCCAATTAAACTGGACACTTGTCTAATTGAAGATCGTTGCTCACTAAGGAGGTTGATACAACCTTCAATTAACTGCTGCCTTTTGTCTCTAGGCAAAGTCACTAGCATGTGATCTGAATTAATGATAAAGCCCAAGTAATCAATAATTTTATCTGGTGATAATTTGGATTTATCTGGATGAATGATGAACCCCAATCGCTCAAAAGTGAGTTTAACAACTGAAACAGCTGATTCAGTTGCATTCCAAGTCTTCCAGATAATTAAGATATCATCCAAATAGGCCATTACAACATGCCCCTGAGCTCGGAGTAGTCCTAGAATAGGTTTCAACAATTTGGTAAATAATCTAGGAGCTGAGGTTAATCCATTAGGCAATGCTTTGAATTACCATAACTGACTCATTCAGGTAAACTTCAAATACCTCCTATCATCACAATGAACAGACACAGAGTAATATGCATCTTTCAGATCTATGCTGGCCATAAAACACCCTTTGGAAACCAGCTGTTTAGCAGTAGAAAAAGTTCCCATTTTGAAATGCCTATAGTGTACAAAGGGGTTCAAGCTCGTCAGGTCCAGAATGATTGAACCTGCGCCACCTCCGGACAGGAAGTGCCCGGAGGCGGCTCAAGGACCGCAAACAAAGACGTGGGAAGCGCGGAGGCCATCGAGCTAGGCGGAGATCAAACCCGCACCAGCCAGCTCTGCCCAGCATTTTCCTCGCAAATGTCCGGTCCCTGGTGAGTAAAATCGACAAGCTGCGGCTGCGGATCACCACACACAACCGGATCGCCGACTGCAACGCCATGGTCTTCACTGAAACATGGCTCAACGACAACATCCCGGAGAACGCCGTCGAGCTGGAGGGGCGCACTGTCTTCAGGGCCGATAGAACAGCGGAGGACTCCGGTAAGACCAAGGGCGGCGGACTGTGCATTTATGTGAATAACTCATGGTGTACAGATGCTGTCAGGATTGGTAATCACTGCTCTGCTGACCTGGAATACCTGATGATAAAATGCAGGCCCTTCTATCTGCCCAGGGAATTTACATCGATTGTTATCACTGCAGTCTATGTACCCCCAGACGCTAATGCCAGGCTAGCAATGGAAGAGCTGCAAGCTGCTATCAGCAGACAATTAACTGCACACCCAGAGGGGGCTTTTATTGTTGCAGGTGATTTTAACCATTCCAACCTTAAAACTGTATTCCCCAGATTCCACCAACATGTCTCCTGCCCAACCAGAGGAAACAAGACTCTGGACCTAGTATTCACCAATATTACTGAAGCATACAAAGCCCTCCCCCTCCCCCACCTGGGACAGTCTGACCACCTCTCTCTGTTCCTGCTCTCCAAATACACACCTCTGATCAGACGTGTGAAACCTTCCGTGAGGACAGTGAAGGTCTGGCCTGAGGGGGCTGTCTCTGTCTTACAGGAACAGTTTCAGCAAACAGACTGGAGTCTGTTTGCCACCCAGGCCACCTTCAACTCCCAAGTGGACATCAACTCATACACCTCAACCATTCTGGACTATATAAAATTCTGCACGGATAACGTCACTACCCACAAAGAGATAAAGACCTTCCCTAACCAGAAGCCGTGGATGAGCAGGGAGGTCAGACTCCTGCTGAAGGCTCGCGACGCCGCTTTTAAATCTGGCGATGCTGAGGGATACAGGTCATCCAGGGCCAATCTGAAAAAGGGAATTAGGAATGCTAAACTCAATCACAAACGGCAGATCGAGGAGCATTTCCGAAATAACTCTGACCCCAGGCGCATGTGGCAAGGAATAAAATCCATTGCTGATTACCATAAAGTTAACACTCTCCCCCCAGACAATGCCTCCCTTCCTGACGAGCTAAACCATTTCTACGCCCGCTTCGACCGGGACAACAAAACTCCAGCCATCAAAGTTGCTCCACCCCCGCACGAACAAACCCTCAGTCTCTCCACCTCTGCTGTACAAGATGCACTGAGCAAGGTGAATGAGCACAATGCTGCCGGCCCCGATAGCATCCCCGGGCGGGTGCTCAGGGCATGTGCTGGACAACTATTCCTGGTCCTCACTGACATTTTCAATCTGTCACTGCCCCAGGGTGTCGTCCCCACTTGCCTCAAGACATCTACCATTGTGCCAGTGCCCAAACAATCAGCGACAGGGAGTCTCAACGATTTCCGGCCAGTGGCACTCACCCCTGTCATCGCCAAGTGCTTCGAGCGGCTGATCTTGGCTCACCTCAAAGCCAGCCTCCCCCCCACACTGGACCCCCATCAGTTTGCCTACCGGACCAATAGGTCAACAGAGGACGCCATATCGGCAGCCCTACACTCTGCCCTGACCCACCTGGACAGCAATAACACCTACATCAGGCTGCTGTTCATTGACTTCAGTTCCGCCTTTAACACTGTCATACCCGCTAGCTTGATCACCAAACTCAGCTGTCTTGGCATCTCCACTTCCCTCTGCAATTGGATACTGGATTTCCTCACTAACAGACCTCAGTCTGTTAGGATCAACAACCTCACCTCCTCCACTATAACACTGAACACTGGCGTGTCACAGGGCTGTGTGCTCAGTCCTCTCCTCTACTCTCTCTGCACCCATGACTGCATCCCTAAGTTTAGCTCCAACGCCATTATAAAATTTGCCGACGACACCACGGTGGTAGGACTGATCAGCGACAACGACGAGTCAGCCTACAGGGAGGAGGTCCAGCACCTGACAACCTGGTGTGCCAATAACAACCTCGTCCTCAACTCCCAGAAGACGAAGGAGATCATTGTCGACTTCAGAATGAACAGAGGGGGCAGACACACCCCCATCCAGATAAACGGGACTGAGGTGGAGCGGGTCTCCAACTACAAATTCCTCGGGGTACACATCTCGGAGGATCTGTCCTGGTCCCTCAACACCTCCAAGCTGATCAAAAAGGCGCAGCAGCGCCTTTACTTCCTGAGGAGGCTCAAAAAACTGTCCCCCCAGATCCTGACCAACTTTTACCGCTGTACCATTGAAAGCATCCTGACCACCTGCTTTACGGTATGGTACAGCAGTTGCACCGTAGCAGACAGGAAGGCACGACAACGGGTGGTGAAAACATCATTGGTGCCCCGCTCCCTGCCATGGATGCCCTCCACCGAAAACGGTATCTGAGACGGGCTGGGAAGATCATCAAGGACCCCTCCCACCCTAACCATGGACTGTTTGCCCTCCTACCATCGGGGAGGCGGTACAGGAGCCTCAGGTCCCGCACCAGCAGGATGAGGAGTAGCTTCTACAATAACACCATCGTACTGCTGAACTCGGAGTCCCGCCGATAGATTCCCACATCTGTATTTATTTATCTGTATTTATCTAAACATTGCTATCACTACGTACTGACACTAAACTGCATTTCGTTGTACCCATACTTGTATCTGTGCAATGACATTACATTTGAATTGAATTGAATTGAATTGATTCTACATCCCCCTGTCATTTTAGACCTAGGTAAAATATTTGACACAAACTGACGGAATTGACGAACTGACCTCAATTACCTCTTTTTTGTGTAATATGTTAAGTTCTATCTGTATCTGCATATTCTCTTCTTGTGAAAATATGTGTTCGACGTGGAACATGCTGAATGGGTGGACACACAGTAGGGTAGAATTCAATTTTAACCTCCTCTATACTGCCCAGTATAAATTAATCTGATGTTATCTCCTGCCATTGTTTGAGAAACAAGTGTAATCTGCCCCCAATTTGAACATCTTTTTCTCTTAATTTGTATTCCTTAGGAGCATAATCTCTCACCTGCACATGTCCTGCCTGTGCTTGTTGCCCCCAGCCCCTTGTAGGGAAATTCGTCCTTCCCCTTGTGCCTGTGGCAGGCTGCCAGCTGCGTGTGTGTGAGACTGAATGGCTCGTCCCTTCACCAGCGTCTGTCATGGTACCCGGCCAATAGGGGAAAACCCTCTTGCCTGTTTTGCCACTTGTTTTGATGAGACCTATGGTTTTTGCGTCCTCATGCCGTTCCTTGACTCGCTTTGCGAAGTCCTCCCCAAACAAAAGGTTAGGCGGTTGTGCGTTGCTTGGTTAGCATAGTGCTGCAAGTTTTGGATTGATGGCTGGGCGTATGGCACTCCTTCGTAAATTATTAATTTAGAAAAATGCACTGCACAGGAGCCCCAGCACATCCTGATGGGCTTCTGTCTTGTGCCCCTTGTCCACTGTTGTTGCGAACACAGTGAGTCCTGCTGAGAGCATATTTGAGCACTTTTTGGAATTTTAACTCCTGTGCCCTTTCTGTGACCCCAATTGCGTCCATATAAGATGGTTAACCATTGGTACTTTTAATAACCCACAGTTAACTGGGGCTTCATATTTCTTAGCAGCCTCATCCATTGCCAGCTCTTGAAGTTGATGGGAGAGCACAGACTGAATAGCAGCTGCCAACTCTTCCCTAATGGTTCCCCTGCTTCTCTGGGGATTGCAAATTTTTCAGCTGAGTTTCGTATTAGCTCTTGTTGCTCTACACCTTTGTGGCTCTGACCAGCCACTGACTCGGCATCAGTATATTCCTGAGCCGGTATACCCTCCTCCTCTAAGGATGGGTAATCATGCAGCCCTATTTCAGGCACTGCTGGCACAGGCTCTCCAACAGCCTGGCGTGGACACCATTCCTCCTCCCAGAGTGCGTCCCTATCAAGCATCCTTTGCAATAGGACCTCAATCTGGGAGAGCTGTGAGCAAACGGTCTCTCCTTGCAGAGGTAAAACCTCCAGGCCCGACTCTGGGTCAATGGGCCTATTATATTTGGTAGTAGCCTTGCGCCCTACCAGCGTGGCAACGCTGCTCACAGGCAGCGGATCTGGTGTTGCAGCCCCCTTGCTGGCGACGGACCTGGTGAACTAGGCGGGCACCCGCTACCCGCACTCTCGCGGTCCTCCAAACATCTTCCCCCAGATAGCCTCGCTGTCACCTTTTTAACTTTCTGCATCTTGTCAACGGTGTAAATGCTACCGCCAACGCAGAAAGCGACCACAGGAAAAGTTTTAAAACTTACCTTGCGTTTTAAACTTACCGCTTGGAGGAGCTCTGCTGCTTCAATGGGCCGACCTGCACCAATGCGTCTGATGTAATGACGCACGTGCGACTGGACGGGGTTCTCCACGTAGTCACTGACGTGACTCCGAAGTAAAATAGCACTTATTTAGTTTTCTCCTGGTTATCATTGTATGGAAGATGGTATCAACAATAACATCACTTAATCACCAATGTTTTGCAAGGATAACCTAGATCTTACATTAGAACACCACAGCATAAGAATGAGCTCTTCGGCCCACAATGTTTGTGTTGAACAAGATGCCTAAATGAACTGATCTCATCTGCTTGCACATGATCCATATCCATCTATTCACTGCATTTCCATGTGCCTATCCAAAAGCCTCTTAAATTGCATTATTGTATCTTCTCTTTTCAACCTCCGACGTGTCAGGGAAAAGAATCCACGTCTATCCAACCTCTCCTTGCCGAAACCCTCAAATCCAAGCAGAATTCTGTAATCCTTCTCTGCACCCTCACCATCTTTCTTGTAATGGGCCGAACAGAACAGCACACAACACTCCAAAGGCAGCCTAACCAAAGTCCTATAGAGGTGCATGGTGACTTCCTGACATATTCAATACCCCTTGCAATGAAGGCAAGCATACCATATGCCTTCTTTATCACCGTCCTTCTTGTGTTGCCATTGTGAGCTATAAACTTGGACACCGAGATCTCTCCACATCAACATTGTTAAGAGACTTGCCATTAACTGTATACTCTTTCCTTACATTCAACCTCCCAAAGTACAACACCTTGTAAACACCATCTGCCATTTCTGCAGATGATCTACAGTGAATCTTGTTGTATCTTCTGACAGCCTTTCTCACTGTCTAAAACTCCTCCGATGTTGGTGGTGTCAGCAAACGTACTCGCCAACCCATCTACATTTATGTCTAGATCATTTATATATATCACAAACAGCAGAGGTCACAACACAGATCTCTACAAAACTCCACTGGTCACAGACATCCAGCTAGAATATCTACCTTCCACCATAACCCTCTGTCTTCTATGAATAAGCCTGTTCTGAATACATACCACCAAGTCAGCGTGAATCCGGATCAGCCTACCATGAGGGACCTTATCAAAAGCTTTAGCAAAATTCATGTCAAAGTCAAAGTTCAAAGTCAAAGTTCAAATTTATTTGTCACATGCACCATCTAAGGTACAGTGAAATGAATAAGCCAGTTCAGTATTCCGAAAAACACAAGGAATCATGGGATTTTTCAAAGGTCATTCGAGAATAAAAAAAGTGAACTGGGTGCCTGGTAACGGGGGAGAGCAGGGTGTAACAGCGAGAGAGAGGGGGTAGATGCAAGTGGGAGACAGGGAGAGACAGTGAGAGATGGGGGAAGAGAGGTTTCAGTTAGACAGACAACCACTGGTAAAGCCATGGCTCATTGCTTCTAGGAGAGTCGAGAAAATGTCCTCAATTGAGAGAATGGCACTTCAGAACCCCCTTGTCTCGACCGCGCTGGAGAATTCCGCGGGTGCAAGGAACAAATGACCTAGAGTTTGCATTGAGTGAACTGAGTGTTCTTACCATCCTCGTCGTACACCGGCGTTTTGTGAGGACATCATCGGCGTTGACAAGGTAGGAACAGGATTCCTTCGATGGGCCTTCATCAGAAAGCTGATGTTGCGCAAAGAATTTAGTTCTTTCCAGGATTCGGTTAGAGGGCAGGTCACACAGTTCACGGAATTTACGGAGTAGTACATTGGGGTTACGCACAGTCTCAGCTGGTACTACTACCTGGCCGATAGCATCAAGTACAGCTTGTGCAAAGTTGAAAGTTTGCGCTCGAATTAGAGCCTCGGGTCCCGCCAGGTTCAGCAACAGCGAAGCCTTGACTTCATCTGGATCATTCCGATGAACGGTGTTGATGTAGTGTTCGTAGTCGATTTCGAAGAGCCTCCTTCATTCACCAATGTCCGAAACAAAGATGAGCTGAGCTGGCTTACGGCACGAGTGAGCCATGGTAATAAAGATCAAACTAATAAACGTAAATAAAACCCGGTATACGGACGCAGTGGGTCACTTCACGCTACCTGACACCATGTAAGTGACTTAACAGACACTGGTCTGGAGTTTAAATCATCTTTATTCATCAGGTATAATGCAGCGGTACAGCAGGTTGTTAGCTCATTGCTACTGTAACATAAGAAATAGGTGTTAATATAAAGTGTATAGTAAGGTGGAGTTAGTGGTACTACACTACTCTGATTGGTTCACATGTAATAACCAACCTACAATTGTCATTCAAACAGACAAGGTTTGAACAAAATTTAATTCCTGCAGACATGACATTACAAAAAAACCAAGACACACACTTAATAGTAAAATTAAATGAGAACTTACCAGTTTGAAGTTTGATCTTTATTTTATGAGGAGTTACGATGAGGGATAACGTGAAGAACCTGTCAGCCCGCATGCGCGTCAACCCTCAAAGGAGCGGTGTGGAGTCACAAACAGAAAAAACATTGACCAGAGAATAGTAAGATTGAAGAAACTAGAAACTACCA
Organism: Okamejei kenojei; assembly: GCA_035221665.1. Classification (NCBI taxonomy): domain Eukaryota; kingdom Metazoa; phylum Chordata; class Chondrichthyes; order Rajiformes; family Rajidae; genus Okamejei; species Okamejei kenojei. The sequence goes on from CM069139.1 coordinate 48,741,788, forward strand.
GGTGGTTTTATGAGGAGGGGTTGGGAGCGGAGGGCACGTAATCCCTCATCGTAACTCTTCATAAAATAAAGATCAAACTTCAAACTGGTACTTTCTCGTTTAATCTTACTATTTTACTTCGGAGTCACATGAGTGACTACGTGAAGATTTTAAAGCTCTGTGACTCCATGCCGTGGAACGAATCCCTGCGTCACACACTGTATAGTTGACCAAGAAGAGTGGACAAAAACATAATGAACAAATTGACAATTTAATGTGTAATTAAACAATAACAATAACAGTTCCCTCTCTACTCGAGAGGGCTATTAGCGCAAACTTAAAACTGAGGTAGCAAACACGCTTATTCCGGCTAAAGGTTTGTTATAAAACGTCTGAAACGTGTGTGCTGAGGACCATCCTGCAGCCGATAAAATCTGGTCTAGCGGGACGTCCATGACCCTCGCTGCGGACGTAGCTGCAGCCCTGGTGGAATGAGATTTAAACATTTTAGTATCAACCCCAGCATCTGCTAGAACTTGTTTTAGCCACCTGGAAATGGTCTGAGTTGAGACTTTCTTATACGGTTTCTTGTGGCTGATCAATAATGCTAACTCAGACCCCCTAAGTCCCTTGGTGACGCTAATGTATTGCCGGAGGTAAGCAACTACACATAATTTGGGATCCAAAGTTATGCCATGAACTGTAATTTCAAACACGAGGTCCCTGGTCTACTCTGTTTTGTAGGGTCGTACACAAAAAAGGTGAAACCACCGGCAGAGGTGAGCATCCTGTCCAGTCGTGCAAGGACTGGACTCTTTGAGCTGACACTAAAGCCATGAGCATAGCCACCTTGTGCGTGAGTCGAAGTAGAGACAGGGATGTTGCTGGAGACCATGACCGAAGCAAAGTTAAAAACACCCCAACATCCGAAATTTCAGTATATCTGGGCCTAGGAGGGTTTGAATTGAAGACTCCCCTCATGAATCTTGACACTAAAGGATGAGACCCCACTGATTGGTGTTATGAAATTGGCAGCAGGTAAGATGACAGCGCACTTCCTGTACAATTTAGAGCATTGTAGCTTAATTTCTCATCGAAACTTTGAGAGGAACTCCAGAACATTAGTAATGTGCACAGCCTCATACAAAATCTCAGACTGTGCACAGAACATTTCCCATTTCCTAGTGTATGATGCATATTGTTTTTGAGTACAGCTTCTCCAGGCCGCAGTTAGCACATCCACCGTATGATCAGCTAGTCCCAGTCCAAGGAAAGGTCTTCTTAAAACCTGCAAATCAATAAATTGAGCCAATCATGCAGAGGATGTACTTCACCAGAAACCGGGTTAATTAACAGGCCTTTAGGAACCTTCCACACAGGTTCCACAACCATGCTCAGATTAAGAGGATACCATGGCTGAGTCGGCCAGCCAGGGACTACCAGAATGCCGGAGGCAGAGTCCTGCTGAATTTTTTGCAGGCATCGACTGACAAGGCAAAATGGGGGGAATGCATAGAAAAACATTGCACCCCAATATAGCGAGAACGCGTCTACCGCTACTGCCCCCTGGGTCTAGTTTCCATGCAACATACTTCAGTAATTAATGATTTAATCTTGAAGCGAACAAATCCATATCCGGTGTTCCATACCTAGAAACAATATCCTTAAACACACTATGATTCAACACCCATTCTGTGTTGTCATTGAATTTACATGACCTGGTGTCCGCCACCGTGTTGAATCGACCTGGGAGGTAGATAGCTGAAACCCAAATATTTTGAATGATGCACCAGTGCCAAATGAGGCATGCCAATTTATCACAGGATACTGATTTAATACTACCCATGTGATTTATGTATGCCACTGCTGTGGTGTATCTATCTGTAATTGAACATGTACGTGGTGCATATGTCCCACAATAAGCTTTCAGACCATAAAGGGCTGCGAGCAATTCCAAATAGTTAACACCATGCAACTGCAGAAAATATAGCTCATGCATGCTCCATCTGCCACCGCAGCTAGAAACTGTGTCAGTGGCGCCCCAACCCAGAGCACTGGCATTAGTCTATAAAACAACAGAAGGGCTTTCAATTGAAATATTGCCAGAACAATGGAGAATATTGACTTTCCACCACTAGCTCATCAATGGCTTCGGCCAGTAATTGCATAGCTCTGTTAAAGTGGCCGAAATTACGTTTGAGTGCCTGCACCTTTACTCTTTGTAATTGCTGATAGTGCAAAGGCCCATATTTGGCTGCTGGAAATGCAGCCACCAATTTTCCAATCAAGCTTGCCACTTGCCGAATTGAAGGCAGCTGCTGTGTGATAAGATGATTGCAGGCTTCTATTAACTTCAATCTCTTGCCCTCAGGCAAAGTGACTGACAGGTGATTGGAGTTAATAGTAAATCCCAAATAATCCATAACCCTGGATGGAGTCAACCTGGATTTTACTGGGTGAATTAGGAACCCCAACTGCTCAAACACAAGTTTGGTGGCTGAGACCGCCGATATAGCCAATTCCATAGTTTTTCCAATAATGAGGATATCGTCCAAATAGGCCATTACTATGTGTTTCTGCGCTCGGAATAGAGCAAGAACAGGTTTCAATATTTTAGTGAATAACTTGGGAGCTGAGGTTAACCCATTCGGCAACGTTTTAAACTGCCATAGCTGCCCCATCCATTTAAATTTCAAGTATTTTCTGTGATCCTTGTGAACAGGTACAGAATAATAAGCATCTTTAAGATCAATACATGCCATGTAACATCCCCTGGAAATTAATTGTTTGGCAGTCACAAAACTTTCCATTTTGAAATGTTTGTACTGCACAAAGGTGTTAAGTCCAAAATGATGCGGTACCCCCCCCCCCCCCCCCCCATCCTTCTTTTCCCTGGTGAAAATATTGGATACAAATTGATGAGGTTCATGACTGTTTTTTTCAATCATTCTTTTAGCCTGAACTTCCAAACCACCCCGTTTTGAACGAGCAAAGGTATGGTTTGGGGCATGCTGCGTGGGTGGGAGAGAGCCCGCAAATTCAATTTTGAACCCGTCTATGCTGCGTAGTATGAACAAGTCTGAAGTTATCCACCGCCACTCATGCAAAAAGAAACGTAACCTACCACCAACATGCAATGAACCACACCCAGTATGTTACATTGAGACCCAGACCCACCAACCTATGTGTTAGTCGGTGGATTCTAGATATTTATTTCCTGTTTTGCGCCAGCTGCGCATCTTGGCTGTTGGCCGGTTGGGGCCATGTCGGAAGCTGGAGAGCAGGCATAGAAATGATGACTGTCTGTTTGGTGTGGAAAGTTTTGACTCGTCGTCCAAGTCTTTCACCTGCCTGAACAGAAACAGTAAATTGGGCAAGGCCTTACACAACCCCGAAACTTGGGGTTGAGAACAGGACGAATGGCATTCCTATGAAAGCAATTAATTTTAAATTGCGCATTACACAACAATGCCATTGCAAGCTAATGAGCAGCCATTGGCGAATGCTGTCAACGAAGCAGGTTTAGTTTGAAATGCCGCCCCCAATGTAGCTCCAGATGGAACTGTTCACCACCGGTACCTTGAGGGAAGCACAGTTTTTTTTTTGTTTGATTTTTGTTAGAAGTAAGTACAATAGTCTGTACTCCTAGAAACAGAAAGCAAAATAAATAAAGGACAGAGATCTCTCGTATTTTTGCCCATCCATTACCCAGTTCTAAACCATTTAATTTCTAAGGTTATGTTATGTTGCACCATATGCTTGTAAAAAGTTGATAAAAGGAGACCAAATCTTTAAGAATTGGTCTACTTTGCCTAGTAGGAGGAATCTCATTTCTTCAGATGTAGCATTTCAGACATGCTTGAGATCCACATTTTGAATGTTGGCGTAGGTGCGTTTTTCCAAAATTTAAGTATACGTTTTTTTTGCTGTTATTAGACCATAATTAAGAAAAGCTTCTTGGAATATAGTTAGTTAACTTCCCTCTTCCATTGATCCAAAGATAATCAATTCGGTATTGGGGTTCAATTTTGTGTTAAATAGTTTTGTAAAAATTCCAAAAATTTAATTCCAAAATTTATACAGTTTTGTACAAGAGACAAAGGAATGTGCTCTAGTGGCATTTTGAGTTAGACATTTGTCACAGATGGGGGAAACATTTGAAAATATTATATACAGTCTTGTTTTGGAATAATATAATCCATGTAAAATTTTAAATTGAATTAGGTTATCTTACATTCATTGAACATTTTTTTTAAAATAATAAATTTTTATCCCATCTATCATTCGGAATTTTTATCAATAACTCTTGTTCCCAGTCTCTTCTAATTGCCTCTGTCGTTGGTGTTTCTATATTTAGAATTATATTATATAAGTAAGATATTAAATTGCTTGATTCTGCCTTTCTATTCATTCCTTCCTCCAATAAATCTGGGGTTAAAGTTTGATATCCTTGTATATACTTTTTCAAATAATCTTGAATTTGAATGTATTTGAAATATTGATTACTTTTCAAATTATATTTTAGTTGTAGTTGTTGGAATGATAAAATTTTTCCCATTCCATACATATCTCCCATCGTTTTAATTCCTATTCTTTCCCAATGGATAAATGTTTTATCAATAATGGATGGTTTGAATGAGGGTTTATTAGCTATTGGAGAAAGAAGCGATAATTTTCTTAATTTTAAAGTTAATTTTATTTGTTTCCAAATTCGTATTATACTATGAATAATTGCATTCTTCTTGTATATTATATTGTTCAGTTTTATCGGGGAAAGAAGGATCGCTCCTATATTATAAGGGGAACAATCCTCTTTCTCCATTCTTAACCAATCTACCTGTTGGGCAGAGCTGTCCAATCAGTAGATTATATTTTTAATATGCACTGCCCAATAATAATACAATAAGTTAGGGAGTGTCAGTCCACCTGATTCTTTAGATTTACACAAGTGTTTTTTTTTTAATTCTGTGTGATTTATATTCCCATATGAAATTTATAATATCAGAATCTAACTTTTTAAATAATTTTTTTAGGTAAGTATATTGGTATTGATTGAAATAGGTACAATATTTGTGGTAAGAAGATCATTTTTATCGCGTTTATTCTGCCTATTAAAGACATCGGCAGTGTCTTCCAAAATTTAATCAACCCATTTAATTTAGTTAATAAAGGCATATAGTTTGCATTGAGTAATGATTTATAGTTCCTAGTAATTTGGATGCCCAAATACTTAAATTTTCTGTTGTAGTTCTAAAAGGGAATTTCAACAGATGTGTCGACTTGAGGTTTTATCGTCATAATTTCGCTTTTGATCCAATTTATTCTATATCCTGAAAAAGAACCAAATTCCTCTATTAAATTTAGTATATTTGGTATGCTAATTTGCGAATTTGTAATATATAATAATATGTCGTCTGCATATAATGACATTTTATTATTTGAGTGTTTGGTATTATACTCATAAATATTCGGAGGGCTTCTTATACTTTCACCTAAAGCCTCTATCACTAGTGCAAATAGCAGGGGCGATAACGCGCACCCCTGCCTATTGCCCCTTACTAATTGGAATTTTGGGGATAATACATTATTAGTCAGTATTCTAGCCATCGACTTATCATATAATAATTTTACCCATGAGATAAAATTATCTCCCATGTTAAATTTTTCCAATACTTTGAATAAATATTGCAATCTACTTGATCAAAAGCTTTTTCTGCATCCAATGAAATAATTGCTAGTTCTTCTTCAGTATTATGTGAGTATATATATATCTTGCAACCGTGGAGAAATTATCTTGTAGAATCTTTTATAGAATTCATTACTAAAGCCTGGCGTTTTGCCATTCTTCAACAAACTAATTGTTTCTTCTATTTCCTGTAGTGTAATCTGAGCTCCTAATCCCTCTTGTCCCACCATATTTAATTTTGGAAGATTACATTTATCTAAGAAATTTGTAATTTGAGTATTATTTGCAGAGGTTTTCGATGTATATAGGTTTTAATAAAATTGAGCAAATCTTTTATTAATATCTTTAGGTAGTGTTAGTAATTCCCCTTTGTCTGATTTAATTTTAGTAATTGTATTTTCTGTTTCCCGTTTTTTCAGTTGGGGTGCTAGGAGTTTATGAGGTTTATCACCAAATTCGAAATTTTCTTGTTTTGTAATTTGAAATAATCTTATTATTCTGGCCGATAAAATTTTATTTAACTTATATTTTAGTATTATTATCTTATTATGTTTATAGTTGGTTCTTTGGCATTTTCTAAATCTAATTGTCTAATTTCTTGTTCTAACTGCAATTGTTCAGTGTTATTCTTTTTATTTTGGAAAGCTTGATATGAGATTATAGTTCCTCTAATAAATGCCTTAAAAGTTTCCCATAATAAGAGGGTAAAATATCTGGTGTATCATTTGTCTCAAAGAAGAATCTCATCTGCTCTTTTAAATATGTGCAACCTTGTGAGTTATTTAAAATTTGGGGGTTAAAGCTCCCAAATTTTTATCAGGCATTCCTTCTAATTTTAAAGAAAAAGTTAATGGGGAATGATCAGAAATAATACTATTATGATATTTAGAATTATATGTATATGGAATTAGTTTTGTGTCCACTAAGAAATAATCAATACGTGAATATGTTTTATGTACTGTTGAATAAAATGAATATTCCATACCTACTGGGTTAGCGATCCTCCATACATCTGTTATATTAGTATTTTTCATGTATGTATTTAGGAGTTCACTCATTTTAGATTTTATGTTAGTCCTTTTTTGTTTTGCTGACTTATCCAAATATGGATCTAAAACACAATTCAAATCTCCCCCTATTATCACATTTTGATGATTAAGTTCTGAAATTATATCCAAAATTTTACTAAAGAATTGGGGGTTGTCAAAATTAGGAGCATAAATATTTATCAAAGTAAGTGGAGTAGAATAAATTTCTCCCGTGACAATGATGTACTTCCCCTCTTTATCTGCTATGGTATTTTTTAATTTAAATGGTATACCTTTACGAATGATAATAGCCGTGCCTCTAGATTTAGAAGTAAATGAAGAGTAGTATGTTTGCCCAATCCAATTTGCCTTCAGTCTTATCTGTGTTTGATATTTCAGATGCGTCTCTTGTAAGAAAATAATGTCACTGTTTAAGGCTTTTAATTGGGCAAAGATCTTACCCCTTTTAATTGGTTCATTAGCGCCCCTTATATTCCAACTACAAAATGTGATTCCTCCAGTTTTCTTTTGTTTATCGTCTTGCGTTATGAATCATGTTAATACCTTTACTTCATACGGTGCAACCAAGAACCTTATAACTCCAGATGAAGGATGGTCATCCCCAGCTGTTGTTTTGTTGGCATCTCCCCTTCAGAATAAACCTTGAAAAAGACCAGAAAGTGTAGAGTCGTGAAAAAGATAATTAACAAACAAAAAGTGATATTATCATATCCAAAAATAAAGATATTATAATTAAAAACAAACCACCAACAGGTGGTAGAAAAATTCTTATTGACTTCCGTAGATGTTTTTATATGTTTCGCTCTGCCCCCTTGACCAATTATTATTAATTGGAAGAGAGAGCGATACAAAGTTCAAAATTATATATATAAAATAAAACGTACTCCAATAGCTAGATGGTAAGTCCTGCGGCCGTTTAAGCCGCGCCGGGCGATGTTAGGCCCCGCTCCATTTAAACCCCGCGATTCCGGCGGGAGAAGTTGCCATTGCGGGAGCTCCGAAAAGCAGTCTCCCACCAGGGACCTGCGATCTCCCGAAGTTCCTGTCCACCGGGCCTGCGGCCGGAGCCTCCAAAGCTCTGAAGTCGGGTTGCAGCAGCACTCCACCACAGCTCTCCCCGCTCCAAAGTCGACCAGCTCCGTGATGGCGAGTCTGCAGGCTCCGCGACTGAAGCCCTGAGGTTGGTTCCGGTTAGAGTCTGCCGCCGGCTCCATGATGTTAGGCCCAACGACACCGGAAACCCGACAGGGAAAAAGTCGGATCAATAGACAATAGACAATAGGTACAGGAGTAGGCCATTTGGCCCTTCGCGCCAGCACTGCCATTCAATGTGATCATGGCTGATCAGTACAGGGAAGAGATTACAGAGTACCCGTACAGGGAAGAGATTAAACGGTTCCCCAGCCCCCCACATATACACAGCTAAAAAATAATAAAAATTAAAACCAAAAACATACATCTAACGGGACAAAAATAAAAAAAAGACAGACAGACTGCATTCTCCTTCCAAATGGGAGTAAATCCTATCTCAAAGGATTCTCTCCAATAGTTTCTACAAAGATCCTAATCAAAGTCCCCACAATCTCCTTTCTTGCCTCACTCAATAACCAGAGATAGATCCCATCAGGCCCTTTAATGTTCTTTCAAGAGCCTCGGTTACACCTCCTCGATCTCAAAGTGCCTTAGCATATTTGTATTCACCACACTGATGTCGCTGTCCTCCTCAGTGATTACTGATACAGGGGGTGGGATCTAATACAGGATAGAGGCATGTGAGAGATTGGAGGTTTGGTATGGAGGGTGGTGAGGGAAAGGTTATTGGACAGAATAGGCAGGTGAAAGGTGGAGAGCGAGGAAGGAGGGTTGATTTGAACTGCACATATTTTAATGAAAGGGGCCTGACAGGTAAAGGAGATGAGCTTCGGCCATGGATAGGTACGAGTGACTGGGACGTTGTAGCCATTACTGAAACCTGGTTAAGAGAAGGGCAGGACTAACAGCTCAATGTTCTGGGGTACAGGAGCTTCAGGAGAGTCAGGGTGGGGCAATAAGAGGAGGGGGAGTTGCATTGTTGGTTAAGGAGGATGTCACGGCAGTGGTAACATTATGGACAGTTTGTAGTCCCATATAAACTATTGTAGAATTAAAATAAATCATTTGTGTAAACCTAAAGATGTAGGGGACTTGCACTGCCTATTTTTTTTAATATTATTATTGGGCAGTGCATATTAAGAATATGATTTATTGGTTGGATTGTCCTTCTCAACAGATAAGAATGGAAAAAGAGGATTGTTTTCCTTATGATTTAGGAGCGATCCTCTTCTCCCCGATAAAATTGAATAATATATTATATAAGAAGAATCCAATTATACACAATATAATTCGAATTGGGAAACAAATAAAATTAAATTTAAAATTAAGAAACTTATCTCCATTAACACCAATAGTGAATAACCCGGTATTTAAACCATCTATTATGGATAAAACATATAGACAATGGGAAAGACTGGGAATTAAAAAGTTGGGTGACACGTATGAAATGGGAAATTTATTATCATTTCAATAATTAAAATCAAAATTTAATTTGAATAATAACCAATACTTTAAATATTTACAGATATGTGACTTTATAAAAAAAATAGATACCAAGATTACAGAATATAACGATAGACCCACTGGAAGAAGCAATGAATATTAAGGCGGACTCACAAAAATTAATATCATATCTACATAACAGTATTCTTAATAGAGAATTGCCATCAACAGAGGCAATTAGAGAAGACTGGGAAAAAGATTTAATGATAAAAATTTCTAAAGAAACATGGGAGGTATTTGATATATATATACATAAATGTTCAATTAATACTAGACATAATTTAATTCTTGTAATAATATTTTCATTATAAGTAATCCATCATAACAATGGTATAACAGCTTTTCAAATACACAACCAACTTATTACAATAAGTATACGAATGTTACAAATAATTCTTATAAACTTCTATTTTTTTAGAAAGTAGAAAAAGAAAAGAATAGATTTTAATCAATAAAAATAGTGATTAAATAATAATTTTGACATAAAAAGAGAAGAGAGAGAGAAAAGAAAAAAAAAGTATATATTCTTGTTATATGTATTTAATTAAAACAAAGTATTATATATATATTAAAAAAAGAGAGATTATAGTATACACCTTAATAGTGAATAACACAATTTCAAATAGCAATATCAATAGAGACATGTATACAAATCAAAAAGACAAAGAGAAAGTTATTTTCATCTGATCCTGCCGGGTACCCATTGAGTTGTGATGCCAAGAACAGCTATCCCTTCAAATATTCTGTATATGGAGACCATATCTGTTCAAAGAGTTCATATTTGTCCATTTAATTTAAAATATTACACAGACTATATTATTCAAAAGTTAGGTTGAATCAATTTTATTCAAATATCTCACCAGTTTGTGATAAATGTCTTTCTCAAAATGCCAATTTTACACATTCTTTCATTTCTTGCACAAAACTTCAACGTTTTTCGTGTGATATATTTGATATATTCACTAGTTTAAGATAAAAATGGAACCTAGCATGGAAATGATTATCTTTGGAGTATTTGGAGATGTAAATAAATTAAATATATTCCAAATCTCATTTTTTAATTATAGTTTAATAATAGCGAAAAAAAACATACTCAAATTCTGGAAAAAGGCTACTATACCAACACTCAAAATGTGGATTGGTAGTATGTTGGAAATGGCCTGTTTGGAAGAAATGAGACTCCTCCTAATAGAAAAAAAAGACCAATTCTTAACGAGTTGGTCTCCATTTATTGACCTTGTGGAATCATGCGGTGTAATATCATCATTATATTAAAAATTCTGGGTTTGACTGAAAAATGATTAAGAATACTAAAAAAAACCTCGACTTGTCGCGTGGGAGAATCTCCTTTCTGCTTCACTTTCTCACTTATTTCTTTCTTCACTCTACACTCACTAGTCTATTCTTTACTCTTCACTACTTCTTTCTTTCTCATTTTTTTCTAAAAAAAAATTTAAAAAAAGGAAGTTGTACAAATAATGTTTTAATAACTCTGGGAACCTGTAAAAAGGTACCGTTAAAACGTAATGTACTTACTTCTAATAAATAAATAATAAAAATTTTAAAAAAGGGCCAGAAGGAGCCAATTAAGGAAAATCCCAAGGCCTTTCATATGTACGTTAAAAATAAGAGGGTAACTGGGGAGAAGGTAATGGCAATCTGAAGGAAGCAATCTATGCCTGGAGTCAGGTGTATGTGAGGTACTAAACAAGTACGTTGCATCATAGAGTCATAGTGTGGAAACAGGCCCTTCGGCCCAACTTGCCCACAACAGCCAACATGTCCCAGCTACACTAGTCACACCTACCTGCACTTGGTCCATTTCCCTCCAAACCTATCCTATCCATGTACCTGTCTAACTGTTCCTTAAATGTTGGGATAGTCCCTCAACTACCTCATCTGGCAGCTTGTTCCATACACCTACCTTCCTTTGTGTGAAAAAGTTACCCCTCAGATTCTTATTAAATCTTTTCCCCTTCGCCTTGAACCTATGTCGTCTGGTCCTAGATTCCCCTACGCTGGGCAAGAGACTCTCTGCATCTACCCGATCTATTCCTCTCATGATTTTGTACACCTCTATAAGATCACCCCTCATTCTCCTGCGCTCCGAGGAATAGAGACCCAGCCTACTCAACCTTTCCCAATAGCTCACACACTCTAGTCCTGGCAACATCCTCATAAATCTTCTCTGAACCCTTTCAAGCTTGACAATATCTTTCCTAAAACATGGTGCCCAGAAATGAACACAATATTCTACATGCACTCACCAAGGTCTTGTACAACTGCAACATGACCTCCTGACTTCTATATACTTTACTCTGACTGATGAAGGCCAATGTGCCAAAAGTCTTTATGACTACCTTATCTACCTGTGACTCGACCTTCAAGGAACCATGCACCTGCACTCTTAGATCCTTCTGCTCTACAACACTCCCTAGAGGCCTACCTTCCCTTATTCAACGTCCCAAAATGCAACACCCCACCATTCTCTGTATTAAATTTCATCAAACATTTCTCAGTCTACCTGACCAATTGATCCAGATCCTGCTGCAATCTTTCACAGCCATCTTCACTATCTGCACAACCACCCAATAGACAATAGACAATAGACAATAGGTGCAGGAGTAGGCCATTTGGCCCTCCGAGCCAGCACCGCCATTCAATGTGATCATGGCTGATCATCGCCAATCAGTAACCCGTTCCTGCCTTACATAGAAACATAGAAATATAGAAACATAGAAAATAGGTGCAGGAGTAGGCCATTTAGCCCTTCGAGCCTGCACCGCCATTCAAAAGATCATGGCTGATCATTCAACTCAGTATCCTGTACCTGCCTTCTCTCCATACCCCCTGATCCCTTTAGCCACAAGGGCCACATCTAACTCCCTCTTAAATATAGCCAATGAACTGGCCTCAACTACCTTCTGTGGCAGAGAATTCCACAGACTCACCACTCTCTGTGTGAAAAATGTTTTCCTCATCTCGGTCCTAAAGGAATTCCCCCTTATCCTTAAACTGTGACCCCTTGTTCTGGACCTCCTCAGCATCGGGAACAATCTTCCTGCATCTAGCCTGTCCAACCCCTTAAGAATTTTGTAAGTTTCTATAAGATCCCCCCTCAATCTTCTAAATTCTAGAGAGTACTAGCCGAGTCTATCCAGTCTTCCTTCATATGAAAGTCCTGACATCCCAGGAATCAGTCTGGTGAACCTTCTCTGTACTCCCTCTATGGCAAGAATGTCTTTCCTCAGATTTGAAGACCAAATCTGTATGCAATACTCCAGGTGTGGTCTCACCAAGACCCTGTACAACTGCAGTGGAACGTCCCTGCTCCTATAATCAAATCCTCTTGCTATGAATGCTAACATACCATTCGCTTTCTTCACTGCCTGCTGCACGCCTACTTTCAATGACTGGTGTACCATGACACCCCGGTCTCATTGCATCTCCCCTTTTCCTAACTGCCTTCCCCCATATCCCCTGACTCAGCTATTTTTAAGAGCCCTATCTAGCTCTCTCTTGAAAGCATCCCGAGAACCTGCCTCCACTGCCCTCTGAGGCAGAGAATGCCACACACTCACCACTCTCTGTGAGAAAAAGTGTTTCCTCGTCTCCGTTCTAAATGGCTTACTCCTTATTCTTAAACTGTAACCCCTGGTTCTGGACTCCCCCAACATCGGGAACATGTTTTCTGCCTCTAGTGTGTCCAAACCCTTAACAATCTTATATGTTTCAATGAAATCCCCTCTCATCCATCTAAACTCCAGAGTGTACAAGCGCAGCTGCACCAATGAGGGAAGGTAGTGCATCCGTGGATAACAAGGGAAATCAGGGATAGTATCAAAGCAAAGGATGGTGCGTACAAAGTAGCCAGAAAAAGCAGCATACCAGAGGACTGGGAGAAATTCAGAGAACAGCAGAGGAGGACAAAGGGCTTAATTTGGAAAGGAAAAATAGATTATGAAAGAAAACTGGTAGGGAACATAAAAACCGACTGCAAAAGTTTTTATAGATATGTGAAGAGAAAGAGATTAGTTAACACAAATGAGTTAGAACTTCTGGTGGCGCTATGGAGGGCTACAGGACAACGCCAGCCAGCTCCGTGAAAAAAAACGGGAAAAAAAGGGGGATTAACGGACCTACCTGCTGCCTGCTGCTTGCTACCTGCCGTTTCTGCACCGATTGTTGTGAGTGACGTCATCAGGCGCGCGACTAGTTATGGCTACAACACGCAGCCCTACCGAAAAACAGAAAAGTCGACCAACCCGGCAGAAACAGGCTGAAGGCCCAACTGAAGCCTTGGACTCAAGTAGGGCCTCATCCCAGGAAGATGTATCGAAAAGAACAGGGGAAAAAAGCGAAAAGTGAAGAATTGAAAAGTTTCATTTCTCGCGAAATTGCTGGCTTAAAGGAAGAAATAAACCAGATGAATACGGAAGCAAACCAGATGAATACTCAAATGAAAGAATTCCAACAGGAAACGAATTCAAATATTAATAATAAGACCAAGAAAATATCGGCAGATCTGAAGAAAGAAATTACAGAAATGATGAACGAAATGAGAAAGGAGATGGATAATAAAATTGAAAAGGTCAAAAATGACTTTGAAAAAAGGCTGAAGCCTATGGAAGAGGTACTGGAACAACAGACGGTCGGTATAAAAGGCCTTGAAGAACTAGCTGCTACCAGTGCTACGACTACAGCTAAGTTGATTATAGAAAACGAACGTCTAACGAACTTACTGACTAAAATATCTGAGAAATGTACTGAGCTAGAAGGTCGCCAGAGAAGACAAAACCTAAGAATTGCAGGTATTCCTGAAGGACGAGAGAAAGATGAAGATCCTCGAGAATTTACTGCGAACTTATTACAACAAGTCTTATCTCTGGAACAAAAGCCTTTATTAGCCCGTGCTCACAGAGTCAGAAGACGTCAGACAAGAGCAAATGCCCCTCCAAGACAAATGATTATAAAGCTACAATACGACTTTGTCTTGGATGAGATAATGCGGAGATCCTCGAGAAATAGAAACCTGGAATTTGAAGGTCACAGTATCAGTATCTACCGAGATTATCCTGCAGAAGTTTCCAGGAAACGGAAAGCATTCAATGAGGCTAAGAGTCTTATGAGAGGAGTGCCACATTTGAAATACGGTCTGAATTATCCAGCTACTCTAAGAGTTACGTTCAATAACGAGCAGCATTTCTTTTCCAACCCAGAAGAAGCAAGGGTCTTTGCGCGTCAGATTCAGACCTGAGAAGCAGCTACTTTCAAATATATTGACTCTTAAGAATGCCACAAGAATCTCCAAGACTTCGCAAGACTCCACAAAACAATGCAGGACTGGACTGAACTGGGCAACGTTGGATGGAAGTCGGAGAAAGAAGTGGATCGGAAAACTTTACTTGGATATTAATAATTAATATCATTACACTACTAATATAAATAACTAATACACATTTCAGACACAATGCGGTATTTCTACTAACACTATTTTTACTAATTAATATTAATTACTATTACTAATAATTAATGATTTTCTATGTTGGAATGAATAGAGTTAAAATTAGGGATTGATTTATTTTGGAGATTTTTCTTTTTTGTCAGCAATTTTTTATTTTCACTCTTAATTTCTGGGGTTTTTTTTTCTAGGATGGATTGGGTTTTTTTCTTTTCTCTTTTTATCCTTTTTTTGTGTTCTTTCTGTTTAAAATTGATAGATTTTTAATTAAGTTCTAAATATGTACTTTGATATCTTTCCTTTTTTTTGTTCCTCTTGTTTATAACAATTAGATGTTTAAATAAGTCTTAAATAATTGTATCTCTATACCTTTATAATTGTTTATAATAATTAGATGTTTAAATAAGTCTCAAATAATTGTATTTCTATACCTTTAATTGTTATAAGTTAAATATGCCTTTACTAAATAAGTCTTTATTTTGTTCTTTTGGTTTAAAATTGATAGATTTTTAATTAAGTTCTAAATATGTACTTTGATATCTTTTCTTTTTTTTTGTTCCTCATGTTTATAATAATGAGATGTTTAAATAAGTCTTAACTAATTGTATTTCTATACCTTTATAATTGTTTATAATAATTAGATGTTTAAATAAGTTTTAAATAATTGTATTTCTATACCTTTAATTGTTATAAGTTAAATATGCCTTTACTAAATAAGTTTCTATTTTTATCCCTCTTTTTTCCCTTTCCTTTTTTTTTCTCTAATACTACACCCCCGGTAAAATATTTTTATGGAATAATAATTCCAAAAACTTGGGAGCTGGTTAAGTTACCAACATCAACGACGGAAGTCGGTAGATGGTTAGCCATGCTAGTATGGCTAGCACTAACTACAACAACTCTATATGTAGTTTTTCCTCTCTTTTTGCACATTACTAACCTCTTAATCTATCCTTTGTTCTTTTCTCATATAATCTATTATGGTTCTCTTCAATTTGAATGGAGTTATATATTGGATCAATGGAGATATATACGTGAGAGACATGTACGAGACTTAAAATTCATCTATTCGATGTTCGGGTGTAAGGTCGGGTCTGATGTGCTGAACCATAGACTCTATTGCAGACCTCCATAGTCAAAAGATGCAAGACCGAAAAATAAATATAGGGAATGAGGGAATAACGTTTTGTAGTTGGAACGTTAAAGGTATTAATGAACCGATTAAGAGAGGAAAAGGTTTTTGCACATTTAAAGGCAAACAAAGCGATGTGATTTTTATTCAAGAAACACATCTAAAAAAAGATGCTGATTGAAAGCTAAATGGATAGATAAAATGTATCACTCTTCTTTTACACATAAATCAAGAGGCGTAGCAATATTATTTCGTAAAGGTATTTTATTTAAACATACATCAACTATAACTGATAAAAATGGAAGATATATTATCGTCATAGGAGAATTAAATACACAAAAAATCATTTTTTGTTAATGTATATGGACCAAATTTTGATAGCCCATTGTTTTTTAAGAAGGTATTTAATAATATTCCGGAATTAACACAACATAATCTAATAATTGGAGGTGACTTTAATTGTACACTAGATCCATACTTAGATAGATCTACAAGGCAAAGGAAAACTAAATCACACTCTAGTGATTTATTAAATGCATATATGGAAACTACTAATATCAAAGATGTTTGGAGAATTGAAAACCCTACTGGACGAGAATACTCTTTTTACTCGTCAGTACATAAAACATACTCAAGAATAGATTATTTTTGGTGGACGCTAAACTTATTTTGCTTACTTATAATCCAATTATCATAATATCATAATTTCAGATCATGCACCATTAATATTCAAGATCAAAATAAATGGTAAACTACAAAAATCAGAACAGTGGAGATTTAACCCACAAATATTAGAAAATAAAATTACCCAGGAATATATCACAGAACAAATTAAGATTTTTTTTCGAAATAAATGATAAACCGGAAATATCCTGTTCCTTATTATGGGAAACATTTAAAGCATATCTCCGGGGAATCATGATTTCCTCTCAAGCATTTTATAATAAAAAGAAAAAGAAACGTATGGAGCAGCAAGATTAGGAAAAGGAGATTAAACAATTAGATATACAGAACGCAATGAATCCAACTACCATATTACATAATAAAATTGCAGCATTGAAATATAAATTGAATAAAATATTTACAGACCAAGTCGTTAAACTTTATCAACATACTAAATAATTACAGTTTGAATTCGGTGATAAACCTCAAAAATTACTGGCTCGTCAACTAAGGAAAATGGAAGCTGATAAAATAATCCATAGGATTAAATCACATAAAGGCGAATTGTTAACACAGCCTAAAGATATTAATGAAAGATTTATGCAATATTATAAAAACTTATACACTGCGAAAACAATAGATAATAAAATAGGAATTGAAGCATTTAAAAAAAAATGTAACTTGAAAGGATGGGATTCACAAAATATAGAGTTACTGA
This sequence comes from Okamejei kenojei, assembly GCA_035221665.1. NCBI lineage: Eukaryota > Metazoa > Chordata > Chondrichthyes > Rajiformes > Rajidae > Okamejei > Okamejei kenojei. Next base: position 48,759,071 of record CM069139.1, read on the forward strand.
ATGCCGATATCACGATAAAAGAAATCCAAGAATCTATCAGATCACTAAAAAAGGGTAAAACACCGGGCCCAGACGGCATTGGCTCGGAATTTTATAAAATATTTTATGATCAGATGGTACCACGTTTGAAATTACTATATGAACATATATATATACAGCAAAAACTACCAGAAACATTAAATGAATCTACTATAACACTTTTACCTAAAATAAACAAAGACTTGGATGAACCAGGGTCATTTAGAGCAATAGCTCTCCTAAATACTGATCAAAAGATATTAACTAAGATATTAGCACAAAGGTTAAGTTTAGTCGTTAATAAATTAGTTCACCCTGATCAAACAGGATTTATACCAAAACGATACTCTTCGTATAATTTGAGACGGTTATTCAATATTATATACTCGAAAAGAGATATTAATAAAGATCTAGTAGTTATTTCGTTAGATGCAGAGAAAGCCTTTGATCAAGTGGAATGGCCTTACTTGTTCTCGGTTATGGAAGCTTTTAAATTGGGAGAAAAGTTTATTAACTGGATCAAATTGCTATATACAAATCCGACAGCTAGAATAATAACAAATCAAATGTTATCACCTAAATTCAATTTATCTCGAGGTTGTAGACAAGGTTGTCCGTTATCCCCTTTATTGTTTGCATTGGCAATAGAACCGTTAGCTCTGAAGGTGAGATCACATCCGGAAATATATGGATACGATACTAGAGACACTAAACATAACATTTCTTTATATGCGGATGATGTGCTACTTTACATCACAAAACCAGAAACTAGTATTCATAATTTGTTAAAATTAATAACTGAATTTGGATCCTATTCAGGATATAGTATTAACTGGAATAAAAGTGAACTTATGCCAATAACGGTAAACAATTTGCATATATTACAACAATTCCCTTTTAAGATAACAAATGAAAAATTTAAATATCTTGGAATCTTCGTAACAAAAAGATTTGACTCCTTATTTAAAGCTAATTTCCCACTATTATTGAACAAATTAAATAAGAATATTATATATTGGAAAACTTTACCTATTTCGTTGATAGGCAAAATTAATATAATAAAAATGGTGTTTCTTCCACAATTATTATACCTTTTCCAATCAATCCCGATATATCTCCCTAAAAATTTCTTTAAAAAGGTGGACTCCTTAGTCACGAACTTCATTTGGGATTATAAGTGCCATAGAATAAACAAAAAACATTTATGTAAATCAAAAATAAATGGAGGTCTAGCTCTACCAAATTTTATTTTATTATTGGGCAGTTAACATTAAAAATATGAATTTTTGGTTAGAAGAAATAGATAACCAACCAACTTGGTTAAACATGGAAAAAGAAGATTGTTCTCCTTTTGAAATTAGCTCTATAATATTCGCTAATATTAATTTAGCTAAGAAAACATATAGTGATAACCCAATAATAGGAAGTGGAATACGTATTTGGAAACAAATAAAGAAAACATTAAAATTAAAATCTATACCACTATCTCTTAGCATTGTAAATAATGTTACGTTTAAACCTTCAATGATGGATAAAGCTTTTTTACAATGGAAAAATAATGGAATTATTAAGATTGGGGATCTCTATAGGGAAAACTCCTTCCTTTCATTTCAAGATGTACAACAAATTTATGGACTACACTCTAAAGATTACTTTAGATATTTACAAATTAGAGATTATGTTAAAGCAAATACGCAAGAATTCAGAAATAGAAAGACAGAAATATTAGATGAATGTTTGAATAAACATTCGAATACAGAAAAAATGATTTCATATATATATAACATTTTATTGGAAGGTGATGTTCCATCAACAGAAATACATAGACAATCTTGGGAAAATGAATTATGCCAAACTATTAGACCAGAAATATGGGATGATAGTTTACAACATATACATCATTGTTCGCTAAATGCTAAACACTCTCTTATACAGTTTAAAATATTACATAGACTATATTATTCAAAATCCAAATTACATAATATGTTCCCAAAAGTATCTCCTATATGTGATAAATGTCAACATTTAGAAGCCAATTTGTCACACTCATTTACAAACTGTATAAAAATCACAAAATTCTGGATTGAAATATTTAGGATAATTTCGAATGTTGTTAATATAACTTGGACACCCGATTCAAAGCTAATAATACTAGGAATACTGGAAACAGAACAAATAGTAACAACAAGCCAAATAATTTTTATTGATTATGGGTTAATAATTGGGAAAAAATTAATATTAAAATTTTGGAAAGGCCCTACATCCCCTACAATCAAAATGTGGAATACAGAAATGTCGGAGACTCTCCATCTGGAGAGATTGAGGCTTGTCCTAATGGACAGGTTAGATCTCTTCAGAGGGATATGGTCTCCATACATTGAATATTTACAGAGTCATAATGGCTCGGTACGAGGGCTTGACTGAGGCCTGAATATTAGAATGGATGAAGAAAGAAATATAATAAATCATGCCTATATCTCCAATGACGGAATAATGATTAATACTCCATTCGCTTTCATATTTTCTTTATTATTTATCTCTATCTTTTCTTACTTTATAAAAAATAATTAAAAAAGTGTATAGAAGCATATAGTCCTAAATTTCAATATTAGTAATAATATTAATATTTTTAATATTATGGAAGTATTTAATGATGCATTTTCGTTTATGTAAAATATTGTAATTTTCATAAATATGTTTCTATAATGAAAATATTCAAAAAAAAAACAAAAAAAAAAACAAATGTAGGTCCCTTGCAGTCAGAAACAGGTGAGTTGATCATGGGGAACAAGGATATGGCGGACCAATTGAATAACTACTTTGGTTCCGTCTTCACTAAGGAAGACATAAATAATCTGCCGGAAATAGCAGGGGACCAAAGGAGGAATTGAGTGAAATCCAGGTTAGTCGGGAAGTGGTGTTGGGTAAATTGAATGGATTAAAGGCCGATAAATCCCCAGGGCCAGATAGGCTGCATCCCAGAGTACTTAAGGAAGTAGCTCCGGAAATAGTGGATGCATTAGTGATAATCTTTCAAAACTCTTTAGATTCTGGAGTAGTTCCTGAGGATTGGCGGGTAGCAATGTAACCCCTCTTTTTAAGATGGAAGGGAGAGAGAAAACGGGGAATTATAGACCACTTAGTCTAACATCGGTAGTGGGGAAAATGCTAGAGTCAGTTATTAAAGATGGGATAGAAGCACATTTGGAAAGTGGTGAAATCATTGGACAAAGTCAGCATGGATTTATGAAAGGTAAATCATGTCTGACGAATCTTGTGGAATTTTTTGAGGATGTAACTAGTAGCGTGGATAGGGGAGAACCGGTGGAAGTGGTGTATCTGGATTTCCAGAAGGCTTTCAACAAGGTCGCACATAAGAGATTAGTATACAAACTTAAAGCATACGGCATTGGGGGTTCAGTATTGATGTGGATAGAGAACTGACTGGCAAACAGGAAGCAAAGAGTAGTAGTAAACGGGTCCTTTTCACAATGGCAGGCAGTGACTAGTGGGGTACCGCAAGGCTCAGTGCCTGTACCCCAGCTATTTACAATATATATTAATGATCTGGATGAGGGAATTGAAGGCAATATCTCCAAGTTTGCAGATGACACTAAGCTGGAGGTGGGGGGGGGGGGGGGGGGGCAGTGTTAGCTGTGAGGAGGATGCTAGGAGGCTGCAAAGTGACTTCGATAGGCTGGGTGAGTGGGCAAATGTTTGGCAGATGCAGTAAAATGTGGATATATGTGAGGTTATCCACTTTGTTGGCAAAAACAGGAAAGCAGATTATTATCTAAATGGTGGCTGATTAGGACAAGGGGAGATGCAGCGAGACCTGGGTGTCATGGTACAGCAGTCATTGAAAGTAGGCATGCAGGTGCAGCAGGCAGTGAAGAAAGCGAATGGTATGTTAACTTTCATAGCAAAAGGATTGAGTATAGGAGCAGGGAGGTTCTACTTCAGTTGTATAGGATCTTGGTGAGACCACACCTGGAGTATTGCGTACAGTTCTGGTCTCCAAATCTGAGGAAGGACATTATTGCCATAGAGGGAATGCTGAGAAGGTTCACCAGACTGATTCCTGGGATGTCAGGGCTGTCTTATGAAGAAAGGCTGGATAGACTCGGTTTATACTCTCTAGGATATAGGAGATTGAGAGGGGACCTATAGAAACTTACAAAATTCTTAAGGGGTTGGACAGGCTAGATGCAGGAAGATTCTTTGTTTCCTGCTCTGCCAACCACATCTCTATCCATGTCAGCATTCTACTCCCAATACCATGTGCCCAATTTTTTCCCACTAATCTCCTATGTGGGACCTTATCAAATGCTTTCTGAAAATCCAGGTACACTACATCCACTGGCTCTCCCTTGTCCATTTTTCTAGTTACATCTTCAACAAATTCCAGAAGATTAGTCAAGCATGATTTCCCCTTCGTAAATCATGTTGAACCAAACCGATCCTGTTACTGCTATCCAAATGTGCGGCTATCTCATCTTTTATAATTGACTCCAGCATCTTCCCCACCACCGATGTCAGGCTAACTGGTCTATAACTCCCCGTTTTCTCTCTCCCGCCTTTCTTAAAAGGTGGGATAACATTAGCTACCCTCCAATCCACAGGAACTGATCCTGAGTCTATAGAACATTGGAAAATTATCACCAATGCATCCACGATTTCTAGAACCACATCCTTAAGTACCCTGGGATGCAGACCATCAGGCCCTGGGGATTTATCAGCCTTCAGTCCCATCAGTCTATCCAACACCATTTCCTGCCAAATGTGGATTTCCTTCAATTCCTCTGTCACCCCAGATCCTCTGGCCACTACTATATCAGGAAGATTGTTTATGTCCTCCTCAGTGTAGACAGATCCAAAGTACCTGTTCAACTCATCTGCCATTTCCTTGTTCCCCATAATAAATTCACCTTTCTCAGTCTTCAAGGGTCCAACTTTGGTCTTAACTAATTTTTTCCTCTTCACATACCTAAAGAAGCTTTTACTATCCTCCTTTATATTCTTGGCTAGCTTACCTTCGTACCTCATCTTTTCTTCCCATATTGTCTTTTTGGTTATCTTCTGTTATTCTTTAAACATCACCCAATCCTCTTGCTTCCCGCTCATCTTTGCTACGTTGTACTTCTTCGCATTAATTTTTATACTGTCCCTGACGTCCCTTGTCAGCCATGGTCGCCCCTTTCTCCCCTTGGAACCTTTCTTCCTCCTAGGAATGAACTGATCCTGCACCTGTATTATTCCTAGAAACCCCTGCCATTTTTGATCCACAGTCAACCCTGCTAGTGTATCTTTCCAGTCAACTTTGGCCAGCTCCTCCCTCATGGCCCCTTTATTCATCTGCAGCACTGACAACTCCGATCTACTCTTCTCCCTCTCCATTTGTAGATTAAACCTGAACATGTTATGGTCACTGCCTCCTAATGGCTCATTAACCTCGAGGTCCTTTATCAAATCCGGTTCATTACAAAACACTAAATCCAGAATTGCATTCTCGCTGGAAGGCTCCAATACAAGCTGTTCAAAGAATCCATCACAATGGGACTCTACAAAGTCCCTTTCTTGGGGTCCAGTACCAACCTGATTTTCCCAGTCTACCTGCATGTTGAAATCTCCCATAACAACCATAGCATTACTTTTACTACATGCCAATTTTAACTCCTGATTCAACTTGCGCCCTATGTCCAGGCTACTGTTTGGGGGCCTGTAGATTAGTCCCTTATGGGTCTTTTTATCCTTACAATTCCTTAGTTAATCCATACTGACTCCACATCTCCTGTTTCAATGTCACCCCTTGCAAGGGACTGAATTTAATTCCTCAACAACAGGGCAACCCCACCCCCTCTGCCCACCAGTCTGTCTTTTCGATAGGAGGTATACCCTTGAATATTCAGTTCCCAGCCCTGGCCCTCTTGCAGCCATGTCTCAATAATTCCCACAACATCATACTTGTCAGTTTCTAACTGAGCCTCAAGCTCGTCCACTTTATTCCTTATACTTTGCACATTCATATACAGTACTTTGACCTCTGTACTCACTTCCCCCCTCGCAATTGGCCCTGACCTTGCTCTGTTGTCCATTCTCAAGCTTTCCTTCCCATTAATTTGAGAATCTTTTGTAATTTTTCCTGTAGCCACTACCCCTTCAACTCCATCTTTATACTCCCAATTTGTCAATCGCTCCCCCCCACTATTTAGTTTAAATCTACATGTGTAGCTCTAGCAAACCTGCCTGCCAGAATGTCGGTCCCCCTCCAGTTAAGGTGTAACCCGTCCCTTTTGTACAGGTCACCCCCACCCCAGAAGAGATCCCAGTGGTCTATAAATCTAAATCCTTGCTCCCTGCACCTCCCTCCCTCAGTCACACATTCAGATCCCCTATCTCCCTGTTCCTGCCCTCACTAGCACGTGGTACTGGAAGCAATCAAAAGATAACCACCCTAGAAGTCTGGCATTACAGTCTTCTTCCCAAGTCTCTGAAGTCATGTTGGAGAACCTCCTTCCTCTTCTTCCCAATGTCCTTTGTGCCTACTTTTGCAGCAAACTTGCTAATCTTGCCCTGTATGTTCTCATCCAAATCATTGATGTAGATAACAAACAGTAACAGGCCCAGCACCGAATCCTGAGGGACACCACTAGTCACAGGCCTCCAGTCCAAGAAGCAACCTTCCACCATCACCCTCTGCTTCCTTCCATTGAGCCAATTTGCTATCGATTCAGATCTCTCGGATCCCATGTGACCTAACCTTCTAGAGCAGCCTACCATGCGGAACTTTGTCAAATGCCTTACTGAAATTCATGTATACAACATCGACAGCTCTGCCCACATTGACCTTTTTGGTCACGTCTTCAAAAAACTCAATCAGATTTGTGAAACACGACCTCCCACGTACAAAACCATGCTGACTATCCCTTATCAGCCTTTGCCTGTCTAAATGCCTGTATAACCTATCCCTCAGAATACTCTCCAGTAACTTTCCAACTACAGATGTTAAACTCTGACCTATAGTTCCCAGCATTTTCACAGCAGCCCTTCTTGAAAAGAGGCACAACATTTGCCACCCTCCAGTCTTCCGGCACCTCTCCTGTATTTAAGGACTAGTCGTAAATTTCAACCAGGGCTCCCGCAATTTCCTCTCTGGTTTCCCACAATGTCCTCGGATCTATCTGATCAGGCCCTGGAGATTTGTCTACCTTCATACACGATAGTACCTTCAGTACTTCTTCGACGGTAACACTGACTGCTCTCAAGACACTTCCATTGACTGCCTCAAGTTCCTCCGTCTATTGTCTTTTTCCTCGGTAAAGTGGAGAAATACTCATTGAGGACCTTGCCCATCTCCTGTGGCTCCACACAGAGATGACCACTTGGATTCCTGAGAGGTCCAACTCTCTCTCTAGTTACCCTTTTCCCCCTTATGTATTTATAAAATCTTTTGGGATTGTCCTTAACGCTACCCACCAGAGCTATCTTTCGGCCCTTTTGCCCTTCTGATCTTGATGCAGCCTCGCTAGCAGCCTATGTGTCATTTTAACTTTTTTGTTATTTTTAGTGTGTCTTAAATGTATGTTTTAAAGTTTCTCGGAATGTTTTATGTGGGGGGTCGGTGTGGGGGAATAGGGGGAAAACTTTTTCAGTCACTTACCTCGACGGAGATGTGATCTTTCTCAGTGTCGCATCTCCGTCTCCCCCTCCCTGCGGCCTAACAACTTGGATTGGTGCGGCCCTTCCTGGAGACCGGCTCGGAGCTTCAAGCCGCAAGCGTGGCGCGGACTTGCCACCGCGGAGCCGGGGATCCTTTGCTGAGGATCACTGTGGAAGTGCTCTGACCGCAGGGCCTGTGGACTTTAACACCGTGAAGCCGTGGTCTTGGGTAAGAAGAGGGCGACTCGGGAGCTCTTTGCTGTGCAGTGTTCCGCTCTGTCCCGACGCCGGAGTTTCCACCATCCCGACAAGAGGGCTTGAACAGCGGACCGTCGGCAATGGCAGTGTTGAGGGTTCAAAAGCCCCGACCACCACGGGTGAATAAAGGAGGAAGATGACTGAACTTTATTACCTTCCATCACAGTGCGGAATGTTGATTCCACTGTGGTAGATGTTTACATTAAATTTGTTGTGTATTGTGTTCTTTCTTGCTTGTACGGCTGTATAGTAACTCAAATATCACTGTACTTCAATTGGTGAATGTGACAATAAATGTAAACTTGAACTTTTTCAGTTTACTCCTTACTTCCCGAAACTCCTCCAGGGATGCGCTTGATCCCAGGCACCTATGCCTGTCCCATGCATCCTTCTTGTTTTTGACCAATGCCTCGATTTCCCTTGTCAGCCAAGCTTCCTTACGTTTGCCTGCTTTGCCCTTCACTGCGGGGACTTGCGTATCTTGAGCTTTTGTCAGCACACTTTTAAAAACACCTCACTTGGCTGATGTTCCTTTCCCCTCAAATAACCTGCTAAAATCAACTTGAGCGAAAACTCCTCTCAGACCCTCAAAGTTGACCTTACCCCAGTTGAGCATTTTAACACGTGGGCCCTCTCAGTCCCTTTCCATAACTATCTTAAAGCTAATCGAACTGCGGTCACGAGTCCCAAAAGACTCCTCCACAAACACTTCATAAACTTGCCCTTCCCAATTTCCCAATACTAGATCCAGTGTTGCCCTCTCACGTGTGGGGCCCTCTACATTCTGCTTGAGAAAACTCTCCTGAACACTTTTGAGGAATTGCACTCCATTTAAACTCTTCACACTATGATTTTCCCAGTCAACATTGGGAAAGTTAAAATCCCCTACTACAACAAACTTATTTGATCTGCAATCTCCTGGCATATTTGTTCTTCTAATTCCTGTTAGCTATTCGGAGGTCTGTGGTAGACCCCCAACAAGGTGATCATCCCTTTCTTGTTCCTCAGCTCCACCCATAGTGCTTTGTAGTCCCATATAAAATTAGTAATATTAGACTCTAGTTTAAAAAAAAATATTTTGGTATATATATTGGTATGGATTGAAATAAATATAATATTTGTGGTAGCACTATCATTTTTATAGCATTTATTCTGCCAATTAATGATAGTGGGAGCGTTTTCCAAAATGTAATCAATGTGTTCAATTTATTTAACAGAGGACTAAAATTAGCGTTAAATAATGATTTATATCTTCTGGTAACTTGAATACCTAAATACTTAATTTTTTCCGTTGCAATTTTAAATGGAAATTTTAATAGATGATTCGCTTTCTGAGGATGTAATGACATAATTTCACTTTTATTCCAATTTATTCTATATCCAGAAAAGGAGCCAAATTCCTCTATTACATTTAATACGTTCGGTATACTCGTTTCTGAATTTCTAATACATAAAAGTATATCATCCGCATATAATGACATTTTATTATTAGAGTCCTTAGTATTATATTCCTGAATATTCGGATGAGTTCTTATCCTTTCAGCCAGTGTCTCTATCATAAGGGCAAATAGCAGGGGTGATAAAACACATTCCTGCCTATTGCCCCGTGATAATTGAATTTTTGAGACAACATATTATTAGTTAATATTCTTGCTGTTGGTTTATCGTATAATAATTTTACCCATCTAATAAAATTATCTCCCATATTAAATTTTTGGAGTACTATGTATAAATACTGCCACGCTACCTGATCAAATGCTTTTTCTGTGTCCAAAGATATAACTGATGTCTTCCTTTTCCCCTTATGTGAATACATTATATTATAAAGTCGTCTCAAATTGTTAAATGATTGTCTTTTGGGTATAAACCCCGTTTGGTCCTGGTTTATCAATTTATTAATATATTTGCTCAATCTTCTTGCTAAAATCTATGCTAAAATTTTTTGGTCTGTATTTAAAAGTGATATAGTTCTATACGAGCCCGGATCTTCCAGATCTTTATCTTTTTTTGGTATACGCGTAATTGTAGATTCTGCTAAAGTTTCTGGTAATTTCTTATCGGTAAAAGCATAACTGTATAATTTAAGTAATTGTGGGACCATTAACTCCTGAAATCTTTTATAGAATTCATTATTAAAACCATCAGGCCCTGGTGTCTTCCCATTTTTCAATTCTTTTATTGTTTCTCTTATTTCTTCACTTGTAATCTGGGCTCTTAATTCCTCATTTTCTAAGATATCCAATTTTGGCAATTTACGCTTATCTAAAAAATTTATAATTTTATTGTCTTCACTGTTAGTTTTAGATGTATATAAATGTTGTTAAAATTGAGCAAACCTTTTGTTAATTTTGAAATTTTCTCGACACTGCAGATAGTGTCGAGAAAATTTGAGCTTTAATAGGACCTTTAGATGAAAAAGGGAAAACATCAAAGGGAACCTAAGAAATCCACTATCAGACTCCTGCAGGAAGAAGATTTGGCAGCCCTCCAAACAGCAACTGAAAGTTCAGATGAAGAATTTGATTCTCAACAAGCAGTATCTGAAATGGCTACAAAAGGAGAGACAAAAGGGACAGAAAAGGAGAAAGAGATGAAGCAGTGGGAACAAACGGTAAGAGCTAATCTTACTAAAAATCTTACCGCAGATCTTACTAAGGAATTCTCCAAAATGCTCACTAATATGAACAAGATACTGGAGAGAAAATTATCTAAAATGGAGGTTAATCTCTTCAAGTAAATAGAGGCTGCGCGTGCTGAATCAAAGGAACAGTTTGAATTTTTGGAGCAACAGCTGTCGGATCTGGATCAGAGGACAACTCAGGAATTTGTGAGAATGGATAATGATTATAATAAGAAATTTGATGAACTGACAGAAGGAGTTGATAAGTCGATAGAAGATACGAAGATTGAAATACGTGAGATGTCTTGGGAAATATAGACCCTGAAAGAAGAACAAGGGGTTAATCGGGAGCAATTGAATAAATTGACAGATAAAATTCAACACTTTGAAGCTAGATCAAGGAGACAGAACCTGAGGATTGTAGGAGTAAAGGAAGGGCAAGAGCTAGGAATTTTAATGACCAAACTCGTTACTAAAATACTCAAAGATGTCTTTAAGTTGAAGGAAAACCCTAGGATTGATGTGGCACATCGGGTAGGTCGCATCAGAAGTGATATAAATGCTTCCCCAAGACAGATTATTGTGAAATTTTTGGACATTTCAAGTTTGGATAAACTTATGAAGATGATACCACATGGAGAGAGGCTTACATTTGATGGAGAAATTGTCAGATTCTACAGAGACTACCCACGCGAAATATTGGAGAAAAGAAATAAATTTAAAAGAGCAAGCAGCATTCTGCAAGGTAAATCAGAGGTGAAATACGGAGTAGTGTTTCCTACGAAGATGAAAATTAATTATAACTCTATTCAACGCGCCTTCATGGACCCGGATTTGTCATTTAATTACGCAGAAGAAATTGTAAAGAAAATAAAAAAACAGAAGTAAAAGCGGATGAGTAAATGTCTATTGGAAAACTGTGCTGTAATTAAGACGGTGGAACTGCTCTAGACATTAACCAGACAGGCTTATCTGTCAGGAATATGTATGCAATGAACAGGCCCTGGTTTCAACCTTGAACAGATAAGGAGAAGAGAAATAATTGAAAGAACATTTTGAAACAACGCGATCAGATTTGAAAGAAAATCAAAGGAAATTATGGACTTAAGAAATGTTTTAGTTAATACAGAATATATGCAACATAAAGAATTAACTAACTATATAAACTTAATATCACTAATCAATGGTTATACTATTATAGTAGTGTTATACTAATATGATGAACCAAGGTATTAACCTAATGGATTTAGGGGATAAGGGGCATAAAGAGATGATTATTATTAACAGATATATAAGGTTAATTTGGTTGAAAAGAAATGAAATATAATTTAGGATGTACGCTAACACATTATAACTAATGAAAAGGGGTATAAGAATATTAGAACATCATAAACTTGTGGGAAAAAAGATGCGTTAATGATCTGGAAAAGTTCCAGAGGTTTGGGCTGGAAGATGGTTGTATTTAAGATAAGAAATGCAACCCTTGAAACAGGCTGGTAACTAAGGTTCTGATGAATACTGTATATTCGGACAGGGACAGGGCAGGTGTTCTCATGTTTTTTAATTCTAGGACTCGGGGATACCGAGCAAGTAACATAGAAGGTTTAAAATCGGGGTAGAAAAGAGAATATTTGAAAGAGTAAGGATGACTTTTTTTTCCCTTAGATATATTAAGACAAATTAAGATATATTTAGATGAAACGGCATGTAGTTATAAATGCCAATGTATTTAGGTGGCTGAACTCAATGTATAATTCCATCTATGGAGGTCAATCAATTTTTAGCCATCATAGATGGCTTCTGCCCCTTTTAATCGCCGATTTGAGTTATTTACAACTCGCTTTATATTCTTCATAAGTCCCGTCTGATGCCACCTTCTTAATCCTGACACATGCTTCCCTTATCTTCGTGGCAATGTTTACAACCTCTTTGGTCATCCATGGTTATCTTACCTTGGCATTCTTATACTTCCTCCTTATTGGAATATGCTGATCTTGCATTTTGAGCAGCTGCCTTTAAACAACTTCCAAATGTCCTGTGTGGACTTACCCAATATCAAGATCACACTCTACAATGCATAACTCCTGTCAAATGACATTGTAATCTTGCATGCCCCAATTAAATATTTTCCCTCAACATCCAGACCTGTCCCGATTCAAAATAATCTGAAAATTTACAGAGTTGTGATCACTATCCCCAAATTCCTCTTGCATCCCAACACCAGTCACCTGGCCAGGCTAATTTCCCCAATACAAGATCTAGTCTGGTCCCTCCTCGAGTCGGGCTCTCCACATAGTGTTTAAGGAAACCTCATTGCATGTACCTAGCAAATTATGCCCCAACTAATCCTGTGTAAGTGCCAGTCAATATTGGGAATTTAAACTCACCCACTACAACAGTGGTTCTTAACCTTTTTGGCCCCACGACCCCATCAGGCATTCTTGATCAGTACCATGATCCCGAAACAAAAATTGAAAAAAAACCAGCCCGATTTATTAAAACATGTCTTCCAATGCTCAGTCAATGGGATGGCTGAAATTAATTCGCAGCCTTCAGGCAATCAAAACGAGGACGAATGCTCGACAGGCAGCACCTCATGTCAGCGTCAATCACATGCCTATTGCGTGCCTTCGTTTTCAGAGTTACCATGGTTGAGAATCCAGCCTCACAGCGATTGTTGAGGGGGACTGGACCAATAGGGTCAGGGCCCTCTTCAAAAGAACAGGACAATCCTTCACTTTCAGCCAAAACGTGGCGAGCTCTTGTTCCATGAAGTCGCTCTTCAGCTGCGCTTCTTCAAGTATTTGGTAAAATTCAACCTTCGCAGTCACGTCAGTATTGCTGATGGCACCGTCTTCAACAGAAAAGGGTCGGATGATCCACTCATCACGAGAGCGGTCGTCCAGTCCGGGGAAGTAATGTTCGATGGTTTCACTAATTGCCAGAAGGTGGATTGAGATCTCCTCGTGGAAATGGCATTCAGCATCTGGCGTAGCATCCAGGACAGTCGTCCTCTCAGGAAAGATAGTCATGTCACCGTCCTGAACTCTTCTCTGGTAAAGGTTCCTCCTGAACGCTGCCACTTTGTCACAATCCGTGTGTAGCATTGGGAGGTTTCCTTGAAGTGACAGGTTCAAGGAATTCACCTCGGCGAAGAAGTCAGCCAAGTAAGCAACCTTCATCACGAACAGTTCATCCGGCATCTTTTCATGAAGCCGTTTCTCCTTCTCAGTACACCCTCTCTCCAAGAACAGCGCTATTTATCTCGAATTCGAATCATACGACTGAGAACTTTACCACGTGAAAGCCAGCGCACCTCTGTGTGGAATATCGGAACAGTGAAATTGGCACCCATTTCTTCACACATCACTTTGAAGATTCTTGAGTTTGTTGCGCTCCCTCGGATGTGGTTCACAATCTTTACCACATCTGAAAGCACTTCTCGAAGACCAGAAGGGAGTCTTCATCGCTAAAGCATGACGATGTATCATGCAGTGGTTGAAGGAGACATGGGGAGCCACATCCTTCACGAAGGCTTTGAAGCCGGATCTGCATCCGACCGTAGAAAGTGCCCCATCTGTACACACCCCGACAAGGCATTCCCAGCCAAGCTCATGTTTGATGAGGAAGGCTTCCAGCATTCTGAACACAACTTCTCCCCGAGTGGTAGTAGCCAATGGCTCCGAGAACAGGTACTCCTCCTTCATGGCTTCTCCATCGAGGTAACGAAAGTAGACTAGCAGTTGGGAACATGAGGCGTTTAGATGCATGATTCGTCTAGCTGCAGTGAATATACTGGACTGGTCTTCACAGAGCTCGCTATTTGCAGCAGAATATCATTACTCATATCCGAGATTCGACTTTTGACTGCGTCATTCGAAAGGGAAATCTGCCTGAGCTTGTTTGACTGCTGTTCCCCCAGCACCAACTTGGCTGCTTCTAGAAGGCTTGGCTTGAAAAAGCTCTTCAGCGATGCTGTGAGGTTTCTTCGTCTGTGCGATTTGATAAGCAATCCGGTATGAAGCTTCCAAAGCTGCTTCATTTTGATGAGCGCAGTGACCCGTCAAATCGATGCGGGAAGTGACCCATCAAATAAGTGCGCCATCTTTTCGTTTGAAATAGTCCACGCTCTTCCCCGCCAGGTTGCTGTGACAAGACTTCAAATGGATCTTAAGTTTGCTGGGCTTCATGCTCCCGTGGCTCATAACCTTGGCACGGTTTGCGGCTTGACCACAGATTTTTGAACAATGCTTGTGAAGCCGAACTTGAGAAATGCTTCACTATACGTGCCCGTCTTGGTATATGTGGTTCACAACACACACAGTCCGTGTGTGTATATGCAAGGCCTCAGAGGAATTTTATCAGTGAATTTTATCAGGAATTTTATCAGGAATTTTAAAGTTTATTTCGGGCCCCCTTCCCTTCTCCATTAGTCATCCTGTTTTTATCCACTACACTACGGTTTTATGCCATTTGCTGTAGCCTGTAAGGCAAAAAGGGGTATGGAAGATGAGAGGGGTGGAATGGAGCGCTCTGTTGATTTTCTGCATTTGAGGCCTTATGCTCCTATACTCCCTCCATGATAAATATAAATAAATATAAATAAAATAAAAGGAACAGAAAGCACATTTGTTTTTGAACATCTTTGTTTATGCTACAATACAGACAAGGAGAAATAATTCACATTGAAACAACCTTTTATATTTCAATGCAGATCAGATCATCAGAAGACATAATTATTAGTAAAACGTAAAAGAAAGTAGATAAGTTTAGTATTTACTTTAAATAAAGAGCTTTCCTGGCCTTTTTTTGTGAAAAACTTCGAATCACAACATGAAAATGTATTGTTCTGGCAATGTTTGATTCAATACTATTGATTCAATACGTTGACATCGTGGGGCTGTGGTTTGCGGAGCTTCTAGCCGTGGGTGTGGCGTGGACCTGCAATCCGGAGGCTGGGATCCCACGCCGGGGATCGCCGGAGAAGAGCTCCGACCGCCGGCCTGCGGCCTATAACATCCTGAAGCCTCAGTCTCCGGTAGGAAAGTTCTAAGTCGGGGCCTCCAAGCCACATAGTGTGTTTGTGCGTCCCGACGTTGGAGTTTGGATCATCCCGACGAGAGGGCCTGCACATTGGGCCGTCGGTAGCGTGACTACGGAGGGGTTATGGTCCCGACCACGGGTGAACAAAGGAGGACTGGCTGAACCATGTTGCCTTCCACCACAGTGAAGAATGCTGTGGTGGATGTCTGTCAAATTTTATTGTGTATTGTTTGTTCTTTTTAAGTGTATCGCTGCTGGCAAATTCATTTCACTGCACCTTCAGGTGTATGTGACGAATAAAATTGACTTTGACTTTGAAGAATGTTTTGTGGATTGACTTTGACTTTGAAGAATGTCTTGCAGATTTGGCCTGGCCAAATCCACAAGACATTCCTGAGACATTGTAGACCTTAAATAATTCTTAATCAGCTTGAGTTTTCTAAATGACCTCTCGGCAGAAGCTACTGTTGCTGGAATTGCTAATAGTATCCTTAAGCAAACATAAACATTTGGAAACAGGTCCCCAAGTCTATACTCTGTTAACAAGTTCAACAGATCTAATGGTTTTAACTGAATTTACAAAATTCACCCACACCCACTCACCCACACACACCCACTCACTCACACACACCCACTCACACACACCCCCACACACCCCCACACACACACCCACTCACTCACACACACGCCCACTCACCCACACACCCACTCCCACTCACCCACACCCACTCACACCCACACACTCACACAGACCCACTCACACACACCCCCACACACCCACACACCCACACACACCCACTCACACACACCCACTCCCACTCACCCAAACACACCAACTCACTCACAGGCACGCAGTCACACCCACTCACACCCACTCACACCCCCACACACACACCCACTCACACACACCCACTCATGCACACCCACTCACACACACCCACTCGCACACACCCACTCATACAAACCCACCCGCACCCACACCAACTCACCAACAAACTCACACATACCCACCCATACGCACTCACCCACACCCACTCACCCACACCCACTCACACACACCCACTCACCCACTCACACATACCCACTCACCCACTCACACTCACCCACGCACCTACGCACACCTACTCACCCACACCCACTCACCCACACCCACTCACACCCACTCACCGCACAAACCCACTCATACAAACCCACCACCCACGCCAACTCACCGACAAACACATACCCACCCATACGCACTCACCCACACCCACTCACCCACACCCACACCCACTCACACACACCCACTCACCCACTCACACATACCCACTCACCCACTCACACTCACCCACGCACCTACGCACACCTACTCACCACACACACACTCACCCACACGCCCATCCACACCCACTCACCCATACCCCACACACACCAACTCACCCACCCACACACCCACACGCCCACTCACACATACCCACTCACCCCCACACACCCACTCACCTATGCACACCTACTCACCCACACCCACTCACTCACACCCACACCCACACCCACTCACCGACTCACGCACACACACTCACCCACACACTCACACACACCCACTCAAACACACACACACCCACTTACACACACCTATCCACACCCACTCACCATACCCCACACACACCAACTCACCCACACCCACCCACCCACACACCCACTCTCACACACCCACTCATACACTCACACCCCTCCCACTCACACAAGCCCACACTCACCCACGCCCACTCACCCACATCCACTCACACACACCCACTCACACGAACCCACACCCACACCCACTGACCTACCCACACCCACACTCTGGCCCGGACCACTGAAACAGCCACCGCTGCCGACCCTCACCGCCCCCCCGGGCGGGGCCGCAACCACTGTCGCCGACCTTCACTGCCTTCAGAAAGCCACCGATGCTGCTGCCAGTATCTCTACTCGAGCTCCCCATGGGCCTCCAACAGCGACTCTGCCGACCCTCGTCTCTCCACCGGTCATCAGCAGGCCAGAGCCGTCACCTCACCAGAGTTCCAGGCTCAGCACCAGGCCCACAACCTCCACCATGGTCTGACTCTGCTGGGTCCCAGTGCTCCTCCCCTACTTCAGGGAAGACCCATCAGTAGTGATGACTCTGCTGGGTCCGAGTGCCCCCCACCCCACTACAGAGAAGACCCATCAGTAGTCTTCCCCTTCCCCCTGTTTTAATCAGGTTACCCCAACCGCACACCCCCCAGTTAAAATTTCCCGCTTTATTATGGATCACAATTTCTTCGAATTACGATATATAAAACTATGTAGGCTCACACAAAATTTGAATGTTAGTCTTCACAAAATATATGCAAACTTTTTCTGAGATTTCAGGAAATTCCCGGCCCTCCTCCTTCGGCTCCCGTGCCCCCTTTTGGACTTCCTGCATCCCCCTCTCATAGGCCCTGTGTATACGTACACACATACGCAAACAGAATACTGTGTGTAGTATATAACCTTTGTTAGATTCCTAAAAATGGGCTCAACATATTGATGTTATTTACAACCCCTTCATGACCCCCGGGAAAACCCCAAACGACCCCCAGGTTAAGAACCACTGCACTACAACAACCCTGTGGTTCTTGCATCCTTCAGTAATCTGTCTACGTATCTGACCCTCTATCTCCCGCTGGCTATTGGGTGGCTATAATATAATCTTATTAGAGTAATTGCTCCTTTCTTATCCTTGAGCTCAGCCTGTATTGCCTCAGTGGACATCATCCAGTATGTTCTCTACGAGTACTGCTGTAACATTCTCCCCGATTAGCAAAGCAACTTCTCCACCCATCTCCACTTCATCTGAAACATTGAAACACAGGCATGTTGAGCTGCCAGTTGTGTCCTTCTCGCAACCATGTTTCCGTAATGGCCATAACATCATAAATCCAAGCACTGATTCAGGCTCAAAATTCATCAGATTTACCCACAATACTCCTTGCAATGAAGTAAGCACATTTCAGCCCTGCATTATCCCCATATTCTTGAACCTCTCCCTGCCCAGGGAGAGGTTCAAGAATATGAACCTTTGAGACTTACTTATTATAACCTCCACTTTTTCATTAGTCCCTCCATTTGCTGATCTGTTGCTCTGGTTCCCACCTACCTGCCATTCTAGCTTAAACCCTTCCTCACAAGCACTGTCGCAATGTTCAGCAGGTACTATCACAATGATTAGCAGATAATTTCACAATGTTTAGCAGGTACTATTGCAACATTTACTAAGTGCTGATCGTAATGTTTAAGAAACATTTAGACAGGTGAATGGGAAGAGTAGGTTTAGAACAGTGGTTCTCAACCTTGTTTGCCCCATGCACCCCTTTCACCATATGTCAGAATGTCATCCCCCCCCTCCTTTCCAAGATTGTCTGCCTCAAAAAGTGCATTCCAAATAATATGCATATAATACTGAAAATCCTTTATTTCTAACATATCTAATTGCTAATCTGTCCCAATTCTCCCCCTGAAAACCTGAAATCCCCCCCTGGGGGGAATTCCCTACCTGGTTGAGAACCCCTGGTTTAGAGGGATATGGCCCAAAAGCAGGCAGGTGGGACTAGTGTAGATGGGGCATGTTGGTCAGCATGGGCAAGTTGGGCTGAAAGAGACCTTTCCAAACTGTATGACTTTATGACTCCCAAGCACTTGCAAACCTCCCTGCAAGGATGATGGCGCTACTCCAGTTCAATTGCAACCGGGCCCTCTTCTACAGGTCACCTCTGCTCCAGAAGACATCCCAATGGTCCAAAATTCTGAATCCCTATCCCCTGCACCAACTCTGCAGCTATGCATTCATCTGTCCTACTCTCCTATTGCTACCCTCACAAGCACGTGGCACAGCAAAGTCCTGCATTTTTACTTTTTGCCTAACTCCCTATATTCACCCCGCAGGACTCATCCCTTTTCCTACCTATCTCATTTGTATGGACGTGCGTAATGACTTCTGGCTGCTCACCCTCTTCTGTGAGGAGGTTCTGCAGCCGCTCGGAGACATCCAGGACCTTGATACCAGGGAGGCAACAGACGATCCTGGAGTCCCGTTTGCTGCCACAGAATCTCCTGTCTGTCCCCCTAACTATCGAGTTCCCTTTCACTAGCAGTCTGCCTTACTTCACCCTATCTTGCTATGCCTCAGAGCCAGGCACAATGCCACAGACTTGGCTGCTGCTGCTCTCCCCGAACAGTCACCCCCCTCAACAGTATCCAGAATACATATTTTGCAGAGAAATGGCCACAGGAGAATCCTGAACTCTTTTCATACTCTCTTTCCTGATGGTCATCTACCTGTTTTCTGCCTGAGTGTGACCATCTCTCGACAGCTCCCATCGGTGACTGCCTCACTCTCCTGGATGAGCCTGAGGTCATGCAGCTGTAGCTCCAGTTCCCCAACGTAGTCTGAAAGGCGGTGCATCTGGACACACCTCATGTTATGTAGTCCTCAGGGTCACTGGCTGTCTTCCTGAGTTGCCACATCCCATAGGTCGAGCACTCCACTGCACTAGCTTCCATCCCACCTTACCAAGATCAAGTTGCACTCTGAAACAAACAGAAAGTGACAGACCTAACATTATCCTGCAATCACCCTCACCGACGCCTCCTCACACCGAAGCCTCTTGAGCCAAAGCCTCAATGCCCCACTCTTACTCTATCTACTCCCATTATGACCAGTCTCACCATGGCCACTTCACTTAGGCTTATCTTTCTTTTATTTGCCAATTATGGTCTAAAGACTGAATTCCAAACCAAGGTGACAGTGACTGCATTTGAGGTCAAGTCAGCAATTAATGGAATGTGGCCTTAAAAATAAAATAAGTGGAAACAGAGGATGAAACAAATTCACTACTTACTGTACATTCATACCTCACATAAAGGAGCACAGCTGTGGATATTGGTGGCGATCTCAAGGCTGTGTCCTAAACCCAACATAAAACCAGAAGTTGACTGGTTTACTGATGACTGCATGATATTCCATTCATTTTGCAACTGCAGAAACTAAGATGATTTGAAGATGTCCAGATTCGACAAACACAATTTTAATGTTCTATTATGTAGCTCTGTAAGTTTAAACTGATTAAAGAAACAAACAAATTACTTCAACCAAAGTTTGAGAAATCCAAGTTACACTTGTTTCTCCCAACATCTCAGCACTGAGGTGTGCATGACCTATTTCTAACTATGAGAAACTCAGACATGTAGTGATTGATTTATAAATGATTTTCATATTTTAATTTCTAATGAGAATTATTAAAGTTTGAATGGGGCGGTGTTATAGGTTCCCATGGTCCATCTGTTGCTGTTTGCAGAGAAATGAGGAAAGAATCAACCCAAGCTAAGATAGACTGAAAACTGCTTTATGGAGCTCGGCAGAGGTTCCAGAACTCAGCATACAGGAGAAAATTAAAATTTTCCTTCAAGCATGGAATGGAAGAAACAACAGCGCACATGGTCACAGGCAAAACACACAAATTCCTTGGCGATCACATGGACCTCAGGATTGAACCTGCATCACTGGAACTGAGAAATAGCAGCCCTACCTACTTCTCCTCTATGCTATCTAATGCATTTAAAATACATAGTTAAACATCCTCCTTCCAGTGTGTTGAATTTGAAAAGGCATGGGCTTAGAAACAATTTAGGAGCCTGAACAATATACTCCAGTTCTATAGGAAATGATTGAAAACAAACAAATCTTGTTCATCAGTTCTGGCAAAAATTCACTCTCCCAAGGTATCACATCAAGATTTGCCCTAACAGTAGGTATGTTACAAAACTTACTTTCAGCGGCGCTGCAGTTCTGTCACTGGCCATGTGCGCAACTTTGAAGGGGGGGGGGGGGGGGGCGGGGTTAAAATGCGGTTATCCAATGCCTTCTGGAATTATATTTTCTTGGAGTGCGAGCTTTTTCTGGAGATTCGTTCCAACTGCCAGTAAGTGCAATTTTTTTTTTAATCGCCCGACAATTTCAGCGCTGGAGTAAAATAAAAATTAGCTCCTAATGCCGTGAACGCCGACAACGGGGACGGATTTTGCTTAGGGGACAGGTAAAGAAAAGCTGTTTATTTTTTCATATAAACTTGCTTGTTTAGATGACCTTAATCAATATTTCATGTTGTGAAACGGTGATTTATTCCCCATACGAACCGGCAGTATTTTTCCTGCCGATATGGGGTTTAAATTCACCGCAAATGCAACATTCCAATCGATGGCGTTCCACAAAATCCCACTCGCAAGCTGATTAAAATGGCCATTAATTTATGGGCATTAGACACTAAATTCCTTCAATTTGGCCTATAAATTCATAACAATAAGGTTTAAAAATCATGTTATATTGTGAATTCTTGTGTGAATGTTATTTGGACACTTAGGCTTTTTAAAAAAATGTTATTATTTTCTTAAGAAATGGATAGATGTTTAGATCTAGTAATTGAATTTTGTAATTAGCTACAATTGGGTAACTAACTAATTATATGCTTTAATTTCAGGGCATCCGAGTAAGATTGTTTCATATTTGTTTCAGAATGCTTCAATCTATAATAAGTGAAAATTTCTTTTAGTTCTCTTACTTTTTAAGAAAGATATGGGCTTTTGACTGTCCTCGATCACAACTTTTGTGTTGTCAATGGAAAAGCAATAGGGAACAAGATGCTAATTTCCGAGTATGAAAATGGCCATAACTTTTTTAATACTGAAGATATGAAAGTGAATTAGGTGTCAAATTAAACTTCTTTGTATGCTTTATCTGATGGGATAAATTGCAGACTTGATTTTTTAAATCTCAAAATTTTGTAACACTGCTACTAACAGTCTAAACCATGACCATACATCATCTTGAAATTTAAATCCAGGAACATACTTTAATGACATGAGGACCTGATTAAAATATATATTTTGAAGACTTCATTAAACCACGAGTTGCTGCAAGGGTTTGAAGTCCACATTTCAGGCACAACTAATTTGCAAAACAGCCCCTGTTCAACCGCATGTTTATTAACATAGTTAAGAGCAGTCCATGGCCAAAATCAACAAGACATCTACTGCATTTTGATTTTCGTTTTGCTGGGAGATTGTATGCCCCAGAATCCCACATTGTGTTGCCCGTTCTGATCAACCAAAAAAAAAAACCACACTAATTTCTATCCTTGTCTTTCAGTAAACCTCTGGAGTGGTGGAACAGCATTCATGACCTAAACAATATGTATATATATATAAATATATATTCTTCAGCAGAACTACTTTCATATTTACATGTGCAATATGCTTACCTTTCAATCAAAGCCATTTTCTTACAGCTCACGGGAATAATGTCAATATAAGAATAAACAAGAGACTCACAAATATGAGTATATTGCCCAGCATGGATGAGTTGGGCCGAAGGGGCTATTTCCATGCTATATATGTCTATGGGTCAAAAGCAGCCAAATTGGACTAGTCCAGTACTCCAAATATGACTATGGCTCTATGACCATGAAGTCTGTTGTGTAAAAGAATTTTAAACAAATAAATGTACTTTAAATGAATGAAGGCACAAAAGCATAATAATTCCAGCACTCTTCGTTTAAGCCTGAGCTCAGGAGGAGGAGCCTTCCACCCATCCATACGCCGCCACCACCACCACCATTGCCCACGGTATCTGCCAACACAACTTGGATCACCACATGGTACCTATGTACCTTCCCTCAACCCAAACCATTGCCCCAAAATATGGCCTGGAGCTATCATATTATTCTGAATGTTTAAGAAAGAACTGCAGATGCTGGAAAAATCAAAGGTAGACAAAAAAGCTGGAGAAACTCAGCGGGTGAGGCAGCATCTATGGAGCGACGGAATAGGTGACGTTCTTCGGCTATCAAAGTATTCTGAGTGCTCCGTTTCTAGCTCCACTCTGCAGGAAAGTTTAGCTCAATGCTTAACAAACAAATGGCCCATCACAGATCAGGCATTGCATGCATTTGCTCTTAACAATTTAGCTTTTCAATATATCGAGGAAAAATCACGAAAAGATGTACTTTAAATGTACCTAACGGTGTTGATATTTTGTCAATTTATAAAACAGTGCTTAAAATCTTAAATCAAGTACAATTTAGTGTTACAGTGTCTCCACCAAGTGGTTTAAAACTAAATTGGCACATGGATAGATGTGCGTACGAGGATTAAAAATATTGAAGAATAGACGTAGAAATACATGAAGGTATTGGATTGCTTCTGCAGCATCTGCAGAATTTAGTCTAAGTGTAAAAATCGCATTTTCATGAATGCAAAATAAATTGGTATTAGACCGTGAAATAAGCAGGCCGTAGACTCAGTGCTATCAGTAATAATTTGTTGACAAAGTCAGATCATTTCAATTTAAAACATATTCAATTATATTGAATATAGTGTACAAAATAATACAAATGTTTGTCATTTCAATGGTGTTATTTTAAAAAAAATGTGTTTTTAATATTCTGCACAGATGAGTCAGCATTTATGACCATAGGTTTCCTCTTTATAAACCGCTTTCTTTAAGTCTTACAATAATATTGTCAAAAAATAGCAGTTGGGAATTGTGAAGCCAGAGTAAGAAATGTAGATGGAGAAGGAGGGGAGAAATAGGTGTGAGCCCAGGTGGGGCACAGGGGAGGGGATTGGGGAAGAAAGGGGCAGGAGGTTGGGGAAGAAAGGGGGAGGGGGTTGGGAAAGAAAGGGGGAGGGAGTTGGGGAAGAAAGGGGGAGAGGGTTGGGAAATAAAGGGGAGGGGGTTGGGAAAGAAAGGGGAGGGGGTTGGGAAAGAAAGTGGAGGGGGCGGTGTTGTTAGAGGTTCCCTAAAACTAAAATTGGAGAATTCAATGTTCATACCATTGAGTTGTAAGCTACCCAAGAGGAACATGAGGTTATCCAGTGTGTCCTCACCCTGGAAATGGAGAAGGCCCAGCATAGAAAGGTCACTATGGGCATGGGAAGAGGAGTTGAAATGGTTAGCAATTGGGTAAGCCTTGGTGGACTGAGCAAGTGTTCGACGAAACAATCACTGAGTCTACACTTGATCTCACTGATGTACAGCAGGCCACATCAGGAACACTAGATGCAGTAGATGAGGTTGGAGGAGGTACACATGAACCTCTGTGTTACTTGAAAGGTCTACTGCCATCCCTGGAGGCAGGAGGTATGGGGACATGTGTTACAATTCCTGCGGTTGCAGGGGAAAGTACCTGGGGAGGGGTGCTTTGGATGGGAAGGGATGAGTGCATCAAGGAATTGTGGAGGGAGCCATCTCTGCAGAAGGCGGAAAGGGATGGAGTTGGGAAGATATGACTAGTGGTGGGATCACGTTGGAGGTGACGGAAATGTCGGATGATGATGCATTGGACACAGTGGCTGGTGGGCTATAAGGAGTGAACCACGGGACTCTCTACTTGTTGCATCTGGGAGGGACCGTGAGAGCAGAACATCATGTTACCCAGGAGTTCATTTAAATCATCACCTTTAACCTGCCATTATGAACAGCAAATTGAATTTGAAAGAGATGTTTAGGGTGTTGGATAATGGATGGGAAGTGCAGTTGGTGCATATACCAATTTCAGAGAAGAGTTTTCTATAGTATACAAACTGTCTTTCACCAACTGGTGGTTTCCAATGTAGAAATATATTAAAGATTACAGAAGCAGGAAACATGGGGAATATTCAGGCAGCATCTGTGGAGGAAAACAGAGTTAAACTTCAGAAGATGTAGACACAAGGGACTGCAAATGCTGGTTCACAAATAAAGACACAGAGTGCTGGAGTAACACAGCTGGTCAGGCAGCATCTCTGGAAGATATGGATAGGCGATGTTTCAGGTCAGGACCCTTCATAAGGCTAATTGGAGTAGGAGAGGAGAAAGCTGATAAAAGGGGTGGTGGCGGGACAAGGCTTGGCAAGTTATAGATGGATACATGTGAGGAGGGGTTTTATTGGCAGATTGGTGGACAAAGGACAGAGAAGAAAAGAAGACAAGAGGCTGTAAGGCATGGAGAGGAGAGGAGTAAATTAGGAACAGATAGGGGAGGGTGGAGGGGAAATAAAAGACAAACCATGAATTCTGAAGAAGCGTCTCGGCCCGAAACGTCACCTATTCCTTTTCTACAGCAATGCTCCCTGACCCGCTGAGTTACTCCAGCTTTTTGTGTCTGTCTTCGGTTTAAACCAGCATCTGCAGTTCCTCCCTATTCATGTAATCTGATCCACTGCATGTTAACTTATGGCCAATATGTTCGAGCACCTACAATGCATTCAGAAAGTATTCAGACTCCTTCACGTTTTCCACATTTTGTTATGTTACAGCCTTATTCTAAAATGGATTCAATTCATTTTTTTTTTAAATCATCAATCTACACACAATACCCCATAATAAAAAAGCGAAAACAGGTGTTTAGAAATGTTTTCAAAGTAATTAAAAAGAAATAACTGAAATATCACATTTACATAAGTATTCAGACCCTTTGCTATGACATTCAAAATTGAGCTTAGGAGCATCTGGTTTCCATTGATTAACCTTGAGATGTTTCTACAACTTGATTGGAGTCCACCAGTGGTAAAATAAATTGATTGGACATGATTTGGAAAGGCATACACCTGTCTATATAAGGTCCCACAGTTGACAGTGCGTGTCAGAGCAAAAACCAAGCTATAAGACGAAGGAATTGTCCATAGACCTCCGATACAGGATTGTGTCGAGACACAGATCTGGGGAAGGGTATAAAACAATTTCTGCAGCATTGCATGTCCTGAAGAGCACAGTGGACTCCGTCATTCTTAAATAGAAGAACTTTGGAAGCACCAGGACTCTTCGTAGAGCTGGCCGCCCGGCCAAACTGAGCAATCGGGGAAGAAGGTCCTTGGTCAGGGAGGTGACCCAGAACCCGATGGTCACTCTGGCAGAGCTCCAGAGTTCCTCTGTGGAGATGGGAGAACCTTCCAGAAGGACAACTATATCTGCAGCACTCCACCAATCAGGCCTTTATGGTAAAGTGGTCAGACGGAAGCCACTGCTCAGTAAAAGGCACACGACAGCCTGCTTGGAGTTTGCCAAAAGGCATGAGAAACAAGCTTCTCTGGTCTGATGAAACCAAGATTGAGTTCTTTGGCCTGAATGCCAAGTGTCACATCTGGAGGAAACCAGGCACTGCTCATCACCTGGCCAATACCATACCTACAGTGAAGCATGGTGGTGGCAGCATCATGCTGTGGGGATGTTTTTCAGTGGCAGGAACTGGGAGATTAGTCAGGATCGAGGGAAAGATGGGCGGAGCAAAGTACAGAGAGATCCTTGATGAAACCCTGCTCCAGAGTGTTCTGGACCTCAGACTGGGGCGGAGGTTCACCTGCCAACAGGACATCGACCCCAAGCACACAGCCAAGACAACGCAGGAGTGGCTTCATGACAAGTCTGTGAATGTCCTTGAGTGACCCAGCCAGAGCCCGGACTTGAACCCAATCGAACATCTTTGGAGGGACTTGAAAATAGCTGTGCATCTACGCTCCCCATCCAACCTGACAGAGCTTGAGAGGATCTGCAGAAAAGAATGGGAGAAATTACCCAAATACACGTGTGCCAAGCTTATAGCGTCATACCCAAGAAGACTTGAGGCTGTAATCGCTGCCAAAGGTTCCTCATCAAAGAACTGAGTAAAGGGTCTGAATACTTATGTAAATGTGATATTTCAGTTATTTCTTATTAATTACTTTGCAAACATTTCTAAACACCCGTTTTCGCTTTTTTATTATGGGGTACTGTGTGTCGATTGATGAGAAAAAAAAAGAAATTAATCAATTTTAGAATAAACGTGGAAAAAGTGAAGGGGTCTGAATACTTTCTGAATGCACTGTAAATCTTGGAGTGTTAAAAGAGTCAGGTTTAATGAGAAGTTAATGTTGCAAGACCCCATACAGCAGCAGAGTTGATCAGAAATAAGACACAAAAAGGGAAAATATTTTTTTCATTAGAGACACACGTATTGTGGTGGAAACTTTCAATCCTGAAATTCATTACGTTGGGAGTTGCCACAAATCCTCAGAATGAAAAAGGTTCATGAGATGAGGTCTCTGGCTATTCCATTTTCAGGATGGGAAGCTTTTAAGTAACCCAAGCATGTCAGTTAAACTGACTTCTAGCTTTTTTTCCCTGCACCTCTGATTAACACTTCCCAGTCTCATTAATTGAAAAAAAAACATTAATTTACCACAGTCACGACTGAGGAGGTATTTATTATCCAAGAGCAATGCACTTATATTTGTTGTTGCCTTCATATTTAAGTTAGCCACGGAATCAGATTTCTCCTGTACTTTATTTTTCTTTATTGTCCTTGGTCCCTAACAGTGAAAGTGTACTCACAAAATATTCACAAATCATACAGGTCAGAATTATTCTATTGCAATTTTTCAGATATTTATGACCAACAGTTTTTATTTCCAGACAATGTAAAATAAAAGTAAATTAATATGTTGCTTTTAAATTAAACTAATAGAGATCAGTCATCCAGTAAAGTGGCAAATCTATTTGTATAATCTCATCATTTTCCAAATATTAGAGCATCATAATAAACAATCAAAAAATGTTGCATGTACTTCAACAAATTGTTCAAATACTGAATATATAATCTCAGTGTATTAAACATGATATGATGCAGGGCTGCCAACATTTGGTGAGAGTTGGGAGTGAGAAATAGTGAGAGACCAAGCCGGAGGGAGTGTAGCGACCAAGATGGGGACGGGGGTGGAGAGCTTTGATACAGAGCTTTTGTATTTTTCAGCTTGATATTGTGCAATCTGGTGCATACTGTAGCAAGTCTTTTAACATACACTTGAATGCAATATTTATGCTTTAAATTGGATTAGCTATGAATAAGGTTAGGCTAAATTACATTCCACAGTAGAGCCAGGCTCTGATCAACAGGTGCAGCACATGAATGATCTTAGTGTATTCATGTATGGAAATCAGATTATAATCAAGCATTTGACCCATGTTGACCAACCTGGGTCTCACTGCACACCTGGTATTACTCCTGATCCTGACTCCAGTTGCAAACCTTCTCTCATTCCTGACTTTGAGTCCAGCCTTACACCTGGCCCCCTATTCTGCCCTGATCATAGCTGCTTACCTGCTTAGGTTCCCAGTGCTGAACACTCCCATTGTCCCAGCTTTGACTGCGCACCTAGTACTATTCCAGAACTTGACTCTCAAGTTCAGGTTCAAGTTCAAGTGAGTTTATTGTCATGTGTCCCTGATAGGACAATGAAATTCTTGCTTTGCTTCAGCACACAGAACATAGTAGGCATTTACTACAAAACAGATCAGTATGTCCATATATCATTATATAAATACATACACACATGAATAAATAAACTGATAAAGTGCAAATAACAGATAACAGATAATGGGTTGTTAATGATCATAGTTTTGTCCGAGCCAGGTTTAATAGCCTAATGGCTGTGGGAAAGTAGCTATTCCTGAACCTGGTCGTTGCAGTCTTCAGGCTCCTTTACCTTCTACCTGAAGGTAGCAGGGAGATGAGTGTGTGGCCAGGAAGGTGTGGGTCCTTGATGATGCTGCCAGCCATTTTGAGACAGCGACTGCGATAAATCCCCTCGATGGAAGGAAGGTCAGAGCCGATGATGGACTGGGCAGTGTTTACTACTTTTTGAAGTATTTTCCTCTCCAGGGCGCTCAAGTTGCCGAACCAAGCCATGATGCAACCAGTCAGCAAGCTCTCTACTGTGCACCTGTAGAAGTTAGAGAGAGTCCTCCTTGACAAACTGACTCTCCGTAATCTTCTCAGGAAGTAGAGGCACTGATGTGCTTTCTTCATTATTGCATTAGTGTTCTTGGACCAGGAAAGATCTTCAGAGATGTGCACTCCCAGGAATTTGAAGCTCTTGACCCTTTCAACCATCGACCCGTTGATATAAACGGGACTGTGGGTCCCCATCCTACTCCTTCCAAAGTCCACAATCAGTTCCTTGGTTTTGCTGGTGTTGAAGGCCAGGTTATTGTACTGGCACCATATGGACAGTTGCTCGATCTTTCTTCTATACTCTGACTCATCACCATCAGTGATACGTCCCACAACAGTGGTGTCGTCAGCGAACTTGATGATGGAGTTGATGATGATGACTCTGGATGCACACTTGGCCTTGCTCCTAGCCCCTCTGCACTGACAATATATCTAGCCCACACATAGAGCCATATATCTGAACCCCTGGACTTAACCTATTACGTTCAAGTCCACAGGTGCTTATCTAATGTGGTAATCTTTTGTATATAACAAAATTTGCTACATCCCTTGGCTTCCTTGTTATCCAACATGCTAGTTATTTTGTCAAAGAAGTAATCAATTGGTCGAACACAATTTCTCATCCATAAAATTATACTCACTCAGCTGTATGTATTCTGGTACCATTTCCTTCATTTTCTTAACAAACTGTCCTGAAGTCATTTTCACCCCCAATATTTTCAGTATTTTGCTGTCGTCCTCTCAGCTGGGACTTTTCCAAAATGCAAACTCCAATAACAATATATATTTAAGCAATATTATTCTATTAAATGTGATCTTGAGAGTACATAATATTTTCTGTGGTATTCATAACACAACAATGATAAAAAGATCTTTGTTTTGATTGCACTTACCAACATGCATACATTATTACATTACAGTTAATATGTACCGAGGGCAAATTTTTGTTCCAATGCTCCCCATTCCCAATTACTTTTATATTGAAGTGATTGAAATCCAAGTGAAGTTTAAATGGCAGCACACAAATAAAACCTCCAGAATGGATGATATTCATTATGTGGTTGGTTCGAGACAGTATCAGCACAATTACTGTATTAAACTTTGAATCTTCAGATGTCCTGGTTCAAGCTAAAACTAAAGACAAATAATAACCTCCTCACACATTCCCCTGCAAGTATCTCTGTCACTCCTTTAAAATATGCCCCTTCTTTGAACAAGCTCTTAAACATCGCATCTGAATCAGTTTCCATTTGCTTTCACTCCTTGAGGATGTTCATCTATGTGTTCAATTAATAAAACAACAAGATTGGGGACATTTCTACTCAACCTGTCAAAGGAATTGGGGGGAGTTAGGGTTTAGAAATAGTCAGTGAGGTAAACAAACGTAATAGTTGAGTGGCAAATGACAATAATGCTACCTTCCCAATATTTAATTGAAGGAAATAATTGGTTATCGGGGCTATATGTTGTGACAGACAGCCTGACACCTTGCATGTCATTTTAATATTACACTTGTCCCATCTCCCTGCATATTCCAGATTAATAAATTAAGGTTTCGTCAACTAATTACAAATCAAGCTAATTACAAATCAATAACATTAGCCAACCCCAAATCATGAAGCGCTGAGCATTGGGATCCAGACATCACGGACAACTGGCCTCAGTTCCCCGCTCATATCTGGCAGTGCTGTCTGAACCGGGGGCCACGGAGCGTTTTTAAAGTGGGGAGGCTGAGCAATCACTGATCACTGGCCTTGGGGGTACCCGACGAGGCAGTGGAGCAACCAAGTGGGGGGGGGATGCTTTTTGAAATTTGATGTATAAAAATCATGTTTTAATGCATTGTCGAAGTCTGATTTCAATGTTTTTTGTTTAAAGTATTTTTAAGAGGTAACTTTTTAAGGGGTAACTTTTACCACACAAAGGGTGATGGGTGTATGGAACAAGCTGCCAGAGGAGGTAGGGACTATCCCAACATTTAAGAAATAGTTAGACTGATACATGGATAGGGCAGGTTTGAACGGATATGGACAAAAAGCAGGTAGTGTAGCTGGGACATGTTGGCGGGTGTGGCATCGAAGGGCCTGTTTTCACACTGTATCACTCTATGACTACATTATACCTCCACCATGCATGAATGCTTCAAAATCAAGTGGTCGAGTTTTATTGCCATATACTTGCATAGAAACGTTGAAAATAATTGAAGGAATAGGCCATTCGGCCCTTCGAGCCAGCACTGCCATTCAATATGATCATGACGGAAGAAGGGTCTCGACCCGAAACGTCGCCTATCTCCTTCGCTCCTTAGATGCTGCTGCACCCGCTGAGTTTCTCCAGCTTTTTGTGTACCCCCAATATGATCATGACGTTCATCTAAAATCAGTACCTCTTTCCTGTTCCCCCATATCCCTTGATTTTGCGAGCCCCAAGAGCAAAATGTAACTCTTGAAAATATCCAGCAAATTGGCCTCCACTGCCTTCTGTGGCAGAGAATTCCACAGATTCACCACTCACTGGGTGAAGAAAGTTTGTCCTCATCTCAGTCCTAAATGGCCGACCCGTTATTATTAAATTGTGTGTGTCCCCTGGTTCTGGACTCCCCCAACATCGGGAACATTTTTCCTGCAGTTACAGTAAGTGAAAATCTAGCAGGCAAGCAGGATGCTTTCTCCAACCACTGCCTTTTGAAGGCCACTACCTTCCACCACTTCTACCCAGTGCTAAGTACCTACTTCCAGCAGCCACTGGTTGTCCTCCGGGATGCACCGAGCCACAGCCTGGTCCATGCCGGTCACCAGAGCAAATTTGGCGCAGAGACTCTAACGGCAGCGACGCAACGCTTC
Source organism: Okamejei kenojei (assembly GCA_035221665.1). Taxonomy (NCBI): domain Eukaryota; kingdom Metazoa; phylum Chordata; class Chondrichthyes; order Rajiformes; family Rajidae; genus Okamejei; species Okamejei kenojei. Next base: position 48,791,293 of record CM069139.1, read on the forward strand.
CAACGCCTCCGACGGCCCAGGACATGCACCGAGGTTGCTCCGTGGCTGGAGCTGCAGCGAGCGACTCGCCAGCCCCGCAAACTCTCGCCAACCTGGCAAACACTCATTAGCCCGGCAAACACTCGCCAACCCCGGCTCCCCATCCGCATCTGTCCCCGCCGCTGCTTCTGCTTCCATCCCTTCCTCAGCCCCGACTCTCCAACACCTGCGGCCCATGCAGATGATATAAGTTTTTAAATTTTCGTTGATCACAGAATTTCTCACGTCAGAGTGTGAGAAATTTGTGATCAGAGTGAGATCATGAGAATTTGGCGAAACGCATGATTCTCACACTCAATGCGTGAGAGTTGGCAGACCTGTATGATGTCTGGGTAACTCATGGTTGTAGATATCAGAAATGTGGGTGCTTTGGGATAGAACCATTGTCTGTGAAAAAGAGCTGCTGATCATTTTGCAAGTTGCTGGACCAGGCTCCACAATGTCTGGCGTTTTACAGGATTTGCAGGAAGTTTCTGCACCTGTAACCTTTTTGTTGACACTCTGTTCGGGGTGTTAAATGCAGGGCTGCCAACTCTCATGCATTGAGCGTGAGACTAACGCATTTAAGGAAATTCTCACGCTCTCACGCTGATGACAGAAGTACTCACGCTCAAAAAAATATTTTAAAAAAGATATGAATAAATAAATAAAGCCACACTCCTCCATAATAAATTTTTGTTGGCGGGTTCCCCGTAAAGAATTTAAGCCCATCGCACACTATTTAAAATGGCAATGTAGTGAAAAATGCTGGAGAAACTCAGCGGGTGAGGCAGCATCTATGTCTGAGTTTGACCCTTCTTCAGACTCAAGCATTTCTCCAGCATTTGTGTTTACCGCTCTATAAATGCTGCCTCTGTCCATGGAGTTGCCAGGAGCGAACCAGGTGAGTGGGGGCGTTGGGGCGTCGGTGCCGTCTCCGGAGCCGCGGGGATGTATCTCGAGCTATAGGGGGTACACAAAAAGCTGGAGAAACTCAGCGGGTGCAGCAGCATCTAAGGAGCGAAGGAGATAGGCGACGTTTCGGGTCGAGACCCTTCTTCAGACTGGTCAGGGATCAGGGAAACGAGAGATATAGACGGTGATGTGGAGAGATAAGGAACAATGAGTGAAAGATATGCAAAAAAGTATCGGTGATAAAGGGAACAAGCCATTGTAAGCTGTTTGTGGTGTGAAAATGAGAAGCTGGTGCGACTAGGGTGGGGGAGAGATAGAGATAGAGGGAATGCCAGGGCCCGAGGGAGAGGTGGGAAGGGGAGGAGACAGCAAGGGTTAACAGAATTGAGAAAATTCAATATTCAAGCCCAAAGGATGCAGACTCCCCAAGCGGAATATGAGGTGCTGTTCCTCCAGCTTGCGGTGTTGCTCACTCTGGCCGTGGAGGAGGCCCAGGACCGAGAGGTCGGATGTGGAATGGGAGGGGGAGTTGAAGTGCTGAGCCACCGGGAGGTCGGGTTGGTTATTGCGGACCGAGCGGAGGTGTTCGGCGAAGCGATCGCCAAGCCTCCGCTTGGTCTCACCGATATAGATCATCTGGCATCTGGAGCAGCGGATGCAGTAGATGAGGTTGGAGGAGGTGCAGGTGAACCTCTGTCGGACCTGGAAGGACTGCTTGGGTCCCTGAAAGGAGTGGAGGGGGAAGGTGAAGGGACAAGTGTTGCATTTCCTGAGGTTGCAAGGGAAAGTGCCCGGGGAAGGGGTAGAGTGGGAGGGGAGGGAAGAATGGACAAGGGAGTTGCATGTTGCATTTCTTGCGGTTGCAAGGGAAAGTGCCCGGGGAAGGGGTAGAGTGGGAGGGGAGGGAAGAATGGACAAGGGAGTTGCGGAGGGATTTGTTGCATTTCTTGCGGTTGCAAGGGAAAGTGCCCGGGGAAGGGGTAGAGTGGGAGGGGAGGGAAGAATGGACAAGGGAGTTGCGGAGGGACTTATCTCGAGCTATAGCTCCGCTCCGATGCCCGACCACCGGGTCACTGACCCTCACCTCCCCCGGACCCCAATTCGACAAGGAGCACCTGGGCCGGTCTGCATTCCCGGGGAGGGGGGGGAGAGAGGAAAATGCTCCCTGGACATCGCCAAGTCTCCGCTCACTCCGGATGTTGTCGCCGCTTCACTGACACACACTCTCACGCACAACTTAACACACACTCTCACACACTACCTAACACACACACAAGGTTTAAAGGGATATGGGCCAAATGTGGATAAATGGGACTAGTTTAGATGGGTCATCTTGATCTGCATGGACAAGTTGGGATGAAGTGCCTGTTTCCATGCTGTAAGACTATGACACATTGTAGAAAGGGTGCAATTGCTCTGGAGAGGTTCCAGGGGCGATTTATGAACATATTAGTGGGGCTGGATTTTTTTTTCACTTTGAAGAAAGATTTAATAACTGGGATTGTATTCTCTGTAGCAACGGAGGGGAAGAAAATACTTAGTTGAGGTGAATAATATTATGAGAATAGGACCTGTTTGGCTTAACAAAGAGTGTAAGAAGGATCTGCAGATGGTGGTTTAAACTGAAGATGGAATAAAAGCTGGAATAACTCAGCAGGACATGCGGCATCTCTGGAGAGAAAGAATAGGTGATATTTCGGGTCGAGACCTTCAGAGTGAAGAGGTTGAAAACCAGCCATAAAACACAATGACTGGAGATGTGTGTTATCCAACTAAGGGCAGAAATTATAATCATGTGTTCATCTTTATTGCCATGACACCATAATAAATATATTACAGAAAAAATAATGTAATGGGGTGGCACGGTGGCGCAGCGGTAGAGCTGCTGCCTTGCAGCACCACAGACCCAGGTTTGATCCTGACTACGGGTGCTGTCTGTACAGTATTTATACATTCTCCTTATGACCGCATGGTTTTATCTGGATATTCCGGTTTCTCCCACATCCGAAAGAAGTGCAAGTTTGTAGGTTTATTGGCTTCTGTAAATTGTCCGTGGCGTGTAGGATACAACTGGTGTAAGGTAGATTGCTGGTTGGTGTGGACTTGGTGGGCAGAAGGGCCTGTTTCCATATATATGTTTTACATATATATCTTAATTTCATTGAACCATATACGGTTGAATATGTGGCATTATTTTTGTCTTGTTTCTATAGTCAAAGGGTAACGTTAATTGATTTATTTATTCAGAACAGTGATGGAAGTCCAACTCCTCTTGCCTTGTTTCTAGGTTTTTGTTTCTCTACATATATGCATAACAGCATGAATTATAATCTGATTTCCATACATGAATATACTAAGGTCATTCATGTGCTACACCTGTTGATCAGAGCCTGGCTCTACTGTGGAATGTAGTTAGGAATGTAATTTAGCCTAACCTTATTCATGCCTAATCCAATTTGAAGCATAAATGTTGCATTCAAGTGTAAATTAAAAGACTCGCAACAGTATGCACCAGATTGCACAATTTCAAGCTGAAAAATGCAAAAGCCCCCTACCAAAAACACTCCCCCTCCCACACCTCCCCCCCCCCCCCCCGCTCGGTCCCTACGCCCCCTCGCAATTTCTCACTCTCAACTGTCACCCAATGTTGGCAGCCCTGTAAATGCTTTTTGTTATTTTGCAGAGCAAGGACACTGAATGCATGCATATGATTGGTTGTGGAAGTTTTCGGTTTTTTTTGTTTGTTTATTTTATTAGAAATTAATACAGAACAAAACAATACAGTGGCACCTAATTTTAGGTGCCACTGTATTGTTTTGTTCTGTATTAATTTTAGGTGCCAACTATGTCATAGCGTAATACATTCTATGTACAACCTCTAGTTTTATGTTTTTGAAAAGGAAATTAAAGAAAAACACGAAATAGAGAGAAGAAAAAGAGGAAAAATAGATAGTAGAAAATAGAAAAACGTGAAATGTGTATATACGAAAAGAAAAAGGAGGAAGTAGAAATAGGAGAAAAAGACCATTAAAAAAGAAAATTTTCAAATCTTTGTTCGGAGATGTAATTCTACCCACGACCTGACCTGAAATCAGTAATCTTTACGGTACTGCTGCATCACATGATTCCAAAAAGTCGATGAAAGGGGACCAACTCCTTAAGAATTGGTCATATTTATCTATTAGGCGGGGTCTCAGTTCTTCAAGGTGAGCAAGTTTTAGGTTCTTACTTAGTTTCTACTTTGTATCAGTGTCCCCTGTGGGTACATGTGATTGGCCCAGATAGTGGCCTGCACTTGGCATGTTTCTTTATGCCCTAGGAGTGTAACTACTTTGTTTCTGTGTGTTCGGAATGAGATGTATATTGATCTATGATTGGGCAAAGTAGTTGCCTCCTGCAGTAATTTTGCGTTGGAATTAATTATTGGCTTGTAGGGTTGCCTCCTGCAGTAATTTTGCGCCTTTAATCTATGCAGGTATAAACGGATGAGCTTTCAGTTGGGGCATACCGGTTGTCTCTGTGTTCTGTACTGTTTACGCGAGGCTAGTGTGGGCTCGAGTAAGGAGTTCTGAGCCCCGTTCCATTGTACCGTTTACAAATAAAGAAGAGTTTGGATCACAATGTTTGAATCTGTGCTTGATGAACCAGGCTAGGTCCATCGCTAACCATGTGTAAACAATATTACATGGTTTATTAAAAATAGAATTTATATATTCAGGATCCAGAAATTTTAATATGATGATAGACTGTGCATGCAATTCAACATTTTCATAAACTGCATCCACAAGATCACATTACTTTACAGTTCTGCTGCTGAAAAATATTAATTTCAATGACAGTACTACAATATAAATGAGGCTCTGTTGTTGATCAATGAAAAGCTGAGCTATGTGTATAAAGTACAAAGGATCCAATACATCTGGGATTTTGACAAGCAGGGTTGTCATCTGATTTCTGTACCAAAACCCCAATAATCAAGCTTGAGGTTGGGGAATGGGCAGCGAGAGGGAGAGCAGCTCTTTTCTAAAATTGTGCAAGGCGCTTGTTTTTAAAAGTTCAGTGTACACAGGTATCTAACACCCCAGTGTACACAGGTATCTAACAGGTCAATTTGCATAATTACAGAGATTTGACTAGGCGGTTGCTGGAGTGAGCAGTATCTCTCTGTGTGAGTGACAAACCTCCAGTTCCAGAGTTCAATTCATAATATAATTCCTTGCAAAGTTCTGTTTTTCATAATTGCTGAGAGAAATTCAATGTCATTTTACCAAACCTGGCCTGTGGTCACCCAACCTGATTTGGCTATATAATGTTTAGTCGAGAACTGTGCAACTTAAAGGGTCACCCCAACAGCACTCTGCTGTGGAACATACTTCAGGCTGCCTGTTCAATCTAAAAACTATTCCTACAACACCAAGACATCAGCAAAACTTCACTGCCAAGTCCAGACGTGGAATCACCGTACACGGGCACAGGTGTCGATAGAGCCTCCAGCATGCACAGGATCCCAGGGAAGGAACTACAGGCTAGATCACTATGGGAGGCATTAGCTCCTAATCACCCACTCCCTTGCTAATTACACAAAGTTCACAGAGTCTGCAGGGAATCAATCTTTGATTTCATCCTCTGCTTCCAGCCTCTCGAAGTTTACAAATACTTACTGTGGTCTGAACTGAAGTCATACATCTGCGCTTGGATTGTTCTGCCATTTAGTCATACAGCATGGAAACAGGCCCTTCGGCCCAACATACCTATGCCAACCAAGGTGCTTCATTTTTACACTAGCCCGCACCTGCCCCCGTTTGACCCATATATCCCTCTAAATCTTTCCTATCCATGTACCTGTCCAAGTGCTTTTTACATGGCGTTATAGTTTGCCTCAACTACATCCACTGGCAGTTCATTTTATATACCCACCACCCTTTGAGTGGAAAAGATTACTCCTCAGGTATCGAACCGGCGTTCGGAAGCCGTGGTCACGTGACTCGGGATGGGCTGCTTGTTTTCACGCTGTTTTGCTTTTGTGCGGCAGTTCAGTGCTGACCACCATTGTCACATGGCCAGACGTGTTGTGAGAGCCTGTGAACTGAGAAATTATTTTGTGAATAAAATACGTTGGAAAAACTCAGTTGTCGTTCTTGTAACAGCCAAACGCTTAGATACGGGGGTTGTAATAAAACAGTAGGGAAACCAGTTCTTTGTTTGCTGTATAACGAACCTCGAAACAAAAAGAACTCTGTCCCTCTGGACAGAGTAATGATAAGCTGTACATATTATCTAAAAAAATAATAAGCAGGTAGTTACTACCAATCCATACAAATGATCGATGGGCAATAGAATGGCCATCAAACGGATATAAAATTACCATGGTATGTTTTCATGAGGTGTGTAGATTGGATGGATGGATGGAGATTAAAATTATTTTTGCAAAGCCAGCAGCACCACCAAATACTGAGGGTCCCTGATCATTTACCTCTTTTGCCAGTGGCCCTGGTCAGTTTAAGTCAACCTCACACTGATCCAGGGTACATGCGGGTCAATCCCGGTGGAGCAATACTGAGACCCAGCCATCAAGCTGGCAGATTAACAGCCCTGATGGTTAGCAGTCAAGTTATTAACATTTTCCCTTCTTAAAATACAACTGAACCAAAGTGTAACGCTGCATCAGAAGCACTTACAATGATAACCTTTGACATCACGTCACATGCAGTTTGCAGTCAAGTAGAGGGGAAAATTATTTAGATAGTTCTATAGGACTGTTGCACTCCATCCTTTGACCGCTGCAAAACTTTCAATTGCTCAGTAATGATAGGTGGTGTAATTGCAAGATAACTGCAAGAGAAATAGCTTTGGGATGCGCTTGCAGGAACATTGAGCATAGATCGGTGGTCACAGTGGCACAGCGGTAGAATTGCTGCCTTACTGCGAATGCAGCGACGGAGACTCGGGTTCAATCTATGGAGTTTGTAGGTTGTCCCCGTGACCTGAGTGGATTTTCTGCGAAATCTTCGGTTTCCTCCCACACTCCAAAGACGTACAGGTTTGTAGGTTAATTGGCTTGGTAAATGTAAAATTTGCCCCTAGTGGTGTTGGATAGTGTTCTTCTTCTTCTTGCGTATGGCGTACACAGCCTAAATTGTAGGACAACTTGTTCTATTTGATGTTATTTGATTGTGCACGCCAGGTTGATTGCATTCATTGAAACAGGGCGGACCACGTGAAGGCAGTGTTAATGTACGGGAATTGCTAGTCTGCGCGGACCCGGTAGGCCGATGGGCCTGTTTCCGCACTGTATCTCTAAACTAAATCACCACTACCACTGGCAGCAAATTCTAGGCTCTCACCACTCTCTGTGTAAAGGAGAGAGGCATTAGAGGAATTCACAGATGTCTTGACAAAGATCTTTGTGTCTTTTCTACCCAGGGGTGAGGTCAAAGGGGACTGGAGAGCAGCTATTGCTGTTCCTTTATTTAAGAAGGGAGGAGAAATAATCCGGGGAATTATAGGCAGGTGAGCCTCATAACAGTGGTTGGGAAATTATTGGAGAGGATTATTCAGGACATTTGAGAGAGAATGGGTTACTTAGGGACAGTCAGCACGGATTTGTACATGTCTTACTAACTTGATTGAGTCTTTTGAGGAAGTGACAAAAGATGATTGATGAGGGTGGGGCAGTGGATGTTATCTACATGGATTTTAGTAAGGTTTTTGATAAAGCCCCCCATGGTAGGCTGATCCAGAAGATTAAGATGCACGGGATTAACAGTGTATGGATTCTGAACTGGCTTCCTAATAGAAGACAGAGAGTTGTGGTGAAAGGACAATATTCAGGCTGGAGGTCTGTGACCAGTAGAGTTCTGCAGGGATCTGTGCTGGGATCATGGTCTTTTGTGATATATATAAATATATATATAGGACATAAACCTAGGTGGGATGGTTAGTAAATTTATAGATGACACCAAGACTGTTGGGGTCATAGACTATGAGAAAGGCTGTGAAAATATACATCCAGAAATGGATCAGCAGGGCCGGATTTACGTATAAGCTTGACAAGGATCTTTGTGTCTTTTCTAGCCAGGGGTGAGGTCAAAGGGGACTGGAGAGCAGCTATTGCTGTTCCTTTATTTAAGAAGGGAGGAGAAATAATCCGGGGAATTATAGGCAGGTGAGCCTCATAACAGTGGTTGGGAACAAACTCCATACAGTCAGCACTCATATTCAAGATTAGGACCTCGAGAACAAGGGGGGCCTCGCAGAGCTGGATTTACTACAAGGCTTCATAGGATGAAGCCAATGGCCTCGAAATCTAGGCGGCCTCCGGCCAAGACAGGACACTTGCCGTTCAACTCTGGGCAGGCCCCCTCTCTATCTCTCTCTCTCTCTCTCTGTCAATCTCCGTCTCCGCCCGCCATCCGTATCCGTGTCCAGGTCTCCGCTCGCTCCGCATCCGCCACCACGGCCGGCCCCCAGCACATCATCGGCCACCCTGTGCATGCGCACTGCCACGGCAACTGGTCGGCACTGGGCACTTTCTCCCTCGCTTTGAATTGTGGGAGATCTGGCCACCATTGCTGTCCAGTCGCCGCCTCGCCACGACCGCTGAAAACCAATGCAGAATCACTCCCTGACCCTGGATCTGGAATAACTCCCTGGAGTAACTCTTGCTTCTGGTTTCCTGGACCTCCATAAATATTTTGGAATAAATATAATGGAATTTAATGGAATAAATATAATGAAATTTAAACTGGAGGTGGTGGAGGGCTGAACAATAACAGCCTATTGCATTTTATCTGTTTATTTATTGTGTATATATAAATGGTCTATGGTATATAAACACACTGAACTTTTATCTCCTGTTCTGTATTATGTGTACATATTATGTTGTGCTGCAGCAAGCAAGAATTTAATTGCCCTATCTGGGACACATGCCAATAAAACTCTCTTGACTCTTGACTTGGACTTAAGCAAAAAAGGGGGGGACGGGTTTAAAATGCCGTTTTTCCCTAAACGGTCCAAATCGATCCATGTTGGGCGATTTCGTCGCTAAAGAGAAATCGCTCCGACATTTCATTCATGAAGCTATTTTTAAACTACGCTAGATTATTTATTAACTAGAGTAGTTTAAAAATCATCTTCTAAAGCTCTGAACGCCGACAGCAGAACGGACCTAACGTAGGCGATAAAAGAAGGTACACAGTTTATTTTTACATAAAAACGTGGTTCTTAGGAAGCATTTAATCAAATTTTTATGTTGCGAAAAGGGGACAAAAAAAATGTATGAACCAGCTGTATTTTCCCTGCCGACTGTGGGTTAAATTCACCGCAAACCGCAACGTTCCAATCCACTGCGTTCCACTAAAACCCACTCGCTAGTTGATTTAAATGACCATTAATTTACAGGTATTAAACACTAAATTCCTTCCATTTGGCCTATAAATTCATGAAAATGAGATTTAAAAATCATGTTATATTGTGGATTATTGTGTGAATGTTATTTGGACACTTAGGCAATTTAATAATGTTTATCATTTCTTAAGAAATGGATAGATGTTTAGATCTAGTAATTGAATTTTGTAATAAGCTACAATTAGATAACTAACTAATTATATGCTTTAATTTCAGGTCAGCCATGTAAGATTGTTTCATATTTGTTTCAGAATGCTTCAATCTATAATAACTGAAAATTTCATTGAGTTCTCTTAATTTTTAAGAAAGTTATGGGCTTTTGACTGTCCTAGATCACAGCTTTTGTGTTAAGTCAATGAAAAGGCAATGGGGAACAAGATGCTAATTTCCGAGTATGAAAATGGCCATAACATTTTTAATACTGAAGATATGAAAGTGAATTAGGTGTCAAATTAAACTTTGTGTTATGCTTTATCTGATGGGATAAATTGCAGACTTGATTTTTAAAATCTCAAAATTTTGTAACATTGCTAGAGTAAGTCAAGTGTTTTACTCTCTCACATCCCAGTTAGAACAATGAAATCCTTACTTGCAGCAGCACAACAGAATATGTAAACACAGTACTCTGTAAACAATGATATAAACGAGAAAACAAAACGGTGTATATTTATATATGAATATATAACTATATGCGTGTGTATATAATGTATATACCCACACACACACACACACACATACACACACAATTTCCCTCCTGGGATTAATAAAGTTCTATCGTATAGTATCGTGTGTGTAGGAAGGAACTGCAGATGCTGGTTTAAACTGAAGATAGACACAAAAAGCTGGAGTAACTCAACAGGTCAGACAGAATCTCTGGACAAAAGGAAAATATTATGTTTTGGGTTGGGTCTGAAATAGGTTCTTGCACACCTCTGGAATGTGGAAGGAAACAAGAGCACCAGGAGAAAACCCATGCGATCAAAGGGAAAAGGAACAAACTCCATACAGTCAGCACCCATATTCAGGATCAATTCTGGGTCTCTGGCACTTTTAGGCAGCAACTTTATTGCCAATGTACTGCCCCATAGTCTTGAACTTAATTAAAACATACAGTAGCTGTAAAGGGGGACATATCGTCACTTGGAGATTTAAAACTGAAAATAGATATTTTCTTTTTTTTTAGTAACCAAAGTTATCTACATATAATTTTGTGTGTGTTGGAAAACAAAATCTAGTGGCACAGCTGGTAGACTTGCTGCCTCACACGCCAGAGATCTGTCTTCCATCCTGTCCTCGGGCACTGTCTGTGTTGAATTTACACATTCTCCCTGCAAGCGTGTGGGTTTCCCCTCACATCCCAAAGACGCATTGGCTTTGTAGGTTAACTTGTCTCTGTAAAATTGCCCCTAATGAGTAGGGAGTGGGTGAGGAAAGTGGGATAACAGAACTTGTGTGAATGGATACACACAATGAGAGGCCCACAAGAGCCGTTGGAAGAGGAGGAGGGGGAGGAGCGACACCCGACCGGTAAGGTTTGAAATCAAGCGCGGGGCTTGTTTTTTTCAGAGGCCCACAGGAGCCGTTGGAAGAGGAGGAGGGGGAGGAGCGACACCCGGGGCTTGTTAGGGGCTTGTTTTTACCTAAATCCATAACATTCCATTGGAGAAGTGGGTTTTTTTGAGGAAGCCGCTGATTGGTGGGAAGTGGACTAGGGTAAGCAGCTGATTGCCAGTCAGATCCCAGCAGTTTGTTGTGTACTTTGTATTGTGTTGATATTGTATCCTGTGTAAGGGGGGCGTATGAAGGCAAGGGCAGTGTACTGTTCTGGATGTCAGATGTGGGAGGTCAGGGAATCTGATAGCCCTCCAGACATCCACATCTGCGCCAGGTGTTTTGAGATGGGGCTCCTAAAGGACTGTGTTAGGAACCTGGAGCAGCAGCTCGATGACCTCCGTCTGGTCAGGGATAGTGAGGAGGTAATAGAGAGGAGCTACAGGGTGGTAGTCACTCCCAAACCACAGGAGGCAGACAAGTGGGTCACAGTTAGGAAGGGCAAGGGGCAGAGGCAGGGGCTAGAGAGTACCCCTGTGACCGTACACCTGGAAAATAGGTACTTGGGTTTGAGTACGATTGGAGGGGACAGCCTAGCTGGGGGCAGCAACAGCGGCCGGGTCTCCGGCACAGAGACCGGCCCTGATGCTCAGAAGGGTAGCAAAAAGAGGAGGGCACTTGTAATAGGGGACTCTATAGTTAGGGGGTCGGATAGGCGATTCTGTGGACGCAGTCGGGACACCCGGATGGTAGTTTGCCTCCCTGGTGCCAGGGTCTCGCACGTGTCAGAACGTGTCCAAAAGATTCTGATAAGGGAGGGAGAGGAGCCTGATGTTGTGGTACACATAGGTACCAATGACATAGGCAAAAAAGGTGACGAGGTCCTGAAGGGAGAATTTAGGGAGTTGGGGGGAAAGTTAAGGAGAAGGACCAAAAGGGTAACGATTTCAGGATTACTGCCTGTGCCGCGTGACAGTGAGAGTAGGAATGAAATGAGGTGGAGGATAAATGCGTGGCTGAGGGACTGGTGCAGTGGGCAGGGATTCAAGTTTCTTGATCACTGGGACCTCTTTTGGGGAAGGCATGATCTGTACACAAAGGACGGGTTGCACTTGAACCCGAGGGGGACCAATATCCTGGCAGGGAGAATTCCAAAGGCTACTGGGGAGACTTTAAACTAGAAAGGCTGGGGGGAGGGACTCGGGTAGAGGGGGCTAGGGGTCAGGGTGTGGGGCAAGAGGCAGAGAAGGGAAGCACTCGGACCCAAAATGTAGGCGAGAAAGATGAAAAAGATAATAAACAGAGAATAAGGGACGGTTGGTTTCTAAAATGTGTATATTTTAATGCTAGGAGCATTGTAAGTAAGGTGGATGAACTTAGAGCCTGGATTGACACCTGGAAATATGATGTTGTGGCAATCAGTGAAACATGGTTGCAGGAGGGCTGTGATTGGAAACTAAATATTCCAGGATTTCGTTGCTTCAGGTGTGATAGAATTGGAGGGACCAGAGGGGGAGGTGTTGCATTGCTTGTCAGAGAAGATATTACAGCAGTGCTTTGGCAGGATAGATTAGAGGGCTCGTCTAGGGAGGCTATTTGGGTGGAACTGAGAAGTGGGAACGGTGTAGCAACACTTTTAGGGGTGTACTATAGACCGCCAAATGGGGAGCGAGAATTGGAAGAGCAAATATGTAAGGAGATAGCAGATATTAGTAGTAAGCACAAGGTAGTGATTGTGGGAGATTTAAATTTTCCAAAAATAGACTGGGAAACACATTCTGTAAATGGGCTAGATGGTTTGGAGTTTGTAAAATGTGTGCAGGATAGTTTTTTGCAGCAGTACATAGAGGTATCGACCAGAGAAGGGGCAGTGCTGGACCTCCTGTTAGGAAATGAGGCAGGTCAGGTGACGGAGGTATGCGTTGGTGAGCACTTCGGGACCAGTGATCACAATACCATTAGTTTCAATATAATTATGGAGAGAGTCAGAACTGGAACTAGGGTGGAGATTTTTGATTGGAGAAAGGCTAACTTTGAGGGAATGCGTAAGGATTTTAAAGGAGTGAATTGGGACACTTTGTTTCATGGGAAGGATGTAGAAGAGAAATGGAGGACATTTAAAGGGGAAATTGTAAGAGTACAGAATCTTTATGTCCCTGTTAGGTTGAAAGGAAATAGTAAAAATTGGAAAGAGCCATGGTTTTCAAGGGAAATTGGACACTTGTTTCGAAAAAAGAGAGATATCTACAATAATTATAGGAGGCATGGAGTAAATGAGGTGCTAGAGGAGTATAAAGAATGTAAAAAGAATCTTAAGAAAGAAATTAGGGTTTCTACATCTGTATTAATAGCTAAAGGATAACGAGAGATAAAATTGGACCATTAGAGAACCAGAATAGACAGCTATCTGCAGAGCCAAAAGAGATGGGGGAGATATTGAACAATTTCTTTTCTTCGGTATTCACCAAGGAGAAGGATATTGAACTCTGTGAGTTAAGGGGAAAAAGTGGAGTAGCTATGGAAACTATGAGAATCAAAGAGGAGGAAGTACTGACACTTTTGAAAAATATAAAAGTGGATAAGTCTCCAGGTCCTGACAGGATATTCCCTAGGACATTGAGGGAAGTTAGTGTAGAAATAGCAGGAGCTATGACAGAAATATTTCAAATGTCATTAGAAACGGGAATAGTGCCGGAGGATTGGCGTACTGCGCATGTTGTTCCATTGTTCAAAGAATAAACCTAGCAATTATAGACCTATTAGTTTGACGTCAGTGGTGGGCAAATTAATGGAAAGGATACTTAGAGATAATATATATAAGCATCTGGATAAACAGGGTCTGATCAGGAACAGTCAACATGGATTTGTGCCTGGAAGGTCATGTTTGACAAACCTTCTTGAATTTTTTGAAGCGGTAACTAGGGAAATTGATGAGGGTAAAACAGTGGATGTTGTCTATATGGATTTCAGTAAGGCCTTTGACAAGGTTCCCCATAGAAGGTTCAATCTTTGGGTGTTAATGGCGGAGTAGCAAGATGGATTCAACAGTGGCTGAATGGGAGATGTCAGCGAGTAATGATGGATGGCTGTTTGTCAGGTTGGAAGCCGGTGACCAGTGGGGTGCCTCAGGGATCTGTGTTGGGCCCACTGTTGTTTGTCATGTACATCAATGATCTGGATGATGGGGTGGAAAATTGGATAAGTAAGTATGCAGATGATACTAAGATAGGTGGTGTTGTGGATAATGAAGTAGATTTTCAAAGTCTACAGAGAGATTTGGGCCATTTGGAAAAGTGGGCAGAAAGATGGCAGATGGAGTTTAATGCTGTTAAGTGTGAAGTGCTACATCTTGGCAGGACAAATCAAAATAGGACGTACATGGTAAATGGTAGGGAATTGAGGAATGCTGTGGAACAGAGGGATCAAGGAATAACTGTGCATAGTTCCCTGAAGGTGGAATCGCATGTAGATAGGGTGGTAAAGAAAGCCTTTGGTGTGCTGGCCTTTATAAATCAGAGCATTGAATATAGGAGTAGGGAAGTGATGTTAAAATTGTACAAGGCATTGGTAAGACCAATTCTGGAGTATGGTGTACAATTTTGGTCGCCTAATTATAGGAAGGATGTCAATAAAATAGTGAGAGTACAGAGGAGATTTACTAGAATGTTGCCAGGGTTCCAGCAACTATGTTACAGAGAAAGGTTGAACAAGTTAGGTCTTTATTCTTTGGAGCGCAGAATGTTGAGGTCTTTAAAATGATGAAAGGGATAGACAGAGTTGACGTGGATACGTTTTTGCCATTGAGGGTAGGGAAGATTCAAACAAGAGGGCATGACATGAGAATTAAGGGACAGAAGTTTAGGGGTAACGTGAGGGGGAAGTGGTGGAGGCAGGATCGATTTTAACATTTAAAAGTAAAGTGGATAGGTATATGGACGTGAAGGGAATGGAGGGGTATGGTCTGAGTGCAGGTAGATGGGACTAGGGGAAAACAAATGGTCAGCATGGACTGGAAGGGCCGAGAGGGCCTGTTTCCGTGCTGTAATTGTTATATGGTTATATGGTTATATATGGATAGACAAAAATGCTGCAGAAACTCAGCGGGTGAGGCAGCATCTATGGAGAGAAGGAAATAGGCGACGTTTCGGTTCGAGACCCTTCTTCAGACTGATGTGAGGGTGGGGGGGATGGGAAGAAGAAAGGAAGAGGCGGAGACAGTGGGCTGAGGGAGAGCTGGGAAGGGGAGGAGAAAGCAGGGATTACCTGAAATTGAAGAAGTCAGTGTACATGCTACTGTGGTGTAAACTGCCCAAGCAAAATATGAGGTGCTGCTCCTCCAATTTACAGTGGGCCTCACTCTGGCCATGGAAGACTTCCAGTATAGAAAGGTCGGATTCGGAATGGGAGGGGGAGTTGAAGTGCTGAGCCACTGGGAGATCAGGTTGGTTATTGTGGACCGAGCAGAGGTGTTGGGTGAAGCGATCGCCAAGCCTATGCTTGGTCTCACCGATGTAGAGCAGCTGACACTTAGAGCAGTGGATGCAATAGATGAGGTTGGAGGAGGTGCAGGTGAATCTCTGCCGCACCTGGAAAGACTGCTTGGGTCCTTGAATGGAGTCAAGGGGGGAGGTAAAGCGACAAGTGTAGCATTTCCTGCGGTTGCAAGGGAAAGTGCCAGGAGAGGCGGTGGTTTGGGTGCGAAGGGTGTTACGGAGGGAGCGATCTCTGCGGAAAGCCAACAGGGGAGGAGATGGGAAGATGTGGCCAGTGGTGGGATCCCATTGGTAGACAAAAAAGCTGGAGAAAACCAGCGGGTAAGACAGCATCTATGGAGCGAAGGAATAGACGACGTTTCGGGTCAAGACCATTCCTCGGATTAATGTCAGGGGGGGGAGGGGGGGACACGAAAAAGAAAGGAAGAGGCGGAGACAGTAGGCTGTGGGACAGCTGGGAATGGGAGGGGAAGGAGGGAGAAAGCAAAGACTACCTGAAATTAGAGAAGCCAATGTTCATACTGCTGGGGTGTAAACTACCCAAGCAAATATGAGGTGCTGCTCCTCTAATATGTGGCCATGGAGGAGGCCCAGGACAGAAAGGTCGGATTCGAAATGGGAGGGGGAGTTGACGTGTTGAGCCACCGGGAGATCAGGTTGGTTAATGCGAACTGAGTGGAGGTGTTGTGCGAAGCGATCGCCAAGCCTGCGTTTGGTCTCACTGAGGTTGATCATACGCCGAATAATCCTACCACATTTTTGTTTGGAAGTGGCAAGAAATAATAGAAATTACATTAATTGCAATGTGTAAAAAGAGTTGAGATACTGTATTATGATTTAGCTGCATGTCATTGTGGTATATACATATCATGACCTGGAGTATTGTGTGCAGTTTAGGTCCCCTAATTTGAGGAAGGACATTCTTGCTATTGAGGGACTGCAGCGTAGGTTTACAAGGTTAATTCCCGGGATGGTGGGACTGTCATATGCTGAGAGAATGGAGCAGCTGGGCTTGTACACTCTGGAATTTAGAAGGATTAGAGGATATCTCGTTGAAACATATAAGATTGTTATGGGCTTGGACACGCTAGAGGCAGGGAACATGTTCCCGATATTGGGGGAGACCAGAACCAGGGGCCACAGATTAAGGATAAGGAGTAAGCCATTTAGAACGGAGACGAGGAAACACTTTTTCTCACAGAGATTGTGAGTCTGTGGAATTCTCTGCCTCAGAGGGCGATGGAGGCAGGTTCTCCGGATGCTTTAAAGAGAGAGCTAGATAGGGCTCTTAAAAATAGCCGAGTCAGGGGATATGGGAAGAAGGCAGGAAGGGGGTACTGATTGGGGATGATCAGCCATGATCACGTTGAATGGCGGTGCTGGCTCGAAGGGCCAAATGGCCTACTCCTGCACCTATTGCAGGAGTAGGTTTTCAAAATGGCGGCGGCGCGGACGCATCGCGACACCCCGTGTCTCCCGAGAATTTGTGAATGAAGTATAATTTACTTACTTGTTTTAAGTCTGCTCACTCGGAGCAGTCTTGCACTCCTCTCATACAGCCGGCAGGAACTACTGAACTTCGGTTCCTGCGGCTACAATAAATTTACAGACGAACTCCGTCTCCCTTCCGAACTTGCCAGCACAGCGGAGCTGTGGGGTGGCGTACCAGCGGAGTTGCGGGGTGGCGTACCTGCGGAGTTGTGGGGTGGCGTACCTGCGGAGTTGCGGGGTGGCGTACCTGCGGAGTTGCGGGGTGGCGTACCTGCGGAGTTGTGGGGTGGCGGATCAGCGGAGCTGTGGGGTGGCGTACCTGCGGAGCTGTGGGGTGGCGTACCAGCGGAGCTGTGGGGTGGCGTACCTGCGGAGTTGCGGGGTGGCGGACCTGCGGAGTTGTGGGGCGGCGGATCAGCGGAGCTGTGGGGTGGCGTACCTGCGGAGTTGCGGGGTGGCGTACCTGCGGAGTTGCGGGGTGGCGTACCTGCGGAGCGCACTAAATCAGCTCGGCCGACCAGAAGCACTCACAGACGGCGACGAGGACGCAAGCACCGCCGAGGATGCCGAGGTGGGTTAAAGGCTAGGTTAGAACGAGCCCCACACATGGGGCTCGATTCCTAGCCTTTTCCTCGCCAACGTACGATCACTAGCAAACAAAATGGACGAAGTCCGGCTACTGATTACCTCCCACAACTGGATCAAAGACTGCAACATCCTGATCTTCACTGAAACCTGGCTCAACACTGATGTTCCTGACAGCGCCATCGAGCTAACGGGGCGTCTTATACTCCGAGCGGACAGAACACCAGACTCCAGTAAGACCAGAGGTGGGGGTCTGTGCATTTATGTAAATAAAGCATGGTGCACGGACACCACCATCATCGAGAGTCACTGTTCAGCCAACCTCGAGTTCCTCTTGGTTAAATGCAGACCGTTCTACCTGCCCAGAGAGTTTACCTCCACTGTTGTGACTGCAGCCTATATTCCTCCTGATGCTAATGCAAAGCTTGCAATGAAAGAACTGCATACTGCCATTAGCAAACAACAGACTCACAACCCCAAGGCAGCCTTCATTGTTGTGGGTGACTTCAATCACTCCAACCTGAACACTGTACTCTCCCAAAAATTCCACCAACATGTCTCCTTCGCCACTAGAGAAGACAAGACACTGGATAAAGTTTACACATATATGGCTGAAGCTTACAAACCCTTTCCCCTCCTCCACCTTGGTCAGTCTGATCACCTCTCATTGTTCCTGCTCCCTAAGTACTCACCACTCATCAGACGGGTAAAACCCACAGTGAGAACAGTTAAAGTTGGTCAGAGGAGGCTGACTCCACACTTCAGCAGCGTTTTGGAAACACTGACTGGAATGTGTTTGCAGCCCAGGCCACCTTCGACTCCCACACGGACATAAGACACTTATACATCCTCTGTTCTGGAGATCTCAAACGGATTACCACATTCCCGAATCAGAAGCCACGGATGAACAGCGAGGTCAGGCTACTGCTGAAAGCACGGGACACCGCTTTCAGGTCAGGCGATGCTTGAGCCTACAGTTCATCCAGGGCTAACCTGAAGAGGGGCATCAAGAAGGCCAAGCATAGCTACAAGCTTAGGATTGTGGAGCACTTCAACAACAACTCCGACCCCTGACGCATGTGGCAAGGCATCCAGGTCATCACGGACTTCAGATCCACCAACACCACCCCCACATCCAGCGACTCATCCTTCCTAGAGGAGCTTAACCACTTTTATGGCCGCTTTGAAAGGAACAACCAAGAGATGGCCATCAAGGCTATGCTCCCTGCTGATCACCAGCCCCTCACACTCACCCCTTACGACGTGTGTATAGCACTGAGTAGGATTAATGCATGTAAGGCTGCTGGCCCTGACGGCATCCCCGGGCGTGTCCTCAGGACATGTGCTGCACAGCTGACGGACATCTGGACTGACATCTTCAACCTGTCACTTGCCCAAGCAGTTGTCCCCACGTGCCTTAAAACCACCTCCATCGTGCTGGTGCCAAAACACTCCACTCCGGCGAGCCTCAACAACCTCCGCCCAGTTGCACTTACTCCCATCATCACCAAGTGCTTCGAGAGGCTGGTCCTGGCACACCTCAAAGGCTGCCTGCCTCCCACACTGGACCCCTATCAGTTTGCCTACCGCAAGAATAGGAGTACGGAGGATGCCATCTCAACGGCACTCCACTCCGCCCTCTCCCACCTCGATAACAGAGACACCTACGTGAGAATGCTGTTCATTGACTTTAGCTCAACATTTAATACCATTATCCTCTCAAAAATTGATCACCAAACTCGGCGACCTGGGCATCAACCCCTCCCTCTGCAACTGGATACTGGACTTCCTGTGGACAACCACACCTCTTCAACCCTCACCCTGAACACCGGCGTTCTACAGGACTGTGTACTGAGCCCCCTCCTCTACTCCCTCTTCACCTACGACTGCACACCTGTACATGGTTCTAACACCATCAACAAGTATGCAGATGATACAACGGTGATTGGCCTCATCAGCGACAACGATGAGTCGCCTATAGGGAGGAGGTTCAGCTCCTAGCAGCATGGTGCGCTGACAACAACCTGGCCCTTAACTCCAAGAAGACCAAGGAGCTCATTGTGGACTACAGAAGGTCTAGGGGCTGCACGCACACCCCCATCTATATTAACGGGACAGAGGTGGAACGTGTTTCCAGCTTCAGGTTTCTGGGGGTCAACATCTCTTATTACCTCTCTTGGACCCACAAAACTTCTACACTGGTCAAGAAGGCTCACCTGAGGAGACTAAAGAAGGTCCATCTGTCTCCTCAGATTCTGGTGAACTTCTACCGTTGCACCATCGAGAGCATCCTTACCAACTGTATCACAGTATGGTATGGCAACTGCTCTGTCTCCGACCGGAAAGCACTGCAGAGGTTGGTGAAAACTGCCCAACGCATCACCGGTTCCTCACTCCCCTCCATTGAGTCTGTCCATAGCAAGTGATGTCTGCGAAGGGCGCACAGCATCGTCAAGGACTGGTCTCACCTCAGCCACAGACTGTTTACCCTCCTCCCATCCGGGAGGCGCTATAGGTCCCTCCGTTGCCGGACCAGCAGGTTCAGGAACAGCTTCTTCCCTGCGGCTGTTACAATACTTAACTCTGCCAGTCACCCCCCCCCCCCCCCCGGACACTCCTTCCCCCTGTATAATTGCACTACTGATACTATTTGTACATACATATATATATTATATATATATATATATATATATATATATATATATATATATATATATATATATATATATATATATATATATATATATATATATTTTTTTTTTTTTTTTTTTTAAATTTATTTATTTTTTATTTTTTTTTATTTTCTTGTTAAGTATTTTTATTATAGAAACATAATAATAACAAAGTACATTATTTTGCATTGCTGAAAATACATGATATTAATGATATATTCATACTCTTAATAATATTTGTATTATCATTGATTTTAAAAGTTAAGACTATATATTTTATATAATTGAAAATACATAATATTAATGATAAATTCATACTGCTAGTAATATTTGTATTATCGTTAATTTTAAAATTTAAGACTATATATTTTATACAATTGAAAATACATAATACTAATAATACCTTCATGATATTAATGATATATTCATACTATTAATAATATTTGTATTATCATTGATTTTAAAATTTAAGACTATATATTTTATATATTTGAAAATACATGATATTAATAATACCTTCATGATATTAGTACTGTTTATATTCTTATTAGTATTAAAAATTTAAGATTATATGTTTCTATACATTTTTCTAAATTTTTTTAAAGGTAGGAAAAGATAGAGAAAAAGAGTGTAATAAGTACGATGGTGAATTGAGTATTAATCATTAATCCGTCCTTGGAGATATAGTCATGATTTATTATATATGTTTCTTCATCCATTCTAATATTCAGGTCTCAGTCAAGCCCTCGTGCCGAGCCATTATGACCCTGTAAATATTTAATAAATGGAGACCAAATCTCTCTGAAGAGATCTAACCTGTCCATTAGGACAAGCCTCAATCTCTCCAGATGAAGTGTCTCCGACATTTCTGTGTTCCACATTTTGATTGTTGGGGATGTAGGGCCTTTCCAAAATTTTAATATTAGTTTTTTCCCAATTATTAAACCATAGTCAATAAAAATTCTTTGATTCATTGTTACTAGTTGGTCTGTTTCTAGTATTCCAAGTATTATTAACTTTGGATCAGGAGTCAGAATTATATTGACAACATTCAAAATTATCTTAAATATTTCTATCCAAAATTTTGTAATTTTTATACAGTTAGTAAATGAATGTGATAAATTTGTTTCTAAATGTTGACATTTATCACATATGGGGGATACTTTTGGAAAGATGTTATGTAATTTAGCTTTGGAATAATGTAATCTATGTAGTATTTTAAATTGTATAAGGGAATGTTTAGCATTCTTTTTTTTTTACTGTTCATTATTCTACGTTTGCTCTTCTGGGGAGATGCTAACTGCATTTCGTTGTCTCTGTACTGTACACTGCACAATGACAATTAAAGATTGAACTGAATTGTCTATTGTCTATTGTCTTGATTGGTGAATATGTTTAGTTTGTGATTTATTTGAAGCAGAAATAACATGTGATTGCTTCATTGAGCATAATTCCAACTGGTAACTACGCACTTCGTCCGAGCACATTATCGCCCCGGGTCATGCAAGCCATTTTAAATGACCAGCTGAACTGTCATTTGGCAACTTAAAAAGCTGCCAATGTTGCCCGGCTGACAACAGAGAAAAAAATTAAGTGAAAGTTCTGCAATGTGTATAATATTTTTGACACTGTCATAGGCCTTTCTTACATATGCTGTCACCACGCACTGTAGTCTCTAAACAACCCTTCAGTAATTTTCCTTGCCCTCCATTTCAGAATAATAGTGTTTTAAGCCAATAACTCGACACTAGCACTGGTAATAAATAAATAAATAAGAAGTGCAGCTTCCCAGCCCCTTATCTCATTGGCCACGCTCAGTTGCAAATCGGTGTCAATCTGGAGGGATGGTGGGGTCCATAAATCCCTGCAAGTGGCAATACAAGTAGATAGAGTGGTAAAGCTTGATTTCATAGGGCAGGGCATTGAGTATAGGAATCATGAAGTCTTGATGCAGCTTTATAGGACTTTGGATAGGCCACATTTGGAGTAATGTGTACAGTTCTGGTCACCCTATTACATGAAGAATGTGGAGGGTTAAGGCAGGGTGCAAAGGAAGTTTACCAGAATGATACAAATAGCTGGAGTAACTCAGTGGGACAGGCAGCATCCCTGGAGAGAAGTAACGGGTGATGCCTCTGGTTAAGACCCTTCCCCTGGACTAGGGGGGATTCGCTACAGGGAGAGGTTGGATGGGTATGGATTGTATGTTTGTATGTATGATGTACAAGGCAAGTTTTTTTTTACACAGAGTAGAGTTTTTTACACAGAGTGCTGATCTCGCTGCCGGGGGTGTGGTTGAACAGGTACGATAGTGGCATTTAAAAGATGCTTGGATAGGTATATATATATGCAGGGAAGGGAATGATAAGGGATATGTGCAGGTAGACAAGTGATGGCCTTGGCATCATGTTTGGCACAGATATTGTGGGCAGAACGGCCAAATCTTGTGCTGTGATGTTCTATGTTTTATGTTTAACATTTGCCCTTCTCATCTTAAAGCTTGTTCTCTAGTTTAGTGATATATCATGGAAAACGGCTGTTTGGCCCACTGAGTCCTCACTGACCTTCAATCACTGTTCATACAAGTTGTATGTTATCCCACCTTTACATCCACTCCCCACAAAATGGGCAATTTTACAGAGGTCCATTAACCTACAAACACACACCTCTTTGGGATGTCAGAGGAAACCCGAGTATCTGTAGGAAACCCATGTGGTCACAGGAGAACGTGCAGACTCCACACAGACAGCAGCTCAGGATCAAACTTGGGTCTCTGGTGCTATGAGGCAGCAACTCTATTAGCTGCTCCACAGAGCTGCCCTTTCTCATAGCATTTGTCATTTTACCCTGGGAAATTGGTTCTGTCTATCCTATTAATGTCTCTTATTATGCACTTGATTGTTCTCTCAACTTCCGACGCTCCAGTGAAAATAAGCCAAGTTTGTCCAAACTCTCCTTGTAGCTAATACCACTGGTGGCCCAGTGGTAAAGCTGCTGCCTTATAGCTCTAGAGAACCTGGACCCACTACAATTTGCCTCGCGCCACAACAGGTCAACGGAGGATGCGTTCTCACTGGCTCTCCAGTCTGCACTGGACCACTTGCACAATAAAGATTGACACAAAATGCTGGAGTAACTCAGCAGGACATGCAGCATCTCTGGAGAGTAGGAAGGAATGCTGCCTGTCCCACTGAGTTACACCAGCATTTTGTGTATATCTGCAGTGTAAACCAGCATTTGCAGTTTCCTACACACTTGGACATTAAAACTTAGTTTAGTTTAGACACACAGGCCCTTCGGCTCACTGAGGCCATGCCGCCCAGCGATCACCATACACTAGCCCTATCCGACACACTAGGGACTATGCACCCGTTAATGTAGCAGAGATAGAGTTGGGGATAGGGACAGTGTACGCCTGGAACAGGAACTGTTCAATGTAACCCAACAAAAAGGTAGGCATTGCTGAGGCCCATGCTAGTGACCAAAGCTACACCTTTGAACTGGAGGAAGTGGGAGGATTCGAAGGAGAAGTTGTTAAGGGTGAAGACCAATTCTGGGAGGCAGAAGAGGGAAATTGGCTGGGTCTGCGGTCAAGGAAGAAACAGGGTCCTTAAGGTAAAGATGAGGGAACGGGATCTGGAAACCAAAAGTTATTAGAGTCGAAGTTCTTGTGAGGCATCTTGGACATAGGTGGGAATAGGATGGAATCGAGGTTTAAGTTCTGGCCCTTTCTCGCCCCCAGCCCCCTCCCCCCTTTCAGTTTGAAGAAGGATTCCAAACTGGAACATCACCCATACCTTTTCTCCAGAGATGCTGCCTGACCCGCCGAGTTACTCCAGCATTTTGCGTCTATCTTTGGTAAACCAGCATCTGCAGTACATTCCTACACACTGTGTTCCGAGTCACTGGGATTCTTCCTGAGCCCAACATCAGTACTCACGCTCTCCCCGTTGCAGATGTGGGATCTTGCTGGATGTGCTTTACTGCACACCATGGACTCCCATTCAGTGAACGGGATATCCCATTCTCAAGTTGGACTATGGGGGCTCAGTGGGAAGGAGGGGGTAGTGAGCAAAGATCCTATAGCTCCGCAGCCTCCGCTATAGGATCTTTGGTAGTGAGCGCTGCCCAGCCGTGGCGTAAATTGGCTGACTGCTCCTCCTGTCGGCATGTCTCGGACTGCTACTTCCACACCTATTGCTGATGGCTGGTGGCTACTCTCAGCACCGCTGGCCACAGCCGAGAAGATTAGGTTCATGCCTATCTCAATGCTCTCCTTTTTGATTTTCGGATTCTATTGCTGGATTTTGTCTGGTGATTGAATAATTCAGTGTGTGTTGGGCTGGTGCCTGTGGCTTCTATTGCCAATTATGTTTGGCCCCATTATCTCTGTAGAGGTAGAGGAAGGCTTCAACTTATCTGATAACTTGTTTTCTATTAGTCGCCATGCAGTAGATTAAAATACTCATGGTAATAACACAGGTTGGCTACATATGGTTCTGTACACCACTGAAAATGTTTTATTACTGGACTTCCGTGCCTTGGATAAATTATCCTAATTTCACTAAACTCTTCAATTACACGTTTTAAAAAAACCCCATATATTTTAACTGTATATTGCAGGCATTGATTATATTCTGGGTTACGTTTAACTATGTTACACAATGATAAACAACAGATTTTAGGACAATAATAATCTTTTCAAAAATAAGGTAAATCTATTGTGCTACATGTACTGGTCCCATTATTTTGAGAATTTAACCTCTGCTGACATATTAAAGAGTTCTCAGGTACTCCGTCATTGTTGCAGTCTGAAGGGCTTCTGTAAAATTGCACTGCAGAACTGTGCCACTGTCACAAAGTGTTGCATGAGGCAGGAAGTGCTATTACATTCAGTGGAGGGAGCCCAGTGAAATTGGTGCGTCATAACATTCCAGTGTTAACTGTTACAAGATTCATGTTATTCAATGCACACCCTTTCACAAGTTGGCGGTTATTAAAATAATGCACTCATTTCATTATTGAAATTGCTTAACTTTGAATTCAGAATTTACTTTATGCGCCTGCTTCAAAGAACATGATTTTCTTGTTATCTCCATTTTCAGAATATCTAAATACTCTATTACTGAGTTGAGAGGATGTTCACCTCTTTTTGCAGAGAATGCCTAGAGGCAGAGTCTGACCTTGAAACTGAACTGGGAAAATAACACCAAGAAAAGCTTGACTCATCTGTAGCGGTTCCTTATATAAATGTTATGTTGTGATGTTGAAACTATATCAGTACATAATATAAGTAGAAATATTAGTCTCATGTCTGGCAGTAGTGCTAAAGTAAATGTCAAACATGCCTCAGTGAACAAAAGCTTTTTAAAGATGTAATTATTTGTTTTATTTGGGTTTGAATCCTTTCTGGTTTTAACCATGTTTAATTTAGTCATGACTGAATTGCTCTGTCTGGACACATGTACTTAACACTGACTCTGTCTCTTATTGTGCAGGTTGTCAGATGTTCAAGGTCCTTACCCTGACTGCCTGAATCGTTAATAAGGAACTGATGTCTGCAGACAGAAAGACATCAATTTATTTTAGAAATAACCTCCAGTCACAGAATGATTTCCAGGCAATTTGCCCTCTTTCATTCAGGGTGACTAATTGAAGTATTGGAACACATGTCCAAAATCCACTCAAAATTTCCAGTGTCCACAATATTTATTGTTTTGTTTCATCTGCTAAAGCTATTCAGCTATGGCAGAAAAGTAGATAACAAAAGCATTTTTCACCTATCTGGTGCCAGCTCCATAATTTTCTTATTACGACAGGCACAACTTAATTACTTGAATGCTATAAGGTCGCAGAAAATAAAAGTAGATTCGGTGAAACAACAAAGCAGAGGGAAAAATTGCAGCTTGGGTAAATGTGCCTGTTGTAAAGCACAACGTTCTGGAGGAATTCAGTGGGTCAGGCAGCATCTGTGGACGCAGATGGACAGATGATGTTCTTGGGTGATTCTTCAGTAAGTGTCTACTTTTAAGTTTCTGGAAACCCGAAAATAAAACTTAATTTTTTGCAACTTTGAATGTTGTTTCACATAGATGAACATCTCTACTCTGGGAAAAATATGTTTGGTGCAATCTTTCAGAGAATTTAATTTATCTTTTCCTCTTCTTTTTCCAGGTTGCCCATTGCATTCAGTCATATCCGTCATATTTTTACGATGAACAACACTGCAAAATATAACTGATTTAGGAATATAAACTCAAATCTTTGTCACAGTCTTTCAAATTATAGAGCATCTTCCAAAAAAAAAAGTTTTCAGTCTAACGCATTGATTATAAACCTTCGTAACAGTTTACTGCTGAAAAAAATTGTGATTTTCAGCAAGAATGGTAACCTTCACATAACTTCTCACCAACTTCCTCTAAAACAATATTAACTTCAGATGAATAGGCAGAAGCATACTGTTCATTTATCGATTATAGTTGATAATTATAGTAATTATTGTATTTACACATTATGAGCATAAAATACTCATGTGACGGATATGACCCAGCATGGTGGATATCATCAAGTTTGGGAGCGTCAGGTGATGGAGATGACTAAAACTATCTTTAGGCTATCGTTCGGGTTGGGGTTGGAGCTGGGGCTAGGGCTGGGGTTAGGGTTAGAGCTGGGGCTGGGGATAGGGTTAGGGCTAGGGTTGGGGCTATGGCTGGGGCTAGGGTTGGGGCTAGTGCTGGAGTTAGGGTTACTTATCCCCAATCTCCAGCTCCAGCAGCTCCATCTCCAGCTCCAGCCGGACACAAAGTCCCGTTGCAGCCTTCGCATCTTCCCGTGACCCGATGTCCCTCTCCACACCCGGCCCTCTTCAGCCCTTGAAGAGGGCCAGGCATGGAGAGGGTATCGGGTCACGGGAAGATGCGACGGCTGTACCGGGGTTTGTGTTGGGCTGGAGCTGGAGCTGGATGGAGATCAGGGGTTAAGTTGCGAATGTGGCCGTGATGGGTATGGTGGCCCAATCCTTTAGCCCAGGATGGCCTCGCCGGAA
The DNA here is from genome assembly GCA_035221665.1 of Okamejei kenojei. Taxonomy (NCBI): domain Eukaryota; kingdom Metazoa; phylum Chordata; class Chondrichthyes; order Rajiformes; family Rajidae; genus Okamejei; species Okamejei kenojei. Next base: position 48,818,469 of record CM069139.1, read on the forward strand.
GGCCATGCCTGACCATATCGCTTCCCGAATGGCACATGGCACGATTAGTACTCCAGAACAAATAAAAAAATAACGATTTTTTTTTCCTCTAAGGGTTCAGCACCGTTTGGAAATGACGCTGAATAAAGGTACGTACCCGCTATGCAGCAGAAAACTGAGTTTTCACATGCTTCTCGTCCCGCGAATCAGGAGAAATTCACTAAGTAGGGGACTTTTGAATTCCACGGTCTTTTGAAGTCGGAAGTTCGCGTCTATTCTATTTATAGCCATGTGGGATTGCTCAATAAAGCTGAGTGACGGTAATGGCTCCAATCATCAGGACAAGAAACGTTTGGGGAAAAAACGAAAAGATTTATAATTTTATCAAGAATAGAGGAACTTTTTTAAGGTTGATAAATATTTTAATTACTGATACCTACCGTTTAAAAGTAGTTTCATTTCAGATAGATCCCCCATTAAATAAATATGCCGACTTGAAATTTCACAAGTAACCAATTGGGACATGCAGTTTTCGGGTGGGGGGGGGGGGGGGGGGGGGGGGGCGGCATCGAACATCGGGAAAAAATAAATAAATAACACTTTATTCATTTAGGGTTTAATCTATATTTATGAGGATTATGTTTATTAACAATATAGAAAGAGAAGAAATGGGATAGAATTACGGATTTTCCTTATATACAGCATCAAAGTAGCAAGACACCAAAGTAGACACTGAAGAATCACCCTCTTGTCATAACTTTCAAGTCACACTATCATTAACTATTGGATATACCAAGTGCACATGCTGGTGCTGAAATAAGGAGAAAATCTAGAGCAAAATCCCGCAAACTGGGGGTAAACCTCAAGCATTGCACTGCCAGAAATATACGAGGGAAAATAAGAACCTTTACCTTCTCCTGTGTTTCTGCATGGGGTGATGTGTCTGTCTGACCATGCACCATTGGACTACTGAGTAGAAAGTAATGTAAAATATACATGATTAAATAATATTCACAAAGGCAAATATTTCTGTATTCCAGTTATAACATGCTATTAAACGGATATTCCTGAGTCAAAGTATTCAAAATTGGATGTTACTAAGTATATTTGCAAGGTCCCTCAAACAAACTGATGGATGGGGGCACATTGTCAAGTCCCTGTCATATTGGTGGCAGTTTGATCCCATTTTGATTCTATTACTATCGTATTAATCCAATTTGGTTAAATTGTAATCAACTCCTTATTGTTGCTTGAGAGCTTTTGCCTAAATGTCACTACTAATTAAGCACAGGGAATCTAACTGCTTAGCCTACAGCACAGAACTTAAACCTAATAAAATATGAAGGTAAAGCCTTGAGGCATTTGAAACGCACAAGATAGATTTTTAACTGATATATGTACATATTTAAAAATACTTGTGTGCAAGCGCAGTAATCTTTGTGAAAGATTGCTTGAAACTACGAACCAGTCTTGTTGTCCTAACAGTTACAATGCACCTATAATGTCCTTAATTAGGCAAAATAAATTTTAAAAAGCCAATATAAAATGTATTTTAAGTGATAATATGATTTACAAAGTTTCAAACAGGCTACATTTAAACTAAAATGCAATAAAATACATTGGTCTGAAATTACTTGCATGCCTTAAAATGAGTGAAAAAGCAATCCCTACCCAAAAACGCGTCAGATTTTTGCATGGCCTTTTGGCAGTCAAAGTCTACAGTATTCAAGACGCAAACTATCATTCCTTGCTTATGCAAATAAGCACAAAATGTATTCAGCAGCACATCAGCAGATAAGGGAGAAGAGCTGGGGGAGGGGATGGATGCAAAAGATGGGATGGTTCCTTGAAATAATATAGGGTGGAGTTGGATAACTGAGCCAAAAATTGAGAGAAAGGGGATGAAGCAGCATCAGAGAATGAGCCTATAGGCATCACGGAGCCATCAAGTGGTAGTGGGTTTCTATGGTTCGGGCATTAACTGGATGCGGCTAAGGGGTGGGATAGGGGGGGAATCATATAGAAGATCAGGTAGTGGACAGGTATCGCCAAGTGAAGGGGAGGGAGACATGGTCAGACTCTTGTGGGGACATACACGTGGGATCCCAAAAGAATTTGTCAGCGATGGGATACTGTGGGTGGTAGGGGGAATGGTACCAAACAAAATACTTAAAAAGATGATACCTACAAGAATATCATTGTACTGGAATCCCCAACTTCCATCCAGCTGATCCTGGTCCATTTTAACTAACATTAAATGGGCCTCAGCCTTCCAGTTAAGTGTGGTTGTGGCTTCTGCACTTCACTGGCCACCATTGTTTGAGATCACTGTGTGTGTCCAGTGGTCACCATGAGCAAAAATAATTGTATACACTGAAGTTTGGAATTAATTTCTGGAGGTGCATTGAGTGGCACATCTATTGACTGAAATTTAGATAAAACTTATTAGCACATCACACAGAAATATTGTGTTATACAAGGGAATTTCTACATCAAACTTTTTTATTTCAAATTTGTATATTACTCAGGTACAAAGTTCTTACCAGTATTACGTTTTAAATATTTTATTTTCTCAATCAAAAATGCAGACTGCATTGGATACCTTTGACCTATATTTAATCAGACTTTATCGGACAATAATAAATATACTAAATTAAACAAATCCATAATATGGGAACGAATAGGCTGATTTTTTTGATTTATTATGTTTTAAAATACAATTTATGCCATTGACAGATATTTGCAGTATAATATGTTGGCACTACAAGCCGTAACTAAGTATAATCTCAACAGACATTTCCATTCTTTTGGTTAGGATTTTATATGTGCACTGCATTTGTATTTAAAACATCTTAGGCACGATGATGCTCTCATTATCCACTTTTCAGATGCTGTCTAATTATAAGCACAGAGGTTCCACTTCATGTCTTTGTAGATTTAATACCTAGAGGCAGAGATTGACCTTGAGGAGATTTATGTAAAACAAGGAGTATTCTACAAGATATTGATTGACTTGTTTCATGGCAACAAACTTAAGCTGCTGACTAAGAATTTCAGAATTGAAAACTTTTCCCCCTTTTGATGCCCTTTCTACAGTATATTGCTGTTTTTTCTATGTATGCTCATACTAACGTAATATTCCAAACAATAATTTGTATCTTACCTGAAACAGCATGCTTATAAATCGGTCGAGTGTAGCTCTGGTGGTCTTACATATAGATTTAGAAACCAGACATTGCATCAATAAAAATACTTAAGCAAAACCTCAGCTTTATCTATTCTATTAAGCTGTTCAATAGATGGCTCACTTTGACGGAATTCAGTTCATTCAATTCCACAGAAGGTTAATTACAAGATGATCAATAATTTATAAACATATCATCCACCAGTCTGGAGGGATGCAGTGTAACCATTTTATGTAAATCTGTTATAGAACAGCTATTCTTCTGATGGCTTGAAGAAAAATCTCATTCACTTGAATTTATTTTAATGTAGGAGAATGAATAGAGTACAACAATTTTTGTTAAATTATGCCTAAGCTCACTTTATGAAGAATAAATTGAAAGTGGTTAAGTTATATATGAATTACTCACAAGCTCTGAAAACAATTAAATGCACAAACATCATCAATGAGAGATTTCAAAGTTAGCTTAAAAGCATGACAAAAAGGAACCTAATTTCTAGCTAGGCCAAACATAATTCTTTCATCTCTGTAAAAACAAAAGACTATTCCAAAAGCAAATGTCAAGAAATGCCACAGCGAACATAATAACTTTTGACAGGCATAATGATGGATATAATCAAACAATAAAACACTAAGAAAATATGTTATTTCATGAGTGAAACATTTATTTTCCAGCCTCTATTGCTCTAATCTTCTATGAGTGTGTGCAAATTTCAACAGATAATAATTATAGGAACAGAAATAATTCTAATGGAACATAAAAATCTTCCATATATTATGTGCAAAAGTAGTCTTTTAGATAGTAAGTATAAGATAATAAGCAATATTTTACTCCTCTATTTTTATTTTTTATGTAAATGAACATATAACAACTGGAAAATTCCCAGGCAAAGGCTTGAACTCCCTATTTCATATTGCTTAAATTATTGACAGAATAAAATTGTTTTGATTTAATTTGCTATAATATATATATATAATACAACATTTTGAGAAAGACCCTGTCAAGAAAAAAAAAGTTTTGTTTACTAAGAAAATATTTATCATCGATTAGATGAGTAACTAGTTTCAGTTGTATGATACTTTGCAATGAGTTAGAGGTCAACTCTCAAAAGAGGCTCCAGGAAGAGAAATGGAATGTACATAACTAAATAGATTATGTTTCATGATGCTAGTGCCTCAGTAACTTGGTTCAAACTGCTGTTTACTAGGAGGTCTAATTTACAGGGCAAGATGTGGAGCTAAATTTATCAGAAAAAGAGTGCAGATACAAATTCTGTTAAAGAAAGTAACATTAAATGGAGCAGCAACCTCATTGTTCTTGAGAATTCATTTAAAAACAAATCATACCATTAACCTTATTTTTTCTCAATAAAATCAATTACTAGGAACCTATTTTAGTAAATATTTGCTGTCATCAGATTCAGTGAGAGTGAATTCCATGTAAATGACAACACCAAGCACACAGTGATCAGTTGTTAAAATAATGTAGAATAAATTGCCCTGCCCTAATGCACTTTAGAACCCTCTCTACAGAAGATGTTTCCCCAAAGCAATCCGTAATATGAGCTTCCTGAATGAGAAGGCAATTTAAAAAAAAATGTCCTTCAGGATTATTGCCGTGAACTCAGAGCACATAGTATGTTGGAATGTATGAGGATATCCAGTTCTACCACATTGGGCGGTGCAGTGGCACAGCTGGCAGAGCTGCTGCATCACAGCACCAGAGACCCAGGTTGTATCCTGACATTGAGTGCTATCTGTGTGGAGTCTGCACATTCTCTCCGTGTCTGCATGGGTTACATCATCCAGGTGCTCCAATTTCTTCATACATTCCAAAAACGTGAGGGTTTATAGGTTAATTTGTCTCTGCAAATTGCCCTAGTGTTTAAGGAATGGATGAAAAGTGGGATAACATAGAACTAGTGTGAACGGGTGATCGATGGTTGGTGTGGGCTCTGCAGGCGGAAGAGCCTGTTTTCATGCTGTATCTCTAAACTACAAATGGGTCAGACTTTAGACATAATACAGTGTGGAAACAGGGCCTTTGGCCCACCGACTCCTCACCGACCAGTGATCACCCCGTACACATACTAAAGCCAATTTTACAACTTATCGAAGCCAATGAACCAACAAATCTGTACTTCTTTGGAGTGTGGGAGGAAACTGGAGCACCCGGGGAAAACCTGTGCAGTCAAAGGAAGAATGTACAAACTCCATACAGAGAGCACCCATAGTCAGGATCGAACCCGGGTCTTTGGTACTGTAAGGCAGCAACAGTGCCGTTGCGCCACTGTGCCAATGGAAATTGCACGTAAATTCTTGACTTCAAATGTTATTCCAACCTTGAACGACAGGAGGCAAGGTGTGAGTTATTGTCCATGTGCAAGTGTGGTATCAAGGAGCCATAATAAAATTGAAGTTGGTGAAGTTCAGTCATTTCATCACCCATATTATATGGGTCATTTTGTCACCCAGAAATTTCACAGGGCAGAGTTTTACGCCTGACTTTCTTGAATAACCTTATTTCTATTGGATCACAAGGGGAACCTAGCCTTGACGTTCAATGGCATTACCACTGCTGAGTTCTCCATCAAAGCCCGTGATCAATATATTGAGTTTGAGGGAGAGAGGTGATCACCATTGACTAGAAGCTAACCTGTAATGACAACATAAAGGGTCCGAGTTTGGGATTAGTAACTCCCTCAAGCCTTTCCTCCATTTACAAGGCATGATTCAGGACTGTGAGGAATAGTCTCTACTAACTCTAACGAAACTCAACAGAAAGCAGCCTCATTTGATAACTACCATATTTCTCATCTTAAATATTCTCCCCCTTCACCATCAATGCAATGAAGCACTATGTGCGTATCAGTTGCAAAACGATAACTGCAAAATTATCAACACCACTCAAACAGCACCTCAAAAACCTGTGATGATGAGCAAAATGTATTGTTAGATCTTAATTATTGTTGGGTCTAAATGCGAGAAGTCTTGACCCAACAACACTGTAGATGTAATATCATCAGAAGTTCTGCAGCTGTACAAGAAAACAGTTCACCATCCTGTTCACAAGGTGAATTAGTAATAAGCAGGAAATGTTGGCCTTGGTACTGATGACACAACCTTATCAATTAATATAAAGAGGTTCAACCAGATTTTTACCCTATTTCTTAGCATTTGAAAGGATGCAAGAAGGTCTAGACTAGTTTCAAATTGAAATGAATTAATAATAATGGTCCAACCAATTTTGCTCTGCCCTGCTTTAAAACATATTTATGAACATATACAATCATCCTTTTTTAAATTCACTATCCTTGTCACATTGATTATGTCTCTTTAATTTGGGCATAATGATAGTACGCAGAAAATGTCCTGAGTGCAGTATCAAGAAGCTGAATTAATATCAGTAGATGCAGCCATCAATCTTAAGAGCTATGGTAACCTTAAAAAAAGGACACAATAGAGCAAACAATATTTTAAACATTAGAGTGTTAGTTAATTGGTGAAGATGAGATAGTTGGATAGTATATCTTAAACAAAAACACATTTGGGAAGAAGCAAAAGACCCTGAGTCATGTCACCTACCCACAGTACAAACCATAAATCTTGATTTTATAGTCAGATGCTAACTCAATGTGGACTTGTTTTTCCATTCCTGTTCATTCTTGCTGACCCCTTGTCATGCCCAATATCCTCATAAAACCCAGTGACAAGGGTGGTGCTGTTGTATTTTGGTAAACTTAACTCTACTTCGCAGAGGCCAAATTCAACTACCACACTTCTCCAAAGAAGCCCCTCGGGACGATGTCCATCAGATCCCCAGAAAGTTACTGACCTCTTTTCCTCAGAAGATCTTGCATCCAAAGCTTCCAAACCTGCACAGCCTGCTTCTTTCTGCCTAAGATCCACAAGCAAGATTGTTCAGCAGGTCTATTCAAAATGTTCTTACCTCACGCCAACAGATGTCTTCAAGTTTTAATTCCATCCTTACCTCTGCTCTCACACCCTCTCCTTCCAGAGTACGGATAGATTTTCGCTGGCAATCAGCTCTCATCCCACTTGTTTCCACCTTCAACATATTGTCCTTCACAATCTTTGCCATCTTGAAAGAGATTCCATCATCAGACACATCTTTGCGTCCTCACCCCTTTCAGTTTACAGAAGCCATTCCTCGTCCACTCTTTCAACTCCACAATCCTTTTTCATGGTACTTCCCCATTCAACCACAAGAAATGTAACACTGCTCTTTAACCTCCTTCCTACCCATTATACAGGCAGCCAAACATTCATTTCAGGCACAGTAGCAATTCACCTGTAGGACATTCAGTGCCCATGATGTGGTCTCTTCTGTGCTAGAAAAACCAAACACAAATCAAGCACTACAGAGCATTTTGTACAAATGACCCCAAGCTCCTAGTTGTCCATCACTTTAAATCTCTATCCCATGTGACCTCTTTGTACGTGGCTTCCTTCGGTCTACCAACGATGTTCAAGACAAGCTTAAGGAACAAAACATTTTCCATCTGGGCACATTGCAACCTTTAGAACAAAAGATCAAATTCAATAATTCTAGGTAAAATGCTATTTATGTTTGCATCAGAATTGACCAGTTCTCCTGAAAGATTATCTATCTGTAGTAGTAACTCAGTTCTTGTCATTCCACAGATACTGTCTGCTCTGCTGGGCATTTCCGGCGTTCACTTTTTGCTTTCTGATTTCAGCAACAGCTCTAACCTGCATTCCACAGCTACAACATATCCTCTCTAATTGTGGTTCAGTCATCAGCAGAGTGACGCAGCTGGTTGACTGCTGCTTCACAGCGCCAGATATCTGTTTTCGATCTTGATCTCGGGTACTGTCTGTGTGTAGTTTACACGTTCACCCTGTGACCGTGTGGGTTTCCTCCAGATGCTCTGGTTTCTTCCCACAGATCAAAGACGTGTGGGCTTCTAAGTGAATTGGCCTTGGTTAATTGCCCTTAGTGTGTAGGGAGTGGATGCAAAAGTGGGATAACATTGAACGTGGTGTGAACGGGTGATCGATGTTTGGCGTGGTCTCAGTTTGCTAAAGTTTTCCATGCTGTCTGTCTAAACAAAACTAAACTAAACCCAAGCCTCAAAGAGATAATAACTGTCCTATCCCCCCCTCGCCTACCTTCTCTACTACTTAAACTGCACTTTTCCAGTTCTGCTGAAGCGGCTTAAACTGTAATGTTAATTATGTTTTGCTTTCTATAGTTGCTGCCTGACCTGTTGAGTGGCTCCAATATTTTATGTTTTTATTTCATATATCCCCCTGATACATGTCAAAGATGGACATCATTCTGAAGGGTCCATTCCCTTGTCAAGTTTTAGGTCTTTAATCCTCTTTGTGAATCTCCATTGGTATGAAATAGTTACAAATTACATTTATTTCTTGTAAGGTAAACCTGATCAAATGAGATTTCAACATTTAATATTGTCAATGTTTGAATGAAAACAAGATATAAGCAAGCTAGTTATTTTTCCATCGCAGTAAACATTTACTTGAAAAGATGCTGTACTGAAGATTCAATGGAGAAGAAAATATCATGGTCAGCATGTGTAGGAAAGAACTGGTTTAAATCGAAGATCGACACAAGATGCTGGAGTAACTCAGCGGGACAGGCAGCATCTCTGGAGAGAAGGAATAGGTGACGTTTCCGGACGAGGCCCTTCCTTAGACTGATTTCAGGGGAGTGGATGGGACAAACATAGAATGTAGTCGGGAGAACTGCAGGTGGGAGAGCTGGGAAGGGGGAGGGGATAGAGAGGGAATGCAAGGGTTATTGAAGTTAGAGAATTCAATGTTCATACTGCTGGGGTGTAAGCTACCCAAGTGAAATATCAGATGCTGTTCCTCCAATTTACACTGGGCCTCACTATGACAATAGAGGAGGACCAGGACAGAAAGGTCAGATTAGGTATGGGAGGGGGAGAAAAAGGGAGATCAGGTAAGTTAAGACAGACTGAGCGCCTGGTCTCACCGATGTAAAGAAGTTGATACCTGGAACAGAGGATACAGTAGATGAGGTTGGATGAGGTGCAAGTGACCCTCTGCCTCACCTGGAAAGACTGTTTGGATCCTTGGATGGAATTTGGCGGGGGGGCGGGGGGGGGGGGGGGGGGGGGGGGGGAAGGAGAAATATAATGCTCGTCAGTTGTCACTTTGTAGATCCAGTTTAGCTACTCTTTAGAGAAACCTGCAGCACCATTTTTCACAATGATATTCACAAAATCTAGTGAGAACATCCTCTTTTATTCAAATTGTAGTATACAGGTTTAGTGCAGTATAGTTAAAGTGTAGCATATGCTATGTGTTCTGAGCTTTAATCTCAATACTTTGTTTACGGTATGCATTAGTGTCTTTGCATAAAGGGGGATTATTTACTGTTTATCTTTTGTTCTACAAATTGATCATCTTCCTGCTGTTCTTCCCAAGTCATGACTAACATGGTTTGACAGGTATTTTGTACAATCCTCATGAGTGAGAAACAATTACTTTGATTAAAAGAAACACAAAAAGAAGCTATCTGATTTCTCTCAAATCTGAACATTTCAACGTTTCCTCGTTTGAAAAAGGCCATGTGACAAATATTCAGCAATTAAAAAACATAAAATATTATGTAGTACTCTGCACATTAAGACTCTTTTACAAGCACTTGCTTAAGTGCAAATCACTCAAAACATATTTCATACTCCTTGTCCAATAGACAGGAGAATAAATGGAATACTGTATTGGATAAAAACAACCAATGTGCTCTTTGTTCATTTGCTTCCCACTATAACTAAACATAGTAAAACTATTCAAAGGAAATTGCAAAATTGATACTTAAAGTGAGTGGTACAATTAATCATAATAAGTTTAGAATTAATGCACAAAACATTCAAGGCCCTGTATGAAATTATAAGTGTACCGGGTGTTCCAACTGTGTCCTCAATAAACACATTGACAACACATAAGCTGCCCACTATTCCCAAGTGGGATTGGCTTTTTAAACAAGGTTATATATCATTCTGATTAAGGCAGATATTGAGATCAATACTAACACATCAGTAAATATTGACTGCACACTTCCTTTGTAATGAATAGGTTTTGGGAAACTGTTTAGTATAACTGACTGCCATGCTACACGCGTGTGAATAAACATCCTTTATAATTTCCAGCAAATAAACACATCAAAGCAGTGTTTTAGTCTTATTCTTACCTTCATAAATATATAATAGTAAATAAAACCACCATCAAATATAGATTACTAGTTATGATAATATTGATATTATGTGCATGAGATGTTAAAGCTTCGTTACTAGTTTAATGTGTTAATAGTTTGGATACATGTGTAAAAGAAAGATGCCAGATAGTAACAAATCCAAGAAAAGTTTATTATGAATATGGCATTTGCAGGATGATAAAATCAAGTTACATAACCATGTATGACATGTTTCTTTGAATTGATGAAATAATCTACAAAAGTATAAAATAATCCTTTTTGTAAATGAAATATGTACATTGCAGCATTATTTGTGATCAATGAAATGTTATTTTAAATAAGCCAGGCACTCAGAAGGTTAGCTTTAGTTAGGTAGAAGTTTGAACCACAAAAATAAATGTACCATAGTTGTCTCTTTAAATTTACTTTTAATTGTTTTGTATTGTAGAGTTTGTAACACTGTTAACATTGATACTAACAGAACCCCTCAACCCATTGTTTAGCTACTTGGCACCAATTCCTCATAAAATATTTTATATACTTGTACAAGAAATAGTTAAAAACACAGACACAGCCTTCACAGGTGATGAAATTTTCATACTGTAATTTGAAACACTATGTGATTTGACAGCAGCTGTGATTATTGTTAGTTCAAATCACCAGAAACCATCTGACACCAACACAGACACATTTAAAAAAAACAGCTTTTTGCTATTTTAGCTGTTGTTTGCAATTAGAGCACAAGGGACTCTGGGAATGTTTGTAGCTGAGGCTCCATGGTGGCAATCTGTCACATACATCTGAGCCTGACTATTTAGTGCATTGTTTGGCAAGATGGAAGATAAGTCATACCCAGAATTCCTTTGTGAAAATGGTTCCATTAACCATGAGCTAGTTAAGAGTCTTTTATCTCTGAGAGAGGTCTGAAGAATACACAGCAAAGCAACAGTAGAAACAAAAGGTATACAGACAGTGGAAGCAGCAATAAGGTGACACTACAGAGGAAGGCCATCACACAAAAAACATCACCTCCCAAGAATCACGGGTTCACGAAGATTGCGGTAATGAAACTGACCATTACAGACTAGAGATAAAGCACAGTGAAGACAAAGGACAATATTGCCACATTAGCTTAGTATATACTGCATATAGTAACACACATTAAACTTTGCAATGGAACTGACAGTCAAGGACACACACATTGTACACATTACGGATCTCACTCTCATTATTAGATGCCTTAATGAACAGCTGCCAAAGATGGAGTGAAAGAAGCATTTATACTGACAATCACAAATAGTGTCAAACACTAGAATGTGGTATTTGGCAAAATGATGACAGAAAAATAGAATTGTGAGTCTATGTGCAGTTTTGAGTTGTGTACCTATTCCAAGCTTATAAACCCAATCTTGAATTTCTGTTTCAGCACGAACTAAAGTACAATTAGAATTTCCTCTAAACAAAAGAATAAAGAAACATAACATGTTAAATATTCTTCTTAAATTCTAAAACAATGGTATTTTAAGTTGCAGATTAGTCTCAGTTATACTGAGAAAAAATACAGCTGAAAATAAATGCAAGTTTTTTCGCCTCAACTCAATCTTATTGAGTTTCCTTAAAGCACTTTGAAAAAAGGCAGAACGACTATAAAAACTGCATGAGGCTTTGTTTTTTTTAGTCTGGAGGTAAAGTTTGCATGGCTGCAGAAAATGCTAACACAGATTCTGGTCGTAAGAAATGAGGAGATTGCAGCCGCAAGCTAGCAACTAACATTTGTCTAGTACAAAACAGCACTCTCCCATAAATTCCAGCCCATATGCTGCATATTTTATGAAGACAACAAAGATTAATAATTGTAGCACCATGGTAGCAGAAGTAATGTCTACTTATGGTTCATTAACTACACATGGATTCCATCTTCCTACAGTTTTCATGAGTTTAACATTCTAGTCACAGGCCAGAATCAAATTATGTAAGAACCCAAATTGCTTTATGTGCAAGTAAGAAAAATCTGAATCATAAAAAAGAATTAAACTCTGCATAAAATTTCAAAATACTATACCCTATTTTTAAAAAGAAAAAAAAAACCCTTTAAAGTCTGACTTAGTCAAACAGGGTTACCTTTCTATACTTACCTCCTTCAACCTTGATCATATCAAGATCTTTATAGATTAAAATCTGTGATTCTTTCATTTTACAATCTCTTTACCATTGCATTTGCATCTTATGGCAGAGGCATGTACACATAAAAGGCATCTTCACAAAGATGCAAAGGAAAACACACCTTGGAAGGAACATTTACAATTAACTGGTAATTCAACTTTCTGAAGGCAAAAAAATAACTCTTTACATTACAGAATGATTAGTCATAGTTCGAGACATGAGAACTGTTGTATTGAATGGCATTGGCTGACCTGCTCAAGTTCAAAGTGCTAGCACTAGAATTCAGCTGAAAACATTGTCTATGCCTCAAAATTTAATACTGAACACAGTTTACGGTCCTAGTTTAATCCTCCTTACGTTCCAGCGTTTGTGTGGTATGAATACCATTACTGTACACAGGAAACGGAAGTGTGGAAAAGAGTCCCTCTGATGTAGTGAACACATTTGCCATTGGCATTTGGGCCAGACTGGCCCCACTCACAGTGCTCCCGAATGGCCCTGACATATTAATTCGATGTACGTGGTGATAGAGCATTTCCATTGGCGTTTTGGGTTCTAACCCAAAACTGGAACTGTTAACATCCACAAAGTTGACAGCATGAGCGTTAGGCAGCAGGTTGCCTTGCATGGCAAAGGTCACCTCAGCCGGAGCATACCGAATGGTACCGGTGGTATACACCCTCTGAGGAGTAGTGCTGGTGGCAGTCAAGGTTCCTGTCACTCTATGAACTAGGGGGAGGACCACATTACCAGCCTGTAACCTCTGCAGCGTTTCCAGGTCACTGGTGTACAGCACAGAACTGGTCGTGCTGGTGCTGCTGAGCTGCTTTTCACGTGGAGAGGCTGATAGAGGAGGGGACAGAGGGTCTGTGGTAGGAGCTAAGGTAGTGCTGGATGAGGTGCTAAATTGAGTTTTACGACTGGCACTGTGTTCTGTCCCCGGTGGGGTAAGAACAGAATCTGGAATGGTGACATGTAAACTGGCGTTGGTCTGTGGAGAGGGGAAGTGCTCAGAGTTTGGGGGCTTGGTCATACTATAGGGGGATTCATTCCTTGAAATCTCTCTGTTGGGAGGGTAATTCCAAATGCTGCTATCATTATCAAAATTTATAGGTTCTGTTATTTCTGTTTTAATTTTAAGCACTGAGGCACTGTTTGGTGAAGATAGCAGTTGCGGCTGGTCTAATAGATTTGAGTCAAGTCCACTCGGGCTAGAAGCACTCGACAGCCTCCTCCGGGAGACGCTCCCTCCTTTCTGTTGTTTTCTCCTCTTCTTCCTCTTCTGGTGTTTGCTGGAAGGCTGGATGTTCAATTCTCCGGCACTGTCCGAATCCTTGGCACTGTCTGACGTCACAGATTCACGGCTTGGCAAGCGCAGCTCTGATTCACTGGCAGGATATCGTTCTACTTTGATCTGAATGGAACCAAAAGTGCCAAAGCTGCCTTCGGCTACTCTCTGACTCTCGTATTCGGAATTCTCAAAACTATCGTCACTGTCCCTGCTGTCCTGGTTGCTGGAGCTATTGTCATCATCATTGCAGTTCATTTCATGGTCAGAGTGGCTCCCAGATTGTTTCTTCCTGTTTGACTCCGGATCATCACTGTTCTCAGACTGGTTTCCCTTCTCGTCTGACTTGGAATTCTCATTGTCCTCTGGGAGAGATGAGGGGGAAGTTAATCAGTCCCTGGATAAATATACTTACTTATAACAGACACCATTCACACCCTCCCACATAACAGAGTAGGCTAGGAAATAATACAGGCATTATGTACACAATACAAATAAAATCAATCATTCTAGACACAAAATGTCTAGTGACTCAGCGGGACAGGCAGCATCTCTGGAGAGAAGGGTCTCGACCCGAAACATCACCCACACTTTCTCTCCAGAGATGCTGCCTATCCTGCTGAGTTACTCCAGCATTTTGTGTTTACCTTCGATTTAAACCAGCATCTGCAGTTCTTTCCTACACAAATCAGTAATTCTTATTAGTCAAACACAAAGTGTGGAAGTAACTCAGCTGGTCAGCTGTATCTCTGAGGGGCATGGACAGGTGACATTTTGGGTCTGGGCCCCTGTGCAGACATTGAACATCGCCTGTCCATTCCCTCCGAAGATGTTTCCTGGCCTGCTGAGTCCCACTTGCACTTTGTGTTTTACTCAAGATTCCGACATCTGCGGTTCCTTGTATCTCGGATATTTTTTTATCTGTTTATACTTTTTGCTGAATTTAATACTGCTGGATAGTGATGACCATATTTTCAATTTGTAAATTTATCATGCATTCAATGTTGAAACACAGGAGCAGCAGATGTCAAAGGGCCCATTAAAAAAAAATAATTGTAAAGTACACCAGAAGTGAGTGACTTTGCTCAAAGTGCAGAATGCAAATATACATTTACCTTCTAATAGGCTGTGGGCTGAGCATCGAAAATGTGTCTAGAATTTAACTTTCGTGACCCATGTCTGGTATCTACTTGAAATTTGGCACAGATTTAGATAAAATATAATTGAGAAGGAATTCATAACTCGTCATTGTCAAAGGTTGCACACTAATTAATTACGCTGATTAGAAAATTAGATCAAAAAGTAAGCGCCATCTTGTGCTCAATGTTCATATTACTCTATGGGGAGCCTAATTCTGTGCTGCGGTCTATTTAAACCATATATTGTTATATATATATATATGTGTGTGTATGTGACTTGTGAATGACTGGAGTTATATAAAAATAATGTAATGAATATAACATTCATTACTTATTTGTAATTATAAAAATAATGTAATGAATATATAATGTATATGAATGAGACATGCATAACATCCGGGTCATTACACCGGCTCCTGAACCAGCCTAATTAATGAGTGAGGGCAGATCCTGTGTGTTCCCCCATTTACTGAACCCCACTGACTGCCAGTGGGCAGAGTGGGGGTCACGGCCATAGAGGGACTGGGGCAGTGCCAGGCTGGGGGAAGGCTAGGCATCTTCTACCGACTGGAAAATGCCGAACCGTAACCCTAACTCGCCCATCTTCAACCTGGAGCTGGATCTGCTTTGGAACCGGCTGTGGGCTCCATATGTGTGGCCGCTCAGCGCGTCCACCTCGGCCAGCATGCCCTTCTGGATTATCATGGTGGCGAGCAGCATTGTCCTGCACGCCGCCCGGGCCGTCTTCAACACCCCCATAGCGCTGGCTCTGTCAGTCCGCCCACTCGCTCGCTGCAACACCGGCCAGCCGACAGCCTGACCAACCCCTCACAGCATCCATCCGGCGTACCTAGTGCCTGACTGATCCTTTGCAGCACTCACCGGCCTACTGACAGCCCGATCGACCCTTCGCAGCACTTACCGGCCTACCGACAGCCTGACCGACTGACTGACTGACCGACCGACTGACTGACTGACCGACAGACTGACCGACCGACCCTAATCGTAATCCTAGCTCTACATATTTATAGAAACATAGTAACATAGAAAATAGGTGCAGGAGTAGGCCATTCTGCCCTTTGAGCCTGCACCGCCATTCAATATGATCATGGCTGATCATCCAACTCAGTATCCTGTACCTGCTTTCTCTCCATATCCCTGTGATCCCTTTAGCCACAAGGACCACATCTAACTCCCTCTTAAATATAGCCAATGAACTGGCCTCAACTACTTTCTGTGGCAGAGAATTCCACAGATTCACCACTCTCTGTGCGAAAAAAAAAAATTCTCATCCCGGTCCTAATAGACTTCCTCCTTATCCTTAAACTGTGACCCCTTGTTCTGGACGTCTCCAACATCGGGAACAATCTTCCTTGCATCTAGCCTGTCCAACCCCTTAAGAATTTTGTAAGTTTCTATAAGATCCCCCCTCAATCTTCTGAATTCTAGCGAGTACAAGCCAAGTCTATCCGGTCTTTCTTCATATAAGAGTCCTGCCATCCCAGGAATCAGTCTGGTGAACCTTCTCTGTACTTCCTCTATGACAAGAATGTCTTTCCTCAGAATAGGAGAGCAAAACTGTATGCAATACTCCAGGTGTGGTCTCACCAAGGCCCTGTACAACTGCAGTAGAAACTCCCTGCTCCTATACTCAAATCCTTTTGCTATGAATGCTAACATACCATTCACTTTATTCACTGCCTACTGCACCTGCATGCCTACTTTCAATGACTGGTGTATCATGACACCCAGGTCTCGTTGCATCTCCCCTTTTCCTAATCGGCCGCCATTCAGATAATAATTTATCATTTATCATTTTTATTTAACAGTTCACATTATAACTTTACAAAGATACATCAATTGTAAAACAAAATTATCAGCAACGTTATTCCTTCAAAATCTTGCTGTTGTTTTGGTGTAATTAGGAGGCAGCCATGATCCCAGAGTGGTCGCTGCCTAGCTACCATGAAACAAAGCACGTGATTGGGCAATTGGCGTCCGACGCAATGTCAAACGTGCATTGATTGGACAATTACTACTCGGAAAATTGGAGGTTTTTCTCATATTTTAAAAATATGTGCAGGTTTTGTTCTTGACGAGTTTCAGATATGATTTCTATAATATTTTTACACAATATGTTAAAAATACAGGTAGATACGAGATTTGGGTCATGAAATGAAACGAAAAAGCACCTCGGCCCACAGCCTATAGCAGATAACATTACCGTGAGTCATTTTTCAATGGCCCACAAAATAATCT
This sequence comes from Okamejei kenojei, assembly GCA_035221665.1. NCBI lineage: Eukaryota > Metazoa > Chordata > Chondrichthyes > Rajiformes > Rajidae > Okamejei > Okamejei kenojei. The sequence goes on from CM069139.1 coordinate 48,835,709, forward strand.
TGGTAATGTTTGCCTGTCTGATTTTAGGCTCTGATACCTTTCACATTGTCAGTTCCCAAACATATCTTCCCGTTTGTGGATGGGGACAATTTCATATCTGTCCAGAAGTGGCAAAATTCAGCAGGGTTTTACATCCTGTGCCTGCAACTCACTGGCAAAAGGGAAGTCGCTGCCACGTGCTTCAGGGTTCTAGCTAGAAGAAGGGTCATTGCCACAGCAGGCTAAAATCTGCAAATTCTCCAATTAAAAAGGGTCGTACAATTACATCAGCTTATTCTACTACTATCCACAATGCTAGATTTTTAGTGAGGAGCAGAATAACAAATGTAAAATGGTGTACAACTGCAATCTTTAAAATGATCAATTTCAAATCAATCTATAAATGCAACATTTGCTGAAATATATTCATCCACATCGCAAAGCGATAAATTTATGAAACCTCTGCACCGAGTTTTTCTGTTTCAACTCAAAACATTTTTACATGAAATTCTCTATGGTGATTTGCTTGGTTTCCTTCAATGGCTGATTCCTTTTCGTTTATTCAGACATTTTGGCTGCAGTTATTACCTTACATTTGGTCAAAAATACTCATGGAACCAAAGCTTCCGAAGGTAATACTTCTGCATTGTGCTCCTTTATTTAACTCTATCCCCCCCAGGAGAAATTGTAGAAGTTGTAGGAAATGTAATTAATAACTGAAGTGCAAATGAGATCAGTCATAAAGTAACAGTGGATTTAAGTACCATTACATGTGCTATGTATGTTGTGTGTTGTAGGACTTTTAGCTTCAAGTGAACTCTATGATTCCCCAGTTATAATGTCTATCACAGGCTTTAAAATACACTTTTGGGGAAATGGGACCAGATTAGATAGGAAATTGTGGTCGACATGAACGTTGGGCTAAAGGACTTGTTTCCGTGCTGTATGATTATATGAATAAAACATGCAACCATTACCTACATTCAGTTTCTCTGTAGTGGCAGTGAGAGACATTGTGGCAATTAACCTCCCTACTTTGATAATGAGCACTGTTTTTAGTTGTAATCAATATCTGCCATTATTTATGTATGATAGTCGCAGAAATGGCAGTTATTGGAAGAATAACGGGCAGAGTCATTCCTTGGTTACTATTTCAGGAGGTTATTCAATATTGGCGATGCAGCTAGAATTATCTGCTTGACTGCCATATGAATTAGATATTGTAGCCAAAACAGTCCTTTTAATATTGCTCACTATTACTACTTAGTTTATTATTGTATCGTGCACCTAGGTACGGTGAAAACATTTGTTTGCATGCTATCCAATCAAATAAAAGATTATACATGAATACAATCAAGCCACCATCGTGCACAGATAAAGGTAAAGGGTACAACATTTAGTGCTGTTATTGAAATAAAGATTTAAAAGGATGGATTGATTGTAATGGATAATAGCAGATCCTTTTCTGGGCCTGACACGCAAAGCGTTGGAATGCTCAGGGCACCATCTTGGATAGATGCATCTGATCACATTACAGGAAGGATGTGGAGGCTTTGGAAAGGGTGTGGGGACGTTTCCCAGAATAATTCCTGGGTTAGGAGGTATTAGCTATACAGAGAGGTTGGACAGAGTTGGATTGTTTTCTCTGGGCAATGCTGGAGATTGTGGGGTGACCTGATAGTAGTATATAAAATTATGAGACTCAGATAGGGAGAACAGTCAGAACCTTCATCACAGGATGAAAAAAATTAAATACTAGAAGCCATCGTTTTAAGGTGTGAGCGACAAAGTTTAAAAGAGAAGTGTGGAGTTAGATTTTTGCACACAGAGAGGTGAGTGCCCAGAACACACTGCCAGGGGTGGTGCGATAATGGCATTTTAGAGAAATTTGGATAGGCATATGAATATGTATGGAAGGGAGGGATATGGATTATGTGCAGGTAGATAAGATATGGTCTTAACATTCTATTCAGCAAAGACAATGTGGGCAAAGGGCCCGTTCCTGTGATGCACTGTTCTGTGTTCTTTGTTCTACTAGTACCAATGGTACAACTTCCATTATTGCACCCGGTGCATCCTGCTGCACTGCCTTCATTAGGTTAAAAGATGAATTTATCAACAGTGGCACACAGGCAAGATTTACATTGCTCACAGATAAAGGTATTCAATTTGTGAAATCAGTTTGAAATTACTGTATGACAGGTAATTTGATAATCTGGCGAGGTATACTTCAACTTCAGAAAAGGATCTACATGTACCCTCAATGCTATCTAAGTACTGCTGGTTTGGGGAGCAGGCCGAGAGATGAGTCCATTGAGGCCACAGTCAAGATGATGGATGAGATGGCAAGTGTTACAGGAAGGAATAATATGGACTCAATGCTTAATTAATAATGCTTTGATTTTAATCCAAGGCTCTCAGTGAAATCCCTGCAAGACACTGTTATTGTATCACCAATTCTGTGTGATTCCCTCAAACAAGCTCTTTGCTGTGAAAAAGGGACATAAATGCCACAAATTGTGACACCGAATTAATCTCTGGAGCATTGAGCTGTCCATTTCTCTGAAATGCTGGCAGTTCTGTCGTGAATACCTGGCATTTACCCGGGGAAACACAAGCTGCAGGACTTTGGCACATGCACATGCAAACTAGGAAAACGAATTTAGTGATCGGTGAATCCCAGCCACCTGCAGGTGCAAAGTGTACAAATTTGCTGAACTGCGTACTTGGGGAATCTGCTGAGAGAACTGGTTCCAGGTTGGACCTGATCCAAGATGCACAAATCCATTCATTTCAATGGAAATTTTTAAAGCAGCAAGAAAGATAGATAAGAATTAGGTAAATTATTTATTTTAAATCAGTAATGTTTGCAGTAGTGTCCTATTTATTTAACGGGGTGGGATATTGCAACCTTCACGTGGTCCACCCTGTTTCGACGAATGCAATTAACCTAACATGCACAAACAGAAGATCAAACAGAACAAGTTGTCTTCCAACATTAGGCTGTGCGCGCCATACGCAAGAAGAAGATTTATTTATCATGTTAAAGTTACATTATTAATTTTTTGGCTTGCTTATCTAACCCAGTTACATTAAGGCCTCAACAAAGGGCTCTCAATCAGCAAGTTCAGCTTTACAGATCTGAGGTTGGTAACAATAGAAAGTGCAAGCAACGGGACCCACATGGCAAATTCCAGGTCATGAGGTTTATCTACTGGACTGCAGCCTACAATATCGTGAAGTCCTGTGGTTGGCATGCTCGTAGTTACACCACAGAATTACATAGAGCCTGGATCAAACTTCAGAAATTGATAGAATTAAATTTACTTGTTTGAGAATAATCAAACTAGTGCAGAGATAACTAAAGTAATAGTGAAAGACACCTGTAAGTAGCTGGTGTCCTTACAAATGATCTGTCATACATGCAACATCAACCTATTAATTTGTAATCTATTCATGTCAATGTCATGATCCATCCCAGAGGATGTGGTACATATTCGGATACTCAAATGTATGCTTCTGGTAAACAGAGATAGCAGTACCCTTTGACTTGTATTTGCATGTTTTGCATTTTGTTGTCATTAACTTGTTTTGAAATATTTGTCGACCATAAATAATGGCAATGCAAGCAAATAAGCTGTAGGAAAAATACACAAATAATTTTGATCCACAAAAACATTTAGATTTGGCAGAAAAAGCTAATGCTGGATTTAATGTTACTAGTAATACCTGAGTTTTCTTTAGAATCAGATTCCGAGTCAGAAGTCTCAGACGATTCAGAGGTTTTCTCGGGAAGATTAGGAAGCTGTGCAATATCCATCGGAATGTCCTTATGTTCAAAGTCGCTAGGAAAATAACATTTACATTAGTCATCAAATATTCTTTCAGGGTCTAAATATTTGTTATTTTCTCGCATTAAAGAGAAATAACTAAAACACATTATTCAAGACATTGAGAGATTCTTCTCCAGACAAATTAAAAGAACAGTTTAATTCAGGTGACAAAATAATGAAAGGTCATCGACCTGAAACATTAACTCTGTTTCTGCCTCCAGAAATGCTGCCTGGCCTGCTGAGATTTTAATTCAAATTTCCAACATTTGCTATTTTTGTTTGCTTTTGTAATTTTATTCAAATGTTCACTTCATCACAAATAATTTAAATTTCTATAGGTAACACAACAAAGTGCCTTGCCTTTTGAGCACTTTTTCAGAAAACATTACAGATGTTGGATATCTGAAATAAAACAAAATGCTGGAAGGCAGGGAGAAATATAAACCTAACATTTCAGAACATTGTTTGGAAAGATATGGAGGCATTGTGACTATAAATCCATTTCCATGATATTTAACTGAAGTAGAACTGGTTAAGAGGCACTTGGAGAGACAATAGGAACAAATGAAAATGGTTATTGTAGTTGGAAATTAAACTTCATAGTCGCTGGATACTTACCAGAGGAATTGTTTCAGGCTAACCACCTTGAGATGGTTCATCAATCGCTCACTCCTCATCAGGTCAGATATGATAATGATTACAGTGTTTAGCTCCAGCTGCAGCAAGAGCTGAACAATAACCATGGCTGGACTGATAGCTGGTAAATCATATTTCCACTTCCAGAGTGCCCGCCAATTACCACATTTAAAAGAGGACAACACCATTGCCGACTTCCCCACCGGAGACTGGTATTCTGCAGTAAATGGATCATTCCCAATTCCTCAAAGCATTTCTGTTACATCCAAAGCACGTCAAGATTTCCACAGTGGATGCAATTTCAGAAATCTATAAGAAACTTGACACTGTACAAGACAAAGTCATTGTCCCAAGACACCATCTTGTCATGTGCACCATCCATGAATGCACTACAACAAATCATAATGAGTCTTTTTCTCATTCCTTCTTGATGCATGACTTCTGCCAACCAGAAATTCAAAGGAAAGTCCTCTCCCTGGTGTATAAGGACATTGGGTCAAAACCTAGGAACTTCCTACCAATCAGAATTGTGGATGCACTGGCAGAAAATAAATAAAACAAACTACCAATTGGGATGGGCAATGTGTGGTCTGCTTTGCTTGCAATTCCCACATCCCAAATGAGAGGAAGATAAAGCCATGGTTTTCAGAGTAAGACTAGACTGCTACTTAGTTATACAAAACTAAGTTCAGAGGAACCTCTGTAATTCAGATTGTTTGCTATGGAGAAATTAGGCATATTTCCATATTTCCACACCCAGTGTTTTCCACACCTCGGGCAAAGCAAAAACAGAGAGGTCTGAAAAAATGTATGTGCACCAGGAACAGTGCACAACTGATTAACTGGATGGAAGTCACATGGCATAGCTATGGCAATGACATCACAAATCAGTTTGTTTTGTCTGCTTTTTACACTGAGCCACCAGTAGGTTTGTTTCTATTTATGGTGCAGGAAATCTACAGAGGCCACCGTCTCCCTTGCACTACATTCAGCCGTGGCTCTCCTTTGATAATTAGAACATTATGTCAGGATGTTTTTATTGCAGCTCAGCCTTCACTGCCATAACACAGAATATGCTCATTCCTAAACCTCTGGACCTTGGAATTGGGGGGCTTTATCTGCAATTGGCTTCTGGATTGGCAGGCCTTGGTTGGTGAGAATTGGTTATAACATTTCCTCAACTTTGACCCTCAACGATGGTGCTCCTCATAGTTGTGCGTTCAGTTCCTGGCTCTACTCCCTGAACACCTATGATTCAATGGCCAAGTACATCACCAATAACACCACTGCCATTAGCCAGATCTACAAGGACGATGAGATAAAGTACGAGAACGAGATTGAGAATCTAGCATCCTTGTGTCAGCGCAGTAACCTAGGCCTTAACATCATCAAGTTAAAAGAGTAGGTTGTTCTAAGAAAAGTGAAGGGGGGAACTCAACCCTGTCTTTATCGTCTTGCTGCTGTAGAGATGGTTGACAGCTTCAATTTCCTAAGTATCCATATTACCAACAAACTAACCTGGTCCCTTCACACTTTCCTAGGCATCTGAGAAATTTCGACATGCCCGTCAAGATTTGCTCAAAATTCTGCAGATGCACAATAGAAAGTATTCTGATGGGATGAATCGCAGCCTGGTATGGCAACTGCTCTGCTCCTGACTGCCTGCCCCAGCAGAGAGTGATGAGCACAGCCCTGTCCATCACAGGCTTGTCAATTCCTTCTATCCAGTCCATCTTCACGGTACATTGCATCAGGAAGGCTGAAAGTATTGTCATGTTTGCCCGTCACCTGGCCATTCCCATTTCTCTCTTCCACCTTCTGGGAGAAGGAAAAGGAGATAAATAGAACAGTATAACTTAGGAACAGGCCGTTTGGCCCATAATGACTGTGCCTAACTTGATGCCAACTCTTATCTGTCTGCACTTAATCCATATTCCTTCATTGCCAGCATATCCATGTACTTATCCAAAAATCTCTTAAATGCCACTATTGTATCTGTCTATGTAGCATGTTCCAGGCACTTACCCTTTATATGAAAAAATAATTGACCCTGCACATCTCCGTTAAACATTAAAGTTACACCCTCTAATATTTGATATTTCAATCAGGAAAAAGGTTTGGACTGTCTACCCTACTTAAGCCTCTCTTAATTTTATATACTTCTACCAGGTCTTCCTATAACCTGGGGGCTTGAATGTTCAGACTTAAGAACAGCTTCTATCCCACTGTTATCTTACTCCCTGTTCCCAGAGGTATCAAGTGCTGCCACTTATTATGAACTCGTCCTTCCTAAAGGCTACCCTTCACAAATGAATCTAAGTGCACATGAATGAGGAAGATAAAGTCATGAGTGATTTGGCGTGGTTCAGCGGGAGTTGAGGCCGATGGGATAGAAGAAGGAAAAAAAATAGGGTGCTGAGACAGATAGCCCAAGAAAAAGAAATAAATGAAAAATATTGGAATGCTTTGTTCTGTTTGGTGGGGAGAATCTTCTGGAGGAATGAAGAGCAGGTAGGGATCCTACTGAGGCAGTTGAGGTTGAAAAATACCCTGTTAGAGGATGTGGCTTTCTTCATTCTTTCTGAAGCAGGATGGATGGCTATTCTTTAAGTTTACTAAATAGAATAGGCCCGTCCTTGTAACATTGTATAACACCAGTAAATATTCTTACTTGTAACAGTCTTATCGCCATCCTTTATTATGATAATACAGAACATTTCAAAGGAAAATAAAAATGCAGTTGACAGAGCTTTATAAACAGACAAGTCCATCTCATCAAAATGCATATCTCTTCATCGGTGGGTGACATGAAGCTCAAGAAAATAGCGCCTGGCACTTTCTACCATAAAACACAATGAGTAAAGAAATGTATTTTTACTAACTCCAGTTAAATAATAGTCTGAATGTCTCCTGGGTGTTCATATTTGGCTCATTTCAAGCAGTATGCATGACTTGAAGCAACAGATCTCTAAAGTAAATTTGCACTCAGTTAACATGTTCAGTTTCAGGAGTAATAAATGAAAATTTCATTTTAATCATTTTAAAATAAACCAGCAAAGAATCAGTTACGTTTTAATCCATATGGGAATGCTGAATGTCAGAACAAAATCAATCCACTGCTGCAAATTTATGTGTTATTACTTCTGTTAGAAACTGTTTGGATTTTACCCAAGACAATTTCCTTCAGTGCTCCCTTTACTATCCTTTCACCAATTACTCCAAAGCAATTTTAAATGTTCTAATCCAGCAGAGTTTCTTTGTTTCAATTCATGGTCATCTCAAGGTTAAAATCTACCTGTGTTAATAAATTACAATGTTACCCACATTTCAAAGTAATTAATTTGCCGAAAGATTCAATGGGAAGTCTGGGGATAACAAAGCATAAATGCAATGTTTTTGCTTTCTGTCCCACTTTTGTTATCCCACTTTTTAAGAAAGGCCGGAGAGAGAAAACAGGGAATTATAGACGAGTTAGTCTGACATCGGTGGTGGGGAAGATGCTGGGGTCAATCATAAAAGATGAAATAGCGGCACATTTGGATAGCAGTAACAGGTTCCGTCCGAGTCAGCATGGATTTATGAATGGGAAACATGCTTGACTAAACTTCTGGACTTTTTTGAGGATGTAACTAGGAAAATGGACAAGGGAGAGCCAGTGGAGTAGTGTACCTGGACGTTCAGAAAACATTTGCTAAGGTCCCACACAGGAGATTAGTGGGAAAAATTAGGGCACATGGTCTTTGGAGTACAGTGCTGACATGGATAGAAAATTGGTTGGCAGACAGGAAACAAAGAGTAAGGATTAACAGGTCCCTTTCAGAAAGGCAGGCAGTGCCTAGTGGGGTACTGCATGGCTTGGTGCTGTGACCGCAGCTATTTACAATATACATCAATCATTTAGATGAAGGGATTCAAAGTAACATTAGCAAATTTGCAGATGACACAAAGGTGGGTGGCAGTGTGAACAGTGAGGAGGATGCTATGTGAATGCAGGGTGACTTGGATAGGTTGGGTGAGTGGACAGGTGTATGGCAGATGTAGTTTAATGTGGATAAATGTTAGGTTATCCACTTTGGTAGCAAAAACAGGAAGGTTAATATCTAAATGGTGTCAAGTTGGGAAAAGGGGAAGTGCAATGGGATCTGGGAGTCCTTGTTCATCAGTCAATGAAAGTAAGCATGCAGGTACAGCAGGCAGCAAAGAAAGCGAATGGCATGTTGCCCTTCATAACAAGAGGAGTTGAGTATAGGAGCAAAGAGGTCCTTCTGCAGTTGTACAGGGCCCTAGTGAGACCACACCTGCAGTATTGTGTGCAGTTTTTGTCCTAGCGTAGGTTTACAAGGTTAATTCCCGGGATGGCGGGACTGTCATATGCTGAGAGATGGAGTGGCTGGGTTTGTATACTCTGGAATTTAGATGAGAGGGGATCTTATTAAAACATATAAGATTATAAAGAGTTTGGACACGCTAGAGGTAGGAAACATGTTCCCGATGTTGGGGAAGTCCAGGGGCCACATTTTAAGAATAAGGGGTAAGCCATTTAGAACGGAGACGAGGAAACACTTTTTCACAGAGAGAGCTGTGAGTCTGTGGAATTCTCTGCCTCAGAGGGTGGTGGAGGCCGGTTCTCTGGATATTTTCAAGAGAGAGCTAGATAGGGCTCTTAAAGATAGTGGAGTCAGGGGATATGGGGTGAAGGCAGGAATGGGGTACTGATTGGGGATGATCAGCCATGATCACATTGAATGGCTGTGATGGCTCGAAGGGCCGAATGGCCTACTCCTGCACCTATTGTCTATTGTCTAATCTATCACAAAAGCAAACATATTTAAATATAATATTATATGCTGTATTCCTCATATTTGCTTGTAATATCTTTGGTAGTTTATCTATTTAAACGAATTAAAACATTAATCACCCAACAAAAGCACTGCAATAAAGGATCCTGGCTGTTTTGAACTTAATCCTTTGTAAATAAAATGATTAATTGATTGAAAGATACTCTATGGAAACGGGCCCTTCAGCCCACCGATTGCCCAGTCACACTAGTTCGATGTTATCCCACTTTCACATCAACCCCCTACATGCTGGAAGCAATTTACAGAGGCCCATTAACCTATAAACCTACATGCGTTTGTGATGTGGGAGGAAACCAGACCTCCCGGAGAACACCCACAGAATCACAGGGAGATTGTGCAAACTCCACACAGACAGCCCATGTCATTGTGAGGCAGCAGCTCTACCAGCATGTAAAGAAGACCAAAAGAAAGTCCAGGCATTGCAAGATAGTGACCAAAAAGTAATTTAAGAGAAACATCTTTACTTAGAGAGTGTGAGGAATGTTGAGCTCACTACCACATGGAATTTCTGAGATGAATATTAAGGATACATTTAAAAGGAATCTATTTAAACACAGGATAGAGAAAATAATGAAAATATAAATTGAAGGTGTTAGATGAAGTGCTGTAGGCAGAATATTGTGCAATGCCTTAATGCTGACATTGATCTATTGAATGGATTGGATTGTTATTAGTTTAGTTTAGTTTAGTTTAGACACAGAGCCTGGAAACAGGCCCTTTGGCCCACCGATCGCACACTGACCACTGATCACCCGTTCACACTGGTTATTTGTTATCTAATTTTGCATCCATTCCTGACACATATGGGGCAATTTACTGAAGCCAATCAACCTATTGACTTACAAACCAGCACATGTTTGAGATGTAGGAGGAACCCAGAGGAAACCCACTTGGGAGAACATGCAAACTCCACACAGACAGCACCCAAGGTCAGGATCGATCCTAGGTCATTAGTGCTGTGAGGTAGCAGCTCTACCAGCTGTGTCACACTATCCAATAGTGTGAAGCAACAGACATATCAGATTCTGACCAAAAGTATTGTATACCTGGAATGTTTTTACAAACTTTTTTTTGCACACACATTTCTGCGCAGGCTGGGTAATTTGTTTAATTTATCCTGAGTGATCAATGCATATGGTATACATACGTGGAGTTCACCAAATACGAAACTGGCTTCAATTGGAAATAAACATGTTTCTATTTGTCTTTCTCCCAATTTGTATGAATCCCATTCTTGACTGGCAAACCTTAGTGCAAATAAATCTATCCGAATAATCACCTGGTTATTCTGTTTATAGATATCCCAATAAATGTAATGTAGAAATTTAAATAACAGTTCGACTGTGGGATCATGGTCATGGGGTAGATATGAGGAAAAGAAGGGTCTCAACCTGAAATTTTACATATCTTTGTTCTCCTGAGATCCTGCCTGACCCGCTAAGCTACTCCAGCTGTCTGTATCTTCACCAATAAATGTAATTTGTATTCAGATTTAAATTTCACTAGTTTAAAAAAAGATTCAGATCTCCAGATTATCGTTTATATGGAAGCTTGACTTTGGATATCTGAATTAAAGGAAGGACCAGATATACACTTGGATCTGCTTCTAAGATGAGACTAGCATTTGTTGTGCATTAGATATGCAACTGCCATTTCATTCTTTTTTTGTAACATTGAGAAGATAATGATCAGAACATCTTACTGCGGAACAAAGATACTAGAGGAGTATCTTTTGCTGCTGACCACACCCCAACAGTCTAACTCATTGTAGGCTGTTTCTGTTTCTCAATAAGCATTGTAAAACAGATCTACATGAAATATCCACTGATTTTCTCTGCCACAGAAGGCAGTGGAGGCTAATTCACTGGATGCTTTCAAGAGAGAGTTAGATATAGCTCTTAGGGCTAACAGAATCAAGGGATATGGGGAGAAATCAGGAATGGGGTACCGATTTAGGATGATCAGGCATGATGATATTAATGGCGGTCTCAAAGAGCCTACTCCTGCACCTATTTTCAATGTTTCTATGTATCTTCCTCTTATCTTTCTGGTAAGTTACTGATTTCTATTTTGCATTTCTTAATCGCTTGGTCACAATCAAGAACATATTGTTCAGTAGCCAAGTATCCTATCTCACCACATTAGTTTCATTTTACCTCTTGTAATTTATCAGTTCATGTCAATTTCAGCAGCTGAGCCCCAATCACAAGATATGCCCATATGATCCACAGATCAAGGTATGATGAGTGGAGGTTGTCTCATTTCATTCAGAAATGTCAGAATGAAGTGAAAACAGGAAATGTTACTGTGCTTACAGCATTAACATAATGTTTATAACACTCCATCCTATTCTTCGAGTTTATATTCAGCTTCAAATCATCCACATTCTCCTCTTTCTTTGTCTGGGGAACTCAGATATAGTGCAACCTCCTTCTGCTTGAGAGGGAAATGGTTGTGCATTTCTTGTTGCCATCAGTGTTACTCTCTGATTGGCAAACAAGGGACATGTGTTTGTTCGGACTGGACTCTGCAGTGGGCCTGAAGCCTCCACGTTGCTAACTCCTCCCACCACTCTGTCTTTAACGGCACTGGGTCCTAGTGCCCGTATCCCCAGCCCCAGTAACCTTAGTGGCTATTCCACTGGGTCTTCCCCATCCCCCCCTACCATGTAACCCCTGCTCTTCCCCACTCACACCACAGCACCCATAAGCTCCCACCCCCTGACCACCCTCCACCCCCACCACACAATGCTCCGTCCTCAGTGCACTCACCTGCCTTCCTCCGGCCACAACCCCCATCCTTGCCGTGTGTTCACCATTCCCCCCGGACCTCCCCCTCTCCGACACCAAACGGTCTGTCCTCAGCAGAGGTCTTACCTTTGTCCCCCTCCGTCCCCACCTCAATGAGTTCCGCGCCCACCACGACTTGGAGCTCTTCTACCGTCGCCTCTACCTCACAGCGTTCTTCCACGGGAAGTCCTCGCCCCCCACTGATGATCCCTTTTCCTGTCTCCAACATACCCCCTCCACTTGGACCCCCCCCTCGTAGCCTTCCGGCTCTAGAACTATTTATCCAGAACTGCCGTCGGGACATCAACCACCTCGACTTCTCCACTCCCCTGTCTCACTCCAATCTCTCCAGCCCCGAACATACTGCCATCGACTCACTCCGTAACAACCCAGACTGGGTTATCTAACCCGCCGACAAGGGAGGTGCCGTGGTAGTCTGTCGCGTCGATCTCTACAAAGCGGAGGCCGCGCGCCAACTCTGGGATACCTCCTCCTACTTACCCCTGGACCATGACCCCACTGACGAACACCAGGCCACCATCTCGAGCACCATAACCGACTTCATCAGCTCCAGCTCCCTACCCCCCCCCAGAGCCTCCAACCTCATCTACTGCATCCGCTGCTCCAGATGCCAGATGATCTATATCGGTGAGACCAAGCGGAGGCTTGGCGATCGTTTAGCCGAACACCTCCGCCCGGTCCGCAATAACCAAGCCGACCTCCCGGTGGCTCAGCACTTCAACTCCCCCTCACATTCCGTATCCGACCTCTCGGTCCTGGGCCTCCTCCACGGCCAGAGTGAGCAACACTGCAAGTTGGAGGAACAGCACCTCATATTCCGCTTGGGGAGTCTGCATCCTCTGGGCTTGAACATTGAACTTTCTCAATTCTGTTAACCCTTGCTGTCTCCTTCCCTTCCCACCTCTCCCTCAGCCCTCGGGCCCTGGCATTCCCTCTATCTCTATCTCCTTCCCCACCCTAGTCGCACTAGCTTCTCATTTTCACACCACAAACAGCTTACAATGGCTTGTTCCCTTTATCGTATCTTTCATTCATTGTTCTTTATCTCTCCACATCACCGTCTATATCTCTCGTTTCCCTGATCCCTGACCAATCTGAAGAAGGGTCTCGACCCGAAACGTCGCCTATCTCTTTCGCTCCTTAGATGCTGCTGCACCCGCTGAGTTTCTCCAGCCTTTTGTGTACCCTCGATTCTCCAGCATCTGCAGTTCCTTCTTTAACACATATGTTTGTAATGCCTAGTTGCTTTTGCTCAATTTCCCTGGCACTTAAATCAGACACTCCACTGACACAGAGAACTGTATCTATTGATCGTGATAAAGACTGGATAAAACGTTAGGCAAGGGTGGTTGAATTATAATCAAAGATGGCAATTAAAGTTTGGATTTCCTGTTGGTCCTGAAAGGGCAGTGTGAAATAGTAAGAGAAAGTAGAAACACAAACTTGACATGCCTTCTATATTCTGTATGTTCACTATAACTGAAGTTTAAAATATAATTATAAATATATAAATTTAAAATATTAATTACATTCTTATTTTCTCTTTTGAAACCTGAGAAATGTATTAAACATATAGTTTCCAAATAGGGACATTGTACTTTATACTCTCTTAATATGCTTTGTTCGTAACTAGTCAGTATCTTGTGATTAAACTAATGTTAACAAAACACTGCCGCATGGCAGTGGAATAGTGATTCGATTGTTACAATTTTTTACAATTGTACATTATGACAAATTTTGTTGTATATATAAAAATGCCAGTTCAGATGCTGGATTGGTTCTCTTAGTTTCTTATCTTTTTTTATGTTCCATGACTGGCTATCAGTAATTAGAGTGATTGCAATAAATTAACTGATTCCACAGTCTCGTGGAATATAGTTTCATGTTACTTTCATACATTTTATTTTGCAGAATTAAATGGTTGTTTCATATCTCCAGTTTCTCAAGGGGAGGTTTGTTAAGTTACCATGATTTTTTTGGTAAAAATAGTTTAATTTAGTCCAGATATAAGGGCTGATGGAAATGAATATTTTGAGACATGAGTAACTTAATAAATATGTGAATTGCATGTGTAAAATAAGCAATAACTGCAGTAAATACATCAATATTTGTGCCAATGAATCTAAAATTGATACTGAAGGAACCTGTTGTAGGGATTTTTTAGATACTGAGTATCAAATATTATTGCTTGGCATGACTGTATTTTCTTACCTCAGAAGGTAATTGACCCAGATAACATTTTTCTCATTGCCATTTTTTACATTGATTGTAATAGTGGCACAGGACTGGATCCAAATATAGCCTCCATTTTTCTGCAGCCAGCGATAGTATTTCGTTACACATTGGCCTTTATTCAATACTAAACAAAGGAGATTGATTTCCATTAGTAAGAGAATTAATGTAGGAAGGACAATAAAACTTAACAAACGTGAAAGTAGACCTCACAAACCATTTTACGATGAACAAACAACCTACTTGATTTCTACTCTTGTGAACAAAAAACAGATTGGTGCCTTCTCCACAGTTTTTGTCCACTCCATTCATGAGCAGGAGGGCAGGTTGACCTTGCAACATTTTTCTGTCAATAACTTAGCATGCTGGAAATACGACACCTGCATCCGTTGCATTGTCATCTTTCAACATGTTGGGTCAGCTTAAGACTGCTGCAAGAGGCATACAGGCCCCCACTATTTTTTCAAGTGATATTGGGAAATATTATGCAAAGAAAGATTTCTGCTTCTACACATTGAACTAAATGCAGTAAGGATGTGGCTGATAAATATTTATCACATTCCTTTGCTTTCAAGCCGCAATGTTTCAAAAAAAGTTGTAAATATATGCACTTGTGCAGTGTTACAAGTATATGCATTATTATATGAAAAATAACATTTGCTGACAGTAGTTGTCGTTTGGCTAAAGATATGCATACATTAAGGCAAAACGTACTGAAAAATGTCACAATTAGTTCAGAAGCATCCAGAGCAGATTTGCAGTAACATATTTATTACAAATCCTAACCACAAGGGGGTGCATTTTCCACACTAACCACTCTTGGGCCCTGGAATGTACAATTGCTACACTTCTGCTATGATGAAGAAACTCTAATTACGGTAATAAATCTGATCATCTTAGCTGTGAAATGGTTTTGTCAACTGATACATATTTCCATTAATCATTTGCAGCTATAAATTAGAACAAGATGGAATGTCTCAGAGCAACTTATTTCATTTACCAGTATGTTCAATCTGTCTGTTTAATTGCAACTAATAAGTGTCAAATGTACAACCACTGTGTAAATTTGAGGAAAGATACTGAAAGGAACATATTCTTCTTTAGAAATGAATTTCAAGTTAAGTGGGTTAATTTGTAGTTTGCTGGTCAATAAAAGTAATGTTTCAATGACTAAAAAGGAAGAATTTGCATAAACTATGAACGTTGCACCGCGAATAATTAACCATCATATGACAAAGCTACTTGTAAAATGATAAATGTCTTCAAAAAATTAAATCTACTCAACAGTCTCAATAAATTGCTCTGAGTGTGCAATCAGGCTTATCTTTAGCAGTCCTGATTACGTAGCCAAATGGTTAATCTTTCAATAACAAAATTACACCATAGCTACATTTAGATTATGATTTTGAGCCATCAAAGTATAAAATGGATTCCTTTGAATCCCAAGATTACGTTAACTCTGCACACTTTGGCGAACCAATGGCGTCATATCCTGATAACCAGATTTACAGTATTTAAACTAAAAGTTTTTTCATTGACACAGAATCTAAATTGCACTGCATTAGTATTCACCAAGGAAAAGAACACAGTGGATGCTGCTTGGGATTGAGGTTATTAGCTTACAAGGAGATGTTGGACAATCTTGAATTTATTTTTCTGGAGGTTTAGAGGCTGTTGATAGATCTGCTATAAAGAAATCATAATTTTATATTTATACGATTATAAGAGACGTAGTTAGAGTAGACAATAAAAATGTTATTCCCAGAGTGACAATGTTAAATACAAGAGGGCACAGAGTCACACAGCTTGGAAACACGCCCTTCATCCTAACTTGCTCATGCCTACCAAGCTGCCCCATCTACACTAGTCCCACCTTCCCACATTTAGCCCATATCACTCTAAACCTTTCATATCCATGTGCCTCTCCAAATGTCTTTTAAATGTCGTGATAATAAATTATAATTATAATTTATGCTTCAGTTAGGCACGACATTGAGACTACATCTGGAATATTAAGTTCAGTAATAGTTTCCTTATATAAGGAAGAATGTTAAAGTTTTCCAAGCAAAGAACACGTGGAATGGCTAAGTTGTCTTAGGAGGAAAGGTTGAAAAGGTTGGACTTTCGCTGAGGTTTGTGAGTTTGGAAACAGTTTGTGAGTTTTGGAAAAAGACTGAGAATGGAGACAGTCTTTGAATATTTCTAAGGTAGAGAAAGAAAGATTTTTAATAAGTGAGTGAAAGATAACATAGGTGCACAGGGATGAGCTTTCAATCAGATTAGCCACAATCTTATTAAATGGCACAACAGATTTGAGGAACCTACTCCTGCTAATTCATAGTCAGAGAGAAACAGAATGGAAATAGGCCCTTAAATTCAGCATGCCCATGTTAACTATCTGCCATCCATTTTTTTTAATTCTCACAACATTCCTTTATCATGGTAAAGAAGGCATATGGTATGTTTGCTTTCATAAGTTGGGGCTTTGTGTATATGAGTCAGGAAATCATGATGCAGCTTTATAGAGCTTTGGTTAGGCTGCAATTTGAAGTATTGCATGCAGTTATGGTTGCCCCATTACAGGATGGATGTGGAGGCTTTGGAAAATTTGAAGAGGAGGTTTACCAGAGTGGGGTTGGATAGACCTCTCTGATTATTCTCTCTGGAACGCCGGATGTTCCAAGGATACTTAATAAAAGGACATAAAACTATGAGAAGCATAGTGGACAGTCAGAAACTTTTTTTCCAGGATGAAAACATCAAAATCTAGAGGGCATAGCTTTAAGATGAGAGTAGGCAAGTTTATATAAGTTTACAGGCAATGTGTGGGGCAAGTTTTTTGTACAGAGGGTGGTGATTGCCCAGAATGCGCTGAGACATATATGATAGTGGCATTTAAGAGACTTTTGGACAGGCATATGGATTTGCAGGGAATGGATATGGACTATGTGCAGGTAGATAAGAGATGACATCATGTTCACCACCGACATTGTGGGCCTGTTTTGTGCAGCAGTGTTCTATGTTCTAACTCCCCCTTCCCCCCACTCCCTCTAACTCCCCCTTCCCCCACTCCCAGATTATCTAATTTCTTGTGAACTAGGGGCAAATATGGAATGTCTCAAAAGTTCTCAAAAGTTGGGATGCCACATCTGCCACTGTAAAAATGGTAAAAGTACATGGCAGGCTGTAGTTGTGTCCTGCTATCTCCACTTTTAAAAGTTCTGTTTCTCATGCCCCATACATGCCCAGTAAACAGTAAGGCCTATGCCTCGAACACATGAACATGTGACTTACTTGCTCACAGGCAACAGAGTGATTTGTTAAAATGGAGATTGCCATTTCACTCCTTGTTCCCCATGACCTGCAATTTTAATGTCTTTGGTTTGGACGGTAAATAACTGCTGTGGGAGCCTCCGTGACAGTTGCAACCCAAGACAATATGATAAGCGGGCAGACCTGTTGGGTGCCTACTGAAGCTCATTAACATAATCCCCCAAATCACTTCTTAGTGTGATCTGGTGCATATGACAAGGCCCAAATGTAATGTGTCGATTTTACCTTCTTACATCCATTGGGAGAAATAGTATTTCAAAATTCCAAACATGGAGGATCAGATTTGGTGTAAGATTCAACTTTCTCTTTCTTTGACTGAGCTTGTTGGCTGGAATTTTCCAATCTTTCTCTGTTGATATTTTAAAATGGGACCTTAGATAGTGGGCAGGCACGCCCTCTACTTCAACTCTGGCCATTTTTATTCTGTGTTGATCCCTCTCAGGTGGGACAATATGAACAATATTTGAATCATAGAAAGCATCATCAGACATAGTTGTCCTAATTCCTGCTGTAATTCTGGAATCATACGCTTAGCCCCTACCTAGATACAAGTTGTTGTGCAACAGAGTGCAGATATTGAAATTGCCATGCCCAGAACGCTTGTAATCTGGAACATTTTAAAACAATGTTATTTACTTTGCTGGGTCTCTAGAGGCAATTGAACACAAAAGTTATATTTTATCTTGACCAGGCTGCAGGCAATCCTCATCTTTCTTGCAGGTATTGGACACCCACATGAATGGAGCAAGTGACCTGGAGCAGAAGAGTCTGCAAAGGCAGCTTTGGGGTGGGAGGAAGTCCAAGTTTTTTTCTCATTGTCAATGTATCCAAACCACAAAAGTAGAAACTAAGACCTGATTTCATAACTGACAAAATTTACAGACCATAAAGAAAAAAAACTTCAAATACTCTGGTTAAAATGTCTATGATTCAAACCAAAACCTGTTGGAAAATAGTCAGAGATGCTATCAGTATCCTCCAATATTAATCACAAACGTGTTGCACCTGGATGAAAGCAAAGAAACCTGAGCTCTAAAGAAGCTTTTTTTTAATAACTCCTGTGAATCAATACACATTAGATGTCTCTAAATGATGACATATTGTAACATTGATCTCTCATTTTATTGGACCATGGCCAGTGTCAGTCTGTGTTAGTAAGCAGCAGCTGTTGTGACAGTATGTGTTTGTCTGAATTTGCGCTTTCATCTCTTGTGAAATGATTTCCCACCAATGCGTCAGACATGAATAGAAACAATGAATAAAAACCTAGTATATTAATAAGACTGTACCCAAATATACCACTACTTAGAGCGATAAACTTAAACAATCACAAGAATAAGACAGTAAAACAATTTACCAGTCAAAGAAGTTACCAAAACTTTAAAGAACTAAAACTGATAGCATGATCTTATTTGCTGAAGATGTTAATATTTTCCAGTGAGATTTATTTTCTTAAGATTACAAGCCTTATTCAATCTTGTAAAACATTATCAACACATGTCCTACATCTTTTTAATTGAGCACAAATTGCATATTCTCCTCAACTGTTTTTACACCTAACAATCTGAGTTTCATCTCTGGGAATGGTGGAGGAGTAGTAATCTTTAAGTCAGTTTGGAGGATGATCCTAAGTCTAAAGAGAAAAGGCATTCTCTTGCATCTTTTCTTTTCTTTTTGCATTTCTATCCAGTGAGAAACCTCGGGTATAACCCTGTGTAGCAGCAAACACCAATGCACCAATACACTAAGCCATTACATCGCTACTCTGAGGTTTCACCTTTCACTACCAGTGATATAATATTGCTGAAGCACATTTGGGATGCAATAAAAACATTTCAGTTCAAAGTCTGATCCAGTTGTAAATAATTGGACACCGACATATAAATTACTTAGTTTGGGGCCTCCAATTTTTGGTCCTTGTTGTTCAGGATGGCTGAGGAGTGGTAAATATTGCACCGCTTCCATTCAGTTCATTTTGTGTTCAGGGTTTAGACTCTTGTTTATTATCACATGATGAATAGCTTCAGGAACCACAGCATTGTGTCTTGGGAGCAAACTCCAATTAACCTTTCCCTATGTACAAATGTTAGAATCTGATTATCAACCTCAGATGGACATCACACCATATTCAGGCACAGCTGTTACTAAAGTCTGCCCCCAAAATGCTGTGGAGAGTTTCCACAGGAACATCTACAGATCATATATTTTAAGATATTTTAGGATAGTTCTCACAAATATTCTTGGATGGATACTTTACTCTGAATGCAATTCTCTTGACAGGAAAATGATTTTATGCAACATACTTTGCCGTGTATCAATACAGTTAGGTGTATACTTACAATCTAAGTGACTGTGCCTGATTCCTTCTACATCCTCAGCGTGAATGAAGTAATAACATCTTTTACCCACAACATCTACTGGAGTTAGATCCATGTAGTCACTGATCCTGCAGTTTTGAAGCATAAATAATTCCACAATAAATGTATGAATCCTTGAAAGAATAAATTGAAATGTCCTGAAAACAATCCAGGGAATGATTTATTTACAACTATATTGTTGATCACTGATGTTAGCCGTTTCTCTCGCTCCACAGATGGTCCAGATGTATTGAGTATTTCCAGCATTTCCCAATCGATTGAAAAATACAGCCTGGAAACACCCCTTTGGCCCATCACGCCAACCATTGATCACTCGTTCACACTAGTTTGATATTATCCCACTTTTGCCTCCACTCCCTACACATGAGTGGCAAGTTAATGTAAAACCCACATGTCTTTAAGATGTGGAAGGAAACCAGAGCACCCGGAGGAAACCCATGCGGTCACAGGAAGAACATGCAAATTCCGCACAGACTGCACCTGAATTCAGGATCAAATCCGGATCTCTGGCACTGTGAAGCAGCAGAAGCTGCACCTTTGTGCCGTCCTGTTTTTCTATTTTAGATAATACAGCATCTGCATTATTATGAACATTGATCACGTCATATTTTGAATGATGCACTTAATAGTGATCCAAAATGTTTACAGTTGTAAAAACTGACAGAAATTAATGGAGAATTGTGGTGGCAAATGTGAGAAAAGCAGAAATTGAACATAAATTAATTGATTTGTTGCTTTCCATTTATGTATGTACTGGGGGATGGCGGAGGAGCAGGGGGCAGTGTATTGAAGGTTGGGGAGGAGTGTGTGGCACAGATCTATTGAACAGTTTTGATTGTCATTCACTGTGATCAAACAGCAGCACTTAAGGATTACCCGCATGCAGAGGAGATACATTTAATTTGGCATCATGTTGAGTATAACATTATGGGCTAAAGGGCCTTTTCTTGTTCTGTACTGTTCCATGTTCTAATTGCAATCGTCTTATGAATGAAAAGAAGTGACTGAGCGAAATCTGCATATCCTCATTTAAAATAAAAAAGCACAGGAATATAAAATACAATGAAAAGCTGCTTACCGGTTTTCACAGTAAGTGATACTGAGGTCCATATTTACTTTGGTGACAAACATCTGGCAGTCAATCCTAACTTCATTTATAGTTGGAGGAGGCAAAGCATGAGCCACAACTACGAGACCAATGATATGAGTGGGGAGCACACGTCCATGGGAATGAGAAACACGCAATCTTAACCGTCCAGTGACGTGAATGACCTGGAACAAAACGACAGGGATAAATTTTCGCAGTCCACCAGTTCACCCATGCTTCAGAACATGGACATAAGACGTTGATTCATATAACTCACTTGCTTTGAAAGAAACCCTAAATCTGGCTGTAAAAGATTCACCTTAAGTCAGCCTGAGAAAGAAAGTGTCAACATGCCAACATTCAGTCCACATATCAAAAAGGAAATGATATAAATCTTTACATTCAGGAAGTGCCTGGAATTGTTTATTGATGTTTAACATTTCTGATATTCCTGTAGAAAGAATGGAAATAAATACATCTGTACTTAGGAAAGTCTTGTTAACAAGCAATCAATAAGAAGGTTCATGGGTAGGTACCAGTATTTCACTGTATCTCTGGGGTCAAGGAAAGAGTGTTCATGTCGCAGCGCTGTTTCCACCAATCTTTCCACCACCACGCACAAGAAGCACAAGAAGCGACAAGACAGACACCATTTATTTGCAGATGCTGAGAAGTGGGTTCAGCTCTGGCTGAACAACTTCTAATCTTGTGTGTGGACTCGATAAGAAGAAGAAGACTGTATCCCTGTACATGTGACAATAAATAAACTAGAGATGATTTCACAGTGAAGGCACAGAGTCTTGTACTCAGAGTAGGGGAATCAAGAATCAGAAGACATAAGTTAAAGGGGAAAGATGTAATAGGAACCTAAGGGGCAACCTTTTCACACAGAGGATGGTGAGTATAAGGAACGAGCTGCCAGAGGAAGTCGTTGAGACAGGTACTATAACAACATTTAAAATACATTTCGACAGGTACATGGATTGGAAAGGTTTAGAGGGATATGGGCCAAACACGAGTAGATGGGACTAGTGTAAATGATGCATTTTGGTCGGCATGGGCAATTTGGGCTGAAGAGCATGTTTCCGTACTGTGTGATTCTATCTTTGACATTGAACCAGTCAGTGCTTCTAAAAAGAAAGCATTTAGTGCAGTTCATATCTGGGTTTTACAGTCTAACCAAAGATCAACCAAAATATCCACTGCTTTGAAGTCACAATCTTTCCCTCTGTCATAGTTCTGTAACAAACATATTTGTTTTCTATACTGAAAGGCAGACTAACTCCGACTTTTCATTTAGTTTGAGTCTGGCTGCACTAACTGAGAACAAGCATTGTTCAGGGGAGCATGTAAATCTTCCCATGACAAGATGCAGCCTTTATTCTGAGATCAGCTGCTCTCCTCTGACTGTGGAAAATTGGCTGCTGAACAGTTGCAGCCATGTGAATTGTGCACTGGCATTTTCAGATTTGTTAATGGCTGACAATCTGTGGTATAGCTATTTCATGATGGTGTGTGGATAGCAGTTAGCAGTCTGATTCCAGTTATGGCAGGATAGTACATGCTGTTGCTGGCTTTGTTTGCTGCCTTGCAGGTCTCTGAGAACCAATTAGTTCCAGTTTGGCTAGTTTTTGGCATTTGGCATCCAAAGTTGCCTCCTGGTTAAGGAGTAATGGCTTGTAATGGAAGCGTAATTTCTGTCTGGCTGGAAGATGTTGAAATAGCTACTGGTACTGTTGAATGTCTGTGATTTGACTGGGCAAGTGGCTGCAGAGGGATAGTTCACAGTAGATGTGTAATTTTCTTCATCTGCATGGCTGAGCTGTGTAATAGCAAAATCACTGACATTTAATCCTAATGTTACAATTACATGAGATTGCAAACCCAACATAATGGGCAAGAGTGATCTTCCTTGGGAATTACCCCTCATCCACTGTATGCTTTTTTTTAAATCAGGTCATCATCTTCCACTTCTGACCACCACAATGTGAAAATTGAAATGTTGGCGCATCTGACTTCCTGTCAAACTCAATGTCAAATATTTTCATTATTTTTCATTCCATTTATATTTTAATTAGTTTGCAGAAAACATTGTCAAGCAGTTAAGTGTGTTATTGGCATGCTCAGCTGTTAAACAGTGCCATGAAGGGCAGAGGACAGAGCCTCAAGATCCATCACCTGCATCTCGGTTGCCATTCTCTGGCTCATGAGAGTGTTGTGCAAGTGAAAGTCTCCACCTCAATCAATCCCACTGTGCCACTGCAGTTCATGCAGCTGTGGAATCAATAAAAGGCAGCACCTGCACAACTGGTCAGATTGCACATGATCCAACCCAATGTGGTTCTAGATACAGATAAAAATATGCTCATAGATGCTGGAGAAAAATGTCCCCATCTTTTCATATTTATTTTACAATTCCCACCATCCATTTTGAATTCTTCACAGATGATACATTCCCCATGATGTACTTCCATGTCCTTCTTCTTTGCTGCATTTGAAGGCTTATATGCTGATGAAAGTATTTTTCAATGTTATTTTGCATTTGTTGACTGCAACCACATTCAAATAGTGACATGAATGGAGATTTTAGCATTTGTAATCATGAGTCTCAATTAGTTATCTGAAAAGGTGCTGAGGAAAAAAAAACATTTATAGAAACAAAAATTGAAAATACTGGAAAACCTCAGCAGTTCAGGCAGTATCTGTGGAAAGAGAAACATGTTACATTTCAGGTTGAAGATCATACCAAAATCGAAAAAGAGAGAAAAGCTATTCGAGGTGGCAGATAATGAGAGTGAGGGCAATGGTGGAACAAGGGCACTTCTGTGGTATGGTGATATAATGCAGATGTTTTGAAGCAGTTAGATTACTTCACTGTCACTGTAAAACCTATGTAATCATACCCAACAGGCCTGAATATACAAATGAAAGAAAGAAGAAAATGAGAAATGGCAGACAAAAATGGCCAGCCTGGCTATAAACAGAAAGAAAGAACAAGGTATCTAGAGTTGGAGAAATCAATATTGAGTTCTGCAAGCATTGAAAGAATGCCTTATTGTTTGGTCAATATGACAAATGTTTTGCAAATAATGGGATACTTTTTGAAAGATTATCTTTGTTTATGTGACTAATGTAGAGCATGATTTCACAATTAGCGAACAAAGAATACAAATATATCCTTTTGTTGATACTATTTGAAAGGTATTATTGGAAGTATTATCTTCCATGCTTTGAATATGAGCAGGGGGATCATTGATATTGGCTTGCATGGGCCCCTGCTTAAACGTTCATCTGAAAAGCGATGCCCCCTTTTGGGTTTACTAATGATATTTTCATACATAATAAATACACAATAAATATAAATTAGTAACTTTTTATGTTTAGGGTTTAAATTGTTAAGTGGATTCAAATAGAGATTGAATCTTCTTTGTAGCCAAGTGTGACAGTTATTGAGGCAAAAAGGAAGATTTTATGTAAATAACCCAGGGACTAAAGGTCTGTGTACACAAGGGCATAATAGTTGGTTAACTTATTACATTGTCTCAGACGTGCTACATTCATGTTTAACATGCTTTTAATAATGTATATGTTCAATGCAAGCTTGGGAGTGTCTATATTCTTATTCTTATTCTTGTTTGATAAGCCAGTATTTATTGTCCATCCCAAACTGGAGGTGGTGAAGGTGCTGCCATTCTTAAAGCCGCTGGCCTTGTGGTGAAGGTGCTGCCATTCTGCTGTCATGTCAGTGGTTCCAGTTGACCAGAAAGTTTTAAAATAGGTTTTGCAAGAACATATACACACAAAGATCCACAAACAATTTTTTTAGGATATAGAATTTTAATATGATTGTGTAATATTTCAACTTCATCTTTTTATACCTAATATCAAAGTTCAGAGCAATATTAAACCCCAATCTCATGCCGACATAGCAATATATCCCATTATTGACCTATTTTAATTATTTCTGGTCAACTTTCCCAATTGTGACCAAATTAGGCTAAATAAAATGAGGTATACTTTTGACAAGAGAGGCTCCCATCCCAGACTAACTGATTCCCATTGAATAAGGAATTTTCGCTCTCTTGTGTCATGACCAAATGAAAATTATTTACCGTTCAGAGATTTTCAGTAAATCTGGTAATCTTGAAACTGATATTTGGGTCAAGTGTTTACTAATGAGATTAATGTGGGATGATGTTACATGCTGAATTTTAATATGTATATATTGCAGGTACTATCGCAGTTTTTAAGAAACATTAAGACAGGTACATAGATAGGATAGGTTTAGAGGGAAATGAGCCAAACACAGACAGGTGGGACGAGTGCTTTTTTTAAAAATCAAAACATTTATTCAATTATTAAAAATTATATTTACAACACTATAAAACAAAATAGAGCCCATCACCATAATACAAGACAAAATATACAAAATAAACTACAAAATAATTATACTACAATCTTTGCCAAGGATGTTTCAACCCACCACGGTGCCCAGCGGCCTTGGAAATCTGGCTCCATGATTCAAGGATGGCCAGCTTGGCCACGCCCAGGAGCAACCCTTCCAGGACATCTTCAGCCCAACCCTCTCCCTTATGCACAGGGTGTCCAAAGATGAGGATGGTGGGTCAGATAGGACTACTGTTGATGGGACACGTTGGTCCATGTGGGCAGGTTGGGCTGAAGGGCCTGTTTCCATGTTGTATGTCTCTATAACTATATTATTGAAAAATTAAGTTTAAATGCATGTACATGTGTTTATGAGGGTCTGTGTATACAAGAATCAACATAGAGATATAGGGAGTATATTAAGTGTTGTAATGCTTTATTTAAGAATGGTAATCAACCATCAAATGCCTCTTTTAAACAGGGATTTGACGCCTTTATTTCTGCAGGCTAAATTACATTTCTGCCCTTATTCTGTGATTTTGGACTCATAAGGGAAACAGAAATGTTAACCAGAAAAGTATTTCATATGGCATATTTGAGAGACACAATCACTGAGATACAATTGCTGAGAATAAAAACTTAATTTAGTGCAAACTGATGCAGTTACTATAAATGGTCATTCAGTGAAGTGACATTAACAACATTGTTGTGGTTTCTTGAGCAACCTACTTTAGATCTTGTGCTATATAGCACCAGCTCTACGAGGCTCTAAAAAATCCATTGAACGCACATGTAGATTTTAGAAGAACATTTTTCCCTGCTGTTGTGAAGAGATTGATCAGAAAGAAAAAAACCTACAGACTGAGTGCACTACCAGAAGATATTGTACAAAGGACTGATCCAGCTTAATTTGTGAAGAGAACAAGCAGCTAAATACTGCATTTGAAGTTCAATATGTATGTAAACTAAGTAGTAATATTATAGACTTTTACTGATCCTGTAGATTTTATGTAATCTTCAAATTGGCTTAAAAAAAATAAAATTTTCAAAATGGATCAAAATTAAAATTCCACACAGAATTTATCTAAGAATACTTTTGAAGCCATTTGGGTAAAGAGGAGTTTTGTATGCATTGCTTCAAGAGTGCTCTTGGCAAAAACATCACAAATGGTAGAAAAACTTCAATATAACCAAGCAGCTAAATACAAACTGACATCAGAAACCCTACTGAGGCAAGACACAGTAAAAAAAAGAATATCTCAATTTAATGTAATCCAACATACAAAGGAATATTTTTTTATAATTCATGGTTCAGTGCACAGTATCAACCTCCTCAGAGAGAATAATGAGTAGACCTACATATGAAATAAGAATGATCAATTCCTAGGAATTCTCATGAGTGCTCTTGATGTACAATATAGCCAACATAATGACTGAAAATGTACATCAGTGCATTAAATAAGATCAAGTTGAGATCCAGTTACAAAGGCAGACGTAAGCTAGTAAAGGAATCTCTTTGATATGAACCCTTGAGTAAAATGCTTGTGTAAGCATTTACTCAGGATAATCTTATTTCATCTCACATGTGTGCAAGGATATGCCTCAGGGCTATTTTTAAATGTCAAACCCAGAATGCATTTTTCTCTGAGGGTCAAAGTCAGAGGCATGGCTGAACAATGTTTCAGGTGCACTGTGGCATTACCTTGGTGCTGCACCGGCCCCTTTCCATAAACGGGAGAAAAAAAAACTATCAGCGGCTTTCAACGTCTTATCAAAACACTATCACTTTATCAGGAAAGTAATAATTCACAGAGATCCCTGTATTACTCTTGAGAACCTACTCCATATTTGAAAATAGACAGCATGAAATAACTGCAGCACCTTTTATCACAGGGCCCAGTTCAAGTCAAGGAATGAGATTGTAATTGTTGCATGAAATGGTGTACACTTATTTTAATTTGAAATCAAGTAGCCTCAGGTAGAACAATGGATTATGGTTTCACTTATGGGTTTGTAGGTAACTTACCATACCTGTTCAATTGTTCGATTAACTCCAGTCATGAAGTTATTTGAAAAATTGCCAGCCTTATGGAATGATGCCATCGTACCATGCCCTCATATAGACATCAAAATATCTCCTATTGTAACATGACAGCTGTTGGTGAACTAATGAAAGCTTCAAAGAGATAATGGGTCTTTCAACTATTGTCATTGGACTGGAACATTTAAATGCTTACACACAAATGAATTATGCAAACAAATGTTTAAAAAAGAAAATAGCACATCATTGATACAATATTTTAAAATCTGAACTAGACTAAGTGGGACCCGTTGGGTCCCATGTTCACATGGGAGGGCTGGTCCCCCAACACAATATTCCACCTCTCCACCAATTTCAATATTGGTGGCCAGTGGAGGCGGTCTTTCTGGAGTGCTAGTATGGGTGTTGTGGTCCAAAGGGACTGGTTTCCAGAGGGCTAGTATGGACATTGTAGGCTGAATGGATTCTTGGGCTGGCAGCTCAATCACTCAGGCCTGGTGGGCTGGCAGCTCAGTCACTCGGGCCTGGTGGGCTGGCAGCTCAGTCACTCGGGCCTGGTGGGCTGGCAGCTCAGTCACTCAGGCCTGATGGACTGGCAGCTCAGTCACTCGGGGCTGGCAGCTCAGTCACTCAGGCCTGGTGGGCTGGCAGCTCAGTCACTCAGGCCTGGTGTGCTGGCAGCTCAGTCACTCAGGGCTGTGGGCTGGCAGCTCAATCACTCACGGCTGGCAGCTCAGTCACTCAGGGCTGGTGGGCTGGCAGCTCAGTCACTCAGGGCTGGTGGGCTGGTAGTTCACTCACGGCTATTCCTTGAAATAGCATTTCAGGCAGAGTGCAGGCCACCAAACTCAATTTCAGAGTATTTCAGGCAGAGTGCAGGCCACCAAGCTCAATTTCACAGCATTTCAGGCCATTGCAGGCCACCAAACTCAATTTCACAGCATTTCAGGCAAGAGTACAGACCATAAAACTCAATTTCACAGCATTTCAGGCAGAGTGCAGGCCACCAAACTGCATTTCACAGCATTTCAGGCAGAGTGCAGGCCACCAAAGTTAATTTCATAGCATTTCAAGCAGAGTGCAGGCCAGCAAATTGCCAAGCAACTCATTGCATTGTCATTAAGGGCTAACAAATCATTTATTGCAAGTACATTGCAGACTTACAGTTCAGTTGATTCAGCTTAGAATCACAGTTGTGGACTCTCCCTCGCGATCTTCCAGAGTGACTGACTCACATCCAGGCACCCGGGGTTTTATAGTCCCCCCCCCCCCCCCTCTGGAAGGGACGTTACCTTCATAGTGGTGATTGACAGGTGAGAGGGCCAATCAGCTGATCTCAAGATTTTAAAACACTCATAACTTTTTTTTTCCATCGGCTGGGCTCACCAAAATCCTCAGGGCTGCCTCAGGGGAGGAGTACTGTGAGTAAGATGGTCAAAATAGCAATATATGGTAGCGTTTTTTCTAAAATCAATATACAGCACAGACAGGAAGTGGTCAAGATGAGACTTTTGGTTATGTAGATTATAATGGATGCTACATTTCTTACTTACAAAACTGGGAAACAATTTACACATTCGATATATCAGATACAATGTTCCAACAGCAAGAAGAACATTGTATTACTGCTTCAATTAAAAAAGACAATTTCAGAGACAGGAAGTGGGAAGTTGATATTTTTTACCTCCACTCATATGAAAGATAAACTTTGAAGACTTTTTTCGACAAACATGTTTGTAAGTTTGTTATGCATCTGTGACACAAAATAAACCTTTCAACAACAAAAACGTATTAATCTAACATACATTCACTGATGCAAATTCCTGAACTTTACATATTGTTTGGAGATGTACAGAGGAATAGAAAATGGATGGAAAGTCTCAGCTTGCACTCATCCATCATAATGTAGAGATAAAGTGGGGGGAAATGCGAACATCAAATGTAGAAAATAAATAAAACAATATTGTGAAATTACTTTTCCACTATTATATCACTCACATTCTTAAGCCCAATTCCTTGTGGGACAACTAATTGCATCCGTTATTAGAATGTCGTTGATGTAAAACAATAATGGCCCTTAGGTAACATTATTTTTTATAGCATCTGTCAAGATCAAGCTTGATTATGTAAATTTATTCATGCAAAAAATGTTCAAGAAATTGATCCCGATGAATAAACCTGGGCTATGTATGGAATAAAGTGTGGTGGAGTAAAGGAATCTTCCTAAAATGTAATTGTCAGGTATCGTGCTTCTACGGCGAACAACAGAAATAACCTATCATAGAGGTTAAATACATTTCCATTGCTTATTTGTTTTGGAAAAGTACACTATTGATGCTTTATTAAAAATAAATGAGTTGAACGATGTTAATGTTGTTCAAATATTTTCATGTTTTTTATAACTGACATCATTGTTCATAACATTATCATGAGCCTGCATTTAGTTAACAGTTTCAAGACATCAATCTGATAAATGCTAATGCCATTTTGTGAACATATTTCTTTTTGTGCAGTGAATATGACTGCAAATTTACACAGAATAATTTATTTCTTTCACAATCCCCCATGTAATACAACTTTTCCAATCTCATGTTTATCTTTCGAAAGCTTGGCAGAAATAGTGATTAGCTACCATGCAATTTGTAATTGTCAATTAACTTTGCACTTGCACCAGATAGCAAGGTTAGTGAATTGAAGCATCGTAGATGTAGCATGATTGATCTGTGATTAAAAAAGTACATAATATGTCCTTCTGTGAGCTCCAGCTCAAACTGGATGGCTATTGCCTACAGAAAATGTAAAGGCCACCATAGTTAGTCAGCTGAGAAATTAAAGACAGGGACAACAAAAAAGAGATTGAGAGTATATATACTTATTAGACATCAGAGTATAAATGGCAAAAAGATTTGACACAGGGTAATAAACCTGTACTATTAAGATTTAATGGCTGAACTAAAGTTTCTTTTGCATGCTAATATTCAGCCAGGAAGCTCTGTAGGGATTGCTTGCATCTAGCCAGATTTAAGCCGAGACCTGAAACCACATGGACTACACTGTTATGTTGATGGACCTGACATGAAACTGATCCATCAGCAATTCAGCTATTGTTATGCTTGGATAGCTGAATTGTAAAGAGAAGTCTTGGATGTTACAGAAATCAGCGAGCATGTATTGCAGGAAGTATTCAACAGCAGCTGTAACAGAACAAAAGTGCATTACATTTAAAGTCAGCAAATGGAAGACATAAGGAGGTTAAATATGATAGCTCATGACACGACACATAGGAATCACCCACACCCATTCAGTGAGAAGTAGGCGGCTCACTGAATTTACGTTGCCTACTTATCATTATTTCAACATCCTGGCAGTGTTAAGTGACTTTCTCTTTTGAGTGCGGCCCAGCTTCCTGAGTTGCTAACATGCTCTGATCAAAACCATCCAGCACCTCTTACAGGGGGAAGAGGAATGTGATGGACGATATTGTGAAGGTGATTGAACATTTCGAAAGACCACATGGTGAGAGTGGACTTCCCATTTTACCATGTTTACATTGTCAAAAACCTCACTCCGCCCATCTGTTCAATACACCACTTATCTGTCACCAGGTTACAAATGCTGACTTTTTTTATTTATTCATTTTCTGGATCTGGGACTAGCTGTCAAGGCTGACATGTAAAAACTTTTCCCTAACTGCCCTTCAGAAGGCGGTGGGGTTTCCTTGCATTCTAAGACTCGGCAACAACTCAGGCATCTTGGTCAGCATGGATGAGATGGGCCAAAAGGCCTGATAACGTGCTGTATGACTCTATGACTGCTGGCAGTCTGACAGCTAGGGTAGGTAGCATACTGAAAATAAAACCTTTATCCGTTTATGCTTTTTTAAATCCAAGCAAAATTATTCTAATAAAATCTCACAAATCTCATGAATCCTTACACAACCTCAAGGTTTATGATTAACCCAAACCCCGAGGGGGTTTTCACCCTGTGTTGAATAAACCTGTCTCTTTCAACGAGTGGAAAGAGTGGAAAAAGGCCCTTTGGCCCAATCAGTCTACGCTGACCAGTGATCACTCAGTACACTAGCACTATCCTAAGCACCAGGAACAATTCATATTTTACAGAAACCAATTAACCTACAAATCCACATGTCTTTGGATTATGGGAGGAAACTGGAGTACCTGGAGAAAACCCAGGGAAAATGTAAAAAATCCATACAGACAGCACCCATAGTTGGGATTGAACCCGGGTCTCTGGTGCTGTAAGGCACCAACTCTATCGCTGCGCCACTGTGCCGCCCCAAGTTCTAATTTACAATTTATTGAATATCTGTTTATTATATTTTATCCATGTGTATTGTGTTTACAAGCCTGTTATGCTGCTGCAAATTAGAATGTTATTGTTCTGTTGTCAGTCCTATGACTTGACTCTTAAAATTGGTATAGTTAGTAGCAGGAGATGAGCCTTCTTATTGACAAGATTCTGACAGGAAATAGCCATAAATTTTCCGAGCTGCAAAGCTGATTACTGCAGAAGCAGCAGATGCAGAGAGGTATTCTGTTTAAACTAGTTCTGTTATAAATGAATGAGGTAACTGCCGAGCTCAGAATCCGACTGTTTCTAAAAGATATGCAATGACAATTCAAAAGGTTATTTTTGATCCTTCAGAGTCCACTAGGCACAACAGAACAAATAATCAGCAGGTATAACTCTGAAACAAGAAACTGCTGTCATAATACTTTTTTGTGTCAAAACTTATAAAATATTTTCCAATACAAACACAAAGAATAAAATGCAGGAAATATGCAGCAGGCCAGGCAGCATGTGATGAGGGAGAAACAAAGTTAATGTTTCAAATTGATGGCCTTTCATCAGAACATTTGAAATTCTGAAATACAATATGATGTATCCTCTGTGCTTTTTCAATTCTTTCCTCATTAACCCTGTCCACTTTGTTACTCACTATGTAGAAATTAATTATACACCTGAAGTTATCTACTGTATCAATTTGAGATTTAATGAATAATTTCATTGCCAATTTCAGAAGCTTACCTTCTGCATTTTTGATCTGGAAGCATCTCCTTTTGATAATGTGCTCTTTGTAGAGTTGAATCACACTCACTTTGTACTGCCAAACAGTAAACCCAGATCAGGATTTACAGGCGAAGAGAATTAATCTCCTGTAATTCCTCCAATCTACCACAATCACATTGGGGGAAGATAAGCAAATCCCCTGCAGAACTAATGCAAAAAAACTGACAATTTATAACATTTCTCTGAGGATTCCATTGAAGATCAGGAGAACCCCTGTGAAAATTCAGGCAAACATGTTTATTTTGAATTTACTTGGAGAATTAACCTAAAACGGAGAACAAAATTAAAGTAAAAGAACAAGCAATGTCCTTAATGCGATAGATACTTTTCGGAAAAATATCCTAAAATAAAAAACAGATTTCAGAATGAAGTTTCACTTTTTTTTTAACCTTCATATTAATGCATAAAATGAAAATAGCTGAAAAATGTTATTTGACAGTGTTTGCAGTTTAGAGTTTATGTAATGTATGTTTATGTGCGCCATGCACCTAAATTAATATGAGAATGATTTTTGTTTAGACGAATTTCAAAGACAAAGACACTGAACAGTGTACAACAGAAACAGGCCATCTGCCCGCGATATTTGTGCCGAACATGATGCCAAGTTAAACTGATCTCATCTTCCGGTACATGATCCATATCTCTCTATTCCATGTCCTTCCATATGCCTATCTATAAGTCTCTTATATTCCACTATCATATCTGCCTCTGCCACCACCCCTGGCAATGCTTCCTGGCCACACCACCCTTATTCATCCTTCAATGAATAAGCCAGTTCTAAATCCATTCAACCATTGTGAATCCCATACATCTTAATCTTCTGGATCAGCTTACCATGAGGGATGTTATCAAAAGCCTTACCTAAATCCATGTAGGCGCTATCCACTGCCCTACATTCATCAAAATTACATAGATTATAGTGCCTATGTCACTTGGATGAATGCACTCATGGGTTTGGTCTTCTGCAATGGTTTTCTATAACATGCAGCTCACAGTTGAACTTTCCAACATGTCTGCATAAATTCATGAGTGACACAGGTCTTCACAGCACAAGCAAGACATGTTTTGGTGTGAGTTAAAGGTATCCCAGGCAGTTGAATATGAATCTGAAAATTATTATGTTAATTCATTTTCAGGGCCAACTATAGACAGCAATGAGAAAAGTCAGCATTTGTTGCCCATTTTTATTTGAATTTGAGAAGATGTTAAGTCGTCTTTTTGAACCATCTGAACTGTCTTTGTGGGATTAAACTCCCACAATGCCATTGATAGAAGATTTAGATCCAGTAACATTGAATAGCTGGCAACTTAATTCAAATTCAGAATGTGCAACTGGGAAGGGATCCTGCTAGTGGTGGTGGTGCACTTGTGCATATGCTACTCTTGCTCTTCTTGATGGTAGATATTGCAATTGGAAGATACTGTCAGAACAGCCAAAGCAAGTAACTAAGTGAACAAAAAACAAAAATAATAGCTAAAGGAACTCAGCAGGTCAGGCAGCATCTGTGCATCTGACCAGAATCTGAAACCAGACCCTGACCTAAAATGTCATCTCTCCATTTCCCTCCACAGATGCTCAATAACCCACTGAGTACCTCCAATATTTTGTTTTTTGCTGTTCAGTCTCTTGTGTCTCCAAGTATGGTATAGTGCATATTTTAGGTGGTATATACTTATGCTACTGTGTGTAAATGGTGGAGGCAATGAGTGGTTAGTGTAGTTTACAGTGCAAATCATGCAGGTTAATTTTGCCTCGATTGTTTCATACTTCTTGAGTCATTGGCACTGTACTTATCCAGGTAAGTGGACAGCATTGCATTTTGCTCCTGACGTGTGCCTTGTAAATGATGAAATAGGGTTGGGCGGTAGAAGGTTCAAGTTCAAGTTCAAGTGAGTTTATTGTCATGTGTCCCTGATAAGACAATGAAATTCTTGCATTGCTTCGGCACACAGAACATAGTAGGCATTTACTACAAAACAAATCAGTGTGTCCATATACCATTATATAAATACATACACACATGAATAAATAAACTTATAAAGTGCAAATAACAGATAACAGATAATGGGTTATTAATGATCATAGTTTTGTCCGAGCCAGGTTTAATGGCCTGATGGCTGTGGGGAAGTAGCTATTCTTGAACCTGGTCGTTGCAGTCTTCAGGCTCCTCTACCTTCTATCTGAAGGTAGCAGAGAGATGAGTGTGTGGCCAGGATGGTGTGGGTCCTTGATGATGCTGCCAGCCTTTTTGAGGCAGCGACTGTGATAAATCCTGTAAATGAAAACTTTACAAGCTCTTAAGTGTGCAACATCTTTTAATGATACCACTGGGTATTACATACACCTTCAAGCACAGGCTACATTCTTCTACTGCCGTGCCCAGGAAGGGGAAGGCGTTATGATTGATGTTAACTGGGCGGGGTTAATGGGAGTGAGGTGACTATATTATTGGTTGCATATAAACCATCTACATCCTTCCCCTTAGAAATCAAAAAACAGATTGTTGTCACGACAACAGAATTAAACAGCAGAATTAAACAAAATCGCCGTAGCGAACAGGCGGCTTACTGATCCTGCCCGAGCGCGTACGGATGTCTCCCCCTCCCCCCGAAAGAGCAGAAGAAACAGGAGGACGCAAGGCAGCTGGGGAACCAGGCCAAAGCAGGGGCGGGCTGTTGCAGCAGGGGCTGTCGCTGCTGGTGTGGCGCAAGACTGTTGCACGTGGAGCAGGCAGAAACTCGGTCTCGGATATACTTGGCCATTCCAGGCCAGTAGAATTGGCACTGAGCGTGGGCGAGTGTTGCATCGACCCCAGGGTGTCCGCTGTGGGCTGCACAAAAGTAAAAGTCAAACAGGGAGGACGGGACCACAACTTTATGACCCTTGACGATAACGCCATCCTGGAGCACCAGTTCGTCGCGGACCAGGAAGAAAGGCTGTGTTTCAGATGGCGCGGCGGAGCGCTTTGTTGGCCACCCTGCTTTAATCACCGAGGATTGCTGCTGCAAAATCGGATCGGCAGCGGTGTGCTCGGCCAAAACCTGTAGCTGCTTGGTGGGAATAAAGTTAACGCCCAGTACGAGCAAGTCCTCTGTTTCGTAGGGGTGGCGAGCGCAGGAGGTACGCGGGGCGCGCGACAGGGTGTCCGCAATGTGCATCTCGGTGCCCTTCTTGTAGATTATGTCAAAGTCGAAACGCTGGAGCTGCAGCATCATACGCTGCAGCCTGGCAGGGGCAGCGTGAATCGGCTTGTTCAGGATTGTCACCAGTGGCTGGTGGTCGGTTTCGACCGTAAATCTGCTGCCGAACAGGAAGTCTCTGAACTTGGAGCAGGCGAACACCACCGCGAGCAGCTCTTTCTCGATCTGAGCGTACCGCTGCTCGGTGTCCGTCATGGTGCGGGAGGCATAGGAGACAGGATGCAGCGATCCATCGACAGACTGAAGGCAGGCCGCACCCAGGCCGAACTTGGAAGCGTCACAGGTGACGGTGATGGGGCGACCCACGTCGAAGAACCGCAACGTCGGAGTGCTAATCAGTTTCGACTTGAGGCGGTCAAAGGCCTGCTGGTGATATGGGAGCCAGGCCCAGGCGATATCCTTTTTTGTCAGCTGCCGCAGGGGAGCACTCAGCTCACTGAGGTTTGGTATAAAGTTGCCAAGGTAGTTCACCATGCCCAAGAATCGTTGCAGACCTGGCATGTCGGTGGGGGCAGCCATTTCGGAGATGGCAGCTGCCTTCAAGGGGTCGGGCTTTAGTCCGTTAGGGGTGAAAACATGTCCAACATACGTGACCTCTGAGACACGAAACCGGCACTTCTTGGGATTCAGTTTCAGGTGCGACCGTCGCGCGCGATCCAGGACGCGGCGGAGGTTCAGGTCGTGCTCGGCAATGTCCTTCCCATAAACCAGGATATCATCCACGATGATGGCACATCGCAGGTCCGCGAATAATTGCTCCATCGTCCGCTGGAACACCTCGCTAGCAGAATTGATGCCGAATGGCATTCGCAGGAACTTGAATCTGCCGAACGGTGTGGCGAAGGTCGTCAGGTCAGAAGACGCTTTGTCCAACGGGATCTGCCAAAACGAGTTCTTAGCGTCTGGGACCGAAAAGATGGTGGCTTGCAATTGGAGGCGTGGGTTCGTATCCCACTTCTGACACCATGTAAATGAAAACTTTACAAGCTCTTAAGTGTGCAACATCTTTTAATGATACCACTGGGTATTACATACACCTTCAAGCACAGGCTACATTCTTCTACTGCCGTGCCCAGGAAGAGGAAGGCGTTATGATTGATGTTAACTGGGCGGGGTTAATGGGAGTGAGGTGACTATATTATTGGTTGCATATAAACCATCTACAAATCCCTTCGATGGAAGGAAGGTCAGAGCCGATGATGGACTGGGCAGAAAGGGAGGTTGCTCGCCACGGTAAATCTTCTAGTAATAACATGCATCTTGTGAGAGACATAGCAACTGTATCTGAATCTCAAGACACACTGCATTGCAAGGTCAACCCTTGCCCTCTCATAATGTAACTGCTCACCTCACCATCTCTCCAGGAGCTACTCATAACCTCCTTTTCAAGCCCCTGTCCCACGATGCGAGTTTACCCAAGAGCTCTCCTGAGTTTAAAAAAAAAATCAAACACGTGGTACTTCATCACGAGTACTTTTTTTACTCTTGGACATTTTTCAGTGTTGAAAAAACTTCACGAGTTACCGCGTTTCCCGAGTACCTGCCGTTAGCGTTACGAGCCATGATTCTTTCCCCATATCTTTCTTCCTCCTTTGCCATCTTGCCTACAATGTTTACTACTTGCCCCTTGCAACCTCAGTCTAGACCTCATTCGTCCTTGTCTGAAGAAGGGTTCATCGTGAAATGTCCCTTATCCGTCCTCCAGAGATACTGCCTCACCGGCTGAGTACTTCCAGCACTTTGTGTTTCACTCAAGATTCCAGTATCTGCAGTTCCTTGTGTCCCCATCTTTTTGTTTTATTTTGTGCTCTTTTCAATGAGAAGTATGGAAGGATTTTCGTACAAAAAGTGCAAGTTTTGATCCACAGTTTACAATGCCTTGGATCTTGTGTGCCTTATAAGGGAACAACATGTTTGATGCACACCATCTATTTGATGCACAAAAACAACTTTTAATAGTTTTAATGTTCATGGATTTTACTCTGCAAGTGCGACATTCAACAGCATTTAGCTCATTAACTATTATATATGAGGAAAAATCAAAGTGCTGGGGGAACTAACTCTCCATCAAATTAACCCCTCCCCTCTATCAAAGAGCCTCGGGCAACTGAACAATCCTACCAACAACCAGAGAGCAATCTTGAGCTATTATCTACCTCATTGGAGACACTCAGATTATCTTTGACCCTACTTTTCCTTGCACTAAATGTAATTCACTGTCTCCAGAATCAGGAGTGAACTACTCAATTCCCTGAGTCGGTTCTGCTGTTCAACAAGACCTCAGCTGATCCGTTGCCAAACACCATTTTCCTGCCATATTCCTACAACTGGAAGTAGTCCGGATCTTCCAATCTACGTCATTGTGGCCATTGGACTTTTTCTCTGTAACTTTAATGCTACAATGCTGTAAAATATTTTCTGAACTCTGGTATTTTTATCTTTGCTCTATGTGTTGTATTTGTGTGTGGCGGGGGGGGGGGGGAGGGTCGTCACAGTGGGCACCACTAGTTTCGACTAGCTGGTGGAGAAGATCTCCTCCGAGAGGGCCGTGAGGGTGAGTTACCGCAGTGGTGGCAGCAACGGAGGAGACGGACGGTCGCAGGCATTCACCCGGGGGGATGGGTAGACTGGACCGCCATTGCCGCAGAGGGCGAGCGTGGAACAGTGGTGAGTGAGTGAGAGACAGGACCAGGGCCTCCAACTAACCCCCTCCCACCGCGGCCATCACCGGTGGTGGGGGAGACGGTAGACAAGTTACTGTGAGGAGGGGAGAGAGGAGTTTGTGAGTGAGGCGGGAGAGGCTGCGGGGCAGGAAGGGGCGTCGCTGCCCCAGCTGTGGCGTTGACGGACAGGAGAGGAGACCAATCTGCGTGGCTCTGACTGACAGGAGAAGAGACCAATCTGCGCATGCGTGGTTTTAAAGATTTTTAAACCTTAATAACTTTTAAAATATACCATT
The DNA here is from genome assembly GCA_035221665.1 of Okamejei kenojei. NCBI lineage: Eukaryota > Metazoa > Chordata > Chondrichthyes > Rajiformes > Rajidae > Okamejei > Okamejei kenojei. Next base: position 48,874,534 of record CM069139.1, read on the forward strand.
GGTCGGAACAAAACTTGATGCACTTGCAGCATAGGAGAAAGGCGAGTCTGGTGGCGATTAATCGTAGTGCTATCATGTACCGTTTCCGCGCAAATAGAAAAACCATGCAAACCGGAAGAGCACAAGATCAGAGTTTTAGTTATGTATAGATAGATAGATAGAAGATATAGATATAGATAGATAGGTTTGTCTCCTGATATCTAAATCTCCATCGGCATCCCTTTTGATATTCACAATCCATAAATGACCACCACTTATGTCATTCATTCTCTCTTGCCCTCCACTCCATCACATATCTTCCCTTTTGTTCTCCGTTACCTTGCTTATCTCCACTGTAACACATACTTTATTTCCATGATGTATGTCCAAGTGTTATTGAAAAATTATGGACTCACAATGGTAATTCTCTGCTGATTACCATTACCTGATGCTGCCTGACTTGCTGAGCATTTAACAGTTTTTTGTTTTTATTCATGAATTAACAACCAATCTAAGGTGAACATGATGAGATGCCACAATCTACTTCTTCAAAAAGTGGAAACTTGGTAAATAATGTGTGCTATAAGTCTGTGATTTTGAATAAGTTAATTAATGGATTGATGTGGGGAATTGCTAGGGTGAATGCAGTTTTTTATCCAAGGTCGGGGAATCAAGAACTAAAGGAGATAGTTTAAGGTGAGAGGGTAAAGATTTAATAGGAACCTGAGGGGCAATGTTTACACTCAGAGATTCGTGGGTGCATGTCATGAACTGCCACAGAAAATAGTTGAGGCAGGTACAATTGCAACATATAAAAGGCACCTGGCAGCTACATGGAGAGGAACGGTTTAGAGGGATATGGGCAAAATGTTGGTGAATGGGACTAGTTGAGATGGAGCATCATGGTCAGTATGGACGAGTTGGGGTGAAGGGTCTGTTTCTGTGCTGTGTGACACTTTGGCTCGCTGTGTGAGAGAAACAAACTGAGTGTACATAAGCACAAGGGTGTGAGTGGGTCACTGCCAAAAATAGTGGCAAGTGGAAGAAGAAAGGCAAAGAGAGAGCGCCAACTTCATCCTCACCCACTAACCTCGAATTAAAGGAGACTGAGTATAGGCTGTTGGAAATGCCGAAAATTAGGTGCTCTCCAATCGTTTAATACTTTGGTCTGAAAATAGAGAAGCAATGATGAGAAACTGGTTTATATACAATGGAAAGAAAGAAAGCAAAGCCTTCACCCCTAAACTCAGTTTGTCTGTGAGTAAATAGACATGCATCATGCAGGTTGCTTTTGTTGTATTGTGAGTTTACCTTTCAAAATGCTAACAAAGGATTAGTTCCACTTTGAATTGGCAGTAATACTTGTGTCCCGCTGTTAGATGGGAATAATGTGAAGCTTTGAAAGATTAGTAGTGGAATATTTACCATGCTACCTCAATTGTGGCTTAACAGGGCGAGAGGAAACATATTGTGGCATCCAGAATTTTTCCATATATTTAGTATAATGAAAAACAGCCAGCTGTAACTTGGCAAATTTCCAGAGGCTGTTCAACTGTTTTGAATCTAAAGGCACATCCTCATGCTTTTGAAAGCAACATAATCTGTTCCCGGCTTGAGCCAAGAACTATTTTATTCTAGTAAAAGTAGATGTTATGTGTAGATATAAAGAATCTTGATATTTGCCATAGCCCAGCGATCAGGAAATGGAAGAACACTTTCAGATTGAAATAGTTTACGAGGATCACAAATATAATATTCATGACACTGATGTAACATCATATTGCTTCAATATGCTGGTCTGGATTTCCTGCTAATTTTAGCCGGCAGAAAGTAGGAAGCAAGATGGAAACTTAGCAAGGAACCAATTGCTGACATTCTGCCATTATCCTCTGCCGGAATTTGAACCCTGATATGTAAAGTTAAATGCTGGAATATGTAATCTGACATAATTCCCATCATTAATCCCTTGTAAAGATAGGTGACAGGAATGTCATACTGTTGCTATTGTACATCGTTACCAAGGTTGCCAGGAGTTAATAATTAAAACACTGCCTTGCCAGATGCACTTAATTGTATGAGGCAATGAATTATTATTTTCTTTAATGACATTCCAGATTTTTTCCTCTGAAACGACGTACAAAGCATTACATGCAGCAGCAAAATAATTATCTCATAACTGGGATAAATAACTTCAAAAACCTGACCCCAATAATCTGGGAACAGCATTTAAGGAAACTAGACCAAGTGCGGACCCACTCCTTACCTCCCCCCAATCCCCCTCATCTCCCTCCTTACCTCCCCAGGATCTCGATGTAAACCACCGCCAGCCCTGTTTTCTCCACCACTCACCCGTTCCCCCAACGCAATCCCTTTCCACCCGCTCACCTCTCCCTCCCTATCCTATCCCCTACCCTCAGTCCCTCCCTCCCTCCCTCCATCCATAACCCCTCTCCCCCTCCCTACCCCCCTGACCGTTAGGCCCTGTTCCCCCAACGCAATATTCCACCACTCACCCGTTCCCTCAACGCAACCCATTTCCACCACTCACCCGTTCCCCCAATGCAACCAGTTTCCACCACTCACCCGTTCCCCCAATGCAACCCATTCCCCCAATGCAATATTTCACCACTCACCCATAGCTCCCAACTGTGCAGGCTCATTTCCCCTCATCCTTCAACACTCCTTCCCCCTCCTCTTCACCCTTCCTCTTCTCTCACCTCTCCTCCACTCCCTCTCTCACCTCTCCTTTCCCCTACCCTCAGTCACTCCCTAACCTCAGTTACTCCCTTCCTCCATAACCCTTCCTCTCCCTATCCCCCTTGATGTCATTGTGAGGTGGAAGTTTCTTTTTTTTTAAATGTAAATGAGATCCCATTGTGATGGAATTATAGGGTGGAGCACTGTTCAAGGGCAGTTTATGTAAATGAGATCCCATTGTGACATCATAGCTGCTAACTGCTACTGCAACTTTGTGATTTTTTCTCAAATTGGATTTTGTAAAGTTGATAATGTGAATAACTTGTAAAATATGACATCAATCTGAACGAAACTTGATTAAAAACACACCACGGGACAATTGTGCGCAAGGTGGTCCAAAAACTGTAGCGATATCATGTACCATTTTGGCATAATTCTGGGAGCCTATGTGCACGCACATAAAATTACAAACAAGATGAAAGTTTTAATATACTAGACCAGAGGCCTCCAAACCATTCAGCATGACGGCCACATTATATATTTGGCACATTTTTGCAGGCCGTAGTAAAAAATAAAGAATTGTCACACACACACACTGATAGACACACACCCACACACTGACAAATAAACTGACACACACACTGTGACATACACACACACACATTTTGGTACTAGACCAAGTGGGACCCGTCGGGCCCCGTTCCCCCAACGCAATATTCCACCACTCACCCATTCCCCCAACGCATCCCGTTCTCCCAACGCAGTATTCCACCACTCACCCATAGCCCCCAACTGTGCAGGTGCGGCTGATGGTTTCCCGAATGCAATATTCCACCACTCACCCATATCCAACTGCGCAAGCGTGGCTCATTTCCCCTCATCCCCCAACACTTCCTCCCCCTCGTCTTCTCCCTACCTTTTTTCAGATTCAGATTCAGATTCAGATTCCTTTATTGTCATTCAGACCTTTCGGTCTGAACGAAATTTGTTACCTTGCAGTCATAACATGTAATAAATTAAAACAAAACACACAATAAACACATATTTAACATCCACCACAGTGAGTTCACCAGGCACCTCCTCACTGTGGTGGAAGGCAAAAGTCTTAAAGTCTTTGTCTTTTTCCCCTACTTGTTCCCTCTCTGTACTGAGGCAATCCAGGCCTTCGATGTCATCGTCCACTAGGCCCGCGGCCGAGCCTCCGAAGCCAGGCCGTCACCGCCGCCGTTGCCGGAATGCCGGAACACCACCACAGCTCCCAATCAGGATCGACCACGGGAACGCTGGAGCCGCCGGAGCTCTGAAGCCGGGCCGCCGCTGGAGAGCCGCTGGAGAGCCGCTGGAGCGCCGAAGCCCCGAAGCCGGGCCGCCGCTGGAGCACCGCTGGAGCAACTGCTGGAGCCGCCGGAGCTCCGAAGCCGGGCCGCTGCTGGAGCACCGCTGGAGAGCCGCTGGAGCGCCGAAGCCCCGAAGCCGGGCCGCCGCTGGAGCACCTGCTGGAGCCGCCGGAGCTCCGATGCCGGGCCGCTGCTGGAGCACCGCTGGAGAGCCGCTGGAGCGCCGAAGCCCCGAAGCCGGGCCGCCGCTGGAGCACCGCTGGAGCAACTGCTGGAGCGCCGAAGCCCCGAAGCCGGGCCGCTGCTGGAGCACCGCTGGAGCAACTGCTGGAGCGCCGAAGCCCCGAAGCCGGGCCGTTGCCGCCGCTGGAACACTGGAGCTCTGAACGCTCGCCACAGCTCCGAGGCCACCAGCTCCGCCATTAGGCCTCAGCACAGACGGAGACGGTGACGGGGGACACGACAAGAAAAGGTCGCATCCCCCCGAAGGGAGAGACTAAAACCTTGTTTCTCCCACCCTCCCCCCCCCCCCCCCCCACACAAACACAGCCTAATAAACCAAAATTTTCCCCTCTCCTCCTCCCCTCCCTCACTCTCCTTTCCCCTACCCTCAATCACTCCCTCCCGACCTCCATAACCCCTCTCCCCTCCCTACCCTCCTTGACGTCATTGTGAAGTGGAAGCTGCTGTGTTTTTTAAAACAGAGTTTTGAGATCCCATTGTGATGTCATTGTGGGGTGGAACACTGCTGAGCAGCAGACTTCATGTTTTTTTTTAATTTTAAACGTGAATAACTTGTTAAATATAGAAACATAGAAACATAGAAATTAGGTGCAGGAGTAGGCCATTCAGCCCTTCGAGCCTGCACCGCCATTCAATATGATCATGGCTGATCATCCAACTCAGTATCCCGTACCTGCCTTCTCTCCATACCCTCTGATCCCCTTAGCCACAAGGGCCACATCCAACTCACTCTTAAATATAGCCAATGAACTGGCCTCAACTACCCTCTGTGGCAGAGAGTTCCAGAGACTCACCACTCTCTGTGTAAAAAAAGTCTTTCTCATCTCGGTCTTAAAGGATTTCCCCCTTATCCTTAAGCTGTGACCCCTTGTCCTGGACTTCCCCAACATCGGGAACAATCTTCCTGCATAAATATGGCATCAATCTGAACTAAACTTATTTTTTGTACATCACAGGACAATGGTGAGTAAAGTGGTGCAGAAATTGTAGCGCTATCGTGTACTGTTTTTGCACAAATATAGGTACAAATGGACAAACAAGGAGAGTTTTAGGTTGTGGGGGTGGGGGGGGGGGGGGGTGCAGCCTCTGGCATCACACACACACTAACCACCCCCAACACCCACACACACTAACCACCCCCCTTGATATTTTATGAATATTATTCATTTGCTCCTTTTACCCCATCCAAGGGCACCAGGACTCCGCGATGTTGAAGTCAGTGCCGCCCGTGCTGGAAGCTCTACGAACCACAGCTCTGATGTTGAAGCAGCAGGCCCAATGCTCCGGAGCTTCAACAGCGATCCAGGTAAGGAATTGCACCTCCGCGATGTATCCAGCGCAGCGCGCGCCACCACTGCTGAAGCTCTGGTTCGAGTCCCCGGCAGGAAAGGCCGCTCCAATCCAGATGGTAGGCCGCGAGGAGGGCGAGGACGCGACTCGGAGAATAGTTGCGTCCTCGCCAGGAAGTTACTGGGAAACTGTTTCCACTTTACCCTACCACCCTCCCCCACAAAGAAAAGCTAATGAAATCTCCAAAACAAACTTTTAAAAACTAAAAATTAAAAAAAGACAGAGAAACAGACAGACTGTAGGCAGAGGCTGCCATCAATGCGGTGCCCCTAGTGGCTATCGGGAGAAGGGAGTGGTGGGGGAGAGGAGGGAGGGGTGACATCACTCGCGGTGCGAGGAAGAAGTGACGCAGACCCATTGAGACATCATCGGCGAAAGACAGTCGTTTCTAAATTCAAAGTTTTATCAGGGTTTTGAACATTTTCATTAATAACTCGAGAAATAAAGCATGACATTTTCAGATAAGGCGTTTTGGACTCCAGGGGAAAAATGTCTACCAGAACATGCAAAAATGTTACCGTTACCGTGTCCTTTTTTGGCAAAGATGTGATTATACACAAACACACACACAAATAAATACACATCCAAGATCAGAGTTTTATAAGTATAGAGATACTAGACCAAATGGGACCTATTGGGTCCCTGTCACACGGGAGGCCTGGTCCTCCAACGCAACCCATTCCCCAAAGCAATTTTCCACAACTCACCTGTTCTCCCAAAGCAACCCATTTCCCCAAAGCAATATTCCACCAATCACCTATAGCCCCCAACTGCGCAGGCGCGGCTCATTTCCCCTCATCCCCAGCACTCCCTCCCCCTCCTCTTCATCCTCCCTCTTCTATCCCCTCTCCTCCCCCATTCCCTCCCTCACCTCTCCCTCCCTCTTCTTTACCCTACCCACAGCCATTCCCTCCCTCGCTCCCTCCATAACCCCTCTTCCTCCCTGCTTCCCCACTCGTCACCTGATTTTTAAAACAGTTTTTGTAAATGAGATCCCATTGTGATGTCATTGTGCAGTGGAACACTGCTGAGGGGTAGAAAATATGTAAATGAGATCCGATTGTGATGTCCTTGTGGGGTGGATCACTGCTGACGGGCAGTTTATGTAAATTAGATCCCATTGTGATGTCATTGAGGAGTGGAACACTGCTGAAGGGCATGGCACATTTTTAAAAGTTTTTTTTAAACGTTTTAAACGTCAATAACATCCAATATGCCATAAATCTGAACAATACTTGTTTAACTTCGATCACAGGACAATGGTGAGTAAGGTGGTGCAAAGATTGTAGTGCTATCGTGTACCGTTTTTACGGATATATAGGTACAAACCAGGCAAACAAATATATATAGAAACACGATGTTGCATGTACCAGTCCTATCCACTGTAGCTGCATTGATCACATGACTGATTTCAAACTCCGACAGACTCTCTGCAGAGACTATTGACGGCCTCAGGAGTTTACAAGTTAACATGTGGTGGTCCTGAACTATACAGTTATATAGTTTTATATGAAATGACCAGGAACTGGTTTCCAAACAAAATACTTTTGTGTGACTCACTATTGACTTGTGACAAACAGAAATGTTGCAGGTTATTCAAAGGTGTGCAGTATAGCAGACAATTTCTGGGTGTTAGTGGAACTGCACACCTTTGAATAAAGGAGATGTAAAAAACTACAGATACTCAACAAGTCAGGCTGTATCTGTGGAGAGAGGAACAAGTTGATCTTTCATCAGAAATAGAAATAGAAATGTTTGTTTGATATCGCAGAGATCAAACATTTAAAATACATTTGGACAGTTACATGGATAGGAAAAGTTTAGAGGGACATGGGGCAGATGCAGGCAGGTGGGACTCGTGTAGATGGGACATCTTGGTCAGCATGGGCTGGTTGGGTCGAAGGCCTGTTTCCGTGCTGTATAGCCTTATGACTCTAAAAGAAGAAGAGGGATAGAGAGAGCACAGCGAATGTACTTCAGTTTCGATGTGCAGCATTTTTTTAATTTTTCAATTACTGATGTGAGGTTGGTGTCTGTTTTCTATCCTACATTCTTCTGTAACATCTAACATCTAATCATTATGCCAAATAGACTGAAATGAAATGAGAGCTTAAATAAGTTAGAGCTCCATCATATCTGGTACACTGCATTTGAAAAAAATATATTTTACTCCATGTTTAACTTATAAGTGTCACTTACTTTTGTTTGTAGTAAAAGGATTTGAATTCTGATTTTCATCCACCACACAGAAGTGCAACAAGACAAATTTCTGCTTGCCATGCGTAATTATTTGGAAGGAACTAATGCAGAGAATTGAGAGGCCCACAGCTGCTAAAGAACTGGCATTGTTGTGTTTGAGCTGCACAGTGGTGTAGCGGTAGAGTTGCTGCTTCACAGCGTCAGACCTGGGTTTGATCCTGACTTCGGGTGCCACCTGTCTCGAGTTTGTACATTCTCCCTGTGACCGCGTGGGTTCTCACCAGGTGCTCTGGTTTCCTGCTACATTCCAAAAATGTGCAGGTTGGTAGGTAATTGGCCTCTATAAATTGTCCCTAAAGTGTAGGCTAGAACTACTCTAAGGGTGTTCATAGTTCAGTGCAGACTCAGCGAACTGAAGGACCTGTTTCCACACTGTACCACTAAACTAATCTAAACTAAACTAAACTAGGCATATTGTAAAATGGGGAAAGTACTTTCAGCAGTTTCTCTGAATCATGTGGAGTGAATAGAATTGTCTGGAGACCCCTTATATAAAGTTGCCGATATCAGGAAGAAACCAAGATGGATCTTCTGATACTTCCGCTGAATATGTCTGTCAATCAACTTGTACTTCTTCCCAGGAATGCTGCAATGCTAAAGGGAAGTGATTTTAGTCTTTAGCTTTCTGTTTGATGGAGGACGTGTAAGGATGGTGCACCATTTTTTGGCACAGATTTTTAACAGTGTCAGTGGCAGCCATGAAATCTATTGCTGCTCCAACTTCTTACACGTCTGGCACTGGAAGATATTACAAAGGATCGTTTTGATTGATTAATTGAAGGATACAACATGGAAACAGACCCTTCAGCCCATTGAGTCCACACCAGTTCTCTGCTCTAGGAGCAATTTAGAGCAGTCAATTAACCTACAAACCTGCATTTCTTTGGAGCACCTAATGGAAACCCATCCAGTCACAAAGAGAACATGCAAACTCCACACAGAAAGCACACTAGGTCAGGGTCAAACGCAATCTCTGGCATTGTGAGACAGCAGCTCCATCAGCTGCACCATGGTGCCAATGGAAAGAATTGTGTCTCCTCGTCACCATCCCCAACCTTCAACATTCCACCACCGACAACTGTGTCAATGTAGGTCAGTAGTCATAGGAGTCCTGACCAGGACTTGACCTCAGTCTAAAGTTAACAAAGGCATGGATGAGGGTTCCAGTAGCAGCTGAGCACAGACAGGAATGCCTCAGAGGCACAAAGAGACAGAGCAAGTAATGGCCAAGAGTTCTGGCCCACACTTCATCACAATGGTTGTATAAGATCTCGTTCAACTGAGGTAGTTGACGATGAGTCGACATAAAAAAAAATGGTTTTAGTGTCGAAAGAAAATGAAATTAAAGAGAGGGCAATATTTTTTTGGAAAGATTGAAGGGTTAAGGGCTGGTTATTTGAGAAGGATTGATTGAAAGATTACTCATCCTCTGCAGTCTGCCACCCACACAAAGATTGTTTTATCCATAGCATGACACAGAAATTGGTGGAGTCACAGATAATGAAGAGGTTTGTTTAAAGATACAGCAGACAATAGCTCAACTGCAAAGTTGAATGGCAGATATGATTTCATCCAGACACGTGTTAGGTAATACACTTTGAGATGTCAAATTCTGGTAGGATATACGGAGTGAATGGCAAATACCTTAAGAGCATTGATGTGCAGAGAGACCAAGGGTACATAGGAGATTAATTAGGATGTTGTCTGGAATGCAGGGCTGTCGTTATAAGGAGAGTTTGGATAGACTGGATTTATTCTCACAGGAATGCAGGAAGCTGAGGGGTGACCTTATTTAGGTTCACAAAATCTTTGATGGGCACAGATCAGATAGATAATCAGAATATTTTTACGAAGGGCAGGGGAGTAGAACTACGTGGTACATGTTTAAGGTGAGAGGAGAGGAATTTAAAGGAGATCTGATGGGTTAGATTTTCACACAACGAGCAGTGAATATCTGGAACAAACTGTGAGATGGGGCGGTGGTGGTAGCTACAATTAGAAGGTTTCTGACAGGTACTTGGATATAAAAGAGATAGAGGGATACAGGTCTAATGCTGGAAATTGGGATTAAAGTAGATTAGCATCATGGTTGGCATGGACAAGGTAGGCCCAAAAGGACCATTTCTCTGATGCGCATTTCTATAACTCATATTTCATGGAAACTAATCAAGGCTTTGGAACATCAGTTTCATAATACCGATGATGAGCCATTGCATGCACGGCAAAAGAAAATCAAAAAGAAATAATCCACCAGATCAGATATATCTTTGTATTTCATTAATTAATTGATCAAAATACCTGAAAACAAGATTTCCTTCAAACAATCGAAAAGTTGCACATCATATGTTTCTAATGCTAATCATATGATATTTTAGTGAGTGGGTTAGTAACTGTTCCATAGTTAAAATCTATTCCATACATTTTCAAACTAGAATCCCAATAACATCACATTTTAAGATGGGTATCCAATTGCAGTCCATTGTGCAATTAAAATTCAATGCAAATTTCAAATTGTATGAAATAAAAATTTGGATCTGGATCGTTGATATATCAAAAAAAAGTATATTAATTGGCATCTAGACTAATAGCTTTATATTAAATCTATTGAAAATATATAATAATCAATAAGAAATAAAAGTGAAAACAAAATAAAATAGCTAAATGATCAATTGCCAGCTAAGCAAGAGAGTATCTTGCAATGAGGTTATCCACTTTGGCGGCAAAAACAGGAAGGTAGACTATTATTTGAATGGTGACCGATTAGGAAAAGGGGAGATGCAGTGAGACCTGGGTGTCATGGTACACCAGTCATTGAAAGTAGGCATGCAGGTGCAGCGGGCTGTGAAGAAAGCGAATGGTATGTTGGCATTCATAGCAAAAGGATTTGAGTACAAGAGCAGGGAGGTTCTACTGCAGATGTACAGGGTCTTGGTGAGGCCACACCTGGAGTATTGCATACAGTTTTGGTCTCCTAATCTGAGGAAATACATTCTTGCCATAGAGGGAGTACAGAGAAGGTTCACCAGACTGATTCCTGGGATGGCACGACTTCCATATGAAGAAAGACTGGATAGACTTGGCTTGTACTCGCTGGAATTTAGAAGATTGAGGAGTGATCTCATAGAGACTTACAAAATTCTTAAGGGGTTGGACAGGCTAGATGCAGGAAGATTGTTCCCAATGTTGGGAAGTCCAGGACAAGGGGTCACAGTTTAAGGATAAGGGGGAAGTCTTTTAGGACCGAGATGAGAAAATCATTTTTCACACAGAGAGTGGTGAATCTGTGGAATTCTCTGCCACAGAAGGTAGTTGAGGCCAGTTCGTTGGCCATATTTAAGAGGGAGTTGGATGTGGCCCTTGTGGCTGAAGGGATCAGGGGGTATGGAGAGAAGGCAGGTACAGGATACTGAGTTGGATGATCAGCCATGATCATATTGAATGGTGGTGCAGGCTCGAAGGGCCGAAAGGCCTGCTCCTGCACCTAATTTCTATGTTTCTATGTTTTTATATTCAAATAATATGTAGATGCTGACATCCATCTACTTAGCTACATAATTGAAAGTTAAAATACTGACTGTGAAAATAATTGTATAATATTGTTAATGAAATCAAGTCGAGCATAAAATAGGATATTCTCTTCTGTACTTTTTCCAAACAAGAACAGCCTATATTTCACTCCAAGATTTGAAAGCAAGGACCTGGCATCCAAATGAAAGACCCACAGCTGAAGAAAATAACTTAGAAATTGTAACACATCATACATTCAACTGCAAACATAGCGGATTTCTGGCAACTGAAATGTAATCACAGTGCGAAATTATTAAATAGTTATTTACCTTAAAGCCTGATGATTTGATATGAATTCCCCGCTTGGTCAGTGTTGACTTCATTCTGATAAAAAATGATCGTTCCAAGGTGTTGTCAATAGTTAGTAAAATTGGGCTAGTGGATTCTACAATGGGATAAAAGAGCATGAATGTCACGATTTTGTTAGCAAATATATTTGGATATTTATTTTGTGATTAATGTTTCTGTCACCACTCGCCGCCAGTAAAGGAGATACATTTACTGGATTTGTTTTGTTGCAACTTGGTTGCAAAATTATCTATTAAAAAAGCCAATCATTAAATTTGAAATCGGGGTACCGCAAGGCTCGGTGCTGGGACCATAGCTATTTACAATATACATTAATGATTTAGATGAAGGGATTAAGAGTAACATTAGCAAATTAGCAGATGACACAAAGCTGGGTGGCAGTGTGAACTGTGAGGAGGATGCTATGAAGATGCAGGGTGACATGGACAGGTTGGGGGAGTGGGCAGATGCTTGGCAGATGCAGTATAATGTGGATAATGTGAGGTTATCCACTTTGGTGGCAAGAACAGGAAGGCAGATTATTATCTGAATTGTGTCAAGTTAGGAATAGGGGAAGTACAACGAGATCTGGGTGTCCTTGTTCATCAGTCACTGAAAGTAAGCATGCAGTGAAGCAGGCAGTGAAGAAAGCTAATGGCATGTTGGACTTCATAACAAGAGGAGTTGAGTATAGGAGCAAAGAGGTCATTCTACAGTTGTACAGGGCCCTAGTGAGACTACACCTGGAGTACTGTGTGCAGTTTTAGTCTCCAAAATTGAGGAAGGATATTCTTGCTATTGGGGGAGTGCAGCGTTGGTTCACAAGATTAACTCCCGGGATGGCGGGACTGTCACATGTTGAAAGAATGAAGCAAATGGGCTTGTAAACACTGGAATTTAGAAGGATGAGAGGATATCTTATTGAAACATATAAGATTATTAAGGGTTGGACACACTAGAGGCAGGAAACATGTTCCCGATGTTGGGGGAGTCCAGAACCAGGGGCCACTGTTTGAGAATAAGGGATAGGCCATTTAAAACGGAGATGAAGAAACATGTTTTCACCCAGAGAGTTGTGAATATATGGAACTCTGCCTCAGAAGGCAATGGAGGCCAATTCTCTGGATGCCTTCAAGAGAGAGTTAGATAGAGCTCTTAAAGATAGCGGAGTCAAGGGATATGGGGAGAAGGCAGGAACGGGGTACTGATTGTGGATGATCAGCCATGATCACAGTGCAATGCGGTGCTGGCTCGAAGGACCGAATTACCTACTCCTGCACCTATTGTCTATTGTCTAAAAAGTACCCCAAAAAGAAAGGGGAACGTTACATAAAAATAATTTTAATGTATTTAGCTTGCACAAGGTATTCTTCATATAGATTATTGTATTGATGACATTTTAATTTCCCGATGGAAAACACAGTCCTAATCTTACCTTTTTGTGATAAAATATCGTAGCAAGGACAGAAAATTAGTCAACATGTAACATCAAACTTTAAGGACTACTTCACAATAAAGCAGATATGTGCCAATATCTTCATACAGTAAGTAGTAACAGTTTGCTATGGTTGATACTCAATGACAACACATTCATTTTTACTGAGCAGATCAAATGTGAGATATCAATTAAAATATATGAAAGACAATGCACTTTTTAAGTATGGAATTCATGTTGTGAAATTTGAGCTCTGTAATGATGTGCTGTAGGATAGTTATTTTTACAAAAATCTTTTTGACTTTCTAAAGTCTGAATAATTTTCCCTTATTCACAACCAACGTGGTGCAACGCTAAAAATTAGTGCTTTTGCTTCTACTGACTAAAAAATGAATTAGCATAAAATTCTTCTCATCTAACTTACTATAATGTGCCAACAGCTTTTTAATTTTATTTCATATAGCCTATAATGCGCTATCTAGGCAAAAACTTCAACTGTAAGAGTTTAATTCATCCCTCTAATCCAATCACATCAACCTTATTTTTCTTACCAGAGATTCTCATTTTGAATTAAATGAGCTCATTAGTTTTAATCAAAGCTAGAAAGATCAAAACTTACACTTAAATGCTTCAGATCAGAACTGTCACTCAGCCGTGAAGTTCTATTTTGTGAAAGCAAAGATCAGAGCCCCTTGGAGCAGTAATTTTTCCAAGGAATGCTTATAGTATGAGAATGGCAGCAACTGTATCTCTGGAATTAAAGTCAAAGTTAAAGTCTTCAAAGTCTCTACTATTGCCCCTGTACCCCAAAAGACAAGGATTACTGGTCTTAATGACTACAGGCCTGTCACACTAACCTTTGTAGACATGAAGACCCTTGAAAGACTTGTGCTGGCCCAGCTGAAAAATATCACAAACCACCTGCTGGACCCTCTGCAGTTTGCATACCGGGCCAATGGATCAGTGGATGACACAGTCAACCTAGGCCTGCACTTCATTCTCCAGCACCTGGGCCTATGCAAGGATTTTGTTTGTGGATTTTAGCTCTGCATTCAACACCATCGTGCCAGAGCTACTACACTCCAAACTCTCCCAGTTGACTGTGCCTGAATTCCTTAGTCAGTGGATCACCAACTTCCTGACAGACAGGAAGCAGCATGTGAGGCTGGGAAAGCACATCTCAGACCCGCAGACCCTCAGCATAGGTGCACCACAAGGCTGCATACTCTCCCCTCTCCTTTACTCTTTCTACACCAACGATTGCACCTTCACAGACTCCTCCGTCAAGCTGGCGGATGACACAAACCTGATTGGACTGATCCAGGATGGAGAAGAATCTGCCTACAGACAGGAACTGACTCAGCTGGTATTGTGGTGCCTTCGTAACAACCTGGAGCTCAATGCTCTTAAGACAGTGGAATTGATTGTAGATTTTAGGAGAACTCCCCCTCCCACTCACCATCAACAACACCACGGTCACATCTGTGTAGTCCTTTAAGTTCCTTGGAACCATCATCTCCAAGGACCTTAAATGGGGGGCCGCCATCGACTCCACAGTTAAAAAGGTCTAACAGAGGATGTAGTTCTTTCGGCAGCTGAGGAAACACAATCTGCCACAGGCAATGACGAACTGTGCACTGCAAGGGGCAGGAAGCGAGCGGGTAAGATCAACTCTGACCCCTCTCACCCTGACCACATACTCTTTGAATCACTTCTGTCTGGAAAGCGACTCTGGACCGTAAAAGCCACCACAGCCAGACATAAAAACTGCTTTTTTCCATGAGTAGTAGCTCTACTCAACAACCAAAAGTCTGCAGCCTCCTTTTGCTTTGGTATTTTATTTTATTCACATGTTTAAATTATAATGTTTAATTCTTAATATTTTAATGTTTTATATTTTATTCTTAATGGTTTACTGTATGTCATGTTGTTACTTGCAAGCGGAGCACCAAGGCAAATTACTTGTATGTGTACAAACTTGGCCAATAAACGTATTCATTCATTCATTCAAATCAGTGCTCCCCAGTTTGTTATGTAGAAAGCTCAATGACCTATCCAACAAAACTACAGCTTTGGTGCTTCAGTGAAAATTGAGAATTATTTGTGGAACAGGAATATCTAATGACTGGCAAATATGGAAATCAGGAAGGATGATTTACAAACAAAAAACAAACTGCTGGAGGGCCTCTGAGGATCAGTCAGCCTTTGTGGAAAGAATTGGACATTTGAGTTTTCAGATCGAGACCTTTCCTCTGGTCTGAGTGGATGGTAGATGGCCTGTTTAAAGGGCTAAGAGGGGTGGGGCATGGTCTGCCACATGATACAAGTGGGGAGGAGTGGATTAGTGGATTGAGTCAGGTGGAGGAGTGAGGAGTGGAGAAAAAAGAGGCTGGCATGTGATAGGTGGAGGTAACCAGCGACTGAAGATGATGGATAATATATAAAATATTCACTCAATTATAAAGGAAACATAAATATTCACAACTTTCTCTCACTGGAGATCATCATGGTTTGGCATTTTCATGGTACGAGCTTACCACCATCTTCCTAGGGCCTTTATTCACACACCTGCTGCAAATAGTCAGAGAGTCATAAAGTCATTCAGGTGGTTACAGGCCATGGAGAACAAATTGTCCATGACAATCAGGTTTTATAGCTGAGCTAGTCCCCTTTGTCTGCATTTGTCCCATATCGCACTAATCCTTTCCCATGCATGTATCTGTCTAAATGTCTTTTAAACATTGTCTTTCCACCTACCTTTACAGCGTCCTCTGACAGCTTGTTCCATACACTCACTACCCTCTGCATTAACAAGTTGTCCCTCAGATCCCTTTTTAATCTTTCTGCTCTCACCCTGGGAAAATGACAGTGACTATGCACTTTATCAGTGCCTCTCGTGATTTTGTACACCTCTGGAAAGTCAACCCTCAGCCTCCTAAGCTTAATTGAAGAAGTACCTGCCAATCCAGCCCTTTCTTATAATTCAAGCCTGCCATGTCTTGCTAAAATTCTGATGAATCTTTCCTGAATCCTTTCCAGCTTAAGGAAGCTCTTCTTTTTGCAGCGTGACCAAAACTGCAGGCAATATTCCATATGTGATCACAACAACATCTTGTACAGTATAACATGTAATGAGTCGGAAGAAACTGCAGATGCTGGTTTACGCTGAAGATAAACACAAAATGCTGGAGTAACTCAGCTGGACAGACAGCATCTCTGGGTAACATGAAATGACCCCTCTGCCCCTGCACTTGCTAAAGTAAAGGTTAGCTATAATGTCTGTGCTGCTACCATGCTACTAGAGGAGGTCAGATGCTGGATATCCTGTGGTGAGTGACTCATGTCCTGATGCTCGAGAGCTTTCCCACCATCTACAAGGGACGTCAGAAGTGTGTTGCTTGCTCTTCACTTGTTTGAATAAGTGTAGCTCCAACAAATCTTTAGATGTTTGACAACATCAAGAAGAAAGTAGATACTCCATATACCACATTAAACATGAATTCCTCTGGCATTGTCGCACTTTGGCTAGTCTGTACAGTTTAGTTTATTGTCATGTCTCCAAGAAGGGGCCAGGACTATTCTCACTGAAGCAGAGGTTATGAAGGCACATTATTGGGATATATAAAATTATGAGATGTATGGACGGGGTAGAAAACAGGAATCTTTTCCCCTTTTCAGAGGAGAATAAAATTAGATGACATAAATTTAAGATAATGGATCTGAAGGGGGTCTTTATTAGCTAGAGAGTGGTGATGCATGAAATGCACAGCTGAAGAAATGGTGAAAGCAGAATTGCTAACAGGATACAAGTGATATCTTGACCAGCACTTGAATTGCTTTGGCATTGATGACTACAGGCCAAATGCTTGACGATGGGATTAGTATAGTGGGTACCCAACAGCTGGCACGGATGCGGTGGGCCAAATGACCTTTTCCCATGCTGAATGTCTTAATGACAGCATGAACATGTTACCCTCCAAATCATACACAATCCTTGGAAATCCAGGAACTCCCTCCCTAATCGCACCGTGGAATAACTTCACCAGTAAGACTGATGCGGAGCAAGACTACTCATGTTGATGGTGTGAGAACATGGACCATTAAAAATCAATAAGATAAGCTTTCTCTTGTTGGAGATCATCATTGTTGGAGATTTTCATGGTGCAAGCTTACCACCATCTGATCAAAATGCAACTAAATGGGTGTCTTCCTATTGAACAAGCTGTCAGCGCACTATTGATCAGATTATCGACAGAAATGGGTGGAGAAATGGCAGATGGAGTTTAATCCAAGCAGGTGAGTGGTGTTGCATTTTGGGAGTTCAAATGTAAGGAGAAAGTATACAATTAAATGCAAAGCTCTCAACAGCATTGATAAAATTATGTAGTATATAATTATGTAGAAGTATATAAAATTATGGGAGACGCAAGTAGGGTAGACAGCAGAATATTTTCCCCAGAATAGAAATACAAAGATGTGTGGGCCAGGTTATGTTTATACATAAGGTGGTGGATGCCTGGAATACATTGCCAGTGGTGATGGTGGATGCATGCGATAGTGGCATTTATGAGGCTTTTAGACAGGATGTGAAGGAAATGGAGTGATATGAAATATATATGCAGGCACTTTAGATCAGTTTATCTTGGCATCATTTTTGGCACAGATATTGTGGGTCGATGCTGATGTTCTGTGTTTAATGTTCTATGTTGGTGGTGCTGTTCTGGATTTGGCTTGATATTTAAGGTGAGGTAGGGACTTTGGAGTTAGAGGCTAGGACATGTCCATCGGCAAAGATGTCTTGATGGTGAATGTCATATTTTCAAGATGTACACATAACTCATTTATGTTAAGAGTCCACAATGTCCAGAGGGATGTATCCTGGAGAACAAATATTTCTTTCTATGTCTGTGGCTACTCACACCAATGTGTTCTTCAGCTACAATAGCTGAATGCTGATCAATTTATGCCATAAGATACGAGTCAGATTGGAAAATACCATCGGTCTCCCGAAGATGAGATTTGTTGCTTGTGCGAACATTGACAAACAAAGACAGCAGCCAGTGCCTAGAGGCCCAGAATCTGAAAACCATGAGCCTAGAATGTTGCAGGAAAAATATGATGGCCACAAAAATGATGGCCCCGCTTAAGAATCTATCTGTTCATGTGGAGATTTTTGCAAACATTAAAGGAGGCACCTGGAGACGAGGCAGTGAAGAATATACATCTGATTAAACGATTCCATTGTAAGCCGTTATAGCAATTGAATATTTCATGGTGCACAATAAGGGAAAAACTGGCAAAGTATCAGCAGTGGAAACACAATGTTCACTCAGCTCATAACAAACATATGTGATTAATGTAGTGTCACGCATCTCTGCACTAGCAATCACTTTTAACTAACATTCTTTCACCCATTCCTGCTACATTCAACCGCACATTCTGGCGGATGGGCAACATGAAGCACATTTTCTTTTACCAATGACTCTGCCCATATTCTAAAGCTCATCACATGAGATCCCGCATCTGAGGTTGCCATTACAAATATTATGAGCAGACCACGCGGAGAAGAAAATTCTCAATGTATGAATCAACTGTACATTGTGATTATACTCAATCATCGTAAGAATGACGTGACAGCCACAGCATCAGTCACATTAATCTACAATCATACTCTTTGAATGCAGTCATGCAATCCTATTTAATTGAAAAAAATCCTTCGATGTTGCTAGCATTCAAGGCTGACCTCTGGCTGGCTGACCAGAAATGCATGATATTAGTGAACTCGTTCAATAAGACACACATGTTGTAAAGCTGTGCCAGCATCCGGCACACCAATTAAACTTACCAGCACACACTGAAAGGTGACCTCAGAGTGATAGGTGGTGGAGGTAGAATGTCAATGGTGGGGTGATGGTGGAGCATGGTGCAGGAGCATTGAGGTATGGTAGGTTTGAGGTGTGTTTGTGTGCATACAAGTGTGGATTTGGCTCATTAGATAGTGCTTGCAGTGGTCATCTTGTAGATTCTTATACTGTAGCATAGAAACAGGCCCTTTGGCCCAAGCAGTGCAAGATGGCCAATCTACACTAGTCCCACCTATCTGCGTATCCTTCAAATCTCATGCAGTCAGTTTTTTCATAGTACAGGGATTCTCACAGCTGGGAGAGTGAACTGGAACCACCATCTACCAGCACTCCTTGTCAAACACACACATGCACAAACTCCTCATGGTGGTCCTGCTGGGTATCCTCACTCCACCCATGGGATACAGGACTGCCCCTCCTGATATGCAGCTCATCGATCCGAACTTCAGATTCAATAAAATTCCCTGTAAGCATAAAGCTCATACAGTGCAAAGTATACATAATGATCTACACAACAATAAATATAACGGCAAATAGAATACAACAGAATGGTGCAAAGATTGCAGTGCAATCTGAAGTTGTGCAATAAAATACTGGTGCACTAATGGAGTAAACAAATGAGAGAACGTTAAGAGTGACAGTATGTGACAGTATCTCTGGGACTAGAATGAGGAAGAGGTGACTAGTTTAGGAGTCCGATAACTGTGGGGAAGAAGCTGATATTAAGTGTGGATTTCCAGGCTTTCAAGCTCCTCTACCATCTCCAAGATAGTAGAAGAGAGAAAAATAAATAGCCAGGCATCCTTGATGATACTCTGAACCTTCCAGATGCAACGCATCATTAAGATGGACTGGGTTGAAGGAAGTGATAAACCAGTGATGGACTAGCCTGTTCACCACTCCCTGCAGTTCAGGGGATCAAGAGCAGAACAGTTGCTACACTAGGCTGAGATGCATCCTGTCAGAATACTTTCTGTAGTACACCTGCAGAGGTTCAAGGGAATCCTTGTGGACATATTGGATCTACTCAGACACTTAGGAAAGTAAATGTGCTTACATGTTTGATCACCACAACAATGTGAAGGGACCAGATTTGGTTTCTGGTGAAATGGTTGCCTTAGAACTAGAAGCTGTCAACGATCTCCACAGCAGTTCCATTGATGAGGACAGGGTTGTGTTCATCCCAGCTATCATGCTGAAGCAGAACTTTGACAGAAATGTCTTTTAGGTAAATGTAAAATGGTGACAAGAGATTTCTTTGAGCTTTACATGGAAAGTTACAAGCCAGACTTGTTGCTTCAGTTTAATTTAGTTTAGAGATACAGTGTGGAAACAGGCCCTTCGGCCCATTGAGTCCAAGCAGACCAGCAATCCCCGCGCATTAACACTATCCTACGCACACTAGGGACAATTTACCATTATACCAAGCCAATTAGCCTACAAACCTGTATGTTTTTTGTAGCGTAGCAGGACACCAGAGATCCCAGAAAAAACCCACGCAAGTCACAGCGAGAATGTACAGACGAACACCCGTAGTCAGTATTGAACATGGGTATCTGGCACTATAAGGCAGCAACTACTCGGTGCCACCGTGCCGGCCTTTGATATGCCCTTTGATTGTTCTGTGGGACTTCCTGCTTACCACTTAACTATAAACTGGTGGATAGTCAAGTGCTACATGATCTTTCCCTGTAGGATTACAGTCTGTTTAGATTATTACATAGTAGTGGATTTGACTGTGGATTCCATTCTAATTAATCATCAGCTGGAGACCACTCAAACAGGGTGGCCACTCTGCATCTGTTATCAACTTTGCTTAAAACATTCCTCTTAGCTCTTCTTCCAGTAGTTCATCTCTGAATC
Organism: Okamejei kenojei; assembly: GCA_035221665.1. Lineage (NCBI taxonomy): Eukaryota > Metazoa > Chordata > Chondrichthyes > Rajiformes > Rajidae > Okamejei > Okamejei kenojei. The sequence continues at coordinate 48,895,416 of CM069139.1, forward strand.
TTCCCTTCTCTTCCTCAAATCACTATCTCCTCACATACAATAAGGCTCCAACTCCATTGCATCTTGCCCTGCGGGCATTTAGTTCAGTTTAGTATAGAGATACAGCACGGATATAGGACCTTTGGCCCACTGGATCTGTGCTGACCAGCGATCCCCGCACATTAGCACTATCCTAGGAACAATTTTTAATTTACTAAGCCAATTTACCTACATACCTGTACATCTTTGGAGTGTGGGAGGAAACCAAAGATCTCGGATAAAACCCACAAGGTCACAGGGAGAACGTACTAACTCCATACAGACAGCACCCGTACTATGGATCGAACCCGGGTCACTGGCGTTGCAAGGGCTGTAAGACAGCAACTCGACCGCTGCGCCACCGTGCCGCAGAATTCTGACAGAAATATTTGCTTCACACATATCAGCATTTTAAATGTGTCCTGTGAACTTCCTCTGATAATAATAATAATGAGGCCTATGTAATAATTGGAGGTGGTCTTCTAATTTCATGGTTCTGGTGGGTTATCCATTTGAAAATAGTCAATTCAATCTCAGTTGGAATGGTACGGAGTAGGTATGTCAAACTCAGGGTATGATCAGGATGTCTGGTTGCTGTAGAAAAATACCTTCCTTTTAATTTCATTTAATGGGATCCATGACTTCATTTAAATTTCAGTCAGATGTTCTTGGCTTTCTGATGGAAAGTGTAATTAATTTAAAAATCAATCTGGTGATGCATTAAAATATTAACATTTTCCCTCTTTTAGTATGTATAACAGAAGGAAGTAGTTATTTGGTAAATGTTACACGTACATGATATGATAACCAGATTTGGCAGTTTCTCATCCAAAATACCTGATGAGCCAGGTTCAATGTTACTAACCAGTAAAAATGTAAATCGTTTTAAGGTAACCTATTTGGGAAAAAAAGTTATTAACTGATCCTTTAGCTGCAGTTCTAATAGAACATAGAACAATACAGCACAAGAACAGGCCCTTCGACCCACAATGTGAAAGGAACTCTTCCTCCAAATGGACACTCGAATTAGTATTGTCATTCAATAAGATGACAACTGATTCACCGTCCTGGTGTGATCCCGTTTCTCCAACCATCTCGCCACCTGCCTTCATCCTCCATTCCCCACCCATTTAGTAATTACAAAATTAAGGAGATTGAGAAGCCTTGGAAAAATTGAATTGTTACTTATTTTTTATTTTTTACGAAGAGATGGCGGTTTAAGATTTTTTTTTAAAGCGGGCTGACTGCCTACCCTGAGTAATTACTCACGGCACGTACCTGCCCTCCATTCCCTGCATATGTATATGCCTATCCAAACGCCCCTTAAGTCACTGTCATATTTACCTCCACCCCTCAACCTAGCAGTGCGTCCCAGGCACTCACTATCCTCTGTGTAAAAAAGTTGCCCTGCACATCACCGTTAAACTCTCTCAACTTAAAGCTGTGCCCTCTAGTGTTTGAATTCTCCATCCTGGATATAAGTTCTGACTACCCCATCTATGCCTCTCATTATTTTATATACTGCAAACAGGTCTCCCCGCAAGCTCCAGCATTCCAGAGAAAACAATCCAAGTCTCTCCAACCTCACCCTGTAGCTAAAACTCCCTAATCCAGGCATCATTCCAGTAAACCTCCTCTGTGCCCTTTCCAAAGCCTCCGCATCGTTCCTGTAATGGAGTGACCAGAACTGCATGTAATACTCCAAATATGACCTAATCAAACTCCGATAAAGGTGTGTTATAACATTTTGAATCTTATTCTCAATGTCCCAACCAATGAAGGCAATTCGCCTTCTTAGCCACCTTATCTACTTGTGCTGCCACCCTCAATGATCTGTGAGCTTTGACTCCGAGATCACTCGGTACATCAGTGCTGTTATTAACAGTATACCTTCCCCTTATATTCAACCTCCCAAAGTGTAACACCTCATACTTGCTCAGGTTAAACTCCATCTGCCAATTCTCTGCCCATTTCTGCAGCCGGGGGATGGGGCAAGGAGGGGTGGTGGGGAAGGGGAGGTGGGAGTGGGAAGGGGGGAGGGGATGGCGATGGGGAAGGGGGAGGGGGAAGAGGGAGGCCCTGAGCTACAGGGCCAAACCTGAGACCACCAGCGCAACCTTGTGGTCAAGACTGAGCTCTCAGGAAGAAGCCCTAAACACCTCTAATAATGCAAAGACTGGGTGGCCAGGGCAAGCTTGCGATGCCAATGTCTCTTCTCCTGCCCATGGACAACAGGAGACATCGCCCACATACAGAGGCAAAGAATGAGCTGCCAAGATAACTCAGAGACCGTCAGCGTTGCCTTTTCAAGCCCAAAGCTGAGCTGCCAGGATAAACTGAGACCGCCAGCACCACCTCATGAGGAAAGAGTGAATTGCAGGGAGAAGCTTGAGATTGCCATTCTTCCTCTTTCGAAGACCAGGACTGAGCTGACAGGACAACCGCAAGGTCGCCAGATCACGGCACATGCACCCTAATGGCGAGGGACAGCATCTCCATATTGTCCACAATGTTGTACCTACCAATTTCTAACAGTGCTATAAGCTCATCCACTTTGTTCTGTAAACTACGTCCAGTCAAATATAACACCTTTAGTTTGGTATTCACCACCCTTCTCACAAAGTTCCCGAATTTTCCTGACCGTAATCTCTTATCTCTTCTTAATCTTTCTGTCCTATTACTTCCCCTGAAATGATTTATCATGTACAAAACCATGCTGACTATCCTTAATCAACCCTGTCTATCAAAATGCATATATACTGTATCTTATCCCTCAGAATATTCTCCAGTAACTTGCCTACACAGACACTAGGCTCACTAGTTTATAGTTACCAGGCTTATCTTTGCAGCCCTTCTTAAATAGAAGGACAACATTAGCCACCCTCTAGTCATCTAGCACCTCACCCATAACTATCTTTAGGTCCTGGAAAGTGCTGCAGAGCCATGGGATCTTGGAGTTACATTAGTCCCCAAAGTGGCACATTGGGTTGATCAGTCAGGGAATTGAGTATAGAAGTTTAGAAATTATGTTACAGTTGTACAAGACATTGTTGAAGCAGCACTTGGAGTATTCTGTTCAGCCTACTACAAGGAAGGATGTCATTAAGCTGGAAAGAGCACAGAGAAGATTTATGAGGATGTTGCCAGGACTCAAGGGCATGAGCTATAGGGAGAAGTTGGGAAAGCTTGGACTTATAGAATGTAGAACTCTGTAGCACAAGTACAGGCCCTTGCGCCCACAATGTCTGAGTCAAACATGATGGCAAGACCGATTCTTATCTGCCTGCACATAACCCATATCCCTCCATGCCCTGCACATTCACATGCCTGTCCTAAAGTCTCTTAAATTCCACTATCTTATCTGCCTCAATCACCACCCTGGGCAGTGCATTCCAGATGCTCACCACCATAAGGATCTTTATTCCTTGGAGTGTAGGAGATTAAGGGGTGATTGTATAGAGATATATAAGATCATGAGGGGAATTGATAGGGTGGATGAAGAGAGTCTTTATTCCAGGGTAAGGGTATCAAGAATGAGAGGACATCTTAAGGCAAGATGAAAATGTTTTAATACGAATCTGAAGAGCAACTTTTTCATACGTAGGTAGTGGGTGTGGAACAAGCTGCCAGAGGAGGTATTTCATGCAGGTTCAATAACAAAGTCTAAAATACATTTAGGGCCGATGGGCCCTTTCCCATGTTACATGACTTGATGACTAACTGGTATGCATCTCTGCAGTAACCAAGACAACATTTTGGAAGTCTTTGCTAAAATCCCTCAGGCTCTCCAAATGCCTCTGCTCCTTAAAACCTTGCTCAACCCCACTTTATTCAACTAGCTCTTGGCCACTCTATATTATCTCTAACTCATTTGCTTATGCCCCGTGTCCATTTTACACCTCATTGGGGCACCGCAGTGGGATTTTTTTGTATTCCATTGCATATATTGTGCAAATCATTTTCGGGTGAGTAAGGTTATTTAGATTACTCCATGAGCAATGGGTGAAAGTGATATCAAAATGATGAACTATCTTTGCCACCGGCAGAAACAATGAGGCATTTTTAAAAGTAAATAATGCAAATAAATTGGTTCCTTTGGACGACTTGTCACTCCCATGAATCCATTTCTCTGGGCTCTCAATTAAGAAGAGCATAATTTGTCTCCTGATCAGTTCCAACCAATAACAGAACAAATGAGGCCTGACAAATTCATCAGCAGCCACATTGCCGTACAGCAGGTCAATGGAGGCTCAATAGATCCAACTGACCTTTACCGCCATGTACTGACTTCCTTGGCAGCAACACAAAGTGGTTTGAAATTACAAATTCCATAATGCCATAGATCGAGATACTTGAGAATTTGAGCACAATCTTAAGTAGATTAAGTTTCCAAATCATGATTTTTTAATTATGGACACACTTTCATTGAATGCATCAAAAACATTCACTATGATCTCTTGAACTTCATCCACGATACTGCAATTGTGGTTTGTAAAAATTGTTAATCAAGCTTTTTACTCTCATGCCCTGAAAGCATTGAGTCATACTGGGATATAATGTTTTGCTAAATGGTCATGCATCAATGGTTAGTCGAGGTGGTCAATGTCAGGAGGCTATTTTTCCAACAACAAAAAATTACAGCTGAAGATGACCTTGTCTTCCCTCTGCATCAATAACACGTATTCTCAGTTGTGGTTACTGGAGAGCATTTAGCAGCAGATATATTATATGATCAATTTTACTCTTCAGCCCGAGTGCATTAATTGCAGTACTCGGTAATCATCCTATGGAATCTCCTAACACATGTCAGATCAGATCCGTTTGGCTGCATCTGACTCTAAACCACAAACATTTTAATAACATCAACATATATGTTATAATCTAGATGATCTATACACAAAACATAGAAGAGTACCGCACAGGAAGAGGCCCTTTGGCCCACAATGTCTGTTCCGAGCATGGTAGTAAATTAAACTCTCATCTGCTGCACATGATTCATATCTCTCCATTCCTTGCATGTCCATGTGCCTACCTAAAGGCCTCTCAAATGCCACTATCTTATCTGTCTCCACCCCCAAGCAATGCATTCCAGGCAAGTTCACTCTCTGTAAGAAAAAAACTTTGCCCCTTACATCTCCTTTAAACTTTGTCCCTCTCAGCTATGCTCTCTAGGTGGACAACGGCATATATAAAACAAGTTGCCAGAGGAGCTAGTTGAGGCAGAAACTATAACACCATTATAAAGACATGTGGACAGGTACATGTGTAGGGGAGGGATAGCTTTAAAAGCAGGAAATGGTTTTGCTTCTACTCTTTTCCTTCTCTCCTCTGGCTGGAACGCCTGGGTTGAAAAGGAGTTGGCTGACAAGTTTCAGGTGGGCCAGTCCAATATCAGCTAATAGGACCCAGCTGGTACTTATTTAGCTGTGGTCTCAGGTCAATGGTGTTAAGGTTTGGCCGCTCCTGGCCTGTCATAGGTGTCTGAGGGAGGGGGAGCTGTCACAGTCTCTAGTCTTTGACATTTCTACCCTGGGTCAAAGGTTCTGACTGTCCACCCTCTCTAGGCCTCTCATAATTTTATACACTCATATTAGGTCTCCCTTGAACCTCCTGCATTTTAGGGAAACCAATCGTAGTTTCAGCAACTCCTTGTAGTTAATACCCCAAATTTGGACATTGTTTTGGTAAAGGTATAAGTTTCAGAGGCATCCATATTTGTAATAAAACAGTTGCAAACCATCAACATGTATAGAACACAAAGAGCCCGAGTAAATCAGCAGGTCAGACAGTAATTCTGGAGGACGTGGATTGGTGACATTTTGGGTCTGGACCCTTCTTCATTGAAATCCCAATCTAAAACATCTGAAGATTTGAGCACCTCCATCAACATGTGTAAGTTCATTCATAGTTTAATGGCCAAGATAATAATTAATTCACCGTAAAATATATATTGAACATTATATGTAATTTCTTATGGGATTATTGTGAAATCCGTGAAAGAATGTAGACTGGGATTGGGCTAACTGCAAATTACAAGTTATTCAGGAAAGATAAAACACCTTTAATTAACTTATGTGTGCTGGTTGGAAAGTTACACCCTGCAATCTAGCTTGCTGTAAGAGATTCCACAGGAAATTAATACTGGGTGTAACGGGGAACTTTCAATTGGTTTGGTACCAGCTTTGAACAGTCGAATGTACTCTCTGCATATGAATAAAGCTATTTCAACATTATGCTAATTTGGACCTTGTGTACCACAGCAGATGAATGCTAAATTAGTATAGCTTCTAAAAGGAGGAAATTTCTCTTTTTCCCATGCACATTGACAAAGTGATGTACATTGCATCTGACAACAGCACAGAATTATTATTCGTTCTCCCAAACATTGTGGTTTAAATTGTAGCACTTTTTGAAACATATGACCTTCCACTGGAAAGCTATTACCATCAATATCCATTTTTTTGCAACAATTGTATTTCAGAATAACCAGCATGCACCTTCTCTAAAAGCTTCAACAAACCAAATGTTATATCAAGATAAAGATTGCATGCAGTCAAAATGCAATACAATTGTTGTAGACTACTTACGATTTCCACAGCATGTCTTAAGAATTAATTTATAATGTAACGACTCAATGGTAAAAACTGCTTTGCTGGATTTTGGATTTTGGTGTACCAGTTCTATATTTACATATAACAAATATTACACAGACATTCTTAAATAGATTGTTCTTTTAACCCTGGCATATACTGTACTTTAGAGGTTGAGGATTTATAATTTGTATTTAAGTATTTCAAAGCTCCATTGAATAGAATAAACTGGAACGGCATTGATCTTGGAAAAAGAATGCAATTGACATTAATGGGGCTAAAATAGGCTTTGGGTAGACTTAGGCCTGCAACCCAAGTCTGCAGAAATATATAAAATTATGAGGGGCATTAATCGGCTAGACAGTCCGAACCTTTATCTCAGGGTGGATATGTCAAGAACTACGTAGAAAGCAAGGCATTAAGGCGAGAGGGGCAAAGTTTTTAAGGAGATAGATGGGGCTGTTTTTTTTTTTTACACAGAGGGTGGTGAGTGCCTGGAATGCGCTGCCAGAGGTGGTGGTGCACAACTAATCTTGTGCAGACAAAGGAGATTAATTTAATGGCATCATGTTTAGCAAGGACATTGTGGGCCAAATTACCTATTCCTGTGCTGTATGTTCTACAGTATGTTCAATGACCAGAATCACATCTCTCGTGGAGTAGAAGCAGCCTGCCTTTGAGCTCTCCCCAAGTTGTTGTTAAAACAAACATTTTTAAGGACAGGCACAAAATGCTTATGGCACAAATGTTCCCACTAGAACATCAGGAATTGTCAAAATAAAATTAAATTAAAACTGCTCCTCCTTACACCATTTAAATACTCCAGGCTTCTGCTATGAACTTGATCTTATCCAAATTCTGCACTGCTTCCTTTCCCATCCAAAGAGTAAACTATAAGCCCATGCTCGTACTGAGGCTGAAATTGTGAAGGTTGAAGCGACATAGCAGTTTGGTGCCCACCACAACTGCCCTGGCAAAGTCACCTGAAGGCAGACAATTATAATTGCTGCTCTTCTACAACGAAGTAGCCAGTTCAGGTGTGCCACTTGTCAGCTTCCCAAAGGACAAAATCAACAATCTGTCTCGGACTTAATTTACTTCACCTTAAACTGTATTTCTTGAAGTAATTGAAACAATTAAATGCAATAGATTTAAACATATAACAATCAATTGTTTCTATTGTTTGCATATTAGGCCATAATAAAATATTGAATTGAATTGAATTGAATAAATTTTATTAGCCAAGTGCGTATACATACAAGGAATTTGCCTTGGTGCTTTGCTCGCAAGTAACAACACAATATACAGTGAACAATTAAGAATAAAACATTATAGTTTAAACATGTGAATAATGAAATAAAATACCAGAGCAAAAGGAGGCTACAGCCTTTCGGTTGTTGAGTAGAGCTACTGCTCGTGGAAAAAAGCTGTTTTTCTGTCTGGCTGTGGTAGCTATGACAGTCCGGAGTCCCCTTCCAGAGGGAAGTGCTTCAAAGAGTTTGTTGGCCAGGGTGACAGGGGTCAGAGATGATCTTACCCGCTCACTTCCTGGCCCTTGCAGTGTACAGTTCGTCAATGGGGGGGGAAGGTTGCAGCCAACAACCTTCTCAGCTGATCGAACGATGCGCTGCAGCCTCTGGATGTCGTGCTTGGTGGATGAGCCAAACCAGACCATAATGGAGAAGGTGAGGACAGACTCTATAATGGCAGTATAAAACGGGACCATCATTGCCTGTGGCAGATTGTGTTTTCTCAGCTGTCGCAGGAAGTACCTTCTCTGTTGTGCCTTTTTAACTGTGGAGTAGATGGTGGCCTCCCATTTAAGGCCCCTGGAGATGAAGGTTCCAAGGAAGTTAAATGACTCCACAGATGTGACTGTGGTGTTGTTGATGGTGATGGAAGGGGGTGCTCTCCTAAAATCTACAATTAATTCCACTGTCTTAAGAGCATTGAGCTCCAGGTTGCTGCGATGGCACCAGGATGCCAGCTGTGTCATTTCCTGTCCGTAGGCCGATTCCTCTCCATCCTGGATCAGTCCAATCAGGGTTGTGTCGTCTGTAAACTTGAGAAGCTTGACAGAGGAGTCTGTAGTGGTGCAGAGAGATCAAAGGAGAGGGAAGAGTACGCAGCCTTGCAGTGTTCCTATGCTGAGGGTCTGCGGGTCTGAGATGTGTTTTCCCAGCCTAACATGCTGCTTCCTGTCTGTCAGGAAGTTGGTGATTCACTGACAGAGGGGTTCAGGCACAGTCAACTGGGAGAGTTTGAAGTGTAGTAGATCTGGCACAATGGTGTTGAATGCAGAGCTAAAATCTAAACACAAAATCCTTGCATAAATCCCCTGGCGGTCTAGGTGCTGGAGGATTAAGTGCAGGCCTAGGTTGACAGCGTCATCCACTGATCTATTGGCCCCGTATGCAAACTGCAGAGGGTCCAGCAGGGGGTTTGTGATATTTTTCAATTGGGCCAGCACAAGTCTTTCAAAGGTCTTCATGACTACAGAGGTTAGTGCAACAGGCCTGTAGTCATTAAGACCAGTAATCCTTGGCTTTTTGGGTACAGGATCAACAGTGGAGAATTTGAAGCAGGCAAGGACAGTTGAAAATGTCTGTGTAGACTGGTGCCAGTTGTTCGGCACAGAGCTTGAGGGAAGAGGGGAAAACATTGTCCGGTCCTGGAGATTTCTGGCTTTTCTGTCTCCTGAATAGCTTCTCCACCTCAATTTCTAATGTTAGTGATGGAGAAGTGGCCAGACTGATGTTGGGCAGCAAGGAGGGGTTGGGTAGTGGACGAGGGCCCAGTCTTTGCAGCTGGAGTCAGTCTGTAAGTAGGTGTAAAGTGGTAATTGGGAAGGAGTGGGTGGGGAAGGGTCCAATCTTTGCAAACTGGAGTCAGGCTGTGAGTAGTTGTGAAGGGGTGATTGGGGAGGAGTGAGGGGGTTCCAGGGTTATGTGTCTGTCTATCAAACCTACAGTAGAACTCGTTCAGGTCATTGGTCAGCTGACGAGTTTCCAAGGAGCGGGCGGTTTCCTCTTGTAGCTGGTGATTTCTTGCGAGCCCTTCCACACTAAAGATGAGTCATTAGCTGAGAACTTGCTCCTCAACTTCTCAGAGGACCTTTCCTTGGCAGCTCTGATTCATCTCCTAGCTTGTACCTGGCCTGCCCGTAGAAGTCTGCATCCCCGTTCCTGTAGGCCTCATCTATAGACTGGCAGAGCTGTCTAAGTTTTACTGTAAACCAAGGCTTGTCATTGTTGCACCTGATCCGGGTCCTAGTGGGAATGCAACTGTCCTACTCAAAATATTTTGAGTAGCAAGGAACTGCAGATGTTTAAGAAGGAACTGCAGATGTTGGAAAATCGAAGGTAGACAAAATTGCTGGAGAAACTCAGAGGGTGAGGCAGCATCTATGGAGCAAAGGAAATAGGGAGTGAAGGAACTGAAGATGCTGGTTTAAACTGAAAATAGACAAGAAATGCTGGAGTAACCTAACGGGACAGGCAGCATCTCTGGAGAGAAGGAATGGGTGATGTTTTGGGTCGAGACCGTTCTTCAGACTGGAGACCCGAAACGGCACCCATTGTTTCTCTATTTATATCCCGCTATAAACAATTTTGGATTGGATTCAGGGAAACAACGGCTTCTTTCTGAGCAGGGAAACAGTTACCCGTAGAGGTTTAGAAGGCTTGTCAGTGTAGTTGTACCCGACTAAGCTTTACCCTGTGGAATGGTAATTCCTAACAATGCAATGCTCCAGCAACAAATTACACACGGCTCGTTAACTGGCTATGTAGCATGGTCTTGAATTTGCAACTCCCTTTTACTTTGCAAATTACCTTACTCCAGAGGTCAGTGCATTTGTATAGCAGAACTACAACTTAATTGTTAATATAAAGATTCAGGAATCTGTGAGTCACAATGTGTGTTATTTTCACCTGCCGGAGATCAATAGAATATTTAGGTATTGAAGGAACCATAAGGTTAAAGCAGCAAGTTTTGCCAAGGTAAGTCATTATCCATGATATTATTGAACAGCAGAGCAAGCATGAAGGGTTGTGTGGTCTACTCGAGCTTCTATTTCTTATCTTTTCTCAATGCAATCACAATGGTAAATTCACACTATTACAGTAATCTCTCTGCAGAGTCTGCCTCTGAAGATTGTAACAGTCCAATCTGAGGAAAAAGAAAATATCAAAGATACCAACTGTTCATCTGCAAATGCAGGAATCACTATCAATTTTAATAATGGATAATGCTGACTTGACTGGTATCATGAAATCTGAGTTAATAAATAATCACATTTTCTTGTGATTTTGTTGTTGTCATTTGCAGAATATCAAAATCAAGATGGCTGTACTTTACAATCTTATACACCTACGCAGAAACAGCTCCATAAATCAGCTCTCCAAGATGCTGATGGGTTAAATAGGGTCATTAGAATTTCCAGCAAAACAATTCATGTAACTTATTCATTGAACTGAAATCATTTATTCATTGTATCAATTGCTAGATTGTTCATAATTTAATGAAATACAAACAATACAAAAATATTGTGCTCTCGTTTCAACTTTTTGAAGCATGATCTAGATAAATATATTGTGCAATTCCAGCAAGATTACTTATTTAAGCATTTCACTGAGCACAGGCAAACAACTTGATTATAATAAATTGAAAGTACCAGTGGTAGCTGTTCAAATGTTCAGTATTATTGTAATATAGAAAAGAAAATGGAACCTGGAATATATGAGGAAGGCTAATATGATACACAGCGCTTAATGGATATGTAGTTACTAACATTCATTCTCTCTTCATTCTAATGGGAATCCTTCACGTTTATAGAAGTAATTTACACATGGTTCTTAACTGGAATTGAAATTGATCCAATATTTGATTAAAAGACATAGAAACAATAAGGAAAAGCAATAGATGGGTTATAATTTGTGCATAGTTAAATGACTGAACAGATTTTAAATAAACTCCTCCAGCAGACATACAATCACCAGAGTCATACTGGCATCCAGGGGATTTCAGTGTGCCAATTTATTATTGAAATAGAGTGTCTCATAGAGTTTATGGGAAAGTGTACTTCTATCCTGCAATGCATCGTATGATACCTCTTTCACGCAAAAAAAATTATGTTACGGAGGACAATTCAATAATATAAAGGCGATATGAGGCAAGAGACCGTGGTGCTGCAGCTATTCCCCGGAGCACCTGCCACCGTACTGGGAATCCCAACCTGAAGAGGGAAGCTGCCAAGCCTAGCCCTTGCTCATCGCCGAGGACTGGATGTGAGGGTGGAGAGAATCAAGATGGCGGCGGACACGAGAACAAAGGGCCAGTAAGAGGAGCCGGGTCTAACCTTTCGCATCCTCAAGTTTGGCTGCGGGAGGTACCTCCGGAGCACAGGGGCTGAATGGTGGCCGGGCGAGGAGAGGGGCAATGGTTTGCTGGCCGATCCAGATCGAGGCAACGGCTGGAGGTTCTGCAGAGACCTGCGGCTCAACTGGATCCAGTACCGCTCCAAGAGAATGAGCTCGTGGGCCATACGCGAACTGCAGCGGCACGGAGCGATAGAAAAGTGGTGGAGGATGCCTATAATTTCACTTGGCCAGGCTGACCCTGCAATGCCATGGACCTTTATGTCCAGCTGCACTCAAAGCAACTTGGACTTTAAAAATAGCTCCCAAACCTGGAGCCTCTTGTATATGGTCTCAGTGGATTACACACTTTGTACTTAATCTAGGATTGTGTTCATGTTCAGTAATAATTTACTTAACTGTATACACAAAAAGTAATTCACTGTACCTCGGTACATGTGATAATAAAGAACCATTGAACCATTTGCAGAAAACAGATTTAACTATTAACAGCCACACTGCAGAAGCATTAAGTAAATTTGCAGGGATGTTTAGCACAGTTATGCAACAAAGAGGAGCTCAGAATTTAATACTAGTTTGAACTGGAAGAAAAATAAGTTCAGTGGAACAGTTTATCAAAATGAATTTACAGCAAAACACAAACTGCTGTAGGAAGCAGCGGTTCAGGAAGCATCTGTGGAGGGAATGGGCAAACGATGTGTGGGGCCAGGACCATTCTTCATACCCAGAATGTATAGCAAGTAGTTTAGTGGGGCTATGATACTTATATAATAAGTTATATATGAAGAAAATTAGGATCTTAAATTCACTTACATCTCAAACTTGATGTGATGCTGCAGGTGCACCAGAAAAAGAAACCCAACATCCAAAGAAATATCATCTTTAACCCCCATTATGGTAATATTACATGTTATGAACAAGAATTATTGAATACTAGACCAACTATGGCGTCTGCACTTACCCCGAAGTCAGGCACCCCCTCCCCATCAACCCCCACAAGGAAAATTATGGAATTTATGGAGGCAATCAATCACCCCCACGTTGCAGGGGCAGGGGCGGAGGGGAGGGGGTTCGAGGGGGGAAGGGAGGGGTGGGGGGTGTGGAAGTGGGGGAGGGCGTTAATCGAGAGTCAAGAGTGTTTTATTATCATACTAGACTAAGTGGGACCCGTTGGGTCCCATGTTCACATGGGAGGGCTGGTCCCACGACGCAATATTCCACCTCTCCACCAATTCCAATATTGGTGGCCAGTGGGGGGGCTTTCTGGAGTGCTGGTATGGGTTCTTGGGGTGGCAGCTCAGTCCCTCAAGCCTGATGTGCTGGCAGCTCACTCACGGCTGGTGGACTGGCAGTTGACTCATGGCTATTCCTTGAAATTCCATTTCAAGGAGGGTGCAAGGCCACCAAATTCAAATGCAGTTTCATGCCACTTCAAGCAGGGTGCAAGGCCACCACATTCAAATGCAGTTTCATACCATTTCAAGCAGGATGAAACCACCATAAAAGCACACAAAACACTAAACACACAGTTCAGTAGACATTCAGTGTGTTCAGTTTATTCACAGCTCAGACAGAGTCGTGACCTCTCCCTCCCCCATCATGCAGAGACTGAGCCACACCCACACTTCCGGGTTTTATAACCCCTCTCCCCGGAAAAGGTGTGGCCTTCATGACAGGAGAGAGATTCTCAACATTTTTTAAACACTAATAACTCTTTTATTTTTCATTGATGGGAAGAATCCTCTGCACCTGCTGAGCAGAGGGGGACTGAGTAAGATGGCCAAAAATCACACCCATAAGTGGTAGCGTTTTATCTAAAATCAATATACAGTGCAAACAGGAAGTTAGCCAAAGCACCCAAGCCACCATTTGCAGTAGTGCCTTTTCACTTATATCATCTTTAGCCCCATTAAGATAATATTACATGTTATGAACAAGAATTATTGAATACTAAACCAACAATGGCGTCTGCGCTTACCCCAGAGGCAGGCGCCTCCCCCCCCATCAACCCCCATAAGGAAAATTATGGAATTTATGGAGGCAATCAATCATCCCCACATTGGGGGGGGAGGGGGGCAGAGGGGGGGGGGGAGTTGAGGGGGGGAGGGGTGGGGGGTGTGGAAGTGAGGGAGGGCGGTGATCGAGAGTCAAGAGTGTTTTATTATCATACTAGATGGGAAGAATTTGGTGCAAGACCACCAAATTCAAGTGAAGTTTCTTACCACTTCGAGCAGAGTGCATGGCCACCGAATTCAAGTGCAGTTTCCTACCACTTCAAGCAGGGTGCAAGGCCAAATAATTCAAGAGCAGTTTCGTACCACTTCTAGCAGAGTGCAAGGCCACCAAATTCAAGTGCAGTATCATACCACTTCAAGCTGGATCCAAGGCCACCAAATTCAAGTGCAGTTTCATACCATTTCAAGCAGGGTGCAAGGCCACCAAATTCAAATGCCGCTTCATACCATTTCATGCAGGGTGCAACGCCACCACATTCAAATGCAGTTTCATACCATTTCAAGCAGGATGAAACCACCATAAAACCGCACAAAACACCAAACACACAGTTCAGTAGACATTCAGTGTGTTCAGTTTATTCACAGCTCAGACAGAGTCGTGACCTCTCCCTCCCCCATCATGCAGAGACTGAGCCACAGCCACAATTCCGGGTTCGATAACCCCTCCCAGCAGAAAAGGTGTGGCCTTCATGACAGGAGAGAGATTCTCAACATTTTTAAAAACTCTAATAACACTTTTATTTTTCATTGATGGAAAGAATCCTCTGCACCTGCTGAGCGGAGGGGGACTGAGTAAGATGGCCAAAAATCACAGCCGTAAGTGGTAGCATTTTATCTAAAATCAATATACAGTGCAAACAGGAAATTAGCCAAAGCACCCAAGCCACCATTTGCAGTAGTGCCTTTTCACTTCAAGCCAAAGCACCCAGCCACCATTTGCAGTCGTGGCTTTTCACTTCAAGCCAACGCACCCAAGCCACCATTTGCAGTAGTGCCTTTTCACTTCAACCCAAACCCCCAAAACAAACATTTGCAGGCAGTGTCTTTTTACTTCAAACCAACCATATTTTCATTTTCAAACCACATTAAGGGCACTCACAGTTGAGTCGACATGTGTCCAGTGCTATTCAGAACTCAGAGAGACATGACTGTTTGGTTCCTCCATCTTGCAGAGACTGAGGGAGGCACGCCACTTCCTGGTTTTATAGTCCCTCCCCCTCCATCCAGCAGGGACAGCAGAGAGAATGGGGAATTTGTTAAAAACATTAATATCTCTCTGATTTATCATCAATGGGAAAAATCCTCTGGCCCAGGAAGGCGGAGATGGGCTCTGTGCGAGCTGGCCAAAATGACGGCCATAGGTGGCGGCGTTCTCTTGGAAATCATAGCACAGCAAGCCAAAAGCGCTCAAGATCAGACTTTGAGTAATATAGATGTCCCAGATAGGACAATGAAATTCTTGCTTGCTTGGTTGTAGGGAAGAAGCTGTTCCTGAACCTGGAAGTTACAGTTTTCAGCATCCTGTACCTTCTTCCCGATGGCAATGATGAAATGAGTGTGTGGCCAGGATGGTGTGGGTCTTTGATGGTTGGTTGCCTTTTTGAGGCAGCGTGAGGGAGGGGGCGGGGTGTGTGAACAACCCGGGGGGGGAGGGAGGGAGTGGGGGGGGGGGTGAATAAGCCGTGGGGGGGGGGGTGTTGGCTGCCTTTCTGAGGCAGGGGGTGGGGGGTGGGGGGAGGTGAAACACCCGGAGGGGGGTGTGTTGGCTTCTTTTTTTGAGGCAGGGCAGGGCAGGGGGAGGGGGCGGGGGTTGTGAATAACCCGGGTGGGGGGGGAGTGCGAATAACCTAGGGGGAGAGGGGCGGGGAATGTGAATAACTCGGGAGGTGGTGGGGGTGTTAGCTGCCTTTTTGAGGGGGGGGGGGGTAGGGGTGTGAATAACCCGGGGGGGGGGGGGGGGGGGGGGGGGTTGTTTGCTGCCTTTTTGAGCTGGGGTTGCCATAACCAGTGCGGAGAAGAAGCGGCAACCCCAGCTCGACCTCCACCGGGCCAACCGACAGGCCCGGACCCACTGTCGTGATGCCTCAACACCGCCGCGGCCCCATCGTCGCGAGGCCTCACCGCTGCGGTCTCGTGCACTCTTGATGGCCGTGTAAAAACCCCGGCTGGATCGGAAAAAAGCGGAACGTTAATTTAAATGCGCTCTCCCCCTGACATCACTCGAAGCTTGTGGAAGATTGTGTGTGTGAAACGGGTGCCGACCCAGCGATTTGAGCACAAAATAAGGCTGATGTACTGGTCAGGTGGATGCAGAAGATCTTGTGGTCAACTCAAAAATTGTGTTTTGTTTAATATCATGGCCAAAGATACAAAACAGGAACCCTGGCCAAGGACCCTCTCATGCGCATGATCTGATTGTCCGTTCTAATGCAATTTGATGGATCTTCTATTCATTGTCACATTTCTTGCAAGTAACAATGACTACATTTCAAAAGTGGTTGGCTGTAAAGCACTTGGACTATTAAAACCAACAACATAAATCCAAAATTATTTTTCTTTAGAACAGAAAATAGAGATTATTGTAAAAGGTTTAGTGGATATACTTTATGTAGATACACTATACAATCCATAGTATGCATCTAATTGGGACAGTTTACTATATCTGCATAGCAGAAATAGTTTAGTTTAGTTCAGAGATGCAGAATGGAAACCGGCCCTTTGGCCCACCGAGTCTATGCTGACCATCGATCACTCGTTTGGATTAATGGGCTCAATAGTGCAGATAATACAGCCACATACAAGAATTTGTTGTACAAACTGGATGTAATAATGCGATAGAATAAGGAAGCCAGTTGTGTAGCATATAATTTCCATACAGTAATACTCATTGCAGGAGTTCAGTGGTTTCAGATGAAGCCCAAGATTATTTTTGGATTCTCATTCTCATACCACCTAAAGATAACTATTTTCAGTTCACTTTTAGGACATGTTATTGAATAAATAAAAGTATTTTAAATTAAATTTTCTCTAAAACTGGGATTACAGAGGGTTTCATTTTCCATTTCTTCCTGCTACTTCCATTAATAAGCTTCTATCATGCATAGTGTGAAATGTCACTGTGCTGTACTCCACCAACAGAGCTCAGAGGCAGAATCAGAATCCTCTCTTTTTTCATCAACCAAACTTATTTAATTTATATTCAAAAAGACTCTTTCACATGCAATAATATAACAAAATAATTGAAAAAAAAATCAATTTGGTGCTTCACCAAAGTAATACAATAATTTTTTTTCTATCTTGCAAATTTTCAGCAAATTAAAGGCTAGAATGCAAGATCTACAGCGTAGATTCTGCCAAGAACTAAGAGAAACAGCTGCAATTTATTTTATATCCTGTTCACTGAAGCACTAATCTAATGTGAATACATCATGTAGAAATGGATGATCCTGACCCGTACTACAATCAAACAACTGCTGTAGCATATTCTGTCTTTTCAACTCCAACCATTACCTTAATGACATGTTACTATGTAACAAACCATTTGTAATAAGCAACACTTCGGTCAAATATGTGGCAATCTGACCTTTAATGTCCTTGAAGTAAACTATGAGGTAATTTCAATCACAATTCTATTTTACTTAATACACACAGTGCTCCTCTTATATATGGGCATGTATTTTGATTGTTATAAATTATGCAATACCATGGCAAGAGTTTGAAAACAAAATAGTTTCACATATTGCACTAAAATTACCCAGCAATAATTTTCCATGAAAATTAATTATTAAAACCATTTTCCTATGTATAAATAGAGGTTTCTTGCCTTGAAGCAAATGCAAAATGTCCTTTGAGATATTTTAATCATGTCTATGAGAGAGTAATGCCAAGTAATCCACAATGGAGCATAAATTATGCGATAACTCTGACTGAGCAACAAAGCGCAAGATTGGAAATGGTGTTAGTGCGCTCCACTGACAAGATTTGAGGAACAGTAACCCAATAGGGATTCATTTCATGAAAGTGATGGCATAAATAAGATTTAAGAGGGAAAATAACTCATTTTTCATGTGGTAAGTACAAACTCTTAGAAACCTGATCAGCGCTGTTTTTTCTTTTACTTTCATTCATGAGCCAGTATTTTCTTAGATCTGTGATGAGCGTTGAGATGTTTTTCTATAATAAAGGTGGTAAATAAATTGAACATTTCAGTTGCTGAACTACAATTCATTACTGAGTTTTTGTGTAAAAATGGGAAGCAGAAGCCATTGGGAGAAACGGTGGTCATATTCGTTTCCTGTTGTCATCTGGGAAATCATCCTTCTTCATTCTTTTTTTTAAGATTGGCAAGAGGGCGCTTGTCCAGTGCTGGGATATGGATAGTAGGGCCCTTATCAAGTGCCACTGAGTCAATTATTTATCAATACATTGATGGATTTGACCAATTTTACAGTGCAATGTTTAAAAGTAGAAAACACTACATATTCTGGTCAGTTTCATCCTCCTGTTCTGCTTATGCAACTTTGTGCTGATTATTGCTCTTACTGTAATTAAATAAAAACAGCTTTTGGAATGCTTGACTTTTTTACTTACCATGTCAAAAAAGCTAGCAGGTCTTTTCCAGAGCTCAGTGTCATTGCTGGTGTCATTAGGCATAATTGACAAAGGAAACATTGGCTAATGCTAAGTAATGGATCAGTTTTAACTGTTGCCCTTTTTATAAGAACACCTGCTGCCATACTTGTGCTGTTGTGTGGGCACGTTGGGCTGAAGGGCCTGTTTCCACACTGTATAACTCTATGACTCTATCCCTGAATGTTTACTCCAGACTTCTGGTAATGTAGCTATTGCACTGCTGCTGTTGCGATCAGAGTCGATGATGGAAAGCAATAAGGCATGTGAGTGCTGCAGCTTCAAGGGAAGTGGGGTTGAACAGAGAGCAACATAATATATACACCTAGGGGACGCCACAAGATGGCAGTTTTTTCATCTTTTTTTGTTGTTTTTAGTGTGATTTAAAAGTTTGTGTTAATGTTCTCTGGTTTGTTTTATGTAACAGGTGGGCGGGTGGTCGGGGGAATTTTTTTTAATCTCTTACCTTGCCGGGGATGTGATTGTTTTACGGATCAAATCTCAGGTCGTTCTGCGGCCTAACATCATGGAGATAGCGGGCTGTGCTCGGGACTGACTTTGAGCCCCACAGCGGGGATGTGGACTTGCCTGTGATCGACGCTCCAACCACGGCCTGCGGATTTTATCATCGAGGAGCTTGCAGTCTCAGGTAGAGACCGATGTCGGGCAGCTCCAAATGACGCAGAAGGTTTCAACCAGTCCCAACTTCGGGTCAGGTCATCAGAGCTGAGATTCTCCCCCAATGCAGGAGCTTGATCGCCCCGACACGAGAGCCCAAACATCACCGGCTAAGGGAGTCAAGATCGCCCCGTCAACGGAAGGCTCGAGGCTCCGACCGCGAGAGAACAAAGAAGGGAAGAGATTAAACTTTTTTTCGCCTTCCATCGCAGTGAGGAATGTGGATGAGTCACTGTGGTGGATGTTTATGTTAAAATGTATTTTGTGTTCTGTTGCTTCTTATTGGTATGACTGCATGGCAAATAAAATTCCTCATATGTTGCAAAACATATTTGGCTAATAAAGTATTATTATGATTATGATAATGATATTGCATTAGTAGCTGCGGTCAAATCATTGAAGCAAGACCTTAATGAAAATGTTCTTCAATTTAATGTGCCTTGCCCTATGACCACTGTTGTTGGATAGTTTGATTTGATGAGCAGTGCTGTTAAATGCCAAGAGCAGCCACCTGCTCATTGAAGACTTTCAGACAAGCATCCAAAAACCTTGTGTCCTTCTAAAACGTGTTAGCTGCTTTCTTCCTGATACACAAAATACACGGAACACACAAAATACATTTTAACATAAACATCCACCACAGTGACTCCTCCACATTCCTCACTGTGATGGAAGGCGAAAGAAAAGTTCAGATCTCTTCCCTTATTTACTCCGTCGGGGCCTTGAGCTCTCTGTTGACGGGACAATCTCCCCCCGTGCCGGCGATCGGACCCCGCGTCGGGACTGGTCAAGCTTCTACATCTCCCGAGTGAAAGCTCTCGATGTAAAGTCTGCAGGCCACAGTTGGAGCGATCCCAGGCAAGGGATCAGCTCTGATGTTAAGTCCACGCCCCGTTGTGGGGCTCAAAGTCAGTCCGAGGAGGCCTCCAGCTCCATCGATGGCAGGCCGCAGAGTGACCGGAGATGCGACCTGGATTTCCTGCCTTACTATTAGTAAGTAAACAGCAGGAGTAATGGTTGGCAGTTCAACAATTATTATCAAATAAAGCATGGGTCCACCATGTCTCTCAGTCATGTCACAGAGCATGCATAATAATGGACATGCTCATTGGCAATCATTTCATCAATCATGAAATGAGTCTTCAATTGTTATTAAAGTATTTCCAAATTGGATTCTGATTTATTTCCATTTGCTCCTCTGTCTTACATGTACTAATCAAAGCATTTTCTTGTTCTTTCATATCTTTCTGCTGCTGTTGAGAAATTCAACCAGTTTCTAAAATACTTGTAATGAGTAAATACCACACAAAGCAACATTCCCCTTGTGTCAACGTGTCCATTTACCATGAAGTCCTAAACGTATGGCGAATAAATCTCAAAGACTGCTGCAGCACTTGTACAAACATCAGTTATTAAAATTCATCTTCGTCCAATATCACGTTTTGTACCTTCCAGAAACTAGATCTCATCCAACTCTGCTGCCCATGCCCTTTCAGGGGCAGAATCAATTCAACCATCACCACTGTGTCCAGTGAGTTATACTGGCTCCAAATTTCTCAGCTTTATATTAAATGACCTCTCAGCTTTATATTAAATTCCATTATAATCTCACCCACCTGTCTCCATGACTGTTTTAACACCATATCCAGTTCTGCTATCTAGGTATTCCCTGTGTTCTAGCTTCTTACACATCCACAGTCTTCTTTGTTCCATCACTGGCACCATGCCTTTAGCTGAACAGGCTCTAAATCTCCTCTCCATAAATACTTTTCTTCATGTCTCTCTTTGACCATGATTTCAATCACTTATCCTAATACTTTCTTATGTGGCTCAGTGCCAACTTCTGAAAGTGCTCGGGATGTTTTACTGTGTTAATGGTCGTTTTATAAATGCAGGTAAATATAATTAAATCAGATTGGGTTTGAATCCGAGCATAATTCAATTAAATATTCACCAAGTGCCCAGGGCTATACAGTAACTGAGCTGTGATTTAAAACACTGGAAGGCATTATGTCTTGTTGCTGAAGTCAACAACTTGGAGGTTTCACATCACAAAAGGAAACCATACCATTTTTTTTTGTTTTACATTTGCTTTGACTTTCTTTGTAGCATTTTCCCTACCACACCGTAAAACTCTCCACCTGAAGTGGCAGGAAACGTCCAAGTGGACTTCGGCCTCTGGACACTAATGCAAGTCAGATATTCGTCCCAGTGCCAAACACCTTGAAGTGAGGAAGTTGTCATTTGAAGCTGCAGGCCTGCAAAATCTAGACCCAGCAGCTGGATTTTAATTGCTGATACACTTGGAAACGGATGTTCCAATCGCATGTGGGAAACCCGGAAAAGAAGCCCATCTGTCAGCAACTTTTTAAATCCAGTCACTGGATTACCATATCAATTCCAGTAATCTCAACCAATTAGTCTGAATGGCCAAGATATTTATACTTGACCCAATTTCAACTCTACTATCTAAAGATACACTTAAAAAGATGAAGTTACAGACCTGCGATGGGGAGCCAAATCAAAACTGCAATAGAGTTGAGAGAGACAAGGTTGAGAGACATGATTGAGAGATGCCTTTTTGGATCTGATGATTCATGGATCAGATTATAAAGGTCCACAGAGAGACTCCTGGCTCCACAGATGCGAGGAAGCCTTCCAATGAAATAAAGGAGCTGTGGCCGGAGACTACCATTGAGTTCTGTGCTGGGCTTGTAGAACCATGCTTGTGTATTCAGTTCTAAAAACAGGCCGAAGACCTAACCAGAGTACCAAAGATAAACACAGTGTCATATCACCTAATTTGTTGTAACTCAACCTGTAAACAAGTGTACAGACATTGTCTGGTGTTTAAGCTTTAATCATCAGTCATAATGGCACAGTACAATACATGTTAGTTCCACTCTACCACTAGTGCGACTACGTAATATAGGAAGTGAGTGTTAACATGAAGTGTTCAATAGGGTGGAGTTAGTGGTAGTACATTACTCTGATTGGTTCACATGCAATAACTAATCTTCATCCTTCCCCGTAGAGGAAAGAGTTGTTAATCAGTTGTTAGAATACATGCGGTTAAACATACTCGCCGTATCTGTCCGGCGGTCTACTAACCCGACACAATCGCATACGGACGAACCCCTCCCCCTCCGTTCCGGAATAGTTAGTAGGGCTGGGTGGTGGAGAACCCGAGAATGAGAACGCAGCCGGGGAACCCGGAGATGAACGGCGGGGTGAGCATGCAGGTCCAGGGGTACTGGGGAGTGATGGAACCGAACACCGCGGGGAGTGCATGCTGGGGTCAGAGGGTCGGCAATGGAGAGCAGCAGCAGGGGCCTTGAAGATCAACAGCGGGGCATGAGGACCTGGACGAGCAGGTCACGGTTCGTTCACGGGCAGAAGATGTTGACGGCTGCGCCGGTACAGAGCACCATCGACGTTGACAATGTAGGAATGAGGTTCCTTGGATGATCCCTGTACAAAACCCAGCTGGGTATGTCTAATTGTCGTCTGCAGGCGGACCACTTGACCTTGCAGTAACGTTGTTTGCTCGACCTGTCATAGGAGCGCTTCTCGACATCATGTTTTTCCTAAATGCGCTTCTGGACCGCAGCTGGTTTGAGCACCTGTGGTTGCAGCTGTTGCTGGGCAATGGGGAGTTGGGGCCTCGTCGTGCGAGACATCAGGCGCTGGGCGGCAGAGCCCAGGACGCCATCCCTAAAGATGTTTCTAAGACGATATTGTCCACTACACATTTGAAATCAGCTTTTCCGAGAGGGTGCAGAACCTCCCCCCCCCCCCCCCCCGTAGGCGTGCAAGGTGGAGGAATCCTTAGCCAAGGTCTCATTATTCCTTATCTTGTTGTAGACTCTGAGGGACATTACATTCACACGTGCCCCTGTGTCCAATTTAGCTTGTAGAGACTTGTTATTAATGTGGACAGTAACAGAAGAGTCCAGAAGCTTACCAGATATGCGTAGGAGAATGTGGACGGTAGATTCATCGTGCAAGCTAATTGTCTCTGTGTCGTGGGCGGCTTCAATCTGTTCAAGGTGAGTCAAAGAATGTTGGGTCTTGCTGCAGCAGGTGGAGATTAGACTCTGACTTCGCATTACGGTTCCCACGGGAATGGTAGCAGGCAGCGAAGTGGTTAACTTTCTTGCAGTAATTGCAAGGTTTTCCGTTTTCTGGACAGTATTGTCGACCTTTATTATGGAAATAATTGCAGTTTGCGCACCTCTGTAGTGGCTCGTTGATGGATCTTTCAGAAGAGGTCAACGCGGTGCGATTACTGAAATTGGTCAGATTGACATTAAGTTTCTGAGTAACAAGCTGAGTGTCAAGCTGATCACTCAGCAGGGCCACAACCTCCGACATGCAGTAGGCGTGCAGAGCCTGTTCAAGAGTGAGGTCTGCATTTCATAGTAGCTCTGTTTTCAACTTACGATCAGACATGCCACTAACGATCTTATCTCTTATTAACTCATTGGTTATCTCACCAAAGCGACATCGCGGGGCCATACACTTTAAATCATAAATGAAACGTTCCACAGGCTCATCTGGAAGCTGGTGTCGTGCAAAAAACTTAGCTCTTTCTAGAATGCGGTTTGATGGTATGTCACATAACTCACAGAATTTTCATAGCAGCACATTTGGGTTGCATGCCATCTCAGCTGGGACCAGCATCTGCCCATTCATGCCTAGTACAGGCACCATAAACTCGAAGGTCTGCGCGCGAATCATAGCCTCTGGTCCAGCCAGGTTGAACAAGAGAGATGCCTTGACCTCATCAGGGTCGTTGTGATGGGCGATATTAATGTAGTGCTCATAGTCAATCTCGAAGAGCCTCCATCACTCGCCTATGTCTGTATCGAAGACTAGTTGGGCTGGCTTACAGCACGAGTGAGCCATCGGAGCAAAAGATCAAATCAATAAAACACAAATAAAACCTGATAAACTGACGCAGTGGGTAGTTTCCAGCTTTCTGACACCATGTAAACAAGTTTACATTCACTGTCTGGTGTTTAAGTCAGCTTTAATCATCAGTCATAATGGCACAGTACAATACATGTCAGTTCCACTCTACCACTAGTGTGACTATGTAATATAGGAAGTGAGTGTTAACATGAAGTGTTCGATAGGGTGGAGTTAGTGGTAGTACATTACTCTGATTCCTTTCTGTCAGTGCATTCCTGACATCATACCTATCAATGTACCAGCACCCTGAACGTTATCAATGTCACAAGTCTTTCATGGTCACCCCCAAGAAATGCTCTTCTATTCATCTCTTCAATGTTTTTTATTCACTGTCACTCCTTGGTCCCTTTTTCTCCATTCTTACAAGAAAAGAGGACAGAGGCAGAGATTGTTAGCAGCCATTTGTTACAGTGAAGGTGCTAATGCATATCAAGAGGAAACCATTAGATCCAGGGGGCACTCAGGAATATAGTGACAGAATTAAACATCAGACATCCACATCAACACCTTGTCTTCGGTTGAGAGAATAAAGATTTATGTTCAACCATTCATGGGTTGTAGTTGTTGCTGGCAGGCCAGTATTTATTGTTCATCCCTAAATACAATTTATAAAGGGAATTGGTGAGGCACTTTCACAATTGCTGCTATTCACTTGATCATGTGATTAATGATCACTTGAAACATTTTTCTTTGAAATCCTTATGTACAGTGGCTTGCAAATGTTTTCACTATACACCTTGAACTTTTCCACATTTTGTCACGTTACAACCACAAATGTAAATATATTTTATTGAGATTTTATGAGATAGAACAACACAAAGTGGTGCATAATTGTGAAGTGGAAGGAAAATGATACATGGTTTCCAAATTTTATTACAAACAAAAAACTGAAAAGTGTGGCATGCAAAAGTATTCTGCCCCCCTGAGTCAATACTTTGTAGAACCACCTTTGGCTGCAATTACAGCTGCAAGTCTTTTGGGTTATGTCTCTACCAGCGTTGCACATCTAGAGATTGAAATGTTTGCCCATTCTTCTTTGCAAAATAGCTCAAGCTCAGTCAGTTTGGATGGAGAGCGTCTGTGAACAGCAATTTTCAAGTCTTGCCAGAGATTCTCAATTGGATTTAGGTCTGGACTTTGACTGGGCCATTCTAACACATGAATATGCTTTGATCTAAACCATTCCATTGTAGCTCTGGCTGTATGTTTAGGGTCATTGTCCTGCTGGAACCTCCACCCTAGTCTTAAGTCTTTTGCAGACTCTAACAAGTTTTCTTCCAAGATTGCCCTGTATTTGGCTCCATCCATCTTTCCATCATCTCTGACCAGCTTCCCTGTCTCTGCTGAAGAAAAGCATGATGCTGCCACCACCATGTTTCACAGTGGGGATGGTGTGTTCAGGGTGATGTGCAGTGTTAGTTTTCCACCACACATAACGTTTTGCATTTAGGCCAAAAACTTCAATTTTGGTCTCATAAGACCAGAGCACCTTCCTCCACATGTTTGCTGTGTCCCCCACATGGCTTGTGGCAAACTGCAAACGAGACTTCTTATGGCTTTGTTTCAACAATGGCTTTCTTCTTGCCACTCTTCCATAAAGGCCCGATTTGTGGAGTGCACGACTAATAGTTGTCCTGTGGACAGATTCTCCCACCTGAGCTGTGGATCTCTGCAGCTCCTCCAGAGTTACCATGGGCCTCTTCTCTGATCAATT
Source organism: Okamejei kenojei (assembly GCA_035221665.1). NCBI lineage: Eukaryota > Metazoa > Chordata > Chondrichthyes > Rajiformes > Rajidae > Okamejei > Okamejei kenojei. The sequence continues at coordinate 48,921,412 of CM069139.1, forward strand.
GGCTGCTTATCTGATCAATGCTCTCCTTGTCCGGCCTGTCAGTTTAGGTGGATGGCCATGTCTTGGTAGGTTTGCAGTTGTGCCATACTCGGATGATGGATTGAACAGTGCTCCATGAGATGTTCAAAACTTGGGATATTTTTAAAAAACCTAACCCTGCTTTAAACCTCTCCACAACTTTATCCCTGACCTGTCCTGGTGTGTTCCTTGGGCTTCATGATGCTGTTTGTTCACAAATGTTCTCTAACAAACCTCTGAAGCCTTCACAGAACAGCTGTATTTATACTGAGATTAGATTACACACAAGAGGACTCTATTTACTAATTAGGTGACCTCTGAAGGCAATTGGTTGCACTGGATTTTATTTAGGGGTATCAGAATAAAGGGGGCTGAATACTTTTGCACGCCACACTTTTCAGTTTTTTATTTGTAAAAAAAATTGAAAACCATGTATCATTTTCCTTCCACTTCACAATTATGCGCCACTTTGTGTTGGTCTATCACATAACATCCCAATACAATACATTTACGTTTATTGGTTGTAACGTGACAAAATGTGGAAAAGTTCAAGGTGTATGAAAACTTTTGCAAGCCACTGTATGTCTTTAATGTCCACAAGGACTTGAAACACCCTAAAGGAGGTGATCCAGGGGGACTATGACAGCTCCTCAGAGAAACTCACTCATTTCCAGGCTGTATTCTGCATGTGGGTAATGCACCACCTAGGATACATGCCAGTGGTTCTGATAATATTAAGCTACTATTTAAGTAAGGAAGGAATGGATGAAGAAAGCAATTACAGGACAGTGCCAGTTTGTTTGTCTTTACGATGGGCAAATTAATGCAATCAATTTAGAAGGGCAGTTAAAAAAGCACAGATTAATCAAGGACTGTCAGCATGAATTTATAAAGGAAAACTTGTGCTTGACTAATTTAGCAGAGATTTTTGAGGAGGTAACCAAGAGGGTTGATGCCTTTGACGCTCTCAACGGATTCTCGCAAGACCTTTGACGAGATTCTGTATGGTGGGTATATCAAAGAAGTAAAAGCCCATGGGATCCAAGTAGAGTGGCAAATTAGATCTAAAATTGCCTCAATGAAAGGAAGCAATGTGTAAAGGTTGATGGATTTATCTTTGCAATTGGAAGACCATTTCCAGGACAACTCCACAGGGCTTTGGTGCTCTGACCCTTGCTGTTTATTGTATATGTTGATGAATTAGACTTAGATAGAAGGGGCATTGTAAAGGAGTCTGCAGGTGATTGTAGTGAATGTAAATACACAATATTTATGCATGGTGCAGGCACAATAGTTAAAGCGGAGTAAACAACTTCCACATATTCATGCAACCCCCAGTCTCTTTCTGATCGTCTATATTCCCTGCATTATCCACAATTAGAATAAACGCATGTGTATAAACACATTAATTCCAATGATATTAAACAAAATGTGTGGGTGTCAGTGTGGAAAGGGGCTTTGATATAGGTGGGCTGGGCAATTATACAGAAAAGTGGCAAATAGAATTTAAGCCAGAGAAGTGTTCAATGTTGGTTTGCAGAGGTGCAACAAAGCAAAGGTAAACACAGTAATGAGGAAGCATGAAGCAGGAGACCCTGTTGCTTATCAAATATCTATCCAACCTGGCTTTAAACTATTCAAATATTATGCTTACATTCCCCTTTGGGGAAGAAAGTCCAAAGATTGATGATTCCAAGAGAGAAACATTTCCAGTTTTGGCACAAGAGGAAACATGTTCTCCACATCCACCAAGTCAAATCGCCTCAGGATCTTCACTCGTCTCCTCTCACTTTTTTAGTTTTAGTTTAGTTTAGAAATACAGCATGGAAACAGGCCCTTTGGCCCACTGAGGTCATGTTGATCACACGTTCACACTAATTCTTTGTTATCCCACTTTCTTGTCTCCTTCCTAGAATTTACAAGGGCCAATTACCCTACAATCCACATGTTTTTGAGATGTGGGAGGAAACCGGAGCAGCTGTAGGTAGCTCATACGGTTACAGGAAGAACATGCAAATTCCACGCAGACAGCAGCCGAGGACAGGATCAAATCTGCATCTCTGACACTGCGAGGCAGCAGCTTTACCAGCTGAGCCATTGTGCTGTCCTTCTGCATTGCAGATGTTACAGGATCTAGGACAGCAAATCGGCACAGCTGGCAGAGCTGCTGTCTCGCCATACCAGAGAGCCAGGTTAATTGTAGGTTAATTGGCCTCTCTGTAAATTGCCCTGTGTGTGTAGGGAGTGGATGCGAAAATGGAATAACATAGAACTAGTGTGAACAGGTGATCAATGGTCAGTCTCGGTGGGCCAAAGAGCCTATTTTCGTGCTGCACCTCTAAACTTAAAAACTAAACTAGCCTGTCCAACCTTTTTTCAGAATTTCAGGCTCATTTCAGGCATTAGCCCAGTAAACCTTCTTAGAATAGCTCCCAATGTTATGTTTCTTTGATTGTCACCCTTAAGAAGTGATCTTCCATTCATCTCTTCAACATTTCATACCATTATCGACAAAACTGTCCAGTGTAACCAGATGTCATCTCCCTAAAGTCCTATTTAACTGAAGCACCTTCTCTTCTTACTGTCTAAATAAATGATAACATTCTGTTTACTTTTCTCATTATTTGCAGTTCCTGCTAATTTGCAATCATATAACTGGACATGCAAATCCCTCTGTACCGCAGGGTTTTGCATTTAAAAAATGTTTTTTTCCAGCTAAAATGGACAATTCCCCCATTTTCTTCGCTCAGACCTATCTATATCACTTTGTAATTTCCTTGTGTCTTCTTTATAACTTACATCCCCACCTATTTTTGTACCATGAGCAAACATAGCATATATTTCAGTATCTACATCCAGATTATTTATAGAAAATGTAAAAAATTGAGAAGACACAAGGAATTGCACTGCTGGAACCTTGTGTTGAACACAAAGTGCTGCAGTAACTCAACGGCTCAGGCAGCATCTCAGAAGGACATGGAAAGGAGATGTTTTGGGTCGGGGCCCTTCTTCAGACTCTGTATGGATAGGGTCAGAAACCTTCTTTGGCTTTACATGGTGGTTTCGTATCAAGATGTTTCAATCTGAAGAAGTGTCCCGACACAAAATGTTGCCTATTTAAAGAATTAGAAGAAGGGTCCAACCCAAAACGTCACCTATCCATGTCCTCCACAGATGCCGCCTGAACCACTGAGTTATTCCAGCACTTTGTGTAAAAAGATGAGCCCTTAGCACATTACTCATTACATATTGTCAACCAGAAGATGCCCACACTACTTCTTTGTTGGCAAGACAATCTTATATATACTGTTGTTACCTCTTACTGCATGAACTATTAGTTTCTGTGCTGACCTTTTGTGTGGCATCTTATCAACTGCCTTCTGAAGTCATGGTACCGCCCCCTATAGAAACAGATCCTTGTTTACAAAAAAAGACACAATGTTCTGGAGTAACTCAGCTGGTCAGGCACCATCTCTGATGACCAAGGACGGGTGATGTTTTCGGATCGGGACCCTTCTTCAGGCTTAAAAATGGTCAAGACCTGAAACTCTACCCATGTTTTCCAGAGATGCTGCCTGACCCGATGAGCTACTCCACTACTTTGTGTTTTTTTGTACCTCCTCCTGTTTCTCTTTATCCACAAGCACTTATTACATCTTCAAAGAACTCCAATAAATATGTCAAACCTGATTCTCCTTTTACAAAACTATGTTAACTTTGCCTAATTACCTTGATCCCACCCCCCCCCCCCCCCCAAGTTTCCTGCTTATAAAATCCTTAGTAATAGTTTCCAACAGTCTCCCTGTGACAGCTGTTAAGCTAATTGGCACGCAGATTCCTGCTTTCTGTCTCCTTTCCTTTTGATTGAAGAAATTACGTTTCCAGTTTTCCTATCTTTTTTTTATTATTTTTTTTATATAGTTAACTTTTATTAGAGGCATGTACATATCCTAGTCCAAACCATTACAAACTTTGTTAAACGGTTACATATTAAATATTCAGGATTCCAAGGACTCCACTACCAATGTAGCAGGAGTCTACATTTATCAGTTACATATTAACATTGACTCTAATTATTATTATTATTTTTTTTTAAGATAGAAAAAATAAAGAAAAAGAAAAAAAAAACATTAGAAACATAAAATAAACTATCCATAATACAACTTAAGAGATTGGTTCGTAGGTAAGAAAACAAAACTATTCGTCTAATCCTGGATTAAAGCTTCCGTCAAGCCTCAGCGCTGGCCCATTCTACCCCTTCAAATAATCTATGAACGGCGACCATATTCTAATAAATAATTCTGGGTTGTCAATTAAGACAAATCTAATTTTTTCCAGTTTTCCAATCTAATGGAACTATTCCCAACTCCTGGGGAATTTTGAGAAGCCACCTTAATTAGATTCATTATGCCTTAGCCATGGTCATTCATCATCCTAACCCTATTGCAGGAAATTGATTTCTAGCTCATCCCAGTCAGGAAGAAGAAGAGGAAGAAAATGTTTTGTCTAATATTCGATAGCTGCAGGCAGAACAATATTTGGCAAAGCCTCAACAGATTTCATAACCCAGTAAAAGCCACCTCAGCAGTCATATTAGACATTTATGCAACCTGCCTATGTTTGCTGAAGTCAACTAGGTTGAACCATCTACACATGTTAGGAAGCGGATGAGTAAAGATATGCAATAAAATCAGAAGTCACTGTAGATAATCAGCACATCATGCAAAAACCATGGTGAAAGAAACAAAACTAACATTTCAGGTGGCGTACAGGGTGGTTGAAGCAATAGGATATGTGTATTGATGACCAGATAGGCAATTCAAATCTAAGTGAACTCTTCAACTACCTCCAACTACCTCTAACATTGAACATAGCCAGGTCTCTCCAGCACCTGAAGTACATTTTCACATTTTTGCTAGTTAGTTCAATGTCTCATATGGTTGCCGTGATTTTCAATGAATCATTCCTGGGGCTTACAACCTGGGATCTTTGGATTCATTTTTAGCCGATTTAAGTATATTTTATCCTTGACTCTTATCTTTTATTTCAGAGCTGCCAGCAGGGAGGTCTACTACAAGGTATGGAGAGAACAGAGGATAGGTTGGCACAGAACAAAAACATAATGGCAACTGTCCAAGAAGCTTAAGCTTGGCTACACAAAGATCTTTTTGTGGTTGCATTTTATGGTGTGCAGGCTCTCACAGTTGACAAATGTACCAGCACATTAATCACCATATGTGCAATCAATGACCCTACTGCACATTTGAAGCCAAGCAGAGCACAAAACACAAGCTGGTCATTCTGACTGGTATCACGGCAGGAAAATTATACATGATTGTCTGGCCTGGAAAACCCCCCATTGACCATCTGTGGGGGCTGATCCCATAATTGTGTGGAACAGTGAAGAATCCTGTGGTAGTCAGCACGGTGATTTTTGAGAACAATAGTAAAGGTCAACTTATTCCAGTGGGATACGGAGATCTACCATCACCTGGCCCAAGGAACTGAGACACTTGCACAGCAACATGTTAAGCAAGTATATCTGTGAGCTTCTGCTATTCCTTAGTCACCTGATGCTTGTTGCTACAATTGCTGATGACGTCACTGGTCAGTGTGCACATTTCTGAGTTTCAGATTCACTCAATGTAATTAGCAGCATTGCTGATCTGACAGATCTCTAAACCTCTCAGAGCCAGCATCGTGAACAAGCCTTTCAAAGAAACAAAATAACCCTCAGCTGCATCCATACTTATTGCCATATTTCTCTACTAGGTCATCAACCTTCTCAATTGCCATCCTATCATCTCTCCTTGCTTTTAACTGGTGAGTTTCAAAAAGCCCGGGAAACCCATAGACTCACAGATAAATTGTAGAAGCAATGTTAATATCACTATAATTGAGCGATTAACATATTGAAATTGACAACCAGCCTCTCCTGAGGGGATTATTCATATGCAGTTTAATGAGCTGCAGTTAAACGTAGAAGCTGGTAGGTTAGGGCTAGCTTCTGGATTCACTGTCATTTTATTTGGTTTTAACCCCCAGCCGCTCCTGCACATTAAAATTCAACTCCATATCTGTGATCCTATTCTTTGTGTACCTGCAGGAAAAAGTAGCTTTCATCTGTGCCGTTACTACAGGCAGCCCACAGGCCTTGTGCAGAATATTCAATCTGAGCAGACAGAGCATAAATCCTAAATCCCAGTCTTTGGAGCACTCTTGAGAATTAACACCGACCTCAGGAAACAATCAAGGAGACATTAAAGCCTTTGTTGCAGGCGTATTTTCAGAGAATTAATAAAACTGACAAAATAATCTGGAATGTATATTGCTTTGTATGCAAATTTGCTTACGTTTAAGCATGCAATATTTTTGTTTCTCAGCATGCAAAAGGGCTGCATTTCATTAGGCTTCACAGGGTAAAAAACATGTGTTTTGGTGATGTGACAATTTAACGTTGGATAGCACTGATACCAATGGAGCATACTGTACATGTTTGAAGAATTTATAAAGAAAATGACCTTCATTTGCATCAGAAAATGACCTTCTTTTAACACAGCTGGAATTTCTAAAATACTTCACAAGAAATAGAAATTGACAATAATAGTCGCAGAAGATGATATTAAGATAGAGTGACCAAAAACTCCATCAAATAAATGTATTTCAAAACAGGGAAAGGGAAGTCACGGGATGTCAAAGAGAGAATTACAGAACCATTGTCAATTGTTAGGTACAAGATGAAGCAGTAATAAAGCAAGAATAAATACAAATAGAACCTGACCAATTAAGCATTAAACCTGATAACAGGAAATGAATTATTTTGGAAGCAGGTTTAAATCTAATCATGATAGAGAAAAACAAATCCTTGCAGCTTTTTAATTCACTTTGAAAATACACATTATTGAAACATGCATATTTATAACTGGAGGTTTTACATTTGTTTCTACAACTTCAATTTCAACTTTTGAGGAAATATTAGATAAACATTTCAAAATCAAATTTGTTTTTGTTTCCTTGCTTGGGTAGGCAAATGTCATGGCCAAATAAAGATACAAAGTGCTGGAGTAACATAGAAAATAGAAACATAGAAAATAGGTGCAGGAGGAGGCCATTCGGCCCTTCGAGCCAGCACCGCCATTCATTGTGATCATGGCTGATCGTCCCCTATATAACTCAACGGGTCAGGCAGCATCTCTGGAGAACATGGATCGCCAATGTTTTAAGAGATAGGTAGATATAGGTGAGGGAGAATTTTGACAGGCAGATGACTGAATAGAAGTGAAAAGACAAAAGGTGAGAGATAAGGATATGCCTTATCTCACACCTTTTGTCTTCATCTCTAGCCTTTGTCCACCCATCAACCAATGTAAAATCCTTCTCATCCGTATTCACCTTTCACTCCCCTTTACAGCTTTCTCCCCCACAACCCCCCCCCCCCACAATCAGTTTGAAGAAGGGTCCCGAGAGGGAATGTCAGGCCAAGAATTTGCTTATCTATTCCAATGCGAAATTCATATTATATCACACACGTTCATGTGTCAGACTCGATAACAATCAGCACGGGAGCACCTCAAGGCTGCGTGCTCAGCCCCCTGCTGTACTCACTCTATACTCATGACTGTGTAGCCGGTCATAGTGCGAACTCCATCATCAAGTTCGCTGACGACACCACTGTTGTGGGTCATATCACTGATGGGGATGAGTCGGAGTACAGCACAATAACCTGGCCCTCAACACCAGCAAAACCAAGGAACTGATTGTGGATTTTGGAAGGAGTAGGATGGGGACCCACAGTCCCGTTTATATCAACGGGTCGATGGTTGAAAGGATCAAGAGATTCAAATTCCTGGGCGTGCACATCTCTGAAGATCTTTCCTGGTCCGAGAACACTGATGCAATTATCAAGAAAGCTCATCAGCACCTCTACTTCCTGAGAGAGTCGGAGAGTCGGTTTGTCAAGGAGGACTCTCTCTAACCTCTACAGGTGCACAGTAGAGAGCTTGCTGACCGGTTGCATCGTGGCTTGGTTTGGAAACTTGAGCGCCCTGGAGAGGAAAAGACTACAAAAAGTAGTAAGCACTGCCCAGTCCATCATCGGCTCTGATCTTCCTTCCAACGAAGGGGATTTATTGCAGTCGCTACCTCAAATAGGCTGGCAGTATCATCAAGGACCCACACCATCCTGGCCACACATCTCTCTGCTACCTTGAGGAAGAAGGTACAGGTGCCTGAAGACTGCAACGACCAGGTTCAGGAATAGTTACTTCCCCACAGCCATCAGGCTATTAAACCTGGCTTGGACAAAACTCAGCACATTAATAACCCATTATCTGTTATTTGCACTTTATCAGTCTATTTATTCATGTGTGTATATATTTATATAAGGGTATATGGACACACTGATCTGTTTTGTAGTCAATGCCTACTATGTTCTGTTGTGCTGAAGCAAAGCAAGAATTTCATTGTCCTATCAGGGACACATGACAATAAACTCACTTGATCTTGAACTTGAACTTGATATTACCAGATGTCAAATGAATAGATCTTACTTGTTTGTGTTATCTTTTTTCCTTCTATATTTACCAGTCCATCTATTTACATACCCACACAAATGTGTACTTTAGATACCAAGGTTATACAATTCCTTTGGTGTCTTGCCAGATTACTACTTTCATCACAGTTTGAACATCAGGTTCATAAGCAGAGTATCAGATGGGATTTGTAACAATATTGTAACTTCAATTTTGAGCTATCAGCAACAAGCCTGGGGTTTTTCTTACCTCCAGTTCCTTCCCCTATACTTTCAGTCTGAAGAAGGACCCGAAACGTCACCCACCCTTTTTCTCCAGAGATGCTGCCTGACCCGCTGAGTTATTCCAGTACTTTGTGTCCATCTTCAGCAACAAGCATACGTTTATTTATAGAGATGCAGTAAGGAAAAAGAGCTTTTGGCCCACACTGACCATCATTCACACTAGTCCTGTTATCCCACTCTCCATGCACTCCCTATGCACTAGGGACAATTTATAGAGGGCTAATTAACCTACAAACCCACACATCTTTGGGATGTAGAAGGAAACCAGAGCACCTGGTGGAAACCCAAAAGGTCACAGTGACACTGTGTAAATTACACACAGCCACTACCCGAGGTCAGGTTCGAACCTGAGTTTCTGGCACTATTAGGCAGCAGCTCCAGCAGCTGAGCCACTGTGTCGCACTGTGCCATTGCATAATATTTAAAATCACAATAACATAATGTGTTGGAGACATGGCCAAATAACTTTAAAAGCAAACTACTACAGATGCTGAACTTCTGAAGTTAGACATAAAAGGCGGTCCCCGGACGTGGCGTTGAAGGACGATAAGCGGAAGCAAAGAAGTCGAAGCCAAATAGCCAAATGGAAACTAAGCCGAAACGCCAAATAACCGAAAGCATACGAAGCCGAAACGCCAACGAACCGAAAGGGCAGGACACCTAAAAGCCAACTAACCGAAAGGCTGCATCGCCTAAAAGCAAACTCACCGAATGGCCGCTCTGCTAAAACGTCATCTAACCGAAAGGCTGCGTCACCTACAACGACTGACCGAATGCCGCTCTGCCGAAAAGTGAAATAATGAACATGAGGTCGCCGGGGTCGGGACTTGTCAGCGATTGTTCCAGACCCCCGCGTCCATCATATCACTGGCCAGTGGGGACGGGAGAGTGGGGGTCATTTTCCCACACAAGCCATTAATTGACTTTTCGTCAGAGTGGCATTCGGTTAGTTGGCTTGTAGGCGACACAGCCTTTTCCGTTAGGTGGTGTTTCGGCAGAGCGGCCATTCGGTGAGTTTGCTTTTAGGTGACGCAGCCTTTCGGTAAGTTGGCTTTTCGGCATCCCGCCCTTTCGGTTCGTTGGCGTTTCGGCTTCGTATCCATTCGGCTATTTGGCTTCAACGTCTTTGCTTCAGCTTATCGTCCCTCGACGCCAGGTCCGCACATGGTAAAATGCTACCCAGCAGATCAAGCAGCATGATGATGAAAGATCAGAGGCTTGAAATGTTTCTAGTTACTCTCTCCACAATGCTGCCTTTATTGTTATGTATTAATCCAGCGTCAAGCTAAATGGACCAACAATGACTATGAATGAAACATGTGGAATGAAAATCACACCTCTATTTAAGCAGCAAGATGAAAACTCCTACCAGCAATAATGCAGCTGTTAATTAACATAAACTGACCCTCTGAAGAGACCTTTTTCCTCTTTAATACTGTTTAAGATAATATTTGCTATTTTTAGCTAACAAAATTGGACCTTGGGAGTCTGCGGTACAATAAATAGGATGGTAAGTTAGAGATAGGTAGGATATTGCAATCTTCTGCTAAGCTCCTAAATGAATGGATCTAGGGACAGACTGGTTCCTAGTGGAATGTAGCCAAGAATGTAGTCAGAACCAACCCTGTAGCTGAGTAATATGCAGCGATACTAGGCAGAGCATGGTGTTCATAAGGAAATGTAGCAAAGAGCACCAACGCCCTTGGAAGGAATGTGAGAGTAGAGATAGCCAGCCAGCCTATTCCTGACGTGACTCAGCTACAGATGAACAGGTTGTTCTATTGACTCATTTGATCACCCCAATGGCCATGGGAGAGATTGGGGGGGGAAGGGGACCGGTGCAAGGAGGGTGTGATTACCCTGGGCTAACAATGTCAGCAACAATCGATGTCAGATTCAACTTTGCCATTAAAATAATGCCTGTACAGTGGTGAAGATATATGACGCAATACCTCGTCTCTGACTATACTGTATATAAAATTGCAAAGCTTTGTATCATCAATGAAACACATGGTATGTGCCTAGTCAAAGTGGTACCTCTTCCAACTGCAAGTGTAAGATCATCATAATAAATGCACTTCCTCTTGAGTGATTCTTTGCTCCACAATATTTTACGCATATTCCATTATCCACAAAAACATATATGATACAGTATAAAAATTGCCATGATTCTGCACAAGGATTGCATGGAGATCTTAGACGAAAAATGTTAACTCCATTTCTTCTTCTACAGATGCGACCTGATCAGCCGTGTATTGAGGCATTTTCTGTTTTTATTTCTCATTCCTCTCACTTTTTTTTGTAAATTAAAAAGATATAGAAATCGATTCTGATCATTCTCCCTCATTTTTTCTTGTTAAACTTGCTTTTAGCCTCCTACTGAAGAACAAAAACAAATCACACTCCAGCTTATAATTGGGTTGTGATGAACTGTGATTTTGTTTAAACTGTAGAAGTTAATAAAAATAGATTGGCAGGGTTACAAATATTGATTTCTAGGAATGCTACTATTTTAGAAAATTACATTTTCAAGATTCAAACATTAGAATTATGTTACAATATACAGTTTTTGGAATAACCTATATTTGATGTCAAACCTGAACTATTGCTGGTTTTCATATCTGAATTTGTTTAATCTTTAATAAAGGATATATCGCTAGCCTGCACTCGAAGACATTTCATTTCACGTTAAAGGTTTAGAAAATAGATACAATGTCACACATAATTTTAAAGATTTCTTTTTTCACTTATGCCCTTTCTTTTTCAAATCAAACGACATTAGTACAATCAAGCCACACGAGGGGTTTGGGTTGCAGGTGGCTGCTTTACTCTAAAATGTTCAAGCTTGACTGACCCATTTCATCAGCACTGTCAAAGACTTGCACTGATACATGTTGACAACATTTAATCTTAAAAATTGAAAGAAATGAATTAATATGCAAATTTCATCAGCCTTGTAATAAAAATGTCCTTGAAAAAAAAACAGAGAACATGACCCCTCTGGAATTCTATGAATTATCCCAGCCCAGCTCTCTTACTTAGTCTGAGACAAGATGGTCCACAAGGAAATCATTTTGGTTCATACTTAGAAATAATTATGTTGAAGAACAAAACAGAAGCGAGTTGAATACATTTACTGAGTAGGGAAAATAAATATCTAGATACTACTGATATTCAGTCTGACTCAATGGAATTAACTTTATTTCTAAAACTCAGAAATACTAATTTAATTTTCTCATCAACAAAAAAAAAGGTAAATCTGATTTCAATTCTTCAGTTCTAGAGCTACACGACGGGAAGCCCACAAGGGTTTGGAACAATACATCACCCACAAGTCCAGTTGTAGGTATCTACCCAATTTACATGGTAAAGGGAAGGTTTCTTATTCTTGCGCGAGCAGCACAAGGTCACATTACCAAGGGTACATTAATTATGTAAGAAAGAACTGCAGATACTGATAAAATCGAAGGTAGACACAAAATGCTGGAGTAACTCAGCAGGTGAGGCAGCATCTATGGAGAGAAGGAATGGGTAACATTTTGGGTTGAAACCCTTCTTCAGACTGATTAATTATATTTTAATTATGTTTCAATCAGGTACATTAATTATGTTTGCCGTTGCCAGAAAATTCAGCTCAGTTTGATAATATGTAAGCAAATCAATTGAAATTATCTTTTAACATAACCACCTTTTTTTCCTTCCCAAAATAGGCTAAGACTCTGAGATACACTTCCTGTATTGAATACATTTAACTGGTCTTGAAACTTAGTACGTGCTCTTCTTCAAATCTTATACAAGGGTACCATATCCAACTCCAGTTCTATCCCACTGGGAATCACACATAGTACTGGCAATTCTGTCCTTTCTCAATGCTGTTGAACTCAGGGGCAGATACACGGGACCACAGCCTATTGTTTCATTTACTGAGCCCAATGGATTTATAGCAGGGAGCATTAAGGGGACTGTTGATGTTCAGGCCCTTGTTTCTAACATTGTAACAATAAATAGAGGCATTGGATGTATTGGGTGGCTGAAGGGAGGAAGTGGATTTTAACGGCCTGGCATGTTGGGAGCAGGATGCGGGGCTGGGAGTATGAGATGGGAGCAGGGAGCTTGCTGTGGAAGAGAGACACAATTTATGTCACAATATGTTAGATGTGATCTTTTCAACTCTGCAGCTCAATTGTTGCAAGTGTTCTGAACCCAATCAATTAGGAAAATAATGTGGCAAGTGTGTTTAGAGATACACCGTGAAAACTGGCCCTTCGGCTCACCATGTCCATTGATCACACGTTCACGGGAGTTCTATGATTTTGCACTTTTTCATACCATCCCTACCCACCCAAGGTAATTACAGCAGCCAAGTAACCTACAAACCTGAGGGAAACCAACATGGTCCCAGGGAGAATGTGCAAACTCCACTTAGATAGCACCCAAGGTCAGGATAGAACCTGGGTCACTGGCTCTGTGAGGCAGCAGCTCTACCAGCTGTGACATTGTCTTGCCCAGTGGATGAATATTTCAACAGCTGTATTTATTGAAACTTTGGAACAAAGATTTCTTCTGTAATTGTCAGTGAGTGGAGCCAAAGGGTTGGTCAATGTACCAAAATTGCACCATATCCGCCTGCCTTACATCCAAGGGGAAATGTAGCAAAAACATCCTTCCTGATGAGGGAACAGGAAATGTGGTGTCATCATGTAAGTGAATAATAGTAGAAGGCGTGGTACTATCTACTCCTGGACTTATGGCATGGCATAATGGTTGAATGACCTCATCGGATCTGGAAAGTTTAGCATGGGGTCACATTTGCTCACATCCTAACAAGCATGTTACTCCCTCTGTTAACAGCCCTGTTAACTCCCATTTACCACATTACTCACATGTATTCACCTTACATAATTGTCCAATGCTCTATAAATCAATAATTGAATTAACATCATGTCACTTTCTCATCGCCGTCATTTTCGCATCTACCCACAAAAAAAGGACATCAGTCACACTCAATTGTCTCTTCTATCACCTTCACCATAGAAATTACAGATCACAATGGGATGGAGGGTTTCACAACTACCTGTTTTCAGGTAGGCACAACAATTACTCATTTGGGCTGGACATCAGGAATCTATAAGCAATGTTAGGTCGTAGAGACACAGAGTCACAGTGGCCCAACTTGCCCACACCGGCCAACATGTACCATCTGCACTAGTCCCACCTGCCTGCATTTGGCCCATATCCTCTAAACCTACCATATCCATGTACCTGTCTAAATGTTTCTTAAATGTTGTGATAGTACCCACCTCGACTACCTCCTCCGGCAGCTTATTTCATACACCCACCACCCTTTGCATAAAAGAGATACTCCTCAGGTTTCCTCCCACCCGCCCCCTCACCTTAAGCCTGTCTATGGTTCTCGATTCTCCTACTCTAGGCAAGAGACTATGTGCAACTACACAATCTATTCCTCTCATGATTTTATACACCTCTATAAGATCACCCCTCATACTCCTGCACTCCAAGGAATAGAATCCTAACCTGCTCAACCTCTCTCTATAGCTCAGGCCCTCTAGGAAAGGCCCTTCACGTCGCGGCCCTGTTTCCACCAATCTTTCCACCACCACGCACAAGAAGCGCAATACAGACACCATTGTATGCAGATGCCGAGAAGTAAGTTCGGCTCTGGCTGAACAACTTCTAATCATGTGCGTGGACTCAATAAGAAGAAGGCCCTCAAATCCTGGCAACATCCTTGTAGATCTTTTCTACAAATGTGGAATTTTCGGTACATGGGAGCTTTGGTACAGCATATGTGTTATTTGGATTAAGGGAAAACGTAAAGATTACTGCTTGATTACTGTAAAGGTGTCGGCTTCTGTTGTTATAGATGACATAATAATATTGGTATCAGGTACTAAATAGCTCTCAGGTCTTAGGCAAAACACCATTCATTACGTCTTCCCACTTTCGGGATCTATTACACAGACTTTGAATTTTCACTAATAGTGCTCATTGCAATAAAAACAATCATGTCAATCATAAAGATTATAGCTATCCCTTCTTCAGCCTCTGAGGCCAGCCAATATTGTTTTTATTCATGCATGGCAGCTCCCCTTTTTTTTATTCCACATTTTCAGGTTGAAAACATCTTTTCTATAACATGGTGCCCAAAACTGAACACAATACTCTAAATGTGGTCTCATCAATGTCTTATACAACTGCAACATAACCTCCCAACTTCTCTACTCAATGCCCTGACTGATGAAGGCCATTGTGCCACAAGCCTTTTTGACCATCCTTTCTACCTGAGAACTATGTACCTATACTCCTAGATCCCTCTGATCTGCAACACTCCCCAAAGCCCTACATTTTACTGCGTATGTCCTGTCCATGTTATTGCTCCCAAAATGCAACACCTCACATTTCTCACTAAATTCCTGCAACAATTCCTCAGCCAACCTGCCCAACCGATCAAGATCCTACTGCAATTTTTGACAGCCATAGGTGTTAACAATATCAGTGATCTAGTGGCAGAATCTGTCCTTACAGAAGAGCAGTTGAACCAAGCCACAAGGCCCAGATAGTAGCAACCAAGGAGTGCCCAGATATTAGTGACCAAGGTCATTGGAGCAAAAATACAAGCTGCCTGCTCCAGCAAAAGGGATTGCAGCAGAGAGGGGCAGTGGGAAGAGCACATAGTTTCACTGGAAAGTTTCAGAAAGCTTGTGTAATGCATCTGCCAGTGGTTACATTTTAAATTTGAAGTTAAAGTCTCTCTTAATCAGCAATAAGAGTATTTAAATTACCAGTCCATCTCTCCCATAGGATATTCCAAATCATTGCTAAGCTTGCTTTATTTGGATCGAGAAACTTGCATGTTTCCGATACACTACCTTTTTAACACCCGGGCCATCGGTACCCTCCCATTGTGTTGGGCAGTAAGATGGCATGTCAAAACTGATAAGCTGATGAGTACAACATCTTGAAGGGCTGATTCCAATGAAACATTTGCTCTTCCCATTGTTCCAATAAACTAGAAAGCACAAACGAAAACAAATAACTTTTTTATTAAGTGGTTTGGAACATTGAAAGAAGCTTAGGATTTACTGATGCTCAAATGATCCAGAGTGTGGGATTTACGTGAGCTAATAATTTGTTTATATTTAGCTATTGAATATTATAAACAAACATTCAAGTTTATAACATGCACCAATTCTTTATCCCTTTTATCCCAACTGCAAAGCCACTTTTGCCTCGACAATGATCCCTTTGCCATTCCTATTTTCATCAGGTGAAAGTGAATTAAAAAAAAACATATACCAATTACTCAAGGAGTGGCTGTCATCTATAGATTTGAGCTCCTCTGAAAATGCAGAGAAACATCAATTCACTGTACTGTGCCAGGTCCACAATATGTCAAGCATTCATTCAAGCACTGTTTTTGAAAAGTTAGCAGCTGACAGTGTACCTGCACAGACAACCCCTTTTCAGGGTAAATGCAATAAATGTGCCATTGTTTCTAATGTGATTAAAAAAAGTCTCAAAACATATGCAACCGGCGAGCAAATGGATATAAAAAAGTCTGCCAGGGGTGGCCTTCAAATGTTATTTTTAATAGCGATCAAAGTTGACAGCCAAATATTTTAACAATTGAAAAATTAAGTATATTTCTAACTCTTACATAAACATGCGGTGACATGGAAATGAAATCATTGCTTGGGTCAGAGAAAGGGGGATATGCTGGCCAAAAAGTAATGGGATGTGGCAATTTGCAATTCACACATGTGGAGTGTTCTCGCTTTCTTACAATGGAAAGTGAATGATGTGAACAATACTTTCTTACAGGGGAAAATGAGAAAGAATGAACACAAAGACATACACACTTAAGCCCTGTCCCACTTAGGTGATTTTTTTCGGCAACTACAGCCGACTAGGCTGTCGCCACATGGTCGCGGGATGAAGCCTGTATGGTCGTGAGTAGTCTCCTCAAGTCGCCGAAAGAATCATAACGTTTTTCTGGTTGCCGCTGGATTTTGAAATGTTCAAATCTTTTCAACGACTGTGGGCTTGACGTAGCTTGTCTTCTCCTGTCGCCAGGTGATGTTGGTTGTCGCCAGGTGCTGACTTCGGTGAATTCCACTGGCGACAACCTATGTCAACTTACGTCAGCCGGCGACAGGTACCGGTGACTGAATTGTCTTCTGTTGTCTTCAGTTGTCACCGACAGGGGCGTTGCTTGTCGTAGCTTGTCGCGCGTGGACGTAGGTTGACTTCGGTTGTTGCCTGTGTGGTTGAAGGTTGACGTAGGTGTGGTCATAGGTGGACGTCCTAATGGGTCGCTGGTTGTCGTAACTTGTCATAGACATTGTCGTAGGGGGGGTCCAGTCGCTGCTTTTTCGGCGACCTGCTACGACTGTGACAGTCGCTGGCAGTCGCCGAAAGAATCGCCTAAGTGGGACAGGTCCTTGACACACACACCACACACGCACATCACACTCACACAGAAACAAACCCACACACATTGACGCACCACACCCATGCCCAGACGCATACACACAAAACACAGACACAGATACATACAGACGCAGACACACCCACACACACCCACGCACACTCTTCTGCATCATTTGATGAGTTTTTTTGAGCAACAGCAGCAAAGACAGAATACTGGAAACAAAGTGACAAGCTACCACTGTCGCTTGGGAATTGTGGCTAGTGTGAATAATACATGAAGTGTAAAGAGAGAGAAAAATAAATTGTTAAAGAAAAATGACAATATTTCTGCGAGTGTAATTATTTTTCCATTTTCCTTCCTTTAAACGTCTTTTGCAGTGTATCTCCTCTTTCAGAGAATAAACTGAAGACCTGATCCCTGGTCTCTGGCATGAAGAAGTGCTCACCAGTAGTCAGTGGTGACTGTTTCACTAGGTTTCATTGTGTATGAGGAAGCATCTTGGCTCCGGTCTGCCAATTCCCAGTTGAGAGCGGAAAAACCACTGTGGTTAGAAACAAATGTACAAGGCTACATACAAGCACTAGCACCTTGAGCTAACGAAAATTAGGCTACAATCATCATCATTGCACTCTCATCTAGTTTTATGGACTCATCTTCATTCTGTATCATTCATGAAGTACTTCGTAAACTCCAGTTAAAACGATTTGTTGAGGGAATTAATATGTTTGCATTATTTGACCGTCAATGTTAGGTACTGAAATTCAATTGAATATTTTCTCTTATTCACTGGCACTAGTGTACCCAAGAACAAATTCAAGCCTTGGCTTGGAGTTTCATCATGGAGATTATTATAATCTAATAAGAAATTGATAAAATTAATCAATGGCCCCACTCATGATAGATAAATCCTGGACAGACCTGAAAGGCAAGGGCACACGGAATATCAAAATTTGGAAATATATTATGACAGTGGTGAGGTCCGATCTTTGAAAAAGAGATTGGGTGGTATTGGGGAAATTGGGTCAAGCAATGGTAAACGGTGTTTAATGAAGTTCAGTGCATTATCATACACATTTTATTCAAAGAAACAAGGTTCCATTAATTCTAGTCAGCATGGCTTTGAACACGGCAGATCATTTCTCACTTACTTGATTAATTTTTTGAGGAGGTGACATAGGTTATCAATGAGGTTAGGGAGTTGGAAGTTGTTTACATAGAAAGGCATACATAGTAAGGCCTGTCCCACTTTGGCCGTCAGTTATGCGACAGGCCGGTGGCGTGCGAAGATTTTGTTCAGTACAAAATCCCAGAGCTCCGCGCGATACTGCGCACAACTCCATACTCCTCCGCGCTTCTCAGTGGGACCGGCCCCGCGCGGCCACACGATGCCCGTGCGCCTCAACGCGACGACAAGGTCACATAATATGCGTGCCAAGGACACGTCAGTGAGACAGGGCCTTAACTCAGGATGCAGGTCTATAACCAGTGAAGTTCTGCAAGGATCTGTACTGGGACCCCTTGAGCATGAGAGTAGATGAGGTGGTCCGTACGTTTGCAGAGAACAGCAAGATTGCTGATGATACAGACATTGAGTATAAATGTCAGGAAGTTATGATGCAGCTCTATAGGACTTTGGTTGGGCAGGATTTGCATGCAGTTTAGGTCACCCAATTATGGAAAGGGTGTAGAGGCTTTGGAGACATTTCAGAAGAGGTTTACCAGAATGCTGCCTGAATTAGAGGGTATGAGGAGAGGTTGGACATACTTGGATTGTTTTCTCTGGAACAAAAGGGGTGGAGGGCTGAGGGATAGAATATATAAAATTATGAGAGGCATATAAAAGAAGGACAGTCAGAATCTTTTTCTGACTGTCTAGAGACTAGAGGGCAAAGGTTTAAGGTGAAAGTGGCAAAGTTTAAAGGAGATGTGCAGCCATTTTATCATTCCATTCCCATACTGATCGATCTGCCCTTGGTCTCAGCCTTCTTCATTGTCATAATGGGACCACACGCAAACTGAAGGAACAGCATTTCATATTCTGCTTGGGTAGCTTACAACCAGCGGTATGAACAATGAAATTCTGGAGTAACTCAGCAGGACAGGCAGCATCTCTGGAGAGAAGGAATGGATGACATTTCGGGTAGAGACCCTTCTTCCTCTTGCTCATTGTATGAACAATGAACTCTCCAACTTTAGGTAATTAACCAACAAACACCCTTTTCCTCTCCTTTCTTCCGTGTCCCACCTAGATTTGCATCCATTTCTCCCTTTGCCCTATCCCATTTCACCTATATTCCTTCCGCTGGCCTCAGCTTTCACGCCTCTTCTTTCCTTATCTCACTACCGTTTGTCTTTTCATCTCCAGCCTTCATCCAATCATCCGTCGTGCAAAATCCCTTCACCGAAATCCACCTTGTCAGGCTTTGTCCCGCCCCACACTCCAGTCAGTCTGAAGAAGGGTCCCGGCTCGAAATGTCGCCTATCCATGTTCTCCAGAGATGCCTTTTTTTGTAAACCAGCCTTTGCAGTTCTTTTAATCTAGGGTCTAGTGGAAATTGGAGATAACCTGACAGAAGTGTGCAAAACAATGGCGAAGCTGGACTGCACATATTCAAAGATTTGGATATACAAGTGTAGAATTAGGCAGATTCATAAACAGTTCCTCAAACGAGAGAAAAAAATCTTTGGAATATGTTGCCAGCTTGATAATTGGCTCGTTTCAATGGGTCGAATGAAAGGTAAATATTTTACACGTGTCTGATCAATATAACATCCTGGAAGATCTCCAATAGTCTGAAGAAATTTCAGGAATTTTTTCAACTAGATTTTCTCTTCTGTTTTTGACCTATTCCAGGAAATTACACAGTAGACGGGGGAGTAGCAGGTATCTTGTCATAAGTGTGGAGCACCTACATAAAGGGCCTGTCCCACAGGCAATTTTTTAGGCGACTGCCGGCGACTGTCATAGTCGTAGCAGGTCGCCGAAAAACCGGCGACTGGACCCCCCCCCTACGACAAGCTACAACAGCCTACCATCTAGTCGACGTCAAGCTACATAATCTACCGACAATTGGTGACCCATTAGGACGTCTACCTATGTCCACACCTACGACAATCTACGACCACACAGGTGACAATCTACGACAACCGAAGTCAACCTACGTTCACCCGCGACAAGCTACGACAAGCAACGATCCTGTTGGTGACAACTGAAGACAACTGAAGACAATTCAGTCGCCAGTACCTGTCGCCAGTGGATGTAGGTTGACGTGGGTAGTCGCCAATGGAATTCACCAGAGTCAGCACCGGCGACAACCTATATCACCTGGCAACAACCTACGACAGCACCTACGTCAGGAGAAGTCAAGCTACGCTCATTGGCGCCAACCAACTGTCGCCGACTGTCGCCGAAAATGTTTGAACATGTTGAAAATCAAGCAACGACCAGAAAGACGCTACAAGACTTTGGGCGACTGAGGACACAACTCACGACCATATAGGCGTCACCCCGGCGACCATGTGGCGACAGCCTAGTCGCCTGTAGTCGCCTAAAAAATAGCATGTGGGACAGGCATTTAAATGCTCACGTTTTACTTTCCATTGAAGTCAATATAAAAATAGAAAATTAAATGCAGTGCTCCTCAAGTAGTTTCCTGCAATCGCATAATGTTTGTACATTTACATTTTGGTTGGAATGTGGAAGAAAATCAAAGTGAAAAGTCAAAGTCAAAGTCAATTTTATTCGTCACATGCACATCACATGCAGTGAAATGCATTTGCCAGCAGCGATACACTTAAAAAGAACACACAATACACAATAGAAATGTAACACAAACATCCACCACAGCATTCTTCACTGTGGTGGAAGGCAACAAAGTTCAGCCAGTCCTCCTCCTTTTTTCACCCGTGATTGTGGCCATAGACCCTCCATAGTCGCCGCTACAGACGGCCCGATGTCCAGGCGGTGGAACACACTGGAGGTCCCGAATCGGCATTTCCCTACCGGGGTCACGGCTTCAGGATGTTATGGGACGCAGGCCGGCAGTCAGAGCCCTTCTCCGGCAATCCCTGGCAAGGGATCCCTGGCTCTGGATGGTAAGTCCATGCCCCACCCGCAGCTAGAAGCTTTGCAGACCGTGGCTTCAGGATGTTATAGGCCGTGGGCCAGCGGTCGGAGCTCTTCTCCGGCAATCCCCGGCAAGGGATCCCAGGCTCCGGATAATAAGTCCACTCCACGCCCGCAGCTAGAAGCTCTGCAGACCATAGTCCCATGATGTCAACTACACCAGGCCAGCGATCGGAGCACTCCTCTCTGGCGATCTCTGGCAAGGGTTCACCCGCTCCGTGATGGAAAGTCCACGCTGCGCCTGCTGCCGATGCTCCGGGCCCGACTCCGGGAACGGCCGCTCCAATACATGATGTTAGGCCATGGGGGAGGCAACATGGAAAAAGTTGCCTATCCGTGGAGGAGGCGGCCGAAAGCAGTTTCCCCCTTTCCACTCCCCACCAACCCCCACATAAGACTTACCGAGAGACACCCAAATTAACACTGGACACACCAAGAAAAACAAAAAAAGTATAAATTAAGAACACGTTGCTGGCAGGGCAGCCGTCTCGCAGCGCCCCCACTGACCTAATCAGGGAGAATGTAAAAGTATAGAGTCATGATTTGATAGCCTCCCCCAGGAATTTTATACTATTATTTCCATTAAGTCTAAGACTAAGTCTAAGACATGGCGCACCAGGGCAGCAAATTATATTTTTTAACCAAACATGCTTTTAACATATTTTATTTTCTAGATGCATTTATAATTTACACAAATCTAATTTGGAACATTACGTGCACTATTCTCTCTTCAAGAGGTCCATTAATTGGCTTACTTATAGATCTTTAAGGCAGCCAGAATATTAGAAAATGCTCCCAAAGACAAAGTGGCAAGGTTTCTAGAATCAGGAACTCAATAAGTTGTGAATCACAACACCAACCTTCATGCTGTAACATGCTATTTTTAAGCAATAACACTTGACATTTCATTGCAAAATACACAACATCAAGCCACAATTTTCAAAGGGCCTTACCAATTTATAGATCTGGACAATCTTCCCTGATAGAAAAAATACTCTTCTATTTTATTCTGTTTTGTTTGGCAACCCCTGGTTAGTAAGCAAGTGATGGAAGATTATTTCCATATGCCATGTTAATTAAGACAAAGCATCCTCTTACAATATTTGATATACTCTCAAAACTACAAACTCTATTCTCTACACTGCAATTCCCTTTCCAATTACAATTTTTGTTTTATTACTTTAGTAATTTTAGGAGCTTTAAATATAATTTAGGATTTTACACATTGGTACAATACAATAAACGATAACTGTTAAATATAAGCAATTAAGTGATCTGATTTATTGATGATTCTCTTTTTAGTAGAGAAGGTGATACTTTGGTATGAATGTTATTTTTTTTAATCTTATCAAGATAATGGTACATACACTGCCTACAAGGAGTTATACCACTGGTGCATTTAAAATGAATCCGAATTCCAAACATTCATCAAAGCAAAACTAGATATTGTAATGATTGCATCTATTCAACTGCTGTAAAAAAAAAATGTGGTTCTCAACATTCTTCAGGGGAGGAAGTTTGCCATCGTTACCCCATGTGGTTTACAAGTGATATCAGACAAGGCCATGGTTGACTTTTACCCAGGTTTTCTGGATCATTTCTGAGAGCACTCATGTCCCATGACTACATATGAAAAAGAAAAAGGAATTAAACCAGATAGACCATCCCGTACTGACACAGGCACCATATTTACATTGTAGAAAGCCACTCTCAGTCCAACTGATCTGACAAAGTCCTCTTCACAATCACCTGGCGATTGGTGTCTGAATTGGCAAAGCAGTCCCACAGAAGTCTCCCAACAGTCTGAGAGTCTCTTGAGTATGACCCTGTGAGCACAATTACATGCCAGACGATAGCTGAAGTGTCACAATAGCAGACGTGTGTCTGTTCCAAGTGCTGGCCAGATCACCAGAGAGGATGATACAGTCATGCCATGATAAAACTGAAATCAATGAGCATCAAAAAAGGAAAAACATCTTTGTTGGATCCAGACCTTGTACAAAGGAAGATGGTTTTATTGGAGTAAATAATTCCAGCCCCAGGACTTCCCTACAGGAGATCCTCGGGGCAGTGTCTTAGACACTGTTTGCAGTTTCTCCATCTTCCTTCCATCATAGTTAGAAGAGGGGATTGTTGTTGATGATTGCATGAAGTTCATGTCAATTCGCAATTCCAAAGCAACCCATGCCAACAGACAGCAAAAACTGCGCAGGATTGAGGGAAAGGGTTGACAAACAGAAAATAACGTTTTCTGTCGGTCATACAGCACGGAAACAGGCTTTTCGGCCAACTCGTTCATGATCAACTTTATTGGCCCATCTAAGCGACAGCCATGGATCAGCACTTGGCCCATATCCCTCTAAATCCTACCTAGCCATATATGTCCAAATATATTTTAAATGTTGTTATTGTACTTGCCTCAACGACTTGCTCAGGCAACGTGTTCCATATACCCACCACCCTCTGTTTGTAAAAGTTGCCTCTCAGGCCCCCTTTTGAATCCTTCTCCTCTCACCTTAAACCTAAACCCTTTAGTTCTTGTGTTAAAGAAGGAACTGCAGATGCTGGAGAATCGAGGGTACACAAAAGGCTGGAGAAACTCAGCGGGTGCAGCAGCATCTAAGGAGCGAAGGAAATAGGCGACGTTTCGGGTCGAGACCCTTCTTCTGAAGAAGGGTCTCGTTCGCTCCTTAGATGCTGCTGCACCCGCTGAGTTTCTCCAGCCTTTTGTGTACCCTTTAGTTTTGATTCTCCTATCTATTTTACCAGTGAAAAAACATTCGGCAATCAGCCTATCTATTTGCATTATGATTTTATACACCTCAATAAGATACAATACAATACGGTTTTATTCGTCACATTGCACATAAAGTGCAAGTGAAATGAATTTGCCAGCAGCGGTACAATGATAAAGAACACACAATACACAATAAAAATTTAACACAAACAACCACCACAGCATTCATCACTGTGGTGCAAGGCACAAACATTGGCCAGTCCTCCTCCATTCTCCCCCGTGGTCGGGACCTCCACCCTCCGCAGCCACCGCTGCGGGCATCCAGATGTGCAGACAAGGTTAAAAGTCCAGGTAAGTCCTGAATCGGTGCCTCCCCACCTGAGACCGCGGCTTCAGGCTGGTGTAGGCCGCAGGCCAGGCGGTTGGAGATTTAAAGTTCACGCTGGAGCCAGAAGCACAGCAGACTGTAGGGCCGGCGGTCTGGAGCTCCTCTCCAGGGATCCCTGGCGAGGGACCCTGCTCCAGATAGTAAGTACGTCCCCGGCCAGCCCACGGTAGAAGTAGGCCGCGGGCCGGCAGTTGGGGCTTTTCTTCGACCGGGTCCCCATGAGGGATCCTAGGCTGTGGACGTTGCGCCGGCTGAAGCTCTGCAGACCGCAGCTTCAGGTTGCCGCGGCCAGTGAAATGGACAGCTCCCCTCCGGCGAGCCCCAGCGAGGGCTCGCCCGCTCCACGCTGAGAGTCCGCGCTGCGCCCGCCGCCGAAGCCCCGGGCGCGTCTCCGAGAAAGGCCGTGTTGATCCTCGCTGTTAGGCCACGGGGGAGGTGACCTGGAAAAAGTCGCCTCTCCGTGGAGGAGGCGAACAAAGCGGTTTCCCCCTTACCCCCCCTCCCACACCACCCCCCACACAAGACACACAAGGAAACATTAAAAACAGACATTAAAACATACTAAAAAAACAAAATAAGTTGGAAAAAAACAAACAGGCTGCTGACAGGGCTGTCGGCTTGCAGCGCCCCCCCACCGACCAAAATGAGATCAGCGCTCAGCTTCTTCTGCTCCAATGATTATAGTCCTAGCATGCCTAATTTCTCCCTGTAGCTCAGATCATTGAGTCCTGGCAACATCCTCATAAATCGTTTCTGCACCCTTTCCAGCTTTATGATATCTTTCCTTTAACAGAGTGACCAAAACTGCACATAATAATCCAGGTGTGGCCTCATCAATATCTTATACAACAGTAACATAACGTCCCAAATTCTATTCTCAATACACTGACTGATGATGGCCAAATGCCTTCTTCACCACATATATACCTGTGATGCCACTTTTAGGGAACTAAGTACTGAAACGTTTAGATTCCTCTGCTCTATAAACTCCCCAGGGCTCTATGGTTCTATGGTGAAAGATCAGTCCTGGTTCAACTTTGCAAAATGCAACACTTTACACTGATCTGAATTAAACTCCATCACCCATTCCTTGTCCCATTTGCCCAGCTGATCCTGTTGTAAACCTTGATAACCATTTTCACTGTCTGTGATGCCATTTTTTTGGTGTCATTTGCAAACTTATTAATTATGCCTTTTCTCAAAACTCAACATCATCTAGAAAAAGTGCCTACTTGATTGCTACACAATTCACTACACCAAAATATTAATCTCTTGTACCACCATTGCTCCATAGCTGCAATGTGTATCATCTATAAAATGCCCAGCAGTCCTTTGCTTCTTCTTCTTCTTGCCTATGACATTTTCAAAGGCAATTAGAGGTGGAAAATAATACCTAACCTTGCCAGTAACATCTGCATCCAGAGAAATAATTTGTCTTAAATGACTGTAAAGCTGTGTAATCCTTTAGAAGAGACATTCACTTTCAAAAGCACTAAAAGTAGTGAATGGTTAACATGTTGAATAATGGTTCATTCTGTAGCAGTTCACTCCAGGCAGTCTTGAAAGATCTGAGAAGTTGTATAATAATGAAAAATGTGCAATACTTGTGGGGCATTGCTTGTGCACATATCCCTACAACTACACATTCATCATTTTACATGTATTGTCACTGAAAGTTTAATTGCATAAACACTCTGTAACTGTCCTGTCATATTTCTTGTCACTGTAGATTCTCTCTCCGGGCTTACTATCTCAGAAACCATAATTGAATTGCTATTGAATCACACAGAGCTGAAAAATAAAATCTTTATGTATAGAATTTATTTCCTATCAGAAGACTTGACAAATTATTGCACAAGAACAACCTTGGTGATAATTTCTGGGTTTATTCTGGACTGAATTATTTCCCATTTATTGTTATCTCTCCACTAGAATTATGAGAATCCAGGAAAATTTTGAATGTTGTAAAACTCCAGGGCTGTAGCAAATGAGTCCTCGAGGGGACACTGACAATTTTAAATTGCGCACTGCCTCGTGCAGCTTTGGTTCTTAAATAATCAACAGAACTCGGCAGCAATTCAATTAATTTGTCATTAACATTTGAATGACTCAACACTTTATTAGATTGGGAAAACAGAACATCAACCGACTGAGCAATTATTCACCTGTGCTGTCTGAAATGTTGTGGCAATTTCTGTTTATTTATTGATTTTTGGGGATCTGAGCATCAGTGGCAAGGCCAGCTGTTATTGTCATCTCTAACTGGCCGTGAGCGGGTGGAAATGAGTTACCCTTCTTTTTAGCTTCTGCAGTCCTTGTGCAGGTATGCTGGCAGTGTCGTGAGGTTGGACATTCCAGGATTTAGTCTTGGAGACTTTGGGTTAGTGTACAAACTAGCGGGGACCTGTAGGTAGTTGTATTACAGTTCATCGCAGCGCCAGAGACCCGGTTTGATCCTGACTAAGGGTGCTGGGTGTATGGAGTTTGTACGTTCTTCCGTGACCACGTGGGTTTTATCTGCGATCTTCGATTTCCTCCCACACTCCGAAGACATACAAGTTTGATGGTTAACCAGCTTGGTATAAGCTAGTAAATTATCCTAGTGTGTGTAGGATAGTGTTAAAGTGTTAATATGCGGGGATCGCTGGTCGTCGCGGATCGGTGGGCCGATGGGCCTGTTTCCGCGCTGTATCTCAAAACTAAACTAAACTAAACTAAACTAGCATCAAACACATCAAAGAGCAGCCAGTAAAAATATAGTAAGATGAAGCAGATACCTCAAAGATTTGGACAGTCATCTGCTCACTATCATAGTACAACGTAGAAATGGGCCCTCCTGCCGACCACATCCATGCCAACCTTTCTTCTAGTCATAGTAGAAAGTGGTGGCATCAGGTTTGCATCCTTCTCTCCCTTGCTTATTTAAGTTCCTGTCTGAAAGTCTCTTAAACATAGTGATTGTATCTGACTCCAACACTGGCAGCAAATTCCAGATGTCAACCTCTCTGCGCAAAACATGTTCCCGTTAATCCCCTTTAAAACACTTTCCTTTCACCTTAAGCGTATACCCTTTTGTTTTTGTTACCACTAGCATAGGAAAGAGATTCTGACTTGCTACTCTCTCAATGCCTCATATAACTTTATACATCGGCCTCCTCTGCTCCAAGGAAAGCAAGCCCAGCCAATCAAATATTTCACTATAACTATGTGGCGGTTCCTGGGAAGTAGGCCACTCCCTGGTTCATCCCCCTCTGCACTTCATGGACAGGTCCGGGGGTGGCTCCCAGCTACGAGATAAGAGCATGGATTTTTGGCGCAAGATCAGTCTTCAGTCTCTCACTGAAGAGGAGAGTAGTGTGCTGTGCTCATTAAAGCCTCTACAGAATTTGCCTGGCTCCTCGCCTTCATTCCAGGCTCTCTCACACATCCGCTACACTGGTGACCCGCGACGTTTCGTCGCGATGGACCCGAATGTTCTACAGGACACACAACCCGGTCAAGCGCCCTTGGACCATGCTGACCCCGCCAATCCCCACGCCGTTGCGCTGAAGCTGCCTACCCTATGGACCAACGAGCCCGATATCTGGTTTGACCAGGCCGAGGCACAGTTTGCACTGCGGGGCGTGATGGCAGATGCAACAAAATACTATTGTTAGGTATGTTACAAAAATTTACCTTCAGCAGCGCTGCAGTTCTGTCACTGGCCGTGTGCGCAACTTTGGCGCCTTTGAGAGGGGGGCGGGTTTAAAATGCGTTTTTTCTTCAGACTATTCAAATCAAATTGGACAGACTGTTTAGTTGCTGAAGAAAAATCGCTTCGACTGCCATTTTATTAAGTTTATTAAAATTAGCGTTGGATAAGTTAATAGCAGGAGTAAATTAAAAATCATCTTCTAATGCCGTCAACGCCGACAACGGGACGGATCTCATGTAGGGGACAAGGCAAGGTACACCGTTTATTGTTTCATATAAACTTGCTTCTTAGGATGCCTTTATCAAAATTTCACGTTGCGAAAAGGTGACTTAGGACCCATACGAACAGGCAGTATTTTTCCTGCCGATATGGGGTTTAAATTCACCGCAACCGCAACGTTCCAATCAATCGCGATCCACAAAATCCCACCCGCAGGATGATTAAAATGGCCATTAATTTACGGGAATTAAACACTAAATTCCTTCCATTTGGCCTATAAATTCATGACAATGAGATTTAAAAATCATGTTATATTGTGAATTCTTGTGTGAACGTTATTTGGACACAGGCTTTTTTTAAATGTTAACCTTTTCTTAAGAAATGGATAGATGTTTAGATCTAGTAATTGAGTTTTGTAATTAGCTACAATTAGGTAACTAACTAATTATATGCTTTAATTTCAGGTCATCCAAGAAAGATTGTTTCATATTTGTTTCAGAATGCTTCAATCTATAATAACTGAACATTTCATTCAGTTCTCTTAATTTTTAAGAAAGTTATGGGCTTTTGACTGTCCTTAATCACAGCTTTTGGAAAAGCAATAGGGAACAAGATGCTAATTTCTGAGTATGAAAATGGCCATAACGTTTTTAATTCTGAAGATATGAAAGTGAAATTAGGTGTCAAGTTAAACTTATTTTTATGCTTTATGTGATGGGATAAATTGCAGACGATTTTTAAAATCTCAAAATTTTGTAACATTGCTACTATTATATTATCAGCGCACTCGACCAGGCCTCTGCACGACGCCTCTGCCTTTTCTCCGCACCCCCAGGCGGCTAATAAGTATGAGGCCCGTTAAGGCCCGACTCTTACGTAGGTTTGGCCTCAGCGAGGCCGAGAAGGTGACCCAAATCTTGCGGATGACTGACCTGGTTGACCGCCAGCCGTCGGCCCTGCTGGGTGATATGCTGGCCCTTCTGGGCGACCATGAGCCCTGTTTTCTTTTTAAACATGCCTACCTGCAGCAGCTCCCGTCAGACATCCGCCTGCACCGACATGCAGTCGGTGGCGAGCGTGCCGATCAGCCCTGGATGCGCTGGAGATCCTCCCGACGGCGCCGGGCAGCGCACAGCAGGTCAGTGTTTCAATTGACCGCATCTCCGCGACGCCTAAACGCGCTCCATGGTGGGATCCGGCCGCTATAGCGCACCCGGGCGCTGGCACATCGTCCCAGCGTGGCCGGCCGTCAATTCCTTTGGATGCCACCAGAGGTCGCTGTTGGTCAGATCAGCCCGCACCTCCACCTGTTTCTTCAGATGCCAGCAGGGGGAGCTGGTGCTATTATCACCGCCGCTGGGGGGCTGCAGCTCGTCAGTGTCGGCAGCCCTGTACATTCCCTGTATGTGCTGGCCGTCAGTGATTGCTTCGGAGACCGGCCAGGTTCATCGCGTGTTTGTGTGGAATCGCGCACTGGGGCTCGTTTCCTCGTCGATAAGTGTGCTGCCCCCTTCTAATGGCAACGTCCACACCAGTAAATGCGACCCCCTCCTCACCGCGGCAAATGGGAGCCCAATCCGCTCATATGGAGTGTGCACGCTCTCCCTCAGCTTTGGGGATGGCCGCTTTTCATGGCCATTCGTCATTGCTGACGTTTTCCCAGCTGTTGCTGGGCGCGGACTTCCTACGCGAACATTCCCTGCTTGTGGATGTCAAGCGGCAGCATCTGGTGCACTCTGTTACATTGGAGACTGTTTCCCTCCACATGGGCGACCTGGTCGTGCGGCCCTGTCGTCCGTGGATGCTACATTCCCACGTAAACTAGCCGACTTCACTGAAATCCTCAACCCGCAGTTCCGCTCCTCCGCCCCGAAAAACGGGGTGGAGCACCACATTCCGACTACTAGCCCGCCCCTGCACGCCCGGGCGTGGCGTCTTCCACCGGACATACTCCGTCTAGCTTGGGAGGAGTTCCGCCTCATGGAGTTGCTTTGTGTCGTGTGCCGCTCAGACAGCCCATGGGCAGCCCCGCTCCAGATGGTCCCCAAGGAGGACAGTGCCTGCCGCCCTTGTGGAGACTATCGTCAGCTTAATGATGCCACCATCGCTGACAGGTACCCAGTCCTCCACATTCATGACTTCAATGCACACCTGGCCGGGGCTGCAGTGTTCTCCAAGGTCGACCTGGTGCGTGGCTACAATCAAATTCCGTCCACCCTGACAATGTTCCCAAGATGGCCATCATAACGTCATTCAGCCTTTTCGAGTTCCTGCGCATGCCATTCGGGCTTAAGAATGCTGCGCAGGTCTTTCAGCAGCTTATGGACTGCGTGTGCCGTGGCCTGGACTTGTGTTTACCTCGACGACATCTTTGGGGCATGCCGCTCGCGGTAGGAGCATTTACCCAGCATCTGAGCGATGTTGGGCCTGCCGCCAATATAGTCAAATGCCGTTACGGGGTGACGTCCATTGATTTCCTGGGCCACCACGTAACTCCGCTGGGTGTGGTGCCGCTCCCGGCCAAGGTAGACGCTGTGCGTCAGTTTCTACGACCGGCCACCATGAGCGGCCACGGGATGGTGGCCTTCTACCACCGTTTTGTACCGTCCGCGGCCAGGATCATGCGCCTGCTGTTTAACCTCATGGCAGGCAAATGAAAGGAGGTCGAATAGACTGACGAAGCGGTGGCGGCATTCCACCAGGCCAAGGAAGCCCTGGCTAGGGCCACGATGCTTGTGCACCCATGGGCGGATGCACGCATCGGGCTGATGGTCGACGCTTCCGATGTAGCGGTTGGAGCGGTGCTAGAGCTGCTGATCGACGGGCGTTGGCGGCCTCTGGCCTTCTTCAGCAGGCACCTCAGCGGCGCACAGCAGCACTACAGTGCCTTTGACCACGAGCCCCTCGCCTTTTACCTCAGCGTGTGCCACTTCCGTTACTTTTTGGAGGGGAGGACATTTACTGCTTACACAAGCCCCTCACCTTTGCATTCTTCATGGATTCCGACCCGTGGTCCGCTCGCCAGCAGCGGCAGTTGCCGTTCGTCTCTCAATACATGACCTCCAGTCGTTTCATCAAGGGCGAACACAACAGAGTTGGCAACGCCTTGCTTGTCCCGCGGTCAATGCCGTTTGGCCCTGGCTGCTGCCCAGCTGACGGATGATGAGATGTCCGCCTATCGTACAGCAGTTTCGGGCCCGGTGGTGCGAGGCTGCTGAGCGACGTCTCGACTGGTCAGCCGCGACCCATCATCACCGTCGCCTGGCGGCGCAGAGTGTTTGAGGTCCTCTACGGGCTGGCCCACCCTTCCGTTTGGGAGACGACGGCCCTCGTGGCTTCTCATTTCATGTGGCATGGGTTGCGCAAACAGGTTGGGCACCTGCATCCCGTGCCAAACTGCCAAGGTACAGCGGCATGTGTGGGCACCGCTCCAGGAGTTCCACGTCCCTCGCCAGCGGTTTGACCATATCCACATGGACATCTACAGGGGCCGCTGCCACCTTCTCGGGGCTTCACCCACCTCCTGACCATGGTCGACCATTTCGGCAGTGGCCGGAAGCGGTTCCATTGGCCGACACCTCTGTGGCCACGTGTGTCCGTGCATTGCTGGCACACTGGATTGCCCTATTCGGAGTGCCACTGGACATTACGTCCGACCAGGGGCCTCAGTTCACATCTGAACTGTGGTCGGCCATGGCTCACCTTCTCAGTGTTAACCTGCACCGCACCACGGCGTATCATCCGCAGGCGAACGGCCTGGTGGAGCTTTTCCAATGCCAGCTCAAGGCTGAAGGCTCGGCTCACGGACCCAGACTGTGTCGATGCATTGCCGTTGGTTTTGCTGGGTGTCCACACCGTGCCCAAAGAGGACTTGGCCACCTCCTCAGCTGAGTTGGTGTATGGGGCCCCGCTGACAGTGCACGGTGAGTTTATCCCATCAGCACAGGGCCAGGCGGAGCAGCCATCAGCCGCCCTGCTTCAGGAGACGGTGGACAAGCTGGCACCTGTGCTGACGTCTCACCACGGTTCGTTCAGGCTGCACGTTTCTCCCGCTCTCCAGGATTGTCCGTTTGTTTTCCTGCTTCGGGACGCACACCGGATACCCCTTTAGCGGCCATACGAAGGACCATTCAAGGTCCTCGAGTATGGCCTTTCCACTTTTGTTTTGGACATGGGGGGTTATCGTGAGACGATTTCTGTTGCGCGGCTGAAGCCGGCATACGTGGACATCAGCCAGCCGGTGCTACTTTCGCGGCCTCGCCCTCAGGGTCGCCCTCCGTTCCGGCCCTTTCCCCAAGTGCCCGCGACACCACCTTCGCCTGGCAGTGTGTCTCTGGTTCCTGCGCCCGCCGTGGTGCGCACACGGGCTGGTCGTCCCGTACGTACCCCTATCCGTTTCGTGACTCCGGTTCTTGGGGGGGTGGTCCTGTGGCGGTTCCAGGGGAGTAGGCTACTCCCTGGTTCATCCCCCTCGGCACTTCATAGACAGGGCCGGTGGCGGCTCCCAGCTACGAAATAACAGCAGGGATTTTTGGCACGAATCCAGTCTTCAGTCTCTCACTGAAGCGGAGAGTAGTGTGCTGTGCTCATTAAAGCCTCTACAGAATTCGCCCGGCTCCTCGCCTTCATTCTGGGCTCTCTCACGCACCCACTACAACTTAATTACTCTAATCCAAGCAACATCCGCCATCACCAACCTCTACTTCCAAAATTCAAACCAACTTTGAATCCAATTAGGTAGCTCACCTTGGACCCCTAATGCCAGCTTCAGGTTCCTCATCTGTAACTACAAAGATGCCAGCACTCCAGCTACCTCCTCTCGCAGGAGGTCTGTGACCAGGGGTGTTCTGCAGGGGTCAGTACTGGGATCATTAATGTTTGTGATGTACGTAAGTTATATCAGTGTAACTTGGCAACATGATTTGTACAAACATAGTGGGCTGAAAGGCCCAAAGCTGTGCTGTGCTGCACTGTTCTATGTTCTTTGCAAATGACTTGGACAAAAATGTTGATGGATTGGTTCGTAGGTTTGCAGATGACACAAATATTGTGGAGTTGAGGACAGTGAAGAAGGCTGTCAAAGTATGGAGATCAACTACAGATATTAGCAATGTTACAACATTTTGAGATTTAAAAAATCAAGTCTGCAATTTATCCCATCACATAAAGCATAAAAATAAGTTTAATTTGACACCTAATTCACTTTCATATCTTCAGTATGGCCATTTTCATACTGAATTAGCATCTTGTTCCCCATTGCTTTTCCATTGACTTAACACAAAAGCTGTGATCAAGGACATTCAAAAGCCCATAACTTTCTTAAAAATTAAGAGAACTGAATGACATTTTCAGTTATTATAGATTGAAGCATTCTGAAATAAATATGAAACAATCCTACTTGGATGACCTGAAATTAAAGCATATAATTGGTTAGTTACCTAATTGAAGCTAATTACAAAATTCAATTACTAGATCTAAATATTTATCCATTTCTTAAGAAAAGGTTAACATTTAAAAAAAGCCTAAGTATCCAAATAACATTCACACAAGAATTCACAATATAACATGATTTTTAAATCTCATTGTCATGAATTTATAGGCCAAATGGAAGGAATTTAGTGTTTATTTCCCGTAAATTAATGGCCATTTAAATCATCTTGCGAGTGGGTTTTTATGGAACGCGATTGATTGGAACGTTGCGGTTGCAGTGAATTTGAACCCTATATCAGCAGGAAAAATACTGCCTGTTCGTATCTTTTCTAAGTCATCTTTTCGCAACATGAAATTTTGATTAAAGGCATCCTAAGAGACAAGTTTATATGAAAAAATAAACTGTGTACCTTGCCTTGTCCCCAAAATGAGATCCATCCCATTGTCGGCGTTGACAGCATTAGAAGATGATTTTAATTTTATTCCTCCTTTTAATTTTTCCAGCACTAATTTTACTAAACTTAATAAAACGGCAGTCGAAGCGATTTTTCTTCAGCAACTAAAAAGCCTGTTCAAAATTGATTTGAATAGTCTGAAGAAAAATCACATTTTAAACCCGCCCCCCTCTCAGAGGCGCCAAAGTCGCGCACACAGGCAGTGGCAGAACTGCAGCGCCGCTAAAGGTAAGTTTTGTAACATACCTACAGATATGGGTGGAGAAATGGCAGGCAGTTTCATCCAAGCAATTGTATACCCTCTCTCTGTAGCTTAGACCCTCAGGTCCTGGCAATATGTTCGTTAATCTTTACTACACTCTTTCTAGCTTAACAACGTCCTTCCTAAACGACCAAAACTAAACACAATACTCCAAACGCAGCTTCACCAACATCTTGTACAACTGTAACATTACAACCCCACTTATATACTCAATTCCATGACTGATGATGTACCGAAAGCCTTCTTGACCAGCCTAACTACCTGTTATGCTACAGTTAGGGACTATGTACCTGCACTCCTAGATTTAGTGGGCAGGTACATAGTCTTCAATTTCTCGTCATCCAAGGTTGCTTACTTCCACCTGCCTTGCCCTTCACTCTTACAGAAACATGCATGGCCTGAACTGTTGTCATCACACTTGTGGGAGAGTCTAGGACCAAAGGCCATAGCCTAAGAATGAAACAAAATGAGAAGAAATTTCATTAGAGGGTGGTGAATCTGTGGGATTCATTGCCTCAGACAGCTGTGGTGGCCAAGTCAATGGATATCTTTACGGTGGAGATTGACAGATTCTTGATAAGTAAGGGTCAGGGGTTATGGGAAAAGGCATGAGAATTGGGTTCAGAGGGAAACATACATCAGCCATGACTGATGACAGAGTAGACTTGATAGGCCAAATGGCCTAATTCTGCTCCTAGGACATGAACTTTTAAAAGCAACCTACTTTCCAGATGTTCCTTTGCCCGCAAACAATCTTCTTTAGCAAGTTCCTGCCTAATACCATCAAAGTTGGCCTAGCCCCAATTCACAATTGTAATGTGGGCCC
Organism: Okamejei kenojei; assembly: GCA_035221665.1. Lineage (NCBI taxonomy): Eukaryota > Metazoa > Chordata > Chondrichthyes > Rajiformes > Rajidae > Okamejei > Okamejei kenojei. The sequence goes on from CM069139.1 coordinate 48,956,834, forward strand.
AACCTGTCTTAATCTATTACAATTTTAAAGCTAACAGACCAGCAGTTGCTAGTCCCAAAAGGCTTGTCCACAGACTTCAGTCATTTGCCCTTCCCAATTTCCTAAGAGTAGATTAACCTTTGCCCTCTCCCATGTAGGCCCTTGACATATTGCCCGAGGAAACTTTCCTGGACACATTTGACAAATCCCAACCCGCCTAGACCCTTGGCACTATGAGAGTCCCAGTCCACATTGGGAGAGTTAAAATCCCATCTGTATGCTTTGTAAATCTTTACCATTGCTCTAAAGTTGAATTAGGTTTTTCTTTTAATCTAAATTTCCATCTGTTCTATGTTCTCCATTATCTCTTCATTTTCCCCCATACGTAACCGTTTGAGATGGAGAAGAAAACCAGAATTCAAAAATGTAATTTTATCAGTAAAGATGCCACTTTAACCTCTGGAGAAAAACCCACAAGCTGAAAACAAGCGGAATCATGCCTCTTGTGGACATACCGTGCATTCAGAAAGTATTCAGAAACCTTCACTTATTCCACATTTTGTTACGTTAGAGCCTTATTTTAAAATGGATTGAATTATTATTTTTTTATCATCAATCTACACACAATACTCCAGAATGAAGACGTGAAAACAGGTATTTAGAAATTTTTGCAAAGTAATTAAAAAGAAGTAACTGAAATATCACATTTACATAAGTATTTAGACCCTTTGCTACGACACTCAAAATTGAGTTAAGGTGCATCCTGTTTCCATTGATTATCCTTGTGATGTTTCTACAACTTGATTGGAGTCCACCAATGGTAAATTAAATTGATTGGACATGATTTGGAAAGGCACACACCTGTCTATATAAGGTCCCACAGTTGACAGAGCAAAAACCAAGCTATGAAGAAATTGTCCGTAGACCTCTGAGACAGGATTGTGTCGAGACACAGATCTGGGGAAGGGTATAAAACAATTTCTGCAGCATTGCAGGTCCCGAAGAGCACAATGCTCTCTGTCATTCTTAAATGGAAGAACTTTGGAACCACCAGGACTCTTCATAGAGCTGGTCGCCCGGCCAAACTGAGTAATCGGGGGAGAAGGGCCTTGGTCAGGGAGGTGACCAAGAACCCGATGGTCACTCTGACAGAGTTCCAGAGTTCCTCTGTGGAGATGGGAGAACCTTCCAGATGGACAACTATATCTGCAGCACTCCACCAATCAGGTCTTTATGGTAGAGTGGCCAGACGGAAGCCATTCCTCAGTAAAAGGCACATGATGGCCCGTTTGGAGTTTGCCAAAAGACATAAAAAACTAGATTCTCTGGTCTGATGAAACCAAGATTCAACTCTGAGGCCTGAATGCCAAGTGTCACGTCTGGAGGAAACCAGGCACCACGCATCACCTGGCCAATACCAAATCCTACTGTGAAGCATAGTGGTGGCAGCATCATGCTGTGGGGATGTTTTTCAGCGGCAGGAATTGGGAGACCAGTCAGGATCGAGGGAAAGATGAACGGAGCAAAATACAGAGATCTTCATTGATGAAAACCTGCTCCAGTGAGTTCAGGACCTCAGACTGGGGTGGAGGTTCACCTTCCAACAGGACAACAACTCAGCACACAGCCAAGATAACGCGGGAGTGGCTTTGTGACAATCTGTGAATGTCCTTGAGTGGCTCAGACAGCCCTGATCGAACATCTCTGGAGGGACCTGAAAATAACTGAATCGACGCTCCCCATCCAACCTGACAGAGCTTGAGAGGATCTGCAGAGAAGAATGGGAGAAATTACCCGAATACAGGTGTGCCAAGCTTGTAGCGTCATACCCAAGAAGATTTGAGGCTGCCAAAGGTGCATCAACAAAGTACTGAGTAAAGGGTCTGAATACTTATGTAAATGTCATATTTCAGCTATTTTTTTTAATTTGCAAAAATTTCTATTCACCTGTTTTCAATTTTTAATTATGGGGTATTGGTTGTAGATTGATGATTTAAAAAAAGAATTTAATCCATTTTAGAATAAGGCTGTAATGTTCCAAAATGTGGAAAAAGTGAAGGGGTCTGAATTCTTTCTGAATGCATTGTATATATTCCTGCTGAAACATATTGTTAAATACACTATTTTGAAAAACTTGCTCTTAATACTATGTTTATCAGCCTCTTTTAAGAATTAATATTTCAATACAATAATCAATTGAAAAATTGCAAACCACATTAAATGTATCGTCAGAAATGTTTCAGGTTAGACTATAGTATACTATAATCAGGTGGTAACCTTAAGGTAAGACACAATCAGATATTCTATAAAATGTTTCAGAAAAGTACAACAGTGCACCTTCTGTGCTGGAATTAGATGAGGTGGCATGCTGTTTGTGCTCTGGAGGACAAAATGAGTTATATTGTTTAAACATACAGTACATTAATCAGTGCCTAAAACTGACTGCAAAGTGCCCAGGGATCTCTTCACAACAATTGAAAGAATACCTCCAATATCATATGATTGGGATTTTGGTGGAATCAGGATTTGCATTATATAACTCTCTTGAATGCCACAGCATATATATGAAACCCATTCACCTTCAAGTGAGTATAGGAACATAATTCCAAGTCTGTGCAATATAATATACTTAATGATTTAGATTTAAGGAATTAAAAGTAACATTAGCAAATTTACAGATGACACAAAGCTGGGTGACAGTGTGAACTGTGAGTGGGCAGATGCATGACAGAAGCCATATAATGTGGATAAAGTGAGGTTATCCACTGGAGGCAAGAACTGGAAGGCATATTATTATCTGAATGGTGTCGGGTTAGGAAAAGTGGAAGTCCAACAAGACCTGGGTGTCCAGGTACATCACTCACTGAAAGTAACCGTATAAGTACCACAGGCAGTGAAGAAAGCTAATGGCTTTCATAAAGGGAGGGGTTGAGAAGAGGAGCAAAGAGGTTCTTCTGCAGTTGCACAGGGCCCTGGTTAGACCACACCTGGAGTATTGTGTGCAATTTTAGTCTCCTAATTTGCAGAAGGACATTTTTGCCATTGAGGGAGTGTAATCTCTTGGTGTAGGTTCACACGGTTAATTCTTGGGATGGCGGGACTGCCATATGATGAAAGAATCGAGCGACTGGGCTGATGTACTCTGGAATTTAGAAGGATGAGAGGCGATCTTATAGAAACATATAAAATTATTAAGGGATTGGACATGCAAGATGCAGGGAACGTGTTCCCGATGTTGAGGGAATCCAGAACTAGGGGCCACAGTTTAAGAATAAGGGGTAGGCCATTTAGAACTGAGATGTGTAAAACTTTTTCACACAGAGTTATAAATGTGGAATTCTCTGCCTCACTGGCAGCTGATTCACTGGATGCATTCAACAGATGGTTAGATAGAGCTCTTGGGGCTAATGGAATCAAGGGGTATGGGGAGAAGGCAGGAACGGGGTATTGATTGTGGACAATCAGCATTGATCACATTGAATGGCAGTGCTGGCTCGTAGGGCCGAATAGCTTACTCCTGCACCTATTGTCTATGCAGCTAAGTATAAGTATGGCTTACAGTTCCATTTAGTTTTTACCAGATTTCTTTAAAATATGGAACCACAAGAGACAAACAGGAAGTAGAGGATTTTTAAATAGACACAGAATAGAAAATGTCGTCTTCCTTAAAGTACTAAAATACAATCAAAATATTCTGTTCATGCTGAAGTGGATCATGGAGATTGTGAATATCATTTAGATTACTGCAATATTGGTCATTTCAGTTGTTAAACTGGAAAAATGTTGTGGTCGAGCATCATTATGCTATTAAACTGATAGCAACTTCTGCCATCCACAAATGCAGAGCTCAAAGTGGAAATCCACAATTTTATTTCAGTAATTCATACACTTCTGCATATGTTGCATCTTTTAGACACGCAATAAATGCAAAACAGTAATTTTATGTGACTTCAACTTTTTACATATCATTTTTAATTAAAATAAAACACCTAAAATTATGTAATTGAGCTTTTCATACTGTATCTAGAGATAATTACAGCTGAACAAACTCTAAAGGGCCTGTCCCACTTGGGAGACCTCCACCGCGAGTTCTGGCGACCTTAATCGACTGAAAAAAAAACAATCAAGGTCGCCATGACCTACGACCTCCTATGACTTTCATCGACTATGTGTACGACCTCCTAAACTATGTTGAAGATATCCCTCGACTATGAAGAAGACCTCCTTCAACTATGTTGAAGACTGGCTTCGACCTTGTACGTTTTACTCGAGGATGGTCTCTGGCAAATTGGTTCGCAAATGAGCACGACCCCCTTCGACCCCAGAGGACCACACTGAAAACCAACAACAACCAGTAACGAGTGTCTACAGCTCAAATGATCACCTGATGTCACGTCTACATTTTTTTTCTCACAAAAAAATGCCTCCCAGGTTTTTTTTTAAATCTTTCTGAACCATGCAAGCAAAGAAGGAACTAGCTTGGGGGATGTTAGTAAAAAATACAACTGCAATATGCAGTAGTACTTTTGCATCAGCAGCCTTTTAAGAAAGGCAGAAGGGTGAAGAGGAAGCAGAAGAAGAGGTTTCAATGGGTGAATGGAGATGATGTGATGAACTGTCCCAGTACACCAGATGACTGGAAAAGTGGCGCCGGGCTTTGACAAAAGATGGAACTTTAAGCACACATGTGGGGCAGTGGATGGCAAGCATGCCATTCTTGTCCCTGACCCCTTCATTGTCCTTATTGTACAGGATGGCATTCTGCTGGAACCATTCCTCAAGGTCCCCCTCCTGCTGCCTGGTGAAGGTGTAGGGCATAACCTTCCTTCAGCCCTCACTTACCACCAATGGGGCATCTGCCTCTGATGCTGTGTCAGACAGAGGAGAAAAGGCTGCTTTGCTGCCTTCAAATAAGGCAGTGAAGAATGGGGTGGTGGTGGGGACATATACTACCACCCTGGCCTCCTCCAGGGGTCTTTCATGTCGGACTACCTCCTCCTGCACTATCACCTCCTGTGGCATCACCTTCTGCCACTCCTCCTCCTGGGTGGGCAACACCTGCATGGCAGGTTTTTTTTTTTGGGTTGTGCCCTCCCCCTGCACTGCTGCCTTTTTGGTGCTACTGTTTAAATGACCTTTTTCTTTCTACTGACCTTTTTTCACCCCGGAGCTATTACCTTCGAGTACCTACGACTAGATTCACGACCTACTACGACCGACTTCGGCTAGACCTACGTCTAAAAAAATATCTATTTTTCCCACGGCTACCTTTTTTTGTCGTGGTCAATTTTTAACATCTTGAACAAATACGCCGCGACCTAGCTGAAGCCTCGACTACGCGGAGACCACTCTCGACCATGAAGGAGAGTGACGAAGACCTCCTACGACCTCGTGGCGACCTTCCCGCAACTATGGGTCACGGGCAAGGTCGCCATAACTCGCGGTGGAGGTCGCCCAAGTGGGACAGGGGCTTAAAGCCCCAAAAAGCTAAATCTGTGTCGACCATTCAGCATAATATTTTGAAATTCTCATTTATTAAAAATAAAGGAAAAATCTTAGTTATTGTTTCTGACATTTCATCTTTGAATGTTCTTATATATGAACACCCCAATCTTTATTTCACTTTCCAAAAACAGTTGCATCAGAAAAGGGAAACCCACACCACAGAACCTGTTCAATCCTGTGACTTATTTCTTCAGTATCACACACCATCTCTTTGCATTAGATTAATACTACAAACAATAGGCGTAATAATGCTCCTTTATGGCTGAAAGCCAAGTCAAATCTCATAGAAATCGTGACTGCTATAGCTACTCTTTCTGCTGGAAAGGAAAGCAAAAGCAATGTAACGGCTTATCTACGAGTAATGGTGTAACATAGCCATCTACTTCTCTACAGCATGTTATATTTATGCAACTAAATCTTTCTGTACATGTTTATAGAAATAGACTTTATTGAAACACATTACTATTTAGAACATTGTAATTTCTGTCAATCATAGTTGTATTCAAGGTTGTAATCAAAAATGATTTATCTTGAATTTAACGGAAAAGCTATTAATATGCAGATTTCACAAGTGGCTGATTGCATGTAGGAGTCATTAAACAAATTTTTATTTTATCAATTATATAATCTGTCACTGCATATTAAAAGTTCTTACATTATATATTTTGTTTCTCAGACAAAAAGAATAGGTGGAAAGAGCTTCAATATTTTAATCTTCAAAATTTATATTTAATACAACATTAAAATATTAGGAAAATTTTAGAATGCTGCTTGTTACATTAAAATATTTCCACATCAATTGAGCAACAAGCTCTGCTATTAAAGTAACTAGCAGTTGTGAAATGTTTGCAATTCACGTGGTTCATGTGGTTCACTCATGCTGTACCCTGCATGATATGATTGCGCCAACACATTTTTAAATTATCATAAATAATTATATTCTTTGGTAAATATGTTGATTTTCTCCAAAACATCCAATTCATTCATATATCCAAAACTAGAATTTGAACAAAAACATTGAACATAAACTAATCTGAAAGGGCAGCCTGAGTCACATATAAAGGATGTATAGAATGGATTCCTGACTGTAACTTCTGATCAACTTTATCAATATAATTTTATCGGATTATTCAAATCATTAATCTCATTCAGATTCAGTCCCATTCCTACGGAATTCAAAAATTAAAATGTTTACACAAAATTTGGAACAATTAAAATATTATTATATATAGTACCATGTTTTGGATGCAGTGGGTGTTCAATGTATGATTGAATGTGTGCATGCATTTATGGAGCAAGTGCTAAACATTTTTAGTGAGATAGTACAGTTAATTCCCACTGAGTTTGGATAGATTATGATATGACATGCAATATTGATTTGATGCACTGCTCCCATTCTGAATTAGATGCTCCAGCTAGCACTTTCTCTTAATCATCGATAGCACAACACCTGTTCTACAACGGGAAATATGTCTATACGGGCATTTTGAAGGTTTCATCAACTACCTTCAATTACAATACTCATTGATGGTATTGGTATGGTTTACAATCTTTCCAGATGTCTGATAATCTTGAAGTCTACAGGGAGCAGATGTTGAAGAATCTGGGAATAGTGTTCCTGGCCAACATCATGACTAGAAGAATGGGCAGAAGTAACAGAGTCGGGGCAGCTGGGACATAAGAGAGAACAAGGAGGGAGAGTTGGATTTTCTATATTAGTCCTTTCACCCTTTTTATTTATTTTATTTTTAGTGAGTTAAAAGTGTTTGTTTTGGAGGTCTAATTTTTTTTTGGGGGGGGGGGGGAGGAGGGAAGGGGGAAACTGTTTTTCTCAGTCCCTACCTGGTCGGAGATGCGGCTTTTCTCCAAGCAGTATCTTCGCGCCCTTCCTCGCGGCCTACCAACGGGACTGGAGCGGTGTTTCCTGCCGGGACCGGCCAGGACTTCAGCTTCGGCAGTGGCGCAGCGCTAAAGCACCATCACTGAGCGGGCGATGCCTTACCCGGGTCGCCGTGCGGTGGGCTCTGGAGTGCTGGGATCGCCGACTCCAAAATCGCAGAGCTGCGGTCTGTGGAGCGTCCAGCTGCGGGGCGGCGCTGAAATTTAAACAACACGGAGCCTGGGATCTCTCGCTGAGATGCCCAGTGGTGGAGCTCTGACCAATGCTGCCGGTGGACTTCGGGTGCCGCGGTCTCCAGGGGGGTAGCGGCCGTTCCAGACACTCCAAGCCCCTGAGGGGGTTCTGCCGACGCCGGAGTTCCATCATCCGGCAAGAGGGCCTGAAGCATCGGGCTGCCGTAGCGGCGACTGCGCAGGCCTCATGGTGAACAGGTGATAGGACTGGACTTTACTGCCTTCCCTCACAGTGGGAACCATTGTGGGGGATGTTTTTATGTTTATTGTTAAATTTTGTCTGTTTTACGTTCTGACTGTGTTGGCTACTGGACATCTGAATTTCCCTGTAAAAGGGGATTAATAAAGTATCTATCTATCTATCTATATGAAGCTATTTCTAACAGTGATCAGGAAGTACTTGTAGAAGACGTTGTAACAGATGCTCAATGAGCGTCTGCAGAATGCTATATTAGCAGCATGCTTTGTAGAGGAGTTTTACTTGTTGTAAAAGACGCTCAATGAGTGAGCCTTCAGCCCTTTGGCAAGTACATCTGCATCCACACCAGAATTGCCATGACATCCGCTTTGACGAAGGTTTTATTTGATGAAGATTAGTATTAAGAAGTACTAGCATCCTTTCAGAACAGAAAGCACGGGTGATGTGGATAATGTATTATCTGCTTACATAATGTAATCTATACATAATTACATAATGTAATCCATACACATAATTTTGGAGGCTTTTCATTATTGTGGAGGATAGATTTCAAGTGTTAAATCTAGCCTCCACAATAGGTTTGTTCATATCCTTAAAGTTGAAATTTTTGAGGCCTCTTGAAATGTTTCCTGCAATTAGCTCTTAGCTACATGCAGTCAAAAAACTAAACACAGTAATAGTCATACAGCATGGAAACAGGCCCTTCGGCCCAAATGCCCATGCCACCCAAGATGCCCCATCTATACTAGTCCCACCTGGCTGAGTGTGACCTATGTATCTTTCTAAATCTGTCCAAATATATTTTAAATGTAATCATTTCTGCCTCAACTACCTCTTCTGGCAGCTTATTCCATATACCTGGTACCCTATGTATGAAAACGTTACCCCTTAACTTCCTATTAAAATCTTTCCCAGGAACCGTAAACCTATGTCCTCCGGTTCTTGATTCCCCTACCATGGGTAAATGACTGTATCTTCCCCATCTATTCCTCTCTTGATCTTATACGCCTCTACACAATCACACCTCATCTTCCTGTGCTCCAAAGAATAAATTGCTAGCCTGTCTAACCTCTACCCACAGCGCAGGGCCTCAAGTCCCGGCAACATCCTTGTAAATCTTCTTTGCACTATTTGAGCTTAACAGCATTTTTCCTATAGCAGGGTGACCATAACTGAGTACAATATTCCAAATGTGGCTTCACCACAGTCTTGTTCAACTGTACCATATACCAACTTCTATACTCAATGTGCCGAAAGCCTTCTTAATCACTCTATCTACCTGCGATGCCACATTTATGAAACTATGGGGTACTTACAATCCTAGATCCCTCTGCTCTACAGCACTCACCAGAGCCCTGCCTTTTACTGTGAAGGCCCTGCCCTTGTTTGACTTCCCAAAATGCAACACCTCGCACTAATCTGTGTGAAACCCCATTAACCATTCCACAGACTGTTGCCCAACTGATCAAGATCTTGCCGTGATTTTGATAACCATCTTTGCTATCTACAATACAACCACTTTTGTGTCATCTGCAAACTTATTACTCTTGCCTTATACATTCTCATATAAATCATTGATATAAACCATGGACAACAATAGGTCCAATGCCGAAGCCTGAGGCACACCACGAGTCACAGGCCTCTAGTCCAGAAGCAGTCCTTCCACCATCACTCTCTGCTACTTTCCATTAATCGATTTTCTATCCATTCGGCTAGCTCTACCTGGATCTTATGTCATCTAACCTTCCATGAGCAGCCTACCATGTGGAATTTGATCAAATGCTATACTGAAATCCAAAAACACAATGTCTATGGCTCAGCCTTCATCAACTTTCATCAAAAAACAAAATCAGATTTTTGGAACACAATATCCCACACACAAAACCATGTTGATTATCCCTAATCAACCCATCTATCCAAATGTAGATATATCTTAATTCTCAGAATATTCACTAGTAACTTCCCTACTACAGATATTAGGCTTACTAGTCCATAGTTCCCAGGCTTTTCCTTGCAGCCCTTCTTAAATAGAGGCCCAACATTAGCTACCCACCAGTTTTCCGGCACCTCACCTGTTTCTATTGATGATTCCTATATATCTCAGCCAGCTCACTGTAATTACTTCTCTAGTTTCCCACCGTGCCCTCAGAAAAGGCCCGGGAGATTTGTCTATCTTCATATGCCTTAGGACATCCAACACCTCCTCTGTAATACGGACTGTCCTCAAGACACTTCCATTAACTGTCCCAAGTTCAAGTCTTCATGCCTTTCTCCACAGTAGAAACAAAGGAGAAATACTCATTGAGGGTTTTGCTCATCTCCAGTGACTCTACACAGAGATGATCGCTTTAGTTTCTGGGGGGCCCTTTTCTAACCATAGTTACCCTCTATCCCTTAATGTACATAACGTGTCTTTAGATTTTCCTTAATATTATCTACCAGAGGTATCTCTCCTGCCCCATTTTTTGCTTTCCTGATTCCCTTCTTAAATATGCTCTTTAGTTCCTGAAACTCCTGAAAAACACAATGGGCTAATGTGCCTGTTCCTGCACTGTTCTATGTTCTACATTCAGAAAAGTGAGTGACAAATCTTTTTGTTTATTGGACCTAGAGCTATTACCATGAAATTCATCTCAAGTTTCATAACGTTATACTCAGAAATAATTTCCCAATAGAAATACCAATTTAAACAATTCAAATCTTATCAAGCTATTGCATCGACAATATAACATAATACAATTGCCTTGAATTGTTAGGAAGATACTATTAATTTGAATTTAATTTCAGTCTGAAGAAGGGTCTTGACCCGAAGCGTCACCCATTCCTCCTCTCCAGGGATGCTGCCTGTCCTGCTGAGTTACTTCAGCATTTTGTGTCTACCTTCGATTTAAACCAGCATCTGTAATTATTTCCTACATACTTTTAATTTATGTAACTTCCATTTTTATTAAATAAGAGATCATTACATTAGTATATTTTGCTTTTAATGTTCTCAGCAGGAAATTTATGGAAACAAGTTGGTGCAGTTATCCTAGTATTAAAATTCCAAAAACATAACAAGGCCTAATTCAGTCTTGATTTTTCGCAAATAGTACGGGATTATAAGTACCTGGCATATTGCTTCTCAAGATAAATCTACCTGTAATTGAGGATTGGTATGGAAAAGGCATTGAATGGAAAAGGTATATATAATAAATATATATGTTTATGTGTGCCAAACAATCAAAGGGGTCCTATTAATGTTGCAAATAAGCTACAGTATATGTTTGAATATATTTAAGGATAATTGAATATATTTTTAAGGATAAGGGGGAAGTCTTTTAGGACCAAGATGAGAAAATCGTTTTTCACACAGAGAGTGGTGAATCTGTGGAATTCTCTGCCACAGAAGGTAGTTGAGGCCAGTTCGTTGGCCATATTTAAGAGGGAGTTGGATGTGGCCCTTGTGGCTGAAGGGATCAGAGGGTATGGAGAGAAGGCAGGTACAGGATATTGAGTTGGATGATCAGCCATGATCGTATTGAATGGCGGTGCAGGCTCGAAGGGCCGAATGGCCTGCTCCTGCACCTAATTTCGATGTTTCTATGTTTCTATTAAGCATACAACTGGAAGGCTGCATTACTTGTTTATGAAAAGTGCTATGGATATTATGTGCATGGCTTTATTTATCATGAATACTTTTTCAAAATGTTAGGTCAATATTTTCTGACTGCTTTCTGTCCGATTGTTAGCTAAGCTTTAATATATGTAGCAAGCTTGTATTGATTTGGATTAAAAAACTAATATTGTCTGTGATTATCACATAAGAAGCAGAAATTTAAGATGGATGGTTCACAGGTTAGCATTGCCGGGCTTGCCAGTAAAACTCTGCACTATAACAAATGTTGTAAGTCTCAATGTCCCTATCCAAGTGTCGGAGGGACTTGTCGCTGTATCACTAAAAAGGTGCAATTTTTGCAGACAACTCTTAAAGGGGCATGCAATGATACAGGCACCACTGTGCAAGTATGGTGTTATCAATGAATGAATAGAAGTTGTGACAATAGGAAAGTAATCGGCTTCATTAATCTCTTAGTTCCATGAGCAGGAGCTGTTGTTATTTACATAACTTGGTTGAAAATGTCACCACATGTTGCATTACTTTTGACATTATTTGATGAGGTTATATTCCAGCAAAAAAATGCTGGGGTGGATGGAAAACAGTCTGAGAAATGAGGAGACATTGTGGCAACCAGAAGTAAAGACAAAATTGCCTCACCCCAAGGTAACCAGACTTTTCTAAGCACAATACTTTTGTTTGCAGTTGTTTGAATAAACTTCTAAACTGCTGTCTTTACAATCTAAAATCTTCTGATCTAGAAGTGAGCTTATTACTTTTGATCCAAAATGTTATGTGATGACAGCTGACAGGATGAAGTGGGATCCTTGGAGAACTGCTTTTCTCCATCCTTCAACTGTAACAAAGTAATACTGTATGCACAACATCTTTACGTATCATTTTCATAGACTGAAATGATCTAAGGTATTCAACAAGAGCATTATCAAACAAACATTTGGCAATAAATCTGAAGAAGGTATCAAAATTGATAACCAAAGGCTTGGTCAAAAAGTAAGTTTTAGGGAGCATCTTAAATGAGGAAAGGTTAGGAGAGGTTTAATAGAAAATGAGGCTAGCCAAGAGGTCTAGAAGAGTCAGATCTGCAGATTAAATAAATGTTAAATAAGGGTTTCAAATCAAAAAGGGTGAAGTAGTATTTGAGATTGGCAAATAGAGAGAGATGGGAAAAAAATAATCCCAACAATGTAATAGATATTTCGTAGAAAAGTTACCTCTATATATATGGCATCCAGGTTATCAGTTTCCAAGATTTTCAAGGACAAGTAATATGTTCAGGTCTGCTGCAGGGACCAAGGATAAGAGTTCAATATTTACATAAGGTGCTGGAAGAATTAGTGAGGCAGAGTTAATGTTTCAGGTCAATTACCTTTAATTTGAAACAAAATATTGGCTTTGCTTTTCCTCTCCCCAGATGCTGCCTGACATCTTATGCATTTCCAGTATTTTCTGGTTTTAGTTTTGAAAATCATAATCTGCTGTTGTGCCCAAATGATTAGTTTTCGAAAATTCATGTCCATCCAATACTGAATGTCGGGTAATGTGACAAATCTGCAGCAATGGAGTTGCCCAGGGAAATGGTAGTAACAGGGAGCTGAGCACCATCAGCTTACTAGATGCTATTTTTTTTTAAGCAGGTGGAAGAAAAATAGAAGTGGATAAGGATAAATTCAAAAGGAACTCCATAGGAAATAGTATTGGAAGGGGAAGCCACAACAGAAATTTAATTGGCTCCTTCAATAAATAATGAAACCAAGCAAGTGTTGTTGCACTCAGCTGGACAAGAGAGTCAAAGCATGAGAGAGAATGGACTGATCAACTGCAGCAAAGTCTGCAGATGCATCAAGAAAGATAAGGTATATTTTCTACAGTGAAGTCATAAGAAAGGTTTTTTATAATTCATGTGAAGGTAAGTTTTGATGTGCAATGAAGTTGAGTAACAACGATCATTAAGTTGGTCTAAATTTTAATTTATTACAATTAAAATGATAAAACTGTTTACATGTAACATGAAATAAATAACTTATTTGATGGAAATATGAACTAAGAAGATGATTAGAAAACCCAAAACAACAGACTGCATCAGTTATGAATGAATGATATGATTAGTTTTTCAACCTTTTACACAATATCACTTGTACAGAGAACCCGGAGCAACAGTCTGGAAATGTGCCTATCATTCAAATCTTTGGAAAGGAAATCTGACAGGTTCTGTAATGACTGAACTGGCCTCCATTATCTGAATATCTTTTCTCTGTTCCACCTATATAGTGGTTTGAAGATCAAATGCTGTCACATAGCCTTTTCCTCCATTGAAGAAACATGTCATGACATGTTCAAAGCTGTTTGATACCAAATGAAGTATAATACTACTTATACAATATACATGCCAGTTTTACAATATTGTATGACATTGTTAAATGGAATTAAAACAAATATTTTGTTCTACAAACATCTGTTCATCTTATAGAGCTTTACATCGGTTGGACAAATTGTATTTAAACTTTAAAACTTAAACTGCTTTAAACATTAAACTGCTTTAAACTTCCTTTAATGTACTACTACATTCATGATGCTATATAAATAAATGTTTTAATTTTTAATAATTTCCTTACCATATTTGTGGTTTTCTAAACCATGGTACCAAACAATAATAATAATAATAATAATAATAATAATATATCTTTATTATCATTGCACAGAGGTACAACGAGATTTGGAATGCAACTTCCATCCGATGTAATAGCTTAATTAGCTAAAAATTTAGACACCCAGAGAAACAAGATTAAAAAAAGTTAAAGCAGTATAAAGTGCAAATAGGTCTGTGTGCCGGGTCAATGTGCGACGTGACCATCCGAGGGGGACAGTTCATGGGGGGGGGGGGGGAGGACACTTAGCAGGACCGGTTCAGAGCAGCTATAGCTCTGGGGATGAAGCTGTTCCTAAGTCTGGAGGTGCGGGCGTAGGAGGCCTTGTAACGTCTGCCTGATGGTAGAAGTTTGAACAGACTATTCTTCTTCTTTCGTGTGGCGTGCACAGCCTAAAGTTGTTGGACAACTTGTTTTATTTGATCTTCCGTTTGTGCATGCCGAGTTGATTGCATTAGTCGGACCACTTGAAGGTTGCAATCTCCCACCCCTGCAAGGGTGTGAGGAGTCATTATGAATGTTGATGGCCTTCCTGAGGCACCTTGTATTGTAGATGCCCTCCAAGGCTGGTAGCTGTGTCCCAATTATCTTCAGCGCTCTGTGGACGACCCGCTGAAGAGCTCTCCTCTCCACCTCCATGCAGCTGAGATACCACACAGAGATGCCAAATGTTAGGATGCTCTCTGTGGTGCAGCGGTAGAAGGTTGTCAGCAGCTGGTAAGGCAGACCAGTCTTTTTCAGTGTTCTCAGGAAGAACAGTCATTGCTGTGCCTTCTTGACCAGCGCAGAATTAATTCCATTTAACAATGTCATACAATATTGTAAAACTGGCATGTATATTGTATAAGTAGTTGGTGGACCAAGTGAGGTCCTCCGAAATGTGTGTCCCCAGAAACCTGAAGCTGGACACTCTCTCCACACTGTCCCCGTTGATAAAGATTGGAGCGTATTCCCCATTATGTGACCATCTGAAGTTGATGATCAGCTCCTTGGTCTTAGAGGTGTTTAGGGACAGGTTGTTATCTAAGCACCACTCTGCCAGGTTCTGCACCTCCTCTCTGTAGTGTGTTTCATCACAGTTTCATCACCTATTAATATGCTTTTGGTGGTTCTGGTTGAAGAAATGTGACAATATCTTGTTCTACTTGAAATTTAGTTTTTTTTTTGCCTTCTCCCACAGAGCCTCAATTCAATATTTTTTGAACGATTATACCTTTTACAAAACAGCCATCTCACAGAACTAAAAGTTAAGTGTCAGCTCAGTGTATACCCCAAAGGGAAATGTAGAAGAAAAGGAAACGGATATAATAAGAAGGGGCAGAAAATCTAATCTGATAATGTGGATTTCACCATGGTTTGATAGAAGACTCGTAAATATGATATTGTTTCTGCACCTTGAAAATCAAGACTGTGTCGATGTAGTGCACTTCTAACAGTCTAACGTGCCTTACAGGATGCTTAATCATTGTTAAAATCCAAGGAACACATCAGTCAAAATAAGTTAGATCTTTGCACTCTTTAAAAAAAAAAAAAAAAAAAATCAAGCTGCCCAAAATGATTTTGTCTTGCGTTGAATACAGAACTAAATTTTCAGTTTACAAAATGTGAAAAAGATCATCGGACGTACAAACAAGAAATATCACAGTATGTCATGAGCGACCGGTGTAGGCCAGTGTGTGGAATATTTCATTCAGATCAAATGCAGTAAGACATTATGATGACAACTTCTTTCGGTCATTCACAGAGCTATTATCATTAATAATACACTGGCAATAGAGATGACATGATAATTCAAACATTTTATCCACTGAGAAAAATCAAACAATAAAAGTAACATAGAAGGATGAAAGATTGGGCAAAAATGAATTAAAAGTTGATTTAAATTAAACAACTTTCAAATGATCATAAATTTCCTGGAAATTCATTGTAAGTCCATAACACTAAATACACAGCACGGCAGCGCAGCGGTAAAGTTGTTGCCTTACAGCGCCAGAGACCTGGGTTCGATCCTGACTACGGTTGCTTGTCTGTACAAAGTTTGTACGTTCTCCCCATGACCTGCGTGGGTTTTCCCTGGGATATCCAGTTTCCTCCCACATTCCAAAGAAGTACAGGTTGTAAGTTAATTGGTTTGGTATATTTGTAAATTGTCTCTGATGTGTGCAGGATAGTGTTAGTGTGCAGGTTGGCGTAGACTCGTTGTGCCGAAGGGCCTGTTTCAGCACTGCATCTCAAAAAAACTAACTACCATATAGTTGATCTGGCAAAGTTATGGACTCGGTCTACGAAGTGAATGTCAGATGCACAGTATCATACACTATTACAACCATGCAGTGTGATAAGCACTACAGAGTAGCAAAGATTTTTTTACATATATCTTTAATAATAAAGTAACTCAAATCCATTACATGGGCATTTCTAAAGGTTTTGTAGACACAAGGGACTGCATATGCTGGTTTACAAAAAAAGACACAAAGTGCTGGAGTAACTCAGTGGTCAAGCAGCATCTCTGGAGAATATGGATTGGTGATGTGTCGGGTTGGGATCCTTTTTCAGACTCACTGGGACGATCAATTACTAGTAACATTTATGACAAAAACCATGCTTCCGAAATATCTTGATATTGATTAGAAACATAGATGGAAACATAGAAAATATGTGCAGGAATAGACCATTCGGCCCTTCGAATATGATCATGGCTGATCATCCATAATCAGTACCCCGTTCCAGCCTTCTCCCCATATCCCTTGATTCCATTTGCCCTAAGAGCTCTATCTAACTCTCTTTTGAATGCATCAAGTGAATTAGCCTTCGCTTCCTTCTGAAGCATAGAATTCCACAGATTCACAACTCTGTTGGTGAAAAAGTTTTTCCTCATCTCAGTACTAGATGGCCTACCCCTTATTCTTAACCTAAATGGCCTACCCCTTATTCTTAACCTAAATGGCCTACCCCTTATTCTTAATCCGCACAGACAAAGCGCCAGGCCTCAGGCCTGTACCCATCGAGTCGAAACACTTTAATTCTGAAAAACGGTACCAACCCGAAACTTTACCTATCCACGTCCTCCAGATATACTGCTGACCTGCTGAGTTATCCCGGAACTTCGTACTTTAAAAATTAAATCTAAAAGCTTTGCTGCATTTCACAAGTATCTATGAGATCAACTGCCAAAATGTTTTCAGCTGGATCATATCTAGGTTGGGGAATGGTTCCAGTCAGAAATTCAAATTCCGACTTCCGGTGGCGTCAATGGTGGGGTGAGAGACGTCGCTGTTTCGCTCTGCTCCCGAAGAATGTTTTAATGTGCTAAAATATGAGTTGGAAGATGGGGGAGTTCTGAAAATAACTACCGGAGCTGCTATTTAATTGTGTGTTATCAGAAATCCTGCTGATAACAGAGAATAATTGCAGTTTTAAATGAAAAAACAGAAACCTTGCCAGAAGCCTGCAAAAGCCGTTTCAAGACCTGCTACAAGAGCCTACTTGAAAAAAACTGAAAAGACTCCTCAACCCACTCAAACATCAGCTGGAAGTTCAGAAGAAGAAGTTGATTCCCGAAATCCTTCTGCAGAATTGACTTTAATGGAGGAACACAGGGAACAAATGCAACATCTGGAAAAGTCAGTAATAGCTTCAGTCACTGAAGTTATTTCTAAAGTGATACGATAGGGGAATGTCGCGCTGGACAAAAGCCTCTCTGAAAAAATTAAACAAGGTAATGATACGCTGATGGGGAAAATTGATGTCTTAGCCAAATGTGTGGTCGAGGTTGAGGCGGATTTAAACAAAAAAATTAAGCGGGTTGATAAGGATTGTAATAAAAAGCTGGATGCAATGCTAAAATCTACTGAAATCATCTGGCGGCTATGGAAGGAATGGACAATATGATAACTGAGATGGCTAAGGGGATAAAGAGACTAAAAAAGGAACAAGAAAGCACTGGGAGGGAGCTTGCTAAAATGAAGCATAAAATTTGAGGATAATTGGAGTACAAGAGGGAAAGGAGAGTGGACAAAACTTTCAGGAGTTTGCGGCCAACTTACTCAAACAAGTACTTAAGCTGCCTGAAGCCCCGAGAATAGATATGGCTCACCGGGTCCGACGTAAGACTCAAGCAAGCTTAACTGCCCCCCAAGACAGATTATTCTGAAATTCTATGACATTTCAACCCTGGAATGAATTATGAAAAAGATTCCATATGGAATGAATTTGATGTTTGGAGAGGACAAACTACAATTCTTCCGTGATTTTCCAGCTGAAATCATGGAAAAGAGGGACGAGTTTACAAACATGAGAAAGCTACTGAAGGAGGTCAAGGGAGTAAGATATGGGATAGTATTCCCTGCGAAATTGAGAATTACTTATAATTATGTTGACCGTGTATTCACGGATCCAGAAGAGGCATTTAAATATGCTCAAAATATCACAAAGGAGGACTACTGATCATTAGGAGTTGGTCTCCGACAATAACTCCGAGGAGAAACGACAACGAAAGGATTGTGTCTCGTTTTTAACATACAAAAAAGATTGCTCTTGTTAAAATGGTGAATTTTCCTCGAGGCGTTGTCTAGACATTTTACCTTTGGAATGTTAATTCAAGGTCGGATTTTATGTTTCATTTCAACAAAGAATAGACAAAGAAGAGAAACTGTGGCGGGGAAAATAAATTGCGAATATAGTGTAATATAGAATATTACCCATATCATCCATGAGGTATGCTTTACGAAATTGTATTCCCTTCCTTTTTACCGCTAACAGGGGAATATTTTCTTGTATTCCCCTTTCTAGCGAACGCCTATGGACTTTACCTGTTTAAACAGCGGGGAATATAGTCTTATATTCCCCTGGTCTCACATCCGGGAACTTGGCAACGTGACGCTGCGTGACGGCAACGTGACGCTGCGTGACGGCAACGTGACGCTGCGTGACGGCCAACGTGACGCTGCGTGATGACGAATGGCAGCCGGTTGCGAGAAGAGGTTCGCGATTTAAAAGTTCGACCTTCACATTGTCACATAAATGAATTACATAAATTACATAAATGAAACATAAATGTTACATTCTTTTAGTACCCTTATTACAATGTAATGGTTTTAGTACCCTTATTTACAATGTTGCAATGCATATTGCAAAATGTATAGATACATTCATATCATATGAGATGTTCAGATTTTCCTCTAGATGTCTGATAATGGGTAATAATAACATATTGACTGTCCTCTTTCGGAGATACGACATATATTGCCCTCACTAGATCCATAACTCGGGCCAATATGAATCTACTTCAGGCAAGATATGTCGTATCCCCCTCAAGGCCAGTCACTATTCTATTATTATCAATGGACTTGTATGTAGAAATTTATGATTTAAGAAATATATAAATACATACTAACATAAAATATAATTAATAAAATTGTGTCATATGTAATATTAAGGCATAGCTTAACTATAGCTGATGTTTATTTCATGATGTTAATTATTTGCTAATAAGAATAATGAGTTAAATATGATTGATAAGTATTAATAACATATTAACAAATTTTATGGACTTAGTCTTGATTGCGCGTAAAGGGGGGGGGGGGGGGGGGTAGGAGACTCAGATACTTGGAAGTTATCCAAGGGTTTGAATCTGGTTAACCCCTTGGAACCTGCTGTTGTCGGATATAAAAGTTTGAGACTTAATTGTAATAAATCTAGGCATATTGATAGATATGGATATATAATTAACATAATTACTGTTATATCTAAGTATATACTTAATGTTGGAAACTATTTTTTATTTTGTTTTTCCTCTTTGAAGATACATTTCTAATCTAGTTATTGGAGTGCGTTTTATTATATATATATATATATATATTTTTTTGGAACTTTGTATCGTTCTCTCTTCCAATTAATAATAATTGGTCAAGGGGGCAGAGCGAAACATATAAAAACATACTATAATATCAATAAGAATATGTTGGTGTTTGTTTTTATTACAATATCTTTATTTTTGGATATTATAATATCACTTTTTATTTGTTAATTATCTTTTCACGACTACACTTTTTGGTCTTTTTCAAGGTTTATTCTGAAGGGGAGATGCCAACAAAACTTAACAGCTGGGGATGACCATCCTTCATCTGGAGTTATAAGGTTCTTGGTTGCACCATATGAAGTAAAGGTATTAACATGATTCATAATGCAAGACGATAAACAAAAGAAAACTGGAGGAATCACATTTTGTAGTTGGAATATAAGGGGCGCTAATGAACCAATTAAAAGGGGTTAGATCTTTGCCCAATTAAAAGCCTTAAACAGTGACATCATTTTCTTACAAGAGACGCATCTGAAATATCAAACACAGATAAGATTGAAGGCAAATTGGATTGGGCAAACATACTACTCTTCATTTACTTCTAAATCTAGAGGCACAGCTATTATCATTCGTAAAGGTATACCATTTAAATTAAAGACTACCATAGCAGATAAAGAGGGGAGGTATGTCATAGTCACGGGAGAAATTTATTCTACTCCACTTACTTTGATAAATATCGATGCTCCTAATTTTGGCAACCCCCAATTCTTTAGTAAAATTTTGGTTATAATTTCAGAACTTAACCATCAAAATGTGATAATAGAAGGAGATTTGAATTGTGTTTTAGATCCATATTTGGATAAATCAGCAAAACAAAAAAGGACTAACATAAAATCTAAAACTAGTGAACTCCTAAATACATACATGAAAAATACTAATATAACAGGTGTATGGAGGATCGCTAATCCAGTAGGTAGGGAATATTCATTCTATTCAACAGTACATAAAACATATTCACGTATTGATTATTTCTTAGTGGACACAAAACTAATTCCATATACATATAATTCTAAATATCACAATAGTATTATTTCTGATCATTCCCCATTAACTTTTTCTTTAAAATTAGGGGGAATGCCTGATAAAACTTTGTTTTGGAGGTTTAACCCCCAAATCTTAAACAACTCACAAGGTTGTACATATTTAAAAGAGCAGATGAGATTCTTCTTTGAGACAAATGATACACCTGATATTTCACCCTCCTTATTATGGGAAACTTTTAAGACATTTATTAGAGGAACTATAATCTCATATCAAGCTTTCCAAAATAAAAAGAATAATACTGAACAATTGCAGTTAGAACAAGAAATTAGACAATTAGATTTAGAAAATGCCAAAGAACCAACTATAGATAAACATAATAAGATAACAATACTAAAATATAAATTAAATAAAATTTTATCAGCCAGAATAATAAGATTATTTCAAATTACAAAACAAAAAAATTTTGAATTTGGTGATAAACCTCATAAACTCCTAGCACGCCAACTGAAAAAAAGGGAAACAGAAAATACAATTACTAAAATTAAATCAGATAAAGGGGAATTATTAACACTACCTAAAGATATTAATAAAAGATTTGCTCAATTTTATCAAAACGTATATACATCGAAAACCTCTGCAAATAATACTCAAATTACAAATTTCTTAGACAATTGTAATCTTCCCAAAATTAAATATGGTGGAACAAGAGGGATTAGGAGCTCAAACAAATGGCTTTACATAAAAAGATTCTACTATATATCATTACTCAGAAACGCAAACTATATGCCTTTATTAACTAAATTAAATGGGTTGATTAAATATTGGAAAACACTACCGATGTCTTTAATAGGCAGAAAAAACATGATAAAAATGATCTTCTTACCACAAATATTGTATCTATTTCAATCAATACCAATATTCTTACCTAAAAAATTCTTTAAAAAACTAGATTCTGATATTATAAATTTCATATGGGATTATAAATCACACAGAACTAAAAAAAATCTAAAGAATCAGGGGGACTGACACTCCCTAACTTACTGTATTATTATTGGGCAGTGAATATTAAAAATGTGTAAATCTAAAGAATCAGGGGGACTGACACTCCCTAACTTATCGTAATATTATTGGGCAGTGAATATTAAAAATATAATCAACTGGTTGGACAGCTCTGCCCAACAGGTAGATTGGATAAGAATGGAGAAAGAGGATTGTTCCCCTTATAATATAGGAGCGATCCTTCTTTCCCTGATAAAGCTGAACAATATAATATAAGAAGAATCCAATTATTCACAGTATAATACGAATTTGGAAACAAATAAAACTAACTTTAAAATTAAGAAAATTATCGCTTCTTTCTACAATAGCTAATAATCCCTCATTCAAACCATCCATTATTGATAAAACGTTTATCCATTGGGAAAGAATAGGAATTAAAACGATGGGAGATATGTATGAAATGGGAAAATTTTTATCATTCCAACAATTACAACTAAAATATAATTTGAAAAGTAATCAATATTTCAAATACCTTCAAATTCAAGATTATTTGAAAAAGTATATACAAGGATATCAAACTTTAACCCCAGATTTATTGGAGGAAGGAATGAATAGAAAGGCAGAATCAAGCAATTTAATATCCTACTTATATAATATAATTCTAAATATAGAAACACCAATGACAGAGGCAATTGGAAGGGACTGGGAACAAGAGTTATTGATAAAAATTCTGAACGACAGATAGGATAAAAATTTATTATATGTAAACAAATGTTCAATGAATGCAAGACATAACCTAATTCAATTTAAAATTTTACATAGATTATATTATTCGAAAACTAGACTGAATAAAATATTTTCAAATGTTTCCCCCATCTGCGACAAATGTCCAATTCAAAATGCCACTATAGCACATTCCTTTGTCTCTTGTACAAAACTATAAATTTTGGAATGAAATTTTTGGAATTTTTACAAAACTATTTAACACAGAATTGAACCCCAATATAGAACTGATTATCTTTGGATCAATGGAAGAGGGAAGTAAATTAACTATATTCCAAGAAGCTTTTCTTAATTATGGTCTAATAACAGCAAAAAAAACATACTCAAATTTTGGAAAAACATATCTACGCCAACATTCAAAATGTGGATTTCAAGCATGTCTGAAATGCTACATCTTGATGAAATGAGATTCCTCCTACTAGGCAAAGTAGACCTATTTTTAAAGATTTGGTCTCCTTTTATCAACTTTTTACAAGCATATGGTGCAACATAACATAGCCTTAGAAATTAAATGGTTTAGAACCGGGTGATGGATGGGCAAAAATACGGAATAGGTAGATCTCTCCTAATCTCTCTTTTCTTTACTTTCTCCCTTTCTTTCAATCTGTTTAGCTTCTCAACTCTGTCCTTTATTTCTTTTGCTTTCTGTTTCTACTCGCTTGACTATCTAGTCCGACACTCTTTATTTATTTTTTCTCTCACTGTTCTTTTATAATTAAATCAAAAGTATGAAGTTGTACAAGAATGGAAATATGTATGTATGTATTAGGTACTCAAGTACCACACTATTGTACGTACTTCTAACAAAAATAAACACAAATAAATAAATAAATAAATTCAAATTCCAAATATGCCAAAAGATGAAAGGAGAAATGAAAGGAGAAATACCAAGGACTCAAATGCAATGCTTTTCCTCTACCTTCAAAGTTCTATTACACAGTAAGTTAGAGAGCATATACTCAAGATGTTGCTGATGCCTTGCTTTCCACAACTTACACTTTTTGGAGTTCAGAGTAAAATCAGCTTGAACTAGAAAATGCTGTAAACCACAGGCTGAATTCATTTCAAGATTCATTCAACACTCCCTTCAATTTACTCACAGTGATGTGTTTTATTTGATGTTGTAAGAGTTTAAACAATTTAACCTGCTCCCTGATTCAGCTCCAGAAAGTATAATGTCCCTTATATGTCCCTTCATGTGATTCAAATGAAACTAGTGTAAGCAATTCGATTCTAACAGGGGAGAGGGGGATGGGAGAGGGGCTGAAAATGGTCACACTGGAATTAACGATTACTTATCATTTGAAATTCGGACAGGTGGGACCAATGTAGATGGGTCATCTTGGTCGGCATGCGCAAGCCCTGAAGGGCCTGTATCTGTACTGTATGATCATGGCAGAAAAGAAGTAGTGGAGAGAACAAAGGAAGTGTTTGTGATAGAATAAAAATGCGATAGAATGAATGTCACAAAATATTGTGACATTGGCTGAGACAGGCCACTACTCAAGTAGAGATGCCAAAAGTCAACACAAGAGAAGCAACTGAATAGGTAACCTCTACAACCCACCCTCCCCCTCTCTTTTCTCATCTACCCCTTACCCAATCCTGTGTCACACCTTTCTCTTTTATATCTGGCCTTTGTTCCAGAAATCTGCCTATCAAAATCCCCCTTGCCCGAAATCTCTGCTTCCCTTCTCTGGGGAACATTCAAAGCATTTACACAAGGGGTATTAATCTCCTCTCAGGCATTTCTTAACAAAGAGAATAGAGCTAAACAACAGACATTGGAATTGGAAATAAGACTATTAGACATAGAAAATGCAAGAGCACCTTCATTGGTAAAACATAATAAAATAGCTGCATTGATATATGTTAAATAAAATTTTCTCTGACCAAATAATAAAACTTTATCAACATACAAAACAATTAAATTTTGAATTTGGTGATAAACCACATAAATTATTGGCATGCCAGCTTCGAAAACTGGATGGAGAAAAAATGATTCATAAGATTAGATCAGAAAAGGGAAAAATACTAACACTCCCCAAAGATATTAATGACAGATTTTTACAATACTATCAGGATCTTTATTCAACTAAAGTGACACAACAATCAATAGGAATGGAAGCATTTTTACAGAAATGCAACCTTAAAGGCTTAGATCTGCAAGAACAAGAATTATTAGGAGCTGAAATAACGACCAAAGATATTGAAGAGTCAATTAGATCTTTAAAAAATGGAAAGGCCGCCGGCCCTGGTGGCCTAAGTTCTGAACTCTATAAAAGATTTTATGATCTGATTTCTCCAAGCTTACAAACACTGTATAAACATGTTTATACTCAACAGCAACTCCCGGAAACTTTAAATGAATCTACAATAATACTTATACCTAAAATTGATAAGGATCTAGAAGACCCGGCCTCATATAGAGCAATAGCTCTATTAAATACTGATCAGAAAATATTAACTAAAATCCTTTCTAATAGATTGAGCTTAGTAATGTACAAATTAATACACCCTGATCAAACAGGTTTTATCCCAAAACGTCATTCATTTTATAATCTTAGACGATTGTTTAATATTATATATTCAAACAGAATTGCTAATGCAGATCTAGCAATTATATCACTAGATGCTGAAAAAGCCTTCGATCAAGTAGATTGGCCATATTTATTTTCAGTGATGGAAAAATTTCAATTGGGAGAGAAGTACTGCACATGGGTTAAATTGTTATATTCTAACCCAACAGCTAGAATACTAACAAATCAAATGTTATCAACTAAATTTAATCTTTCCAGAGGTTGTAGACAAGGATGTTCGTTATCTCCATTATTATTCGCTTTAGCAATTGAACTACTTGCAGAAAATGTCAGATCTAATCCAGAAATACATGGGTACAATACTAAAGATACAATGAATAAAATTTCTCTATATGCAGTTGATGTACTAATATATATTACAAAGCCGGAAATTAGTATTCCAAATTTATTAAATCTAATAACTCAATTCGGTCATTTCTCAGGATATAGAATTAATTGGAATAAAAGCGAAATCATGTCAATAACGGATCATAATATACATATACTACAACAATCACCTTTTACAATAGTTGACGAAAAATTTAAATATTTAGGTATTTATGTAACTAAGGGGTATAGTTCTTTATTTAAATCAAATTTTCCACCTTTAATGAATAAACTAAATAAGAATATTCAATACTGGAAAACACTTCCTATTTCAATGTTCGGTAGAATTAATGCTATAAAAATGATTTTTCTACAGCAATTATTGTACCTATTTCAATCAATCCCGATATATATTCCAAAATCTTTTATTAAAAAAGTAGACTCTTACTGTTACAATTTTCATCTGGGACTACAAGAATCATAGAATAAATAAAAAACATTTTTGTAAATCAAAGATTAATGGAGGTTTAGCTCTACCAAACTTTTTGTTTTATTTCTGGGCAGTTTATATTAAAAACATGAATTTTTGGCTGGAAGAAATGGATCAACAACCAGAACGGTTAAGGATGGAAAAGGAGGATTGTCTACCTTTTGAAATCGGTTCGATTACATTTGCACCGACAAAATTGCACAAAAAAACTTATGGGGAAAACCCAATAATATATAGTGGTATACGAAATTGGAAACAACTTAAAAAGGCTCTAAAATTGGATAATATACCACTCTATCTCCCTATTGTAAACAATCCCTTATTCAAACCTTCCATGCTAGATAAAGGCTTTATACAATGGAAAAACTATGGAATCAAAAGGGTGGAACACCTTTACAAGAACGGCACTTATCTCTCATTTCAGGAACTGCAACAGATTTATGGGTTACACTCAAATATTTTTTTTCGATACCTACAACTCAGAGATTATGTTAGATCAAATACACAAGATTATAGGAATAGGGAACCAGAAATCTTAGATGAATGTCTGAATAAGCATCCTAACACAGAAAAATTAATAACTTATATTTACAACACCCTTTTAGATAGTGAGATACCATCAACGGAATCATATAGACACACATGGGAAAATGAAATAAATCAATCCATAACGAAAGATATATGGGATAAAAGTTTACAATACATACATCAATGCTCGCAAAATTCCAGACATGCTCTAATACAATTTAAAGTTTTACATAGATTACATTATTCCAAAGTTAAATTAAATAGAATCTTCCCACAAATATCGTCTACCTGCGATAAATGTCAACATCCAGAGGCTAATTTAACACATACCTTTGCAAATTGTATAAAAATTAAGAATTTCTGGACTGAGATTTTTAGAATAACTTCTGAAGTTATTAATACTAAACTGGATCTGGACCCAAAATTAATAATACTTGAAACATCAGAACAAAGTTTAACTCTTACAACAAGTCCAAGAAATTTCCTAGATTACAGTATAATAATTGGGAAGAAATTAATATTAAAATTTTGGAAAGGCCCTATATCCCCCACAATTAAAATGTGGATTATGGAAATATCGGAGACCCTACACCTGGAAAGAATCAGATTTGCCTTAATGGACAAACAAGAAGTTTTTGTTAGAACATGGTCTTTTCTCATTGATTACTTAAAAGGGTAGAATGGTTCGGCAGGGAACCCTAACTGAAACTTGGATTTAGGAATAGATGAAAAGTTATATCTTATATTCCTTGATCTTATCTCCTACGATGTATTAATAGTAAATTATTCCTTTCTTTATGATTTTCTTTTTTGATGTAGATTTTTATTTTATTTTTCTTACTGTTCCCCTCTCTTTATATAAAAAAAACTATTAGTCAAAATGATGCACTTGATAATATTAATAATGTATGCTTGTTGAACATGAAATATTGCTATCATAACATATGTTTGCTAAATCACTGTCTAAATACTCTAATAAAAATATATATTCTAAAAAAAAAAAAATCCCCCTTGCTTGTGTCCACTTATTACCTGCCATACTTTGTCCTGCCTCCACTCTTCCAGCTTTCGTCCCTCACCCACCACAATCAGGCATGTCATGACGATGAGTCACGATGATGATATGCAAATATCTTGACCTTTGTATCAGCTGACCTGGAGGTCAGATCGCATGTGCACTGTGTAAGCCAAGGCAGGAGGCCATGGCTGGTGAGATAATAAACACGGAGTCCAAGGAATGTAACATGTAAATATTGTGTCAGTATTATTATTATTCCACATCTGAAGCGAAGATGTGACATTGGTGACGAGGATATTTCGGATATTTCAGATATTTTGGATTCTGAATCCATGGCTTCGTGCTGGAAAACAATTATTAAAAAAAATAAAAATAAAAATGCAGTCGCTGGAGCTGATTTCTTAGCACTTCGCGGAGTTCCACACTTCGATCTGACGGGTGATGTGAGTACCGTCAGTGTGAAGTGGAATGCTTGGCTGGAGGAATTCGAAACTTACACCAACAGTCGAGGGCTCTTTCTTGAGGAGAGTACGCCCCGGGCAGAAGGCGCAGCGGAGAGCATTGCCTCCTTTCACCACGGAGCCAGCAGTTCGAGAAGTTTTTAAAACACTCCCTGATACCGGAATGAAGGAAGACTATAAGAAAGCTGTTGATGCTTTGAACAGTCATTATGTTGTGGTGCCAAATGCTACATTTCAACGCCATTTATTCCGTATAACAATGCAGGAAGAGGCCGAGACTGTTGCTCA
The DNA here is from genome assembly GCA_035221665.1 of Okamejei kenojei. Classification (NCBI taxonomy): domain Eukaryota; kingdom Metazoa; phylum Chordata; class Chondrichthyes; order Rajiformes; family Rajidae; genus Okamejei; species Okamejei kenojei. The sequence goes on from CM069139.1 coordinate 48,985,231, forward strand.
ATTTGTGACGAGACTCAGACAGGTGTCTGTAGGATGCAAATATGTGGCTGCTGATGTGGAAAACCAGATATTGGATCAGGTTGTCCAGCATTGCAGGTCAGACAAGCTCAGGAGAAGCTGCTAGAAAAACGGGGTGAGTTAAACCCTAATGATGCTTTGTCGATTGCAGCAGCACTGGAAGCATGTAGAGGGACAATTTCACAGCATGAAATTGAAACATTCCAAGACTGGGCAAGTTAACCAGCTGTCCTACAGTAGACCAAGAAGTATGCCTGAATGTGAGATCGAGTGTTACAGGTGAGGCAACAAGGGTCACAGGGTCACATAGGGAAAGATGTATGTTGTCCAGCAAAAGGTAGGTCATGTAGGAAATGTGGAGATAAAGATCATTTTACAAAGAAATGTAAAAGTAAGGCCAGGGACAAGACAAGTGATTACAACAGGAAAGGGAAGTCCAGTGAAAAGAAAGACAGACCTTGGCAGAAAAAGAAGGGTCATGTCCGTCACGTAGAAGGTGATTTCGGAAGTGATGAAGAGAGTGATGAAGCTGGTGAGCATGCTGTTAAAAGGAATTATCAGTTTGCATTGAATAAGGGCCATCACGAGAAAGTTGCAGTGACCATCGGAGGTGTTACAGTGCCAGTGATTGTTGATTCTGGTAACGACAGCAATGTAATTGACAGCTTCTTTAGATATGTTAAGGGAAAAAGAGTAGCAGAGACAAATGTGGGTCCCTTGAAGATTAACACGGGTGAAATTATTATGGGCACAAGGAAATGGCTGAAGAGTTGAATAGGTACTTCGGATCTGTCTTCACTAAGGAAGACACAAACAATCTCCCAGATGTAATGGAGGACAGAGGATCTAAGGGGGTAGTGGAACTGAAATACATTTTCATTAGGCGAGAAATAGTATTGGGTAGGCAAATGGGACTGAAAGATGATGAATCCCCTGGGCCTGATGGTCTGCATCCCAGGGTCCTCAGGGAGGTGGCTCTGGAAATAGTGGACACATTGGTGGTCAATTTCCAATGTTCAATAGATTCAGGATCAGTTCCTATGGATTGGAGGATAGCTAATGTTATCCCACTTTTCAGGAGCGAGAGAGAAAACTGGGAATTACAGACCAGTTAGCCTGACTTCGGTGGTGGGAAAGATGCTGGAGTCAATTATTAAAGAGGTAATAATGGGGCATTTGGATAGCAGTAAAAGGATTAGGTCAAGTCAACATGGATTTATGAAAGGGAAATCATGCTTGACTAATCTTCTGGAATTTTTTGAGGATGTGACAAGTAAAATGGATGAAGGGGTGCCAGTGGATGTAGTGTATCTAGACTTTCAGAAAGCCTTTGATAAGGTCCTGCACGGGAGACTGGTGACAAAAATTAGAGCACATGGTATTGGGGGTAGGCTGTTGACATGGATAGAAAATTGGTTAGCAGACCGGAAGCAAAGAGGAGGAGTGAATGGGTCCTCTTCAGAATGGCAGGCAGTGGTGAGTGGAGTGCCGCAAGGCTCAGTGTTGGGGCCGCAACTGTTTACCATATATATTAATGTTTTTGAAGAGGGAATTAGGAGTAACACTAGCAAGTTTGTGGATGACACAAAGTTGGGTGGCAGTGTGAACGGTGAAGAGGGTGTTAGGAGGTTGCAGGGTGATCTGGACAGGTTGAGTGAGTGGGCAGATGCGTGCAGATGCAGTATAATATAGATAAACGTGAGGTTATCCACTTTGGCGGCAAAAACAAACGGGCAGATTATTATCTCAATGGGGTTAGGTTAGGTAAGGGGGAGGTGCAGCGAAACCTGGGCGTCCTTGTACACCAGTCACTGAAAGTTGGCTTACAGGTACAGCAGGCAGTGAAGAAAGCTAATGGAATGTTGGCCTTCATAGCAAGAGGATTTCAGTATAGGAGTAAAGAGGTTCTTCTGCAGTTGTATAGGGCTCTGGTGAGACCACATCTGGAGTATTGTGTACAGTTTTGGTCTAATTTGAGGAAGGACATCCTTGTGAATGAGGCAATGCAGCGTAGGTTCACGAGATTGATCCCTGGGATGGCGGGACTGTCATATGAGGAAAGATTTAAAAGACTAGGCTTGTATTCACTGGAGTTTAGAAGGATGAGGGGGAATCTTATAGAAACATATAAAATTATAAATGGACTGGACAAGCTAGATGCTGGAAAAATGTTCCCAATGTTGGGCGAGTCCAGAACCAGGGGCCACAGTCTTAGAATAAAGGGGAGGTCATTTAGACTGAGGTGAGAAAAAACTTTTTCACCCAGAGAGTTGTGAATTTATGGAATTCCCTGCCACAGAGGGCAGTGGAGGCCAAGTCACTGGATGGATTTAAGAGAGTTAGGTAGAGCTCTAGGGGCTAGTTGAGTCAAGGGATATGGGGAGAAGGCAGGCACGGGTTATTGATAGGGGACGATCAGCCATGACCACAATGAATGGCGGTGCTGGCTCGAAGGGCCGAATGCCTCCTCCTGCACATATTTTCTATGTTTCTATGTTTCTATCACTTTGGGAATGCTTGAAACAGCAGAAAATCAAGTGCACGTCAAAGAGGTGTAGTAGGAAGATATCCATACACCACAACTAAACTATTGCAGACCATTGGATGTTTCATGGCGAAAGCAGGTCGGAGATAGAGAAACTGAAGCAGAATTCATGGTGATAGAGAGAAGGGAGAAGCTCTACTGAGTAGAAATACAGCTCGAGAGCTGGGAGTGCTTCACATCGGAGTGCATATCAATTCAGTGCGGTCATATGATGACACGAGGCAGGAATTTCATTCAGTATTCCAAGGGGTTGGAAAATTGAAAGGCCCGCAAGTGAAGTTAGCCATTGATGAAAATGTCAAGCCGATAGCTCAACCGATGCAGGGAACGCCATTTGGACTTCTTGGAAAAGTAAAAGCCAAAATCAAGGAGTTGATTGATCAGGGCATTATTGAACCAGTTGAACGTTCGACACCATGGGTGAGTCCTGTTGTGATTGTGCCGAAACCCAATGATGACATTATACTGTGCGTTGACATGAGGAGATCCAATGAGGCAATAATCAGAGAAAGACACCCAATTCCTACGGTTGATGAGGTGCTACAAGAGTTGTCAACCAGTAAAGTGTTTTCCAAAATTGATCTCAAATGCGGATATCGTCAGTTGGAATTACATCGTGAGTCAAGAGAGGTGACAACATTCGTCACTCACTGCGGATTGTACCGGTACAAAAGACTGATGTTTGGAATCAATTCTGCTCCCGAGATCGTACCAATGAAATCCACAGAGTGATTCATGGTGTACCAGCAGTAACAAACATATCAGATGACACCATCATCCGTGCATCAATTCGTAAAGAGCATGACAGGAGGTTGAAGCTAGTGTTGACTAAACCTCAAGAAGCGGGACTCACTGTGAATGAAAACAAGTGCAAGTTTGGCGTCTCTGAGATGGATTTCACGGGACACAGATTCACAAGTGAAGGGCTGAACCCAGCCAAAGCTAAAGTGAAAGCTGTTGCAGATGCACATGAACCTCAGAATGCCACCGAGATTAGTTTTCTAGGACTGGTCAATTATTGTGCAAAATTTACTCCAAATTTTGCTACACTGGCAGATCCACAGAGAAAGTTGTCCAGGAAAGATGTACTGTTCCAGTTTGGTAGTGAACAGAGACAGGCATTCAAATCACTGAAACAGAGTCTAACGAGTGCAGAAACCCTTGGATATTATTATCCAGCTGCACCAACAAAGGTCATAGAAGATGGTAGTTAGGTCGGCTTAAGAGCAGTGCTGGTACAGACACGTGCAGATGGACCCAGAAAAATAACATATGTCAGTCAATCGTTAACCAGCGTGGAGAGAAGATATTCTCAAACAGAGAAAGCACTGGGACTAGTGTGGGCCTGTGAAAGATTCCATCCATACTTGTACGGCATTGAATTTGAACGTGTTATAGATCACAAGCCGCTAGAAGTGATTCGACAAGGTCTAAGCCATGTGCCAGAATAGAACGTTGGGTGCTGAGACTCCAACAGTACGTACAAAATAGTCCACATTGCTGGGAAAGCAAACATCGTGGACCTGCTGTCGAGACTGTTGAAGGATGAACAGCTGGGAGCAACATCCATGCTAGAGATGGAAGCAGAGAATTTTGTGCAATTCGTCACAATTCAGTCAACGCCAGGAGCCGTGACAACAAGGGAAGTTGAAAGGGAATCAGAGCATGGCCCTGAACTCAAAGATATCAGAGAACATATTCACAGTGGGCAATGGGATCAATGCACTTACAAAGCATACGTTCCCATAAAAGATGAACTTTGCGTAATTGGTCAGTGTGTGCTGAGAGGTAGCAGATTGGTGATCCCGCAGGCACTACGACCAAGGATCGTGTCATTAGCTCATGAAAGGCATTTAGACATCGTCGGTACTAAACAGAATTTGCGGAGCAAAGTGTGGTGGCCAGATTGTGAGAAAGAAGCCAGAAAATTTGTCAATACCTGTCACGGATGCCAAATCACAAGCAGGAGCAACCCACCAGAACCAATTAGAAGTACAAAGTTGCCAACAGGACCATGGGTTGACATAGCTGTTGACTTTCTTGGACCACTTCCAACAGGTGAATCAGTTATGGTAGTGGTAGACTACTATAGTAGGTACTATGAGTATGCAGTGATGAAGTCAACTACAGTAGAGAAGACTGAACAGGCATTAGTAGAGATCTTCGCCAGACATGTCTCTCTCTCCCCATCCCCCCACTCGTAATGAGGGCAGAGTCCCGCTAGTCCTCAGCTTCCGCCCTATTAGCCGTCACATACAACAAATAGTCCGTCATTTTCGCCACCTCCAACGTGACCCCACCACTCGCCACATCTTCCCATCTCCCCCCCGACTGCTTTCCACAAAGATCGCTCCCTCCATAACTCCCTGGTCAATTCTTCCCTTCCAACCCGTACCACCCCCTCCCCGGGCACTTTCCCTTGCAACCGCAGGAGATGCAACACTTGTCGCTTTACCTTCCCCCCTCGACTCCATTCAAGGACCCAATCAGTCATTCCAGGTGCGACAGAGGTTCACCTGCACCTCCTCCAACCTCATCTACTGCATCCGCTGCTCTAGATGTCAGCTGATCTACATCGGTGAGACCAAGCGTAGGCTTGGCGATCGTTTCGCCGAACACCTCTGCTCGGTCCGCAATAACCAATCTGATCTCCCGGTGTCTCAGCACTTCAACTCCCGCTCCCATTACGAATCCAACCTTTCTGTCCTGGGCCTCCTCCATGGCCAGAGTGAGCACCACCGGAAATTGAAGGAGCAGCACCTGATATTCCGCTTGGGCAGTTTACACCCCAGCGGCATGAACATTGACTTCTCCAATTTCCGGTAGCCCTCAGTGTCACCTCCCCTTCTCAGTTCTCCCTCAGCCCTCTGGCTCACCCTCTTTCTTTCTTCTTCCCGCCCCCCCCCCCCTCCACCCCCCCACCCTACATCAGTCTGAAGAAGGGTTTCGGCCCGAAACGTTGCCTATTTCCTTCGCTCCATAGATGGTGCCGCACCAGCTGAGTTTCTCCAGTACTTTTGTCTACCTTTTGCCAGACATGGGTTGGGGTGGACGATTGCAACCTTCACGTGGTCCACCCTGTTTCGACCAATGCAATCAACTCGACGTGCACAAACGGACGATCAAATGGAATAAGTTGTCCTACAACTTTAGGCAGTGCGCGCCACACGAAAGAAGAAGGAGACATGGGTTGCCTGTTACATTGTATTCTGACAATGGGCCACAGTTTGTTTCTGAGACATTTGCTGAATACATGAGAATCACAGGTATCCATCATCACAAGGTGACTCCGAAATGGCCACAAGCTAACGGAGAAGTAGTGACAAAACCAGTCCATAGAGAAGAGGATACAAATCGCCCATGCCGAAGGAAAAAACTGGAAGGAGGCACTATTAGCATAGGTACCTGTATATCGGGCGATCACTCATTCAACAACAGGGAAAAGTCCAGCAGAAGCTTTGTTTGGAAGGAAAATTTGCACTAAAATCTTCAGAAGTGCGAGACATCATGGAAGACCAGGAGCTGAGAGACTGTGATGCCGAAAAGAAAGGTGCGGCAAAATGGCATGCCGACTTGAAACAAGGAGCTGGGCACTCTGAAATAATTCCTGGGGATGGTGTGCTTGTGAGGCGAGATGATGGCGGTAAGATAGACACTCCTTACCATTGCCAGCCATACAATGTTGTATCGAGGAGTGGCTGCATGGTGACCGTCAAGTCTCCAGAAGGTGTTATCTACAAGAAAAATGTATCGAGCGTAAAAAGTACATGTCCAGAACACACAAAACGAGGTAACCCTAAATCCACCAAGAGCTACTGATTCAGAGGAGCAAGACGACATTTCCAAGGTGGTGACCAAAGTTCCAGAGGCAGCACGCTGCAACGCAGGTGGTGAGCAGAGAAGATGTCTGGGTGACAACACTTTGGCAGATTCAACAGGCTCTGATGGTTCTGTGCAAACTGGTAGACCAAACCGTGAAAGGAGTGTCCCCAAGCGACACGATGATTTTGTGTTATAGATTATGATACTGTTTACTATGATACTGTTTACTATGATACTGTTTATTATGATACTGTTTATTATGAGCAAGGAGTTTATTAAGGTTACAAGAGTTACAAGTAAAAAGTCGCATTTGTTTTGTAGTTGTAATGCATCTGTTTCGTGAGTTATTGGAACACAAATGAAAATATAAATATGTTTAGTAAGAATTTAATTGGAAAGTATATTAGAAAGAACACATATTAATTTAAAGTTTAATTCTAGTAAAGGAGGGATGTCATGACGATGAGTCATGATGATTATATGCAAATATCTTGACCTTTGTATCAGCTGACTAGGAGGTCAGATCGAATGTGCACTGTGTAAGCCAAGGCAGGAGGCCATGGCTGGGTGAGATAATAAACACGGAGTCCAAGGAATGTAACCTGTAAATATTGTGTCAGTAATATTATTATTCCACATCTGAGGCAAAGATGTGACAAGTCTGAAGATGGGTCCGGACCCAAATCTTCTCACCTATCCATGTCCTCTGTAACTATGTAACCCATTGAGTTACTCCAGCACTTTGTGTCCTTACTGTACGTGTAAACCAGCATCTGGAGTTCCTTATTTCTGTGATGTAAGACTATGCGTATAATGAACAGCTTGTCGTAGATGGAGATAAGCCATTTAAAATGATAAATCAGATCAAAACTCTACAACCCTACGTAGGCGGCACGGTGGCGCAGCAGTAGAGTTGCTGCCTTCCAGAGCTTGTAGGCGCCGGAGACCCAGGTTCTAAACTAAAAAAACTAAAAAATTAAACTAATCCTAGCACATCCATTCCTTAAATGATGGTTTACAAGGATGTTGCCAAGACTCAACAGCCTGAGCTAAAGGGAGAGGTTGAGCATGCTAGGACTTTATTCTTTGGAGAACAGGAGGCCAAGGGGAATAGATAGGGTGAATGCACCAAGTCTTGTACCCAGAGTAAGGAAATCAAGAGCCAGAGGACATGAGTTTAAAGTGAGAGGGGAAAGATTTAATAGGAACCTGAAGCGCAACTTTTTCACTCAGAGGTATATGGAAAGAGCTGCTGGAGGATGTAGTTGTGACAGGTACTCTAATGACATTTACAATATATTTGGACAGGTACATGGATGGGAAATGTTTAGAGGAATATGGCCAAATGCAGGCAGGTAGGACTAATGTAGATGAAGCATTTAGGTCAGCATGGACAAGTTGGGTCGAAGGGCTGGTTTCCGTGCTGTATGACTATGACTCTATTTATGATTTGTGTGGAGAATGGAATGAGTGTGGTGGAGGGAGGGGTGCCCGGTAAGAACAATTCTCTCTTAAATGGGAATCATCAAAAAAAGACGTGGAAACCAATGACTTAAATCATGCTGAATGTCCATCTAAAAAACAACTTGAATTGGTGCCATTTTTTTTTAAAAATTTAAATATTTCTTTAATCAACCTTATTTAAGAATTCCTGAAAGAAAACAATTCTCTAAGAGGTGCAGATTTCTGCTTTTATCAATTAAGATGGATCAGTGGAAAATCACAAATCAGGATAGATGACAAATAAATATCTAAGAAATGTATCCTTCTGATCATTTGGTGCAATCATTTGCAAAAGTTGGCATAAGACATGAGGAATTTCAGAAATACTTGCCTGTCTTTAAATAACACAAGGTATTCTGTTGGGTTGGCGTTTACTTGGTCGGAACTTAGAAACATAGAAAAACAGGTGCAGGAGTAGGCAATTTGGCTATTCAAGCCAGCACCGCCATTCAATATGATCATGTCTGATCATCTAATATCAGTACCCCGTTCCTGCTTTTTCCCCATATCCCTTGAGCTAAATCTAACTCTCTTGAAAACTGAAGATTTGGTGGTTTGATGCATTTACTCCCCAGAAATGTCAGAAAGTTCAGGCCAGTTCCTCAGAGTAACTACTGTCCCTCAATTTGCTGCCAACAGTTAATCCGGGAATCAGTTGGACAAACCTGTGCCACTTACACCTTGTGAACATTTTCAGTTGAATGGAGAGAAACCTGTAGCTGCGTGGTATTAAGGTCACATATTATTGTTTAAAAGTTTAAGAATTTGTGGGTAATTTCGTTTTACTATTTGTTAAACAACGTTTAGTATGAACATGTTTTCAATAACTGTTAAATTGATTTTAATAGTTTTGAATATTTCTAAATATAATCAGAAGCACTCAAAACCCATCGTCTTTTTTATAGCTAGAAATCTAAGATGGACATGGTCTCGCCAACTGTTAATGTTTCATTTAGCCGTTTTGTGGCTGAGGCTCATTCAGACCTCTTATACTATGGCATTATGTCACCCAAGGGCCTGCCGATATGCATATCTGAAAAAGATAGGCTGGTTGTTACATAAACCAGCAGCGAGTGTGGGCGGCACCTCATTAGGAGTATGTTCGTCCCCAATAACTCACATTTTGCAGAACAGTACAAAAGGGTTTACTGAATGGGTCAGGCACCATTTGCCATGAACAAAATGGAATGACTCTTTCAGGTCGGCAACTACTCACCTCAGTACAAACACAAAATGCAGTGGTTAGAATGACTTTGTTGAGGTGAGTTACTGGATTATCAGATTGCAACAGTGGGCAGAGTGCAGGGTGTGCTGGAATTATCTGAACACTTTCATGAGTGAGATACAGAGTGGGACTGGGACCATTGGCATTTTCTGCACCAGGTAGGGGTGATTAGGGAAATATCAGCACAGTATTGAGAGGAATTGGTGCGGAGTGGTGAGCATACAGGGGTAATACGGTAGGGGTAGTACATGATGTTGGGGAGAGTCAGAAACTACTACTTGACTGTACAATTGGGACTTTGGAGAGAGAAAGATCGATACTTGGTACTGGAGAGCATCAAGGGCAGAAGCTGGCAATTTGGTCTGATAGATTGTTTGAGATCAGGATGGAGAATACATCATGGGAGAGGATGCCTCCTCCATGGGGGCAAAACTGCAAAGTTAAGTACGGTGTTGATCGGGTGAAAAGGGTCACGAAGGATGTTGGAGCTCAGGCGTTTAAGTAATTGGGTTTGTGCTTTAATGTTATGGGTGAGGCTGCTCCAAAACTAAATCAGGCAATTTCCATACCGGCCGGTATTCAATCTGCTCTATGCAGCACCATGGTTTAAGTTACTTTGCAATGCCTTTAAATGATTGTTGAATAGGAATTGATCTCATCCCATCTATCCAGGCATCAGAAAATGTATCAGGAGTGTAATGCTGTCTGAAAATTTGGTCAGATTTCCAGAGTGATGCAAAAACAACCCAGAAATTGTGGTTGTGTTGGAAGGAACTGCAGATGTTGGTTAAAACCGAAGATCGACACCAAAAGCTGGAGTAACTCAGCGGGTCAGGCACAATCTCTGGAGAAAAGGAATAGGTGATGTTTCGGCTCAAAACGTCCTGAAACGTCACCTGTTCATTTTCTCCAAAGATGCTGTCTGACCCACTGAGTTACTCCAGCTTTTTGTGTCTATCTTCGGAAATTGTTGTTACTGGGTTCACTTCTCGGAATACATCCATTTTCAATTTTACAACCCTGAACAAAACATTGCTGTGAAATTCAATTTTTTGCAGATAGAGAGGGCCAGAGAAATTTGCTCCACAAATGGCAATTGCTACTATTTATTTTTTAATCTACAGTGGACGAATTGTTGATAACCAGACATTTTAAGGGATATGGGAAAATCATGTACTGGTCCTCTTTGGGTTATGTCAGGGTTCCATTTCTGAGAACTGTTCAGAACCTTATCAGTTCACAAGTCAGAAATGTGTCTGTGAACTGAGTTCCCACATGCAGAAGCTGCTTGCAGAGGCAGGTTATCCCAAAGCAATAGATAGTCTGGAGAGGCATTTTAAATCTTGTCTCACCTTTTTTAATAACAATGCTAATATTCACAAATTTAGCCCAAGCTTATCTTGGGCTAATAAAGATATTATTTTCAAAGAATTTTCTACAAACTAGGCTTTCAAATAAAATGCTATTAATGTTTTTATAAGGGTCACTGCTGCTGGCTCAGATACCATGACTCGAGATAGGGTTCACAAAATGGGCATCAATGTGTTAACTAGAATAAATTCTTGTTGGGTTCTATGCAACAAAGTTCCAGCTTGTGTCAAGAAATGTCACCTGCAGTTCTGCAGCAGCTGGCAATTCCATCTCCTGGTCTCCCAAATACTTCTGGGATGTACACATTGATCAGAAGTAAGGTGTTCATAAACTGGGGACAAGGACTATTGAAGGACTATCTCAGAATGGCAGAATAATCTTGAGAGGTGAAATGACCCATCCTTTGAGCTATGTTCCCATTATCTATCAAGTTCATCCTGCTCATTATTTGCATGAGTTCCTGGTCTCAGCTGGGTCCCTTGGGTAAAATAGACATGAATCTACTTTAAGAACTGGGAAGTGCTTTGATCTGTGTTTAATTTATAAGTGACATTGTCAAGGAGCAAAGAAGATGTCACCCAATTGCTTTCTAGCTTGGAGAATTGTGAGTGCTATGGAGGAGAAACTATGCAAAGGAAAACAGGAATACCTACAGAAAGTTTATAAAAAAACATACAAGTGAGTAATAAAAGACAAAAATACTATTCATAAAATGCAGACACGATCAAAGGGTTCTGGTTTTAAGTACAAAATAAAAATATATATACATTTTGAAATTGTCCTTTGAATGATTGCTATCAATACAATGCTACAAATTACATTCCTGGAACCAAGCACTAATTCATACTTCATTCATAATTCATACTAATTCATTCAAGCGTCTGAAGAAGAGTTTCGAACCGCAACGTTGCCTATTTCCTTCGCTCCACAGATACTGCCTCACCCGCTGAGTTTCTCCAGCATTTTTGTCTACCACTAATTCATCAAGTGGTTTTGCTCACTGCCTCTCAATGCAATAATTGGCATTTTGTTAAGTTAGCAGAATCCAGATCTGCCCAGTGGTGTTGTTGGGGTTAATAGTGAGATTAAATGAGCTCACCAGTTTGAAGTTTGATCTTTATTTTATGAGGCGTTACGTTGAGGGATTAAGTGAAGACCCCACCAGCACGCATGCGCGACATTCTTCAAAGCAGCGGTGTGAAATCACAGATAACAGAAGTTTAACTAAATATAGTAAGATAAGAGAACTTGAATACCAGTTGACCTTTATGATAGAGGGTTGGGTGCGGAGGGCACGTTATCCCTCAACGTAACGCCTCATAAAATAAGGGTCAAACTTCAAACTGGTAAGTTCTCGTTTAATCTTACTATTTTACTTCGGAGCCACGTGAGTGACTATGTGAAGATTTTAAAGCTCTGTGATTTCATGCCGTGGAAAACGAGTCCATGCCCACACACTGGCATGATGACCAATGGAGGAAATATATTAACGTATTCAGACATGAATCGGTTACTGAAAAACAATGATGCATTTATTAACAAATAATAATAACCGCTAATATTCGGGGTAAAATCATAATACAGAACTTAAAATTTTGTCTGCAAATGTCTCAGGTCTGGCAACAGGTTTATTATAAAATCGTTGAAAGGTTCTTTCACTAGACCATCCCACCGTTGCAAGGATGTGGTCCATGGGAACTTCCAACATTCTCGCTGCTGATGTAGCTGCATCCCTGGTGGAATGAGATTTTAAAACATCAGTGTCCACTCCTGCTGCACCTAATACCTGTCTAAGCCATCTCGAAATGGTGTGCACGGACACTCTTTTATGAGGATGTTTATGACTAATTAATAATGCCATTTCCGTGCTTCTTATGCTTTTGGTGACCTCTAAATAATGTAATAGATGGGTCACTATGCATAGGCGGAGGTCTATGGGGTATGCTAGGAACTCCAATTTGAGGCCAGACGATCCAGGCCTGTTCTGTTTAAGTAACTCGAATATATAGAAAGTTCTTTTGTTCTTGGATGTTACCATAGCGTCCAGTCTTAATTTGTGCAGTGACTGGACCCGTTGTGCCGAAACTAATGCCATCAGCATCACCATTTTATATGTTAGTTTCGCTAGTGTCAGGGACGTTGCTGGTGCCCAACCACTGAGCAGGGTTAAGACAATACCAATATCCCAGGTCTGGGAGTACTTAGGCCTGGGGGGATTAGAGTTGAAAATACCCTTCATTAGGTTTGATACTAGAGGGTGAGATCCAACCCCGTGGTGTCCTCAATCCTGTCCCAAGTAAGATGATAGGGCACTCCTGGCACAGTTGATGGCACTGTAGCTCAAGCCTTCGTCAAAATGTAGGCTGGCCAAGAATTCCAGCACATTCGTTACAGTAGCCGTATGATATGTGATGCTCGTCCTGGTACAGAATATCTCCCATTTTCTGATATATGAGAGGTATTGTTTTCTAGTAGACGCTCTGCAAGCTGCCGTGATAATGTTCATGGTTCGGTCCCGACAGTCCAAATTCCAGGAGTGGTCTTTTTAGATCCTGCAAATCAACAGATTTATTCTGTCATGGCACGCGTGACTTTCGCCTGTCACAGGATGAATCAATAAACTCGGGCGTTTGGAGATGGGCATACATGGTTCCGAGACCATGTCGAGAACCACAGGAAACCATGGCTGAGTAGACCAGTCGGGTACTACCAAGATACCCGATGCGGAGTCGACTTAATTATCGACTTAATTCCACCGATATGATTATCATGCGGCGGCGCGACTCACGTTGTAGCGGCCCCTACAGCCCGTCTGTCTTTTTTTTTGTCTAGTTAAATGTAGTTGTTCGTGTTTTTTTTTGTACTGTTTCTAACTGTGTATATGTGGGGGGTGGTGAGGGGGAAACTTTTAAAATCTCTTCGCTGCACGGGAGACCCGACCTTTTCCCTGTCGGGTCTCCGTTGTCGTTGGGGCCTAGTACCTTGGAGCGGCCTCCGACCGGGATGACCTGGGGGCTCCAGTCATGGAGCCTGCGAAGCTGCGGACTACTCACCATCGTGGGGCTGGCCGGCCTCAGAGCGTGGGGAGCGGTGGTGGCTCGCTGCTGCGGCCCGACTCCGGAGCTCCAGCTGCAGCTGCAGGCCCGGTGGACTGTCAGAATATCAGGAGCTCGCGGGTCCGGATGAGAGACCGCTTTCCGGAGCTCCCGCAACGCAACTTCTCCCGTCCATGTCGCAGGGTTGGAACGACTTGGAGTGGGGCTATACATCGCCCGGCACAGCTTAAATGGCAGTGGGACATGCCAGCGCCCGCCGGGGGCTCCAACTCGTGACTTTTGGGCCTGGAGCGGGGCCGTACATCTCCCGGCGCGGCTTCAACGACCGTGGGACTTAACGTCGCCTGCCCGGGGCTTCAACATCAGAAGAGAAATGGTGCAGGGGAGAGAAAAGTCTTTGCCTTCCATCACAGTGAGGAGGAGATTCACTGTGATGGATGTTTTTTCTGTAAAATTGAATTGTTTGTGTGAAATGTAGGAATTGTTTTGGTTGTATGGCTGTGGAAACTGAGTTTCGTTTGAGCCTCTCTGAGGTTCGAATGACAAGTAATAAATCTAATCTAATCTAATCTAATGATTAATATATGCCACCACGGTGGTATTATCAATATGTAGGCGAACATGCAGATGGTGCATGTCCGAACAGTAAGCCCGAAAGTGGAACGCTCCCACCATCTCTAGATGATTAATACCCAGTGTTTGAAGTAAAGTTAACTCATATGCATCCCATCTACCACCACAACTAGAGATGGTATTAGTTGCTCCCCAGCCGTGAGCGCTGGCATCAGTTTGTAACACAACTGAAGGATTGCTGATTATAATGGGATTAGAGCAATGCCGAGTGTTCTTTATCCACCATTGCAACTCCAAAACTGCTTTGGCTGGTAACTGCATTGGCCTGTCAAAATGGCCAGCATGATGTTTGAGTGCTTCAACCTTTGCCCTCTGTAAATTTTGGTAGTGCAAAGGTCCAAATTGTGTGGCTGGGAACGCAACCACAAGCTTTCCAATCACCCTGGCTACTTGTCGAATAGATGCTTGACTGACGCAAACAAGGCTGTTGCATGCCTCTATTAAGTCTGTTGCTTTGTCCTTTGGCAAAGTCACAGACATGTGAACAGAGTCAATTGTGAACCCCAAGTAGTCCATTGTCATAGAAGGCGTTAACTTGGATTTATCTGCACGGATGATAACCCCCAGCTTTTCAAATAAGAGCTTGATTGCTGAAACAGCCAATTTGGCCAACTCCAGATTCGTTCCCACAATTAAGATGTCATCCAGATATGCCATGATAATATGTTTCTGTTTTCAGAGAAACGCCAAGGCTGGTTTTAATATTTTAGTAAATAGTCTGGGGGCTGATGTTAATCCATTTGACAGCACTTTGTACTGCCAGAGCTGCCCCATCCAGTTAAATTTCAGATATCTGTGGTGACCCTTCTCTATTGGTACTGAACAGTATGCATCTTTTAGGTCGATGCAGGCCATGAAGTATCTTTTGGAAACTAATTGTTTGGCAGTAACAAAAGTTTCCATTTTGAAGTGTGTATACTGCACAAAAGTATTCAGCTGTGTCAAATCAATGATGATGCGACATCCACCATCTTTTTTGTTTTTTTGTGAAAATATTTGACACAAACTCAAGTGATTCGTGTTTGGATTTCTCAATTACTCCTTTTGTATGTAACCTCAAAAGTTCTGCATGACCTTCAAATCTTTCTTTTTATGAAAGCACGAATGTTCGGCTAGGTGCATGCTGAAATGGAGGAAGGATTTTGTGAATGAATTAAATTTTGTATCCCTGGATACTATGCAGTATAAAAGGATCAGAAGTTATGGAACTCCATTCCATCCAAAACAAGTGTAACCTTCCCCCAACCTGTGAAGAACTTACACACCCTATGTTCCGGTAGAAACCAGACCCACCTACCTCCATAGTTACCGGTGGTGCTGTGTTTGTTTCTTCCGTCCTTGTCTCCTGGGGGGTAGAGGAGCTGGAGTGTGGGGTTGGCGCATCTTCCACAAAGGCCGTTCTGGGCCTTGGTCTAAAAAAGACCTTTGTCCTGAACATACGGGCTTTGAGCTTTCACCAGCTGCTGTTCTTCCGTCGTAGTATCGTGGCTTGCTGGTGGATGCATAGGGGTGCTCCGCCGAAGATGCGAGGTCTTGGACCTGCTTCGGCAGGTTGTCCCCGAACAGTAAAGTAGGCGGCTGCGTGCTGCTGGTCTTGCACAACCCTGCAAATTTGGGGTTTAAGGCAGGTCGGATCACACTCTTTCTGAAGCAATTTATTTCACACTGCGCGTTGCAGAAGAGTGCCAGAGCGTCTTGTTGTTCTTCCGACATGTCCTTGCCATCAACTGATCTGGCAAATGCCATTATACCGGAGGCCAGTAGTTTAAGGATCTTTTGTATCTTAATTTCCTGGGCTCTGATGCCAACACCGATGTTTCCCCAGATCGGGTTGTTCACCGCAGGAACATTGAGGGAAACACAGCTTTCTGGTGCTAAGTACTGAGCAGCTGTGTTACTCATGACCTATTCCTGCAACTGGTTGGTGGTGAGGTAGTTGACACTTGCTGCCAGCTGCGGCTGTAACGGCTGTCCCTTTTGCAAGGGCATTGCAAATTTGGAGACCATGCCGAGCAGCTCCTGTTGTTCCTGCACCCCTAGCACGCTGGAAGTGTCTTCAGCCAAACCCCCATCTTCAGAACCAGCCCAGTAGTGACTCCTTATGCTCCCCTCCGAGGAGAGGGAGACATTTGGCAGCCCTGTATAAGGTGCTGCTGTGGGTGTCCAAGGAGACCCACAGTGACAAGACTCCGTTTGTTGGAGTACGTCACGTTGGAGCAGTTGCTCCACCAACCGCTCCATGCGAGATAAACGGTCACTGTCGTTATCCGCAGGCGGTGAATCTTCCAGCCCTGACCCGTCCGAGTCTACGGGCTTATCCGACTTTCGAGTGGCCTTACCGCCATTCCGAGATACACCTACGGGCTGTGGCGGTGCCAAGTCGCGGGCTGCTGACCGCACGGTTAGCAGCCCAGGTGAAGTCGGCCGCTGCTGACTGCCCGCATTCCCGCTGTTCTCCGCAGTCAGTTTCGCTGCGGTCCATTTGGACTTCGTCTTAGACTTGTCCATAATTCTTGGCTCTGTAAAATAAATTGTACAGAAACAGCAAAAAACTACCTCAGTGTAGTGAAAACTTACTTCCTGGCCCGTTTTAAACCTACCGCTGGAGGAGCGACGCTCCTCCCGCCTGTCGCTGCGCAATGTGTTAGACGATATGTTGCGAATGCGTGCTGGCGGGGTCTTCACGAAGTCACTCACGTGACTCCGAAGTAAAATTTTGCATAATAAGCCCCACACAAATCGAAACAGTAGACAATAAACTAGCATGGTGTAAGTTCTCAAATGCAGGAAAAGATATTGCAAAAATGCTGGAAAAATATGAACCAAAGATAACTTTACCGAAGGACAAGGATCTAATAAGAGGAAAATGAAATCGCTAACCAAATGTGACAGCTGTGAAGTGAATGAGAATACTATGGTACGCATACATTTTCAGCTGAAAATGATGTGAAATTATATAAATAATTTCCAATTTTTCTTTTAGTTTTCTTGTACATCTTCCAAAGACCTCTGCTAACAATGTACTAAAATATGCCAAGATTCGGGCATATAAGATTGGCATAAACTCACTTGCATTCCGATTTTCTTTCCTTTCTTTTGAAAGTAAATCAACTTTGATTTACACTGACCTTCTGATAGTGGAAAGAGCTGCAAATACATGACAGTTAAGTGGGCCAAAAATCAGAAATCTGGAGATGAAAAACTTATCATCTTCACCAACAATTACTTACTGGTAACCTGTGACATAAAGAGCATAGAAATGTCCAAATTTTGCAAATTAAAAGAATTTTAAACCACAAATGATAATATTAATGCTCTAGTATTATGGCGGCACCGGTGGCACAAATTGTATTCCAATTCCTGGCAGTTCAGTCATCTGAAGCCACCTGCCCTTCGTTGATCTAAGTTGTTCTGAACCACCTGCTGTATGTCCGATGCAGGTGTATCTGATCCTTCCCCTCCATGGACTCAATCCCCAACTTTCATTAAAATTGTAGGTTTAGGTTCAATTATTTTATTATTTTTCTTTAGTATAATTTATATGTGTATTTTTAATTAGCTTACTGTTGTTCAATATATTTTAATGATTTAACTTCAACTAAGCTGGTTTAAAATGTTTCTGAACATCAAATACACATATAAAACATGCTTTCTGATGGTGGTGCACTGTTAATGCGTTCCGGTGGCCCTGGGACATGCTCTTAGGTTCCTTGTGCAGCCTTGGGGAATTGGACAAGTGGCAAACACGCTGGTTCGAACATTATCTGGCCCATTGTAATCTGTTATTTTTATTGCAATAAATTATCCTTCAGTCATTTTAAGTGCTACCATTAAACTTATATAATATGTTTTGAATTGTTTCAAAACTATTGAAATAATAGTTTCAAAATTAACATCTTGAAATGAGAATTTAATGTCTTAAAATTGCATTCTAGTCTAACTGCAAATTGTACATTTAAATTATAATAAAAAATAGCAATTTTACTTCGGAGTCAAGTGAGTGACTACGTGAAGAAGCCCCGCCAGGCGCATGCTCGGCATTACTTCGACGCATGTCGGTAAGGAACGGGCTTCAGATTGCAGCTCCACCAGCAGTGAGTAACAGGCCCGCAGGTAAGTGGGTTTGAAATTACTTCCTGGGTGTGAACTCCATGACACTGGCTGGAATAGCCAGGAGGAGTTTGGGAAGTAAAAAATGGATACTTGGAAAAAATCAGCACGGGGAAAGCACGCGTCCCGGGTGGAAACACAATTAAGATCGGGACCACAGATTAGTACGGAGCCGGTTCCGATACCGGTAGCCGTTGACCCAGCCGTAGTTCAGCCTTTAGACGCTCCACAGCCACAGGCCACGGAGGGAACTCCAGTGGAGAGGAAAAATAAAAGGAAGTCTGCTAGGCCTGTAATATCAGATGAGTCTGATGAAGAAGAGGCAGGGCCAGGCAGACGAGCCCTGTGGCTCAGGATGGACCAAATGGAGAAAATGCTTCAAACAATTATTAACCAAGGGTCCAAATACCCAGAGTATTCCCACACAGCCCCTGAGGGGGTTCCATATCATGAATATGGTTCCTTTACAACATGGGAATGTGAACCTTCAGAGCCTTGTTTAGGTCTGGAAGAAGTCTCCTTTGAGCAAGTCTCAGGAGTACCAGGGCAGCAGGAGACTGACCCTGAAGGTGGTGTTTCTGGTCATGAATACCCACCACAGCACAAGAGTCAAACTACAGGTGCACCAGATGTAGCACAATCCTTTGCTATACCAGAGGGGAGCGGTGAGGTCATGGAAGAAAACCTGGTGGCCAACATTAATTATTTGGTTTCTCATCAGCTTCAGGAGACTGTCATGATTGAGACAGCAGACCTCTATAAAACTCCTGTTAATTGCGCATCACTGAGGGTGCCGACGGTGAATCCAGCTATTTGGACACCCATGACTTCAACAATGCGAGGACAGGAGATATGATTCCAGAAGGTCCTCAAGCTCAGTGCAGCTGGCATTACTGCTTTTGGGAGGCAGTTGGAAGGGCATGCTATGTCCAAAATCCAAAAAGACATGTTGGCATTGTTTTGTAACTCTTATTTTGAGATTAATTGTATGAGAAAAATCGCCATTCGACCCATCCTGCACCCAAGATTTGCTGGTCTGTGTAAATCAAGCAATGTTCAAGCTCCAGATTATTTATTTGGAGAAAACCTGCCTAAACAAATTAAAGAAATCGATGAGGAGGCAAAGACTATCAGCCTCATGAAACCTTTCATATTTGGCCAAAGGAGACAATCTGGCTGGATGAGAAGGGGGTTTGATTCAGGAGAAGGAACAAGCAGAGGCAGGGTTATGGAGAGAAGGTATTATTACCCATCACAGCCCAATGTCAAGCCATATATTGGGAGAAGGAGACCGTCACGGTCATTTGCTGAGGTACAAAAACGTTATTCTATCACAGAGGAAACTGTTGGGGAACCTCCGGTTGGTGATAGATTGCAATTGTTTTATGATGAATGGTACTGTATAACATCTGATCGGTTTATATTAGATACTGTGACAGGTGCTATTATAGAGTTTATGGAAGGAGTTGATCCACCTGTACAGGATAAACCTAATCCTTTTGATGTTTTCTGCACCTGAAAATTCTCAGGTAAAAGAAGAAGTAAAAAATGTATTTAAAAAAGGGGTAATTGAAAGTACGGGGAATCATCCGCAACAATGTGTGTCAAATATTTTCCCCAGGCCAAAGTAAGATGGGGGTTGTAGAGTCAATCTGGATCTCACAAAATTGAATTCATATGTCCAGTATAGACATTTCAAAATGGACACCTTCAACACTGCAAAGGAGTTGTTGTCCATAGGGTGTTACATGGCTACTATAGATTTCAAAGATGCGTATTATTCAGTGCCAATTCATCACCTTTATCGCAGGTACTTGAAGTTTAATTGGATGGGTCAGCTGTGGCAATATAAAGCATTACCTAATGGGTTAAGTTCAGCTCCCAGGCTGTTCACAAAATTATGCACTTGCATTGTTAAGGGCTCAAAATCACATTGTCATGGCTTATCTTGATGATATTTTAATTGTTAATGCCACTCAGAAATCAGCTGAAGATTCAGTTGCAGCAACTATAAGCCTGTTGAAAAGGCTAGGTTTCTGATCCATCCAACAAAATCTAAGCTACAGCCGTCGCAAACAATTGAGTATTTGGGGTTTGTCATTAATTCAGTTGCTATGTCAGTAACTTTACCAACAGATAAAGTTGTGGATATTACAAATGCGTGTAGTTGCATTGCTGACAAACCTTATCCCTCCATCCGAGAAGTAGCTAGGGTTATTGGTAAGATAGTAGCAGCATTTCCCGCTGTTGAGTTTGGTCCTTTGTATTATCAAAATCTTCAAAGGGCAAGATAACAAGCACTAAAAGAACGTGCAGGTCATTTTGACAGACCCATGCAGTTGCCAACGGAAGCTTTAGCTTAATTACAGTGGTGGATTGGGAATGTTGCACAGGCTGCTAAAAATATTGTTATTCAGCAACCTACAGTGGTATTGCAAACTGATGTAAGTGCTCTTGGTTGGGGGGCTACGGACAATGACACCAGCTGTGGTGGTAGATGGACTGTCCAAGAGAAGTTTTTTTTTTTTTTTAAAGTTAAATTTTATTAGAGGCATGTACATATCCTGGTCCGAACCACTACAAACTTTGCTAAACGGTTACATATTAAATATCCAGGATTCCAGGGACTCCGCTACCAATGTAGCTGGGGTCTTCATTTATCGGTTACATATTAACATTGACTCTAATTATTATCTTTTTTTTTTAATAGATGGAAAAAATGAAGAAAAAGAAAAGAAAATTAGAAAAATAGAATAAACTATCCATAATACAACTTAGGAGATAGGTCCGTAGGTAAGAAAACATAAGTATTCATCTAGTCCTGGGTTCAAGCTTCCGTCAGGTATCAGCTCCGGTCCATTCTACCCCTTCAAATAATCTATGAACGGAGACCATATTCTAATAAATAATTCTGGTTTGTCAATTAAGTCAAATCTAATTTTTTCCAGATTTAAGGTCTCCGACATCTCCATAATCCACATTTTAATTGTCGGGGATGCAGGGTTTTTCCAAAATTTTAATATTAATTTTTTCCCAGTTATTATACTATAATCAAGGAAATTTCTTTGGTTTATTGTAAGTTTTAGGTATTGTTCAGATATGCCCAATATTATTAATTTAGGATCGGGCTCCAATTGAATATTAACCACTACGGAAATAATTTTAAAAATATCCATCCAAAATGTTTTAATTTATATGCAATTTACAAAGGTATGGGTTAAGTTAGCCTCAGAATATTGACATTTGTCGCAGATAGGAGAAATATTAGGAAATATTCTATTTAATTTTGTTTTAGAATAATGCAATCTATGTAATATTTTAAATTGTATTAAAGAATGTCTGGCGTTTAACGAACATTGATGTATATGATGTAGACTTTCATCCCAAATATCTTTCGTTATGGGTTGAACTAATTCATTTTCCCATGCTTGTCTATGTAATTCCGTCGACGGATTCTCACTATCTAAAAGAATATTATAAATGTAAGATAATAATTTGACAGTGTTGGGATGTTTATTCAAACATTCATCTAGAATCTCTGGCTCTCTAATTCTATATTCTTGTGTATGTGATTTAACATAATCTTTCAGTTGTAAATATCTAAAAAAAATATTTGAATGTAATCCATAATTCTGTTGTACCTCCTGAAACGAGAGGAACATACCTTTTCTATAAAGATGTCCCATCTTTTTAATTCTATAATTTTTCCATTGTGCAAAACCTTTATCCAATACTGAAGGCTTAAATGAAGGGTTATTTGCAATAGGGAGCGAAAGTGATAAATGATCCAATTTTAATGTCTTTTTTATTTGTTTCCAAATTCGAATACCGCTATGTATTATTGGGTTTTCACTATAGATTTTTTTATTCAATTTTGTAGGAGTTACGAAAATCGGGCCAATTTCAAATGGCAGACAATCCTCCTTTTCCATCTTTAACCAGTCCGGTTGTTGATCCATATCTTCAAACCAGAAATTTAAGTTTTTGACATTGACTGCCCAGAAATAAAATAAGAAATTTGGTAAGACTAATCCTCCATTCGTCTTGGATTTACATAAGTGTTTTTTACTTATTCTGTGATTCTTATAATTCCACATAAAACTTGTTACAACTTTCTTAAAGACATTTTTAGGGCGATATATCGGAATTGATTGGAAGAGGTATAGAAGTTGAGGAAGGAAAATCATTTTAATAGCATTGATTTTACTGAGCATTGAAATAGGAAGTGTTTTCCAATATTGAATATTCTTATGCAATTTATTAAGTAAAGGTACGAAATTTGATTTAAATAAAGAAGTATATTTCTTGGTCACATAGATTCCTAAGTATTTAAATTTTTCATTCACTATTTTAAAAGGTGATGCAATATATATAAATTAGGTTCCATTATTGGCATAATCTCACTTTTATTCCAGTTGATTCTGTATCCCGAGAATAAACCAAATTGAGTTATAAGATTTAACAGTTTAGGGATGCTAATTTCTGGATTTGTAATATATAGTAATACATCGTCTGCATATAGAGAAATTTTATTAACTGTATTTTTAGTATTATACCCATATATTTCTGGATGTGCTCGAACTCTTTCTGCTAGTGGTTCTATAGCAAGTCGAATAATAACGGGGATAGCGGGCATCCTTGTCTACAACCTTTAGATAAATCAATTTTTTTTGATAACATTTGATTTGTCATTATTCTGGCTGTTGGGTTGGTATATAGAAGCTTAACCCAAGTACAAAGCTTCTCACCTAATTGAAATTTTTCCATCACCGAAAATAAATAGGGCCATTCAACTTGATCGAATGCTTTCTCAGCATCTAGCGAAATGACTGCTAAGTCTACATTAGCTATTCGATTTGAATATATAATGTTGAATAATCGTCTCAGATTATAATATGAATAACGTTTTGGAATAAAGCCAGCTTGATCGGAGTGTATTAATTTATGAATCACTTAGCTTAATCTATGTGCTAACATTTTGGTTAATATTTTATGATCGATGTTTAATAGAGCAATTGCTCTGTATGAACCTGGATCTTCAAGGTCCTTAACTGCTTTTGGTATAAGTATTATTGTTGATTCATTTAAAGTTTCTGGGAGTTTCTGTTGCATGAATGCTTGAGTATATAATGTCTGTAGGCATGGCGAGATCAATTCATGAAATATTTTATAAAATTCACTATTTCAACTATCTGGGCCAGCGGCCTTTCCATTTTTTTTAAAGAATTAATAGATTCTTCAATATCTTTTACTGATATTTCGGCCCCTAATAATTCCCTCTCTTTCAAGTCTAAACCAGTAAGGTTACAATTCTGTAAGAATAATTACATTCCTACAGAACCCCCTACCGTTTTCGTTGAATAAAGTGGTTGATAGTAGTGAGAGAATCTATCATTAATATCCTTAGGTAGTGTTAATATTTCTCCCGTATCTGATTTAATTTTATATATTGGTTTTTCCCCTTCCTGTTTCCGGAGTTGGCGTGCCAGTAATATTTGTGGTTTATCACCAAATTCAAAGTGTAACTGTATAGTCTTTTGATAAAATTTTATGATTTGGTCTGAGTGTATTGGGTTTAACTTATATTTGAGTGCAGCAATTTTATTATGCATTATTATAGAAGGCACGATTGCGTTTTCCATATCTAATTACCTTATTTCCATTTCCAAACCAGTTGTTTGGCGCGGTTCTCTTTATTACGAAAGGCTTGTGCGGAGATTAACGCTCCTTGTATAAATGCTTTAAATGTTTCCCAAAGAAGGGAGGCAGAAATTTCAGGGCAGTCATTTGTCTCAAAAAACATATTTATCTGTTTGATAAGATATTCGTAACATGCTTTATCATTTAAAATTTGAGGGTTAAGTCTCCATCGTATCTGCTTGTCAGTCATTCCACTTAGTTTGATCATAAATGTTAAAGGAGCATGGTCTGAAATTATAATATTATGATATTTTGAATTATAAGTAAATGGGATGAGTTTAGAATCTACTAAAAAGTAGTCTATGCTTGAATATGTTTTATGTACTGATGAGTAAAATGAGTATTCCCTTCCGGATGGGTTTTCAATTCTCCAAACATCCTTGATATTGGTGGTATTAATGTATGAGTTTAATAATTCACTTGTCTTGGATTTTGCTTTTCTTTGTCTTGATGATCTATCGAGATAGGAATCTAATGTACAATTTAAATCTCCACCAATTATCAAATTATGTTGTGTGAGCTCCGGGATAGTATTAAAGTATATTCTTAAAAAACATAGGATTATCAAAATCTGGTCCATAAACATTGAGAAAAATCACTTTTTTTAAATATAATTCACCCACTAGTATAATATATCTACCATTGATATCCGTTATAGTTGATATGTGTTTAAAAGATATACCTTTACAAATTAAAATTGCGACACCTCTGGCCTTATGAGAAAATGAAGAGTGATATGTTTCAGCAATCCATTTTGCTTTCAATCTATGTTGTGCGTCGTTTTTAAGGTGGGCCTCTTGAAGAAATGTTATGTCTGTTTTGAGTGATTTTAAGTGTGCTAATACCTTACCTCTCTTGATTGGCTCATTAATTCCCTTGACATTCCAACTACAAAAGGTAATTCCTTGACCCCCATTTTTTCTATTTATGTCTTGCATCTTGCGTTTAGGGTGGTCTATAAAACAGCAGATAGGTCAGCACCGTAGGCCCGACATTCCACCCAAATACAGGGCAGATGAGTTGTAAATCTAATTCAAATATATCTTCCTCACGGACACATCTCCACAAATAATATTTGTGAATTAATTCAAGTTTAAAATAGTAATTAAGTAAATAATACAAAAAGTAAAAAAATAGGAAATTAATAAAGTGTAAGAAGAAAAAATCAACTACATCTAAATTAGTGTAGTTAGTGTTAGCCACACTAACGTGGCTGACCATTTAAGGACTTCCGTAGATTAAAAAAAAAATTGTTCCTAGCTCCATGCTTAAAAAAAAAATTGAATATTGAGTAATTTATGGGATTATATTAAAACTATTTTGGTCCAGAATATTAGTAATCATATAGTGAGAGACTATTACTCTCTTAGTTAATTATTAATCAAGTGTTAGTCTGATGTAGATAAAGGATGAACATAACAAATTCCAATTAATAAGATATTATTAATTATACCTTTTTTATTTTTTTTTACATGTCATGTTTTTAACTAATTATTCCAATAATAATAACAAGTGTTTTTAATGATTAATAATTGTTACTAAATTAGTACTAAATATTAGAATAATATGTCCATAACAGGAGGGACTGCACAGTTGTCGTTATCAGCTTTCATTAGTCCTTGAATAAGACAAATTAAAGTTCCATTTATTCTCAGCAATATGACGGTATTATATGAAAGTTATTCAGTCCTCACTCGAACCCACATTCTTCTGGGCATACGTCAATGCTTTCTTGTGATCAGTGAAAAACTGTTCCTTCTGCAGATAACTGACTCTCAATCTTGCAGGGTACAGCAATCCATATTTCAAGTTGTCTATCTTCATTAGAATCCCTCTTGTCTCGTTGAATAACGCTCTCCTTCTGACCACCTCTGCAGGGTAATCTCGAAATATGCTTATTTTGTCTCCATCAAACATAAGATTTCTTGTGCCAGCAATTTTTTTCATGATATCCTCCAACACGTGATCGTATTGGACCTTCACTATCAGCTGCCTCGGTGGGGCGTTCGAGTGACTTCCAAGAACTCTGTGTGCCCGCCCTAATAAGGGCTTTTGGTCTAAATTCAAGACTTTTTATAATAAGTCTGCAGCAAAATCACGGAGATCTTTATTTCCTTCTTTACCCTCATGAACGCCCATGATTCTTAGATTCTGTCTTCTCTGACTGCCCTCCAAGTCAATACATTTTTCAGTTACTTTATGCAGTAAATCTGATAAACGCTTGTTCTTGGCAAGGAGTGTCTCTGTTGTTACTTCCAAGTGAGTTATGGCGTTAGCCTGTTTCTCCATTTGTTGCTGCATTGTAGTGGTCGACTCCAGGTATCATTAAAGTTGGTTTAATTCGACTTAATTTTCTCGTTTACTTCATTGATTTATAAGTCGAAATTTACTGACATTTCCTCCTTCATGTTAGTCAGTTTTGTGCGCACAAGATTAGTCATTTTATTTTCAAACTCTAAGAAGTCTTCTATAATCTCTTTTTTAAGACTTTTCACTATTTCTTTAATATTCAATTATTTTTTTAAACTTATCAATTCTTCTTTTATACTTGCAATTTCCATTGTAATGCTGTTGCGAAGTTCATCCATTTCACTTTTCTTTATCTTTATCTTCTGGGCCACTGAGACGTCCTCTTGGGACGACGTTAAAACTGAGCCCGAGGATTCAGTCCGGCCTACTTCCTCCTTCATTTGTATTCCTCGTAGTTTTTTTAGTCGGTTCCTTTGTGGGGGAGCGTGCTACCGACATTATATCTCCAGAGTCGCGGTCTGATGACGTCACGCAGGCTGCCGGAGCGATTTCTGCAGGTCAGTTCTGTGTTTAATTCCCGTTTTTTTTCGTTTTTTTTGTGTGGAGCTAGCTGGCACTCACCCTACTCCACCATTATCGCCACCGGAAGTCGTCCAAGAGGATTTAATTCTCCAAACATATCGTATTAATTATTTGGAGTTATTGGGGGCATTTTTTGGATTAAAAGCTTATTTGTTCTACAATGGAGGACTTGCATGTTCAATTACAAGTAGACAATACCTCAGCTGTAGCATATATCAATCACATGGTTGGAGTAAGATCAGTATCATGTGATCATTTGGTCAACCTGATGTGGCATTGGTGTGTATCTAGGAATATCTGGCTTTCAGCTATCTATTTCCCAGGGAAAGACAATGTTGTGGCAGACAACAGATCACGGAAGTTCAAAGACAATACAGAATGGATGTTAAACCCACAAATTTTTCAAAAAATTGTCATTCGGTATGGTGTACCAGCCATTGATCTGTTTGCGTCCAGATTAAATCACCAGTTGCCTAAATACGTGTCATGGAAGCCTGACCCAGGAGCTGTAGCGTTGGATGCATTCTCGCTACATTGGGGAAATATGTTTTTTCTATGCTTTTCCCCCATTTTGCCTGATTAGGCAATGTCTCACTAAAATAGAGCAAGACTCCGCCACGGGTGTTTTGGTGGTTCCAAACTGGCCTACACAGCCATGGTTCCTAATTGAACCATTTATGACGATTCCCAGCTCCAGGGATTTGTTGGTACAACCAGTGACAGAACAAGTTCATCCATTACATGATCTTATTAATTTGTTAATCTGCAGGTTCTGACCAGACCATTACAAGGGCTTGGACTGTCGGATAGGACCATGGATGTCATAACGGCAGCTTGGAGAGATAGCACTAAGAAACAATATATGTCTCATATAAAAAAATGGGAAGCTTTTTGTTTTCAGTCAGATATATCTTATCATACTGCAAACATATCGGATGTATTGGAGTTCCTTGCTATGTTGCATTTTGATCAGCACCTTAGTTATAGTGCCATTAGTAGTGCTCGTAGTGCTTTGTCTTCCTATTTACGACAATTTTCAGAACATCTATCTATCGTGTCTCATCCATTAATATCCCGATTTATGAGAGGGATTTTTTAATAAAAATCCTCCCAAACCCAGATATACAGAAATTTGGGATGTTAGTATAGTTCTCACATTGCTTCGGCAATGGGCTTCAATTACGTCACTGTCTTTTCAGAAATTAACATTTAAAGTGGCATTAGTGTCAGCACAAAGAATACAAACATTGCAGAAGTTATGTTTAGATTGTATGCATTTGTCTGCAGATAACATTATTTTTTATGTTTATGATCTAATCAAACAAAGCAGACCGGGGAAATCTGGTACCAAGGTAATCTTTAGAGCATATCCTGTCGACCAAACATTGTGTGTGGTTAAGCATCTGACTCAATATATTGAAGTAACCAAGAGTCTCCGAGGTTGTGAGACAGCAATGCTTATTACCCATAAAAAACCATACAAAAAAGTGTCAGTACAAACTATTTCTAGATGGTTAAAACAGGTTTTGGATTTAGCTGCAGTAGACACTGATGTGCTTAAATCTCACTCCACCAGGTTGGCGTCCACGTCCGCGGCGAAGGCACAGGACGTGGCGCTCGACCAAATTTTAGAGGCCGCAGGATGGTGTAAAGAAGAAACTTTTTCCAAGTTTTACAATAAACCTGTTCTCACGGTGCCAGAGTTTGGACACGCAGTATTGGGTTCTGTTTGATTATTTGCTTTCTTTTATGTAATGATTCATATCTTTTGTTGTAATCTTCCCCTAGGATAGAGGGGTTATTACCTTTCTTTATTTTAATATTATTAAAATACATATTGCATAATTCAAGCAATGTTCAATAATATTATTTACTCACTACTGTGTCAACTGAAGCAGTGTGTCGTATGGAATAAATCTACGGCATGAAAATCACAGAGCTTCAAAATCTTCACGTAGTCACTCACGTGACTCCGAAGTAAAATAGTAAGATTAAACGAGAACTTACCTGTTCGAAGTTTGATCTTTATTTTATGAGGAGTTACGATGAGGCATTACGTGCCCTCCGCTCCCGACCCTCATAATCTAAACGATCATCTGGTAGTTCTAGTCTTGTGTGAGCCTTACTATCTTACTTTGGCTATTGGTTCTGTGTTTTTCACGCCGCTGCTATGAAGTATGCCGAGCATGCGCCTGGCGGGGCTTCTTCACGTAATCCCTCATCGTAACTCCTCATAAAATAAAGATCAAACTTCGAACAGGTAAGTTCTCGTTTAATCTTACTATTATTGGGCAAAATATGTTAATCATATAATGCCACGACAAATACTGAAGAATTATTTAGGTTTAATACTTTTTGAAGGAAAAAAAAATGGCATGCCCTATCCATTGCTTGTCGGTTTTACAAAACCACAGCTCAATAAACACAAAATGGCATATTTGCTTAAGAGTATATCATTCCCAAAATATGGTCTCTTATACACTGATGCTTTCATTTCTTACCAGATATAAAATATTTATAAATACAAGAGGATTGTTCCATTTGAAAGAAGATTATTAGCTTAGTAAATGGAACTGAGCACTGTCATAACAATTAATAATACATTCTAGATAGTGATATTTAAAAACTGCATTCCAAAGAATTCTTTAACAGAGCTTGTTAACTTGAAAGTCGATTCTAAGTGATCTTCAGTTTATGCATTCAAAGATATTTAATAATATGCAACAAACCATGAATCTATATGACCAACCGGCCAGATTTTAGAATTCCTTATCCACCTCTGCTACTACTGTATAGTCCAAAAAAGAAACAGAAAATACACAACTCAAATTATGGAGTTACATATTAATTTCAAAGGGAACTGAATTAAATAAAATAGTTGCAAGAAAGATGTGCATAACTTAATTGACTTCATTTATGCCATATACGTTAAAATAATGTCTATTCAAGCAATAGTCAATGCCTGTATTCTCTACCAATGACTACCCAAGGTTGAATGCTGATACTGATATGTGTTCAGTCTTAATACATTAGCCTATTTTGAATTCCACAATATAGCGCACACAAAGGGTTATTGTTACTGTTTGATCTTCGCCTTATGAATATTGAAGAAGCACAAACAATCAAGATGGAAATATCATATTACAATGAAGCCGGTGCTTATACCTGAGCCACAGCATCTTGAATGGAAGGCAAGCTTTAAAACTGCAGCTTTTGCATTTATCAGTTTTTTGTGTTGGACACAGTCAATTTAATGCTTTGTTAAAATGATGCCAATTACAGTACGTGAATGCATTATCGAAAGACCTTACATTTTTTTGATGTAAAGAATTTCTGGAGATGAATCTGAGCCACTGGGAATCAAACTAATATTGTGAGGAGCTGTACTAACAGCCTTTTATTCTGAACACAAACTTAATTGTTTTGACATATTCAGAGGACAGTTTTCAATGAACTTTCTTAGGTCAATCAGTTTGGTATCTTAACAATGGAATCATTGACTTGCACAATTCATGGAAGAAAAATGCATTACATATCTCCAGACAGACAAATGGCCATGCATACACACAAACGTATCCTTGACAACATATACAGTAGGTAAAGACTATCTCATAAATTCCTCCTAATGTAGAATGCACTAAGTTGTGAGATAGATATCCCTGAGTGGCTTTGTGTTAGCAGTGCAGTACAAGAAAATGAATGCTGTATTAAATTTTCCATGCCTTCTTTAGTACAATAATGATTTCCCAAGTAAGCAAACAGATCTTAGACTCTTAATCAGACCTCTCATTAAATTCTCCACCTCATTCTCCTGAGAAAATTCACAATTTAAACTGCTCCAGCTTTTGTTCATAGACTCTGGTCCACAAGTGTATGAAATATTTACTTTTTAAAAAGTACGGATAGGACAAAACACAAATGAGGAACTTCAATTAATTTAAAGCCCCAATCAGTGAAGAATAAATCCTTAGCAGATCTAATTACCAGAGCTCTCAGTAGACCTAGACAGACCAGCCAATCTTCCTGCTGTTTGAACAGCTTGATGAACTAAGGGACTGATGGATATCAAATCATTTTGTTTAATTTATAAATGGATTTTCCCCTAATACTTAAATTATCATCAGTACAACACCATCAAAATGGGAACATCCTGAATGCAAAGTCTACAAGGAATCTAGAAATAATCCCAATGAGCAATGTTGCTTCAATTCATTCCCCCAAGATTCATCTAATTAAACAGTGAGGGGGCAAATCTGTATAAAATTACTGCACAGTCAAACTTGTATCCCTAGCTAGTGGGTCGCAAACAGCATAAAGATTCAATTAAAAAATAAAACAAAAAGTACAGCTATCAACCATGCTAAATATGAATGTCACAAATAACACATAGCTTTCTGTACCAAAAACAAAGTACTCCAAATTATATAGGAACTCCCTAAATTGGTAAAATGTTTATTTTTAATGGTCTTTATTTAGATCAATTTATTTGACTTGTTTAGTTAAATTAACAGGATTGCCCAATCACACATTCAGCAGTAATATTAACTATTAACTATCCATATTTCCCCCTGGTCTTCACATCTGTAAATAGAGCTCAATCATTTCAAAGGTCATGCCCTCAACCTTGCCCCTTCTGTTTGAAATTCCCACCTGGCTCGGGGGTCTCAGACTGTGAGGACGAAGATGCTGAGCTGGCTCCATCCTCTGCGGTACCCTGAGAGAGAATCCCTCGCCCTGGGGGAAGTTTCATGCCCAGTTGCTCTGCCATCTCCACATGGTCTCCCGGGTGGACATAATCAAACACACTGCTGCCTGTCAGTTCCACCTGAGGGGGCAGAAGTTAAAGTCTAGTGTCAGCATTCACTTTACAATCAAATCCACAGTACTTAGAAAGTAATGACTATTAGTTGTTACATTTGAGTTACTGAACTATGGTAGAATATATTTTGCTGACTTTAACAAACTTTGGTAATCACAGTTAGATCGTATTTTTAGTACACTGATTTATTAATCTTATTAATCCAATAACCAACAACAAAATTCAAAAGGTTGGTTAATGAACAAGTTCTTTTTGGTTATAATAATTTCATGTAAATAAATTGCAAAATTGATTTTCCATCTTTAAAATGATATAAGCACAAACTTTATTAATATATTTTATAGGGAATAATTTAGATTTAAATTAGTTATTAAGCAGAATAATTCATCAATACAAATTAATAGTGAGATACTCATTCAAGAGCAGTGCATTCATTGGTTAACTTGAATAAGCTACTTCCCTGTTCTGGTTGGAAGAGTTATCTTGAGTAACAACTTGTAAATTATAACAGTTGGATAATTTTCACAGCAAACACAAATATATTAATTTAGCCCACTTTTAATGCAACCATTTACTCTTTTCAATCGGCTACTGTAACATAGCTTTTGAATTGCAGACTTCTAATCTGATGCAACAAAGACAAATTAGACGCTAACTTTTGATACATTTTTTCAGTATGACTATTGTAGTAAATATCTTTTCCAATAGTATATACCCGCTGAGAACAATAACCAGATATTTCATTTTCATATTTATCAGCTTTATTGCAACATATCATAAAAATATTCTAAGGATTATTGTCAGCCATAAAATATTTCTTACAGAAACCATTGCATTAGTTTGGCTGCAAATCCATGTCATATAGTTTGACATATTTGCTATCATGACATCGTGTTATCAACCGTTAACAACTGTATGTTTATAGGTATCTTAAATGAATAACTGCTTCACTGAATACACATAAATTGCAATATAATGATTTTGCCTTAAGTTGAAATGCTCCGTCAGTGTTGCTGTAATTACTGAATTATATTAATCAAAGTTACTGTGAGTAGAGATTTTCTTAAATCTCTTTATTTTTTGTTTAATAAGATGCTTTCTTCTAAATAGTATTTGCCATCAATTTATAGATTATGTACCTTTGAGCACTGGCACCCCACAAATTCTTCCTCAATGTGAGAATCTTACATAGGTGTGATTGTTTAATAATAAGGAAGGAATGAAAATCATAATCGGTCCTGAAAATCAGGTAAAAATTATTGAGATAGAATGCCATCAAATATTATTATTGCTCCCCAAAACGGCACCAATTAAATAACAAAGCAACAACAAAACCATCACAATTATTGTTACAATGTGCTCTGGTACAATAGTCTTCAATTAATATCTGATCAGTAGGAGCTTCTGTTTCACTCTGATTATTTTTCACCGACAAATTGTCCTGAGTGAGGCAGCTTTAACTCATTCTTCCTGCAGACCTTTTTACAACCAAAGCAAAATGACATTTCACAGATGATGTGCAAGTTTCACATTCAGACATATTATTAAAAGAAAAACATTTCTATAATTACTTATATACGTTGCTGCTTTAAGATGCTCCCAGTTTGATATTAACATTGGAAAAATATTACATGTTAATACAATGAAGTGGAGGTACAAAAGTTCAATGAATTTTGAATGCATTTTGAATACGCAACAAATATAAATCCTCAAACTAGGCATGAGTATTGTTAGGATTTGTATTATGGGAACTGAAAGCTTCTTTTTTTTTGCATTTCTAGCAATAGCTTACTGCACTGATTCCATTGATGCAATCTTTTCCCACTGGACTGCATTTCCTTTTTTACTTATTCATTGTAAAAGCACTGAGTAACATTGGCAAGGGTATTAACTATCTCCGATTATTCTGTAAAGGTGCAATGAGATATCGTCTTGAACTGTTCGCAGTCTTTCAGGTGAAGATACTCCATGAGGTGAATTTGTAGACATGACAATACATTTTGAAGTCAGGGTGGTGCGGTATGTGCAAGTGATGCTATTCCTATCAACTGCTACCCTTGCCCTTAGTCATAGAGGTTGCAAGATTGTGAGGCTTAATTAAATAGCAGGCAATTAAAC
Source organism: Okamejei kenojei (assembly GCA_035221665.1). Classification (NCBI taxonomy): domain Eukaryota; kingdom Metazoa; phylum Chordata; class Chondrichthyes; order Rajiformes; family Rajidae; genus Okamejei; species Okamejei kenojei. The sequence goes on from CM069139.1 coordinate 49,018,983, forward strand.
GGTATTACATGACACCCTTGGTTTGTGCCTGGTAGATGCAGAAATCATTTGTCAGGAGATGAATCACTGATTGCAGGAAAGCTCACCTGTATTTGTAACCACTGTATTTACATGGCTGGCAACAGTGACCTGTAAAATGTTGGTGGTTTGGATTCTGCTATAAAAATGCCATTAAATATCAAGGGTAGGTGATTAGACTCTCGCTTGATGGAAGGGGTCCTCATATAATAACCTTTCTACCTTGGTGGTTAACTGTCTCTTCTCAACATCTGCTAGAAGGTTGTCTGCATCTTGCTGCATCTACATATGGAATGCGTCATCTGCTTAGAAGCTTCAAATGGAATTGACCATGTGAAATTGCATAAATTGATTGTGATAATTCCCTCTTCGGAACATATTGAAGGAAGGCCATTCATGAAGCAGCTGAAGATTGTTGTGCCAAGGATAGTGCCTCTCCGAAATTCTTGCAGTGATGTCCTGAAGTTGGGCCGATTGACTTCAACAACCACAATAATTTTCCTATACACAATGTATGACTCTAACCATTGTGCTGATGTATAGTGATACTTGTACAAAAATGAATTTCACTGTACCTCAGTACATGTGACAAATAATGTACCAAACCACACCATGCCATCAAGTAAAAAGAAAATAAAGAAATACTGATGCTCATTGACTTCAGTTTTACCAAAGCTGAATAGATGTCACACTTTCACAAACGGGGCCTTCATATCAAAGCCAGGCACTCATACGTCAGCTCTTTGATCCATGTGTGAACCCAAGCGAGAGGGAGGGCTGGAAAGTTCTACATAGGCAGGAAATCTGCTCCTGCAGATTACACTCACTCCTGAAATGGTCCATTGTTACATAGTATATTAGTATATGCTACTAAAACACTTTTAATGTGATTAAAATTGTTGGGATTTGAGATAAAGGATAACAGAATTGAGTGAATGCCTGTTCAGATAAAGAGAGGAGGAATCTTATATTCAATTTCTTGATTGACATACCAATGGTCAGGATTTTATAAACCTTTGTAATTCTTCATTCCTCAACACGTCACAATTGTATCACAAAAATTTAATGGTAAATTTTATCTTCTAGAGCCAAATCAGACTTATTATTTCCAAGAATGCGTCATTCAATTAGCATTTCAGAAGATATTTATAATCTTCAGCTGTGTAGTTGTGAAACAACAGTGCTCAATTAAGCAGTTTTATGGTATAGAAAATAGACAATAGACAATAGGTGCAGGGGTAGGCCATTCAGCCCTTTGTGCCAGCACCGCCATTCAATGTGATCATGGCTGATCATCCACAATCAGTACCCCATTCCTGCCTTCTCCCAATCTCCCTTGATTCCACTATCTTTAAGAGCCCTATCTAAATCTCTCTTGAAAGTATCCAGAGAACCGGCCTCCACTGCCCTCTAAGGCAGATAATTTCACAGACTCACAACTGTCTGTGTCAAAAAGTGTTTCCTCATCTCCGTTCTAAATGGCTTACCCCTTATTCTTACACTGTGGCCCCTGGTTCTGGACTCCCCCAACATCAAGAACATGTTTCCTGCCTTTAGATTGCCCAAACCCTTAATAATCTTGTATGTTTCAAATACGATCCCCTCTCATCCTTCTAAATTCCAGAGTATACAAGCTCATTCACTCCATTCTCTCAGCATATGACAGTGCCGTCATCCCAGGAATTAACCTTGTGAACATACGCTGCACTACCTCAATAGCAAGAATGTCCTTCCTCAAAATTTGAGATCAAAACTGCACACAATACTCCAGGTGTGGTCTCACTGAGGCCCTGTACAACTGCAGAAGGACATATTTGCTCCTATACTCAACTCCTCTTGTTATGAAGGCTAACATGCCATTTGCTTACCTGCTGTACCTGCATGCTTACTTTACTACATTGACTGATGAACAAGGACCCCCCAGATCCTATTGTACTTCCCCTTTTCCCAACTTGACACCATTTAGATAATAATCTTTCTTCCTGTTTTTGCTACCAAAGTTGATAACCCCAATTTATCCACATTAAACTACATCTGCCATGCATCTTCCCACTCACCCAACCTGTCCAAGTCACCCTGCATTCTCATAACATCCTCCTCACAGTTCACTGCCACCCAGCTTTGTGTCATCTGCAAATTTGCTAAAGTTACTTGTAATCCCTTCATCTAAATCATATATATTGTAAATAGCTGCGGCCCCAGCATCGAGCCTTGCGGTACCCCACTAGTCACTGCCTGCCATTCTGAAAAGGACCCGTTAATCACTACTCTTTGTTTCTTGTCTCCCAACCAATTTTCTATCCATGTCAGCACTCTACCCCCAATATCATGTGCCCTAATTTTGCCCACTAATCTCCTATGTGGGACCTTATCAAATACTTTCTGAATGTCCAGGTACACTACATCCACTGGCTCTCCATTGTCCATTTTCTTCATTACATCCTCAGAAAATTCCAGAAGATTAGTCAAGCATGATTTACCCTTCGTAAATCCATGCTGAATTGGACCGATCCTGTTACTGCTATCCAAATGTGTCGCTGTTTCATCTTTTAAGATTGACTCCAGCATCGTCCCCACCACCGATGTCAGGCTAACTGGTCTATAATTCCCTGTTTTCTCTCTCCCGCCTTTCTTAAAAGGTGGGAAAACATTAGCTACCCTCCAATCCACAGGAACAGGTCCTGAATCTATAGAACATTGGAAAATGATCATTTCTAGAGCCACTTCCTTAAGTACCTTGGGATGCAGACCATCAGGCCCTTGGGATTTATCAGCCTTCAGTATTATCAGCCTTCAGTATTACCCAACATTATTTCCTGCCCAATGTGGATTTCCCTCAGTTCCTCCGTCACCCAAGATCCTCCGGCCACTAGTACATCAGGAAGATTGTGTCCTCCTTGGTGAAGAGGGATCCAAAGTACCTGTTCAACTCCTCTGCCATTTCCTTGTTCCCCATAATAAATTCACCCTTTTCAGTCTTCAAGGGTCCAACTTTAGTCTTAACTAATTGTTTCCTCTTCACATACCTAAAGAAGCTTTTACTATCCTCCTTTATATTCTCGGCTGGCTTACCTTCGTACCTGATCTTTTCTCCCCATATTGCCTTTTATAACTAATTATTCTTATCTATTTTAAAAAGGCCATATTGTTGCAGTTACAAAAATATAAAACACATGCACATGTCAGCTGCAAATGTCAAGCTATCTTTTGGTTTCATAATTTTTGGATACCACAATTCTTTTTTAATATATCCCCTGCAAATTGTGTTTAGCTCAGTGTAATCTGCTAGAATGAATAAAAACTCAGAAAATAATCACTGGGACAAAACTGCGATAAGGTTTTAGTTTTGTCTGGCTAGACACTATAATGACTGGTCAAAATCTCTTTGCGTCTTTGGCTGTTTACTAATCAAATAAATGAATAATTCTGAATGGTTCAAAAACAAAGACACATATATTTGTGAGTGTTTCTAAAGAAAGCATGTATTTTACTGAATATATTTAACATTAAATTACTGTAATCTAAAAACAAACATATTTATAAACACAGCTCCTTCAAGAAATTAGAAAAAAATCAGATATTTGCTCAATCTTTAATTAGAATCTTGCTTTTTGACTTTGTTGCTTGTAGTTTAATAAGCGAACATACACAAATTTATAATTTAAAATTATTTCATTTTAACTAGCATGAAATATACTTTAAAGTCTGCTGGGAGGAAGATGAATAAAAGAACTTGAAGAAGTAAGTGAGGAAAATGAATCATCAGATCAATTGCAGTTTCTATCAGCAAGATAAATAAATGTTCAATAAAGTACTAGAGAATAAATCTAAAGGATATAACATGTCTGACCCAAGTCATTGGAGTATAAGCAGGAGACTGCTACATTAAAACAATGTATTTGTCCGGTATCTAGTTTGGTCATAAAGTACAATATCAAGATTCAATCAAAGAGAATGGAAATATAGAAAGATTAGTTTACGAGGAATATCAGGTGAAGGAAGGGTATTCAAACTTGAGAAGTAAAAATGGCAAAGAATTAAGGAAAATCGGATATCAAATGGAATAAAATCAGAACATTATTTCAAGTTAACTATAACAATGGGAAAAGGGGGAACAATATCAAATTAGCAAATGAATAGTGCAGGACTAATGATGTTAATTTGAATGGTGACCAATAAAAATAATGTAACTAGGTAGATTGGTGAAGGTAAAAACCTTGAATTATTTCAGATGAAGGAATGAGGATTAAAATTGTAGAGTTAATGAGGATCAGATGAGTTTCATCATCTATATTTATTTATGACATGAGATTCGGACAGTAAAAATATGACAGCTGATCTGCTGTAAAAATGGCTTGAAGTGATGTTGTTTAAAAGGAGGAAATCCTATTCAGCATTTCCTTTCCATCCTCCCCAAAGGTTATGTGTCAGACTTCAAGAACTACAGTGTTCTGCATTTTATGGTACAAATGTTAGAAAAGTTTGATAAATTAGTTGCAGATAAATTGCAAAACATTGATCAGAACTTTAGAATAATTTAATCGAGTGAAATTATGAACAAATTAATAAATGAAAAAACATACTAATTGCCATTTCTATAAATACAAGATCAACATGCTTTGTGAACTGAAGATAATGGCGAAAATGCCAAATACTATCTTTTTGGAATCAAAATGCTCATAAATTGAGTGGGAATGCATAAACCGCAGACAACTATCAGAACAGAATAAAGACAACTGACAAGCACCTTGGCATGCATGGTGTTCTTACAAATATATAATTCAACGCAACCTTTGAAAATGCAGCTCCGTAGCACACATACATGGCTGCTTGCTCTTTCCATTGTTCAATCAATTTAAACCACGTAGTGATTTCCTATGTACTGCAAAAGACAGAACACTGCAATATTCATTGCTGAACATCAGCAAGAGGTTTACACAATTTTAATTCTAGACGTTAGAAATGAGACAGGGATCATTCTCTGTCATTGCTCACAAATACTCAGCTATCTGGTTAGAACTTTGCATTGGAAATGAGTTTCATCAATCTGACTAGGGCAAGGTTAAAGCCCTTAGCAACATGCTTATTTTGTAGAAGGTCACTCAATAATAACTTCCTTTGCCCTCCAAGCTTATTAAGACTGACTGGCATATATTAATAAAAACACCTGATTTTCAGACTGTAGAAGTCAGACACAGACTTATTTTAATTTTAGTATTAAGAAAGGAACCCTTAATTAGCAGGGTTTCAAAATGTCAGCTTCTTCTATTAGTGGTTCTGGTCCATCAAAGGCATAATCCGGACTGTCACATTTCATCACATGATAGACAGTTTCTGTCTATCTTTTTTTAATATATGGATCAAACTGACTGAAATTGTGAGATTTGGTAATCACATGCCTGAATATCCACAAACCAACAATGTATTTTTAACCAGCCAAATGCTGAGATTTGTTATTGTTGTTCTGAAAAAGCAAAACCATATTGAACTACACAATGCATGGATGTTTAAAACTATACTAACCAGGAGGTTTCAAATGAAAACAAAAGCATAGCTCAAAAATTCCTGGCCAAACAGTATACAGTTGTTACTGAAGATCATTATTTAAACCTAACAACATATGTAATGATGCTATTTCTTTCATCTCTAGTTCTCACCCAAATTTATAAAAGGGCTATTTTGACAAGCACACTTTGGCATCATCCTTTACTTGCTCATTTACACTTTATACGTTCTCCTGCTCCTCCTCAGCCTAAAAATATTCCAAGATGCTGTCTCATTTATAACAGCAACTGTGCAATAAACTGGATTGTTGATGCATTTGATCTCAGTTTACAGAGCACTTAGTCAGTGTTACACACCATGATAAATCTGATAACAGAATGTATGGATCATGCAGTATCTAATGTGTCATTTGAGCATATGCTGAATTAAAGATAATGACAATTTCCATTAAGGATTCAATTTGAAATGTATTTTTAAACATTTGAAAATGCCTAATGTTCAGTTCTTTGAGTGTTTTTTATAAGATGTGTGAGGAAATCCTAATCGTAGACTCAGAAAATGGGCCATAAAAGAGTATATATTGTTCCATGGATTACAAGCAAGTCAGGTTTAATCTTGGTGTGTGATACCTACTCTGTAAAGAACTGAGACTGCATTAAAAAAAAACGTATCAAATATTATAAAGATAAATATACTTGCTTAAAAATGTAAATTCAAAATAAAGTTTTTTCAGAATTCTCATGGTATATGTTATTTGAACCTAACCAGTTGAGATTGCAGAGCAATGAGTTCTGATGTTTCTCACACTACAGTAATAAATCCAGTTAATAATCAATGGCACATTGCCTCGTGCTGTTCATATCAAACTATCTGGGAATTATATTTTTATATTTTCTACTGTGAAGGTGATAAAAAAGCACTTTTGATGTTAGTTTTGTTGTGTTTGCGAAGTAATTGGAAAAATTGTTTAAGTCATCACCAAGCTTTATGTTGGCAGGTGCTTTGAGCATTATCACCTCACGAGAACTGTCAGTTTTTTCTCAGTTCAAGAGCATTGATTAATGAAAGAACAACCATAAACAAGCTATAATGCTAAATGTTATAATACACATAAATACTCACAAGAGTTTTGAAACACTCGACAAAATAAAGGAAAGTGTTATTAACAAGAATAAGAAAATGGTTACAGGCCCTAAACCATTACTTAGAATTTTGTAAATTTACAACTAAAAGGACTTTTCCTTTTATGCTCAGTAATTGAAGAATAAATTAGATTAATTTTATACACCTTCTTATAATTGAATCCTTTGGAAAAAGCACGAATAATGACAAAATGCAAACTTGCCTTCTTGTGCACTAATAACCAGGACTATTCTTAATAAATTCAAGTAATGGTAGTGAAATTGTTTGAGCATTTGACGGCTAAATCTTGGCTTTTTTTTTACCATTCCCAACCTTGATTTCAGAGGCTTAATTGATTGGTTGAAAGATACAGCATGGGAAGATGCTATTTCAGCCCACTGGGTTCACATTAACCTTTGATAACCCGTTCATACTAGTTCTATGTTATCCCACTTTGGAGCCACTCCCTACACACTGGAGGCAATTTACAGAGGCCAATTAATTTACCAATATGCACATCTTTGAAATATAGGAGGAAACCGGAACAGCCGGAGGAAACCCACACGGTCACAGGGTGAATGTGCAAATTCCACACTGACAACACCTGAGGCCAGGATCAAAACTGGGTCTCTGGCATTGTGAGACAGCAGCTCTATCAACTGCATCACTCTGCCACCCTCAGCTGATTTTCTGTGTATTACAAAAACATAGATAAGACTAAGTTTAGATGACAAAACAAAAGTATTTTATTGAGGAAGGAGACAAAGAAAGGTTAGTGTATGCATTAAATTCTGTACACCCCACGTACAAATAACCAATAGTTTCAAGAATAAGTAGTGATCCAATTACACCATGGCTTTACTTTGAAAATGATACTTGGAGTTGTACGAGTTTAAGATAATAGTTTGCATTTAGATTGCGGTATACGCAGGTCAACTTAATTTTGAAGCAGGATCCAGGAAAACAACTCCTATGAATGCTAAGCGCTGATGGAATAATTTTAAATTAATAATAAGATGGCATTGTAAAAGAAGGGCTAATGTTGCATTGCAGCACACCACATAAAAATACTTCTGCTCCACAGCTGAATTGACCTGGTGTACAGCTGCACTTTTATTCGTCATGTTAGAATTAGAAAAGGAGAACCACAAACATTAAAGGAATACTGTGGGACTAAAACAGATTTGGTTGATTTAAGAAAATGGCCAGCAAATTATTTTGACCAAACAATGAATAAAAGTAGCCAAATAGATGCAGTGATAATTAGATTTTGGACTTAGTTATTGATTATTATAATTTGAACATGCCTAGAGGAGCCAGCTAGAAAAATGCAAATCAGGTACCTTAAGGCAGAACTGTGAAATCATACATGTGGTTTCCTGACACCCCTTTATGTTGAAGCTGTGAAGTGTTCTCATCAGTGTACTGCAGTGTACTGCAGGGTGACTCGGGGCCAGAGAGAAGACACAGAGCTTCTGGGATTGTAGCACTGGAGACACTGATATAGGATGGTGTACGAGAGGATGTCTTACTTTGTGAGGTTCATAGGTAGAGTCGTGTTGCATGGAAACATGTATATTGCCCCTGCTTGTCCACGCCGACCAAGATACCGTAATTAAGCTAGTCCCATTTACACGGGTTTGGCCCATCTCTCTCTAACCCTTCCTATCCATGTACATGTCCAATTGTCTTTTAAATGTTGTTATATACCTGCCTCTGCTCTTTCCTCTGGAAATTCGTTCCATATATCTAGTGCTCTGTGCACAAAAGTTGCAACTCAGGTTCCTATAAAATCTTTCCCCTCTCATCTGAACCCTATGGCCTATAGTTCTTGATTCCCTACCCTGGATAAAAGACTCTGTGCATTCACCCTATCTTATCACCTTATTTTGTACACCTCGATACGATCATTCCTCAGCCTCCTGTGCTCCAAAGAATAAAGTTCTATACTGACCAACCTCTCCCTATAACCCAAGCCCTTGAGTTCTAGCAACATCATCGTAAATCTTCTCTGCATCTTTTCCAGCTTCATGGCATCTTTCAAGCAGAGAGAGTAGTGGACAGCACATTGTCACCATCTTCCTCTCTCCTCCAATTGTTGTTTTTATTTTGTTTCTAAATAGTATACCATTTGTTCTGTGTACACTTATTATGCAAATAGACTGAGCCTTATGGACTTCATTTTCATTCTTGACAGTGAGCTGATATCACAAGGTAAACTGCCATTAATTTACAGAATTAACACTGAGAACAGCTTTTATGATCTCAGAATAAATGTTCCCCTTCCTCTTCCCGATTCCTAAGATGCCACCTTGCAAGATGACCACGTCCATGCGATGCATTTCTCCTCGTGATTTTTGTGAGTGTCCAATAATGTACAGTAGCAAAACACTTGCAATATTTAGATGCGAGGATAAATGTGGCTTAAGTGTGGGTGATCTAGACAAACCATCCCAGATCATCTTTTGATGTGTTTCAGACCATATTTCATTACTCCATCACCATTGATCTGGTGAGGAGCCTTTTATGTAGTGAGTGTAAGCAGTATTTGAAATCTACATCAAAGCTGTGTTTTCTCCCAAACAGCTAGCTACTGCTGGGAGAGGACATTGGTTGAATTGCGAGCCAGTGCAAACCATGCATTTTTTAATGAGTGCCAGCAGGCATTTCAAATGGCAATTAGCTGTTCAACAGGCCTCCGGACAGCTGCTGCTAGTGCTTGCTTCAACTCATTTACCAGGATAGCAACTTTTAAACCAGCAAAACAATTTTGGTTACCTCTTTGGCAAAATAACACAGCTGCACAGTATTTAGGAAATTGTGGATGCCCTGTTGAAATTTAATTATTTAGTACTTTGTTGAAAGGTGGTCAGCAGTAGTTGATTTTACCCAAAATGTCTCAAATAAATCCTCTAAATAGCCAATGCATTTTAAGTATCTATAATGGGTGAGCATTTCTGGAGCCATTTCCCGATTTGTAACTGTTGTGTCGCAGTGTTCCAGGTTTACATGTTCTCATATATAAAATATATAAAAGAGAGATTAGGTTGGTCATTGGAAACTCACTCTGCAGTTACTGAAATCCTACAGGACTGAAAGTCCTTGTCATGTCAACGACCCTTTAAACTGAATTCAAACCTATTCACCAACAAAAAAGAAACAGAAATCATGCAAATCATATTAATTTCAGCAGATCCCTTGTGTGCTGGGTATAAACTACTGCCTAATTAAATATTTTTTAACGATGTGAGTAATTTTTGCCAAGGGGCGGATTCAGGGGAAAATTTAATATGATATCACAAAAGCTGTTCCCAGCATTGATTCTGTAAATTAATGACTATCTGCCTTATGATAAAAGCTCACTGCCAAGAATGAAAATGAAGTCTGTAAGGCTTAGTCTATTTGCCTAATAACCAAGTGTACACAGAACAAAAGGCTAAGGCAGTTTGGAAATTTTCCATTATATTGTACACTGCTGTTGTCTGCATAATACATCAAATAGCAGGTGGTTCTAAATTAGAAATCATATATAATTTTATAGAATTATTGCCACTGTATACACTACTAAGTTTCTAAATAGTGCTCCTAACAATTCCACATTCCCTCCCGACCCCCATTTGCTAAAACATGTGTAATGGGCATTAGGAACAATTTCAGGCATGTAGGTATATAGAAAGCCTTGCCGCATTCCACTCACGTGTATAGGAGTATGATGTGTTTGCGTGTAAGTCAGTGAGTACAATCATGTGTTAGCAGGTTTTTCTACTGTCTAGAATGTCATAGCTACCCTACATTAAACATGCAAACTTCCTACAGGGATCAGAGGTTAACAATCACATGTGGGAACCCTGGAATGATTCTATTTTTCCCAGCACACTGACAATAAGCTCAAATACTTGTCCTCATTCCCTGATGGAGGCCAATTAACCAGCTGGCCATTTTTCCAACTGGGTCCATCTTGCCTTATACTGATCTGCATTATAATGCATATAATGAATGGAAGTTAGATTTTTATATTTTTTTTATTTTGCAAAGGAATGCAAATTACAATTACCACAGTTTAAAATACATTACTGTCAATTAAAATCCAGTGGAATTTAATATGGAACTTTGTTATCATTTCTTATTCTACTTCCCTGCCTATTAATTGGCCAAATTGATACTCCAGCTGATTAGTTGGGAATGTTCCCCAGTAATCAGGGGGGAGTGTGAACATGTCATCTAGACTTTTTTGGGTTGGCAGAATAGAGAAGGGATATGACATTAGGTAAGGAAGCATTGGAAATAGGAGAGATCAATTTGTGGTTGGTGGGTCTGCAAAGGAGAGAATGTTCTTCCACTGATCCAATGGATTTTCCCTCAAATTCCAATGATGCAATGGTCGGTTAATTGGCTCTTACTGACAGTAAAAGGCAAAGGTAGTCAAGTGGCTACCAAAGGGCATACAGCAAACGATGGATAGGGAGATAGGAGGAATGACTAATGGGGTAGCTCTGATAGGAGGGGGCAGATATGCAAAGGGATGAATGGCCTCATTCTGTGTCATAAGAAAGAAGAATTGGGGAGCTGGGGAAGTGGTGATTGTGATAACCATTATTTAAGCAACGAGGAAATGATTACAGATGGGCTGCAGAGGCCACCTAGCAAGGGAATGAACAAGTGATCAGGACCTAGTGGGGAAGTGGAAGGGGTTTGTGTCCAAGAGAGCAGATGAGGAAAGGAAAAAGACGCAAAGTGCTGGAGGAACTCGCCAGGTCAGGCAGCATCTCTGGAGAACATGGAAAGGTGACATTTTGGGTCAGGATCCTTCTTCAGACTGATTGTGGTGGCGGTGGAGAAAGATGGAAGAGTGGAGGGGCAGGACAAAACCTGGCGAGTGATAGTAGATACAGGTGAAGAGGGGTTCTGACTGGCAGGTGGTTGGACAAAGGCCAGAAATCAGAAGGGAAAAGGTGCGAGAATATGATAGGTGAAAATTGTGAAGCTGGAGGAAGGAATAAAGATGGAAGGGTAGGGGAGAAATGTGTGCATATCCAAGTGTAGGCTCAACAACTGTTTCGCTGAATACCTGCGTGCAGTCTGTCAAGGCCTATTTGATCTCCCGGTTGCCAACCAGTTTAACTTCCCTTCCCATTCAGACCTTTCTCCCCTGGGCTTCTTCCACCCATTTCTCCACCCCCCCCCCCCCCCCCCCCCCCCACCTATATTCCTACCTCTACCCTCACAATTTGCACTTCTTCCCTCTTTAATTCACGTATTTTGTCTTTTCATCTCTGGTGTTTGTCCAATCATCTGCCAAACAAAAATCTACCCCATCTGCATCTCTGGAGAGAAGGAATGGGTGACATTTTGGATCGAGATCATTCTTCGAACTATCTAACTATCACTCGCCAGGCTTTGTCCTGCCCTCTTCTCTTTCAGCTTTCTCCTCCCCCACCACAATTAGTATGAAGAAGAGTCCCGACCTGAAACACACCTATCAGAGATGATGCCTGACCTGCTGAGTTAATCCAGCACTTTGTTTCTTTTTTGTAAACTAGCATTTGCAGTTCCTTGTTTCTCCAGGAATAGGAAAATGTTGGCTATTGTGATAGATGGCAGGGTTTGGGCTAGGGGTGGGATAGGATGACTTGGACCTGGAGGCAATTACTCGAAGAAAGTGTAAGCAAGGTGATCAATGCTTGTGGAAGAGAAAAAAATGGAACATGGAGAGAAGATGGCAATGACATGAGGGAGGGAGCTATAAGTGGAGGAGAGTAGGCCATTGCACCAATGATTGAAGGGAAAAAAAAACACATTTGCTATCAGCTTTAGTACGGCCAGGAGTCCTGTCTTAAAAACAATGCTGTTAAATAAAAATGTGAATGGATGCATATATGGTGCATTGTGGTGTTATTCCTTATTCTAAATGTTTTAATCCTCACAATTCATCAAAGATAGCAGTGGTAATAATACTAAAGTGATTACATCAGCCTGAGGAATGGTCCTGAGCCAAAACGTCACCCATCCATGTTCTCCCGAGATGTTGTAAAATCAAGCCTGAAGGCTTTGTGTCTCAATGCAAGGAGCATTCGTAATAAGGTGGATGAGTTGAATGTGCAGATAGCTATTAATGACTATGACATAGTTGGGATCACGGAGACATGGCTCCAGGGTGACCAAGGCTGGGAGCTGAATATCCAGGGATATTCAATATTCAGGAGGGATAGACAGAAAGTAAAAGGAGGTGGGGTAGCGTTGCTGGTTAGAGAGGAGATTAACGCAATAGAAAGGAAGGACATTAGCTTGGAGGATGTGGAATCGATATGGGTAGAGCTGCGAAACACTAAGGGGCAGAAAACGCTAGTGGGTGTTGTGTACAGGCCACCTAACAGTAGTAGTGGAGTTGGGGATGGCATCAAACAGGAAATTAGAAATGCGTGCAACAAAGGTAAAACAGTTATTATGGATGACTTCAATCTACATATAGATTTGGGTGAATCAAATTGGCAGGGGTGCTGAGGAAGAGGATTCCTTTGAATGTGTGCGGGATAGTTTTCTAAACAAACATGTAGAGGAACCAACGAGAGTGCAGGGTATTCTAGACTGGGTATTGAGTAATGAGGAAAGGATAGTTAGTAGTCTTGTTATATGTGGCCCCTTGGGCAAGAGTGACCATAATATGGTTGAGTTCTTCAATAGGATGGAGAGTGACATAATTAATTCAGAAACAAGGGTTCTGAACTTAAAGAAAGGTAACTTTGAGGGTATGAGACGTGAATTAGCCAAGATAGACTGGCAATTGATTCTTAAAGGGTTGATGGTGGATGTGCAATGGAAGGCATTTAAAGACTGCATGGATGAACTACAACAATTGTTCATCCCAGTTTGGCAAAAGAATAAATCAGGGAAGGTAGTGCATCCGTGGATAACAAGGGAAATCAGGGATAGTATCAAAACAAAAGATGAAGCATACAAATTAGCCAGAAAAAGCAGCCAACCAGAGGACTGGGAGAAATTCAGAGTCCAGCAGAGGAGGACAAGGGCTTAATTAGGAAAGGGAATATAGATTATGAAAGGAAATTGGCAGGGAACATAAAAACTGACTGCAAAAGTTTTCATAGATATGTGAAGAGAAAAAGATTAGTTAAAACAAATGTAGGTCCCATGCAGTCAGAAGCGGGTGAATTGATCATGGGGAACAAGGACATGGCAGACCAATTAAATAACTACTTTGGTTCTGTCTTCACTAAGGAAGACATAAATAATCTGCCGGAAATAGCAGGGGACTGAGGGTCAAATGAGATGGAGGAACTGAGTGAAATCCAGGTTAGCCGGGAAGTGGTGTTAGGTAAATTGAATGGATTAAAGGCCGATAAATCCCCAGGGCCAGAGAGGCTGCATCCCAGAGTACTTAAGGAAGTAGCCCCAGAAATAGTGGATGCATTAGTGATAATTTTTCAAAACTCTTTAGATTCTGGAGTAGTTCCTGAGGATTGGAGGGCAGCTAATGTAACCCCACTTTTTAAAAAGGGGGGAGAGAGAAAACGGGGAATTACAGACCAGTTAGTCTAACATCGGTAGTGGGGAAACTGCAAGAGTCAGTTATTAAAGATGGGATAGCAGCACATTTGGAAAGTGGTGAAATCATTGGACAAAGTCAGCACGGATTTACGAAAGGTAAACCGTCTGACGAATCTTATAGAATTTTTCGAGAATGTAACTAGAAGAGTGGATAAGGGAGAACCAGTGGATGTGTTATATCTGGACTTTCAAAAGGCTTTCGACAAGGTCTCAAATAAGACATTAGTATACAAAATTAAAGTACATGGTATTGGCGGTTCAGTATTGATGTGGATAGAGAACTGGCTGGCAGACAGGAAGCAAAGAGTAGGAGTAAACGAATCCTTTTCAGAATGGCAGGCAGTGACTAGTGGGATACCGCAAGGGCTCAGTGCTGGGACCCCAGCTATTTACAATATATATTAATGATTTGGACGAGGGAATTGAATGCAACATCTCCAAGTTTGCGGATGACACGAAGCTGGGGGGCAGTGTTAGCTGTGAGGAGGATGCTTGGAGGCTGCAAGGTGACTTGGATAGGCTGGGAGAGTGGGCAAATACCTGGCAGATGCAGTATAATGTGGATAAATTTGAGGTTATCCACTTTGGTGGCAAAAACAGGAAAGTAGACTATTATCTGAATGGTGGCCAATTAGGAAAAGGGGAGATGCAACGAGACGTGGGTGTCATGGTACACCAGTCATTGAAAGTAGGCATGCAGGTGCAGCAGGCAGTGAAGAAAGCGAATGGTATGTTAGCATTCACAGCAAACGGATTTGAGTATAGGAGCAGGGAGGCTCTACTGCAGTTGCACAGGGCCTTGGTGAGACCACACCTGAAGTATTGCATGCAGTTTTGGTCTCCAAATCTGAGGAAAGACATTCTTGCCATAGAGGGAGTACAGAGAAGGTTCACCAGACTGACTCCTGATTTGTCAGGACTTTCATATGAAGAAAGACTGGATAGACTCGGCTTGTACTCACTAGAATTTAGAAGATTGAGGGGGGGTCTTATAGAAACTTACAAAATTCTTAAGGGGTTCGACAGGCTAGATGCAGGATGATTGTTCCCGATGTTGGGGAAGTCCAGGACAAGGAGTCACAGTTTAAGGAAAAGGGGGAAATCTTTTAGGACCGAGATGAGAAAAACATTTGTCACACAGAGACTGGTGATCTCGAGAATTCTCTGCCACAGAAGGTAGTTGAGGCCACTTCATTGTCTATATTTAAGAGGGAGTTAGATGTGGCCCTTGTAGCAAAAGGGATCAGGGGGTATGGAGAGAAGGCAGGTACAGGATACTGAGTTGGATGATCAGCCATGATCATATTGAATGGCGGTGCAGGCTTGAAGGGCCGAATGGCCTACTCCTGCATCTACTTTCTATGTTTCTATGTTGCCTGACCCGTTGAGTTACTCCAACACATTGTGTGTTTTTTTAATTATATTTGTGCGAAGAGATATTTTCCGATGGTGGTTATATTAAACATATCTCACATCTATGTAGCTCAGATAAAAAGTGTATAGTGCAATTTGGGAATTAACTTTGCTGACTGCAATGGTGTAAAGATCAATCAGCAAATCTATATGTTGTCAAGTGATCTCATCTGTAGCACACAAACTGGGCTAGTTAGGTCACTGCTCCAAGAGCAAGAAAAAGACAAATGCGTCAATGCTGTCATGTACAAAATATGTAGATATCAGGTGAGGGCAGAACTAAGATCAGCTGAAATTCCCTCTCTGGCTGAGCTGCTGACCGTCACTTAATAATCTGGGGTGGAAGATTGCAACCTTCATGTGGTCCACCCTGTTTTGACGAATGCAATCAACCTGGCGTGCACAATCAAATAAGATCAAATAGGACAGTTGTCCTACAACTTTAGGCTGTGCACGCCATACGCAAGAAGAAGAATACTTAATAATCTGGGTTTGCTGCACGTGAAGAATACATTCAAGGAAAAGGATTGAAAATGAACTAGGAACATTTATAAAAGATCAAATTAGCTCAAATGAATAAATGAAAACTATTATTGTTTTATATACAAAAGTGGAAGGAAAGGTCTGAAAGGGATATTTTCGTGACAAGCTGATGCAGTACCCTTAATTGCCAGTAGATAGCTTCAGCACACTGAAAATATTCAATTACAGATATTTCCTAGTGGAATTATCAGCAGAAAACAAACTCAATGCAATTCATGGAGATAAGTGTAAAATAATTAGTAAGGGACCAAGGAACAATAAGGAAACGCTTGAAACAGTGAATGAGTAGTATGGTGTGCAGATTGCAACCAAAATCTAGGGATTAGGGTGCATAAATCAATTAATCCATCAGCAACATATTTAGCTGCATTGAAAGATGCAGATAAAATGTGTAGGAAGGAACTGCAGATGCTGATTTAAACCAAAGATAGACACAAAAGGCTGGTGTAACTCAGCGGGTCAAACAGCATCTTTGGAGAAAAGGAATAGGTGATGTCTTGGGTCGAGACCCTTCTTCAGACGGAGGGACTAGGTGAAAACGTTGAGACTCAACCAGATGACTTTGGAGCTAGTACGACTTGGGTGGCGGAGGGATAGAGAGAGGGGAGATGCAAGGGTTACTTGAAGTTAGAGAAATCACAATTCATACTACTTGGTTGAAAGCTGTCAAAGTGAAATATGAGGTGCTATTCCTCCTATTTGCATTTGGCTTCACTCTGACAATGGACTTCCGAAACATCACCTATTCCCTTTCTCCTTAAAAGGTGCAGCACTGGTTTAACAGAAAGTTGGAAGACAAAGGTTGTTTGGTACCTGTACAAGCCTTTGGTCAAACCTCAGCTATGTACTGTGAACAATTCTGTTCAGCTGATCATAAACAAAGCGAGTGGAAACTGAGGCAACTGTACAGATGACACAGGGCAACGAGGAGAAGTTAAGGAAGCTGGAATTGCCACTTTTGGAATAGGTGAATGAGAATTAAACATAAAGAAAATGTATGTAATTGAATTCCTGTTGGTGATTGCCCCGGTCTGTCCATGCCAACCGAGATGCACTATCTATGCATCCCATTTGCCTGCATTTGGTCAATATCGCTCTAAAAATTTCCTATCCATGTACTTTCCCAAATGTTTTTTAAATGTTGTTATAGTGCCTGCCTCAACTAATTCCTTTGGCTGCTCGTTCCATATACCCTCCACTCTCTGAGTGAAAAAGTCACCCCTCAGATCTGTATTAAATCTTGCCCCTCTGACCTTAAACTGTGGGCAGCACAGTGGTGCAGCCACTGGTAGAGTTGCAGCGCCAGGGACCTAGATTTGATCTTGACTATGGGTGTTGTCTGTAGAGTGTTTGTACATTCTGCTTCTGACTGTGTGGGTTTTCTCTGGGTGCTCCGGTTTCCTTCCACATTCCAAAGACGTGCAGGTTTGAAGGTTAATTATCTTCTTTAAATTGTCTCCAGTGTGTAGGATAGAACTAGTATACGGGTGAACGTTGGTCGGCATGGACTTTGTGGGCTGAAGGGCCTATTTCCATACTGTATTTCTGAACTAAATCTAAAACATAAGTCCTCTATTTTTAATACCCCTACCCTGGGTAAAAGGCTGTGTGCAATGATCCTATCTATACCAAATCTATTCAGAATTTCAAATCACCCAGAAGGAGACAATGTAGCAGATTTTGCTGGCATAGTTTGCTGTTCCCGTTATCAGCTGATGGTCATGCCTATACTTTCCTGAATCCTGACTCAGATGCTGAGAGTATATTTCATTAATATTACGTACTTCAGATTACAGCAGTGAAGACTAAGTAATGAGAAAGCTTCAAAAAGTGCACTGAAGAAGGCTTGCGTTAATTGCCACCCAAACCGCCACCTCCCCCCCTTCCACTGAAAGTTTCAATGGTCAGTAAAGTCCTGCTCCAGGGTTTTAAATGTATCCAATATTTATAGATATTTGAAAACTATTGAAAAGGGAGTAAATAATGTATAAATTAAGGTATCAAATTTGCAAAGTAAAGAGTAAAAAACAATAATAAAACATATATAATTCAATCTTAAACAAAACTAAAATAATTGAATGCCTTTCCTTTTGCTTTGTTAATTCTAGCTCTACATTCCCCATTGAAATTAATGATAATGCCATTTTAGCAATCTCAGGGCAGGGGACTCTCAATAGTGTTGAGTTGTCTTGTCTTCTAATTTTGTAACTAGTGTTTAACTGCACATACATGCTTAACTTACTTTTATTTAAACAGGTAAATGCTAGACGTTATATTCAGAACCACTGGCATTTATCAGCAGAACCTGGCCCAATGAAAAGCAATCTGAGACAAATGAGCGAGTTTCTGGAGAGCAGTGACTGAGGAATGTGGTGAGATTTTATGATGTGCGAAATTTATTGCTTCCTAAAAATTTATGTCCTTAAATACTAGAACCTCAGAAGAGCCTACTGTAACACTAAAGAGCAAAACGTTGATCAAATAAATATATTAGGAAAACGTTTGAGTTGTGTTCCCAATTAACACCGCATTTACAGAATGATCCTCACTTTGTCATGATGTAATAAAAGTGCACATTAATTCAGTAAATGTTTGTTTTCTTGTTTAAGCAGTTCTAGTTTTTTTTTAAAGCCTACTGCAACATATTATAGAATCTTAGCAGTTTGTTAGGGTCAAGCTTGACATAACCAATCACATGCAACAGTAATCACATGACGTGTCGTCTTTAACCTACAGGTTTTTCCATCCAATTTACATTTATAAAAAGATTTTACATAAATTATTCAAAACAATGAAATACATCTACAAAAAATCTACTGAGAATTGCAAGAAGAAAACTAGAACAATTAACTCAGAAGGGCAAAAGTATAGAATTTCTCCCTGCAGCCTTTGTCTGGTTTATCAAGCTCACAAAGCCCCTTTAGATCATTTTAATCCACTGTGGCTAAGTAGTTGAATATGTGATTCAGATTGCCTCTGAAAATTCTGAGCTACCAATCAGCTTTCTGACACTGCTCTTCTCTTCAACCTTCAAATACAGTGACAGCAAAGACCAAGAGCCAACTCACAAAGGAACAACGAAATGGCAAACTCAAGAGTACTCTGTATTTAACCCTCCGAAGAATGTTTTTCTTGACATTTCGTGAGAAACTTTAAAATCTAAAATATCAGCTCTGCTCTTTTAATTACGATGGTTGTTTAAATAACCATCAACATGAGCATGAGCGCCTGACCCTTTTGAATGCTTATTTCAGTTTGTAACAACATTTCTCCATCTATCTGCAAACATGAAGCATTATATTCTTCTGAAAAAATATGTATGCTTCAAAACAGAATGAAAATAAGAGAAGAGAACGTTAAAAAAATTAAATGAAGAAAAATGAAAATTAAATACTTTAACCTAAATAAACCACATTGTACTATGGGAGTGCTGAGAGGATTCAATACAATGAAGTAGAGAGGATGAGTGGCACCCTGGGTTATAGTGCTGTATTTTCACCCCAAAGACCTGCATCTGAAAACCAGCCTGGACTGATGCCACACAATCTCATCAAATTGACAGCTATTTTGGGTCCTAAGTGAAATGAGTTTGTGCAATCTCAACTCAGTTCCTACTGGACAAATCTATAACAAAAAAGTGCCAATAAATTAGCAGTAATTTGGTAATTTCATTCACAGTGACTTTACAGCTAGCTGCTGGAGTAATAGAAAGGTCACAGTGGTGCAAGTGCAGGATCATCTTCTGCAACTGCTATGCTGATGGGCCAAGCAAAAGTGGTTTACCCTGCATTTAAATCTTCACTTGCACCTAATGTGTAATACTTAGTGCTGAAAGTAGATATGAAATATTAAAATATGTTCACTTCCTAAGTCCAGTTCACTTTAACAAACACATTAATCCATCAAATTAAATTAGTTATTTGACTGCAATAATTTGTGCTAATTAAGGAATAATAGCTACTTTTAAAACTGTGCTGAAGCTCTTAAATCTGGGTGGACCTGGTAGAAAAGGCAGTTGAGCTTAAGCACTTCAATTCCTTTCACATAATTCACAGATTTTCTAGAAATCTGGGATTAGAAATGTATGTTTCAAAGTTTCTATTAACATTGTAAAACTAAATTAAATATGCTTATCCAACACCTTAATTATGCACAGCATTTCTGTGACTATTTATAGAATTTGTGCTGATATTATTAAGAAAAAGGGCAGACATACACTGCTATCTAATAAAATGAGCAGTAATCTGCTATCATACATCCATATTATATGGATGTATGATAGCAGCATACATTTTCTTAGCATTAATTTTCAAACTGAAGAAAATATAAACAATCAATACCTGCAAAGCCCCTACGCTGAATCCACTGACGTTAGGACCAGGACGTTATTTGGAAAGGGTTAAAGGATCTGTTACATGAAAGGGAATTAATCATTGAATGTGATGTTATTTGAAGATATGAGTGAAACATAGTTGTCTAGGATTTTCTGTGTTCTTCAAGCAGAAAATTTAAACAAGATTTACTAGAATAAAATATACCATAAAGGTGCTGTGGCTGTGACCTTTACTTGTTTGTGACATTTTTAGAAAATATTACAAACATATTATTAGCTATATCTCTAAACTAAACCATTAATTATTGTTGATTTTTTAAATTCACATTTGCAATACAAAATATAATAATTTAATTTTCATAATTTTGTTTTCATTTAATTGCTCATTAATTAACATTGTCCGGTTTGCGCACCGGTTGCTATGTCACAGTAGTACAATGCGGCCCCAGGATGACCAGTTGCTATGATGCTCTCTCCAATCTAAAACACAACAGATGTAGCTGGAGGTGTGCAATAGCATTATGCCAAAATATTATACTCTCAGGCCACCAAGCATTGGATTGTAGGTTTCCATAAAAGAGAAAGGAGATCTGAGAGTAAGGCGCATCACCAATTTTACTTCGGAGTCATGTGAGTGACTGCGTGAAGAAGCCCCGCCTGGCGCTTGATTGGCATTACGTCGACGCTGATGGCAGAAGCAAGAGCTGCAGAGCGCAGCTCCCCTCAGCGGTAAGAACGGGCCCACAGGTAAGTGCAATTGATTTCACTTTAGGGCGTTCTAAAAACCGTTATGCTGGCGTATAGAACCAGCAAAGTGAAAGTAACATATTTTTTACAAAAAACAGAGTCACGCTGGCGTACAGAGTCAGCAAAGAGAAAGTAAAACATTGAAACAAAATGGAGTAGTCTCAGAGGAAGGTTTTGCGGGTAAAAAGATTGTCCCGGGGAGAGGCTAAAGAGTCGGGACAAGAGATTAGTGCGGAGCCGGTTCCGATACCGGTGGCCGTTGATTCACCCGTTAGTGAGACTATAATTGCTCCACAAACTAAAACCACGGAGGAAAATGTGCCTAAGAAAAGTAAAAAGAAATCCGTGAGGCCCGTGGTTTCTGATGATGACTCTGATAATGAAAGTCCTCCGGATAATAAGGCTATATGGCTTAAAATGGAACATATGGAGAAAGTGCTGCAAAATATTATGAGACAAGGGTCAAAGAACCCAGAATTTTCCCAAACAGACCCTGAGGGGTTTGAATATCCAGAATATGGCTATGTGCCAAATTGGGAATATGAAACTCCAGACCCAGGATTAAGGGTAGAGGAAGTCTCCTTTGATGAAATCTCAGGAGTATCAGGGCTGCAAGAGACAGACCCTGAAAGTGGTGATGTGGATTATGAGTGCACACTGCAAAGAAAAAATAAAAGGCCATGTGTGCCTGATATGGCAAAAGATTTTGCTATACCTGAAGGAAGTGGTGAGGCGATGGAAGAAAACCTAGCTGCCAGCATTAATTATATGGTATCTCACCAACTTCAAGATTCTGTTATGGCTGAAACAGCAGAATTATATAAAACACCGGAAAATTGCACCTCATTGAAGGTACCTACGGTGAATCCGACTATATGGACACCTATGTCATCAGTCATGAGAGGACAAGAAATACGGTTTCAAAGAATCCTCAAACTGATTTCAGCTGCCATTACTGTTTTGGAAAGCAAATGGAAGGGTCAGAAATGATCAAAATCCAAAGAGATACATTGGGCTTATTGTGCAATTCCTTTTATGAAATCAATTGTATGAGGAAAATTGCGATTCGGCCCATATTTCATCCTAGATTCGCAGGTCTGTGCCGATCAAGTGGTGTTCAAACTCCTGGTTATTTATTTGGAGAAAACCTGCCTAAACAAATCAGAGAAATGGATGAAGAGGCTAAACTATTAGCTACATGAGACCTTTCGTTTTTGGACAAAAAAGGTACAATACACCAAGAAGGGGATCTGATTTTGGAACAAACAGAGGCAGGAATATGGTAAGGAGATATTACCATCCAACACAGCCTAATGTTCACCCATATACGAGGAGATGGAGACCACCACGTTCACATGGAGAGGTACAAAAACTTTATTCTGTTCTTAAAGGAACTTTGGACGAATCTCTAGTTGGTGGGAGATTACAAATGCTTTATGATGAATGGCTTTGCATCACATCTCACCGGTTTATTTTACAAACGGTTTCAGGAGCTACAATAACATTTAAAGAAGGTGTTGATTCTCCAGTACAATATAAACCTATTCATGGTTTCATGTTCTCTGCTGTTGAGGAAGCAGAAATTAATGTGGAAATTGACAAATTATTTAAAAAAGGTGTTATTGAAAAAACTGTTAAGCATCCACACCAATTTGTGTCAAACGTCTTTCCAAGAGATAAAAAAGATGGTGGTTGTAGAATTATTCTGGACCTTACAAACTTTAATACATTTGTCCAGTATAAACATTTCTAGATGGAAACGTTCAACACTGCAAGACATTTGATATCAGCAGGTTGTTTTATGGCTACAATCGATTTAAAGGATGCGTACTATTCAGTACCAATACATCGGGTTTTTTCGGAGGTACGTAAAATTTAATTGGCTGGGACAGCTGTGGCAATTTAAAGCATTACCTAATGGGTTAAGTTCAGCTCCTAGGCTCTTCACACTGTTGAAACCAGCTTAAGCACAATTAAGAGCACAAAAGCACATTGTTATGGATTATCTGGATGACATTTTAATTGTCAGTAATAGTCAGGAATCAGCTGGAAAATCAGTTTCAGCAACTAAAACTTTATTTGAAAAACTAGGGTTCCTGATTCATCCAATTAAGTCCAAGCTGCAACCAGCATAAACAATTAGTTATTTAGGTTTTGTGATTAATTCAGTTACTATGTTAGTAACTTGCCAACGGACAAGATTGTTGATATTTCAACTGTATGTTGGGGCCTCATTCACAAGCCTTATCCCTCCATCCGAGAGGTAGCAAAGGTTATTGGTAAATTAGTAGCAGCATTTCCTGCAGTGGAATTTGGTCCATTACATTACCAAAACCTTCAAAGGGACAAAACGCAAGCTTTAAAAAAGCGAGCAGGCCATTTTGATAGGCCTATGCAATTAACAAAAGAAGCTTTATTGGATTCACAATGGTGGATTGAAAATGTTCCACATGCTGCTAAAAACATTTTAATACAGCAGCCTGAAGTATTTTTACAAACAGATGCAAGTGCTCTCGGATGGGGGGAGACAGATAAATTTACCAGCTGTGGGGGCAGATGGACTGTCCAAGAGGAATTGTTTCTCCAAACATATGGTATTAATTATTTGGAGTTATTGGGGGCACTTTATGGATTAAAAGCCTATTGGTCTACAAAAAAGGATCTGCATGTCCAGGTACAATTAGACAATAAGATAGCTGTTACATATATTAATCACATGGGTGGAGTAAGATCGGTATCATGTGATTGTCTGGTCAATCAGATATGGCATTGGTGTATTGAGCACCAAATTTGGGTTTCAGCAAGTTATATCCCAGGTAAAGACAATGTGGTGGCAGACAACAGATCAAGGGTATTTAAAGACAACACAGAATGGTTGTTGGACTCACAAGTTTTCAGTAAAATTGTTATTCGCTATGGGTTACCAGACATTGATCTGTTTGCATCAAGATTAAATCATCAATTGCCTAAATATGTGTCTTGGGAACCCGATCCAGGTGCGGTAGCAGTAGATGCATTTTCGCTACATTGGGGAAATATGTTCTTTTATGCTTTCCCTCCATTTGGCCTGGTTAGGCAATGTTTTAAGAAAATAGAACAAGATTCTGCCACAGGACTGTTGGTGATTCCAAATTGGCCCACAGAACCATGGTTCCCATTGATATTAAATATGATTAAGGAACTATGTATGTCAATTCCTAGCTGCAGTGATTTGTTAATACAACCAGTAACAAAAGAAATTCATCCATTACATGTTCATATGAATTTGTTAATCTGCAGGTTTTGACCACTGCAAGGGCTTGGACTGTCGGATAGGACCATGGATGTTATAGTCTCATCATGGTGAGATAGCACTAAGAAACAATATATGACACATATAAAGAAATGGGAAGATTTTTGTACACAATCAAATATATCTTATCATATGGTGAACATTTCAAACATATTGGAGTTCCTTGCTGAGTTGTATTTTGAGCAGCACTTGAGTTATAGTGCCATTAATAGTGCTTGTAGTGCTTTATCGTCCTATTTAGGACAGATTTCTGACCATGAATCAATTGGATCTCGTCCATTAATATCCAGGTTTATGAAAGGGATTTTTAACAAAAATCCGCCCAAGCCAAGATATACAGAAATTTGGGATGTCAGCATTGTACTTACTTTGCTTAGGCAATGGACTCCAATCACAGTTATGTCTTTGGAAAAATTAACATTTAAAGTAGTAATGTTAATGGCGTCGGTATCAGCACAAAGAGTGCAAACATTGCAAATGCTACGTTTAGATTGTATGCATGTGGCTTCAGATAACATTGTGTTTTACGTTTATGATCTGATCAAACAAAGCAGACCAGGAAGAACTGGAGCTAAGGTAATGTTTAAAGCTTACCCTATTGATCCAACGTTGTGTGTAGTTAGACACTTGACTCAAGATATAAAAGTCACCAAGAGATTTCGAGGTGATGAAAAAGCGTTATTTATTATGCATAAGAAACCACACACAAAAGCATCAGTACAAACCATTTCTAGATGGTTAAAACAGGTGTTAATTTTAGCGGGAGTAGACACTGATGTGTTTAAATCTCACTCCACCAGGGCTGCAGCTACGTCCGCGGTGAAGTTACAGGACGTACCGCTCGAACACATTTTAGAAGCCGCAGGGTGGTGTAAAGAAGAAACTTTTTCAAAGTTCTACGATAAACCTGTTCTCACAATGACAGGCTTTGGACACGCGGTGTTGGGTTCACTGTAATCACCTGCTTTGTTTCACTATCGATTTATATTATCAATTTATGTTATCACTTTATATCTTTTATCACTTTGTAGTGATTTTCCCCAGGTATAAAAGGGGTTATTAGTTGTTCTTTTATCATTAAAAGATTTATGAAATAAACTAAAACTGAATTCTGGTAAAAGGTTATTTACTCATTTATGTGTTGACCTAGCGTATGGAATGACTCTACGACATAAAAAACACAGAAGCTACAAAATCTTCATATTGTCACTCACGTGACTCTGAAGTAAAATAGTAAGATTATTACCAGTTTTTGATCGTTATTTTATGAGGAGATTAAGAACAGGATGATTTGGAAGGAATCTGGTTAGATTAGTTTGTTGCCAGTATTTTTTCATGGAGAAGGAACCCTCCATAAGTCTACAGCACAACAGCTATAATGTTATTAAGCTCCACAATATTTATTGGTCTCGAGTATTGCTTTTTGTATCTCATAGATTGAACTAAATTGACTTGGGACTGGCTTCTGTAAGAATGAGAACAACAGAATGGTCAGAATGTATTTGGCACCTCTGTCTGAAAAAAACTGCAACTGCTCTTTCTTTTGGATGTCTAAGTAATCACTACCATCCATGACTGAAGGCTTCCGGATCAATTTCAACAGTTGTAGAATTCTACAGTCTTGTTCAGAGGCTGTTGGGACTGCCACTGTTATGGAGTCCTGTGTTCAAGCATTATCAAGTAATCTGTAAATACACCTGCTTCCAGCATGTTTTCTAAATCCTCCTTAAACCAAACTGGGTTACTGGTCTTTAGTAATGGTCGAAAGAAGGTAGGTGGAACCATGAAGGTGCATTGTGATGTCATGCACACTTGCTTCTTTACGCCATGATGCCTCACTGATGCAAAATGAACTGTCTGTTATATTTTGCATCTGTACGATTTGTCTCGTTGGTGGTTCTTCATGATACAACAATGGACGTGCTCGGCATGAAAATGAAATTTAGCCTCCTCTACGATTGCAGAAGATCATTTCTAACACTGCTATGAACTGATGCATTGGCAACAAGTAGATTGGCAAAAAAAAAGAAGCCACATTACGGCCTCTTCAACTGCCACAGCCTCAATCTGGCAATTCAGGACCCAGCAAACCTACTGAATCAGTAAGGTGGTGGATAATGAAATTCCCTATCTACAGTCTATTCTCTGTCCTTGCTTCTTAGACAAAGTGCTGATATATTAACCTGAAAAAGACTGCTGGTAGTAATCAACAGAAGGTTTATTTATCCATTTTGGACCTGATGCCTTAAAACCTCAAAGAGCTTGGTGTGAATGTTAAGAAATCTTATGGCTACTCTTTCCCAAGCTGCTGCCACCAACTACACGGTCAACATATCCAGGGATAGACGGATGAGTCTAAAGTGCAAATATCTCAGGGGTTTGTAAAGATGAAGGTCAATGGGACTGGTCCTGCAATTTAATACATTAAAAACAAGAGGCTACCAGGGAGAAGATGGGACCACTCAAGGATAAAGGAGGAAATTTGAGTTTGGTAAGAAACTTATCTAAGTTAATGTGGACATGTCTTAAGGGATATGGGAATGCAGTGCTTATTGCTGATCCAATTTATTTTAATGATAGACACAACAAGCTACAGTAACTCCACAGGTCAGGCAGCATCTCTGGAGACAAGGAGTAGGTGATGTTTCGGATCGAGGCCGTTGTTCAGACTGAGGGTCAGTGGAGAGGAACATTTATCCCTGCCATCTTTGAGCCACGGCAATCGTGATCGAGCCGGATTAATTTCCAGTGAATTTTGTTGCCCAAATACATTGATTGATGACAGAACCAGTGAAGGTCACAAGGAAATGGTTGGATTATTTTGTCAGTGTTACACAATGCCTAAACCATATATAATGTGCACATAAACTGTCCCAAATCTGGACATAGTCCAGCTTCCAAAGTAAGGTTGCTGCATTTATTCAAATACTGGTAGCTTATAGATTAACACTGTGGGTATTAGATGGCAGCAGAGTTCAGGATGGATTATTTACTTTATATTTGTAGAAATGAGAAGTTGGAAAATTATTTTATGACAAATGGTTAGGAGTTAAAACCAGCTCCAGAGTAACTTTGAATATATGGTGACATACTGACAGCTAAAAATTAAATATGATGTTGCAAGTTAAATTGCTGCAAAATTCTGTGATAGATTTTTTTCTAAACTAGAGACAATGCAGAATCACAATGCTTTTATTTATAAGAAGAATAGGGCAATTGTAAAAAAAACAAAATTAATTTCAAGAGTATACAATTGTGATTTGAGGTCTATTTTCTCTCTAAGCAGGAGTTTTGGGTTAATCTATTTCCATTTTGGAAGACCGAACAGCCTCAATTTCTTTATCTGTTTCTGTCTGCTAGGGACTTGAGGGCTACTGTGCTGTTTGTGCACCAATGATTAATTCATTTCCCAACCTGAAAACAGATAACCTTTGCAAGAAAGAGTGCAGGAAACAGAGCATGTTTTGTATGTAATAGTATACAAGTCAGGAAGACTCTGGAGTAGACATCTGAGATGTAAAGCAAAGAAACCAGGGGAGGAATGTAGGCCTTCAATGCCAGTCATTTGTATTAGAGAGATCAGACAAGGTTGATTTGGCAACAGACCTGAAAGGACATGTCTCCAAGAAGCTGGGACTATGAATGAGCAGTTCAAATTAGAAAGAAATTTGGAAAAGGGAAAATGTGTTTTGTAAAGTAGTGAGTGAACTGAATCAAACCCAAGCTGTGCTGGTCCTAAAGCTGGCCCGCAAGTCACATTACATTTTTGCTGCCGATTGGCTGCCAGGAATTCCAAGCCTTGAATCGATGGCAACGAAGTCTCAAAACTTAGTCCTTGGTCCCAACACCAACCTGATAACCTTTGACAGGTTGTGGAGGCTGGACAGTTCAGAATACACTGGTGTGCACACTCCAGGTCCTCAGTTGATCTAAATGGAAATACTAATGAGCCATCAATGTAACACAACCCAATGGTATCCATATTGGATAGAACCTGAAATCCAGCTAGGTGAATAATTTGAAAATATTGCTTCCAGTCTTGCAGAAAGCCAACTTTGTGCTGGTGACTAATTAACATAATTGCAGACTGGAGCAACTATTGACATCAACATTATATAAGACTGGCAGAACCTAAAACTAGCCAAGACTACTTAAAACAAATTTGCACTTCTAAAAAGGAAACATTCATTGTAATATTCATTGTGGATTTCAAATTGGACACCTTTATTAAGGCATAACATCTTACGTACAAAACCTTGTATCTCTTTGTTTTGAATACCCTGGGCATACATGTTCTCCTGCTGATACCCCACACTCCTCCCTTTGTGCATTGTATCCTGCTCAGGCACAGTCTCTCCATCATGTTCTATTCCAAAGGAAATACCTATATAAGGGATCTGTACAGAAGCTCTGAAATTTGGATAAAGCCCTTGAGCAACAACCTAGAATTACAAAGAGCTAGTCTGTGTAATTCGCCATTAAACACAGGATTATCTTAAAAACATCCTGTCTACTGATGTCCTTCAAGGAAGAAAGTCAGGTTCTACGATTCAAATGCTTCCACAGCTACAGAAATATGGTTGACTCTTAACTGTCCTCTAGGTGTGGTTTAACAAGTCATTATGTTCCTGTGCAAATAGAGGTGGGCAAGAGATGCCCAAATCCTGAAAAATTAATATATTAAAAAAAACAAGTCATCTGACACTTATTACAATTTGTGTTGGTGCTGGATTTATGAGTCTGAGAAGACAATAGATGGTGTGTTGAGTTCCAAACTGTCAGAGTAGCCATCAAATCAGCATTGCTCGCTACCTGAAGTTAAACTCTTTCTACTTCTAGCAGCTACTAATTCTCTCACTAACATGAGAAAATTCATCGAACAAAAGCATAAAAGAATAAAAGAGATACCATTTTAGTATCGAAATACTAAATGTGATGTCCAAAAAGTGCCTACTATAGGTCTGAATATTGTTACGGATGCAAATATTTAATGTAAAAATTTGGTGATTTTCATAACAATGTATATTTTTGCTTGTATAGATATATATAGGTAGCCTAGTTTAGAAAAATATTACTTTAAGGTGAAAAATTGCGAAAAGAGTTATTCTTGATATGTAGAACATGTAAGGGAGCATATTGGGCCAAAGGTTAGCAGAAGCTAAGTTAACATTTAAATATAATTATCAACTGTTATATATTTTGGCAATAATCAAGTCAAGAGTCAAGAGTGTTTTATTGTCATATGTCCCGGATAGAACAATGAACTTCTTGCACAACAGAATATGTAAACATAGTACACTGTTAACAATATGACAATATACACCTGCAAAGGAATTAATTGTATATGGTCTGGACACACCTTTTGCTATCTTTATCAATATGGTGGAAAGCACATTTCCTTTGTGGAATGTGTCTGCTTTGGTGCCAGTTTTACGCCTTTGAAATATGTAGGTGTCATTTAACTGCTAAACTGTTATTTTCAGTGTTCTAGATTTTGTAAATTGAAATTAGAATTCCATGAACAATGTAAACGAATCTCCTTGGATTTCAAACTGAGCTACTTAACTCGGGCGTGAACTTTTAAACTGTAAAATTCCCAAGTGATACAAATCAAATCTAAACTTAAATAAGCAATTTAAAATCCTCAGTATTTCACTGACATTCGACTGATGCTGAAAAGCAGCTACATTCTGGTTGGATTTTAAATATTACTGATGCAACTATGGGAAAAGAATGGTGAATATTTAATGTTCCATAGTTTGGGGAAATACTGGGAGTGGCGGCTCGCCTGCAGTCCGTCTGTTTTTCTTTTTATTTGTTATTTTTCTTGTCTTGTTTTTAGCGTTAGTTTGAGTTATTATGTAGTGTATGTGTGTGGGAGGGGTGGGAGAAACGTTCTTAGTCTCTTCCTTTCGGGGGGACGCGACTTTTCTTGTCGTATCCCCGTCTCTGTCTCCGCTGAGGCCTACGCGGAGCTGGCGGCCTCCAACTTTAACTGCAACCGACCCGAGGTAGAGCCAGCCAGGACTTACCAGCGCGGGGCTGGCCGACTTCGGGGCTGTGGCGGGTTCAGGCGTTCCGGCGGCCCGGCTCGGAGCTGTGGCAGCTTTCCGGTGGCGGTGGCGGCGGCATCGTCGGGAGCTCGCAGGTCACAGGTTGGTGACCTGTTTTTTCGGAGCTCCCGCGGCAACAGCTGCATCCGCTGGACTGGAGGGCGGCAGCTTCGGCAGCTTCGACCACCCCGGGCCGCGGAGTTGAACCGACCCGCTCGCGGAGCAGGGTTCACCCGTGGGACTTATTTGCATCACTCGGTGCGGTCACAACTTTTTTTTTTTTTTAATTTCAAAATATACTTTATTCGAATGATAAATACATTAACCTTGCGGAAAATCCATCCGACATTTTCGGAGGCTCTACAATAGATCAATACAGGTTAGACATTTCTTTCCCCCAAATTTCCACAAATCAGTCCCCCACTCGTGCTACAGTGGCGTTGGATACCTTCCCTTATATTGAGGGGCGTCTCCACCATATCGTACCCCCCATGTCCGGCAGCGGAAGGGTGTTAGACTGTGGCCCTCCCCCACCGAGCCTTGGTGTTGGCTGCACCGAGCCTAAGTGCGTCCCTCAGCACGTACTCCTGCAGTCTGCAGCGGGCTAGTCGGCAACATTCCCTGACGGACATCTCACTCTGCTGGGGGGTGAACAATGCTCGGGCAGACCAAAGGGCGTCTTTTACCGAGTTGATGACCCTCCAGCAGCACTCGATGTCAGACTCTGAATGTGTCCCTGGGAACAGTCCGTAAATCACAGAGTCCTCTGTGACGGAGCTGTTCGGGATAAAGCGTACCAGGGACCCTTGCATTTTTCTCCAGACTCTTTTAGCAAACCCACACTCTGTAAAGAGGTGGGCAACCGTCTCCTTGCCATAGCAGCCGTCTCGAGGGCAGCGTGCGCTGGCAGTGAGGTTCCGACGGTACAGGAAGGATCCGACTGGGAGGGCTCCCCTCACCGCCAGCCAAGCCAGGTCTTGGTGCTTGTTGGTGAGTTCTGGCGATGAGGCATTTTGCCAGACAAGCTGGGCAGTCTGCTCAGGGAACCACGCCACCGGGTCCATAGAGTCCTTTCCCTGCAGTGCCTGCAGGACATTCTGTGCTGACCACTGCCCGATGGACATGTGGTCAAAGGTGTTGGTCCGGAAGAACCCTTCCACCGACGACAGATGGGGCGGCAATGTCCAGCTGACTGGCACATTGCGTGGCACCTGCGCCAGGCCCATCCTTCTCAACACCGGGGACAGGTAGAACCTCAGCAGGTAGTGACACTTGGTGCCCACGTGCCTTGGCTCTACACTCCGCCTGATGCAGCCACACACGAAGGTGACCATCAGGATGAGGGCGACGTTGGGCACGCTTTTACCCCCGTTGTCTGCCGACTTGTACATTGTGGCCCGTCGCACCCGATCCATCCTCGACCCCCAGATGAACTGGAAGATGGCCCGGGTGATCCCTGTGGCGTATGAGGGAGGGACAGGCCACACTTGTGCCAAGTACAGCAGCCCCGAGAGCACCTCACACCTGATGACCAAATTCTTTCCCGTTATGGAGAGGGAGCGTTGCCTCCACAGCTCCAGCTTCCTCCCCACCCTGGCTATCCGCTCCAGCCAATTTTTGTTACATGCCTCAGCACCCCCGAACCAGATCCCCAGCACCTTCAAGAAGTCAGGCTTGATGGTGAAGGGGACGGAAGATCTGTCGGGCCAGTTGCCAAAGAGCATGGCCTCGCTCTTCCTGCGGTTCACCCTGGCTCCCGTGGCCGACTCAAACTGGTCGCAGATACTAATCAGTCTGCGAACCGACCCTAGATCCGAGCAGAAGACAGCGACATCGTCCATGTACAGGGAGGTCTTTACTTGAATGCCCCCACTGCCTGGCAATGTCACTCCTCTTATGCCAGCATCCTTCCTGATGGATTCAGCAAAAGGTTCAACACAGCAGACAAACAAGACAGGAGAGAGAGGGCAACCCTGCCTAACTCCAGACCTTACAGGGAAACTGTCTGATTCCCACCCATTGATTTGGACTGCACTACGGATGTTGGTGTAGAGCAGTTTGATCCAATTTCTGATTCCCTCCCCAAAACCCATTTTGGAGAGCACGTCCCTCATGTACGTGTGCAAAATCCTGTCGAAGGCCTTCTCCTGGTCCAAGCTGACTAGGCAGGCATCCACCCGTCTGTCCTGCACGTAGGCGATGGTATCTCTCAGCAGCGCTAGGCTGTCTGAGATTTTCCTGCCAGGTACAGCACAGGTTTGGTCCGGATGGATTACCTGTCCCAGAGCAGACTTGACCCGGTTTGGCGATGGCCTTGGACAGGATCTTGTACTCCACATTCGAGAGTGTTATGGGTCTCCAATTCTTTAGGTCCTTCATCTCCCCCCTTCTGCTTGTAGATTAGGGTGATGTTGCCCTTCCTCATGGAGTCTGACATGCTACCAGCCAGAAGCATGTCGTTGTACACTTCTAGCAGGTCCGGGCCCATCCAGTCCCACAGAGCCAAATACAACTCGGCCGCTAAGCCATCGCTTCCGGGAGTTTTATTCGAGTCAAAGGAACGGATGGAGCCAGTCAGCTCCTCTAGGATCAGTGGTTGGTCCAGACTCTCCCGCTTGCTGTCCTCCAAGACCTCCGTGATTGAGGACAGGAAGTTCTGGGAGGAGGTACTGTCTGTGGTCTTTTGGTCATACAAATCTGTGTAAAAGGATTTGCAGATCCTCAGCATGTCTGTCTGTGAGGATGCTACCGTGCCGTCCTCCTCCCTAAGGCTGTTCATCACAGAGCTCCCCCTGTGAACCTTATGGAAGAAGAAACGTGAGCACGTCTCATCCTGCTCCCGGTGCGGTCACAACATCGGAGGCCTGGGTCGCCTCAGCGCAGAGGAAGAGGAAGAGGAAGAAGGGAAGAGACAAAGACAAGATTTTTGCCTTCCACCACAGTGAGGAGGTGTCTGGTGAACTCACTGTGGTGGATGTTAAATATGTGTTTATTGTGTGTTTTTGTTATTTACTATATGTATGACTGCAGGCAACAAAATTTCGTTCAGACCGCAAGGTCTGAATGACAATAAAGTTTTCCAAATAGGGATTGAAATTTGACTCCGGACTAATATGTGCACTGCACCTAAACATCCTTCTGAAGATGTAACGTTTATTTTATGGATCAATTCTATTATAATATTCTATCAACAAAATGGAATGCAGCTTTTGATTTAGCACTTTACAAAGTACAAATATAAGCCCCAGAACTTTTCTGATGCCAAATGCTTCTCATAATCCCACTAAAGTGACAGCAAAATAGAGGTATGCGGGAACAGATGAATATAATTTACATGGTAATTTGTAGATTCAGCCAATTTGACTTTGTATTAACTATCTATAAAATGTTACTGTTGTAATACTGCAGATTGATTAAGGAATGATTATTGCTCTAAGATTAAACATGCTCGTGCTATTGACTCTTTCAGTTCTGAACCTTTATCACATTCTTCTCTGCGTATTGAAATCACTTATATATAGCTGCTCAGTGAATCTGAATAAAGCTTGCAACAAGAACATGCCAGGCTTAAAACAATCAATACACTCTCATTTTCCCTTAACAGTTTAATATTAATCTGAAGTATGGAGCAGAATCTTTAATGCACCATTACTGTCACTCTAGGTCTCCAATGTTGTGGACTGGACCAAACAGAAGAATAATGTGAAAAAGAAAAAAAGGCAGGACACAGCAGGAGATCAGAGATGATCAGTTAATGAAACTTATGTGTTACCTTCTGTTTTGATGGGTTCCTATAGTGATCAAATAGAATTATAAAAAGGCTTCTGTTGTTGTGGTCAATTTTCTATCTATTGACATGATAAAAACAGACATGACACAATCATAGACTATAAATCTCCCTCTCCCCTGCTGCTGAGAATCAATGAGTCACTGAATGCTAACTTTGAAAAACAAATGAGTGAAAAAATAAATTTATTGAGCTAAAAACTTTCCACGATAATGAGAAATTTCATTAATGGCTTGAAGTTCTTTTTGAAATGGTATTGAATATCTCATAAATATTTCAAATAATCTCATGAAGGTCAAAGGCAGAATGTATATATACCAATAAACGTGACAAATTGCTGAGTCTATTTGCTAATATCAATAAGTATTCAAAGGACTGCATAATACTGGCTTTCCAATCAGATATAATGTCCTACCTTTGCACTTACTTTACATAGACTATAACTGGACTGTCCTTTATCAATCACATTATCTCTTCTGTGACATTATCCCACATCCTGTAACTAGATTTTAAAGTCTACAGCTAAAGTAATAGTCTTTTACTGTTAGTGTTTTAACCATCAGATGAACAATGAGGAACAAGCATGTCATTGAACTTTCTAAATCCATCTTAAGGTCTGCATTAAATGCATTAATTTTTACTTTGCAGATGTTATAAAAAGCAAGATTGAAAGAACTTGCCTAAATGTGCGACATACTCAACTGATAATAGTACTTGTGTTGGGCATCCATTATTTGGCATCAAATACAGTATTTTAGTGTCTAGCTGGATCTAAAGCATTCAATTTTCCACATATCAATGCATTTGAGCATTAACAACATTGGATCAGTGCTGTCTGGTAACAACTTGAAAAGCCACCAGGACGTAGGATAGGACACGGGGAAACTTTCATATATTTTTCAGATTTATAAAATTTACAACATCAAAAAAAGGTTTGTTGAATTTTTGGTTTTCACTTGTTGTTGTAACATGGTTATGTATTGTCAGTTTTAAAAATTGTTTGAATACAATGAATGGATGGCCTCAATGACAACCATATTACCTTAACTACCTTGTAGTGATAATTTTAAATTGTTCTTCAAATATTAAAGGCATTGCACAGTTAGATGACAATCAATATAAGTTATCAGTGTTAAAACCATAAGTTAGTGAGGCTGCCCTATCTTCGACAGATCAGTATTAACTGTTGCAGGTTGCAGTAACTCGTCAAGTTGAAACTGTGCTATTAATCCAACTGAACCCTCAGCAGTCATATATAAAGCAATGACCGGACAACTGCAGGAGGAAGATTGTTTTTAAAAATAGGCCACAAAGCAGGATAAAGATAAAATAACTTCTATCAACTTCACTGAGTCATTTGTCAAAATTAGCTGCGAGAACCTAGTGGATAAAATCGATTTCAATTAAAAAAATTCAAATCTATTTGTGTGTCCCAAGAGACAATAATAACCATATCTAAAATGTGCTTCTGTAAAATAGATACATAATGGATTTGCAATAGATAGACACAAAGTGCTGGAGTAACTCAGCAGGTCAGGGAGCATCTCCGGAGAAAAAGAATGGTTGCCGTTTTGGGTCAGAACCATTCTTCAAATTGAAAGTAAGGGGGGGGGGGGGATTGCGAGGGAACTGGAGATAGGAAAAGACTAAAAGAAATCAGGGTTGGCCACAGATGACCAAGGAAGGGTGGTGCCCATATTGGCCTATTGTTGATTGGAGAAGAGGTGTTAACAAGAAGGCGCCTGTCTGTGGTGACATGTCAGCAGCACACAGAGAATCATCAAATATAGTAGTTCTTGGCTTACCTGTATAAAAGAAACAGCAGAAATCAGCGTGCAACTGTCAAGCTGCTAATGCAATTAAACGCTATTGCGATCTACCGGCAGCAATGGAGCTGCGGACTGTGAGGGAATTCACGATTGCAGAGGAATCTCCGATCTGGCGGAGGATCGCAGGAACAGTAAGTACCATACATGGAAACACCGGGAAGGCCTCCATGGTGTCCGGAAACATGGCCGGCGGGCAAGACAACAAATCAGACTGAAGCACAAGGGACTACGACCTCCTCTCCCTACTATCCTATTAGCCAATGTACAATCTCTTTCAAATAAAGTGGAGGACTTAAGGTCGAGGCTACTATACCAAAGGGAGCTGAGGGAATGCTCTGTGTTCTGTTTCATCCCTAGCTCCCCAGACTCTGCCGTCCAGCCTGAAGGTTTCTCTATCCATGGACCATACGCATGCATCTGGGAAAGGGTGAGGAGGGGGTGTCTGCCTCATGGTGAACACTTCGTGGTGCTCAGACGTGGCAGTTGTGGCACCTGGAACATCTGATGGTGAAGTGCTGTCCCTTCTACCTCCCGAGGGAATTCACCTCCATCATCCTGACCACGGTTGACATCCCACCCCAGGCAGACGTCCGTCTAGTATTGGTGGAACTGCACGCATTGGTCAATAAGCACCAGATAGCGTATCCCGAGGCGTTTACCACCATAGCCAGGGGCCTTCAACAAAGCCAACTTGAAATAATCACTCCCAAACTACCACCAACATGTCGCCTGCAGCATCAGACGACTAAACACCCTTGACCACTGCTAAACAACCATCAAGGATGCCTATCGCACTCTCCCTCGCCCTCACTTCGGGAAATCTGGCCATTCAGCGGTGCAGCTTCTTCCTGCATACAGGCAGCAACTGAAGAGTGCACCCCCAGAGGTGAGGACTGCACAGAGTTGGTCTGGGGAGGCAGAGGAACAACTACAGGACTGCTTGGAGTCAGTAGACTGGGCAATGTTCAAGGACTCGGCAACGGACCTGAATGAATACCCCACAGTTGTTACAGGCTTCATAAGGAAATGTGTGGAGGACTGTGTTCCTACAAAAACCTTCCGAGTGTTTCCTAACCAGAAGTCTTGGATGAACCAGGAGATCCACATTCTTCTGAAGACCAGCTCCCGGCAATTCAGGTCTGGTGATGCAGAGGTCTCGAAGAAATTCAGATACGACCTTGACAAGGCCATCAAAAAGGCCAAAAGGGACTTCCGCTCAAAGCTGGAAGATGGGGCTGATGTTCGGCAACTGTGGCAGGGTTTAAATACATCACCTCTTACAAGGTCAAATCAGGAGGTAGCTCAAACGACAGCGACGCATCACTCCTTGAAAAGCTCAATACGTTCTTCTCACGCTTTGATAGGGAGAACACTGATGTGCCTTCCCGAGCCCCCATACGCCCTGATGGTATTACAGTCATCGTCACGGAGGCCGACATCAGAAGATCCTTCAGGGGGGGTGAACCCTTGGAATGCGCCTGGACCTGATGGTATACCCGGTCGAGTTCTCAAAACCTGTGCAGACCAACTGGCTGGAGTTTTTGCAGACATTTTCCACCTCTCACTACTGAGGTCTGAAGTTCCCACCTGCGTTTAGCGGGCATCAATAATTCCAGTGCCCAAGAAATAATTCCAGTGCCCAAGAAGAGTAAGGTGACGTACCTCAATGACTTTCGACCAGTGGCACTAACGTCCGTGGTGATGAAGTGTTTTGAGGTTGGTTATGGCGCATATCAACTCCTACCTCAACAAGAACCTCGACCCACTACAGTTTGCCTTCCGTCACAATAGGTCAATGGAGGATGTGATCCCACTGGCTCTCCACTCCGCACTGGACCACTTGGACAATAAAAAACACTTACATCAGCTTATTATTTATTGACTACAGCTTCAATACCATCATACCCTCCAAGCTGGTTACGCGATGAGGTGTGGTGTTGCGGAGCTCCCGTCCAAACACAAAAATAGTAAGTTTAAACATCTTTTGGAATTCAGAGGAGGCACAGCGATACATTTAAACATCTTTGTGTATCGCTGCTACTTTGCAGAGACTTATTTTAAAGTTTCTGCTTGTTTTTGGGACTGCAAGCAGTCTTTTCAGCAGACTGCGCTGTCAGGAACTGCTGCTCACCAAAAGGGAGGAGAAAATCTTTCTGGACTTTTACACCTGCGTCCAGAACAAGCCCTCCTTACTGCCTCGTTGGTGCTGACCGAGCCGGTCTGGCTTTCGTGTGGTGTGGGAGGTTTTCTGCACCTGCACCGTCATGACCTCTTTCTGCGGCCTTGGAGCCTGCTGACGACTAAGCCTCCTTTCTCTCGGTAAGACCGATGGAGGTAGGAGGTTTCCAGCAAAAAGCAAGTCCCCTTTGTTGCTGTAGGAGTGAAGAACAGCTGGGATTGCCTGCGAAGGTCAGCAGCTCGCCAGGGAACGCAGGAGAGCCATGATAGCCGGGCAGAGGTGGTGACGCAGCAGTTTTTCGGGGGAGCCGCTATTATCAATGTTCTAGGCGACACCACTTGCCTCCCTCCCTCAAACTGTTCCATTTGTTTTTGTGTTTGGACTTGGCCTCGTGCCATTTGGACTATCTGTGTCAGTGTGTTGAAGTGCTATGTTTTAAATTGTAGTACTTGATATCATGCAGGGTCAGTGTTCCGCGGGATTGGGGCATTCCAGGAGCTATGCGGAGGCAGCTGCTTCAGCTGCTCCTCTGGGGGCCCGGTTCTCCATGAGGAACCTGCCTTTTGAGCATGGTATAAGGTGTTACTTGCCCCCCCATATTAACCTGGAAGACCGCATGGCTCCCATGGCCGGATGTTCAGGAAGGCCATGTTCTTCCTCGAGTCCGTTGAGGGGGTGAACGTGGCCGTGAGTAAAGGAATCTCAGTGGGAGGAACATTCCTGCAGGTCGAGCCCTTGGCAACCACCGCGCAGAAGGTGGTCCTGTCCAACGTCCTGCCCTGCATCACAAATGAGGCCCTCCTTCCCCTCCTTCACACCCTGGGGAAGGTACTCACGAACTTCACCCTGATATCCCAGGGGTTCCGCACGAAGGAGCGGCAGCACCTTCTTTCCCTCCTGCGCAATGTTGCTGGACCGGGAGGAGGTAGTTGACGGGCACTTCCGTGTCCAGCAGGGTGGGCATGATTTTGCCTTCTACTGGACATCGGAGCACCCAAGCTGCCATGCCTGTAAGGCAGTGGGGCATATTCGGAGGAATTGCCCCAAATCCCAGGCAGAGGCCTCCGCCTCCAGTGCCACTAATCCAGGATGAGGTGCAGGGCGCACCTCTGGAGGTAGAGACTGTAGGCGGAGAAGGAGTAGGGGAAACCAGCCCTTTGCTCCCTCAGGACCTGGCTCCCTGAGTCTTGTGCACCAGAATCCACTCTGGGCCCAACTGGGGGAGGGACAGACACCCCCACTGTTGATGGTCTTGACTCCCCGGGTGCATCGGGGGAAGGCCCCTCTGCCACTGGCCTCAGAGTTGGGACTGAGGTGGAGGAGAGACCAGCAGGTGGAGAAGAGACAACTGCTGCACAGGGTGGGGCGGGAGTATCGAGCACTAATGGTGTGTCCGGGGATGGGGATGTTGACTCCATCCACAGTGAGCATGTGGAAGGGGACTCCTCAGACAATGAGTCAATGGATGTTCTCACTCCCCCCGATGCCAGTCCACTGATTCCAGTGGAAGAAATCCGTAGTTCATCCAGGCCACCGAAGGAGCCAACATTGGCCCAGACTGGCCTCCCTCCGGGGGCGAAACCTACACGGGCTCCCCAGCTCTCTGAACCTCATCCTCAGAAGGAGGGGGAGGGGCAAGGGAGCGCAGGAGATGAAGGAGAATGAACGGTGTCAGCTCGGGTCCTTCTTGGACCACCTGAAGAAGGACGCCAAGACCAAGAGCAGCGACGTTCCTGTTGAGGGAGAGAGAGTTCCTCCTTTCCCTCACCTTCCCAGCTCTCCAACAAGCCTACTGTCTCCGCCTCTTCCTTTCTTTTTCCCGCCCCCCGTCATCAGTCTGAAGAAGGGTCTCGACCCGAAACGTTGCGTATTCCTTCTCTCCATAGATGCAGCCTCACCCGCTGAGTTTCTCCAGCATTTTCGTCTACCTTAGATTTTTCCAGCATCTGCAGTTCTTTCTTAAACATCCTCATTAGCAATCAGTACGGGAGCACCCCAAAGCTGTGTGCTCATACCCCTGCTCTACTCACTCTATACCCATGACTGTGTAGCCAGACATAGTGCGAACTCCATCGTCAAGTTCGCCGACGACAACACCATTGTGGGACGAATTGCAGATGGTGATGAGTCAGAGTATAGAAGTGAGATCAACCGATTGACCAAATGGTGCCAGCACAACAACCTGGCTCTCAATATCAGTAAAACCAAAGAAATGATTGTGCACTGTGGAAGAGGGAGGATGAAGGCCCACAATCATGCTTATATCAATTGGATGATGGTGGATAGATTCAAAAACTTCAAATTCCTGGGCGTGCATATTTCCAAAGATCTTTCCTGGACCCAGCACACTGATGCAATTATAAGGAAAGCACATCAGCGCCTCTACTTCCTGGGAAGATTACGGAGATTCGGTAATTCAAACTTGAACTTCTACAGGTGCACAGTAGAGAGCATATTGACTGGTTGCATCGTTGTCTGGTTCGGCAACTTGAACGTCTGGGAGCGGGATGGACTGCAAAAAGTTGTGAACACTGCCCAGTCCATCACCAGCTCTGACCTCCCCACCATCGAAGGGATTATCAGAGTCGCTGTTTCAAAAAGGCAGCCAACATCATCAGAGACCCACACCATCCTGGCCGCACACTCATTTCACCATTGCCATCGGGAAGAAGGTACAGGAGCCTGAAAACTGTAACGTCTAGGTTCAGGAACAGCTTCTTCCCTAAAGCCATCAGGCAATTAAAAACTACAACCTCATGTAAGCTTTGAACTACAATAGACTATTATTATTATTATTATTGCACTATTTTGTGTTTTTTGAATATATGTGTATGTGTATATCTATCATCACGCAGTAACGATTACATTTTTACATATTCCGATTTACATATTTTCCCTCAAGGCCAGGAGCACCTTATCTGAACATTTTATGCTTTATTTCTCGACTTATTCTCGACTCATTAAACTGATTAAAAGTCTAAAAAAGTAAAAAGACTTTGAAATTAAAATGACCGGCTTCAACTGATGATGTCACAATGGCTAGGCTAGCAGTGATCAGCCTCACTGAAGATTTCATCCAATATTTGACGTTATTCGTGATTAAAGCTTTAAAAATGCCAACTTTCACAAGATTTTTACATATTCTGATTCATATTTTTCCCCTCGAGGTCGAGACCATCTTCACTGAACATTTTATGCCTTATTTCTCGACTTATTCTCGACTCATTACTGATTAAAAGTCTAAACAAGTCAAAAGATTGAAATTAAAATGATCAGCTTTAACTGATGACATCACAATGGCTCGGTTAGCAGTGACCAGCTTCACTTATGTTCAGGAACGGCTTGAGTTGGAGGACCACGCCTCCCGTGGAGGCTACGGGTAGGAAAAGGATGCGTTGGGGGAGTAGACCCAACGGGTCTCCACTTGGTCTAGTACTTATTAAAAGTCTGATCTTGTACTTGTGTATATGTGTGTGTATATGTGGTTGTCTTTACATCTTCGCAAAAACACTACGCGGAAACAATTACATTTTTACATAATACGATTTACATTTTTCCCCTTGAGGTCGAGACCACCTTCACTGAACATTTTATGCTTTGTTTCTCGACTTATTCTCGACTCATTACTGATTAAAAGTTAAAAAAAAGTCAAAAGACTTTGAAATTAAAATGACCAGCTTCAACGAAGACATCACAATGGCTAGGCTTGTGATCAGCCTCACTGAAGATTTCATCCTATATTTGACACGTTATTCGCGATTAAAGTTTTAAAAATGCCAACTTTCACAAGATTTTTACATATTCAGATTCACATTTTTCCCCTCGAGGCCGAGACCACCTTCACTGAACATATTATGCTTTATTTCTCGACTTATTCTCGACTCATTACTGATTAAGTCTAAAAAAGTCAAAAGACCTTAAAATTAAAATGACTAGCTTCAACTGATGACGTCACAATGGCTCGGCTAGCAGTGATCAGCTTCACTGAAGATTTCAGCCTCCCGTGGGGACAATGGATAGGGAACGGGTGTGTTGGGAGAGCAGACCCAACGGGTCTGCACTAGGTCTAGTACATAACTAAAACTCTGATCTTATTCCCTTCCGGTTTACGTGGTTTTTTCTATTTGCACAAAAACGGTACATGATAGCGCTACGATTTTTCACCACCTTACTCATCATTCTCCTGTGCTGCAAGTGCAACAAGTTCCGATTGATGGTACATTTTAAAAGTTATTAAGGTTTAAAAATCTTGAAATCCACGCATGCGCAGATTGGTCTCTTCCCCTGTCAGTCAGCACCACGCAGATTGGTCTCCTCTCCTGTCAGTTAAAGCCATGGCTGGGACAGCGACTCCCCTTCCTCCACCGCGGCCTCTCCCACCTCAATCACAAACTCCTCTCTCCCCTCCTCACAGAAACTTGTCTACCGTCTCATCACCGGCGGCGGTAGCTGTGGGGGTGGGGGGGGGGGTTCAGTGGAGGCCCTGGTTCCATCTCTCTCTCTCCCTCATTCAACCCTCTCCCCTGCCCACCCTCTGCGGCTATGGCGGTCCAGACAACCCGTGCCCCCGGTTGAATGGCTGCGACTGGCCTTCTCCTCCACCGCCGCCGCTGCTGTGGTAACTCATCCTCACGGCCCCCTCAAAGGAGATCTTCTCCACCAGCTCATCGAAACTCGTGGTGCCCACTGTGACGAACACCGACTCCATCCCCCTCCATGGCCCGGCAGTGAGCAGGCTGGCAGGTGGGCGGGTGGCCAAGGCGGGGACGGGCCGAGCGGCAGCTGCGGGCGGGCAGGGCGGGGATGGGCCGAGCGGCGGCAGCGGGTGTTCGGGAGGCCCGGGACGGGCCGAGCGGCGGCTGGGCCAGAGTGGGCAGAAGGAGGGATGGAGAGTCGGGTTGCAGGGTGGTCCAATCATCAAGTCAACAGGATCTTAACCACAGCTAACAATGAATGCCCTGTGGTGGAAGGAACTGCAGGTACTGCTTTTTATGGAGGGAGGGAATGACTGAGGGCAGAGGAAAGGAGAGGGAGGGAGACGTTAGGGAGCGATTGGGGGATGGGAGGAGAAGAGGGGTGAAATCTTAGGGTGAGGGAGAGTGGAGGGATTAAGGGAGAGGAGGGATTAGGGAGGGAGAGGGAGGAAAGTGGGGAAGGTGAGGAGGGAGGGGGAATAGAGAGAAAGGAGAGGGGGAATGCGGCAGGTAGGGAGGGGCAATAGAGGGAGAGGAGGTCAGTGGAGGTCAGGAGGGATAGTGGGGGGACAGGGGGAGGTGAGGAATGGGGGATAGAGGGCTAGGAGGGGGGTAGGGATGGGGAGAGGAGTTATGGAGGGAGGGACTGAGGGTAGGGGAAAGTAGAGGGAGGGAAGGGTGTGGGAGGGATTAGGGGAAGGGAGGAGGAGAGGAGAAAGAAGACGGAGGGTGAAGAGGAGGGGGAGGGAGTGCTGGGGGATGAGGAGCAATGAGCCGCACCTGCGCAGTTGGGGGTTATGCGTGAGTGGTGGAATATTGCGTTGGGGGAACGGGTGAGTGGTGGAATATTGCGTTGGGGGGCAGACCTAGCACTTAGGCAGACCTAACACTAATACTAGCACTTAGTCTAATATATATATAAAAAAATTGTGAATATGTGTATATATATACACACACTGAACTTTTCTTTTCTCTCTCTCGTTTATCATATCATACTATATTTACATATTCTGTTGTGCTGCAGCAAATAAGAATTTCATTGTTCTATCAGGGACATATGACAATAAAACACTTTTGACTTGACTCTTGACAAGAGGGATACAGGGATATGAATGGTGGAACTGGTAGGATGACTAGGGTGGCGGAGGGGGGAGAGAGGGAATGCTGGGATTACTTGAAATTAGAAAAAAGACTTTCATACCGCTAGGTGTTAAACTGCCCAGGCAAAATAAGAGGTGCTGTTCTGTCCAATTTGTGTATGGCCTGCATTTGACAGTGGACGAGACCAAGGACAGAAATGTTAGTATGGGAATGGGAAGGGGAATTAAAATGTTTGGCAGCCGGGAGATCGTGTAAGTCAAGGCAGACTGAGCATAAGTGTTAAGCAAACTGATCGACCAGTCTGTGCTTGTTCTCACCGATATGTAGGAGCCCACACCGAGAACAACATATAAAGTGGATGAGGTTGGAGGACGTGTAAGTGAACTGCTGCCTCATCTGAAAGGACTGTTGGGGTCCCTGGATGGAGTCGAGTGAGGAGGTATAAGGAAATTGCAAGAAAACAGAATTAGTCTTAAATGGGAATCTAGTTAGATATTCAGTCTACTTGTAGCCTCCTTGCAGAGGTGACATATCTGATACAGCTCTATGCTGTGGGTTGAATGAAGTTTGGCCTGGA
The DNA here is from genome assembly GCA_035221665.1 of Okamejei kenojei. Taxonomy (NCBI): domain Eukaryota; kingdom Metazoa; phylum Chordata; class Chondrichthyes; order Rajiformes; family Rajidae; genus Okamejei; species Okamejei kenojei. Next base: position 49,063,739 of record CM069139.1, read on the forward strand.
ATTTATTTTGTGGGCACAACCAGGAAATGTGGGTCTCTAAATTACATTTAAATCTGCTCTACACCATTTTGCCGATCCCAAATTATACCCGTATCCTCACACTCTGTTTACAATAAGTTTAATTGTGAATGAGCCCATTAAAACAGAAACGTGTCAAAATATAATTGCCTGGAAACTTAATTGCACGATTCCTTTTTTAAGGGCGGCTGCCTCTACAATCCTTTCAGGCAGTGCACTTCAGGTGCTATCAACCTTTGGTGAAAATAACTAACCTATTAATCCTTTGAACTGTTAATTCTATTTTCTATTTTCCAGATATTGGCCTCACTGCTAAGGGAACTTGGTCCTTCCTATTCAACTTATTTAAGCATCTCATGATTTCACATTGTTCTTCAGGTTCCTTTATCTATCTATCTATATACTATTAAAACTCTGTGTGTGTATGTCTGCCGACCGACCAGATTTGCCCTTTGATACCACACTTTCAAACCCCGAGATATTTTCCATTTTGGCACACATTACACTTTTACATTCACAAATGCACTCCTCATTACATTTATACATTTTTATGTACACTTTTTAACATAAAATCCTTCACCCCCCCCTCCCCCCCCACACACACACTCACTCATTTTGTGGCCTCCTGCTGGCCAGATACCATAACTGCAGCTGCTGCACTTCGCTCTCCTCCAAAAACACCGCCATTTTTTTAACCCGATTTTCCCTGCTAATTCGGCTCCCTGTTTCACTACCTCCGCTCCCCCCCCTCCCCCTCGGGGGAACAGCCAATCTTTGCCTTGAACCAGCATGACAGAGCTGGCGCGTCAACGGCCTGTCGGCCCGCAGGCGCATTGAGGGCGTACGCAGCATCTCAAGGGCGTACGCAGCATCTCAACGTCATACGCAGCGTCTCGATGGCGTACGCCTGGCCCACAGTCTCACTCGGCATCACGCCCGTCCGCTCCACCCTCCCTCCCCCTCCCCCCCCCTCTCACCCCCTCTCAGGGGACCAGACCCGAAGGATCTGCACTTGGTCGAGTTCTGTTTAAAATTAGCTCAGCAAAGCCAATGAGATCTTGAGAACTAAACTTCTTTAGCCTGGCAACATCATCATAAAAATCCTCCTTTCCACATGTTGGAAAATGATGTGAAAGGGAATAGGAAGGATTTTTATGATGTGTTGCCAGGCTAAAGAAGTTTAGTCACCTACATGCTGGTGACCAAAACTTGATTTAGTTGGTTGTACCTTGCATCAGATTTTTCTCAATGAAAGGGTGTTGTTCACAGTAGTTGCAATGGATAATAGTAAGATTAAACGAGAACTTGCCAGTTTGTAGTTTGATTTTTATTTTATGAGGAGTTACGTTGGTGATTACATGAAGACCCCACCAATCCGCATGCGCGTCAATCTTCAAAGCAGCGGTGTGAAATCACAGGTAACAGTAATTGAAGTAACATAGTAAGATCAGCAACTTGAGAACTACCAGATGACCTTTGTGAGAGAGGGTTGGGAGTGGAGGGCACGTTTAATAAACAATGCTGATTCCATACCTCTTAGGATTCTGGTGGCCTTGATATAATATAGCAAGCCTGCCCTCACACATAGACGTGAGTCCGTGGGGTATGCCGAAATATGATCTGAAATCCTGCCACCCCTGGTCTGCTCTGCTTGTGTAGATCAGAATGTAAAACGTAATGGCATCTGCAGCCATTTCCATCCTATCTAGCCGCAGCGTTTGCAATGTTTGCCCTCGTTGCGCTGATCCTAGTGTCATGACAAAGGATGTAGCTGGAACCCCCTGGTGAAGTATTGTTAACACACTGTCAATATCCAAAACTGCATATACTTGTAGTTGGAGAACTTGTGTCAAAGATCTCTTTTACAACTCGATATCCGGGGTTGAAACCCGACAGAGTGGTTCCCATTTGCTGCAGCTTTAGTGGCTCTATAACTGAATTATTGTCAAAGACCATTTAAGAATGAACTGGACGACGTCAGTAATCTGTACCGTATTAAATGTAACATTAACATTAAATAAACCTCTTCTGATCCCCTCAATAGGAAATGTACTGCTTTTTTGGTGCTATCCATGCACTCTGCAGTGAGCACATCCATGTATTGATGTGACAACCTGAGCCATAAAGCAGTCCATTCAGAATGTGTAAGTCAATAATTGTTTTATTATGCAGAGGCCGGTTTCCTTAACCACAGTTTGAACCAGCAAAGTTTTCGCTTTTTAGAATAACCATATACGGTTGTATTATTATGCCTGATGGAAGCAGGAAGCATGACTGCTTATCCAGTCAGACAGTATGAAAACCTAAAGCGAGATCTTGCTGACTTATTTCAAGACCCGACTAATGAGGCAAAATGGAGGAAGACATAAAAGAACATTCCTCCTTGTAGCGAGAATGTATCTCTCCACACTGTTCTGCCACATATTTTGCAATCAGTGAATAAACATGAACCATACTTTCATAATACTTTGAGATCCAATACCTATTCTGTGTTGTCATCGATCTGAACTTGATGATACACCAGTGGCAAAGGAGATTAGGTAAATTAATACAGGATACTGCTACTTGATTGCCATGTGACTAACATATACCACCACCGTAGTGTAGCAACTTGAAGTTGAGCATGTAGATTATGTATATTCTCACAATAGCCCTTTACCCATGGGGTGCATCTAGTGTATATATTTAGTTGATACCAACAACTGACAAATTGGTAACTCATGCAAATCCCCTCCACCTCCAACTAGAAATGCTATTCACAATTTCCCACCTTAGAGCTCTTAGCATCAGTTTGTAAATAACTGAAATCCAGACCAAACTACTGGAGCAATGCTGAATACTGTTTGTTCATCATTGTGACTTGGATAGCTTCAGCTGGCAATAGCATAAGGTTGTTAACAATGATCTACATGACCTTTGAGAGGTTGCTACTTTGCACCATGTCGGTTCCTGGACTTGCACAGCTGAATCACAGCTACTATATTGCCAATCACTCTTGATGAATAGAAGTCAGTTTTATAACAGGTTGCTATTAACTCCAATCTCTTGCCACAATGCGGAGTCATAGGCTAACTAATAGTTAAAGGTGACCAACAAGTCTATTTGGTAACAACTTAGGTTAACTGGGTGGATGAACCCAACCTCCCAAACACAATTTGAGGCTGAAACAGATGACCCCAACAAAAATACAGCATTAGAATATCATCCAGACAAGACACAACAAGTGCCCTCAAAATCTGAGTCCAAACACCAACTCCATCAATTAGCCAATAACCTGGGCAAATAGTTCATCCCATTCAGCAATGTTCCACTGTTATTGGTACAGTTATCATTGCACTTTGATAACCTTTGTAATGGGAACTGCAGCGAATGGATCCTTATGAATCCGTTGTTAGTCAGCAAAGAAGTTTCCTATTCGGAAAGTTCATAAGCGAGTTAACCATTTTTCATAATGAACAGGCCACTCCTGCCATCATACAAATTTCCGAGCCTGTCTTAAAAGACAATCCTGGCCATAATCCCAAACTGGCTTGGAATGATAGTATTGTGCAGTTTTACATGGTTAAATGCCTCTAAGCAGATGCTTTTATCGTTTGTGTGTTGTACAAACAAGTGTAAATATTACGAACTTGTGAGTGGTCCACTTACCCATGTTTCGGAAGTGCCAGACCCACCTTGTTGAGTAGCACTGGTAGGGTGCGTGGAACATCTGCCCAGCTGTCATGCTGCCACCAGCTTCAGTGAACCGCTTACAGCCGATGAGCGCCTGGGGTGCGTTCTGAAACGATGAACCTTTGCCCGCCGTTGGCCTTGATTAATCCGTCAGCCAGGTTTTTTCTGTTGAATAGGCCTTACCTGAATAGAAGATTCGGCGGCTGGCTCTCATATCCCCTTGTTAGCGCTGTTCACTGCCGGCATGCATGTACACCAGTATGTTCCACCGACATCTTTAGAAGCTGGAGTCAGTTACATCTGACCTTTCGCACTCCCCTCCTCAGAGAGGGCGATTCGTAGGCAGCCCTAAACAGGCGCTACCACAGGACCCTGAGGATACCTGCGCTGATACGGCCCCTAATGGACCTATACCAGAATGGAACATTCTGTTGAGCTGGCAAACTTTGTTGTCAGGAATGGTACCTCTGACACGTGCCCTTCTTCCCTTGGGGTATGCCTCACAGCTATACCCTCAGCCTCGGCGTCAGAATTACATTGACCCGGCATGCTCTCCTCCTACAAGAGGGAGACATGAAGCAGCCCTGTCACAGGCGCTGCTGGCGCGGCCTTTTCTACAGGCCGGTGCTGTCACACAAATTCGGTATAATTTATCGTGGAGGCCAGCACTTCCCCCAGTTGCTCTCCTGACTCTGACGGGACAGCGAATCATGCTGCCAGAGAGGAACATCTGGCAGCTGCCGTTCTTCGCTTGCATTGACCTCACCGTCAGAGTCGGGGTCAGAGCTCATCTGACCCATTGCACGTGCCTCATTAATGAGGGTGCTATCGAGCAGCCCTCTACTAGGTGCTGCTGGCACGGCATCTTCTCCAGCCGGGCGCCAACACCACTCCTCCTCCTGGAGCACCCTGTGCAACAGGTGCTCTATTTCATATAACCGTTGAAAAAAACGGTATCCAGCACCGGAGGTGAATCCTCCCGGACCAACTCCCCCGTCAATTTTCGATGATTTCACCACATGCCTGGGGACAATTAAAAACAATGATATGTCTGTGAGCCGCTGACCCCACTGTCAGCGACTCTGGCGGTAATGCCGTGTTCCTGCTTGATTTGCCCATCCACGGGCATCACAGCAGGCCTGAAGCCACTGACACCGCGAGCCTGACATTTACCAGCTATCCGCTTCCGCGGTCGGAACCGGGGTCTCCCCACAGCCCATAGCCGGCTTCACTCACCGGACTTTGCAATAAAACTAGCAGGAAACCTCTGTGAAGAGAGATTCCTGCTCGAACAACAAACCCTGGTAAGTAAAACAAACTTACCTTCACGTGACTCCGAAGTAAAATTTCTGTCAATATTTTTCATCCTCCATTTCTCCATCTCTGTACATGTGCACAATGCACAAACGCATGGCAACAATCACCCAGGTACCATATTTATTAGTATTTATATTCGGGACTCACACTATTTGCACTTTGGAGGTCTGGAAATGTGAATTCTGAAATGGGAGGCTTCAGTGTCGGGCAGATTCTATGAGTTCCTATCAACATTCTGGCAATGGCAGCAATTTTCTGTGACCCTGACGTTTCCCCCCACCCATAACAAATAAGACATAAGATGTGAGAAATATTCAGTTAATGCCATTCCATTACATAAAGGAAGTTAATGTT